>CM060883.1:20965000-25765000 GCA_030762935.1 Hymenopus coronatus | reverse complement strand
TTATATTATATATAAGCCTATGAAGTCCTCTTTATTCTGCATGATTTTAGCATAACTGGTAAACCGTAAGAGATAGAGAGAGACAGACAGAGACAGACAAATTACGTAAAAGTGCATATATATACATATTTCCGTAAATCATAATTTATGTTTTTTTTTTTTTTTTTGAGTTAGCTTTTTTCTGAGATATTTTTGAATACTGGCTTAAATTGTTCAGTACTTATGCTCTAGTTAACTAAAAGGTCGTTATTCAGTCTTTTCTCCTCACCATATAGTGAGCACGAATTTCAAAGCAACCACTTAGCGACCAGCTCTTAAACGATAAGGCTATCGCTTAGTCTACTGTATTTTTCTATTCCCATTGTATCTTCAGGGAAATAAAAGTATTTCTCCAAATGCTAATCTCACTTTTCGTGAAGTATATACAAGAATAAGCTTTTTAAAGAATGTTTAAATATTTTTAAAAATCTGATGTGTTTCATTCACATGACTTTCTCTACATCTCTGTAACAAATTATTGTTAAAAAGCTTATTTTTCTATCTACTTGATGCTACTCGAGATTAACTGAAATGATCTTATTACTTGCTTCCTTGTAAGCTGAAGGGAAATAAGGGAGTACACTAGACTAAAGCGATAGTCAGATCATTTAAAAGCTGGGGATTATGGAATTGAAATCTATTACTTTGCACAGCCAAGAGTTGACAAATTCCCGTATGTGAAAAGTTTAAGTATTTTAAAATTGAAACCAATAACAAAGAATATCTCGAAAATGGTCAACTCCACGAGAAAAACATGCCTATATGTAACACAAATTGTGTGTTTTAATGAGTTCTACATATTTTGTACAGTAAATTTTTTTCTATCTCTTACGGTTTACCAGTTATGTTAAATTCAGTCAAATTCATCCAGAATAAAGAGGCCTTCAGAAACTATTCCCAGACAATTCAGATATATGTTTAATTTGTGATGTAAATATCTTTATTATGCGGTATTTTAATCAAAATCGTTAGAGCCACTTTTGAGCAAATAAAATTTTTCGAGAAATTTTCCATGTAAAGAGTATTTTGGGTGGAGCGATTTTCTTTAAAATCTTCGTTACACATCCTTGGAAGATAATAAACTTAAACACCAAGTTTGGTAATTTGCCGACTTTTCGTTTTTGAGCTATGCTGCCCACAGACACACACAAGGCCAGTTTAAAAAAAAAGTTTATTCGGGGGTTCTCAAAACATGTATTTCCGGTGAAAACTCTGTATGACATTTTTGGGTGCAATACATAACGCCCGCTTTTACTACTGAGGCACCACAGGCGATGACACTGATGATACATGGAATGAAGAGGGAATATCGGTGGAATGTGATGGCGGGGGAAACCGGAGAACCCAGAGAAAACCCGCCCCTGCGCCGCTTTGTCCATCACAAATCTCACATGTGGGCGCTTGAGATCGAACCCGGGTCGTCTAGGTAAGAGGCAAGTGGTCTAACCACTCGGCCACGGCTCGGCCTGGGTGCAATATAATGGTACCTTCTCTATACACCATGTACATAGTAGGTGCAGAAAAAGTAAAAATAGTTGTATATCCTTCAATTAAAGTGCAATAATTGAAATTAAATTTAAATATTGCAATATAAATATTGCTATGAGCAGGATTACATTGCATTAATCGACGAGGAATGATTTTTACTTTCTCTACACGTGCTGTGTGCATAGTGTATACCGAGATTTCACCGGAAATATATGTTTTAGGGCCCCCTTCAGAAAAAGGTCTATGTGTCTGTGAACACGATAACTCAAAAACGAAAAGTCGGTAAAATACCAAACTTGGTATTTGAATTATCTTCCAGGGATGCGACATGAATATTTTGAGAAAAATCCCCCCACAGCAAACTACCCTTTACATGGAACTTTTTTCGAGATAATGGCTATAACGATTTTGATAAAAATATCGTATATTAAAGATATTTACCTGACAAATAAAATGTATATTTTGAATTTTCTGGGAATAGCCTCTGAAGACTACTTTATTCTGGATCAATTTTACGGAATTTTGCATAGCTAATAAACCGTAAGAGACGGACAAAAACTTACCATACAATAAATGTACAGCACGTTAAAACACACAATTTATGTTCTATACATTTTTACTTTTTCCATACGCACTATGTACATAGTGTATAGAGAAAGTATTGCACTCCACCAAAACTTCGATACCGAGATTTCACCGGAAATATATGTTTTAGGGTCCCCAATATCCAAAAAAAGCATTTTCACAAAAAGGTCCGTGTGTGTGTGTGTGTGTGTGTGTGTGTGTGTGTGTGTGTGTGTCTGTGAACACGATAACTCAAAAACGAATAGTCGGTAAAATACCAAACTTGGTATTTAAGTTTAGTATCTTCCAGGGATGCGACACGAAGATTTGGAGAAAAATCCCCCCACCCCCAACTACCCTTTACATGGAACTTTTTTCGATTGTTTTGATTTTCTCAAAAATGGCTCTAACGATTTTGATTAAAATTTCGGATATTAAACATATTTACCTGACAAATGAAATGTATATCTTGAATTTTCTGGGAATAGCCTCCGAAGAGTAGTTTATTCTGGATGAATTTTACTAAATTTTGAATGACTGCTAAACCGTAAGAGATGGACAAAAACTTACTACACAAAAAATGTAGAGCACTTTAAAATACACAATTTATGTAATATACATTTTTTTCGTGGAGTTCGTCGTTTTTGTGACATTCCTTATTTTTGGTTTCCGCTATAAAAAACGTATACTTTTCTCATACAGAACTTGTCAACTCCTATCCATATAAACAAAGGAACTTCATTGACATAGCAACCAGCATTTGACTATCACTTTAACCTACGGTTGTCCCTTATTTCGCTCCTACTTACAAGGAAGCGAGTAATAAGACTATATCTGCTAATTTTTTCTGATTAGCATGAAGTAAATAGAAGTATAAGCTTTTTAAAAAGTATTTGTTGCTGGGATATGGAGAAAGTCATGTGAATGGTACACATCAGATTTTTTTCGTGGAGTTGATCGTTTTTTACTTTCTCTATACTCACTATGTATAGTGAATAGAGAATGTATTGCACTCCACCAAAAAATTCGATAGCGAGATTTCACTGGAAATATATGTTTTAGGGTCCCCAATATCCAAAAAAAGTATTTTCAGAAAAAGGTCCGTGTGTCCGTGTGTCCGTGTGTCTGTGAACACGATAACTCAAAAACGAAAAGTGGGTAAAATACCAAACTTGGAATTTAAGTTTAGTATCTTCCAGGGATGCGACACGAAGATTTTGAGAAAAATCCCCCCACCCTAAAATACCCTTTACATGGAACTTTTTTCGAAAATTTTGATTTTCTAAGAAATGGCTTTTACGATTTTGATTAAAATATCGTATATTAAAGTTATTTACCTGACAAATAAAATGTTTATTTTGAATTTTCTGGGAATAGGCCCTGAAGACTACTTTATTCAGGATGAATTTTTCATAACTACTAAACCGTTAGAGATGGACAAAAACTTAACCCACAAAAAATGTAGAGCACGTTAAAACACACAATTTATGTTATATACATTTTTCGTGGGGTAGATCATTTTTGAGATATTCCTTTTTCTTGGTTTCAGCTTTGAAAAACTTTTCTCATACAGGACTTTGTGAACTCCTGTCCATGCAAACAAAGGAACTTCAGTCACATGGCAACCAGCTTTTGATTATCACTTTAACTTATGGTACACCCTTATTTTTCTCGATTAGTATGAAGTAAATAGAAGCATAAGCTTTTTAACAATAATTTGCCACAGAGATGTAGAGAAAGTCATGTGAATGGAGCACTTCAGATGTTTGTAAACAATCATTGCAGTAGATGAATCAGTAACAGCAGGCGAAGCAAATAACTTTTAACGACACATCTCCTAACCAGTATTAAGGTATGTTTGAATATGAAACCTGGCATCAACATATCTCTGTGATCTAAAGCCGTTACTTTCGTTTCTCCCGAAGCCTCAAGATTACGTTGCTCCGTTACTTCGATAAATGTGTTTTGTTGAGATCCAAACAATGACTTGCATGGCGATGTTATCATCTGCACATGTCGCCAGCTGAGGTGATGTTTACACACCAAAATGACATGCAAAACAGTTTGAGGTGCTGCCTCCTTCAATAGTTTTTTTCTTCTTCTTCTTTTCAACATTGATTGGAGCCATTAAGGTAAATGAAAATCCTGGATGTCATCTGGAGGCAGTTTATTCTGCCGATAAAAACGTATTATGCTTGTTTAAAATGGTCAGGTCGCACACAAGGTGCATGTGAGGTGGGGCCGAAACTCACGAAATATCTCTTACCTTTATTCTTCGGTCAGTACAGTGTCACCAACCGTACCTTTGCGGTTTTCTGTCTTGCCTGTACGATGTACGGTTGGAATATTGATCCGTACACAGTAAATACGATGCTACGATATAAGAACAAAAATCTGATATGCTCTATTCACATGCCATTCTCTTGATCTCTGTAACAAACTATTGTTAAGAATTATATTCTTCTATGTATTTAAGGCTAAAACATTAGCAGAAACGATTTTATTATTTACTTCCTTTATAAGTAGAAGGGAAATTTGGGAATACACTAGGCTAAACCCACAGTCAAATGCTTTAAAATGTGGTTGCTATGGGATTGAAATCCGTTTTTTTTTTTTTTTTTTTTTTTTTTTTTTTTTTTTTTTTTTTTTTTTTTTTTTTGCGAGGCCAGGAGTTGGTAAGTTTCCGTATGAGAAAAGCTTAAGTATTATAAAACTGAAATCAATAAAAAAATTTAAAAAAATCCGAAAACGGTCATATCCACGAAAAAAATGTGACATAAATTATGTATTTTGTCGTGATCTATATTTTTTATGTAGGAAGTTGTCTATCTCTTGCGGTTTATCAGTTATGCAAAAATCAATAAAAATCATTCAGAATAAAGAGATCTTTAGAGGTACTCCCAGAAAATTCAAGATATACATTTTATTTGGCAGGTAAATAACTTAAAATAGATTTTAATCAATTTCGTTAGAGCCATTTTTGAGAAAATCAATATTTTCGAAATGTTTCCATGTAAAGGGTAGTTCGGAATGGGGGGATTTTCTTGAAAAACTTCGTGTCGTATCCTTGAAAGATACCAAACTTAAATGCCAAGTTTGGTATTTAACGGTATTTTCCTTTTTGAGTTATGCTGTCACACACACACACACACACACACACACACACACACACACACACACACATCCACGGACTTTTGTCCAAAAATGCTATTTGTGCATTCAGGGGACCTAAAACATGTATTTCCCGTGAAATCTCGGTATCGAATTTTGGGTGTAATGCAATACTTTCTCTATGCAATATGTACATAGTACGTAGAAAAAGTAATAATTTTCGAAACTGGACAACTCTTACACTTTGGTCACCCCTTTAGTCTATTACCCTACAAGGCTTACTACCGATGCAGACAATTTTTATTTTCTCTACACGTACTATGTAGCTAGTGTATAGAGAAGGTATTGCATACCACCCAAAATTAGATACAGAGATTTCACCGGAATATACGTTTTAGGGTCCCCTGTATCCAAAACAAAAGCATTTTTTCTTGTGTCTGTGAACACGATAAGTCAAGAACGAAAAGTCGGTGAAACACCAAACGTGATATTTAGTTGGTAACTTTCAGACGTGTGACAAAAAGATTACGACCACAGACTACCGTTTACACGAAAAAAATTACGAAAATTTCGATTTTCTCAAAAGTCGCAATAACGATTTTGATTAAAATATCGTATATTTAGGGTATTTTCAAGGCAAATAAAATGTATATTTTGATTTTTCTGGGAATAGCCTCTTTATTCTGGATGAATTTTACTGGATTTTGCATAACTAGTAAACCGTATGAGATAAACAAAAACTTAGTACACAAAAAATGTAGATATCGTTGAAACACACAATTTACGTCATATACATTCTTTTCGTGGAGTTGACCACTTTTGAGATATTCTTGGTATTGGTTTCAGTTTAAAAGTTTTCACATATGGTGATTTGTCAGCTCCTGGCAATGCAAATTATCCACATAGTAACCTGCATTTAAAAATCGTTTTATCCTAGTGTATTTCATTATTTCCATTCTACGTACAAGAAAGCCTTCCTGCTAATGTTTTTAGCATGGAGTAAATATAAAAAAAAAAGTCTGATGCGCTTCATTCACATGATTTTTTCTACCTCTCTGTAACAAATTGTTTATAAGCCTATTCTTCTATCTACTTCATGCTAATCGAGATAAAAATTAGCAAAAACGGTTTTATTACGTAGTTCCTTACAGTTAGAACGAACATAAGGGAATTCACTAGGCTAAACCGACAAACAAACATTCTAAAATGTGGTTGCTATGGTATAGAAATCAGATTTTTTTGCTTCGTCAGGTGTTGACGAGTTCCCGCATGAGAAAAGTATACGTATTTTAAAATTGAAATCAATAATAAGGAATACCTTAAAAATGGTCAACTCCAGAAAAAATACATATAACATAAAGTATGTGTTTTAATTAGCTCTAAAATTTTTGTGTAATAAGCTTTTGTCTATCTCTTACGGCTTACCAGTTATGCAAAATTCCACAAAATTCATTCAGAATAAAGATATCTTCAGAGGCTATTCCCAGAAAATTCAAGATATACATTTTATTTGTCATGTAAGTATTTTTAATATACGATATATTTAATCAAAATCGTTAGCGCCATTTTTGAGAAAATCAAAATTTTCGAAAATGTTTCCATGTAAAAATTACTTTGGGGTGGGGGATTTTCTTGAAAATCTTCGCGTCGCATTCTTGGAAGATACTGAACTTGAATGTCAAGTTTGATATTTAACCGACTTTTCGTGTTTGAGTTATCGTGTACACACACACACACACACACACACACACACATACACACACACACAGGCTACGCCGTGACCGAGTGGTTAGACCACTCGCCTCTCACCTAGACGGCCGAGGTTTGATCCCAAGCGACCGCATGTGAGATTTGTGGTGGACAAAGCGGCGCTGGGGCGTTTCTCCGGGTTCTACTGTTTCCCCCACCATTGCGTTCCACTGGAGCTCCATCTTCATTCATGTATCATCAGTGTCACCCCCTGCGGTGCCATAAGTAGTTAAAGCGGGCGTTAAACACTACCCCAAAAAATACACACACACACACACACACACACACACACACACACACACACACACACGGACCTTTTACTACAAATGCTTTTTTTGGATACAGGGCACCCTAATACGTCTATTTCCGGTGAAATCTCGATATCGAATTTATATGCTATGTACATACTACGTGTAGAGAAAGTAAAATATCTGATGTGTTCCATTCACATGCGTTTCTCTTCATCTCTGTTACAAATTATTGTTAAAAAGTTTATTCTTCTATCTACTTTATGATAATCGAGACAAAATTAGCAGAAATTGTCTTAATTATTTGTTTCCTTGTAACTAGAAGGGAAATAAGGGAAAATACGCTAAGTTAAAACAATAGTCAAATCTTTTAAAAGCTGGTTGAAATCCGTTTCTTTGCAGGGCCAGGAGTTGACTACTTTCCGTATGAGAAAAGTTTAACTATTTCAAATCTGAAACAAATAACAAGGAATATGTCCGAAATGGGCAATTCCACGGGGGGGGGGGGAGAACGTATATGACATAAATTGTGTGGTTCAACGTGATCTAAATTTGTATGTAATACATTTTTGTCTATCTCTTTACAGTTTACCAGAGACGCAAAATTCATTCAGAATAAAGATGTCTTTAGACGCTATTCCCAGAAAATTCAAGATATACATTTTATATGCCGTATAAACATCTTTAATATGCGGTATTTTAATCAATATCGTCAGAGGCATTTTGAATTAGAACAGTACATTTAATGTTAATACATGTAATGAGCTACTTTTGAAACAGATTATACCCCAACGTGTGCATATTTACGCTACAAATCCCTCCCCACTACTCTCTTTTTACACCTCTGATTGCTCTGTGTGTTCCTAACCATGTGCACTTCGGTACCCAAAATCGAGCTCTAATCATAACTGTTATTATTTCACATTTTCAAGGGTATCGAGATTTAAAATGTTGTGAACACCCAAAATGTATACTGTCGAGCCGCCAATGCACCAAGGTCATTGTTGGCATTAATAGAACCTAAAGACGTCGACGCACAAAGAAACATAATGTATCAATTTAAAAATGACAGCACTCGTTTGCAATGTAGGCGTGTGTGTAGTTCGCACACCTTGCGTTTAGTGTTCAACATTTCATCCGTGCTGCATACATTTCCATCGAGGGTATCTGTGCGACATCAATACGCATGGGTGCCTAAATTATAACATTCTAAACCCACAATGCTAGATCTTCTAAATTTATACGATATGTATTATAATGCAATATATATTAAATTTAGAAAAATAAAATTTTGCCTAATATTTTAATAATAGCTAATATTTTAGGTTTACAAGCAATGGCTTCATCATAAAAAAGTCTGATGTGATTCATTCATACAACTTTCTCTACCTCTCTGCAACAAATTATGTTAAAAAGCTTATATTTCTACACACTTCTTGGTAATCGAGAAAAAAATAGCAGAAATAGTCTTATTACTTGCTTCCTTGTACGTAGAAGCGAAATAAGGGAGTACCATAGGTTAAAGTGATAGTCAAAAGCTGGTTGCTATGTGACTGAGGTTCCTTTGTTTGTATGGACAGGAGCTGACAACTTCCTATATGAGAAAGGTATAAGTTTTTCAAAGCTAAAACCAAAAATAAGGAATATCTCAAAAACGATTTAATCCACGAAAAAAATGTGCATAACATAAATTGTGTATTTTAACGTGCTCTTCATTTTTGTGTGGTAAATTTTTGTCTATCTCTTACGGTTTAGCAGTTATGTAAAATTCCGTAAAATTCATCCAGAATAAACTGGTCTTCAGAGGCTATTCCTAGAAAATTCAAGGTATACATTTTATTTGTCAGATAAATATCTTTAATTTTACAATGTTTTAATCAAAATCGTTAGAGCTATTTTTGAGAAAATCAACATTTTCGAAAAAAGTTCTATGTATAGGGTAGTTGGGGGTTGGCAGATTTTTTCTTTGAAAATCTTCCTGTCGCTTCCTTAGAAGATACCAAATTTAAATACCAAGTTTAGTATTTAACGGACTTTTCGTTTTTGAACTATGTTGTCCACAGAAGCACGCAGACACACCGACCTTTTTCCAATCTCGGTATCGAATTTTGGGTGGAATGCAATACCTTTTCTATACACTATGTACATAGTACGTATAAAAAAAGTAAAATTTTATAACATCATGTTAGTCATATTCATATACCCGTCCAAAACATAAGAAGAATTCAAAATTAATACCTTTTATACTTTTTAATGGAATTAAATAATAAGAATAAATAATAAGAACATTGTGCTAATGAGTACCACGATTAGCAAGGTGCAGAAAGAAGAAGAATCTTATGTATGAAGTTTGTAGAACGGCTAGAGAAAGTCATGTGAGTGTAACACATCAGTTTTTTTTTTTTTTTTGTTATGTATGCAAAAACTATGTATCATCAAATTGCCTATGTTATATCCGACCATATAAGAGTAAACAATGAAGTAAGAGCTTATAATATGTTTTATTGATTTTGAGTGTACTCAAGAAACAATTAATTGGAGGACTAGTGTGGAGGAAACAATTAATTCACAATAATTGACCAATAGTGGGTTAAACTATAAAGCCTTGGAGGTTTGTAAGTCACCATTGAGGTATAGCATATTGAAACAATGTGAGATCTCTTTGTGGTTTACCGGGAAACTGCAGGTCAGTTGGAGAACTTAATGCCATGCCGGCATGATATCTTGGCAGCTCAGTGGTTAGAGCAACTGGACGGCGACCAGGAAATCCGTGGTTCACATCCTGGCTATAGCATTGGATTTTTCAGTCTGACTCTACCTCTCCAATAATAAATATAACAATAATAGCAGTAATGTTAGAGGCAGAACTAATATTACCATGTTTCTTTACGTCCTGTTTACCAATAATAATAATAATAATAATAATAATAATAATAACAGCAGTAATATTAGACGCAGTGATAATATTATTATGTTTCTTACGTCCTGTTTGCCTCATGCTACATTTACAAAAGCTCAATAGGATTGTTTCCAATATTTAGCAGAGGTAAGTGGACTGTCCGAAATCATAAAGAACTTCAGCAATATAAATATATGATCTCAAATTGGCCATAAAGTACTCAGCATGCGCCGTTGAGTCAACTCCACGCGGTCGCTCGTTATGCGAATTTAAACATCGAAAGGTTAAGTTAGCCTCTGAATTTTATAAGACTGCACTTTGTCTAACAAGATAACATTAACCTTAATCAGTGCTATAATTTTCAATATGTAGCTTTTAACAGTAAATGTTTGCGGTTTTTACAACAGGCTTATCAAAACCTATCATGCACTCTTTCCAAACTGGCTTGCCATAAAATACAGCTCTGGAAATCAATGGTTGGTGCGCGGCAGGTGAAGCAATATATTTGATACAGAGTACTAGTGGCCCTGCAAGCATGGCAATAAATTACTTCTCCAGACACATTATTCATTCCACCGTTGCAGAAAAACTGGGTATTCCAAAATTATTTTACAGAATTAATTTATTTGTATTAATGCGATAGTCACATTACATGAAACTAGAAGAAGACTACCAACTTTGGAAAAAGTCACCACCAAGTATTTTTGAGTGTTTAACGCTCCTTTTACTACCATGGTACCGCAGGCGATGACACTGATGATATATGAAATGAAGGTGGAGCACCGGTGGAATGCGATGGCGGGAGAAGCCGGAGAAAACTCGCCCCTGCGCCGCTTTGTCCGCTCAAATCCCACATGCGGTCATTTGAGATCGAAGGGTCAAGTGATTAAAACTACAGCCAAAATTTTTATGGTAAATATTAATTTGGTGCCGGAGAAAACTTGATGAATTGGGTTAAGGAACATCTGTGAAATTTGGAAAATCCACCAATGTAAGATATCTTATTGAAAGTTATACTGTTATTATCATTCTCAGGTTCAGGACCAATATTGGGTACTCCTTTTGGCCAACTGATTTGCCTTTCGTTTCCTTGATCGTCCCGATCCGCAGGCACCCACTGCCGTTTCAGCCGAGTATATAATTTAATTGATATTGTGTTATAGCTATGAAATTTATTGTGACAAAGCCATTGTTTTCTAAACTTAAGGCTAGAGTAAACTATTAATCGTTATCAACTTTTAACCATTACATTAATATAAATAAAGTAGTCTAACATCCCTTTAGGGCAATGGCCTTCTACTCTAAGAAGGGTAGCCCGTGTTTTTATTTCAGTAAATATCGACGCAAAGCAGAGTCTAGTCTGAATTACAAGAACGAAGAGGGGACTGTCTTGTATATCTATTTGAATGACAATGACGATGACAAACAAGCCCTGTGAAATATAAACTCAGCCAATAAGAGCAATATAAACGCCTGTTGTGACAGCTGCACGTGCTCTCACCATTCTGTCAGGCAGGTTTAAACGGAAAGTTCCTCATATTTATTTTGTTAAGAATTTATATACATTCCAGATGCATAACTCCATTTGATACTTGCGGGTATAAAAATGCAAATTTTACAGTTTTCAAATAAGGTAGGGGTATAAGTGCAGATTGGTAATTGTGGACAGTATAACGAACATCAAATCAATTGTTGCTTCATTAAGGATTAATAATTGCACTCATTAAGAGCAGTGCGTTTTAAGCCATATGTGTTTATTTTCCACGAAATGGCAGGTCAAAAGGCGTAATGTTGAATGGACAGGTCTCGTGGCAATGGGTGTTGTACCAGAACTGAGTTCGAATGCTAGGCCAGCAGTTCGCGTGTTGATGTGTGAAAACGTGGAAGCAAAATGGATAGTCCATACTAACAGGCGTTGCTCATTTCGCGGTCATTTTTATGCGTTTTTTTTTTTTTGTTTGTTCAAAAGTATAGTTCCGGAGGCTTCTTGGGACTTCGGCGCTGTGTTCCTTTCCCCCCCTTTTTTTTTCTAGTTTCCCTACATTTCCTTTGTTGACCTATTTGATTTATCTTTTGCTTTTTGATTCCAAATACACATGCATACAAAAACAAACACACAAGCACTCATGCCCAAGGCAAGACTCGAGCCCACGATCCCTTGCGCCACGAAGTACCGAAGCGAGACACTTTAGCGACCGAGGCCATGGGGACCGGCGTCATTTAAGAGCATGCAGAAAACATCAGGTAGTAAATTATGTGACTGATTTGAAAGAAAACTGTTAGACGAAGGGGGAAAAAAGTCACACACTGAAGTGAACGCACATTAAGGTACCATTTATCAAATTATCTGCATATATACCCCTAAGATAATTGATCACATTAAATAAGGAACTGTTTCCTGCCCCATAACAAAGCATTCTATGACAGCAGCCAATGAGAGGTGATTAGGCACGTGAAAATTGAGATATATGGGAAAAAGTAATATGGAACAGAGTTTAGACATGGGTGCTGACATTGTTTTTTAATTTATTGTTTATTTTGTTATACCTTACAATAAAAATTATAAATATACATCACTTTGGTGTCAAACATTTAACTACTTACATACACATTACTATATTCCATTTGCAGTTAATGAATTAAGATCAATCAAAAAAGTTGTTATACATCTTGTAAAATTTTGCAGAGTAAGTATTACAGAAGAGCTTGGTATGCTCTGTTTTCACATAAATTACACAATCCATTAAGTTCACGTATTCATATTACTGCAACATATAGTACATTGTATTTGCTATTAACCACAATGTAAACTTGTGTCTTGAAGTTTGGGTTAAAGCAAACTTTGGTCGAAGAAGAATATTTGGAGTTCACCTATTGGAACCAAAATACTTGTATTAGATTCAATTTTGGAAGTAATTTGAGCGTCTTCCAATAAGCCTATTAGGCTGACGTGTAGGTTGGTCGATGAAGCTCCAAAAAACCCTACATATATCGAATCTATTAATTATTGAAGATTATCAGCAACAATTATGATTTTTATGCTGTTACACAGGATAGAAACTATTCCTTTGTGTTCCATCGCTTCTCAACAAATGTTGGACAATCCGGCAAACGTGCCGCAAAATGAATGTTGAAATTCTTTGTTGCATCGCCCATTTTAACTCCGCAAAAACACAATTTACCAGCGAGAGGGTGAGAAGCGCCGATGGGAGTTAGTCGAGTTGTTAAGTTCTGATACTGCGACGCGCACATCGAGCGAGCTATGGGTACACCCCAGAAGCAACAAATCGCGCGCGTGTATGTTAACAGAAATGTAGAAAGTGTACGCGTTGTAACTAGGAAGAAGAAATGAGGTTTACAGTGTGTATACATTACCAATTCATACTCTTCCACGAATTGTTTCCCAAGGAGAGAAGAAAAAGGTTTCTTTAACCTTCCGTCAGAACTTTTGATATCGCAATGCACAGTTTAAAGATATTCGTTAATGAAATTGATACACATTTTAAACAATTCGATTGAAGCTTTTACCCCAATGTGTTCAAAGCGACAGTACTAGAAAATCGGCTTCAATGGTTTTAGTATCTACGTGTACAAGAAACTAATTTTAAAACATAAAAATCGAGCCTTTGTGCACGCGACAATAATTTAAACGTTTCATATTTTTTTTTTTTTTTAATTTTGCAAATTATTAAAGTAAATTATTAAAATCCTAAATCCAAATCTATTTCTCAATACCAAGGAAACACTCTTTTAGACATTTTTATTACCTTCAAAGTAGCATACTAAAATTGGAAAGGTATTTAATGAAAAACTGCATAATGAGTACTTTAAAAATGTTTGGAGATTTTTTCCATGGTTTCAAAAGCTCATATTTTACATGTTATTGAAAATAATATTAAGCAAATACTCTGAACGCTAATACAACGTTACTGGAATGCATTAAAGCCTAAAAAATAGTGAATATACTGGTTCTAATACACTCAGCATTTTAACGAGACAAATGTACTTTTCGCTTGTTAATAAAATAACTCCCTATTCGCAATATACCTATTTAGAAAACTTCGGTTAATATACACAACTCTGGTTTTAAACACCAGTCTCCGCTTAAAACATTTCAAATAACTCATCTAAACTGTGCTACGGTTTTCAGAATTTCCAACACCAATTAACAGACTGTCGAGTATTTATATTTACACGGCTATAACTTTAATTAGAAGGCGGTGGTAGATGTTGGAGACAGGTAACAGTATTTCCTGCTGGTGCCATTTTGCTTCCGGATATGTGAAAAGTTTACGGGCTCATGCACAAAGGCGGATCCCGTAATTTACTATTCTTTATTATGCATTCCGTATGAGAAGAGCATCTAACGTTACTTGTCTTGCTTGGTTTCAGTGAGAGCGATCCATTGCACAATTCCCAGCATTGCAGCAATGTCCAATGTCAACCTTACGCTTTGCGACGTGCTACTGTTGCCTTGTGCGTAGCGAACGTGTCCAATTTACATACATTGGGAGAATAGGAGTTGATTGATTGCTGGAGAATTTGGCAGCAGAATGTAATCGGACAAACGAATTAATTCACAGCGTCCAAAATTGTTCTATACCTATGTGACTTTGAATGCTGTAGTAAGTTATCCTAGAGGGCTGTGTAAGAAGTACCCGATCTGACGTTTAGATAGCTGTTGTTATTTCAAATAACAATAATGGTAAAAAGTACCAACCTTAGAAAGCTTAAGTTTGAAGTTTGACGATTTTACATTGTTGTTTAGCATTTGTTTGGCAGCAATCGTTAGTGAATGCTCTCAGCGAATTTGTAAACATGGATATAACTGGTCTTAGTTATGTGATACAATACTTTCATTTTAAAGGTGTTAGTCCAACTAATATTAAAGCTCAACTTTGGGGAAGTCTGCTCCTTCGTTTACAACAGTGAAATATTGGGTGGTAGAGTTTAAGCGCGGCCATACGAGGTGCCAAGACGAACATCGCAGTGGTCGACCAAATGAGGTTACCAGTCCAGAAATTGTAAAGAAAATCCACAAAATGGTATTAGATGACCGTCGAATGAAAATGCGCGAGCTAGCAGATATTGCAGGCATTTCAAAAAGTTCTGTACATCGCATACTGACTGAAAATTTGGGTATGAGAAAGTTGTGAACAAGTTGGGTGCCGCGTTGGCTCACAATAGATCAAAAACAATGTTGTGAGGGTGTTTCAGTCGAGTGTTTGGCAATGTTTCGCTGCAATAAAGCTGAGTTTTTGCGTTGATTCATAACAACGGATGAAACCTGAGTCCATCACTTCACACTTGAGACGAAGAAACAATCAAAACTGTGGATTGGAACAGAAGAATCAGCTCCAAAGAAGCCGAAGACAGTTCCATCTGCAAGCAAGGTCAAGACGTCAGTTTTCTGGGACGCACGCGGGATAATTTTCATTGATTACCTCAAAAAAGGAAAAGTAATCAATGGCGAATGTTATGCGAACTTGTTACAGCATTTGTGTGATGAAATCGAGAAAAAACGGCCGCATTTAGTGAAAAAGAAGGTTTTGTTCCATCAAGTTCACACGTCCATTATCGCCATCGCCAAAATCATTGAGTTAAATTTCGAATTGCTTCCTCAAACTCTGTTCGCCAGATTTAGCCCCTTCTGATTACTTTCTGTTTCCAAACTTGAAGAAATGGCTTGATGGTAGAACATTTGCCAACAATGAAGTGGGGGAGTCTGCAGTTGATGGCTATTTTGTAGACCTCGATAGTTCTCATTATAAATAGGATATCAAAGCTATTGAACATCACTGGGAAAAGTGTATCGAGCTGAAAGGAGACTATGTAGAGAAATAAAGACTTTTTCCCCCAAATTTTTGTGCTTTCTTTGTTAAGTCGGGTACTGCTGGGGCAGCCCTCGTATATATCCCAAAGTTGAGTGTTAACTTCAACTAAAAATGTTGTAATTATTTAATTTAGTATTTTAACTTTCTCTATGCAGTACATGGTACGTAGGCAGCAAGGTATTGCACTTCACTAAAAATTCGATATCGGGACTTTACCAGAAATACAACTTTAAAGGTCCCCGTACCTAAAAATAGTTGTTTTTTATGTAAGAGCGTAACGATTTGGTTTTTTATTCGAGCGGGAATAAAAAAATTTACGCTCGCGTATCATATAATACTTTTTCTACGAGAATTTTCTGATATTAAAAGAAAAACAACGAAAGGTGAAATAAATTTGAGGTTAAGGTTGGGCCATTCACCAAGGGTTATAGTTCGTTATTTATTTTGCAGCGTTAGGTGAACAATACGACCTGTTAGAAAAGAAAGCCTGAAAGCAACCATTCATTTTTCAATATAAATCCAGGTAACAGTACAAGTATTTTAAAATTAAAACAAACATTATCCACCAATGAGCAACTAGAAGTCATGACATTATCCTCGCAACTTGAAATAGCCCACCACACTCATCCTGTCAAGACACTTTTTTAAATATCAAAAAAGTAATAAGAAAACCACATTACAGCGAGTAGATGTAACACGTTGATAGAATGACAGGTGATTTTAGTGATGTAACGGTTCTAGATTATGGTAACTATGTACGAATTATAAAAGAAACAGTAGATAGTACTGAGAAAGATTTTAGGAGTTCACTGTACGTGTGTGTGTGTGTGTGAGAAAGAGAGAGAGAGAGAGAGAGAGAGAGAGAGAGAGATATATATTCCGGAGGGGACTCCATACTACAGCATTGACCCTTTTTTATTTTTTTATTTATTTATTATTTTATTTATTTATTTATTTTTGTAGCTTAACATCCTTTAACCTGGTTAGTCATATCGGACGATGAATGAAATTGGTGAAATAAAGCTCAGATTATCTCGGGTTCCATAGAGCTTAAAGTTACTTGACATTCGGCTTCTCAGGATAAGGGAAAACTCCGAAAAAAACCTTATCGCGGTAACTCACCTTAAGCGAGATTCGAACTCGCGACCTGTTGAATGTGAAGCAGACACGCTACCACCACAGGGGTATAGGTTCAGATGAGAGTAATATCAACAGGCGGTGGGGGAAAAGTCACTGTGTAAGATCCCTAACATAGCCCAAGTAGTTCATCTCGATGAAGAGAGTGCTAGGATGCCCGCGCCTCATGTCTGGCTGAACTCCGTGGGTCTGCAGACGACTTCCTACGCCATCCCGCCGCCAAGAGCTGTATTTCCAAAGCGCATTCACCACCACGGAAGGGAGCAACCACCTTGCGACCCTTACAACCCTGAAAGGGTTGGATGAAATGGAGTTTTAATAAAGGGATAGGAAGTTTGGCGAATGAAGAAACCCACCCCCCCCCCCCCCCAGCATTTGTCTAGTGCCCCGGGAAAACCACTGGAAAACCCAAGGGTTGGAGATTGTTTTTGAGGAGGGGGAACAGGAATGAGGGTAATAGGATAACAGGTAGATGGGTTGATGGGATGAGGGTGAGCAGGAAGTTTATTCAGGGGTGGCTCTTTTTAATGTTATTAATATTGTTCATGGGGAGAAAGCATGGTGTCTGGAACCGCCTGTCGCATCCGGGGGTTTGTGGCTAACTGTTGTAAAGCCTTAGTGCAATACCCAGACGCCTAGTCTGCGGCATTCTGGTTTGTGGATGGTGAAGTTGTTGCTCTGATGTAGTCCGAGTCGTCATTGTCAATATCGTTGTTGTCCTGGGGTTGCTTCCCCCAGGAGATGTAATTGGCGTTCCACCTTGCTCCACCTGTTACCGCATTCACCGCCGAATTTGTCCGCGAGGGCGAGTAGTTGGGTGAATTTGGTAGTGACGAGTTGTTTGGCTTCCATGTGCAAGCCAGATGACTGAGACCTTGAAGGTGCTCCAGCACTTTTTGGCTTCGACTTCTGAGGCGGTCTGTTTCTCCTCAAAGGGTCGGAGAGGTCGGAATCAATCCCATGATTTCCAGAATGCCAGTCTCAGAGGAAAAGGTCGGTGGTAGCGTAGTTGCTTACCAAGCGGGAGACCTGTGTTCGATTCCCGGTACCGGTGTAGGGGAATTTTCCCCCGCTGGGAGACCTGGCGCGGGTTGCACTCAACCTCATGAGGTCCCTGGAGGGCCAATTGAAGAGATACTTGATGGAGAAGTAGCGGCTCCAGGTCGTGAGGACTGCACTAACCGGCCGGAGGGTTCGAGAAGCTGACCTCGTCTCACCCTCCAATACTGCACCCCATCCATGACGTCTGTCATGGACCGAGATGGGGGACGCAGCGGCCGGGCAGTAGGCCAAGGTGATTACAATTAATTTGCTTCTTACTTAATTTCAACTAAATAAGGATATTTATTTATCTTCTTGTGAGCTGTCATGCCATTATATTCTCAGAGGAAACGCCTGAACCACCTGGCTCGGTACTTAGTAGTGGTAACAAAAACGCATTTACGAACATACCTCGAAGAGAAACTTCAGTAATTAGACTTCTTCTAGACATTTACGGTTGAAGTAATTAACATGTTAGTGCAGCAAGTACTCAGAAGGAACTACTGATAGAAATATATAACACTTTCTTAATGATGGTTAGGAAGTTAATGATTGCGTTATTCTCTTACAAGCCTCTACTATGATCCCATTATTATCTACTTAATTCAAATAAGTACGTTTTCCCTTTCTCTCTTTTATTCTTCTCTAGATTTTATGTACATGTAACTTTCTAGTTTCTCTAGACATACTATGTACATAGCTATAGTGTAGGTATTGTATTCCACACAAAAATTCAATACCGATATTTCACCGGAAGTAGACGTTTTAGGGTCCCTTGTACTCAAAAAGAAGTACTTTCAGAAAAAGGTCCGTGTGTGTTTCCGTGTATCTGTGAACACGATAACTCAAAAAGGAAAAGTCCGTAGAATACCAAACTTGGTATTTAAGTTAAGTATATTCCAGAGATGCCACACGAAGATTTTGGATCCCAAACTACCCTTTACATGGAAAAAAATTCGAAAAATTTGATGTTCTCAAAAAATGGCTCTAACGATTTTGATTAAAACATCGTAAGGTATTTATATGGCAAATAAAATGTATATTTTGCATTTTCTGGGAATAGCCTCTAAAGACTTCTTTATTCAGAATGAATTTTGCTGAATTTTGCCTAAATGACAAACCGTAAGATATAGACAAAGACATACTACACAAAAAATGTAGACCACGTTAAAACACACAATTTATGTCATGTACATTTTTTTTTTCGTTGAATTGACCATTTCTGAGATATTCCTTGTCGTTTCAGGTTTAATATACTTAAACCTTTTTCACACGGAAAGTTGTAAACTCCTATCCCTGCATAGAAACGGATTTTGACCACATCGTTTTAACCTAGCTCTTCCCTTATTTTCCCCCTACTTAAAAGGAAGCAAGTAATCAAGACAATTTCTGCTAATGCTTGTCTCGATTATCATTAAGTAAATAGAAGAATATGCTTTTTAACAATAATTTGTTATAGCGATGTAGAGAAAGTCACGTGAATGTAACACATCAGATTTTTAGTTCTATGTTTTTCTCGATTCCATTAGAATTCACAAATGATACACGTTTCAATTAAAATGAAGAGAACTTCACAAGCTATTTAAAGAAGGAATAGTCTACATATTTCATTCACCATGCCAATATTTCAAACACAGGCTAGCTTTGTAGTTGTTCACAAAAACAAAAGTAATATACATTTTCCGAGTAATGGATTGCATGGTTTGAGGTTAATTACCTGAAAAATCTCCGCCTTGCATTCTTAAACGTTGCTTTACATAAATACGCTTACACCTATTTATTTTGTTTCTTTTTTTAATCAGCTGTTCATTCTCCTCTCTCTCCCCCCTTTCTATCTCACACACTCACATGAAAGACACACAACGTATTTTTCTAAAAATTATTTTTGACTTTATGAGATGCCAAAAGTAATTTTACTATGCACCTAGTACGTAGAGAAGTTATTGTGTTCTACACAAAAATTCGACATCAAGATTTCACTGACAATATGTTTTGAGGTCCCCTGAATAAAAAAAGCATTTTAGAAGAAAAGGTCTTATGTTTGTGTGTTTGTTAAAAGTATAGCTCAAAAACGAGAAGATCGTTAAATACCAAACTTGATATTTAAGTTTATTATCATTCAAAGTTACGACACGAAGATTTTCAAGAAAATCCCCCACTCTTTACATGTACACATTTTAGAAATTTTTGTTTTTTCTAAAATCTGGCTCTATTGCATTAAAATATCGTACATTAAAGATATTTGTATGACGAATAAATGTTCTGGGAATAGCCTCTGAAGACCTTTCATTCTAGATGAATTTTTGATAACTGGTGAACCGTAAGATATAGACAAAATCTACTACACAAAAAATCTGGTGTGTTCCATTCACCTAACTTTCTGTAGCTATTCAAAATTCAAACTGTTCTTACAAAAGATCATTCTTTCACCTAGATCATGATAATTGAGGAAAATATTAGCAGAATGGGTCTTATTACTTGTTTCGTTGTAGGCAGAAGAGAAATAAGGAAATACATTATGCTAAAGCGATAGTCAAATTTTAAAAAAGCTATTCGCTAGGTGAAACAATTGAGATTCGGTTCGCTTTGTATTGTTCCGTTTGAAAACCCAGATAGTGTAAAACTGAAACCAATATTAAAAAATATCTCAAAAATCAATCAACTCTACAAGAAAAACGTGTATAACATAAATTATGTGTTTTGACGAGATCTAAATGTTTTGTCTATCTCTTATGGTTTAACCATTATGCAAAATTCTGCAAACCTTATCCAGAATAAAGAAGTCTTCAGAGGTTATTCCCAGGAAATTCAAAATATACATTTTAATAAATATCTTTAAGATACTGTATTTTAATCAAATTCTTTAGAGCCATTTTTGAGAAAAACAAAATTTTAAAAAATATATTTATATAAAGGGTAATTTGTGGTGAGGGGATTTTTTTTAAAAGCTCTGTGTCGCAATCTTGAAAGATACTAAACATAAATATTAAGTTTATTTTTTAAGCTATGCTTTACACACACACACACACACACACACACACACACACACACACACACACACACACACATACCTACCTATATGGACCATTTTCTAAAATGCTTTTTTTCGGACTCAGGGGACCTCAAAACATATATATCCGGTGAAATCTCATATCGAATTGTTGGGTGGAATACAATACCTTCTCTAGCTATTATGTACATTGTATGTACATACGTGCTAGAGAAAGTAAAAAATTAGCTCTTGTTAAAACGCACAATATATGTTATATACATTTTTTGTAGCTTTAACCGTTTCCCAGATATTCCTTGTTATTGGTTTCAATCTTAAACTGCTTAAACTTTCCTCAAACGGATGTCATCTTTCGTTTTATACCCCATTACTTCCTTATTTCCCTTCTGCTTACAAGGAAGCAAGTAATAAGAAACTTTTTGCTAATGTTTATTTCAATTAGTATGATATAATTTCATTATGTTTGTAAGAATAGTTTGTTTGCAGAGCAGGTAGAAAAGGTCATGTGAATGAAACCCATCAGTCTCTTTTCCACTCCTTCAATCTCATACTCTCACATGAAAGACACGTCAATTATTTTCCTAAAAAGTATTTTTGATTTTATGAGACGCCAACCGAACTTTTGGGTAGAGTCAGTGCTCTTCTTCCTACTGGTGTGTTTATTTTTAGTATTTTGGAAGTGGATCAAGTGTTAAAGAACTTCACTACCAGTTTTGCAAGTTGGCAGTGTAACTTGAGTTGGAATTCAGACAACCGACCATTAATATTGGTATAGTATTATGGAAGGCTTACATCATAGCGGCCACATCTAAGGTTGAAAGAATGCTGAAACTCAAGAGAGGCATTGGCCGAATGAGATCATCAACTGGATAATCGACCTTGATCTCAAGCGAGGGCCCTAGTAACAACAATATGGTAACAACCTCGTTTTGGGCGCAGTCATCCGTGGGAGAGACAGTAATATGGTAAATGTTTCGCCACAGAAATAAACTCACCAGCTTTCTCTGACTCCAAAGTCTTTGTGCCACACCATTTACGAACTTCGTTATTTTTAAGACAGTAGTAAAGCAATATTGTTGTTATTAAGAGGTTCCTATGATAAAAATCTCATGTGTTCCAATCACATGACTTTCTCTACCTATTCTGTAACCTAATCTTCTGTTTTCGGTAGAATTAAACGTTTTTGAAACATTCGGAGCTATAAGTTTTAAGCTACTTGAACTTTTCTCAAATGAAAAGTCATCCTAAGAAGCAAAGAGAACCGAATTTCAATTATTTCACATCGGACCAGCTTTTAAAATATTTGAATATTGCTTTAGCCTGTGCATTCCCTGATTTCGCTTCAACTTTCAAAGAAGAAAGTAATAAGACAATTCTGGTAATGTTTATCTTAATTAATATGATGCAGATAAAAGAGAATCTGTTGTAAGATTGTTTGTGGAACAGATAAAGAAAGTCACGTGAATGGAACACAGATTTTATAACAAGGATTCTGAAGTTGAGCAGCCCATTGGATAAAACAATAAATAAATATAAAAATACGAGTAGCAAGTACATTTTACAGAATTTTATGCATGCCTGTAACATTGGTCTCAATACTGCTTTGGTGCGCTCAAATTGTAGTTCTCAGTACCACTTAAATACCTGAACCATAAGCATCTTTCCTCACTTCCAGTGCAAAAATCAAAATCTGATACTGGTCTTCATCTAACAGTTCATTTAGAACTCTTTGAAGTGATGATTTACTTATTATTTCAGATATATTGGAAACTATTTCAGATATTTGTAAGCGTCCTAAAATTCAACCAACTTAATTTGAAGAGCTAGCGTTCGTTAGCTTTAGCGTGAATGAGTCAGATAAAAAGAAGAAACATAAAATGTGCATGGAAATAAATAGTGGCTTGGGCTATTCCTAGACAAGCACAAATGCTTGCCAGTTGGTCATTATAAATTGAAATTGTACTCTACCAAGTAACCAAAACGCAACACAACAAAGATAACTTATAAGGACATCCCATCCAGACGTACCACAGTCTAGCACCAGTCTAAATCCTTTCGCTACTGTTACGCACTAGTAAATGGATGGAAATACCAAGGATTTATGTACGTAATGACATGCTATTGGACAGAATAATTAACTAATAAGATTATCATCGACATCCGAAGGTGACGCATGTTCACTCATCAGATATGGACAAATAAAATGTTTCCTGAAATCGGAAAAAAAACAAGAAGATCAATTTTTTGCAAACCAGTCACTTTCAGAATAACAATCTACACACTAAAATGGCTGAAATTAACGAGTAAATAATCTCAACATTAGAAAAGCAACAAAGCCTTTCTGTAATTAAATAAATAATTACCATAATATCTTTTAATAATTATAGTAATAAGTTGTAGAAAAACGAATGCATATATATTTAGAACATAACTTTTCCAAGATTACCCTCAACCCAAACTAACCGTTGCTGGATTTTGTTACCTTAAATTGTATTTTTCACATATTACCCTTTGTGTATCTACCATGATCCCTGTAAGAAGGATGAGGGGAGACACTTGAAGCGACGCTTCCAACGCTGCCCAGGCCTACCCATATAAACCCTTAACCCAGTACAGGTCCCACTAGGAGGAGGGTCCTAGTACTTCTGCAACAACACCAGAGAGGAAACCACTACAAAGTGCACTGCCATAACACGCCGAACACCATCGCTTAGTCCCACAACCTTAAAACAGATGACAACGAAGGAAATACTGGTTACAGGAAATTACGGACAAAAATCGTGATAGAAGAGGAACCACAACCTTGTCAACCCGAGGAAACCACGAAAACCCTTATATCACTGTGGGGGTCACCAGGAATCGAACCCAGGGCCAACCGAATGGGAGTCCCACGCGTTATAGTATCGAGCTAGGTGATTCAGGCGTTTCTTCTGGAACTTGCATTTGAAAGATCGTGGGTACGATTCCCGCGGCCGACATCTTTGATCCATGGATGTATTTTCGGTAGTTTTCTCGGGTCAACAGAGAATGCTGGAGAGGTTTCTTCCTTCCCCCGAAATTCCTGTCCCTTCATTTCGTCTCCATTTCATTCCAACCGGTCTCTTTCAAGGTTGTAAGTGTCAGTGTTGACACCCCTCCATGGTGGTGAATGCGCTCTGTAAATACAGCTTGGAGTAAGGGTCGCACTGGAGTCATCTGTAGGACTTGCGATGTCCAGCCAGACCCTTCTAGCGCTTCCCACGTCGAGATAACTATTTGGATTGTTTTAGGGGCCCACCACGGTGGCTCATTCCACGCGGTCGGTTTCGGCCGTCCGTTACATACTCTCATATTATCCTATTTTCCTCGGATCTGTTCCGCTATAAGCTCATGATGGAATGTGCCCGCCAGCCAGCCACGCGTTAACGAGGGGTAAAACGAAGAGCGCATTGGCATAAAATATTTATATCATATACTTTTTACTGTGTCCTCAACTATTTCTGAAATATTCGCTGTTGCATTTTTTAATTTTTAGGCTGAGTTCTACACAATGTAGGTAATTTAAATAGGCGCGATATTCATTTGTTTTTCTCAAGAGTTCATACTAAGTAGAAAAAACTGGTTAGTGCCTAAGCATAAATACTTAAATATTGTTTCTGCACGCTGTGCACAACTAAGTGCATATCGTTTAAACCGAAATCGTTTTAGGCAAACACTATTTTGAATAACCTAACGTGGATAACAGAATAACTTTTTTTTTATAAGAATTAATGCATAAGAAATGGATATAATGAATTTATAATGGGTACAGAAAGTCGCGAGACTTTCACTTTTTTACGATTTTTTGTTTATCCTTAACCATTAAGGTAATCAGTATGGGTCTTCTTCTTCATTTGCGATACAGATCCCACCATTCCTCCGGGCGCTCTTCAGCCTGCATCTCTGAAGGAGTGCAGCGCTGCAATGGGTATGGAGGAAACTTCTTCTGGTCCTATAAACATTTCCCCAAAATATTTGTATCTCTTGCGAGCCAAAAGCCTCGCAGGAGCATAAAATGTGCTGCGCTGTTTCAGTCCCCTTCCTGCAAAATCTGCAGTTTAAGTTGCCCTGAAGCACTTCAATTGCATTAAGGTGCTTTTTCACAGGGGCATGCAGTATGAGGAAAGCAGCAATTGTTCTCAGCTGAAGTCTACTACATTTTAGCAGACTCTCAACTCTTTCCTTACATGGTCCTTTGATAAATAGTTTCCCATGTTTGTTTCCTGGCGTTTTACACCAGTTTTTATGATGTTCTCTTTTGGACTAGTGATTGATAGCTTCTCTAATTAAACACCAAGGTGTTCCTAGAGCTGGCTCTGGTCCAATAAGTTTTGAAGCTGCTCCCTGTCTTGCAAGTTCGTCAGCCTTTTCATTGCCCCTTATGCCTTTATAGCCCGGTACCCAGATGAGTAGGTCATCTCCTTAGCGCGGTGGTAGCGTTGTTGCTTGCCAAGCGGGAGACATGGCTTAGATTCCCGCTAGGAGATCTGGATCGGGTTGCACTCAGCCTCCTGAGGTCCCTGGGGGGCCAATTGAGGAGCTACTTGATGCAGAAGTAGCGGCTCCAGGTCATGAGGACCGCATTATCCGGCCAGGGGGGTTCGAGGTGCTGACTACGTCTCACCCTGCACTCCATCCATGACGTCTGTCAGGGACCGAGATGGGGGACGCAGCGGCCGGGCGGTAGGCTAAGGTTCCTCGTGAGCTGTCGTGTAAAAATCCCAGATGAGTTGAACTCGTTCTGTTCTGCCAAGTCATTGAGCATATTTAGGTAATTTTGAACCAGTCCTGATGTAACCTTATGACTTCTAGAGTCTTAAGTGAAGCCTATCTGAGTGTATAAGGCTCTGTTTACCAACGTATCTTCTCAGTATGAGTCTTAGTTGTTTTATTTTTGTACTCCGCTTTTCCTGCAAACTCAGAGCCTTCTTGCTCTGAGAATTGGCCTAAATTATCTCAGTGTCAAGGAACATTACCTTTTGCGGGAAATGTACAAATTTCGACCTTGGCGGACACAGTTATGTGAGGATATTGTCAGCCTCTGGGTCCATGAACCATCTTAACAGTTAGATGTGATGCTTAATAAGCTATCAGAAAGATTACCCACCCTGGTTGGTGACGTTACTAATGGATGGGAGTGGACTTGTATGTTCCGATACAAGTAACATACAACGGTTACCATACCTGCTCACTTCCGTCACTCTCCGCTACGGAGCGGCCTGCCGCGTGTTCTGGTAGTTAGCACGTGGTTGCTAAATCTTCTTGTGTTCTACTTCACTTCTCTCGTCAAAGGACCAGTGTTTACACAAATGTGTTTGATACATTTAAATTAAAATAATACTACTAATAAATACAAATAGTTTCCTGAAGAATGGAAAATAGGAAGAATCGCCTCAATATTAAACAAAAAATATTATGTGTTACATTCACAAGACTTTCTCTACAGCTCTGTAACAAATTATTGTTAAAAATCTTATTCTTCTATCTACTTCACCATAATCAAGTTAAACATTAGCAGAAATTGTCCTTATTATTTGGCCCCTTGTTAGTAGAAGGACAAAAAATATGCGTTCCATTCACATGAAGTCCTCTGTCTGTTCGACAAACACACGTTTTATTGAAAACATTAATCTGTTATCTACATCATGCTAATCAAGATAAACACAAGCAGAATTGTCTTATTACTAGCTTCTTGTAAGTAGAAGAGAAATAAGAAACTGCACGGGTTAAAAGCCGATCGCTATGTGAAACAAATAAAATTCCAGTACCTTTGCTTTCCAGGAGTAAACAAACGAGAAACATTTCAGTGGCTTAAAATTGAAAGAAATAATCCGGAATATTCGAAAGCGGTTAACTCTACAAAAAGAAATCTAATGTGTTATAATATGTGTAGATTCTCTACATCTCTGTAACAAATTATTGTTAAAAAGTTTATTCTTCAATAAAAATTATGATAATCGAGATAAACGTTATCATAAATTTATTACTTGGTCCCTTTTAAACAGAGGGAAAAAATATAATGTGTTCCATTCAAATGCTGTCCTTTAGCTGTTCGGTGAACAAACCTGATATTCATAACATTAATCTGTTATCTACATCATGCTAATCAAGATAAATCATAAGCAGAATTATTCTTATTATTATCTTCCCTGTAAGTAGAAGGCAAATGAGAAAATGCCGTCCTTTAAAAGGTGGTTGCTATGTGAAACAATCGAAATTCCAATCTCTTTGCTTGCCAGCAGTAAATAGACGAGAAATCAGAAGAGAGATGTCTTTCGTTAGTGTCTTAAAATTTAAAGTAATAATCCGAAATATCTCGAAAACTGTGAACTCCTTAAAAAAATGTATATAACATAAATTGTATGTCTTAATGAGATCTATATTTTTTGTGCAGTAAGTTTTTGTATATCTCTTACGGTTTGCCAGGTATATAAAGTCATCCAGAATGAAGAGATCTTCAGAGGATATTCCCAGAAAATGTAAGATGTACATTTAATTTGTTATGTAAATATCTTTAATGCAGTATTTTAATCAAAATTGTTAGAATCATTTTTGAGAAAATAAACTTTTTCGAAATTTTTTCCATGTAAGTGGTAGATGGGGTTGGGGAATTTTCCTGAAAATATCTTCGTGTCGCATCCTTGGAAGATATTGAATTTAAATACCAAGTTTGGTATTTAATTACTTTTCGTTTTTGAGCAATGCTACCCACAGATACACACACGGACATTTTTCTAAAACGGTTTTTTTTAAACCATGGAGTCTCAAAACATGTATTTCAGTTGAAATATCGGTATCGAATTGTTGGGTTGAATGCAATACTTTCTCTATACCATAGTATGTGTAGAGAAAGTAAAAAGTTAATAATGAATTATTCTAATAAAAAAAATGTCGTCACGGGGAGTCGCTCAGAAAGTTGCATGGAAGTGGCGCCGATTTGGTCTATGCAGTCGAGAATTATCCTCAATGGAGCGAGCAATAGTGTACATACTATCACTCTCTCTTTCTATTTCTCATGTTTCAACATAAGCCAGAGACTGTAATGACAAACGTACTATGAGGAGAATAGGGAAGCATTCTAACCAAAGAAAAGTTCTCTGCCCCAGCCGGAAATTTCACCCCGGAGCTCTGGGTTGAGAACCAGAGCGATCATCTCTCCACTACAGAGCCAATTCATTTTAGGATGTTGTCGTCCAGTTCATAAAACTACTTTCTTATAGTAACATTGTGCTCTTTTTTTAAATACTTTTTTTACTTTTATTTTAGAATCGGTGGTATACGAGGTTCGGCTGATAAGTCCCGGGCCTCACACATATGACGTCACTAGCCAGTTAGACGGTAGCATTGTATAATTAAACAAGACAATTTTAGAGTTTTCACGCAAATGGAGGATTTGGAAAAATGAGCACTGATTAAAATATTCCACTTGAAAACGTTAACGTCTAAAGAAATCAAGGAAAAAATGGACAGTACATTGAAAGACTCTGCCCCTTCATATTCAATGATCAAAAGGTGGGTTGCAAAGTTTAAAATGGGACGTACGAGCACTAGTGTTGAGTCTCGCTCTAGACGCCCTGTAGAAGTGACAACTCCAGAGATCATTGAAATAATTAATCGTTTAGTACTGGAAGACCACAGATTAAAGTTGTTTGAGATAGCAGAGGCCATAAACATACAGGGTTACTACAAAAGAAATAGACAACTTCAACTGCCTGTAAAACAAAAACTATTAGCGATAGCAACCTAATTATTTTGGAGGCATGTTGAGAAACTCTCAAAGTTTCGTTTGTTACTATTGGTAACGCTGTAGTGTTTTGTTTGTTGTTGCAGAAGCTGAAATGGCGGAAAATCCTGTGGAAAAGGCATATTGCGTGTTGGAATTTGCTAGAACGCAATCAGCAACTGTTGTCCAACGACATTTTAGAACACGTTACCACAAATATGAAATGATGCGCTCACAAAAACCAGCATCGTCTTCATCATGTCGCAACATGTCGATGCAAAAGTCACGCCGTATGACCTTATCTTCTTCACTCAGAAACTGCAACATCTGTAATCTGTAAGGCATCATGTGCAGTCGCTTCCGCAAGATTTTCCATACAGTTTGCTGTGGAATTTGTAATTGCATGCTTGCCCTAGATGTCGATTTCTGTGGGCTTCTTATGTAGGCAGAACGAACACGTTCAACGTTTTCTTCCGAAACTCTTGGTCTTCCCGAGCTCTTCCCTTTGCACAAACATCCCGCTGTCTCGAATTTTCTATACCAGTCGTAGATTGAATATCTAGTCGGTGGCGTTTTGTGGTAACGTGTTCTAAAATGTCGTTGGACAACAGTTACTGATTGCGTTCTAGCAAATTCCAACACGCAATATGCCTTTTCCACAGGATTTTCCGCCATTTCAGCTTTTGCAACAACAAACAAAACACTACAGCGTTACCAATAGTAACAAATAAAACTTTGAGAGTTTCTCAACATACTTTCAAAATAATTAGGTTGCTATCTCTAATAGTTTTTGTTTTACAGGCAGTTGAAGTTGTCTATTTCTTTTGTAGTAACCCTGTATTAAGCAAATGTGCAGGTAATATTTTAAGTAATGTTTTGTGCTTTCACAAGGTCTGTGCAAGATGGGTGCTGCGTCTGTTGACACCTGATCAAAAGTTGCAAGTTGCAAAGAAAAATTATTTCTGTTAAGAATGTACCGTAAAACTCTCAGTGAATTTTTGAAACGGCTTATTGTCATGGATGAAACTTGGATACATCACTACACTCCAGAAAGAAAATCACAGTCAAAACAGTGGATTGCGCCAGGTGAATCAATTCCCAAAAAGGCAAAGTCGATTTTGTCAGCTAACTAGGTTATGACGAGTGTTTTCTGGGATGCACAGGGAATTATTTTTATTGATTATTGGAAAAGGGTAAAAGTATCACTGATGGCTACTGCGCAAGCTTACTGCAACGTTTGAGTGGTGAAGTGAAAAGAAAAAGACCTCATTTGGTATAAAAACAAATATTGTTTCATCACGACAACGCTCCGGCCCATCGTTCAGTCATTGCAATGGGGAAAATGTGCGAATTAAAGTTGGAATTGCTTGAACATCACCCTATTCCAGATCTAGCACCCAGTGACTACCACCTATTCCCAAACCTTAAAAAAATTCTTGGAGGAGGAAGATTTCACAGCAACGAGGTTACTGATGCGGTAAACAGCTATTTTGAGGACCTTGATAAATCGCACTACAGAGATGGTTTTATTAAATTAGAACACCGACTTGACAAGTGTATTACCCTTTCTGGAGATTATAAAGAGAAATAAAGCAAATAAAATATATTTTAATGCTGTTTTCATTGAGAGGCCCGGGATTTATCAGCCGAACCTCGTATATCACCTATTCTAAAATAAAAGTAAAAAGAGTATTTAAAAAGAGAGCACAATATTATTATAAGAAACTAGTTTTATGGACTGGACGACATCCTAAAATGAATTGGCCTTAATACTTCCCTATGTGAGCTGTTGTTTAATTTATGCTCTTATTAATTTAAAACAAATATTTTCATATTTCTGCATAGCGATACACATATTCTTTTATTTAAGTTTTACTTTTTGGTGAGGGCATTATCTTAGTATGATTTCCTACAAAAATACTTTTATCCTCATAAATAGAAAAGCGTGAACTCTTGTTATTCGATTTGAGAATGTATAGCTCTCTGGTGTACACATAAATAGGTTATTTATTTATCGCGCAGACAAATTATAACTGTCCAGGAGAAAAACAGGACTTCCGTAAATCTACATTTGAAAACTGAGGAGCTTGACACTGATATTCTTGAACGCCAACTTATTAAAGCTTTCCAGATATTTTAAGAGTTACCAGTTACATAAACAAGATCCTCTGAATAACAGTTGCCCCAACAGCGCCGTATTTTACATTTGCAGATAAGCTTTCGTGCGGTAAAAGAGTAGTAGCATTCAACTGCGCAACGCGTAAGTGGTAGATGAACAAATAGTCCGCACGACCTCCGTTGTACATCTCTTGTATATCAAAGAAAACGGTGAGGGAATCGTGCTCATCGAGAGACAGAACAAAATCCCTGCATGAGAGCACACATTGTATAATATATTATCATTTTTCTTGTTATTATTATTTAAATATTAATAAAAATTAAACTAACAATAATAATATACGCTTAGCAGAATCAATCAAAACGTTAAAATATCGTAACGAAGAACATCAAAATACGATCACATAATGTTTCAGTACATAATTATCATTAATAATATACGCTTAGCAAAATAAATCAAAACGTGAAAACATCATAACGAAAGATACCCAAACACAAGAGCTCGTAGTATTTTACTGGGTTGTTATTATTATTATCATCATAATTATTATTATTAGCAGAATGAATATAACATGAAAACGTAATGAAAAATATGCAACCACGAGAGCACATGCTGTTTCACTGTATTACTATCATTAATATTATTACGCAATATACGCTTAACAGAATAGATAAAAACATAAAAACAACGCAACGAAAAACATATACACGAGAGAACGTAGTGTTTATTATTATCATCATTAATATTATTAAGCAGTATACGCTCAGCGGAATAAATTAAAACCTGAAAACATTGCACTGAAATGCATACAAACATGAGAGCATACAGTGTTGCAGTACATTATTATCACTATTATTAGTGCGCAGTAGATTTCCCTTTTTACTTTCTCTACACGTACTATGTGCATAGTCTATAGAGAAGGTATTGCATTCTACCCAAAAATTCGATACCGAGATAAGGTCCGTCTGTGTGTGTCTGTGAACACGATAACTCAAAAACGAAAAGTTAGTAAAATACTAAACTTGGCATTTAAATTTAGGATCTTCCAAGGATGCGACACGAAGATTTTGAGAAAAATCCCCCCCACCCGAAACTACCCTTTACATTGAATAAAAAAATTCTAAAATGTTGCGTTTCTCAAAAATGGCCTACGATTTTGATTAAAATATCGTATATTAAAGATATTTATGTGGCAAATAAAATACATATCTTGAATTTTTTGGGAATAGCCTCTGAAGACCTCTCCATTCTGAATGAATTTTGTTGAATTTTGTGTAACTGGTAAACCGTAAGAGATAGCCGAAAAAGTATTTCACAAAACATTACGTTAAAACTCACAATTTATGTAATATACGTTTTTTTCGTAGAATTCACCATTTCTGAGATATTCCTTGTTATTTGTTTCAGATTGAAAATACTTAAGCTTTTCTCACACGCAAAGTTGTAAACTCCTGGCGAAACGGATTTCAACCACATGGCAACCAGCTTTTAAAGGGTTTGACTATCGCTTTAACCTAGTGTATTCCCTTATTTCCCTTTTACCTACAAGGAAGTAAGTAATTAGGACAATTTGATAATGTTTATTTTGATTATCATGAAGTAGACAGAAGAATATGCTTTGTTACAGCGATGTAGAGAAAGTCGTGTGAATGTAACACATCAGATTTTTAACCGATTTTACTTAATAAAATAATAAGGTACAATACTTAGAGTTATTATAGTATCTTATTTCACAAGAACATCATATAATTGCACATATTTATTCTATTCTGGTGTATCTGATGTGTTACACTCACATGACTTTTTCTAGCTGCTCTACAAACAAAATTCTTTGAAAATATTCTTCTTTCTACACTATTCTAATCGAGATAAACATTAGCAGAATGTTCTAATTACTTAGTTCCATATAAGTAGAAGGCAACTAAGAGACTGCACTAGGCTAAAGTGATAGTCAAATGCTTTAAAAGCTGTCGTTAGGCGACTGTCATTCTTTGCTTGGCCAGGCGTAGAACAAAGGAAAACCGGACACTTCCTGTCTGAGAAAAGCATAAATACGTTACAATTGCAATCTATAACAAGGCATATCTCAGAAACAGATACCTGCACAACAAAAATAAATGACATAAATTGTGTGTTTTGACGAGATCTACATTTTTATGGAGTGAAATTTTGTCTATCTCTTACGGTTAAACAAATTTCAGAATAAAGAGGCCCTCAGAGGCTATTCCAAGAAAATTCAAGATATACATTTTATTTGGGAAATAAATACCTTTATTATACGAGATTTTAAACAAAATCGTTACAGCCATTTTTGAGAAAACAAAATTTTCCAAAATGTTTCCATGTGAAGTAGTTTGGATTGGATGATTTTCCTCAAAATCTTCTTGTCGCATCCTTAAAGGGTGCTAAATATAAATACAAATTTAATGATTTTTTCGTTTTCGACTATGCTGTCCACAGACACAATCGGACCTTTTTCCAACAATTCTTTTTGCGGATTTAGGGGCCCTCAAAACATATTTCCAGTCGGCCTCCGTGGAGTAATGGTTACCATACTAACTTCATATACCCAGAGCCATGGGTTCACACCCGGCGGAGGGCGATGGATTTTTTCGGGTGTAAAAATCCTTAGCATGGCTTCCTTCGGAAGGGAAGTAGAGCCGTTGGTCCCGTATCGTAGATTTACGGCACATAAAATAACCTCAATCCTGATAGAAAGGCCTCTGAGCAAAATTAAGCGCTCTTCACGCCCAATTTAGAATGGGACGCTGAGAACCACAGTAGTAAAAGAGCGTCCATAAATAGCACGCCTTTTACATTTACATTTAAAACATGTTTCCGGTGAAATATTGACATCGAATTTTTGGGTGGAATACAATACCTTCTCTATTCACTATGTACATTGTACATGCGGACTTGAGAAAGTAATTAATAGGATAAGAAGGTTCATGATAGAATAAGGTTGGCATTTAGCTTTGAAATACCCATTAGCAGCAATAAAGAAAGACGAAGATTAAAAACATTAAACTTAAACGTTTACTTTATAACTATTAATTTACGGATGTACAGAAATATGGTTAAATATTTTCTGTGCGTTTCTGTATAATCATCTTATATGTATTGCCTAATAAAACAGGTGTATTTGGAGTAAGAAATTAATTTCAAACCTCAAATTAGTACGCATGTTGCAGAACAGCATGCTTTAACAAATTGGTGAGCAAATCCAAAGAGATATAACAGAGGAACCATCTGTTCTTGGGAACGAGAAAAAGTCAATCACAGAATAACTGTGCTCTCTTGTGCACTGACAAAAAACCTCGCTTGACTCAGCAGTGTCATTAGCAATTGCCAGTTCATCGGCCAAAAGACGGATCTGGCGGGTGTAGGAACCCACAACGGAAACGATATCACTGAGGGAGACGATGAACCTGTCTCTGAGGTAAATGACGTGATTGACACTTCTGTCATTCCTCGCAGATCATGCTCCAGCAAGCACGGGATGATCGCGCCGGGGCACGAATTTGGGCGGGTAAGGGCAACGTGGGTGGAGAAGATCCTGAAACAAAGCTATTACCTTCTGGAAACACTTCAGAAAGCCCTCATGTTAGTCACGAAGAGGTCAGAGTGTTTGAGGAGGGTTATTTCAGAAAACGCTTCCATAGAAAGTAGCAGATTAGCTTAACACCATTTCTTGGTCTTAGCAACTGCGCTCCTTAATCTCTGTAATTTGTGGAAAGAAACAATTTCGCAGTTAACACGCGTTTCAACTTGAAATAAAAACAATTGACAAGGTTGTTACTAACATACGTCATGAGTAGAGAGTGGAAAAACATGCAATCACAACTATCTAGCTCTCCTAGGAGGATTTGAATGCACAGTGATAGAAGTAACAAGTTTTGGGGAAATACATTTAAAATAAAAAAATCTAACGTGTTACACTCACATGACTTTCTCTAGCTGTTCCACAAACAAACGTCTTACAAAGCATTATTCTTCTCCCTATTCCATACTAATAAGCATTAGCAGAATGTTTTATCACTTAGTTACTTATAACTTCAAACTTAGCTTAGGTTTTCAAGTGTGCTTAAAAGCGACAGCCCCATGCATGTTAAAGCACTCCTTCGGGACGAAATTCCGGAGACATTGATATGATCCTATCAATTGTCAGCGTCGTTAACGAACAAAATAGTTTTAAACTATGGTAAAAATGCTTTAAAAGCTGTCGCTATGTGATTTAATTGAAACTCGCTCCTTTGCTTGCCAGGAGTAAAACAAAAGAAACAAGGGCGACTGTCTGCCTGAGAAAAGCATACACAAGGAATATCTAGGAAACGGTTACCGCCACAGCAAACATTTTAAGAATATGAATTGTGTGTTTTGACGATGTTTAAATATTTTATAAGTGTTTTTCTGTCTTTTACGGTTTACCAGTTATGCAAAATTCATCCAGAATGAAGAGGACTTCAGAGGCTTTGGGAGGGGGTGGATTCAGAAAGGTCTCAAAACATATATTTTCGGTGAAATCTCAGAACCGAAATTTGGATGAATTAAAAGGGCCGTTTGTTTTTTCAACCTCCAATAGGCTATAAATAAAAGACAAAATCATAGAAAACAATAACTTTATTACTAAAAGTTTTGTACACTTATGGTTACTTTTCAACATAATCGCCGAAAAGATTAAGGCATTTATCGTACCTGTGCACAAGCTTTGCAATACCCGCTTCAAAAAATGTTGCCGCCAATGACTTCAAATGGGCATTGACGTTGTTTTGAAGATCTGCGTTGGTTTGAAAGTGCTGCCCTCCTAGCCACGTCTTCAGTTCAGGGAAAAGGTGCAAGTCGTTGGGTGCCAGGTCAGGACTGTACGGCGGATGATAGAAAATGTCCCATTGAAATTGTTCAAGGAGCCGATGGGTTGTGCCAGCAGTGTGTGAACGAACGTTGTCATGGATCAACACAATTCCTAAAGTCAGCATTCCTCTTCGTTTGTTTTGAATGGCTCTCCGCAAACGTCGTAAAGTTTCATAATAAACAGCTGCATTGATAGTGGTTCCGGACTGCATCATTGGCGGCAATATTACTCTTCTATTTCATGTTAATTGAGATAAACAATGCCATATGTACTTTTATTCCACAATTCGTTGTAGATATATGTACATAAATACGGATTTATATTATCTATTATACTATCAAATCTTTAGAGAGCTGATCGCTATGTGATGGTTTTGAAATCCTTTCTCTTTGCGTGACTAGGATATAGAAAACAAGTGTCTTTCAATTTTAGAAAAGTTAAACATATTGAAAAATTAAAACCAATAACAATAAAATTCTAGAAATGCTTAACTGAAAAAGTATAAAATAACGTTCATTTAACATAAAAGGGCTTCAGAGATTATTCCCAGAAAATTCAGGATACCTATATATATCATTTGTGATGAAAATATTGTAACAAACGTCTTTATTGGCTTAGAAATTGATTACAAATTAAATCTTTAATTCACTGCTGCAAAAATTCACTCGACGTTTCGGCGCGAAAATAGTTGAGAAATTTAATGCCGTGCCAGCATGTTGTTATTGCCCCTATAAGTGAAATCCGCTCATCGTTTCGGCTGATATGCAAGAGGAGTAGAAAGCAGGTCGCTCGCACTAACACCGCCACTGACCGCTGTTTACTTGGATTTACTCCGCTGATCTTTGCAATTCTTTAAACGCCCGAAGGGTTGTCTGCACACGCAAAATACGGCGCTGTTTTTCATCCTGTGCATGCAAAGAGAACGATTTTCATTCTTGACTGACTGAAGAATGGTTTTTTTTTTCCATAATCGATTTACTCTTCTCATATTTAGAACTGACACCCCCCCTAATACTTACAAACGGCTCGCAGCTACGGAATGAAGAACCGGGAACGAGTGGTCGGCGCGTATGCAGGCATGAGTCTGAGGAAGTGGATGATATAAAATGAAAGCGAAATGGATGATAGGAAAGGTGATGATGGAACAATGGACGGAATGAGTAGCAGCGGAAACCCGAGGACCCACTCAGACGCTGTTTCGACACCACAAATTCCACATGTGAGCGCTAGGGATCGAACTCGGGCCACTTAAGTGTGAGACGAGCGGTCTAATCACTCAGCGACGGCGCCGTCTGAAGAATAGTTTCCTGCAGAATAGGTATATAGAGGACTGGTGTGAATGTAATACCTCCATTTTTACTTTCTCTATACGTACTTTGCACATAGTGTATAGAGAAGATATTGAACTCCACCCAAAAAGTCGATACTGCTATTTCACCGGAAATACATGTTTTAGGGTCCCCTGTATCCAAAAAAAGTATTTTCAGAAAAAGATCCATGTGTGTGTGTCCGTGTGTCTGTGAACACGATAACTCAAAAACGAAAAGTCGGTAAAATACCAAACTTGGTATTTAAGTTTAGTATATTCCAGAGATGAGACACGTAGATTTTGAGAAAAATCCCCGCACCCCAAACTACCCTTTAAATAGAAAAATGTTCGAAAATGTTGATTTTATAAAAAATGTCTGTTAAAGATTTTTATTAAAATAGCGTATATTAAAGATATTTATCTGACAACACGATAACTCAAAAACGAAAAGTCGATAAAATGCCAAACTTGTTATGTAAGTTTAGTATCTTTCAGGGATGTGACACGAAGATTTTGAGAAAACTCCCCCCACCCCAAACTAACCTTTACATGGAATTTTTTTCGAAAATTTTTATTTTCTAAAAAATGGCTCTAATAATTTTGATTAAAATGTCGCATATTAAAGATATTTACCTGACAAATAAAATGTATATCTTGAATTTTCTGGGAATAGACTCTGAAGGCTACTTTATTCTGGACGAATTTTACGGAATTTTCCATAACTGCTAAACCGTTAGAGGTGGACAAAAACTTACCACACAATAAATTTAGAGCACGTTAAAACCCACAATTTATGTTATATACATTTTTTTCGTGGAGTTGATCGTTTTTGAATTCTTCCTTGATTTTGGTTTTAGGTTTAAAAAACTTTTCTCGTACAGGAATTTATCAATTCCTGTGCACACAAAGGAACTTCAGTCACATAGCAACCTGATTTTGACTATCACTTTAACCTATGGTACACCCTTATTTCGCTTCTACTTGCAAGGAAGCAAGTAATAAGATTATTTCTGCTAATTTTTTCTCAATTAACACGAATTAAATAGAAGCATAAACTTTTTGACAATAATTTGTTGCAGAGATGTAGAGAAAGTCATGAAAATGTATCACAGCATATTTTTTTTAGTAGTGTCAAATGCCTGTTCTCACTGCAACGGTACCACCGACTTATGATGCATTTTGGATGCTTGCGATACATGAAACGAAATTTGGGAAGAAAAGTACCACCTTAGTTGACTACCTCCCGGGTTTTGGTTAGTTTAGCAGGATTGGAACCGCAGATCTTCTGTTCACGAATCCGTGACCGACCATGAAGAGTAAAAAAGGTGAACATTATATTTCGTCCACGATTTAGCCAACGTCATCAGAGGGCTGTAGACAAATGACTGACTTACGAGGTCTACCATAATCACGGAGAAATGTGGAGTCGATATCGAGATTTCACTGGAAATAACCCGCTTTACGGTCCTCTGACTATAAAATCTAATGTGTTCCATTCACATTACTTTCTCTACATAACTGTAACAAATTATTTTCAAAAAGCATATTCTACTATTTTATGATAATCGACATAAACATTAGCAGAAATTGCCTTTATTACTTGCTTTTTTGTAAATAAAAGGGAAATAAGGGAATACACTAAGCCAAAACTATTGCCAAATATTTCAAAAACTGGTTGCCTTTTGGTTGAAATCGTTTCTCTGTAGGGCCAAAAGTTTTCAACTTTCTGTGTGAGAACAGTTTTAAGTATTTTAAATCTGAACTTAAAATGCCAAGTTTGATGTTTTACTGACTTTTCGTGTTTAAGTTATCGTGTTCACAGACTCGCAGACAAACAGGCACACACGAACCTTTTTCTAAAAAAGCTTTTTTTGGTTATAGGGGACCATAAAACGCGTATTTCCGGTGAAATCTTGCTCTCAAATTTTGGGTGGAGTGCAGTACCTTCTCTATACACTATGTTCATAGTTCGCGTAGAGAAAGTAAAAAATGTGAAGTGTTCCATTCACATTATTTTCTCTGTCTATTCGCCAACAAAGTATCCTTAGAAAAGCTTATTACTTTCTCTAGCACGTATGTACAATGTACATGTAGCTAGAGAACGTATTGTGTTGCACCCAAAAATTCGATGTCGATGTTTCACCGGAAATACATATTTTGAGATCCTCTGAAACGAAAAGAGGCATTCTTAGAAAAAGGTAAAAGGTTTATTTGTGTGTCTGTGGACAGCATAGCTCAAAACCCCCCACACCAAACTACCCTTTACACGGAAATATTTTCGAAAATGTTCATTTTCTCAAAAATAGGTAACGATTTTGATTGAAATACCGGATATTAAAGATATTTACATGAAAATAAAATGTATATCTTGAATTTTCTGGGAATAGCCTCTGTAGACCTCTTTATTCTGGATTAATTTTGCTGAATTTTATATAACTGGTAAACCGTAAGAGATAGACAAAAACTTACTGCACAAAACATGTAGATTTCGTTAAAGCAGCAATTTATACCTTATACATTTTTTCGTGAAATTTGCCGTATCCGAGCTATTCCTTGTTGCTGGTTTCAGTTTTAAAGTCGTTAAAACTATTCATATACGGGAATTTGTCCACTCCTGGCAATGAAAGGAACACATTTAATCCACATTAAAAGATTTGATTATCGCTTTACCTGGTGTATTCCCTTGCTTCCCTTCTACTTACAAGAAAACATTGTCAATTTTGCTAATGTTTATCTCGATTAGTATGAAGTAGACAGAAGAGTAACCTTTTTAACAATAATTTGTTACCGAGATGTAGAGAAAGTAATGTGAATGGAACACGTCAGATTTGTTTTTCTATCTGCTGCATGTTAATCGAGACAAACATTAGCAAAGGGGGTTTTATTACATTTAGCTGAAGCACCGGGTGTCGCTAGTGGTTTCACGGTTTATCCCAACAACTTTTAGCCTTAGGTTGTACTTGCCCAATAACCTTGCGTTTCTTCACAGACATTTGAAAGGTATATAACTACCCCACAAGCGTCTCACATGTAAATCTATTAATACTTAATTTCTAGACGGTTCTACTAAACTTTAGGAATTTCTCGGCTATAACTTGGTCTTTAAGGTTCAATAGGACATGCAATTTACATTCAAACACATCAAAAGTACTTTCTTTGCCTTTGCAGCTTTATTGTGCCATGTGAAACGCAGCTGCAGAGCTGCCAACATGTGTCACCATTGCCACTCGCCTGCGTTATTTTAGGTCTAGTTTAGTGTGTGTGTGTGTGTAAATAAATTGATCTTCGTGCAATCCAGGCGCCAATCTAGCTAGTTTTACTCCCCGTACGCGTAGGCAAATAAGCAACAGCAGTAAAATGGCGGGATTTTCTTCCCTACAACGATATTTGCGTACTTTTTGGTATTTAAGTATCTCATAGGGCGGGTGTGGCGTGTTGTTTCAAGACCTGAGGATAATACCATGCATTCTAGAAACTCCGCAGGATTAATAAGATTTGTTTCAGTTTGCAAATATATTATTTGCTGCTGGGACAGCGGTGGAATGGTACTAAGTTTATTACATAAGCTGCTTAAACAGGACCTAATTAAAACTCTTAGGACAGTCTTGGCAGCTCCTACGGCCGCGCTTAAACCCTGCCACCTAATATTTCACTGTTGTGAGGAATGAACAGATTCTCCCAAAGTAGAATCTAGCTCAGCTTTAATATGATCGGAGTAAGACCTTTCAAATGGAAGCATTGTATCACATAACGATGACCAGTTTTATTCATGCATTTACTAATCATGACTGCCAAACCAATGCTAAACAATGAAACATCGTCAAACTTAAGCTTTCTAAGGTTGGTACTTTTTACCATTATTGTTGTCTGAAACAATAACCTAACTCAAAAACGAAACCTTCGTTAAATACCAAACTTGGTATTCAAGTTAAATATCTTCCAAGGATGTGATACAATAGATTTTCAGAAAAATCCTTCCCCAAACAACCCTTTAAATGGAAAAGATTTGGAACTTTTTGATTTCTTCAAAAATGACTAACGATTTTGGTTAAAATACAGTATATGAAAAGATATTTACATGGCAAATAAAATATATATCTTAAATATTGGGAGTAACTTCTGAAGACCTGTTCATTCTGGATGAATTTTGCTGAATTTGGATAACTGGCAAACCGTAAAAGATAGACAAAAACGTACTACACAAAATACGTAGTTCTATAAAACACAAAATGTATGTCATATAGATTTTTACTTTCTTTACTCGTACTATGTACATAGTGTATAGAGAAGGTATTGCATTCCAACCTAAAATTCGATGCCTAGATTTCACCGGATATACACGTTTTAAGGTCTCCTGTATCCAAAAAGAGCATTTTTGGAAAAAGGCCCGTTTGTGTGTCCATGTGTCTGTGAACACGATAACTCAAAAACGACAAGTCGCTAAAATACAACTTTGATATTTAAGTAGTATCTTTCAGGGATGCGACACGAAGGGTTTGAGAACCCCCCCCCCAACTACCTTTACATAGAAAACATTTCGAAAATTTTAATTTTCTCAAAAATGACTTCTACGATTTTGATTAAAACCGTTAATAAAAGATATTTATATGGCGAATAAAGTGTATACCTTGAGTTGCCTGAGAATAGCCTCTAAAGACTTATTTACTTTTAATGAATTTTGCTGAATTTTGGTAAGCAGAAACTTGCTACACAAAAAAAATGTAGATCACGTTAAAACACACCATTTATGTCATGTACGCTTTTTTCGTGGAATTTACCATTTCTCAGATATTCCTTGTTTTTTACTTCAGATTTAAAATACTTAAACTTTTCTCACATGGAAAGTTGTAGACTCTTTGCCCTGCATAGAAACGGATTTCAACCACATGACAACCAGATTTAACATTCCTTTTAGCCTAGCGTATTCCCTTATTTTCCTCCTACTTACAAGATAGCAATTAAGAAAATTCCTGCTAATATTTATTTCGAACATATAAAGTAGATAGAAAAATATGAGTTTTAACAATAATTTGTTACAGCGATGTAGAGAAAATCATGTGAATGGAACACATCAGAGTTTTATTTCTCAACAGAGAATTTGTACAGTCACTACCAATTCAAATACCATAGTTTCAATTCCCACCTACTGACACAGTCTTTAATCATTTTAGTTCTTCTATGCCTGATAATTTATACGTCTTCATATCAATGACTATATCCTCCTCACTGCTTTCATTTCCATTTTCTTCAATTATGATTCCTTCAAATTTACTTCCATTAGGCTACCTTTCTCCCAATTTTTGTCACTCTTATTGGGGCGTAATGGTTTTCCTTTCCGTCTCAAAAGATTAATCCTTGTTTACGTTTATGCTTTCTTGGCCAATTCTATGAACTATGAACAGCGACTACAGTTTTTGGGTCTTAGAAACCTCAGGAGAATATCGAACCTTATGCTTGTTTTCTTCCTTCATGTACTGATAAACATTAGCCATCGTCTCAGAGTGTCACTATGAAGTATTTTGATTTTAGATTTGAAATTAAAGCAGCACTATAAAAAGTATGTGTGTTCCATCCACTTAGTTTTTACTTTCTCTATACGTTCTATGTACAGAGTGTATAGAGAAGGTATTGTATTGCACCCAAAAATGTGATCAAGAAATTTCACCCGAAATGCATGTTTTGGGTCTCCCTGAATCCAAAAAAAGCATTTTTTGAAAAAAGTCTGTGTGTGAGTGCGCGTGTGTGTGCATGTGAACAGCACAGCTCAAAAACAAAAAGCCTGTTAAATACCAGACTTGATATTTAAGTTTGGTATCTTCCAAGGACGCGACACGAAGATTTTCAAGACCCCCCCCCCCACACTCCAAACTACTCTTTACATGAAAAAAAAATTGAAAATGTTGAAAAATGGCTCTAACGATTGTGATTAAAGTCTCTTATGTTTAAGATATTTACAGATCAAATAAAATGTATATCTTGAATTTTCTGGGAATAGCCTCTAAACACCTTTTTATTCTGGATGAGTTTGTATTGAATTTTGCAAAACTGGTAAACTGTAAGAGATAGAAAAAAAAACTTACTTGACAAAAAATGTAGATCACGATAAAACACACAATTTATGTCATATACATTTTTTTCGTAGGGTTGGCTGTTTTCGAGGTATTCCTTGTTATTGATTTCAGTTTTAAAATACTTAAACTTTTCTCATACAGGCACTTGTCAACTCCTGGCGACGCAAAGAAACGGATTTCACAGCAACCACATTTTAAAACATTTGACTGTCGGTTTAGCCTAGTGTATTCCCTTATTTCTATTCTACTTATAAAGTAACTAAGTAATAAGACCGTTGCTGCTGTTTTAACATTAAATAGAGAGAAGAATTAACTTATTAACAATGATTTGTTACAGAGAGGTAGAGAAAGTCATGGAGCACATCAAATTTTTCTACTCATTTCGCAATAAATAATTAGTACAAAAGTTTGCTCTTCTATCTTTTACATGCTAATTTAGATAAACGTGAGCATAAATCAGCTTGTTACTTATTTGCTTATAGGTACAACTGATATAACGAAATACAATAGGCTAAATCAAGGGTCCAATCTTGAAAACGCTGGCCGTCATATGATTTGATTATTCCGTTTCTATTGCATGGGTAGGAGAGCACAATAATAGAAGTATAAAAAAGAAATGAAATTGTGTGCTTAAACGAGATCTACATTTTTGTGTAGTGAGACTTTCTCTTTCTCTTATGGCTTACCACTTATGCAGAAATCATCCAGAACGAAGAGCACTTAAGAGGCTATTCCTGCAAAATTCCAGATTTAGATTGTCATTCAAATATTATTAAAATGTAGTACTTTAACCACAAACATTTTAACCATTTCTGAGAAAATAAACATTTTCAAAATTTGTTCCATGTAAAATGTAGTTTGGTAGAGGGGATTTTCATGGAAAGATTCAAGTACCATCGTTGGAAGTTGCTAAACTGGAGTATATATTTGTATACGTTGTTGTCGCCATCCGTGGTGTAATGGTTATCATGCTGACTTCATATACCCAAGGTCGCGGGTTCAAACCCGGCGGAGGACGATAGATTTTTTCGGGCGTAAAAATCCTTAGCATGGCTTCCTTAGGAATGGAAGTAAAGCTGTGGGTCCCGTGTAGTAGATTTACGGCACGTAAAAGAACCTCAAGCCTGATAGAGAGGCCTCTGAGCAAAATTAAGCGGTATTTCACGCCCAGTATAGAATGGGACGCTGAGAACCACAGCAGTTAAAGAGCGTCCATAAATAAAACGCCATTTAATTTTTATACCATTGTTATTATAAATTACAATCAAACTATTTAACGGAGTTTTCGTTTTAGTTATACTGTTCACACACAAAACACAGACGTTTTTCTAAAATGTCTTTAGTTGAGAGTTCTCAAAACATATATTTCCGGGTAAAATCCTATTTAATTTTTGGGTGGAAAGCAATACTTTCTCTACCCACTAGATACACTGTACATGTTAGAGAAAGGAAAAATTTACTGAACACATGTAAACGCATAATAGCATCCCTATGGCAATGCTTTAGACTCAAAACTGTAGGTACACAAGGTAGACGATTCACACTGCGTAGATACAATAACACGACGCAAGTTCGCTGAATCCAGAGAGAGGGAGAGGGGGAGAGAGAGACGGGTAGTCCAGGCTCGTCTTTTTCTGGACCAACGTCACTGTTCAAGAACCATTGCGCGACCTATACTTGAAATCCTGGGCTTGATAGTTTAACCAAATTTTGGGTCAATTAATACTAATTTTGTTTTCTCACACAAGCCGTGTTTAGGAAACAAGTTGGATAGGTAGAGTCAGACTTCTACTTACAAGGAACCAAATAATAACACTAATTCTGCTATTGGTTATCTCGATTAACATTTAGATAAAAAAATATTATTTATTATCTTAAAGTTTGTTTGCGAAGCAGTTAGAGAAAGGCATGTGAATGGAACATATGTTATTTGTATTATTATTGTTGTTGCTTCATCATCTTTCTTTCTATAACCCCATACATTCTTATGCTCATTTTGGGGACTTTAAGTTAAAAACAATGATGTGTTTATATCTCAATGAACTGTGTATTTTTATCATTGGTTTGGTTAACATTTGCGCTGAAACTCATCACATTCATATTTAAAGACTATAATGTGTGTGAAGAATAAGTTTCAGTTATTGTAAGTAAATTGGTAATGTTTTCGGCTGATAATTTTCTGTGTAGGTTTAAAGCACATTTTGAATTCAAATACGCCGGTAAAAATCTTTTCACCCTCAGTAGTAGGTTTTTATCAATCTCTTAGTGACATGTAATACGATTAACTAAAGTAGCGCTAGTATAACAGTTCTATACTGTAGCGTTTAACGCTCAAATAATTAACAGTAAACGTTGCTACAGAGGAATAACTGTAGGTAAAAAATAAAATACAAACAAATGTTTAAAGAGATTGTTAAAAACATGTAAAGCAAACCCGTAAATGAATTATTAGATATTTAGAATAAATATGGAATTCTGATATAATATAAGATAATTATGCGTTAGTAATGTCAGAAAATGTATATCAAAGTTATTAATTTCATCTTTGATAGATCACATACTAACTTTTGTTCTAAAAACAACTTTTCTGCGCCACTCTAAGACACCAGTTTGAGAACCAATCATATATAAACAAACCTACATTAGATAAATGAGGAGAATGGTAGCCAAATCGGATACACGAGCCATTAAAATGGTTTATTCAAGGAGTTGATTGGATCCACTTCCTACAAATACTATAAAATAAAGATGTAAAACGCGAGAACTTTCAAATTAAAATGACCACGTTTAATTGTCAGTAAAAAAAGAAAAACTGTAAAAACTGATAACACGTCAGTTTAGATGTGAAGGAAAAGCTTAAAACGGAGGTTAGTTGCGTTTTTGGTTTTCATTCCCTCATATCCGCCGCCTCTTTGATCTTTAAAATTAAACCCTTATATTTCGAAATTGCTTTTAATTTCTTTAATACCTACCCACAGCAGAGAAAGTACTGTATTTCACCCAAAAAATTCCAAAATTCAAGATTTAACAAGAAATGCATACTTTGAAGACTCTTAACCTAAATAAGATATTCAAGAAAATATTGGATAAGTATCAGAAGTGCTATTTGAGTGAAGATACATTTTAAGCATATATTCAGGCAAAATACTATCCTCTATTTTACATGCACACGCATACACATACATAGAGAATTGGAGGTGAATAATTACAAATATTTATATCAGTATTTGAGGACGAGATTATCCAATTTGTTTCGCTATTTTCTAAGGTTATATCCACGAGGAAAATTTCACTACGTTTTTGAGATGCCTATTACTCCCTGTCTAAGACGTTGACTTTTTAGGTAAGGTCACACTGTTGACCCTCCTATAATCCCTGCCCTACCCGACTATAAGTGGAGTGATGTATGTAAACACAGCAGAGACATAACTCAAGGCCGTTCAAAAAACATTAGACCCTGAAATTTGTGCTTCATTTCTATAGCAGATAAAATGAGATACATTTATATATGTGTTATATGCATCTTTCTCTACTAAATATCAAATTATTTGCACTTATTCACCGCCCATCCTGTATAAAATTAATATAATTCCGTTTATTATTTTTTATTTTCGTTTTCTCAAAGATTACCCCAAAGAATTTTGTTCAGATACTTTTATGGCTAGTATATACCTATAATTAGTATACTACGTATATAATTGGGTAACAATAAAAGATGGAATACATTTAAAACAGCAACTGCAAATTTCGTTAACATACACAATTTATGTCAAATAATTTTATTGTGATATTAACCATTTCCAAATATTGGTGGTCTATTATTTTCAAGTTTTCATTATTACTTTCTCTACACGTACTATGACATAGTGTATAGAGAAGGTATTGCATTCCACCCCGAAATTTGATACCGAGATTTCACCGGAAATAGGAGTTTTAGGGTCCCCTGTATCCAAAAAAAAAAAGCATTATTACAAAAAGGTCCATGTGTGTGAGTGTGTGCTTGTACACATGTGCGTATGTCAGAATGTCCCTATGTCCGTGTGTCTGTGAACACGATAACTCAAAAACGAAAAGTCGGTAAAATACCAAGCGTATTTTCCAAGGATGAGGAAAATTACTCCACCCAAATCTACCCTTTACATGGAAAAAGTTTTTTCGAAAATTATTTTCACACAAATGGCTCTAACGAGTTTGTTTAAAGTACCTTATAATAAAGAAATGTACACGGCAAATAAAAAGTATATCTTGAATTTTCTGGGAATAGTCTCTGAATGCCTCCTTATTCCGGATGACTTTTGCTTGATTTTGCATAACTAGCAAACCGTAAGAGATAGATAAAAACTTACTGCACAAAAAATGTAGAGCTCATTAAAACACACAATTTATGTCATATAACTTTTTTCGTAGAGCTGATAATTTTTTAGACATTGCTTGTTATTTGTTTCAATTTTAAATACTTACGGATTTCATCCACATGGCAACCAGCTTTAAATGTCGTCTTTGCCTAGTGTATTCCCATATTTCCTTTCTGCTTATTAGAAAGCATTTCTGCTAATATTTATCTCGGTTAACATGAAGTAGATAGAAGTCTAAGCTTTTTAACAATAATTTATTACAGAAATGTAGAGAAAGTCATGTGAATGGAACACATATTTTTTTTAACCTGTAATCCACATAGCTTTGGTTTAGCGTGACACTCTGCAATGAGTATACAGTTTAAAAGCAAACATATAGCAACGTACTTTTTAAAGAGTAATGTAGCTTCGGCCCACTACAATAAAATGATTAACAAAAGCGTTTCCTCAAATACTTATCTCAATTAACAAGAAGTACCTAAACAAAAAAATCTGATGTCTTCCATTCACATGACTTTCACAACAAATTATTGTTAAAAAGCCTATGCTTCTATTTATTTCATGCTAATCGAGAAAAAAATAGCAGACATAATCTTATTACTTGTTTCGAAGCGAAATAAGGGAGTACCATAGGTTAAAGTGGTAGTCAAAAGCTGGTTGCTATGTGACTAAAGTTCCTTTGTTTGTATGGACAGAACTTGACCCCTGTATGAGAAAAGTACAAGTTTTTAAGGTTGAAACCAAAAACACGGAATATCTGAAAAACGATCAGCTCCACGAAAAAAAAAATGTATATATATAACACAAATTGTGTGTTTTAATGTGCTCTACATTTTTTGTGAGGTAAGTTTTTGTCCATCTCGTACGGTTTAGGAGTTATGCTAAATTCCGTAAAATTCAGCTAGAATAAAGTAGTCTTCAGAGGCTGTTCCAAGAAAATTCAAGATATACATTTTATTTGTCAGGTAAATATCTTATATATAAGAGATTTTAATCCAAATCGTTATAGCCGTTTCATTTTTATAAAATAAAAACTTTTGAAAAAAGTTCCATGTAAAGGGTAGTTGGGGGTTGGGGATTTTCTTGAAAATCTTCGTGTCGCATCCTTGGAAGATATCAAACTTAAATACCAAGTTTGGTATTTAACGGTCTTTCGTTTTTTGAGCTATGTTGTCCACAGACAAACATATGGGCCTTTTTCCAAAAAAGTTTTTGTTTTTGTTTTGTTTTAGGGGGACCCAAAACACATATTTCCGGTGAAATCTCGGTATCGAACTTTTGAGGGGAATACAATAGCTTCTCTATACACTATGTACATAGCACGTATAGAGAAAGTAAAAATAAATTGTCGTAAGAATAGTTTTTCACAGAAACTGGTGTATGGCATGAGATTTATTTATTTGTTTATTCCTGATTAATTTTTGTGAAACCACAAATTAATTATTACATTTTATTCATGTGTTCGCAAATATTCATTTATGCTTTTATCGTTTCGGTTTAATGTTTAAATCTCAACAGTTGGGTAAAACCATCACTTACTACAGCATATGTCTGTCATAACAGTAATTATTTCTTGTCATAAAATGAATTGTTTAATATGTGCTGCATTGTTTGCTAGCTTAGTAAACCTTTTACAACATTCCTTGTGAACCTTTTGAGTGACTTTTTTTATAATAATCTGTGGTTTTATTCTGCTATCCCTGATCAGAAATAGCAATCCAGGGGCGTGTAAATCAAGATTACATAAATAGTTATTTGGAAAGTTTTGAAACAAAAACAACATATAATGCTAAACAAGGAAAAGGAGATTAAGAAAGAAATAACGTAATTGGAAGAACAGGGGCTACATTAATGGGAGATAAAAGATAATATAAAATAAAATCACAGGATATTCATAAGAAAGGATAACAAAAATAAACCAATTGAAATATTTTAATTAAGTACTGACATTAACTCTGCAGTGTAACATGTGACATAAATTTACTTTCTGTGCCGCGTGGTATACCAAGAAGAAGTCGCATTCCATAAAAAATTTCCATATCAAGGTTTTTGTGGAAATACAGATTTTTAGGTACCCTGAATCCAAAAAAAAAAAAAGTAATTTTAGAAAAATATCACAAAACACTTCCGCACCTTCTTGATATGAATCTTTCTACCGAGTATGTGCATAATACGTGCACAGAAAAAAACTTACTAAACAAAATATGTAGATTTCGCCAAAACACATAATATATGTCATATAAAGTTTTTTGTAGAGGTAACTATTTCTGAGGTATCCCCTGTTAATGGTTTCAGTTTTAAAATACTTACACCTTTCTCAAACAGAAAGTCTTTTTCAGTTTCATATCTCTTTTGGTTTACTCCTAACCAGGGAAAGAGAACTGAATGTCAACACTCTCATAGCGACTGCTTTTAAAGGAGTACTTAATGTACCTATTCTCTTATTCCCCTTCTACTTGATCTAAGTAATAAACCCATATCTGGTTGTGTTTATTTGATTAGCATTATGTAGATAAAATAATAATATTTTCTAAGAATAGTTTGTTTGCAGAACAGATAGAGAAAAGCACGTGCATGGAGCGCATCAATTTTTTCTGCTGGTTATGCAAAAGCGTTTGAAAGGCATACATAGCGGCCATCTTTAAGAGATATGACTATCGCTAAAGCCTACTAAATTTCTCTATTTCTATTGTATCTACAAGGAAATATATAATAAAACCATTTCTAAAAATATTATCAGGATTAATGTGAAGAATATGAAAGAATACTTCTGACATAATAGTTTATGGAAGAATGGGTACGGAAAGCCTTACGAATGTACCAGAAAAACTTTTATTCCATTTATTTGTACCAGGTTAGGTATAAATATGTTAGGTTTGGAATCTACACTGTTCTTTATCAAGCCATATTTCATACACTACAATCATTCTTACAGTCTATGCATGTTTATCTTTTGTCAATGTCCGTGTAGATATTGACAAAAGAGGTAGAGGTAAACGAGGTCGCTAACGCAGGTACTCGTGAACTTAAGGTGGGGTTCAAATCCTTCGAGAACTGTCCTCTCTGTGCCTTTTTGTCATTCTTTCTGTCCTAATTATTGGTAAATTCCGGGCAGGTACCATAAACCTACGCCTAGAATGTTTATTACTCAAAGTACCTTTCCCAATTATCCTTTCATATTATTTATCATGTGTCCACCGTCTGTGGTGCCATACGAAGTAGGAGCGGGGTTAAACACTATTCAATATGTGTGTATTAGAAAAGTGCATCCTTAATCCCAAAGTATAACGACTGCCTCTGTAATCGAGTGGTCAGTACCCTGGCTTATGAACTCCCGGATTTGATTCCCAGTTGGGACTGAGGAATGTTTCTCTAATTGGAATCTTTTCCTTATCTCCGCAGAGCCTGAAAGTATGCATTTAGAATGCATTTTCAGCTGTTAATAGCTAAAATCAAAGTTAAAAGAACCTATACGAGTTGTTTCTCAATTCAAAGCCCTCATATTATTATCAATTATCATTATGAATCATCACAATAATAATACAGTCATCATTATCAACATAATCATCATCATTTATAAACACTATCAATTTCCAGATCTTATCGGCGCCGACAGTGTGCCGGAATTATGTCAATCAGGCGTTCTTTAACATGACAGAAAAAATACTCAGAGTTGTGGCTTTTAAGCTCACTTAAAAACCATTGGCCTGAGTTGAATCCACAATCTTGGGACCAGGCGGCACAGTGACCGAGTGGTTAGACCGCTCGCCTTTCACAGCATGTGGGATTTGTGGTGGACAAACCGACGTCTGGGCGCGTTTTCTCCGGGTTTTCCGACATTCATTCCTGTCATCCATTTCACTGTTATTACATATCATCCGCTTCCTCACTTTCATACCAGGTGACGGGCTGATCACCCATCCTGACTTCTCTCTGATCCAGAGCCTCTACTCTTCAACAGACGTCTGACCCCAGGACTGGCTTTTAAGTCCTGGGGGTGAAAGTCCTACAATTATGTGGAGGGTAAAGAAAGCAAGAAAGAAAGGAAGGAGAGAGGGAGTGAGAGGGAGGGAGAGAGGAAGGGAGGGAGTGTGGAACGAATAAAGAAAGAAAGAGAAGAGAGGGAGGGTAGGAAGGATGAAAGAGAGAGAGAAAGAAGGAGGAAGCGAGGAAGGAAGAAAGAAGGAAGGGAGAAGGGAGGGAGAGAGGAAGCAGGTAAGAAAGAAAGAGAAAAAGAAAGAAAGGACTTGGAAATTAGAAAACCAGCGCCTAGCCCTGAGCCACCCAGACCGACAGTCTTCGATATATGTTAAAGAATACTATACAAATGAAATATTTTTTAAAATTTAGTAACACCGTTTATTCCCAGTGCCTTAAAACTCATTCATTCTTCACCATCGCCAATTTAAATGCACCAAAACGTCATGCTATTGCAGGAAACCGGAGTCGAAAGTTGGACCGTCGCGCGCTGTATCCAGTGACCATGACAATGAAAACAGTACGTACTTCTCTTCCTAGTTGCATCTTCCAAGCAGCCAATCGGAAGGGGCGACAGAAGCGACTTCGCCAATGGTGAACCGTTGCTTTCCGCTTCAGGGCAGGCCACTTATAAAACTAAGAAAAGTTGACCTGAGGAAGTTCACTCGTCGTGTTGCAGTTGCTCGGAGTGGGTTGCAAGGAACATCCTCGTCTTGGCTACGTTCTTGGTGTGACTTGGCGTGTGTGTGTGGAACCAGCTACAGGTTAGCGCATCTCTATCGCATTCTCTCGCACGTGCGTCTAACTTGCTTTTACACAGTGCCGCGAAATTACGTGTTTCCAATTTCTTAGTTTAAAAATAAGTATTACAACGCTTACTAACACAAATCAAGGTCTAATAAACTTAGCTTCCTCCAAATTTTAGTGACAGATGTGCTTAAATATCTCAATGTTTGAGATACTTAAAGTGCACTTAAGAACACTCAGTTTACTTCTTCCTGTTTTAAAATATCCAAAATAGAAGCATGAATATTATTATTCTAAGTATTATCAAATGACGTATTATGGCATTGGCATTGTCAAAAGCAGTAAAAATATTCTATTTGAAACAAAGTAACATTTATAACACAAAACTTCTCTGGCATATTGTTTAAAACTCACAACACTCACTTTTATCAACAATTTAAATTAAATGGTTTTGAAAATTTCTATTTGCTAAAACTCCAAACAACAGGAGGCAAACTATAATGAGAATTACTTGGCTACGAGCCTAAACTGGTGTAAATTCAGGGCTGCATTATATTTATTATTTAATACATTCATTTTGTACATTATTTTCAAACCAGAGCCTTAAACATTGGAATAAATTTATACCCTCTTTCATTTTAATAACTTTCTAAAACATCTGTGTAATTATAATTCTAATAACTCCCTTTTCACCAAAATATAAACGTGAATCACAAGATAGATATCTATAGTAAAGAAAAACCTTGTTTCGTTCATATGACTTTCTCTCCATCGCGGTAACAAATTATTGTTAAAAACTTATTATTTTATTTACTTAATACTAATCGAGAAAAATAGGCAGAAAGCGTCTTATTAACTGCTTCCTTGCAAGTACAAGGGAAATAAGGGAGTAGCACAGGGTAAATCGATAGTCAAATCTTTTAAAAACTGGTTTCAATGTGATTGAAGTACCGTTGTTTGTATGGACAGGAACTGACCAATTCCCGCATGAGAAAAATAAAGGTATTTTAAAGCTGAAACAAATAAGAAGGAATATTTCAGAAATGGTTAATTCAACGAAAAAAAGTATATAACATAAGTTTTGTGTTTTTTAAGGTGATCTACACATTTTGTGTAGTGAGTTTTTGTCCATCTCTTACGATTTATCTGTTACGCAAAATTCAACAAAATTCATTCAGAATAAAGAAGTCCTTAGAGGCTATTCCCAGAAAGTTCAAGATATACATTTTATTTGCCATATAAATATTTTGAATATACGATATTTTAATCAAAATCGTTAAAGCCATTTTTGAGAAAATCAAGATTTTCGAAATTTTTCGGCATTAAATGCCAAGTTTGGTATTTTACTGACTTTTCGCTTTTAGGTTAATGTGTTCAAGAATACACACAGACCTTTTTCTGAAAATACCTTTTTTATACAGGGGACTCTAAAACGTGTATTTCCGGTGAAATATCAGCATCGAATTTTGGGGTGGAATGCAATATTTTCTCTATACACTATGTACATAGTAGTGTAGAGAAAGTAAAAATGGTTATTACAATGTTTAATAACAAAAATCAAGATCTAATAAATTGCTTAGCTTCCTCCAAATTTTAGTGACAGATATTCTTAAATATCTCAATGTTTGAGATACATATAGTGCTCAAATATCCAAAGAAGAAACGTGAATATTATTATTATTATTATTATTATTATTCAAATGTATTGTTAAATGCCGTATTATGTCATTGGCGTTGTCAAAAAGCAGTAAAATATTCTGTTCGATACAAAGTAACATTTTTAACATAAAACTTCTCTGGTATGAAGTTTAAAACTCATAAATAGCATAACATTTTGAATTAAATGTTTTTGGAAACCTCTAACTACTAATTTTTAACAAGAGGAGCCAACCAATAATAAGAATTAATTGACTTACTAAACAAACTGAGGTAAATTGGGGCTGCACTATACTTAGTATTTATTACATTCGTCTTGTACATTTTTTTTTTCAAACCAGAGCCTAAAAATTGTTATAAATTTACATCACCTTTCATTTAAATAATGTTTCTAAAACATCTGCGTAATTATAATTTAAATAACTGCCTTTTCACCAAAATATAAACGTGAATTACACAATATCTATAACAAGAAGTAAGCACAGCTTTTTAAAAGCATAGTATTAAATTTATTTTAACTTTTCAAACTATAATGTTAAATTATTAATCAAATGTGACAAAATCTTAGATTTTTAAAATTGTGTGTCTTTGGATGAAGATTTAAATATATATTTATACAAAGAACATGTTTCAGGACCATATAAGTGTGTTACATAGATGTGTTTGGGTTACATCTTATGTATGACCTTGAATACTAGTTCCGCCAAAGAAATAATTTCATAAAAATATTCAAAATGTTTCATCTATAAAGAATACACAATTAGTGCCATTATGGAATAACTCGCGAGCATTTAAAAATGGCGTCATTTAAGGAACTAGGTTTCGTGGGGGTTTAAACTCCACAGACACACACAATTAAAAGTTTGAGAGCTAATTAATTAAAAATCTTGTTTTGCATTCACATGACTTTCTCTATTCTTCTACAAACTAGTACCATAAAAGCTTATTCTTCTATCTGCTTCATGATTATAGTGATAAATATTTGCAGAAGTTTTCTTTTGCACTTCCTTATAGTTATAAGGGGAATACAGTACGCTTTAAGCAATAGTCAAACATTTTTTGAGATGGAAGTTATTTTATAACTTTAGTTCCGTTCTCTTTGTATGACCAGGAGGGAAAGAATAAAACGATTTCCTAGTTGAGAAAAATATAAATATTTGAAAAATGAAACCAATAAAAAGGAATATCTTATAAATAAAATAATTTTACATATATTGTGTACATAGTTTAAGATTTACATTTTTTGTGTAGTAAGATTTTGTTTAGCTCTTACAATTTACAGTTATGCAAAACTCATTCAAAATAAAGAGGTCTTTAGAGACTATTCCCAGAAAATTCAATATGTGCATTTAATGTTTCATGAAAAGTCTGAAGAGTATGTTAATAAAAGTTTTTAGCATGATTTTTGAGATCACCATTTTTTTAAAATGTTCAATTTAAAGGGTAGTTTGGGGCGAGGGAATTTTCTTGAAATTCTTTGTGTCGCATCCCTGTAAGATATGCACTTGAATATCAAGTAGGGATTTAACCGACATTTCGTTTTTGATGCTGGTCGCGGATACAACACTTAAACATAAACACACACACACACACACACACATTGTTTTTAATTTAGGAGACGTCAAAACTTTTATTTCCAATGCAATATCGGCATCAAATGTTTTGGGTGGAATGTAATAGGTACCCCCTCTATTCACTATGCACTTGCTAGAGAATTAATTACTTAGTAAATGTTATTTTTCTCCAGACATGCATATTCTCAATATGGTTTATCTACAGATTGGATTTTCGAGCACTCTAAAATATAACCACGACAACTGGATTAAACATTGTGTTTATAATCCTGCTGCAGAATTTAGTGAAAAGGATAAGCATCCTAACTTTAAATTAATGAGGTGCTTATCTTAAAAATATATTTATTTGAATTGTGGCATAGCTTTATAAATATTTAAATAAATTTTTATAATGTCCTGAAGTCTATAACTAATAAACATATGAGTATTACTCATTTTAGAATTGCACAAATTTGATATGTTTAACTATAACCTGTTTAAATGTCATTTGGACTTAAAATAGTGACTACTGTTCAATAGATTATCAGTTCTTATTTATTATCAGTAGTTCTTAAAGCTTAAAGAGGAAGTTACATACTTCGCCATTTTTCTCTGTATAAATAACTTTAAAAATAGTTTAAATAAAGATTGATTCTATTAAGAAATGAATTGTGTTTTGGTAAAATTAAATTGTCAAAATGAAGAATGCATAGTTTTAGATGCAATACTTGAAACGTAATTGTTTAAAATAACAGCAACACGGTTTAATTAGTGTGTGGGAAGGTTTTAAAAAAAACTACCACCCTAAGCATTTCCCGAATTATTTATTAAAGATATGGAAGAACTTTTTTTGCATAATTGAGGGATGTGTGAAGCTTCAGATGTAAATAAAATAAGAGCTTTGCCAATGGTTGTCTTATCCCATATAGGAATGTTTCAGTAGCTAAGCTATTAGAAGAATGGACAACATTTTAATTAGTTTTTACACCATTGTCCATTTGACTGTAAAAATAGCTCTTTGTCCATTTTATTTATCGCCTTCAACATCTAAAGTCATATTGACGGCTTTGATTTTGGAACAATTGTTAATCGGCACGATGTTCATTCAGTTTAATATATCTTTCATGTTGATCATATACACAGCATGATATAGGATACGTTTTTATTACACATATGTATAAAATTAGTAAACACAAATTACAAAAATAGGTATTTAAAATGATTATTTCATACAGTAATTTGAATTTAAAACCATAAATAAAGGTTGATAAATACCAAACATCTATCCATATATCTGCTGAGTTAAAAGTAATACAGGAATAGCCATCTAGAATACAAAAATAAATACAAACCTATGAGCACTGCTATTTTACCATAATATATAAAAGCAATTTACTTAAAATAAGGTGTATACAATTTTGGTTATATGTGCATTTAATTTACTTAAAGGCATAATAAACTAATTTGTGTTAATTATCAAGAATATGTTTTATTAAATAGTAACAGCCTCTAATGCAAAAATGTTTCAATTTCTTTTTAAATGTGTGTAAATCTTTTATGACCTTTAAGAATGTAGTTGGTTTATTATCATGCGGCTGAAATAGGCTTTGTCTCAAAATAATTGTATCCTATGAAGAGTTATAAGGAAGTGAGTGTTGATCTTTTGAAATGGATCTGGTTGTTAATCCGTTTACTGTTTATTTTAATATTTAGCTTTCGTGACTAATCATTGACCACATACAAAAGCATATTCCCATTTTACTTCCACGAAGTGTTGGGCATAAAATTGGGTAAATCATTTCAATTTTCTAGTGATATTGGCATATCATAGAACACATTTTTTTCCAATTAATGTTATACGGCTACACTTACGGGGCTTTGGGTGTCTTTCAATCTAGGTTTTCGTTATTTTAAAGTGGCATATTCATAGAAAGAATTTAGTAGTGGTCTCACCTGTTATGTATTTTCAGCCAGCATTTTGGAGATCTGTATCTCCATCAACAAAGCAACTGGAAGAGAATAAACTGAACTTACGGTTTAACGTCGGTATAACGAAAACAAAAGCAGTAGTCCAAAATGGAAACCAGGAAGTAAACGAATTGTACTCGTTTTTGTACTCCGTGTACTTGCTTTGCGAAAAGAGACCACATTCCAAAAAAAAACTTGAGTGACCTACTCTGACACAGCGTCTACTTACCGTTTAAAGTCGTAAAATCACGGGAGGGCTAAATCTTTTGGAGTAATAGCCTCAATAGCGGGTTTGGCCGGAACATGCCCCAGCACTTCGCACGGTGTGTGTGTGTGTGAACCGGAAATTACGTATGTATGTACGTGCAGGTGGGTGCCATACGTCAGTATTCCTTCCGGAGTTCTCTTAGCCCTGTGCTGTCTTCATAAAAGGCAAAAGAAAAACATGTCACGACACAGATTAGTACAAAGAAGTTCTAATTTGTTGTTTGAAATGTTATTATATCCAATTCGAATGTGTTTATACGAGGTGTCTTTAAGGTTTAAATGGACTTTGAAGCAAAGCAAACAAAAATACACAAGTAAATAAATAAAATAGTAACAACAGTTCTGAAATGTTACATGCACTTAACTTTATCTATTTTTGAACAAACTATTCTTAAAAAGGTTTATCATCTATATAATTATTGGTAACTGACATAAACCTTAGCAGAATTGCTTTATATGTTGTAGGTACAAGGAGAATAAAGAAATATATATACTAAAAATTGCTGTTCTCAAACATGTGTTTCCGCTGAAATTTCGGGATTGAGATTTTGGGTGGAATATAATATTTCTCCTACTCCATACACGTAGTGGTAAAATAAAAAGATCATAGTGTGTGTGTATGTGTGTGTGTAATTAACTCGAAAATAAAAATTTTGTTAAATACCAAACTTTGTATTTAAGTTCAGCATCTTCCAAAGTTGTGCAAGGAATGCTTTCAAGAAAATCCCTACACCGCAAACAAAGTGTTATATGAAATTTTAATTTTTTTCAAAAAATGCTTTAACTGTTGCAATTAAAATGTCATATATTGTTTACTAAGTTGTCATACCAAATAAAATGTATATCTTAGAGTTTCTGGGAATATTCTCTAAGTCCTCTCCAATCTGAATGAGTTTTGTATGACTGGTAAACCGTAAGAGATGGAAACTATCTTACAGAAAAAGTAGAACTCGATATAGCACACAATTTATGTAAAATGCATGTTTTGTGATGTTAACCATTTCAGGATATTCCTAATTATTGGACTATTTTAAAATAGTAATGTCATTCTGAAAAGGAAAGTCCTTATCCATTTTCTTTCTGCTGATCAAGCAAAGAGGCTCAGCTCTTAAGCCTACTGTATTCCCCTATTCCCATTGCATCCAAAATCTCGGTTAGTATGAGGCAGATTAAGGAATGTGGTTTTTACGAATAATTTGTTGAAGAATATGTAGGAAAAATCTTAAGAATGAAATACGACAGAGTTTTTTAAAGTATAAATGCGGATTTTGTTAAAAAAAACTCAATTTTAAAGAAATTTTAAACATTTATAACCTATTTTCAACATTCACTCTTGCAAATGTTTTATGGTGTTTTATTCTTCTATTTAAGGCCAAAAGTATGTTAAAGAATACTAAAGTTATTTAATTTTATATCTGCATCTGTATTTATGTCGTCTTTTTATATTAGTAATGAACGGGTGGTCCTAAAAATGAAACCAGTGTATTTATATAACCGTATTAAAATATCGTCTCGTTAAAATAAAAAAAAAATATGGTGTGTTCCATTCGTATGACTTTCTCTACATCTTTGCAACAAATTATTGTTAGAAAGCTTATGCTTCTATTTACTTCATGTTAATCGAGAAAAAAAATAGCAGGAATAGTCTTAGTACTGCTTTCTTGTAAGTAGAAGCGAAATAAGGGAGCACCATAGGTTAAAGAGATACTCAAAAGCTGTTTGCTATGTGACTGAAGTTCCTTTGTTTGTATGGACAGGAGTTGACAAATTCCTGTAACAGAAAAGTATATGTGTTTTAACGTGCTCTGCATTTTTGTATGATAAGTTTTTGTCCAACTCTTACGGTTTAGCAGTTATGCAAAATTCCGTAAAATTCATCCAGAACAAAGTAGTTTTCAGAGGCTATTCCTAGAAAATTCAAGATATGCATATTATTTGTCAGGTAAATATCTTTCATGCACGATATTTTAATCAAAACCATTAGAGGTATTTTTGAGAAAATCAAATGTTTCGAAAAAGGTTTTATGTACAGGGTAGTTGGTAGTGGAGGGGGAGTTTCTTGAAAATCTTCGTGTCGCATCCTTGCAAGATACCAAATTTAAATACCAAGTTTGGTGTTTAACGGTCTTTTCGTTTTTGAGCTATGCTGTCCACAAACACAGACACACACGGAAACGTTTTCTAAAAATGCTTTTTTTTTGGATTCAGTGGCACCCAAAAATGTATTTCCGGTGAAATCTCGGTATCAAATGTTTGGGTGAAATGCAATACCTTCACTATGAACGTGTAGAGAAAGTAAAAAGAATTTGAATTATACCCCGAGTTTCTTCTGTTTCCCACTTTACACAAACTTAATCAGGTTGTAAATGGGAAATTTATCAAAGAATGCACAACAGTGACACAGTATCGTCGTATTAGTTAACTAACTGTACTTTTCTGTGTCTAACGAGGAAAATAGGTGCCCGGTAACATAAAAAGAATATGAGGGACATAAAAGAGCCAAGCTTGTAAAAGAGAAACATTTTTACAACCTGCTTCAAACGGTACCTGTTCACACTCCTACCCTCATTTTGTTTTCTCTTCTACTCCTTCGCACGATAAACTGAACAGAAACAAAAGCCAAACCCCATAAAAGGATCTGTGTTAAATTCACATGCCTTTTTCTACCTATTCATCAACAAACTGTTTTTAAAACAGCATACTCTTCTATTTTATGTTAATCCAGATAAATCTGTGTAGAAATACATCTTATATATTTCCTTGCAGATTCAGCATTCAGGGGAATACAGAAGGCTTAAGCGATAAGCTTGTTGTTAAGTGATGACTTCGAAACTCCGTTCTTTGATTGACCACGAGAAAATAGAAAAAGAAAGGGGAAAAAACAAATAGCGTCTTCCTATTTGAGAAAAGTTTTTGGAAATTGAAACCAATAAAAGGGAACATTTCGGAAATGATTAACTAAAAACAAATTGATTTACACTGTGTGTATAACAAAATCTACAAACGCATTTTGTATAGTAAGATTTTGTCTATTTCTTAGGGTTTTCCAGTTATGCAAACGCTAATTCAGAATGAAGAGGATGGTAGTTGTTATTTTCAGAAAATACAATATATCATTTTATTATTCTTGAAAATGTCTTAATCGTATGACATTTTTATCAAAATCGTTAGTCATTTTTGAGAAAATAAATGTTTCGAAAAATGTTTCATGTGAAGGGTAGTTTGAGGCGAGGGAGGTACTTGAAAACCTTCTTATCGCATCCTTGGAAGATGATAAAGATAAATACGAAGTTTGAAACTTGTTCTAATAATGCTATTTTTGGATGCAAAGATATCAAAATGTGTAATGAAATCTTGGTAGCGAATTTTTGGGTGAAATGCAACATCTTTTCTATCTAATATGTGTGGGTCGTCTCCTTAGCGCGGTGGTAGCGCAGCTGCCTACCAAGCGGGAGACCTGGGTTCGATCCCCAGTACCGGCGTGGGGATTTTTCCCCCGCTGGGTGACCTGGACCGGGGTGCACTCAGCCTCGTGAGGTCCCTGGGGGGCCAATTGAGGAGCTACTTGATGGAGAAGTAGCGGCTCCAGGTCGTGAGGACCGCATTAACCGGCCGGGAGGGGCTCGAGGCGCTGACCACGTCTCACCCTCCAATACTGCACCCCATCCATGACGTCTGTAGTGGACCGAGATGGGGGACGCAGCGGCCGGGCGGTAGGCCAAGGCTCCCCGTGAGCTGTCGTGCCATGGAGTTATGTTACTATATGTGTAGCAGAGAAAATAATAAATTATTTTAAATGAGAAATGTTTATGTCTTAGTCTCATCAATGCCCTCTCATGTACATCGTTATCAAATGGGGAAAAGCATTAACTGTGGGGTACTTTGTAGCGAGCAAGAACTATCATTTGTTTTAATTGAATATTAGGTTTTAAGCGTATTTATGAGACTCGTATATCAGGTTAATGTCTACAGAACAGATAACTCTAGCCTCTAACCATTAACGCCACCTAAAAGCATTCACTTAAGTATTTTATTAGTCAGTTTGGATAACTGGAGGAAAGTCATGTGTTTATTTGTAGTAACTAATCATCATTTCTGGACCTTAAGCTGTAGAAATAATGTTTACCCTCTCTACACGTACTATGTACATAGTGTGTAGAGAAAATTCGATGATGATATTTCACCGGAAATGCATTTTTGAGACCCCTGAATAAAATAAAAAAAAAACATTTTTAGAAAAATGTCCGTGTGTCTGTCTGTCTGTCTGTCTGTGTGTCTGTGGGCAGCATAGCTCAAAAACGAAAAGTCCGTTAAGTTTTGGTATTTAAGTTCAGTATCCTCCAAAGATGCGGCATGAAGATTTTCAAGAAAATCTCACCACCACAAACTACCCTTAACATGAAAAAAATTTCGAAAATGTTGATTTTTCTTAAAAATGGCTCTAACGATTATGATTAAAATGCGTATTATTTGTCATATAAATTATCACTTTGAAATTATTTTACTGGCATTTTCGGAACGATTTCATGATTGTAAGAAATTGCATGTACACCCTTGATATTTTTAAATTGGTTTACAGACCTATAGTGCAAAAAATACAATAAACGAAACAAAAAAAATGTTTGTTAACGGTGCTCATTATTGCCAGGATCGTATTAGCGCCGCCGGTGTCTACTGGCATGGGGCTGTCACTTTTAAGCACACTTAAGAATCATCGGTCTAGGCCGGTTATGAACCTGCGACCTTGAAATCAGAAGGCCAGCGCCTAACCGAGTATCCAGACCGACCCTATAGTGCAAGGTTTAGGAAATGTCTTAATTTAAAAAAAAAATTAAATACAGTACACTAAATCAGTACCCGTTCTTAAAGTCTTGAAAAATATATAGTGCAGGGAGTACACGGTTTGTTCTTATTTTTGGCTCGCTCGCGAACATCTGTTTGAGTGTTCAACAACAGCAATAATCTAACAATCTGCATGCCCTCACTCGGGCGAGAAGAAGTTAGTAATGCATGCCAAAATTCATGATATGATATTGTGTAGGGAAGAACTTATTTTAAACATCAACGGCTTTCCTATATTCTCACTACCAGCAGAAGTCATATGGCGCTGGATTAATGACTGAGAAACGAACGGTTGGTTTCAGCCCTGACCTTATTCTCAGTTGAGCGTAGAGTGAAGGTCAAGAGCTAATTCTCCGGCATCTCTAAATAATGTAAATCTGTTTCAGTGCAAGTTTCTGCCAAATAAACTTCACGTGGGCATGAATTTGTCGAGAATATCTGACAACGCTGTCCTGCACCCTTTCCTTTCGAAACAGCTTATTATGCAATGTTATCTCTTCAAAACTTACGGTCTAATTAATTATTTATTTAAATTTAAACAAAAACACAACGTATATATTGATAGAGAATATTAAATTACTACTATTCATATACGAATATGTCAACAGGAATCTCTTTACAAAATCCGATATCTGGATTTGGTTAATACGAGTTTCTTTAACCTAGATTAAAGGCAGATAAGCAAAAAGAGAATCTTTAGTCAGTTAGAAGACAATGCAGACGATTTTATGCCCAACCAAGTATTTTTCTCGTAAATTTGATTCCTACTAGTCATTAAACATTTACTGCACGTGTTTCCTGAAAGAATCGTGTGAAGCCAGGGGCCATGCAGACGTGACTATGCAGACTTGATATGGGCGCTGGTCTAAGCGACGAACATCACAAAAATTAATGCCAAGTTTACCTGGTGACTTGAATGCTAGTGTAAGCGATGAACATCAGAGAAAGCACATTACTTTAGTTGGTGAGCTGAACGCTGGGATAAGAGATGACCCACAGAGAGTATTAGTTTAATTGGTGAGTTGAACGCTAGGGTAGTCGACGAACATCATGAGTCATGGAGCCGTGAGTTGAACGCGAACACCGGACAAGAATGTAAATTTAAATCGTGAGCTAAATTCTGTAATAAGCAACACGTAGTGTTGGAATTAACGATTTTTCGAGTATGTATGACAAATATTACTGTAACTTTCAAATATTTGCGACTTTTACTTGTGGATTTTAAACGGGTCTTTGTGATCTAACTTTATTTTATTATAGTTTTGAATATGAGCAAAACAGTGCCTGTTCTTTCCAGTATATTAAGTGTTTTATCAAAAAATGGGGTGCAATAATACAGCTACTCTAAAGTGTAAACTTGTGACTAATTATATACTGATGGTCTTTTCTTTTCTTCTATTTACCTCTTTATTTGCGTTTGTTTTCGTAGAGTTTATAACAAACTTTTATATACTATACTGATACTAATGGCTTATGTGTAATTACTGGGGAGGACACAACACATGAAATTAGAGGGAGAAAGGAATAGTTACACCGAGTGTTGCGAAATTTCTAGAATTATAGGGATTGTTTTCAAAAATTGTATTTCCAAGATTTTGCTTTATTTTAATGTTTTCCTCGTCAGCAACCAATAGTTCTACTCTGTTTCTATTTCTAGGATATATGCTGTAACACATCTGAGAAAACCTCTTTGTACAAACTTTTATAAAAATTAATGTTCCTAAACTGTTAATATAAACTATAATTGTTTGTGTTAATTAGAAGATATTAATCTAATGATCAAAAAGATAATATTGTTACAAATTTTGCTTTAACTATGATTATGTTATATTTGCTTAATGCTCATTTTCTTTAAATGTTATCTTGCCACACACTTATTGTTATTAACTGATCGCATTTTGTTATATTGTTTAAAACCTATCGCGGTTTATCATTGTTACTAATTCTACTGCAATTGTGACTCTGTTATTATGTATTTATAGTTCATACCTTTAAGAGCCTATATTGTTACTTGTTTATTGTTAATAATCCTGATATTATTATTATTATTATTATTATTATTATTATTATTATTATTATTATTATTTTTATTGTATTTTAAGTTTATTCTGTAGAAACCCACTTTGTAAATAAAAAGTCACTAAAAGACCTTGTAGTTAAGCGACCATAAATAAAAATAAAAAAAAATCTGATGTGCTCCATTCACATGGCTTTTTCTACACCTCTGCAACAAATTATTGTTATAAAGCTTATCTTTCTATTTGCTTAATGCTAATCGAGAAAAAATTAGCACAAATAGTCTTATTACTTGCTTGCTTGTAAGTAGAAGCGAAATAAGGGACTACCATAGGTTAACTGGATAGTCAAAAGCTGGTTGCTATGTGATGAAGTTTCTTTGTTTGCATGGACAGAAGTTGACAAATTCCAATATGAGAAAAGTTTACGTTTTTTAAAGCTAAAACAAATAACGAGGAATAACTCAAAAACGATGAATCCACGAAAAAAAGTGTATAACATAAATTGTGTGTTTTATCGTGATCTACATTTTTTGCAGAGTAAGTTATTGTCTATCTCTTACGGTTTACCAGTTATACGAAATTCAATAAAAATTATCCAGATTAAAGAGGTCTTTATAGGCTATTCCCAGAAAATTCAAGATATACATTTTATTTGCCATGTAAATACCTTAAATATAAGAGATTTTAATAAAAATCGTTAGTCATTTTTGAGGAAAATAAAATTTTCAAAATGTTTTCCATGTAAAGGACAGTTTGAGGGGGGGGGGAATTTTCTTGAAAATCTTCGTGTCGGATCCTTGGAAGATACCATACTTAAATACCAAGTTTGGTGAAATAGGATCTGAAGCTTTCCTGGCGACGAACATATTCTAGACGTTCTCGCGCTTCAAGCCAGGTGTAGAGATAAAGAGTCATCGACGTTTCGGGGGCGTGCATCTCTCCCATCATCAGGATGATTAATGGCTTAAGTTTGGTATTTAACGGTATTTTCCTTTTTGAGCTATGCTGTCCACAGACACACACACGCGGACCTTTTTCCATTTTTTTTTTTTTTTTGATTCAGGAGGATCGAAAACATGTACTTCTGGTGAAATCTCGGTATCGAATTTTTGGGTGCAATACAGTATCTTCTCTATACACCATGTACAAAGTACGTGTAGAAAAAGTAAAAATCTGAGAGAATTCAGCATCACACCATGAATCAAACTCACAGTCGAAATTATATGTCTCTCTACCAGACCTATAAGCGATATTCTTTCAACATATTTCCTGTTGTTAGTCACAGATAAAATAAAACTAATATCTGTTACAGAACCACAGTTTGTGAAACATCAGTCCCTTCTATATGCATGATCAAGGGTTGAGTGAGTCCAATACTGGCGAAAGCGATGAACACCGGTGTCATCTTTGCTATTATTCTGACGATGTTGAACTGTAGCAAAACTATCCGTGGATTTTGTGGGAAATATTGGTGGGAACCAAGCGGTGTTACCCACAAAACAGCTCAAATAACGTGCTATTTCGCGACGGTCTTACAAAACCACAACTTGTCTCTTGTAACTGCAAGCTCATTTACCTGACTTTTTAACTGTAGATGAGGACCTTTTTATTTATTTTTTGTTGTGTGATGGCATTATACAAATATGCGTTATTTTTCTTGAAGGATTCTTTTTCATAAAGGTTATTTGGTTGCAAATAAAAAGCTTCGAAAGTCTGAAACTATAGACTACTTAATTGGTGTTTCGCAAAACTTAAATTCACATTTGTAATTGCTTTGAATTCCAAGTTTTACATTATATCAGAGAGCCAATTAACCTTGAACATACTCATACTATATCCTAACCAGAAGTTTTATAACTTTTGTCGCTAACATAGAAAATATTGAAATTGCTAAAGAGAAGACAAGACAAGATTAAATATACTTTTAGGAATTTTATTATTTGTACGGATAACGTCATAGTGTCTAAGAAATTAAAATTCTAGTACATTTCAACTTTAAAATCAAGAAACTTCATAGAACCCGCTAAGCATTTATTAAAATCATGATTTTTAGCTTTCGTCATTAACCTCTTGATCTTATTAGACACACTTCATTAATAATTCATTCTAATAACTTTAAAAACAAGATTATGCCTTGTGGACGCTTTGCCATTTTAAAAGCTGCATTTGCATTATTAGTACTATTTCTAATAAATTAGTGGTTGAATGGTTAGACCGTTCACCTCCCATCTAGGCAGCCCGGGTTCGAGCCCAAGCGCCCGTATGTGGGATTTGTGGTGGACGAAGCGGCGTCTGGGCGGGTTTTCTCCGGGTCCTCCGGTTTCCCCCGCTACTCATTCCATCAATAGCTCTATCATCAGCTTTCTTATCATCAATTTCCCTTACATTTCAAATCATCTACTTCATGTTCATGTCTGGATACGGGCCGATCCTTCGTAACAGGTTCTCCTTCTGTGGTTTCCCTAGGTATTGGCTTATAAGTCCTAGAGGTTTTATTTATTTGTAGCTTAACGTCCTTTGCCCTGGTTGGTCATATCGGACGACGAATGAAATTGGTGAAATGATGCTCAAATGATCTCGGGCTCCATGGAGCTTAAAATTACCCGACATTCGTCTTCTCAGGATAAGGGAAAACCCCGAAAAAAACTTTATCTGGTAATTCACCCTAAGCGAGATTCAAACTCACGACCTGTTGAATGTGAGGCAGACACGCTACCACCACACTACCCAGGCGGGCGTAAATCCTAGGGGGGATGTCAGACCTACGATTACGTGGAGGGTAAACCAATTACGAAACGAAACTAATAAATTACAAACTATATTTATACGAAAATTAAGATTATGAAATGAAACTACAAATTCTTTTGTGGATTACGTTTATGTCTGTTAATTCCCTTCACTTGCTACTTTACTTTCTATTTATGCATCCGCTATTAACGTTTAAATTCCAAATGCATCATTTGCAACATGTGAAGAATTTGTATGTTTTATGAAACATAGAATAAACAGAAAAAGAAAGTCGTACTGATGGGCATTGGGTAGACGTTAAAATGAATACCCATTAAACATAATTTATTTTCATGAGTTAAAAAGGTTGTAAACTATTTCATGTTACCCAGGTTCTGGATCTACTTTTTAATATCTTGTCCTACTCTCTAAAGTTCATTTACACAGTGTTTATGTCATTGCAACAAAAGAAATGAAAGATGTACAAGCAGTTCTGAAGACTTGCTGAGCCGGTTGCCACAGAGGTCCCAGTGTGGGGTTACACGTGGTCTGTACCACCATACTTCAACAATTCTTGACTCTCTCAAACCGGTTCTTGTTGTTTGTCTTATCAAGCAGCTTCGAAATCATCCTCACCAGTTAAACGGTCGGTGTTTTAACCCTAGTCAACCCTTTCGAATAATTTTTCGGTATATACAATTAAAAACAAAGCAGTTACTTTTATATTTCCTATCTATGAGCGACATAGCTTATTAACTCATACTTCATTTTTCTGCCATCTGTACTGATTTAACATGTTTCTTAATGACAGTCCTGTCAACTGATACCATGGTCTATGTAGCTTCTGGCGAAAGAACAAAATACAGGGTTACAATCTAAACATAACGAAGCTGCCAGTAAGTAGAAATAGGCCATAAGTGTTGAATAAATGCAGGGTCTCGGTCGAAAAATCTGATGTGCTCAATTCACACGACTTGCTTCTACCTGTTCTGCAAACAAGTTATTCTTACAAATGATAATTCTTTTATCTACATCATGCTAATCGAGAAAAATATTAACAGAAACGGTCTTATTACTCCCTTCTACGCGGAAGAAAAATGAGGTCATACACTAAGCTAAAGCGGTATTCAAATCGTTTAAAAGCTATTCGCTATGTGAACAATTGAATTGCATTGCCAGTGTAAAAAAACAAAAGAGAGATGCAAATTCATCCAGAATGAAGAGGTCTTCAGGGGCAATTCCCAGAAAATTCAAGATAAAATTTTGTTTCTGATGTAAATATCTTTTAATCAAAATCGTTAGAGCCATTATGAGAAAAAAAAAATAAAAAATCTGATGTGTACCATTCACATGACTTCCTCTATATCCCTGCAACAAATTATTCTTAAAAAGCTTATACTTCTACTAACTTTATGCTAATCAGAAAAAATGAGCAGAAATAGTCTTATTACTTGCTTCCTTGTAAGTAGAAGCAAAATAAGGGACTACCTTACGTTAAAATGATAGTCAAAAGCTGGTTGCTATGTCAATGAAGTTTCTTTGTTTATATGGATAGGAGTTGACAAGTTCCTGTATGAGAAAAGGATAAGTTTTTCATAGCAGAAACCAAAAATAAGGAATGTCTCAAAAACGACGAACTCACGAAAAAAAAATGTATATAACATAAATTGTGTGTTTTAACGTGCTCCACATTTTTTGTGTAGGAAGTTTTTGTCCATCTCTTACGGTTTAGCAGTTATTCAAAATTCAGTAAAATTCATCCAAAATAAACTACTCTTCAGAGGCTATTCCCAGAAAATTCAAAATATACATTTTATTTGTCAGGTAAATATGTTTGATATACGAAATTTTAATCAAAATCGTTAGAGCCATTTTTGAGAAAATCAAAATTTTCGAATAAGTTCCAGTTGGGGGTGGGGGATTTTTCTCAAAATCTTCTTGTCGCATCCCTAGAAGATACTAAACCTAAATACCAAGTTTGGTATTTTACCCACTTTTCGTTTTTGAGTTATCGTGTTCACGGACACACACACACATAAGGGCACACACACGGACCTTTTTCTGGAAATACTTTTTTTGGATACAGGGGATCCTAAAACATATATTTCCGGTTAAATCTCGTTATCGAATTTTTTAGTGGAGTGCAATACCTTCTCTATACACTATGTACATAGCGCATATAGAGAAAGTAAAAAACAAAAGAGAGATGCAAATTCATCCAGAATGAAGAGGTCTTCAGGGGCAATTCCCAGGAAATTCAAGATAAAATGTTGTTTTTGATGCATATCTTTTAATCAAAATCGTTAGAGCCATTATGAGAACAAAAAATTCAAAAATGTTCCCATGTAAAGGGTAGTTTGCGGTAATGGGATTTCCTTTAAAAGTTTCGTTTTATATGCTTAGAAAGTACTAAATACCAAATCTCTTCGTTTTTAGCTATGTTGTGTGGAACACTTAAGAGTTACTCACTCATTTCCAATTCTACTTACATAGTGTGGGTTAGGCAACGTAAAATTCGAAACAGTAAACATTATCTACTTCTGACCCTTAGGCATTGGCTTGTAAGTCCTAGGGGGTGTCAGTCCTACAATTACAGGTAGGATAAGCCGATTCCTAAACGAAACATTATCTAATTGCAGGTTCATTACTATGTTTGCTAATGGCGTAGTTCATTTGCTTATGGTCCTTTGTTAATATCTACGGCTTTTTCGGTTCTCTGCAGTTTTGTTATTTTTTGAGGCAATAACTCACATAAACATACAAACTAAAGGTGACACTTTGGCTAGAAGAACCAACGCTCAATATATGAGGTGTCAGGATCTGTGGTTAGGACGCACATAGGTATAGTTTCTTCCAGTTTTATATTCTAATTTTATGACTAGATTCAGATAAAATGGCTGTTTCGTGTCATTGCAGCTTAGAACAATCTCCATACTATGTGTAATATGGATATATAGTCCGCGAGCTTTACGTTGGAACTTTCTACTGTTCTTGTCTAACAATCTGTGAAACACCTCTTGGATTTCTTTGCTTTATAAGATCAGTCCATTTAAAAAAGCATTACATAATTTCCTGCGCTGGTATAAGGGTAAGAAGGCTTCAGTTGTGTTGCAACTCTTGCAAGTGAAGTGAAAGAACCCTGCCCTACCTGGTTCGCCATAAAAGAGGGAGGGCGTAGAAAGAAAGAGATGGTGGGTCTTACTTTCTTTTTCTAATACCCAAGGGCCAACTTAAGCTTCATAGATTATAATATGTCGTATCAGCGACCCGGAAAAGCGTCCTGTGATTAAGAACGCTCCCATTAAATTGCACATATTTCAGCGTTGTAGTTCTTGTTCGGTTATCATTCTCAGCTGTGAACCAGTCTTAATGGTGGAGATTCAAGTAGTAAGTGATACTTCAAACATTAGAACACTCCATTCATGCATTTTAAACAAACATTCCGAGGACAGACTTCAACATCTGCTGCTTACCTACTTGGAAGATGGCAATTAATTTGTAGATTCATACTGGGTAATTCAGAAGGTTTATGCTATGTACATACGAGGGCTGCCCCAGAAGTTCCCGACCTAACAAAGAAAGCACAAAAATGTTGGGGAAAAACATCTTTATTTCTCTACATAGTCTCCTTTCAGCTCGATACACATTTCCCAGCGATTTTCAATAGTTTCGATACCCTGTTTATAGTGAAAACTATCGAGGTCTTCAAAATAGTCATCAACTGCAGACTCCATTATCTTCTACCACCAAGTCATTTCTTCAAGTTTGGAAATAGAAAATAATCAGAGAGGACTAAATCTGGCATGAGGAAGCAATTCCAACTTTAACTTATTGATTTTGGTCATGACGATAATGGACGTGTGAACTGGTGCTTGTCTTTATGAAACAAAACTTTCTTTTTCGCTAAATGCGGCCGTTTTTGCTCAATTTCGTCACTCAAACGCTGTAACAAGTTCGTATAATATTCACCATTGATTATTTTTCTTTTTTGAGATAATCAATGAAAATTATCAAGCGTGCGTCCCAGAAAACTGACGCTATGACCTTGCCTGCAAATGGAAATGTCTTCGCCTTCTTTGGAGCCAATTTCCCCTTCCAATCCACTGTTTTGATTGTTCCTTCGTCTCAGGTGTGAAGTGATGGACCCAGGTTTCATCCATTGTAATGAATTGACGCAATAACTCCGCTTTATTGCAGCGAAACATTGCCAAACACTCGACTGAAACATCCTCACGATGCTGTTTTTGTTCTATTGTGTGCAAACGCGGCACCCACCTTGCACACAACTTTCTCATATCCAAATTTTCAGCCAGTATGCGATGTACAGAACTTTTTGAAATGCTTGCAATGTCTGCTATCTTGCGCACTTTCAGTCGACGGTTATCCAATACAATTTTGTGGATTTTCTTTACAATTTCTGGACTGGCAACCTCATTTGGTCGACCACTACGACGTTCGTCTTGGCAGCTCGTACGGCCGCGCTTAAACTCTGCTACCCAATATTTCACTGTTGTAAACGAAGGAGCAGACTCCCCCAAAGTAGAATCTAGCTCAGCCTTAATATTAGATGGTCTAAGTCCTTTCAAATGAAAGTATTGTGTTATATAACGATGACCAGTTTTATTCATGTTTACTAATTCGCTGAGCGCTTTCATTAATGATGGCTGTCAAACAAATGCTAAACAATGAACAATTTTCAAATTTCAAACTTAAGCTTTCTAAGGTTGGTACTTTTTATCATTATTGTTTGAAACAACAGCTGCTATCTATACATCGGGTCAGGTACTTCTGGGACAGCCATAGTGTATGACCAGTACTTTTCTTACAATCCTCTTGCAAACACATGTAACATGCTAAGCTATTAGTGAAGATAAACGACATGGCTCGTGAAGGATGCAAATTCTGCACGCGCAGCCAAGTAAAGTACAGGCAGGTCCCTGGCAATTGGAGGGTGTCCCACATGTGATGCGAGACAGCGGCGGAAGCTGCTGCCAAGAGAGGAACGTACCGTTTGAACAACTTGATTATGCATTTTGGTTCCGTTATTTTCACAGTTCATTCGGAGTGAACAGAAGCTTGGCTACTCCGCTATGAGGCAACATGTATATTTATCACATTGCGTCATGCGTGTTTGAGAATCTCTTACTCTGATCAGGGATAAGCGGTACATAAGTAGGTCGTAGGTTCGATTGACTGCACCTGCCTTCCAGTAACTTCCGATTAGCTGCAACCAAATTCAAGTAATTACAGAACATTAGAGCCTCTGACCATGTTATAACAGTATCGTGTATAACCTCAAGAACTTTGAAGAGGCGGAATTAGTTGAAGCTGTACTTCATTTATAATAATTTTTTACTTCCTCTACTCCTTAGCTACAAGAGGCAGTATTGCATTTCACAAAAATAAAAAAAAAAAAACAAAAAAAAAATAAAAATCGAAACCGAGATCTCAAAAAATAAACGTTCTGTGGCCTCTGAATAAAAAAAAAGCTGATGTGCTACATTCGCATGACTTTCTCTACATCTCTGCAACAAATTATTGTTAAAAAGTTTATGCCTCTATCTTCTTCTTGTTAATCCAGAAAAAAAAAGCAGAAATAGTCTTATTACTTGCTTCCTTTTAAGTAGAAGCGAAATAAGGGAGTGCCATATTTTAAAGTGATAGTCAAAAACTGGTTGCTATGTGACAGAAGTTTCTTTGTTTGTATGGACACCAGTTGACAAATTTCTGTATGAGAAAAGTACAAGTTTTTCAAATCTGAAACCAAAAATAAGGAATATCTAAAAACGATCAACTCCATGAAAAAATGTATATAACATAAATTGTGTGTTTTAGTGTGCTCTACATTTCTTGTTTGGTGCGTTTTTGTCTATCTCTTACGGCTTAACAGTTACACAAAGCTCCGTAAATTTCATCCAGAATAAAGTAGTTTTCAGAGCCTATTCCCAGAAAATTCAAGATATACATATTATTTGTCAAGCATATATCTTTAATGTACGATATTTTAATGAAAATCGTTAGAGCCATCTTTTAGAAAATCAAAATTTCGAAAATTTTTCCATGTAAAGGGTAGTTGGGGTTGAGAGGATTTTCCTGAAAATCTTCGTGTCGCATCCTTGCAAGATACCAAACCTAAATACCAAGTTTGGTTTTTAATGGACTTTTCGTTTTTGAGCTATGCTGTCCACAGACACACACGGACATTTTGTATTAAGGGGGTCCTAAAACATGTATTTCCGGTGAAATTTCTCGGTATCAAATTTTTGGGTAGAATACAATACTTCCTCTATACACTATGTACATAGTATGTGTAGAGTAAGTAAAATTTGATGTGTTCCATTCACATGTCTTTCTCTACATCTCTGCAATAAACTATCGTTAAAAATCTTATGCTTTTATTTACTTCATTCTAATCGAATTCATTCTAATTAGCATAAATAGTATTGTTACTTGCTTCCTTGTAAATAGAAGCGAAATAAGGGAGTATCATAGGTTAAAGTGATATTCAAACGTTGGTTGCTATGTGATTGAATTTCCTTTGTTTTTATGGACAAGAGTTGACAAATCCCTGCATTAGAAAAATATAAGTTTGTTTAAAGCTGAAACCAATAACAAGGAATATCTAAAAAAAAACAAAAAAAAACGAACAACTCCACGACAAAAATGTATATAACATAAATTGTGTGTTTTAACGTGCTCTACATTTTTTGTGTGGTAAGTTTTTGTACATCTCTTATGATTTAGCAATTATGCAAAATTCCATAAAATTCATCCAGAATAAAGTAGTCTTCAGAGACTACTCCCAGAAAATTCAAGATATACATTATATTTGTCAGGTAAATGTATTTAATATTCAATATTTTAATCAAAGTCATTTTTGAGAAAATCAACATTTTCGAAAAAAAGTTCTATGTAAAGGGGATAATTGGGGGTGGGGGAACTTTCTTGAGCATCTTCGTGTTGCATTCTTGGATGGATACCAAACTTAAATATCAAGTTTGGTATTTAACGGTCTTTTCGTTTTTGAGCTGTGCTGTCCACACACACACGTGCGCGCGGATCTTTTTCCAAAAATGCATGTAGAGCAAGTAAAACTTAGAAAAAGGAGTCGTATGTGTGTGTGTGTGTGCGCCTGTGAATAGCATAATATCTCAAAATAGGCTCGCCTGGGTAGTGTGGTGATAGCGTGTCTGCCTCACATTCAACAGGTCGCGAGTTTGAATCTCGATTAGGGTAAGTTACCCGGATAAGGGTTTTTTCGGGGTTTTCCCTTATCCTGAGAAGACGAATGTCGAGTAACTTTAAGCTCTATACACCCCGAGATCATTTGATCATACATTCACCAATCTCACCGATACGATCAACCATGTTACAGAATAGATATATAGTTGTAGCTTAACGTTCTTATATATAAATATAGATATACAATTGTATCTTAGCGTCCTTTAATCTGGTTGGTCATATCGGACAATGAATGAAAAAAATACACATACACACACGCACACCAAAAACGGAAGTTCTGTTAGAAACCAAACTTGATATTTAAGCTCAGTATCTTCAAAGGATGTGACACGGAGATTTTGTAAAACCTCTTTCCACTCCAACTACTCTACAAAAGGAAATTCCTCAAAAATGACTTAACGATTTTGATTAAAATAGCATATAAGTTTAAGATATTTCATACTAAGTGAAAAGTATCCTGAATTTTCTGTGAATAACTTCTGAAATCCTCTTAACCTCGATGAAATTTGCCTAGCTGTAACATATAAGGATTAACAAAATCCTACTACACAGAAAAGTTAGATCTCGTTACAGCGCAGATTTTAGCGAATGCATTTTTATGAGGATTTAGCCACTTCCGAGATAAAAGCTATTGGCTTGAATTTTGCAGTTCGTATACCTAACTGTTCTTAAAGGGAAAGACGTTCTTTTGCTTTCTTTTAATTTTTTTTTTTTTTTTTTTTTTCCTGATCGTGCAAAGAGAAAGGAATTTCAATGTATTCACGTAGCGATCAGATCTCATAAGATGCCATGCATAGATATGTATCCTTAGGTGTGCTTTTCTCTTTATTTCTTTATTTTTCTTTCATTTTTATTCATCTTCCGGAGGATACAAGATAGGCAAATAATAAAGAACGTGGCAGTTTTATCGAGAACGTTGGCTTTTACTGAACGCCCAGTTTAGGAGGCACAAAGGGCTCAAGGAGCCTAAGTGCGGGTTCAAAGAGGGCACTCATTTTATCATCATTATCATCCGATTAAGTATGCACAACAAATTCAAAAGTGTCGTGAATCTTCTATCCTCTGGAAGCGTTAAAACTCAACATGTAAATGTCTCTTTAACAAAAATTATTTTTCTGAGAGTGCAGTAAGCAATGCCGGAAATACTCTCTTTGTTTAAAGAATAATAACATTGATTCATTCAGAAATACATACATATAAAATAAATAAACATGTATTTGGATTAAATTAATTATAAAGCTGTGAAATCATTCATAGATTTTAAAACTCAACAAAACACTAAAAAACTATAATCTATGGTGGGCGGGTCAACTGTTTTTATAACTTTTCTTTTAACAAATAGAACAGAAGTTTCTCTCTAGTTTTCAATATCCTCATATTATAATTATAGCACTGTAACTAACACAGATGAAATACTACTATGAGATGAAACATTACGACGTTGTGATTACTACCTATGAAGTCGTGAATGAGTATTTTGAGGTTATGTTTCGTGCTCTAGGAAAATGGCCGGAAACAGCTAATTGCTGGCAACGCTCCCACGGTTTATGGTTTTGAATCAATTACAGGCATGACTAACACCTGTTACACGTCGTAAAAATGTAACGGCAAGTCATCCTTAAGTACAGCATGCAAGCTCTTAAAATACCGGTTTTTTTTTCTTCTTTTTCTGCATTCTGTTACATGATGTAAGTTTTAATGCAAGAGGATTAGAGGATTTAAGAAAAGCAGTTTCACTTAGTGAAGTTCGACTAGTGCAGCAATCTTGTAATGCTCATCTACATGAACATTTTCTATTACATTATGTCCGCATAAATATCTGATTTGTTATCGATAGAAAATTCAATCCATAACATAGTTTTGTAATGTGCATAGTTATATGGCATTTAAGGGGTCGATTTGTGAATGTTTCATAACCCAAAGTACTCTACTGAGTTTTTAGAATTTGTTACTACATCTTATATAAGTGTAAAGAAATGTGGTTTAAAAGTTTGGAGCATATTTTAGTTTCGTTCCTGAATTATGCGTTTTAAAACACAGATTTAAACTATTTGACAAAATAATGCACTTATGATGCAATGTTCATAATTTTGAAACAATCTATCAAATTCATGTTCCTTGTTGAGCTAAAATCAAGACTTCTAAGAAATACACATTTAAATGAATTGGTTTAAAAATACATTTTGTTCAATTGCGGGTTTCGGCTTTTGCAAAAATTACAAACATTTCAAACTTGGATAAGCTTGGTGGTGTAACACATTCGCTTTGTATTTTTATAACTGCATAGCAAGTTTTAGGATTAGAATTAAAATTATTAAATAGATTGGACACACAGTCACTGGGCCGAAGCACCGCTCGTATGCCATTTTAGACAATTGACCCTGGCACGGTGGAATAAAATACCCGAAGAGGAACCAGATTCGGTTGACGATGGGCAATAAGCATGGATGGAGTACCTAACCTTTTCAGATAGAACGTCGACCGGCACACATCCACAAGCCCCTGATCCTCCAATGACACTACGAAGGAGCGCCTCACCATAAGGATATCGGAGTAGGTCGTGACCGGGCCAGGAAAGAATCTTTACAGAGCGTACTTCCACCGCCTAACCGCAACCGCCGGAACGCCGTAGTTTGGGCCTCAACTCTGAAACAGATGACAAGGAAGTGATGGGTACAGGAAATGGACAGGAAAATCATAGTAAAAGATTAACCATCCAGCTTCGCCTGCCGACCTGGGCGCTCCATGAAAAGTCCGTGGATCAGAGTGGGAGATCGCCGGGGATCGAACCTGAGACCTCTATAATTGGGTCACAGACGTTGCTGCCTAAGCCATCCCGCTTGTTCATAGCAAGTTTTACATAGCATATATTGGAGAAACTATTCCTGAAGTTTAGTTCTGATAACTTTTAAAAAGTGCATTTAAAGGTAGAAAAACGCACTGGAAATTTAATGAAAAAAACCTAGCTTGGAACTCTGCTTATATAGTTTTCTATTAAAATACTGTACATTTGTACTTGTAAAATGCATACTTGTGTAGCAAAGTTCGTAAAACATAAGAAATTTTGGGGGAAAATATGAGAAACGTCAGATGTGCAACCAGTCCCTCCAATCAGGTTTATTTAAATCGTTACATAACCTCTCATTTTCTCTCCTATAACAAAAGCATTTACACGAAAACTTCCTACATACTGCATTTAAAAGTCTAAACTTACAGATGACTTCACGGGATAGCAATCGCGTTAAACTGGAATCGGAGAAATCCAAGCAAGCATGTGGTCTTCGTCAGTCACTGTAGTTAAAAGTCTAAAGTTTAGTTTTTGATAATTTTTGTCCAATATTCACCAATTGGTGTTCTTAAGTAAAAGTATTACAATCTTTATTGGAAAATAAAAATTATCAAAACTATGTAATGTGCTGTTTAATGTGATGGAATTAATAAGAGCATTTAGTCTGTTTATAAAGATGTTCAAATGGATAGGAGATTTGGTATTTGCTACACTTTGGTTACTGTCCACTTCTAGACCCGAAGAAGTTTCTGGCACCTATGACATTCGGCAAATCCTGAGTCATTCTATTTATGTAGCTTTCTTGGAGTCAACGAACTTGGCTTGAGAGGTGCATCATCATGTCGGTATAATTCGATATAACTATGCGCAGTCGATAGTATCGAGGTGTCACGATTGTACGTGACTCTCGAAGTGGAGGGGAATGTGTTGTGATTTATGGTGGGAGATATTAAAGGTGGCTTGCACATTTTGTTATTATTTCCTGATCGACGTAAAGCCATAAAACTTAGGAACACGCAACAGTTGGATCGACAAATTATACCTTGCACAGAACCAAATTTGGTGAATCTTGAGCTGCGCGCCATAACAGATATGGAATGTGGTTTCACTTCTATTGTTACCTGTGTTGATGATGAAGGCAATAAAGAACTTGAACAAGAGTATAAAGTGCAAATATGGACTACAAAGTGTCCATTTTTAGCTCACATTGTTGAGATTTTGTCGTTACCTGTACTAGGTTTGAATTACGGGCTAACGTTGTCTAATTTTGCAGAATTGCTGGTCTTCTTATGGCATTTTAGTATCATTATTGTGATCTGCAATAAACTGTGATATACTTAGTCTGTCATTTGTCAATAAAAGCATGGGAAGCATTGTAAAGCAACCAAAATTGTTATCGAGATTTCATCGGTAAGAAAAAGTTTGAGATTCCCTAAGTTATATAGTACACGTAAAAAGATAGAAAAGGAGCCTGGGTACATGTGTATAATGCATTTGTCTATCTGTCTGCCTGTCTGGCTGGCTGGCAGCATAACAAAAAAGAAACGGACTAATACTTAATTTGAAAATTACCTATATTCAGCAACTTGCACTCACTCGCCTTTCATCCCCCGCATGTGAGATATGTCATGGACAAAGAGGGGCTCAACATTCATTGCACCATCTGCTGCATGATCACCTTTCCTTTCATCCATTTCATCGTCATTTCATATATTTTTCCTCACTCCCATACCAGGCATCAGGTGATCATCCATTCTGCCCACTCTCTTGATCCCATACGCTGGTTTATAAGTTATCCATACGATGAAGGTAAATAACAAAAAACAAAAAGTTTCCAAGAGCTTCAAGAAAATCGTCTACATTAACTATGCTTTACATAGGGAAAAATGTACGGTTTTATTTTCTCAAGAGATGCTGTAACAATATTTATTACAATTAAATACTCTTATTAAAGTTAGTGAAAGGAACAGGACAAAGGTACTGCTCAGTATGATGAAAATACTCTCCAATGTTTTGGGATGATTGTAGGGTGTTATCAGTTACAAGGGCATCTCTACAAAATCGGCAAAATGGTCGGTCGGAAATGTGGAAATTAGTATATTGCGTACTAAGAACTGTAAGTTATACTTATCAGGCCGAGAATCCATTTCCAACATATATAATTACACATATAGGTATATGCATTTCGTTTGTCATAACATATTTTATACATCAGGTATTTTAATCAAAATCGTTAGTCATTTTTGGAAAAATAAAAACTTTTGAAAAATGTTCCATGTAAAGGGTAATTGGGGGTGGGGGGAGTCTCTTGAAAATCTTCGTGTCGTATCCTTGAAAGAAATAATAACGACAATTTCTGCTAACGTTTATCTCGATTAGCAATGGTGTAGATAGAAGAAAAAGTTTTTTAACCATGATTTGTTACAGAGATGTAGAGAAAGACGTGTGAATGGAACACCAGATTTTTTTCACCTGAAATGCAGGTGTGGCGATCCCACCTTCCACTCACAGTGCAACATCCAAGTTTGTCAGTAAACAACACGCCATTATGTTTTGTCTAAAAGTAGGTAATACTACTGTACTAAAACCGGTTTATAAACTACCACTTATTGCAGCTTATGAAACAAACAGGTAATGGAACTAAAACCATTTATAACCGCTTAACCTAGGGAATAGTAATTAATGTTTTGGTTCTTCGTTCTAACGGCCTCGCCTGAGTAAAATGTTTAATAATAATGGAGTCCATGTTGCTGTCAGGCTACTGTTTCCTCTTTTAAACACTTGACAAACAACCGATCAATGTGGGAGGTACCGGTTCGAGAGCTTCCACACTGAAATCTGTGTCCTCTAAAACGTGGTTTGCCAAAACTACCGTCCGGACGTCGAACCTGAACACGAGTTATTACTTTCTTAAAACGCACTAAAAAAATAAAATAATATGAAATAAAATAAAAATCTGTGTAAATAACCCTGGTACTTAATTACTTAAACCAGGACTAATATGCCATATTTTTAATATTTGTTGAACTTCACATGTATACATACATCATCATTAACAGATAAATTTAAGCTAACATAATTATAAATATAGATTATAAACCATAAATATAAAATTAAAAAGAAAAAAGTAAAATATATAACTATAAGCAAATAAAAATAAAATTAAAATAAAATTATAATGAACAAACTAAAGATAAAATCTCTAAAAATATAATAATCAATAGCAAATAAATAAATAATAAATCAAAACATCAAAACACATCCATAATTAACATCAGTTATTATTATTACTATTTCTAAACAATAACAAATATATAAACTAAAATTACCAAATTTATGTATCATTAAATTTCATTTTACACGTACTATGTACCCAGTGTATAGAGAAGGTATTGTATTACACCCAAAAATTGTATACTGAGATTAAACCGGAAATATATGTTTTGAGGCTCTGAACCCAAACAAAGAATTTTTAGAAAAAAGGTCAGTGTGTGTCTGTGGACAGGATAGCTCAAAAACTAAAAGACCGTTAAATACCAAAAATGGTACTTTAGTTTAATAATCTTCCAAGGATGCAATACGAAGATTTTCAAGAAAATCCCCGCACACCGAACTACCGTATACGTAAAAAAATTGGGAATATAATTTAAATAGTCTATAGAGAAGGTATTGTATTACACCCAAAAAATGCCGAGATTTCACTCGAAATAGATACATGTTTCGAGGACCCCCTGAATAACAATATAATTTTAGAAAAAGGTCAGTGCGTGGATCTCTCTCTTTCTGTGTGTGTGTGTGGGGGGGCAGTATAGCTCATAAACGAAAAGGATATTAAATACCATACTTCATATTTATGTTAAGTATCTCCCAGATACGCGACACGAAGGTTTTCAAGAAAATTCCTTCGCCCTGAATTACATGCATAAACTTTAAGAAAGTTTGATTTTCTCAAAAATGGCTCTAACGATTTAATCAAAATACTGTATATCAAAGATATCAACATGTCAAATAAAATGTATATAATTAATTTTCTGGGAATAGTCTCTGAAGACCTCTTTATTTTGGATGAGTTTTGCAAACTTTTGCATAACGCTTAAACCGCAAGAGACACACAAAAAATGTAGATCTCGTTAAAATACACAATTTGTCATATACGTTTTTCTCGTAGAGATGAACGTTTTCAAGATATGTGTTGTTATTAATTTCAGTTTTGAGCTATCCAAGTCTTCTCGAACGGGGCCATGCAAAGCGGGCCGAACTTCAATTGTTTCAAGTAGTGATGAGCTTTTAAAGCATTTGACTGTCGCTTTATCCTAATGTATTCGCTTATTTCCTTTCTGATTACAAAGAAACAAGTAATAAGATAATTTCTGCTCACGTTTATCTCGACGTAGAAAGAATAATCTTCTGTAAGAATAGAATGTATTTGGAAAAAGCTATGTGAATGGAACACATCAGATATTTTTCCGCGACCTCTTTAATGTGAGGCAGATGTGCTACTCCCACACTACAGAGGCGGGCCACCAAGACTTTTGTAATATATTAATTCGACCGAACCTGACCAACGCACATGCAAATAAGCTGCAGGAAGCTTAAAAAAAAATAGCTTGACATATATCTGAAAACACGAAGATGCACTCGGCTACGGTTCCACTTTGGATTATCGCTTAGAAACAGCCGACTCGAAAAGCGCGATGGTTCAAATCTTGTAATAGGTTGAGTTTATTTACTTTCTCTACTGCTTATGGTAAGTAGCCAAAGTGTTGTATTTCGCCTAAAAATTTGATGCCGCGATTTCATCAGAAATAGATGTTTTGAGCAACCCCAAATACAAAAAAAAATCTTATGTGTTCCGTTCACATGACTTTCTGTACATCTCTGCAACAAATTATTGTTAAAAAACGTAGGCTTCTATTTACTTCATGCCAATCGAGAAAAAATTAGCAGAAATAGTCTTATTACTTGCCTCCTTGTAAATAGAAGCGAAATAAGGAAGTACCATAGGTTAAAGTGATAGTCAAAAGCTGGTTGCTATGTGACTGAAGTTCCTTTGTTTGTACGAACAGGAGTTGACGAACTTCTGTATGAGAAAAGTGAACGTTTTTTAAAGCAAACCAATAACAAGGAATATCTCAAAAACGATCTACTCCATGAAAAACATGTATATGACAAATTTATCGTGATCTACATTTTTTATGTAGTATGGTAAGTTTTTCTCCATCTCTTACGGTTTAGCAGTAATGCAAAATTTCGTAAAGTTCATCCAAAATAAAGTAATTTTCAGAGGCTATTCCCAGAAAATTAAAGATATACATTTTATTTGTTCGATAGATGTCTTTAATATATGATATATTATTCAAAATCGTTAGAGCCAGTTTTAAGAAAATCAATATTTTCTAAATTTTTTCCATGTAAAGGGTAGTTGGGGTGGGGGGATTTTCTTGAAAATCTTCGTGTGGCATCCTTGGAAGATAAACTTAAATACCAAGTTTGGGTTTTAATGGTCTTTTCGTTTTTTACACACAAACAGACAGACACACACACGTACATTTTTCTAAAAATGCTTTTTTGGATTTAGGAGGTCTCAAAACATATATTTCCGGTGAAATCTCGGTATCGAATTTTTGGGTGGAGTGCAATAGCTTCTCTATACACTATGTACATAGTACGTGTAGAGAAAGTAAAATGCATTAAGAAAAAGTCTGTGAATATATGTGTGTGTACGTGTGTGATCTGGGAGCAGCATAATCCAAAAGCGAAAATTTATATTTTAAGTTAAATATCCTTCAGGATACGACATGAAGATTTTCAAGAACAAACTCCCCCACTCGAACTACACTATACATGGTAAATTTTCGTTATTTTTAATTTTCTCAAAAATGGCTCAAGCGATTTTGATTAAAATGCCATATATTTTAGCCACTTTCATGACAAATAAAATGTGTATCTTAAATTCCTGGAAACCCCTTCATTCTATATTACTTAAGCATGACTCATAAACAATAACAAATAGGGAAATCCTACTGCAAAGTTCTTGACAATGCTCAAGATAGTTAGTTTTCGATACAAGTACAAATTACAGACATTTACTGCTTTCAAATATCTCCCCTATCCTTATTTTCAACCTCTCACTTATAGAAGGTATCAATACAATGCTAGGTAAGATAATAGCTAAAAGTTAAAATGGGATGTTCATCATAAATATCTTATGGATAGTTGCACACTTTCATGAAGCATGGAACGGCTTAAAGTCTCTATTAGATAATGCAACGCCGTTAATCAAATAGCATAAACTTATTATCTGCATGGAATATTAAATATGGATGTTGTAGTTCACACAAAATTGGAACTCTTGTGTGGCATGACTGAATCAACGACATTTTGGTATAGACGTGTAGTTCGAGTATGGTTAGGGCAAGCTACCTGGATAATGTTTTTTTTTTTCTTTCTTTTTTCCTTCGGGAGTTCCCCTTTCCTTGAAAAGATAAATGCCAGGTGACACAGTTTTATAGACTCTGAGCTCATTTTAGCATCATTTCATGCATTTCATTTATTCGTCGTACGAGATGATCTTTAATTGCTATGGTTCTCAGCGCTCCATCTTATATTTGACGTGAAAGACCACATACTTTTGCCCAGAGGTCTCTTTATTAGGCTTGAGGGTATTTTACTTGCAGTAAATCTGCGACACCAGCTTTACTTTCCTTCCGAAGTAAGCCATGCTAGGGAATTTTACGCCCGAAAAAAAAAAATCCATCCGCCTCTGGTCAGCATGTTATCCCTAGGCCACGGAGAATAACGGTTAAAAGACCTAAAATGTGTATTTAAGAATGTCGGCTGAGTTATAACCTTTTTTACACCTATCATTTATTGATGGGGAATAAAACTATTCTTACGAGTGCCTATTTTTACATTCCCTATTGCACCCAAAAATTGGATACCGAGATCTCACCGAAAATACATGTCTTGAGAACCCCTGAATCCAAAAACAAAGCATTTTTAGAAAAAAGTCCGCGAGTGTGTGTTTGTGGGTAGCAGAGCTCAAAAACGAAAAGACCATTAAGTACCAAGCTTGGTATTTAAAGTTAGGTATCTTCCAAGGATATGACATGAAGATTTTCAAGAAAATTTCTCCACCCCCAACTACCCTTTACATGGAAAAAATTTCGAAAATGTTTATTTTCTCAAAAATGGCTCAAAATATTTTGATTAAAGTCTCTTATAGTTGAGATATTTGCATGACAAATAAAATGTATACGCTCAATTTTTTAGGAATAGCCTCTGAAGACATGTTTATTCAGGATACATTTTGCATAACTGGTAAACCGTAAGAGATAGGCAAACAGTTACTTAACGAAAAATGTAGATCTCGTTAAAACACACAATTTATGTTATATCCTTTTTTTCGTGGAGATGAGGTATTCCTTGTTATTAGTTTCAACTTTAAAATACTTATACTTTTCTCGTACGGGAATTTGTCAACTCCTGTCCATACAAATAAAGCTACTTCCATCACATAGCAATCAGCTTTTAAAAGATGTGACTATCGATTTAGGCTATGGTACTCCCTTATTTCCCTTGTACTTACAAGGAAACAAGCAATAAGACTCTTTCTGCAAACTTTTTCTCGATTAGCATTAAGTAAATAGAAAAATATTTTTTTTTAACAATAATACTTTGGAGAGCTGTAGAGAAATTCATATGGATGCAACAATCAGATTTGTTACACGTTCTCTACATGTACTATGTACGCAGTGTACAGAGGTATTTTATTCTACCCAAAAATTTATACCGAGATTTCACCGATAAATATGTTTCGACTTCCCCTAAATGCAAAACAGCTATTTTTAGAAAACGGTCAGTATGTACACGTGGGTGGACAGCATAGCTCTAAAATGAAAAGACCGTTAAATAACAAACTTGTCAAATAAAATGGCAAGTTTGGTAAAGATTTGACTGACGCTTTAGACTTGTGTATTCCTTTATTTCTCTTCTACTTACAAAGAAGCAAGTAATCAAGACAATTTCTGCTAATGTTTATTTTGATTAGCATAAAACAGATACATGAGTCTTTTATACGAGTATTTTGTTTGCGGAACGGCAGAGAAAGCCATGTGAATGGAACACACAAGTTTTTTTTCAATGGTATTACAACAATTTTACTTAAAGTGTAGTGTAATAATTCCTATTTTCTTTTGTTTTATTCCAGGTAAGAAACAGCACCTGCCTCAGCTTCCTGCCTCAGAGATATTGCTGGTAATATAATTTTATGAAATAACAGACAAATAAATGATTAAATATATATTGCATAGGTTAAGTATAACTGTGGCCGTCACACTTATGGACATGTGATGATTTTGTCGGTGTAAAACAGCGTAAAATTTTAATTTTAATATATCTTCTTGATCTAACACATCAATACAGTCTAAGTAAATCATGTTGCCATATCAACAGCTTGTAGACGTGGAAGTTATTAAACTGAATTAAATCTGCAAACATTTGTTCAGAATGCCCCTCAATCAAACCACATTAGGTTAACAACCCGTATCTCCTTGGTACCAGATACTCCTAGGATTGGTGTGGTACGTTAGAAAAATTCTGGTGTTAAATTCACAAGACTTTCTCTACTCTCAATCGTCTGTGGCTATAAAAACCATCTAACGAAAACTTACTTTTCTATTTCACTTAATCTATATAAATCTATGCACAAGCAGTTACATTATACATTTCATTATAGTTACAAAGGAAATAGCAAAAGGCAAATGTTTAAAACTAAATTATAAAATGCCTTACCCCTTCCTAGACATCACGTTCAACAGCTTAAACAATGCAAGAATTGAAAAATTCTGACAATTGTTAATGGATATCTCAGAAATGACTGACGCCACAAAAATTAAATTAAATATAATTCACTTTTTATTTTCTCTATACGAACAATGTACATAGTGTATAGAGAAGGTATTGTAGTCTACCCAAAAATTCGATACAGAGATTTCACAAGAAATAAATATCCCCCTGAATCCAACAAAAGCATTTTTACAAAAAGGTCCGTGTGTGGGCGTGTGTGTGTGTGTGTGTGTGTGTGTGTGTGTGTGTGTGTGTGTGTCTGTGGACAGCATAGCTCAAAAACGAAAAGTCCGTTAAAAATCAAATTTGGTATTTGGGTTTGGTATCTTCCAAGGATGCGACACGAAGATTTTTAAGAAAATCCTCCACCCCCAACTACCCTTTACATGGAACTTTTTTTATTTTCTAAAAATGGCTTTAACAATTTTGATTAAAATATCGTACATTACAGATATTTACATGAAAAATAAAATGTATTCTTGAATTTTCTGTGAATAGCCTTTGAAAACTACTTTATTCTGGATGAATTTTAAGGAATTTTGCATATCTGCTTAACCGTAAGAGATGGATAAAAACTTACGGCGCAGAATGTGTAGAGCACATTAAAACACACAAGTAATGTTATATACATTTTTTTCGTGGAGGTGATCCATTCACATGATTTTTTCTACATCTCCGCATCAAATTGTTATAAAGCTTATCCTTCTTCTTAATTCATGCTGATCAAGAAAAAAATTGCAAAAATGGTCTTATTACTTGCTTACATATAAGTAGGAGGGAAATAAGGGAGTACTATAGTCTGAAGTGACAATCAAAAGCTGGTTACTATGAGATTGAAGTTCCTTTGTATGGACATGAGTTGACAAATTTTCGTATGAGAAAAGTATTTTAAAGCTGAAACCAATAACAAGGAATATCTCGAAAACGATCAACACCATGTAAAAATGTATATATCATAAATTGTGTGTTTTAACGAGATCTACATTATATATTACGGTTTACCAGTTCTTCAAAATTCCGCAAAAATTCGTCTAGAATAAAGACTTTTTCAGAAGCTATTCCCAAAAAAATTCAAGATATACATTTTATTTTTCGTGTAAATAGCTTTAATATACAACATTTTAATCAAAATCTTAGTAATTTTTTATAAAATAAAAAAAAAATTCTATGTAAAGAGTAGTTGGGGATGGAGGAATTTTCTTGAAAACCTTCGTGTCGCATTTAGTAGATACTGAACTTAAATACCAAGTTTAGTAATAATGGACTGTTCGTTTTTGAGCTATACTGCCCACAGCAACACACACAGTCACACCCACACACACACACACACAGTCACACCCACACACACACACACACACACACATACACACACACATTTTTCTAAACACTTTTTTTTTTTTTTTTTTTTTTTATTCAGCGGGTCCCAAAACATGTACTTCCGGTGAAATCTTGGTATCGAATTTTTGGGTGCAATATAACTTCTCTATACACTATGTACATTGTACATAGTACGTATACAGAAAATAAAAATATAAACACTTATCTTTTTTTTCTAAATTCCGTAAAATAATAAAAATGTTAAATTTCGACATGAATTGCTCTAAAACTTGTATCTATTTCAAACAAATTTGAAATGTTTTTGTTAATCTTCTTCAAAAACTTAAGTATACAGTTTCAACTTGCTGCAGTTCGCGAGGTGTTTGGTAATTGCAGACAGACTGAGGAAGCTATGCAAATACATAATGTGCAGCAGGAAGCAACGGCAAAGCATTGATTTTCCCACCGTTTCTTCTGATAAGTTTTTCCCCTTGTGTGTTTACTAATGGTGTAAGTACCTAGTCGTTAAAAAGCGTTTACTACTCCACAACTTGGCTGCAGGAAACATGTGAAGGTTTTATGTCGAAGGGGATAGTGACTTTTCGGTCATCGTGTATCCACGCTCTTGAGGTCAGACAACTCACCTGGGCAGCCTTTCCGTGTTTTGCTCCGTGAATTACCAACATAAAGCAAATATAAACTTGAGATTCTGCACAGAACTTGCACTTTGGTTGCCCTTTCCTCGCATGGTACTTACTTTTCTTGTGGGAACATAAGTTGAGAAAACTGTAGACGTACACTAAAACTTAGTTCAAAATGTTTTGTTTTTCTTTCAGAGCATGACGTGACTATAAACGTAGTGTTTACAGAAGTAGAATATAAAAAAATCTGATGTGTTCCATTTACATGCCTTTCACTACATCTCTGCAACAAAATATTGTTAGAAAGCTTATGTTTCTAATTACTCCATGCTAACCAAGAAAAAAATAGCAGAAATAGTCTTATTACTTGCTTCTTTGTAAATAGAAGCGAAATAATGGAGTACCATAGGTTAAAGTGATAGTCAAAAGCTGGTTGCTATGTGACTGAAGTTCCTTTGTTTGTATGGACAGGAGTTGACAAATGAAAAGAAATAACTAAAAAATGATCAACTATACGAAAAAATGTATATAACATAAACTGTATGTTTTAACGAGATCTACATTTTCTATTGAGTAAGTTTTTGTCTATCTCTTATGGTTTACCACTTATGCAAAATTCTGCAAAATTTATCCAGAATAAAGATGCCTTCAGAGGCTATTCCGAAAACGTTCAAAATATACATTTTATTTGTCATGGAAATATCTTTAATGTACAATGTTTTAATCAAAATCGTTAGAGCCATTTTTGAGAAAATCAACTTTTCAAAAAATGTTCCATGTAAAGGGTAGTTGGGGGTGGAGGGATTTTCTTGAAAGTCTTCGTGGCGCATCCTTGAAAGATACTAAACTTAAATACCAAGTTTGGTATTTAACGGGCTTTTCATTTTTGAGCTATGCTGCCCACAGACACGCACACATACACAAAAACACACACAGACATTTTTCTAATGTTTTTATTCAGGGGTCTCAAAACATGTATTTGCGGTGAAATTTCGGTATCGAATATATGGGTGCAATACAATACCTTCTCTAGGCACTATGTACATAGTACGTGTAGAGAAAGTAATGAAGCAAGTTTAAGACATGCTGTACAAAAAGCACGATCTGAAGTTTCCAGTAGTTTATTTTTTTTTTGTAGTGTTTCTTTTGTTTTACTTCTCGCCAAGCAAATTTCAATGACATTAAAAACTTGACTATCGCTTTAGCATAGTGCATTATTTTAGTTGCCTTCTACTTGTAAGGAACTAAATAATAACATGTGCTAATGTTCATCTCGAGTAGCATTGTGTAGAAAGAAGAGCAATCTTTTGTAAGAAGTTTGTTTGTAGCATAGCTAGAGAAAGACATGTGAGTGTAACACATCAGATTATTGTAATGCAGCACACCGTCTGAGTACCGGTGGAGGAAATGAAATGAAATGAAGTTTAATGTATGGTCGCTGTTTAACTGCTGGGGTTCTCAGCGTCCCATTCTATACTGAGCCTGAAAGACCACTTAATGTTGCTCAGAGGCCTCTTTATCAGGCTTGAGGTTCTTTTACGTGCCGTAAATCTACGACACGGGACCAACAGCTTTACTTTCCTTCCGAAGGAAGCTATGCTAGTCCGAAAAAATCCATCGTCCTCCGCCGGATTTGAACCCGCGACCTTGGTAGATGAACTTAGCATTACACCACGGAGGGCGACTCTGGTGGAGTATTTTAATAATAATAATAATAATAATAATAATAATAATAATAATAATAATAATAATAACAATAATAATAGATTTAACCAAGAACAAAAAAGAAATGGTTACTTTGAAAGAAATGCACAAGCTCGTTGAAATTTTGAATACAGTCTTTGTATAATTTTGGCATATTGTAATAAAGTTCAAAGTGCTCAAATGAAAATTGAATTTTAAGGATTTTCGCAGGTAATAGCTGTCCAGACTCTTATCAACTCCAAAGAGAAACTACTTAACTATAGCTTTTTCCAAAACATGACAGCCCTCAAACAGGACTGTTCCCTCCTACCACTGGGCAATAACCATTAGCAAACAAAAGACAACCCTGTACTAGGGGCGAGAAGCTACGTAATAAAATATTTTCCTGGAGACACTATCTGCAAGTCGAGAATCATGCCTCAGTTAAGGGACCAGTAATTGGAAGACTTGGCAACAGCGAAGGTTGGTTTCCAGCCGTAATACCCTAATTCCAAACTTCAGTCTTTGGAAGAAGAGTGGGACAGGGTTATCATGTTCTGAAGAAAAAAAAAAAAACTGTACGTTAATAGCAACACAGAACATAATGTATAACTAGGATATTTTGCAACACTGTAATCCTGCCTCAGAAACCTGCAAAACGCGTGGTTCTATTGTACTCACTAATAGCTTTGCACAGGACGAGTGCAGTGGATGAGTAAGCAAAATTTTACTTCCTCGGAGAATTAGTTTGTTAAGTTTCTATAGAGATAGTAGAGCGCTTTTAATAGAGGATTCCTGTACATGTAAAGAATGTAAGTGTAAATCTGCTGGCCTGCTGGATTATTCAGACTGATCAACACCTCAGTAAAGAATGACAGCAGGAGCCAGAAGGGGCCTTTTGAAATAGAGAAAAGGAAGAGTTGAAAAAGTAATGACTCGGCAGCATTTTAAACCTAGGCAAAAACTGCGAGTTGAAGATTTGGTAGGAGAACTGGAATTAATGTAGGTATTCTCTGATTAAGTGGTTTTGGTTCTCGAACTTAGTGGTTTTGGTCGTCTTCATAGCTCGGTGGTGGAGTTGCTGCTTGCCAAGCGGGAGACCTGGGTTCGATTCCCAGTATCGGCGTGGGGATCTTTCGGCTTATCTCCGAAATCTCGTAGGTCCGTTATCTAAATCTTAAAGAATAACTTAAAATCACTGTAACAATGAGCTGCTTTATATCTTCAGTCAATTTTTCTCGAGACTTAAAACGTTTTAGCTGGCTTTCAGTAAAATAGTGAAAATATTCTTGGGAACAATAAAATTCGCTCGTAAGGAAGGAGTGTAAGTTGGTACTGAAATAAGCAGCGCCATCTATCTCCCTTTTTGCATAGTTCTAGCCACTATGAGCTGCGTTAAGTTACTAACCAATGCTGAGGTAGCAGTTCATTTATTTAGTGGACCTGGGAGGCTCAGCTAGGCACCGGCATTCTAATCACAAGATCCAGGTTCAAACTCGGCCAAGCTAGTGCGCTTAAAATTGAGAGCCCCATATCGGTAGATTTAACTGGTATGTAAAAGAACTCCTGTGGGACGAAACTCCTGCCAGTGACGCTGATATGATCCTAGCATTTGACAGTGTCGTTAACAAAACTCTAATCCATTTATTTAATGACGCCTTGTTAACACAAAGTTCACATTATTATTATTAATTATTATTATTATTATTATTATTATTATTATTATTATTATTATTATATTTGTCGTCGTCGTTGTATGCTTATGTAACAAAGTATTATTGAAATTGACAATACATCATCTTTGCGGCAGTAAATGTTTGACAAATATTACGGCTATTGTGAATTTCAGCACTACTGGGAACTCATTTTTCAATCATCCATCGATCTATCGCTCTACATGGTCGAGTTGCTATTGAACCCGATTCTGATATGAAAATGACCAAAGGCGGTGAAGCGGATAAAGAAAAGATGATTGTGGTGGAATGAAGAGAACCCGGAGAAAACTCGTCAAAACGCCGCTTCGTCCACAGCAAATTCCACTTATGGTCCTTGGAATCGAACCCGAGCTACCAAGGTGAGAGGCGAGCGGTCTAACCACTCGTCCACGGCACCGCCTATACTTGGAAAATGCTGTTTTGGATTCAGAAGGCCCCAATTTCCAATGAAATCTCCGCAATGAATTTTGGTTACTATGTAGTAAGTAAAACTAAATATTAAAGAGAGAAAACGTTTAGTTGACCATACAATCACTATTTCTCCACCATTCCCACAGAGAGATGTAAATGGTTTTTGAACACAAAGATGAAAACGTATTTTGAAAACCCGTGGCTGCAATATACAATTGAACCGCTTTTCAAGAATTTCAGTATTAAAATTCACCAGTGTACAACGTTATATTGTTCTTTTTCTTAATAACAAAATTCAACGAAAATTTATTTAATACTCAAGAATAAAGATTTATTTTAACTCACTTATAAATTAATACGGGTAGGAATAACACTTCTCGAGTTCGTAAAGTTATCTACCATCCCATACCCATTAATGTAATTTTAGAGGTAGTTGAACATCACGATAAACTAGCGTATACGATGTAAGTTTGTTTTTAGCACCCTAAATACTTTAAGTTTCCATTTCGAGTGAAAACCTGAGCTTTTCGAAGGATTAAGAGAGGATTCTTACTTCCTGCACAAATCTCATTCCTTGTCGAGCCAATTTAAGAGAATGACGTCTGTTTTTTTCACAGCGTAAAAGACGTATTTTCAAGTGGCATTGCGTTACAGATTCGTTACCCCCGAGAAAATCATTAATTTCATGCATCAAAGATTTCACTGTCGGCACGAGTTAAATCACAAATAAGAATTTAGGAGCAAAGGAATGAAGAAATAAAAACAAAATGATGAAAAGAAACAAAGAATGAGGAAGTAAAAACAGATTTGTTCTTTAAAGGAAGTCCTGCTTACTTTTACAGCATGCGACGCTAAGAAGATTTTCGCTTTTCTGCCATAATTATATGCAGTAAAGTTGCTATTCCGCTAAATTTATTAGTCATAACTTCTACATTAATAATATATTTGTTTCTTTTTTACCTGATCTACACGTACTATGTACATAGTGCATAGAGAAAGTATTGCATTCCATCCAAAAATTCGATACCATACTTCACCGGAAATACACGTTTTAGGGTCCCCTGTAACAAAAAAAACATTTTTAGAAAAAGGGTCAGTGTGTCCATGTGTCCGTGAACACGATAACTCAAAGTCGATAAAGTACCAAACTTGGTATATAAGTTAAATATCTTCCAAGGATGCGACAGGAAGATATTGAGGAAAATTCCCGATACCATACTACCCTTTACATCGAAACATTTTCGAAAATTTTGATTTTCACAAAAATAGCTCTAACGATTTTGATTAAAATACCGCATATTAAAGATATTTACACGACAAATAAAATCTATAACTTGAATTTTCTGGGAATAGCCTTAGAAGACCTCTTTATTCTGGATTTTGCATAACTAGCAAACCGTAAGAGATAGACAAAAACTTACTACACAAAATATGTAGATCTCGTTGAAACACACAATTTATTTCATATACATTTTTTCATGCAGTTGGCATTTTTTAGATATTCCTTGTTATTGGTTTCAGTTTTAAAAAACATATGCTTTGCACGGGAATTTGTTATCCCCTGCAAAAAAAAAAAAAAAACGGGTTTCATCCACATGACAACCCAGCTTTAAAATGTTTGACTATCGTTTTAGCCTAGTGCATTCCGTTATTTCCCTTCTACTTAAAAGGAAGCATTTCTGCTAATGTTTATCTCGATTAGCATGGAGTAAAGAGAAGAATAACTTTTTTTAACAATAATTTGTTACAGAGATGAAGAGAAAGTCATGTGAATGGAACACATCAGATTTTTTGTTTTTCTATTTGTGCCCCACCTTCAACTGCTATGCTTATATCGGGGCCTTTTACCTACGTATTGCGTATTGAAACATGTTAATTCGTATTCAGTTGTCAGTGGATTTCTGGTTTTTCTTCGAGTTTTTACGTTAGGTTTCTAAAACAAACACGCACAGACATTCACACTTACAGACTCTGTGGAGAGTAGGGAATAATTTTGGTTAGAGAAAAATTCCCACGAATCCGCGAACCCGGAACCCCTAGTTCAGCAAGCAGATAATGCTTTTCTTCAATATAAAACGTTAAATGATCACATTTTAACGTGGAACTTGTGAATCATTTTCTTAAAAATGAATATTCATTCATTACAATAACTCAGCGATCTTAACATCAGATTAACTTTTAAAAATCTGATGTGTTCCATTCGCATGAACTTCTCTACCTATTCTGTGACAAACTATTCTTACAAAAGTTTAGGCTTCTGTCTACATCATGCTATACAAGATAAACATTAGCACACATGCCTTTAATCCTCAGTTTCTTTGAGTGCATATAATACTCTAAGGAAATGCGAATACACTAGGCTAAAGCAATACTCAAATATTTTAAAAGCTGATTGCTATGGGATTGAAACTAGGTTCTCTTTAGATGGCCAGAGTAAAACAAAGGAAAAAGGAGAGAAGTTCCCGTCTGAAAAAATTTAAGTATTTTAAAATTGAAACAAATAGCAAGGAATATCTCGGTAATGGTTAACTCCACAAAATAATGCATATGGCATAAGTTGTGTTTTTAACGAGATTTACATTTTTTGTGTTGAAAGTTTTTGTTTATATTTTATGTTTTACCAGTTATGCAAAACTTATTGAAGAGATCTTCAGAGGCTATTGCCAGAAAATTCAAGGAAGAAGTATCATTTACCATCTTTATATAATATACGGTATTTTAAACAACATCGTTAGAGCCATTTTGGAGAAAATCAAAAGTTTCTAAAAATTTTACATATTTAATGTGGAGAAATTTTCTTGAAAATCTGCTTTCGCAATGCTGAACTTAGTGATCAAGTTTGATATTTAACCGACTTCGTTTTTTATGTTGTTCACAGACATATACGCTGACTCACACATTAAATACTTTTTAAAAATATTGTTTTTTTTTTAATACAGGGGAGCCTAGAGCGTGTATTTCCAGTGAAATCTTGGAATCGAATTTTTAAGTGGAATACAATATCTTCTGCACTACGTACTAACTATAAAAAGTAATAGTATCGTTTTTATTTGCGTAAGCTACTTTTTGTTGTGTATTTATTTTTATTGTTTATTTTGTGGTAGTTCATATTAATAGTGATTTACTTTGTGTAATTGTATTTTCCTTAAACTATTGGTGTAACGGTTTAATTTATGCTAGGTTTTTGATACCACAAATTATGTATACCCGAGAAAATAAAATCTTAAATTGTAGAAATGTATCTTAATATTAAGGCAATCTCCGTCGATTTTCTGAAAATACGGAGCACACAAAATATCTATGATAATGCCACAACCTAATAATTACTACATTAGCTCTGATCTTAAAAATCTGATGTGTTCCATACACATGACTTTCTCTATATCTCTGTAAAAAACTATTGTTAATAAGCTTATCTTTTATTTATTTCATGCTAATCGAGAAAAATTAGCAGAAATATTCTTGTTTCTTGCTTTATTGTAAGTAGAAGCGAAATAAGAGAGTACCATAGGTTAAAGTGAAAGCCAAAAGCTGGTTGCTATGTGACTGATGTTCCTTTGTTTGTATGGACAGGAGTTGACAAATTCCTGTATGAGAAAAGTTAAGTTTTTCGAACCTGAAAACAAAAACAAGGAATATCTCAAAAACGATCAACTCCACCAAAAAAATGTGCACAACATAAACTGTGTGTTTTAATGTTTTTCTACATTTTTTGTGTGGAAAGGTTTTGTCTATCTCTTACGGTTTAGCAGTTATGCAAAATTCCGTAAAATTCACTCAGAATAAAGTAGTCTTCAGAGGCTATTCCCAGAAAATTCAAAATATACATTTTATTTGTCAGGTAAATGTCTTTAATATACGATATTTTAATCAAAATCGTTAGCCATTTTTTAGAAAATCAAAATTTTCGAAAAAAGTTCCATGTAAAGGGTAGTTTGGAATAGGGGGATTTTTCTCAAAATCTTCGTGTCGCATCCTTGGAAGATACTAAACTTAAATACCAAGTTTGGTATTTTACCGACTTTTCGTTTTTGAGTTATTGTGTTCACAGACACACGGACACACACACGGACCTTTTTCTGAAAATACTTTTTTTTTATACAGGGGACCTTAAAACATATATTTCCGGTGAAATCTCGGTATTGAATTTTTTGATGGAGTGCAATACCTTCTCTATACACTATGTACATAGTGCGTATAGAGAAAGTAAAAATGGGTTATATGTAAAGGCAGAAGAAGTTTTTCAGATGTTTACCAAAACATGGGTTCGCCAAATTCAGCTGTTATTCTATTGTCGGTAATGGCGCAAGCAATTTTATGTAAGAAGTAACTAAAGATGTGGAAAACTTACTGAGCAAGTTCAAAAGTTTACGAGAAAAGTATTTGAGTCTTAGTATTAATAATAACAAAACCCTGGGATATTACTACCATACTAGTCTCATTACCTGCTGTGCTTTATTTTAGTGTAAATTCTATAAGGTGCTTATAAAAAGCCATTTCTCTGTCTACTTCCTGGTAAACATATAGGTATTTCATTTTTGATCAAATGGTTTTGAAACATTATCTTGTTATACAATCTGTGATCAATAAATACGGCAAATAAATACATTTCTGGGGTGCTGTGTAGCTGATTTTATTGGTTGAAGGTCAGTTTAGCAAAATTCGAGGTCAGTCGGTTATTGTTCACCTATCTGCGTGCTTCTTCAGGCGTTCAATTTGTGTGTGCGCGTTGTGAAACTTAGGTGTAGTATAGCGATGCTATTGCGGGTGAAATGGTGCAATGTACCATGTGGGCTGCTGCTTCGAACTTGGGAGAACTCCAAAGGAATGTCTCGACCTGTTGCATCAGATGTGTATGCATATGCAAATATATATCGAAAAAATTCGTCTGCTCTTGACTGAAGATAGTCGACTGACGGTTCGAATGTTGGCGAACTTTTTCGATGTTTTCTTGCACTACGACGTCTTCGTGTGTTCTGCCCGTTGCTCATCTTTCTCTGTTCTGAACGTCACGGAACCTCTTGACACCACCCCTGCACACACTTTTTCAATAATAGGAAGTAAATCAGGCGTGAATAATATTTTATTACGTATGTTATACTTGTGGTTGTTCCCTGCTCAGCTGGAACATTTAATGGTCCCCAGTTCCTGATAACGGGAAAGAAAGCTTAGTCAAATTTTAACTTTCTCATCTCGTTCCCAGAGACGGCATATTAGATCCATAATGTGCATGGTAGGCTCTTCAATAGACATAGAAATCATTAAACAACAATTAGCTAGATCTGCTCTTTGGGAAATAAAACTGGAAGAAATCTCTCAGATTCATTGAACATTGTTTCCTTTAGTGAAAATACAATTTGTAGTTTGTTTATACGCAACTCAAAACTGGCTATTGCTTAAAAAACCAACAATTATAAAAAATAAACATTACTCAACTTAACTCCATGGCACGACAGCTCACAAGGGGCTTTGGCCTACCGCCCGGTTGCTGACGTCATGGATGAGGTGCAGTATTGGAGAGAAGACGTAGTCAGCGCCTCGACCCTCCCCCCCAGTTAATGTGGTCTTCGTGACCTGGAGCCGCTACTTCTCCATCAAGTAGCTCCTCAATTGGTCCCCTAGGGACCTCATGCGGCTGAGTACACCGCGCTCCAGGTCTACCAACGGGGAAAAAATCCCCACGCCGGTACCGGAATCAAACTCAGGTCTCCCGCTTGGCAAGCAGCTGCGCTACCACCGCGTTAAGGAGACGACCTAATAAACAATCTGCTAGAAATTAAAAGGAAAAAAAAAGTAAAAACACACTGCAGAATGGTGCATTCCCTTCGATTTCGTTAGGATGGTGTAGGCAGGAATTTATAATGTTACAAGTATGACAGCAATGGTGGAAGAACGAAATACTCCCAAAACAAGAGATAATAAAGTAGATAAGTAAAAAGAGTGTTGAAGAATGTAGAGAAAGTAAAAAGAAAAGAAAAGTACCATCCAGTAGGTGTCACATCAGTGACTACTGCTGTACAAGAATGGATATTGTTTATATTTGACTTGCCACAAATAGATTTCACATACAGAGACTCAGATTTAAAATTGATGCATGCAAGTAGTCGGCAGAGGAAGTTTTTTGCAGTGTCACGCTGTCTAAAAGCACAAAAATCCCATTTTTAAGTGTGTGGGCTGTATCTACTCAGCATTGTAACATGTAGCACTGATTCTATCTACAAGGCTGAACATAACAAGTCCAGCGATCTATCAATGACTCCAGGGGTCACGACGAATACATGCCCATCGTGCTTGGCTTCTGCACTCTGCGTCTTCCACTCAACTCGAGATGCTGTTTAAGACAGTGATGGACATTTCGAAATACCTAGGAGATCAGATCTCCACAGGCAGCTGAATAACTTCCTTGCTCGTTCCTCTCCTCTGACTTGAAAATATGGAGTAAAGTTGGACGCCATTGAACCCGACGAAGGTCGTGTTGGCCAAGATGACAGACACAGTTGTGACGAAAGCGGCCAACACGCCAAGCGTGACCACACCACCCGGAAGTAAGACATTACAATGTTCCGACGATGCCTCGGGCGGTGCAGGCTGCTAGTGGAAGGCCAAGGCGAAGGTCGCCTCTAATATTAGAGCATCGTCCGCAGACGGTAGTAGTATTATTACAGGGTAACACTCCAGAGATGGTGCGATGCAGTTACTGCCCACACAGACCGCTGCTGAAGATACAGTATTAATATGCGGTTCTCGTTATCTGATGTAAAAGCACGAGAATTTATAAACACTGACAGGAAACAACAAAAGCTATCTGAGAAACAGGCGGTTTCGTATGTTCTTGACAGAGTCCATTTGACATTTGCATTTCTTCTTTGTTTATTTATTTAAGGTCACTTTATAACAAGAAAGGTCATCAGCGACCACAATATTCCTACAAGATCAAAGTATATACAAAATGTAATACAAATATATTACAACTGTGGTCATAAACTTAACTATTTGAACTTTGGTAACAGAAAAAATATAGTACATGCAAATTGGTAAACTATTAAATAGTATCAAACTCTGCTTATAATATTTAAATTACATTATATAAAAGATAACATTTGTGATATCTCCATTAACTTGGTAACTTTTCTGCATCCTTCTGTGGTGTTAAAAATGGAATACAGATCACTCTTGAGGTTTAAGTTCTTTCTGTCGTTCAGTAAAGCAGGGCACTCGAGGATAAGGTGAGATGCATTTCTTTTTTTTGTTTTTCAAAGACACTAGATTCTAGTACTAGAGACATGTTTTCTTCTTCATTCATACTTGAGACATTTCTGCATGTTGCAAACCATATGATATATTCTTCATGTCATTATATTGTATATTATTTTTATTTATAGTTCCTGAAGTAGAATGTCAGTGGTGTAAGTTTTGCTGTTTTCATTCTCTATGCATGAGAATGCTTTCACTTTATCATTAGATTTGCATATTAACTCTTAGTTGTATTATGTCTTTTGTAATTATATATATTCCTCTCTTACTCATCATTTGTCTCAGCACTGCACTTAAGGATTGTACTTTTCTTACTTAAAGCCTACTCTGACTTACTCCAGGTTTCATATTACTATAAAAGTTTTGACACTAACGTCATTAAACGTGTGTAGTGCAGCTGTTTTCTTGCTTTCATTTTTAAATAGTTTTCTTTTAGTCAAGCAATTAAATCATTTCGCTCTGTTTGATCACTGCTCAGAATTTAAATTTGCCTATTTGTTATTTTGTTCTTATGCCTTCATCGTCTATAAAATCCTGTAGTGTTAATATGTTATATTTAATTGCTGAATATATAATTCTTGTGCTGCTTTCTTTAATTAGAAATAAAGTCTGGTCATTCGTATATGTAAGTCTTAGAGCAAGTCTTAGAGCAAAAATTTGCACCCCTCATTTGAATTTTAGTTTGGACGTTATCAGAATTACTACAAGCAAGGTCATGGGGTCTTCCTCTTCTTCCGACAGTTGCCATAGTCACCTAATACATAATTATGGAAATAGGAACTAAATTGGTAGCAATATAGTTAAAAACAATGCAGTTCTGGTTGCTGCATAGAGGTTAGTAGAAATTAATCCACAGCTATTTTCAGTAACAAATACACAATTACGATAACTCGAAGCTTTTGCATTAATTGTTATCAAACAGTTTATGCTCTGGTAATCATTATTATGTTCCTCAAAAGCAATCAAATATATTCACAATATTGTAAACAATAAATGCTTATTAACTTCAAAACAAAGGACGTTAAGCACTAATATAAAGCCATGTTGTAACTATGATATAGTTATCGTTTAAAAGTCTAATTTGTAGTAAAAAATCTGATACTGTCTCTACATCTCTGCAACAAATTATTGTTAAAAAGTTTATGCTTCGACTTACTTCATACTAATCGAGAAAAAAATAGCAGAAATAGTCTTATTACTTGCTTCCTTGTCAAAAGCTGGTTGCTATGTTACTGAAGTTCCATAGAGGCTATTCCCAGAAAATTCAAGATATATATTCTATTTGGCATGTAAATGTCTTAAATACTCGTATAAGAGATTTTAATCAAAATCGTTAGTCATTTTTGAGAAAATCAAAATGTTCTAATATTTTTTCCATATAAAGGGTAGTTTGGGATGGGGGATTTTCTTGAAAATCTTGGTTTCGCATCCTTGGAAGATACCGAACTTAAGTACCAAGTTTGGTATTTAATGGTCTTTTCGTTTTTGAGCTATGCTGCCCACAGACGCACACGCACACACACAGGCAGACAGACACACACGGACATTTTTCTAAAAATGCTTTTTTGGTGGTCTCAAAACATGTATTCTCGGGGAAATCTAGGTATCGAATTTTTGGGTGAAATACAATACCTTCTCTATACACTATGTACAGAGTACGTGTAGAGAAAGTAAAAAGTACCTAAACTATGGCCTTTAATCGAATAATTTGTCCTCACTGATGCTACATAAAAGGTGCAATAATTAAAACAAACTTTTGTAACAATGATGCAACTTTCTCTGCTTATTATTATCATTCATATACGAGATTATAATTAAGTAGAATAATAATTATATAGTGATTGTTCAAAACATATTTTTTGTAAGTTAGATGTCCTTTAACAGGATAGATCATATTCGACGATGGAAGAAATGGGTGAAATAAATGAGCTTAAAAGCTCCCCCACCTTCGGCTTCTAAGGATAAGGGAGATCCAATCCCCTCTCCCTCCAAAGTAATTCAGCGAGATTCGAACTCGGGAATGTAAGGCAAACACTGTGACTCCAACCTTTATTCTAACCTCGTGATATTTTTATCAAAGTTATTGAGGCAATTATTGTGGAAATTCAAAACAATAGAACATTTTAAAAGTAAAGGGGAGAATATCTTCCCTAAAAAGCCTTCATTTGCATCTTACAAATACGTCTGACTTAAATATAAATGTATTCTGAAAGTTTGCGTGGATACTAGATTCGCTGCTGAGCACGAATCCTTTTCAAAGAAAAAACATTATGTTCAGGTTCAAATCTTTGTTAGAATTATTATGCTGAATTTCTGGGTAAAATGAAACATTTCCTTAAGTCATTTTTCTTACTTACAGAGAAAGTAAAAGGTATATTTTTAAGAAGCACTCTGAGCCAAATTTTTAAATTTTATGTAAACATTGGGCATAAAAATCATAGCAAGGTATAGTTTTACCCTTGATTACCGCTGAAAGGAATCAGATGAATATTTTTAATGCGATTTACAAAGCTGGTATTCAGCGCCACTGTTGTGTCCTTAAGTAACCTCAGTCAAGTTCAAACACCAGCTGACGTACTTCCATCTGTTCTCGCTGCTTCTCTTCTCTCCTCCTGTCTCCCTCTTTCTCCATTTAATTCTAACATTTTACGGAAGCACAATCTTGCTCTTCCTCGATCTCCTTTTGTTAGCGATTTGCTCCGCACAACTGCTTCACGAAAATGTTCAACCGTTGTCACGTTTCTTCTTTGTTTCTTTTTGTTTCTTACTGCTCTTTTCCTGTCGTTGCCTCCTTTTTAAACACGTTTTATTTCGTTTTTGAATGCATGTCCCTCTTTTAGAAGGATGTCAATGGCCATGCACTGTAATGGTCCATAGCCCTCCAGCAAATTCCTTGAGGATGACACATGGTATTAAGGAAGTGCAGACGTGCTATGAGTGGCAGAATATCCCACAGTTAACCGTAGTACTTGATAGTATATAAAATCTCTAATATTACAGTTGGCTTTTCAAGTTTTATTGTAATCTTCCTCTTCTGTTTTTTCTCGTCTTTCACAAAACAGTGTTAAATTTTATCGAGTATTATGAAGCACTGAGAGGGATTTTAGAGAACCAAGAGTGATTATTCAAAAGCAAACCTGATCGGTTAGTCACGTGACTAACATGAGAATAAAATACTTAGTGTGCTTATTTTTCTATCTACTTATTTCTTTCTCTAGCCCGTATTTATTACAATACACATAGTGAATAGAGAAGGTATTTTATTCCATACAAAAATTCGATATCGAGATTTCAACGAAAATTCATGCTTTGATACTCCCTGAATCAAAAAAAAAAAAAAATAGAAACATGTCCATTGTGTGTAACCCCCCCACAACTCCAACTACCCTTTAAATGCATAATATTCATTCCTGAGGAGCAATCGATGCTTTGATATGTGACGAAGGTGGTTGAACATTTTCAATAAGAGCTTAGGTTGTAACACTTTATTGTTATAAAAATCAACCATGAATTGGACAACTTGTTATTTTATAGCATCGTATAGTTCACTAATGAAAGATCAGATATAGATCTCAAACAAATGTGACCTTTATGCAATTATACCAATATGGAAAAACAGAAATATCGCAAGAAAGACTAAAATAAAGCTAACTCAAATGTAAAGTCTTTATGTGTATGTGAAACTTGGAGTGTTTCAAATATTACAATTTCACTCCAATCCATCATCAACCCTACAACGCACATAAACATCAAGTAGTCAATCAAACATCATTGCGAATTAATTTATAAAAAATCTGATGTGTTCCATTCTCATGACATTCTCTACATCTCTGCAACAAATTATTGTCGAAAAGCTAATTCTTCTATTTACTTAAATTCTACATGATATGCATATTTTAATTCTCATGTTATTGTTTTGTAGCATTACCAACTTACAAATAAAATATGCTAGTTATTATTTTATTGTTATTGTACCAGCTTTAAATCATTTACATGTGTTTTCTAATTTGTCCCTTGCTCTTCATCAAAATTGCAATTCATTTATATTAGCCGAGTCAATCTAGTACCAGAGACGTGCTGTTGTAAACATATTGAAGACATATTAACACTTACGGTTTCCTCAGCCTTAGCTTACAATATTTTTTTATCAGATGCTATTAACAAAGAAAAATTATTGCAAAAATAGTTCAGCAATGGGTTAAAATGGAACTTCAAAAGAATTGTCTAGTGAATTACATTTGTAATCTTACTGTGTGCCTAATTAGATTGGACTAATGTAAAAGTATGTCTTAGAAAATTGCATGTAGCTGTCCCAGTTAAAACTCATTTAAACGGGAGATATGTAGGCAAACATCGTGTGAGAAGCAATTTAACACTTTTTCTATACATAATTTGCTTGAAACTGAAGTCGTCATTCAAAACGGTCGTGAAGGAAACAAAGGAAACATTACCCAGCATTTATAAAAGGAAACTTACATTAGCAACGCTTTCAGGTCTGAGAATGGTATGTTAATATTCTATTACTTTCTCTCATAGTGTATAGAGAAGGTATTGTATTGCACCCAAAAAATTCGATATCGAGATTTCAACGGAAATACATGTTTTGGGACACTTTGAATCCAAAAAAAGAGCATTTTTAAAAAAATGTCCATGTGTGTGTGCCTTTGCGTGTATGTGTGTCTGTGGGCAGCATAGCTCAAAAATGAAAAGTCGTTAAATACCAAACTTGATATTTAAGTTCAGCATTTTCAAGGGTGCGACACAAAGATTTTAAAGAACTCCCCCAACTACGCTTTACATAGGAAAATTTTGGGAAATGTTGATTTTCTCAAAAATGGTTCTAATGATTTTGATTAAAATCTCTTATATTTATTTCATATAAAATGTAAACCTTGAATTGTCTGACAGTAACTTCTGAAGACCTCTTTATTCTGAAAATTCGAATTTTCTAAATTATGTATAACTGGTAAACCGTGAGAGATAGATAAAATCTTACTACACAAAAAAAAAAAAAAAAAAAAAAAAAAATGTAGATCTTTACAAAACACACAATTTATATCATATACTTTTTTTTACGGTACCTTGGTTAAAAAGACTTAGAAAACAATCAGTGTGTATCCATGCGTGAGGGAGGGAGAGAGAGAGAGAACAGCGTTGTTCAAAAGCAAACTTTGTATGTAAGTTAAGCTATCTTTCAAAAATGCGACACGAAGATTTCTAACATAATCCTAACACCCTAAGCTTCCCTTTACATAGAATATTTTTCAAAAATTTTGATTTTCTGAAAAAGGACCTAATGATTTTGATTAAAACAACATAAGATATTTAGGTGACAAATAAAATGTATATATTGAATGTTCTGGAAATAGCCTGTAAAGGCTTCTTCGTTTGGAAGAAGTTTTGTTTAATGGTATCGTTAATTTATTAAACGTTATGCGATAGACAAAATTGCACCACACAAAAATATAGATATTTGTAAAACACATAATATACTTTTTGTGGCATTTCGTTATTAATGGTTCCAACTGTTTAATTGTTCATTGTTATTGTTCAGTTGTTTTTCGCAATTACATGAATACTGTGTGAAATTTTGAGGCCAGCATAAAGCGTCAGTCATTCAACATTTGACTATGACTATTTCTATTATATCTATAAACAAATGCGTAATGTAGCTCTTTATGCAACTGTTTACCTTACTTAAAATAAAGTGAAATAGAAAAATAGGCTTCCATAAGGGTAGAAAAAGTCAGGTGAATGTAACACATCTGAGTTTTTGAAATGTAGTCTAGTTTTCAGAAATTAAGCTTTTCATTTCCCTATATAAACTGCATAGTTTGGTAGATCGCGCAAATGTTCAATAGTTTTCTTTTATAGTTTTTTATTCTCAATTAAGTAACTTCAAGACTAACGTTTTATGATTTAGTTTACATCTGAAGGGCTGCTTTGAGGGTGTGCTGATGTCTGGATCGCTCCTTTATCTCCTGTACTGTAGAACTATCTACTTTCTACCACAAATTAGCATCGCGTCACAAAATGGAAGGGCTAAGGCATCAGTAAAAACAAAAGAAGAACATATATCTAGATGTTTTTTTTTTCAACAATTGACAGCCCGTTGCCGAAGACTGGGTAGTAATTAACTGCAACAAAGACTCGAACTCAGGTGTACCGGAAAGGATAATCGCGTGCGGTGCATAGCGTTACGGATGTTGGGCGTTCGTTATACATAATTAATAAAAGGAAGCCATAAATAAGCGTGGGCAGTGAAACAGAAAAAGAGTCCAAAAGATAAAAACACATCGTGCGAAAGATTTGACCTAGCTTGACTGCACCCACTCTCATCAGCAGACCGTGAAAAAGTGCTTCATTATAGCCGAGGAGACCATTGTCCGTCTAAACGAACGTGTTGTATCATTATCTCTCTTGATTGAGTGTTATTGCGCCTGCGCAAGCTTTGCCGCCCATTGTGAATCACAGAGTGCTTCTGCAAATGGAAGCAATAATGTTAAACAGCATAGATTCAATGTGCGTGTATACGGCAGTGGTGTGCGATGACAAATTTATGGTATAGAAGCAATAATGAAAAGAAAAAGTGTTTTATAGGAACATGCCTATTATTTGTATTGCAGAGGGATTCTTCTTCCTTCGCAAAATCAACAATGATCCCGTCATAAACTGTAGTTCTTCCAATCAAATCTTTAAAACCTTTTTTTAATAGAAGGATTAGAGAGTCTGTTTTCACTGATTGTGTTTCTGAGAAAAGTATTTACTCTTCTAAGTGAAACATGCCATTTGAAATATCCACAACATCGCATAATATTACACAATGATTATTATTATTATTGTTGTTGTTGTTATAAAACTCGAATTGATTTTCTATCCTAATCTCTAAAAAGCAGAAACCTGACTTGGATTACCCACATAGTAAGCAAGAACTATCTTCACATGCAACTAACAAGCAAAACGAGATTATACTGACTGTATCTAAATATCAAACATCAGTAATCACTCCATGTCATCTGGTGGGGCATCAGAACATCACTTGCAAAGTACAAGCAGTGTCGCAATGCGCACGCGCTATGAAAATTGTATGGCTACATTTTCCACAAGAGTGATTTTAATATAGAAACTAATGTATTACTAACAATTAAAATGGAAGCAACGCTTCGCTTACTTCCGCGTTTTTTGTTGTTGTTTTGTTTTTTATTGACGATCTTTAACTGCTATGGTTCTCCGCGTCCCATTCTATACTGGGCGTGAAAGACTGCCTAATTTTGCTCAGAGGCCTCTCTATCAGGCTTGAGGTTCTTTTACGTGCCGTAAATCTACGACACGGGACCAACGGCCATACTAAGAATTTTTACACCCGAAAAAAATCCATCGTCCTCCTCCGAGTTTGAACCCGCGACCTTGGGTATATGAAGTTAGCATGTTAACCATTACACCACGGAGGGCGACTCTTACTTCCGCGGGATACTCGCCCCTGATATCTGGAAAATTTGTGTTTCCTCTGCTCGTAAATGACATAAGGTAAGAAAAACTATTGCATTCGATCTACAAATTCAAAGTTGTAAATTCATCAGAAATACACGTTTAAATATCCTATAAATAAAAAAAATTAATGTGATACGTTCATATGACTTTCTTTGCCAATGAAAAATAAACATATTCTTGTATATTATATTATGAAAGTGTGGTTATCCTATCCATATTGCTTCATTCACGATATACTTTTGTGTAGGAATTATTTCAAATTAAGCTAAAAGTGCAGAGGAAGAAGTGCAGACGGGAGGCAGAGAAGATCTCACTGCAACGTGGCAAGTTGTGTTACGTCACCATTCCCGGTGCGTAGCATGCAATAAGGCAGTTGTGCCTTATTGTGTTCAGTTTTGTTGTTCACAGATACAAACAGACAGACAATCGCAAACTTTTTTTTTCTGGACCCTCAGAACATATTTCCGGCGAAATCTCTGTATTGAATTTTTTTAAGGAGTGGACTGCAATGCTTTCACTTTCTACTATGTATTAGGTAGAGAAAGTAAAAATCCATGGAATTTACTGAAACACTAAGTTTGATTTATTTATTAGTTTATTTATTTTGTTACACTGCTCAAAGTGACACACAAGCCTACCCTCGTGAACTTTTCTCTAAGGCTTTTTTTCAGGGTAACTCAAAATGTAATTTACCAGGAAATACCCGTATCGAAATTTTTTGGGATTGCAATATTAATTATTAGATATAGGTGAGTGATAGATATTTGCATTACCAATCAGTAATAAAGTTTTTGGTATTCAAATGATGGTTTGTTTTACAGTTTGTTTAGAAATTATTTTTACTTTCTCTACACGTACTATGTACATAGTGTATAGAGAAGCTATTGTAGTACACTCAAAAACTCGATACCGAGATTTTACCGGAAATATATGTTTTGAGACCCCTTGAATCCTAAAAAAAGCATTTTTAGAAAAATGGCCATGTGTGTGTCTGTAGGCAGCATAGCTCAAACATGAACAGTCCGTTAAATACCAAACTTCGTATTTAAGTTCAGTATTTTCCAAGGATACAAATATTTTCAAGAAAGTCCCCCACCCCCAACTACCCTTTACATGGAAAAATGTTCGAAAATGTTGATTTTCTCCAAAATGGCTCCTCCGATTTTGATTAAAATATCGTACATTAAAGATATTTACATGCAAAGTAAAATGTATATCTTGAATTTTCTGGGAATAGTCTCTGAAGACCTTTTTACTCTGGACGAATTTTACGGAATTTTGAATAACTGGCAAACCGTAAGAGATCGACAAAAACATACTACACAAAAATGTAGAGTTCTTTAAAACATACAATCTATGTTATATACATTTTTTCCGTGAAGTTGACCGTTTTTGAGATATTTCTTATTATTGGTTTCAGTTTTAAAATAGTTAAAACTTTTCTCATACAGGAACATGTTAACTCCTGACCACGCAAAGAAACGGATTTCAATCCCATAGCAACCATTCGGTTTAGCCTAGTGTATTTCTTATTTTTCCTTCTATTTATAAAGAGCTAAGTAATAAGACCGTTTCTGCTAGTGTTTATCTCGATTAGCAAAAAGCGGATAGAAGAATAAACGTATTAACAATAATGTGTTACAGAGAAGTAGCGAAAAAAGATAGGTAGATTGTTTTATTTATGGACGCTTTTAACTGGTGTGGTCCTCAGGGTCCCATTCTATACTGGACGTGAAAGACCGCACTTAATTTTGTTCAGAGGCTTCTTTATCAGGTTTGAGGTTCTTTTCGTGCCCTAAATCTACGGCTTTACTTCCCTTCCGAAGGAAGCTATGCTAAGAACTTTTACGCTCGAATTTTTTCCTCTTTTCTCCAGTTTCCTACATTTCCTCAATCTATTAATTTAAGTTTTCTTTTTACATATACATAAACTGACATATACACATTTACAAACACACAAACACCCATGCCCAAGGTGAGACTCAAACCTACAATTCCCTGCGCCACGAAGCATTAAAGCGAGACGCTTTAGCTGGCGCGGCCATGGGGACCGGCGGGTATCTGAAATGAAAACGAAATGGCTCTTTAACTGCGTCCCATTCTATACTGGGCGTGAAAAACCGCTTACTTTTGCTCAGAGGCCTCTCTGTCAGACTTGAGGTTCTTTTACGTGCCGTAAATCTAAGACTCGGGACCCACGGCTTTACTTCCCTTCCGAAGGAAGCCATGCTAAGGATTTCTTCCTCCGCTGGGATTGAACCCACGACCTTGGGTATATGAAATTAGCATGGTAACCATAATGTAGCGAAAGTCATGTGAGTGGGGGCTTTGACGTATTGAAAACATATCTGGTGAAACTGGTATTTTGAATATTTGGGCCCAATACAATGTATCTCTTACCCTCACTACGCAACAGAGAAAGTAAAGGCGGGTATGAAGATGGTAGAAAAGATGTTATGAACCAAACATTTATGAGGCATATCGCGTTGACTTTTTGGAAAGCTGGATAATAATGACACACTTCGTACATTTGAGAGCATCGCCCTGCTCTGAATTCCTGTTTAACTTTATTACCGTTACCACTTTTACAAGAAATGCTTACCACGGTTGTTATAATGGAGAGTTGCGGTCGTGAAATAACTGCCGCGCTTTGTTTTCTGTCCTCAGCAAAACCGCGTGCTAATGCAATATCTTCAAACAGTGACAACGCGGAAACGTTCCTCACATGTGACTAGAATCAAATTTGCTTCTTTTATAGATGTAATGCCCTGAGTGTAAACAGACATTGTGGTAATGTTAAGACATTTTGTGTATTTAGCTACAGACATAGACATGCGAGAGATGTTATAATGGGGGAGGGCATTGTGGGAATCTGGTGGTTATGGACTCGGGAGAGTGGAGAGTCCTCCACAAAATACATTTTCAAATGTTCACTTCTGAAAACTGTAATCACAGAGACATCATAAAACATTCCGTAAATATTTTTCGAAATTATTTGTATGGTTTAAACAGAACATAAAATGTATTTTGGTTTATAAATCACTTTATTTTTTTCTCTTTTATTGTTGCACATCTTTTATAATGTGTTACAATTTGTTCTCATATCTTAATTTTTTTTTAACTTTTATAACGTATGGTAAAATATTTTTGTAATTCTCACGTATAACATGTTTTTTTGTCAAAATCCCTAATGTATATTTTATTCTGTGTCACTAGGCAAACTCATTTATGAGTCAGACTAATAAATAAATAAATAAATAACCTTTTTTTTTTTAGAATGCGAAATCCAGCTTTTCAAAATGGTGGTTCTCAGCGTCCCATTGTATATTCGGCGCGAAAGACCGATTAATTTTGCTCAAAGCCTTGAGGTTCTTTTATGTACTGTAAATCTACGACACAGAACCAACGGCTTTATTTCCCTTCCGAGGGAAACCATGCTAAGGATTTTTACGCCCGAAAAAAGCCATGTCCTCCTCCGGGTTTGAACCCGCGACCTTGGGTATTTGAAGTTAGGATGGTAACCATTGCCCCATGGAGAGCGACTTTAAAACTCGACACATTAACAGTTGCTTATAAGAATAGTTTGTTAAGATGAATATTCAATTCATTTAGTTCCGCCACTCCATGTCGGTGTACTGGGATATCTTTCATGGCATGCTTTTATCAAGGGAATGTATAGTTCACGAATTCGCTCACATGGTGACGTGGGATCAAGTCATGGCCCATAGGATGAAATACGACTTGCTGACATGAAAAATAGTGAATTTAGCCCAGTGGCCTTTTCTTTCAAGGTGTGTGGTTCTTTTACATGCAAATAAGCATTACACAGACCAATGCATTTATTTCCCTTCCAAAGGATGTCATGCTAAGGATGTTTAGTCCGAAAAATACATAAATAGAGAGAGAGAGAGAGAAGTAATACAAAATATATAAGTAAATAAGACTGCCTTTATGGTCGAATGGTCAGCGAGCTGACTTATCATCCGGAGGTTCCGGGTTCGATTTCCCGGGGAATTTTTCTTCAACCGAAATTATTCCCTATCCCCCACAGTGTCTGGAAGTATGGATCTGAGAGTGAATATGCGTATGTTTAATGAAATAAAATAATTAACTTAATTTCCTAAATCTACAGTTAATACAGAGTATTTCACAAGTTAAAAGCCCCTGATATGACCATAGCGGTTCAAGAGGACTATACAAACGAAACAATACTTTGGCTTGATAATACAGTGATAATGCAGCTTGCAACTCAACCCATTTTATTGGAATTTTTTAGATTAGCCAGGATGTTATTTCGTTAAATTAAAGTAGCGAATTGTGATTTACACCGAAGTGGGAAACTGATGAATTACAATCATGCGAATTTATCTTACTATTGTAATGCATTTTCACAGTTTTCTATAAATTATTCATTAAAAGCTTGTTTATTTGTGGACTTCTTGTGTTGGCAGAAATAGTTTCCACAGTTTTAATAGCTACACGTGAGCATATAGAAGGCTAGGATGACAGTTGGATGGATATTTAAAAAGCAGAATGATATACGCTAGCAAACATTTAGGAAACTGATAATGCTACGAAAAACGTTATTTCAAACAAGCTATATAAATTAATAACTTCCACTTCTTCAATATATTTTGAATGTCTCCTAAGGCGTTCCAATTGCATAAAATGCAATAAGAGTGAAGAGAGCATCATGATCTGTTAGTGAGATACTATTTTCTTACGGAGTTCTACTTTTAGAGGCATTTTGGGAAAATAAAAACCAAGAGGTGTAGGTAACTGATTGTTTGAGGCAGGGGTAAACAAGTGAAAATGTTTGTATTGCATTCTTTAAAGATACTGAGCTTACTTATCAGCTTAGCATTTATCGGACTTTTCTCTTTTGAGCTATACCTCAACGCCTGTGAGCGCGGTATTTTATCTCAAACAGTTGTTTACTTATTTATTTAGGTGACTGAATTCTTCTGAAGTCTCTGTGTTTATAACATTTTGATGGAATGTGATACTTTTTCTGTGGTAGGTAAGCCAAAAAGAAAGTTAAACTTACACCTTAAGTGTTCAAGAATAATAATTCAAGTCTTTATTGACGGAGTTTCAATTGTGAGAAAAGATTTTTTTTTAATTGTTTCATATGTATATCCCCCTTTAACTTTTCTGGTTATAAGGGGGCTTTAACTTGTAAAACAACTCGTATTACTGTAGGTTTAGAACATTAGGTTAATCATTTTTATATTACTAAACACACGCATATTTATATTTCCAGACTATGTGGGGGGGATAGGGAATAATTCTGGTTAAAGAATACTTCCTCGCCCCAGATGGGAATCGAACCCGGGACCTCTGGTGAGAGAGAAAATCTTTCTTTAAATATTACGCAAAACGTTATTATTTCATTCATAAATCTTCCATTTTACAAAAAACTCCGAGAACGAAGGTTGTAGCCAACAAAAACAGCAAGAGAAACGGCAAATTTCGTTTTAATTTCACCATACGTGCTTGGTAAATCGTGCATGGTCTTCTGCGGTCTTGACTAGACCCAATTCATCATCATACTTCTTCCTGTTTCCATAGCAACCACAAGCTCATACTGCTATACCGCAAACGTTTCCTGGAGGTAACGTCCGCTTTAGTAAAAATTCCTCCTGTGTTCTTAGCGGTTTAAATCCAGTTGTAAGTCACGCCTTTGACAAACTCTTGTCTGCCAAGCAGATGACTCGCTGCATTCTTTTATTTTGAAATTTCTGTGCATGACCTCAGTATAACTCATCCTGTGTTCAACTCTAGGATTGTGCAAAGCAGTCCAAGACAAAACCTGCCTTTATTTACACATTCTTACATCATGAATCATAAGTTGAATGTTCGCGTAGCTTATACTTAATGGAACATTAATGTAAATGCTAAGAGTTTGCAAACATTAAGAGTTAAAAGCACCTGTTGCTGAAATTTGATCAACATGTTTAGAAAACTAAAAAAAAAATATCTTTATGTTCAAAATTATTCAAACTTTAACTTCAATTACAAATTTATTCGGTCTCATTAATTGAGACAATAAGTACAGCTTTGTCATGTGAGTTGCATTTTATTTTGACTGGCTTCATAAAGTCGAATTTCAATAATGTTCAGGCAATAGTCTTGTTATTATGCTGTTTCTACAGCCCTGTTCTCACAATCTAAAAATATTTTGGTACTATCTTTCTGATATAGAATTTTCTGCACATTGCTTTTGCGCGCCCTAGGGTGAGGGGGGAGATTTTAAGATGCATTTTCATCTATAATTTATTATTATTAATTTCATAATTTAAAGTGTATTTAACATCTATAGTCATTGGGACTACATGAAACAATTGACTGAAACAACTCACATTAACTGTAGGTTATTGACATTAGGTTAATCATTTATATCATTAGACACACGCACATTTACTCTCAAATTCATACTTCCAGACTCTGTAGGAGACCGGGAATATTTCTGCTTAAAGAAAAATTCCCCGCTCCAGCTTTCATCTATATATGATCTATAATCATTTTCTTTTAATTTACATATACATTTAGATCCCATTTAGTGATTCATTTACCTCTTACTTTAGATGTTTTCTCACTTATAATTGTTGTAAATAATTTAGTTTTGATCATGTGCAAATCTTTGATGATACTGGTGGTCTTAAGGGTTTGCTTCTCTGTCGTTCATCTTATTGTATTTCATTTTTGCAACCATATGAACATTTGCATTTTGAAACAATGCTAACTCGGCATCCACTTATATATATATATATATATATATATATATATATATATATATATATAGAGAGAGAGAGAGAGAGAGAGAGAGAGAGAGAGTCCATACACAAGAAGAATCACTAATCAAGTCTCACGGAATAAAGGTACATTCTAATTCTCTTGGAATATATGCCTAGATGCTATTCCTATCAGTATTTCGTACAATATTTTCAGTTGAACCAATGTCACGGTTGTGAGTGGAATCACGGATCTCGGGTTTTCCTTACCGATGTTATACTGTTGAGTCACCAAACTGATGTGCCCGAAAGCGCATTAAACTTCCTTAGCTAATTCAGGTATACCGTAAATCCTCAAGGCGTTCTTAAATACTCCGAGTCAAGCCTTGAGGGATACACTATAAGGCATTAAGTACCGGGCGTTAGTTAACTATTATTACAGTTAATTTATGTTTTGATAATTGATCATTCGCACTGGTGTAATACAAGCAAGCGTTGGGAGGTTGAACTTTTCAATCTGATACACCTCTATAGCTTAGCCTATCCGATTAAAACTGAAATTATTTAAATGCTGCTTGCATGTTACTGTTTGCTTCGTGTATATGTTACGGTCGTAATGCAATTCTTTATTTACGAAACCAACAGGACTAAGTTTCATAAAATGATGAGAATATTGTATTAGTTTTGGAAGCGATAACAAATGAGTATATATGTTCTGTTTGTTCCTATATGTGCAAAGACTTTTTTTTTCATAGTTGGTCATATCGGACGATAAATGAATTCGGTGAAACGATAATCAAATGATCTTGGGGTCCATGGAGCTTACAGTTATTCAGCATTCGTATTCTCAGGATAAGGGAAAACCCCGAAACAAACCTTATCCTAAGGGAGATTCGAGCTCGGGTCCTCTTGAATGTGAGTCAGACACGCTACTCCCACACTACCGAGGCGGGCTCTAAGATGTTTGCCTCTAATACACAACAATATTTGCAGAAACTGGGTTTCTGATTCCAAGGTCGCGGGTTCAAACCCGGCCCAGACCGATGGTTTTTAAGTGTGCCTAAAAGCGACGACTCCGTGTCGGTAGATTTACCGGTATGTTAACCCTTTGTTGCCTGTCGATACCAATAAGTTCCACTTGTTTTATGCGTAACTATACAAATAAAGTTGTACTCTAGGATTAATTTCATGTTATACTAACCTTCAACCATAAACGACAAATAATCAATACTGTTTTATATTGTAAAAATGTATACAATGTTTACCCTAAAGTTGCAGTGATTTTTTAAATAAATGAAAGAGTAAAACCGACATAACTACAGCCAAACGTAACCCCATTAGCTTTCGAGCATCACACCAATTATTTTACTTGGGCTCTCCCCGTCCTTTATCACAGTCACTGGGATTTTAGCTTGCAACATTTGGCTTTGAATGGATGGCCAGTCCATTACCTATCACCTAACACACATGGTCATTTGAACCACTTTTTTTTAAGTGTCTTAGGCAGGCTCATGAAAACTTGTTTAGAAGAAAAACATTAATAAAGGATCTACATTTATTTTCATTTGTTTTTCTCTTTATTTTATATAATAATTTTATAGGTTATTCCCATATATTTTTACTATAACTCCAGTTTTAAACTTGAATTAAAGTAAAAATGGCATATGTAGTATACTAATGCAGGCAACTAAGGGTTAAAGAACTCCTGTGGGTCGAAATTCTGGCACACCTGTAATTGACAGAATTGTTAACAATATATGTATACATGATTTTTTATCGGAGTGCCGGCGTAACTCAGTGGTTTTGTTCACGGTATTGGTGGACCGTGGTTCGGTTCCTGGTTCTGGATTGGAGACTTTAAGACGGCCCTATTCAAGGCTTCACCACCGACTAGCTCATGGAGTGTTGTTAAGACCCACCGTGATTCGGAGTCAATGGAACTGGCTTTACGTCCTCCTATTCCACCGCCATCCTCGTCACTCTACCAACGGAGGTAACGGACCCCGCCCACTGGGTGCCTCCACCTCACAAATAGGTCCGTTTTTCGCTTGATGGAATGAGGTAACTCCCGAAGGTCATAGACATTAAGCGCCTCTCACTGAGGCGGCCCGGGTTCGATCCCAGTTGAACGCATGTGGGATTTGTGTAAGACAAAACGGTGCAGGTCCGGATTTTCTCCGGGTTCTCCGGTTTCGCCCGCCATCGCAATCCACTGGTGCCCCATGTATCATCAGTGTCATCACCTGCGGTGCCTATATAGTAAACGCAGGCGTTAAACGCTATAAAATAAGATATTAAGGGGAGAGTTAGAAGTTAAGGAACAATATTTTCAGAATCGTTAGGAAATTAACTGGAATACAGAACTGAATAGACTTAATTATTAGTCCGCTAATGCCCTCAACTGAAATTGATAATACAGTAAACTAATGTGTTTAATGGAACGCTCAGGCAATTATGCAAATGCCCGTAAAGCGTTTAAATATAACATCAGGAAAACGCAGCTTTATAAAATGACTAACATTAGTATGAGAACAGTTTTTTTCATCTTCAATATCCTGTGGGTATAACGGGACACCATCTGAAGCTCCAAGAGGATCAAAGCGGAGGAATTAGTGTATGTTACATACGGTAATCTCTTGGGGGTACAGACTAGCATGTTAGGAATTACCTAGATATGCTGTAAAACGGAGATAATTTGCAGGAGGTTGCCTTGAAGCCATTGCTCATTATGTGTTTCCTGTGAGGTGAATTACTTGCCTCAAAGCCGTATTCATACCAATCGCTGAGGAGAAAAAAAGGAAGTGATCGATGCCGGGTCATTAGGAAATGCGAGTATCCCATTTTAAAAATATACACAAAAAAGCTGATGTGTTCCATTCTCATGACTTTCTCTACGTCTCTGAACAAATAATTGTTAAAAACTTACGCTTCTATCTACCTCATGCTAATCGAGATAAACATTAACAGAAAGTAGAAGGAAAATGAGGGCATACATACTAAAACGATAGCCAAGTCTCTTAAAAGCTGGTTGCCATGTGGATGAAATCCGTTTGTTTGCATTGCCAGGAGTTGACAAATTCCCGAGTGTGAAAAGTTTAAGTAGTTTAAAACTGAAACCAATAACAAAAAATATCTAAAAATAGTCAACTCCATGAAAAAATGTTTATGACAAATTGTGTGTTTTAACGAGATCTACATGTTTTGAGTTATAAGTTTTTGTCTATCTCTTATGGTTTACTAGTTATGCAAAAGCCAGCAAAATTCATCCAGAACAAAGAGGTCTTTGGAGGCTATTCCCAGAAAATGGCATGTAAGTATTTTTAATATACGGTATTTTAATCAAGACGTTACAACCATATTTTAGAAAATCAAAATTTTCGAAAAAGTTTCCATGTGAAGGGTAGTTTGGAGTCGTGTCGCATCCTTGGAAGAAACTTATACCAAGTTTGTAATTTACCGTCTTTTTCGTATCTGAGTTATCGTGTTCACAGACACACGGACACACACGGACCTTTTTCTAAAAATACTTTTTTATATAAAGGGGACCCTAAAACGTCTATTTCCGGTGAAATCTCGGTATCCAATTTTTGATCGGAATGCAATACCTTCTCTATACACTAGAGAAAGTAAAAATCTTGTGTGCAACAGTAATGTGGTACTCTCAAATCATTTCATGCATAAACAATAGGTACTGCAATTTTTCCATTTTAACGAAAACCTTTTGAACGACCAACTAAAATATCTCTCAAATCAAAACCGATATGAATCACTACCAACTTTGTTTTGGCGATATGTAATAACAGAAATATCACAGGCTGGTAGCACCAACTGCTTTATCGAATCGCCCGTATTCTATAGACAAATCATCTCAAAGCACATTACTTTCTCTACCGTTTACCCAAGGATAAGTAGAGGAAATATTCCGCTTAAGATTCCATCCAAAATACTCACTTTTATATTTCCTGAATAAAAGAACGCATGTTTTAAAAAAGTGTTTGTGTGTGTATATGAGCGCGCGCACGTGTGTATTGTAAAACTTAAAAAAGAAACATATACATGCAACCTCGTATGCAACATCAAGATTTTCGCGAAATTTACCCATTCCAAAAAAGAAAAGAAAGGAAAGAACATTACATGGAAAAGATGTCGCATATTTGGAAAACAATGGGGGTTTATAAACCATTGGGAAGATATCCTCCGTTATCTTGTTCAACGTATACCATTCTTTCTGTGACAACATTTCGGTCGGATTGAAATGTGGAGATCGCGGCGGACACTTTGTTGAAAACTGTCTACTGTTGATACTAGCGCCAAAGGTATGTGTAATTAAGTATTTTGCTGGGGTGTAAATACATATGAAGCACGTCAGCAACAGTAACATCAAGGATTACCTTTGGCCTTCCAAATGTCTTCTTATCAGCAATACAACCAGTTTCCTCAAACTTCCTGGTTGAATTCACCTAATTAAGAATGAAATGGATCTGTGCTCAAATTGTTAATAGTGCTAAACTTTCTCAGACCTGGAGAAAAACTCCTCTTTCATAATAGCATTCTATAATTTAGTGATAGAACCGTGATTTGTAACTTACAAATTCTTATGGGAGTACGAATAAAATTACTAATGTAATAAACATAACTGTACCCATGGCAACGTGAACTGAAAAATAAATAAAATAAAACCAAACCTCATTCTTTGCTCAGTATGAGACTTTTGTTTTTATTCTATCTCAAATATTGTAATATTTATAGTGGTTTAAAGTTTGAAGAGATTTTTGAAGGACTATACTAGTATTTTAAATCTTTTAGTTATTAAAACTTATGATGATATTCTTTATCAATAATAATAAACACGTTAGTTAAAACCTTAAAGAACAAGTTCATAAAGGTCAAAAGCGGTCGCTAAGGAAAGGAAACATCTTCGACCTCAGGGAGGATAGTGTTGCTTTACATCAACAGAAGAAATCATATTCTGAAATAGCTCGCACCGTTGGAAGAAATTGTTTGACATTGCAGTATCATTAAACTTTTTAAAGGAGCTCATATGCCAACAAATGAGGGCCACCCACAGAAACTAAATTTTGGGGAACAATGAAGGGGGATGAAAATGGTAAAAAAAACACACACAAAGTGCCTTTTCCGAAATTGCTGCATATGTAGAACATTATAGGAAGCACCTAACGCTTAAGACAGTGAGACAATTATCAATCGTATTGGATTTCATGCAGGATGCCCAGAAAAAAAGCCATAGGTGGTCTGGTGCATTTGGATGAATGTAACGTCTATGTCGTTTCCAGCACCGTTGCTGATATTACATGCAAGACAAAATAATACATATTGAATGATTTATCCCAGTAATGGACTGATTCGATAACCAGGACCCGCAATGCCAGTATTTATTTTTTCATACCATAACATTACTGATCTCATACCATAACATTAAAACTAAATCGGCTGCTACATTCACACGACTTTCACTACATCTTGATAATTGAAATAACATTCATTACATATTTACACATTCTTTCTAGGTATAAGAAGGATAGAGTAGGCTAAAACGATAATCAGCTTTTTAAAATGCGTGTGCTACGTGATGGCTTTAAAATTAAATGATTCTTGAATGATCGATCATGAGAAAAAACGAACTTATGAGCTACCACTTGAAAAACAAATTCAATAAAAAATAATATTTTGGAACGCCACAAAAAATGTTATTTGACATATATTAACGAGATCTTTGAGAACATAAAGATGTCTTTTTTTTTTTCTTCAAGTAAAGGGATTTTTTTTTTGAGTAGCATCCCTGGAAGATGTTGGTGTTTTATAAAGCGTTACTTTTTGAGCTAAGCTGTTTATAGACACACAGGCACACACAACACATTTTTTCTAAAAAAAAAAAAATATTTTAAGGAGGGGGCGATTCACGGAGCCTCAAAACACGTACTTGTGGTGAAACCTTGTACTAAAATTTTGAGTGGAATGCAATACTTCTACTCACTGCAGGTAAGTAGCAGCGAAAGTAAAAGTTCAATAATAAACCAATCATTTTAATTTATCATTCTCCATACTTCATTTCTAAAAATGCATCTATATGGGTGTATACTACACGAGTATTGTTCTTTATACCAATTACCAATTCAGATTTAAATAGATATAAAGAAAATTAATTGACAATGTAAATGAAAAACATAGGATGTAAGTACATAGAAATATAAAAATAACTTATTGGTCATGCCTGTCAGTTTTACACCTGTTTAAAATTCCAATCACAAATATTTACCTGAAACTCGTGTCAAAAAGATCGTTTAACTCTGCAGTGGTCGCGTGGCGACCCACAGACGCCAGGCGTCCTTTATTTACACGTTGCTATTGAACAGATACTCTGGCTGACTTGTGGTGCCATCTACCTTCCTATTAACTAAATACAAACATATTTTGCTCATCAACTTCGCATTAGTTTCAATTCAGTGTTCGAAGGAAGAGATTGTTTCCGGAGCCGCGTTGCTGGAGTCTACCAGACGCCACGCGACCTTCTACGGTACTGAAGGTGAATGTTTTATTTTTTATTTTATACAGTATTTTGCGTATGAATACTAATAGTTGTTGCTAAGTAAGTAATTTTGTTAATCTTCAGATCCAATATGACCTCAAAGAACACCTACAACCTGGCAAATGTACGTGATCGAAAAATTGTACTCCGGCTGTTGCAGGAAAAAGATGAATCTGGTGACGAGTTTGATATTTATAGTGACTTGGAAGACGACGAATTGGAATCGAGAGAAGAAAATACGGACACTGAGCAAGAAGCGGACTCCAATAATAGTGACAGTGATAACCAAGTCGAATATTTTTGGAAAGGAATAAATCTTCAAAATGGTCAAAAGTGTGTCCAAAAAATGTTCGCACACGACGACAGAATATTGTCACCCATTTACCGGGAGTGAAAGGTGCCGCGAAAAATGCGAAAACGCAAATGGAGTGTTGGGAATACTTTTTCGACAGCGAGTTGTTATCTAGTATTGTTGAGTACTCAAATAAAAAGATTTCTGAAGTTCAAAGACATTATTCCAGGGAAAGGGATGCTCACTAGACAGACGTAATTGAAATAAAAACTCCATTAGGAATATTGTATATATGCGCGTCCAGGAAAGACAATCATACACACATCCAAGATATATGGGCTTCAAATAAAATGGGAATTGAGTTATGCCGTCTGATAACGCCTGAAAGACGATTTAGGTTCCTATTATACTGTTTGAGGTTTGATAACCAGGACACTAGAAAAGAAAGAAAGAAAGCTGATAATTTAGCCTCTATACGTGAAATATTTACTTCTTTTGTGGAAAATTGTAAAAATACTTATTCAGTTGGGGAGTACTGCACTGTTGATGAAAAGATAGAAGCTTTTAGGGGCAATCGTTTTTTTCAGGCAGTACATCCCTAGCAAACCAAATAAGTATGGACTTAAAATATTTGCTTTGGTGGATGCTAGGATGTATTACACCGTCAACCTAGAAATTTATGCTGATAAACAACCTGCAGGGCCATTTGAACTTAGCAACAAACCAGCAAATGTTGTGAAACGTCTCATTTCTGTGATCTCAGGAACTGGGCGTAATATAACTGTGGACAATTGGTTTAGCACCTTAGATTTAACTGACTATTTGCTTCAGAATAACCTTATCCTGGTTGGAACCACGAGAAAGAACAAACCAGAAATTCCCCCGGAGTTTACACGAGCAAAAAACCGGGAGGTAGGAACAACATTTTTTGGGTTTCAGAAAAATGCAACCCTAATATCCTATGTCGCCAAGAAAAACAAAGTGGTTCTGGTTCTTTCAACAATGCATCATGATAATGCAATTGATGCAACGTCTGGCGATAAGAAAAATCCGGAAATGATAACCTTCTATAATATAACCAAATAGGGCGTTGATACTGTGGATCAATTGTGCAGCTCGTACAATGTATCCAGAAAAACCAACAGATGGCCTATGGTAATCTTTTCTAGCATGATGAACATTACAGCTATAAATGCACAAATGATATACCATGCAAATAATTCTGATGTTAGCAGCAGGAGCAGTGAATTTTTGAAACTTTTAGGACGTAATCTAGCAGATGATTACTTGCGTTTACGTTTTCAGTGTTCATCATTACCAAGAAACCTCAAACGAGACATTCAAAGTATTTTTCCAGATGAACATGCAGTGCAAACTACAGAAGAGGACCGAGGCACAAAAAGACAGAGGTGCTGTGAATGTGGTCGTTCAAAGAACCGATATACCAAGTATAAATGCCGCAGCTGTAACAAATTTTTGTGTTTAGAACATGCCCAGCAAGTATGCGCTGATTGCTAATTGTACTGCTCAATGTATAAACTGCATTATGTATATTATGTTAAGAGTACATGAATAGAAACATTTGTTTTTCGATAAGGGATTTTCACCCATAGTTTGTATTGAACGAGAAGACGTTTTATGCAGCAAACACCTTGCGGATTATATGTATAGCTAAAAATCACAATAATATATATATACTAGTGAGAATGTAATATTCTCTTTAGTTTTTAATAAAATAGTACGTTTACACTCATAAATTTGAACTGACTGAGTTAAAAACACATAGAGAACGCAGGAACGTATTGGCGTCTGTGAGACGCCGCGCGACCTTTAATGTAACTATGAACCACGCGACCACTGCAGGGTTAATGACAATTCTACATGTCTCTGGTGTTCGTCGCTTAACCCAGCGCTCAACTCACTAAGCAGCATTTACAAGCTAGGTGTTCGTCGCTTAACCCAGCGTTGAACTCACTAACTAAGCAACATTTACAATCCAGGTGTTCGTCGCTTACACTAGCGTTGAACTCACCTGTCGATTGCGCATCCATATCTTTGTGATTGGGAGTACATCACGAATTACTGTAATGTTAATCATCACTCGAGTGTCTGCAGAAGCTTTGTAATGCCATTTGAAACAAAAACAAAGGGAAAAACAAAAGCTAGCGCCCTTGTGAAAGAAATGTAGGCCATGCAAAGCATAATCAGGATTACGTGGGATTTCTAGAATAGATGACCATGCCAAGTATCCGTCTGGACCGCTGTGTATACAGTTACAGTAAAGACTAGTTGCTAGTGTAACCTGTTTCTTCTATACCAGGTCACTAGTGACAGGCATGTTGCAGGTTTTTACCGTTCTCTCAGTGTCAATAGGTCTCTGCATGACATTACTACTTCATGGAGCAGATGACGTTTTATTACAATTTAAAAAATTCATATTTTACCCTCTCATAAAATTCTGCACCTTCCTTTTACTTTCTCTACACGTACTATGTACATAGTGTATAGAGAAGGTATTGCATTCCACCCAAAAATTTGATACCTGAATTTCACCGGGAATACATGTTTTGGGTCCCCCTGAATACAAAAAAAAATTGGAAAAAGGTCCGTGTGTGTCAGTGGGCAGCATAGCTCAAAAACGAAAAGTCCGTTAAATACCAAACCTGGTATTTAAATTTAGTATCTTCCAAGGATACGACACGAAGATGTCCCTCCGCCCCAACTACCCTTTACATGGTACTTTTTTCGAAAATATTTATTTTCTTAAAACTGGCTCTAATGGGTTTGATTAAAATATATTATATTTAAGATATTTACATGCCAAATAAAATGTATATCTTGAATTTTCCGGGAATAGCCTCTGAAGACTACTTCATTCTCGATGAATTTTACGGAATTTTGCTTAACTGCTAAACCGTAAGAGATGGACAAAAACTTACTACACAAAAAATAGAGCACGTTAAAACACGCGATTTATGTTATATGCATTTTTTTTCGTGGAATTGATCTTTTTTAGATTTTCCTTGTTTTTTGTTTCAGCTGTGAAAAACTTATACTTTTCTGTCAACTCCTGTTCATACAAACAAAGGAACCTCAGTCACATAGCAACCGGCTTTTATCTATCACTTTAAGCTATGGTACTCCCTTATTTCGCTTCTACTCACAAGGAAACAAGTAAAAAGGTTATTTCTGCTAATTTTTTCTCTATTAGCATGAAGTAAATAGAAGCATAAGCTTTTTAACAATAATTTGTTCCAGAAATGTAGAGAAAGCCATGTGAATGAAACACATCTTTTTTTCCTTTTATTCATTTACTGGATGTTCTTCCAGTCATTTTCTTTAACAGGAGATGCAAATCAAGATACAGTCTATTAAAATGCTTCCGTAATTTACAGTCTTTAAAATCGTGTGCCAATACCTTAAATACACTTGAATGTTTATTCGCTTTTACAGATGGTAAAATAGTGTCTGGAAAATAAAGCTTATGTAAACTAAAGCACCTTTCTTAGAATACAAATTTCGATTTTTATGAAACCTACTTTTTAGACTTTTATCTATGAAATAAAAACAATAATCATCTGAGAAATATTATTTCATTTAAGATTGTAGTTTTTACCTGTATATATTATAGTATAAGCTGTGTGGAGAAGAAGGGGAAAGAAAATAAGCTGAAAAGAACACTCCCTAATGAAAACGTAAAACAGTACACTGCATAAAATTTTATAGAATGGGAGCTTTATTTTCCTTCAATATTCTGATAAGCACTTCCCAAACATCTGTTCTACATTTTTGTAACATAGTAACAAAATAAAGTGAGTATTAACTTGCAACCCATGACAAATTATATATTATAGAATGTTTGAATAAGTTGGCAATGCTCAAGTTTTCAATAGAATATTTAAAATCCAATCCCTCAGGGGCTCACCTTGGTGAGTACGGGGAGTAGCGCCCCCGAGGTGCCTGAGCTACCCAGTGTTCGGGGGTATAACCGGACCACCCTGCTTCCTGGGGACATAAATAAGGAAGCCTGGTCCTCCAGGTTGGGGGTTAAGCATTAGGTTAACAACCTAATCTTGTAAAAAAGCTATTGTTACGAAACCTGCAAAAAAGCCTCGGAATGATTTAATGTTGGCGACCTGGAACGTAAGGACAATGCTGAAACCTGGGAAAATGAAAGAAATAGCAAATGAAGTATTAAAATATAAATTAGATGTGGTAGCGCTCCAAGAAATAAGATGGGCAGGGGAAGGTAGAATAGATAAGAAAGAATACACAGTATTATATAGTGGACCTAAAAAAGCTGGACTAAATGGTACAGGATTTATTATCTCAAAGGAAATCAAAAAGAGCCTAATAGAATTTAAATCAATTAGTGAACGAATCTGTAAAATACGCCTTAAAGGTAAATTCAGAAATATAACTATATTATCTATATATGCACCTACAGAAGAGAAAGATGAGATAAAAAAGGAAGAGTTTTACGAAAGCTTAGAAAATACATGTAATTCAGTAGGAACTTATGATACATTGGTGATACTAGGAGATTTTAATGCCCAAGTGGGGAAAGAAGACTATTTAAATGGAGTGGCAGGGAAACATTCACTACATCAAATAAGTAATGAAAATGGTAATCTACTTGGACAATTCGCAGTTAGAAATAATATGATTATTAAAAGTACCTGCTTCCCTCACAAAGAAATACATAAAGGAACGTGGAAAATACCAGGCTCAGATATAGTAAATCAAATTGATCATGTGCTAATTAAAGCAAGACATACATCATCAATTATAGATGTAAGAAGTTGTAGAGGCCCAAATTGTGATTCAGATCACTTTTTGGTTAAAGTGAGAATGAGAATAAAAATAAAGAAGATGGAGAGAGTTCAAGAGAACAAACATATACAATGGGATAGAGAAAAAATAAAAGATAAAGAAGAAAAAAAGAAATATCAAAAGTTAATGAGCAGCAAATTAAATGAAAAAGGAACAGAAGAAGGTGTAGAAGAACAATGGGAAGTAATAAAGGAGACAGTAAAAGAGGTAGCAAAAATAAGTATAGGTGAAAAGAAAATGGAAAGAAACATAGAATGGTATGATAAAGAGTGTGAGCAAGCTATAGAAAAAAAGAACATGGCTAGGAAAAAAATGCTCCAGGAAGAAACTAGAAATAACTATGAAGAATACCGTCAAAGAAGAAGAGACGCTAATAACATATGTAAGAAAAAGAAAAGAGAATATTGGAAAATGCAAACCCAAGAAATAGAAACGCTGATTCAACAGAGTGAGATAAAGAAATTCTGTATGGCATTAAAGCAAATGAAACAAGGGAAACAGAATAAAATGAAAGAATGTCTAAGCAAGGAAGGTAATGTTCTTGGAGAAGATAAAGATATACTGGAAAGATGGGCTGAGTACTACAAGGAATTGTTAAATAAACGACAATCAATAAATAATCAGGAACAAGGAGAGAATGAAAATGGAAATGAACAAAAAATGGAAGAAGAAGAAGAAGAAGAACCGGATATTTGGGATGTTAAAATAGCAATACAGAGCCTAAAGAATAATAAAGCACCAGGAGAAGATGACATAATCGCTGAGCTAATTAAATATGGTGGGAATGAAATTATGAAAGCAATACATAAGTTAATATTAGAAATATGGAGGAAGGAACAGATGCCTGAAAGCTGGAAGACAGGCATAATATGCCCAATTTATAAAAAGGGTAATAAATATCAATGCCATAATTATAGGGGAATTACATTGCTAAATGTAGCATATAAAATATTTTCAAGTATTTTAAATAATAGAGTGAAAAAATATGCGGAAAATGTATTAGGCGAGTATCAATGTGGATTTAGAAGTGACAAGAGTACGATAGACCAGATGAAAAATTCTATGAGCATGGCATAGATTTATGCTTTCTGTTTATTGACTTTAAGTTTGCATTTGACTCAATTGACAGAGAAGTTCTCTATAACACCTTACAATGTTTTAAAGTGCAACCGAAAATAATAAGACTAATAAAAATGACAATGGAAAATACAAAAGCCAAAGTGAAAGTAATGAATAAATTAAGTCCGGATTTTGATTATAACACAGGAGTAAGACAAGGTGATGGACTATCGACGACTCTATTCAACCTAGCCCTGCACAGAGCAGTAGAAAAAATAAATACTAAAGGAACAATATTTTTTAAGTCTAGTCAGATATGTGCATATGCAGATGACATATTGATTGTGGCAAGAGATAGGAAAATGTTAGTTGAAGTTTATGAAGAATTAGAAAGAAGGTCTAAAGAAATAGGATTAGAAGTAAATGAAAAAAAAACTAAATACCTGGAAATGACAGCAGACAAAAGCAAAAGAATAATTGAAAATCTAGTAGTTGGAGACAAAACATTTGAAGGGGTATCCAAATTTAGATATTTAGGAGCGCTTGTAAATAATGATAACAATTTAAACGAGTGCATAAAAGAAAGAATTCAAGGTGGAAATGCAGCCTATTATGCAAATTTAAATCTATTAAAAAATAGGCTTATTAGTACAGGGACAAAATACAAGATCTATAAAACGCTAATAAGACCAATAGTAACGTATTCTGCAGAAACCTGGACCCTAAACAATGTAGATGAAGAAATACTACGAAGATTTGAACGGAAAATACTTAGACGAATCTTTGGACCTGTAAAGGATAAAGACCAATGGAGAATAAGATATAATTATGAGATAGAAGAACTAATTAAGCAGCAAAATATTGTGAAATTTATAAAGGCACAAAGAATAAGATGGCTAGGACACATAGAGAGAATGACAGAAGATAGAATGCCAAAAAGAATATTGAAAGGAAGACTGTACGCTAGAAGAAAAAAAGGAAGACCAAAAACAAGATGGTTAGATGATGTGATGGAAGACCTAAGAAAAATTGGAATCAGAGGGTGGAAAAGTAAAGCAGAAGATAGAGATATGTGGAGGAGGATTGTGCAGGAGGCCAAAGCTCACCAAGGGCTGTAGAGCCAGAAGAGAGATTTAAAATCCAATTCCCAGTGCGCGTCCGACTAAGAGTAGGAAAACGCACAATCGTGAAAATATATTTTTTGTTTACGATTTTCCTCTATCACTGGATAATAAATATTGGTACTACTAGGTTTCAAAATTTCAGATTTTGTATTGCTGAAGTTTGTTTACCTTTTCATAAAAAGATATTGCAATAAGGTTTTTATATTGCAAGTTTTCTATGAAGTGCGTTTTTTTTAACGCGCACTACCCTTCTACTTTGAAAATGATTTGCTTAAAAGTATAATATTAAGCCGTATTGATTAATTGGATATGAACGAAATGATTAAGAAATATCCTATATTTTTGTCAAAATACCTACATGTTTTCTAATATTGTCTATATCTATGCCATCTCAGTTTGAAAATTAGGCACAAATTTAATATATGTAATTACTTGGCTCATTTAAATCAGGCGTAAAAGATCAGCTTTATTTTATATATATTATTGTTCGTCCTAATTGCTTAATTAAATATCTCTTGGTATAGCATTTCAAGAATTCTCAAAGCCCATATAGCAGAATTAAGGAAATAAACAACTGATGTGTAGGGATTATCCGACGATCTTTGACTGTTATCGGCCATTTTCATAGCTACTCGTACAAGTTATTTATAAAGAAGCTTACTTTTACATTTACTTCCATTAGCGAAATCATTAAAACCACGCGCAAGCAATAATTTCAATATATTGTTACGGGCACTTAAGCATTTAGGAGAACAATGAGGAAATATTCTACTCTAAAAGGCAGGCCGAATGTGTAGGCTTTAATATTACATTTTTTTGCACGTGCTGATGAGAAAGAACGGACATTAAACGGCTAGTACTAGAAATTTTACCAACACTGTATGCTCCTAAACGCCGTTTGTAATAGGTTTTTGTCCATTTTGCACAGCAGCGTAATCCTCCATTTTGAGGAACTGCGATTGGTGGTGATCTTTAGGTCATGGATACCTCGACAGGGGAGAAATGGTACCTATCAATTGTTCTCCTCGTAACTATCTCCTTCATGCTAATCGAGATAAACATTTGCACGAACCGTCTTATTATTTAGTTTCTTGTGAGTAGAAGGGAAATAAGAAAATACACTGGGCTAAAATGACAATAAAATGTTTTAAAATATGGTTGCTATGGTATTGAAATCCGTTTCTCTGCGTGGCCAGGAGTTGACAAGTTCCCGCATGAGGAAATTTTAAGTATTTTAAAACCTAAACCAATGATAAGGAATATCTGGATAACGGTCAACTTTACGATAAAAATGTATATGACATAAATTGTGTGTTTTAACGAGATCCAAGTTTTAGTGTAGTAAGTTTTTGTCTATCTCTTACGCTTACCAGTTATGCAAAAGTCAGACAAATTCATCCAGAATAAAGAGGTCTTCAGAGCCTATTCCCAGAAAATTCAAGATCTGCATTTTATTTGTCATGTAAATATCTTAAATATAAGAAATTTTAATCAAAATCCTTAGACTATGATTAAAAGTCTAGATTTTTAAGAAAATCACAATTTTCGAATGTTTTCCTTGTAAAAGGGTGGGGGGGTCCTTGAAAATCTTCGTGTCGCATTCTTGGAAGATGCTAAACGTAAACACACACGGACATATTAAAAGTACTTTTTGGATTCAGGGGGTCCCAAAACTTGTATTTGCGGTGAAATCTCGGTATAGAATTTTGGGTGAATACCTTCTCTATACACTGTGTTAGGTACACAGCACGTGTGAAAAAAGTAGTAAAAAGGCAATAATGTACAGCAATGTGACTCTATGATCAATAGATCTTTTCAAACCAAGCTACGAAAGCGCAAAACAGCACAAGCATAAAATCATTGTTCTTTACATTCCTTGGTTTATTTTCTTGTTATTGGTAGCAAACAGTAAATGTTGGGTTAAGAACTGCACATTAAAACTCCACAAATACGTACAAAACATCCATTCGCATTGATAGCTGTAATGTCATAATAATGTTTTATAATATTGAAAACTGTGGTACATCTAATGTTTAGCTATTAATTCCTCAAAATTACAAGACACTATTCCCTTCAGTAATGTCGCGGTAAGATCAATGAAAGCCACAAGCGAAGCTAATGTCAAAACTTGCAACCGACAAAGTACGATACTGCGCGCGATGCTCTTTTTTCAGTTGGTAACGGTACGGGCTATTTCTCTTGTAATTATCTTTATTACTTATTATTCATCCAAACCATTGCAATTATTTTAGAAGAGATCAAATATAAAAAAATCAGCAAGAATCCGCAAGTTAGCAGTTTGAATAAGCTTCGTGTTCCGTCTTCTAAAGCAGTAATGTAACAGAAAAATATTGAAGGGAGGGTGGGTTATGCATAGAAATCCATTTAAAAATATATATAAAATCATAGAATAAATATGAACTAATCGTAAATTGAATATGTTTTTAAATCAATTAAGGTGCGGTATTTGGAATTAAAATTATTATTTTGCTCTTACCTTTTACATTTTTACAAAGGGATCCATTTTTAAATAATTTGTATAAACTTATGTGAAAGATGTACATTTATTGTGAATTGAATTATTAAAATAAGCATATGGGCAAAAAATGTAGATCTCGTTAAAACACACAATTCATGTCACATACGTTTTTTTTTCGTGGATTTGACCAATTCTGAGATGTTCCTTGTTATCGGTTTCAGTTTTAAAATACCTATACCTTGCCCATGCAAAGAAACGGGTTTCAACCACATAGCAACCAGTATTTACTTTCTCTAGCACGTGTGTACGTATTATGCACACAGTAGCTAGAGAAGGTATTGTATTCCACCCAAAAATTCATGTGTATATTTCATTGTAAATGTTTGTTTTGAGGTCTCCCGAGTCCGAAAAAAGCATTTTAGAAAAAGGACCCAATGTGTGTCTATGAACAGCATAGCTCAAAAACGAAAAGACCGTTAAATACCAAACTGAGTATTTGTGTTTAGTATCTTCCAAGAATACGACACGAAGATTTTCAAGAAAATCGTCTCACCACAAACTAGCCTTTATATGGAAAAATATTTGACTCTATTTTTCAAAAATGGCTCTAACGTTTTGATTAAAGGGCATATATTAAATATATTTACATGAAAAATAAAATGTATATTTTGAATTTTCTGGGAATAGCATCTGAAGACCTCTTTATTCTGGGTGTGTTTTGCAGAATTTTACAATACGGTAAAACCGTAAGAGATAGACAAAAACTTAATAAACAAAAGGAGAGGGAAGGGTGGGCATGGTATAGAGCTGGAGCAATGAGATTAAGGGAAATTGACACTCAGAAATACCCATTATATGAGGGAATGGAAAATGCTCTACATTTTATTTTAGTTTGAGAACAGAGGAAATTATGGAGGGACCAATGGGTACCAGCTTGGTGGTTGCGGGTACCGATAGAAATAATTAAAATGAGAATTAATAAATCTAAGAATACAGATGAGATTATAAACTTGGTTGAATTATTAGGAAAGGCCAAAGAGAAATATAAAAGAGGAATTTTAAAATCCTAAATTAAAAAATTGGAAGGATGCCTATAAGGAAAATTGGTATATTTAAATACAAGGGAGTTAAAAATTAAGTAGATAGAGAACCTGGTGTATAACATATTAATAACCATGGTGTCTACTTACATTTGCCCAGAGGAAAATGGAAATGGCGTGTTATTTATGGACGCTCTTTAACTGCTGTGGTTCTCAGCGTCCCATTCTATAGTGGGCGTGAAAGACCGCTTAATTTTGCTCAGAGACCTCTCTATCAGGCTTGAGGTTCTTTTACGTGCCGTAAATCTACGACACGGGACAAACGGCTTTACTTCCCTTCCGAAGGAAGCCATGCTAAGATTTTTACACCCGAAAAAATCCATCGTCCTCCGCCGGGTTTGAACCCGTGACCTTGGGTATATGAAGCTAGCATGGTAACCATTACACCACGGATGGCGATTTTTGCCCAGAGGCAACTCAAATGTGTGCATACAGGTTGTTTTGCCAGGAAGGAATGTGTATGTGTATGTGTATGTAATGGGGATAAGCTGTAAAATGATTACATTTATGTATGTTGGAAGTGAAATAAATTCATTCATAATAAACAGAAAAACGTAGATCTCGTTAAAACATATAACTTATGTCATATCTGTTTTTCTTGTAGAGTTAACCATTTTCGAGATATTCCTTATTATTGGTTTCAGTTTTAAACTGCCTTAACATTTCTCAAACGGGTCCTCAATTGTTTCACATAGCGACCAGCTTTTAAAAGATTTGACTATCGCTTTAGGCTAATGTATCCCCTTATTTCCCTTCTACTTACAAGGAAGTATGAATAAGACAAATTCTGCTAATGTTTATCTAGATTAGCACTGTGTAGATAAAAAGAATAATCCTTTAGAATAAGCTGTATATTGAGCAGCTAGAGAAAGCTATGTGACTATCGCTTTATCCCTTTATTCCCCTTCAACTTATAAGGAAACAAATAATAAAACAAGTTCTGCTAATATTTACCTATATTAGCATGAAACAGGTAGAAGAGTAAACGTTTTAATAATAATGTATTACAGAGATGTAGAGAGAGCCATGTGAATGGAACATATCGGATATTTTATGGAATGCAATGGTTCCTCTGAGAAAGAAAAACTGCAATATACACAGTAATCAATAGCAAGAGAGAATGAAACGATTTGCTAAGATATCACACGTGCACAAGAATCTGTGACAAGACAAAAGAGCTGCGAATTATGAGCCTTCATCCGCACAAAGAAATTTGCACTATGCAGTGTTCAATTTTGAAAGGGCAATTACTTATAAGTATTGCTTGTGAATCGCAGGATATGCTTGACATTTCAGCTGGCTGCACCCTCTGGGATATATAACATAAAAGCGACAACAATGGATACCGTTCCGCATTCTTCACCCGCGCCCCTCCAAGCGTGAAAGTGAGCAGGTGTGGTGGAAGGGTGAGGGTTGTTGGAAGGGTTGCAAGAAGTACCTGCCTCGACCTTGAGAAACCCCAGAGGTTGTTGAACCCAGTGCTCAAGGTTACCTAGCGGTGTTTCTACCGCAATCTCTTAAAAAATAATCCATTGCAGAACATGTGGCGTTTTCTGAAATTGCATCACCTGCACGTATGAGGCACTCACTGGTATCCAATTTGTAATAATAATAATAATAATAATAATAATAGTAATAGTAATAATACCAACAATAACAATAATATCAATAGTAGTAATAATAATAATAATAATAATAATAATATGAATAAACAACCATCTTAATTCTGCAACAGACACATTTACCTATGAACATTCATTATTCTCTACCAGTGAATAGTAGAGACAGAAAGTAATGCATTCCACCCAAAAATTCGATACCGAGATTTCACTGAAAAGGACTCCTAAATATAGAAAAGTGCTTTTAGAAAAAACCTGAACAATCTAATACACACAAAACTTTGTATATATTTTTAGTATTTTTCAAAGCTGCGACAGAAGATTTTCAAAATAATTCTCCACCCCAATTTTCCTTTACATGGAACATTTTTCAAAATGTTTGATTTTCTGAAAAATGGCTCAAACGGTTTGGATTAAAATACCATATATTTAAGATATCTTCATGGCAAATAAAATACCTTGAATTTTCTGTAAAGTTAGCCCACGAAGTTCAATTCATTCGAAAGGATTTATTAATCTATTGTTATAATTGGTACACGCTAAGCAACAAACGAAAACATACAAAACAAAAATTATACAACTCTTTAAAACACACAATTTATTCCAATCAGCATTCTTGTGACATGTCATTTCCGAGTTATCCGTTATTAATTACTGTTCATTACTTTTGTCATCCTTTTAAATTCGTGTCGATTTTCAGGTGTTTCTGCCGATTTCGCAGAAATAGTATGACATTACGAAGTGAGCATTTAAGTTAGGTACAGTTCTTCACCATTTGACTATCGCTATTCTGTTTGTATGTACAACAAATGTGTAATGCGGCTATTTCCGAATCGGTCTATCTGATTAAAATGAAATAGACAATATACGTTTGTAGGTATAAATTTGTATATCCACAATAAGAAATAGAGGATTGACAAAACCATGTGATTATAACATATAAGATTTTTAACACGCTGTTTTAATATATCTGAAACTTTTTCCTTTCGAAGTTTACAAAAAGTATAGTTTTCTAATGCCATATAAAGTGGACTAAAGAATAATGTGGCATTATTATATAAATTTAAGTCTTAGAAAGTAAACCAGCACGGAACTAAATTCCAACCACGAATGTTATCACACGCATTTTGAAGGGATCTGTAAAACTTTCGAACCTCTATTTCTGTGGCAGAAAATAGATTTTTGAACCTTAGAAAATAGCAAGAAAACTGAATGTGAGAAAAATAGTTTTTGAAGTTTGTCATACAGAATTAATTACCTGGCGCAGTGCTTTTAAGGTAAATGAATCTGTGAAATTTAACAAAAAATATGAAAAATTACAAACATATTTTTATTAATAATAAAATAATACTAATTTTAAACTTTAAGAAAATATAGTATACATAGTTCCCCCCCCCCCACTTGGCGCATTTGAACTGAAACTATAAATGTGCAGGTACATGCTTACTATACGCACGTCCAGCTTTAAACCTTGCTTTCTCCCAAACTTTCCTTCAGCATATTTCCAACTTCAAAATGCTTCACAGGATACAATTTGTATTAACTTATTTCAAAATTATTGTACTATATCTCAAAAGAACATTACAATATTTCTTTTCGAAATAATGTTACAGCTTTGATAAATAAATTAATAACTTTTAAAAATCAAGATTTTTGAGAGTATGAAAGTAAATAACTTATCTACAATAATTAGAAGCCAATATATAAAATATCTTTAAAATGCTTCGTCTGGAGCATTTTATTAGAACTATATATTCAAATATTTCATCTGATTCCTCGTCACCACGAACTAGAAATTCAAATCCGATCATGAAAACATCGTAACGTTGCCCTTTGCTTCACTTAGGATGTAAATGAGATACTAGTACCTACTTCTACTAATATTACTACTATGTATTCAAAAGAGTAAAATTATTATTTAAATTACTATGAAAGCTAGAGTTTTGAAACATTGCAAAAATACTATTGTTACTATATGTAATAATTTTTGTACATTATAACAAAATGCCTTATATACTGTGAATTTTCAAAAATTCACAGATTGCATTACCTTAAAATGGCGTCCAAAACATGAGCTGCATTCGCACTAGATCTATAAGCAAATTTAAAAATAAGAGTAAACCAAAAACAGCTAAGTAGCACTTCCTCCTACCGTAAGAGAGATTGTCATGAATTTAACTTAAATAAGAAGGTGGTGCTATTATTTATACCGTTACCAATTTTAAAATTATATGAACCACATCAAATAATTATGTTAGACACAGAAACACTGTCGAAAACCACGTTTACTAGCAAGAGAAAATACACGTCCTTCGTTCTGCAGACCAAGGAAACTAGAGAGGTTCGCTTAAATCTGATAGTTAGATACGGCAATCTTGGGGAATGTATTACGATACAACGGTACCTGTTTCAAATCTTCGCATTCCATCCGCGTTTCTTGCGGCCACGATCAGTTCTATACAACAAAAACTGTCAGGCCATAACAAAAAACAATCGCCAGGCGGAAGTTAAGGTTAGACAAACAAATGAAGTGAGTTACACCTTCCTTCTATCTCTGCCGTGTTTGTTCCATATAAGCATATAGCCAAAAAGTCTGTATTAAAGTACAAATGTACTACTCATGTTTTCAAACTCAAATTATAACGGAGAATTTTGTATCCGCGGTTTCAAACAAAAGCGCTCCCTTTGCCACTAGCAGACAATTAAGCTAAATTACTTTGCTTTTAATAGAAAAGTTAAATTATTATTAATACTTATGGGAAGAAATATATAGGAATATATTGAGTGTTGAGAAATAAATATTTAAATGCATGTATAACAAGAAACTCTTCTAACAAAGGCTTATTCTTCTACTTCATGCTAATCATAATAAAGTTAGTACAAATATCTTTGTTACGTATCTACCCATTTCCTTGAGGATATAAGGGAAATCAGGAAATACACTAGGCTAAAGGGTAGTCTATCATTTAACAGCTGGTCGCTAGTGATGAATTTGAAATTTGGCTCCTTTTTCATGGTCAAAGGGAAAAAAATATAAAAAAAACAAAAACGAATGACGCCTTCACAGTTGAGAAAGTATAAATATTGAACCAATAAAAACGAATATCTCGGAAAGGTTAACTCCACAACAAATATAGTTTGCATTTAAACTGTGTGCTTTAACAAGATTTTTTTAAAATAACTTTTCTATCTGTTACGGTTTTCCAGGTGTGCAAAATTCATTTTTGTGTGGTAAGAATTTGTCTGTAGTCCTCCGTGATACACTGGATTGCAGGTTCAAACCTGGCGGTTGGTGATGGATTTTTCCGGGCAAAATTCCGCCAGTTCGCATCCGCAAGTCGTGATTTCGTCCTACAGTGCCATCTGTGGGCGGCGAGATCCATCGTCACTATAGCGCATAGCGGTGAACTTAAGAACTAGACACTCTTATAGCTTACCATTATGCAAAAGTTTTTCAGAATAAAGAGTACTTCAGAGGCTATTCTCAGAAAATTAAAGATATGCATTTCAATGTCATGGAAATATCTTAAAATTTTCAACAAATGGGCATATTGCATTCTAATCAAATTTTGAGAAACTAAACATTTTCGAAAAAAAATGTTTCCTACAAAGTTTACTTTGGGGTGGAAGGATTTTCTTAAAAATCTTCATATTGCATCCTTGGAATGAGCTAAACTTAAATATCAAGTTTGATATTTAACAACTTTTCGTTTTTATTTTCTCTATACGTACTATGTGCATAGTGTATAGAGAAGGTATTGCACTCCACCCAAAAATGTCGAGATTTCACCGGAAATATATGTTTTAGGGCCCCAGTATAAAAAAAAACATTTTCAGAAAAAGCTCCGTGTATCGGCGAACACGACAGCTCAAAAACGCTAAGTCGGAAAAATACCAAACTTGGTATTTAAATTGAGTATCTTCCAGGGATGCGACACGAAGATTTTGAGAAAAATCCCCCACCCCAAACTACCCTTTACATGGGATTTTTTCGAGAAAGTTTTGATTTTCTCAAAAATGGCTCTAACGATTTTGATTAAAATATCATAGATATATTAAAAATGTTTACCTGACAAATAAAATATGTATCTTAAATTTTCTAGGAATAGCCTCTGAAGACTACTTTATTCTCGATGAATTTTACGATATGTTGGATAACTGCTAAATCGTAAGAGATGGACAAAAACTTACCGCACAAAAAATGTAGTGCACGTCAAAACACACAGTTTATGTTTTATACACACATATATATTTATGGAGTTGACCGTTTTTGAGTTATTCCTTGTTTTTGATTTCACCTTTAAAAAACTTACTTTTCTCATACAGGAATTTGTCAACTCCTGCCATACAAACAAAGGAACTTCAGTCACATAGCAACGAGCCTTTGACTATCACTTTAACCTATAGTACCCCCTTATTTTGCTTCTACTTACAAGGAAGCAAGTAATACGACTATTTCTGCTAATTTTTTTCTCGATTTGCATGAAGTAAAAACAAGTATAAGCTTTTTAATAATAATTTGTTGCAGAGATATAGATAAAGGCATGTGAATAGAACACATAAGATTTTTGAGATATGCTGTTCATACCAACTTTTTACTAAAGTGTTTTGGGGGTTAAAAACATGCATTTTCGGTAAAACTCAGAAATGTTTAAGTGGAATGCAATACTTTCCCTACGTAATGTAACAGAGAGAGCAAAAATGAGTTGCTGCTTGCAGTCTTTAAACGATTCGTTCACGAAGTGTCCGTTGCTACTTAGGTGGTGACATAGTAGGTAGAGAAGGTATTGCATTGTAGTCAAAATTCCACCAAAATACATATTTGATGCCCCGTGAGTCCAACCAAAGCTGTGTGTGGTTGTCTATGAACACGTTAACTCAAACGCGAAAAGTCAATTAAAACTTGAATTTAAGTACAGTATCTTCCAAGGATGCGACACGAAGATTTTCAGGAAGCCCCCACCCCAACTATCTTTTACATGGAACTTTTTTCGAAATGTTTGATTGTCTCAAAGATTGCTCTAACGATTTATATTAAAATACAATATGTATGCCAACCGAAAAGTATATCTTGAATTTTCTGGGAATAGCTTCCGAAGACTTATTCATTCTGGATGGCCTTTGCATAACTGATAAACTATAATGGATGGACTAAAACGCATTACATAAAAATCTAGATCCCTTTTAAACAATTTATCTCATATACATTTTTTTTTTTTTTTTTTTTTTTTTTTTTTTTTTTTTTTTTGCGGAGTTAAATATTTCAGAGATAATGCTTGTTATTGGTTTCAGTTTTAAACTACTTAAACTTTTCTCAAATGGGATATCACCTTTCGTTTCGTGTCTCCTTTGTTTTATTCCTGACCACGTAAAGAGTACCGAATTGCAATTGTTTCATATAGCGATCCGCTTTATAAAATATTTTTAGCCTAGAGTATGCCCTTTTCTCTTCTGCTTACAAGAAAGCATGGAATAGGAAAATTTCTGCTAATGTTTATCTCTATTACCATGATGAAATGTATGTTTGCAGAAGTAGTGTTTCCTCTAACACCTAAGTGGACAGCTTGATCGGATTTGAATTACTAGTTCCTCAGTTCGCCGCTATGCGCCATAGTGACAAAGGACCAGCTCTTCGTTCACAGATGGCACTGTAGGACGAACTCACGACTTGCGGACGTGAAATGGCGGGATTTTGCACAGGAACCTTCTTCTTTCAAGGTATGGGGTTGTTTTAAGTGCAAATAAACATTGCAGGGGACCACGGGCTTTACTTCCCTTCCGAAGGAAGCCATTCTAAGGATATTTGTGTCCGAAAAAAGCCATTCCCTCCGCCAGATTTGAACCTGGCAACCGCTATATGTTTGCAGCAAAGGTAGAGAAAGTCATGCAAATGGAACACATCATAGTTTTGTCTAGAGTTTACATTTAGTGATTTCTGATGGAGATACTAACTGCTGCATGAGTGCAGTAAAGTTCAGAAATTCTCGTGACAGTGTGCTAACTGAAAGTACCGCAAGAAACCTACATTTGTGTAATTTGTAATCTGGTATACGTAAGGAATACAATGGCGTCTTTTCAAGTAAGTAAACGTTGTTAGAGACGACAACAATGGCTAATGAGAAATGGTGGGGCAAGAACCTCTCCAACATGTGCACAATGGAGAGCATGTGATGCAGAAAGACGGCACTATTTTTTTCTCACGGAACATTGTCGGCCTGGCGTTGAGTAACACACGCAAGGTCACATAACATGAGTTGTGGTGAAAGCATTTCTTTTCTTATTGGTTACTGCAATCTGTGCTTTACGTGCCGGAAATTCAACTCTAATCAGTGCTTCCTAAGCTGCGTAGTCTTACGTACTTAATCTTTGGTCAATTTTTGCAGATAGCAAAGAACAAAGTTACGAAACCGAGTGCCTGTTACAGTTGTAGGAACTTTGGATAGCTATTGTCAAGTCACGTGACATAGTTATCTTTCGATACCTGTGGCTGTCTACCTAACCCATGGGTATACCGGGGATTTCCCCGAGTCGCCAGGTGTATGTTGGATATTTAGAATGCATTTGAACTTACAGAGAAACCATTTTTACTCTCTCTATACGTACTATGTACATAGTATATAGAGAAGGTGTTGTATTGCACACAAAAATTCCATATCGAGATTTCACCGTAAACATGTGTTTCGGGACCCCGAATCAAAAAAAAATTAGAAAAAAGTCCGTGTATGTTTGGGTGGTACACATCAAAAACAAAAAGTACGTTAAATGCCAAACTTGGTGTTTAGGTTCAGTATCTCCCAAGGATGCGACACGAAGATTTTAAAGAAAATCCCCCTATCCCAACTACCCTTTACATGGAAAAAATTTCGAAAACTTAGATTTTCTTAAAAATGGCTTTAACGGTTTTGAAATGCATATCTTGAATTTTCTGTTAATAGCCTCTAAAGACCTCTTCTGGATGATTTTTTTTTTTTAATTTTGCATAACTAGTAAACCGTAAGAAATAGACAAAAGCTTATTATACAAAAACGTAGAGCTCCTTAAAACTCACAATTTATGTATGCCATATACATTTTCTTTCCTGGAGTTGAGCGTTTTTGAGGTATTCCTTGTTATTGGTTTCAGTTTTAAAACATTTGTCTCATACATAAACTTGTCAACTCCTGACCACGCAAAGAAAAGGATTTCAATTCCATAGCAACCACATTTTAAAACATCTGAATGTCAGTTTTGCTTAATATATTCACTTATTTCCCTTCTACTTATAAGGAACTAAGTAATAAAACAATTTCTGCTGGTATTTATCTCGATTAGCATCTAGTGGATAGAAGAATAAGCTTATTATCGATAATTTGTTACAGAGATGTAAAGAAAATCATGTGAATGGAACACATCAGATTTTTAATTCATCTACGTTCGCCCCCTCAGCACTCAGACGGTGGTGCGGAACCCCAATAGAAGAGATAAAATCGGGATACAATCTTCGTCTCTATCCAGGTTCTTATATTCTTATAGTGTGAAACCACAAAAAGAGTAGAGAAGTAGAAAATGTCAACTTCTAACCTCATTAATTGGGGAAACCACTTAAAACCTTCGATCTGTTCGGTTGCCACTAGGAATTGAAACGAGCATTTCTGAATGAGAACCACAGACGTCGTCATCTGAGACGTCCCGTTTAATACTGATCGCCAGACCGCAGACATCCGATTCTCTTTTGTTTCATCCATACTACACCTTTTTCTGCAGTTCCTATAAAACTACAGCAGAAGTTTTTATGCATTTTTTACTACTTTCTCTGGTCTACCAGAACGAGAAGTGTCTTCGAGTCCCATCTGTGGGAATATACTTTTAACACCCAAGTGTTCTGAGTTCTGAGTCTACGTGCAGGTATGTTCTCAAATATCTACTGGCTATGAAACTCATATCATAAAGAATTTTCAGATACTTTAGGGAAAAAAAGACTGATATGCTCCATTACATTACTTTCTCTAGCTGTTCTACAAACTTCTTACAAAAATTCTTCTTCTTTCTACTCTATGATTTATCTATTCGAGATAAGCATTAGCAGAATGGTTTGATTATTTAGTTCCTTATAAATAGAAGGAAACTAAGGAAATATACTATGCTAAAGCGATAGTCAAATAATTATAAACCTGTCGTTATGCGATTGTCATTGAAATTCGCTGCTTTACATGTCCAGGAGTAAAAGAAAAGAAACACGACGAATTCCTGTCTGAGAAAAGTATAAGTTTTTAAAATTGAAACTAATTATAAGGAATATCTCGGGAACGGTTAGATCTAAAACAAAAATATGTAGGATATAAATGATGTATTTTGAGGAGCTCTACATTTTTTGTGCAGTAAGTTTTTTTTTTTTTTTTTTTTTTGTCTATCTTTTGCGGTTTATCAGTTATGCGTACGTCATTCAGAATGAAGAGGAACTCAGGAATATTCCTAGGAAATTCAAGATATACATTTTATATGATATGTAAATATATTTAATATACTGTATTTTAATCAAAATTGTTAGAGCCATTTTTGAGACAGTCAAAAATATTGCAAATGTTTCCATCTAAGGTAGTTCTTGAAAATCTTCATGTTGCATCCTTGGATATACTAAAATTAAAAACCAAGATTTCGCTTTTGAGTTATGCTTTCCCACCCACACACACTAGAGAAATTAAAAATCTTATTTTTATCATTCACATGACTTTTTCTTCTCACTCCAAACTATTCTTACAATGTTTCTATCTATTTCTTGTTGATAGAGATAAACAAACGTTCACTATTCATTCACATATTTCGTTGTAGGTATAACAAAAATGTAGTAGACTAAATCAATAGGCAGTTTTTAAAACATGCATCATCGCTTTATAATTTCATGTTCCGTGCATGATCATTGAAGAAAAGAAAACGAATGGTGTCTTACCATTTGCAGAAAGTATAAGTATTTGAAAATCCAAACCAATAAAAAAGATTATCTTGGAAATGGTTCAATCCGCCCCTTCCGCAAAGAATTGGCATAGACGTGTGCCCCCAGTAGGTGAGATTTTGTCTATCTCTTGCTGTATACCAATTCTCTAAAAATAATGTACAGTCATTCAGAAGAAAGAGGACTTCACACATTCATTTTAGAATTCAGCTGTACATTTTATTGATCATACAAATATCTTAAAGTGTGTTTTTCAATCCAAATAGAGTAATAAAAAAACAATAACATCGTTTTCTTTGTTGTACCTAAAGGGTTGCTTGGAAGACACTGAACTTCAATACCAACTTTGGTATTTCAACTGACTTTTCGTTTATGTTCATAGACACGCGGACATTTCTGGAATTCGGGGATCTCAAAGGGTGTATTTCCAGAGAAATCGCGATAAGGAATTCTTGGGTTGAATACAATGATTTCTCGACTTACTATACGTAAAAATAGAAAAAGTAGAATACACTTATGACAGATGGGAGATTTGGTGCATATACTCTTCATCATGAATACAAGCCTTACAAAATGGAAATTCGTTTATCGTTGTTATATCGAGGTTACTAATACTTGATTTGATCGAATGTGGCGATCTTGTATCTTTGCTTGTACCGATTGAATGAGCAGCCTCTGTGTCATCTATTCCGTTGCTGATGATTCTAGCTTTTATTGAGTGTACACGTTGTCACTGTGATGCCGGGCAGATGTCCTTAGTACCGCCCACTTGAACGATGTGTTGATAAATAGATTTGCTGTGTAATTGCCTACCTGTATCATGATTTTATTTATATTGCATTATATCCAAAGCTGATAAGGACCTTTGCGTCGTGGTACTGAACTGTCTAATTGAGGGAATCCACAAGAAGAGAACCAAAAGTTCAGATGCTATCATCTTATCATGTGTTCATCAATGTTGTTTCTCAGCTTATAACTCTTAAAACCGGGACAAAAAGCTGTTTAAACGGTACAACGGGGCGCAATGATCAATAATAGGACGATCACACGCTTCACGGAACTTCTGAGAAACCTACCGGATCAAGCACACCATACAATCTGGCAACAATGATCTCAGAAATCGCCACCCAAGAACATTAGACAAATTCCAGAGCAAAACAACGTGCGTTACAAATGATGGGCCGTGATGTCACGTAACGTTTGCAACTGCCTCTTGCTTACTCTCTGGAGAAAACCGTTGAAGGATTCGTTGAAACGTAGCAATGGGTGCAAGTTCAAGTCTCACTACAGTTATAATCCACTTCCATCCGGCTCTTCAGCCATGCATGTACCTTATGGGTCTTGCTTACCATTCATTAACACAAAATCTGGAGCGAAACGTCTACAATGGAGAAAAGTACGGTTCCTTATCTGTTATTGGTATAGAAAGACATTCTGACCCATAAGAGTATTGTTTACGCTTTGTAGGTTACAGTATTGTTAATATCCGTAATACAGAGACGGCAGCTGTAATGATAGAGCCCTCAAGACTTGACACTAGCTAAATACGAGGGCCGGTTTTTTTTTTTTTTTTCAACTCCGATAGGCTATAAATAAAATACCAAGTTCTTAGAAAACAATTATTTTATTACTAAAAGTTTTGTTCACTTATGATTACTTTTCAACATAATCGACGAAAAGATTGAGACATTTATCGTACCTGTGCACAAGCCTTGCAATACCAGCTTCAAAAAATGTTGCCGCCAATGATTTCAAATGAGCATTGACGTTGTTTTGAAGATCTTCGTTGGTTTGAAAGTGCTGTCCTAGCCACGTCTTCAGTCCAGGGAAAAGGGGAAGTCGCTGGGGCCAGGTCAAGACTGTATGACGGATGACGAAAATGCCCCATTGAAATTGTTCAAGGAGCCGATGGGTTCTGCAGCAGTGTGTGAACGAGCTTTGTCATAGATCAACACAATTCCTGAAGTCAACATTCCTCTTCGTTTGTTCTGAATGGCTCTCCGCAAACGTCGTAAATTACGAAGATCTTCAAAACAGCGTCAATGCTCATTTAAAATCATTGGCGGCAACATTTTATGAAGCGGGTATTGCAAAGCTTGTGCACAGGTACAATAAATGTCTCAATCTTTTCGGTGATTATGTTGAAAAGTAACCATAAGTGTACAAAACTTTTAGTAATAAAGTAATTGTTTTCTGTAAATTTGTCTTTTATTTATTGCTTATAGGGGGTTGAAAACAGGCCCTCATAAATGGCTATTTTAACATACCTTTTAAAAATTAAAATTGTGGCACGGAACCAACGGCTTTACCACTCTTCGAAGGAAGCCATGCTTAGGATTTTTACGTCCGAAAAAACCCAGCTACCCCCGCCGGGTTTGAACCCGCGATCTTGGGTGTAAGAAGTTAGCATGGTAACCATTACACCACGGAGGACATAAAAGCTGAAGCCAAGTCGGTCATTTCATATTTTTGACAAAGGTGTTTCCTATGTGTCTAGTCATATTTAAAATAACTCGGTGAAGTTGTTTCCAATAATGTTGCCTACATTGCGCTTTAAAGGTTAGAGTAGCAGTAAACCAGAAACCAAGAGGATAGTGAGGAAGTTGACAAAATCAGCTATATGTTAAATTGATCGAAATAATGCTTCTCATTGTTTAGCAAATAACCTCAATCAAGCCTCTACAATTTTAGAAACAAATTTATAATGCGCTGTATTCCTATGATTTTGTATTCTCACTCTTTTACAAATTATTCCTAAAAGTGTATTCCTCGATCTATTCTTATAATTCTTATTAACTTTAATTATACATTTTGTTGAAGGTTTAAGAATAGAGAAAGCAATATGGTAGGTAGATTTTTAAAATGCAGATGTCTTTGTAATGGCTTTGAAATTCTATTATCGTTGCATAATCATGATAAACAGTGAATAGCGACTTCACACGGAAAAACATCTTGAAAATTAAAACCAATAAAAAACAATAGTTTGGAAATGGTTCACACAAAAACAATTGTTTTACATAAATTGTGTCCTTTAATGAGGTTTTTCTTGTGGTTTATGAAAATTATTCAGAATGAAAAGGATCTCAGAGACTATTTCCAGAAAATTCAAGATATACCTACATTTTGTTTGTCACGAAAATAATACAAAGCACTTTGCTTTAGGTTACCTACATAAGTTCCCAAAGGCTGGAAGACACGAAGTAAAAAGGGGTAATTACAGTGGGATTGTTTCCCAAGAAATGGTGTTTGTAAACTCGTGGGACTAATAATATTTGTTGAGGCTCTGTATATGTTTAAAAAAACAAAAAAAGAAAAAAGAAAGGGGAGAAAAAAGTAAGTCAGGCAGTCTGGTCATGCTGTGACGATGGCAAATCATGTAGAACTGTCGGGGTCATGCAACTGTTTGCAACATTTTACTCTATATTAGCTCTATCGTGTTTGCGTGTCCTTGAAAACAATAAAGTTAGGTTATAGGGAAACCTAAATTATATGCGTTACCATGAACCAAAGTAGCACCAACAGTTTGTTCGTGAAATATAACACGGTGAAAGAAAACAAAAAAAAAAAACATCAGTGGTTAAAGAGAACGCATTAGCAAATTATGGCATGGATAAAAGCGCATTATGAATTTAACTTATTCTATTTCTTCTTCTTCTGCTACGTACCCATCAACCATCCTCACGAAAGCATCAGGGAAATCCAAACCAGAATTAAAGACATCTCGACTATCATCAAAAAACTCAACGGACTCACAGAACTTAAAACAGAAACCCTAAAGAACTTCACCAAAGAAACAGACAGCATCAAAGATCTAAGCGCGTCATTCTGCAAGGAATTTGCAGACAAAATCAACATCATGCACAAGAGAAACGGCAAAGCCTTCCAACAACTGAACATGTACGAACAACTCCTAGAAATACTAAAAAGCAAACAAAAAAGATGACAAAAATACCCTCCAAAAGAAATGTATCAATGTTGAAATAAATAAATAAAGAAAAAAATATTATCTGTTCCATTCACATGACTTTCTCTGCATCTCCGCACCAAATTATTGTTAAAAATCTAATGTTTGTGTTTACTTCATGCTAATCGAGAAAAAAATAGCAGAAATAGTCTCATTACTTGCTTCTTCAAAAGTAGGAGTGAAATAAGGGAGCACCATAGGTTAAAGTGATAGTCAAAAGCTGGTTGCTATATTATTGAAGTTCCTTTGTTTGTATGGACAGGAGTTGACAAATTCCTGTATGAGAAAAGTATAAGTTTTTCCTGGCTGAAACAAAAAACAAGGAATATCTCAAAAACAATAACTCCACGAAAAAAATGTATATAACATAAATTTTGTGTTTTAATATGCTCTACATTTTATGTGTGGTAAGTTTTTGTCCATCTCTCACGGTTTAGACGTTATGCAAAATTCGTAAAATTTGTCCAGAATAAAGTAGTCTTCAGAGGCATTTCTCAGAAAATTTTTGAGAAAATCAAACTTTTCGGAAAATGTTTCATGTAAAGAGTAGTTGGGGGTGGAGGATTTTCTTGATTTCGTGTCGCATACCAAACTTAAATACCATTTCGTTTTTGAGTTATGCTGTCCACAGACACACACGGACCTTTTTCCAAAAATGTTTTCTTTTTTTTTTGGATTCAGGGAGACCCAAAACATGTATTTCCGGTGAAATCTCAGTATCAAAATTTTTAGTGCATTACAATACCTTCTCTATACACTGTACATAGTACGTATAGAGAAAGTAAAAAGGTGCCTTGCCAGTCGGAACAAATGAGTCGCCCACGAGATTTAGAGACACGACAAATTAGCTAATGAAAATAATGAACGTGGCTGAAGATGGGAAACCCCAAATACAGCCTGTGTAGGACCCTAAATACCATTATCCAATCCATCCATCCATCCATCCATCCATCCATCCATCCATCCATCCATCCATCCATTCATCACCCATCCCCAGGACTTGCAAGCCAACGCCTGGGGCCAGATCTCTATTGGGAAGCAGACGGACTCTGGATCAGAGAGAGAGTAGCCTAAATAAGGATGAAATTACGGTCAGATGGATGAAAGTAAAGGTGATTTATGGGGTAGGTGGTGAAATGAACTGCATAAACAAATTGCTGAAAATTATATTACAGATGTAGTTACCAACAAAATAAATTAGTTATAACTTTGATACTCATCTTGGTTGTGGCATCCGTTTTACAAACATTAAATTAATGTTTACTTTCTCTGCTACGCATAAGAAGGGGACGCTATTCCCAGATTTTATTCAAGATATAAGTACCTACATTTTATATATCATAAACATGGGGCATTTCAATTAAAATCGTTGGAGGCATTTTTGAGAAAATCAAAATTATCGACAAATACTCCATTTAAAGGGTATTTTGGGGTGTCGCGTCCTTTGAGTATGCAGAACTTAAGTATCAAGTTTGTTATTTGACTTAATTTTCGTTTTTGGATTAAGTTGTTCAAAGAAGCATACACATACAGATGCATGCACGTTATTTTAAAATACTTGTTTTTTTAATTCAGGCACCTCAAAATTATATTTCTAGTGTCATCTCGGTATCAAAATTTTGGATGAAATACAATACCTTCACTTGGTAGAGAAAGTAAAAATATATTTTAATAAATTGTAATCGAAAGATGATATAATTAATTAAAAATAATCCTATCATCCTTTAAAAAAAGGGACGTGTCTATTCACATGACTTTCTCCACATCTCTGTAACAAATGATTGCTGTAAAGCTTATTCTTCTTTACACTTCGAGATAAACATTTTCAGAATGGTCTTATTACGTGTTTCCTTGTAAGTAGAAGGGAATACATCAGACTAAAGCGACAGTCAAATCCTTTAAAAGCCGGCCATATGATTGAAATTCATTTCTTTGTATGACCAGGAGTTGATAAAGTTTTAAGTATTTTGAAGCTATAGCCAATAATAACAAATATGTTGGATATTGTCAATTCCATTAACAATGAATATTAATTAAAAGCCACTTTTGAGAAAATAAAGATTTTCAAAACTTTTCCATGAAAGGGTAGTTTTAGGGGAAGGGGTATTCAAAATCTTCGTGTCGCATCCCTGGAAGATATGTTAGATATTCAACCGACGTATTGTTTCTGAGTTATCGTGTTCACAGACACTCGGACACACACACGCAAGCGAGGACCTTTTTTAATAATTATTTTTCTTTTTTTGGATACAGGTTGACCCTAAAACATCTATTTCGGTGAAATCTCCATGTCGAATTTTTAGTGGAGTGCAATACCTTCTCTACCTATGTACTATGTAGAGAAAGTAACTAATTTTATAAAAGTAAACCAGTGATTCGTCTACTTTTTGTAAAATTTTCAGTCTGATATCTTAAATAGCTTGAAATAATAAATCATGATGTTAGCAGATTTAACATTGGCGATATAGACTAATAATCTCCCTTTAAGGAACTCACTAGCAGATGCTTCTTAACGCATTGGCGATCTTTGTTTTTGGCCTCGTTTACTGTAATTATTGTTTTTCAATAATCTTTATTATTGATCTACTCCTTTACAGCTTGTTGTTTTGTTTCAGTCCCGTTAACTCTTCACTTCCCACCTACTCCTTGAAGGGAGTGACTATATCATTTTCTAATGTGATTTCTACGTTCAAGTCACGGTCTAGAAACATTCGATAATTTAGGATATCCATTATATTAAGTGTTACAGACGTTTGTGTTTCTGTTTTACTTGACATAACCTCTTACAACACAGAAGGAAGAAAAACTACACATACTTTTCAAATGTTAACCGTGTAACACAGAAAACAAGTGAAGAATGTTTTAACGTAGCAGTTTAGAAAACGCCGTTTCATAAAATCTGATGTGCTCCATTCGCTTGACTTTCTCTAATTCTCTGTAATAAATTATTGCTAATAAGCTTATTCTACTTCATGCTAATCGAGATAAACATTAGCAGAAATGCTCTATACCATAATGCCCTTATAAGTATAAAGAAAATAAGGGAATACACTAGGCTAAACCGAAAGTTAAATTTTTAAAATGTGGTTCCTATGTTGTATTTTCGAGCTTTTCCATATAAAGAGTGGTTTGGAATGGGGGGATTTTTCTTAAAAGCTTTGTGTCGCATCCCTGGAAGATACTAAACTTAAATACAAAGTTTATTATTTTACCGACTTTTAGTTTTTGAGTTATCGTGTTCACAGGCACACGGACACACACACACATACACACAGGCCTTTTTCTAAAAATGCTTTTTTTAGACATGGGACCCTAAAACGTGTATTACCGGTGAAATCTCGACATAGAATTTTTGGGTGCATTACAATACCTTCTCTATACTCTATGTGTATAGTACGTGTACAGACAGAAACTACACATAGTTTTTAAATGTGAACCGTGTAACACAGAAAACAAGTTAAGAATGCTTTAGCGTAGAAGTTTAGAAAATGCCGTTTCAAAACGAGTCCGAAAAATAAATGGCTGATAGTTACATTCACATATTTTCTCTACGACTCTCATTTATTTTATATGGCTTCTTCCTACGAGTGGTATATTTCTACCTAGTCTATGTAAACGAGATAAACATTTGGAGAAATAGTTTCATTGCACATTTCGTTGTAGTTCAAGACAAATTTAAATTGAATTGATAGTCAGGCATTTAAAATCGGCTCGCTATGTGTTGACTTTGAAATTTCATACTTGTTCCGTAACATCGCGAGAAACAAGTAAATAGGGACGGCACTTTAATAAATATATTACAAAGTGTTGAAAAATCCATACTAACATTTGCGGATATCTCGGAAATGGCTAATGTCAAAGAAAAAATTACTACAAATAATTCGTGTGTTTTAAAAAGATCTAGATTTTTTGTTGTTGTTGTTGTACCCGTTAGACGAAATAGTACAAAAGTCCTTCCGAAGGAAGAGGACCTGACAGACTATTTCCAGAAAATTCAAGAGATATATTTTGTTTCTCGTGTAAATATCTTATATAACAGAGCCATTTTTTAGAAAATCAAAACTACTGAACATTTTTTCACTTGAAGGGTATTTTGAATATCCTCTTTATCCCTTATCTTTGGAAGATGGCGAACTTAAACATCCAGGTTGGTATCGGGATTTTTTTTAGTTATACTGTTCACAAATACATAGACAACACTCACCACCTGGATATTTTTAAAACATGCCTCTTCTGGATTCAGGGGGTTCAAAACATGTATTTACATCGAATTTTTGGATGGAATATAATATTTTAGAGCTCGTCTCATTGGTGGGGCAGCATGTCTGCCTTACATTCAAAAGGTCTTGAATTCGAGTCTCGCTTAGGGTGAGTTACCCGAACAAGATTTTTTTGGAGGGGGGGGTTTCCCTTATCCTGAGAAGACGAATGTGCCGATATCACTTGGGCATTATTTCATCGATTTCATTCATCGCCCGATTTGACTAACCAGGTTAAATGACGTTAAGCTACAAAAATCAAACAAACCAAAAAACTTAAAAAAAAAAAAAAAAAAAAAAAAAAAAAACTTAATGAAATTTAAACAAAAAAACTCTTGCCTATCTGACCTAGTTGATAATACAGCACCTTCTAACCTGGAAGTTGTAGAAATTTCTGGTAGGGAATTGCAGTTTGTCTTCGATTACAATCATTCATTCTTGCCCTGAAGGTCTAGAAAACAAGAGAGCGAAAGTATATATGAAATTTAGCAATAATAAACACAACAATCCACGTAAGTCAATAAAATTAGTCAAGATGATCAAGAAGTTGTTTAGGAAGTCAAAGGATATATAAAAGAAAATAAATATTTAAATAAGTCTGATGATGTAGCCACTTAACTTTTTCTAGACAGTAAAAAACTGCTTACAAACCACAAACTGTATTACAGCATTCATTAAAAAGTCATTCTCTTATCCACGTCACTTTATTCACGACACATTCTTTCCTGAAAAGGATTTCTAGATCAAAATAAGCAATAAGTACTTGCGTGGAAGCAAGGGCTGCAGGTGCAGTTGATAAGAACAACCGAAGACCGGCAGATCCGTGGTGTCGGGCTATGGCACTGGATTCTTCAGTTTGGTTATCTTTCCAACTCGTTCTATACACGGTTTGTGTGTAAAGCCAATTAATAAACAGTGTTTAACTATGAATGCCGGGACAAAGATATCCATAACACATTCAAATTGGCATTTTCCATATTTGTTTAACTGTAGACAAAAATGTTTTTCTTCTGTTCTACTGAAAAAAAAAATCTGTAACATCTCTGTAACAAATTATTGTTAGTAAGCTTATTCTTCTATTTACTTCATGCTAAACGAGATAAACATTAACAGGAACGGTCCTATTACTTAATTCTTATAAGTAGAATGGAAATAGGGGAACACATTAGGCTAAACCGACAATCAAAATATTTTAAAATGTGGTTGCTATGGGATTGAAATCCGTTTCTTTGCGTGGGCAGGAGTTCACAAGTTCCCGTAGGAGAAAAGTTTTAATATTTTAAAACTTAAACCAATAGCAAGGAATGTCTGGAAAACGGTCAACTCTACGAAAGAAAGTAAATGACATAATTGTGTGTTTTAAGGCGATCTACATTTTTTGTGTAAAGTTTTGTCTATCTCTTACGATTTATCAGTTATGTAAAATTCATAAAAATTCATCCAGAATAAAGAGGTCTTTAGAGGTTATTTCCAAAAAAATCAAGATATATATTTGATTTCGCATGTAAATATCTTAAATATAAGAGATTTTAATCAAACTCTTTAGAGAAATTTTTGAGGAAACCAACATTTTCGAAATTTTTTCCATGTAAAGGGTGGTTGAGGATGTGGGAATTTTCTAAAAAATCTTCGTATGGCATTCTTGGAATATACTGAATTTAAATATCAAGTTTGGTATTTAACGGAGTTTTCGTTTTTGGGCTATGCTGCTCACAAACACAGACATTTTTAAAAAAAAATGCTTGATTTGGTTTAAGGGGATTCCAAAACATGTATTTCCGGGGAAATCTTGGTTACGAATTTTTGGGTGCAATACGATATATTATCTATACACTATGTACGTGGTATGTCTAGAGAAAGCAATTAAAAATAGAATTCACTTTTTGACAATTTATACAATATTATGCGGGAAAGATCCACATATTTCATTAAAGAACATTTGAAAATCTTGTCTTTGTTCTGTATACATAGTTATTCTGTTATTTGTTATAAATTCTATAATACATTATTTTATTTATAGTTTTAATATTGTTAATTATATTAAATTTTACAGTTTGTAGATTAAATGTTATTTATTTATTTTAAGGGAGTGTAATTCCTACTTTATTTTTTATATTTGGACGAGGGAATCAACCATTTCAGAAATATTGGTGAAAAATTGCATCGTGAGAAACGTTTTATATTATACTGAAACACGTGCAAAATTTGGTTCTTAGGTATAAATTTTAAATATTCATATGCCGCATATGTGGTACCCTCAGCTCTTTATAGCTATTATACTATACACCATAAATTATTAGTAAATGGCAAAAACAAAAAACCTAAAATATTGTGAACATTGCAATCAGAGTCTATCAGTCAAGCACATCATAACGGAATACGCCCAACTATACAGAACCAGCCACAAATTCCTCCAGATCTTCAGGCAGCACTCGACGAACCAACCAAATTATCATCATTGTTTAAATTCATAAAATATTTTTAAACTTGCTACTGTACTGTAAAATATTGTATATTTTTAATACACTGTTGTATGAAATACTGCATTGTTGTGAGAATTACAATAACTAAAGCTACAAGCTACATATAATTATTAATTTAATGAGTAAATACTGAATTGAACGTTTTATAAAATTTCTTATTGTTACATGATGTCGCTATATGACTTATGTAGTTAGGCGACATTAAATAAAATTATAAATAAATAAAAAAATAAAAAGATTCACTTTTTAACATTTTCAACAAAATCTCGCCATAGGGTTGCCTTAAGGAGGCTGACCATATAAACAACCCTTGACAGCTTTATACAAACTGTTGCACGCCCGGCATTGAAATTCTGTACACAAGTTTCAAAGCATTATTAATTAATTTATAATTTGATCATTCAGTACAATTTTAACGGTAGCTTATGGAGTGGTTCCTAAAAATGTTCCAAAATATCCATGCAACTGTAGCGGAAACTCAGCGGTTGGTCTCCGACGTCCTCGGCTCAGCGGCTGATGAAAATTCCACTCCTAATGTTGCCTAGCTAATTATATCTCATGGTACTTTGTGGGTGAGACTAATATTGAACAAGACTGCATTTCCCTTAATACTTGAATTTATTACTTTCAGAATATTTAAAAGGCTTAACAGGTGGCTAGCTTGTTTCCTCACAATATATTTACATTAATAATCTTCCCACCACTTCAATAAATTAACAAGGAGACACCAGCACATCGTTCCCCACTCCTTACGCACGTGGACGTGCCTTCGTCGTCTTGCACACGTTATGTTCATAAGCAGAACACAGTAAGTTAGTAAGACAGTGAGCATGAGATATGTTCTTTCTTTTATACTGCCACTGGGTGACGCCAATCTTCGCGCCATAAAATATAACATCTTTGATTGGTCTCTTGGTAGCATCACTTTACATACTATCAGAAAAAGTGTGTCAAGTTTTGTCAATATCGCGTCCACATGACGCGTCTGGGGAAACCCAATGCTTCCCTCACACTCTAACTTCCATCTTGCCTCGTCTAATTTTCCAAGTCCCAGTACTTCCTGGAAGACAAGTAACTACTTTTGTCTCACTAATTTCTACCTTTTTCCTTTTCTATTTTACATTATTTAGCCTAAACTTGTGCTAAGTACCAAGTAGTGATTGGTGGACTGTTACCTGGAATTAAGCGAGCTCGCCTCTGCCTTTATTACCTAAGTTACAACTTTGGGTTTATACATGTTTTTACCTCTAAATATTCTCAACTGTTTTAACATTGTTTTCTTTATAATTTTAATATTTTGTAAAATTCTACTTTTATATTGTTTTGTGTGCAATATGCTCTTATTTTCAACCTGCAGCTGTTACTAATTGCTCCATTAAGTATCATCAATGATTTGACACAGTTCGAGAATGCCTGCAGTGCAAAGAAAGAGGATTCACCCACAGATCTGTTTAAACATGAGGCTTGTTTGCTTGACTTTAGCTTGCGTGTCCTTCAAACAAGAGCTTCCAAATGAACGTAACGAAGATGAAAGAGTTACGTGACCTCCAAAGAAGGATTGTGTGGGTGCACGTAACGGCGAACTGCTCTACTTGGCTAACGTTCCTAGCAACGGTTCCTCCGGCTCTTCACTTCTTTTTCTTTTTTTTCTTTTTTTTTTCGCATTGCCTGTCCGGAGGCGAGAAGTCACTCTTCCATTTTCTTTTTCGCTCAGATTTTCCTGATCATTGTGCACGTTAAAGTCAAAGTATTTTTATTTTCTCAATATATGCTATGTACATAATGTATAGAAAAGTATTGCATTCCACCCAAAAATTCGATACCGAGATTTCACTGGAAATATATGTTTTGGGGTCCTCTGAATCCAAAAAAAATCATTTTTAGCAGCGAACTTTGTAAATAAGAACGTTTCTGCAGGTAGGCATTTGGATGCATTCTAAGAAACAAATCTGAAGTGTTCCATTCAATGACTTTCTCTACATCTCTGCAACAAATTGTTGTTAGAAAGCTTATGTTTCTATTTACTCCACATTAATCGAGAAAAAATTAGCAGAAATAGTCATATTACTTGCTTCCTTGTAGAACGAAATAAGGGAGTACCATAGATTAAAGTGATAGTGAAAAGCTGGTTGCTATGTGACTGAAGTTCCTTTGTTTGTATGGACAAATTCCTGTATGAGGAAAAAATAAGTTTTTCCATCCAGAAACCAAAAACAAGGAATATCTCAAAAACAATTCCACGAAAAAAATGTATATAACATAAATTGTGTGTTTTAACGTGCTCTACACTTTTTTGTGTGATAGGTTTTTGTCCATCTCTTACGGTTTAGCACTTATGCAAAATTCCGTAAAATTCATCCAGAATAAAGTACTCTTCAGAAGCTATTCCCAGAAAATTCAAGATTTTATTTGTCAGGTAAATATCTTTAATATATGATTTTAATCAAAATAGAGCTATTTTTGAGAAAATAAAAATTTTCGATAAAAGTTCCATGTAAAGAGTAATTGGGGGTAGGGGGATTTTTCTAAAATCTTCGGGTCGCATACCTGGAAGATACCAAACTTAAATACCAAGTTTGGTATTTCACCGACTTTTCGTTTTGAGCTGTGTTCACAGACAAACGGGCACACGGACACACACACAGGGACCTTTTTCTGAAAAAGCTTTTTTTAGATAAAGGGACCCTAAAACATATATTTTCGGTGAAATCTCGGTATTGAATTTTGGGTGGAGTGCAATACCTTCTCTATACACTATGTACATAGTACGTATATAGAAAGTAAAAACATATGACAAAATTCATAAATAATAATTATATTCAATCCAACAATGGTATTACAATATTTGAAAAGAATTTAATCTAATACACGCCCTAAATACTCGTAAATGGTATCGATTCATAATTATCCAGTCATAGAGGGATATTGCAAGTATAGTTCCGAATTAGCCATGTTATCTTGCTATATTTCCCAAGCATCGTAAATTTCTAGAGTTCATCTTTACTGCCTCTAAGTAGTCTTAGTTTTCTACACATTTAGGGTCTCCTGTGTATAAAAAAAAATATATATATATTTTTAGATCCGTATGTGTCCGTGTGTCTGTGAACACGATAAGTCAAAAACGAAAAGTCGGTAAAATACCAAACTTTGTATATAAGCTTAGTATCTTCCAAGGATGCGACACGAACATTTTGAGGAAAATCTCCCCATCCCAAACTACCCTTAACATGGAAAAATGGCTCTGAAGATTTTTATTAAAATACTGTATATTAAAGATATATACAGGATATATCAAATATATATCTTGAATTTTCTGGGAATAGCCTCTGAAGGCCTGTTTATTTCTGGATTTTGCCTAACTGGTAAATCGTAAGAGATAGACAAAAACTTACTGCACAAAATATGTAGATCTTGTTAAAACATATGCATTTTTTACGGAGAGTTGACCATGTTTTAGATATTCCTTGTTATTGGTTTCAATTTTGAAATACTCACTTTTCACATGCGGAAATTTGTCAGCTCCTAACAATGCAAAGAAACGATTTCATCCACATGGCAAACAGCTTTTATAAGATTTGACTATCGTTTTAGCCTCGTGTATTCCGTTATTTCCCTTCTGCTTTCAATAAAGCATGTCTGCTAATGTCAATCTCGATTAACATGAAGTAGATAGAAGCATAAGCTTTTTAACAATAATTTGTTACAGAGATGTAGAGAAAGTCATGTGAATGGAACACATTAGATTTTTTTCAGTCTGAGAACCTTTCACTTTTTAAGAAAATAATAAACAAATGTCTTAGAAAGCATAAAATTCCTCTAGTCTGAAACTGGTGGGTTCGAAGACCGCTTCCGGCATGATTATAGGTACAGTTATATAATTACTTGTTCGAGACATCCGCAGTAAAGACGACGTTTATACCCTGTCGGTTGAGAAGGAAGACAAAAGTGACCTGGAGTTATAAATTGGAATGAATAGCGAATTGTTCTGAGGTTTCGTTGAGGGCGTTAGCTCCTAGAAAGATATAAAAAAACAACATAAATTACTGCATGTGCGCTGTCATTACAATTGCTGCAGATTTCATTAGCAGCGTCACATCTGACCACATTTTCTTTCACGCCATATTATGTGCAACGTCAAGTTCAAGAGCGAACGACCTCCATCAAGACGTGAGATATCGTTCGAGATAAATGACTTTGCATAACATTTTAAAGTTTTGCGTGAACTATACATCAGAAACGCCCAGGCTCTTGTAACGTTAGCTTTTGTGTCCGTTAATTGAGGTTAAAGGTTAACACAGTCTTTAAAACATTATGTGAATATCTGCTGATGAAAAACTTGTTAATACAGCTTGCAGATTCCTGTTCTTCTTCCCTCACACTATTTATCCGTAGCGCCTTTTGAGGTTTCTAAGATACGGTACTTCTTGAAAATAAGTCTATTAATCCAATTTAGTACACAAACCTGATAGTGCAAACTAATGTTTCCTCGCTACTGCCGAGGAAAATAATTGGAAGTACGAATTCTGAGGAAATTTATAATTTATTCGGCGACATGAAAAGTATACGTTTTTCAAGAAATACAACGATACTCAGTGTTCCCGAATCGCCGCCCACTTGTGCACGACGACGCGCCAGTAATGTTGGTTGTATTCTGCAGGAGTTTCAAGATGAAGCAAATATTTTTTTACAAATACTTGCAAATCACTTGCTAGTTGTGTCTCTTTAGGTGAATTTATGTTTGGTCTCGCCAAAATCATCGAATTCGGTGAATATAAACTAGGGCAGTACTAATCATTTGTTGTGTGATTAAAATTAAAACAAGGTTTTGTAATAAACAGCAACAGAATTACAATTTTGACAAAACGAAAATTATATTTTATTTTTCTTGTGCTTATCTACTACAGTAGACGACCATTACATTTATAAGGGTTCTAAAAACATGATTTATTTCCGGTGGAGGTTGTCATTTTTAGCCAGCATTATTCTTCGTCCTCCCTAAGGTCTGTGGAAGTATGAATGTATAAATGTAATGTTTCTAAAAAAGAAAAAAAAAAAAAAAAAAAAAAACTAACGAAAACAAACCCAAAGATTAACAGCAGAAACTTCGCGAAACCTTTTTGATCGAGATCACCTTCTAGGAAAACTAGTATAAAATTATCTCCTATGCTACTTCATACATTCAGCGTCCACCGAATTTGGATATGCTAACAGAATTCGAGAGGATTGCAGTATGCCCAACGCACTATGTTGTGCCGGTTTACACTGACAATATTGGAGAAGGTACTTTCGTCCGGGCACAGAACTCGGCGGACGGAAATAGGCTGTTGTTGGAGATAGCGTAGTATCGCAAAGCAGTAGGTATTCTGATTTGAAAGTAATTTCCTCTCGATCCACCTGTAGTTTGTGCGGGTGCCGTTTCTATCCTCGGCCGTGTTCCATGAATGGAAGTGGTGCCAAGTCCCAACTCGACGGCGGTTTGTCTAACTAGTATGCTCATTCGAAATAAAGCCAGAACATCTTCCTAAAGCCCATCAAGAACCAGCCTGACCCTTGCTACACGGACCAGTTACACACTTTCGTAGGTCTCACAAGAGTGCACCCGAAGACAAACGATGTCATTAATCTTAACAATCCATAATCTATTATTCATCTTTCTTCTCTTAATTTATAAGAAATGATCCTCTTTATCAGTGGCGGCTCGTGCCTAAAACAAGTAGCGTGCTGCACGGGGGAAAAAAAATGCATGCAACTCACCTAGTTTCGAAAAATGAAGTCCATACGCCGATGTTTCTTCATGCAGAATTTGTCCATCACTCTGACGTTGAAATCCCTGATATTTGTAACGAATTTCTTCTCTATGGATAGCATGGCCAGAGAGGTAAGGCGATCCTGACACATGGTGTTCCTCAGAAAGGTTTTTATCCTCTTCAAAGAGGAGAAACATCGTTCTGGTTCTGCAGTTGACATGGGAATAGTCACAACAATTCTTAAAACCTTTGTCACTTCACTAAAAGTTTTTTGCAGATTATTTTTTAGTGTCAACTGCAAGAGTGGAAGAGCACCTTCTACTTTCCTGAATTCCGGATGCTCATATAAAATGCTAAGTTCGGTTCGGAGCTTGTTTTTGTCGAGATCTTTGTATCGATCACAGACAATGCCGAGTTCTGTTTCAGGAAAAACTTGAGAAAATAATTCAAAGTTTTTTGCATCCAATAGTTTTGCAGCATCAAGTTGTTCTGTGGACTCAAAGCGGCTGTGTACCTCCGATATTATTCGGTCACATACTTCCTTGGCATCTACTCCTAAGTTAGTTTCCCTACGACGTCTTTTTGTAACGTGGACGTTAGATGTCTGAATCTGGTGTGCTATATCATCCGTTCTACTTCGCACGGCATCAATTGCTTTGGCAAAAGATTGGACTGCATTTTTTGCCTTCACTGCATCCATCTGTCTTGCTTGTAGCTGATTATACAAAATGTCTACATGTGGCATTATTTTCTGAAAAAAAGCAAGCCAGAAATTAAATTCTCCATCCTCCAAATTATGCCGCAGGCCACGAGCTTCTTGCACTGTCCTATCTGATAAAGATTGTTCTAATTCGTCAAAACAATCGATCAGAGATTCTCTGTGTTCATATACGGTGTTAACAGTCCTAGACTTGAAATTCCATCTTGTTGCAGATCCTCGAGGAACTCTTCGAGCAACAGTTGCTTCCAATGCTGCTAAACGCTGTGGAGATCTTGAAAAAAATGCTGGAAAAGCTGAGAGACTGCAGAAGAATATTCTGGCGGACTGATTTTGAGAAGCTGCTTTCTCCATAACCAGATTTAATTGATGGGCGTAACAATGTACATACTGTGCGAGAGGATAGTGTTCTTTCACCTTGATCTGCACGCCTCCTGTGTTGCCGCTCATTACAGACGCACCGTCATAAGTCTGGGCGATGATTTTATGGCGATCATCCTTAAAAAGGGTGTCCACTTCTTTCAAAATACAACCGGCAATAGAATTAGCGGTCTGATCAGATGGATTAAAAAATCCCCAAAACCGTTCATAAATAAAGCCGTTCCTTTCATATCTAAAAATTAATGCCAACTGAATTTTTTCAGTGATATCAGTGGTTTCGTCTGCCATGATAGCAACATAGGCTGCCTCCTTCATTTCTCTTTCAATTTCTTCGTGGCACACTTCCAACATGCAATCAAGTAGTTCATTCTGGATGGTCTTAGATAATCCTTTGAACACCTTATTGCTTTCGGTATGCTCTTTCATCGCACTGTCTATACTGCCCAATAGATTTATAAGGCCTAAAAACACGCCGGGATTATCTGACGTTTCCGTCTCATCATGTCCACGCAAAGCAAGCTCAAAGGCCCCACAAAATTTGATGCAGTCTATTATCCTGGATAATATGTATCTATTTTTCTCAACCTGTTCATTATGTTTTTGTGTAGCATCTTGATATGCCCTGCTTAGCTGCGTTGCAATATTTACACCTCCAAGCATTGAGAAGTCAAGCGAGTTTTTCATATGCTTCTTGCTATTTGAATGTTTTTTTATATATTCATTAACATGACCTAGATCTTTAACACTAGTCGTAGACCACGAATCTGTACTTCCAAACAAGAGGCAAGGAAAGCAAAAGAGCGCGTTTCTGATTTCACAACCACAGATCCAGTCACTGTTGTCATATATATTTGTGTTAAACTTTCTTGTGTAAATAGAATTTTTACTTCCTTTTGCTTTCTGTTCAATTTTTAGATCAGGAGTAGGTCGCCCTAAATTTTTTATCCTGATCTTTTCATCTAACGATCGCCTTGAAAAGGGAGTTTTTAACAGCTCATCAACTATATTCATTATGTATGACTAAAGTTTTCTTACCTATGAAAGTAACACAAACCTACACTGAATGATACTGAAATATAATAAAGTGCGATCACAGTTGGAAATAAACTGAAAACTGACACTGAATAACATTTACACAACAGAACACTTTGTTTCAATGTGATACACGTGGGCCTGTTAGATTTCACATTTGCGGAAGTAACACATTGCGCCAATATGAACTTATGGTTACCAATGTTAACAAACAATATAACAAACAATGTTCTGTACGTTCCAATGTGAATAAGGTATGGAGATAATAGTCCTTTTATGGCTCAGTTTGTATCACAAAGATATAATTAGTTATTATAACTAAAATAAAACGTTGTAATACGCTTTAATTAATTTCACTAAATTCTGATGTTTAGTGTGGCACTTAGGTGAGTGTGGCAGGGCTGTTTCGTCTGCTGCCAAAACGATTATAAGGAAAAGAACTAACACTCGTAGCGATTTCATTGATTCCGTGCTTTAGCCAAACGCAGCACGTAGCAGTGTGAAAACGATGGGACAGCGACCGTCAGGGGGGGTAAGAGGGGAAGGTTCTACGCAAGCGCAATATTCACCTACCGTGCTTGATCGCTTTGAGCACGTGGATGCATTCCATTAGCTAACCTTGCGTGTTTACCTTGCTTCGAGAGTTCGTCATTGGCAGTGCTGCCTTTCTTATTACTACCATAATGTGTTATGTTTGTTACATGGTCCTTCAGCATGTCTGTTATGTAATTTAGAAGAAAAAAAAGTAGCGTGCTGCAGCTCTTCAGCACGTAAGGACGAGCCGCCCCTGCTCTTTATTGTTTCAGAAATATTTTTCTTTGTATCATTCTTCTGAACATTCTATCACAGAAGTATTGCCTCTGCTATTGATATTGGATCATTGTGACCTCCTATAAGAATTATTCCCTTTAATGCTTTCCAAGTCCCTGGAAACCATTGTTGGTATATTGTTCATGTAGCACAAAGGTTTCCTCCAGGCTCACTATTTGTACCATTGCTAAGCAGTCTTCGTTAGTGTACATATTCATTACTTTAAAGTTGTATGATATTCTGATACAAGAGAACCCCAGCTTTTATACCCAAAAAGAATATTCTGGAAATATGCTTATCTGTGTTAACCTATTGACTTAATAAATATTAACATATTGTCACGAACTATAAACAGCACTGCACAATGTAAATTTCTGACAGGAAGCTGTAGTTGGTTTTTAATTGTAAATAATGACATTGTTGCTTTATTTCTGTTGCAGACCAAAGATGACCAGATTGCCTGAATGGTGCAGAATGAAGTGGGCAGTCATCATAACAATATTGATCAGCAACACTGCAGTATGTCTGAGTAAGTAGCACTTACACAATGATAAATGCTTAATTAAGTAGTTCTAATATTGTACAGCGTATACAGTGTGCTTCCACAAAAATATGTGGCAATTAACTCAAGATAAGCTCACAGGATATGCAACAGACACTTGAAAACTATTCAGAATGAAATGAAGTAGAATTGCAATATAATAAATTAAGTTTTCAACTAAAGAAAACTGCTTTTGAAAATAAATTTTATTTTGTATATATAAGCAAAGGGTTTAAATTTACACATGAAACTTATTTTATTGTGTATATATTTATTGTAGCTTTAACCTCTTCAGTCATATTAGGGCATTTTTGCTGGTATGTACATATGGGAAATAGTGTGCTATTATGTAGTCTTGAGAGCAAGTTCACACAGCCAGGAGCATTTGGAGAAACAGATGACCACTAGCAAACTCTGCTGCTTCTTCAAGTTCCTTTTATTTGCTCTCCAGATTATTTCTGATGCCAAATTCAAGGCAGAACTAGAACAATAGTGCCCCTGGCAAAAATCAATATCCTAAATGTCAACAGCTGTATTTGTTTTTATGATATGGGATAAGACTGTGCCGTGCTCGAGTGGTTAGATCACTGGACTCTCACCTTGGCGGCCCGGGTTTGATCCCAAGCGACCGCATGTGGGATTTTTGGTGGACAAAGTGGCACAGGAGTGGATTTTCTCCGGGTTCTCTGCCATCGCATTCCACCGGTGTTCCATCTTAATTGCCTGCAGTACCATTTGTAGTAAAAGCGGGCGTTAAACACTATAAAAAAAGAATAATATGGGATGGTTGGTTCATGGATTGCTTTTTTACTTCATAAATGTCAAAAGGTGCTGTTAGTTTTGATTAAAACAGCATAATGGTTCCTTTAGAAAATTTTAATTACATAAATACATCTGCTTCTGTTCTTGTGTGAACCTGTACATGGGCTTGTAAATTGCTTCTTAACAAATCTGCTAGTACTGTTCTTATTTTATACTGCATAGTTTTTCATAGAAGCTCGTCTATATCTGCATATGATTAATAGATGAAAACTACTGACATATCTGACTGGTGCAAACTTTGACTGGTTTCACCTTTATTGTGATGCACATGGGAGGAGGAAAATGTTACAGATTTATTAAAAATTCAAAAAGTATCATATTGTGCGCACATTAGCTTTACTTTTAAAGATTATAACATTTTGTGGATATTGAATCTTATATAAAAGTAAAATATTTGCACTTTCACCTCTTCAATTTGTATCCATATTCTTAAAAGTTTGAATTTTTAATCTTCTGTAAAAGATTATAACTGCTCCTCTTCTAGCAAATAGCATATTTATTTATTTACTTATTCATCCTTTGGAACATATACATGTTATTGGACACATAAAGTTTAAAACAGAATAAATATATATATACATGGATACAATAAATGCAGCCACATTAATAACAAAATAGAAAATATTTGCCTATGTCATAAGAATGCCTTGCATAACATATTCATAGTGAATTACTTAACTAAACAATTTCAAAAAATTGATTAATTGATTAAAAACATAATTTTGCCATCGAGTATATTGAAAAATGGAGCTTAGCATTTATTTGGATTTTAAATATTCTGTTGCTTTCAGTGACTTATTTGTTAGTGCACTATATTGATTTAGGTACACAATACTAATTAAATTATTCAACTGAGCAAAATTGGTTAGAAAGCAAGAATCTATTTAAGTCAGCTTTGAATTTTTTAACAGACCATATACTCCTCAGACTAGAAGGTAAATTATTATAGAGTTCTAAGCTATTATATTTAAATGACTTTTCAAATAGTTTAGTTTTATGAGTACGAATGTACAATTTCTTTTTATTCCGCATGTTATGAGAATGATTCTCAGAATTTTTAATGAGATCACTGAGATTGGATTTAACATTAAGGTTTCTTTTGAGTGAATGCAAGGTAAAGTTAATATGTTCAATTTTTTAAAATGTTTCCTACAACTTTCTCTTTTTGAAACACTCATTATAGTTCTCAATGCTTTTTTTTGCAGTTTGAAAATCTGGTTAGAATTTAAACATTTGAATCTGTCTTAGTAGAATAAATAAACATGTTATTACTTTAAAAAATACTAGCTATATATTAATGATATCCTTAACCATGATTTTTGCCATCTTACTATAACAGGCATGATTCATATTTATTTCTTTGTAGTTATCTGTGCAAAAAGTGATAGGTAACTGCATTATTTATCTTCAAACATATTTATCTGAGAACATTAATGATAGCAATGACTTCCTGATTGTATATAATTATACCTCTTTTTGCAGGTCGGGTGGCATTTGAGAAACTGACAGAACTGGACTACAGAGGAAGTACCTACTATACAGTTAAGAATCTGTCATTATACGAGTGTCAAGGATGGTGCAGAGAAGAGCCTGATTGCCAAGCAGCTGCTTTCAGGTACACCATCATTTTGTGTCATTATTTCCACAGGTCAAACATGATGTATTCACGGTTTGTCCTGACAGTTCTGTTGCTCAAGGGCTCTGGTATGTGCTGTAATCTACATAAAACCCATGTATTACTGCACCACCAGATGTTTGATACAGTTATGTGTATAGATTTGCATTGATAATAAATTGTATGAGGAGGGCAAATAGACAAGTGACTTCCCTATTCTTTCCAACATTGCACAAATAGAGGAAAAGTGAATGTGGCTTCCTGAGATGACCTTTGTAGAAAATGCAATGGTGAATTGGTTGTTGTTCAGCACAAATCAAATAATGTCCATTGAGGTGTAAAATTACTACAAAATGCAACTTAAATTAAAAGATGCATTGGTTTTGTAAATATTATAGGTGCCATTAAATAATGCATTGACTACAATGGCCAGTAGAATTAAAGAGTTATAAACATTTTTATAGAAAATAAGTTTGTCACCAGCAGTTTGGTTACTGAGTAGGGTATAGTGTAAACAAACTGATGCTCCTTTGAGTTCACCTCACTGTTGAAAAAGTTTCCAGTTATCAGTCAAAATGTTTTGTCTCATTATTACTTAATGAATAATCAGATTTTAGGAAAGGAAACTCATGATTAAACTATTTATTATCCAACAAACAATTGAAAAGCATGCACCATGCAGAATTAAATATACCTCACTCTTTATGTGTTGTTTATAGACTTACCATGAGAAAGAATTTTATCTAATTAATAGAGCAAAATTATGAGAAATAAGACTTAAAAGAGATCCTTTACTCCTCACAAATACCACAGATACAACTTTAAAGTAAAAATTGGAAATGTTGTGAGGATAAAATATTAGCTGCTCAGAGAGTTAAACAAGATTATGAGGTCCCAAGACGATTCCCCAGGTCCTGGGCTCAATTTCTAGTTTGTGAGGGGAATTTAATTAGAATCATTCCCTATCCCTCATAGAGTCTGGAAGTATTAATATGGGAGTGAATGTGTGTGTTTTAATAATATAGTATTGAAAAAAACATAATTAAGAAACCCTACAGTTCAGCAAGAAAACACCAGTAGTTGTTTCTAAAATAAAGCTCCTAATATGATCATAGAAGTTAAAAGGGTAAATGAAACTAAAAAAAGTATATGGTATAACTGATTCTATTTAACATTTATCTGGAAGATGTAGTTAGTGCTTGGAAAAATTCAGATTGCATTGCATTACATTTTGACATCAGATTTAGTCTTAATATACAAAATATTAGTATTCTTTTATGTGCTGAAAATGGGTCCTTACTTTCCTCAAAAGTTTTTTTTTTTCCACATATGAGCTAGGTATGAAGATGTTATATGCTAAAGTAGGTATACAAAATGTTTTACATTATAAAAGCACTAACACACTATAGCAATGAAACACATGGCTTCACAACATACCAACCTCTGCACAAAAACTTTGTGTCAGCTGATTAACTGACACATGGAGAAGAGGGAGAAATAGAACATGATAGAAACAACACAGTGCAGAGCAAACAACCCCATATAATATGATTATGTATACAAAAGAAACCTCTATAGAACAAAAATTATTTTACTTATGACTTTTTTTTGTTTTGTTATGTTTCAGTTTTGTGGTAAATCCCTTAACACCGATACAAGAAACACTCTGCCAATTGCAGAATGAGACATCTGCCAACAATCCAGCTGCAGTACCCCAGAGATCTGTCAACATGTACTACATGGTCAAACTGCAGATACGATCTGGTAAATCTGAATTGGAAATATCTTATCTCATAAGGAACATTCCAAAATTTCATCTCAAAATATCTGCAAAAAATCATCTTATTTTAAAGTGTGCAATCTTGAGTATTTTGCTTCATGGTTTAAAATACTATATTAAAATTATACCATAAACATAAAAATAAGCAGCTAAAACTCTTTAATTTTTTCTGTTTGTTTCATGCTGTAGATACTGCATTGCAGATTGAAAGGTTATTTAAATGTTTTACAGTTGAACAAAATTAATCAATAAAGGAATCATCCTAGAGAATAAAAAAATCACCCATCAACAGAGAATAGATAAACACTCCAGTAATTCTATAAAAACAATCTAGAACTGGAACAGTTACCTTTACCATCAGCTACAAATGCTAATAACATATAGAAGTTCAGTGTTATAATAACAAGTGAATGCATGGTACCGCTCATGTTAGGAGAGATAGTAAGATTGATTTTCTTTGTTTTCTTCTTTACAGATAATGTTTGTTTAAGACCATGGACTTTTGAAAGGGTTCCTAACAAGATGATCAGAGGTTTGGATAATGCTCTTATATATACTTCAACTAAAGAGGCTTGTCAAGCAGCTTGCTTAAATGAGGTAGGGTATGAATGTCTATGGTGTATTATACAATTATCTGCTCAAATATAAACATTATATCTCTTTTCTTGGTATTATTCTTATTTGCTATACTAATATTCTATCTTTAAAGAAACACTTTATTTCTGTGATAGTACCTATTAATATAACAATTAATAATTGTAACAATTCTCCACTTATATTTTTGAAATCCAAGGACTAGTTTTACAATAAAAGATCTACTGCATCGTCAGCTCAATTTCTTTTTGATCTTATTTATTTACATTGTTATGGTTATGTAATAGTTACTGCAATACAATGTAAATAAACAAGATCATAAAGAAATTGAGTGATGATGCAATAGATCATTTCATTGTAAAATTAGTCCTTGAATTTAAAAAAGATAAGTGGAAAATTTTTACAATTACAACAAAATATCAAACAGTAGTTGATTGAATTCAAGCCAAACACAAATTTTATCTTAGATAACACATGTTTAAGTAAAATCATGAATAAGACTGAGAATCCATGACTGCCAATATATCCAACAAAAGCAGAAGAAAGTTTTAAGAAACTCATTTTTCATTCTTAGGGATTATGTTTACTACCCCAAATAAATGAAACACTTTTAAACAAAGAACTTCAATGATAATTCTAGAAATATGATTACTATTTAGTCTCATTAATAACAATAAATATTAAAATTCCATTTACAGCATCGCTTCACCTGTCGTTCCCTGGAGTACAACTATGTGACACTGCAATGTCATCTGAGTGACTCAGACAGGCGCACGACTGGACAATATGTGCAGTTTGTTGATGCGCCTGGTGTTGATTTCTTTGAAAACTTGTGCCTTAAAGGTAATGTAATCCTTTCTAACCCATGATCACCCTAAATTTTTAGGATACAGCAACTGAAAAACATGTGCTTAAATTCTCATTTTCAGTCAACTTAATTGAAATCATATTTTCTGTCAAGTTATTTAACAATTAATCTATGTTACTAGTAACAAAATAAATACCTACTGTATTTAAATGTAATTCCTTTTAAAATTTTAAGTACTATAATCTCATTTTACAGTGTAATGATAAAAATTGAATGTTTCTTTTATAGGTAACCAAGCCTGTAAAGGAAATCGACAGTATCAGATACCCAGAATTGGTGTTTCTGAAGATAAAGTATCACAATATGTAAGCCTGCATTACTACGTTGATAAAGAATTGCAGGTAAAGAATATTTTATTTCAGCAGGCTTCTACTTTTAGATACTAATGAAAATGTACAATATTCAAATAGACATTGCAAATTCTTATTTAACAAATGTCATAAACTTTGTGATTGTTAGCAATAAAACTAATACCACTAATAGTCTTCTGAGGACTAAAATGAAATGTATCATAATAATATACTGCTTGTAGATCACAGCATTCTACTGAATAAGTTCAAGCATATGGTATTAGAGGATTATTTAATGAATGGTTTAAATCTCATCTTGTAAATAGATACCAGTTCATACACCTAGACTATCTAAAAATAGTTAGGTGCAATTCAGAGTAAAATAGTGCTTCAAGGCGTATCCCAGTGTTGATATTCGGTCCATTTCTGTTCCTTTATACATTAATGATTCAAGTCTAAATACAACAAGCAATAATATAAAATTAATTCTCTTTGTTGATGATACCAGCATACTAATGTTGGGTAAAAACTCTTAATGATCTATTAAACTACATTAATGACAAGATTGCCAAATGGCTCCAAATAAATTAAAAGTACACAAATAAAAATCTGATCCTATAGGATTTCACTATAATTTAAAGAACACAACTCATTTCAAATTTAAATATAGGCAACAAATCACTTTTCTAAGCACCAAATACTAAATTTCTGAGAATGTAATTGGACAAACAGGTAAAATGGGAAAAACAAATTCAACTGATAGCATTAACACTGAGTGGTTTTAATTCTTTATTAAATCCATGAGAGAATTGGACAAAAATGTATTGAGAATTATATACTTTACTTATTTCTATTCTGTAATGCCAAGGCATACTAAGTTAGGGTAATGCAAGTGATTAGTAAAACTATCTGGATTGCAGATAACAGCAATATATTGCATTGTAAATGTCCCTTCTTCTATCAACCCAAAACCTCTTTATAGAATTACTCACAATCTTCTGTGAACTTATGAACTCCTCCTGACAAGATCTTTGCTTTCTCAATCCAAAACGTACATACTCATAAAACAAGAAGTAAAGCACATCTATGTATTATAAACCACAATACACTTTTATTCACACTTAATTTTGAACATAATGCATATTGTTAAACAACAAACTGCCTGAAAACATTAAATATATAACATTGGAAAAAAAGGTACAAACTGGCTCTAAAACATTTTAATGGGAGGCTATTCTTAGTAGTAGAATATTTAAATTATAGATCTCAAAGCTTCCTAAATGTGTGTGTTTTGTAAATACTTATGTAATGTTTTTTATGTATTTTATTTATTTTAGTTTTTAAGCTTGATGAAAATTCAAATGTTGAATAAAATATATTATAATTATGATTATGCAGAACATGTTTAAAATTCATATAGGTTTAAACCTTTTTTGTTTTACAAAATATTGAGAAGAAACTGATATGAATTGGTAATATGTATATTGTTTTGTTATTGTTAATATCATCATCAAATAATCTTCACTATATTAAAAACTAAACCAAATATTTACTGTTAATACAGATGAACACATTCATCATTGGATTCTTCTTTACCTTAGTTAAATGAATCATAATTATATCATAAATATAATAATATTAGTATACTAATGAGAACACACTCCTTGCAGTTCAGTAGGTGCCAACAGTGCATACTCCAAATCACAATTGATTTTCAGGCAATGAGAACCTAAAAATAAGAAGTGTATCACAAACCTTCAATTTTTTGTAAACTAATAGTTTCTGTTGCCAAGTTTTGTTTAATAGTCCTCACACGTAGATACACTGCTTGAAAATTCCATTAATTAAAATTTACAGTTTAACCATGATGATATTCCTGTCTGTTTACAGGAAATTAAATTTATATTATTAAATAAAAATGTCAATTGTCTTTATTTTGCATTTTCATAGGTAACCAGTGAAGCTGCATGTCGTCTTGCCTGTGAGATTGAAAATGAGTTCCTTTGTCGCTCATTCTTGTACAGAGGACCTCCTATTGGAAGCTCTTACAACTGCCAGCTCTTCCATCTAGACCACAAGACACTACCAGATGGTCCAAGCACATATCTCAATGCTGAGAGACCTTTGATTGACAATGGTGAACGAGTTGGAACTTACTATGAGAATGTTTGTGAAAGTAAGTATTGAATAGTCACAAATTTATATATATATGTACTGGATGATTCAAAAATACTTTTACAACATTTGGGGACAGATTCCTGACATAAAATATATGTTCATATGAACATGTGCTCTAAAATGCTTCATTTTTGCATTATCAATTTATTAATGAAAGTCACCTTCAACAGCTTTCGGGGTCCAACTTAATAACCTCATTTATTAATGTAGTCATTCATAGAAGGCTTTGACCCATTTTACCTTGCAGAGTGGCCTTGTGTTGCCATGGCTGCTTGTTAGTATTTGTCATTTATCAGATGTGTAATACATTCCCAAAGCACCTTTACCAGTGCTGTTTATAGGAACTTCATTCAGAACACTCTCCCACACCTATTAGAAATTGTGCCTCTGCAAATAAGAAGAAACATGTGGTTTATGTATGATGCTCCAGTACATTTTAGTCTCATTGTCCAAGATGCACTGCTGGTATCTAGCTTAACAGATGGATAGGTAGAGGGGGACCAGTTCCATGGTCTACACGTTGCTCTGACTTCAATCGTTTGGGGGCACCTTAAACCTTTGGTTTATGCACCAGACATCCTAGATGAAGAAACTCTTAATCTACATGTCAAGTATGCCTGCGAAATCATGTGGAGTAACTTTAAGTTCAATGGACTCCAAGATCATTTGAGCAGCATTTCACCAATTTCATTCATCATCCGACATGACCAACCAAGTTAAAGGACGTTAAACATACAAAAAAATAATAATAAAAAAAATTATTGAAATTAAAATCTACCTAGGCAGTAAAGTTATAATCATAAAATGTTAATGTATGTTTGTTATTTTTTAGATTTAAAGACTAATGAGAATTTTTATTTCTAAAATCCATTTTGAATGTGTCAAAATATTATTTTTATAATTTGATGCAAATGATTTGTTTCCTTAGTCATGTGTTACATTTTGAAATCTAAGCACTCAATACACCAACATATTATTAGTTAAGAGTGAAAAAAACAATGAGGAGATTTGAATAAAAGTTGTAAAATCCAGATATTAAAAATTTTCTTGGCATATAATGATATAAATTAATGCACCTTTGCTGAAAATCTGCTAACACAAATGCTTTTGGCCTTAATCAATGAATATAGCATATACTTCAAACTGCAATTACACAATGTTTATTCTAATCTCAGATGCAGTTTTGAAAAAATAAAAACTCTAAATTAGACTAAAAATACATGACCAAGCTCTCATATCACTTCTCCTTGTAGTTAAGCCTTGAATGATTCAAAGTGCCAAGTGACACATTTTAAAAGAATTTTTATAGCAAAGTATGCTGTTATATGTGAAAATTAATTCCACATATTACAACATTAATTTTTTACTAACTGTAAAATGAAATAATTTACATAAATTTATATTCAACATTTACAACAATTAAAGAATAATACACATTATTACACAGTTGGTATGTAAACCATACCATGGTCATGTACATACTAATAAATGCTTTCTGATAATTTGCAGAACCAACTGGTAATCCTCAGGACACTTTACCCCTAGTGTTTGACAGTACAGAAGATCCAACTATTAATAACTTGACACGAACTGATATCAACTGTGATAAGACTGGCACCTGTTATGATGGTAAGAACATTTCTATTATATTATAAACAAAAATGAACTAAGTAAAGAAAACAATATATGACAATGTAGTTTTAATGTCCTTTTACACATTGCTAAACACAGCACCAAATTATTTAAATATTTGGGATCGCTTGCAAAATAGATATTTAGATTATGTCTTTCACTTTGTGTTAATTAAATCTGTGAGCAATGTGTTGAATGGTATCTAAACAGTACCTAGCTATTAAGATTAAATGATAAAAATTTTAGTCGGTTTTTGTAACACAAAACATCACTTAATAAGTATTTATTGGGACTGGTTTCAGGAACACTTGTCAGGGATAATTTGCCACTGTCAGAGGAAAGGGATGTAAGTCCAAAAATATGATTTGAAAAAGATTTCATATTTGATTGATACACACACACACCAGGTGGGCAGCACTACCTCAGATGGTTATGTCATTCACTGATGTGGAGCTGCTAGTTATGACTAATGAACATTACCAGTTGATAGCACTGGCAACATAGTGGACTTAGTCTTAAGCTGCTAAATATACCTTTTTTTTTATAGTGTTTAATGCCCGCATTTACTACCATGGCACCACAGGTGATGACACTGGTGATACATGGAATGATGATGGAGCCCTGTGGAATGCGATGGCAGGGGAAACTGGAGAACCCGAGAAAACCCACCCCTACGTCGCTTTGTCCATCACAAATCTCACATGCGGTCGCTTGGGATCGAACCCGAGTCATCTAGGTGAGAGGCGAGTGGTCTAACTACTTGGCCATGGTGTGGCCCTAAATATAGCTGAGGGACGTTTTTTAGAAGTAGAGGAGTGGAGCAGTTGAGGCCAAGCAGAGCAACAGCAAGATATTGCCAAGCCATCTGTGATCCGGGGTATAGCCAAGGGATCTGTTAAGTTACAGTTTGCAACTTGCCAATCTAATAGATTTCCATCACCCCTTTAGGTCGCAACTGCTCCAACCATCTACTTCTAAAAAACATCCTTTAGATTATGTGTTGCAGTTTAAGGTCCTCAACATTGAGCTACATCTTTTGGCTAAGGACCCATTATGACTGGCAGTATTTGTTAGGCATACATTGCTAGCACTACATCAGTGGATGAAACAACCAATTGCGCTATGCTACCCACCAAGTGTGTATGCATGTCAAAATCAGCTACAAGTACAGAATACTTTCAAAATTACATGTTTATACTTATACTCCTTTCTCCCTATTCCAGTGAATTATCTTTCATTCCACACATTCCTCTAAATTTCTGCCCCTTGTATTCCTTTCAATTTCATCACAAATGTTTTGATCTGTGCAGCTCTCACCCTTACCTCTGCCGCCTTTTTCTACATAGCTTTCTCTACCCCATTCTTTCTTTATTTCCCTATATTCTTAATGAATTTTTATTATTGAAGCTACTAAATATTTCCAGAATTTCATTATATTCAGTTCTTTGTATAACTTCTTTGTTATACATATACATCTTACTATAAATAATTCCATTTCAGTTTTATTAAACAGTTTTGAAAAATGTTTGCACTTTCATTTAATGGAAAATAACAAGATAATTATTTTACATTGAATTTAATCAGCTATAGTGCATCTAATTTGTTGATGTGAATGTGGGATGTATTACAACCATTTCTGCAACTTTAGCTATATACAGCAATAAGTCTTGTTTTCAATATAGGATATCAGTGAAATAAATATATGTGGCATAACAGCAAATGAAAGCGAGTCAGGTGGCTCAGGCATTTTGCCTGGGAGTGGCATTTGGGAGGTTTGGGTTCACTCTCCGTTGACCGCACACTCTAACCCTGGGCTTTTCCGTGGTTTTCCTGGGATTGCTTATGCGAATGCTGGGGTGTGTATATCTACCATGGTTCCTTTCTCTTTCATTCCTTCATTTCATTTCCCTTCTTCTATAAGGTTGGTGCAGGTGTGGCTTGAGGCCTGCAGGCAGATGGCACAGTTGCTTGCTCTGAGTGAAACTGTCTTCCCCCTGGTTGTGCTGGTTGAGGCTAGGCGCTATTGTACAGGCATCCTTTCGGCCTCCTGGCGCGCCAGGGCTGCCATCTGGTAACTGTTAGGGACTTCCATACATCTCTGCACTTAGCTCCATTGTTTCCTGTGTGCTGGCTTGTTCTTTCCCCTCCTCTCATCCCTTCCCCCGGGGGAGGGGTGGTAGGCTTCAATAGATCCATACCAGGCCGCAGTTGCCAAGTTGTCCCCCACTGCTAACATGCTCTACCCTCTACCCCAGCAAATGACTGCATAATGTATAAATGGTATGCTGTATTACACCACACCTTAAGCACTCTCAGATACATATTGATATGCATTTTTCTGCTACAGTTTCAGTGAACTGTAAGGATACAAGGATAGCTATACAAGTAAGAACAAACAAGCCTTTCAATGGAAGAATATATGCTTTGGGCAGATCTGAGACATGCAACATTGATGTTCAGAACAGCGACCTGTTCAGACTGGATCTAACCATGAGTGGCCAGGACTGCAACACTCAGTCTGTGGTAAGAAATCTTTCACTCTAATCCAAACATCATAATAAAGTAGCTCAGGATTAAAAAAGAAATAAATAAATGAAAACAATGAATCTAATGTGTGATATTTGCTTGTGTTTTGCACAGACTGGTGTGTACACTAACACAGTTGTGCTGCAGCATCACAGTGTTGTAATGACTAAAGCAGACAAGATCTACAAAGTGAAATGCACATATGACATGTCTTCAAAGAATATCACATTTGGAATGATGCCAATCAGGTTGGTATTCTTACTTAAGACTTAGAATGTGTATTTCTATTAGCACTTTATTGACTGTCTATTATAGTTTATTTCATTGCCATTTAAACTATGGTATTTTGCTCTGGGGTAGCAGTGGGGAAGTCCACCAAGTATTTTTGCTCCAGAAGAAATCTCTTTGAATAATTAAAAATTGTGTTTCTCGCCAACATTGTGGACCTATTTTTAAAGAATTTGGAATTTTAACTGTGGCATCTTTGTATGTATTTGCATGCTTGAATTTTGTTCATCTCCAAAAACAGATGAGTTACTTTTCTCTGACATACATGCCCATGATAAAAGGGGTAGAAATAACATGGTACCTACTAAATTTTGATTACAGAAATCTCTTAAACATTCATCTTTATTTTGGAGTGAAATTATATAATAAACTACCTTTAAGTATAAGACAAATTGAAAATGCAAATTCTTTTAAAATTGGTGTTAAAAACAGAATTAAATGACTTAATTTTTACAATATACAAGAATATTTAAATATAGATGCGTTTTAATGACTTGTTGATGAAACCTTTTGCATTGCATGCATACAAAATGGTGAAATAAATTATCATTATCATTTAAATCTGGAAAACATTGTATTTCTTACTACTGTCTCAGAACTGACTGCTCCTATTGTTTCTTATGAATTTTTCCTGTAAATTTTCGCTAATACACTGCTATGAACTTTTGTAGAGATCCTGAGATGATCAGCATCACCTCTGCTCCAGAGGCTCCACCTCCACGCATTCGCATTGTTGACAGTCGAGGACGTGAAGTTGAGACAGTGCGCATTGGAGACAAGTTGACTTTCCGCATTGAGATACCTGATGACAGTAAGTTACAAATACCTTTGTTGTGGAAATTCATTATCTGTTTCTTGCGTTTAATCAACTCAATTCCTTCACCATCCACCATTTAAATGAAAACGATAGAGAATAATTCAGTAATTTAAATTTACAAATGCTCCAGAAAGCATAATTTACTTCTTTTTACTTCATAATTTACTTTTAATTCACTTCTCATTTAATGTTTGCATTCTTCAAGAATGTTAGCATGTCCTCACTAATGATCTATCTAATTCTTGATAAGCAAATAATAATCACAAGCCAATGGATCATTTTGAACTCAGTTCTTCAAATGAAAAATTTAACATTTCAATTTACGTATTGCATTAATAAATAAATAAATGTTATTGTCATTCAATTTGTACAGCAATAGACGTCAAATTATAATACACTATATTCAGTTTCATGAAATTCATTAATAGCATAAAGAGAATTATTCAGTAGCAGCTTATATAATCTAGCTTTATTATAGGTAATTCTTTTTGATCCAACCCCAGCTTGTTGTACATCTTTAATTCCAGAACTACATGAGAGTTATGTGACTTGGTTAATCTTTGATAAAGTATTTCTAAACAAGTGCAACTCCTAGTATTATAGTTGTGCACGTCTTCCCTATCTGCTAATGTTGAAATATTATTTCTAGCATACAATAATACATGATAACTACTGTCAAACACTGCAGTCTAATAAATAATGGTTTACAATGATCTAATTTACATCCATATGAACTAAAAATATGCTTTTGAATCTTTATAATAGTTCACTTTTTGCATGACCAAACTTTCAAGAGAATTTAGAGTTTCAAAGAATGCACTAAAACTGGTTTAAAAATGAATATATCTGAAATAATTCTTAAAGAAAAAAGAATATTGGAAATTTGTTAATGCAAATGTTTTTAATGAATAAAAAGGAAGAGTTACAAGTTACCATTTAGAAAGTTTAACTTCTTAGCTATACATAATATTTTAATTCTGTGATGAAACAAAATATTTTAAGACAAAACATTCCAAAATTTGAAAAGAAATGGAAACAAAAATACATAAAAGATAACCAGAAATTATTTACAAAACATTAACATTCATTATGCATCTTTCAGTTATTTCTTAAAATAGTTTCATTAGTAAACCATCTCCTATTTTTGTTTCAGCTCCTTATGGAATTTTTGCAAGGAGCTGTGTTGCAATGGCTAAAGACTCCAAAAGTACTTTCCAGATCATTGATGATGAAGGGTAAGTAGAGAACTTACATTTTTTAAATTTGATTTCCGCAACCTGTCTTTCAAGTGAGAATGTAACAGATTAATGCTAATTTAATTTCAAAAACAAAGACTGATTTACAATAAACCAAGAATAGAAACCAGAATGAAAACATGAATACATATCACTGACATTGACAATAAAATGGAAAGTGGATTTTAGACATTGTAACATCATTCACCTGTTTTCAATTCAGCTAATGTTAAAATTCTATAGAGTAAACATTTTCTAAATACAAATCAATTAATATTTCTGAATTATCTGGTGAAACCACTAATCAGTGCATTATATCAAGCATCACCACTTTATTAATGGCATACATTAGTTTTTTTGTTTGTTTGTTTTTTCATATAAACAAACTACAGATGACAATTTTGCTAGAAGAACCAAGATTGTATGGACTTGAGAGAATTAAGAATGATCATTTATTGGAAATTCTTTTTCATTTTCAAATTCTAATTTCATTTTCCTAGCTTGCAATAGAAAGCTCTAGCACCTGTTTCATACTATGGTGTTCTTTAATACTTTTTATAATGAAGAGTCCAATATGCATAATAGGGTTCTAATTTGACATTCTCTGGAACAAGACAACTGACTAAGTCTTTTTTCCAATTTTTTGAGATTTTGGCAAAGCTTCCCATTAATTATGAATGTTCACATAATATATGCATTTTTTGCATTTTTGTTTTTGTTCTGGTCTCATCTTTATTTAACTTGAAAATTAACTGTAACCCCAACTATTTTAGTATTTTCTCCTCAAATGATCCAAACAACATCAAAATTTATTTATACTCTGTAAGAATTTACCACCACCAAGTAAATTAAACATCAACTGTGCTTAGTATACTGTTGGGGATAGCAAACTAAATATTTTTTATAGAATAAACAGCTCAATAAAGAACTTATGAGGTAAATAAATAGATCTGTAGAGGAACACAATTGGGCATAGGCATATATGGTCTATCTCCATGGACAAATATTAGTAGGTATAAGCTAACCCTGGATAGCTGGTAAAAGGAAGGGTAAAAGCATAGCTCAGGCAGGTATTTCTAACGCTTTTAATTCAATTCCATGACCTTAACTCGGTCTTGGGCTATGCGGCAAAGAACATACATCAGTTATCATTTAGTTGTCTGATTTGTGCTGCCATCTGTCCTTGCTTTAGTCAACTATTAGGAATTTTAGAAGATTTAGTAATATTGGCTGCTCTCGGGTAACCGCATAATTTTCTTTGAAGGTGGTGGGTGAACTGTTTGTTACGTTTGTGTTCTTAAATGTTAAAATGCTGCATTTTCTTCGATTTTTGTGAACTGAAGCTGAAATTCAGGATAAAATGAGGCTGTGGAAAATTCTAATTCCGAGGGAGAGTTTTTCGAACTTTGAATGAATGGTGTGTAAGCTGCTTTATGCACTTTTTTTTCAAACTCCTATTTGATACTTGTTGTAAATTTAAAATTAAATATTAATACTGAAGTTATGACTATTTTCTTACTTGTTGAGAAATCCTTGAATACCTTACTTTAAGATTGTCCCAATATTTTTTGGCAGATTTAATTGATGTACTGCAAATAATAACTAAAAGTAGGCATTAAAACCCTGAGTTTCTTGGCACTTCAACTTCTGGAACGCCTGGACTTCAATGTGTTAAAGGCGAGTAGCCAAGTACCAAAATGTCTTGCAGTCTTTCTTCCTCAAATGAGATTTTACAGACATTTTTTCTGACATATAGTAGAATACTGACACCTTTTCTTGACCAAAAATGTATCAAGCTGGAGGTTTCACTAAATATGGGGGGTTTGAGTGGTTGCATGTGCATAGAATTTTGGAAAACTCAAAAAATAGTTTGAATATTCAGAATTATATAATAGCATGCTGCATATCTTTACAATATGTTAAAATTGTTTTGTTATACTTTGTGCAAAATGCTATTAATAGATTGAATTTTAGATGTCCTGTGGATCCCACCATCTTTCCAAGCTTCACTCCTGATGGCAATGCACTGCAGTCTGTGTATGAGGCATTCCGATTTACAGAATCATATGGTGTCATCTTCCAGTGTAATGTGAAATACTGCCTTGGACCTTGTGAGCCAGTAAGTAAAAATTTAGTAGATACAACTACAACAAGATGTTAAACAATTCCTGCTCTATTGTGAGATATAGGTGCAGGATAAATGTGGTGAATTTTGCCCCCACATATTGGGTAAAAAATTGGCACACTTCAGAACCTGAAGTACTAATGAGAGAAAAAAAAGTTAACACTCGCCTTCCATTCACATGATTTTCTCTACAGCTCTGTAACAAATTATTGTTAAGTTTATGCTTCTATCTACTTTATGCTAATCGAGATAAACAGTAGCAGAAATGCTTTATTGTAAGTATAAGAGAAATAATGTACTACACTAGGCTAAAATGATAGATGTTTAAAAAGCAGGTTGCCATGTGGATAAATTCATTTCTTTACATTACCAGAAGTACACAACTTCCCGTATGTGAAAAGTTTAAGTATTTTAAAACTGAAACAAATAACAAGGAATGTCTCAAAAATAGTCAACCCCACGAAAAAAATGTATATGACATAAATTATGTGTTTCAACAAGGTCTACATATTTTGTGCAATAAGTTTTTGCCTATCTCTTATGGTTGACTAGTTACACAAAAACCAGCAAAATTCATCCAGAATAGAGAGGTTTTCATGCCATTCCCAGAAAATTTAAGATATAAATTTTATTTGTTGTGCAGATATCTTTAATATATGGTATTTTAATCAAAATTGTTGAGGCCATTTTTGAGAAAATAACAATTTTCAAACACATTTCCACGTATAGAGTAGTTTGAGGTGGGGGGGACTTTTCTCAAAATCTTTGTGCCGTATCCTTGGAATCTTCCGAGGAATCTGAACTTAAATACCAAGTTTGGTATTTTACTGACTTTTTGTTTTTGAGTTATCGTGCTAACAGACACACAGACCTTTTTCTAAAATGCTTTCTTTTGGATATAGTGACTGTAAAACGTGTACTTCCGTTGAAATCTTGGTATTAAATTTTTGGGTGGAATGCAATACCTTCTCTATACACTATGTACCTAGTATGTGTAGAGAAAGTAAAAATTGAATGTGTTACATTCACATGACTTACTCTACCCTCTATTGCTTATTACTAGGAATACAAATTATTCTCATGAAAGTCTTATTACTTCCTTTTAATCAAGACAGAACTTTCCAAAACGTACATTATGCATTACACATTTCATTATAGATACAAAGAGTATAGCAATAGTCAAATGCATTAGAACTGCATACTATATGATCTCCATTACTTTCCCTGACATTGTAAGAAACAACTGAAAATTTACAGGTATTTAAAAGAATGACAAAATATTGACAAATTTGAACATTTAATAATGGATATCTTGGAAAGGGCTGATACACAGAAAAGTTGTGTGAAATAAATTGTATATTTTAAAGAGAGCTACATTTTTAAGTGTAGTATATTTCAATCTATTGCTTAACATTTAGCAATTATTTAAGATATTTTAAACTTCCTTTCGAATGAAGAGGGCTCCTTGAGCAATTTCCAGAAAATTTAAGATATACATTTTGTCATGAAATATCTTTATCATGTGGTATTTGAATTAAAATCATTAGAATCACTTGAGAGAAAATAAAAAATTTAGAAACATTTTCAATGTAAAGGGTAGTTAGAGATGGAAAGGGATTTTCTTGAAAATTATGCTGCATCTTTGGAAAGCACTGAACTTAAATACCAAGTTTGATATCGTTCCAAAATTTAGTACTTGAATTATATGTTAACAACACTTAGACACATACACAGACTTCTTTCTAAAAATGCTTTTTTGGATTCAGAGGTGGAATTTCAGGTGAAATCTTAATACCAAATTTTTGGATAGAATGCAACTTCTATACTTACTATGTACAGTCCAGTGCACAAAAAATGTACAGATATGAGGAAAGCCATTTAGGTTGGTAGGTGAACGGCATCACTTTTCTGCCATGTCCCCAGTTCAAAACCCTATCAGCTATAGAAGGTGTGATTAGTAACATGCGTATACTCTTTGTTTCACAGTGGGAAAGGCAAGCCAGAGGTTTAGAAGACTTTAGATCCATTTAAACATATAATTTGGAAAGCATCTGATTTTAATTTGATTATAATATATCATTTGTTGTTGAGAAAAGAAGCAAAAGCCAGATAGCAAATCCTTTACCAATAATGAAAAGTACTAAATTTGCATTTGGGGGTGGGGGGTGGATGAGGGATGGAGCCAATATATCTGCTTTATTATATGTGTATTACTAAACTCCACATTACACATTTTATTTAGCATTATGCCATTTCATTACAAAATAAGTCGCTATAAATTAAAGTTCAAAACACACAAAATATATCAAGCATGCAAAAGTTTCCTCAAGTATGTTTCATAAAGTAAACAATCATAACACCAAGATGGTCATGGAACTAAAGTATGCTATATTTTAATAATTAATCCATTAACTTCCTGTTCCTTATAACAGCATTCATTCTTCCGGGAGAAGATATTGACAATTATTCCACTCGGGTTTAATTGTTTCCTTACCCTTCCCTTTGCACTACTCACCATGGCCACATTTGCTTATCAGTCATTGCTTGTGTGGGACTTGAATACAAACCAATAGAATATGGGTGAACCCAGGAATGGTGCAGAATACAAATGGTGAAAAGGTTCCACCAATGTTAAATAAAGAAACATAACATGCTAATAGCATTGGCATATTCCCGTGCATCAGACTGTACATGGTAGAAAAGTCAAGTAAAAAAAATGTCCGTAGAAGTACATTGGGCAAGTGGTGGCTGCTGATTTCTCACTACACAGCACAGAATGCAATTTCATAAACAAAGAAAACAAAAATAACTTTCTGGCTTGTTGATGATAAGAGTTTCATGAAAGTTAGTTGCTACCTGCACAAGGGCTTGTGTTTTATGCCAATTCAAGAGAATTGGAATGAAGACAATCTCTTGAGATAGGACACATGTGCTTAGGTTTAACACCCAAAGCATTAGTGTATTTGCTTCTTTTAACTTTCTCTGACTATATATGGTAAATAAAAGAAGCACTGCATTCCAAAAAAGTAAGAAAAACAATACAAAGATTTTTAAGAAAATTCCCCCATGTACTATCCTTTACATTGAACATTTTTCTGTTTTGATTTTCTAGAAAATTGCTCAAATAGCTCTTATTAAATACTAAACATTAAAGATATTTACATTACAAACAAAATGTTTATCTTGAATTTTGTGGGAATAACATGTGAAATCCTCTGTATTTGGAAAGAATATTGTATAATCTTGTACAAGTGATAATGCAAACTAAGACAATAATGTACTACACAAAAAATATAGATCCCTTTAAAACATTCAACTTATTTCAAATAAAATTTTGTGGCATCAGTCATTTTCAGTAATTTCCGAGATATCTGTTGTTAATGGTTTGAATTAATACTTATGTCATTCTTTTAAAATTCTTTGATATTCAATTATTTTTTACAATTGCAAGAAAAGGGAGTAATATTTTAAGGCCAGTATGCAGCATCCAGTTCTTAAAACACTTGATTATCACTTTTCCCCTTTGTATCTATTATAAAATATATAATAAATGTTAGCTGTGGTTTATCTGAATTAGGTAAAATGAAGTAGATGGAAAAATAAGCCTTCATAAGAATAATTTGTATAACCACTAATAAGCGATAGATAGTAGAGTCATTTGCTCGTAACACATCAGGCTGTTACAAAAAAGTTTGTGTATGTGTGTGTGTATATATATATATATATATATATATATATATATATATATATATATATATATATATATATAAAAATAAATTGGTTAAACACCAAAACTGTAATTATTAAACTAGATAAGTGGAAATAAAGAAAAACAAATTCTTCTTTTGGTTTGTTTTTTCACACAAACTGTGTGTAGGACAGGAGTTGGATGGGTAGAGTCAGACTGAAAAATTCAATGCCATAGCTGAGATTTGAACCACTATCTCCCAATCTCTAGCCTGTTGCTATGCTGGCATGTTGCCTTGGTAGCTCAGTGGAAGAGCAACCGGCTAGAGACCGAGAGATTCGTGGTTCAAATCCCGGCTATGGCATTGAATTTTTCAGTCTGACTCTACCTATCCAAATTCTTCTTTTGCTCCACTACAAGGTATATGTGAGAGTTCAAAATTATAACAATTTTTGGGCTATTTCAATAAAACTGCATACTGTGCAAGGGGATCCAGACCTAATTTCAACTGTTGCAGTTGATATGCTTGTACTCCACAGGTTAATTACATTTTAGACATGCATTCATTCTCATATGAGAAGCCTATTTCAAATTAAGCAACTTTAAATATAAACAAAAGCTAGATTAATGTTCAGAATCAATTTTTAAAATTTTTGGATAAAACTCTGAGAAAATCAAGAATATGTGTCTCAAATTTTTTCCTATAGCCCTTGATTTGCTAGAGGGAAAAAATTAAAGTAAGATCTTAAAAACAAAATAACCACTGTTTGAAAATAGAGTGAAAATCAAGCAGTGCACATTTTGTAAATTTGATCTTACTATGGCAGAGACATTGGAAATGAATTTTCTCTTTAAATACCAAACTTCAGGAATTAGATAGGATAGTGCTAGTGCATTTTTCCTTACTGCTCCATTTACCTGGCATAAAGCATGCTTATATATTGCATCACACCAAATTCACTTTATTAGTACAAGAAGGAGCTAAAAACGAAGATAGTGAAAGTATTTATCTGTGCCTAATCAGGCAGGGCATACAAGAAAGTGCAAATATGCCAAACGGTTTTCAATACATTTTTATCATAAGATTGCACACATGATTTCAACCTGACAAGCAAAGTAATATATTTCTGGAGACAAGTCTCTTGACAACTGCCTCTGTGGACGAGAGTTCTGTTTCTCAGCCCAGAGATAAAAGGTCTAATTTTGACTGGGGCAAATAATATTTATTTGCACACAAAATCATTCCCTATCCTCACAGAGACTGAAAGTGTAAATGTAGAAGTGAAAGTGTGTTCCAACTACAGTTCAACGAACAATAACACCATCAGATGTTTCTCAAATAAAAACTTCTGATATGATCACAGATGTTAAGAAAGGAGCTATATATATAAAAAACAAGAAAGAAAGAGAAAAGTTATTTTAATAATCATTGAGTGATTCTGTTTGATTAGTTTCACAGAGTTAACAAAAATAAACTGTAATGACCACATTAACATTACTTTTATTGATACTTTTATAATAAAATATAGCTTCTAATGCACTTTTAAAACTATTTACTGCTGTATTTCTTTGTTATCTGTTTTAGCACCATGTTTAAAATAATCTCTGTGAAATTTTCTTCATGTGAACATAACAAAGGTTGTTTCTTAATCACTCATTGCTACTGTTTTTAAAAAGCTAAAGCATATAAAGAAATAGATAATAAGAATTGCAAATTATATTATCAGTTCTTCATTTAGCTAACTTAGAAATTTGTTATCTAGGCTGTATGTGAATGGGGCCGTGAATCAGTTGAGTCTTGGGGCAGACGGAAAAGATCTGTTGTGTCCAACCACACCACAAATGAGTCTGAAGATGACATGACATTAAGCCAAGAGATTCTGGTTTTAGACTTTGGTGATGAAAAGAATACCCAGTTCCCCAGGAGTGAAGCCTCATCATCTGAATTTGGTAAAGGTAAGTTAGTTATACATAGCAGAAAAAGTATTGCAAAAGCCAAAACAAAATTTTGGATAACACATCAATGTCATTTTGTTATTAAAACCTTTGGAATGTTACAGTTTAAGAAATTTTAGAATGACAAAATTTAATAACTCATAATAAAAATGTAAAATTAAAAACATAAAACTAAAATCTACCATTAATTATTTCAAGAAAACTTAAACAAAAACAAATTTTACAAAGCAAACAGACTGAAATGGCTGCTAAATCACTCTAAAAGGCTGTCATACCTGAATTTTGTTTCAAAGGCACAAAAATAACAAAAACAATGCTAGAACAGTACCTAGTGTAGACACTCTTATAGTCACTAACTTGTTAATTTTGTAGTGCATAGTTACTATATCATTAAGAATTTAAAGTGTCTTGAAAATGTACAAATGTATGGAAATTGGATCTCATTTGCAAATACAAACGTTCTACAACTTCTCACCCAAAGCTCCTGGGTTCGATTTCCAGCTAGGGTGGGGAATTTTTCTTTAATCAGAATTATTTGCTGTCCCACAAAGTATGTATGTGAGAGTGAATGTGTGTGTGTGTATGAGGAAAACAAAAATCTTATTTAAACCCAACATAAAGAACCTACATACGAGTTGTTTCTAATGCAAAACCCCCGATATAACCTTAGATGTTAAAGGGGGCTATATAAATGAAACAATAAATAATAATAAACATTCTACATAAAACTTGCAAAGTTTACAGGTTAGAAAGAAACATTTATGATTATCTCTATTGTTAATATTTAAAAAAATAGGTCTGCAAGTTGTATTCCATTATAAAAAATGTCTACCATTATCAGAGCAAGCTTAATATCCTATAATGCAGTTTCTGACAGACTGGGTAAGAGTTTGACAGTATGTGAATATAATGTAATTAACATCTAGTATACCTATTAGAAAATGAAAGGTCTAAGACAGAGGAATTACTGCATTTAACCTTCACATCCGAATCAAGTTTTTACTGGCTATCCCCTCAAAGACAAACAAGCATATTTATCTAAAATAATGACTGCTGGTCTGTGAGCAGTATAACTCATAAAAGGATATATATGCAAATTCTCCTGCCTAGCTGGGCTTCTTTTGACAGGCAAGGATTTTCATGAAGTTCCCAAATCATCTATATCTTAACATTGGAAAATTTGTTACTTTGGAGTACTGATCCATACTCTTCATTCTTACTGAATTTTATATAGGTAAATCAGAGACCATAAAGGTTTGGTAAAGAGTTTAATGCTGAGCTAATTAAAACATAAAATTACTTCTTTGACATTAACTATTTCAGAAACATTCACTGTTTAATGCCTAATTTTTCTCATGTTGAAGTAAAAATAAGTGATTCCTTCCTTTTGGTGAAAATAAGCTCTTGACAAAAATATTTGTAATATTTGCTATCTATCTTGTTGAATGATATCTTCACATCCTATATGTTAGGGGTCATTCACAACGAAACATAAGATATAAACAAGGTCAATGCATGCATTGACAAAAACATGGGCATCAACTTATAACATAGAAGAAAGTAAACTCCTAAACTTTCTGTTAAGTCAAAAATAAGAAACTGGAAATAGTGATCACATGATCATACTACCATCTCGCATCACATTTTCGGTCACCATGTACTGACTTAATACATTCCTTTCTGTGGGCGATCTCTGGGATACAATCAAAATCACAACAAAAGAAATTGTGATGTTAAATGGTGGTTTTTTGAGTTTGTACATTCTGAAACATGTATAGAACTTCATTAAAACATTAATGGGAATGCACAGTGAAATAACAAGCAAGCTGCTGCCACCATTTTTCTCCATTGAAAATGGTGGCAAAAGCTACCAAAACATATCCAAAGTAAGTTACTTTATTTCAAGAGTGAAGTTAGAGTGTAATCTATGCTTTTACTCTTAATTAATGTATAGAACTTCTTTTGTTGTGCATACTGTTGGTTCATGGGCCACCATATTAGTGCAGGTGTTTCATGCCTTCCATTTGCTGTTATGAATTACAACATATTGAGCTAACTTTATACTTAATTTATGTTTTTATTAACACTTAATTTTCATTGTGAATGACCTTTAACAAATTTCCATAACGTCTAATTTGAAACTGCACCCTATGTACTTATTTTGATTTATATAAAGTATACAGAAAATTGAGTTGTTATACAGCAGCGTATATGATCCTCTATACCTGTTACTTGTTATATTTTCTCGAGTTTTGACGTCTGTTTTGTTTAATTCCAGATAAGACAGTAACAATTGTGGAACCTTGTCCCACCAAGACATCAGTACTAGCACTTGGCGTCACTTGTGCACTTCTTGTCCTCATTTACATAAGCACCATTTTCTGCTACTACATGAAGAAATGGCTAACTCCAAGGAAAAATCTTGCTTGAAGCAACATGGTGCAGAACAGTCAAAATCAGTGAACATTCATGACAGTGTAAACAATCGGATGGGGAGGTATCAGTTCATTAACTAATTCTTGCTTGCTTTATTGCAAGTGATGCAGAAAGTAGTCAGCAAAGGTGAACCTGAAAACATTCATGATATTCATTGACCATTCCATCATACCATTGTGTGCATGTGTGTGTGTATTGTTAATGAACTGTACTTCACCCATCAGTTGCTGCTATCATCAGTTACTAACAAAATGAAGCTATAAGGATCTTCAGTTCTTCGAGATGATATTTTCTTTGAAGATACTGGGTTTTACTGCAGAAACTGCCAATTTCTTTTTGGCAAAATGGGAGACTCTGCTCTTTGATTAACATTTTGTGGCAGAGGTTATTGGTGATGATAGTATGCTGCATTATGCATAAGAGCATCGAGAGAATACTAATATTAACAAAAAAGTGCTTCATTAAACGAAAAGTAAATGTTATACACATCTTCACATAAACATATTTTTATGTGAATATGCTGCTATTTGCACCATTATTCATTTATGCCCATTTTCTTTACCACAAAGGACATTAACAAATATTAAATGAATATTGGTGCAGTAGCACAGATGAATCGCTGTAAAGCATTTCTATCCTTACAGTGCATTTTAGTGGGTCAGTCAAACTCTTTGCAGATTCTTTAGCAGTGTGCACTTCACTTTCTAATTCTTGCCATTATTTATTCCCGTTGGATGTTAAATTTATGCTCAGGTCTCCATTCTGGAGACCTACATGCATCAGTATGGGGCAAGACTGGCATTTTTTATTCTTTCCTGGGAATTATAAGGGACACTCAAATTTTGTGGCTTGTGTTAAGTTAACTCCCATCAAAACTTGTGTTCTGATGCATTAACTGATTGCAAACAAAGCATAAAATGGCTGTCATGAAAACTATACCATACTTGCCACTGTTAGTGGTGATAAATATGTAGAAGAAAACCTAAATGTGGATACCATGAACACATTAAAGCTGCACTTACAATTACTTTCCAGTAATGCATGCTAAACTGAAGGATTAATATACAATCTGGTCAGGGTTTAAGACAGCTGCTTAGTCTGTATTTCCAGATTAACTGTAGCAACAGCAGCAAGGATGAAAAGAATGACTTCAGTAATGCTACTAAAAGTCAATTTACATTACAAATTAAAATGGAAGTGGTCTGGGGTTATAATACTCTATAATTTCTACAAAGAATTAATTCTGCAAGAAGTGTCAGATGACAAGTGACATGCCTGTCAGAACATGGCCACTAGTTTCAACATATTGAAGTCACATGGCAAATAAGTAATTTTGTTCACATCTTTTAAATAATTAGATTTTTTTATCACTACAATACTTTTTATTGCAAAAGGAACAGAAGAGAACACAGCAGAAGCCAAAGCTAGAAGTGTGCACCACACAGTTTACTCACAATAATACCATTATCTATAACATGCTTTTTGGTCTGCTTTCAGATTCGTGGCTTGTAGGACTCAAAATCTGAAACTTTTGAAAATTTTCAGTTTTCAAATACATCTTTGGTATGAAATTAGAGCCAACACTTTTTGGCATTTGTCAAGTACACTGAAATTTTGCGATTGGCAACTTGTTTAGTAGCTTTCATTTTATTAAGTTCTCCTTGATAACACCTCTTTGCGACAAAATTTAGCATAGTACTCTAGTTTGAAAAATAATGAATTCGAATTTCTTTGTCATGAGTATATTCGAAGCAGAAGTTACAGCATACATTTTCACACAGTTTTATGTATTTATCTATTAAGACTAATACTTTCCTTTTTAGCTCATGACCAAAGTAACAAGGAATTTCCTTCCTTTCGTGGAAGGCTGTCCTAATTACTGTTGAATTGAAGAACATTTCAATTAAGAAATCTTGAGTGTCCCCAGAGTGTCTCTTTAAGATGAACTGTTCATATTTCCTTTTTATTCTATTAGATATTTTTTAAAGATCAAAAATAAACTTCCCATAATTAAGAATGTTAAGTGTCACTCGGAACAATATGTTGGCATTAGGCTTATTGCGGAAACATTTTGTCCGAAATCTAAATGAAATAGAATTTAGTTTATTGTATCATATGCCAGTTATATCCTCAAAAAGTTGTAATGAAAGATAAGTTGTGCATTTTCTTCTCATTTCCGAGCTGCAGGGTGTGGTGAATGGATAAAAACTATATACATGACAGGCAGCCACTTAAGTTAACATGTTCTTAGCACAGGTGTTTTCACCGTTAAGACCAAAGACTCCAAGTGGGATTAACATCTCACACTGAAAGTGTTTCACAATGTGAAACTTGCAAATTACACTGGTACTTAGGTGGTTTTGCCTTTCATGTAATCAAACAATGGAAGTACTATTACTTCCTTTAAATTATTTGCAAATTGTTGTACATAGCATTTTCATCATTTGTGATTTCACGTATTTATGAACTTTTTTTCATTAATAAACACATTGAAATACACGTTGTTTACTCATTGGCCATATCCGTAACTACCCATCACACTTTGAAACTGTTGAGAGATCCTTAACCCTTCCATTGCTAACTATGTATATACTCTTCGAAAAGCAATGAGGGCTGTCCCAAAAGTACCCGACCTAACAAAGAAAGCACACAATTTTTGGGAAAAACATCTTTATTTCTTTACATAGTCTCCTTTCAACTCAATACACTTTTCCCAGCGATGTTCAATAGCTTTGATACCCTGTTTATAGTGAGAACTATCGAGATCTGCAAAATAGACATCAACTGCAGACTCCACCTCTTCATTGTTGGCAAACCTTCTACCACCAAGCCATTTCAAGTTTGGAAATAGAAAATAATCAGAGGGGACTAAATCTGGCATGAGGAAGCAATTCAAACTTTAACTCATTGATTTCGGATATAGCGATAATGAACATGTGAACTGGTGCATTGTCTTTATGAAACAAAACTTACTTTTTCACTAAATGTGGCTGTTTTTGCTAGATTTCATCACTAACATGCTGTAACAAGTTTGCATAATATTTGCCATTGATTACTTTTCCTTTTTTGAGATAATGAAAATTATCCTGCCTGCCTCTCAGACAACTGATGCCATGACCTTACCTGCAGATGAAACTTTCTTCACCTTCTTTGGAGCCGTTTCTCCCCTTCCGATCCACTGTTTTGTTTGTTCCTTCATCTCAGGTGTGAAGTAATGGACCCAGTTCATCTAATGTTATGAATCGACACAAAAACTCAGCTTTATTTCAACGAAACATTGCTGAACACTCATCTGAAACATCCTCAAGACGCTGTTTTTGTTCTATTGTGAGCCCACCTTGCCAACAACTTTCTCATACTCAAATTTTCAATCAGTATGCGATGTACAGAACTTTTTGAAATGCCTGCAATGTCTGCTAGCTCGCACATATTCAGTTGATGGTCATCCAATATCATTTTGTGGATTTTCTTTACAACAACCTGGACTGGTAACCTCATTTGGTTGACCACTGTGATGTTCGTCTTGGCAGCCACCCAATATTTCACTGTTGTAAACAAAGTAACAGACTCCCCCAAAGTAGAATCCAGCCCAGCTTTAATATTAGCTGGACTAAGACTTTTCAAATGAAAGCATCGTATCACATAACAACGACCAGTTTTAACCAACAACCAGTTGAAACAACCACCACCATCTTTACGTCAGGTCAGGTACTTCTGGGACAGCCCTCGTATCTTCTTCACATATGAAGTCATCCAAGTACTCTATATTGTACTGCCTGCCTATTGAATGATCTGTTTATGTGAAGTTTATGCAGGCAATATATTGTTATTTAAGTTTGTTGATAAGTTTTGTCAAGATTTCAAATGACTTTCTGCGGTTGCATAATTAAAAAAAAATAAAAGCAATATACAATGCACAATACCTATGATAATCATCCTGTTTGTTTTACTTTGCAATCATAGAAAATCAGTTGAAGTCATGTCAGAATTCAACAAAACTAGTACTTTTATTGGCAAACTTAAACAACACAATAAGATAAGCATTTGATCATGCAAAAAGCATTAGCAAACGTCTGCACAACTGAGTAGCTATGACATAGTTATTCTGTGCACAAAGTGTACAGCAGTAAAAGGATTAAGGGGCAACAAACACTGCTTGGAAGAGTATGCAATAAAGTTCAAAACTTAAATATCACGTTTGGTATTTAATGGATTTTTCATTTTTGAGCTATACTAATCAATAGCACAAAAACGCACACACATGTGCCATTTTACAAAAATTCTGACATGTTCCATTCACATTATTTTCTCTACCTATTCTGAAAAAAAAAAAAGACTGTCATATTCTTCTCTCAACTACATGCTAATGGAGATAATCTTTAGCATAACTTGTTTTATTACTTACTTCCATTTAAGTAGAATAGAAATAAGGGGATACACTAGACTAAACTAATAGTTAATTCTTTAAAAGGCAGTCACATGTGATGTAATTGAAAAGAGCTTCTAAATTGCATTATCAGGCTGAAACAATTTAGTGTAAACATCACAAGACTCACTCTACCTATTCTGCAACAAGCTATTCTTACAGCAGTGTATTTGTCTGACTACTTCAAGTTAAGCCAGATAATCTATTGCATAAATCCTTTTATTATACATTTTCTTGTAGATAAATACAAGGGAATGAGAACTACACTAAAGGTATAGTCAAAACTTTTAAAAGCTTGTCGCTATCTGGTAGGTTTTACGCTATGCTTATCCACCAGCAAGATAAGCAAATAACAGCACATTTGAGAAAAAAAAAAACGTCTTTAAAAATTGAAACCAATAATAAGGAATAACTCAGAAGTTATAAACTCAAAAAAACTATGACACTGTGAGTTTTAGCGAGATTGTTTTATAGTAACATTTTGTCTATCGCTTATGGTTTACTTGTTATGCAAAACTCCTCCAAAAAGAAGATAATTTCAACATATGTTTTATATATTTAAATAGATTTAATATACAGTATTTTAATGAAAATTGTTAGACCCAGTTTTGAGACAGTAAAAAATTTTGAAATATCTTCCATTAAGGTGTACAGTGGGGTGGTGGAATTTTGCCGAAAATCTTAGTTGTAAATCCTTGGGAGATGATGAACTTAAATACTCCTCTTTTATTTATGCTGCCCACAAACACAGACACACAAAAAAATCTGATGTCTTCCATTCACATGAGTCACTCTACATCTCTGTAAAAATCTATTTCATGCTAATTGACTCTAATTACTTAGTTTTTTTTATAAGAAGAAAGGAAATAAATGAATATACTGGGCTAAACGAAGTCAAATGTTTTAAAAATGTGGTTGCTATGGGATTAAAATCCATTTCTTTGTATGGTCAGGAGTTGAAAGTTCCATATGAGAAAAGTTTTTAAGTACTTTAAAATTGAAACCAATAACAAAGAATATCTCCAAAACGATGAACTCCATGAAAAAATGTATATGACACATAATGTCTTATCTCTTACGGTTTACCAGCTATACAAAATTCAGAAAAATTCATCCAAAACAAAGTAGACCAGAGGATTTTCGCAGAGAATTCAAGATATGCACGTCAAGTAATCAAAATTGTTAAGAGCTATTTTGAGAAAACTAAAATTTTCAAAATTTTTTCAATGTAAAAGGTAGTTGGGAGAGGGGGGATTTTTCTTAAAAATCTATCAGACTTCTCGTTTTTGAGCTGTGCTGTCCACAAAGACACACAGTCACACACACGGATATTTTTCTAAAAATACCTTTTTTATATTCAGGGGGTCCCAAAACATGTGTTTCTGGTGAAATCTCAGCGTCAAATTTTTGGGAGCATTACAACACCTACTCTATACACTCTACATGTAGAGAAAGTATAAATATTACTCTTTAACTATTTGGTTCTCCACGTTCCATTCTGAATTGGGTATAAAAGACCAGTTAATGTTCAGCGGCCTCTTTATCAGGCTTGATGTACTTTTACATGATCTAAATCGTCCAAACAGTACCATAATTTCATTCATTAGATCACACATACATTCATAGTCTCATTCATATTTCCAGACTCTGGGAAGGATAGGGAATAATCTGGATTACAGAAAAATTCCCTCCAGCTGGGAATTGAACCCGGAATCCGTGGCACAGCTGGCAGGTGCTATACTGACTGAGCTAGTGGCCAACTTCATATCCTGTAAAGTGTTAATAAAATGTAGAAATAAATATATAACATGCCTAAAAGCTACAAAATACATAACAGGGTTGGATACTTGGGAAAAGATTTTAAATATGAAACATAGACATTGTTAAATGAATTTTGAACTATGGAAGTACAGCATTCCACCACTAGAGGTCAATGCAAACAGCCACCACACAACAGACACCAACACCTTGAGCTGATGAGTGCAAATAGCTCTTGGAATTGGTCAGCACAAAAAATATAAGCAATGTATGTTTCCATTCACACTCAAATATGGAGTGATGCTGAGAGAGTGAAAGAAAAAATGGAATATATCAAGGAATGGAGGATGTATATATAAATAATTCAACAGATCTATTAATTTGTGATTGATATAAAACCGACAGGATGAAAATTGGAAACTATACTTTCTCCAGCAAGAATTGCTTATGCAGGCCCTGCAGTAGATTTAACTATTTTCTCTTTACACTTTGCCAATAACATTTTAGAGTTAAAGTTATGGCAATTGTGATCACCACTTGGCTTGCATCTATCTGCCAGTTCAATACATCAATGTTGCCTGTCATCTTTGGCCTCCCATCTGTACTTCTCGCACTTTAACAGTAGGTAGCTAAGTGCGCAGCTATTTCTACCCACTGCTTTGCTAAGAAAGAAGCCCGAAGAGCTGGTCAAGTCTAGCAGTGCGAGAGCTTCTTAGCCGCAAACATCAGAAGCTTTAACTTGCTCCCTCTGTAGCCATTTTGTACGGAATTGGCACAAACTATGCCATCATGCAGCATACAAGGTTCTGCGACTAATACCTCGTTTTGGTGAGAAGTGTTCCTGTTGAGCCAGTTTATTATGTTTGCATGGGTCTGAAATATTGTATTAAGGTATGCACGGTTTATTAGAAATATTAAGTCGAGGTGCCTTTAACCCACACAAACAGGATTTATATGTGGAGTGAGTACATTAGCAACCATTGCATTTCATGCTTTGTCTTTCGACAGACAGTTCACTTTTGGAATGTTTTGTGGCTTGATAGACCAGGGGTTTTCCTGGGTGAGTGTTTGGGTGTGGTTTTCCCATAACAAAGGAATTGGCATCCTCTCTTTTATATTTTTCATTATTATTCAAGGGGTTTTAAGATTGTTATTCAGTGTTGTTATTGGTGTGAGTGAGAGCCCAACAAATTAATGTATTGTGTTCATTTTCCAGTTTATTCATACATCTTTGTGTTTAAAAGAAATGTTTATACAGATTTGTAAAATACTGTGGTACAATGGGCACTTAATATGAGAGTTTAACTTCTTAATAGCTAATTGTGAAGTCAGTTGAATCAAAGTTTAATACTAATTTATTATATATTTATTCATATTTTCTGCTTGATAATATTTATTATATTTGCCAAGCCATTACAAATTCAAGGTTACAAGATTAATTGTTCACTTATTGAATATTATTGCAGTTAATATTTTTTTTTACAGATTAATTATTGCCCATATGTACTTATTGTTAGAAAGCATTGTTAATGAAATCCAATTACAGACTTCTCACTCTAGCAGAGGTAGTGAACCTTCCTCTGTTTGATCCTGGCCTGACTTATTTAAGATGTTTTCATATTTTTTTTTATTAAAAATGCCGTATACTGTCTATTTAGAGGAAAGGGGTTTCGGAAAGGGGAAATTTTGCAGGCAATGGCAGCAAAATGTTGTGATAGTAATTTGCAAAACCTCAAGAAACAATCATTCCCTAGAAAACAAAAAATGCTTGTTCCATGACTCATTCCTCCTAACCATTTGACTGCCACATATGATACACAGAGCTAGCAGACAAGTGGGAAGAAGCCAAGCAATATAAGCACATGGTGTCAAATTTTGCATTCATACAGAATTCATTCAGCATGGAACGAACAATATCACATCCAGTTCAGCATCAGTTGATACTAATTATTTGAAGTATTGAAATCTTGCAAATATGCATAAAGCTTGTGACAGTGACGTGTTTAAATTAAAACAAAAGAATTTGAGTTAGTTTTTGTAACACAAACATCACTTATTAATTACTTACTGGGACTGGTTTTGGGAACACTTGTTCCCATTTTCAACCATTAATTCCAAGACTAAATCTTGCTTCGTTGGCGTCAACAATGAGGGTGGTGGTGTATCACTTGTGGAGGCATCTGGTGCTGGATCTATGAACTTTCAAAGGTTGCTTTTGGTGGTAAATCAAAATAAACATACAGAATTAGATGTTTGGAGTCTGGGAGAAGATCTACATCATACAGAAAATGAGACATATCATGAATTTTGATGTACCACCATACAGCAACCTTTGGAAGTTCATAGACCCAGCACCAAATGCCTCCACAAGTGATACACCACCACCCTCACTGTTGACGCCAACAAAGCAAGCTTTAGTCAGAATTAAGAGTTGAAAATGGCAACAAGGGTTCCCAAAATCAGTCCCAGTAAGTAATTACTAAGTGATGTTTCTGTTACAAAAACTATCTCAAATTCTTTTCACATTGGATAAAATGAGTAATTATTCTTCACTGTGTACCACTTCCAGTATTTTGATTGTTTTGATCAAATTCTTTTGTTTTGTTTGAAGTATGTTGCAGCACCCACAAGAATGCTCCTATGAAATGGTGAGATCATTATTTAGCAATAAACTTAATTCATAGCAGTAAGAATTAGAAGAATTTATTGCTTAGGCAATCATAAATTTTCAGAACATTAACACAAGACGCATCTTAAAATTGTGTCCACCATACTATGTAATTAACCATACTTATCTGTCACCCCCATCTTCATCACTAGCTTCCCTGGCAGTATCTTGAAGTTTTTTTATCAATGCATTTGCAAATACTGTTTTATATTCTGGACTAACTTCATTTAGTAGAGCATAAGGGGTGTCATAATACTGACTTGGAGGGCCAGAAGTGTCATTATGGACATTGCCTACCACCTGAAACCCAGATGCACTCAATTTAACACACAGTGTTGTTCCTTCTATCGTAGTTATGTTGAAGTAGATGGTTTGATTTGAACTACCCAATGAGCCAGCAATCTCTATCAGCTGGACTTGGGCTTCCACATCCTTGATCACGGCTTCTGCTTCACTCCTCCACTCATCATCACTTAAGAGATTTTCAGACATATCTGTAACTTTCATTGGTATGGCACCTACATAACAAAACATTGTATCAGGCTACAAATAACAATTGCAAAAATAATAAGTATACAAATAACAAAATAAATAAATAAACAAATAATAATAATAAAATAATGCATTTATTTCACTTCCCACATACATAATTGTAATCATTATACAGCTTATCCCTACTACATATAATACACCACCTCTTCCTTTCTGGTAAAACAACCTGTATGCACACATTTGAGTTGCCTCTGGGCAAATGTAAGTAAACACCATGGTTATTAATGTATTATACTCAAGGTTAGCAATGTTCCTTATAGGCATCCTTCCGAATTATGAATTTAGGATTTTAAAATTTCTCTATTATTATATACTTCAATATATTTTTCCCTCCCACAAATAACAGTAATAATAATAATGATGATGATGATAATAATATGTTATTACTCCAAAATGTTAAACATACATTGATTTAATTGTCATTTTGTTTTATTAACCAATTACAGCAGCTGCTCTAAGTGGTATCCTTTGGCATTTCACACATTCTTGACACCTTTTGATGACATTTAAATTCAAATGCAAAAGTAAGGTAAGGTTTCAATTTTAAAAGTTTAGCAGCTGTATGAGCTGAAGTTTCTGAAATGCCTACTTTTTGTAGTGCACAACATAAAGACTACACTTACGCCTGAAAATTTTAGAGTTCAACAACCCCATTTCTTTAAACCTGTTGACAAGATTTCTAATTGTATCTCTATTTGGAGGTTGAATGCCAGGGAATTTGTTTACAAATTATGCACACACCTGTTGGAATGAATCTGTTTTGACACACTGCACATAAATATTTGTACACAATCATTAACCTGAAACCTTAATCTTACTTTACTTTTATGTGTGATTGCAAATTTCATTAAAAGATTAATAATAATTTGTTCTCAGAATGTCAGGAAGATAAGTATTGGATTAATTTCCAAGCTTTCAATGACGTATTCTGTCGCCATCATCAGGGAACTGGAGAAATGAAATGAAATGGTGTGTTATTTATGGACGCTCTTTAACTGCTATGGTTCTCAGCGTCCCATTCTATACTGGGCATGAAATACCGCTTAATTTTGCTCAGAGGCCTCTCTATCAAGCTTGAGGTTCTTTTACGTGCCATAAATCTACGACACGGGACCCACGGCTTTACTTCCCTTCCGAAGGAAGCCATGCTAAGGATTTTTACGCCCGAAAAAATCCATCATCCTCCGCCGGGTTTGAACCCGCAACCTTAGGTATACGAAGTTAGCATGGTAACCATTACACCACGGAGGGCGACAGGGAACTGGAGAGAAGTTGCTGGTTCTGTCTAAAGACTTTGCAAAGTATACCATCCTAGATATCAACAAAGCTTTCAGGAAACTCCACCACAAACCAAAAGCCAATGCAAAGAAAAAAGAAAGCTTAGCTACAGCCATTATTCCGTTTGTCGGTGAAGTGTCCCACAAAATAGCAAGAATACTGCCTAAATCCAGCATCAGAACAGTTATTAAGCCCCCTACCAAAATCAAGCATGGACATGGTCAAAGACAATCTGGGCCTCCGCACTGCCAGTATTTACAAAATCCTGTATGAATGTGAAAAAATTTACATCAACCAGATGGCGAGGACTGTGGAAGAGTGCATCAGGTTGGGCTACCCAGAAAAATCTGCAGTGGCACAACATACTTACGATACTAGCCATAAGATCAATTTTTCATCCACCAAAATAATAGACAAATCTACCGAATATTATGACAGATTGATAAAAGAAGCAATATACATAAAAGCAAACAAAAATAATTTTAACAAAGATGAAGGTCTGCAAATAAGCAAAACATGGCTACCTATAATTCATAACCACTTGCCCCATCCTCCTCAACCCCAATTGGCTGATCAGTGACAGTGCGAGAAGTGGTCCTTCAGCCTTCCCCTCCGGGTATAAATACCACCGCCAGAGTAACTTCTCTTCAATTCCCTGATTATGGCAACAGAACACATCGTTAAAACACTTTTCTTTTGTGGAAGTTTGTAAATAGTGTTGTTATATTCATTTATTTGACGAGTCGATTAATTACACTAAACAACACTTACTTGGGATTTTTGCCGGAACATGTTTTAAAGGACTAGTTTCCTTCATTTTCAACCGGACATTGACTAATTTAAAAAAAAAAAAAAAAATAGAAACAGGGATTTTAATTTTGATGTTCTACAGAAGGATGTGTTTAGCAAGTTCATTGAACCACCACCAGAGGAGACAGAGCTTACAACATCGCCAGCTTCACCACAAGGAATTAGTTGTCAGGTTGAAAATGATGGAAACTAGTTCTTTGAAACATGTTCTGGCAAAAATCCCAAGTAAGTGTTGTTTAGTGTAATTAATCGACTTGTCAAATCAAATAAACATCGTTAAAAGCTTGGAAATTAATCTGATGATCACGACAGAGTATGTCGTTGAAAATTAATCCAACACTTACTTGGCTGACATCCCAAGAACAAATCATTGATAACCAGCACTGGGAAAGTTTAAAGTCTTTGATTCATTAAAAGATGTCGAGAATGTGTGAGGACACCACTTTGAGCAACTACCTTAACAGGTTAGGCAAATAAAATAATGATTGTGTGCATGCCATAGATTAATGACAGTTTATAAATAGAATACTCAAGAAATTATGGCTCCAGAATGCCCAGGTATAATGAGAAACTTCAAAGCCAGTACAGATGTAAACAGCTACATCAGGACCAGACTTACATTTTGACAAACTTGTGCATGCTCAAAGGGCAACCGCAAAGACTGAAAGATGATATTTCTCTCATGCGCACGATGAAAAGGGGTATATACTAAATATTACATATTACATATGTATTACACCTTTAAACAGTATCTTTAGATTAGAAACACTGCATGCTCACACTTCCACTTACAAGTTTTATTCGTCCTCTTGCATGGATAGACGCTGTTGTGTGAGTAAAGCTATATCAAGCATTGGCTCGGGTTGCAGCAATTCTGTCACCTATATCAAAATATCAAAAACAGGTTAACTCTTTAAGTTGCTCATTATGGTGACCTTAAAGAATATTATTCATATACAGTGCAGAATGTGAAAGCATTACCATATTTATCCAAATACAAGACAATGTTTTTTTTCCAAAATATTAATGTTCAGAATTGAGCATCGTCTTGCATTTGCAACATGTTTTCTGAATACATGTAGGGCAAAAGTAAGTTTCAAACTTTGCGGGTATGGCAGAGTCAAAGCCTGGGGGAAATTGTAGAGATCATGGATGTATATGACAGATTTTATGCATTTCATTATGCCAAAAATTAGCTGTGAATATGAGCATTTTACTGAAATAAAACTTTCTTTCCAAACCAAAAATAAAATTAGAGGTCTTCCTTTCATGTCGGTGGTTGGTTGCACGTAATGTACCATTGGGAGCCCACAATTATTGTTGCACCTATGCTACCCTCACGTAACTAATCACACACATTCCATATATCTCCCCTCTCTATGTCTTTCTCCTGCTCAAAACGTGAATTTATGCGCAAATTCAAATTAGGTAAAATGTTTTACCATGAATACTATAAATAGAAAATTGCATCCATAATTGTTGTTTTAGCATTGCTGCCATCACCGCCGCTGTCATGCTTTTATCATTGCAACATTCTGTGCATCTCCATCTCTCCCACTCAAAACGTGAATTTCTATGCAAACTCAAATTATGAATTTCGGTAAAACTTTTTACAATGTAGTGTTTTACTAGGTATGTTGTTTAAATAGAAAATCTTATCAATTATCATTATTTTAGTTGCTCTGCCATTGCCACTATTAGCTTCTTTGATCGTACACATATCGGTACATCATTTCTGTTCTCTTCCTCCCCACTCTCCTACCTACCATATAAATTTCGGCACAAATTCAAACTAAATTACAAAAAAAGGTAGGAGACTTAAACAGCTTGTAAATTCCAAAATTAAGAACTGAAAAATTGGGGTCTTCTTGCATTTGGATAAATACAGTTCTTCAATGCTGTGGTATTCACTAAAAAAAAGTTGTGCATGAACGAACCTTGACATACAATTGCACAAAAATGTGAATGGAAACCAAAACCAGAATGAGAAAAGAGTTAAGGATAGTCAATGTTGATCTTTTTGCATTTAAAGGGGGAAAAATACAAATTCAAATGGACCAATTAGGTGTATTACAATGGTGTGTAAAATTTTAAATCTTGATATTCTTTTAATCTTTGATTTTTGTCACTTTTAATTTACTTCCAAATGCAATTTTTGTTCTATTCCTGTATCAGGTTTTTAGTGCATATAATTCTTTGAAGGTTGAAGAGATCTAAAGAGTATTTTCTTTGCATACTTTGGATTTAGGGATTTAATAACTTAATAAGAGATTTATATTAAAAATTAAAACATTTTATTTTAATATAATTTACTTTATTATTTGTTTCCAGAAAAGCTTCAATGTAACCAAACTTGTCAAATCAGTTAAATATTTCAAAAGAATTGGTTGACATTAATAGAAATTGGCTATTTCAGTACCAAGTACCCTTAAAATACTCTTTTTAGTTTTGAGCATACATAATCAACAGGAAGCTTTCTCAATCCTGTGAATAGGAAAATTGCTAAAATCTTTTCATACTTTGGATATATTAACATTACATTACTCCACTCTAATTATCTGATTCAATATAAAAACATAAAATTACATCGATCCCATCATATATCTTAAAATTAAATTAAGCTTCAATTATCCTGATATATGGTGGACTTTGAGACAGTGATGTGTTTTAACAATTAAAATTTAGTTGAGTCGATTTTGTAACACTACATCACTTACTTTTTTATTTCGGAAAACATGTTTCAGAAGCCATGTGCTTCCATTGTCAATTCCTTTGGTCGACTCTTTACGGCAGTCTACGTCCACAAGGTTTGTATTCCGTGAATTATCCTGATATATGGTGGACTTTGAGACAGTGATGTGTTTTAACAATTAAAATTTAGTTGAGTCGATTTTGTAACACTACATCACTTACTTTTTTATTTCGGAAAACATGTTTCAGAAGCCATGTGCTTCCATTGTCAATTCCTTTGGAGTCGACCAAAGGAATTGACAATGGAAGCACATGGCTTCTGAAACATGTTTTCCGAAATAAAAAAGTAAGTGATGTAGTGTTACAAAATCGACTCAACTAAATTTTAATTTTTTAAGCTTCAATTATTATTATTTATATTCCCTCCCTGGTTTTTTCCCCCTACTTTCATGAGAATAAGGTTGAAAATATACTTACCGAGTACTTCATGGACTCTTCATAAGCATACAAAATACTTGTATCAAAAAGAGTCTTCTTACAATTAGATAGTGCAAGAATGCAGTTTCGCAAGCGTGCTATCACTTCTCTGTCTGCTTGAGGTACAGCCTATAGAAAAGCAAAGAATAAATAAAACTTTCAGGTAGTCTCTAATTAATAGTGAATTATATAACAACACAATTAATGTAAAATAGTTGTATTACACCAAATTTCTATCAATATTTACTGTCATTAAGTTTTATCTGGCATTTGCTATTCATGCTACCTAAGATATGCACTCCATCTTATAGGAAATTGAAAAACGAAAAGTCTATTAATACCAAACCTGATATTTAAACTTAAAGAAAATTAAGAGTCGGAATGGAAACACATACATAACTTAAATTTTGTTACACTATTGCCTCAAAAACTAACAAAAATAACAAAGAGCAAAAACAGCAGAAATTAATACCAAACAAGTACAATTTAAACAAACAAAATATATAACTTCAATGTATGCTATTAACAATGGAATGACGCTTTCCAACACTTCTGAAAAAACTGATGTGTTTCACTCACATGACTTTCTCTACATCTCTATAACAAATTATTGTTAAAAGGCTTATTCTTCTATCTACTTCAAGCTAATTGAGATAAAAATTAGCAGAATACTTTCTTGTAAGTAGACGGGAGATAATGGAATACACTAGGCTAAAATGATAGTCAAATCTTTTAAAAACTGGTCGCCATGTTTCTTTGCATTGTCATAAGTTGACAAATTCCTGTATGTGAAAAGTTTTAAGCATTTTAAAACTGAAAACAACATGGAATATCTCAAAAATGGTCAAATCTAAGAAAAAAATGTATATGACATAAATTGTGTGTTTCAATGAGATCTACATATTTTGTATAGTAAGTTTTTGTCTATATCTTACAGTTTACTAGTTATGTAAAATCTAGAAGAATTCATCCAGAATAAAGAGGTCTTCACAGACTATTTGCAGAAAATTTGATATATACATTTGATTTGTTGTGTAAATATCTTTAATATACAGTATTTTAATCAAAATCAATAGCCGTTTTTTAAAAACTCAAAATTTTCAACAAATTTTACCATCTAAAGGGTAGTTTGCAGAGGGGGAATTTGTCTCAAAATCTTTGTGTCACAACCTTGAAAGATACTAACTTTATATGCCAAGTTTGGTATTTTACTGATTAGTCATTTTTGGGAAAAAAAACAAAAACATGCATGCACACCCACACCCCCCATCCCCACACACACACTCTCCCAGACACATGGATCTTTTTCTAAAAATGCTTTATTTGGATACACGGGACCCTAAAATGCCTAATTCTGGTGAAATCTTGCTATGGAATACACTATGTGCATAGTACATATAAGAAATTAATCAGAAATACTAATGACTCTGCATTTAAAAAGATATTTACTCTTAATTTTGACACTGGCTAATGTGCATTAGATTGGCTGAATTATAAGCGAATGAAAACATATCATTGGGTGGTAACAAACAAATGAGATCCAAATGTACAAACTTTGCTTTCCATTTTGCTATCTGCATCGCATTCTTATTCTTGATAAATTGTTAAAAAAGAAGAACACACAATGTTAAGAATGCAACACACCTCTTTAAGATTTTGAGTGAAACCTCCACTCTCTTCGTCACCTCCAGCGTTTACTGTAGGGCAAATCCAAATAAATCCATTATTGCCCAAGATAATACTAGCACCACAAGGCAGGTTGTGGAAATGAGTCTTCTGTCGCTTTACCAATGAAGGAAACACTTTCACTAGCACACCCTGTGACAACTAGAAACATGGAAGAGAAGCATCTCATCATTATAAAGTAATGAGATAAAAATACTACACTACAGGCTGGTATCAGTTCTCCAGCTTACAAGAAACTTCTTATGGGACAGATAAAAATATGATTTTTTTTTAAGTTCCAATATGTTTGTAATGTCTAAACAAGTGCTTATTAAACGTGAATGCAATTACTTTGCAAGTTATTCACATATTAATAAGAGCGGGGGAGCGGGTGACGTTTGGTTTCATGTGAGAATTAATCAAATTTCTTACCTTAACTGAAGCTTCTTGGGAGTCCTACACATCCCCAAATGTGGTTATTATTCCTGAACATATAGTCTGCAGAAATGGTATCCCACAAAACACTGTGTAAAGCATAATTTCACAGTTCACCATTCACAACTAATAACTGACACTTTTTCACATTTATCCTTCTAGTATGGTTGGTTGCTGGCTGGACTATCAGAACAAAACCATTTCCAAACCACAACAATTATTGCTTTAAGAATTTGAAAGGACTCATGTTACAAAATGTTGTATAAGCACTTGTTTTGACATAAACATGTTGGAAGAAAAAAAAAATCACATTTTTATCCGCCCCATGAGAATGATTGTTAGTCTAAAATTATGAAAAAAAAACTATGCTAATAAGATTACTTTTATTTTTAGAAAGCACTTTTTAGTTTAACATCCATTAACCTGGAAAGTCATATTGGATGAGGAATGAAATGGGTGAAATGGTGCTCAAATGAGCCTGTAAGCTTAGAGTTACTTAACATTCGTCTTCTTAGGATAAGGGAAAACCCCGTAAAAAAACTCTAATCCAGATTCAAACTTGAGACCTCTTGAATGTGAGGCAGACACCCTACCACGACACTACAGAGGCAAGCAACAATGGAATTCATTCTGTAAAGGAATATCTGCCATCTCTGCAACTTCTGAGTTCTGTCATCAATTCTTCAAAGCTACTTGACAATGATAATAATCACATACAATTATTAAAAAGATCTAATCAAGGTGTTCAACATGTTACAAAATGAAATTCTACTGCAAAAAATTATACTAATTCGTGATAAAAGGGATGGCATGGCAATGGTTTGAAGCTATTTAAATAATTTTAAAATTAATGATAAAAATTACAAAAATTAATGATTAGAATATCTTACACAATCATAATTCTAAAACAAGTAATTAAATACAGTTCTTCAGGAATGCTAGAATCATGGGAAATTAAATTCAAGGTACAGAACCATTAAATCATGTTAAAGAAAACACAATTATTTAGCAATAAATGCAACATATCAACTATCTTATTTTCACATAAGCAAAATAAAATTTCTAGGGTACTCAAAATTAAGCTTTATGATATTTATGTCTCTTATGTGACCAAATAATATGTCTAAGAATTTGGTTGAAGCAACATTTAGACTGAGGAATCAACATACAATTTATTTATTAGTAAAATTAGCAAAATTTTATTTCTCAATAAGAACAAAGTTTATACTTTGCACATACAGAAAATTGAATGTGGTATGGTATAATATTCTGGGAAAGCAGCAGAGATAGCCACTTGGTTTTAAAGAAACTATACAGGTCAGTAATGAAATATGTACGACTCCTGCAGAAATATTTTTAAGGAATTAAAATGTTTATTTACTATCAGAACTAAAATATATTTCAAAAGGATTACATATTCTGCAGCTGCCCTACATAATAAATATCCAACTTATTTGGACATAAATCTGTGAGGTTTCAGGATGTCTTTAAAGCATCTATTATTATGAGATAGCTTTCAAGATGTGAAAGAGTTTTAAAGTCACTATAATTGTAAAGTCAAATCACTTGTTATACACATACATTTTATTTATAATTATGATAATTATCATTATTCTAAAATTATTGTTATAATTTATATTACTGTCATTATTAGCTCAAATATATAGATATCTTAACTACGAAACCTTATCAGGGAGATATTACATATAGATACCGTGCACGGACCAGAAAACCATACTGGTGGCGCCGCTCTGTGTCATGCTTTGTACTTATTAGGAGGATAGTTAGAAGTGGAAGCCATGTGCGATGTAGGTATTATTTGTGGTTTTCTGCCTATAAAGTGCATACATTTGACCGAAAGTTCTGTTTCAAAATGTCAAAATCTTTTTTACACATCTGGAAATATACTGGGAACATATGCTGAACTGTGGGGATGTTCTGAAACTTTTATTTTTGATGAAGTGAATGCTGCAAATTTTTCCTGCGGGCTTTGGTTCTCACTCAGGACTGAAAATAAAATATAAAGTATGAATAGTAATACGTTCATAACAATACGTACATAAATATTAATAATAAAAATAAAAGTAATAATAACAATAATAATTGACAGACTATTCCCATAATGTGTCGTTTAATCCAATACTCACAGTATTTAGAGTTTCCATTTATTAACTTAAAACACGTTAGGATTAATTTCTAAACAACATTATCCATGCTGCAGTTACTTTTTAAGCATACATTACTGCTTTGAAGTACAATATAAAATTAGTGTACTTACTTCTTTCAATGTACAGCTTGAAACCATAGATTTCTTTTTTGTGCTTCAGTTTTCCGCGTGGGAAAAGAACAAAAGTCGATAGCTGGCGGTAGGTATTATTTACATCCTACAACACAGCAGTTATTGTTCCCTTTCCGCCTTCTTGTAGTATTTACATTTTCAGGAGGTTCGATACTTGACCTCTTAATATACGCTAATATTCTTACTCCACTGTCTGTGTTATCCTCATGTTAGTAACCAAACTTGCCGCCAGAGTAGCGTGCACAGTGCCTATTGCAAATAGCATCAATGTATTGAAGTATCCAGTGTCATTGTACAAGCAAACTTAATGTTGTCTGAAGTTATCAAGTTTGATATTTACCAGACTTTTCTTTTTTGAGCTATACCGAACCCCCCCACACGCACTTGGACATTTTTCTATAAATGCTTTTTGTTGGATTCAGGGGGTCCCAAAACATGTATTTTAAGTGAAATCTTGGTATCAAACTTTTGAGTGCAATACCATACCTTCTCTATACACTATGCACATAGTATATATAGAGAAAGTAAAACTAGGTTCCCAATCCTGCCACCTGCACACAAAGCAACAAGGCTTATGGCTTCTCTAGATCTCTTTCAGCATTACTCTGTGGAGGTCACCATTTCTGAGCTGCAACATTACAGGCAATCAGATATGGGTGCACATTTCACACCTGAAATAAAGAGGAATGGAGATGCCTTCATCATTGACTGTAAAAGAATTCAGAGGCTGGCCCCTAAGCTCATTTGGTAGAGCATCTGCCTGCTGAGAGAGGGGAATGAGAATGAGAATGTAAATGTGTGTGTGGCCTAATGAAAATAATGAAACAATATTAGAAACCCAATAACAGTAGTACAAAAGTTAACTTTTCCGATAGGCAATAGCTCCCAAAAGAAAATGCCACCAATGTGACCATGCACCTAAAGGTGAATAGAACAAACATATAATAAAAAAGCAAAAGAAATTCAAAGTTATGCTACCAACAGAGAAGGCCTAAGTTTGTGATAAAGAGCACAACTAATAATGGCAATTCTTTGTCAAATGAAACTAATAACAGTAGTAAATTCTACTGATAAACATACACACTTGGATGTGTCTGAGAATACATAGAAAGATTTGTACCACTCCTTATGAACCTTTAGTTTCCTGGAATTTAATAACATAACTTTTAAATTCATCCAGAAATCACAACAGAGAAAACAGATGCCATCAAGAAGGTACTGCACTCAAAATGACACCAGTAATCAGTTCAACGTTGAATCAAAGTATAGCATTTATATTTTTCAAAAGCATTATGAACCTTTCTCTAAAATTTGGGTTCAGTGGACCTCAATATGCAATTTCAAAGGTTTGGTTGGAGTATTTTGGTTATCTGCTATTATGGAGATGGTAGGGAAAGAGAGAGAAGGAAAAATACATTTTAAAAAAAATATAAGAAAAGACGTGCTACAGAGAATGCTTAGGAATTTCACTTTGTGTAAGAGTCAATTTCTATCTATGGCTTTTGGATAAGTAAACAGTATTTATGACTTTCATTTGTCATATTTAGAGTTTGGTGCGATTACATTTAAAACCTGGGAACAAAATAAAATGTAAATTTGATGACTATTTCACTGTCCCACAGCAAAGGTTAAATGCATCCACGTCTGTTATTGGCAATGTCAACATAACATATCACATTAGACTGTCATGTTACTAGTATGATTTTTAATGATTAAGAATAGAATCAGGTCATCTCCTAGTGTTGTGGTAGCGCAGCTGCTTACTAAGCAGGATACCTGGGCTCGATTCCCAGTACCAGCGTGAGGATTTTTCCCCTGCTGGGAGACCTGGACCAGGGTGCACTCAGCTTCGTGAAGTCCCTGGGGGGCCAATTGAGGAGCTACTTGATGGAGAAGTAGCAGCTCCAGGTCATGAGGACTGCATTAACCGGCCGGGAGGGATTAGAGGTGCTGACCACAACTCACCCTCCAATACTGCACCCCATCCATGACATCTGTCATGGACCGAGGTGGGGGACGCAGCAGCCAGGCGGTAGGCCAAGGTCCTTGTGAGCTGCTGTTATTAAGAATAGAATCAAATGACCTACAAAACCTTCTTATTAAAATTTCACATAAGCAATGAACTAAAAAAGTTTTATCCTGATATATGGTGGACTTTGAGACAGTGATGTGTTTTAACAATTAAAATTTAGTTGAGTCGATTTTGTAACACTACATCACTTACTTTTTTATTTTGGAACATATAAAATAGTAAGTGATGTAGTGTTACAAAATCGACTCAACTAAATTTTAATTGTTAAAAAAGTTTTATTTGATAACACAAACATGCCTCAATTTTCCCTATTAATATTATTTTGCAAAACTAAAGTTCAATAGTAATTAAAAAAATGTTTTGTGTTTTCTGAAATCTTTGGTCAAGAAACTTGACAATCTTCATTTTCCTGTCCACTAAACTGAAACCTGTAAATAAGACATGAAATCATCCTTTTTACATATTTTCTGAACATATTCCACAAATTTGATAGCCAACAATCTTGAGACAAACAGGGGAAATCATCTTAAGGAACTCAAATAGTTAAGTATTAAAGGGAATGCATACTTTCAATCACACCAGCCATCAGCTTTAATTATAATATAGGAATAAAATAGTTTATTAATAATCCGCTTTAATGAAACATTAATGTTATAAATTTGTTTGATTAGAAAAATGTGTTATCACCAATACCTTCCCATATTTCAAGCTTCTGGTATAAAGTGACAAGGCTCCCTCTTCAAACACCTTTTGAACTTCTGCACTAATCAAATCTCCTTCCTGTAAGTACTTTCTCATCATTTGCTCATCCTCTGCAGATCTCCGTCGCTGAAATTTCATATATTGAATGACAAAATATTTTGAAACACTGACAGAAGAAACAAATTCTGTACACCTTCAGATACAAGGGGCATACTGAAACTCACGAGCAACCCATTGTAAAAATTTAAATTACAACAATGTAACGAAACGAATTGCAGGATCATAATCTACAGACTTTAAGCCACATGTTGACATATTGTGACGTCATTAGCTTCTATCACGTGACCACAGAAGGTGTTTGAAAAATGGCTGACATTGATGTTTCGTTTCGACAGCGTGCTGTCATTGAATTCCTCGTGAAAGAAGGAAAATCTGCTCCTGAAATTCATCTCAGACTTCAACGTGCGTATGGAGGTGTCTGCATGGGTGCCAGCAGTGTTAGAAGATGGATGAAACATTTCAAAGATGGAAACACGAGTCTGCAAAATGCGCCTCGTAGTGGGCGTCCTCGAACTGCCTCTACAGAATGCAACAAGGAAAGAGTTGATGAGCTCATTACAGGAGATAGGCGTTTCACTGTGAATGAAATTGCTGCGAAACTTGGAATAGGACATAGTGCAGTGCAAGAAATGATCCACAGCTTGGGTTATCGAAAGGTCTGTGCCCGTTGGGTCCCCCGTTTATTGACTGAAGACCACAAACTTCAGAGAACAACCATTGTACAAAACCTTCTTCAGAGCTTTCATAATGAAGGTGATGAATTTTTGACGTGTATTGTGACTGGAGATGAGAGCTGGTTCCATCACTATGAGCCAGAAACGAAACGTCAGAGTATGGAATGGCACCACTTGAACTCACCATCAAAGAAGAAAGCGAAGACAGTGCAGTCTTTAGGAAAAGTTATGGGAAATGTCTTTTGGGATGCACAAGGTTGCATTCTGGTTGACTTTCTTGAACCTGGACAAACCATAATTCTGCCCGCTACATCAAGACACTTCTGAAGCTCCATCGGGCTTTGCGTGATAAATGCCCTGGAAAGAGGATCATCCTTCAACAGGATAATGTGCGTCCGCATACTGCCCATGCCACTATGGAGAAGATCAGGGCATTAGGGTGGGAAACTCTTCCACATCCTCCCTACAGTCCCGACTTGGCACCCTCCGACTACCATCTTTTCGGTTCTGTGAAGGAGCAGATGCGTGGCCAACGCTACGAGACCCTGGAGGATATTCGGAAAGCAGTGCGCCAGGGTCTGCGGGCAGCTGGAACGGAGTTCTATCACAAGGGCATTTCCAAACTTGTAGAACGATGGGAAAAATGTGTGCAAAACAATGGAGACTATGTCAAAAAGTGAAAGAAAGGCTGTAGATTATGATGTATTTGGTTTAGCTTAAAAATAAATATTAAGATTGTAAAACAGTGTTGCTCATGACTTTCAGTATGCCCTTCGTAGAAAGAAAATGTGCATTCTCTGATAAACCTTAATTCTTTCAACTATTTTGCTTCAGCAGTCAAAGAAGCCCAACAATGATTCAAAATCCACTGAAAATTCAAGCACCCCTGCTGAACATTTCTACTACACTGGATTGTCCACCAGTCCCTTATATTTTGATTTTTGGCAATCTGCAGTTTATAGACTTTGATCTCAATTCCTATCCAGGATTAACAGAACTCTGTTTGGGTTGATGCTCTAAGGGCTTGTATTAAGGCAATCTGCAGTTTATAGACTTTGATCTCAATTCCTATCCAGGATTAACAGAACTCTGTTTGGGTTGATGCTCTAAGGGCTTGTATTAAGATCTGTAGTTAAAAGTTAAAGTTTGCGAGCCTCTGGTTATTGCTAACTATTAGTTAAATTGAGTGCCCAATATTACGAATGCTAGGTACTTGAGGCTAGTTAATCTGGAGTTTGTTAACAATTTTTTATGGTTGGCAATGTTTTCGTGTGCAACTTCATGTTATCTAGGCAGAAAGTTGTGTCATTAGATTCTCAAAATAAACTTTCTGGGGTCATTTTTTGAGTCTGCTTTTATTTATGTGTTATAATAAAATATAAAGTTTTATTAAACTGGCATTATGGGCCTTCATGATTAATATAGATTGTTCAGGGTAGGTTTATAATAGGCTACATGCATTCAGGAACACAATAAAACGTACCTAGTTACTTTTAATATTATGATTTTTATAAGTTAAGTAGTGGTAGATTTCTAAACATTAAGATCTACATTATATGAGTAATAGCTTTTAATTCTTAATGTAGTTCTTTTAGACCAATGGAAAATAAATTAATTCTGCATAACTAGAGACATGTTAGTAGTGAAGTAGACTGGAGTCTGTCTTGAATCTAACTTACAATAACACATGTTGTATTAATTTTACTGTTAAAGCATAGAAACTGAATAGAGCAGAAATAAAATAATTCACCCGATGAACAAATATTGTAGGTATTTTATTTCTGCCAGGTGTTTGAGGGTAAGGAAAGAAAAAGTACTGAGTGACAAAAAGACCATTAATTCAGAAAGAGATTGTAATACTACTAGAAATTATTGTAGAGCATAAATTGGATAGAAAATAAATAATGCATGTTTTGCTACACCTGATTTAATAATGATGATAATAATAATTATATTTATTCACTTACAGACATCTTAAAATGATGTTTCAAGCTTCTTCAAGATCTAATACATTTTATATTGGTTAAATATTTACATTTTTACATGTGTACAAATAATTTAAATGCATATTATAACACAGAAGTAATTACAATAGTACTGGTTACTTTTATATCTCATCTAATCTCTATAGGCATCTTTCAATTAGATATTTATTTAATGCTGGTTTAAAGTTATTCTTTTTTAACTGTTTCAACTGTGGAGGAAATTTATTGTATAGTATACCACCAATTCAATATCTCTGTCATAGACATCAGTTATTTCAGTTCTGTGATCTGAGATGTGAACTCAAAGAAAAGATTCACGCCCCAAAGGATCAAAATATCTTTTTTTTATTTTAAAACCTTAACTCCATAATTGAGTTAAGAAAGATATGGACAGAAACCACTACATCACTGGCCAGCTTTTGGTCAACCTAGCAACCTCACAACAAAATATTGGAGAGCAATTGCTTCAGTGCCACACTGCCAGACATTAGACACCAACCAACCAACCAACATTAGCAATATGGCATAAATAAGTGTAACAGGAGCTTTTCAATTCTAGAAGTTTGTAGAAGTTTGAATCCTTAAAGTTTGTTAGATATGGATTAATTTAATTCTGCACAGGAGGGTTAACAAAATCCTGATGGCTATCACAGACAGTGGTAAGTAGAGCAATATATAAGTATCTAATCAAATGCAGAACACTGCAATATTGCATATCTCAAGAATCATAAGGGACTGGTGATCATAAAGTATAGCAGTAAATATGCTAAAAGGCTATAAAATAATTAAGCAGGTTTTTTGTAAGAAGATTCTCTGAAAATATAACCAAAGTAATTGTTCTGTGGCACACCTATAATGAATTTTCATATCTGGTTACCACCAAATTACAAGCCTCAAACTTAGAAAAGCAATGAAAACACCTAAAATATTAATATTGAAAATAATTAAAATGATATTACTTTTTCCCTGAATACTCACCAACTCACCTCCCGGGAGATTAACAGAAGACAACAGCAAGACAGAATCTAATCTGGAATTTGTATCAACCTTCCAGCGTTTTTGCTGAACCTCAGTAATGCGACCGACAACAACATCTCCAATCTCACCGTGGTAACGATTCTTTATTGGACGAACTGATATCAGTTTATTTACTCTTTCTGCTACACCTGCTACAGAAGCTGTGATTGCATCCCCATCCATATATGTTCCATGACCTCTACAAAACAAATATATTTAGGAATAATTAAAAAAGTTAATTTTCTGCTAAGATGGGAAGCATATGCTGCTATAATAGGTGATGCATGTCAGTTTAATGTTGAAACAACTACACAATTTTGCTTTCAGTAATTCTGAATTCAATGGCTGAGAATCTGGCAACTTTTAATTACCCCTTAGACAAACTTATGGCAAGACAAGAAAGGTATGCATTTCCTTACTTAACCAGTATTTCACATAAATAAATATCTCTTGTATTTTTTAGCTTAAAAGTTATAATAAAGTAGTTATGAATAAATTCCGACAGATTTTATAGACAACTTAACAACACAGATTTTTCTTATTCTGAACATCAAAGGATCTTTCCTTCTTCATTAACTTGGTCTTCTGATTTTCCCAGATAGCAAATGTATACATTTTTAGATTAGGCTTTCTTCAATTGATACACTGAAATTCAATAAATGCTGTCTGTTTTAAAGTATGAGTAAATGTTCCACATAAAGAAAAGAAATGGCGTGTTATTTATGGACGCTCTTTAACTGCTGTGGTTCTCAGCATCCCATTCTAATTTGGGCGTGAAAGACCGCTTAATTTTGCTCAGAGGCCTCTCCTATCAGGCTTGAGGTTCTTTTACGTGCCGTAAATCTACGACACGGGACCCACAGCTTTACTTCCCTTCTGAAGGAAGCCATGCTCAAGATTTTTACACCTGAAAAAATCTGTTGACCTCCGCAGGGTTTGAACCCGCGACCTTGGGAATATGAAGTTAGCATGTTAACCATTACACCATGGAGGGTGACAATGTTCCACATGGGGAGTGCATTTGAAACTTTCACAAAAGAGTGATATACTGTGAAGCTCAGATAATAGTAATGCACTATAGGCCTTGTGTAAAATGACTCATAGTGCATTACTGTTAAAACAGTCCAGGAGTGTATGTTGACATTTTGAAAGTATTTAATCTGCCCCAACTAGAGTGTTTTCTTTTATAGCAAAAAGAGAATAATATGTAAGGAAAATACACCATTTTGCTGGCGATTCGCTTGTGCAGATTCATTGTCAACCTAAATGAGGGACTCAATCCACTAGATTGGCATGATGTATACTATTCCTTTTGTTTGGTCATTTGTGTTGTAGACTTAAGAACGTAACAATAGTAGTACAATTAATTAGTTTTCATACTCTTTTTATAGTGCTTTCCCTCAATCTTTGTTTGTTGAAAGTTTTAAGTTCACAGATTCCTTGCCTATGCCTTAGTTCATTGGCGTTAGCTTTTCACAGATCCCCAATGTCATTTCTCTCAGCCTATAACACATCCCTCAGTTACATTTTTCTGTTTATAGCCCTCAACATAAAGGCTATGCCTTGCGATTGTACCAGGTATGTTGGTAGCGCCAAGGTCTAGCGGTTTGTTATTCATGTTGGCATGAATGAATGACAACAGCAGAACCATTACTACTTAACCGGTGTACTGTGTGCATGTTTGCGCATCAAAATAGGCTCCCCCATAAGGAACAATGACACAATATGAATGGTTTCTCTGTCAATATGTTATTCATTTGGTCTAAATTCAAGCTAGATTCTTCTAAAACCTTACCAAAACAGCTTTCTCTTTTAATTTGGTTTTTGAGATGTTGCTTCAACCCTGATCTCAATTCCGCGTCAGCTATGATGACGGAAAAATGCTAGTGAGGTTGTTTAAATCTGCTTCAGTTTGATGTATTGTTTATTGCAAATAAATTCTAAAATGACAATATAACCAGGAAAGGATGTGTGTACATATCCAACCATTTGTTAAAAATCTATAATGGTTTGTAAAATTCTTACCGCATATAACCAGATAAGCCTGTAATTATTTCTCCAGGAGTAAACAAGCGCCGGTCAGCAGGACCAGTAGGTATAATATTGTCTATCCTTTGACTAGCCAGTCGAATATACACATTTTGTGTCATTGTTTAAAGTTTAATTCCTTACTTATTTCAAGCAATAATTTTAAACGCATATGTCTACACCGTACAACACATATCTTCCCAAAACATATTGCTCTGCCTTGTGCAGTGTTCCCAACTAATAGTAGCCAAATGCCATCAAATACGAAATTAAAAGTCTCTAGAAAGTCCTAAATCACATTATTACCTACCGCAGTTGATATAAAAATATCTGTATAATATGTGACACTTTTTAAAACATAAAATTAACTTACATAGTCAGAAGAAATATCGTTCCTCTTCCTCCATCCCGGATGTCGATAGTTACTTTGCATCAACGCCGGGTCCTGTGTACGTTGATGTTGAACTAATTTTACGTATTACTTTTTCGGGGAGTTATGAGTAACACGTTTTCCCTAAAATCTTGAAATCATTTCTGCAATGCAGAATTGCTATCACAGTTGAGCATTTTAGCCGATTCCTTAGTTTTGTTTTTAAAATGTTTTACTAAAAACCATTTCTACCTCCGCTTTGGAATGCAAAAAGGAGATAATTGCGATTGCAAAATCTTCCAGCTCTTTAAACGGATTTGAACCGGCATCATCTCTCTAGCCATAAACTTCTATCCAGAACTCCACTATAGTGGGTTTGTTTCGTCATTTTATAAATTTTAAATTACGCCACTGATTGTCTATTGCGCTTATTTTTGAGAAGAAATACAACCGCATTCCGCAGCCAAAATAATACAACCTTTCACAACATTCAGACAGTTATTTACAGACAATAGGGACATTTTTTGCGGTTTTTTTGACATTATTTGGGAATCTGTGTCTCAGTTGTTCGTTAAATAATTTCTTGGTAAATTTTGTTCACCATTTGCGCACAGTGTTAACTGCGTGAGATTCAATTCAGCCTACTCTTCATATCCTAAATAGGGTTTCGGATCAAGTAACTGCCGATATCAGTGGTTTTAGCCAACATATCTCTCGAGCCGTTGGATTAATCGTGCTTTTATAATGAAGTTAGTGAGATCGATTAAATCATCTAACAAACATATGGGAGATTATTATTTTCCGCTTCAAACGCTTTGGTTGTTCGCTGAACTTGGGAGAAAATGGAAATAAGACAAGTCGAATGCAATTTATTGCTTAAATCCGAATACACATGAAACAACATTTCTGCAATAAGTATAACAATTTTCTGTAGTTCGAACTAATTGAAAATGAAATTTTAGCTCATCCCAATGTTGCAAAAGTCGGTGATAAATTGGATCCATAGATATCCGTCTCGAATCGAATACTTTCATAAGTTTCTGTAGTTAATCATTATTAAGGGTTGTGTAGAGTTCTTTATATGCATTCTGTCTCTTGAATAAGAAAATCAGTTGTACGTCTCCCGCATCAAGAAATCTACATTTCGTGGTAATGTTTCTTCGTTGCACACAACACTACCAATTACAAAGAACGACATAGGTACACATCTTATCATCAGCAAATGTGGAAAGTTCAATTGTCTTTTCATAATTTCACAAACGCCGTTATGAAGTGCAGGTTTACGCTTGCATTGTCTACTCTAACACCTAGCAATTTTAAACGATTTAATTTTAAATCATTTAAATTGGATATGACTGCTTGTGCAATTGATTCAGCGATGCCATTTGCGAGTACCGACAAACTCAAAAACCTTGGAACGATCCTTCCCAAGCTAACACTTATCACAAGTGCTAATACTTTAGTGACGGAAATTCAATCGACTCATCAATAAGTATTACGAATACGCCCTGCGGCCATTATCGCCAAATATGTGTGTACTATTTTTATTGTAAGTCATACCACATAGAATTCAAAAAATCTTGCTCTGCAGATAGGCATTAACAAAGTTGCACTCAACCAAACCTCAATTATTAAATTCTTAGGTCTCCAGGTTGATAAGCATCTGAATTGGAAATTTCATATAGAGAACATTATACCTAAACTAAGATCGACGATATTTGCACTTGGATCATTGAATTCATTTTGCCTAATCCATACATTAAATACCGTGCCTATTTTTGTCCGGTAATGAAACATAATCTTATATTCTGGAGCAATTCGGTTGAAAGTAAACGAGTGTTTATATTTCAAAAGAGAGCCATCAGAACTATGTACAGCATCAACAAGCAAGAAAGCTCCTTTGTAAAGAGCTGTTTCAAATGCTGAACATTTTGGCACTTCCTTGTGAATACATTTACATACTCATATGTTTCCTCGTCAAAAATCAAGAATACTTTGCAAAAAATCTTATGTAATCCATTCACATGACTTTCTCTATATCTCTGCAACAAAAAAGTTAATGCTTCTTTTTACTTCATGCTAAGTGAGGAAAAATTGGCAGAAATATTCTTATTACTTGCTTCCCTGTAAGTAAAAGCGAAATAAGAGGTAACATAGGTTAAAGTGATAGCAAAAGATGGTTGCTATGTGACTGAAGTTCCTTTGTTTGTATGAACAGGAGTCGACAGATTCCTGTATGAGAAAAGTATAAGTTTTTTAAGGCTGAAACAAAAAAACAAGGAATATCTAAAAAACGATCAATTCCACGAAAAAAATGTATATAACATAAATTGTGTATTTTAACGTGCTCTACATTTTTTGTATGGTAAGTTTTTATCTATCCCTTACGGTTTACCAATTACAAAAAAATCCGTAAACTTCATTGAGAATAAAGTAGTCTTCAGAGGTTATTCCCAGAAAATTAAAGATATACATATTATTTGTCAAGTATATACGAGGTACGTCCAGAAAGTAAGTTCCGTTTCAATTTATCTCCGCTGCAGCGCTGCGAACGCATGCGCGGTAGACGTTCTGTATCAAGGAGAAGAAACGTGCGCCATTTTGAGATCGCTGTCAGCCACATACGCTTTGTTGTGCTTGTTTACAATGTCGGTGTTGATTAAAAATCCCGCCTCTTGTGAAATCAGATCTGTGATTCGTTTTCTGAATGCTAGGAAAGTGAAACCAATTGAAATTTATCGGCAAATTTGCGAAGTTTACGGACAAATTGCGATGAGTGGTTCAATGGTGAGAAGATGGGTCCGACAGTTCAATGAAGGACGTAGTGAAGTGCACGATGAAGAACGAAGTGGGCGTCCATCTTTGGTTACAGAAGAACTGGTTCACGCGATTGATGACAAAATCCAGGAAAACCGCAAGTTGACAATTAGTGCTCTCGCTGTGGAATTTTCCCAAAGCTCACGATCACTAATTCATGAAATTGTTACCGAAAAACTGAAATTTCGTGAACTTTGCTCACGTTGGGTACCAAAGATTCTTACTGAGCAACACAAAACAAAACGGATGGGTAGTGCACTTCAGTTTTTAACCCGTTATGATGAAGACAGCGAAGAATTTCTGACGCAGATAGTCACAGGAGATGAGACTTGGGTTTCTTACGACACCCCTGAAAGTAAGCGGCAATCAATGGAATGGAGGCACACTTCGTCCCCAGCAAAGGTTAAGCCGAAATAAATCTTGACACCTCGAAAAATGATGTGCACAATGCTCCGGGACTGGAAAGGCATCTTACTCATTGATTTCTTACCGCATGGTCAAACAATCAAAGCAGATGTTTATTGTGAGACATTTAGGAAATTGCGCCGCGCAATACAGAATAAGCGCCGAGGATTGCTGTCAAAAGGTGTTGTTTTTCTTCACGACAACGCACGACCACACACTCCAAATGTGACGAAAAACCTCCTACAGGGATTTGGCTGGGACGTGTTTGACCATCCTCCGTACAGCCCTGACCTCCCTCCTAGCGACTTTCATCTGTTCTTACATCTCAAGTCTTTCCTTGGCGGTCAACACTTCAACAATGACGAAGAGCTGAAAGAAAATGTTTCCAACTTTTTGAAGACACAGGCGGCAAACTTCTATGAAGAAGGTATACAAAAACTTGTGCCACGCTATGACAAATGCCTGCAAAATTTCGGCAGTTATGTGGAAAAGTAGTTTAAGAGTTGTAGAATTTTGTGCAATAAATAATTATTCTGTATCTGTACACAATTTAATTTTATTACCAAACGGAACTTACTTTCTGGACGTACCTCGCATCTTTAATATATGATATTTTAATCAAAATCTTTAGTCATTTTTTAGAAAATCAAAAATTTTCAAAATTTTTCCATGTGAAGGGTAGTTGGGGTGGGGTATTTTCTTGAAAATCTTCGTGTCGCCTCCTTGGAAGATACTAAACGTAAATACCAAGTTTGGTATTTAACGGTCTGTTCGTTTTTGAGCTATGCTGCCCACAGACAGACAGACAGACAGATACACGGACATTTTCCTAAAAAAGCTTTTTTGGATTCAGGTGGTCTCAAAACATGCATTTCCGGTGAAATCTCGGTATCGAATTAAAAAGTAGTGGTAGTAGTAAAGTAAAGTAGTAAAGTAAAAATGTAAATCTGTATACATAATATAAATACTAGAACGGATTTACACAAACCAAGTGCTAGCTTAACTTGTTTCCAAAAATGAATATACTATGCAGAATTTTAAATTGAATGCCCTTTCAAATTACTAAAAATTATTATTTTCGGGATAAAATAGAAAGGTACAAGTCTGCTCTTAAAAACTATCTATGCAGCATTATCTATGCATTACTCGATAAAAGAGTTTATGGATGACCATTTAAATGTCCTCTGACACAAGGGAAATGTAATGTCGTACTGATTTCTAATGTGTTACACATATTGTTAGTTGGAATGTTTGATTTATCTTTATACTTGCCTGATGTTTTGCCCAGTAGTAGTTAAATATTTAGCGGTGGTGGTGTTAAAATGGTTATGTGACAGTTGGTTTTCTGTATGGCGTGTTCAATGTCCCCAAGCCTTACTCAATAATGCGACTAAATGAACAAAACAAACAAACATAGCATCCATTGTTACACACGTGCGCTAATGAACACCTGTACCGTGGTAAGTTCTTCTGACATCGTAGCTGGGATTGTTACCCCTATGCGAGTAGACACGTGTTCTTTCGGAAGGTTCTTTGACGTCGAAGCCGCACATTGTAAGTGACTCTGTGCCTCTGCGGTGGTTTTGCACGTATGGTCGTTTCTATAAGTTTCCAGCGTCGTAGCCGACATATACAAAAAAACCGCATAACTTTCTCTACCTGTTCCAAATACAGACTATTCTTACAAAAGATGAGCCTTTTAACTATTTCATGTTAATAGAGAGAAACATTAGCAGAATTTGTCTTATTACTTGCTTCATTGTAAGTAGAGGGGCAATAAGGGGATATTTTATACTAAAGCGTTAGTCAAATGTTTTAAAAGCTGGTCGCTATGTGAAACAATTGAGGTTCGGTTCGCTTTTGGTCCCGTTTGAGAAAATTTAGGTAGTTTAACACTGACACAAGAAACATCTCAAAAACGGCAATTCCACCAGAAAAACGTATATGACATTAAATTATGTGTTTTAACGAGGTCTACATTTTTGTGTATTAAGGTTTTATATATCTCTTACGATTTAACCTTTATGTAAAATACTGCAAAACTCATCCAGAATAGTGGTCTTCAGAGGCTATTCCCAGAAAATTCAAAATATACATTTCATTTGTGATTTAAATATATTTAATATACGGTATTTTAAACAAATAGAGCAATCTTTGAGAAAAACAATATTTAAAGAATTTTTCCAAGTAAAGGCTAGTTTGTGGTGGGGGAGCTTTTTTGTTATCTACTTTTTAAATCATCCTGTCGCATTCTTGGAAAGTACTAAACATAAATACCAAGTTTGGTTTTTAACAGTCTCTTCGTTTTTAGCTAATACACACGGACGGACCTTTTTCTAAAATGGTTTTTACGCACTAGGGGATCACAAAACATATATTTACGGTAAAATCTCGAAATTGTATGTACATCGTGATAGAAAAAGTAAAAATGGGCAACGAAGCTTGCCGAGTGTGCGGTTTTCACCAGGAATTACATCACGTGCAACAGTGAGTGAGTTCGACGGTTTTTGTTTGTTTGTTTGTTTTTTGTAGCTTAACGTCCTTTAACCTTACTGGTCATATCGGACGATAAATAAAATTGGTGAAGTGATGCCCAAATGATCTCGGGTCCATGGAGCTTAAAGCTACTCGACATTCGTCTTCTCAGGATAAGAGAACCCCCCCCCCCAAACCTTATCCCGGTAACTCACCCTTAGTGAGATTCAAACTCACGACCTGTTGAATATGAGGCAGATACGCTACCATCACACTACCCAGGTAGGCTAGACGGTAATTTTATATCGAGCTATTGTCGTCACCCGCAACATCGAGAAACAACTATACGGCAGAATTGGTACGAAAGACAGATATGTTATTTGTAATCACTTTGTGGAGAAATAGAGAGTTGGAGAAAAAAATAATTTTTGTTAAATTGGTGTCGGGAGCTGGAATTAATGCCACGACGGAGGAGACGATGAAAGCTTTACTCGAAGAAACGAACACGAACACCGAAATGGAAAAAATGAAACTCGGAATAGACGAAATATAAATGGAAATGAATCCTGGGTTGGAAAACATGCACATGGAACACCTGGAAACGGAGATATTGAACAAAATCGACGAACAACTGGCCAGCGTGAAGAAGGGCATGAAAGATCTTGGGGGAAAGAGGTAAGAGCTTGGAGAAACGGTAAAAGAACATGAACAGCGCTTGGAAAGAACAACTTAATATTCTGGAGGGAAGAATCAACAGAAGAGCAAAAGAACTGAACACAATGATGGAAAAGATACTAGATGGAAGGCCGAAGGACTTGAAGATCTAGACGGCAGGACGCGAAACAACTTCTGTACGCGTCAAGCTTTCCAAGTTCAACGGAGCACCAAGTCTTCCGCCAACACCTCCCGCCGTCGCCACTCACAATCGAATGGTCAGCAGAAGAAGCGGCCGCACTACTGATAGCAAACCTCCAGTGATGACGGCAGAATATTGAATGCGATTCCGACTCGCCGTTGTCCGGAGAGATCTGGGAGAGAACTACTACCGCGGTCAGTTTAAGTTAAAGCGCAACAACCAAGGATTGAACAGATAGTGAACGAAGTACTGGTGAACCTACCAACTAGTTACTAGTGACCCAGGACGGGGTGCGTGACGCCGAGATACGACAGTTCGGCGACTACAAAACCATCCACGAGGGTTAATGACAGCACTGAGGATGGAGACGGTCAAGACAACAGCTGCGCCGACCTCGAAGATGAGGAGTATTCGCTAAGACAGTGAAAGAAGGACAACCCAGACACGACGACCTTTCAGTGGCGTGTGCGGGGTTTGGCAAGCCCTGTCACCTAGGGAAGGACTATCCACACCAAGCCATCAGGCGGAAAACGAGTAAGGACCGGCTTGGCAAGGAGCACGTCGGAGCCGGCTTCACCACTCCCTCGAGTGAGGCTACATGCCTTGGGCAGAAGATTGGACGACAGCCTCATCGCAGACAGTTGCGTACAACGGAAGCTGTACCGCATACGGTAATATAGGTGTAGTTGTGACTGTAATCAGACCTGGCGTGGTGAAGGGCGTGGCTATACGAACACCCGGTCGGCCCTACCAACAACCGAAACTGTTGGGCGATATATTACCTCTGGAGAAAAAGTTCCTACTGTAGTTGACATTGGAACGGAGCACTGTGAACCTGTGGGTATTTGTTATGAGAGTGGCCTAGGATATGATATTGAACTGGATAATCTCAGAAGCCACAAAGTCGACGTCGGCCGGAAGATCTTGCGACTCTGCTGAGACCAGGTGTTGCTCCAGAGTCTCCACGAACATCCGTGGATCTGCTGATCCTGAGAGACGGCATAGTTGTGACCTCAAGAATTAAGGTAATTGTGAAGCCGCACCTGGATGGTCAACGATCAAGGAACCTTGTACTGGACGGAAAGCATCATTGACCGATTATATGTTGCTCGGAGTAGTTGCCTTGTCGTGAGGAAGAGCCCGTGAGGTTAATTAACCAATTGAACACCGACCAGGACAGAGTTAGGGAAGTGTCAGTCAACAACATATACATTGCCGTGCCACGGATCCAACTAGCCAGCACCATCGCAGGATCTGTGGCCCCGGCCGAAAGACCTGTTGAAGAGGGCAACTGGCCATCTGACGCTCCACAACTAGAAAGGGTACAGCATCTACTTAGTCGATACCAGTCTGTCTTCAGCGAAGGAAACGGCGATTATGGCCGCACTGACCGAGTACACCATTACATCGACACCAGAGATGCTCGACCTATCCGGCAACCACCAAGATGCTATCCTCTGGAAAAGCAGCCAGCAGTATGGGACATGCCGGACATGAATTCTATGGGAACCATCGAAAGTCCATCAGCCCTTGGAGCTCCCCTCTAGCCTTGCTAAAGAATGGTGAGCCAGGCATGGGCTACAGGAAGCTGAATGCTGTCATCAGAAAGGACTTTTTATTCTTACCCTAGATTGACAATGTCTTGGCCATACAACTCCTTGAAAGCCACCACCTGAAGGGTGTGGTCCATCTAGCTACCACACCTTATGTGACTGATCATTAGGTATTCTTTGTACTGGCCTAAAACTGGGTTTATTATTTTTTTTGGCAGTGTTTAAAACCCACTATTACTACTTGTGGCACTGCAGGTGATGACACTGGTGATAGATGGAATAAAGATGGAGCACCGGTGGAATTTGGTGATGGGGGAAACTGGAGAACCAGGAGAAAACCCGCCCCTGCACCGCTTTGTCCACCACAAATCTCACATGTGGTCGCTTGGAATCAAGCCTGGGTTTAAATGAAAACTTTATACAGCTGAACCTCTGTAAACTATCTCAAAATTAGGTTAGTTTTTTAAGCAATAGGGCATCATAAGCTTATCTAATATGCTTCATTTCTAATTTATGTTTACTTTCTCCACTCTCTGTAGTAAGTAGGGTAAGGATTGCATTTCACCCAAAAATTTGACATTAAGAGTCCACCAGAAATATATATTTTGAGGCACCCTGATTTAAAAAAAAAAGTTTAAAAAATCTGTGTGTGTGTGTGTGTGTGTGTGTGTGTGTGTGTGTGTGTGTGTGTGTGTGTGGAGGGGGGCTGCGTGCATGTGTGTGTATGTGAACAGCATAAATTTAAAACAAAAAAATTGTTTAAATTTGGTACTTAAGTTCAGTATCTTCCAAAGATGTGACACAAAGATTCACAAGCAAATCACCTACAACAAACTACCCTTAATTTGGTAAAATTTTTAATTTCCCAAAAATGGCTGTAATGATATTAATTAAAATACTGTTTATAAAATATTTTTATGGATGAAATGCATACTTATCTTGAATTTTCTGGGAATAACCCCTGAACCATAAGAGAAAAAAGTTTACTTCACAAAAAAATGTAAATCTCATTAAAACATGCAATATACCTATGTAAAATAGTTGTTATATTTGTGTATGAAAAGTCTACCATTTCCATGATATTATTTGCTATTAGTTTGTAGTTTCTGTTACTTACACTTTTCATAATTGAGATTTTTAGTATTTAGAGTTTACTATCAATTAAACCTACAGTATGACTTATTCCTATTCTACATACAAGGAAATATGAGATAAAACCATTCCTTCAAAAGTTTACCTCATGTGGCATGAAGGAGACAGAAGAATCAGCTTTTATAGGGATAGTTTGTTGAATAGACAAGGAAAGTAATATGAATGTAATACATAATGATGTCATAGAAATAAAACACATATCCTTAGGCTAAGAAATTATTTTAGGTGATTATTCAAATTTGCCACTTTCCTCCTTAAGTGTGTCTATCATTATAAGAGGATGTGCTGTTGATATCAATGTTTCACCACATCCTGAGAAGCACTGAATATATAATTCTTTCCTCATAATTAACACCAGCTCACAAGGATAACACTGTTATGTGAGGAATAAGATGCAACTATTTTTAAGACCTTTTCAAATAATTTTGAGATGCATAAGTTATGGAATGTGATTTTATTTGTTTTATCTACTAGTTGTCAAACTCTTACAGAGCAAGATTTAAAACACAGCAGTTACAGGGAAGATAGGTGTCAAAGAGCATCCTGCATCACATCAGTAAGTTAGTTACTCTGTTATCACTCTGAGCAATTACCACAACTCCAAATCTGAGTATGCTATATTTTTCACAATAAGTAATGCAGTTAAAATCACTAAGTTTTTCACAATAATTATGACTTCAGTTAACACTGTAATAAATTTTTAAAACAAATACATACTAACAAGATAAATAATTGAAAGCATTTTACCCAAAATCATAATCAATATTCTTTTTAAAAGACCCATCAATAATCAACATGTATTACTTTTAGCAACCAAAACATACATCACACAGTGCCAATTGTATGCATCTATGGCAGGTATCTGCATTCAGTTATGTTGTTTGTGCAATAAGGAAATATAAGATGCCAATATTTTAACTTGTTTGCTCTTGCTATTCTTATGCTATACTAAGTGCCTACCTAAAACCAGCTTTTGTGCCTACATTTGATATCCATTTATCACTCAAAAATGATTTAACAATTAATTGTAAAACATGATTCTACATGATTTGTCTCTTTTAGATGATAATGATATCAAAGTCATTTGCTGCAAACTAAGGTATTCTGAAGGAGCACTTTAATTCTTATAATGTCTAATTATTTAAACCACTGACACAGCCCTAATTTTCATTATAGGCCTTTCTTTTCCAAAACTTTAATAGAACTTAATGATCTACTAAAGTAGATGTATAAGTTATTTTTATTGCCTTCCCTACTTAGTATACAGATGTAGAAGCTATTGTATTTCACCCAAAAATTTGACACTGAAATTTCCCTGGAAATACATATTTTAGGGTACCTGTACATATATATATATACACAGGCTGTCACAGAATTTGACCGCATAAATTAGCAGGACTGTAGAGGAGTGTTAGATAAACTGTTTGAGATAGGGAACCTTATTGTCCCTTTTGCCAAATGCCAAAGTTATGGCATGTCTTCTGGATCGCACATCAACAGCCAAAAATTAAAACACTGTAGACTTGTGAGTTCTATTTTCATTCAGAATGTCTCATCTGTATGCCAATTGTCGACAGATGCAGTATTGGTGCACAATCAGTATGATATTTAAAATCATTGGACTTGTAACTTTGACAAAATTGCCAGTTCTTTGAGGGTATATACGCCTCTGATAGCAGTTTGGTAGATTTCAGATCATATGTTGTTAGCTAAAGCTCTCCACCAAAACATGCTGGTGAGTGAGTTGTTGAATCCACGATACAAAGATCGTACCTCTTTCTGAAGGTTTCCAATTTTTAGTTTTTTACGTTTCTTATTTTTCTCAGAGTAGTTAGAGGAGCTTAGCTTACATTTCTGAAGACAAAATGATAAACCCTCCAGTACAAATTACTTTCAAAAACTGTGAAAGATGTCTACATAGAATTCAATATTAAATGCATTAATTGTCAAGGAACCTGCGCAGATTAATGCAATAAAACAATTAGGTTTGTAGAAAATTTATGTAATGTATGATTTAAAATGTAATAACTGAACTATGATTTTAGCAGTGGAATAAGAAAATGTGGAATATTGCCCAGATTCGAACAACGGAACTTTGATTTCGTGCAAATTTATGCCATTTCAACCACTTGAGCTACTGTGGTACTGTGAGACTGTACTTCTGAAAGTCTTGTCTAATGCCGACATATGACTACTGTGAAAACCATGAATTGCTAAACATTGTGTTCATATTGTAAAAATATACATATTACGTGCATGGAAAATAAATTGTTTCACTGAGGTGTGAAACAGAGAGTACAGACTCACATCCTATAATAATCCAAGCTGCGAACTTCAGAGCTTATTAGCTTTTTGCTGCCATGTGGTACCATTGCACATGTATAAGAACGTCACTTACCAGATTTCGTTTGAATTCAGATGAATATTGACACAAACTTTAGCTTCACAACAATTATGGATAAGGTTCACAACAACCCTGGAATTTTTGTCAGGATGCAAGGTTAATTTCTTCATAGATGCAATCTCTGGAGGGATGTTGCAAGTCGTCACTTCAAAAAGTTCCTTTGGTGGCCTGTGATATTTTGTGTTTCATATTTTGTATTATTTCTCGAAGTCTCTTTCTATTTGCCTTTCATGCAGATTTGAAAAGGTGGAATTAATTTTCCTGACTAGTCAATATTTCTTAACTAGTTTTATGTAAGTACTTGTTTTAATAAAAAGATAGTTATTCATTTTTATTTCATTTTAAGTTCATTTGACGCAATGATAATACTGTTTCCTCAATTGTTAACTCTGCTTACCATTGTAATGCACATAACACTCTATTTTAGAAACTTCTTTGAGGGATATGGAGAAGTGTACCCCTTCAGGTGTTAAATGCAATTGTTTGAAACATTCTCCATTGCACATACATGCTAATCGTGAATTACTTCATTTTATTTATCACTGCAAATGAATCATATTGAGTGACCAGCAAAAGATCAATGGCTCACTATAAAATGCAAAAAATCTAATGTGTTCCATTCACATGACTTTCTCTGCATCTCTGTAACAAATTATTTTAATAAGCTTATTCTTCTATCTTATTTCATGCTAATTGAGATAAACATTAGCAGAAACAGTCTTATTATTTAGTTCCTTATAAGTAGAAGGGAAATAAGGAATAGGCTAAACCGACAGTCAAATGTTTTAAAATGTGGTTGCAATGGGATTGAAATCCATTTATTTACGTGACCAGGTGTTGACAAGTTCCCATAGGAAAAAAGTTTTAAATATTCTAAAACTCAAACCAATAACAAGGAATGTCTTGAAAACAAACTCCACAGAAAAAAATGTATATTATATAAATCTACATTTTTCTTATGGTTTACCAGTTTTGCAAAATTCAGTAAAATTGATCCAGAATGAACAGGTTCAGAAGCTATTCATAGAAATGTCAAGATATATATTTTATTTGATATGTAAATAGCTTTAATATATAGTATTTTAATCAAAATTGTTTTAGTCATTTTTGAAAAAATCAAAATTATCGAAAAATGTTCCATGTTGGGGGTGAGGGGATTTTCTTGAAAATCTTGTGTCGCATCCTTGGAAGATGCTGAACTTAAATACCAAGTTTGATATTTAATCAACTTCATTTTTGAGCTATGCTGTCCATAGACACACACATAAAAAATGCTTTTTTTGGTCTCTGGGGACCTTAAAAGATATATAGCCGTTGAAATCTTGGTATCAAATTATAATACTTCCTCTATTCACTTTATGCACGTAGTACAAGTAGAGAAATGGAAATGGAGTTTTATTTATGGATGCCTTTAATTACTATGGTTCTCAGCATCCCATTCTATACTGAGTATGAAGGATGAGAAAATAAAAAGGAACATAAAAATATAAATTGCACTTATGGAGGCATGAACCTTCAACTCCCTCAATATCTTAAACTCATTCCCACACATTAACCATTGAGCTAAATTATGCCACAATATCAAAATGCAGTTGCTCATAACACAGTTCACTGCGATTTGATCAGTGGCATGCTGACCCTTAATACATTTTACTGTAGCAAAGAATTTGGAACCAAAAATCCATAGGTTCCTTATCTCAAACTGTTTAATTTGGACCCCTTTACAAACCTGCCAATTTGTGTGGTCAAATTCTGGGACGTGTACACACACACACACACACACACACACACCCACCCACCCATGCACGCACGCACACAAATATATATATATATATTTATTTGTTTTAGAAAAGTGTGCATGTGTATAACTCAAAAATGAAAAGTTAAAAACCAAACTTGATAATTAAGTTCAATATCTTTCAAGGATGCAACACAAAGATTTTCAAGAAAATCTACTCTTTACATGGAAAAATTTTCAAAAATTATGATTTTGTCAAAAATAACTCATGATTTTGGCTGAAATACCATACATTACAGATACTTTACCTATATCACAAATAAAATGTAGATCTTGAATTTTCTGAGAATAGTCTCTGAAGTCCTCTGTATTCTAAATGATTTTTGCATACTGATGAACTGTAAAATGGACAAAAACTTGCTAAAGAGAAAAGGTAGATCATGTTGAGAAACACAATTTGTCACATACATTTTTTATGGAGTTAATCATTTGTGAGATATACCTTGTTACTTGTTTCAATTTTAAAATATTTCCAACTTTCCTCAAATGGAAATCTTTCACTGGTTTTTCTTTGTTTTACTCCAAATTTCAGCTAAATAGCAACCAGATTTTAAAAGATTTAACTCTCGCTTTAGCCTAGTGTATTCCTTTATTTCTCTTCTAGTTATAAGGACCATTTCTGCTAATGTTTATCTTGGTTAGCATGAAGTCATAGAAGAATAAGTTTTTATAAGAATAGTTGTTGCAGAATAGTTAGGGAAAGCCAAGTGTATAGAACACAAGAATCTGACAATCTTCATTCACAAGACTTTCTCCACATCTCTGTAACAAATTATTGTTAAAAAGCTTATGCTTCTATCTATTTCATGCTAAATGAGATAAACATTAGCAGAAATGCTTTCTTGTAAGCAGAAAGGAAATAAGGGAATATACTAGGCTAAAACGATAGTTAAATCTTTTAAAAGCTGGTTGTCACGTGGATGAAATCAGTTTTTATACAATGACAGGAGTTGAAAAATTCCTGTATGTGAAAAGTTAGAGTATTTTAAAACTGAAACCAATAATAAGGAATATCTCAAAAATGGTCAACTTCATGAAAAATATGTATGTGACATAAATTGTGTACTTTAATGAGATTTACATTTTTTGTCTATCTCCCATGGTTTACTAGTTATGCAAAATCCAACAAAATCCATTCAGAATAAACAGGTCTTTTCCCAGAAAATTCAAGATATACATTTTATTAGCAATGTAAATGTCTTTAATATATGCTATTTTAATAAAAATTGTTAAGAGCTATTTTTGAGAAGATCAAAATTTTCTATAATTTTTGCATGTAAAGGGTAGGTTGGGGAGGGAGGATTTTCCTCAAAATCTTTGTATCACATCCTTGGACGATACTAGACTTATATACCAAGTTTGGTATTTTACCGACTTTTCGTTTTTGAGTTATTGTGTTCATAGATACATGGACACACATCCACAGACTTTTTTTCTAAAAATGTTTTTTTTTTTTTTTTGATACAGGGGACCCTAAAACCTCTATTTTTGATGAAATCTTGGTATCAAAGTTTTGGGTGGAGTTCAGTACGTTCTCTATACACTATGTAGGTACATAGTATATGTAGAGAAAGTAAAAATGCGTTTTTTGGACTCAGGGGACCTTCACTGTTTGCTAAGCCTCCTTTGACACATATGTTACAGTAAAAAAAGCAAGGTAGACATGGACAAGGATGTGAAATTAAAACCCAAGCCACACTCCTTGAAAAGTGGACAGCCAAGTGTTACTTATCTCAGATTCAGTTTGAGACTCCTACAATTGACCCTGATCATACACCCTGTCAGACAACTTAACACACGCATATTTCTATAAAACAATCATTGAAAATCTTTGTGTTATTCTTAACTTCCTTATCACTTCCAAGACTACATCACAAGGCTGTTATTCAATACCAGCTTATTATTCAATAAAAAAGACTAAAGAATGAATACAACAGTATGTTTAAATTATAAAATGAACAACAACAAAATAAAGGATTCAGGCTAAAACAGGAAAACTACAAAATATGCTAAAAGACTCACAAATGACTTTTGATAAAGTGCTTGTCTTCTTCAGGGTTTGGATATGTAGAGCATTCTAGCATAGTTTATAACATTTGTGACAGATGCAAAGAAGCAAAATATCATTTTATTCATACTTGCTATAATATTATTTTTAAAGCACAAATAAATGTGTTATATACGAGGGGCATACTGAAAGTCATGAGCAACACTGTTTTACAATCTTAATATTTATTTTTAAGCCAAACCAAATAATCATCATAATCTACAGACTTTCTTTCACTTTTCGACATAGTCTCCATTGTTTTGCACACATTTTTCCCATCGTTCTACAAGTTTGAAAATGCCCTTGTGATAGAACTCCGTTCCAGCTGCCCACAGACCCTGACGCACTGTTTTCCGAATATCCTCCAGCGTCTCGTAGCGTTGGCCACGCATCTGCTCCTTCACAGAACCGAAAAGATGGTAGTTGGAGGGTGCCAAGTCGGGACTGTAGGGAGGATGTGGAAGAGTTTCCCACCCTAATGCCCTGATCTTCTCCATAGTGGCACGGGCAGTATGCGGACACGCATTATCCTGTTGAAGGATGATCCTCTTTCCAGGGCGTTTACCATGCAAAACCCGACGGAGCTTCAGAAGTGTCTTGATGTAGCAGGCAGAATTTGTGGTTTGTCCAGGTTCAAGAAAGTCAACCAGAATGCAACCTTGTGCATCCCAAAAGACACTTCCAATAACTTTTCCTACAGATTGCACTGTCTTCGCTTTCTTCTTCGATGGTGAGTTCAAGTGGTGTCATTCCATACTCTGACATTTCGTTTCTGGCTCATAGTGATGGAACCAGCTCTCATCTCCAGTCACAATACACGTCAAAAATTCATCACCTTCATTATGAAATCTCTGAAGGTTTTGTGCAATGGTTCTTCTCTGAAGTTTGTGGTCTTCAGTCAATAAACGGGGGACCCAACGGGCACAGACCTTTCGATAACCCAAGCTGTGGATCATTTCTTGCACTGCACTATGTCCTATTCCAAGTTCCGCAGCAATTTCATTCTCAGTGAAACGCCTATCTCCTGTAATGAGCTCATCAACTCTTTCCTGGTTGTGTTCTGTAGAGGCAGTTCGAGGACGCCCGCTACGAGGCGCATTTTGCAGACTCGTGTTTCCATCTTTGAAATGTTTCACCCATCTTCTAACACTGCTGGCACCCATGCAGACACCTCCATACGCACGTTGAAGTTTGAAATGAATTTCAGGAGCAGATTTTCCTTCTTTCACAAGGAATTCAATGACAGCACGCTGTCGAAACGAAACATCAATGTCAGCCATTTTTCAAACACCGTCTGTGGTCACGTGATAGAAGCTAATGATGTTACAATATGTCAACATGTGGCTTAAAGTCTGTAGATTACAATCCTGCAATTCGTTTCGTTAGATTGTTGAAATTTAAATTTTTACAATGGGTTGCTCGTGACTTTCAGTATGCCCCTCATAGCATTTTTCAAGTGCCTATATTTTTTTTGTTATTTCTTATGAATTTAGCACCTGCCTCTTATTTTTCAGATGTAAATGGGTCATATTCACATAAATGTAAATTGATTTCATTCCAAATCTTATTACTAAAATATGTAAACATTATGTTTAGTAGGTGAAATTTCACTTATAGTAAACCTTGGTTAAGTGAGTGTATTGTTCTTTGTGGTCTAGCTTCTAGTTCCCAAGGTCGTGGGTTCAAACCTGGCACAGGGTCATGGATATTTTTCAGGTATAAAACTCCTAAGCATAGCTTCCTTCAGTACAGAAGCAAAGTCAGTGGTCCCATGTCATAGATTTATGGCATGTAAATCAACCTCAAGCCTCATAGAGACTTCTGAGCAAAATTGTTGGTCTTTCATGCCCAATATAAAATGGGATGCTAAGACCACAGTACTTAGTTAAAGAATCTCCATAAATAAAACTTAATTTCATTTTTGGTGTGAGTACAATAAATGTTGCTTTTAAGAGTTAAATGCTATTGTTGCTCAATTGGGTTATACTTCTTGAATCCAGGTTCCTGTTGAAAAGGTTGCACTATGAAACTAACCTCTCAGTAGACTAGTTTTAAGTGAGGAAGAATGCAGTTTTGTTGTCTATCATATTTACGGAATTATTGGTAAAGTAAATTAATTGCTTCCAGACAGCTACACTAGACTTTTTTTTTTTTTTTTTTTGTTTGTTTAGAAAAGTGAAAAAAATCACTAGAACACTCAAATATTCAGTTCAGTTTTTATTTTAGTTCAGCTAAGTTTTATTTTAGATTAGAGAAAAGTATGGCTTGAGGTACAAATGAAATCACACAAAAAAGCATGACTAGGACCCAGCTGGGTAGTGTGGTGGTAGCATGTCTGCCTCACGGTCAACAGATCATGAGTTTGAATCTTGCTTAGGGTGGGTTACCTAGATAAGGTTTTATCGGGGTTTTCCCTTATCCTGAGAAGATGAATATCGAGTAACTTTAAGCTCTGTGGACCCCAAGATCTTTTGAGCATCATTTCACCAACAATTTTAATGAAAGGGTGTTTTGGAACAGTGATACGTATGAATAGAATATTTCTTAGTTGCGTTTGAAGCAAGACTTAAAGAACACATGAGAGCAGTAAAATAAAAACAAACTGACAAATCAGCCACTGCACACCACTTTTGGACTACTAACCATGAAATAGTACCTAACATACACCTTATAAAACCTGCCAGATATGCAGCAGAGCTTGTCGTCTGGGAGAAAATCCAAATTGGTAAAAACCAATGCCACGTATTCAACTTTGAATTGCTGTCTCAAAATATATTGTGGAGGTTACACTCAGTCACCATGTACCTCACACCTCAACATAAAACATCCTGTGGAAATTCAGTTGGAAACCATCAATAATGAAGCCCACATGGCTTCAAAACCAGTCTGGAAATACTATACGTAAGTGATACTTACGTGTTACAAACCCAACTCAAAAATATTCTATCATTTCACCAATTTCATTCATTGTCTGATATGACCAACTAATTTAAAGGACGCTTACCTTACTCCTTACGATTCTTTTTAATTGCCATTATCTTTTTAATTTTTGATGTTGAAATTGCATTAATCATAATGCCATTCTTGGTATTAAATTTAATAACCCTTTATTAATTAATAATCATTCATAACTAATAAACAGAGAATTATATATAACAATATTTTTTATACCAAAAAAAATGTGTCTAGTACAGGTTCCACTTTTGCTTTCAGGAAACTGCTTACTTAAAAAATGTACAGCTGAAACAAAATCAGCTTGTGAATGCTGCTCGACAAAAAAGGTCTACAGTGACCACTGAATGTCCACAACCTTACCAGCATATAGATGAATACTGTGTCAGAATAACTGGAAGTCATTCTTGGGAGAAGGCATTCCAGGAATGTTATCTGCAGGGCATTGAGAAGACTCCACTGGACAGTAAGATTGTATGGTTCAATACACCATTACTGAAAACCATTTGGAGTAAACTATCAAGCAATACCTCTTCTATATGGTTAGCAGCTGAACAGAAGCAAGAAAATGGCCCTATTTATTACAGTGGACCTTTACCTTCAGAATTTTCATATCAGTTTAATTCTGATAAAGACTTTAACTTGACTTGGTCTAATACCAATACTGAATCACAAAAAAATTGTTTAATGTTAGATTTTAGAAAAAAGGAATTGGTACTTGTATCATGTTACACAGAAATGCCATTTGTATGTTTGTTTCCATCAGTATTTTGGGCTAGAGCAGTTGTTGTGAACAGTTTTCATAAACATCTTGAAAGTAATATTTTTACATGGGAAAGTGCACAACATCATTGTGAGGCTGAATCAACAGGATCTACGCTAATTCCTGAGCATGTTCTATTTAATAATTCAGGGAGCAATGAAACAAAATGGATAGGGATGGTTAACACTTGCTTAAACAATATACCACGGTATGGTATTTTGACTAGTTACACTGACATTTGGTTCAAAAGCATTCCTAGGACTACACTTTACAATACTCTTAACAGCACAAAAAAGTGTAATGAAAATGATACATACTACTGCCTTGATAAGCTCATTAAAACTGAACCAAGAATTTTGCTTAGAAAAAACAATGCTTGTTTTCCTATTGTTTACAACATTAAACTAGAAAATGTAGACAAAGTTAGCAATATGTATGAAATTAAATGTTATTTCAATGATGAACAACTAATAGCAAGACAAAGTTCCATCACTGTTTCTCATCCTGGAAAACTATTCTGTGAAGTTCTGACTTTTCCACCTTTATATATATTAAAATCAAATACTGAAGTAGTTAAATGCAGCTCAGATACAATTTTTATTTTAGAAGTTCATGATCCAAATATAAATTTCAGCTCAAAATGGTTGTATAACGGATATGATAATACAACTAAGCATTTTTATATAGCTCCTTTATATACATATATGCAGAATACTTTTATAAATAATAGCATTTATGTTCAAAGCATATCAGCTCAAAAAGATGCAGGAGTAACAGTGACATTTTTAATTCAAATTCCCCTTAATAGTGATGTTGCACAACAGCAACTTTTGAAAAACTATAGTTTACAGCTCCAGAGATTATTTCCCATAGGGAAGACCCTTTCTTTGCCAGGAAATATTGTGGTGAAATCATTAACAAATACAGAGTATTGTTTAGAACATTCTACAAAAGCTAACTACACAAACTGTACATCACAGATCATAAAATGGCCAATGACATTAGGCTCACAATCAGCTACTTCAACACCAGTGTGCACTATATGTTCAGAAGGTAAGCTTCTAAAGAGATTATGCACAAAACATGAATCTTTGGGAGCTCGTTGGTCAACAGAAACACTGGAAATATTAAAATCACCTGAATGCTTGACTGAAAACGTAGCATCTCTTCTGAAACTTGAAAATGTGAAAAACAATATTTCCGAGTTAGTAAATGAATTTGATGACTTATTCAGAGATAAAAAGGAGGTGATGCAGCAAACAAGTACACACTTAAATCTTACAGTTACATTTCTTAGAACATCTTTGAACCTTTTTCAGGGATTTAAATATTTTAACAACACTAATGGGACCAGATTAGATATAATTAGATACAATACACTTGATACTAATGAAAGCATACCAGATATCATGGTTTTGTTCAGAAATGAAATATTTTCTAATTCTACTGTATGGCACACACTAAGGGATACTTATATGACAGTTGCTGTGTTTAAAAACTTGTTTCCCAATTCTAAAGATTTGTCAGTAATATCACCTGTTGTTCACATTGATTTAAATACTTCACCAACTGTTACTGATAAAGTTTCAGCTTATTTCAAACTAAACCACACAGTGCCTGAACAAGGTTGTGCATGTGGTCATTGGGACTTCAGCAATCGGGAGTGGAGCACCAAAAATGGTATTTACATGGGCCATGTCAATGGATACCATCATTGTGCTTTCAGTCATGCCTCATCGTTTGCTCTGCTCTTTAAAATGAAAACAACAGCATCATTGAGCATAATTTCTTTGGTTGGTTGTACTCTGTCAATATTGGGTCTTTCATTGCTAATATTTTTCCATATACTTTTTGGTAAAAAAGTTAAAGATAATTATGACAGGGAATTGTTATTAAACTTAGCAGTATCTTTGGTGTGTATGTACTTAATATTTATATTCGGATTTCATCAGACTCATGCAGAAACTTTATGTATAATTAATGGGGCCCTTCTTCATTATTTTACTCTTGCTTCTTTCTGTTGGATGATGGTTACAGCATGTAATGCTTATTTGAAATATGTAAAAGTATTAGGCTCATATATATCTCGATTTCTTTTGAAAGCTTCTATTATTGCATGGGGCATTCCAGCAATTCTTGTGCTAATTGTGGCAATTGCCGACTATACACTGTTTCGAGATGACCATTCCTGTCACATTCGTTCCTATGGTTTCTACTATGCATTTTTGTTGCCAATAGGTGTGGTAGTTACGATCAACATGTGCATATTTTTATTGATTTTGATTAACATTTTTTGTAGGCGCACCAAGTTACGCACACATCAACAGAAGAATAATCTCCAACGGTTAGAGATTAGGATGTCAATGTCTATCTTCATACTGTTTGGTTTAATGTGGATCTTTGGGTTTCTTGCTATTGTAGATAGCAGTTCAGTTTTCAGTTATCTATTCTGTATTACCTCCCCATTGCAAGGATTTTTTATATTTTTTCTATATATTGTTGTAAACACAAGAATTCAAAAAGGTTGGAAACAAGTATGCTGCATAAAATTTAAACAAAGCAATGAAAATATCTACTCAGGAACTACCGGCTCTGCTGTGCCAATTTAATCTTTTTTTCACCTATTTATTAATACCACCATATTGTAAATATATAATTATGTATGGAATTTTCAGTCAGGAGTGTTTTAATTTTAAATGCTAATAGGAGTTGACTTACCAATACAGAGGATTTACTATTCATAAGAGAATTACTCAACTACACAAAACCAAATTGTATTCAAACTACACAATGAAACATGCAGTTATAGGCAGTTTGACATTTGATCTGCTCAGTGCCTACAAAGCTCACAGAGAACTCAAAGGAGCAGATAATATATCCAAGCCTGCCTGGTAGAGTGTGGTGGTAGCGTGTCTGCCTCACAGTCAATAGGTCGCGAGTTTGAATCTTGCTTAGGGTGAGTTACCCGGGAAGGTTTTTTCCTAGGTTTTCCCGTATCCTGAGAAGATGAATGTCGAGTAACTTTAAGCTCTCTGGACCTCGAGATCATTTGAGCATCATTTCACCATGATCATTCATCATCCGATATGACCAACCAAGTTAAAGGATGTTAAATTACAACAAAAAAATATATACATATTCAACAAGAAATCCATGTACTGAAAAATCAGAAATTCAAACAACAGATGAATGTGAAATAAATAATTAATGATTTGAAAAGCAAATAAAAATACATGTAGTAATTTAAACTATCATTCTCTGTTACAATGAATTAAGAGGATCTTTAAAGACCTTATGTCATTCTGAATCTATGAATAGTTACAATGTTATTAATAGGCAGTATTCAAGCTACTTACATAATATATCAGCAAATTAACTAGAATGCATAGAATATTTCCTAGCCACAACAATACACTGCTGCTACCTTTCTGGCAATTTCATTACTGTCTGCAATTATTGTTCTTGCTAAACTCTTACCTCACAGTTGTCATGTTGTTGAATAGAGCATACTCAGATGAAGTGAGATCCAGTGAATATAGTGTTCTGGAACATCAATAAACCCCAGTGATGTCAACGTTCAGTCTTTGCATTGCTGGTGTGTAACCATGCATTGTTGTACTGGAGGAGCACTGCTTTTGAACATTTTCCCTGTCGCCATTGTTGAATCCTGCATCTATGTCGTGTAAGGGTGTCACTGTACACTCTACTGTGATAGTTGTTCCTTCTGGAAGCCAGTCCATTAGCAGTATACCACAGGTGTCCCAAAAGATGGAGATCATCTGCTTACCTGCAGATGAAGCAGCACAAAATTTCTTGGGCCAGGGACGACTAAGATGGTTCCAGTACATGGATTTGACTTTCTTCTCAGGTGTATGTTAGTCATACCATGATTCATCACCAGTTTCTCCAAAAAAATCTGTATCCATTCTTCATTTCTAACAGTCAACGACAGACTTCAAATCTGTTCTCTTCTGTCACCCTCTGTGGTGTAATGGTTACCATACTAACTTCATTTACCCAAGGTTGTGGATTCAAACCCAGCAGAGGACAATGGATTTTTTGGGGCATAAAAATCCTTAGCAGGGCTTCCTTCAGAAGGGAAGTAAAGCCGCTGGTACCGTGTCAAAGATTTACAGCACATATCCCAAGACTGAAAAATGAGGCCTCTGAGCAAAATTAAGGGGTCTTTCATGCCCAATATTGAATGGGATTCTAAGAACCACAGCAGTTAAAAAGCGTCCATAAATAAAACTCCATTTCCATTTTTCTGTTCTCTTCTGGGATTGTGTCAAGTCCTGTGAAAGCAAATGTGCACACATCTTTTTTATATCCAAATTATCATGAATAGTGGTGTGCAGGGTTGAACAGCTGAGGCACATTTGGCATTCCAGTTCATTGAAGGTTAAATGTATATCAGCCATAATCAATTCAAACACAACATCAATGATTCTTGAAGATCACCATGTTGTACTCACATTCTTGCGTACAGATTCCCTTCCTCACGTTAACCTAGCAATTCATCTGTGCATGAGCTTCTTAGCTACACATGAAATCTGCTTTTTTGACTCCTTCCATCCACAAAAACCTTGTAGTCCATCTTTGCACATAAGTCACCTTCCATCTTGTCCACGGCTTTCTCTATTTAACAAAAAATAAGTACTGCCCTTTCACTATGCACTCTCTTCATAACAGCCATCTAGCATTTGCATGGAGTACCAATATCAATTCATGCCCATGGAATTGAGTAGCATTTTTAAAACAGTGCAATTGTAAATCATTTCCAAACACCCCTCGTATATAAATATATCCAATGGTAAACAGTATTGGCTTTTAAGAATTTTAACTATTTGTATCTAGGTGCTGCCATAGCTGAGTGGTTGCTTGCATTGCTTGCTTCTCAGCAAGGTGACCCAGGTTCGATCCCAGGGGACCACGTGTGTGATTTGTGTGGAAAAAGCTGCATCTAGGTCAGTTTTCAATGGGTTCTCCAGTTTTCCCTGTCATTCATTCTACCACCTGCTCCATAATTACCTTTCCTTTCGCCATTTTTCCAGCATTTTGAATCACTTCTTCTTCACTCTCATACCAGGTGTTGGTCTAATCACCCATCCTAGCTACTCTCTCTGATCTAGACTGCATCTGCTCTTGATAGGCATATGATGTAAGATGCTGGTTTGTAAGTCAGGGGCTATACATCCACACAAGTAAAACAAATAGGGAGCAAAGAGCTTTCTGTATAGAACCTTGTTGGGTTCTGGAGTGTCTGAATAGGTTCTCCAGTAATCTATATTAGAAAGTCTTTTCCACTTGCCATCTAAGATTAAACTAAATTGAATTGTCTGTCTGAATCCTTGCAGAATTGAAATTGGGACATTTGAAACAGCATCTGTAATAATGCATAATGTTTGGTTTCTGACTTTCTCTATTTTTCTAAATTTAGTCTGCTGTAATAGTTTTTTCACTGCTATTCTGGAGATTTGGTTTGATACAGGTTTTATGTATAGTATTCAATACTTGTCTAGAGCATCCCCATTTTGTGGTTTATTTGTTTCCACATTATTATAAAGTATGACATAGTCAAGTCACAATGGCACATTTTCACTTTAATGTTTCAAAATATTTGTTGAGTTATACAAAATTCAAATAAAAATATTTTAACATCACTTTTAAGCTTCACATCCTTAAGCTGTTTACTTAATCCTCAGGATGGAAAGTCTTCTTGATTTCACTGTTACTGTCAATATATTTCTAGGTTAGATATTACACAGATATTAATGTAATAATTAATAATTGTAACAATTCTCCACTTATCTTTTGGAATCCAAATACTAGTTTGTTTTTTTTCTATATTAATTTGCACATTATTTTCTCTGCACAAGCTGGATAATTTAGTCATTTATGAGGTGAACGGTGATACTTTCTTTTCAATTATGTGTATTACAATTAGGTGCAAATTACTAGATCATCTGCAAAAGTGAACACAGTTGATATTGTGTGACTACTTTAAGTTTTTTGGTTGGCATTTATTAAGATGTAGACTGTAGAGAATTGTGTTGGAAAGAATTGTTGCCATAATTCTACCATGCAGCAGCTCGACCAGAATGTTGTGTGATCCACATCAACAAAGTTCTGCATTCATGTCTGAAAAGAATTTTTTGACTTCAGCCACATATGAAGTGACTTTGCTATCAGGTTCTTGTTGAATTTTTAAGAAATCAATCATCAGTAAACTCAGTCTCTGTAAACTCTCACCAATATGTCTTTAACTGACATTATGCTAGGTTTAAATTGGCCAATGACTGAGCATACTTGCAATTAATGTTGCAGCATGTATGTTGTCATGTCTCCAACCTTCAACAAGTTTCTTAAATTAAATTGAGTGTTATTTATGGATGCTCTTTAACTGTTGTAGTTCACAGCATGTTATTCTATATTGGGTGTGAACAGGATGCCTAATTTTACTCAGAGGCCTCATTATCAGGCTTGATCTGTATGTCAGGCTTTTATGTGTCATAAATCTATGACATGGCACCAACAGCTTTATTTCCCTTCTGAAGGAAGCCATGTTAAGGATTTTTATGCCTTTACAACAAATTAACAGGAACACAATAATACTGATATTGTAGAGCTGGTTACTGACTTGTACCCATTTATCTGCATGGCTCGTATTCATAATTATTTTCCTGATTTCCCAATTTGTGTGATCTGTTGAGGTTAAGCATTTTAAATAATGAATTAGGAAATTTTATTCATAACTGAATCTTTACTGAGTAAAATTATTTTATGTAACACAGCATTCCTGTTCCTTTAGTTTCTGTATAAATTAGTGTGACAAAACAAATTCAACATAATTAACAGGGCAACATAATGTAGTAGTTGTATTGTTTATTGTTGAGCTTTAAAGTACCTGTTTGAAATGAGCATCAGTTTTATATTTTGGCAATTATATCAGTCATTCACAACTCAATTTGAATAGAGGACTGCATCTATTTTTAGTCAACAGGTTCAGCGTGATCTGACCAGGAGGACTAACCTTTCCACTGCCTTTATGTCTCACTGCCAATATTGAGTCGTTTGTACATACCATGGTAGGTCTGCGTTTATGACTGGAATTTCTTCCTTTTTGTTTATCCAGCAAAATAGCTGTTACTCAGAAAGAAGAAGAGGAAAGGGGAAGAAAAAAATATAAAAAACTCCCTAGCCCTCAGGTATCCTTAATAGCATCAGGGTTGAAAGAAAACAAGACATGACCAAGGTATGCCAAATAGAAAAGATACAAAGAGAGGAAGGATGTTTAGCAGAATATTTAAATATTGGGTTAATGATTACAAAGTTTTGTTCAAAGTCCAGAAACGCAAGTTTACCAAGCATCCACCTCAATTACTACACAAGTTCCAATAGGAAAAAGTCCATAGTTGGCAAATACCTAAGAATGTATGCAAGAAAATGCACGTTCTATGCAAACTTCATGCAAGTGAAATTACACATGTAAGCCAACTCATATCAACCAAATTATTATTTATACATAGAATTTACATATCAATCTTAGTACAAAATGTGTCTATATGCAAAAACAATTATTTAAAGCAATTGGATAGCAATTTGTCAGCCAAGTTTGCAATATCAGCTATGATGATACCAGGTGAATTGTTAATAAGTCTTGGCATTTTGAGTTGTTGTTTATAGATCTCTAGCAAACTGCTATCTTGATACAAAACAAGAGGTAAATTGCTGTCTATATATAGTTTTACACTTATGCAAAATGTAGATTAAAATACTGTATACAAGTTACAAAAGAGCTTCATTAACTGATGGATATTAGATCACTATCCTGTAATCATGTTCTAACTAAATCCCCTCCTTCATAATGCTCTTACTTTTGAAAACAGTTTATACATACCATTTGGACTCAACTTAAAAATGTGTTTGTAATAATAATACTAACAACAATAATAATAATAATTCTTTATTGCTTGTGTACTTGGACATACTAGTTAAAAGCATGATCAGGTCACTATTAACATTATAATAGTCTTATTGCAATATATACAGAGATTAAATTATGAAATTATAAAACTATTACACACACATTCCCTCTCACATACACACCTACTCAAAATTCAACCAGTCTGTACACTGGTCTATTTATAAGATACTTCTTTATTCTAGATTTGAACAGGCTGCTTTTTAACATGTTGAATTCCCTAGGAAGTTTATTGTTCAATGTTGCACCTATATTTTTAGGGTCTTTGACACAGAATTTTTTGGTGTTTGCACACCTATACACATCAATTTGTCTTCTACGAGTAGTATTATGATCATGCACATCACAATGTCTAGTAAGATCATTGGGGTTACATATAACTAATATTACAGGGTAAACATATAGATACACACACACACACACACACACACACACTCATACATTTTTTGAATGTGCATGATTATTACAAGTACTTTGGGCAGTGCAGCTTAGCAGAGACTGACTACAAGGATTTACCCTATAGCTTCAGACTTCCCCAGTTATATATATAACACTTTAAAAACATTGTTCTAAATATGACCACACAAGATAGAATAATAACAAATAATTTTAAAACATGATATAAGGGATCTCTCTGAGAATTTTCATACAAGGGATATATATGCCATGCATATAAGCATGTTGGTTGGCAGGTAGATTGTTGTATGAACAGCAATTATATCCCTATTATGCACTGTATTCAGATGACTTCCCAGTCCTAGATTGTCCAGTTGTAAATTCAGAAATGTATTAATTTATTGACCTAGATTTCCTACGGCTATATTGTTTTTTTTTTTGTTTTTTTTAGTGTTTAATGCCCGCTTTTACTACAAACGGCTCTGCAGGCAATGACACTGATGATACATGGAATGAAGATGGAGCATCAATGGAATACAATGGTGGGGGAAACCAGAGAAAACCCACCCCCATGCCGCTTTGTCCACCACAAATCCCACATGCAGTCACTTGGGATCGAATCCGGGCCATCTAGGTGAGAGACAATTGGTCTAACCATTTGACCATGGCGCGGCCGTAGCTATATTGTTGATGAACAAGATATTTAAACATGAGGATATTTAAAAATCTTTTAACAGTCATATGTGGGAACAGGGAAACTCAAAAGCTATTAAGAATTGGAAGTTATCAACAGTTTGGAGTGAATGATAGTTAATACAGTTCCAGAATGATGATGCATCTGTACATTAATGCAATGAAAAAGGGATTTTCTTAATGTAGGTAATCTGATCACTAGATCAGTAAAACAACTGGCATCATGGCCAATGTATTTCTCAGAGCTGAACAGAGCTTGCTTTAGGCACACTTTTCAATCTTGAGTATATGACTTCCAGTTATGTGGAAGATTAACTGCCTGATTTACTTTTGGATTTGCATTTATTTCTGGTGTGATAAATATTTTTTAAAGAATTTGACTAACATTACACCACCACAATCATTATGCTTCAAAGTTATTGGTCAAAATTTTAATACGTTTTATGAACACTTTTCCAAATGTTCATCATTTGTTTTGCTATTAGTAAAACTCTGCAGCCTTTAGCATTGTATTTTCTAATGTTTAGCTTCGTTAACACTGTTTAAATAATTTGGCTTTAAACTAGAGTCATGTTTTACATTATTTCAAGTTTGTTTCAACACTCCCCCCATATGGTACCTTATGAGATTTGAGTAAACCTCATTTTACCAATTTATTAGCTGCAGGCACCCTGCAAGCAGTGGAATGAGATGACCTACAGCTTTTAGAGGATTTCAAAAAATCTCAAGTTATTTGTGTATATTAGAACCAATTTACCCAAGAGCAGTATGATTTACATATGTTATTGACAATAATCTGCTTAGCATAGTTGCAGAGTGTAAAAAGACACACACTGAAATTACTGAAGAGAAAAAGTCTATGCATCTTCAAAGATTATACTTTTACATTATTTAAAATATTGCATTACTTGCATTATTCTAGTATTTGGTCACTTAGCAACCAAACAATTAAAATATTTTTAAGGCAACGAAATAAATTTTCTTGAGTTACAAACTTCTGTTCTGTATTGAGAAGTTCTATGTATGTTTATTTTGTGATATAATTTCAATCCTGTATTTAATTTTATATATATAAAATATTGGTGATTATTTATTGTATCATTTCAAAATTGTTTTCTAGAACTTTATATGTAGTGTATGCATAAATGTACACATTATTTCTACACTATGTATTTATTCCAGCATGCCTCACTACCTGTTTAATACTACCTTATTTTTACCTGCCTATATTAAGTAAAGGACACATAGCATCCCAGTCAAAAAAACGATACCAAGATTTCACTGGAAGTATACATTTTGAGGCTCCCTGAATCCAATACACCAATTTTTAAAAAGTGTCTATGAGCATGTGCAAACTTGCAATTTGGAACATATATATGCAGGCATGTGTGTGTCCAGCATAACTCGACAATGAAGTCTGTTAAATACTAACTTGGTATAGTTTACCATATTCCAAGAAAGCAACACAAATATTTTTAAGAAATCCCCCACCCCAAATTCCAACTGGAAATTTTTTCAATTTTTTATTTTCTCAAAAATGGATCTAACAATTTCTAATTCCATATGTTTAAGATCACATTAAAAGACACTTATATTAACAATGGAAACTGAAAAATTCACATATATTTTTTTAGTCATAAAATATATCAAGAATGAAACTATATACAAACATTTGTGATCTATAAAGGCCAATGGAATGTGTGCCAGGAGCACATTATAGTGGATACAGTAGCAGTTAGGTGTACTGATACCCGCAAATTATTATTATTGGATAGGGAGACTCAGACTGAAAAATTCAATGCCATAGCCAGGATCTCCTGGTCTTTACCACTGAGTTACCATGGCAATATGCCAGCATGACATTAAATTTCTCAACTGACTTTCATGTTTCCCAGTAAACCACAAGCCGATTTCAACTCATTTTGAAATGACATATCCCAATGGCGACTTACAATATCGCAAGTATTTTAAGTCCCAGGCTTCATAATAAGTCAACTATTATGGTCAATTAGTTTTAATTTAATATAATTTAATTCTACACATGGCTTGTGTGAAAAAACAATTAAATTAAAAATATTATTATTATTTGCCATTCTAATTTACTAGTCATATTTCTATTATTTAACTGTTTACATATTGGACAGGAAATCCAATTGTTGTCGTTTTTTTTCAAAATACAGCATTTTTTGGTTTCATTTATATAACTTTTAGCTTGTAACAGGGCACTGACTCAAAAAAAAAAAAAAACTCTTTGACTTTAACTTATTTAACATTGATTTTTAATCATTTTTATTTTGAAACGTACTCACATTCACTCCCACATGTTACTTTCAGTCTCTGTTGAGGGTAGAGAAAAATTCTGAAAAAATTGCCAGTATTTGAACCTGAAACTTCTGGAATGTGAAGCCACTGGTCACTTGACTACAGAGAAGCTTGCAAATTCTTGTGTGAGACAAAACCATGTCACAAAATCTACTTCATAATATGGATTAAAACTGTAATTATTTAGCTATATGATCCATTGTGATTGCCCTCTATTACTCTTGTACCACACCTATTTGTCATCATCCTTCATATTCATTGTTCTCCATAATTAAATCCATTACTTGTTACACACCATTTTTACTTTCTCTATATGTACTATGAACATAGTGTACAGAGAGGGTATTGCACTCCACCAAAAAATTCAACACAGAGATTTCACCGGAAATATATGTTTTAGGGTCCCTTGTAGCCAATAAAAGTATTTTCAGAAAAAGGTCCATGTGTGTGTCTCCGTGGACATAACTCAAAAACGAAATGTCGCTAAAATACCAAACTTGGTATTTAAGTTTAGTATCTTCCAGGGATGCGACATGAAGGTTTTGTGAAAAATCCCTCCCCAACCCAAACTACCCTTTACATGGAAACTTTTTGCGAAAATTTTGATTTTTTCAAAAATGGCTTTAACGATTTTGATTAAAATGTCGTATATTAAAGATATTTACCTGAAAAATAAAATGTATATTTTGAATTTTCTGGGAATAGCCTTTGAAGACTACTTTATTCTGGGTTAATTTTACAGAATTTTGCATAACTGCTAAACCGTAAGAGATAGACAAATACTTACTACACAAAAAATGTAGAGGACATTAAAACACACAATTGATGTTGTATACATTTTTTCCTGGAGTTGATCGTTTTTAGATATTCCTTGTTTTTAGTTTCAGCTTTGAGAATCTTATACTTTTCTCATACAGGAATTTGTCAACTCCTATCCATACAAACAAAGGAACTTCAGTCACATAGCAACGAGCTTTTGACTATCACCTTAACTTACGGTACTCCCTTATTTCTCTTCTACTTACAAGAAAGCAAGTAATAAGACTATTACTGCTAATTTTTTTTCTCGATTAGCATGAAGTAAATAGAAGCTTAAGCTTTTTAACAATAATTTATTGCAGGGATGTAGAGAAAGTCATGTGAATGGAACACATCAGATTTTTCTTTTTGTTTCACTAACTTTGAAGCGAATCCATAAATGGTGGAAAATGACTGGTAAAGCTAATTTATGCCTCTGCAATTATTACTCTGGTAAGTAAAACAGCTGTTTTCCCTACACATGGACTTAACACTGTTTATCTAAATTAAATAAGATTATTGTTGTTGGTGAATTTGGCCCTAAAACAGATTTTAAGCCTGATGTAACAAGCTTACATATCTTTGTTAACTTCTCTGTGAAGTCACAAGGGTAAGTCTAGCAAGGAAAAGGTAGAAAAAAAGACACTGAGATAGGAAAACTAATAGGTAAAGATGGCTCAATTGATCCTCCATTGTACTTTTACAACACACAGGTGCCTGAAATCAAAGGCAAGATTCTTAAGAGGAAACATTAACCCCTTCAGCGATACAGTCGTGATGTGATGTCCTGTGCATGACTGTTAAATAACCCATTTTATCAATGAATAACATCAGATAGATCCATGAAATGATATAAACCTTGATGTCTGGATTTATGGTCTAAGGCATGGTAGGAGTAGCCAACACAAAGGATTGCAAGATTGAAACCAATCAAAATGTATGTTCTGCTTGAAAGAGAAACTGTAGAAAAGGATGGGTGTGATGGAATAGTTGGATGCTGCCAGGTTTTTGATTGAATGCATATACATGCAATTTTTTTTATTTTTTTATTTTTTTTAAGAAATTCATTACACAACATTATAAGGTCAGATAATACTGCAGTTATCTTGTGTCTGCATGGTTTACGGCATGGTATATGAGAGTTTGGTTTGAATTTCATGCCCTAAAGTAACAAAATATTTTGCTTTTTTTATTCATTTATTTTTAAAATTTCACCTCCATTATTGGGTATCCTTGAATGGTTTTCGGGCTCCTTAGAAATTTGTGTAAACAAGAAATGTGGATGAGCATGAAGAAAAAGAAGAAGCAGAAGAAGAAAAAGTTAAGAAATGCTAAATGCTATAACAAATGAATAAGAAGGTAGTAAAATGAAAGGTTTAGTTATAAATACTGGGGATATACTTAACATTTCAAGAAATGAACACAAATTTTCAGAGATCTGATTAATTATTTATGGTTACCTACATGAATTAGAAACATGTTTTCATAAAACATAGTATTTTAAGGGCTTCCTAATTAGACATTAAGAATTTTAAAGTGTTTCTTAGAACATACAATGAGCATCATAAATCAATTATTTCTTTCTTACTTGGACAATTAAAATTTATCTTTTTTGTCCTGGTACAAAAGCATGATTGCTCTTTTTCCACTAGAATGTTTCTTTCCAATGATGGCTCCTGAGCAATGTTTGTGAGAATACTCCTTAATATTATTTACAAGCACCCTGATTTTCAGATTTATCTATAAATAATTTAGATGGAATTTTTGCTATGGAAAAAAAGTAACAGACAACAAAAAGGAATATAAGTATATTGCACAAAATTACATCATCAACCATTTCATTACAGTACCTTAATTATATTTTATAAATGTATTTAAGAGTTGCACATGTATGTTAAAACATTTGAGTAAAGTACAATAATTTGAAGCAACTTTTTATGTATCATTAATCTGAAAATTCTTTGTACACTTTAGGCTTAATACTTGAAATGGCACATAGAGCACAAATGTCATAAAGTTATCACATTAAGGTACAGGCATACAAAGAGGCTGCCTAATAGAGGTAATGGCAAACCTTAGAAAATACAAATATTAAAATAAGTAAAGATATAAAACCTCTGTTTATGCTTACTGTAATACTAAGGCATTCTTTTCAATAACAGAGAATTAGAAAAGAAAGTATGACATTATTGAAGTGAAACTGTGACTGTTTCTTGAGGTTTTTTTTTTTTTTTCCACACAAAAATATTAAGACCAGTGCATGCACTTTATTTTTTTTTTTAAGTCAAGCTTCAGTAATCTGTATATCTATACATCAGCCCTACAATAATTTGGCAGTTCATACATAAATCCTCAATTTGGTTGTGCTAGAATTGTCTTAAACTCATCAAACCCCCCTCACATTGATATTTTCGAGCAAAGGAAGTATAATGTAAAATGAAGATATTGGGGGTGTATCATAATGTTGGGATTTTCATGACTAGTGCTTTGAAGTACTTTGTGTTGGTTTATTAAACACAAAATGTTGTGATAACTATTGTGTTCTGCAAATAAACAGCATTGTTATCCATTTATTAAAAGACAAATAAGCACAAAAGATTTCCAGGTTCAAGTTCTTCACTAAACAGTAATAGATTTCAAATATTTGCAATGCAAGAAAGGAACAACTGTGTGCAATATTGATAACACATTGAATTTTGGAAGTAAATTCATAACAAGTACTCAAAGATTGTTAGAAGAATTCAATGTATAAAAATGCATAAAGAAGTTAGATGAACAGCTGCCAAAACAGGCTTAACTCAGCCTTTTGCTTATTCCATGCATGATGAACAATGTCTAAACTTTTACAAATGCTAGGGCTTTTACTATGTAGGAATTTGAACATAAATAACGCCATGTATCAGTGTAATTATGGCGGTGTGTTGATTCTAAATTAACAAATAAATTAAATTAACTCAACAACCAGGAAGAGCATGCAATTTTACTCAAACTTTGGTGCAGGTTAGATGAAAGTCAGTACTGTTGCAAATAGGTGAAGCCCAAGGATGAAGTCCAGAAATTAGAAGCAATATATCTAGCATATATTTTTGAGCTTACTTTTGGATTATTATCTATCCAATGCTTGTCCTCTTCCTTTATGGAATATGGTTGTAAATTATGAAGTAGTTAAAGAAGCATGGAGCAAAAACCATTAAAGAAATATTTTCTAAGTTAAACTCTTCAAAGAAGAATTATTTTTAATCATTTTTTTGTGCAATGGCCATGAACTGTACAATGTGTTCCATTAGGTAATTTCTTATTCTGAGCTGAAAGGACTCAAAACCAAGTGAAGGCCAATTTGCTACTTTTTCTTTGCCACATACACTTTAAGAGAAGGGTAAATGAGGGACAACATGGTAGAGGGCACACTGATCAAGTATTTTGCTGGGCTTGGGTATAACATCAGAAAAAGTATGAGAAGTGTCATCTGAACATGCAGTGGAACTGACCTCTTGAGATTTGTTGTATTTTTATGACTGTGATACTAGAATTGCTAAACAATAGGTGACTTCTTTAAGACTTTTGTCCAATTTTTCCACAGAATATGACACTAAATAGTTGGTGTTTGGGGCATCCTTAATATAATCTTAAACCTAGGATAAATGAGCTGCCATTATATGTTGTTTTATGTGAGAAAATAAACCTTTATCCCTCATTTCAAACTTAATCTTTTTGGTAAATTTTTAAAAATGTCATTTCTTTTTTAGGTATGCATTTTACCAGTTAACAATTTAAGAACATTTAACATTTTATAAATTAGGATTCATAAATGGAAACAAACTGTTTTATGGGCAGTGTACATTACAAAGTTAATTTTTTTTTCCTGTTGAAGAGCCAACATAAATAAAATACCTCCCTTTATTCCATATCTGTGGGAAAACCTGCAGTAAGGACTTTTTATCAGTTTCCTAAGGAAGTGGGTTTTTATCATGTTTCCAAATATTTTTTCCTTAACTTTAAAACATGTTAATGGTTAACTTAGGCCAGATTTTAGTGCATGTGTGTCATATTTACACATACATTAGCATGGAAAATGTCATTCCTGTTTCTTTAATTATTTCTGAATTATTAAGAAAACCATAAAAATGATAGTAATAAAAAACTGGATTAAACCCAGGCCACCCCCCCCCCCAAAGAAGTAATTTTTTCCCCCTTTCCTTTCTTTTTTGTAGTTAAACTATTCATTCTAAACAGAGAAATAATTTAAACATATTTTCACTAAAAGGTTATCTCCCATCAAATTTGAGTGATTTACATCTTTTGCAATTCCCCCGCCCCCAAAAGGATTATTTACTATTTGAACATTTTAAAAACCAAGAACACAAATTAGAGTAAAGCTTGGAGGCCAATAAAATAAATTGTACAGCCCTGATTGAAAAAGTTCCTTTGTACTCCCAATCTTTACCAGCTTCTCCTACAGTTTAACACTCCATTCTACTCATTTAGTTAAATAATATCCATCTGTTGAAATGAGATCCAAGTATGGCTATCTCAAAAGTTACTTTTGTATTTCACTAAGGTGGTTCTGGTTTGTGGAGAAATTATGATATATTATCATCATTAAGTCTGTTACTGCATGCGCCATTTGTTACTAAATGACTGTAAAATAAATTTAAGGTATCCTAGTTTTACTGCTAATTTTCTGAAAAAGAAAGACAAAAAAGAAGGAAGAAAAAAACGTTTTTATAACACTTACAAGAGAACTCTACTCCTAACCAACTATATCCATACAACTACTCTACTCTTTTAATTTTGTTATCCATTCTATAGGAATCCATTTCTATCACTATCAATTCTACAGTATTTCATGTTGTATTGCATGCCTTAATCTTGGCACCTAGCAATTAAAAATAGCAGAGATTTTCAGTGCACAGTTTCCTTAAAAAATGTCAAATGACTGTATGAAAGCTTAGCTAATTTTTTATACAAACACATTTATAGTTCCCTCATTAGCTCTCTGATCAATATAACTTCTCATCCTAAGTGTTACATTGTTGAACATCAACTAAAAATAATGCATTTTCCAAAGAAAGAAATGCTAATAAAAAGTATGCATTGCTGTTCTTTATGTTAAAAAAATACAGACCTATCTATATTCTCTCTTTAAATACACCTTACTCTGACTGCAAAGGTACTGCAAAAGCACTAAAGTTTATTTTTCACACCCTTTGTTAATAACAAGTTAATATTTTCTACTCTGCAACAATAAGAAATAAATGGAGACAGGAAGATACTACACATATTGTGCAGCACAAAAGTCCAATTTTGAAAGAGGTATAATTCTTTTAAGTAAATGTTTAAATCATAATTTATATTTCTATTGTTTCACAATACTTCTCTGAGCTTTAGTGTAAATGTTGTTGACTCACGCAATCATAGAAAATCAGATTCCTCAAATTTAATTATTTTGTTACATAAAGTCCTACACATGGTTATTCTTGAGTTGCAAATTACTGTAATATAAACTATGGCTGCATATTTAAAGTTTACTCATTCTAAATCTCACTAAGATCTAAATCCTTAATTACATGTGCTTATTACATTAACATAATTTTCTCTCTCTGGAGAAACAGTCTTGTCTAATTTAGATAAATTTATAAAATATTTTCATAAAATACACCTGTTTGAGAAAATTTAATAAAAATTAACTTCTGATTTTTCCAACAGCATTATAAACAAAGTCCTTTTGTCTTATAGCTGTAACTATATTTAAAAACCTAACTATACAGTATCTATACTAAAAATTATACTTTCTTACCACATAATATTTGATTGCATTTATCAAAATGTTTATTATTTTCTTCATGAGCAATATTTCTTTTCAGTTTTACCTGCCCAGTGCTCTTTACTGCAATTAGAGCCTCTGTCAACAGCCATGCTTACTATAAAAAGTAACAATGGTAAGAGATTTTGCCCTAGCTGGTGACAGGTGAGGCAACCAAAAAGCAAATTAAAATCATTTTTACTGGTTACCAGTAAAATGCAATTCATTCCACTCTAGAGTGAACTTAAAAACTTTGTGCTTCTCCATCTCATTAATGCTGGAAGGAAGTGATATCAAGGCGAAAAGCTTTCAATAAGCTAGGACACTATTCAGAATTTGAAACATCTGACTTTTCAAGAAGGCTTTCCATACTTAGCACCACAGGAAGATAATAATGGAAGTTGCATTTAAAATTGAAATATGCTGCATCAGTCTTTGCTGTACGGCACTAAAGCACAGTAACGGTAACTTTACAATAACACTGTAATAACGCTGGCAGACTAGTAACAAATAAATACTTAGAGAAACAACAATGAATTCACAAAAGTGAAAGAGTGCAGCTTTATACGTTTTTCTTGTGCAGAATTTTCATCAGACCCTTTGACATAAAATAGGGTTTCTCCTGGGATCCATCATTCCTCTCACAGTCTTCCACTGTAACAGAATATTACATTTCAGTTACTCTACATGAACAGAGTTACCAGGTTTATTACGATGGTGGCTTTAACCCTAGAACACCAATCATACATAACAATTAATATTTAGTAGTACATTATAAGTTGTATAGATGGTTGTATTATCATTTGCTGCTTAATTTTGAGTCACAGTAAGTGCTTCAAGCATTCATTACGGAATTGGAAACTGCTAGGAATGGCTGTGGCCAATTCATTATTAGTGTCAACAAGGAAATATAAAGATAAGTTCACCACGCCAATTTTATGTATAATTAATGTTAATAGAAAATCTATGAAAGAATATATATATATATATATCATTTAGTGTTAATAAGTGTTAAAAGTTATACATATTGCTTGGCGTTTTATTATTTTCTTACCTACTTTAAATTTATCAGACAATATTTCAGGTAAAGGGTTTAATCTAAACAATTAAAACTGAGTTTTATTCAAAGATGCTCTTTACCTGCTGTGGTTCTACATCCCATTGAAAACTGGGCATGAAAGATTGCCTAATTTTGTTCACAGGCTGTTTATCATGCTTTAGGTTCTTTTACATGCTGTAAATCTATAACATAGGGCCAAGGGCTTTATTTCTCTTCTGAAGGAAGCCATGCTAAAGATTTTTATGCCCAAAAAATAAGAAAAAGGCCCATTACGTAGAATCCAAGAAATTGAAAGTTGGAACAACAAAAGGAATAGAGTATCACTTGCAAATACTAAAATTCTAGGTTGACAAGTGTATTTTCTGCATTTTCTGATAAACAGGCTAAGTCTATTTCTCTTTCAGTTGTTGAGAATAACAAATTCTTTAGGAAAACTGGATACAATTGGAAGACACAACCAATTATACAGCATGGCAAAATAATACATAAAAATACAGCACATATAAGATCTGGACTATAACAAATATTGAGCCTAATCCATTAAGCTTAAAGATACAATATTATCGATGTTGTATACTGCACATCTTTCATACAATAAACATTGTTATTAAAAGTGTAAAAGCAATAATGCACTTTTAAGTAAGTACATGTAATAATTATTATTCATTAAAACTATTAAAGTACACAATGTATATTTTACTTATTTTTAATATCTAGCATAGATAAAAAATATTATTGTTCCAGGGTTAATGAGAGTATGTTATGCTCAAATTAAATTACATTTTTAGATACTTGTTTTGGATGGTAAAAGTGGGAATATTTAAGAGTTAAAATAACCATTGATAATTTTTTTATCATTTGTATACCATTTTCAGTTATACAAAAACACAAGGTAAGGCTATATTAAATCTCAATATCAAGAAACGAAAAAGTACTTAGACATTAACAAAACATATAAAATATTAAGACAGTACATTACAATTTTTTACAGTGAAATCTGCTTGCTGACAGCTCATTGCCTGAATCATAAGCACTTTCAAAATTTGGGTCTACTGAATTTTCAAAGTTGTCACCAGAATCCTGTTCATCAAAATACATAAAGGTAACTAAGCACTTCATTTCTGTCACAGCTGTTATAAATTTTTACAACTATCTAATTACAGCTTCACCAAATTTTTAAGTCTAAATTATTCATCCATCTGTTGCTTCTGTTTAAAGAAGAACCTCTAGATTATTGTAATTTCATAAGGTGAACGAAAGTAAATGAAACGAATAATTTGAGGTTTAAAAAGTAACTCATCCACTGCCAAATAACCCAGTTATCACCATAGTGTTCTCTAGAGTTCTAAAATCAAATTAGGACAGTTGTATTTATATTTTTTATCGTAACATGGATATTCAAGATATCAAACTTTAATTTGAGAGGGGAGGTTTTGGGGTAGTAATTAAATGTGATAAGTGTCAAGTCAAGTTTTAAGTCTATCATTGATACCCAGCAGACAAGAGATAGAAAAAAAAAAAAAAAGAAAAAAAAAAAAAAAGAAAAAAAAAAAAGGATTAGCATGCAGCGCAGAATGGTATCAAACATTATACTATCTGCTGTCATTGCTTGATTTGTTCAATGAGCAAGAAAAAATCCGAAACCTGATGTATCTTATATGATACTATGGACTCTAGAGGGTATTGGCATCTGTTAATATTTTGGTTGGCATTGCTCCACACAACATTAAATAATATATTAAATATATTTTCCTGCTTCTGAAGCCATCTATTGGCAGTTATGATAAACTAATGAAACCAACTCTTCCTGGATGCAACAGGACAAATGACATTGAAAATTATAGTATATCAGACTAGTGTATTGTACTTATCAAATTATCACTTACTTACCATTGCCTTGCTGTAATCAGAGAGCTAATTTCAAATTTATAAGATTAATTAAATAAAAATATTGTGGATTCCAGGCAATATAAAAAGAACAGTTAAAATATCATTGCATGCATATAAACCAAAATTGAGTTCCTAACTACAAATAATAATTGTCAAACAGAAAGGTTTTCAGACAAAGCGTTTCAGAAGTAAATGCAGAAAAGTAGTGCATTGGCTATTCCTGGATGTAGTGAAACTGCCAGATGGTAACTATTTTATTAAATAAGAAAGTCCTAACCAAACTATTACCTTTAATCTAGTTAATAACTATTACTGAAAGACGTATCTAAATTTTCACAAATATTTTAAAATTCATTGACAAAGTTCTTAAATACTGGTCACTTGAAAATGTATCTATAAAAAGTGGGAAAAAATACAGGTACTCATACTTACGAAAACAAAGGAAAAGTGTGTCCACAGCCATTGAGTAGACACCAAAAAATATTGTGGCAATGAAGTAAGTGCCAAAACCAATTAGAATGACAGGAACTAGGCTATAGTTGAGGTTTGGTATTGTGCCATTATAAAAAGTCACTTCCTTGGTGAGCAAAAAGAATGCTAGAGCACACATTCCTGCAGTTATCATTGCTTTGCCCAAAAACAGTAGAAAGTCTGTCACCTGAAAGTAAAGAAGGCTTACATAAAGGATCATGGTATTTGCACCAATGATTTCACTGGGTAAATAAGTTTGTGAAGTCATAAAAACCGAGGTGTTATTGAGAAAGTTCAGTAGAAACATTAATAATGGCTGGCTTTAACATTTTTTTCTCTATAAGATCAAAAATATTTTCACTACAATTTTGATGTAAAACAGGATGTGGCACATAAAACCGACCCGTCATAATATTATGGTGTATTGCATTATTTACAATTATTTGTTTGCATTCACTAATGCATTTTTGGCAACAATTAAATTATCCAACTTCCTATCAGGAGATGGCATCAGCTGCAGCCACAGTCAGTAAAGCTTGTCAAAACCAGTTGAGAAAAGGCTTACTGTGTGAAACTGGGTGTGAATATGTGATAATGACATATTTAATAGCTGAGCTTATTGCCATTGTTGAAGCATTTATTTTCACTGGATCTTTTCTGAAAACAAATAATTTACAGGATCGGTTCAAAATGCTTCTAGAAACAGCCAACCACCTGTCTGCACACCTGAATTACAGAGACAGGTGTAGGAGATAATGACAAGAAGTCCTTGTAAGTCAATCAGGAGATAGAGTTGCAGACGTGTTTTAAGAGACCAAAGTTAAAACTGTACTGGATAAGTGTTGTGCAAGAACTAAAGGAGCCTGACCTGCAGAAGAGGGTATAATTCTGTTCATGACTGTTGAGAAAGGTTGCCAGCAGTGTATTGGGCTCATCATGAATGACGAGGTGTGGTTCCACCTGTAAGTTACCAAAACAACCGGTATTGGTCAACAGAAAATCCACCAGGTACTCTTGCATGATGAGAAGATTGGTGTTTGGTGTGCCATTTCCACCACACACATTATGGGGCCCATATCCTTTGAGATGACAGTGAATAGTGACATGTATTTGGGAACCTTGGAGGGGTTTATTCAATCTTGTCAGAAGAGGACTGCCAGTTATGTTACTGACGGTGTAACATGCATCGCATCACATCACATCAGTTGCATCATCCCATATGCATGAGATGTTTACACCAGAGAGGACAATCAGCAAAGGCTTGTGGCCTACGAGGGGCATACTGAAAGTCATGAGCAACACTGTTTTACAATCTTAATATTTATTTTTAAGCCAAACCAAATACATCATCATAATCTACAGACTTTCTTTCACTTTTTGACATAGTCTCCATTGTTTTGCACACATTTTTCCCATCGTTCTACAAGTTTGAAAATGCCCTTGTGATAGAACTCCGTTCCAGCTGCCCGCAGACCCTGACGCACTGCTTTCCGAATATCCTCCAGCGTCTCGTAGCATTGGCCACGCATCTGCTCCTTCACAGAACCGAAAAGATGGTAGTCGGAGGGTGCCAAGTCGGGACTGTAGGGAGAATGTGGAATAGTTTCCCACCCTAATGCCCTGATCTTCTCCAAAGTGGCACGGGCAGTATGTGGACGCGCATTATCCGGTTGAAGGATGATCCTCTTTCCAGGGCGTTTATCACGCAAAGCCTGACGGAGCTTCAGAAGTATCTTGATGTAGCGGGTAGAATTTATGGTTTGTCCAGGTTCAAGAAAGTCAACCAGAATGCAACCTTGTGCATCCCAAAAGACACTTCCCATAACTTTTCCTACAGACTGCACTGTCTTCGCTTTATTCTTCGATGGTGAGTTCAAGTGGTGCCATTCCATACTCTGACATTTCGTTTCTGGCTCATAGTGATGGAACCAGCTCTCATCTCCAGTCACAATACACGTCAAAAATTCATCACCTTCATTATGAAATCTCTGAAGAAGGTTTTGTGCAATGGTTCTTCTCTGAAGTTTGTGGTCTTCAGTCAATAAACGGGGGACCCAACGGGCACAGACCTTTCGATAACCCAAGCTGTGGATCATTTCTTGCACTGCACTATGTCCTATTCCAAGTTGCGCAGCAATTTCATTCACAGTGAAATGCCTATCTCCTGTAATGAGCTCATCAACTCTTTCCTTGTTGCGTTCTGTAGAGGCAGTTCGAGGATGCCCGCTACGAGGCGCATTTTGCAGACTCGTGTTTCCATCTTTGAAATGTTTCACCCATCTTCTAACACTGCTGGCACCCACGCAGACACCTCCATATGCACGTTGAAGTCTGAGATGAATTTCAGGAGCAGATTTTCCTTCTTTCACAAGGAATTCAATGACAGCATGCTGTCGAAATGAAACATCAATGTCAGCCATTTTTCAAACACCGTCTGTGGTCACGTGATAGAAGCTAATGACGTCACAATATGTCAACATGTGGCTTAAAGTCTGTAGATTACGATCCTCCAATTCGTTTCGTTACATTGTTGAAATTTAAATTTTTACAATGGGTTGCTCGTGACTTCAGTATGCCCCTCATACTTGGTCACCAGACTTGTCCACTTGTGACTTTTATTTGTGGGGCCTGTTAATGGGAAGAATATATGAAACAAATTCACACACAATTGAAGTACTCAAGACCAGGATCCAGGATGTCATCAATAGCATCACAACACAAGAACTGACAAGGGTATAAATGAATATCCTCAAATGTGCTCACTTGTATGTTGAAGGGGGAGAAGGACATTTTCAGCACCTACTGTGAAAGTGGGTAATCATATTCAATACATTACACTTCATTTTATGTTCATTTCATGTGGTGATTTAACAGGCCAGTTTTACATGCCGCATCTGCACTAAACAATTTTCTTATTAAATACATATAAAATAATTTAATAGGCACTGTACATTAAGTTGAAAAATCTGTGCTATTTTAAAAAATTATAAAACTAATGAATTAAAAATCTTAAAAAATGCCAGGAAATGTAAATAGTATTCTCATTTGTTCTTTCTGCATATTAACACTTAGAACTTTCTGCTAATTTGGCTGCAAGAATTTTTTAAAATGAATATTCTTATTTTTATAATTTTTTATTTACTACACTGATATAGGAACCATCAAAGTTTTAGAAAAAACACACCCATACACAACATACACATGCATACCGTATTCAATTTCAAATACACCCTATATATATAGGATGCCAATTTCAAATATTGTATATATGTAATATGCATAAAGTGTGTTTTAAAAAGATACAATTTTTGCTTTAACAATTTATTCCTCATTGTACAAAATTTGAAGCACTGTCCCAACATTTCTTCCATATTTGGAAAGCTTCCTGAAATGCATTTTCTGGATAGTGCATAGGTCTCTTATCATGTAGTCCTGGATTTCCTCTATGGTTTGAAAATGACATCCTTTCAACTGATTTCAAATTGCTTTTCCTCTATAATGGTTTTTCCTTAATTCAGGCCTTTTCCTGTGCACAACATCCCTCAAATACCCTAAAATTTCCTTGTAGACTTCCTTGTTAACATTTGGCCATGTGGTAAACATTCCTGATGGACAATATCTTTGAAGTCAAAAAACACAACCAATATCACCTTGATCTTTGACTGATTCACACAACTTTTTTTTTCAATGAGGAGACCCTTTGCCCACCCTCTGTGATGACCACATCTTTGTTTCAACATCATAGCCATAAATTCTCAAAAGTTTCAAGGTTAATGATGCTTGAATTGTACAGCATGCAGAATAAGCTTAGGCAGGATTAGATAAATAAGAACTTTGCATTTATCTGTTTGTAGACCAAGAAATTTAATGCCATGTTTGTTACGCTCTACCATTAATATATTGGAGATAAGATCTCTCTCATTAATTTCTAATTGTTTTATCTAATTTTAGAGGCAGTTTTCAAGCATGAAGACGACAGAAAGAAAATTACTGAAAACAGAGACTGCATAAGAAACAATAGCATTTTGATAGCATCATTTTAAATCATTAATGTAATAAGTCATAAAAACTATTATAAAACAGGCTTCCTTATAAAGTGTTTTGCATAATATGCTCTTAAAGACTTAGAAGACAACAACAATTATAACATTAAAAAATGATTCAAACTTTAATCATATGTTGCAAACTCCTTCTAGGTATTAGATATAGATACTATTATTTCCCATTAGAGTAAAGATTTATTCAATACATCGTAGCATACGACTATAATAAAACTGAACATTGTAAACCCCTTTTAAAACACTGGAAATCCCAAATGTTGTCAATTTATATCTGTATGATGTTCTTGTATATATGAAAGAAAATTTACAAAATTACAACACCAGAAGTGAAATACACACATACAGCACAAGAAATAAGAATAGAGTGGATATACCATATTTAAAACTTCAGAAGTCATCTAGGTACTACAAGTTAAATGGCATAAACATATTTAATTCACTTCCTTTGGAAATACGCAATATAAACACTAATAGATTTAAGCATAAAATATATATAAATGGCTAATAAAAACTCCATTCTATAACATTCAAGAATTCCTAGACATAAGTGAACATGGCATGTAAAACATATGTAATATTACCATTTCTTTACTGTAGATATATGTATATATAAGCTATGACAAAGTCTATTGTAATTATTGTAATTACAAAATGGTGAATAAACTAATAAAATAACAACAACAATAATAATAATAATAATAATAATAATAATAATAATAATTTATATATAGATAATAATAATAACAATAATTTAAATATAAATAATAATAATAATTTATATAAATAATAATAATTATAATAATAAGTTATAAATAAATATTATTATTATTATTATTATCATTATTATTATATCAATGAGTCACCATGACATAATTGGTAATCTTTATGTTTTTGCTTTCCCTTTCTCATGGTTGAGATGTACTAAAGGCATATTTCTATATGCTTGATTTAGTTTAAATTATTTCATTGTACACATCATGTTTATTTAATTATATAAAATAAGAATTAAAATTGAAAACCTAGTAAAAATAATTTTTGTGTTATGATAATGAAAAGTAGCATTTTATCTCATGAGTATGATATTAAAAGAAGGCTGTAGACAAAGAGTAGGAGTGAATGAAATGTATGAAAAATTAACACTATATGAACCCAAAATAATTGGAATTAAAAATTACCTAACATGAGGATGACCTAAAGACGAGGAAAAATTCAGAAGAAAGAAACCCAAGCATACAATTTAGCACAAAGGTTGGTATTAATATGATCAACAAGATTCATCCCAATTAATAGACAAAATGTGTATTCACAACTGGCTAATAGTCATGACCATTTTACTCAATTATTGAATTTGTGGATAATACCATTGACATTATTCTGCAACATTATGTAATTAACTTTAATAATATATGTACATATTTGTTTTTGTGGCACTGACATTTCTGGGCATATTCTGGTCTCTGATAAATTATTATACTTATTTATCACTATCATCATCATCATCATCATCATCATCATTATTATTATTATTATTATTATTATTATTATTATTATTATTAAAAACTTCATGTCACTAAAATGAATGTGATCTTGCATTTTCTTCTTTTATTTTATTGACCTTTGTTAATACCCAACAGAGGAAATTGTGATAATAAATAATGTGCATAATATGAACTTAATCTGCTGATAATGATTCTATGAAGAGTCAATTAGGTCCCAAGAGAAGGGGATTTTCATTCGAATCTTGATTCCATCTTAATGCTACCTTACATTACACAAATGGTTTACTCACCTTGTCCAGTACAAACACTCTCACAATATTTCTCATCAGAAGATTAAAAGCATCTTTTGCAGATCGACAGAAATTCTTTCCATGTATTGCACACATGATGTAAGCATTACGATTAATGAATTTGATGAATTTTTCCAGGCACCAAAAGCAGCATCGAAGGCAGCACATAATACATTTCACAAATTGATTATCATATTTTTTTAATTTGTGATCTATGTACTCCAGTATTACACGAATCATGCGGCATATGGCTAGAATTAGAGATCCAAAAGCTATTGTGCCCAAGTGATACCTGAAAGTAAACAAATAACATTGATATTTCCTTGTAATGCATCTTTGGCTGAAAATTCAGCAAAACGCATTTAATTTAGCTAAAATGGGTGCATGTGTGTCCATTTTTACTTTCTCTACTACTAACCAACAGTAGATGGAAGAAATATTGTATTCCATAGAACAAATTTGATATATCTATTTCATCTAAAATACTCATTTTAAGATCCAAAATAAAGAAGCACATAAATAAGTAAAAACTTTATAGATAAAGTTTTAAATTCCACCCAAAAATATTGATACCTATATCTATTTCACCTAAATTATACAATTTGAGATCCAAAATAAATCAATAAATAAAGTTTTGAATGTGTGTGGAAAGGAAGGGAAGAGAAGACAAGGAGACGAGAGGAGAGGAGAGAAGAGAAGAGAAGAGGAGAGAACAGATAATTCAAAAACAAAATGTTGGATAAATACCAAATTTGGTATTAAATTCAGTGTCTTCCAAGGCATCCGCAGAAGGACTTCAAGGGAAATCCCTACATCCCAAAGTACCCTTTACATGGAATTCTTATTATTATTCTTCACTTCATGGTATAGGCAATTAGTTGTCTGTTCTCCTTCTAGGTCTTCCAGCCATCGTTTCCAGGGTCTGCTCACAGATCTCTTTCTTTTATGATTGTACTACATTATTTGTTTTATGATCCAAAGTCAGACATCCTTTCCGTTGAAAATTAGTTGAGTCGATTTTGTAACACTACATCACTTACTTTTTATTTCAGAAAACATGTTTCAGAAGCCCTGTGCTTCCGTACTCCGAAATAAAAAGTAAGTGATGTAGTATTACAAAATCGACTCAAACTAATTTTCAACGGAAAGGATGTCTGACTTACTTTTTATTTCGGAAAACATGTTTCAGAAGCCCTGTGCTTCAGTTTTCCGAAATAAAAAGTAAGTGATGTAGTGTTACAAAATTGACTCAAACTAATTTTCAATTTAAATTAAATAACTCAGAAGTTTGAGACAAGTGAAGTTTTAATCAATGTGATGTTGAAAATGAGAGACAATCATCAGGCTTAGCAATGGGTAACCCACTTTCGCCCTTTTTAGCAAATCTGTACATGGGACGACTTGAAGTACATATAACCTCCAGTTTTCCGAATATATTCAAAAAATGGTTTAGATATGTTGATGATGTTTTTGCGGTGATCCCCAAAAAATTAGCAGAAGACTCTCTAAAATTACTAAACCTACAGGACAGGTACATACAATTCACAATGGAAACAGAAAAAGACCAAATGCTACCATACCTGGACCTAAAACTAACACGGAAAGAACAAAAGATCACTTATGGCATCTACAGGAAGACCACACATACAGACAATTACATAAAACAGAATAGTTTCAACCCAGAACCTCATAAACAGGCAGTCTTCAACAGTTCAGTACACAGACTCCTCAGCATCCCACTTGACCCAGAAGAGTACAACACAGAATACCTCCAACTAAGACATATAGCCTCAGCCAATGGTTTTAACCCAGACATCATTGACCAAAAAATTAAAAAACATAAGGAGAAATTAACCTTAAAACAAATCATCACTTTGTCCATACAAAAACCGAAAGTGATATATAAAAAATTCACCTACCACCCAACAGCAGATAGGAAATTCAAAAAATTTTTCAAGAAATACAATATAAGTTTAGCTTCAAGTAACCAATTCAACATAAAAAATGCATTGAAAACAGACATTAAAGACCCCATACCTACAAACCAGAGATCAGGCATCTATAGAATTGATTGCAAGGACTGCAAATCATGTTACATTGGCCAAACAAAAAGAAGACTGGAAACAAGGCTAAAGGAACATTTCAGACATATCAAACAGAAACAAACAGATAAATCGGCAGTAGCATACCATTTTTGGACATCACATCATGAAATACAAAATGACATAAAATTGCTAAAACCTGTAAACAACCCGGCAGAACTTACAGTTTGGGAGAATATTCTCATTACACAACAAAAAGACCAACTGATGAATTTTGAAATACCGCCACATGATTTTGAACTTCTACTGAGAACACCAGATGGCTCCACCGTAATAGACCACAGAGCACAAATAGCAGCCATCAGTCGGACTTCAACTGAAGAAGAGGGCGATTGCCCTTGAAACATATGTTTTGAACAATTACATATAAGTGAGGTGAGTGTTACTATTCCGACTCATTTTCAACATCACATTAATTTTCAATTGTTAAAAATGGGCTGCGCCATGGCCGAGTGGTTAGACCACTTGCCTCTCACCTAGACGGCCGGGGTTCGATCCCAATCGACCGCATGTGAGATTTGTGGTGGACAAAGTGGCGTTGGGGCGGGTTTTCTCCGGGTACTCCGGTTTCCCCCACCATCGCATTCCACCGGTGCTCCATCATCATTCATGTATCATCAGTGTCATCGCCTGCGGTGCCATAAGTAGTTAAAGTGGGCGTTAAACACTACCAAAAAAAAAAAAAAATGTTGAAACACATCACTGTCACCAAGTCCACCATATATCAGAAATAATCCTTTCCGTTATTTTTTAAAATCCTTTAACCTTTCATTCATGTTAAAGATTCTTAGTTCTCTTATACATTAATTTCTAAATTGGTCCTTTTTGTGCATCTTTTTACAGTTCTAAAATTTTCATTTCTGAAGCCTGTGTCTTTTTGTTAGTGTCCAAGCTTTGCTTCCATTTGATAGAATAAGGTGCTGGTTTTGTCTATGTAAATTTTTTTGAATATCCAATTGCTACATATATTCTCTGAATTTTCATATTTTATTATCAACATCATATTCTCTATCATAATCAATATCACATCCTAGGTAGTGAAAATGGTTCACCTATTCTATAAATTACTGATAATTATTTTTGTTTTAATTAGATCCTTGCCTACATATGCCATTATTTTTATCTGTATACTAGATAAAAGTAATGTACTTCATATCATGTTGCTCATAAATTTCATTAAGTTTTAAACCAGATTTTTGCAGGGCAGACTCATATATGAGCTTTTACCATTGTTTTTATTTTCTCAAAAATTATTCTAATGATCTTAATTAAATGCTTGACATAACAGACACGGCTGGAACCGAAAAAAAAAATTTCCATTTAAAGAGAGGGGTCCTCTAAAGAGGAGTTTCAATAAATTTCAATAAAATTAACTATGAAATCAGTATACTTCAAATTACTGTATAGAAAGCACGACATAATTGCAAAAAAATAAAAAAACAGTGCAATACAGTGCATGCACTTTGTACTTATAAAGAAACATACAGGTCTGCAGCTGATGAAGTTTATTGAAGACAAGAACAATTAAATACTGTAAATAGATTCTTGAGTACACTATACACTCTATATTACTCAGAGATTAAAGATTTTATTTGTTTGTTTGTTAATTGAGAATGGATATGTAGGAAACACTGTTGATTGACATACAAAAAAAAACAAAAAAAACTTGATGTTACTTAAGACTCTTTGCTTTTGCAATATCATCCTCATTGTGTACAATTAAGTCTTGCGTCAGATTTTCTTTTAATGTTAAACAGTTTCTAGGAGCTTTGCACACTCACTCACTTTCTGAAACTTGTCACACATCAGCTCACTAAATGCAAAGGTCCTAGAAAACGATAAAACTGACCTGGAAGGGAAACAATTGAATTCCAACACATACAATGTGAGTGGTACATTATGTTTTTTGAATATTGGAGGGGTGAGAGAATTGGCAGTCCCACATTTTAGAAAGTATAGACTGCATCAAAAGTAAGTTTACAATGGGGTGCTCACACAAGAGGAACACTAAGCATTTTTTTGTAAATGTGTCCTAAGCAAGGTTTTCTTAGAATTATTAAAGGTTTTTGCATCCACGTCCATCTTAGAGAGTTCAATTACTAATAGATGTTATAGACTTTTGCATAGACCGAGAATTATTGTCATTAACAAGGGGTGTCCATTTAAAGTGGTTTCACTGTATCTTAAATTTTCTGTGAATAACCTGTGAAGTCCAACTAAATTTTGTATAATTAGAAAGCCATAAAAGAAACAAAACCTTAATACAGAAAAGACAAGAGTTCATTCAAAATCTTCTCAGGCTTCTAACCAGGTAAAAACTTGGCTTGATACCAACGTTTCGAAGAAGTGCATCTTCCTCGTCTTCAGGGTGAACTGATGGATTGAGCTTGCGGAGACTGGTATTTATAAGAGCTGGAATGAAACTAACATCTGATTGGTTCGTGTGATATTATGGCCATGTTGTAACTGGTATTTAAGAGACTGAGACATGGGCACAGACTTTGTAGAAAACTATTTATAGCAGTTATACGGCTAATGCTTTGTGTTTGAGCACGAACTTGTTAGAAAACAAGCCTTGGAAGACTGCAGGTAGAGGATTAGGTGTTAAGGCTCTTTAACATCGGTGTCCATGCTGAGCTTAGTTGTAGGCCAGAATCGCAATTTAGATTATTTGTTTCATTTTATTTTTATTAGAGTAAAAGAAGCTTTAGTCATCTCATCTGAAACAAATAATCTAAATCGCAATTCTGGTCTACAACTAAGCTCAGCATGGACGCCGATGTTAAAGAGCCTTAACACCTAATCCTCTACCTGCAGTTTTCCAAGGCTTGTTTTCTAGCAAGTCCAAGCTCAAACACAAAACATTAGCCATATAACTACTATAAATAATTTTCTACAAAGTCCGTGCCCATGTCTCAGTCATCTTAAATACCAGGCCATAATATCACGCGAACCAATCAGATGTTAGCTTCATTCCAGCTCTTATAAATACCAGTCTCCGCAAGCTCAATCCATCAGTTCACCCTGAAGATAAGGAAGATGCACTTCTTCGAAATGCTGGTATCAAGCCAAGTTTTTACCTGGTTAGAAGCCCGAGAAGATTTTGAATTAATACATCACCAGGAAAGCTTCAGTTCTTATATTAAATTCCTTTATGAGAAAGAAATTTACCAGGCAATTAGGAAACATCAAGACCTACACAAAAAGAAAGGTAAATTACTCAGCTCTTTGACGTTCTTATCCAGGTGCCGAGACAAAGAAATTACGCCCAAGTCTGTGAGACTTCGTTACACAGTGAAAAATGCCTCAACATCTAAAATACTTAGACGCGCCAGCTTAGCCCTGGTAAGGGAACGAATCAAGCATACCTGTCATGAACTGTCTATCGTTGATCAGAAGCTACTGGAATCCTTTTGGATTCTTTCTAGCAAGCTTTCACCTCTAGATTGGGACAGAGTTGACCACTCCTCTTTTGCACAAGGCAATGCTACTCTACTGCGATGCACTAAGCGGCAAACCAAGAAATTTGCAAGTCTATCTAAGCAAAATGAACCTGTACCACCATTGGACACTAATTGTATCATCTACAACCTTACCAATCTCCAGCTAGACAAACCTACCACCTCCGTTCTAGGCAAATATCAGTGGCAGACACCATCAGTTTTATTGAAGCTGCCATTTGTCAACTTCCATCAGCTAGTGCAGAAGAAATACGCCGTGAGGTAGCAAGAGCGTACAAAAAGGCAACCCTACCTACTTCAAACATGGTTGTTTTACCAGCGGACAAAGGGAACGCCACGGTACTCCTCTCTTCCGTACACTACCAAGAAAAGGTTCAACAACTGCTGGATGATCCTGCATACAAAACCATTTAAAAGGATCCTACCAACCCTGTAGAAAGACGCACCGTCCAGCTAATTAAGAAATCCAACCTTCCTACTGATGTTCAGAAGACGGTCTCACCATCTGCCTCCATACCTCCCAGATTATATGGTCTCCCGAAGATCCATAAGCCTGGGATACCTCTAAGGCCCATAGTGGACGCCATTGGCAGTCCTACCTATTGCCTAGTTCATCATCTGGCAAATCTGCTGCAACCAATAGTAGGTAAGTGTGTATACCATGTGAAGAACTCCATGCACTTCGCTGAAGTTCTTGACAGCATCAAAGTGAAGCCATCGGACCTGCTAGTTAGTCTCGATGTGGTATCTCTCTTCACCAGAGTTCCCCTTGTGGAAACAATACAACTACTGTCAGAACACTTTCCACCTGGTATTACTGCACTGTTTAGTCACACACTTACTTCCACTTATTTTCTGTATGACAACACCTACTACGAGCAAACACACGGTGATGCCATGGCTCTCCTCTGTCACCAGCTATTGCTAACTTCTATATGAAGTTTCTCGAGCATGAAATACTTAACACAGCCCCATTAAAGCCTACACATTTCTTCAGGTATGTAGACGATACATTAATTTGGCCGCATGGACTGCACACTCTTTCAGATTTTCTTGCACACTTAAATAGCCTCAGATCACAAATACAGTTGAGAATGGAAGTTGAGAAAAACGCTTCCCTCCCCTTTCTGGACATTCTGGTTACCAGAAAAGTGGACGGAACTCTTGGTCATACAGTCTACCGAAAACCTACACACACAGATCTTTATCTCAACGCAAACAGCTTCCACCATAAGTCACAACGAATGGGCATTCTCAACACATTGGCACATAGAGCCGTTTCTGTATCAGATCCAGATAACCTGCAAACTGAATTTCAACACTTAAAATTTACACTCCAACAAAATGGATATTCAGCCAAGGACATCACATCTGCATTGAAAAGAGCCGGACGAAAAAGAAACCCCAGCAAGAACACTCAATAAAAAGACAAGCCAGCCGCCATAGCCTATATACCGTTTACCGGCAATTTTTCAGGAAAGATTAATAGACCACTCTACAAATATGTCTAAACCATTCATAAGCCACCACCTAAAATAAAAAATTTGGTCAGGCCAGTTAAAGATAATTTAGCTTTAAGAGTACCTGGTGTTTACAACATTCCTTGTGAATGCAGCGCAGTGTACATTGACCAAACAGGACGCACTATTGCCACACGTGTTTCTGAACACCAAAGATCAATAAGGCTTATGCAACCCGAAAAATCTGGACTGGCTGAACACTTTATAGAACAAAGCCACAAAGCTTAACTTTACCAACACCAAGATAGTGGCAAAGGGTTCGAACTACTGGGAAAGGGGAGTAAAAGAAGCTTTAGTCATCTCATCTGAAACAAATAATCTAAATCGCGATTCTGGCCTACAACTATGCTCAGCATGGACACCGATGTTCACCTAATCCTCTACCTAAAATCTCCCAAGGCTTGTTTTCTAACAAGTCCGTGCTCAAACATAAAACATTAGCCGTATAACTGCTATAAATAGTTTTCTACGAAGTCCATGCCCATGTCTCAGTCATTTTAAATACCCGACTAATGCATGTATGCATGAAACTACTCTATATAACGATTAACACGTGGAGGGGTTTTTTAGTGGATATACCGTACTCTGCGGGGAGCTCCACATATCCCCCAAGCCATCGCACTAAGGCTGGGGTCGAATGCAGGAATGCATTTTTCTCCTCCATGGTAAAAAAAAATACAACATGGCCATAATATCACGCGAATCAATCAGATGTTTGCTTCATTCCAGCTCTTATAAATACCAGTCTCCACAAGCTCAATCCATCAGTTCATCCTGAAGACGAGGAAGATGTACTTCGAAACGTTGGTATCAAGCCAAGTTTTTACCTGGTTAGAAGCCTGAGAAGATTTTGAATTAATACGTCGCCAGGAAATCTTCAGTTCTTATTTTAAGACAAGAGTTCATTAGAGTACACAATTAATTTGAAAATTTTTTGTAATGTTAGTCATACTCAAAATATTCCATGTAGTAAAGGCCTTACAAATCTAATGGAGATGCTTGTAAGTTTGTGATTCCATTTCTTTCTTCTTTCCATTGCAAGTATATTGTTACTACGACTTGTAGCTGTAATTGCCACACACGTGTGAGCAGCTTGCTTTGGAATCTTATATGATTGTTGCCATGCATTGTTACACCTGCATGAGTGAAGACGTATGCCATCAGCGAGTTCTTTAACATCAAAGCTGCAATTGTTGCAGCTGTACGAGTTTGACACCTTCAGTGGTTTGCATGTGCAACTGCTTCTGGAAGTTTCTTGTTATGTTATCAACAAGCATAAAAACAAGAGAACATCCCATGGAGAGACAATTTTCAACTGGGAATGCACAGCATACAGCGGTTGAGTCAGTTTTGATGGGAAATTCAGGGTAGCTGCCACTGCAGCTAGCTTCGAAAGGAAATTATATGGCAAAATTGTTGTAAAAGAATCAAATAAAGACACTTATTTGTAAACAGATTTTCATGTGTAATCAATGGAAGAATAAAGAGTTGTTTGTGTTAGTAATAAAGAGCAGTTCTTGTTACAATATATTTGGATGCTATTTCCACATGTTCCGTCTTAGGCCATAAGCTTTTAAAGACCCCCAAAACCCTGCACCTTAGGAGAGAAAACTTGTGATTATGAGAATGTGGAAGAATTCAATCACTTCCATTAATGCATCAGATGCAAAATATTGCTTAGAAAAACCATATAAAAATCTGATATGTTTCATTCGCATGACTTTCTCTACATCTCTGTAACAAATTATAGTTGAAAAGCTTATTTTTCTAGCTACATCAAGATAAACAGCAGAAATGATAGAAAGAAATGGAGTTTTACTTATGACCACTCTTTAACTACTTTGGTTCTCAGTGTGCCATTCTATGTAGGGCATGACATGCTCCTTAATTTTGCTCAGAGGCCTATTTATTAGGCATGAGATTCTTTTACATGCCATAAATCTATGGCATGGGACTAATGGCTTTACTCCCTTCCGAAGGAAGCCATGCTAAGCATTTTTATGCCCAAAAAAAATCCATCGCCACCTGCCAAATTTGAACTGCAACCTTGGGTACAAGAGGATAGATGGTAACCACTACATCACTGAGGTTGACAGCAAAGTGGTTTTATTACTTGCTTCCTTGATAGTAGAAGGGATATATGGGAGTACCATAGGCTAAAGCAATAGTCAAATCTTTCAAAAGCTGGTTGATATGTGACTGAAATCTGTTTCTTTGCATGGCCAGGAGTTGAGAAATTCCTATACGAGAAAAGTTTTGAGTATTTTAAAACTGTAACCAATAACAAGAAATATCTTGGAAAGGTCAATTCCATAAAAAAAATTATATGACATAAATTGTGTTTTAATGAGCTCTTACATTTTTTGTTTAGTAAGTTTTTGTATATCTTTTAAAGTTTACCAGTTATGCAAAAGTTGTTCAAAATCAAGGAGCCTTTCAGAAGCCATTTCCAGAAAAAATCAAGATATGCATTATATTAGTCATATAATTATTTTTAATATACAGTATTTTAATCAAAAATCGTTGGGGCACTTCTCGAGAAATCAAAATGTTTGAAATGTTTTTTTTTTTCATGTAAATGGTAATGGAGTGGGGGTTTCTTGAAAATCTTTGTGTCGCATCCTTGGAAGATGATGAACTTAAAATGCAAAATTTGTTATTTAACCAAATTTGTTATTTAACCAAATTTTCATTTCTGAGTTATCCTGTTTGCACATGCACTCACATACACTTGCAAACATGGACCTTTTTCTAAAAATGCATTTTTGGATTCATGGGGCCCAAAAACTTTTATTTGCAGTGAAATATAGGTATTAAATTTTTGGGTGGAATGCAACTTTATGTACTAAGAAGAGAAAGTAAAAAGCAAACTATATGTGAAAGCTGTCCTGATGGTGAACTGAATAATATGATAAAATGATGTTATGAAAAACCACATAGTTAGGCTTTTTGGCATGGCATATAATAAATTAAGTAAACTATTTACTTCAATGCAAACTAACTGCTTTGTTAATATTAACTTTTTAAACTGCAAGACTTGCAAAGAGATTGCATTTGCTTAAAAAGTCTGATTACTGCATTGACATAAACTGACTTGACATCCTGTTATGAACAGAACAGTGCCGGATTTTCTGTGTCTCTATTTAGTGACACATTTTGCATACAATGCCATTCTCAGATATTTTGCTTCATTTGCATGAGGAATGTCGTTATCAATGAGAAAAATCAATATATAGCTTAAATAGAAGATAGAATGATGAAAATGAGGTATGATATTTTTCTCTGCTTTTCATCTAAACATACTTTTCACTCCTTTCGTTTATATAAATCTAATTAAGACCATAATGGTTACCTGAATGTCCTTCCAGTGGAAACTGTTAGAGTAAAATAAGGCACATCAGCCTTATCAAATGTCCAATACCATGTAGCAAATGCTGAAGCCAAGATCATTTCTCCAAGGGCAGACACAAAGAACAGAGCCCAAAAGACACCAAATATATTAAATGTGTGCAAGTAGTCTATATATTTTTCTTTCTCATACTCTTTGAAGTTACAAAGTGCAGTTTCACAACCTTGATGATCCACTTTATCAAAGTCTTTTGGCTTACATACTACTCCATCCTGAAATAAAATCACCATATAAGAAAGAAACCTGCTTAGTTAACTTCAAGCTGAATAAAAAATGCTGGACAACCATATAACATAGACAGACAGACAGACAGTGTTTATTGCCAACAACTATTACAGTATAGCAACATCATAAATTAAAAGCTACCAACCTAAATCATAAAACTCATTTATAGAATACAATGGATTAGCCACCAATGTATGGTGTAATAGTTCTTTTGAAAGTTGAAATAGGGAGCTCTCTCAATCTTTGAGGTAAAATATTATAAAGTTTAATAGAAACAACAATAAAGTTGTTTTGAATTTTCATATGATTAAATTTATTTATATATAAGTTCTGAAAATTTTGTGTTGTTTCAATTATGAATATTTGAGCAAACTGTAAAACTGCTAAAATTTTCCTTAACATATAAGAGACAGTTCAGCACATACATTGATGGCAAAGTTAAAATATTTAAATCAATAAAAAGTGGTTTACAATGTTCTTTTGGATGAACTCTAGAAATTAATCTAATAGCCCTTTTTTGCAATAAACAGATTTTCGTTGCCAAGGAGTGATTCCCCAAAGAAGTAAACCATAATTAGCATGCGAATAAATATGAGCATAATACAATGTCCAGGTAATTATGCTTATTTTCTATTTCTCTAATGATATGGAAAGGGATCTCTCTGTTTACATTTATTTTCACATTGTTAAATTAACTTTCCTATCACAGATTTTTATGCAGTGGTAATTCATAGACTTTTATTTCCGAGAGCTCTAAGTAAAGGCATAAAATATATACAAATTTTACATTACTTAGGAGTATATAATATGTGTTACCTGGTAAGTAATGTTCTTAACTGGATCAAAGATTGGAGCACAAGTCTCCATACCATTTATTTTGTAGACAGGTTTAGTTGAGCCTGCAAGGAACAGCATAACCGTAACAAACCAGGAAATAACAATTATCTGCAACACCCATGGAAACAGTGGAAACACCAATGTGGATGTAATACTGCTCACTGCTCTGAAAATAAAAAAAATATAACAGGTTTGAATCAGTGCACAATGAAGTAGAAATGACAATTTAACTGGTTTATTTGATGTAAATGCTGAAAGCACTTGTTTCTTTTTGTTTTTAAAAATCCTATGTGTTCCATTGACATGATTTATTCTACCAATTCTGTAACAAACTATTTTTCCAAAAGCTTATTCTTTTTTTTCATACTAATCAAGATAAGCATTAGCAGAAATGATTATTACTTAGTTCCTTATAAATAGAAGGATAATAAGGAATAAACTAGACTAAAACAATACTTAATTCTTTTAAAAGCTGTTACTATGTGATGTAATTGAAATTTGGTCACCTTTATATGTCCAGGAGTAAAACAAAGGGATGTATAACAAACAGAAACTTTTCTTTGAAAAAAATTTTAAGTATTTTAAAATTGAAAATAATAACAAGGAATATCTTGGAAATGGTTAATTCTATCCCCCCCCCCCAAATGTATAGGACATAAATTGTGTGTTTTGACAAGATCTACATTTTTGTACAGTAAGTTTTTGTCTATCTCTCATGGTTTACCAGTTATATGAAAGTGATCCAGGATGAAGAGGTCTTCATAGTGTATTCTCGGAAAATTCAAGATATTCAGCTTATTTGTATTCTTAAGTATTTATTATATACAATATTTTAATCAAAATCGTTCTCGGTCATTTTTGAGAAAATAAAAACTTTCAAAAATGTTTCAGGTAAAGTTGGGAGATTTTCTTGAAAATTGTTTCATATCCTTGGACACGATTATCAAGTTTGGTGTTTAACTGACTTTTCATTTTTGAGTTATTGGGTGCTCTCTCTCTCTCTCTCTCTCTCTCTCTCTCTCTCTCTCTCTCTCTCTCACACACACACACACACGCACGCACACGCACATTACTATATATATATTTTTTTTTTAATGATTTATTGATCGATCAGCGCATGTGCGCTCTACAGATCATTGATTTTAGACATTATTTACATGCATGATACTGAATAACATTGAAATGAGGTAAACCCCATTGGGCCCCTCATAAGTAGGTACATTTTTTTGTTTTTATTTTACAGAAAGTCTTGCTGTGAGAGCTGGTCCAGTGGTAAGCGACTCTTGATGCGAGTTGGATAGCTAGATTTTCTGCCAAGAGAATAGTGAATGGCTCCTGAGACGTCTTTTAGCTTGCTGTAAAACTGTTCGGCTTATGAAACTATATATATAAAGAGCATTAGAATGTGTGTCTTATGTTCTGATGTTAATAAAATCAGTAAATAAATAAAACTACAATTCTAAGACAGAAAAAAAAAACAGAGAAACATTATCTAAAAATCTGATAGAACATTTTGGAAATGAGACAAGAAAGAAAACAAAAATAGAGAAACATTATCTCAAATTCTAACAGAGAGAAAATTTTGGAAAGAAGTTAAGAACTGCGAAAACAACACAAACATACATAAATGTTCATAAACTTATAGTTTGTTCTACTAAAGGAATGTTATTCTTACTTGCTGGCTTCCTTTATAAGTGCAATAGCCAACTGGATTCTCTTTCTGAGAAAGATGAGCAAAAGTAAGATGATAATAAGCAATGCAGCTGATATGATAAGAAATGCCAGCCATGTGTTCTTCATTGCTAGAATTTCTTCCACTTGAGCCTTTAAGTTGGTAAGGGCTCTTGCATTAATGTCTGTATATTTCTCTTTTTCTTCAACACTTCTCAGCTCATCATACCTCCTGTAGCTTCCATATACACCTAAAAACAGTGCAGAATGCCAACACTTTAAAAGCAACATGTTTTATTTTCACATTTTACTAGTTAAGCATTTACTGTCCTTTGTGTTACATTTTTCTAATACAGAAGCAGAATTGAAATGGGAAATGTGAACAATAGGAAACTTTTTATTAGTATACAGCAACTTAGCACGCAGAGTTAGAATTGGCTTTAATGCAGTCAAAATTATCTGAATAGAGAAGAAAATGAATTAGGGATGGGGATTAATTTTTGGCTATATAAAGAAGTAATAAGATTTTATGGGGCAAAATAAATTAGATGCTTAAAGATCTCTTAAACAAATTGAGATAGGATCTGTTTGAACCAGAAAAGGAGCAAGGAATTTAAGAGAAATGGGGTTGATACTGTCTTATGTGCAGTGAATTAGATAGAGAATACAACCACATATCTTGCCTTAAACAAAGAAAGCTGGAGTGGACAACAGGTATGACAAGAAAAATGAAATGATGTTTTGGGAGTTATTTTGAAGTTACTCATTTAGTCAGGGACTAAATTTGATAGAACGTTTTGTATAATTCATATCATTAAAAAATAACTTTGTTTCTTTTTTTCTTTATTTTTGTTGTTGTTTAGAAACAGTAAAATTCTCCAACTTCTAAAGCAAATTTTTAAACAATTTTTATAGTCTCTCTACTAAATTGTTACAATTTACGACTGTCCCAGAAGTACCCGGCTGACATATACATAGCAGTTGTTGTTTCAAAGAACAATAGTGGTTTTACATAACCTATCACTTTAGCACTAATGCCACTCTTGTTCAACTTCACTGCTAACCCTCTTGCATGACTGTCACCGTGTATTACAATTTTCTTGCTATTGCTTCTGTCAAAATTGATACAATGCAATGCAATTTTTTTTTTTTTTTTTTGTAGTGTTTAATGCCCGCTTTAACTACTTATAGCACCGCAGGCAGTGACACTGATGATACATGAATGACGATGGAGCACCGGTGGAATGCGATGGCGGGGGAAACCAGAGTAACCGGAGAAAACCTGCCCCAGCTCTACTTTGTCCACCACAAATCTCACATGCGGTCGCTTGGGATCGAACCCCAGCCATCTAGGTAATGCAATGCAATGGACAGTATTTATGGCAAAGTCAGTAAAACAATGTTACTGCATAACTTCTCAATCCACAGAATCAGAAGACTCAAGAAACTATTCATATGTTACAGATTAATTCCATTAAGTTGGATCTTAAAGCATATAATACATCAATCTTAGTATAATTGCCTAGAATATTAATGTAAATTATACAACTGTGTTAATTTTAATTCTTAAATTTTTGGATTTCAATTACATAAAATTCAGAGAGGAATTAACAGTTTAATGTTATTGTTACAGGTTAATTAGCAAAATAAAAAAGAAGGTTAAATTTCAATCCAAATGCATGTTTTAAATGTACATATGCACCTCAAGCAAAAAGAATGAAGTAAAGCAGATAAAACATAAAAAAGAAGGGGGAATATAATGCAAAGTCATGGGAAAATGGCAGAGGAAACCTAGAATTCCAGAAGAGAGGTTAGAGGAATGGCAAATTTGATAAAAGCAGTTACAAGATTATTAAGATTTAAAGATTTGAAGCTTTCTCGATGTTGGTTATAACAGATGATTTCACAGGATAGCAGGCTGACAAAGACCACAGAGTTAAGATAGTTGAAAGCTTGGATTCCTCCGATTCCAATTTAACTCAATTGCTATCCCATGAAATCATCTGTTATTAAGATTGGTTACAATACATCAACAACTCGAGAGTTGTTACTTAATAGAAACTTTGGTAGGTAGCTTCCTCTTAGTTTGTAAACGGGTGAATATTTTGACATATTTATATTGTAATGTGATATATTGTATATAAGTAAAACAAAAGGATACTTACAAACTGACAAGAGTGCCAATACACCAAAGAGCGATAGCCACACCATGAGACCTGCAAACCATCTCATAAGGACGATGTAGAACAGGCATATCACCATAGCAACAGCAAGCCCGGCAACGATGAAAGGCCAACTCTCACTCAGGTCTTGAACTATTTTATGTCCCAGCTAATCACACAAGTCATTGCATTATTGTTCTCTAAGCAGACAATTCTGTTTGTTCCTAAAGCATTCTACAGAATAACTAACTTAAGTTTGAAAAAATACCTTGTCATTTTGTGCATTTTAAAGCTATTATTACATAATATAGGTAACTTACAGAATTAAAAGCTGACCTACTCACAAAAAAGCAATAAACTGAAGAGGTGGATTCCAAAATGGACAAGCCAGAAAACATTGGAGACAAACTTCTAACTTGACACTAATTAAATATAATAGAGTGTGTTGATAATATAGGGATGGATTTTTAATAGCTTTTTCCAAAGCAAATTAATCATAGGACATGTGATTACAAAGGTACCAAAACTAAAATGATTCCATATATTAATCTCTGTTAAAACCCTAGCTTACTTACCCAACATTTTGCAGGTAGTTTTAAATTTGTAATGATTTAATTACATTTATTAAGCCCCCTTGATTTTCTTAAACACTGATGAACAATTTGCTAATACTCATGGAAATGGGAATGAAGTACCAAAAGTATCTCTCATTTCTTTATTCTCACACCAACAATTTCCTGATTTCTGAGAATATTGTACATCTTTATGCATGTTTTAGCCATAAAAATGTATTATTCAAATGGTTAGGTATTTTTACTAAGCACAGTAGAAGAAATTTTAAACTATTTCTTTGGTCCTATAATTACTTAAAAGATTTCTAATGAAGGAAACTAGAGATAATTTTCCAATGAGATAGAAGCAAAATTAGAAAATATGTTGATTCCTTACCCTTCCAAGTCACTCAGTTTTAAATTGTTAAACATTACAAATTGTCTGACCATGAAAAAAATTAATTTTAAACAAAGATATTTTTTTTTATGTATTATGTGAAAATGTTGTCTATTTATGTCTACATTGGAATGAACTTCTGCAAAATTTTGATAAATGTTATTCAAATGCTTTGACATTCAGTAGCTTTGCTATATACATAAGTAGAATTACAATAAAGCTTACACAGAAGTTATGAACCTATCTGCTAAATATGTCTGTAGTGGCTAAATAAAATGTGATTTAAATAAATAAATTACACACATAGTATACTATTATTAAAATATACTATATACTATACTATTACTATTACTAAAATATTAAATTTTGCAATTTCCCAAAGACAAAGTGAGCAGTTAAAAACCAAAGTAGGTAACGAACATATTGTTGAAAGTGATCAGACCTCTTTTCTGGGCATAATATTCGACAAACATCTAACATGGGACAGACATATTGAACACGTCTGTAATAAAATTAGTATAGGAGGATATTTGTTAAGATATTTTTCTAGACTTAAAAACCCAAGTATATTACGCACAATTTATTATGGTGTAATATATCCTCATTTACTGTATGGTATAGAACTCTGGGGTGGTGCTGCAGCAGTGCATATGAATAGGGTGTTGACACTGCAAAAAAAGTGTATAAGGATAATTTCAAATGTAAGACCTGACCACCCATGCAGAGAGTTATTTATAAAAAATGAAATTCACACTGTTGTATCACTATATGTATATCGTGTACTACTCCTAATACATGGATCTAAAGACATCACAAGACATTGTGAGGTGCACAAGCACAGTACTAGAAGTCAGAGTAATGTATATAGATCTGTACATACAAAAAAGTTTTCTGACAAAGATCCAATGAATATAGGAGCAACTTTGTATAATAAACTCCCAATAGAATTTAAAACTCTACAAATTAAATCTTTTAAAGCTAAGCTAAAGAAATACCTTGTTAACAAACCTCTGTACAGACTCAAACTCTGATCTGAGGTGTGTGTGTGTGTGAGTGAGTGAGCGAGCGAGTGCGCATGGTAAATGATTACATGTGTGAGTGTGAGAGAGAAAGTGTGTTTGTATGAAATAGCTTTGTAACTAATAATTATACTGTAATACTTATAATGTAATACTGACTGACCATGCTTATAACTTGTATCCTCAAGTATACAGGCAATAAAGAATTATTATTATTATTAATTATTATTATTATTATTATTATTATTATTATAAGCTTTTTAGTAAATTATGACCATTTTTGTATATTATTTGAATAAAATCTTTGTTTTAGTTTTAAATGCATTCTTGAGTAACCACCATTACCACAACCATCAAATCTATTTTTAATTTCTCTATCTGTTTATATTAGGTAGAGAAGGTATTGCATTCCACCCAAAAATTTGATACAGAAATTTCACTGAAAATATGTTTTCTTTAAGGCTTATTGAATCGGCCCCCCTCCCCCCTAAAGAAGCATATGCAGAAAAAGATCTGTGTGTGAACAGCAGAACTCAAAAATTAAAGCATACCAAACTTGGTATTTAAGGTCAGTATCTTCCAAATATGCGACACAAGGATTTTGAAGAAAATCCTCTGACCGCGAGCTGCCCTTTACGTGGAGCTTTTTTGGAATTTCTTTGTTACGATTTTGATTAAAATACTGTTATCTTCATGACAAATGACAAATGATATGCCATCTTGAATTTTCTAGAAATAGTTCTTAAGTCCACTTTATTCAGAAGGAATTTTATATAATTTTGTATAACTGATAAATATTAAGAGAGACATATAACACACCACATAAACAATGTAAATCTCTTTGAAACAAACAGTTTATTTCAAATAACCTTTTTTGTGGCATTAGCATTTTTGAGATATCCAATAACATGCATTTAATTGTTCAACACTTTGCAATTTTTTTTAAATTCGGTCACTCAGGAGTTCTTTAACATGCCAGTAAATCTATTGACATGGGGCTGTTGCTTTTAAGCACACTTAAAAACCATCGGTCTGGGCTGCGTTTGAACCTGTGATCTTGAGTTCAGAAGGCCAACGCCTAACAATCTGAGCTACCCAGACTGACTTATAAGAAACTTTGAAATCTGGTTTTGGGGAATTGGTACTTAGTTTTCACGTGACAATATGTTGAAAATTCTCAATTTAGAATAAATCTTACACAGAAAGAGTTATCAATGTTATCAAACACTTCTGAGTAGAGAAGTTTATGTTCAATATTTTCCTCTTCGAAGACTTCTAATTGAGACACGGTTTATTGAAAAATCTGCACTTTATCATTATGTAATGCTGCTATTGAGCAGAGAGTTTTTTGGATGTTCTATTTACATTTGTTTTGAAGTATCGAAAAATGAATATTTTGTCAAATATTTTATTAAGAGAAAAACAAATCCAAAATTTTCCAGTGGTACTAAAATATCTGAATCAATTTCTTGAGTGTATTAACATAGCACTAAACGTGTTACAAATGAGTGATTTTTTCCTATTCACAGTATTTACCACCCTTTTCAGGTAATTCCATTGTATTGAACAAAAGGAAAATCCACAATATATTGTTTTATGGTTGGCAAAACCATTAAAACTATAGCTTTTATTGTCATTTTGAATTTAATTATAAAATCCTTTAAACGCAGTAGAGGTTTCTAAGCAGGAACTCTGCTAAAAGAGGATCATATTTCAACCGTTCTATAAATTTGTCTTGATTAATAGAATTTGCTGCTTGACCATGTCCTCGAAAGGCCAATTTTTGTTGTTCTTTCTTTTTTCAGAAAACTTACTGCATTAATAAGCCTTTTAGAGATGACTCTGTCTTTGCATTTTTGATTGTGTATACTTCATTTTAAGCTGGTCATCAAACGAAATTTATATTCTGCTATCTCTAAAAGCAGCTATAAGAATAGACAGTCTTAGATGATTAACAGACAGTTCGTGTTCAGCTGCTGATCACCGAATTTCTCAAATGTGTTTACTTAGACTGATATGTTATATTATTGCTGTTTACTCCTCTCCAAAGCTTGCTTCTTTGGAGCAGTGACACGTGCATTCAGTCCATGACCTTTAGAGGTGCGCATGCAAGAGTCTCTCGCTGTTCAGTGGAAGCTGTAGGGAAATTGCTTCAGCTGGCTCACAATCATTGTTGGTAATGTAACATATTAGATTTTTGTGTTTGGGAGAAGCTTTATGATTTATCTAGATATTATTCAATATCTATGTGATTATTATGACATATATTATTAATATATCTGGATATTGTCTGTCTCTATGTCGTTCGGTCATGTTAGTATGCCTTCTGACAAGAATTTGCTGTTCAATTGCAGTTGTTACCAAAGCAGTGCTTTGGTTGCTTCCCCTGAATGCACGCCACTACAAAATTCCAATGCAAAAATGTTTCTAGGTACTTTTGTCACGCATTCCTGTGTTTTTCAACAAATCTCCACAAATAGCAGCACTTGAAGAAATTGCTGCTAGAAAGATCCCTAAAATGTTTAATAATGAACAGCAGCAGCCGCATATATAAGGCCCATTGTGACTAAGAGCATATTCATATTAACTAAATCCAGTTTTTGAAGGAGTAACAACAGTTTTTATAGCTCCATAACTATGAAGCAATATGTGGTATTTGGGTAATGTTTTCTGGTCTAATACCTATGTTTAGATGTTTTAAGCAATCAACTTTATAAGGCTAAAGAATTGTACAAAAATGATTGTATAGTGGAATCCACCTCTTCATTTTCTATCTTCAATTCAACTACTAAATTACACTAGAACTACAATTTTACAGTATAGATAGAAATAAAATAACTAGAGAGTAGAAAAATAGCTACTGTTAGTAAAACTATTAACATGCATGATTTAAAATATCATAACTAAGGCATAGCCGTATATTCATAGCAATTATATAACAATTTACAATACTATAACTATAATATACTGTGTAAAATACTTAAAAGAAGATAAACTCAGATATGCAAAGTTTAAAAGCACAAATTTACTTTTTCTTAATTTGTCATCAGTTATACAGTATCTGACAACAAATGAAAAACATTTATTTTCTAAATTTCCTTGCAATATTACATCTTCTCTCAGGATGGTGCTCTATAATAAAACAGTTGCAATGATATAACAATTTTTTTAGAACTAAAACCTATCATAACATTTTGTCAAAATCTATTCCTGGGTAGAACTTAAGAATATCCATAATTTCAACATTAATTTCTAAATAACGTGGATCACTCTTCAATAAAAGGAAAATAAAATAATGAGAAAGGGATAAGAAATTGTAGGTCCTGGTATATAACATTGGAGTAAATCAAAAGTCAAACTTATTGCTTAAAATACTCTTGTACGAGAGTAATACAAAACTATGTTGCAAGTGACATTCTGTTTGTTCTGAGCAAAGAATAAGAACTAGAATATGTTATAATATTGCCAAATGATGTAAATGTGAGAATTATATTTACTGAATTTTCAACTCAGCACTCTCAATTAGAATATTTAATAAATAAATAAAAATTAGTTGTGATATATTATGATGTTTACTAATAATTTGAAAACTGTTTTACAATATCAATTAATAAAAAATAAAATTGTTTCTTTAAATTTTGAGTATCTGAATAAATAATAATAATAAATATAATAATACTAATAATACTAACACTAATACTAATAATAATAATTAGGTTATTAAAATTTCTTAGGCACTAGGTATTAGTTTTTTTTTTTTTTGCTGCATCTTATACACATACATATTATACATTATATATATATATACTGCAAAACAATTCATTAAAGTATGTTATGTTAGCATGTTTAAAGCTAAAAATATTTTCCCAATTTTGGAATACTTCAATTTTCTTTCACTTAATTTTTGCATGCATAACTTATTAAAAATGGAGCATCATCAGATATGTGCTGTGCAACTCTTGTCTTTATTAGAGTTGTTTTCTTATACTTCTATCATTTTCATAAAGCATTTATCATAATTTAATTGCCTTAAGTTGCTAACACTCAGCATATAAAACAAAATAAATAAACAAGAAGCATAGCTGGTGTACCATAAACAGCAATACAAAGTAACAGGTTTTATAACTTTGTTAGAAAAGCAGACACTGTATCAGTTACATCAAAACATATATAAAATAAACAATAATATACACAAAAATTGTAATTATGGTTGTACGCTAGTGCATCCTTAAGCAAGCTTCAAGGTTGATTTGCCAACCATAAAAGTTTAGTTTTGAAATAGTTAAAAAGCACAGATTTCAGTTGTGTTAGTGATTTTATACCATCTTTAAGTAACAAACATTAAAAAAAAACTTGTATTGGAGTTTTTTTTTTTTTTATCATGAAACCAAGAATGTGAAGGCTCGAGATGAATGTGTGAATCAAATTGTTTATTCAATCAAACTACCCTAACTGTTGTGAATGTAGCTACTTTGTATAATTACATTTTCGTTGATTAGTGAACCATTTGAAGTGGGTTCAATCAATTCCTTACACCAATCATAAGCAGCAGAGAAAATAAAATCACCAGGGGAAGCAATATATACAGTAGGATTCATACATTTATAACTAAATGGCAAACTGCTTAACATAGGTGCATTGAACTGAATTTACTGTGAAGAAAATTGTGGTTGCTACTCTCTCTTTGTCTACGTGCCTTTAGACTGCTTTTGTCCAACAGTGGTACACAACCTGAGCAAAATAAACATGTATAACAAAATTGGAAAATTTGTATAATTGACTACTAAAGCTGACGTCCCATGGCCAAATATTTTGGTCCAATACTCTTCAAACTACAAATTGGATCTTAAGATATCGATAACTTCATTGTGTACAATTTCCGTCCAATTTTTTGGTCCAATTCCAGTTTGCTGCAACAGGATACAGCATTTTCTAATTTTTGGTCCAAACGTATGAAATCAACCAATGAGCGACTTGGTGGTAATGACATAATAAGATGGCATCTAGCGCTGGGTTTTCCTTCCCACTCACATGATTGTTTGTGTGAAACTTTGCTGCATCTTGTAGACTTTGTCCTAAATAATAGTGTTATAGTAGCTGAGGTATTGTTGAAATACACATTTTTTTGTGCAGCAGAGATTTATGAAATAATGACTCAGGTATTTATAACCCCTACAAATGTATTTATCAAATCCATTTGTTCCTAACCTTCTTTTATCAACAAAAATATAAAAACATGATGGCTGGTTGATTTTCTGATATGGACTGCCTCATATTTGTGTTTTGTTGAGTGATTTTTTGCTTCAACTAAGGACAGCAACTTTCCAAACAAATTTTTGTCCATTGTAAGGAAGTTAAAATCATTTACAGAGTCAGAAACGAGTTCATTTTGCAGCATATGTAGTGCATATCTTCCTTGGCCTGTATTCCTACATTCCAGCTATGGTCTAGTGCACCAATACCTCTTTATTGATTTTTTTCTTTCTATTATAATATGCTCTTGCAATGGATACATAAACTAAGCTTGCAACAGCGAACGTAAATAATTGTGGATCAGCAACCTCCACCATTTTCTATCAGCTGTCATATACACACGAGAAATATTTGGACCAATACACACTCCTGTGGGAATGGAATGGAGAAATTTTACACAATGATCACTTTGTATAAAAAATTTTGGATCAAATTTTGACCGTGGGACATTGGTTTAACACCACTGAACAGTAGTATTTGTTTAGCTGAAAGCAAAACATTTATAGAAAACCTTGCTTAAACATTGAACACCCTCATATTTTAGAAACGTACAAACCAGTCAGAGAACCTTTAACTGAAACATAAAGATGTTATTTAGGAATAAAAAAATAAACAGTAAAATTACACATATTAACAAATGCTCAGATCACTAGTATAAAAGAACAGCTATGTTTTATGAGAATACTTTATTGAAACTAAACTATTACAAATAAAGGGAGAAAAGTAATTGTAATTGTCCACTAAAGGATACACCAAGCATATTATTAATTATGAACATATAACCAAGAGCATTTCACAGAGAACAAAGAGAAACTAAAAACCACTTTGCTACATAATATTTACACAGCAAGAAGCAATTACTGATATACATGCTGCACTATATTAAAATATTTGAGGTTCTGCACAGTAAAATGCAGAGCTCATAACTTCAAGGAGTTAGTGATGGAAACATAGCTTATATACTAGCATTGTGTTATTCCTAAGAAGTTAGCATCATTAGCGAAGCCATATAAAAAACAGATATTTACTTTAACCAACAAATTAAGCATATTATTTCCATCACACTAGACATTACAGATCTGAAACTATAAATGCCTTAACTTCAAGAATTTTCTTAGCTGGTAATTCTTATTACACACGAAGTAGGTACACCAAAGAAAAAGAATTTTGCAGCTTTCACTTTGATAAATAGAAGAAAAGCAAAACAAAATTTCCCATGCCACAACAAATAAAACTTACAGAAAAAACTCACAACAGCAAAATGGTTTACATTTTGTAAAGTATGCATATTTTGGTGTGCACAAAAAAAGTTCACAAAACAAAGAGACAAGATGCTACAATAGTGCACACAACAAATTACAAGAATCAAGATAAAAAATACCTCTTTTGTCGATGACAGCAATGCTGCTATCTCAGAACCCTCTTTTAAAACTCTTATATCGATGGTTCCGTTAAATAGGTCAGTCAAATCTTTGATAGCTTTAGGGAGACAACGACCCGAAACTATAAGAAAAATAGTGCATAAAAGTAAACTTTTAGCCTTTTTGGGCATTTATCACTTATGTTTAAGGTTAATACTTCCTTCTCTGAATTTATACATGTAAATAAAACAGCCTTCTTCTGAAAGCATCATTAATATGTATAAATTAACAACAAATCAAATCTCCATCATTATGTCTTTTAAATAATTACATAAATGTATTTGATTTATTTTGCATATTACACCCATGCAGTCACAAGCAATGTTCAATAGCATGGTGTTCTGATTAGGGAGGATTATATACATGATGAATAAAAGTGCTAAAAGAAAACTCCTCACACATAAATAAAAAAATGCAATATTATATATTCAAGTCCCAAAATAGTTTTTTAAAATATAGCTTTGTAATGGTACTGTGAAAGGAAGATATTGTATTATGTTAGCCCCTTGCTTGTTTTTTGTATACACCTAAAACTGCTAGCTGGATTGTATCCATAGTTATGCACACCAGCTGCCTGTTTAAGTGAATTTACATGTTTTCAGAGTCTTTATTTCACACTACAAACCAAACATGTTAGTACAATATTTTCAGCTTTTTGCTAGCTTCATGGTGTTGAGCTATGAAAATAAAAGCTGCTGAAATTTGGGCTAAAAATATTTCTTACAAAGTCTCTATCATGAGTTTATAAAAAGATTAAACTGTTACAATAATCTGTTATACAAATGATCAAGTCAAAATCTGTAATGCTATATATTTGTTTATACACTCATCAGGCTGATCTCCAAGGAATATTCATAGTGATAAGTTTTTGTAGTACAATTCTGACTAAACACATTAAATCATACCTATAAGAGATGTTTTTAAAGCAAGTAACAATGTAATAACTCTATTGTTGAATCAGATTATTGGCATTTCATCCCTTAATTTTTGTAAAATTAGAACATATTTTAAGATCTCAACTGCTCCCAATATCAAACTGTTGGTGAGTGCTGGAACACAGTGTCCTATTGATTGAGGTTGCAACAGATCAAGTTTTTAATTTTGAATTACAATCATGTGACCTCATTATGAAATTCCTCAAGAAGCCATCGAAGAACAAACAGAACAGCAATCTAGAGCAACAGGGCACAACATTCCAGCAGTTAGTAACAGGGTGTGGTTAGGAGTAGTTGAGTTCTCAGTGCATATGCCATATAGTGTGGAGTCAATAAACTGACTCACAATAGCGTTGTTAACTTGTTTAACACATCACTCTTGTTAGCATCCATTCTAGAAAGAATTTAAATACTGATGACTTTTAAAAAATAAGCAGAACTTCAGCCAAAGATTTTCCTGGCAATGTGATACAACTACCTGCATGATTCATTTGGTATGTCACCAATTCTACACCTGACTGGAAGCCTTAGAAAATCTGCAGAAAGCAGAACATTATTTTCAAAATGCTTTATTTTAACAGGATTCTACAAATGATAAACAACTCCACATAATTTCTGCTATCACTGAGGCAACTGTTGTAATGGGATCCTTCTAATTTTGTTAGCTATTACAATTCTGTTTTAGTATCCTTCATCATAGAAAAATGTTATATACACAATAAAATTCATGGTATCTTGGTCTTCCGGGAAGACCGCGTCTTGGCTTGAAATGTTGCCGACGTTTTGCCTCACTATGTGGGGCTTCCTCAGGGCATGTGCTCTCATCACGACAGTGCCAGGTGAACTACAGTTCGGCAACATTTCAAGCCAAGACGCGGCCTTCCCGGAAGACCAAGATACCATGGACACTAGCTGCCGAAGCTTACGCAAGAAAAACTATTTTCACATCAACATTACTGATGCAACTAAGACAAGACAAGATCTGCTGTTCAAGGTTTGCAAGGACCATCCTCCCTGATTGATGTTTTTTTTTCCAGCTTTTCTTTATTTTTCATTACTAGAAAATGTTAGGGAGGTATCCTTAGGCCTGAACTTCCCTTCACAAATTTGCTTTCCCAATTGTTATTTCATTTCAGGTGTCACTAGAGTTCAGCACCAATAATGCCATATAATAATAATAATAATAATAATAATAATAATAATAATAATAATAATAATAATAATAATACACTTGCAAGAAACATCATACACACCAAACATTAATTGCCAATTATTTGAGGTGAATGGGGAAAATATATGACCATTAGAATAGTGATGAAGTGGGTCAGGAAGTTCAACGAATGTTGCAAAAATGCACAGGATCTCCTTAGGACAATTTACATTAGGTATACAATGCACAGCCCAGAATATCAACATAATTTTAGCCACTATCTGTTTTATTTTCTTAGAAAAATCATATAATCATATTTTATTAATTAATATTCAGACATTCTTTGATATTTTTACAATTTAGGATTATCACATGCTTGACTATAATAATTCTCAACAGAATTGGAAACTAAATGTAGAAACATGGACTATAAATAAAAAGATACTGAGTTAAATACAATGATTCCAAGGAAAGGCAGTAGAATTTTGCATCTTAACATGTGCAAGAGTAACCATCCACTTTTCCAAATCTGCAATCCAGCTAATAAACATATGTGGAAAATACCACTGGTTTGATTAATAATAACTCTTTCACTGCTTATTATGGGTATATCTCTCATATCCATATTTTCTTTCATGGTTATTTGTGGTTTGGTTTCTTCCCTCATGGCTGCATTGTATCTTCTAGGATATACTACCACTCTTATGAATGATCTGTGTTAAGCATGCACTTATATTAATGGCATGCTGAAAATAACATAAAAGTAAGCAGTGTAATTTAGCCAGAACCACATAGCACTGGTTGAGCAATGTACACAGCAGTAGGAAGATTGATCTGTTCTCTGGTACATGCCACAGTTCAGAAGAATTCAGCCAGAATGCAATGCTTGTGTATCAATCTGGATGAACCTGTCCTCTGCTACATCCCACAGTTCAGAAGAATTCAGCCAGAATTTGCAATGCTTGTGTATCTACCTGGATGAACCTGTTCTATGTTGCATGCCACAGTTTAGAAGAATTCAGCCAGAATTTACAGTAATTGTGCATCAACCTGGATGAACCTGTTCTCTGCTAGATGCCACGTTTAGAAGAATTCAGCCAAATTTGCAAGTGCTTATGAATCATGGGTGATAATTTTTTGCTATCACCAATCATCAGTCCTCTCTCATGTGTATCTTCTGCCTCCTGCACTATGTTACCATCTCTCTTGTTTTATGAGACGCACGTGGCTTCAGTTGTTCAGTGTGTTCCTTCAGTTAAAAACGACTGTCATATGCAATGATGCTATTATTGTAGTAGTTAAGACTTTTTAGCTGTTATAACAATGCACCATAATAAAGGATGTACTGCTTGCATGCATTAATGCACATTTGTAGCAGCAGTATACAAATCAGCAACAGTGTTTTCAGTTACATTGCAACTATGTGATGAGTTGCTGTGGCAACTTACTATGTTGTACCTTTCATATGTGACACTATTTTCAGTTATTATGAAACAGTTCATTGTTGTAATCCAAAGAATCTGTCATCCTTGTGAACTAAAATATTAAATTAAATATTTTAAATTCAGGATAAACAAAAATTTATAATTTGTTTTAATATACTTTGATACACAAGTAATAAAATTACTTTTAATCAACTGCAACAGTTCTTTAAAATTTCCTTCACAGTTTAGGAAGAAAACTTTCTTTAAGTAAAACAAAAGCATTTTAAATCACCTATCCAAATTCATAGAAAACCAAAATGCTAAAGATGTTATTTCACAACAATGATCATTTTTTTTCATCTTGCTCAGAAATCTACCGAGCATTTCCTCCTTCTTCGGTATTTCATTCCACTCCTGATCAGTAGCATTGGCAAAAAAATATTAACGGGGGTTATGTATAGGAATCCAGTTTTTAAACACTTTTGTAAAATCAAGTGATAAATATGAATTATTAATCCTGAATTGAAATAGTTAAAGAAATATATTTTTATATTCATTGTTTAAGGTGCAGCAATTAGAATTAAAATTATATTTATTATTTTTTACATTTTTAGCAACAGCCAAAACTCATTCATAGCTAAATCTCTGTTCCTGATGCCAAATATTTCACATTGGCATTCTCTTGTTTTTCCTTCTTTGTTTCATTCAATTTACACATAATTTTGTAACCCTCATTGCTATGTTCATACCTCAAATGACTAATTCTGATTTCTCGTCTGATCACCATAGTGCACCGGGGTAGCTCTGTGACCATTTGGGGAGGGTTGGAAAATAACTTTGCTTCTGATAACTCATAAAATACTGGAAGTTGCTGGCAGTCAATGCATTCACTAAATTGTTCTTAATCTTTCAAAAGAAACATCTGAGCTGCATAATAAATGTCACCTCTAACTTTGATGTACAAAAAGAATGAAAGAAACATAATTTTTTTTATTTCACAACAACATAACCACCCAACGACTAGCATTTTCATTACAGCTTTTGCATGAAGCATTCTATTCTTATTCAAATCCAAACACATAAAGCTGATAAGTATACAGACTTCTAAGAAAATTACCAGTGATTGTTTAATGCAGATGAACACTGAGCACTAATTTGTTGTAATTACTACCTTTAACATTGCAACTAAAGACACACAGTTTAAGAACACACAGACACCCATCTAAAATAAACAGCTATATACAGGGTTACTACAAAAGAAATAGACAACTTCAACTGCCTGTAAAACAAAAACCATTAGAGATAGCAACCTAACTATTTTGGAGGTATATTGAGAAACTCTCAAAGTTTCGTTTGTTACTATTGGTAATGCTAGTGTTTTGTTTGTTGTTGCAGAAGCTGAAATGGCGGAAAATCCTTTGGAAAAGGCATATTGCGTGTTGGAATTTGCTAGAACGCAATCAGCAACTGTTGTCCAACGACATTTTAGAACACGTTACCACAAAACGCCACCGACATGACAGTCAATCTATGACTGGTATAGAAAATTCGAGACAACGGGATGTTTGTGCAAAGGGAAGAGCTCGAGAAGACCAAGAGTTTCAGAAGAAAACATTGAACGTGTTTGTTCTGCCTACATAAGAAGCCCACAGCAATCGACATTTAGGGCAAGCATGCAATTACAAATTCCACAGCAAACTGTATGGAAAATCTTGCAGAAGCGACTGCACATGATGCGTTACAGACTACAGAATTTGCAGTTTCTGAGTGAAGAAGATAAGGTCATACGGCGTGACTTTTGCATTGACATGTTGCGACATGATGACGATGCTGGTTCTTGTGAGCGCATCATTTCATTCTTGTGGTAACGTGTTCTAAAATGTCGGACAATAGTTGCTGATTGCGTTCTAGCAAATTCCAACACGCAATATGCTTTTTCCACAGGATTTTCTGCCATTTCAGCTTCTGCAACAACAAACAAAACACTACAGCATTACCAATAGTAACAAATGAAACTTTGAGAGTTTCTCAACATACCTCCAAAATAATTAGGTTGCTATCTCTAATAGTTTTTGTTTTACAGGCAGTTGAAGTTGTCTATTTCTTTTGTAGTAACCCTGTATAATGGTGACAATGAACAGTTTTACATATGTAAATATCTAGACAAGCACTCTCGAATATTTGTCAATCACATTCTAAAAGCTTTTATACATTGGTTTTAAGGTTTTATACATTGCTTCATCATTAGGTTTTAGTTTACTTATTATTTTGTCAGCAACTGCTTACTAAAAGGAGCAGTGACACATTTTGACCTGTAGAGGATTTACTACATAGCACTACAAGATATCAATATTAAACTATTAAATATATATACAATGCTCTAATAACTATGTAAAATATAGTTTCTGATTAATCACAGCAAGCATAGATTACCAATATACAAAACACATTTTATTTATGTTTAAATCATTTTATTGCCTCACCAATAGGTATTTGAAACTCATAAGTTTAATATATCTTATCTTATTGGAGTCTATTATTTAAGGGTCATTAATGTTACTGTTCCCTGCACAAGGGATATTGAGTTAGCAAAAGTGGTGAACAACTGAGTGTGTTTCAATTTAATTAGATACCTACATTAACTTATTAAAGTACTAACAACATTGCAAGTCGCCATCGGGGTATATCATCTTAAAAACAATTTTGAGATAACCTCGTTGTTTATCGGGAAACATACAAGTCAGTTGAGAAATACAGTGATATGCCGGCATGTTGCCATGGTAGCTCAATAGTAGAGCAACTGGCAAGGAGATCCGAGGTTCAAATCCTGGCTATGGCATTGATTTTTCAGTCTGACTCTACCTATCCAACTCCTGCCCTACGCACGGCTTGTGTGAAAAAACAATTCAATCAATTATTAAATGTAATTTTGGAACACTGCATGTTCATGAAAAGTTAGACAACCTTAAAAGATCTATAACCAAGCAAGATGGCTTTATGGCAACATATAAGGCTTGCACTCAAGAGGTCCAAGTTTGACCTTGGGTTTTTCCTGATCAGCCTGCAAATGCTGGAGTGGTTTCTCATATATCATGGTTTCCTTTCCATCATTTCCCTTTCATTTTGCATCCTTTAGGTGCGCTTCTAAATTTTTCTTATGTATGGCAGTACCAGGAAAACTAAACATAATTGGAAATTTGAGCAAGAGAGCATTTTAGAAACATTAAATACAACCAAATTGATCAATCATCCATAGTTGATTATTTTTAGTCAAACATGAAATAATGCTTTTGTTTCACTATTACTAACTCCAATTTGTATTTATTAAAGAAAAGAAAATCTAAAGTTCAATGGGTTATAGCACCATTAGTGTTTCCCAAGTAAAAGCCCCCAATATGATAATGGAATTAATTATTTTTTCCACACAAGCCACTAGCAGGACAGCAGTTAGGTAAAATTCTATGCCATAGCCAGGATTTTACCATGGCTAAGGTGTTGAATTTTTCAGTCTGGCTCTACCTATTCAACTCTTATTTTACACATTGCTTGCTTGCGTGGAAAAAACAATTAAGACTCACCTAATAACTGGTTAAACTATGAAGCTCGGGACTAAATACTTCCAACATTGAAAGTTGCCATTGGGGTATATCATCTCAAAATTATTTGAGATCACCTTGAGGTTTATCGGGAAACATAAGAGTTAGTTGAGGAATTTAATGCTGTGTTGGCCCATTGCCATGATTCACATCCTAGCTATGGCACTGAATTTTTCAGTCCGACTCTGCCTATCCACGATAACTGAGGTTAAGCCAACAAATCAACTCAAATTCCACCAGGACCATTGACCCCGATGAGGTATTTTCCAAATTTTCTCAATCCCCATAACAAGCAAACACCAGAGAGTACTTTAAACTAGGCCTGGAATGTTTTCTTCCCAAATATCATTTCATGTATCATCAGCATACCATTGCTTATAGTGCCAAATGCATAAGAACAGGTATGACTATTAAAACAATAATAATAGTAAACAAAAGCCAGCAGATGCCATAAATGTATTCACACTTGCTCCCTACTTGGCAATCTCTCTCTGCTAGGAGCACAACAGTGAATAAAGGCTTCAGCTGAAGTAGTGGCAGATGGCTTTTATGGAGTACTCATTATTCTTCTGAAATACTATGGTGGCGACTACAAATTTCAATCCCTTAGAGAGATAATAACACTACGTTGTTATGGAAACAGAACTGCACAGGCTAGTAACACAAACAACAAAGCATACTTCTTTATAACTAAATTTAATGTAATTACAGTAGCCTGAAATACTGCTAGCTGCAGGAAGATTTCTCAATACTTTTAAGTTGAAAAACTACTTCAAACATACTTTAAGCAATACAACCATGTATTCTTTCTGCTTGGAATGTTGAAAGTAGGAACATTTTCTTCCCCTTAAATTCTTCTGTATAATAACACATCAACTAACATATATGAAATTCATCTTTACTCTGCATCAATACCTTGCCAAAGCTCAATATTTTGTCCATACTTTTCCCTCCCTTTTTCTTTACTAGTTTTGTTGCATTTGGAGTCACAGTCTAGCTATCACACAAAGAGCATTTTTCCAATTCAGGCCATAGAGATATTTGGGAGGGGGGAGGGGTGTGAGCACTGTTCACAAATGTAAACAGATCTGAATAAACTCAGCATCCTGGCAGCAAATTTGTACAAATGGGGTAAATCTTTTTGGGATAAATTTATATGTAGACAAATCATTTATGGATAGGTAGAGTCAGACTGAAAAATTCAATGCCATAGCCAGGATTTGAACCACAGATGTTCTGATCTCTAGCAGGTTGCTCTGCCACTGAGCTACCATGGCAACATGCTGGCATAACATTGAATTTCTCAACTGACTCGTATGATCGGGAGATCCGTGGTTCAAATCCCGGCTATGGCATTGAATTTTTCATCCAATTACCTATCCAACTCCTGTCCTACACACGGCTTATGTGAAAAAACAATTATTCCAAATCCTTTATGTTTAAAAGGGGTTTTTCAATGTCAATATCAATTTGTAAGTAATGCCATTGATGTTGGAGCACTTAATACTCACTGAAAATGGTGCTGCAAACATTCGATAACAGATTGGAGATTTGCAATGTCTTGAAATCTGATATGAAATTCTTGTCTTGGTTCCTCTAATATTATTTTGTAATATATTAATATAATTGAGTGATATACTGATATCTCCAGAAACTAATTTTGATGAGTAAGTGGTGTATCCATAAGGCTAGCTTTGATTTTTAGTTGCTGCAACAATGGACGAATAATGATTTAGTATTTTGAGCTTTCTTACATGCAGAAGCATCTTGCCAGAAATCAAAAAAATTGCTATTTCCAGTGTATTTCATGAGTAAATCTTTCCACACTGATTCACACCCTATTCTTTTTTTGCTAGACTGTTGCATCTCTGCTGTCTGCTATGATAAAAACAAACTTTACATCTCAAATTCTATTGCAACAACACCAGTGTGCTCAAAAGAACTTTACTGCTTGCTTGCTTGACCTTGCTCCTTCCACAAAACTGGCTCTTATATAAGTTCAGTATATTGTCATCATAACAATCTGTAGTTTCCATTTACAATATTCATGTAAAGGAAAAATTATAATGTTTGCAAATTAAGTTGTTAATATATAATTATTTTAAACTTGAGCTCACTCATAAAAATGTACATTATAAAAGTTATGATCCAATGCAAAGTTTTATTTACTTTATACTTTTGATATTGTTTTAAAGTAAGCTCAGCGACAAAATATCTATGTATTTTCTGTTGAGAAAAGAGAATTTTAAATATATTGTGACCAAACTACATCCCAAAATTTTACAACTGTTCATAAAGTTGGTAAAGTTTGGAAAGCTGTGTGGTATATGCAATTAAATAGTAGTACACAGAGAACAGATTTACGATATAGCAACAAAATTTTTTATGTTCAGAATGCTGCTGAAAGTAAACTGCCAACTAATAAACATATTTACATTTTAAAAAAAATATAAATAAATCTTACTGGAAACTAGCCTGAAAGATTCTCTGCCGTGAGCTCTGCTCAAACAATTCCTGGTAAAGTAACTTTGAAATTAAACTGTGTTAACTTTAGTATGAAAGAACGTTGTCACTTTTTCTGTTACCGTTACTTTTCACATAATTTTTAGGCATTCTATAGGCATTGTCTGAACTGCACAGTGCAAGGTGCAAAATACAACCTGACTAGGCTGATGAAAATGCTAACTCCAGCTCCTTGATTTCTAGCAATAGCAGGTGTCTCTTTCCTTGACCTTGTTGTGCTATTCCTGAATTGTCTCAAGATGAGCTGAGTTGGACAGACGTACAGTGCTGAGAATCACTGGACTTTGATTTGCAACTGTGCAAATTTTACCTGTTTAAGAAGCTCTGCTATAGACATTCATTTTTAGATTATTGGCATCTTGATCACGCTGATGAATGTTAGTGCACAGCTTAAAGTCATTCTTACTACATAATACAAGGAAGGTACAACAATAATCAAATGCACAACAAATATAATTTGGCACTTAGTAAAAAATTTCAGGATCTCCTGCTATATATCTACTTGTATTCCCAAAATAAAATATATTTGAGTAGCTGAGCTCTTTCACTGATTCACTGAAAGAACAATTTACTAATAGACAATGAACTAACACACATCCAATTTTCTAATTACATTTAAGAAGTTCTAAAATGCTTGTGAAATCTTTTGTGCTTGCTTGTCTTAGCGATCTATACATTTCACTTAAGTATACTGTGAAAGTGTAGAAAGAAAGCTAAATCTGGAAACAAATCATGCTCAAGTGTATATTGGCTAAATATGAAACTAACCTGTGGTTTTCACTGGTGAATGATGTTAGAAAAGCAGCTGAAGATGTTATATGCTTGCTGAAGTTGTGCTATAAATAAATCCTTAGGCACGCCATATAATGGAGGAAAAAAACAACCTAGCTTGTACTATACCTGATTTTTGTGATAGCACAGATTCATATAATATTAAATAAGGTTGTTGGAACATATCAATTCCAAATCTAAAGTGGTATTGTCAAGGGCATATGCAAGAACCTGATATGTAACTAGTCTGAGATATGATAAAAAGAATGCACAGTTTTCCTATGCAGCTTCCATAATAACTTTGCCCAGAAATTATGGAAAGTATTAATGCAAGAGTAATTGTAAGTATGTCTGTTTCTCTGAGTAATGAATGGCAGTTGTTTGCATGTAAGTCTAGTTCTGTCTCTTGTTTTTTCTTATTTCTTTTTACCAATTGGTAAATAGGTAGAAACTTCAACCCAAAAATCAGACATGTATTAATGATTTTTTAATTATATTAATTTGGATTAAAGTACCAATGAGATATTGGCATCAGAATGAAATGTATATTTTTCGTTGTTTTTTTTATTTTTTTGAACATATTCTGTGAAATATTCATTCTGATGAGTTTCTATAACTGATACACCATAAATAATATCACAAAAACTAATGTCAAATAAAAACTATTATTGTTACCTAATTTTTTACATCATCCAATCATTCTTAAGTGGTATACTTAACATTTGAAATGTTAAGTGGTGGTTCTTTTGTTTCTCACAAGCTTAACCAAAGAGTATGTAATACCAAAGGTAGTGTAACATTAATCAGTTATCTTTCATTATCTTCAGCCTCCTGTATTGTCTTATATATCTGCAGCAATGTAAATGGAAGCAATTTATGATAACTATTTGTCACGATTTGCAAAAAGTAGCAAGGAAAATAAACTATGAATAATTTTTAGGATAGTTGTAAACTTATATTGATAATGGCAGAGAAATGTGATTACTGCACATCAAATTTTCTGTTTGCTTTGTTGCAAGCAGCATAAGAATAAGAACTCAAAACATTTTTTGAACAAAACAAAAAAAGTCACTTCAGGTTCTTGCAGATACAGATTTGGCAAAGTTCCCTATATAGACATGCCTATGAATTTCAAGCATACCAGTCACAAACCTTGGTAATAACACAGACTACTATGTGAAGCTAATTGTTTCTCCCCACCTCCAGGATACTACGTGTTTCTAAATGGGCTCAGCAGGTGCAGCAAAAGAAAAGCAATTGTTTCACTACCTCAATTAAAGTTTCGTTGGCTAAGATATGCTTTGCTCCTAGTGGAAGGTCCTCCTCAATTCTCTTTTGGAGTCCAAGAGTGTCGATCAAGCCTTTAACGCTGATAGGTATACATCGTCTCTGTACTGTGGGAGCAATAACGGAGCAACTAATACACATTCCAAGAACTTACCCTTCCATGCAATGTAATCATGCACTGACAAACTGAAATAAATAACCTCTATGATAAACAGCCCTTAAACCACTTAGTAATGGCATTTGTAACTAGAACCAGGTTTGCAAGTTTGAGAAAACAATTTAGAATTTACAGCTCACTCAGGGGTGGCTCATGGGTATAGGAATAAATGAAAGGCAGTAATAATTAATATGCATGTTTTCTTACTTTGATTACTTTAAATCAGTCATGCCTATTAATGATACAATGTCATTCTCTTCCTTTCCCCCTCCAACTTCGTAAGATAGAAGTGGTCGAAATGTAAGCAATGTCAATAAAATAGAAGCTTCTTGGATAGTAACAAGGTGAGCAAAAAAATGTATGTTAAACCTTCCTGCAGTGGCAACCCTGCTTTAAATGACATGCAGCACTTAATAATATTACTAATCAGCATTTGAGTTTGCTCAGAATATTCACAGATGCTGGTTAATTCACAGGTTAATTTCACTGCATCATAGTTCCCATTTAAAGAACTATTTTCTTTGATAAAGTGGTATTATGGTTACCTACCAATCAGCAGGAACCAAAACACATGCTAATGTTTTTTCAGTAGTCCAGTTCTTAAAGTGATCCAAGCTAACTGCTTTAAATACAGTTATCAAACTGCAGTGGATACCTGCTCATTGCAGCCTTTGGGGTAATGAATATGCAGACTCTCTTATGAAGAAAGGTTTGCGCCAAACAGTATGTACACATCTCATTACACAAAATTAACCAAATAATATTATTAAAAGCAATCAGAGAAAAACATTAAGAACAAAAAATTGTAATATATCTTGGTATCCTTTGAACTACATAGGTTTTCACAATCGGTGTTACTAGATAGAAAATGATTGTTCAAGCTTGTAGGCCATGGTCTATTGGAAATTCTTCCAGATATTTCATCCTAAACTTTAGTGGTATGGCTGAAGTGTTCTCTTACTGGTCTCAGCGGAGACTGATACAGAGCCCTTTGGTTTCAGGCTTTATATACGTGCATCATATAGGTGGCACTCACTCACAATTGATCAGCATGTTGTTCTGCTCTTTCCTGATTGGCTCTGCAACTATGTGGGCTGGATTGAAGTGAGAACTACTTTCAATGACTGTGATGGTGTCTGTGGGCTGATGTTTACTGTGGCTGAGGCACTTGGTGGCTTCTTGCTACATTAAATAGTGCTGGACACTAAGCTATATAACCAATGATTTCTTCCTTCCTGTTGAAGTTATCTTCATGCTTATAAATGTCTATCGATTTGCAACTTGGTTGCTGTTATAATGGGTAGTGGAGCACAAGATAATTTATCTGCATATTGGAGAACATGTTATCCAATATGTCTAACAAAGAAAGCATTGCATTTTTTTGATATTTCTGACTGATTGCCACACCACAGGTTTAACACATAACCTGGCAGTGTATAGAGAGAGCCTGAAAGAATGTTTAACTTGTTCCTCGAACCCTCCTGTGCCACTCACTATTACTGGAAGCCTTATAGGTTTGGCTTACGATTTTCTTTGATCATTTTTTCACATGATTATTCTCAATACATCATAAATGCATGAACTTTATATTTTATTTTTGGTGCATGAAAGAGAGCATTAATTATCTATCTGCAATTTATTTCCATGGCTGAATTATTGAAACCATAGCATTACACTGTCTTAGTATTAAACTTGTAAACTAATGTATACTGCACATGCACAGCATAGCGCCTATCACTGCTGTACTTGACTGAGATGGACCTGATGTAGCCTGACTCCCGCAACACATGTTTGCACTACAATACATTGTGCATGTGTGGAATAGTTATGTAGAGAATCTCTTGGCGATCAAGATGTCCTGCACCAACTGCTTATCCCATAGTGATCTGTTACTATTACACAGTAGCTCAATTATCATTGAAAACCTCAGAAATTAAGATTTTAACAAAATTAAAAGTATGAAACACCACAGACAATGCGTGGTTCATCTCCAATTCACTAGACGCACTGGTATAGGGTGAATATCTAGAGAGAAGATCATTTATTAACCTATTGATGTAAAACTTTTATTGAAAAACTTTTACTCTAAAACACAATTTTTTAAGAAATATTTTATAATTCCAATGAACTGTTGTGAAATAAAAACTGTTTACATTTTATTTTTCATCTGTAGTTCAGTTGTGTATACAGTATTTTAAAACAGTTCTCAAGATACAGAGCAACCTTACATCATAGTATGATTACCCCTTTTTGGATTCTTTCAAAGTCATAACTCATTTTGCATATTTTAGATAGAGAAGTCTTGTTTTTGTTGGTAGCATCTTTCTTGAAAAATGATTCCAAAAGCTGCCCTAAAGTTCTAGTGGTGAATTTCCTTGGCTATTTGGATACTCTGACAATGTAATACGCTGTAGAAATGGTTGGGCAACATTTATCCTGGAGTTGTGTATCCCATTCTCTTCTTCCCTGAACTACGAAGGCAATGAATAACATTTGTATTCAATAGTGTCATGTAAAGAAGCTAAAATTAATATTTTCTTGCATCCTTTTAATGTAACGTCTCATTAATAGATAGGAAGGAAGCCGTTGGCTCACTAAAGCCTGGTGAAGTCATTTTTCCCTTTCTCACTATCATCTAATTCTGATGATTCATCGGTAAATGATTAGAAGGCACATCACTAATCTCAAAACCCTTGCACTTTTCACTTCATACAGTTCTACCATTGCTATTATTCTGCTGTTCATGGAATGATGGAAGTTTGACGGCTTCTAGGAGAATGATTTACTCATAACTTTTTTTTTGCCAATACAAATTCATTCTAATCAGGCAGTGACAGCTTTTTGGGCAAGATATCTCTTGGATATTGTGAAGAAAGAAACAGATGATATAATCAGTCTGATCAGTAATGCAGCATGCACAAAATTATTGTGAACACTAATGAGAAGACCAGTCACTGTTCAGGAGTAAGTTATACAATGGTAGATGAACCCATCAAAGTACATGCATGAGTTAACTTTTTCTGAATAGTCACCCCTGAGCTTACTATTCAAAGGTTAATGACACATTATGAACTTTATAACAAAATTAACATTAACATTGTATTACTTCATTTAATAAATCATATTATCACAGTATATGTACATAACAGTACCAACATCTGGTGTGACAGATATTTACATGCATCTTGTTAGCAAGCCTAGCAGCTGCAAGCTACAACTTGGGGGTTGTGTCTTTATGTAACACTGTATCATTTATTTTAGTTATCATTCAGCAGTATATCAGACTTTTAACCCTACTGTTTACCTATGGTGAAAATTCTATATTCAACCATAGCATTGTAATTTGCAATTCTGCTAGCGCAACATTTTTGTTTCAAAACAAAAATTCAAAGACTGAATCTATGGTCGAGTTTATAAATCCAACAGTCCCAGGTTCAATTCATGGCTGGGGCAGGGAAATTTTTCTTTAATTCCTAGCCCTCTACTGATTCTGGATACATGTTTGTGGGAGTATAAACGAGTCTGTTTAATGTTAAACATGATTAAAAACCAATGTAAAGAACCTAAAGTCAGCAGCTGTTTCTCAAGTAAAAACCTCTGATGTGTCCATAGAAGCTATACAGATTACACAAATGATACAATTAAAAAAAAAAATCAAATAAAGACCAAATTTTGAACTTAAGTTGTATATTTTTTTACAGATGTAAGCCAAAGATTTCCAGTGAATTCCTCCAACCACACAAGAATGAAACCATTCCACATTGCCACGGTAATTTAGTTGATTAGATCAGTGAGACAAAAAGCCAAAGATTCATGGTTCAAATTCTGACTATGGCAGTGAACTTTTTCCATGTGATTCTACCTTTCCAACTGAAGTATACAAAATAAACTTTCACATTTTTCCAATATTATGGGATAGTTACTAGAACCTGGTTGTTAGTTTCAATTCATAGCTGAGAAATATGTGCATGTATTAGGGAGGTTAGTTATATTATATGTCACATTGGTACCTCTTTATTATTTGTAGATGTACAAACTTTGTAATCTGACCTGTTAGTCACCAACCAAAGTTAATTTTACTACATAAATTATTTTACATATTATTTACAAATTATACATTGTTATATTAGTTATAGTAATTAGGCTAATTGTACAAGCATTTATTATTATTATTATTAATATTATTATTATTACTATTTATTATTACTATTTATTATTATTATTATTATTATTATTATTATTATTACAGCTAGGCTAAATTACAGTCTATTATATTTGTTTTAAATATTATGCCTTAAGAAATTTGAATTATTTTGCAATTTTTAATGTAAGTGTTGACCGTTTGTATGAGATTTTATTTTTAGAAGGAGAAGTGTGCGTAAAAGAAAAACAAAAAAATGTAGCTGTTGGTTAACCAAGCATACCAAAATCAATGCACTCTGTAAAGCATTATGAGTTCATTAGGTAAGACTTTCAACATGTTAACACTTCCAGACCCCTGAATGAAGTGCTGGATCAGAATGGGATGCGACTACTGAAACTTGCATTCTAAATATACTATACTTACCCTGAAAATGTTCTATATCTTTGCATCATTTTATACTGAATGATCAGCATAGAGCAGAACAAGCTTCACAGCTCTTAGCTGACTAGCAGTGCTGCTTGCTATGTATGCTGAGCAGGTGACAGCAGTCCACAGTAAATATAATATAGTTTGTTGTGCAAGTTATTTCTAACAAAGAAACAAAAAGTAAATGTTTTTCTTGATGACCATTATTTTTATATTCCTCTAAAGTATGTAAATTTGTTTTGTAAACTCTCTCCTTTAATTCCCACTCTAGAGATAAAAATCTGATGTGTTCCATTCACATGACTTTCTCTACATCTCTGTAACCAATTATTGTTAATAAGCTTATTCTTCTATTTTATGGCTAGTCGAGATAAATGTTAACAGAAATCTTATTACTTAGGTCCTTATAAGTGGAAGGATAAACCAATAGTCAAATATTTTAAAATGCGATTGCTATGGAATTGAATCAGTTTCTTTGTGTGGCCAGAAGTTGGCAAGTTCTCTTATGAGAAAAGTATAAGTATTTTAAAACTGGAACCAATAACAAGGAATATCTAAAAAAAATAGTCAACTCCACGAAAAAAAAACAATGTATATAACTATTGTGTGTTTTAATGAGATCTACATTTTTTGTGTAGTAAGGTTTTTTCAAACTCTTACCGTTTACTAGTTATGCAAAAACCAGAAAAATTCATCCAGAATAAAGTGGTCTTTAGAAGCTATTCCCAGAAAATTCAAGATATCTTTGAAATGTAAATATCTTTAATATACAGTATTTTAATCAAAATCATTAGAACCACTTTTGAAAAAATCAAAATTTTTAAAATTTTTTCCACGTAAAGGGATTGGGGATTTTCCTCAAAATCTTTATGTTGCATTCTTGGAAGATATGTAACATAAATACTAAGTTTGGTATTTTACTGACTTTTCATTTTTGAATTATCATGTTTACAGACACACAGACCTTTTTCTAAAAATGCTTTTTTGGATAGAGGGATGCCTAAAACATGTTTGGTTTCAAATTTTTGGGTGGAATGCAATACCTTCTCTATACATTACATAGTATGTGTAGAGAAAGTCAAAATTGCAGGCAGTTAAATTGAGGAATGTAGGGGCCATATTTTTGATAATAACTCTATCTTCAAACACTTTATGGATTTCTTGTATAGAGAATGAGCTGTGTGTGCCACCAACTAACAAACACATACTACATTTTCAAAGGTTAAACTCACAACAAAGCCTTGCGCTTCACTGCTGGCCAGCTAAGAATAGTGAAATCTGCTGAGCTCTAGGCTGATCATCTGGTGTGCTATACGAGGGTTGGTTGATAAGTCCCGGGCCTCACACAGATAATGGTACCACTAGGCCAGTTAGACGGTATAGTTTAACTCTAGACTAGGTTGTATCCATAGTTACAGGTCAATAGCAGTTTAGTTTTCGAATGACAGCATTTTAAACAAGACAACTTTAGAATTTTCACAAAAATGGAGGATTTGGAAAAAGGAGCAGTGATTAAATACTTCCATTTGAAAGGCTTAATGCCTAAACAAATCAAAGAGGAAATGGACAGTACATTGAAAGACTCTGACCCTTCATATTCAATGATTAAAAGGTGGGTTGCAGAGTTTAAAATGGGACGTATGAGCACTAGTGATGAGCCTCGCACTGGATGCCCTGTAGAAGTGGCAACTCCAGAGAACATTGAAAAAATTCATTGTTTAGTACTGGAAGACTGCAGATTAAAGTTGTTTGAGATAGCAGAGGCTGTAAACATATCAAAAGAATGTGCAGGTAATATTTTAAGTAATGTTTTGGGCTTTCACAAGGTCTGTGTAAGATGAGTGCCACGTTTGTTGACACCTGATCAAAAGTTGCAAAGAAAAACTGTTTCTGTTAAGAGTGTGGAGGTCTACCGTAAAAATCTCAATGAATTTTTGAGTTGGCTTATTACCATGGATGAAACTTGGATATATCACTACACTCCAGAAAGTAAATCAAAATAGTGGATTGCGACAGGTGAACAAACTCCAAAAAAAGCCAAATTCAATTTTGTCAGCTAACAAGGTTATGGCGAGTGTTTACTGGGATGTACAGGGAATTATTTTTATTGATTACTTGGAAAAGGGTAAAAGTATCACTGGTGACTACTATGTAAGCTTACTGCAACGTTTGAGTGATGAAATGAAAAGAAAAAGACCTCATTTGGCAAAAAAAAAAAACACCACAACACAACACAATAATACTCTGGCTCCTCGTTCAGTCATTGCAATGGGAAAAATATGTGAATTAAAATTGGAATTGCTTGAACATCCACCCTATTCACCAGATCCACACCCAATGACTACCAGAGTCCAGGGATTTATCAGCCAACCGTAATATCAATAACAATGCATATTTTACTTTCCTTTATAGCAATTTCAATAACTTTGCTTGCTATTTAATTTTATAAGTTTTTTATTTCACACTAAAATCATTTTTAAAAGTAAGTTTTGTTCTGCTTGAAAGCACTTTAAGTTATGCTATTTCTAAACATATATTCAATTGTGCATATATTTTTGCAAACATAGCGCTTTAGTTTAAGTTTCTAAAACATTATGCTTTTATGCAAAATTTATGTTACCTAGTCCTATAAAAATATCAAAGGACATGGATTTGCCACTTATTGGGCATTGAACGAATTGTAATTGCTGTGTCTTTAATGCTAATGTCATGTCCCAAATTTACACAACTAAATTATCTGCAATAATCACCGAAATGCCAGAGAGGTACTCTAAAGTTAGTCTAAAACATTTCCTTATCAAGTTTCTTCGTGCGCCCAAGCACACACACAAACTATAATAACTGATAACGTATTTAATAAATAAGGTCATACACTTTCTTTTTTATTACTCTAGCTTCATTTTCTATAACAGCAGTTGCTGAAACATGTTACATCAGTCTAAACTCACTGCTATGCTTTGTCTTGTGACGTGTAGCTGACATTTTCTGGCTGGATATGATATGAAAACAGTCTTTATTAACCATAATACTGTACATATATTCTTACAATTTTCTTATATCTTACTTAGAGTTGTTATTTCTTAGTCCACCATACACCTTAACACCACGATTATATGGCTGCACATACTGTACGATGAGACATCGAAGTTGAATAAATTGTGTTTATTTTCATATATGAATAATTCAGTTCTGCTAGTTTTCTAAGGGTCTTTCAAAGGTTACATTTCTCTTTCAGATAATTTATCCATTTGTTTATATTTCATATTTTTCATGTGTTTTTTAAACCTGTGTTTTTTTTCTTTGTCTTCCCTATGCATACTTTCTTGCAATATTTACATCCAATTCCCATGGAATGTTGTCCTTTGTGTTGATCCTGAGTATACCTTTAAGCATTACTCATTAACTGGCTAGAGTTATACCATGTTCTTTGGATATTTTTATTAAAATTCTTTGTGAAGTGTCACGCATGAAAAATAAATTTTTTGGTTTCTTTCATGTTGCTTAGTGTGGCAACTTCCTTTACATATTGTTTATTTGTTAATTTATTTTATTTTTCATTCTACCGTCTCTTTCGTGAAGCCACTTATAATTATGATTCCCAATCTTGTATTCTATCGTACAGTTTTGTGTTCATGGGTATGTTTTGCTAATCTGAAGGCAAGGCTGTAGGTGTGCCTTTTCCATTGATGCCAAAACCTATTATATTCTAATTTCTCAAGATTTTTGTGTCAAGAAAGAGGAACATGAACAAGAATAAAATAAATTTTGCCATCCATAAAATAGAGTGCACACAGATAACTACTTTAAAAATGACAGATACAATCCTAGGAAACACAGATATGCAACAATAAACAGCCTTGGCTTCAGATTTGTAAAGACATGCCTATGAACACAAAACAAAAATAAATATAAAGAATTCAAAAATAAATAAAGAAAGAAAATCACCACACTAAGCAACACAAAAGAAATCAAGAAATTCACTTTCCAACTATGGGCCTTCTGAAATTCACAAATATATTCAAAGAACATGATATAACCCTAGCTCCAGTTAACAGGCATGGATTAAAAAGCTTTTCATGACCAACAGAAAGGACAAAATTCCAGTGGGAAAAAATTCTGCTAATAATGATATTGGATGTAAAAGTTGCAATATATGTACATACAGAAGATGAAGAGGAACATAGACACAGAGTTTAAAGAATAAGTGAGAAAGTTAAAATATTAACAGACAAATCAGCAACGCAGAACATTTTTGGTCCACAGATCAGCAGCTGAAAGAGAAACTTAAAACTTTTAAAGTTCTTAGAAAACCAGCAGAACTTGCCATTTGGGAAAAATTATTCATACACAAAAATAAACAATTTATTTAGTTTTGATGTCTCAAATGAAAAAGATCTACTTTACAGTACATCCAGCCAGAAAATGCCATCTGAAGTCACAGGAGGATCTATGCTGATGATGGAGACAATGGCTACCAAAATATGCCTCAGTCTGGTGTATAAAGCCTGGTTAGATTGATAAAAATTGCAATTTGTACATATGAATGTCTACATTTTCACTTCATATATTGAAATAAAATACAAGCCAACCAGTATTCTTATAGTTTTTATACCATCAGTCATATTGTCAAGTAATTTTACACTACTGTGTCCAAGAATAAAATGGAATTAGTGAGTTTCTGGGTACCAATTGGAGGAATTGTAAACAACACTACAAAGCTGTTTTTCTATCAAAGAATGTCCATTCAGTGTATTAATATTTCACTTTCCTAGATGCTAATAGCTGCTTGAGCATGCATGTAAATAGACAGTGTGTCTGTACTGTTAAAATACATATCGTGATACTACTAAGACACCTAAGTAGTATATGCACTTGCAATAGCATTTCCTGGTTCTTTAGGCTGTTCCACTTTACAACTAAATAAATAATGAATTTTAAAAAGTATTATTCAGAATTAGATGCAAAAATATAAGAGGTACAAAAGATTAAGCAATTACTGTTTACCTTTCTGACTTTCAAGATACCATCGTGCACATTTGTTCTCAGCTATAAGTTTCTTTGCAGTGTTCTCATCAAGTTTGTTTACATCAATATCATACTGGCATATTAACTGTTTTATTTCCATTCTTGGTGGTCCAGCACGCAATAAAGTGTCAAACACCAAATTCTCTTTTGGACATTCTTTCACACACACCTGAAAAATGTAAGATATACTTTTAAATATTTACCAAATTTACATAAGAGAGAAAGTATACCAAATTATAGGCTTAGGAATGAGCGAAATACGTAAGTTGAAATGAAACACAATTCATGTTGGAACTAACCCAACTATGTCACTTCCACAGCACTCAAAAAGTAAAACTGTTACAGAATTCTGCAACAAAAGTTCTGCTTTTGAGGTTAAAGTACAGAAATTTGAATAGCTGTGATATAGGTAAGTTAATATGAGGGTGATTTAATAAGTACCCATGTTAGGAATGAAAACACAATTTTTTTTTCAAACACAAATTATTTATTTTTCAACACACCCTTTTGGAGATATACACTTCCCATAACATTCCTGACATTTTTAACTCCTCCAAAAAGTAGGAATTCTCATCAACACCAACAATGACACCTGTATGCAAAAGTTATTCAGATTTTGCTTAAATAGCTCCAAATATAGCTTTGAAATTGAACCCCCCCCCCTCTGCCTGTTTGTTATCCACTGTGAGCAATTGCAGCGTTCACTGGTTGACTTACTTTTTCATCTCCAACTTATCATGCAAAATATGAATTACCATTCCTACCAACACACCTAGAGCTCTGCTACTTTGCAACATTATGTTCAATGATCAGCGAGAATTATATTGTGAACTTTTTCAATGATTCCCTTGGAAACCACATCTACCAGGCATTTTGGGCGCTCATTATCAAAATTAGGTGATTGACCAAGTTTAAAGACATTGAACCAATGTTTAATTCTTGTAAAAGATGCTGAAAGATTTCCATAAACAATTTTGCTTTTATTTCTTGCAAGCTATCCCATTCAAAAGTTAAATCTGATGTGTTCCATTCACATGACTTTCTCTACAAACTATTGCTACAAACGATTATTCCTTCCTCTACATCATGGTAATTGAGACAAACATTAGCAGAATGGTTGCATTAGTTCCTTCTAAGTAGAAGAGAAATAAGGTAATACACTGTGTTAGTCAATTCTGATAAAAAGCCAGTCACTATTTGAAACAATTAAAATTCAGTTCACTTTCCAGTCAGGAGTGAAATGAAACAGAGACGAAATGAAAGAGACCTGCCGTTTGAGTACAGCTTAAGTAGCTTAAAATTGAAGCCAATAACAAACAATATCTAGGAAATGGTTAACCCTACCCAAAAAAGAAAGATGTATGCTGCAAAGAGAAAGAAAGAAAAAACAAAGTATATGGCATAAATTGCATGTTTTAACGAGATCTACATTTTTGTGTAATAATTTTGATTTATCTATTACAATTTACCAGTTATGCAAAATTCATCCAGAATGAAGAGGTCTTCAGAGGCTATTCCCATAAAATTAAAGATAAGACATTTTATAAGTCATGTAATATCTTTAATATACAGTATTTTAATCAAAATCATTAAGAGCATTTTTGAGAAAAACAAAGTTTTCAAAAAATGTTCCATGATAAAGGTAGTTTAGGATGGGAGGATTTTCTTGAACATCCTTGTGTTGTATTCTTGGAAGACACTAAACTTAAATACCAAATGTGGTACTTAATGGTCTTTTCATTTTGAACTATTCACTCTCTCACATGCGCAGAACGTTTTTATTTTTTATTTTTAGATTCAGGGGACATCAAAACATATTTATGGTTAAATTTAGATATCAAATTTTTGGGTAGACTGCAATACCTTCTTTATCTACTATATGCATAGCAGATGTAGAGAAAGTAAAAAAGTGAATCATGAACAATACTGTACCTTTTCCTCAGAAACATAAAGAACTCTACATCTTTGCTTCTCAATTATTTTGAAACGAACTTGAAATGTAATGTCCAAAAAACAACGATAATGGGATTCAGTAGGTGAAATAAACATTTAAACAATGTCAGTTTGCAAGTTCATAATTTTGTAATTCAAAACTTTTATCACTCACAAATTTTTTGGCATTAAAGTAGACAAAAATTTAAACAATATCAGTTTGCAGGTTCAGAATTTGGTAATTCAAAACTTGTATCACTCACAAATTTTTAGGCATTAAAGTAGACAACTGTTTAAAATAGACCGAACATATACACTCTATATGCAGTGTTGTTAGCAAATCAATATATTTACTGAGGTATTTTCAAAATTATGGTAATGTTCAAATTTTAAAATTAATATACTTTGGATGCATCTATCCTCACTTAAAGCAGGGTGTAGAAATGTGAGGGGGGGTGCCGCTAAAACTAAGATGAATAAACTTCTTATTTTACAAAAGAAAAGCATCAAATTAATGTATAAGATGAAATCACTGGAATCATGTATAGCTGCTTTTAACCATTTATTCTCTGTATGTTTATAGAACTATGTTATACAGTTATACATAACAGATAAGCAACCATTAATAAGAAACAATCAAGGGCACAATCATTATACATGAAATAACTGCAATCTCTTTAGACACACAAATAAAAGTTTCACTGAAAGGGATATTGGTAAAGAGGGGCAATCTTATTCAATAGGTTACCAGTAGCACTAAAAAATTTAAACGCCCAAAAACACAATTCAAACATAAGCTGAAAGAATATTAGTAAGTGTCTGTATAAGTTAGATGAATTGTAAATAGCACATTGTGAGCAGTGATATGTATATTATTTGTGTTATGTAACAAAAGACCTGTCCAATGTCAACTGTACAATGTACAAAGGATTTACTGGATCAATAAAATTATAATATTATTATTATTATTACTATTAAAACACAAACAATTGAAAATCCTGCCAAATCCAAACTAACCTATGAATCAATACCAAATTTGTTTTAATAATGTGTAATAAATGGGAGTACACGATGGTAACACCAATTTGACTTGGTAACACCAGATATTTTGAAACTTGGGTATTTATTGAACCACTTTTGTATATCTGAAATACTTAAATAATTTTAGAAAATAATATACTAAGATAATAGTGAACGATAAAACTATAGCATTCTGTGAAAAAAAATAATTTTTTTTATTTAATAATTTAATTTTAATTTTTAAAATGCATTTAATAGACAATTCATAGTAGATAATAGCTGAAAGCTGGCATGGATTTGTATAATCTGTCATTTTGAAGAATAATATAAGAATGTTTAAAAAAAAAGTCTTCTCCCCTAAAAGTAATTGCAACATATGGTACTGAAATTGCCATAAAAGCAATAATTGACTCATCAGCTATCTAGAACGCCTGGAGATATGAGTTTACCATGTTGTGTATGTGCACAATTGAGAACAAAATTGCAGTAAAATAGCATGCTGTTTTTGAATTCCTTTCAATAGTGGGTGTGCACTCATAGATGCTATTGAAGAATGAGTATTGTCCATGACATTTTGTGAGTAGTTGTGAAGTCTGAAACACAGTAATCCAGACACAACAGGTATGTGTCATGAACCCTGCTGAGACTACCCTTTACAGCCCAAAATCCAGAACATCAAGTATGTGTGGGCGAGTTGATCTGTGCCAATTGGCAAGTCAAGCAGACATACATCTGCATAGCAATTGGGGGTTTTAATTGACCAAGTTCAGCACATATTCCATGACTTGCATGGTTACAGGAAACTGTATGCGCAATAGTTTCCAAAAATGCAGACTCCAGCAGCAGAAATAGATGTGGTTGAAAGTTAAACCCCTGAAAATTCAGTCAACAAACTGTTGACCTGAGACTTCAGTGATAGAAATAATATAGTATAACAGAATTTTTGGAGTCTGTCTACATGTCAATTCTGCCATATATGTGTGAAACCTTGCAGAAGCTTCACACCAGACTGCTGCAAGTTTGTCCTAGAAAAGAAGCAATTATCTAACCTGACAATCTCTGTCACTAATGTTGATAATTATATGCATAACATCCAAAAATATGTATGTAAATATGCAGTATAAGTAGTCTTTTGTGCATTACTATATACTTATGCAAGTTTGCCTTGATTATCAGAAAAGAACATTCTTTCTAATCAATGTCTCTTATGGTGAACCAGGGAGGGCAGAAACACCAGTGATGGATGATCCTTCAGTCTTAACATCTATCAATGTGTTGTAAACTTCACTTACAAGAGTTGCAATATCACTGATACTGTTCAAACTGTTGTTTACTTTGCATGCATAAAAGATGTGCAATTCATGCAAACATTTGGGATTTGTTCAAAATTTTATTTTGTGAACACACAGTCCCATATTTGGAACATTTTCTAATTAAAAAAATATTTTTGACTATCTCAAATTAGATTTTCAATTAAAATCATGCATGACACACATAAGTTACTCACTTGTGGTGTAGGACAGCCATGGAGCAGCACTTTAGGGTCAGCACATTGTGTGAGATCAAAAAAGAACAAGTACGGCTTATCAATAACTGCAGTATCAATTCCACACCTAAGACCTTTTGAATCTGTTGGTCGCAGCAGCGTCTTAGGATCACCCCATTTAAATGCTGTAAAAAAAATATATTTTAATTACTGAGTGGGTTATAAGTTGAGGTGACAATAGGAAGAATAAGAAAGGCTATTCACCAACACATTATGACAATAAGGACAATTATTACATATGCTTCAAAAGTAACAACTCCAACAGCCCATACAAAAATGTCTAACAATATGTAAGTTGAATGGGCAGAATCAGACTGAAAAATTTAAAGCCATAGCCAGGATTTGAACCATGGATCTCCCAGTCTCTAGCCAGTTGCTCTACCACTGAGTTACCATGGCAACATGCTGGCATAGCATTGAATTTCTCAATTGACTTGCATGTTTCCCGGTAAACCACAAGGTGATCTCATATTATTTTGAAACTACATACCCTAATGGCGACTTACAATGTTGTAAGTGCTTTAAGTCCCAGGATTCATAGTATAGCCACCTATTACGATCAATTAGTACTAATTTAATTGTTTTTACATACAAGCCATGTAAAGGACAGGAGTTGGATAGGTAGAGTCAGACTTGTGTGAAACAACAATTAAATCAATATCATGTAAATATATCCAAATTACAGGAACCAAGATTATATTGTAGTGTAATTTATCATTTAGGCTACTCCAAAAGAAACTGATATTGTAATGGATCTCACTCCGATAGTGTTATGTTTTTATTTGTTTGTTTCCTCTTTATATTGTTTAGAAACAATTGGAATTGCTTTAACAAATTGTGCCCACCTATAAAATCTAACTGAATAAGTTTTCTTAAGAAGTGTTTATCACATCAATTATTACTAACCTTCAACACATTATGTAACCAAATAACAAAACAATAATAGAACATGTCCCAGACATGACTATAAAGTATGCAAATAAGATCACAGAAGGCCAAACAGAAAAGGAATGCTACAGCAGGCAAAGAATTACAATCTGAAAATCAAGAGCAAAAACTGCCTTGTTGTCAAGTGTTCCACTCAGCTCATAGGTTTGATTTCTTTAATTAAAATAATTCCCTATCCTCTGCATAGCCTGGAAGAATGAATGTGGAGTGAATATAAGTGGGTTCCTTATGAGAACCATTAAAAACTTTCATATAAAGACTTAGTGCTTTTAAAGTAAAAACCAATTGTCATTTATATGACCATGGAAGTTAAAAGGGGCTATATAAACTAAACAATATTAATAAAATAAAATGAGAAAGGGCAAAAGCCTTCTGCTAATGCTAATTACCACTGTAACAAGAGGAACAGCAAATTCAAAAATATCTATGACAATTACAGAGCTCCTTCATATAGTAAAAAGATTATATTTACAGATGTACAGCATTATCTTCATTCTTCCAAGTATTAGGCCTGTGGAGGCCTGTTATAATCCTACAGAAAATTTTCGTTCCAGTGTTTCACAGGACAACTCAAAAATGTTCATCCTCTTAGTATGCAGTTATAAAACAGCTTTGGTGATCCAATTTGAACTCATCTTTCAAGATGGTGATTCCAATCTAGTTTGTACTGTTTGATAAATTAACACTGACATAGTTTTCAGTTAATCTAAGTAGCTGGCTTCAAGCTAGCTGCATTCAAACCATCATCAAGACAGAGAACATACACAACTGATGGCAGATAAAATGATATTGTGATTGGTATATATATATACCAACAGACTGTACAAGATTTGTTATCTACAACGTCAAAGTGTAAACTCTGTAACAATTTAACTTAATATCCTTTTGTTGTGGCTTTAATGCTTGTAAATTCTTATCCCTTACAATAATCTATACATATCTAATATTTGGAAACAGTTGTGAATAAGTAAAATTTTGCAGTTTGCTAACAACTAATGTAATATAAACTAGAGCTCAAGAAGTAGTTGCAAAACTTACAAATAAAAGTTATTAAAAAACAAAAAATATTAATAATATAATGAAATATTTTCGAAATTAATAACAAACAAAATGACATGTAATTACAGAAAGCAAGAAAGATCAGTTTAATATAATCATAAAAATAACAATATGTGTTGTATAGGAATTCTTCTGAGTACACTTGTACAGCGTAAAATCACTATTGTTTTGACACCAATTTATCTTTTTAAAAAAGGATAATTTATTCCTTTTATTAATGGGATATTTTCATAGACATGACATCCATAGCATGGCCCTTATTTTACACTTGTGTTTACAATTATTATTGGAAATATTTTAAACTAAATGTAAAAACTGTGCAACATTTAGCCTACTCAATTAATAAACTGGTATACTAGCAAAATAAAAACGTTTTCTATTATCCTCAGTGATGCAGGCCCTGTCCTTTATGAAGCAACCCAATTGTAGTACTCTTCATGTCCATAGCATTTTTATTTGTTGTTAATCATTAATAACACACAGTTCTACCACTCTGAAGAATAATATCCACTATACTGAAGACATTTTTTGTTGTTAAATTTTATATAGGTATCATTTATTTACCATGGAATGACAACTTGCCTGCTTCTATAGGATCTGGGGAATACTAGTCTGCCTCATATTCAAGAGGTCATGAGCTCAAATCTCACTTAGGGTGAGTTACCCGGATAAGGTTTTTTTTCGAGATTTTCCCTTATTCTGAGAAGATGAATGTCGAGTCACTTTAAGCTCCAGGACCCTGAGATCATATATGAGCATCATTTTATGAATTTGTTCATCGTCTGACATGACCAACCACATTAAAGGGCAGGCAAGCTCTGCTATGGCTGGTACCATACAACAGGGGCTCTTAATTTGATGGCACTGTGCATCAGTTTAATTTATATAGTATAGAAACTGTCTCTAAATAAACAATTAAAATAAAGTACTTAAGTTTTTTACTTATTCTAAAATCTGACACAAGAAAGAAAGAAGCTCCAATTTCTGTATATGTAAATGTATACATCTTCTCACATAAATCAGATGATTGGAGAAGGTAAATTTAGGCTACATAGCAACAAATTTTTGTAAATTAAATAAACTGCACTTATGTTGTATGCTTAACTCTCATCAAGAGTGTGCGCGCCATGGCCGAGTGGTTAGACCACTTGCCTCTCACCTAGACGGCCCGGGTTCGACCCCAAGCGACCGCCTGTGAGATTTGTGGTGGACAAAGCGGTGCTGGGGCGGGTTTTCTCTAGGTTCTCTGGTTTCCCCCGCCATCGCATTCCACCGCTGCTCCATCTTCATTCATGTATCATCAGTGTCACCGCCTGCAGTGCCATTAGTAGTTAAAGCAGGCATTAAACACTACAAAAAAAAAAAAAAAAAAAAAAAAAAAAAGATGACCAAGGTTTGATCACAAGGGACTGTATGCGGGATTTTTGGTGGACAAATTGGCATCTGGGAGGTTTTCTTTGGATTCTCCAGTTTACCCCACCATTTATTCCACCACCTGATCCATAGTTACCTTTCCTTTCATTAATTTCACTGTCATTACATATCTGCTTCTTCTTCATGCTAACACCAGGTATTCAGCTGATCATCCATCCTGGCTACTCTCACTGATCCAGATTCCGTCTCCCCAACAGGCATCTGATCCCTAGCACTCATTTTTAAATCCTGGGTAGGAGGGTAAAGAGCACTTCTGTTATGTTGTATCACTGAAATTGCAGTTCCATTGATTCTAATCTAGCTGTAAACTTTTACACTGTCCATTATGTTGTGAACTGTGGTAAGACTTGGATCAAATTTCCCAAGTTTCTCTACAACATTGTCGTTTTATCAATTTGCATAAAATGACTCTTCATTCTGTAGGGAATTTACCATGATTCTAAACTGTCCTCTGTTCAGCTTAGCTAGTAGATATGCACCAACACAGGTAACTGAGTCCGTTAAGGCATGGACACTTATGAAGGGAGATCTGCAGTTCAAATCCTACCAGGACTAACCTCCTTGACTGAGGCTTTTTCCAGACTTTATTAGACTTCACAACTGGCAAATCCTGAGGAGGTGCAACCTAAACCAGAACGTTTCCTTCCCAAATTATCATTTTATTTCATATATCATCAGTGAGTAGCCACCACCTGTAATGGCATGTGCAGTAGGAACTGCCATTAAGTACTAATACAAAAAAAAAAAAAAAAAAAAAAAATTCAACTATCTTGCGCGCAATTAGAAAAATTTGTCTTGTAACAGAGGACACCTTCAATTTGTGATTTAATAATTGTCTATTCACATTCTTTTTGGCCAGCAAGAGGAAAAGTGGGGAAAGGTCAGGTTCCTGCATCAAGCAGCACCTACCCCCTCATACAAGCCTCAGCCGAAAAAAAAACAAACAAATAGATTGTACAAAAACATTAAAGAATATATAATAAATATTATCTTACCATAATACCCTACTCCACCCCAACCAACCAGAAATGCAAAAAACAGCAATAAACAGAGAACATCTGTGCAGGACCTCTTGGCCAATGGTCCACGAAATGTGGGATCATATTTGAGAGGAGAGCCTGAAAAAAAAAAGACAAAAATATAAACCAAATTTCTGAATAAATATATAATTATTAATTGTGGTGGCTTTAGAAACAATGATGTGAGTAATAACTTAGTACATTTTCAGTTAACACCACTTCTTGTTATAAAAATAATTTATTTATAATTTTTAAAAAATGCCTCGGTTAGAGGCAAAGTTTATCAGCACCTGCACAGTACCAGGCAGCTGATCATTGAGTACAAAATAGACCTTAAGTCAGCCATCACAGCTTAAATCTCTGTAATTTTTTCCCAGGAGAGAATAGTAACTCTATAGAAGAGAAATCTGAGACAGAGTTATTTTTGTTTTCAATTTATTTTCACTATAAATCGCAACTGAATTTGTGATATCAATGCAACATAAAACAGCTTGTCTGTGCTAGAGTAAAGCAGGGCTTGAGATGGATACTCAAAAGGATATGAAGTTAGAAGCATGCCACTTTTAAGGACAGAATTTAAAAAATGTAAATGGCATGTTATTTATGGACGCTCTTTATCTACTGTGCTTCTCAGCATACCATTCTAAATTGGGCATGAAAGACTGTTTAATTTTGTTCAGAGGCCTCTCTATCAGGCTCGAGGTTCTTTTATGTGCAGTAAATCTACGACATGGGACCAACGGCTTTACTTCCCTTCCGAAGGAAGCAATGCTAAGGATTTTTTCACCCAAAAAAATCCATCGTCCTCCACCGGGTTTGAACCCGCGACCTTGGGTATATGAAGTTAGCATGGTAACTATTACACCACGGAGGCTGACAAATGACAGAATTGATGAGGACACAGCTTTACTCATGTTGCCTTTCCAATACAGTAGAGTATAAAATAAAACTGGGATATATGTTTGAATCATCTTGTGACACATTTCATCAGCTGGAAATGAAAGTAATGGCTTTCAAAACATGTCCAAGTTTTAATAAGTGTAAGCAAATGTGTCACAAATTGACTCTGTTACAAGCTTCTTTCAGTTTGAAATTAAGATAAATGCAAATTCACAGGCAATGGTAGAATGGAATGACAAATTAGAGAGAAAGGGCATGAGGATTACTAAGGACAAGAGTAAAGTGATGAGGACATCAAAAGAAAACAGACAGAATAACCAATTGGAAATTAAATGCAAGGAGTATGTACTGGAGAAAGTGGGTCGGTATGAGTACCCGGGAACAGTAATAAACAGAAATGGAAAAATAAGGGCAGGAGGTTCTAAATCAAACTAAGAAAGTACTCAACACTTATTATGGGATAAATAACACACTGGTTGGAAAGAAGGAGACTAGCAAGAAGACAAAATGGAATGGAAAGTTTACTGTTGCAAGAGAAACATAGGACTTGAGTGTCAGCAGTCGAAATGAAATACCTGAGAAGAATGGTGGGTAAGACCAGAAGATGGGATTAGGAATGAAGAAATAAGAGAAGAGGTAAAACAACAAAAATCATTAATTAATTAATTAATTAATTAATTAATTAATTAATTAATTAATAATATAGAAGAAAGAAAACTGTAATTGTATGGTCATGTTCACAGGATGCCCAAAGAAAGGAAACCAAAGCAAATTATGGAAATGAGAGTGGAAGGAAGGAATAAGGGATGACAAGATAAACTAGGAGGATATAATTGAAAGAATGGGAATGAAGAGGACCACAAAGTCTGGAGGGTCGAGATGAAGAGAGGTGAGCCCAATGCTTGATTGCACTAAGGGATGGAGAAGTAAATTCACAGAAAAATATTTAATGCATGGTGAATATAGAAAATAATGTAATACCATACATTTGTCATAATTTGTTTGACACATCACCTCATTAATGAACACTACCCACACTTTTCCTGTAGTAAGCTTTTGTGTATTTTTATGGGCTTTATGCTAAAGAAAACCCTGTTTAAATGAAGAGGTGGATAGCGCAATTACACCTCCTAATTTATTAGGAATGGAACGTAAAATAGGTAAGCAAATAAAAAATATCATTCTGGTTGAATATGTACTGGGGCTACTATACCAAAATTGATAAACCTAAAGCCCCTTCACAAACTGCAAAAGATAAAAATAGTTATATACACATATCTTTATGGTTTTTTGACAATAATCAATGTTGCAACAAAAGGTAAAATAACGGAATATGATATGAAGAAAATTATTGCTTTATTTACATTAAGACAATTAGGTCTAATAATAAACATTTTCACAAAGTATTTATTAAGATATCCCAAACACGTGCTATTTTAACCAAAATCACGAGTCTGTTTTTGGGAAAATAAACAATCGCCATTTTTACTTTCTCTACACGTACTATATACATAGTGACTAGAGAAGGTAAGTCACTCCACCCAAAAATTTGATGCCGAGATTTTACCGCAAATATAGGTCCCCTGTATCCAGAAAAAAAAAGTATTTTCAGAAAAAGATGTGTGTATAAGTGTGTGTGTGTGTGTGTGTGTGTGTGTGTGAGAGAGTGTGTGAGAGAGAGAGAGAACATGATAATTCAAAAACGAAAAATCGGTAAAATAACAAACTTGCTATTTAAGTTTACTATCTTTCAGGGATGCGACACGAAGATTTTGACAAAAATCCCTTCACCCCAAACTACCCTTTATATGGACAATTTGATTTTCTCAAAAATGGCTAACGATTTTTAGTGAAATATCGCATATTAAAGATATTTACATGACAAATAAAATGCATAAATTTTCTGGGAATAGTCTCTGAAGACAATACTGTGAATGAATTTTATGGAATTTTGCATATCTGGTAAACCGTAAGAGATAGACAAAAACTTACGTAACACAAAATGTAGAGCTCGCTAAAACGCGCATTTTATGTTATATACATTTTTTCGTGGAGTTTGACCATTTTTTAGATATTCCTTATTATCGGTTTCAGTTTTAAAATACTTAATACTTTTCTCATATGGAATTGTGTCAACTCCTAGGTATACAAACAAAGAAACTTCAACCATCTTTTAAAACATTTGAGTATCACTTTAGCTTAGTGTATTCCCTTATTTCGCTTCTACTCACAAGGAAGCAAGTAATAAGACCATTTCTGCTATTTTTTTCTGGATTAACATGAAGCAAATAGTAGAGTAAGCTTTTAAACAATAATTTGTTAGCAGAGATGTAGAGAACGTCCTTTAAATTAAACACATCAGATTTCTATGTTAAGGAAAGCGCATCAGCTGCCTTCACAACATTTTGGCGCACCCTCTGAGGATCCTGCCCCATATTCTACCATACCAAACCAAAAGGTTTTCTCCGAGGGGTACTAGAACTTAGAAAGTGAAGGTCAAACCTGTGACAATGAACTGTTTACTTGTTCATGGATCGTTGCGCTCAACTGCTCTGGTCCCATAGGGAAGCCGGATGTTTGCGATATTTCTATCCCATCATTGTGTAAGGAACCACAGCAAAAACCTTCTCATGCCTAACACTATAATAGGGTGCCTCAAAAAGTGTTGCTTCGTATTTGTGTAATTTCCTAAAGTGATGGGGGGCGATCGAGTCAAAACATAGCACAGTAGTACCCTAAGCAGGCCCATCCAAACCGATTCTCCCAGATGAAAACTACAATTAAAGAATAATTTGTAGGAATTATTTAACAGAAATATATGATTATGAAACAAAATAATACACGACAAAGCAATGCTTTTCAGAAAGAATCGAGACTTTATGGCATACTGATGTACATAATATCTCAAGCCAATAATTTGATTAACTTCAAGGGAAAGTTAAAACCATTCTTAATTTATATATATATATATATATATATATAATATGGTGATGCATTCACACGACTTTCTCTACTCATTCTTAAGCAACTTATTTATTACAAAATATATTATTAATTATTATTATTATTATATACTTCACGTTAACAGAGATAAACATTTACATAAACAGTTTTATTTCACATTACTTCGTGGGCACAATGGGAACAGAGGAATGCACTAGGCTTAAGCGATAGTTAAATCATTTAAGAGCTGGTCGCTACATGGCGGCTTTAAATTTAGTTATGCAAGGTATTCATTCCACTACAAATAAGTTATTACCGGATGACAGAGTTAAATATATGTACAAAGTAATGCCACAAAGAATAACGAAATGAACAGTAAATAGTAACAGTAAAATGAACAAAACAGTCCAACTACAAATCTAATTGCATTAAGTTTATAAACAACTAATAAAAACATCAAAAACGATTTGGAAACATAATTATAGCTACCAGTTTATAGCTTTGTACAACTGGATGTAATAGTTAATTACACACAATTTTGAAGTAATTATTTTACCATTTCCATTCATTCATTAACCACTAAGTTGGCCATTACTATTTACAATATGAAATCACAAACATACACGTAAGTAGTATTTACAATATATTATCCAACATTTAATTTTAGATTTGTCCTATATTTCTTCAAAGGAGCCCTGAAAAGTTGCTACATGCAAGTTCTTTTGTTCTTTAGTGGTTCTATGAACAAAAGAGAATTTTCCTACGTCGGTTCTGTACCTTCAACCCTTAATTTTGAACAAATAAGCGTTTCATACGTAATATGTTAGTTTGTCTAATCGTCAGTAACATCCACCCATGCATTTAAGCCAGCATAAGCTTTAAATAACCTTGGTTTCTTACGCCTAACTTTCAACGGCTTCCATTTAATTTCCTCAGCTTTTGTAGGCCCAAAAGATGTATCCCTTTTTGTGAATGTTATAGCCCTTTTCTGAATATTTTCCAATAATCAATTTGATTAACTCTATATTTAATAACTGTAACTTAATATTCCATAACCGGCAGCGCTAAGGACTTGTAGGCAATTTCCTGGAGTTTGCAATCCTCCTTTTTAGAATCCTCATTTAAGAAATACATGTTTTCCACGCTTTCCTAGATTCGCCTGATCATCCCAGCCAAGTTAACTCTCAAATATCTGCAGCTGACCACCTGCGGAATTTGTCTCCCGCCAGTGTGATATGCAAAATTTTCCCTTTATATCTACTAAATGGAATGGACTTAGTTTTCCTGGCATTTTATTGTCATGAGAAAGATATACAAATGGTGACTTACCATTTGAGAGTAATATAATTATTTTAAAATTGAAATCAATAACAAGGAATATCACGGAAATAGTTAACTACACAGAAAAAAAGAAAAAAAAAGAAAGAAAAAACATATATGACATACATTGTGTGCTTTAACGACATCTACATTTTTATTAGTAAGATTTTGTCTATCTCCTACACCCTACGTTTACCAGTTATCCAAAATCCATCCAGAATGAACACTTCAGATGATACCTCCCAGAAAATTCAATAGGATTCATTTTATTTCTCATGAAAATACCTTAAAAGTATAACATTTTGATCAAAATCATTTGAGCAGTTTGAAAAAAAAAAAATCTTTAAAATGTTTCCATGTAAAGAGTAATTAGGAGTGGGAGATTTTCATTTTCTTTAAATATGCGTGTCATCCTTGGAAGATTTTTAAATTAATATCAAGTTTGGTATTTACCCGAATTTTATTTTTTGTTATTATGGTAGACACGTGCGCACGCGCACATACGGACTTTTTTTTTTCTAAAAATTCTATTTTTTTAAACATTTTGGGAACCTCAAAATCTGTGTTTCCCGGAAACCTAGGTATCGGATTTTCTCTATCTACATGTACACCGCAGAAAAAGTAAAAATATTTGTCAAAGGATTGTCAACAAATTTGAAAAAAAAAAATTACGTTATAGTTTTATGTGGTATGAAGCCTGCAAAAATAAGTGTAAGCGTTAATAACGATGATGACGACCATGATGGTAATAATAATAATAATAATAATAATAATAATAATAATAAACAGCACATTACAGCAAATTTTAAACGAAGTGAATATTATACGTTTAATAGTGCAGGGATATTATTAGTTTCAAGTATGAAAAAGTATTAGAGTCAGGTTGTTCAGGAGGCATAGGAATTCATAAGCAGCTGGCTTCAAGTTATCTAGACTCAACCTTTGTACTACAAAGAATACAAACAAAACAGGCCAAGGGGTCAGTCAGAGTGCTGCCTAAAAACACCAAAAGATTGTAAGAGGAATTGGGGGAGGGGGGTTACCTACGATGTCCCTGCCTTATTAGTCCAGGGACAGTTCAACCTTACATCCTTCCCCTTTTAACCTTAGAGCTTGGAAATTCCCATACCTATTTATAACAAACCACACACATTTAAAGTGTCTTTGCCTCCTGAGCGCTTTACGAATTCTTTGTTAGCAAGTGTATTCGTGATTTACTGCAAAGAAACTGTAAATAGGTTCCTATTGACATGGGGAGAACATACATATTATTAAAATATGTCTGAAGAATGAATGCAGACGGCCATGAGTGGGCGCTTGCGTCAAAACAAACAGATAAGCAGTATTACGTCATCACTCCCGATGCTTGCCTGTACAATTCGGCAATATTGGAATGCAACATTTGAATCTCTTACAGTGGGCATCAAGTCAAAATGTAAACACTGCCGCGCGTAACCATACGCCCACAAAGTAATATTCATTAGTGATAAAGAAAACAGTAAGTTTAACCTTTTATGGATCGTTTAGTTTATTCCTGTTTACGTACGCTGTGCTGATGTTTTGATGGTCAGATATACTGTACTATATTTCAGCCTTCTCTGATCGCTCTAAACCGTGCCATGCTACACCATCGACCTCCCCAACAAATGCATTCTTTCGTCAGACAGGTAATACGTATTGCTTTAAAGACAAACCTTAGCATGTGTTTTTGTAGCTAGAACATTCTAAAAGCAGGAAAACCTTATTTGTTTAAGCCAATGAAAGTAAGGCGTTTGAACGTTGTCGGTAAACGACTCAAAACTAAGCGCGTTATCAATGGAGAATGCATCACGTAACCTTTCATCCTCAAGAGAGTAATATACTATGCCGAATGATATAATATATCTTAGCACAAAAACTCTCCGAAAACCCTCGCACGTTTATAGAATGTTCCTGGGATGCATAGGCTGAACCAAAACATAATGGAATGCTGTGGTAAAAATGTTGGGTTAGCATCGGCAACAAGCAATATTGTAAGCGATTTTTATTAAAATAAGTAGTAATTTTTATAGATAAGTGAATACAATTTATTTACATGAAATTGTCCGCATCAAACCTTAGATACCAAACTGCTACCTAGTTACAATAGAGGAATCAATAACCCACGCCTATCAACCACGACTTCTCTCCCACATCCACCAACTGACCCGTCGCAAAGCATTACAGCTTCATTACTCAAAATAACCATTATTATTTATAATATAATTATGCATAATAAATGTGTTTTATACGTAATCATTCAGTACCCTTAGAGAAACAATGGAGAGCTAATATGAGTACAAAGGTGTTCCCTGAAGAGTATTTTGGTGTTTTCTCTATTAGCTTTCTTTAGTGTCCTTTGGCATTTCACGAAACTGTTGAAAATTTCAGTAATCGTTAAATCATTCTTGCATCGTTTCCATGTGGATAAAATACGTTTTCGATTGGAAGATAAAATGATCCCGAGAAATAAAAGCCTGGTGATTATCAGCAATGTTACCGAACTGGGTGCTTCAGGCGTTAACGTCATTTGGGAGGTCCTGAGTTCGATGCCCAGGTTTTGGCTCATGGTTTTTTTTTGTGGTTTTCCCGAACTGGAAGGCGAACCTTCTAAAACGACGTTCATATCCTCAATTTCTTGTACCTAATCACTTTCTTATCAACTGTTCGGGTTGATGGATCACGTGACAGAGTAGAGTGAGTCGCACCTGGGTGATGGTTGCGCTCTGCAAAGACTTCCGGGAATCGATCCCAAGCACCCGCATGTGAGATTAGTGGTAGACAAAGCGGCGCTGGGGCGGGTTTTCTCCGGGTACTCCGGTTTCCCCCGCCATCGCATTCCACCAGTGCTCCATCATCATTCATGTATCATCAGTGTCACCGCCTGCGGTGCCATAAATAGTTAAAGCGGGCGTTAAACACTACCAAAAAAAAAATACAAAGACTTCTTCCTGGCGGCGTCGGAAAGCACTGGCCTTTGGGTGCTTTTGGACGGGCGCCCGTTCGGGGGAACCACGATTAGGGACCTACGGAGTTTGATACGTTGGTTCTGGAAATGTTAGGGAACCCGTTCGACTTTGCGCCCAACGGTCATAATCTGGTGGTCCTTGGCGTATCTCTAATATGTTACACTCACATGAATTTCTCTAAAGGTTCTACGATCAAACTTCTTACAAAAGAGTATTCTTCTTTCTACACCATGCTAACCAAGATAAACATTAGCAGAATGTACTTATTACTTAGTTCCTTATAAGTAGAAGGGAACTACAGGAATACGCTATACTAGAGCGATAGTCGAATGTTTTAAAATTTTAAAATTATCGTTATGCGATTGTCATTGAAATTAGCTTCATTGCTAGGCCAGGTTTCGAACAAAAGAAAAACGGACACTTCCTGTCTGAGAAAAGTATACCTAAGTAGGTACTCTACAATTGAAATCAATAACAAGGAGTAACTTGGAAACGGTCAACTCTACAACAAAAATGCATGTAACATAAATTGTGTGTTTTAACGGATACATTTTTTGTGTGCTACGTTTTTGTCAATTTCTTACGGTTTAACCGTTTTACAAAATTTTGCGAAACTCGTCCAGAGCAAAGAGGTCTTCAGAGGTTATTCCTCGAAATCAAAATATACATTGCATTTGTAATGTAAATATATTTAATATACGATATTTTAATCCAAATCATTAGAGCCATTTTTGAGAAAATAAACATTTTCCAAAAATTTTCCATGTAAACGGTAGTTGGAGTGGGGGGATGTAAATGGCGTGTTATTTATGGATGCTCTTTTACTACTGTGGTTCTCAGAGTCCCATCTAAATTGTGCGTGAAAGACCGCTTAATTTTGCTCAGAGGCCTCTCTATCAGGCTTGAGGTTCATTTACGTGCCGTAAATCTACGACACGGGACCAACGGTTTACTTCCCTTCCGAAGGAAGCCATACTAAGGATTTTTTACACCCGAAAATATCCATCGTCCTTCGCCGGGTTTGAACCCGCGACCTTGGGTATATGAAGTTAGCATGGTAACCATTACACCATATGGGGAGGCTGAGAAAAATGTAAATACCAAGTTTGGTATTTAACCGATTTGAGCTATGCTGTCCACAGAGACACAGCACCTTTTTCTAATTTTTTCGTTCTCTGGGGACCTCAAAACAAATTTCTGATGAAAGCTTGGTATCGAATTTTTGGGTGGAATACAATACCTTCTATCCACTATGTACATTGCACATACAGGCTAGAGAAAGTAAACATTAAATATACACGTTACTGCAAATGTGTACAATGCTTTTACACCTGTGCAAAAACGAATATAGGTAACGTGATTTGTCCGCGCTAACATTGCAGCCCGGTCCCCCTCCTCCTGAGCTTGAAGGCTCTGGCGCCACAGGCATGGGGAGGGAACTCACCCCCCCCCCCCATATTCTGTTGTCGAGTAGCGTGGAGTAACGCACTTATTTTGTTGCAAGGTGGAATTGCCTCACTTTGCGTGTCAGTAATAATTTCTTCGCTGGTATTTAAAGTATTTTGTAATATTAAACATATGTTTCGTACAATAACTATTACAGCCACATACTGTAGCTAAGACAAATTATAAATATTTAGTTTATAGCCATTCACAAATAAAAAATATACTACAGTAGGCCTATACTTACTGCTAGTTTTTCATTTATATGGCGCTCGAAATGTCTTATTACTTACTAAACAATTTGGCTTTAACGTGGAACAATTCAATCGTAATATTGAAACTACACGCATGTATTGATCCTAGACCTGGAGACATTTCTGGTCATATTCATTGCGGAAAAAAAAAAAACTCACAACAGTAAGTTGAGACAACATAGATACAATATGCCTTGTAAATGTGCATAGATTAGGAAATTGCTCCTCTGGCCAACATTTAAAAATCTGATGATGTACCGTTCACATGACTTTCTCTATATCCCTGCAACAGATTATTCTTAAAAAGCTTATACTTCTATTTACTTTATGCTAATCAGAAAAAAATTAGAAGAAATAGTTTTATTACTTGCTTCCTTGTAAGTAGAGGTGAAATAAGGGACCACCATAGGTCAAAGTGATAGTCAAAAGCTGGTTCCTATGTCAATGAAGTTCCTTTGTTTATATGGATCGGAGTTGACAAGTTCCTGTATGAGAAAAATATGTTTTTGCATAGCAGAAACCAAAAATAAGGAATGTCTCAAAAACGACGAACTCCACAAAAAAAACTTATATAACATAATTGTGTGTTTTAACGTGCTTTACATTTTTTATGTAATAAGTTTTTGTCCATCTCTTACGGTTTAGCAGTTATTCAAAATTCCGTAAAATGTATCCAGAATAAACTACTCTTCAGAGGCTATTCCTAGAAAATTCAAGATATACATTTTATTTGTCAGGTAAATATGATTAATATCCGAAATTTTAATCAAAATCGTTAGAGCCATTTTTGAGAAAATCATAATTTTCGAAAAAAGTTCCATGTAAAGGGTAGTTGGGGGTGGGGGATTTTTCTCAGAATCTTCGTGTCGCATCCCTGGAAGATACTAAACTTAAATACCAAGTTTGGTATTTTACCGACTTTTCGTTTTTGAGCTATCGTGTTCACAGACACACGGACACACACACACACACACGGACCTTTTTGTGAAAATGCTTTTTACTTTCTCCATACGCACTATGTACATAGTGTATAGAGAAAGTAGTGCACTCCACCAAAAATTCGATACCGAGGTTTCACCGGAAATATGTTTTAGGGTCCCCAATATCCAAAAAAAGCATTTTCACAAAAAGGTCCGTGTGTGTGTGTGTGTGTGTGTGTGTGTGTGTGTGTGTGAACACAACTCAAAAACGAAAAGTCGGTAAAATACCAAACTTGGTATTTAAGTTTAGTATCTTCCAGGGATGCGACACGAAGATTTGGAGAAAAATCCCCCCACCCCCAACTATCCTTTACATGGAACTTTTTTCGAAAATTTTGATTTTCTCAAAAATGGCTCTAACGATTTTGATTAAAATTTCGGATATTAAACATATTTACCTCACAAATGAAATGTATATCTTGAATTTTCTGGGAATAGCCTCTGAAGAGTAGTTTATTCTGGATGAATTTTACTAAATTTTGAATAACTGCTAAACCGTAAGAGATGGACAAAAACTTACTACACAAAAAATGTAGAGCACATTAAAACACACAATTTATGTTATATACATTTTTTTTCGTGGAGTTCGTCGTTTTTGTCACATTCCTTATTTTTGGTTTCTGCTATGAAAAACTTATACTTTTCTCATACTGGAACTTGTCAACTCCTATACATATAAACAAAGGAACTTCATTGACATAGCAACCAGCTTTTGACTATCACTTTAACCTACGGTTGTCCCTTATTTCGCTCCTACTTAACAAGGATGCGAGAAATAAGACTTTTTCTGCTAATTTTTTATCTGATTAGCATAAAGTGAATAGAATTATAAGCTTTTTAAGAATTATTTGTTGCAGGGATATGGAGAAAGTCATGTGAATGGTACACATCAGATTTTTTTGGATATTGGGGACCCTAAAACATATATTTCCGGTGAAATCTCGGTATCGAATTTTTGGGTGGAGTGCAATACCTTCTCTATACACTATGTACAAAGTGCGTATAGAGAAAGTAAAAGTATATAATCCCGGATTCGAAACCATCTCCGTCACGAATGGGGCGTACACAAAGCACAGGTGAAAGAGACGGTCGAAAAAATGGAGGTTTTGAACAGTGGAGTGAGCCAAACACGCATTTCAGTGCGTGTTCCCTATACCTGTTCTGGCGTTTGACTGCTTATTGAATAAAGAGTAACTGCCGCAGTAGGCCAAACTGGTAGTCAGATGGCAGTTCAAATATTTTGAACCCCCCTAATGTTTAAACAATAAAAATATGTGTACATATTTCCTAATTACTATTAAATGCAACGATTCCTTAAAATAAAAACACATTTTACGTAAAACCTGATAATTCTATATTCAAATATGCCGATAGCATGGTATAAATAGATGTTCTAATAGTGTCCGATGTTTTCTTTTTCTTTACATTTTATTCAATTTTGATTCGAGTTGCTTCATATATTGATAAAATGTTATCTTTTCACTTACTACTTTTCAATAATATTACTATATTAGTATCAAGGGGACCATTTAAATGTAATCTTATATTTTCAACCAATTTTGTATCAAATGAAAACGTCCGTTGCCTAAACACACTTTATTTATAACAAGCACTCCATGTAAACACACTGATTCACACTGTTGTCGCACACTCAGAACACAACACAACTAATCCGTTGAATCACAATTTCAATTGAACCGATAAGTTACACACAGAACTTTGCATTCGGCATTGTCGGTGGAACGTTCTGAGAAAGGAAATTACTCGAAACTGCCGAAACGAGTCTTCTGTAGCAGTGATTGCCGAACTGCGGGGGAAGTGACACATAATGGGCTAATGCGGCTTATGTGTTTGTTACGCTGTTTCTCTGGGCGACCGGTCGGAGCAATAGCCGCACCTAGTCGGCCAAGTATGCACTCAAAATGTATAGTGCATCGAAATACACAAATGTGTAAAATTCTCTGGTTGCGTTAGTCGTTTTCGAAACTGACCATGTAGGTTTACACTTTCCTAAGTGTATGCTTGAAAATGTGCGATTATTTCTTCTTTTCATTGCACGAGTTTGTTACGAGAGCTAAATATTTTAATGTTATTTTCGAATGTAATCTAAAATTAAACAGTTTATTTTATCTCGGCCAAATGTTTCGAGTCCAGATCAGGCCTATACCAGCAATGATTTTAAAAACATAAAATAATCGTCATTCATTATCAATTGTAACGACACTCTAAACTTGGGCAAACAATGGCGGAGTAAATTCATTTTGAAGTTACCTCATCGAGATGGCATGCTAGGAAGCCATATACAGCTGATGCCGTGGAAATATTCATGACTCGGAGAGGATTTGACAAGAATTGCAAGGTTCGCATTCAGAACTGTAGGAGATCAATGCCTCCTATAATACTAAGCACCTGACTTCTGTAGTAAGGACGAGCCATGTTAAGTAAAAAACCTCTATGCATCATTATGAAGTATCTCGGCTCGAGGAAACTTGGAGAAAAAAAAAAAAAGTAACAATTGAGTAATCACGACTTGATTTAAAGTTAATTTTAACGTATTACAGCACTTTTTACGGCAACGATGCGCGAATTTTTGCATTTTTGTCTCTATAAACTAGTTTCTGTGGACACTCGAGAAACATAATATTATCTAGCGATAAGTTTCAAAGCACAGTGGTGTTTAAAGGTCAGCAAATAAAACCAACATAACGAATTCGCCATACTTTGATCTGATGTAAAATTTCATTTCTTAGATTTGTAGAGAAAGTAAACGCGGAAACGAATGTAGGTATGAATAGTGCCAGGACTTCCAGCACAATCCATTTTTACTTGGCGATAATAAATCAAAAGGCACCAAGCAAGACGGGTCCGCGATTACGTGCGAGGTTTGCATTCAGGTGGTTTCGGGTTCGATTCCCGGTGATGGTCCACTCTTACTTTTTTTGTGTGTGATTTCATAGAGGAATTATTCCTTGACGCATTCCGTTGATGTGAGGCAGAGCTGCCGGTAACTGCCACGGCGCACGACACATTGTATTTAATGTACACAACATAACTTTTAAGATATCACTCATTGTAACAAAGAAATGGAATGCATCCACGATTTCATACTAATAACTTAAAATCTTATTTAATTCTTTTTTCCTATGTTGATTTTAAGACCTTTACAAAAATAAATTAACTAATGTATAAACCCTTACGTAAAATGAATCTTTTAAGTAAAATATTAAATAATGCATATTAGCATTATGGAGAGAAAACATTTATATGTATGTGTGTGCGTGTGTGTGTGCGCGCGCGCGAGTGCGCGTTTGTCTATGTAGGGTATCCCTAAAACCCTCAATAAAAGTTTTCACCAATGAAAAACCAAATTCATTATGTCCGACATAGGACTAAAAACACTTTCTAATTTTATTTCATAAGTTACTGAAAGATTTAAAAAGAATTTACAAAGTCCTTGTACTTGAATTTGAGCACAATTAGTTAAAAAAGAACGTGCTTGCAAGAAGGTTTCGAGTTTTACTTGGGAATACCATGGAGTAGAAAAAATAGCTGTTGTTATTATAGTGCTGCTGAAAAGGTTAACATGCGCGGCATCAAAGGCTGTGATAAAATTGAGGCATTCAGTGTCGCAAAAAGCAACGTTGCCACGCTTTCTCCAAGTAAACACGCATGGACATTTATTTCTTAAGAGTAACAAGTGAACAATAACATTAGCACGGTTCTTATTAAGCGCAACGAGGGTATATCTAACCATATTTTCTACTTATATTACGGCATGTTTTCGCCTTCCTCGCTGTTCACTGTCAGTTTTACATGGATCACAAACAAGCATTGCGTATGAAACATCCCGCAGTTGAAATTTTCGTTCTTGTTGCATGGTGTGCTAAATACATCTTTCACACGCTCGAATCTATATTCGGTACACATTCTCTCAACACTTTGCACACGCTGTCACTTATAGAAGGAGTCACGTGGCTAAGTTGTTTTGCTTTTTCGTCTATTACATACACTTTCTATATATTGGCTTCCCGAATTGTCTCCAAAGGTACGGCTTTTATAGGAATTGGACTGGGTAATTCTATACAATGTTCTTCCAAGAATCTGATCATTTCATCTTTTTTGTTGGGCATTCCATAGTCACGCGTCTCTTGTTTAACGTGCGAAAGTGGGGCCCTAACTTTACTAACTACCTAAGCGAATCCCTTTTGTAAGGAAAATCGCACACGGGATTAAGTTCATGAAGCAATTCTAGTACTGTTGGTGCCTTCCCTTTTTTATAAAACCTATACACCTCTGTAAGAACTATGTCACAGGTGAAAGTATCAACTTCCCTAACTTTGGTTTCCTGCTGCCCTGCTTTTTCGGCATAATGGGAAGTCTCTATGCAACTTTACTGACTGTATGCTTTAGTCTGCTGCTTTAGTAGTTTCAATGATCCCTTCCTTATGCTTTTGGCTTCCATGTACTGAAACACATTACGTATTGTCTGTCGGAACTGTGTAGTTAACGTTCCTAAAGACGGCTCTCATCCTTTTCCTCTTCCTACACTTAATGCCCCACTAGCGACACTAGAAACAGACTTTATTACTGACACCACTAGTGTTATCACTATAAGAAAAACTAGGTGGATTATTGATACTTTCACTATTATTTCTAGCATCAAGCTAGATACCTCCCAAGGCTTCCACATATTTAAGAATACACAGTAAACACCACTTGCACCTATGAAGTTCACAACTGCACGAATGCGAGAGAGAGAAAAAAGCGAAGATTTTGAAACTCTGTGTTTTACTCCACCACGTGTAGTTAACATCTGTCATTTGCGATTTCTACGCATTCGTTAGCTGAAGCGACGCACTCATTGGTGCACTGCAAAACGTCGGCGACTTCCGAGAATAGTCAGTGCGTTATTTGAGAGCTTTCTATTAACAAAGATAAAGCGCATGTTAACAATTTGAGTAGGGCGATAAAACTCTATAATATATAAACAATTGCTGCAATCTCATCGTAAGAATAAACATAGATGGCCTTAATGTTACACTTCAATAAACGAAGAAAGGAAATCGATCCTGTATTAGGCATAATATTTAAACTATTTAATTGTCATGTATCCACTATTACAGGTATATAGAGAAACACTTTCAAGTCCTCTCAAAAACCTTTATTACATTTCTATATACCTAAATGTATGCCTTGAAATTTTTAGATGTCAAACCTAATAGCACTCGTGTAAGAAAATTTCACTTTATTTTCATACATGTATGTTGTAACCAAGTTAGTTAGCAGGACGTGGTAAATAATTGTATGAAGAGAAAAAATGTTAACATAGAAATCAGTGAAATGAAGAGTATTATTTTTCTCGAGTCGCAGACTATGCCTTTTCCAAAGAGGTTCCCGAGGTCGCAGGTTCAAAACTGGCGGAAGGCGAAAGGTTTCTTTCAGGCGAAAAAATCCTAAGCATGGCTTCCTTCGGAAGGGAAGTAAAGCCGTTAGTCCCGTGTCGTAGATTTGCGGCACGTAAAAGAACTTCAAGCCTGATAGAGGTCTGACTAAAATTAAGCAGCCTTTCACGTCCAATATAGAATAGGATGCCGAGAACAGCCATAGTTAAAGAGCATCCACAAATAAAACAGATCACACACTCCCAAAAAGGTTATATTCTTTCATTGCAGGCATATGTTAAGGGTTTCTGCATTGTGAAAAGTATGTATTTTATGTCGGATTGGAAGAGTCAGACTGAAAAATTCAATACTATAGCCCGGATTTGAACCACGGATCTCCCGGTCTCTAGCCGGTTGCTCTACCACTGAGCCACCATGGCAACATACCGGCTTAGCATTGAATTTCTCAACTGACTCGCATGTTTCCCGGTCAACTACAAGGTGATCTCAAATTATACATACCCCAATGGCGACTTAAAATGCCGTAAGTACTTTAAGTCCCAGGAATCATAGTATAGCCAACTATTATGGTAAATTATTATTCAATGCTTTGCCAGCATGTTGCCATGTAGCTCAGTGGTAGAGCAACCGGCTAGAGACCGGGGGATCCGTGGTTCAAATCCCGGCTATGGCACTGCATTTTTCAGTCTGACTCTACATATCCAACTCCTGTCCTACACAAGGCTTGTGTGAAAAACAATTACATCAATACTTATACGCTGTTAAATAATTATGGGATCAAACGGAAGATAACAAGGGTTTAACATTTCACCAGTATAATTTTAAAAAGTAACTCGACCATTCCGATCGAGGATTTGTCAATAAATAATTATGGGATCAAACGGAAGATAACAAGGGTTTAACATTTCACCAGTATACTTTTAAAAAGTAACTCGACCATTCCGATCGAGGATTTGTCAAAGTCATAGGGAACTTATAGGCTATGCGGCAATTCCAGAATTTTAAAGACTCATGAAGAGTTTAAGTCAGACGGTCTGCCATTGTTTCCGCATTATTTTGCCTGAAAATCAGGGGAGTTTTCATTTGGAATAACTGGTACTGTGCGAAATTACAATCATAAAGGGTAAAGGGAAGAATTCTCTATAAAAACTTTCTATACCATTGCATAATAATTTCATATAGATTAAATTAATTCGTCACTGAAGTATAAAGAGTTAACCTGCAACTTCAAGGTAGCAGTTGGGCATTAAGAAGCTAAAACAAAGGGAGGGGAACGAGCAGATGATCCAGGGGTTTCTGACTGGTCGTACCTGGTACTGCATCTCTTCAGCGAAGAAAAGCGCTCAATAAAGACTAAAAGCCCGAGAAGATTTTGAATTGACTTAAATACCAAGTTTGGTTTTTAACCGACTTTTCCTTTTTGGGCTATCTGTCCACAGACACACACTGACGTTTTTCTAAAACTGTTTATTATTATTGTTAGTATTATTATTATTACTATTATGGGGCTAAAACATGTATTTCCGGTGAAATCTCGGTATCGAATTTTTGGGTGGAATACTATACCTTCTGTGCTATGTATAGTGCGAGTAGAGAAAGTAATTAGGCGGTTTTGCCGACGTTACACAGTTAGCTCTTTAAACTCCAGAGGCGAATTAATTCCATTTTCCTCCCCCATTTTTATGAAATTGTTCGTACAATGATCTAGAGGTTTTATAGTGAACCCTTCCCCTTACTCCTTATATAGAAGTTCAATGAGTGGTGTCTAGGCCAAATAATAGATGAAAAATCCCCGATATACTCGCAAAGGATCCTCACTATAGCCTCCAAGTATCCTTGGGCGGTGGAAGAATTCTCGATCGGAATAATCGAGTAATTACTTTCTTTACACAGTGTATTGTATTGCACACAAAAATTCGATACCGAGATTTCTCCGGAAATTTATGTTTTGAGACCACCTGAATCAAAAACAAGCATTTTAGAAGAATGTCCGTCTGCATGAGAGTGTGTCTGTCTGTCAGCGGGTCTGTGTGTGTGCGTGCGCGTGTGTATGTGCATAGCTCAAAAACGAAAAGTCCACTAAATACGAAACTTGGTGTTTAAAATTTTAGTATCTTCCAAGGATGCGACACGATGATTTTCAAGAAAATCCCCCCACCCCAACTATTCTTAACTTGGAAAAATGTTTGAGGTATTTTATTTGCTCAAAAATGGCTGTAACGATTTTGATTAAAATATCGTATATTAAAGATATTTATATAAGAAATAAAATGTATATCTTGACTTTTCTGGGAATAGCCTTTAAAGACATCTTTACTTTAAATGCATTTTGCATAATGGTAAACTGTAAGAGATATACAAAAACATACTACACAAAAAATGGTAGAGCTCGTTAAAACACACAATTTATCCTAAATACATTTTTTTTCGTAGACTTGGCCGTTTTTTAGATATTCCTTGTTATTAGTTTCAGTTTTAAAATACTTATACTTTTCTAATACGGAGATTTGTCAACTCCTGGTCATACAAACAAAGGAACTTGACATAGCAACCAGCTTTTAAAACCTTCTACTATCACTTTAACCTAATCCTTATTTCCCTCCTAATTACAAGGAAGCAAGTAGTAAGACCATTTCTGCTATTTTTACTTTCTCTATACGAACTATGTACATAGTGTAAAAGAAGGTATTGTATTGTACCCAAAAATTCGATACCGAGATTTCACCGGAAATACATGTTTTGAGACTCCCTGAATAAAAAAATTAGAAAAATGTCCGTGTGTGTGTCTGTCTGTCTGTCTGTATGTGTGTGTCTCTGGGCAGCATAGCGCAAAAACGAAAGGACCGTTAAAGCCCAAACTTGGTATTTAAGTTTGGTATCTTCCAAGGATGGGTCACAAAGATTTTCAAGAAAATTCCCCCACCCCAACTACCCTTTACATGGAAAAAAAATTCGAAAATTGTGATTTTCTTAAAAATGGCTCTAACAATTTTTATTAAAATATCGTATATTAAAGATATTTACCTGACAAATAAAATGTATATCTTGAATTTTCTAGGAATAGTCTCTGAAGACTACTTTATTCTGGATGAATTTTACTCAATTGTGCATAACTGCTAAATCGTAAGAGATGAGGAAAAACTTACCCCGCAGAAAATGTAACTCGCGATAAAACACACAATTTATGTCATATACATTTATTTCGTGGAGTTGATATTTTTAATACATTTTGGTTTTTCGTTTCTGCTTTGAAAAACATACTTTTCTCACAGAGGAATTTGTTAACTCCTTTCCATACAAACAAAGGAACTTCAGTTACATAGTAACCAGCTTTTGGCTATCATTTTAACCTATGGTACTCCCTCATTTCGCTTCTACTTACAAGGAAGCAAATAATACAACGATTTCTGCTAATGTTTCTCGATTAGCATGAAGTAAAAAGAAGCATAAGCTTTTTAACTACAATTTGTTGCAGAGATGTAGAGAAAGATATGTGAATGGAACACATCAGAGTTGTTTTTTTTTTTTTTTTTTTTTTTTTTTTTTTTAACTAGCGTGATGTAAATAGAAGAATAAGCTTTTTAACAATATTTTGTTGAAAAGTTGTAGAGAAAATCATATGAATGGAACATATCAGATTTTTTTTAGATAATTATAGCAGGTTATATTTTAAACATTTGTACTTTCTCTTGGGTCCCACAATTATTTAATAACATGAAAGCTACACAATTTTTACACAACGTCACAAGTACAACGAGCACTCCCCGACTACCTACTTAAACCTCTTTGTGAAAAAAACAGTCTGCGACAATGCAGAAAAACAATCTTCTCAGTTAATATAAAGTAACGGTTCATTTATTTCTGATGTTAGCAGTTTTCTCTTTTATACAACCATTGCACTTCTATCGAACTTGTTTACAACATAAATACAAAGGAAATAAAGGAAATTTTTCTTAAATGGAGGTTATTAAACGGTTTTGCCATCCAGAAACTCTGTGCACAGAAACTCGATACCGAGATTTCGCCAGAAATACATGTTTTGGGTCTCCCTGAATCCAAAAAACAGCATTTTCAGAAAAAGGTGTGTGTGTGTGTGTGTGTGTGTGTGTGTGTGTGTGTCTGTGGACAGCATAGCTAAAAAACGAAGAGGCCGTTGAATACCAGACTAGGTATTTAAGTTTGGTATCTTCCAAGGATGCGACGCGAAGATTTTCAGGAAAATCCCCCCCCCCCATTCCCAACTACCCTTTACATGGACTTTTTTCGAAAATGTTGATTTTCTTAAAAACGGTTCTAACGATTTTGATTAAAATATCGTATATTAAAGATATTTACCTCACAAATAAAATGTATATCTTGAATTTTCTGAGAATAGCCTCTGAAGACTTTATTCTGGATGAATTTTACAGAATTTTGCACAACTGCTAAACCGTAAGAGATGGACAAAAAATTACCACACAAAAAATGTAGAGCACTTCAAACACACAGTTTATGTTATATACAGTTTTTTTCGTGGAGTTCGTCGTTTTTTTAGATATTCCTTGTTTTTGGTTTCAGCTTTGAAAAAGCTATACTTTTCTCATACAGGAATATATCTACTCCTGTCCATACAAACAAAGGATCTTCAGTCACATAGCAACCAGCTTTTGACTATCACTTTAAGCTATGGTGCTCCCTTATTTCTACTTACAAGGTAGCAAGTACGTAATAAGATTATTTCTGCTATTTTTTTTTTTTTCGATTAGCATGAAGTAAATAGAAGCATAAGCTTTTTAAGAATAATTTGTTGCAGAGATGTAGAGAAAATCATGTGAATGAAACACATCAGATTTTTTCCCTACTCTGTCATTCTCAACTAAAATACATAACTTCTTAGTAAAATGTGTGTTTTTTTTTTTAATCCAAAATGTTCGTATTCAAGTATAAGGGCTTTGTATAACCTTTTAAATATTTTATTTAGTAATATATGAAATGAAATAAAAAGATGGTCTGGAGACCATGTCCAATAGAATTATGTAATTGGGTTTTTCAATGGTGAAAGATGGATATTAAAATCGGTTTAGTGGTTTTTGAGGATAACCTATGTACACAAGCACACATTTTTAAACTCTTTATAATATAGTACAGATGTCTCATTATTACTAAATTTAAAATAGGTAATGAATGACTACATATGAGAAGATGCTTTCTTAAAAGTGTTCTTGTACTATGACTTTACACTGATGTAAAATTGGTATTTATTTCTCTTAAATGCTACGCTTGGTCCCAACACATATGCATGCGCGCATACATACACACACACGCACACACACTGGTAAATAGAAGTAATAGCTAATCTATATACTAGTTAGAGTACACTTCGCAAGATTCATAACTCAAATTTTACTGTTGGCCTTTAAAGATAAGCTTTATAAAAATATATTTTGCGGGCTTATGGATAACTGCGTCTGTTTTGACATTTTATGACACGTATAAAATTATGAAATGTTTATGAAGTGTAGATATAGGCATGTTGTATATGAAGCACCTACGATCCATGGGAAGTTATAAACAACTGAGAATAACTATAAAACGTAGGAATTATTTTACGTGGTTGGGATGTGTTGAACTTTTAAAAAACAATACTCCCCAGTTATATCTGAAATTCTTGTCTGTATGGGGATAGATAATCAGGATTTTCATTTAAACATAGAAGATGATTTTTGCGTTTTGATTCTTCTCTCATTAACGAACAATCAGAAAGGCCCAAGTACATATGCTGTTTAAGTCACGCTAAACGAATAAGTATATATGAACCAGCTGGTTGAAGTAAAAAAGTCACATTGTTCTTGGTGAAAACAGACTAATATACAGTAAAACCAGCGTTACGCCTGCCAGGGTTCTGACAACAAAACAAATGAATTAAATATATAAAATGAATGCGTACATCTGTTTATTGCCTTGAACTCAAGATCTTGACAATGATCTTACAGCATATCCTTTTTAGCCGCGTAACATGTTCTAAGCGTAATTAATGCAGCAATTTTCCCATTAGTTGCTTCCATGTTCATAAATGTTACTTGGGCTGGTTTTAACAGACTTTTAGAACAGCTTTACTCACAAGTTATAAAACAAAACGAGTTCAGCAGCGAATAAAAGACTATGGTAAACCATATGTGTAATTTTCAGTTACAATTTACTCATGCTTCAAGTTATCAAACTTTAAATCTGAATTAAAGAATTACACTTGTCAATTTATTTACCTATATCACTCCTTTGTCAAAAGATTTTAGGTCTAACTGTTGTTCCAAACAACAAAGAGCATGGATGCAGTAAAAAATACGCGTACTTACATGTCTGTTTTACTTCCCATCAAGAGTACAGGATATTAAAAAGTTGAATTAGATACGGTTTACATCATGCTTATTGCATTTATTCAGCTTAAGATTGCATGACCAATTCGGTATAAGAATATCAGGAATTTCACCCAATCACAGCTGCAGAACGTTACAACATCGTTTTCAATTTTATGACGCCTACTTACAGGTGTATTCATTTATCGTGACAGATGGACAGCAACGCGCAGTGATATCTAGACGAGTCCATTTCAGAGGATTTGGTGGGGAGGGCAGGTCAGATGTATGCCAGTCGTGCACAAGTAAATAGAGCTATTATCTGCCCATCCTTACTTCACCGGCGAAAGTAAACAAATCAGAATGTATTTTTCCGCGAGCGCATGTGCTCACACCAGTGGTGCTAAGCTGGTTCGTCTGTCCCACAATTGTAAAACCGCGAACCTACGTTTGGCAGGAAGGCCCAAGTATGCCACCTACTTTCACTGTTCACAGATAACGACTAACTCTATTAAATGCATAATAAATAAAACACAATAACACAAGTAAGCGAGTCGTTATTTATTCAGTACGAAATGTAAAACTCTCCCGTAAAATTATAAAAGGCAGGCATGTTGTTTTGAAAGATTGCCTACGTACATCACTCCATTTTGTTGTGAATTTTAGCATTCACATATACACAATCATACACTGCACATTTCTGTAATATATCACAATGCAGTGACTTACTAGAACAACTTATCTGAAGATAGAACTGTTCCTACTCCTTCAAGATACGAGTCATTTGCTTCAGTTGCAATCGAACTGTCTGGATCATCACTGAGATTGATAATCAATTAGTGGGCCAACGAAATGTCCCCCATTCCCTCCAAATCTCACTCTGTTTGCTCTTCCCGAACAATGCATGACACACATTCACTGCCTTTTCGGTTGTTATTTGTAAAGCTGTTGGCACAAGATGTCGCACCTAATTTAAGTTTTGCACACTTCATGCTATTTTCGGAAACACCGTTAAATTCTCACGTTAAGCTAAAGCACTGTTTAATGAAAAAGTGAGGTACTTTTCACAAAATGTATTTTATATATACAATAGGAATAATTCTTTCCTTGATTATGTTTCACTACACTGATATTATATGTATGTTTCCGCTATCATCTGCTGACTAGAAGCAACCGATCTACATAATGAATACGTACTGTTACATAAAGAAATAATTAACTGATCAGTACATTTGATTGTTTAATCATTCATGTTGTAATATTTAGATTACATTGCATTGTGTAATATGTAGGTGTGGTGATTTTTTGCAAATGCGATATAGCGCGAAATGTTATAAAGTCTTGTGCTCTTGCATTTTCATTTTTCACGTCTTATAAGTCACATTTTAACGTGTTTTGAAAATGCGAAATTGACTCAAAATGCGAAAAGTATACTAAAATGCGATATAAATGCGAAATCGACGATTTTTTAAAATTATTTCCTGTACTGTTTTATTTTCTTCCAGAAATTGAATCTGACGAGTTTGTGCACCCTTGGAATGTTTATGATTCTGACACATTTGTCCACCATACTGATCTGGAATGCGGAACTAATTCCCTCATCCGCTTGTAAAATATAGATTATAAATCTGAACTTGGCATACAGAAATAAATCAATTTCATAGTTATCATATTTAAATAACAACTATATTTTCTTGTTAGCAAATATTAAGAAAGGGAATTTACTTTATTTACAAGAATTTATGCATAAATTTGTATACAAAAATTAAAATAAAAAAGCAAGTCCTCAAATGAGGATATTGGCCTTATGTACACATGATTTTTATCTCCTAAGCTTACTTTATGTCAATAATATTTTATTATTTTTCATTGTTGTATCAGTGTCATTATTATTGTTGTTGGGAGTTCAGTTCCTGTTTACTAATGTTGTGTTATTAATGTCACATTAAAGTTTTTTCATGAAAGCTGTTTATCAGAATCAATTCAAGATGTGTTTTACATCAAAATACTATAAAATGCTAAATGCACAAATGAAAATGCTAAATTTCTTATTTCAAAATGCTAAAAATCACCACCCCTAGGAATACGGCACTTCTGTACTCACTCGGCAATTTATGAGGAACTCTCTTGTGATGCAGAAAAGCAGTAAAACGTTCATCAACCAATCATAGCCATTGTAACCTGTTGCTTTTGTTTACATTCCATGTGAAGTAAGGCAGGAGGGAGAATACATCACGTTCTACAAAATACTCCTCTCTCGTAATCTTATGCGATGGCGCATCGCAGCGATAGAGGCATTATCGCCACCACATTTGTTACTCATTTCTACCGTGCAGAATTTTTGTCAAGTTATATGGATAGACCTGTACATTAATCAGATTAGTGCATTGAACTGAAATACTTCACAGCTTATTCGTACGCTCAATGAATGTCGAGGGGTATATTTGTTTTATATTTATTATTTTTTTTTACTATAATTACTTATCTGATTCTGTAGCTTATAAAATCTGTGTAAAAATTATCATTTGTCATCACGAACATTTCTGGAGCTCTATTCTGCTAACTCCCATTATCCAATAGATATCACTGCGCATATGTTTAGTATTACAACCGATCATATCCATGGTTCTCGAATAATCGCTTCTCAAGTACCAAAATCGATTCTTTATTCAGAATGGAGTCTCCTTTGCATTTAATTTTAGTTGGTCAGTATGAAATGTTAGAATAAATCTTATGCAGTCATTTCAAATTGACTGAGAGATTTACTTTTCTTAATTCCGATGCATTATAGCTCTCATTTTCTCCAGTGGCGTTCTTTGCCACATACACTTTAGCTTTTATGTTTTTAAAAGCGAGTACTTATTTGATTATTGCATTCGATGTTTTTTTTTTTATTGTTTCATGTATATAGCGCCCCTTTAACATCTAAGGTCATATCGGGGGCTTTGCATTAGAAACAACTTGTCTGTAGGTTCTTTACGTTGGGATAAAAGAGTATTTAATTTTCCTCACACACACACACACACACACACATACATACACATTCACTCTCACATTCATACTTCCAGACTCTGTGGGGAATGGGGAATAATTCTGGTTAAAGAAAACTTCCCCGTCCCAGCCGGGAATCGAAGTTAACTCGCTGACCACTCGACAACGGAGGCACTCATTCACGTTTATTGTTTATATACTTTTTACATTTAATTTATAGAATAATTAGTTTAACAAAGTATTTTTAACTCTTCTAGATAATATCTCGCATTAGTATCAGCAGCCCTTTAATGTTGACAGAAAATACTTCCAATCTTCACACTGCAAAATGCAATCCAGGGATCTTAAAACACAGAGTTGAAAATGGGGCAGAAGAGGCTAATATTCCAACGAAAGCCTGGAGCTTGAATCAAAAGAAAAGGCATTAACATTTTGCCATATAATAGGGTTTAGTGAGAAGTTATTTAATTTCTCTATTCCATATAATTATACACTGCTTATATATTTCTTTTATTTTTTATTTTTTCGTCCTTTAATCTAGTAGGTCATATTGGACAATCAATGAACTCGGAGAAATGATGCCAAAAGAACCCAAAGCCCAGGAAGCTTAAAGTTACTCGGCATTCGTCTTCTGAGCACAAGGGAAAACTCCGGATAAAAAGAGCCTTACCCGGGTAGGTCACCTTAACGGAGATTCGAACTCTAGACCTTCTGAATGCAAGTCAGACAACTACCACTACACTACAGAGGCCGGTAAATCATATTCGTGGAATAATTATTTTAATAAGCGATTTTGAACTCTTTTAGATAATATCTCGCACTGCTATAGCTCTTCAACCTTGACAGAGAACGCTTTTGATGTTCAAACTGCAAGATACATTCCAGTGACCTTAAAACATAACCTTGAAAGTGAGCAAAAGTGGCTAATTACCCAGCGAAAGCTTGGAGCTTGAATCAAGATTAACCGCAGTAAGACAACGAAAACGAAATGTGGGGGGGGGGGAGTCATTCTCACAGTTTTCAATGCCTCTTTCAATATTTTCAATCAACAGCTAGGTTAATATCTTACTAGCCTACAAAATATTAATGTTTTCGTTTTCTTTCTTACATCTTCATCGTTTTACTTTCTCCATTCGTATAGTAAGAAAAAGTACTGCATTTCACCCAAGTATTCGATACCGATGTAAAGAATATATAAAGGTCCACACAAGCACGCGCGCATATGTCAGTGAACAGCATAATCAAAAACGAAAAGTGGGTTAAGTATCAGATTTGGTATACAAGTTCAACCTTTTCCAAAGACGCGACACGAAGATTTTCCACATCCTCCCACCTCAAATTACTCTTTATATGGAAGATTTTCCGACATTTCCTATTTTCTTAAAAATGCCTCTACCGATTTTGATTAAAATACCACTTATTAAAGACAAATAAATAATAATGAGTAACATCTACGCTTTACTTTTCTGAGAATGCCTGTGAATTCCTCTTTATTCAGAAGGAATTTTGTATAATCTTGTGTAACTAGTAAATGCTAAGTGATAGACGAAAACGTACATAGAAAAAACGCAGATCTCTTTAGAGCGCATAGCTTATTTTAAATAATTTTCTTTGTACCGAAAGTCATTTCCGAATGTGCATTATTAATAGAACTGTTGAATGATTGGTCATTCTTTCAAAACCCTTAGGACGCTCAGTTGTTTCTCGGATTGTATGGAAACATTAAGGCCAGTTGTTAAGCATCTATGTTATATCGTTGTTTCCTTGTATATAATTTGGAATGTGCTATATATCTATTTCTGCAAAACTTATCTCGATTAAAATAAAGTGGATAGAAATGCACATAAAGCCTGGTAAGAATAGTTTGCATACCCACTAATAAACGAAAGAGGGTAGCGAAAGTCATGTGAATGCAACATCAGATTTTTAGTTTGGAAAATGCAAACATTCAAGAAAAACAATGATATTTATCCATCAATATTTCAATATACCCATCTATATCGAAACACCGTGGAAAGAAATTGGAAGGAAAAACATGTCAATAAAAGGTTTCGTCACATTTCTGATTGGGGAACATATATTCTTGGAAGTGGTTTCTGATCTGTGAGGCGATGTGACACCAATAAAGATGTATAAATGTGAATAGTGTTTAAGCAGTGGTTTATTCTCCTTTCATTAGTCCTTGGGTTCCAAACACAAACCTCAACTACATCATTAAACATGGAACACTCCGTTGCTTTAATTTGGATGAATTGTCAAATACTTATCGACGGTGGACGATTTCTGTAGCTTACATCGTCACACTGAAGGCGTTGTTCGCTTTCTATAAGGTGCTTATAAAAGTGGTGTATCTGCTCACGTAGTCTATATGTTTACTAGGGAATGTATGTATGTGTGAGTCACACGTGCTTATAGATTACTCATGTTACAACACTAACAACTACTGCGATAGAATAATTACGCATTTTCAGGCTCTCGTTGCTACAGAGTGAGCTTCTAACAATGTTTGTATGTGTGTATCGGCGAGCGTGTGCAAAAACTTCTCGCCAAGGCAGCAAATGTTTATGCAGCACATCCCTCTTGCTCAACTTCTCATGATTAGAAAGCAGCAAGTTAGAAGGGCGAATTTATAATTCACTTGAAACTGTTGATATAGTATTTGAATATGCCATCTCTGTTACTTAAAAGTTTGTCATCAGCAAAAAGTATGGCCTTTGAAATCTGCTTGTAGAATAACCAACAAAACTGAGTGACACAATATGCTGCGTTTAACCAAGACGATGTTGCTCTGCCTGAGGACATTAACATTAAGAGGTTTGGGGCTTTCTTAAATAGCAAAAAGCATTTTTAGAAACAATGTTTGTGTGTTTGTGTGTGTGTTCGTGTTCCAAAGAAACGACACAAAAATCTTCAGAAAATCCCTCACTCCCCTAACTTTTACTAGGGACATTTTTCGATTTTTTTCTTCAAAACTGACTATAACGATTTTAATTAAAGTACCACATATTAACACATATTGCAAAATATACATCTTGAAGTTTCAAGGCATAGCCTGTGAAGTTCACTTCATTTGGGAGGAATTTGTACAGTCTTGTGTAACAACTGTAACAGCGTATGTTAAGAATTGGCGAAAACGCACTGCAAAAAATCTAGATCCTTCTAAAACACCCAAATTATTTCCAATAAATTATTTTGTGGTACGAACCACTTCCGAGATATCCGTATTAGTTTGAATTTTTCAACATTTTGTAATTATTCGTTTAAAAGTCCTGTCTCTTCAGTTCTTTTTCGCGATTGCGTGGAAATAGTACGGAATTTTGAAGCCAGCATAATAAATAATAATAATAATAATAATAATAATAAAGCGTCCAATTCTTAGATATTTGACTATCGCTGTTCCTTTATATGGATAGCAACATTGTAATGCAGCTAATTCTCTCAATGTTTATCTCGATTAGAATAAAACGAAAATATAAGCTTTCGTAAGAATAGTTTGTACACACTCTAACTGATGATATTAATATTAGGTATAATTCGTAGATAAATCCTTGAATGTCATACATCAGATTTTTAAAGAAAATGGTCACATTTTAATAGTTTTCCTCCTCTGGTTATTAGCTATACCTGTGCAGATAGTCAGTTTTATTTTTGAATAATCTTCCTGCACACACTTCTAAGTTTTTAACGCGCTAAACGTTCCAAGTCTCATCAGCCATGAAGGTCACATTTGATAGAATCTTGTTCCCTACTGCTGCAAGTGGTTTTTTTTGTTCGCAAACTTTGCTTATCTGTTTCTAAAAGGGATTCAGCTGTTTGCATTGGTAACATTTTCCCTATTCACTTGAATTTAGGTACTTAATCTGACTCCCTTGTTATCAGTTTTAATCTTTATGTGGTTAAATGAATGTGGAGTACGTCATCTTAACAACGTTATCAGAAAACTCGAAAAAGAAAACTGAATCTCAAGAATAGTGCATTTCACACAAATACTTTGTCTTTAAATGCATTTATTTGGGCCGTGTGTAATTCATTAGATCGTTCACTTGCCATAACGATAAATGACTCGAGTTTTAAGAGATTTTATTTGCGAAAATAACTACGTCAGTAGCTGCTACAATAAATAAGAGTACCTGCGATAAGACGATGATTATTAACAACCACCATTACCACAGAATCAAATAAACGGAGTATTCACAAAACAACTGCCACACAGTGCACAGAGTTACCTTTGTTTTTCATGCCGACTCTCGTCCTTCCGCCTGCACGACTGAACACAAACTAACCGTATTCTCTGCCTTGTTTCACTGAAGGCTGACCATGACTAACGTCTATTATATCTTTTTCTTCTGAAAATGCCTAGACGATAAGATAACGATCGTCAACAGAGATAAACGCATAATTGAATTAACACAAACTCCACTAAGAAGGCTGGTGCAATACTTATCCCCCACATACAAGTATAAATATCTGATGTGTTCCATTCACACGACTTTCTCTACATCTCTGCAACAAATTATTATCAAAAAGCTTATGCTTCTATTTACTTTGTGCTAATCAAAAAAATTAGCAGAAATAGTCTTATTGCTTGCTTCCTTGTAAGTAGCAGCGAAATAAATGAGTACCATAGGTTAAAGCGATAGTAAAAAGCTGATTGCTATGTGACTGAAGTTCCTTTGTATGTATGGACAGGAGTTGGCAAATTCCTGTATGAGAAAAGTGTTTTTCAAAGCTGAAACCAAAAACAAGGAATATGTCAAAAACGATCAACTCCAGGAAAAAAATGTATATAGCATAAATTGTGTGTTTTAACGTGCTCTACATTTTTGTGTGGCAAGTTTTTGTCCATCTCTTACTGTTTAGCAGTTATGCAAAAGTCCGTAAAATTCATCCAGAATAAAGTAGTTTTCAGAGGCTATTCCCTGAACATTCAAGATATTCATTTTATTTTTCAGGTAAATATCTTTAATATACGACATTTTAATCAAAATCGTTAGAGCCATTTCTGAGAAAATCAAAATTTTCGAAAAAAGTCTCAAGTAAAGGGTAGTTGAGGGTGGGGGGATTTTCTTGAAAATCTTCGTGTTGCATCCTTGGAAGATTCCAAACTTAAATATCAAGTTTGGTATTTAACAAACTTTTCATTTTTGGGCTATGCTGTGCACAGACAGACAGACAGACAGACAGACAGACAGACAGACACACACACACACACACACACACACACACACACACACACACACACACACGGACTTCCCCCCCAAATACTTTTCTTTTGGATTCAGGGGGACCCAAAACTTGTATTTCTGTGAAATCCCGGTATCAAATTTTTGTGTGCATTACAATACCTTCTCTATACACTATGTATGTAGTACGTATAGAGAAAGTAAAACGCTTGTGTATTAGCGATAGGAATGTGATCTTCGCTACCTACACACATATGTACTTAGGAAATGGTTTGAGAACGCTGATAACAGTCTCCGGTGATGCAGGAGGTTACAATGTCCGCTTTAAATGACTTGCAAAATTTATATAGGTTAATGGGCGTTACCCTTAAGGGCATATTTCTCACATACGCTTGGGGAAGTACATGTTTACTGGACGCACATCTATCCTGGGCGTATTCTCTTGAAATGACATGCAGAGACTACAAAAACCTTAACAGACACGCATATTCTGAACGGAATTACAGCTATTTCCACCGGTCAATGTTTTGCAGTTTTCAAAATATTTTCTCCCTGTTACCTATTGTGTATCGAGACACGTCTATAAAAGAGAAAGATTTTTTACATGTCAGTTTTGTTATTTTAGATTGTGCAAGTAACTCTCATCCATCATGCAAGCGTGGAATACTACCCTAACAACTAGGTTGATTTCGCCATTTTTAACAAAAATATTACATGACTGTATATCTTAGACCCAGCAATTAAATGCTATAACAACGTTATGGATTAAAATTACAGAGGCCTATCACCAGCAATTTTATCGTTTTCCCTTTATCAGTTTAATTTTATCGTACTTACCTACGTAGAATTATTATGTAAAAGTTATTGAGCAGGGCAATGGAGCATCTTTAAAGTTTCTATGCACATTTAGAACCGATGTACATATACGTGCTAATTGCCTTCAATAATAATACAAATAATGTGTTACTAAAGAGAACGATAAAAATATAAACAGTAAGTACGTGTTCGTCTTGAAAACTGTTCATTCTTTAGATGCATTACATACAGGACGAATTCAATTGCATTGGCGATGAATGAGCCATGATATAACCCAAAACATTTTATGTAGGTATTCTATTTTATATTTATTCATTTTTATTACAATTAGCTACTCAATTTCTTAACTTGCAATAAGTGAAGCTTCAACTACAGACACTCTCTAAGATCGATAAAATATGAAGCTCTCATTACACTATTACCAAATTTCTAAATTACATGCCTATATTTAAATATTTTAAACAAAATGCAGCTTTCAGTACTAAAATGACACTGTGTATTTGTTGTTGTTTTTTTTTTTTTTGTAGTAGCTTTCATTCTGAATTGTAATTTTTAAGTAAGTAACTAAGACGAAGATGCAAACGTCCATAGTGTGCGGGTAGCTTATCTGCTTCATATTCTAAAGAACCTAGTTCGAATCTCAGTGAGATCGATTAACCCGGAGTTTTTCCCTTATCCTGTAAAGATGACTCCATGGGCCCCGTGCTCATTAGAGTATCATTTCATCCATCTCGTCCATTGTCGATGACCTAAACGCTACTCAACTTAAAAAGAAAAAACGAAAGAGATATTTTTGCATAATATATTATAAATGAAATAAGTGCAAGAATTATGTGTACATGTATTTATTATTACGAGTTATACAAAACTAAGAAGGAAGAATAAGTTCATAAAATACAAAAATATTCTGAAAATCGAATTTCTGAAAGACAGTCTATCTGCATTTCTCCTGCGAAAAAGACACACAAATAAAAGCATTTGTAGCTGTGCTGAAATATAGATAGTAGCATACCTACTTAATTAGTTAATGAGAGTTCTTTTCAAAACTAATTAATTACATGCATGACACTTGACTAAATTTTAAAATGCTTATTTGTTTGGAATATCGCCATAAGAAGACAAATGATGGACGAAATTAATCACATAAAAGTGATACCGGATTTATGGTATCATTAAATTAATAATAATTTTATACATATATAATGGGGAAATAAAGAAATAGTTGTGATAAAGTTTAAAATGCTATTAAAATCAATGTAAAAATGCATAAGTTATAAATGTGTTGGAGCCAAGTCATTTGTGACACATAATGTTAAAAAGAGTTCAAGTCAGAATTCTGTTGCTAAGTAGAAGTCAAGTAAAGGTAAGTAATCAAGTTCCTGGAAAATATAAACAAAACCTCCATTAAGCTCAAAGCTCAAACCTTGGGAACTCAACATGTTCTAAAATCTAAAAGTTATAAACCATTTCTAAGGATTAACAGAGAGAAAGGATACTTTGGATTGACCAGACAAAGAAAATGAAAAGTGTGTCTCAGATACTAATATAAGGTATAAAAGTTGGCATCCAGAACATAGGAATTACGGTGGATAGTCAGCAGTAGGCGGGGCTTAATTTAGTAAAAGCGCTTGCATCTCTAGCGCTTTTGGCAATTCAAGACTCTCCCCCTAAAGTTTTTAGAAGTTACGGAATGCTATCAGACCGGTAACGCAGCGCAAGGCTCATCAGCCGACAATTTTAAAAATCGATGTGTTGCATTCACATGATTGCCTATTCTGCAACAAACCATTCATAAGAAAGCTTATTCTTCTAACTATTGCATGCCAATCGAGATAAATATTAGCAGAAATGGTTTTTATACACTTTTCTTGTAGGTATAAAGGAAATAAAGGAATATTCAAGGCTAAGCGCTAGTTAACTATTTTAAGAATTAATCGCTATCTGATTCCCTTAAAATTCCGTTCTCCTTGCATGACCAAGATGAGGGAGGAAGAAACTCGAATGACAACTTATCATTTGAGAAAGCTATTGTGAAATGTAAATCCAAAACAAGAAATACCTCAAAAATTGTTAACCCTACAAAAAAAAAAAAAAAAAAAAAAAAAAAAAAAAAAAAAAAAACATCAGTAGGATTTTGCCTATCTCTTGATTTACTAAGTTGCGCAAAAAAATCATCCAAAACGAAAATTGAGAAAAAAATCTTCCATGCAACGGTAATGTATAGGAGTGGGAGATTTCCTGAAAATCTTCGTGTCACATCCTGGAAGATACTGAGCTTAATATCAAATTTAGTATTTAACCGACTTTTCGTTTTTGAGTTATGCTCTTAACAGATACAGATGCGCGCGTTGAGACAGACAGAGAGAGAGAGAGATATCAGGGATCTCAAAACATGGAGTTCCAGTTAAAGCTCGATATCGAATTTTGGGTGGAATGCAATACCTTTTCTATCCATTATTTACATTGGACGCGGTAAAGAAAGTAATAAATTTTGAGATATAAAGAGTTGCATTGGAGATGGAAGGTCAATGCAAACAGATGTTCCAGTTTCTTAAGTTTCAGTAAATTAGTGTTAGTTTCTTTTTTCTTTATTGTTTCATTTATATAGCCCCCTTTAACATCTAAGGTCAAATTGGGGGCTTTGCATTAAAATAACTCTTTTTCTGTAGGTTCTTTTACCTTGGGTTTAAATCGTTTTTTCTTCCTATGTTCCACACACACATGTTCACTCTCACACAAATACTTCCAGACTTTGTAGGGGATAGGGAATAATTCTGTATTCACCTCAGCCGAGAATCGAATCCGGGCCTCCGGGGGAAAAGTCAGTTCGCTGACCACTCGACCACGGAGACAGTCTGTGTCACGTTTGTTTCTCGTCTAATACGCCTCTACTTGTGGTGGGTGTAGGCCAGTTAAATACCTTAAATTTAATTTAAGGGCACTGCAGTAATGTATAAACTGTCTATGTTGGTTCTAAATGTATGTGCATGTAGAAAAGATCTTGGCATTTATATGTAACGACTAATGAAACACATTCTCTCTCTCTCTCTCTCTCTCTCTCTCTCTGTGTTTTTCTCTTAGATTTTTCTGTTTGCAGAGACGTATATACTGATACAGACTTGTTTTCTAAAACATGTTTTATATACTGAAAATCAGTTTTTGTGGGTGAAATCTCAATTACGAAGTAAGGCTTGCACGTTAGATCTGTGGCAGGAAAAGTGAACAGGCGTGCCACAGAAATGTAATTGTTCTCTGGTAATAAATGCTGACTAAACATGTTATGGGTACAATGCCCGCATGCCACTTAGTAATGTGATGGAAACTGTCCGAGTTGTCTCTGACTCACTAAACATTCTGCGCATGCTCTTCAAGAAGAAAGGAAGGAAAAGAAGGTCAACTAATTCAAAAAGGCAAATCTGGCTGCTGCCCAAAATGTGTAGACTGTAGCATTTATGGCAGAAGAAGCTTGTCACTGTATTGCCATCACAGATGTGCTAGTATATGTATAGGTATACCTCAATGGAAAGGTACATAGAGCGCATCCATGATCAAAATAAATATACAGTAATTTTCAGAACATGATGACCCTGCCCCACTTTAAAGTTTGCGGTTGGATACCAACCCTTGCTGTTTTCAAGTCTTCCACTTACCGGTCCGTTAACTGAGGTGCAATTCTCTACTTGCAATCAACGTCTCCAGGAAATAGATTTTACTAAGTTGCCTCTCACCCCTAGTACAGGTTCGACTATTATTTGCTAATGGTGGATAGGGGGCAGCGGTCCCGTTTGAGGGCCACCATGTTTCGGTGAAAACTATAACTAAATTATTTTACCTATTATTATTATTATTATTGCTCTAGTTGAACTATAGTTATATAGATACACAAAAAACGAACCAACAAAAGAGAATAATCGGTGCATTGAAATCAAATAAACCAGATTTATCAACTTCGATATAGACATTTCGTTGATGTTGTTGATTGTTTCCATCTTTTAATTATTCTGGAATTTATAGAAGAGTAAGAGGTTATTATCGTGAATATTTATTTTAATAAACCAAATACACTGTTAATATCTATATTACAGTTCATGATAGAATTGAATTTTAATATTCCAATTAAGATATGTTGATCGAATAAAAGCAAATACTATCCACCCACTTGTCTTTCCGCAGTGTTGTCAGCCAAAGAAAGTTTCTTTGGGGCCCTCAGCCATTATGGTGAATAGGTTATCTAATTTACTGCGAACAAGCTGAATTATTAAACGAAACACATCGTACGTGCATGAGCGTGAACTCTGGAATCTACAGACAGAATGAAATCTTAGTATTGAAGTCACTAGATGTCAGATCTATGTGGTCGCCCTGCTCTTCCGAAGTTGCGCGAAAGCCACCCAAAGAAGATAGGGAAAGAGCACCCAAGAAAACGTGCACGCATAATACGTACCTCTCTGTTTAGTATGGCGAAGAACACATTCATATACTAACTCTAATGATTATAACAATATTAAACCTTCTTTAAGTGAAGGATATCTTTCAAAATCGATTTGACAACTGTTCCGCCGTTGCCGAGCGTCTAACTTCTAAAAAAACCAAAACACTAAAAAGAAACGCTTGGGTGCTAGAATACAAAAAAATGTTCATAATAGAGCATTCTTAGAAAGAAAAATCTGATGTGTTCCATTCACATGACTTTCTCTATATCTCTGTAATAAATTATTGTTAATAAGCTTATTCTTTTATTTATTTCATGCTAATCGAGAAAAATTAGCAGAAATAGTCTTATGTCTTGCTTTATTGTAAATAGAAGCGAAATAAGGGAGTACCATAGGTTAAAGTGAAAGCCAAAAACTGGTTGCTATGTGACTGAAGTTCGTTTGTATGGACACGAGTTGGCAAATTCCTGTATGAGTAAAGTATAAATTTTTCAAAGCTGAAACCAAAAACAAGGAATATCTAAAAAATGATCAACTCCACGAAAAAAAATGTATATAACAAACTGTGTGTTTTAACGTGTTCTACATTTTTTGTGTGTTAAGTTTTTGTCCATCTCATACGGTTTAGTAGTTATGCAAAATTCATCCAGAATAAAGTAGTGTTCAGAGGCTATTCCCAGAAAATTCAAGATATACACTTTATTTTTCAGGTAAATATCTTTAATATACGATATTTTAATCAAAATCGTTAGAGCCATTTTTTAGAAAATCAAAATTTTCGAAAAAAGTTCCATGTAAGGGGTAGTTGGGAGTGGGGGGATTTTCTTGAAAATCTTCGTGTCGCATCCTTGTGAGATACCAAGCCTAAATACCAAGTTTGGTTTTTAACGGACTTTTCGTTTTTGAGTTATGCTGCCCACAGACACACACACACACACACACACACACAAGGACATTTTTCTAAAAATGCTTTTTTTTTTTTATTCAGGAGGTCTGAAAACACGTATTTCCGGTGCAATCTCGGTATCGAATTTTTGGGTGCATTACAATATCCTCTCTATATACTATGTACATAGCACGTATAGAGACAGTAAAAATATAAAAGGACATGGGGTTTTGTTTTCAAGTAATATGTATGTATGTATGTGTGTATTTACGTTTTCCAAAATTACAAATCAAAAAATGTATATGTAATGTATGCATACAGGGTGGGAGGTGAATGAATACAAATAATTTGATATTTAGCAGAGAACAATTCATACAACATACAAGTGTATATCTGTTTGTCCGCTTACTAATTGCATTGTCATAAATCAAGCACAGATTTCATGGTCTAGTGTGTTTTTGAACGACCTTGCGTTATGTCTCTTCTGTTTTGACATTATACCACCCAACGGCCAGCTCCTGTTCTTCCTTCACATCACCCCACGGGGAGGGTAAAGAAAGGACACATGAGGGTCAACAACCTTGTGAACTGTTGTGTAAACAATCACCGGACGTCAAATAGGGAATAACAGCCATCCATCGCGAAATTTTCCTCGTGAATATAACTTTAGAAAATAGCGAAAAAACTGCAAATACTCGATCATCACGTCGTCCTCAAACGCTGAAAGAAATATTAGCACTTATTCACCTTTCAGCCTGTATGCGTGCATATATATATATATACACACACATATATGTATATAAATTATATAGGCTGATCCGTTTGGGTATGGATAAAACAAAAGCACTGTAAAGTATTTACTGCTGAACTTTGAAACCTTGTTATTCCATATTGAAAGATGGAAGATTTCTCAGTACTCAACATGAACCCCCATTGTGCACACTAAATAATTGCAATTCAGCGCATATTCTTTGTAACTAAGAGGGATGATTTGTAAAAAGCTTGAGTACTTTTTACTCTCAGTTCAATGTTCCTGGATTTCTGTCCATAGACAGTGTATTTAACAAAACCACGCAGGAAGTCAGAAGGGGTAGGGTCTGGAGAGTTTGGGGGGTCAAGCAATGGTTTCATCACGTACACACACACACACACACACACACACACACACACACACACACACACACACACCACATATCATTGAAAGTGGCATTTATAAATAAACGAACGTTGTGTCTAGTGAAAGGATTCACCATTCTGCTGGAATACAATGCTCATATTGTTGTCTTGCTAAAGTTGAGGCAACAGTAACAGCTGCAGCATATACAAATAAAATTCATGGCGTCTTTTCCGTAAAATGAATGGTCCATATACTTCACTGCAGCTCACGCTACAACATAGTATATTAACAATTGCACTTAAGCTTTCAAGCTCATAGGAGGCGTGGCTTTTGTCTTGCTGAAGTAATGCAATTGCGCATGTTTACCCTCCCGCTGACATGAAAAGTAACCAAAGAATACATTGTGCTCGCTGTTGATTTCAAGTAGCCATTTTCATTATTTGCGATTTTCATCTGTCCTTTCAGATAAATGCATTTTTGATTGTCATAAATAGAAACGCCCATCTTTCAGGTATAATATAAATAGCAAGAAATTTTTCCTACAGTGAAATTTGCCTTTTTAAAATAAAATTTAATGTCACCCATCCACAAATGAATCACCCTGCACACACGCAAACAAACAAACAAATTCACACACTATTGGCCGGGAACTACATCATTCATCTCCGGTAAGGTTGGTAAATGTTGCAGCATCTGGCCGAGACATTGATATGCGCCAGCAGAATACCAGCCAATAAATATTTCATGATCATGACCTTGGTCCTAGAGACCAGACACATGTTGCTGCATTATGTAGGCCTAATGGATAGAATACGTGCAACATTGAGCTACGTTCATCTCGTTTTACTTTCTTCATGTCTGTTTCATTTATCTTAATGATGCCAAATACTTTCATACGCAAGCATTTTGATAACGCAGAAATTGATAGAAAAGATTTGATTTGGAGATAATTAAACAATAGAAAAGATCATACAGCGTTAGGCATGCTCATACTTACAATTGTAGATGAATAAAGGAATAACGAAACATGCATACACAACTGATCAGTTACGCATTTGTTGTGGGAGCAAAATATATTACAAAGCATTCAGCCACAGGGACAATTCGTTCGTCCTTAAAAGGTGTAAAAAGTGCAGATTCTTTCGTTTTCTGCGATTAGTGTATTTTCCCTCTCCTTTTGTGACCGATATTTCATGAAAAAATCACAAAAATCCGATTTTTTAAATTTTAATTCCATTAAATAATTTAAACATTCCTGAATATAAAAAAAGGTATAATTGGCCTTCACGCACACTTTTTAAATGACTTAAATGGAGCTACAACTGTATTGGACTCGGCAAGAAAAAAATCAATTCGACGAGATCTCATTCGCATCATGCAAAATAAAAACGAAGTTGTACAAAAGAAAAGCAGCAATGCAAAAAGAAGAGGAGCGGAAAAGGAAAGCTGAAGGTCGAACCTACCAACCTGGTGGATTTTTATACGAGCCATGCATTCAAATCTTTCCTTGTTTTCTCGCTATTGATATTTTCAGCACTTTTCTTCCGTGTGGAGCAGTTTTTCTGTTTCAAAAATAAAATTTGCTGTACATGTTTACAGATGTACCATGAATAAGAATTGCTCTAGGATATACTGTCAGGTTTAGTTAATCATATGTTTTTAATTTTCAAACTTAAAAATTATATTTTATGGCAAAAAAAAAAAAAAAAAAAAAAAAAAAACACTTTCAAAACTTTAAACATTTTTGGGTCCTAAACCAAAAGAGACAGAGTAACTAAGGACAATTTCAAAAAGTATATGTATTGTGACCTAATTCTACAATATTAAACCAAAATGTTATTTATTTATTTTTGTCGCAAGGGACCTTTTCAGTGACGTGACAAAAACATTAACAAATTTAACAATAGCCATCATTAGAACAAAATAGATGAAATTTGCACTGTTACTGGTTTGCATTATATTACATATATGGTATAAATTTCAAAAAGCTAGCATTATTAGCTTGGAATTTCAATCTTTAAAGCATTACTTTATATTCTGGCATTGCAGAATACTTTGTACGATCTGTTGTCTTCATGATTTAAGGCCTGGCGCAGTGACTTCCGCCACTCACTAAAATATCACTGCGTCTTATGGAAATGTGCAGAATGAGTAAAATGGTGGCGGTCAACATGTCGGTGACAAATGTCGCTCTTCTTATGAAAGTCGTGCACAAACGACTTTAGTCACTGAGCAGAGCAAAGTTCTAAAGCCAGCAATCCTTGGTTTGTTACATATTTTACTTTCTCTACACGTACTGTGTACATAGTTTATAGAGAAGGTATTGTATTGCAGCCAAAAATTCGATACCACGATTTCACTGGAAATACACGTTTTGAGACTTCCTGAATAAAAAAAAGCCTGTTTAGAAAAATGTCCGTGTTAATGTCTGTCACTCGGTCTGTCTGTGAGCAGCATAGCTCAAAAACGAAAAGACCATTAGATATCAAACTTGGTATTTAAGTTCGGTACCTTCCAAGGGTGCGACACGATTTTCAAGAAAATCCCCCCCACTCCCAACTACCCTTTACATAGAAAAATTTCGAAAATTTTGATTTTCTAAAAATGGCACTAACGATTTTGGTTAAAATATCTTATATTTAAGATATTATAATGGCAAATAAAATGTATATCTTCAATTATTTTGGAAATAATTCTGAATGAATTTTGCGAAATTTTGTATAACTCATAAACCGTAAGAGATAGGCAAAAACTTTCTTAAGAAAAAGTGTGGATCTCGTTAAAACACACAATTTATGTTATTTACTTTTTTTCCTTGTTATTGGTTTCTGCTTTAAAAACGTACTTTTCTCGTACAGGAATTTGTCAACTCCTGTCCATAGAAACAAAGGAACTTCAGTCATAAAGCAACCAGCTTTTAAAACATTTGACTACAGATTTAACCTATGGTGTTCCCTTATTTCCTTTCTATTTACAAGGAAGAAAATAATAACTCCTTTCTGATAATTTATTCTCGATTAGTACTAAATAAATAGAAGAATAAGCTTTTTAACAGTAATTTATTGTAGAGATGTAGAGAAAGTCATGTGAATGGAACACATTAGATTTTTTTCGTGGAGTTGATCGTTTTTTAGATATTACTTTTTTTTGGTTTCAGCTTTAAAAAACATACTTTTTTCACACAGGAATTTGTCAACTCCTGTCCACACAAACAAAGGAACTTCAGTCACATAGCCACCAGCTTTTGACTATCACTTGAACCTATGGTACTCCCTTATTTCACTTCTATTTTCAACGAAGCAAGTAATAAGACTATTTCTGTTAATTTGCTCTCGATTAGCATAAGCAAATAGAAGAATTAGTTTATTAACAATAATTGGTAACAGAGGATAGAGAAAGCAATGTGATGGGACATATCGATTTTTATTTTCTCTATACGTACCATATTCATAGTGTATAGAGAAGGCATTGCACTCCACCCAAAAATTCGATACGGAGATTTCACCGGAAATATATGTTTTATGGTTCCCGTATAAAAAAAAAAGCATTTTCAGATAAAGGTCCGTGTGTGTGTGTGTGTGTGTGTGTGTGTGTGTGCGACCGTGAACACGATAGCTCAAAAACGCAAAGACCGTTGAATACCAAACTTAGTATTTAGGTTTGGTATCTTCCAAGGATGCGACACGAATATTTTCAAAAAAATCCCTCCACCCCCAACTACCCTTTACCTTGAACTTTTTTTTTCGAAAATTTTGATTTTCTGAAAAGTTTTCTCAAACGATTTTGATTAAGATATCGTATATTAAAGATATTTACAGGACAAATAAAATGTACATCTTCAATTTTCTGGGAGCAGACTCTGAAGCTTACTTTATTCTGGATACATAACTGCTAAACCGTAAGAGATAGATAAAAACTTACTATACAAAAATGTAGAGCACCTTAAAACACACAATTTATGTTGTGTACACTTTTTTCGTGTAGTTGATCGTTTTTTAGATATTCCTTTTTTTTTCTGCTTAAAAAAACACATTTTTCTCATACAGGAATTTGTCAACTCCTGTCTACACAAACAAAGGAACTTTACTCTCATAGGAACCGGCTTTTGACTTTCACTTTAACCTATGGTACTCCCTTATTTTGCTTCTACTTTCAAGGAAACAAATAATAAGAATATTTCTGTTCTCCATTAGCATGAAGTAAATAGAAGGATTAGTCTATTAACAATAATTGGTAGCAGAGAGGTAGAGAAAGTAATGTCAATGGAATATATAGATTTTTTTAAATGGCTCAAGCATTGATAGAACTGATAATCACTGTTATGCTCAAGCGATCACATTTTATCTGGTTAAATAGAAATGGCGTGTTATTTATAGACGCTTTAACTGCTTGTTTCTCAGTGTCCCATTCTAAATTGGGTGTGAAAGACCGTTTACTTTTGCTCAGAGGTCTCTCTATCAGGCTTGAGGTTCTTTTACGTGTCGTAAATCTATGACACGGGACCAACGGCTTTACTTCCCTTCCGAAGGAAGCCACACTAAGGAGTTTTACACCCGAAGAAATCCATAGTCCTCCGCCGGGTTTGAACCCGCGACCTTGGGTATATTACGACTCTCTCTGGTTAAAAATATATAGTTATGTCCCGTCGGGATAAACAGGGCTTTTAGTGGTGAAAGAAAACTGGTGTTTCACTCTCACATAACAGTACTTCAGATCCAGGTCTGCGGGTCACCCACTTTAACAAATGTTTTCACTTTATCAAAATTATCAGAGAAAGGAAGCGGGGCTAGAGAAATCTGGCTGCAGTGAACTTTTACATATCAATGTCGTTTTAAGCGGTCGCGATAGTAATGTTGAATTCCAAATTTAAGTTTATCGCTCTAAGGTATGTAACTAAACATGTAGGAAATCTTTGGAGAATTGCACAACATAAAACCAATAAAAAACTCATACTTACCATCCGGTGGCCGATTTGCTTCAAAGCATGCTTAATATGTACTAAATAATGTCCTAATTATGTTTAGGGATGTCATTTATCGAGACTAATGCTTAGTTTCGAAAATAAAAACATCTGACGTGCTCCAATCACATGACTTTCTCTACGTCTCTATAACAAAATATTGTTAAAAAGCTTATTTTTCTACATATTTCATGATAATCGAAGTAAACATTAGCATAAATATTCTTTTTACTTGGTTCCTTGTAAGTAGAAGGGAAATAAGGAAGTACCATAAGTTAAGTCGATAGTCAAATCTCTTAAAAGCTGGTTGCTATGTGATTGAGGTACCTTTGTATGGACAGGAGTTGACAAATTTCTGTGTGAGAAAAGTATGTTTTTAAAGCTGAAACAAATAAAAAGGAATACCTAAAAAAACAACCCACTCCACGAAAAAAATGTACATCTTGAATGTCCTGGAAATAGCCTCTGAAGATCTCTTCATTCTGGATGACTTTTATCGCATTACTTATAAACCTAAGAGATAGACAAAAACTTAGTATACATAAAATAGAGATATCCCTAAAACACACATTTTTTATTTATAGTTTTTCTTTTATTTAACCGTTTCCGAGATATTCCTTGTAGGTAATAATTTTTTCTCAAATGGGAAGTCATCTTTTGTTTCATTTCTCTTTCGTTTTACCTCTAGCCATGTAAAGAGAACCAAATTTCAATTGTTTCACATAGCAACCAACTTTTAAAAGATGTCTATTGTTTTAACCTACCGAATTCCCTTATTTCCCTCCTACTTATAAGGAAACAAATAGGTAATAATTTCTGCTAATGTTTATTTTGATTACCATGATGTAGATAAAGCAATCTTTGGTAAGAATAGTTTGCAGAAGGGTAGAGAAAGTCACGTGAATAGAACACATCTCATTTTTCTACGCTGTGTCATTAATGTGTGTAAAGCTTAGCTTATTTAAGCTTATATTTCTATGTATTTCATTTTAACCCAGATAAACATTTGCAAAAATAACTATATTAGTCATTTGATTGTATATACAAAGGGAGCAGCGACAGTCAGACGTTTTAATAAATGGGAGCTATATGCTGACCTTTAAATTCCATTTACTTTCCATGTAGATAATCGCAGAAATAACCGACTTCCACAGGACTTAAATGAATGACACCGTCCCGTATTCATTCATTAGGGCAATTAAACTCGAATTCCTCGGAAATTGCTTGCAAGAGAAAAGGTCATTTAGATAAATTATGTGCTTTAAGAGATCTGCATTCTCAGCGCAAATCGTTTTCTTCAATCGCTTAACGTTTACTAGTTTTGTAGACTAGACAGTATTCCTTCCGACTGAAGAGGATTTCACAAGTGTTCCCAAAAGTTTCAAGACATACATTTTATTACTTTTTCTACTCGCACTATGCACATATCTAGCGTATAGAGATGGTATTGTAATGCGATACCGTGATTTCACTGGAAACATATGTTTTGGGCCCCCCTGAATCCAAAAAAAGAAGGTCCGTGAGTGTGTGTGGACAGCATAGCTCAAAAACGAAAAGAGCGTTAAATACCAAACTTGGTATTTAAGTTTGATATCTTCCAAGGATGCGACACGAAGATTTTGAGAAAAATTCCCCCACCCCTAACTACTCTTTAAAAGGAAACATTTTCGAAAATTTAGACTTTCTCAAAAATGGCTCTAACGATATTGATTAAAATATCTTATTTATATTGTAAATAAAATGTATTTCTTGAATTTCCTGGGAATAGCCGCTAAACACCTCTTTATTCTAAATGGATTTTGCTGAATCTTATGTAACTGGTAAGAGATAGACAAACCTACTACACAAAAGTATAGATCACGTTAAACACAATTTATGTCATATACTTTTTTTTTTTCCTCGTGAGATTGGCCATTTCTGGGATATTTTGTTATTTGTTTCAGATTTAAAATACTTAATCTTTCCTCACATGAAAAGCTGTAAACTGCATAAAAACGGATTTCAACCACATGACAACCAAGTTTTAAAATATTTGACTATCACTTTAGCCTAGTGTATTCCCTTCTACTTACAAGAAGACAATTTCTACTAATGTTAATCCAGATTATCATAAAGTAGATAGAAGAATATGCCTTTTAACAATAATTTGTTACAGCGATGTGGAGAAAGTCATTGAATGAAACACACCAGATTCTTTTTACTTTAAATATATTATATATGTTTATTTTAATCAAAATTGTTAGCCATTTTTAGAAAAAAAAATGTTTCATTAAAATATAGTTGGGGTAAAGGATTTTCTTGAAAATCTTCGTGTTGCATCTTTGGAAGATACCATTCGGTTTTTGGTCATGATGTCCAAAGACGCGCGCGCATGTATCTTGCTCTAAACTTTTTTTTTTTTATCAGGGACTTCAAACACATATTTCTGGTGAAATATCAATATCGAAATTTTGGGTGGAATATTATACTTTTAGGTACGTAGTCATCAGTCGAGAAAGTAAATCTAAAGAAGAATTAGTAGTCCCTTGTGTAAGTGACTATTGTCCTTGAATCTCGAGCAGCTATACAAAGCAATATTTTCTACACACACGAGATCTGTTAAAAGCGAAGCCAGATCGCTAATTCCTTTCTGTGACGTGTGCAAGATAATCTCTATGGCAATGCATGATAATGATAATACCGTGGTAAAAGAGGACTGAAGGAAAATACTGTGATTACCTTACACAACAATGCTTTGAGCTGCTATTAAATTGTTTCTGAACTTCTCTCAGTTGAAGGTAAACTGCTTTTGTGATCACTTCAGGTGTACAAGATAAAGTAGTTTTTCTACAACATCCGCTTTGGATATGTGCCTTTGTTTTTCCTCAACTGCGCATGCTTCAAAGTGACATTGTGAACCGAATTCACTATTCAATTTTAAGGAAATCTTACCACTCCAATCAAATGTTATTGCTTCTAACCTAGCAGTATCACGATAAATAATTTCAAATCAGATTGTTCAGCTACATAAGAGGTTTAATTTCAAAGTTTTAACAATACAATTGAGCTTTAAAAAATCTGTGTTACATTCACAAGACTATCTCCATAAATTCTTCAATGAACTACAAAAATGTATTCTATCTACTTTATATTAATCGATATAACATTTGCAGAAGGTACAAGGAGAATAAAGGAATACAATAGGCATGAGTGATAGTCAAATCTTTTAAAGAGGATCGCTATGAGATGGCTTTGAATTTCCGTTCCTCTTTGCATCACCCTAAGAAAAAGGAAGGAAAGGAAGAAAGAGGAGGCGAGCTTCCAGTAATTGAGGAAAGTGTAATACTTACTTGAACATTCAAAACAATAAGGAAGTATACTCGCTAAATCTCACCTGGAGATTCCGGGTTCGATTTCCGACTGGGCGGGAAATGTTTCTTTAACCAGAATATTCCCTATCCCCCACAGAGTCTGGAAGTATGTATATGAGAGTGAATGTGTGAGTGTTGGAGGAAAATAAAACGATTTAAACTCAACGTAAAGAACCTACAGTCGAGTTGTTTTTAATGCAAAGCTCCTGATATGACCTTGTTATGTAAATGAAAAAAAAAATACTCGCTAAAAACTTATATCACATAAATTGTGTGCTTTAATCAGACCTACACTTCTTGTACGGTAAGATTTTGTATATCTGTTACGGTTTACCATTTATGCAAAAGTCATTCACAAAGAAGATTTCAGAGGTTATTTCTTAACGTTCAACATACACATTCCATTTATGATGAAACTATTTTAAACATATCACACTTCAATCAAAATCATTAGATCCATTTTCGAGAAAATTAACATTTCCATAACACTTCCATGTAAATATTAGTTTTGGGGTGGGAGATTTGTTTAATTTGTATGTCGCATCCTCGGAAGATAGTAAACTTAAATACCAAGTTTGAGTTACATGTCCCCCCACCCCGCCCACACACACACAAACACACGCGACCTTTTTTAAATGTTTCTATTTTTATTCTGGGAATCCTAAAACATGATTTTCCGGTAAAATCTCAACTTCTCTATTTACTATTATGAGGTAGAGAAAGGGAACGTGAGTTTGGATCACTGAATATTCAAAATATTCTCAAATAAAATGCTTAAAGACAAACTTCTCTGGATAAAGTTAAAATAATTCTTTGCAACTTAAGGCTCTTAATGTGCTTGTTTATTTCGGGAAATTAAAAGAAACATATAAATATAATAAAATTAGGAATCTTGTAAACGCTAGAATACGATACTGTCATGTTATATGTATACAGCTTGTGATTTCGGCATATTAAAAATAAGAATTTCCTCTCCGTTAATATGACTGTTAGAAGGTTTTAAAATATACACTTATTCTAGTTCGAAGTTATTCCGTAATTCATCACCGAGCACAATGTCGAAAGTCGGGTGAATTGAAATGCAATACGAGTTCAGCCTTGCCAGCTGGCCTTCACTGATGTTCTATGTGTGTCGATCGTCACAAAACAATGAGCACCGCCGGGAAAAACGTTCCGCATCACGTGACGTAATCCCGGTGAGGGAATGTCACTAACACTTTCACAGTCGATTGATTTCCTTTAGTAGCCCGATTTCTGCATTTCTACGACTTGGATATTCGACAGGTGCTTCACTTCAGAGAAATGATTATAAGCTTTGTTTTCCTGTATTTTCCAGAAATCCTCTATGACCAAGCAAACTCTACAGGTTTCTTTGTTTTCAGACATCTTTATCGAGCTTTCGTTGTCCGTGGTTAGGGGTACAAGGGTACATGTTAACCTCTATTCCACTTAAGTTTGCCTGGTTACGCTTTAACGGCCACGTGAACTGGTCCTTGCAGTGTTGCCAACACGTTTTTTTTTTCCCGTCAGATCAGATCAACACCCAAAAATTTATCAAAATCAAATTTCTGTATTTTCCTTCAACAATAGAAGTTAAATTAAAACTCAATATTAGCACTTTTGATCAAATTCTTGGTTAGATCTGCAAGATGATCAAGGGATCTAATAGCACAGTGATTAACTACAAACAATGTAAGAGCAATTTCTGCACCTGTATATTCAAAAGTGTGTTTGATAGACAATTTTGACTGTGCGGTTGAAAAGGCTTCAGCTGCTTTTACACTTTCTTACCTTTTCCATGCAGAAGTAAATCTGACAAGCGCACATTCACGTTACATTGACAATATTTGAACCACGTACTACTAGGTTCCCGGGCATCTTTAACGACCATTCCTTTAATTCTTCATTATTTAAACATTCTCTTCCAACATACCGCTTAGCCTTCTGTTCAATAAGCTACTTAAAAATGAATAAAAAACACTATAAAGTAACTGTTAAAGATGCAACGAGACACCACAATGGAACCCCAATTTGCATTGAGTTCACTATTCTGCATTCAGAATTCACACTGATTCATAAAGTAAAGCACTTTCGTTGCATGGCATCATTATATGCAGTATAAATATTCATAAGCCAACCGCCAAAACTAAATTCTTCCCGTCATACAACTTGAAAATCCGTCAAGTTGGCAATCCTGGATCCTTGTCTCTTTAAGCTGCATCTCACAATTGCCATTTCCGGTCCCCCTGATTGGCTAAGTACACCTTTGAATGCGATATACAAACCCTAAGCAGAGCAAGGTCAAGAGATATAAGCGATATTAACACTCCGTCATCATAAAGGTTGGTGCTTTCGTCATCCGAGAAGCAGTTTTAAAACGAAGACTCCTCAAATATTTCACCACACTAGCCACTGAGAGATGACTATAATGTGTTTCAAATGGGAAGAGTTCTACTCTGCAGCGAATGGGATGCGTTATCGTGTTCTGCGTTGTCAGGTCGCTGTCGGTCCTTGTCTTTTCATATTTCCCTCTCACTCGCAGACTGAGATTGCAAATCTGCCTGGCGAATGCATTGCAGCACTCCGATTGGCTGACGGCCTGATGGCGCTCAAGGATAAACGTCATCCCATTTGAAAGTCGCTGTAGTTATGCGACATTTGAAATACGAGGCACACTTACGTGGAACAGACTTTAATTCCCGACGGAGGGCGTAAAAACCCTTAGTATGTCTTTCTTCGGAAGGAATGTAAAACTGGTGGTCCAAGGTCGTAGATTTAATGTATGTAAAAGGACCTCCACCCTGATACTAAGCAGAAATGTCGGTCTTTTCGGAGTAAGGGAGGCTCAGTATATAGGAATGAAGATTACATGCTTGAATAAAATTATTTATTTCTCTTTTAGTTATATACACTTCTCCTAAAGTTCCTACCATTTTTAAGCTCTCCAAAAATAGGAATTATCAAGTTGTGAAAAATTCGCCTGTCTCGACAATGACGTCATATGTCTTTGTTACCGCGAGCCATTCCACCATGTTTGGAAACAAGACAAAAGTGGCTGGGAGTCAGATCGGGCAAATATGAGGATGCGGCAGAAATTCATGCAGTTTGGTGGCGATAACTCCGGATGAATTGGTGTGCAGTGGTCAAACAGCACTTTCTTCTTTGCCAAATGAGACCGTGTCTCCATCTTTTTGTCAAATACGGCCAATAACTCAGTAGTAGTGTTCAGTAATCTTTTTCCTTTTTTAAGAAGTCAATGCACATGACACCCTTCACATTCCAAAAAAAAAGTGTCGCCACATCTCCGGCCGATGGACTGTCTCTGCCCTCTTTGGAGCAGATCCATCCAAAGCAATCAATTGTTTTAATTGTTGCTTGGCTTCCGGCATATAATGATTTAGTCAAGTTTTATCGACGGGGAAAAGTCGACGCCAACACACCTATGGTCTATACCATTTCGCGAACTTTCGTTCTACAATTAGTGAAATGCTTTTCTCGGCAATCACATCTCTCGGGCGTCCTGGGCACTCCTCACCAAAAAAGGGAAGTTCACCATATTTAAAGTCGCTGAATCAATATTTAATAGTTGACATAGATGGCGAAAGGTCTCCATAACATCTAACTTCATGTCTATTCGCAAATTTTCCCTTCCAAAGGTAAAAATGAGTTACTGAACGATACTGTACTTTTTCCATGTTAGCGAAAACACTTTGAAAACTGACTTAAGTGCCTTTTAATGGCACAACACGATGGTACTATTTACTTGTAACACGGGTACTTATTGAGCCGCCCTCATATAACGGACACGAATAACCATAGAGTCAAAGAGCGTTCATAAATAAAACTAATTTTAATTTCAGAGAACCTTTCTGTTATTTCCGGCTTAAATTAAGACTTAACTTTACTTCCTTTATCCATGTGGCAGAGGGAATATTATAATCCGCCCAAAATAAATGTAGAAATTTGATCGGAAATAAAAGCTTTGAGGTACTCTGCCACCCCCCCCCCGCCATACCAAACAGTCTTACGTTCTCCAGCATTATTTATAACAAGTAATGGATTTATTGCATTTATTATAAAATATCAATATCGATATTTTATCAACAACTTTCCTTTTGAGATCCTCTAAATCTAAAAGAGTTCTTTTTTTAAGAATAGGCCCACGAATGGTGTTTCTGTCAACAGAATAACGCAAAACGAAACGCTTTAGCGTCGTCAAAACTTAAGATTTAAAAAGTCCCCATCCCAAACTACGCTTCACATGGAATATTTTTAGTTTTTCTAGTAAAAACCAAAATATTGGGCGAATAACATGATTTTTTTTTTTTTTTTTTTTTGTGACAGCCTGTTAATTTATCGAATATTGTATTTCGTGTTACAATTACAGTAAAAGAGCTAACCTACCACAGAAAGTTAAAATTCTTAATTTACGTCAAACATGCTATAGGTATATTTTTGTTGCATTAACTAATTCCGAGATATTCTTTTCTAATGGTCTAAATTTTTCATCACTTAAATTTTTGAAGGCTAAGCCACCATTCATTTGTTTCTTACGTCATATAAACAGTAGGTATGTCGTTTCAAAGCCCACAAACAGTGGCCCGCTTTTAAATATTTGACTACCACTTCAGTCTACTGTATATCCTTTGTACCTGCGACGAAGAGTATAATATACGAAAGCTTTCTACAATAGTATAACTCGATTAGCAAAAAAAAAAAAAAATAGAAAACTAACCTTTGGTAAGAATAGAACGTATAAGATATACAAATATTTTTATTTGATAGCAAGAATACTATATAAGGATATAAATTCAAATGTAATTATAGGTAGATACTGTATAATTAAACTGTGTTTCCCGAAAAGGTGGTTTCTCAAAATGGACATATAATATTTTATTATTTTTGTAACAATATGGTGCCCTATTGCTTTTTTTTATTTATGTTGCCCACGCCACGAAACAAAATCTTTTGTAATATACTCATTAAACTTTGCAGATATATCAAGAATTATAGGAGCTGTAAACTTTATTACCACTATTTTTAGTATAAAACCAACTTACATAACCCCTCGTTTGACAATTGGAATTATCGCAATATAAAGTGTATAGAGAAAGTATTGTATTGCACCCAAAATTCGATACCGAGATTTCACCGGAAATACATGTTTAGGGCCCCCTGTATCCAAAAAGGCATTTTTAGAAAAAAGTCTTGGTATACAAGTTTTGTATTCTCCAAGAATGCGAGACGAAGATTTTGAGGTACCCCTCCCCTCTAACCCAAACTACCATTTACATGTAAACATTTTCCAAACTTTTGATTTTCTCAAAAATGGCTCTAACGATTTTGATTCAAATACGTTTATTAAAGATATTACACGAATTTTCTGGCAATAGCCTCTGCATATCCTTTTATTCTGGATGGATTTTGTTGGATTTTGCATAACTAGTAAACCGTAAGAGAGACAAAAATTTACTACACCAAATGTAGATCGTTGAAACACACAATTTACGTCATATACATTTGTTCGTGTAGTTGACCATTTTTGAGATATTCCTTCAGTTTCAGTTTTAAAATACCTAACAACTTTTCACATACGTTCATCAACTCCTGGTAGCGCAAAGCAACGCATTTCATCCACATGGCAACCAGCTTTTAAAAGATTTGACTACCGTTTTACTCTAGTGTATTCTATGCTTATCTCGATTAGCATGAAGTAGATAGAAGAATAAACTTTTTAACAATAGATACACATAAGATTTTCCGAATTCGCATTCGTTTGTGTACCTTTGATAAATTTGTTGAACATACTATCACTTTTCTGCAGCTGCTTGTGGAACAGGATATTTCCCAACGCTTCATAAAGATAAAACTCTATAACAGCCATTCACTAGGTCTGATATGGTTTCTTAAAGCACTGATAGATAAAATCAGTCAAGAAATGACGTTCCGACTTATCTCTTAATAGAATTTCCTGATGACGGTTTATGAACCACTTGAGCGTTATGTCGCATAAATCGGAGAGCATTACTTTTAATGCTTCGTGTCTCGAATACTAAGCAGACTCAAACGCGACCCAGACCTGTGGGTTTTAAGTGTGCGTAAAAGAGAACAGTTCCATGTCAGTAGATTTACTGACGTGCAAAAGAAATCCCTCAGGACGGAATTCCGGTATACCGGTGGGAATTGACAGCACCGTTAACAAAAAAAAAATCTGATGTATTCCATTTGCACGACTTTCCCTGCATTTCTACAATAAATTATTGTTAAAAAGCTTATTCTTCTATTTACTTAATGCTAATCGAGAAAAAATTAGCAGAAAGACTCCTATTACTTGCTTCCTTGTAAGTAAAAGGGAAATGGAGTACCATAGTCTAAATGATAGTTAAAAATCTGATGTGTTCCATTCACATGATTCTCTACATCGCTGTAACAAATAATTGTTAAAAATCATATTCTTCTACCTACTTTATGATAATCGAGATAAACATTAGCAGAAATTGTCTTAATTACTTGCTTTCTTGTAAGTAGAGCGAACCTAAGGGAATACACTATGCTAAAACGAATGTCAAATCTCTTAAAAGCTGGTTTCCATGTGGTCGAAATCCGTTTCTATGCAGGCCCAGGAGTTTATAACTTTCCGTGTGAGAAAAGTATTTTAAAGCTGAAACCAATAACAAGGAATAACTAAAATATGATCAACCTCACGAAAAAAAAACATATACGACATAAATTGTGTGTTTTAACGTGATCTACATTTTTGTGAAGTAAGTTTCTCTCTAACTCTTACGGTTTACTAGTTACGCAAAATTTATTCAGAATAGAGGTCTTTAGAGGCTATTGCCGGAAAATTTAAGATATACATTTTATTTGCCATATACATATCTTTAATATAGGTACGGTAGTTTAATCAAAATCGTTACAGCCATTTTTGAGAATATCAAAACTGTTCTAATTTTTTTCAATGTAAAGGGTAGTTTGGGGAGGGAGGATTTTTCTCTCCGTGTGTCTGTGAACACGATACTTCCAAAACGAAAAGTCGGTAAAATACCAAACTTGGTATTTAAGTTTAGTATCTTCCAGAGATTCGACACTAAAATCCCCCACCCCAAACTACTCTTTACGGAACTTTTTTCAAAAAAATTTATTTTCTCAAAAATGGCTCTAACGACTTTGATTAAAATGTCATATATTAAAGATATTTACCTGACAAATAAAACGTTTATGTTGAATTTTCTAGAAATAGCCTCTTAAGACTACTTTATTCCGGATGAATTTTACGGAATTTTGCATAACTGCTAAACTGTAAGAGATGAACAAAAACTTATCACACAAAGAATGTAGAGCGCATTTATTTTTTCGTGGAGTTGATCGTTTTTTAGATATTCCTTGTTTTTAGTTTCAGCTTTAAAAAGCATACTTTTCTCATACAGGAATTGGTCAGCTCCTGTCCACACAAATAAAGGAACTTCAGTCACACAGCAACCAGCTTTTGACTAATACTTGAACCTATGCTACTCCCTTATTTCTCTTCTACTTACAAGGAAGCAAGTAATAAGGCTATTCCTGCTAATTTTTTCTCGATTAGTGTGAAGTAAATAGAAGCATAAGCTTTTTAACAATAATTTGTTGCAGAGATGTATAGAAAATCATGTGAATGGAACATCAGATTTTTTGTACTCAGAGGGTCTCAAAACATGTATTTCCGGTGAAATCGCGGTATCGAATTTTGGGTACAGTGCAATACCTTTTCTATACACTATGTACATAGCACGTGTAGAGAAAGCAAAAATAATTACATTTAAGCCGGCTTTTGCAACTTTAACGTCTTCTGTTTAAATTACTTTCAGAATCAAGTTACTAGTTTTTCAACAGGTTTACACACATTTCTGATAAGATAATGATAAAACTCGAGAAACCAGAATCATATTATGGGCCACATATTTAAGTGAGATGCAAATACTTGACAGGATCTGCAAACTATATCATTGCAAAGGCTGCCAATGATTAGTTTTAGACATGAACAAGAAACACACACAGCATAGTGTTATCTTTCAGGTGCGTTTACAATATCCTGAGACTTACGATCTGCGACTTAGTAGATATTTTAGGAAGTAGTCCTTAGGATAGGTTAAGAAGCTAAGGGAATCCTGCACCTCGACCTAGATGATCTTCTCTTGGGAGGAAGGTTGAGGTGAGAAGAGAGAGGGAGGCCGACACAAGGAGTCATAACAGAGCAAAGGGCAGTCAGTGTCCCTACAATTTCCAGTTTGAAACTCCTCGGGCGGCACCTAGTACAACCAGTCGCCCCCCCCCAAGGCACTTACAACCCCCAAAACATATCAACCAGATGAAGAGTGAAATGGAAGGACAAGACATTCAGAGAATGTAATAAGCCTTGCTAGCATCGGCTGGCGAATCGGAGAAACCCCTGAAGAACATCATGGGCAAGTAAGCCCACAGCGGGAATCGAACCCATGATCTTCCGAATGCGATTCGCAAGCGTTGCCGCCTGCACCATCTCTCCTTAAAATCGTACACATTTAGCGATTTGTGTAAAATTTCTCATGCATTTCTATACACTTCAAACAAATTCTATCCATGAATATTCATTTATCATTTATTAAAATTCTTTATTCAACACGCATTCTCTCGTCATTTAAACAATACCAACATAATCATTATAATGAAGTTTGTATATGGTTTGCATCTTACTTACAAACCTACCTAAATGAGTAAGGTTATACCGTTATCGTGTATAGGGTGTTATAATATTTCGCAAGGTGTTATTTACTTTAAGGGTAACGAATGAATTTTCAAAGTTCCACATTTTTGTATGGATATTCCCGAAAGTTTTACTGTAACTGCACTGGTGTTTAGCTAATGTGTATACACATTTCATTCAAATTGTAATAAAAACTATGAGAGTTATGAATTATTTTATAAATTTTATTGTGTAAATATGTCGCATAATCAAAATGCCCTACGTGTCTCGATAGTTTAGAAAATTGATTGAGCATTTCCAATTGGAGATTTAAACCACAAAGAAAATTGTACAACAACGGCATTTTATATAAATATGATGAACGAATTATAAATATTTTATTAGTCTATAGTAACATTTAAACCCTGAAACTAACTATATTTTTCTTTCGTTTTTTTACCCTCCTCGTATGCAGGACTTTCGTACAAACCAGCCTTTGTGGTCTGAGGGTGGATCAGAGAGCAGCCAGATGCCTCGTATGAAAAAAACAGAAAGTGGATGAAATGAAATGACGGTGAAATGGATGACAAAGATGATTATGGACTAATTAGAGGAGTGAATAGCGGGGGGAAACCAAGAAAACCCTCCCAGACGCCGTTTCGTGTGCTAGAATTCTCACATGCGGTCCCCTGGGATCGAACCCGGCCGCAAGGTGAAAGGCGAGTGGTCTAACCACTCGGCCACTACACCATAACCATATTTTACAGAAAAAAATGGTTGGTATTAGCATGTGTTTTGTCCTGTAGAATGCTATGATGGATCCTTCTCCACAATCTGGGAAATAATAATAATAAAAATAATAACAACAACATAAACTTTAAAAATGAGTCGCGTAAATAATTTTGAAAGTAGGAAAATGTAGTTTTGAGAAAAACGTTGCTTTATAAAACAGTATGCTAAAACAGGTCATTGTACAATCTTGAAATGGCTAAATGCTCTCTCTATGGATGTACAAAGGCTATAACTATTTACTTTTTAAAAAAAATATGGTTTTTGTTCGATTTCGGTCAAAAATTCATTATGAGTGTCCCTTAATTGATAGCTTTTGTGTCGCTTTAATTTATGAAGACATCTGATATTTCTGGCTGCATGTCGGATATGAAATGTTTTAAATGGCTCTCAATTCACTGCAATTCAGTCACTTGCAGATAATTAAACATACGTTTAACCTATTTGAGGCTTAATGAGGCAGGTCAAAACTGTAATATCCAGTGCGGAATAGAACTCGCTATAAATGACGGCACAAACTATTAAACTATGCACAGGTGAGCCAACTATGATGCCACATTTCAACATCTATTTGGATGTACACCTCTAGTCCCGTCTTATTACTTAGTTCCTTATAAGTAGGAGGAAAATATGAGGATACATTAGGCTGAAGAAATAGTAACATCTTTTAAAAGTTCATCGCTATTGAAACAGTTGAAATTCGGTTCTCTTTTGCATTCACGTAGTAAGTACAAAAGAAATGAAACAAAAGTTGACTTCCCGCTTGAGAAAAGCTTAGATAGTTTAAAATCGAGACCAATAACACGGAATATCTTAGAAACGGTTAACTCTACGAAAAAAATATATATGATATTAGTGGTCTGTTTTAATTAAATTTTTGTAGTAAGTTTTTGTCTATCTCTTACGGTTTACTAGTTAAACAGAAATCATCCAGAACGAAGGGGTCTTTAGAGACTATTCCCAGAAAATTCAAGATATAAACCTACATTTCGTTTATTATGCAATATCTCCAACATATGGTATTTTAATCAAAATCGTTAGGGCTATTTTTGGGAAAAACGTTCCATGTAAAGGGTAGCTCGGGTGGAGAATTTTTCTGAAAAAAATCGTGTCGCATCCTTGGAAGATGGTGAGCTTAAATACCAAGTTTAGTACATAACGGATGCTATGCTGCACATACACACATTTTCTAAACATACCCTTTTTTGGATTCACTGGGTCCAAAAACGTGTATTTCGGGTGAAATCTCGATGGAATACGGTACCTTCTCTATCTAATATGTACCTACGTTGTACATACGTGCTAGAGAAAATAATAAGCATTCGTAAGAATATATTTTATTATTGTTTCATTTAGATAGCCCCCTTAAACATCTAAGGTCATATCGGGAACTTTGCATTAGAAACAACTCGCTGTGTGTAGGTTCTTTACATTGGGTTTAAATAGTTTTATTTTCATCAAACACACACATTCAGATACACCCGCACTCTGTGGGGGATAGGGAATAATTCTAGTTAAAGAAAATTCACCTGCCCCAGCCGGGAATCGAACTCGGGAACCTCGGTTGAGAAGTCAGCTTGCTAACCATTCGACCACGGAGGCAGTCCAAGAATAATTTGTATATCCACTATTAAGCTATAACTGCTAGAGAACATTATCTGAATGTATCATATACTTTTTGAAGTGCTGCCACTATTCAGTTGTTTTCGTGATGTAATGGAAGGAGTATGGAATTTCGAGTCCTGCAAGAGACATGATACCCGATTCTTCTGGTTGTATGTTCCGTGTACCTAAAACGAAATCTATAAGTTCACCTCTGTAGTGCGTTATTCCTCACATTCAAAGTCCCGAGTTCAAATCTCGGTTACGGTGAGTTATCCGGATGAGGTTATTGGGATAAGATTATCCCTTATCCCGAAAAGACAAATTTCGAACAGCTTTAAGCCTCGTGAATCCCGGGATCATTTGAACGGCATTCAATTTCCTTCATCGTCCAATATGACCTACCAGCTTAAAGGATGCTAAGGGAAAAAAAAAAAACAAAAAAACAACAACAACCTCGAACTGTAGGTTCTTGATATTTTAGTTCAGTTACCTCCAAAAATGCAACCGGAAGATATTTTCCCAAAAAATGGGTTGAATTTTCTGGAAATAGACTGTGAAGTCATCATTCAGCAATTCTGTATAAGGGCACAACTATATGAAATTGATAAAAACGTACTACATAACCAATTTAGAACTAGTTAAAACACAATTTATTTGAAATAACTTTTTCTGTGGCTTAAGCTATATCCGAGATTTTTTTGTTTGTTTGTTCTTTTTAAACACACATTGGCCTTCAGGCGAGTGAGAATCTGGGTTAGAGAAAAATCCCCATCCCCAGCCAGGAATCGAACCCGGACCCCACGCACAGTAGGAGCTTTGGAATTATTTACTTTTTATATAAGTTCGAAAAAAATGTGTACACTAATTTAAAATCTAAAGAACGTTGTCGGTGGCCGAGTGGTTAGACCGGAGGACAGCATATGGTATTTATGGTGGACAAAGCGGCGTCTTTATGGGCGGGTTCTCCCATCATTCATTCCACCACATGTTGCATCATCTTTCCTTTCATCCATTTCACTGTCTTCTTCCTCACCGTTATACAAGGCATTTGGCTTATCATCCTGTCTACTCTCTCTGATCCAGAGTCCGATTGTTCAACAAGCATCTGATTTCAGACACTGGCTTGTAGGTTCTGGGGGATGTAAGTCTTCCATAAGAGAATAAATAGCGCAAGAAGAATAACGTTGTCACATTATGTAGTTAAAAAATCCATGTGTTCTATTCACACAACTTCCTCTAGCTGTTCCCAAACTATTCTTGCAAAACGTTACTATTGTAAATACATCATGTTAATCGAAATAAAAATTACCAGAGTTGGTCTTATTACTTACTTCCTTGTAAGTAGAAGGGAAATAGGGGAACACATTAGACTAAAGCGATAGTCAAAATTTTAAAAGCTGATCGTTAAGTGAAACAATTAAGGTTCAACTCGCCTTGCATGGTCCCGCTTGAGAAAAATCGGTTTACAATTGAAACAAATAACAAGGAATATATGGGAGATTTATTTATGAACGCTCTTTAACTAATGTGGCTCTCAGTGTCCCATTCTATACTGAGAGATCAATTAATTTTGCTCAGAGGCCTCTTTGCCAGGCTTGAGGTTCTTTTACGTGGCATAAATCTACGACGAGGGAGCAACGGCTTTACTTCCCTTCCGAAGGAAGCCATGCTAAGGATTTTGACGCCCGAAAAAATCCATCGTCCTCCGCCGGGTTTGAACCCGCGACCTTGGGTATTTGAAGCTAGCATGGTAACCATTACACGATGGAGGGCGACTATGTGGTGGGGGGATTTTCGAAAATCTTCGTGTCACATCCTTGGATGATACCAAACTTTTATTTTTGAGCTATGTTGTTCACAGACTCTTTTTGGACTCAGGGGACCTCAAAACGTATGTTTTTGCTGAAATCTCTGTATCTAATTTTTGGGTGGAATGCAACACTTTCTCTATATACACTATGTACATAGTACGTGCAGAGAAAGTACAGTTTTTTTCTGACTCGGGGGACCTCAAAACATATTTCCGATGAAATATCGACATCGAATTGTTGGATGGAATACAATACATGCCTTCTCTATCCACTAGAGAAAGTAAACATGTTTTTCTGAACCTAGGGAACCTCAAAGCATTATTTCTGGCGAAAGTTCCACATCTAATTTTGGGTGGGATACATTACAATGTACATTGTATGTACATACGGACTAGAGAAAGTAAAAATGATGGCTTGTTATGCTTTTTATATGTTTTAACACAGCAAATTTAATTTATTTTTAATAGTTGTCTTCCAAATATTCTGGAAAAGTTAGTGCGCATATTGGTGGACATTCTGTACAAAGAAGTTCCATCCTGCTGGCCTCTGGGAGGAAAGGATGAAGAGTAGAAAAACACATTCAAAAGAAAACACATCCCCTCTTACAGATAGGCTTTACCCTTTCCTTCCTGCTTATCGTCCTTGCAATAAGCCTATAAATTTCAACGCTCGTGACATGTGAGCCTTGTTATTTTTCTCCTTTCTTTTTTCTACAGAAGGAGGGAGCAGGAAGAGAAAGGAATAACCAGGAAAGGGATAGTTTCTTGTTTGGTACGTTTCACCGGGTGTTCGCGAAGGAATGTCACCAACTGCATTTGATGCATACAACGTTTTGTTTATACGGAAAAATAAATTGAATTGAGTTGGATAGGTAGAGTAAGACTGAAAAATTCAATGCCATAGCCGGGATATGAACCATGGAACTCGGCTATGGCTTTGAATTTTTCAGTGCGACTCTACCTATCCAACTCCTGTCCTACACACGGTTTCTGTGAGAAAACAATTAAAATTATCACAATTGTCCATAATAGTTGGCTATACTATGAATCCTGGGGCTTAGAGTACTTACAACATTGTAAGTCGCCATTGGGGTTGTCATCGCAAAATAATTTGAGAACACCTTGTGGTTTACCGGGAAACATGCGAGTAAGTTGAGAAATTCAATGTTATGCCGGCAAGTTGCCATGGTAGCTCAGTGGCAGAGCAACCGGCTAGAGATCGGGAGATCCGTGGTTCAAATCCCGGCTATGACATTGAATTTTTCAGTCTGACTCTACCTATCCAACTCCTGTCCTACACACAGTTTCTGTGAGAAAACAATTATCTAAATTAAATTGAATTGTATGTATGGCTTTCAGTGTCCCTTTCTGCTAAAGGGGGCCAAAGACCGCTTACTTTTACTCAGCGACATTTTACTTTCTCTAGCAAGTATGTACAATGATTTTCAATAATCAAAATTTAACATTTTAAAAGCACAGGAAGTTTATCTCAAAATATTTGGGATATTTCGATACCACTTAGTATCGATAAATCAATGACATGGAGGTCCAAACTGTAATAATAATAATAATAATAATACTCGTTTCAGCCATTATTGATGTTAATGTTGCCACACTGGTGGAAGTATAATGGTCAATGCAGCAGGATTATCAAAATGACATTATGAAAGTGCGGCGCCGTGGTTGAATGGCTAGATCGCTCGCCTCCCCACCTACGCGGCTCGGATTCGATTCCAAGTGCCCGCATGTGGGATTTGTGGTGGACGAAGCGGCGTCTGGGCGGGTTTTCTCCGGGTCCTCCGGCACTCATTCCACCAACTGCTCCATCATCACCTTTCCTATCATCAATTTCGCTTTCATTTCACATCATCCACTTCCTCATGTTCACACCTGGCTACGGACTGACCCCTAGTTACAGGTTCTCCATTCTGTGGTTTCGTGCCGCTAGCTCTCCGACAGACTTCTGACCCTTGGGCATTGGCTTGTAAGTTCTGCAAATACGGGGAGGGTAAGTCGATTACGATACGAAACATTACAATATGGACTTATATATAATGTTTAATGCACGTGTCCCTACTTGTTTGAACTGTTGCAGAGAGGGTTAATAACCATTTCGCTTATGATTAATATTTAAATATTTAACAGTTTACAATGAAAACATTTATTTCCCGCATTTGTCATCCACCCTCTGTAATCTAGGGATAACATGCTAGCCTCCGATTCCCAAGGTCACAGGTTCAAACACGGCGGAGGGCGGTTTTTTTTTCTTCTTAGAATGGCTTCCTTTGGAGGTCCTGTAAAAATGGCAATGGAGTTTTATTTATGGACGCTCTTTTAACTGCTGTGGTTCTCAGCTTCCCTGGGCATGAAAGATCGCTTAAATTTGCTTAGAGACCTCTTCATCAGGCTCGAGGCTCTTTTACGTGCCATAAATCTATGACACGGGATCAAGGGCTTTACTTCCCTTCCGAAGGAAGCCATGCAAAGGATTTTTTACTCCCGAAAAAATCCATCGTTCTCCGCCAGGTTTCAACCTGAGACCTTGGGTATATGTCGGAGGTTCTGTCACAGGTTTACTACACGTAAAAGAACCTCAAGCTTGATAAAAATCTGATGTATCCCATTCATATAAGTTTCTCTAGCTGTTCCATATACAAACTATTCTTACAAGATATTTTATCTACATGCTAATCGAGATAAAAATTAGTATAATTAGTCTTATTACTTGCTTCCTTGTTAAGTAAACAGGATTCAAGTGAATAGATTATGAAAATGCGTTATTCAAATTTTTAAAAGCTGGTCGCTATGTGGATTAAAAAAAAGAGGTTTGGTACGATTTTGTTTGAAAACAGTTAAGTAGTTTAAAATTGAAACCAATAACAAGGAATATCTCAAAAGACAATCAACTCTACAAGAAAACCGTATACCCATGACATAATTGTGTGTTTTAACGAGATTTGCATTTTTGTGTAGCAAGTTTTTATCTATTCCTTACGATTTTGCCATTCTGCAAAACTCATCCAGAAAAGCGGGGCTTCAGAGGCTACTCCCAGTTGATTCAAAATTACACTTTATTTGTGATATAAATATGTTTAATATAGGTTTTTAATCCGAATCGTTACGGCCATTTTTAAGATAAACAATATTTAAAAAAAAATGTTCTATATAAAGGATAGTTTGTGGTGGGGGCAATTTCTTGAAAATCTTCGTGTCGCATCCATGGAAGATACAAAATATAAATACCAAGTTTGCATCCACAGACACACACAAGCAGACCTTTTCCTAAAAATGTTTTTTTCGGACTCGGAGGACCTCAAAACATATATTTCCGGTGAAATCTCCACAACGAATTTTTGTTTGGAATATAATACCTTCTCTAGCAAACTATGTCCATATTACATAAGTGCTACAAAAAGTAAAAATCTGATGTGTTCCATTAATTTGCCTTTCCTCATATACATACATATGTATGAGAGTGTGTATTTATGGAGTGTTACTGTGGGGAATTTTGTTGATGGTAATTATGTTTTTCGTGCAAAAGGGAGAATTCAATTAAAAATCTGATGCTTTACACTTCATGACTTTCTCTACCTATTTTTCAACAAGCTATTTTTAAAAAGCCTATTCCTTTATTTACTTTACATTCATAGAGATTTGTAGAAATACTTATGTTACAAGTACCTTGTAGATATAATGGGGGATAGAAAAATATGGAAGGCTTCAGCGGTATTAACATTTTAAGGCCTGGTCACTATGCAATTAAAATTCGCCTCTTTGCTTGACCAGGAAGGAAAGGAAGAAAAACGTATAACAACTTTCCCGTTTGAGAAAAGTATAAGTATTTGAAAATTGAAGCCAATAACAAAGAATATCTTACAAATGATTAACATAAAAAAATGTGTTTGACACAAATTATGTGCTTTAACAAGATCCATCCCTCACAGTTTACCAGTTATGCTAAAGTCAAAGAGGTTTTCAGGGGCATTTCCAGAAAATTCAAGATGCACACATAATTAATAGCTATAGAGAATATCATTGTATGATACCTACATGAGAACAATAAAAAGTATTATTATTATTAGTATTGTTATGTAAAATAGCAATAAAAACGATTTTGTAGAATTATAAAGCCAAGAATACCCTCTTTGAGCAAGGCTAAGATTCAGTATAATGTTAGTAGTATTGTTTCCAATTTTGAACACTGCTTTCTTTAATTTATGCTCCTTACAAGTCATATTCATATTTAAAAAGCTTAGCATATATCATTTCAAAGTAGAAAATGCTTCTATTAAATAAAGCCATTCAATGAAACCTAAAACAGCACATTCAAAATTATTTAATGGAAGGTGACAACCTTTTAAAACATTCATACCACAAAATAAAATGTAGTTATCAGAGTGTTTTAAATTTATGAAGTTGGTATTTCCAAAACATAGTAAACCTACAGCTGCATATAGAAACTTGACTTGTTAAGGTATTGTTGTTTATTTCCCCACAAACATTTTCTGAGCTGGTTTAAGAAAGCATACAATTTTTCTTCAATATTTTTCAAGCTACTAACACTTAACACTAAATAGAGCTCACAGTAGCAATGGTCTGACCATTTCAGAATCTTCATATATTACATTTTTGTAATAATTACAGTTCAGACTTGGGAAGATCAGCCCTGTTAATCACACCATTGGATGAGTAAAGTCAGGCAAAGGATGGAGAGCATCAGCACCACATGCTTCTATGACTAAGTACGATACACCTTACCACATTTTACACTACACCAAAAATGAAAGATTAACCTCATCTAGCTTAAACAATGATGTTACTGACTGCCTCCATGGTCGAGTGACCAGCAAGCTGACTTCTCACCTAAATTAGATTCCCGGCTGGGCGAGGAATTTTTCTTTAACCAGAATTATTCCCTATCCCCTACAGAATCTGGAAGTATGAATATAAAATTATTAACATCATGTTAATAACCTACAGGTAATATAGAGTTGCTTCACAGGCTAAGAACCCTGATATGACTATAGCAGTTAAAGGGGGCTATACAAATGATATTACATGAGAAAATTTCATTAAGTTTGGCAGCACCGAAGGTTAAAGAATATGACATTTTAGAAAAGCACATGGAATTCTGAGAGTCAATTGTATTCTTGTCAGTTAAAATTAACAGCTGAAAAGTTGGAACAAGAAAGGAAAAGACATATTCTCTTAGAACAGGAAACAAGTGATTTGCTGAGAAGATCTCAAAATGTTGGCAATTGTTTCAGTAGCGCAGTCATCTGTCTGATGTGTGGTATCGCATGCCAGTCAATTTCTTAGTGCAATAGCCTTTGCATCCCTAAAACTGTCATTGAGTATCGATTTTGATATGTTAAAATTTCTCATAAAAATAATTAAGACTGAATAAATTTAGCTTCATTAATATATTTTGTACTCAAATAAAAAGTTAATATGAAAATATTGCTCTTAAATATTAGCCACAATGTTCTTATTATTGCACTCGTTTGCGTTATCCAATGTTTCTTCCAGCTCATAATTATCTGCAAAATAAGAAGTAATTTCCTAAGCATAATTCTTTTGAATATCCAACTAGACTATCACTGAAGCTTCAATTGTCATCCTTGAAGCATTTCTATAAATCATGCTTGTTTTGTATTTAGTTCAGTTTGGCAGAGGAGAAACAACCTTACTAACCACATTCTGTAACACAGCCATGACAATTTTTTGTAAGAAATAATACAATTAATTTTGTTCAAGAAAATTTATTGCAATCAACCAAAATTCATGTCACAACTTCAAAATTTTCTTTTCCACTTACTCCATTTTTGCATAAGACCAACCATGTGATAGTGACAGTAAAAAAAAGTAACAGGTTTTTACAAAAATCATATTTGCTTTCTCACAATCTGAATATAGTTCTCATTAATTTTTAAATTAAGATTCAATTTTCTACACAACCTTTAACGGTAATGATGCCAATGCAATTGAAAATCTTATTTCCTGATTATAAACTAATCTGCCCTTTACACAAAGGTCATCAATTCTCATTTATTCACCATTTGTATAAAAATAATAAATGGCATATACTATTTACATACAATATATTAAACTTGATGTGCCTGAATATTTACAAAATATGATGGTGAAATGTGATACAAGAATAATTATTTCACATCTTGTTTTAACTATGCATACATATTTAAATTCTTCTATTGAGTATAATGCATTATGTATTAGGTATGACTTTGTTTCCTTTAGCTTTTGTTTATCTTTCAAATATTTAATTCTGGAAGGCAAGTATTTGACAGATTCTTTGCACAAGTTTCTGGTAATCATTTCATGGTTAGTAGTTTTAGAGCCAACTGTAAGAGAGCGTGCATTAACTTGGTACTGTTTTTATTTATATGTGAACTAGATAAGTGCAGCAAATTCAGTGTATACTGTCAATATCATTTGTGCTCATATTGAAATAAAGTATATTTTTGTGACTTCTTGGCGGGGGGGGGGATATTAACTTTTTCCCTTGAAAAGTGTATCAATAATGGCTTTGTAATTTTGTTTATCGCAGCGAAATTGTAACAACATTGTAACATTTTTATTTTTTTTCGTGTAAAACGGCAATTCAAGTAAGGCGATCTGCTTACGTCAAACATACGAAAACGCTTTTGTACTTTCATAAAAAGGAAAAATCAGTAGAATACTGCAATGTACTTACCAAATTTCTTGGTCTCCGTATAGCTACCGGTGTTTTCCATTCCGGAGCAATGTACAATACGGATTGATGACACAAAATATAGGTAGTTTACTACATCAATGGATCCGTTTGCTCACGCCGTAAACCCTTGTAACATTTATCGCGGAATGTAGAAGTCGGCTCTCTGCTTACATCTGCCAAATCCGGACTTTTAGATGATGACAACAAATTGCACCAGTATTTCCTCTTTCAAAACTTTGGCTCCTACAGCTGATTACCCAGCAACGTGGTAATCGCTAAGTATAAACAAAAACCAACCACTCCCCCCGCCAAGACTCGTCAATTCAATGTCAACAAGCACCACCCACTATCATTGAACTCTCAATTTACATGCTGTCGCCTGCTGTCGCTCCAGCAATGTTGTCGGCCGCAGTATCAGAAACTCGCGTAAACACAAAATGTCGCAGCGCTTCTAGCGGTAACAATAACAAATTGCAGCAGGGCGGTTGTATTTAAAAGTGATAGTAGAGAACCACCATTTAACGCGATATTAAGATTTCAGTAAAAATGAGTTTTCAGTTCGCCTAAACCCGAAAAAGATGTGTAGAAAAAGAGTATATAACTGAAAATAAAAAATCTGATAAATATGTACTTTGCATTTGAACCAAACACTATATGTCAGCCAAATATTTCAAGAAAACCTGTTCCATCTTTTACAAGAACATTTTTCATTATATTCCATGTTCTTAAAAATTGTTGTAAAGGCTTTTATTAAAATACCATATGCCTAAATTATGTGTACTAAACAGACATATAATTGTAAATTATGCAAAACTGCCACCTCTAAAAATTCATTGTCAGAGTTATTATTTTTAAGTAAATGTATTAATAAGTATGAATAAATGTAATCCTTGACATGATCTACATCCTAGAGTTTGGGCATAGAGTCTAATCTCATAATGGGATCTACAGATTATAATGTTATATGTGTGTATGTGAAAAATAATTTTATGGTATAAGAAACACAATTAATATGGTTTGATGTGTAATTATTTAATATGTATTATTTTAATAACATTAAGACAAAATAATTTTGAAAAATGCTATATGAAAAGGGTAGATGTGATGGGGGAATTTTCTTATTAACATTCGCATCACATCTTTGGAAGACATGAACTTAAACACCAAATGTGGTATTTATATCTTTTTATTATTGTGTTATGCTATTTTCTCTCTCATCACACGTGCACACACACATCTTTTACTCTGAAAATATGTACAGTGGAACCTCACATATGTTTTTCAAGGGAGACTACTAAAATACTGTATAAATGAGAAAACATGTAACTGATTTTCTCTTTTGGTATGGACCTCATCCAGAATTTTTAATTTTTCATCAAGAGTTAAGGATTTTCTTGTTTTCCTCCTTGCTGGTTGATATTCACACAGGTTTCTTCTCCTGTTTGTAACTCAAAACTCCACATAAAATAGATAACTGACTGTTGGAACGACGTGACAATGAAAGGATAAATGACAATGAAATCAGCACACTAGCTGTACTGGACCTAAAAGCAGAGAAGTAACTGTTTGAACAAAGGTTAATAGATTGTTGGGACGATATGACGACAATGAAATGATAAGCATCAATGAAAACAGCAAACCAGCAATTCCAAGGCTATACACAGCAAGCATACCAGCATACATGTTTTTAAAAATGTATAAATGGTTACATTTTGTGTATGGGGATCAGAAAAAGTGACACATTACCAAGAAAATGCATACCAAAACATATAATTAAGCAACATTTTAATGGAGAACGACTGGCCCCTAAAATTTTAGCAAAAAATATTGAAGTGAATAAAGTATAAGCGAGTTTCAACTGTATTTCCAGTCAAATCTCCATATCAAACTTTTGGGTGGAATGCAAATACTTCTCTACATACTCTCTAAATGACAGAGAAAATAATGCAGATTTAAAACTGAAAATAAATGTTGAATGTAGCTTTACATTTAACATCTCTATTGTTAAATATTTACTTTGAACATGTTTTAGAGACATTTTGCTCCATCATCAGCTGGTCCTCTGATGAGTATTCTGGAAAGGATGTAAATGCCATAGTCCATTTGTAGAAGCATGGTCATGGGTGTTTCATAGTCTGTTTTGTCCATCACCACTGTTATATGCTTCTCTAAGTAAATTCCAATTGGATTACACTATGTTTGCTTTTAGCTGGCCAAATTTCATAGCTTTGAGAAATATTTGACTAAGGATGATATCAACCAAATTATGACGTTGCAGCAAAGATCCAAACTTATTTGTGCAACTGTGCATACATGCATTTAATGCTTATTTGACCCTAAACATTCTAATTTTTGTCTTTTAAGATAGTTTTGAATAAATTCTATAAGAGATCAAGGCTTACATTAAGAGCTTCTTCTTGAACTGTATACCTTGAAACATGAATCAACATAAAATGGTACATCTCCACATTCACTGCAAACCAGGTTAGTTTCTTTGCAAAAACTTCTGTAAATTTCCAAATCACTCATACAGCAAAACGTCTTCCACATATTCTAAAGAAATTGTGGAGCAAGCTTCCTACGCAAGCCAACTTATTTGCTATATTACTAGTAGAAGCACTGAGGTATAATCATTTAAATTGTGCTTTTTAATTGGCTAAAAAAAAATAGCTCTGAATCCAGAGACAATGAACTGAATACTAACTCCCCTGGGTGAAAATAGCATTTGCGAATAACTTGCCAGGCTGCTAAAATAAGCTACAACTAACATGCAAACTTCACTTGAAAAATATGATTCATACAAACAAATACTGACAGAAAAGTTTGGTATATTTGAAGTCTGCTGTGTTGCAATATGTCATTCAAGTACCAGGAGAGTCAATGAACTGAGCACCAACTGTGCAGTATTTTCCACTGGACATGTGAACACATGATTCTGTACTGTTGCTGTAAACAAGGTCATTCTTCTGATGCAGTTTTGCTTTGCTCTTGAAATTCAGCACTGAGTTTACAGTGATATGGTATAGCTCAGATATTAAGAGTTATTTATTATTTTGTCCCGTATTATGGCTCAGTATGTGCTTTTTACTCCACAGCATGTATTTATTTGTGATTCCTATGTGTTAACTCAACTCATCAAGTGAAAGGACTTGCAGAAAGATTTCCATGTATAAAGTTCCAGGCCGTATAACAATCCATAAACTTGAGAGTAAACTTCAGGCTGCAGAAAGAATTCAGATTAAGAAACCTAAAAGACAGTATAGGGTTCTTACCAAAGAAACATAGACGGCATCAGTAACTGTTTGGAGACTTTCCCCCAAAAATCATTCAGGCATCTTTCACAACAGATAGGCATGTCTGAGGGCTCTGAGCTACTACATGGCTGAAGTTAAACTGTATAAAATAACTGTGGCACATGCTCTTCAACTAGGTGATCTGTAATTAGACATATGTTTTGTGAATGGAAGCTCAATATTATATACAACGGAAAAATAGACCCATATTTAACATTTTTCACAGATGAAGCTTGGTCCCACTTTCATGGATGTGTGCGCACACAAAATAATTGTTATTGGAGCTCTGACAAACTTAATAGTGTTCATGAAATACTCCTCCATGACAAAAAAAATTATGTAAGAGTGGAGAAACAGTTATGGGGCCAATTTTTTTTTTTTATTCAGTAGTTTATGCCCATACATATATGAATACAATTTTGCTCTTTTTTTTTTTTTTAAAGAATTAACAGAGAGGGAGCATGATTTTTGCCTTTTTACAGCAAGACACTCCAACAGCTCATATGGCCAATATTTCGATGAGAGCAATTGAAAGCATGTTTGAGGACTGAATAATTAATAGAAATTTATGGCTCCCCCCAGTCCCCCAACCTAATCCCTGTAATTTATATCTCCGGGATACATTAAAACATAAAATGTACAAGACCAACCCACACACCCTAAAAGAATTAAAACAAAACAACTGCCAAGAATGTGCAGCATTTCTCAATGTGAACTACAGTGAGTGATTTGTTTCCTAAAGAGGTGCCGAAAATATATAGACAATGATGGTAGCCAATTTCAGCATCTCCTTTCATAACGTTGATGAGTAAATCCTTTAAAAGTAGTTTTAAAAATGTTGTATGGCTGCATCTGCACCATTCTTTGATAGTGGCAGATAGCAATGAGTGCTGATGTGAGCAGAAAAACACTGTAGGCTTCAGTTCATTGGCTCCTCTATATGTTAGGTATTACATGGGAGCATATACTGAATCACAAGACCATGTAAACAAAACCTTTGATGAGGATTGTATACATAATAAATTGACTGATTCACTAATGAGGGATATTTATTGCTCAGAAGACTTAGCTTCTTACAAAGAAATAAAATAATGAACTTTCAGTGCTCTTTTAATGGAGTTTCTACTTTGTTGATACCATGGGATGTACAGTGCCTTTACTGAGTTTTTAACTAGTTTTTATTTCACTAAAATAATTTAATATGTACAGAAGATATGAATGTTTGCTTATGAAGCATTGTTAGTCTAGTTAACCATTTAAATGATTTGCATTGTTTATTGGGTACCCATTTGCAGCGATCCAGGTTTAAATGGTCATTGGAGAAAAAGTTAAAGAGCGGTTTCAGGAAGATGGACAGGTTTTAAAGAAAAAGAATGATTTATGCAAAGGTAAATTTATTTACTCTCAAGAGGAATATATCTATTTATCTTGTATATTCATCAATTATACATTAGCTTTATTCAAAGCAATGATCAATTAAAATGTCTTTTCATTCATGCTGCCTCAAAATGTTCATGTATCTATACTATCTACATGATTATCATTAAATTTTTAGAGATCCGGCACAAAGGAAATGTTTACAACTAATGATCTCTAATAATAAACAGGTTATTACAAGATTTCCAGCCTGCATCTGGTTACGAGATCATTTTTTATTGTGACCTGATTGTATTATTTTACATCACAAAATCCATAACATCTGATGTTTAATGCTTAAAATTACATTTGCTTCTTTATTTAGCTAAGCAGTATGCGCAGAGAATTAACTTACAAGGAAAGCAAACTAGCTACTTAGTGAATATTGTGTTTTTATTTGGCAGTGGCAAGAGAAGCCATGGCTCTTATAAGGGCTGCATTTTCTTCCCGCAGCCTATCCTTTTCTAGTGACATCTCACGTTGTAATTGGCTGATACGTGCTTCCAGCGTTGCTATTTTTCTATCCCTATCTTCCAGTAGTGAAAGAAGCCGCCGATTTTCTTCCTGAGCCCTTTCCAGCAGCTAAAAACATAATGTTATATTACAATAATATAATAACATAAAAACTGGAAGTGTCGAGTAACTTCCCCAGCAAAGCACTTTGATTCACTCCCAATTTGCATATAGAAAAATTCATCATCATCAAACCCATTACCCCAATTGCAAAGTTTATTTGTAACCAGTCAGTTTTATTGTAGGGCTAGCTAATGGAGCTGTATTGATAGGTGACTAGTTTAATGCCTGTTAGATCATGCTAGGGAGGATCTAAAGGATACGATAAAATAATTTTAAGCACCAAAATTTTAAAGATAATAGAACAGTAACAAGGAAAATATTGAACAACAGAATATATTGTATTGGGGTATTAACTAAAATATTTTTGCATTATTGTTTTAATACCTCATCTGGATTGTCTCCTGTTGGAGTTCCTGGTCGAGGTCGACAGGGGGCCTCTGCCACATGCACTAAGCTGCTCACTGTTGAATCTGATTGATTCAAGCTGTCAAATTCTTGATTATCTTCATCATCAGCTTCCAAGTCTGAAGGACTGTAAAATATATTCATAAAAGCTGTACTGTATCTCATTATGTATCAACTGGGGACTAATGATGAAGTAAAGATTTAGATTTACATTCAATAGAGGAGTGTAGTTTTCTTAAGCATATACGAGGGCCATAATTCAAGGATAGTGGAACTTATTACAAAAGAGCAATCTTTTGCAACCTTCAAGCATGTGTGCACCATTTCTTCCACCAATGGTTTTCACTACTTGATTTAAGAGAGCTCAGTCTGTACTGACAGACATAGCACAAGACAGATCTCTCTTGCCAGAGTTTTTGGGCAACAAAATACTAATGTAACAAAAATATTGAAATGCTGAAGAATGCCACTCTTCTTTGGTACATGCTTTTGGTGAGTCTACCCCTTCCAGAATCACAATGGGAAATTGGTTCCAAGAAGTTGTAAGGGTTGGCAGGCTCTTGAAGACGAACCTTGTGGGGGGGCACACATCCCTTCCTTACCATGCATGACATTAATAAAAATATACTAGCTACAACATAATAAATCTCAAAGGTTAAAAACCTGAGCACAATATTAATGGGATAAATATGAACTTAAGTAAAATTGATAAACATAAGTTGAATAAAAATATGTTCTCTACTTCCCAATCCTGGCATACATATCTTTATATTTGCTGGCTTACTTGGGTCTGCTGAGGGCAGGTGGAGAGTGAGATGCATATGCAGTAGCAAGGGTAATGGATAAAACAAAGTTATGATTCTGATGGTTGTAGTATTCCATTAATTATGTGAGATTACATTTACTGTTTTGTATGATTTGAGCTTATAAAGTTAAATAGTCAAGAAAAGAAAGACCAATGCTTTTTCTCTATACATTGAACTACGCAATGAACCATCTTCGAGCATATACAAATAGAGTATATATTGCCATCATCCTCTAAAAGATTTGGCAGGCAAAACCCAATAAGATGGACTTTTATCATTTAAGTAAAAATAACTGCAGAGACAAAGTCAGTGTTTTCATTCTTTACATAGGTGTCCTTTTTGCATAAGTGAAGTAAGTTTTTAAACACAAATAAAATACTAGGAATTTTAATGTACAATGTTTAACTTTCAACTATTTTAATGTATTTTTCTCTTGTAATAATTTTTGTTTAGCAGTTAATTATTAGCAGGGCTAGGGGTTTATACATCAAAAGAAAGGCTTTGAGTTACTGCAAATGGGCGAATTGCTACAGTAGTCTGGAGGAAAGAAGTGTGACTCAGTTCCAACAGGCTATAATAAAACTGGGCACATTCAGTTCCAAGGTATTGCTGAATATATCAAAGGTTGAATTAATGTATTTCTGCTTCTCTGTTGTTTCTCTCACATCAGAAATGTCTGTAATGGTATAGCTATTGTATTGTACCATTTATTTAATTCTGTACTTACAGAACAGGTGTTTTGCTGAAAGAAAAAGAAGGTTTATTAAAATATCTCCCACCAGGAGTACAACATTGCATATCCTTGCAGCAGAATTTGGAAACAAGAATTTTACAATTCAATAACTCAAGTTAGTCTTTTAAAATGGCACATGCAAAGCTAGGAGAGTTTAATCATGATTAATAAAAAAAAAAAGAAGAAGATTAAAGATTACTCTGCAATTTTTAAATTTACGTCTTGATAAAGGTGTTTCCCGCATTTTCATCAGAAAGATCATTAAACATAAAACCATAGTAAAGCTGTCAAAAAACAAGTAATAAAATTGAAATCTCCAAGCATAGGCTAAAATAGCAAGCATTAATTTGGAATTACACAGTTTGCATTTTAAACTTGTGTCAACACTTGGCAACTTCATTTATGAGAATTCTGAAAAGAAAGCATTTGAATAAATCGGCTCGTGCATCATTAAAAAAGTTAAAGTACAAAAACGGAAATTGAACAATTTTTCCTCTAAAAAGAAAAAAATCAAGATATCACACTCCAAAAACTCCTATGCAGCTAATCTAAAAGTTTCAGTTCTGCAGAAAATTTTAATAAAGGCTTAAAAACTTGCATCAGTTTCTAAAATGATCAGAACAATATATAGTAGACATTAAAGAATCCATTACATAGCTATGCCAGAATGAAAAAGCACTCTTCAGAAATGAATGCAAAAAGCCCTAACCTCAAAGAAGAACATAGTAGTGAATAATCTCTGAACTCAAAGAATGTAGATATACAAAAACAAGTAAGGGCAACACCATAGCTATTATGGACCAAGACAAATATATTGACAGCAAATGCAATTCCATAAATAGATTTATACAAAAATTCAATACAGCCATTAAAGATAGCAACATCATCTCAAATTCAGAGAAATTCAGAATTAAATTTGTAAACCCTAATCTAGTAAACTTAATTTTCCCCTAGATTCCATATGGTGAAGAAAAAAAGCTGCATTCATTCTTTGTTTTTCCAAGTGCCTCCAAGAAAAAGATCTGAAGAGATAAATATTATACACTTTTTAAGTTCTTTCATTTAATATTTTTTAAAAACTGATTGCAAGTAATTAGATATTATTAGAAAATCAACCTCATTTGTAAATAATTTTTTCTTGTCAAACTTGGGGCTGAGGGACAGAAAGCAGACACACAGGTATTTTTATTTTTGGTCTACTTTCTCAAAAAAAAATCCCAGCTTGATCTGTAACATCATTGGGAGAATGACCCTTTGTTAAATATTGCCTTCTATTCCGTTCCACTTTATCTATTCATTCTGTGTCACATACACCCATGTGACCAATGCACTATAGTGCAGCACTGTTGTTATGTCTGCAGTAAAGTAATCCGCTACTAATAATCTAAATTTCAGAATGAATTCATTTTTAAATGGTACAATATTTTGTACAAATATCTAAGAGTTTAACAAACACTGATATACAAGTTAAACAGAGCTACAAGACCCAACATGCAATTCATGACTCACCTGATATTCAGAATATTGTTTACAACAGTTGCTGTATAGAATCATGGAGGACAGTTGCTGTGAATTAGCTTTTGCATCTTTGTCGAGTTAGGTAAAGCATAAAGCTGGTAAACTATTGATATTAGGTATGGAGATGGAAAAACAATAATGTTGAATGTTGATTATTAGTATTGTGAGAAATATCCAACATTTCTCATAAAAGTGATGAAATTAACTTCCGAGTTCACTGCTGTTTCAGCTACATATAAACAATGCTCATTAATAAAAGGATGGAAAGTAACAGTTTTGTGAAAAATGTAATTTGCCTAACAGTATACAATTTAGTTTCTAAAAATGAACCACCAACAGTCGATAAAGTGCTATGGCAAGTTAATGCTGATCCAGATTTGCCTTTTTTTTTTTTTTTTTTTCCCCCCTCAGAAGACCACATTTTATAAAACTGTGTGTCAAATTGGATTCAAATTTCTTTAAAGAGGCTGAAATATACTTGCATATCTGTTACTTTCTTTTTTGCTTGTTTCTTTTAGAATTATTACATGTGAAACCACTTATTTTATGTTATAACTATTAATATTAACACTTTTAACCAATAACAAAATATGTTAAGTCACCATTTAAGTTGTCAAAATAATGAACTAATGCACTACTGCCATTATGCCATGTGGTCGTGAAAGTACTTATGGCAGTATTTCTGGCAGAAGGCTACATTATAACAGTGTACTGGTCGTCTGGATTTTGTTTTGGCATGGATGAGCTTAAGGGTGAATAGATAATAGATAAAAGTAGTGACAATTCAACTTACCTTTTGTTTCTCCTCTGTGGATAGGTTTTATGTGGTAACCTCTCCTGAAAAACAGGCATTTTATTTTAGCACCACATAGGTAACTCTGCATTTATTAAGAAGCCCAAAATTCAAAAATAATGAACTGCTTATATTAGAATTTAAAATGGCTAGATGGTGCCTTCCCATAATTTATTTTCTTCATTGTATATGCATTTCAATGCTCTAAATTTGCATTATTTTTTATACTTGGTTTTCAACCATTTTGCTGATACAACTTTGCTAGCACTGTAAAGAGATAAAACTTTACTAAGTTCTTTCTGTATGGATGTATATTTGGTTCAGCATGCTCATAACTTATGAAACTTTTAACTCATAACTTATATTCACAACTGGTGGAAAGGATATTAAGGTCAACTTTTAAACCAGGGAGAGATTTTGATGGGTATACTGACAAAGTTTTTGAGCATTTGCTTCTGTCTTTCATTGATTTATAGTAAAAATGCTTTAAAAAGATATAAGCACAATTGTGAAACCTAGAATAAATCATTGCACTTGATGCAGAATCTGTCTTCTTGTCAGGAAACTGTGGGCAAGGGAGAGAATGATGGATATATCTCAGGTCATGCTTCTCTGATGGTCAATAAAAATTTGCTTTATATGTAAACAAATTTATTCATATGCTCTTAATTATTGTTATTAGCTTCACTCCCGCAATTTTTATGCTGACCCACACAAAAACTCCTCAGCCTAGGTTTCAAGCTGTTTGTGATAATGTTGTTTTGCCATCACTTAAAGTATTATAATGTTTATCAGCATTAATGCAATATGAAATATCTTCACTTTATGAATTATATGTTCGTTTCTGTGTAGTTTCAAATTCCAAGTTACAAGCGCAAGATTACTTTATGGACCAATATCATCATTTGGCTTCAGAACTTCCTTTAAAGCAGTAAAACCTTGTTTTAAATATCTTCTGAATTCTAACTGATGTATCTCTCTTCCTGATTTACATAGAAGAATCTAGGAATACTATACTACTAGAATGCTCTTACTGCAAGTGTTTAAATCAAAATATGGACATTTTGAAGAAATAGAGGATAAATAATTATAGTATGTACCGTGTTTTTCAATTAATTTTAAAGAAAAAAAAAGAGTTCACCTTATTTACCAAAAAATGTAGTATATTCATTCTTTAAAGCTTAACAATTAGATGAAGTAGTTTTTTTTTAGAAACAGTTAACATTTATTTAAACATAATGAGATCAATAAATGGAGCCCTGGTTTAGAACAATGATCACTTCAATGGATAGATTTAGATCAATGGGAGAAAAATGATTAATTTTCCTCACCTCAATTTGTTCACGATGATCCAAAAGCTGCTCATTGTGTTGTGTGTTTCGCCTAGTCTCTGCAGTCTGTAATTCGTCTTCATCCTCTCCAGTGCTGCCACCTGTTGACTATATCATTTTATCATTAGCTTCCACCATTATTTAAATTAAATCAAATGTAAGGATCTGCTACTCAACATAGGAATAGTTTTTATATACTTATCCACAATTAAAGTATGTTTAGAACTCTCTGAAATCTGTTGATTGCATTATTTTGTCCTATTATTTAACTGGAAGATTTAAAGGCGATGAACATGTTATTTACTCCTATTTTATAAATTAGCCAATTCTTCTAATTCATCTGTAATTATATTTACAGAATTCTTGTCCAATGAGAATGTCTTCAGCAGCAAAATATAGAATGTATGCCTAGTTACACCCTAAGTTTGTTTTAAGAGTTGTTTATTTTAACTTTTTCTACCTCATCAATGACAGAAAGAGAAAGCACTGCAATTTGTACAGAAATTTAATCTTAAGATTTATCACAATAACACATTTTAAGATCCTGAATCCAGAAGAGTCTTTTTAGGTGGGTGGCAGACCAAAAGATAGGAAATTGGGGAAAGGGGCGAGTGTATGCTACAATCTTTGATTTTATTTCACTTAGAGAATTTTGACTCTTGTTCCCCTTCCCAAAATATTTTCTATTTTGTATTTTTTGTTGTTTTTATTAACTGCCTTTAACTGCAATGGTCATATTGATGGCCAATAGAACACATTGCCTATCAGCAATAGTGTCACTTGTGTACAATTATCAATGGATTTTACTTCTTTGAATTTTATGCATGAGAAAAAATGCCTGCATGCATAATCACAAATTCACACTTCCATTCATACTTTCAACATGTGAGGAGGATAGGGAATTATCCCGGGAATCAAACCTGGGCCTACTTGCACAGCAGGAAGGTGCTCTAGTGAGCAATGGGCTCCAAGCCACAAAATACTTGTCATATCAGCAGAACTTTAAATTCATGCAGTTAAGTTTTAGAACACACTTAGTAAGTGTAAGCTTTGATAAAATACATCTCAGAAACTGCTTACTTATGTGAGCTGGCATGTAAGAAAATGCCTTCCTTACACTCCAAACTACCCTTCATGTTACAAAAAAAAAGCTAGTTATTTCCTCTATTATCTCAAAAATTGTTTCAGTAATTCTGATTAAAATGTCTATGTTTGAGATATTAATATGACAAATGAAAGAAGCATGTTGAATTTTCATTCTTAATGCATTTTATACAGGTAAGTTGTTCTAATTTCTGTAATAAAGTAAGGTTGTGTATGTAATGGGGAGGGGGTGTGAATTCTAGATTTTGAGAAATGGAAAGCAATTTTCAAATAATAATAATAATAATAATAATAATGATAATGATGATGAAATTAAAGCTATGAAACAGGAAGTTATGGACCCAACATATGTTTGCACCAAATAACTCTAAAGCTGATGTGAAAAAAATTTGATGTGTTGCAGTCACATGACTTTCTCGTTCATTCTTATACACATGGTTGGTTATTCTCCTATGAATTTCATATTAATTGAGATAAGCATTTACAGATATTGTCTTATCAAGTATTTACTTGTTAGTACAAGAAAATGTGCAATTAAATATGCAGCTCTTCAAGCGATAGTCCTTATAAGAGTGGGTCCCTATGTAAAGGCTTTGAAATTCCATTTTCTCTGCATAGCCAGAGGAAAAAATAAAACCTCCTTATAATTTGAGAAAAATATAAGTATTTTAAATTTCAAACCAATAACAAGGAGTATTTTGGGCATGGTTAACTCCATTAAAAATATTACAAATTATTGCTTTAATGTTTTTGCATTTTTGAATAGTAAGATTTTGTCCGCCTCTTATGGTTTATCAGCTAAGCAAAAGTCATTGAGAATGAAGAGGAATTTAGATGCTATTACCAAAAAATTCAAGATATATATTTCCTTTGTCATGAAAAAATAATTGGTGTCATTAGTGAAAAAATTTCCTTAAAGAGTAGTTTGGGGTGATGGGATTTTCTTGAACATTTTTATGTCCTGTCTTTGGTAGATTTTGAACTTAAATACCAAGTTTAGTTTTTAACAACTTTTCATTTTTATGTCATGCACACACACACACTTTTATTAAGCACCTCATGAAGGTGGACAAATTGTTCTTTTAGGAGTTGCTAAAGAAAACTGAGTTATATTGTGCAGCAATTGAAGTGCAGAGGAGCTACTTCTGCAGAGTAGTGGCATATGTATGTTCTTACTTTTGATAAAGTTAATGAAAACCAGAGAACAGCTTTCAATGCAGAGGAAGAGAGAATTGTGGGACTATACTGGTTCTGTTAAAGTAAGTGTTTTGTGTTTCCATAGTAAATGTTTACAACATAAATAACTAGCTCATGATTTTGATGCTTGGGTTCAAATTCATTTGATTACAGGTCTGAAATTCAGATTATTCAAGAGAGGAAAGATTATGAATAGTATTAGCTCCTAAAGTACATTAAAATTGTACTGTAAGGGGATCCTCCAAACCTAAATAACAGCAGTTTCTTTCATTTGTATACCTACTGTTTTCTATTTTAAGAAGTCAAAACTTTAAGATGTGATAAAAAAGTTTCCAGAATGATGTCATGAATACTACACAACAATTTGTTGTGTCTAATCTGCACTGTCACCCTCGAAGTAGTCTCCTTGGGAGTTGATACACTTGTCCCAGTGCTTCTGCCACTGCTGGAAGCACCTTTGGAAGTTATCTTCTTTCAACATGTTCAGAGCCTTATGCAATTTGCGATGGATGACATCAATGTCCTCAAAACAGTATCCTTGGAGTCACATTTTAAGTTGCGGGAAAAGAAAAAGTCCACTGGTGCCAAATCTGGAGAATAGACGAGATGGGGAACTGTATTCATTCTATTTTTATCCAAAAATTGGCGAACAGAAAGAGCTTTGTACACGGGCGCATTGTCATGATGCAGGAACCAGTCACCACTCCTACATTTCTCCGGCCGTTTGCGTCGCACATTCTCCCTTAATGAGTCAGAAAGTTCTCTTATTGTAATGCGCCTATCATTTAAGATTATTTCTCTCACCTGATTGATATTTTCATCAGTTTTGCTGGAAAAGGGTCGTCCCAAACGATCTGCATCTTTAACTGATGTCACACCACTTTCAAATTTCGAAAACCGCTCAAATGCTCGAGTTTTGCCCATAACTTCCTGCCCATAAGCTGTTCTTAACATTTCATAGGCAAAGGTTTTATAGCAAAATTTTATGTTTGTTTTGTGTTATTCGTATTCTGATATTTTTTCTACGCGGAAAAATCCCAGCACATGCAAAACACGTGTTCACTTCAGAGGGTCTACCTCGTCACTACATGGTCACATGAAGACACGTGACCTCTCATTTTTATCGGGAAGGAATGCTGCATATACCGTCTGGGTTAGACTTAAAGAAATCTCAGCGTCAGCATTGTTGCGAAACCATTCTGGAAACTTTTTGATCACACCTCGTATACACAACATACTAAATTACACATTAATTGGAGTCACACTCAAAACATGTGGCGGAGCTGAAGGAGTTTCAATTTACCAAAACTAAATAAAAATAAATTGTATGTTATACGTTGAATGCAAATAGCAAGACAGTAGTGTCTGAAGGTTGGCAACATTTCTTGTACATTCCTGCAGCAACTTACACCAGCCTTAAAATTTAGGACTATGGAGGGGCTTACTAGGCATTGGTAAACAACTGCTCCTGTCCATGTTACTGTAATGCTTGTAGACATTCTTGGAGGCTAGACTCTGATTTCCAGTGCAGGATGGAAGTTGGATTATGAGGTGTATTTTAGTTTTCTTATGTGCTTGAATTCAACTGCTGATTCCATGAAAGGACTAAATGTAACACACATGCTGTTCGTTTGTTCATAAACTGTATCAAGGCCACCATCAGAATAATTTTTATGGTAGATATTTTGTCTCATAGGTATGCCTTATGGAGTTAATTTACAAGAAAATCTAAGGTAATTGAGATTTATTATGGCTAGCTTTGTCACCACTGAATACTATTTTAATATATGAAAAGAAGCTACAAACAGTGATGTATTTTGATATTTAAATAGTGACTAAGCACATTTATAATACATTCTGTCAAGAAAGTACTGGGAATTGATCATTTAAAAATCCTGTTTAAAAGGGGATTCAAAATTATTGTGGTCACTAATTTGGTTCAACTTTCCTCTATACCCATGCAGAGTTTGATCGTCATCTGTCATCTAGTTTGTTTACAGTATGCCATTTTGTTAGTTCATCTCAAAGGTGATTTGCAATTTTATGATGGATACAAATATTGAACAAAGAATCTGACTCAAATTTTGCATTGCAAATGGTATTTCATGTGCCGAATTGCTGAAAATTTTACAGATGGCTTATGGTGAATCAACTTTATCAAAAACACGTGCATATGAGTGGTTCAGTGCATTCAAAAGTGGTCGAGATGTGGTGGAAGATTTGCCTCGCTCTGGTCGGCCATCAACAGTTTCAATTGAACTGAACATCGCTAAAGTGAAAAAAATGGTGTCTGAAAATCGTCAGTGTCTGAGAGAGATTGCCACTGAACTTTCTGTGTCTCACGAATTGATTCATACCATTTTAAACAATTGTTTGGGCATGACTCGCGTTGCAGCTTGGTTAGTTCCGAAAGACTTGAATTTTCTACAAAAACTCAATTGCGTAAGGATTGCTGAAGACATGCTAGAACAAGCCAGTTCCAACCCCACATTCATGAAACTCATTGTAACTGGTGATGAGACGTAGGTTTATGAGTTTGACACTCGAACCAGTCAACAAGCTTTCGAATGGCACCTTCCAACTGAACTGAAACCTAAAAGGGCACGTCAAACTCGATCAAAACTGAAGGTCACGTTGACAGTTTTTTTCAATTATCGCGGCATCTTGTACTAGGAGTTCTTGCCAGAAGGTCAGATGGTAAATAAAGACTATTATCTGAGTGTTATGCGGCGTTTGAGAGAACAAATACGGCGAAAAAGGCCAGATTTGTGGAACGACAACTCATGGATTCTGCACAATAACGCACCAGCTCACAAGGCTATTATTGTCAACGAATTTCTGGCCAAAAACTCAACAAATTTCATCAAACAACCACCGTATTCACCTGATCTGGCTCCTGCCGATTTCTTTCTCTTTCCAAAACTCAAGTTACCACTTCGAGGCACCTGTGTTCAGTCGATAGAAGACATAAAGGAAAATTCACGGCGACAATTTACATCGATTTCCTAAAAGTGCCTACAAAAAACGTTTTGATGATTGGATTATCGTTGGCATAAATGTATAATTTCAGAAGGGGCCTACTTTGAAGGCAATAAAATAAAATTGGATGAATAATTCATTTTTTGTTTTATTGGCAAATTCCCCGAACTTTCTTGATACAGTAGTATGAAAGTCTCATCACTATTATAGTCTAATTTTAATAATCAATGATGCATTTTTAAATTTGGTTAAATGGTTGGAAACTTTCTGAGATTGGAACAATTATTTCCTAGAGTTACTAATCCTGACTCTACCTAAGTAAATTTAGTACCATTTTATAATAATGGTAATGCTCCTCTCTTTTGTATATTGAAAGGTACATAGGGGTAACAGTTAGTATTATTAGAACCAGTTGAAAAATGCAATGTCACAGCCGGGATTTGAACACAGTTCTCCCGCTCTCCATGCAATTGCTCTGGGTAATGTTAACTATGTTCTCGCCAACGTACAGGCTATATTTTATTAGAATGGTAATATTACCCGGATATTAAGTACTTACGATGGTAAGTCGCCAATAAGGTAGTACTCTGAAGTGAGACAAACTGGTTGGTTGAACCAGGTAAAACATATATAATCAGTTGGAAGACCGAATGGCACACCAGCAAGCTGTTCACAGTAGCTCAATGGTTAGAGTAACGCACGGAGAGTAGTAGAACCATGTTCAAATCCTGGCTGTGGCATTGAATTTTTCAACGGGTTCTAATAATTAGTACCATTTTCTTCTATTTTGAAAAATGGCAGAGTAGCAGCACACTGAAGTATGTAACTGTTGCATTATGTATTTGTTAAACAATTATGATTATTGATCATATGGGTTAGTAATATTCAGATTTGGAGCTTGTGACAATTTGTTGGTGCTGCTACACAACTGTATCACGGATGGTGTACACAAGTTGCTGTGCTGGGTAGAACTTAGACAAATTTAGTGTTCCAGACACGACTCATTTTTTTGGTGATGGATGTACAATGTACTCAGAGGATAGAGAAGGTATGGTATTCCACCCAAAAATTTGATACCAAGATTTTGCCAGTAATATATGTTTTGAGACTCCCTGAATCCAAAAAATGCATTTTTAGAAACATGTCCATGTGTTTGTATGGGGGAGTATCTTCCAAGGATGCAACACAACGATTTTAAAGAAAATCATCCCACCCCTAAATACCCTTTACATGGAACATTTTTCCAAAAGTTTGATTTTCTCAAAGACGGCTCTTAACGATTTTGATTAAAATACCTTATATTTAAGATATTTTTATGACAAACAAAATGTACATTATGAATTTTCTGGGAATAGCCTCTGAAGACCTCTTCATTCTGGATGACTTTTGTATAACTGGCTATAAGAGATATACAAAAACCTACTACACAAAAAATGTAGATCTCATTAAAACACACAATTTATGTTATATACATTTTTTTTGTAGAGTTAATTGTTTTTGAGATATTATGAGTTATTGGTTTCAAGGTACTTGAACTTATCAGTTTTAAGGTACTTAAACTTTTTTCAAATGGGAGACATCTTTCTTTTCACCTCTCTTTTGTTTATTCCCAAGAAGCAAAGAGAACTGAATTTCAATTGCATCACTTAGCGATTAGTTTTTAAAAGACTATTGCTTTAGCCTCTGCATTTCCTTATTTCCCTTAAACTTACAAAGAAGCAACTAATAAGACTATTTCTGGGAACGTTTATCTTAACATGATATAAATAAAATAATAATCTTTTGTAAGAAAAGTTGATTGTGGAACAGTTAGAGAAAGTCATGTGAATGGAACACATTAGATTTTTTTTTACAAGTAATTCATATTTCAGCAGTTTCCATGCATGCTGCAATGACTGCATAGCAATTAACTGCTGAAATGATGTCACTTTCTCTGGCCAATGCCAGTGTTTTTTGCTGAGGAAACAAACATACATTCTGTTAACCTTGGAGCAATAGCAATCAATGCTAAATTCTGATCTAATAGTATTGAGGAAGCAGCTAAGGTTTCTCTATATCAAAAATGTTACTAATTATGAAATAATGTATTGATATCTTATTTTGAAAGCAGTATCTGCTCAATTATTACCATTGGCTTACACTATATGTTATATGTTGCTGGTTATAAACACAATTATATTTATTAAAAACATACATGTTATACATATGTTATATGCTACTGATTGTAAACATAGACAACTAGATTTATTAAAAACATTACAATAATTGATTCAGCCTGCTGGCTTTTCTGTATTTATCAGTTGAAATGAAACAGAATAGCTCATTTGTTAAGGAAATTAAAGGTGCTGCACTCACTAAAGGTGCTAATATGTACGATATTTACAGAGAAAATACACAAAGAAAACGCATGCCGATAATATTTTGTTGAAACAATGAAATGTACTAGCCGCCAATGCAATACCTTTTTTCGCCATGGTGTACTGGTGCCTGGGGATTTTTCAGTCCTGATCTACAATAGGGGGAGAAAAAGAAGGAAGGAAAGAAAGAGAAAAACAGATTACAAATAGTTGAATGTTAATATGTTCAATAAAATATTTCAGTCAATAATTATGTGCTCTCTTACATTTATAATTATTGTTGTTGTTCGTGTCTTTCCATAGTGTTGTTGTCCTGAGCTCCATTAAGTGAATTACTATATTGCATTTTTTGAAAGATTTTATGATCAGCAGTAGGAGGATGCGGCCTTGTGCACATTTTACCCCTGCAAAATCAGTCACATCTGCTGCTTGATTCTTCCACTCTGCATGAACTTGTCAACCATCCATTGCACATATCAATGTTTCAGAGCTGCTTTGAATGGCTGGTTTATAGACACTTCTAGTGTCTATAAACCAAAATAATGTTTCCCTTTTTGCAACTTCTGTTGCATTTCTTAAGTTAAATGTGTACGGAAGCTATCCAGGACCAACATGTCAGGTAAATTTAGCAGCACCCTTAAGTGACATTACCAAATGTGCATTACCCAGTCAATCTGCTTTCACTAGTGCACATTTCAATGATGTTTGAGAATAGCTTTTTTAAAATATTGCTAATGGGGTAAATTACATTCATTGCCATTTATACACATGGCTATGCTTTACTTTTTTTTCTGCCATCAGTTCTTACCACTATTTTGGATATCTCCTTCTGTTGACAGTACTGCTAGGCAATACTTTAAAAGAGACTGGCTTATGATTGCATTAGCAATCTGACATACAAGGACTGTCCCAGAAGTGCCTGACCTAACAAAGAAAGCACAACAATTTAGGGGAAAAACATCTTTATTTCTCTGCATAGTCTCCTTTCAGCTCAATACACTTTTCCCAGCAATTTTCAATAGATTTGACACTGTTTATAGTAAAAACTATAGAGGTCTGCAAAATAGCCGTCAAATGCAGACTCCACCTCTTCATTGTTGGCAAATCTTTTACCACCAAGCCATTTCTCAAGTTTGAAAATAGAAAATAATCAGAGGGGGCTAAACTTGGAGAATAGGGGCATGAGGAAGAAATTCCAACCTTAACTCATTGATTTTGGCCATTGCGATAATGAATGTGTGAACTGATGCACTGTCTTGATAAAACAAAACTTTCTTTTTCATTAAATACAGCCATTTTTGCTTGATTTCATCACTCAAATGCTGTAACAAGTTCGTATAATATTTACCCTTGATTACTTTTCCTTTTTTGAGATAATGAAAATTATTCTGTGTGCATCCTAAAAAACTGAGGCCATGACCATGCGTGCACACGGAACTGTCTTCACCTTCTTTGGAACCAATTCTCCCCTTCCAATCCACTGTTTTGATTGTTCCTTCATCTCAGTTGTGAAGTGGTGGACTCAGGTTTCATCCATTGTTATGAATCAACGCAAAAACTCAGCTTTATTGCAGTGAAACATTGCCACTCAACTGAAACATCCTCACGATGCCATTTTAGTTCTATTGTGAGCAAATGCAGCACTCACCTTGCACACAACTTTCTCATATCCAAATTTTCAGTCAGTATGCAATGTACAGAACTCTTTGAAATGCCTGCAATGACTGCTGGCTCGCTCACTTTCAGTCGACAGTCATCCAATATCATTTTGTGAATTTTCTTTACAATTTCTGGATTGGTAACCTCATTTGGTCGACCACTGCAATATTCGTCTTGCACTTAAACTCTGCCACACATTTATTTTGTAAACGAAGGAGCAGACTCCCCCACAGTAGGATCTAGCTCAGCTTTAATATTAGTTGGACTAAGACCTTTCAAATGAAAGTACTGTATCACATAACAATGACCGTTTTATCCATGTTTACAAATTCGCTGAAAGCATTACCTAATGATGCTAAACAATGTAAAATTGTCAAACTTCAAACTCAAGCTTTCTAAGGTTGATACTTCTTACCATTGTTGTTGTTTGAAACACTGCTATCTATATGTCAGGTTGGGTACTTCTGGGCTAGCCCTCGTAGCACTTTTGAATTTTTTTGGCATAAATATATTATGAAGTGATGAAAATTCACTACCTTCTCTTATAATAACCTGAAAGCTGTTGATAAAAGCTAGTTTTCCTTGAAAGCTAATGCATTACAAATAAATTACTCCACTCTGAATAACTTTCAAAGCCATCCATTGATAATTGCTAAAGCTTACAGCTGGCGCACATCAAGCATAATTGTCCAACTATACTTCTCTCTTATCACCTAAATAATCACACAACTTATTTTGAAGAACAGATGCTTTTTTAGAATGCAAAATATTCAGAGATTACTATTTCTTGAATTTGTTCTTTTTTGGGAGTTAATTATTTTTTCCACACAAGCTATTTGTAGGGCAGGAGTGGAAAAGTATAGTCACATTGAAAAATTCAATGCCATAGCTGGAATTTGAACCACAGATGTTCCAAATCTCCAATTATTGTTCTTACCAACTGAGCTTCCCCAAATGACTCATATTTTTTCCAGTAAACCACAAGGAGATCTTAAATTGTTCTGAGGTAACATATCCCCCTGAGAACTTAAAATGCCAGAAGTGCTTAAAGTTCCAGGCCTCATTGCTTAGCTAAGTATTAGTTCAATCAATGGAAATTAACTGCTTCTTCCACACAAGCCATGTGTAGGAGTTGGCTTTTTTTTGACAATTGTGGATATAATGTTCACTGATATTGTACTTTCTTTTTGATGCATGTTTTCCAATGTATTCTTCAATAACTGTAAGCTTTTCTCTAGCCAAGAACGATAGATAATCAGAGCCAACCCTACTTCAATTAATGCATGTACCCTGCTTTACTCAAATGAATTCTGAAAAAAATATTTGTAGAGTATTCACATACATATGGTACTTATGGAGATCATCTTACTTTTACCTTCTCAACTACATGCAAAAAGTAGGGGAAGTACTATTATGCCACCCAAAAATTTGAGATTAACCAGAAATACAAGTTTTGAGACCCCCTGTATCCCAAGAAAACAATTTTTAGAAAAGAGAGAGTGTGTGCAAGCATGATTCTCTCTCTCTCTGCACAAATGTGTGGGTTTGTGTGAACAGCATAGCTCAAAAATGAAAAGTCGGGTTAACACCAAATGTAATATTTAAAATCAGCATCTTCCAAGGATGTCGCATGAAGATTTTTCTAAAAGATCTCCCCATCCCAAACTACCCTTAACATGGATTATTTTTTGGAAATTTTGACTTTCTCAAAACTGGCGCACACAATTTTGATTAAAACGCCATATGTTCAGGAATGTTCATGATAGTTAAATATTTGTATTGAACTTTCTGAAAATAACTTCTGAAGACCTTTTCTTATAGATGACTTTTGCATAATCAGTAAACATAAGAGATAGATAAAATCTTGCTGCGCAAAAAATATATATGTCATTAAAGCACACAAATTAAGTCATGTACTTTTTTTTTTTTTTAGGAGTTAACCATTTCCAAAATTTGCCTTGGTATAGGTTTTAATTTTAAAATATTTATACTATTCTCAAATGGGAAACCATCACATAGCAACCAGATTTGATTATCACTTAAACCTATTGTATTCTCCTGTTCCCATTATGCCCAGAAGCAAATATGTAATAAAACAGTTTCTGTAAATGTTATCCTGATTAGCATGAACTAGATAGAAGACTAAGCTTTCGTCAAAATATCTTGCTGGAGAATGGACAGAGAAAGGCATGTGAATGTGTCATATCAGATGTTTCAGTTACAGATCTCTGTTTTGCATTTTGCATCATCATAACTTACTCTATGTAGTGTGGAAATCAATGAGTTGTGTTTGATAACAGATTCTAAAATGTCCATGTTTATGCACTTATTCTAAACAAAATAATATTTGATTTCTCTTGCATGTGGAAACTGGAAATGGAGTTTTATTTATGGGTGCTCTGTAACTACTGTGGTTCACAGCTTCCCATTCTATATTGTGCATGAAAGACCTCTTAATTGTGCTCAGAAGCCTCTTTATCAGGCTTGAGGTTCTTTTATGTGCTGTAAATTTATGACACAGGACCAACGGCTTTACTACCCTTCCCAAGGAAGCCATGCTAAGAATTTTTATGACCCAAAAAATCCATCATCCTCTGCTGGGTTTGAACCTGCAACCTTGGGTCTAGCATGGTAACCATTACACCATGGAGGGTGACTCTTGCATGTGGAATTTTTCTTTATCATCCAACATATATTTGCATATATAAAACAGCAATTAATTTTAAATTTCAACTTTGGTTTAAATGGCATTTGGGTAAGCTGGACAAAATCCAGAACACTTAAACAGTCATCTCCTGGCTGTTGAATGCTCACTTACTTCAAAAGTGACCTGATAGAAGTACCTGTTTAACTTCAATGTGATTAGCTTTCAGAAGGACTGTCAATATATGCTAAAAAGGAATACAAATTAAATATTTAATAAACCTAAAAATGTATTATCACATTAGATTTGAATATTGATAACTGAACAGTTTCTCAGGTGTTTAAACTCTTAGGTTTCTAACACTTAGTAATGGTTCATACCTCCGTAGAAGGAAGATGTACAACTCCAGTGCTTCGCCGCTTCTCCCTAAGTTTCCTGCGATCTCTTTGCTGTTGTTTTCCCTTGTTCATGTGATTAGCTCTAGAGCATACAAAATTATAATAAGATTCATCTTATTCTAACAATTAGAATAGCATGACAAATATTTTTGAATTAATATTTCTTAAATTAAGTAAATCTCCAATACATGCTCACAAACAATTAAAACAAAACTGCTATGGAAAGAAATGTAATTGGATTGAGCCGAGAAAATTAAAATATGAAATAGAAGATGCAAGAATTATAGTTTATGCATTCCAGTACCTTATAGGCTATAAGTTATAGCATACCATTTGCTAATCACAGTTATCTCTCAAATGTTTCTCTAAGTTTCTGTAAATAGAGAACTAGTTAAAAGTTTATCAACACCTGAATATTTTTAAAGAAAGGATTTAATTTGCTTGAAAATTGGTATGTTAAGATACTATAATATATTGAACTATTAAATAATTTTTGATTTCATTTGAAATCACTCCAACTCTTTTATTTTAAGTGGGATACTTTTATTATTACTTTCTCTCTCCATAAATAGTAAGAAGGGAAAGTATTACATTCCAACTAAATTTTAACACATGGATTTCAATGGATATACATGTTTTGAGAATCCCTCAATAATAATAATAATAATAATAATACTTTGGAGAGAGAGAGAGAGAGAGAGAGAGAGAGAGAAAATACAAATGTAATGAGAATTTAAATTTTATATTATATGAAAACAAATTCAATGTATAAATCACTTTTACATACTATCAAGTGCAGATAAAAATGATTAAGATAAACAGTGTCCAAGAGTAAATATTAAAAGCATGCACATAAAAATGTTTATTAATTTATTTAGACCTTTTTATACATCACTATAACTAGTTATGTGTTTGGATTTCCCTTTAAGCCAATAAGATGATGTAGTTAGCTAACAATGAATTTCCATCAGTATTTGGATTTCTTTCTTTTCTGCCTTATCTAGTGCACCCCTATAGTCTTTTCACTCTGATGAGGTGGCCCATGGACATTTGTATTTCATTTCATTCCTCATTTGATCACTCTCCCTCTAATGCCTTTTAGCCTTTCCCAGTGCAATAGTCCTCCCTTCTCTAGTAAGAACAATAAGAATTTTCTCCACATATATGTAAATTGGTGTGCTTTTTGTGCAGCACAATGACATCAAATTTAAGTAGTATTAGACAGTCAAAAGAAATTGTGCATAAAGTGTATAACATTTTTAAAGCTCTGGTAAACTGCCAAAAAGGTTTGTGATTTTTTAGAGATCTACTAATATGTGGATTAGTGTTAATTGTTTTTTTCACACAAGCCATGAGTATGACAAAGTTGGAAAGGTAAAGTAGAACAATTTAATGCCTAAGCTGAGATTTGAACTGTGGATCTCCTGGTTTCTGTATAGTTGCTCTAAACAACTCATTTTAAACAATGAAGCCTGGGACTTAAGTTTATGGCACTTTAAGTGTGAATGGGGTTGTCATTTCAAATAATTTGAGATCTGCTTGTGATTTACTGGAAAAAATGAGAGTCAGCTGGAGCATTTATGTCATGTCATGACATGTTGCCAGGGTAGCTCAGTTGATAGAGCAATTGGACGAAAACCAAGAGATCCACGATTCAAATCCTATGGCATTGAAGTTTTGAGTATGACACTATTTATTTTAAAGTATATCTTTTACAAAAGAAATGATTGATACTAAATAATCTCACCTTATTTTTATGATTCCAAAGGCACTTTTCAATAAACATATGTCTTCTACAGAATATCAACATTCTGTTAACAAACTATTAAAACATTGTGCCAAGCTTGAGGGAAAATAGCCCCAACTGAAGAATTTTTATTTCATGTCATTCTTTTTATGGAATCCCACAGGTATAAATCTTAATAAGTACACTGTAAAATTTAAGAACACTTTTCCCTCATCCTTCACAGATTTTGGAGAAACTTTTAGAAAAGATAAACACTATTCACACATTCAGGTGGGTAAGAAAATAGTCAAGTATTTAATTTTCAAGTTAACTCATTTTAGTACTCACAGGAATATTTAAAGTGAAAAACATTTATTTTAAACTTGAAAGAATGGCAATAAATAATGTAATACTTTTTGTTGCAGTATCTAAATTCCTGGATCATTTACTCTGTGTATCTGCTGTAAAATTTTAACCGTGAATAAAATAAGAAAACAAACAACTGTTTAACTTAAGCATATGCTCAATGTGCACTTTTGTGAGTGCAAGTGAAATCCAATAAAAATAATTTTATTTAAACTTTTAGAGCTTAAGAATTAATTTTTTCTATTTTTGTTCAAGCATTTAATAAAAAAAAAATGACAATAGGGTGTACAGGGTGTCAGCATATACCTTCAAGGCTTAATTGCAACATATCAATTCTATATTATATTTTTCCCAAACTGCCACTTAAAGGAAAGTTACAATGCTTAGTAATATCATCCATTGATTTCAGAGAAATCCAAATAAATATGAATTTACGATCTTGATATTACAACTGAGTTTTAACTGAACTCTGCTTTCATTATTGCCATTATGAATGAATGAATGAAAGAAATTTGTCATTTATCACTACACATTCTTTTCCAATGTTGTGATTGTGTCCAAAAATGGTATGCTACTGTGGTTTTGTCACTTTCTTTAATTTGATATTTCTTTTATGTTCTTTCAATCTGACATCTTTAGTTGCTACTATGCTAAGGATGGAGATGAAACACACTTAAAAATCATCAGTTGGGGTGGGTTTGAACCCCAATCTTGGGATCAGAAGCAGGCACCTAACTAACTGAGCCACCTGTACCAACTCATTGCTTCGTCAGTAATATCCACTGCTGTGGGAAACTGCCTACAAAATATATACTATTAAAGATGGATGTGGTGAGCACTTGAAGTGTTGTTAAAACTCAATTGTAATATCGAGAATCTTAGTAGCCTTGCTATGTGAAAGTTCTCACATATTTTAATTTTTAAATGAATTTGTGTGTTAAATATAAGTAAATAAAAAGCAATATTTCAAAAACAGAACAGAGAAAAACAGAGTAAGAAGGAAGGGAAAAAGTTAACATTAACTGTTGCATATTTATTATTTGCTTCCATTTCGCACACACTTTTCAGGCTTTGGCTGCAAATATTCATGCATTTTGTCAGCTCTAAATAAATCAGATTATGATAAAGGTGCCACTGGTTTAAGAAGCTGTTCCATCATTAGCAAAACTTCTATTATTTTATCCTCAGACATACATTCTTGAACAGATTATAAGTAGTTCTCTATACAAGTTTACATATTAATTTTTATATCCATTTCCTGAATTTTAATATTGATTTTCCTGACTTTCCCTGACTCAGGGCTTCGTCATCCCCACAGTTGTCCAATTCTCTCCTTTAACTCTTAAAGTCATTTTTTTTTTAAATTATTATATATATGTCAATAACTTAAGCAATATAAAGAACAAAGTTATACAAACTTCTTTAAAAATCTACCAGTATTTTTTTTTTTTTCTGTTTTTAGCACCAAAGGTATTTCAAGTTATATAAAGCAAATAGAAATTAATACATATACGATGAACTAATTCAAGGGAATTTAAATAAAAAAGTTAATTGATTATTGCATTTTTGTTTTGCAGTATCTGAATGCTTTTGGGCAACAACTAAGTTACATAATTTTTTAGAACATTATATCCCAAAATCCCTGACTTTTGTATCAAGAGCAATTAATTTCCTTGATTTTTATCATACTATAAATTCCCGACTTTCCCTGAGAAATTTTGGTTTCCTTAACTTTCCCTGTCTCTGTGAACCATGCTGTAGCACCATAAACTACATGCCATACTAAATTAAATTTCAGGCTGGAATAGTGTAAAGAAGTTTATTCATTTATTCTCATTCATTGCATTATTGGAAACATTACAGATTATAAAATGTTGCTATAAAGAAATGGCAATCAATCAGGCAATCTCTCAATCAGGCATTTGACAGAGATAGTCAAAACTGTTGTGTAGACTAACCTGCTGCCGACATGTTCAGTGAGAGGTTGTCTGACTGTAACACACCTGTTGACTCGCTTTTCCTTTGCCCGACTCAGGGGTTTGGGGCTGGCATCATGCTCTGCCGGGAAGTTCCCACCAATATTAAGTGACTCTGATGTCTTAATCTCACCACCTCCTCCGTCATCCATATCTCCACCTCCTGGATCTTTAAAAAATTAAATTACATGTTAGAGAGTCGAGTCCGTTCAAAAGTAAAACATTAATGGGAATACACAGTGAAGTAATTAATCAAATAGGAGTAAAAACATAGATTACACTCAAGCTTCACTCTTGAAATAAAGTAACTCACTTCAGACATGTTTCGATGGCTGTTGCCACCATTTTCAATGGAGATTCACTGATGAACTCGTGGTAGTGGCTTGTGGAGGGCTCTCTTCTGGATAGATGAATTTTGAGATGAGTCCATTTGTTTGTGGTATGTCAAAATTTATGACCTTGTTTTTGTTTTTTAAAATTAATAGATTTTCCCAAACTGTTAATCCAAACAAATGGACTCATCTCAAAATTCTCTATCTGGAAGAGACCTCCATAGGCCGCTACCATAAGTTCATCAGTGAATCTCCATTGAAAATGGTGGCAACAGCCACCGAAACATGTCCGAAGTAAGTTACTTTATTTCAAGAGTGAAGTTTGAGTGTAATCTATGTTTTTACTCCTATTACATTCAAAATGTCACTAATCTAACTGGCAAAATAAACAAAAAACTGCTAGAATGCTACATTTTGAGTGTATGAGCTCTACTGTATAAGTCATCTATCATTTGTAAGACAGCTGTAATGGCCTTTGTCACTATCAGTTTTAAAATCATAAATACCTTGTATTTCATTTATACTTGAGCCACAGATTGCATATATGCATAGTTTGCTTGCACTGCAATTACCTTAGTAAGCCTCAGGTAACTCACTACCAAAAAAGATTCACTCAAATACTGGGGTGATAGCGAATGTTTACTATCAGTAGCTGCCTTATTACTTTCTCTAGCATGTATGTACTAGATACAGAAGATACCGCCTGCGGTGCCATAAGTAGTTAAAGCGGGCGTTAAACACTACCAAAAAAAAAAAAAAAAAAAAAAAAGATACGGAACTTACTGTAATCCATTCAAAATTTTGATACCGACTTTCACCGGAAATATATATTTTGAGGACTGCTACATAAAAAACAAAGAAGCAATTTTTGAACATGGTTAGTATGAGTGTGAAAACAGCAAAGCTTAGAAAACAAAGAGATTGCTAAATAACAAATTTGTTATTTAAGCTTAGTATCTTCCAAGGATGCATCACAAAGATTTTCAAGAGAATTCCCCCATGCCAAAATACCCTTTACATGGAAAAATGTCTAAAAATTTATTTTCTCAAAAAGTATTCTAATGATTTTAATTAAAATACAGCACCTATATTAAAGATATTTACATGACACACAAAATGTGTATCTTAAATTTCCTAAGAATAACCTCTGAAGTCCTCTTCATCCTGAACAACTTTTGCATAACTCATAAACCACAAGAGATAAACAAAAACTTATTCACAAAAGCTGTAGATCTTGTCAAAACACACAATTTAGGTTCTTTGCATTTTTGTTGTAGAACCAACCATTTCTGAGACATTCATTGTTATTGGTTTCAATTTTAAAATACTTAAACTTTTCTTTGTTTTACTTCTGGCCATGCAAAGAAGCAAATTTTAATGACAATCAAATAGCAACAGTTTTAAAACAATTGACTATTGCTTTAGCATAGTGCACTCCCTTCCCTTCTACTTATAAGGAACGAAGTAATAAGACCATTCTGCTAAGGTTGTTTCTTTTCTTTTTTTTGGTAGTGTTTAACTACTTATGGCACTGTAGGCGGTGACACTGACGATACATGATTAATGGAGCACCGGTGGAATGAGATGGGGGGGAAACTGGAGTACCCGGAGAAAACCTGCCCCAGCGCTGCGCTTTGTTCCCCACAAACCTCACATGCAGTCGCTTGGGATCAAACCCAGGCCGTCTAGGTGAGAGGCGAGTGGTCTAACCACTCAGGACCATTCTGCTAAGGCATATCTTGATTAGCATGGACTAGAAAGAAGAATAATCTTTTGTAAGAAGCTTGTTTGTAGATTAGGTAAAGAAAGTCATGTGAATGAAATACATCAACTTCTTTTATACTGTAATGACCAAAGTTGTTCAGCGAGAATCTTTTTATATTGTAAAGAGTTGGTTCATTGTGCATCTCCAAGTACAAGTTTATTGAAGACATCTGTGTTATATGTGATTTACATACCAAAACATTCATACTTGAACAAAGAGCTTATAGGTAGAGTGAGTCTGAAAAATTCAACACCATAGCCAGGATTTGAACCACAGATATCCTGGTATCCATCCAGTTGCTCTAACCACTGAGCTACCAGAAACATGTTAATGCTACATTAAATTCCTGAACTGACTTGCAATAATTTGAGGCCTCTTTGTAGTTTACCACGAAAACTGTAAGTCAGTTGGGGAATTTAATGTCATGTCAGCATATTGCCATGGTAGCTTTGGTTAGAATAACCAGGCAGAGACTGGTAGATCTGTGGTTCAAATCCTGGCTATGGCATTGCAATTTTCAGTCTGATTCTACCTATCCAACTCCTGTCCTATACTGGCTTGTGAGGAAAAAAAAAAAAAAAAAAAACAACAACAAAGAGTTTTGTATGACACATATGTAAAAGTTGCGTCATGTACACAGAAGTTTATAGAAACAATTCCTACACCATAGACAAACTTAAGGACAGTGTAAGAATCAATATTATAAAAGTTATGCAAGAAGAATTTATGCAAGTGAATGTAAATTTCAACTGAAGAGACCAGGTATAATAAGGCTAATAGTCATTGTAGTATATGATACTAATCATTTATATGCAAATAACATGGGAAACCCCCCAGGGTAAAAGAACTGCATGGAGCACGTATATGCACAATCCATAGTCTGACAATATAATGAACACACGTAATTATCTGTGTATCAAATTTTGAATTGTATATTTTAATGTTAGACTATTGCATTCTGTGTAAAATTGGATAGTACATTACTTTTATAAGACAATTTTATTTCTTCACCAAACATATATACTTAAATATTATTCTTCAGTTGCATAACTTATTACATGTTGGTCTAATTTTTATTAAATAAGCATTTTATTAATTGAATAAAAGTGGCCCTGGCAAGCTTTAATTCTACAGTTATCTTCCAACCGGTCCACTCTAAAATTTACCCAGTACCTATTTCCATACAATAACCTACTTAATCTTCCTTGATTCATTTTTTCACCCATCTTCTTCTTATCTTTTCTAAATAATTTTTATCAGTCTTCTTGATATCATTATCTGACACTTCATTTAATCATAGGAGGATGTAGAGGTGAGGGGCATGAAAAAATGTAAGTTACTTCATATTGGAGGAGTTTACTTGCTGTATGACATGTTCAATTTCCCTAAGCTCTTTTCACCACTGAACCTCAAGAACAAAAACAAAATAACAGATTCTACATGTGACTTGATTGTTCATAAAGGAGTTGGGTTATTTTCCCTTAACTCTGAAACCTATAGATTTATTGTATTATTTCCTTTATTTATAACCTTTTTGAAATAGCTGTATCTCTAATGAAGGAAAGTAAGTTATTAACTAAATTTTCTTTAGGAAGATCATTTTTTTTTTTTTTTTTTTTTTGACAGTTTAATGACCTTTAATCTGGTAGGTAATATTGGATAATGCATGAATGAGATGAAATGATGCTCAATGAGTCCAAGCTCCATACACCTTAAAAGTTACTTGACATTTGTACTCTCAGATAAGGGATGAGGCAATATTTATAACCTAACCCAAAATCTGTCGACATTTTGTGAATTTCATGTAATTTTTGTAATATATGATGTTCAAAAATTTTTGTTCTGTTGCATTCTGAAGTTGAAATCGCTGGGTACAAATGTTTATTATACCCTGTGCTTTCGTTGCATATAAGTGTTTTGATTTTCTCTATGCGATTTTGTTTTCCAACAATAAGTATTATAGTTATGTGTTGATTTTCTTGGTTGTGAAGCCAGTTATTATAAAAAAAAAATCTGATGTGTTCCATTCACATGACTTTCTCTATCTCTGCAACAAATTATTGTTAAAAAGCTTATGCTTCTATTTACTTCATGCTAATTGAAAAAAAATTAGCAGAAATGGACTTATTACTTGCTTCCTTGTAAGTAGAAGCAAAATTAAGGACTACCATAGGTTAAAATGATAGTCAAAAGCTGGTTGCTATATGACTGAAGTTCCTTTGTTTGTATGGACACGAGTTGACAAATTCCTGTATGAGAAAAGTATAAGTTTTTCAAAGCTGAAACCAAAAACAAGGAATATCTTAAAAACAATCAACTCCACGAAAAAAATGTATATAACATAAATTGTGTGTTTTAATGTGCTCTACATTTTCTGTGCAGTAAGTTTTTCTCCATCTCTTACGGTTTAGCAGTTATGCAAAATTCCACAAAACTCATCCAGAATAAAGTAGTTTTCAGAGGCTATTCCCAGAAAATTCAAGATATACATTTTATTTATTAGGTAACTTTAATATGTGATATTGTAATCAAAATTGTTAGAGCCATTTTTGAGAAAATCAAATGTAAAGAGTAGTTGGGGGTGGAGGGGATTTTTTTTGAAAATCTTTGTGTCACATCCTCAGAAGATACCAAACTTAAATACCAAGTTTGGTACTCAATGGGCTTTTCGTTTTTGAGCTATGCTGCACGCGCGCGCTCGCATGCACCCACCCATATACACACACACATACACACACGGACATTCTTCTAAAAATGCTTTTTTTTGATTCAGGGAGTCTCAAAACATATATTTCCGGTGAAATCTCGGTATCAAATTTTTGGGTACAATACAATACCTTCTCTATACACTGTGTACATAGTGCGTATAGAGAAAGTTAAATAAGGAGGCTTTTTCATAAGCAGGAAAAGGCCACTTGGAGAATATGCATACATTAATGTATTTGTGTAGAATTATATGCATACAAATATTTACAGCATTCAACAAAGCACATAATTTTATCAGGCAATTTTAGTTTCATATAAGAACTGTACAAAATAATTGTGAATAAACTACAACTCTACAAAGAAAATCCTAGTGATTTATTATTTAAGAAATTGCCAGTGATTTATTATTTAAGAAATGGCCAGGTAGTCTGAATCTGTGAAGCCTAACAAGTCCATTAAAATGCCCTAAGAAGAGTCAATTGTTACTCCAAACTAAGCTTAAGTACGAGTAGATTTTTTATTTTAAATTTAATGTGAACGCAATAAGGATCTTATGCTTCTAGGAAAACCCCAGAAAAAACCTTATCTAGTTAATTCACCTAGAATTGGGTTTATTAAGCCCAATAATTTACACCTTTTCCTACACGATACTTTGCGTTTGAAGAGTATATGAGAGGCTGCTTCCGCTTTACATTGCACAACCTGGTTCTTTTTTGAAGATTCCCATTGTACTCATATATAGATGTTTTCTTAATCTACAATGTACCACCAATATCCCTGTTATCAGGTTTATTTGGGATCTGTTGAGTTCAAATGCATCTTCAGTTAAAAAGGAAGATGTTTTACTCATCATTCTCTTACTGTGCTTCCATCCTTCTGTTTGTACCCATCTTTGTTGATGGTAATATTTAATCAACTCATCACTGGTGATTTTTCTTGTGACTCTTCCATGAAAACAAAAGTTCTGGAACTTCAAAGCAATCCACTTTAGATTTATGTGCAATGGGACTATCCCAAACTCAAAAGCAAGCCATTAAAATGTTGCTCCCATTTTCAAGTCAATCACCATTTCCTCCAGATAAAATAGTGAAATCTAACAGAGGAACAAATAAGGTGCAGTTGATGGCAATTTGTCAACCATATTCACAGTGTTAATGAACTGCAACAAAATAAGTCCAGAGATTGTGGATGTGCCTGATGCAATTTGCAAAATACAATGCATCTCCAAAGCTAAGTATAACACATATGGTGTTAGACATATTAATCAGTTGCTGATAAGTCAGTAAAAAATGGAGTTTTATTTATGGATGCTCTTTAACTACTGTGGATCTTAGCGTCCCATTCTATACTGGGCGTGAAGGTTCGCTTAATTTTGCCCAGAGGCCTCTTTATCAGGCTTGAGGTTCTTTTGCATGCCATAAAGCTATGACTTGGGACCAACGGCTTCACTCCCCTTCTGAAGGAAGCCATTCTAAGGATTTTATGCTCAAAAAAATCCATCGTCCTCCACCTGGTTTGAGCCCACGACCTTGGGTATGTGAAGTTAGCAAGGCAACCATTACATCACGGAGGGCGATAGATAAGTCAGTGTTAAAGCAAAGCTGAATGAAAAATTGGCTTAGAATGTCTTTAAAACTGAGTAGAAATAAGGATTTTCAGCACCTCTTTATTAACAAAAATCTCTCAAATCTCAAACTATTTGACAGTGTGACACTGTACATTGGTTAACTGCCTTCTTGCTCTCTTACGCAGCCCTCCCTCTCTAGAAGCGTTTCTTTAAACAACTCATGTGACTTTAATGTGTAAAGCTGGTGTCCTAAAGGTTACTGGTTCATTTCCTATCATTCACTTAATTTTTTTTTTAATTCCACACAAAGAAGTGCTGTGATATATATATACTCAGGACCTGATTCTGATTGGTCAGTGCAATAATACTACTAGCATTTCCTTGAATCAGCTGAGGTTACGATGCTGAAAGTTGTCTGTAAGTCAAACATAGCGAGCATGTACACCTTCTCTGAAGTTGCTTATATGCTCTTATTTATAGTGAATCCAGAAATTGTGAGTTTAGCTATTGCAACAATGTACATCTGTTAGATGCCAGCCACATCACTCTAATTTCCACCAGCAGGCATTTACGAGTGTGTGGAACATCCAAGGTAAACACCAATGATAAGTTATATATCAACTCGACACACAGTGCAATTTGAGGAGAATGCTCTGTAAAGAATTGGAGTGCCCAGTGCATGCCACTACACATGCACTGGGCACTAACCATGTTAGTGTAAAGCAAAACATGAAAAACAACTTCACCCACTTACCATCAAAATGTGCAAGCAGTATGCCATAAGACTTCAGCCCTAATGTGCATTTTTGTAAATTATTTTATTTGTTAAGGATGCTGTCAATTGCCAGGATCATATCAGCGCCGAGGGTGTGCCAGAATTTCAACCTGCAGAAGTTAACATGCCAGTAAACCTACTGACATGGGGCTGTCACTTTTAAGCACACTTAAAAACCATCTGTGTGTGCCAGGTTTGAACCTGCGACCTTGAGTTCAGAAAACCAGTGCCTAACCAACAATAGCAATTTTGTAGTTGGGCTATGTTCGAGCAGTCTGAATTCTTTTTGTCGGTATTGTTTACCAATGGGGCTTTGTTCACAAGGGATGCTATAGTTTTCAACTCAAGAAATGCCATATATGGGAACTACATGCTATTGTGGAGAGTCACCAGCAGACATTTTCAGTGAACATATTTAAGTTCCATCATGCCATGTTGGCATATATTGGGCCACCTTTACAGTGATTCTTGATCAATTTCAAAATATTTATTTTATTTGCCATGAAATGTCTTAAATGTAGGATATTTCAATCAAAATTGTTATAGCCATTTTTCAGAAAATCAACAATTTTGATCATTTTTCATGCAAGGGGTAGTTTGGGGTGGAAGAATTTTCTTGAAAATAGTTGTGACACATCTTTGAAAGATGCTGAACTTAATATACTAAGCCTCTCACTTAGGCAGCCCAGGTTCAATTCCAGAGGATCGCATGTGGTATTTGTGATAAATGAAGCAGCATCTGGGCAGGTTTTATACAGGTTCTCCAGTTTCCTTCACCATTCATTCCACCATTTGCTTCATAATCATCTTTCCTGTCATCCATTTCACTTTTATTTCATATTATCTACTTCCTCACTTTCATACCAGGCATCAGGCTCATCACTCATTCAGGCTTCTCTCTGATCCAGAGCCTCTGCTCCTCAACAGGCATCTGATCCCAGGCATGGCTTTTAAGTCCTGGGGGTTGCAAGCCTTACATATGAGGTGGGTAAACAGAGAGAGAAAGAAAATATCTTAAAACGTATGGTATTTTAATCAAAATTGTTGTAGCCATTTTTCAGAAAATAAACAATTTTGTAAATGTTTCCATGTAAAGTATGGAGTGGGGTAATTTGAAAATAGCTGTCACATTCTTGAAAGATGTTGAACTTAAATACTAAGTTTGGTTTTTAACAGACTTTTCTTTGAGTTATCCTGTTTATGGACACACAGACCATTTTCTAAAATAGCTTTTTTTTGGATTATGGGGCCTTTAAAACATGTATTTCCAGTTACATCTTTGTACTAAATTTTGAGTGAAATGCAATACCTTCTATACCTACAATGTAAGTGGTAGAGAATGTAAAATTTGAGTAACAGGTATGTTAAAATCTAAAGTTAATATATAATATTATTTTAAAAATATCCACATAGCAGCAAAACTGTTAAGTAAATCACTAAGCAATTCATTTTTTTGTACTGTTTATCTCATACACAACAGTAATGAAACCATTCCTACTCTAAGACCCATACAGGTTCATCTATATAGAACAGGGAAAGATAGGCAGCTCACGCCATTGTATATATTTGCACTGAAGAGTTAAGTCTGTAACATCACCATGCTCTGTACTGCTGCTGCCGGAGAAGGAAAACATCTGATGTATTCCATTCACATGACTTCCTCTATATCTTTGTAACAAATTATTGTTAATAAGCTTATTCTTCTATCTCTTCATGCTAAATGAGATATACATTAGCATAAACAGTTGTAATGCGTAGTTCCTTGTTAAGTAGAAGGGAATACATTAGGCTAAACCAACAGTCAAATATTTTAAAATATGGTTGCCATGGAATTGAAATCCATTTCTTTGCATGGCCAGAAGTTGACAAGTTCCTGCATGATAAATTTATAAGTATTTTAAAACTGAAAATTAATAATGAGTATCTCGAAAACAGTCAACTCCATGAAAAAAATGTATTTGACATAAATTGTGTCTTTTAACGAGATCTACATTGTTTGTGTTGTAAGTTTTTGTCTCTCTCTTACGGTTTACTAGTTATGCAAAATTCATCCAGAATATACAGGTCTTCAGAAGCTATTCCTAGAAAATTCAAGATATACATTTTCTTTGGTTTTAATATGTGGTTTGTAATCAAAATTGTTAGTCATTTTTGAGAAAAGAAATTCAAAAATTATTCCATGTAAAGGGTAGTTTGGGGTGGGAGGATTTTCTTGAAAATCTTCATGTCACATCCTAGAAGATACCAAACTTAAATACCAAGTTTGGTATTTAATGGTCTTTTCATTTTTGAGCTATGCTGTCCACAGACAAATATACAGACACAAGGACTATTTTCTAAACATCTGATGTGTTCCATTCACATGACATTCTCTACATCTCTATATGAAATTATTGTTAAAAAGCTTATTCTTCTATCTACTTCATGATAATCAAGATAAACATTAGCAGAAATTGTCTTATTACTTGGTTCTTTGTAAGAAGAAGGGAAAAAATCTGATGTGTTCCATTCACATGATGTCCTCTATCTGTTTGGCAAACAAACTTTTTATTCAAAAGATTAATCTTTTATCTGCATTATGCTAACCAAAATAAACATAAGCAGAATTAATCTTATTGCTAGCGTCCTTGTAAGTAGAAGGGAAATAAGGGAATGCACAGGTTAAAGAGATAGTCTAGCCCTTTCAAAGCTGGTTGCTATGTGAAACAGTTGAAATTCCATTCTCTTTGCTTGCCAGGAGTAAACAAAGAGAAACGAGAAGAAAGATGACTTCCCATTAGAGAAAAGTTTAAGTGGCTTAAAATTGAAACCAATAATCCGGAATACCTTGAATATGGTTAACTCTACAAAAAATGTTTATGACATAAATTGTGTGTTTTAATGAGATCTACATTTTTTGTGTAGTAAGTTTTTAACTATTTTTGGAGTTATACAAAAGTCATCCAGAATGAAGGTGTCTTCAGCGGCTATTCCCAGCAAATTCGAGATATACATTTCATTTGTCATAAAAATATCTTAAACAAAGTATTTTAATCAAAATTGTTAGAGCCATTTTTGAGAAAATCAACATTTTCGAAAAATATTTCATGTAAAGGGTAGTTGGAGGTGGGGAGATTTTCTTGAAAATCTGTGTGTCTCATCCTTGGAAGATAGTCAACTTAAATACCAAGTTTTGTATTTAACAGTCTTTTTGTTTTTGAGCTATACTGCACATACACTCACATTCCTAATTCTTTTTTTTTGGGATTAGGGAGTCTCAAAATATGTATTTCTGGTGAAATCTCGGTTTCAAATTTTTGGATGCATTACAATACCTTTTCTATACACTATGTACATAGTACGTGTAGAGAAAGTAAAAATACTTTTTTTTTGGATTCAGGGATTCCTAAAACATGTATTTCCAGTGAAATCTCGGTATCAAATTTTTGGGTAGAATGCACTATTTCCTCCATACACTATGTGCATAGTACATGTAGAGAAAATAAAAATAGTTTGAGGTGTGTTGGATGCATGATGTAGGGCAAAGTTGGTGTTAAGACCTAACAAAACTGGCATATGAATGTAATGCTAATGCCAACTGTTTCAATTATCCAATTGGTCACAGATTATAAACAATTACAATTCGGCTCATTGCCATGATACAAATATAACAATTCTAGTTTAAGTGAAGGACAGGTGCATTATAAAATAAGTAGAACAGAACACAATACCATTTTTTCTGCAACTTAGAAGAGAACTATACAGAACTATAACATTACGTCGATCACTAGCTTATCAATTATCTTGGTCCAGAGTTTCCGGTGTAGACCGCGTCTTAAGGCTAAAATCTGCCGACGTTTCGCCCATCTTGTGATAAGGCTTCCTCAGGGCTAACTGCCTTATCACAAGATGGGCGAAACGTCGGCAGATTTTAGCCTTAAGACGCGGTCTACACCGGAAACTCTGGACCAAGATAATTTTAATATTGGCCGTGGAAGTTTACGAAAACATATAGCTTATCAATGTTAGGATATAATGTCTTGGGTCATTTGTAATTGAAGACTACATGTTACACTGTCAAGGTACTTCAGCATTTGGACTTGGCTAATTTCAACAGAAAAGAATTGTTTGCACACATATGTCAAATCGAAAATACATATCTGAGCAGCAAGTGCATACAACTTCAAAAATCTGGTTTGGGGGACATTCTTGTAGAAATCAGCCAAATTTCTCTTATGCTTAGATTTTTCCTTCAACAAATCATCACGGTGTAAATGTAGCAGTTTTATTTGCTACATGATAGGAACATTATTGACATCCACTGAATACAATATTGCAAATAGTTGAAAGGTAATAGAAAATGTTTCTACTTCCTGAAGCCTGGACTCAAACTAGTGACAAAAGTTTTGTAGAATTTGCACAAATTCTTTAGACAGGAGCATGCATGTGTGATTGTCTTGGGAAATGCAGTGTTTCCAGATTCTTTGCTACATAATAAACACTTGGCATCTTCACACATTGCACAAATATAAAAAGATTTTCCCATACAAACAGAAACACTGGAAGTTCTGTTTTATTGGTACACACAATGTTATTGTCATTGAAAGTATTACAGTTGAATGAACCCTTCAGTTCCACACTCATAGCACTGTTTATCTAGGCAAAATGATTACACAGCTCTCGCCTGACATCACACAAACTGAATAGGCTTGCTCTTCATTCTGAAATATCACACCACCTGAAGCTATTTTCCCCTGGTATAAAATCTTTGCAAGACTTATCTTTCTTTTCCTATGAAAGTGAAACCTGGACCTTGAGGAAAGCATATGAGAGTAAGATTACTTCTGATGAGATTAAGTTCATGCACTAAATAGCAGCAGGCAATATGAAGATGAATAGAAAAAAATTGAAGAAACTCCCCATAGAACCAACTCTGGATTATTTCCATCAGTGTCAAGAAAACTGGAGACATATTAGCAGAAAGTTCAGACAAAGAGTTCCCAAGGTATGCCTCAACTATTGTACCATTTACACCTCTCTATAAGGACAATAAATTAGTACTTTCCCAGGTAGCTGAGGTGGCTGGCTTGAAACATACAGCATCCAGAAATTACGCCTGTGAAGTCACCAACAGCTACCTGTCATATGTTCCTGGCAGTACACTCAAGATTACTACACTAGTTCTAACTACAGTGGATAGAGTGCACGGCTCTTACTTCTCTAAGCAGCTTTGGCGGCTGGTGGTGAAGAATCAAACTATACACTCTCTCAGCAGGGTTTATAAGGAAGGTTCACAGCCATTGTGAGTGAGTTCCAGTTGTTCATCGCATGGAAGATGACACAGTGAGTGCATTGAGGGGAACACAAGGTTGGTGCCATCCTCTATCAGAGGTAACATTTTGGACATTCTAAATTTTGGGGTAAAATTACACATTTTGGCCACTCCAAATTCTTTCTCCTGCTTTGTTACCAGCTCATTGAAATTAGAGGAAAAATGTTGGTTAAATGGAACGAAGCTCTGCATTATATTGTGATTTTTAATTACTATTTGTATTTAACGAAAGAGCTTCTTTTTGAATGTAACAGACAAATTAAATATAAATTATGGATGTAAAGAATCAGCATTAAGTTTTTTGAAAACTGCTTTCGAAAACAGAGTAAAAATGACCACATCGTTTGAAATAAATTTGCTCAAGACCAAAAATTCCTCTGAATGATGAAATATCAAGTAAAATCCTAAAAGCATATTCTGACCTAATAAGTATTCCCCTTATGTAACGAATCATTAAAGAGTGGAATACTTCCTTACAGAATGAAGTACTCTATTGTCAAACCACTTTTTAAAAAAGGTAAACAAGATAATATCTCAAATTATAGACCTATATCTCTCTTGTCGTTTTCTCAAAAGTGTTTGAGAAGGTAATGTTCAATAGGCTTTATTATTACTTGGAAAAGATCAACTTACTTGCCAAAGAACAGTTTGGTTTTAGAAAAGGAGTAGTGACAGAAAATGCAACTTACGCATAAAGTGTTAACAGCATTAAATGAAAAGGAACATGTTGGTGGAATCTTTTGTGACCTAGCAAAAGCTTTTGACTGTGTGAATCATGAGATTCTGATAGCAAAACTACATTTCTATGGAATAAAGAATAACATATTAGATTGGTTAATTTCATACCTAGAGAAGAGAAAACAAAGGGTTGAAATTAATAACTCCAATGGGTATCAAAATAGTGCCTCAGAATGGAAATCAGTAAAACATGGTGTTCCCCAGGGATCAATCTTAGGGCCTCTCTTGTTCTTGGTTTACATAAATGGCCTCCCATTATACATTAGCAGTATTGCAAGTATTTATTTATTCGCAGATGACACTAGTGTTCTAGTAACAAGTAAATATTTCAATGACTGTGTAGTAAAATTAAACTATGTTCTAAATGTATGTCAAATTGGTTCAAAGCAAACAAACTCTCAGTAAACCTTGAAAAAACAAAAACAATTAAATTTATAACTACTCGCTCACCACAAACACACATAGAAATAGGAATTAATGCTACATTGTTAGAACAGCTAAATGAAGTCAAATTTCTTGGCCTTCAGGTAGATAAGCATTTGGACTGGATGTCACATATTAGCTACATCACACCTAAACTTAGCTCAGCATGTTATGCTCTCTGAGCACTGGTTAAATTTCACTCAATCAATACACTTAAATTGGTGTATTTTGCCTACTTTAACTCCATCATCGAGTATGGAACAATATTCTGGGGTAATTCAGTGGATAGTAAATGCATATTCCAGATACAGAAGAAAGCTATATGAATAATCTGTAATGCTTATAGCAGACAGTCATGCAAAGAACTATTTTAAAAAATTGGGCATACTCACCTTACCTTGTGTTTATATGTTATCCATTTTAAAATTCTATGCAGTTAATTGACATAGTTTTATAACAAACATGGAAATTCATAACATTAATACTAGACAAAAGGGATATATTCATCGTCCCAATGCCAATCTTCGTTGGTTTCAGAAAGGTGTATATTATGAAACAATCAAGATATTAATGCTCTCCTCAGTAATCTCAAAGAAAATGTTGGAAATTTCAGGGCTTTTAAGGCCTCTCTTAAGGAGTACATTTGCAATAAATCATTTTACTCTGTAGATGAATATTTAAGTGACAAATCTGTCTGACAATACTGTCAACGATCATTGTATTTATAAGTATTATAATGTATTGCATTTTGTGTATATTAGTGTGTGTGTGTGTTTTATATTTGAATTAAACTGATGTATACTTTGACTTGCACAAATGTGTCAAATGAATTTTTAGTATTTAGCAATGACACAAGGTCTGTAAAGCCTGATGCTTTGATATTTTACACTCTAGTGCATAATTGTAAATTTTTGTATTGGAAATTCTATAACATATTTGTAAATATGTATTGTAATTTGTTGACATTTATGAAGAGTACATAATACAATAATCATATTTTAGTTTTATATAATTACTAGTAGTAACTATTATGTCGATAATTAGAAGGCTGTCATTTGACATTACATTAGTGTTATATATAATGAAGTTATATTTATTTATACATTTTAACACTAATTTTTGATACTCTTTGTCTTTATGTGATTGCAAACAATAAAAAAAAAAATAAGTAAATAAAAAAAGAGTTCATGTGCTTTTATAGAGCACATTAAGTATAGTAGAGGCCTCAAATACAAATGGTGTGATTATATGTCTATTCTGCTGTTTTTGTAACCCAAGTTTTAAGCACGAGCTTTATACATTTTTTTTTCCATTGTATATAAACATATGTATACATGTATATGTCTTGACAAGTTCTATGTTCAGTGGCTTCCTGACCTAAGCGAACCTACAGAATGCTTTCTAATCTAATCTAATAGTCAGACATGTATGTAATTTAAATTCTAATAGTGAAATAAACAAAAGTGGAATGGAATCTTTAATCTTCTTTGTAATGGAAATATAGAAATATGAGTTATTAGCAACCTCAAATGGTTCTACCTTTGTAGAACACCTAAAAGAATAAAACCCAGTACACTATGTACCAAATTGAAAAATATTGCTGGGACATATCATAAAGAGATGGAGAGAGAATTTCAGTACACCGTAACAGCTCCTTGAGGGCTATAACAAGTCAGGATTATGATGCTGATATCTCTCTAAAATATAGGATACTCACCAATTCTGGCAGGAGGATTAACTGTCCTGGCACGAGCAGTACGAATTCTTGAGCGCCGTGATGACAGCTCAAAATCATTCTCCAAGTCTTCCTGGCTCACAGAGCTTGATGCCATGGTACTGTAAATATACAGAATCAAAGCAAGTAAGACTATATATATTTATTTATTGGTACATAGCTACAGATGGAATCTATAGGAAATGGATCTGTCACTTGTCCCACAGATGCCCAATAACACTGCATTTTTGCAAATTTTGTCTTCTCTTTACTCTACACTCAATATCACTCTACTTACACAATTAAATTATCATTATTAGCTTTTACCAACTGCCCATTTTGCTTTTAATTCTGACTTTGCAAAGAAACTCTGCCAATTGCCATAAATGAGACTGATCCATGAACATTTTCTTAATCATTATAGTTTAATACATCTGAGAACTAAATTTCTCCCTGATCAGCTTTTTTCCTCGATTCATCAGTTCCTCTGCATTCATTCAAATATGTACAGTTTGGAGATATACTGGGTGATAATTTTATCTGTGATTTCCTGCACAAGAAGTGTCATCATTGAAGTCATCACTGATGAAGCAAGTTTATATACTATCACTCTAGTAACAGAAGATCATACTTAATATAATATCATTCTGATGAGATGACTTGAATACTATCCTCTAGAGCCAGTTGTTATTACTTGAAGGTTAGAAGTTTTGTATCTATTCATCAATATAAATCATGTATAATAACATGAGTCAGGATAGTAACACTCACCTCACTTAAAATGAAATTTACAAAACATATGTTTCAAGGGCGTTCGCCCTCTTCTTCAATTGAAGTTCAACTGATGGCTGGGAGTTGTGGTCTGTTATGGTGGAAACATCTGGTGTTCTCAGCATACAACATATTGTAAGTTCATAGTTGAGTCATACAATGTTTAGGCATGAAGGCAAAGATTTTCAAACAATTCTCCTTTTCCATTCTTTTTAAAATACTTAAAATCAGGTTAATTAGGCTAATTAATATTTATAATTTGATTTTATACAAACTGTTTATAAAATGGATCCCCTATACATAACCACTCCTTATTCCTTTTCTGACCATTTACTGAAGTCAGTTGGGGAATTTAATGTCCATGACAGCTAATTGGTTAGAGCAACCAAATGGAAACTGGGAGATCTATAGTTCAAATCCTGGCTATGGCATTGCATTTCTCAGTCTGATCCTACCTTTCCCCACACACAATTTGTGTAATCTACAATTAATTATCATTTCTACAAACATTTATCTCATTAACATGAAGCAGATCAAAGAACATGCTTTTGCCATAATATTTTTGAAGAATGGATAAAGAAAATATTTGAATTTAACATAGAAAGGTGTATATTATGAAACAATCAAGATATTTAATGCTCTCCGCAGTAATCTCATGGAAAAAGTTAGCAATTTTAGGGCCTTTAAGGCTTCTCTAGTACCTTTGCGATAAATCATTTTACTGTGTAGATGAATATTTAAGTGAAAAATCTGTCTGAGAATACTTCAATAATGCTTTTATAAGTATTATAATGTACTGCATTTTGTGCATCTTAGTGTGTATATTTTATACACAAATTAAACTGCTGTATACTTAAGACTTGCATGAATGTGTCAGATGAATTTTTTAGTATTTAGCAATGACACAAGGTCTGTAAAGTCAGATCCAATGATATTTTAACTTTAGTGCATAATTGTAAATTATATGCATTTTTAATTGTAAATACTGCAAAATATTTGTAAATATGTATGTAAACTATGATATGTATGCACTTAGGAGTGTACATAATACAATAATCATATTTTAGTTTTATATAATTCCTAATAGTATCTATTATGTCGATGATTAGAAAACTATCATCTGACATTCATCAGTGTAACATAATGAAATTATATTTATTTATACATTTTAACACTAATTTTGATACTCTTGTTAATATGTGCATGCAAATAAGGAAGTACATATGCTTTTATGGAGCACATTATGTATAGTGCAGTGACAGACAGGCCTCAAAAGCAAAATGACATGATTATATGTCAATTCTGCTGTTTTTGTGACCCATGTTTTTAGCACTTAAGCTTTATACATTTTTTTTATATTATATAAAGATACATATACATGTATATACCTTGCAAAGTTCTATGTTCAGTGGTTTACTGGCCATAACGAACCTCAGAATGCTTTAAAATCTAATCAACAGAATTTTTTTCCGTTCTATCTTTTTTTGTATTTTTGCCAAGAGATCAGAATTTAAAAGCCATTTCTTTGTGACCCGCTCTGAAAGATATAGCTATTGCTTTAGTTTACGCATTCTTTTTACACCTACAGCGAAATATATGTAAATGGGTACAGGCCTCAAAAGCCAAATGATATGATTATATGTCTATTCTGCTGACCCGTGCTTTTAGCACTTGAGCTTTATACATATTTTTTTCATAGTACATAAACATACATATACATGTATGTGAAATGCAAAGTTCTATGTTCAGTGGTTTTCTGGCCATAACGAACCTACAGAATGCTTTATAATCTAATCAACAGAATTTTTTTCCGTTCTATCTTTTTTGTATTTTTGCAAAGTCAGAATTTAAAAAGTATTTCTTTGTGACCAGCTCTGAAAGATATAGCTATTTCTTTAGCTTATGCATTCTTTTTACACCTAAAACGAAATATGTGTAAATGGGTAATGAAGATTTATCTGTATTAACTCAAGAGCAATATTTTGTAAGAACAGTCTATAGAAGAGTGAACAAATGAAAGTCATGGAAGTGAAAAAATAAATTTTTCCCCCCAATAACTACAAGATATATCATATTATATTCTCATTTATTGTTATCTGAATCCAAGTAATGGAGAAAACAATGTGACCTATACAGGATGAAAGGTGCTCTATAATCATCCTTGTAATAAAACAATTTGCAATCTTACTACCATTATAAACTTTTGAAATTTGTCTCAGTTGAATCTGGCATTATCTCAACCTCCAATTATGTGTATTATAAAGGATATGCAAATATTAAAAGAGAATATTTGGTATTACCCACATAAAGAATTTCTTATAAAAATTAGTACAGAAAACAAAAAAAATCAGGTCTAATATTTATAATTTGTACCATAGCTATGAAAATATAAAGGATGGAGAAAAATATGTGACTGTTATACACAGATTGATTTTCACCCTCTTTATCATCTTAATTCTTTGCTGAAAAATATTTACTTCTTTAGAGAAATTAAAACTAGCTTTTTGAGAAATTAGTAGAGGAATGCTCTGGGTGAACTTAGTATTCTGTTAGTAAAATGAAATAATTTTTGTACAGGAATATAAAAACAAAATTCTGACTACGATTTTTACAAAAGGATGAATGTTGAAATTCTTTGGGTCAAATAAGCCACAGTTAAAAAAGTTAAATGGCTGATGAAACTGACAAATTACAAAACTCTCAAAATCCATATCTCAATACTGGGTATGTCAGCATGTAAAAGTTTTGCCATTTTCTGAACTAATAATTGATTAATCATTTCCACTTAAACAATTACTGTTGTATCTTTGTATTGTGCTAGGCAAGGGAATAGAAAATACGTAATTTTATAAATGTAAAACTGATATTATTAATTCAGAGCCATCACATCATTAATACTACTAGTAAACCTGTAAATGCATTATTTCCAGACTTACACTCACCATAATGTGGTATTAAAATGCTCTAAGAATTTCACAGGTCAGTTTATGGTCTTAAGGTTCATTAAAACTTGCAATTTATATTGAAATATACCAAATGCACTTCATTTTTAGGCAGTTTTGTTGGCTAAGTTAATCTCAACTGAAGAACTGCCAACATAAAACTAGCAAACACAGCAATCCTTACAGTAGTAACAATGATTCAGGGCCAGAAAACCCATGTAAATAATCTAGTTTTCATGTAATTAGTTTATAGTAATTTACAGTGGTTTCACCAAAGCATGAAAGTAAGTGAGTATGCGCTCTGTTGGGTGTTAGACTATGCATAAAAGAACTGATTTTTGTATAATTAGTTTTTGGTAATTCTCAGCCATTTTACCAAAGTATGCCCACTTTGCTCGCGTATGCAGTGTTAGTGTGTACGTAAATAAACTCATTTTCATGTAATTTCCTTTAGTGTGAATTCCATGGAGATGATAAAAATTATGATTTACTATTCTCATGGATTTTTTAAAAAAATATGGGTTGGCATTATTTTTGCATGTGCATAGAAGTGCCAAAATGGGAGTTTCTTGTTAACATTTTGCAATAAACTTTCTATGTAGGTATTTTAATTTGGGATAGGTGGCCACAACATTTTAAACTAATCACATCTACTTTAAAACATACTCTTAGATGCTCTACAATGAATAATAATGTTTGTTTCAATTTTTATTTGTTTATATTAGCTTGTGTAACAGTCATAAACCTTTACCAAACAGAATTCATGCTTGTTGAATGATAAGTGATGAATAGGGTCTGGAATTGAATGAAAAGCCATACTTATTTCTTGAACCTTGAGGTGCATAAAAAATAATTTATTTAAAAAAACAGAAGATTATGAATAAAATAATTTAAACATATCCATGTGTCAATATATTGCTATAAAACCTATTTATCAAGTGGACAACAAATGTATCATATTAGTTGGTTCCATAAGTACCATGTTGTTATACGGGGTTGACAAAGCCTCTCAAAGCCAACAAAGCTAATGTGAACACTGTTCATTGTGGTTGCGGTATTCAGTTTGAACACATATTCAGTCTAGTTCAACAGGCAGAATGTAAGTTTCTCTATTAGCATGGAGTTACAAGGTTTTGTTCATCATTTTAAAGAGAAGTTCTTCCTTCAGCAATGGCAGGGAAATATTATTTTGTAAATTATGTGAAGTTAATAGTGCATAAAGATGCTTTAATGTACATTGTACTCTGATAAATACAGCAACTGTATGAAGTGAAATAAATATTGAAAGTGACAACAGATAAAGGCTGTTATTTGAGCAGACAGGTCCATCTTCAACTGTGGAATTATTCTTCAAGGACTTGTATGACATTAGTGGCACATGCTGCTACCAAATTTTGGGCTAGCTCTTTTTTTTTTTCTTTCCACTTGAAAATTGTACTTACATTTTTGCTCTGGATTTAATGAAAAGTCATTATAATGTAAATACTTTAAATGAAATTTAATACATATGGTTAATAATAGCAATAGTAAGAAGAATATAACAATACTCATTAACTAGACCATATTTAAAAATGCAATGAAAAATAACCATCTATATCTATTTTTTTTTAAATTTATAACTCCTGATTTTGTGTTCATAAAGCATATTAGGAATCCCTGTCTTCAGTAATAAATATCACTGGACTGGCTATACTTAACATGTATCAGCTCATGTCCTTGAAACTTGTCAGCTATGCTTTGCAAGGTAAGAGAGAAGAGCTGAGGTACTTGTTGTAGCAACTTACCCCTTCATATCTCTACCCCTGAAGGGGATGAATTATAACATGTTGGTCAGTCATGCTACTCCAACCTGAGAAGACTGGCTAGATTGCATTGTGAACTGAATAAGTTTTAATGCAAGGAGCCCATTTTATGCCATAATAATAGGCTAGAATGTGAATAGCCAATAGATTATGAATAAATTCTTTGTCATTTATAAATTTAATGAATTGAATATTTATATGTACTAAATAGCTTTTACATTTTTCTTTCTCTAACCTAAACTATGTACAAATTTTAATTGCCTTCTTGCTACCTCAGTTTGCATAACACCCATTAGCCTCCTGAATAGCTCTTGTCAACCCTTCCCTCTTTATCTTAGTTATCCCTCTCCTACACTGTGTCTTCTTCTTTTGCGCTCCTTACTTTCTTGCTCATTTTGCTCTTGCTTTTTGCAAGAACCCACCTATGCTTCTCATCTTCTTTTCTTCCTTCCCTGTTAACATTTTTATAGTTACAATTTTCCCCTCTATTTTTTTCCATTTTTTCTTCCAAACCTTGTTTCTCCATATTGCTAGTTCCTTGCACTCTATCAAATAATGTTCTATACCTTCTTTCTCACCAGATATTTCACATATTCCTTTTTCACTGCCTGTTATCCCTCTTGGAAATATTGTTCCTGTTCTCATCCTTGCTCATCCTCCTTTTTCTTGCCTGTTACAGCAATCTACATATGGTTCTTGTCCCCAGTTATAAATTTAATAAAAATTCTTTCTTTATAAATTTCTATGGACTTTGTAGCTAACCTAGCTAGGCTACAGAATATGTCCCTGGACATGATGTCTTGCAATTCCAGTGAAGAAGCTGAAGAATCCACGCTTCAGACAATTCTTGAAGAAATACATTACTCATCCAGTTCCAGATGAATCTACACTGATAAAGTGCTATTTATCCATGTGTTACGAGGAGGTGCTTAACAAAATACGAATTAGTATTGCTAACCAAAATTTCTTGGTGCACATAAATGAAAACACCAATGTCGACAGTTATTATGTTAGTTTTGGTTGGTTGATTTGATTGGTTTTGCTGTTGGTGTTCAAAAAATGCTCAGATCTGGAGAGGTATTCCTCCTAACATGTGGCTCTCTCTCTTAAGAATAAACACCTCTACAATTCCCATTTTGTTTGGCAACTCTATGAAGTTGTTGTTGCCAGATGGTGTAAGCAGATACAGTGTTTTACTACAGTAGCAGTAGTGCTTCATGTATGGCAAAAGCACTCAAGGGGCTATAGATTCTCTACCCCAGAGTGTTGTACATCAGTTGTCTTGTGCATGTCTTACACAGAAATGTAGAAGAGGTGCAACCAAAATAACCTGAAATGGACAAATTAATTTCTGTGGCAAAAATATCTTTGTGAAAGCTTCACTATGGGGGCAGAAAGTCACAGAACAAGCAAGTTCACTGACTCTCCTCCATCAATCTGTTCTTACTACACTAACTACATCAAAATATCTTTGTGAAAGCTTCACTATGGGCGCAGAAATTCAAAGAACAAGCAAGTTCACTGACTCTCCTTCATCAATCTGTTCTTACTACACTAACTACATCAAAATAACCTTGCTAACAATGAATCAAGAAGAAGCTTCTAAGAAAACTTTTCTGGAAATTTGGCATACATCAACACTAAGTTTTCAGTGGAAATAAAGGACATCATATGATTGGAAGTAGCTGGTAATCAACTGTGTGATACCCTGCATTTGTGTAACATGTGCAGAGAGTATTGTGTCAATCTTTATGGATGTCAAAATGAACAAAAACTTGCAAAATATTCTATAATATTACAAAGTTAGTGACATTATTTCTGGGAATGCTGTAACATTTGAAGACAATGAATCAAATTTGGCCTGCAGGGACCTCGTCGCCTTCAGATATACTCCTGTAATATGTGCAGTATGGAGAGGAACTTTTTCAGGTGCAACACTATCTTAAGCGACAACCATATCTTTCAAGATGGAAAATCTTAAACTGCAACTTGTAATCCAGTGCAAGTCTGCAGAAACTGAAGACTGAAAGGATATATGAACTAATTTGGAATACTTTAAACAAGTAGTATGCAGTAGTAAAATCAAGGTTTTATTGTTTTCATTGTACTTAATTTTTTCTTCAGATAAATGCAGAAATTTTAAACAAATCTGATGCATTCCATTCACATGATTTTTCCTACCTATTTTGCAACAAACCATTTTTGAAAAGTTCATTCTTCTACCTACTTTGTGCTAACCAGATAAGCATTAGTAGAAATGGTCTTATTACTGGGAAATAAAGGAGTACACTAGACCAAAGTGATAGTCAATTTTTTTAGAGGTGCTCACTATGTGATGTCTTTGAAATTATCTTCTTGCATGACCGGGAGGGGGAGGGAGGGAGAAGGAGAAAGACTTCCCATTTGGGAAAAGTATCAGTATTGGAAAATTTAAACTAATAACAAGGAATTCTCGAAAATGGTTAACTCCAAAAAAACAAAAACTGTGCTTTTTCTGCATTGTAAGATTTTGTCTATCTCTTTTGCATTTACCAGTTATGCAACAGTCGTCGCCCTCCGTGGTGACTTCATATACCCAAGATCGGGTTCAAACCTGGCAGAGGAAAATGGATTTTTTCGGGTGTACAAATCCTTAGCATGGCTTCCTTCGGAAGGGAAGTAAAGCTGTTAGTCCCATGCCTCAAGCCTGATAAGATAGGCCTCTGAGCAAAATTAAGCGGTCTTTCATGCCCAATTTAGAATGGGATGCTGAGAACCACAGTAGTTAAAGAGCATCCATAAATAACACACTATTTCCATTTCTATGCAACAGTCAACCAGAATAAAGTGGACTTCAGAGAGTATTTTGAAGAAATTCAAGATATACATTTCATTTGTCATGAAAATATCTTAAACATGTATTTTAATCAAAATATCACAGCCATTTTTGAGTAAATCAATTTTTTTTTAATGGGTAGTTTGGTATGAGAGGGATTTTCTTGAAAATTTTCATGTTGCATCCTTTGAAGATGCTGAACTTAAAGATCAAGAAAAATACACTCTTGCATGTGCACGCACACACACAGTGACAAAGACTCTCTCTCTCTCTCTCTCTCTCTCTCTCTCTCTCTCTCTCTCTCTCTCTCTCTCTCTCTCTCTCTCACACATACACATAAATAAACATGGACCTTTTTCTACAAATGCTTTCTTTTATTTATTTAGGAGACCTCAAAAAATGTATTTCCACTGAAATCTAATAAGATTTGGTGGGTATCATAAGAGCATATCAGGGTGTCCAGGGAAAAGGTTCTAATATTTACTGTGAAGGTAGTATGTAACAAAAGAACATATTCCTAACAAACATTGATTGTAAACTTAATATCTGCTGAGTTGTGATCTACTACACTGCCATCAATGATTACCATGTCTTTGATCTACTTTTCATAATATGTATTCAATGTGGCAACTATTCACCCTACATTTGGGGAATTCATGGAATCATACATTCTTTGGAACACCCCTGGTTGTTGCCAGGTTGCATCACAAGCATTGAACATGCATTTTTGTAAAGTGTGCACATTATTTGTAGGGTCTGTGTACATCATGGTCTTTAAATGTCCCCAAAACCAATATCTAAATATTTTAAGGTCAGGAGAATGGGAAGGCCAACTTATTGGCCGTTCTTGACCTATCCATTGCTCATGAAAGACTCAAGTTAGCTATCCCCTAATACTATGATGAAAATGGGCCAATATGCTGCTTAGTAACAAACTTATGTGTACAATATGACCTCATTTGTTTTCATGTCACAATGTTTGGAGTGCAAAATATGCTCCTCATAAAAAATATGATCATAACTTCGGAGATATTAGTTTTATGATCAATGTTTATATGTACTGCTTTTCTGCTCTGTAAGTATTGGAACTTTTCTTCCAGATACCTGTGGTCTTCTGTGATTTCTATCATTTTATATAAAAGCAACAAGAGGTTAATCTCTTTCACTTGGTAATAATTTAAAACTATCAAAACTTTCACAGTTTATTTATTATTGAGCAGATAATTTAAATAAATAGAATGAAAACTTCTAATATCATGGATGTAACTCTCTTCGCCTTTACAAAACATAAAAAGCAATATGAATGAGACTACTTTGTTAGTAGTTTACCTGTGTCTGGAGACAGTTCTCAAGTCATTAAGCATATTATGTGATATTGGTAAAGCAAATGCTTACTTATTCTGCCTTCTAAATCTCAGAGAATGATTATACTGCCTCTGTGATCTGGTGGCTAGTATGCTAACCTCCAAGTCCAGAGGTCTTGGTTTTGATTCCTGGCTGGAAATGGGAATTCTTCTTTAGCTAGGATTAGTTTCAATTCAATCTTTCCTAGAGTCTGGTATGCATGTTGTGTGAATTTAATGACAAACCAAGTAAAACCAAATCAGTAGTAAAAATCACTGCCAATGGGCAGCTATTCCAAAGAAAAAGCCATTAGGTATTAAAGGTGGCAAAAAAAAAAAAAAAAAAAAAAAAAAAAAAAGCAAAAGAATAAGAAGCAGGCCTCTCCTCATGGCACATCCATTGCATATGGCACATACTACTGTCCATCCTGTCCCACAATCTTAAAAGATGAAAGGAAATAAAATTTGTTGTATTTATTTATTTATTTATTTATGCTAAGCTTTATACAGGTGAATATGACCGGTGTTCAGCCCTGGCTCTTTACCGGTCATACTCATATTTTACAATAGTTTATTAATTCTAGTTTATTACACCATTTTGTCTATTTACTGTCCATATCCATTTATTTTTCACTTTGCATAAGAATTGTCCAATCTTCTTACTATCTTTTTGAAACATTTCAACTACTACTACATTTCTATCTATTTTAAACCATTTCTTATTAATATACTTTTTTCTCCAAATTTCAGTTCCTTTACATTTAAATAAAATGTGTTCTATATCTTCATTTCCGCCACATATAGGACATTGATTTTGTGGAATACCTTTCCTTAGACCTTTTAATCTCCATACTCCTGCTTTCAGCCATGCAATACCTTCTCGCTCCTCTTTATTTGTCACATCAATGTACTTTTCCCTTCCCCATGAGACTTTCATTGGTATATAGAAAACTAAAGATCTCTTTTCAGTTATTTCACTAAATATTTATTGTATTTCTATATCCTCAAATCTTTTCCTTGCCAACTTCCAGAAGTTATTCACATTATTTTCTCTTCTTCTCCACATTTCCCCTAACCCACTACTTTCCAGGTTATTTCGAAGACAGTCTACCCATCCCTTGTTCTTTAAACTTTTCTCTTGATATACTAAACACTGTTTTAACAAATTCCTTTCTTCCAATTTCAATATCCTATGCCAAAATTTCAATGCCCTTTCCATAATCTTTCCCTTACTTGCCACTCTACCCAGCTCTATTTGTGCTACCTGCCTAACAGTTGCATTTGGTAACCCCAGTATTTCTTTGCAAAATTTCCTATGCACCTCATCTATGCCTTCCCATCCTCCTTCTAATCCCCATACTTCTATCCCATATAGCATTTTTGCCTCAACCACCATATTGTACACTTTTTCTAACCATCTAATATTTATATTAGGTGCTTTGTATTTGCAACTTCTAATAGCTGATAAAGCTCCTTTTCCTTTTGCCAATGCAAATTTCTTTTGCTTTTCCCAATTGCCACCACTATCAATTTTAACTCCTAGATAAATACATTCTCTCACTACCCTGTACTCCTTTTCATTCTCATTCTTCCATTTTTCATATTTGCTCAATTTTCCCCCTTTTTTGAACACTACAATCTGCGTCTTGTCCTGGTTCACTTTTAAACTCCACTCTTTACAGTAATTATTTAATGTTTGCAAGGATTGTTTCAAGCCATTCACTGTAATTGCACCTATAACTAGATCATCTGCAAACAGTAATCCTGGAATCTGAATATTATTAATTACTGGCATCGAGTTATTATTTCTCCCAATTTCTGTTAATACATCATCTATATATAAATTGAATAGGACTGGACTTAACTTACATCCCTGTCTAAGGCCTTTCTCTTGTTGGATTTCTCTTGTTACAACCCCTTCCTCCACTCTTATACAAAAAGTATTTTCCTTATATAATGCTCTAAGGGTGTCCACCATTTGTTTACTCACTCCTTTAGTCAACAACTTATGCCACAGCAATTGAAGCTCTATCCTATCGTATGCTTTCTCTAAATCCACAAAAGCCATATATAACTTTCCTCTTTTGTCTTTCAAGTATTTATCTACCAGTGTTTTTATAATGAATAAGTTATCAACTGTCCTCCTCCCTTTTCTAAAGCCCATCTGAAGTTCCGAGAGGATATCATATTCTTCAACCCATGTTTGTATCCTGCTTGCCATAATACCAGTAAAAATTTTTTCTACATTTGATAATAATGCAATGCCTCTATAGTTGTTTGGTTTGTCAACACTACCCTTGCCTTTGTATATTGGATGTATGATTGCTTTCCTCCACTTATCTGGTATATACCCCTTCACCTTAATTGTGTTAAATAAGTCTACTAAAACCTTAACTCTGTTTATTTCAGTGCACCATTCCTTAAGGAACTCTGGAGGGATTCCATCTATTCCCGTTGCTTTATTTCTCTTCATTATTTTCACCTGTTGGATTATTTCTTCACTTCTTATTATATCATCGAGTATATCTACATAGTTATTACCTATTTCCCAATTTCCTATCTCATTTTTACTCTTTTTTTCCCCATACAAATTTTTAAAATATTCCATCCATTCTCCTGGTTTTATACTTGGTTTTGTTACATATTTATTATACATTGATTTCATAACCTTCCATATCTCATTTGCATTATTTTCATTTAGAATTCGTATCAAATTACGTTCATATTTTTTCATCCAGCTTGTTTTCTTTTGTTCCAGTAATGAATTATATAAATCCCTCCCTTGCATATACTCTTTCTTTAATTCTATGTTTCCTAATTCCCTCCACTTTATGAGCAGCTGTTTGACTTGTCTTTTAGTTACTCTACATTCTTCATCAAACCAGCCCTCATCTCTTTTGTAAACCTTCTTTCTCATTTTCATTTCCTCCCCAGCCCTTAGCATAATGATATTTAAGATATCCATAGCCCTTTCAATTTCTTGTTCCTTTATCATAAAACTTATTCCACACTGACATATCTGGCCATAATTAGAGTTAAGTGTCTGCCTAAATTTATTGCAATACTCTTCCTTCCATTTGTATCTACTGTATTCTTCTATGTTGCACTTTTCCTCCCTTAAATTATAGACTATTTGCTCTGTGCATGTTTTTATGTCTACTATCAATGGAAAATGCCCACTGTTGGAACTTAAATTTAGTATCTTAAAATTACTTAAAATATACCCCATATTAATTGGCCATAATACATAATCAATCACACTTTGACCATTATTACTAACATACGTATATTCTCCATTCACATCTTCTCCATATTTCCCATTCAAAATATCAAAGGCATTCAATTCACAGAATTCTATAAATTTCATATAGCCTTTGTCAACTATCTTATCTTTGCTGTATCTAATTTTCTCAGGTTTCTCTAATGTATCATTACTCATCCACCTATTCCCTCCAATAACATCATTTTCACCAATCCTAATGTTAAAGTCTCCCATTAATATAATCTCAGAATTACCATATTATATTACCATATCTCTCCTTTAAATGTTCTATTTCTATCTCTAGGTGTTTAAGGAGGTCCGGATTATGAAAGCGCGAAGGAAGAGGAGGATTGTATACTATGCCTATACATATAACATTTTCAACTATTTGTTTCTCCTCTAATACAATCCATAGTATTTCTTTTCTCCTTGACCAAGTTTCTTTAACTCCTTTACTTAACGTCTTCTTTATAAAAAAGCCTATGCCTCCAGATGCCCTCCCCTTTCTTGCTACCTTATCTCCTTTTATCCCTACAAAATCAAAATCCTTTACGTAAACCTGGTCCTTTTGTTGTAAGAAAATCCATGATAGAATATAATCAATCCCAGCATTTACATACCAACCTGAAAGTACCAAGAAAAGATCAGGCTAGCCACTTCAATGGGAATCAAACTTGGGACCTCCTGTGCATAAGCCTCAGTTCAATCACCTGAACCTTTCTGCCATTTGACAGTTACCTTTATGCTTCATTATCCTGTAGTTACTAAAGGTGCTTTTCAATTAATTTTTAAATTAAGTGCACTTGAATACTGTAGGTAAAAGGGCAAAAATGCCTCAAGGAACAGAAACTAGCTTAAGCATATGATAATTATTTGTCTTTGACACATAGACTAAAATCTGAGATATGATCAGGCAGATTAGTTCAAAGGCATTGCCGGAATTTGAACCAAAGAGTCAAGAGATCTATGGTTGAAATCCAGGCTATGCTTCTGAATTTTTCAGTCAGATTCTCCTTTTCAACATAATTTAATGTTGAAAATATTTATTTTATTTGCATGCACATAACATAAATATTTCAGTTTTATGACAAGAACTTGCTGAGAGCAAATTTATGATTCATCTACATATGGTCTATCATGGAAATATATCTCTCAGAAAAAATATTGGTTATAATATTCTTGTTTATAGGTACTTATTCATTAATTTTATGGTAGTAATAAAAGATAGTAAAATAGAAACAGCAGCAGTTACTAATAAAAGTAATGAATTGGAAATGATATACTGTGAAGTTCAGTTAATAGTAATGTACTATGTATGAGTCAGTTTACACGAGGAAGAAGCTGATCACCACAAATATCTCACCTGCATCTGGTAGTCATATACAGCTGATGATGTAGGACAGATCCTACGATACCAGTTCTGCTGCGTAAGTAACAATTTTGATGAAGCCTTGTGTAAAATGACTCATAGTAAATTACTAGTAACAGTTATGTTCTTAAATGTTAGTTTTTTTTCTGTATGAGTTTTGTTAACACATTCAAAAACACTTAAAAGCTTTCAGAATTACTTACTATATAAATGGATGTGTAGGCTTCCAAGACCTGTGTCTTGATAGCTTCCGGAGAAAGCCACGTTATCTTGCATGGGAATGCAGACGTTTCGCTCATCTTGCCGTGAGCTTCTAGTGGCACAAGAGCCCAGAAGAAGCTCACGGCAAGATGAGCGAAACGTCAGCATTCCCATGCAAGATAACGCGGCCTTCTCCGGAAGCTAAGAAGACACATACTTACTATATATGCAATACGAGGTGTATTAAAAAAAAAAAAAAAAAAAAAAAAAAAAAAAAAAAAAAAAAAAAAAAAAAAAAAAAAAAAAAAAGAAGAAGAAGTAGAACTTTTGAAATAGCATGACAATTGGCACAAAATAATATTAAAAAAAAATAATTTGAGTTGGTTTTTATAACACAAACATTACTTAGTAATTGCTTACTGGGACTGGTTTTGGCAACCTTGTTTCCATTTTCAACCCTTAATTCCCACTGAATCTTGCTTCATTGGCTTCAACGATGAGGGTGGTGGTGTGTATCACTTGTGGAGGCATCTGTTGCTGGATCTATGAACTTCCAAAGGTTACTGTATGGTGGTAAATCAAAATTCATGATATGGCTCTTTTTCTTTATGATGTAGATTTTCTCCCAGACATCTCATTCTGTGGGTTTATATGCTGGTTTTAACAGTTTTATGTTAGGTGCGATGTCGTGTCCTGATTTCCAAAAATGAAAGGCAACTTCTGATTTATCTGTTTGCTTGTACTTTAGGTTTCTCATGTGTTCCTTTAATCTGGTTTCCAAACTTATTTTTGTTCTTCCTATATCTACTAGATTACAGCCTGAGTATTTAATTTCATAAATTCCCGGTATTTTGTTTACAGGGATAGGATCTTTTAAATTTTTGCGTAGCAGTTTCTGAATGCTGTAGTTGTTTTTGGAGCTAGGGTGATGTTATAATTCCTGAAGATTTTCTGAAGTTTGTTGTGTGCCCAAGGATGATAGGTCAATTTTTTGAACTGAAATTGGTCACAGAGGTTCATAGGGTGGTTGTGTCTGATATACAGTTCAGTTTTTTGTATTGTGTTTTATCTTGACTATTGCACTTTTTTTGGAAGCCGCTGTTGGTAGCAATTTGGAGTATCTGTTGGTATTCTTTTTATGGGAATGTGTACTAATCTTTATGTTAAAACTGTTCAGGACTTGTTGTGGGATTTACCATCATACAGCAACTTTTGGAAGTTCATAGATTCAACACCAGGTGCCTCCACAAGTGATACACCACTACCCTCATTGTTGATGCCAATGAAGCAAGATTTAGTCAGAAAGAGGGTTAAAAGTTCCCAAAACTGGTCCCAGTAAGTAATTACTAAGTGATGTTTGTGTTATAAAAACTGACTCAAATTCTTTTGTTTTTAATTTAATCACATCACTGTCACAAGCTTCTTTGCATATTTGCAAAATTTCAACAAAAGAGCATGTTGCAGATACTGAGTGCACCTAGTGGCAGGTTTAGACAACAAACTCCATTTGCCTTGTTTTGCTGTGATCATTAGTTGCCAAGCTACAGCTGTTAAAGAGAGAATGAGCAAAAGCTGTTCACTGACAAAGGACAATGAAAGACATAGAACATAGTTTTGCAGCAAACTTGGCCAAATTTTTACAGAGACATTTCAATTGCTTAGCCAAGCATACAGAGACGACTGTATGAGTTGCACACAGTGCTATGGGTGATTAAAGGATTTTGAACATGGCAGAATGTCAGTTGGTGAGGATTCCAGGACTGGTTGACTTCTAGACCAATAGATGATGACCATGTTGAAAGAGTTTTGTGCTGTGATTCATGGAAATTGCTGTTTAAGAGAAGTTGCTGATGAACTGAGCATCAGCATACGATCATGCCATCAAATAATGAGTGACAAACTTGAGCTGTGTTGTGTCACTGCAAAATTTGTGCTGCATTTATGGTCTGATAATCAAAAAAAGAGTTCTGTTGAAATCAGCCAGGAATTGCTTATCACTGAAAATGATAATGAAAACTTTCTTAAGCACATTTCAACAGGAGATGAGACATTTACAGCTATGATGCTGAGACAAAGGTGCAGTCATCACAAAGGGCCCTCTTGTCCAAAAAAGCATGCATGAGTCAGTCGAAATCCAAGTTGGTGATAGTTGTGTTTTATTTTTTTGTTTGTTTCTTTTTACTGCAGAGATATTGTGCATTAGAAATTGGTACCACATAGTCAGATGGTAAACAAGGAAGTCCATTAGGGAATTTTAATATTTGGCATTGGAAGAGGCCAAATTGTGCAAAAAGTAGACTTGGATGTTACATCCTGACATTGTGCCAGCTCATGCATCACTCCTAAACATCAGACTCCCATTGTCCCCCATCCAACTATCCTCTAAACCAGCAGACTATTTCCTAATTCCCAAACTGATAATCATGTTGAAAGGCATCATTTCCAAATCAGAGAGGAGATTCAGGATTAGATGCAAGACCTGCAAGACCATCCTAGAAAGAGTTTTCCAAACGTGGAAGAAACATCAAGAATGGTGTATTGCCAGTAGAGGAGATGACTTTGAGAGGGACTGTTTCAAATGCTATACAATGAGCAATGAAGATACTATATCAAAAGCTTGGTCTTTTTTTGAACACACCTTATATATCATATTTGTCTTCCTTTTGCTTTCCCTTATAGTTTATGAGCCAAATTTTTTTGCACCTAATGGTAAGATGTAGCAAAACATAATAAACAACCTAAACATTTTAGTTATATGCATCTTAAAATATACTTAGGATGTGTATTTCCAAAATGTTTTCCTTCATTTTATGTGTAAGAGATAAAATGAACATGAACCATTATTACCTTTATTTAATCATTTGCGTAAACATTAACATGAAAATGATGTACCGGTACAGATCATCAGTGTTTTGGCCAAATGCTATAAATAATTTTTCATAAATAGCTACTTAGTAAGTAAAAAAGTGAATGCTGTCAAACTTTCCAGCACTTAACCACCAACATACCTTATTTGGTGTTTGTTCATTTGGCCCTACAGCGAGCAATGTTCTGGGGCATTAGGCATGTCACAAAATTATTATAAAATATGCAGCATAATAACACACCCAACCAGCACCAAGAAAATTTTGTGTTTTTAAGAGTAGGAAAAATTTAAATCAATAACATATATACTTTCCATCATGAATTATGTAAGAGAAGATGAAAATTATAGATAAATGTAAATAAAATCACATGCAATCTATTATATATATATTATATATTTTACCTACTGCACAACATATTAAAAATTCTTCCTCCTATACAAGAATGATTTTAAATCTTTCTTGGAGATTTGATATTGCTAATAGCTTTAGGTAACTAAAAATGTTATTTAAATTTGTAACATCCCTTTTGAAATAGTTTTACATTGTTTGCTGGACTTGAAGATCACCTGTATTGTGGTTATGCAGAGCAAGATTTATTAGTGTGAAGTTATCACAGTGACCTATAAGATTGTTGAAGATGTTCACCAATAGGTGATAAGAATTTTTGGCATTTAAATATTGGGGGCCCACACACAAATAATTCACAAGGTCTTTTTTTAATACAAACACTTTCTTGCTGTGCCAAATTACCCCAGAAGTTTATTCCATATTGCAATTGGTAGTAAAAGTACGCAACAAATTCTGATTTTAAGATGTTTTGCTTAAAACATTTTTTTTTCAAGTTTCTTAAGACAAACCAAGTTGAGCTATGTTTTGGTAGCACATTTTTGTCTGTTTTCACCAGGTGAACTGTTCATCTATTTGAAGCCAAGAAAATGTATCAGAGACTTTACTGATTGTTAAAAGGGTATAAAAGATTGTTTTCCAAGTCTCAGAGAAACAATGATATAAATGTTCAGTTATTACTGAAAACTAAATATGTTGATTAGCTCTCTGCACAAATTTGTTTTATCTACATTCTGCAACATTTATCCTGTGCTGTAAATAATAATTCTGCCAGCAATTTTCACTGAAGCAGTTCTAAAAATTCCTGAATAAGTTGACACTTGTGCTGTTTCTTGTTTTATCTAACATACAGTGAAAACAAAAGGGTAAAAACACTGCTGGATAAGCTTGTATTTTACAGGAATATACTTATTGCATTCATATGCTAACAACAAACAGCAACTTTTAACTCTTTATTAACGTCTCCTATCCATTTACTAACCAATATAACAATATTGCATTAAAGAGACTAATTAAAAAAAAAAAATAAAGGAAAGCAATTGAAATGCACATCATTCAGAGTTCATGTGGTTACCAAAGGTTTCTGCATACAACATTGAATTCCTCTGCTATTGTTCTTGTGCATATGTCTAATACATGATTATACTTCCTACACTGCTATACGTTAACTTGGGTCAAATATAACTGTTAAAAAGATTGTCTTACCCAAATTCTTCAGCTACCTTTTCATTTACACAGATGCATAAGTAATTTCACAATGTGGCATAAAGAAACTAAGTGCGTTGTTTTGTAAAAAAAAATAATGAAACGAATCGTCTCTAACACACGAGAGTTTCAAAAGACTGCAAACGATGAGACCTTCAAAGAATATTTCATGTTTTGCTCTGTCAGCTGTACATTCCAAAGTGATGACATTATAAACAATGTCCAGGGCTTGGCAGCGTGACGCAGATGACTATCGCGAACACTAACTATGGTTTAGTGGAGCTACATATGGGACGAATTCACCAACATTAAAATATATGTCACCAAATGATTGGACCATTAAAAATTCAAGCGTTTCTAACAGTTGTTTTCCTGGTTATACAAGAAATTAGGTCGTTCATCATAATTTATTTTGCGTGAACTATTGTTCCTAAATTTCGTACTGTGTTATGTTTACTGTCTGACATATGTTATTTACTCTGTTAATAAACATATTTTCTAATCAATTTCATCTCAGCTCCGTAAAGGAGCCTAACTTCATCACCATACAAAAGCCGTTCATATTGCTCTCCGAATGTTAAATTAGCTTTTTGCAAATCACAGCTTTCGTTGTAAGCCCTCTTAAATTATTTTTTCAAAAGCATAATTTTGCTTTCAAACAGCTTCTTACTAATTATTTTGCATGGAAACTGAAATTAACACGAATTTACACACCTGTCAAAACACCGTGATGATTCGGTATCCGCCTTCTAAATGCAATGTTTTACTTTCCTGTACAAACTGTCCAAATAGCCCGATAAAATGACGTTTGCGATTCAACATTTCCAATTGTTTCGTTTTTGGCAGACCTGTTTCGTTGCATTCATGATCAGATGATCAGAGAGGGTACTCATTAAAATAAACGCAATTATAGAAATGTGTAAATGTTTTATAATGAAAAACTGCATACACTTTGTAGTTCTTATATTTTTGAGTGTTGTGCACGTGGCGATTTCAGACACAGAGGAGGTTCCTGCAGAGCTATATAATATAGAAGGAAAAGTGCAAGCGCCTGAACCACAAGGTGGAGGAAACTGGCAAGCTGTTACCAGAGTTATAGTGAATGGAGGAGAGTATCAAGGATTTTTAAAGTATGTAAATGTTTGCTTAGGAGTAACTGAAGCCAGAGTAACATTTATTTATTATTTTTGCTTGAATGGTATAGGTATTTATGGAGTAATCCGTGATAAGGTTATCTTGAATTTTAGCCTTCATAGTAATGTGTGCAATCATAATTTCGTGCCACAGTTTGCAGATTAAGGTGCCGCTTATTACGAAATTCTGATACTCTATAACATGTCAACCGAGAAAATACCAGGAGCAGGTTGACATGCTCTAAAGAACATAGCAGTTGAGTCTGTCATGGCGGTTGTTAAATATTCTAGGAGGCAGGGTGCTTAAAATCTGGTTTTATATATATACTAAATATTCTCAGAATCGAAGCATTAGATAGCTATTTTCGGATTGCGGTAATCTGGCCATATATCTTGTCTCTTCTATTTGCACATTCTATGATGTGTGTCAAGGATTGCTTTTTTCTGTACTTTCAAATTGTCGGATAATTGAATCTCACTTAACTTCCATACGTGATTTGGATATGGTACTTTTGTTATTCTGCCATTAGAGCTGCATTGTAGTTAAGTACTGGTCTTAAAAATTTTTAGGCTCTTAAGTTGCAAAGCATGGCTCAAGGTGGAGGATCCTAAGCCACAAAGCATAACAGGGATGTTTAGTAGAGAAGGGGCAATTGTGGGCAAGGCCCCGACGTGGAGCGACGACAGGGCACTGCCGAGGTTTCTGTGAAGCTTAACCTCCAATGATCTCAAGAAGTCAAATCCTTGACAAACTAATGGATTTCAAATCTTGATAAGTTAATATTTTTAACACTTTGAAATCTGGAGTGCCTATGGAAGTTTTACCGTCATACAATAAGTCTCTTACATTTACCTCCACATGGTCTACAGTGACTGCTTTTCATTTGGTTTGTGGAAGCTGCGTATACTAGTGTTATATGTTTTAGCTGTAGCCAGATATGTATTCATTATTGCATTAGTGATCTAGTGGTGTGTCCCAAAAGGAGCCTGACTTGGGGTTATATAGAGCAGGTCATTTAATGTTAAAAAAAATGTTTAAACAGCTTTTCGTAGATTATTACATTTATTAATTTTATATAATCTAACCCAATTTAAAAAAAGAAAAGTCTTCGCTTGGTCCCATTATGAGTAATGCTCTAGGACATTGAATATTTCATACAATTGTGAAACATGCAGTGTAACTACTATTTACCCCCCTTTCCTTGGACACTGGTTTTAGGAGAAAGTGAGGGCCAGGGGAAAGAAGAGAGAGCCTGCCCACCTGTCTTTTTGCAGTGTTGTCAACCAAAGAAAGTTTCTTTCTTTGAAGCCCTCAAGCCATTACAGTGAATAGCTGAATTATTAAACAAAAAAATGTGCATGAGTGTGAACTCTAGGATCTACAGACAGAATGAAACCTTAGGATTGAAGCCACTAGATATCAGGGTGTACAATGTACTTTGTATCTCAATGTTGAATGTTAGGGAGCCAAGCGCCCAAGAAAACGTGTGTGCATAATCATATATACTCTCACCATTTCAAGAGTAAACTTCCCAATATTTATATTGTAATAGAACAGTAGGGAATACGTGTAAATGATCTTGTGCAGTCTGTCCTTTGTGTTAAATATTTACCTGTTTGCATAACATATAAAACAATTTTTTCAACATGTACAAAGTTTTAACAAATTAGTTAAAAAAATCAATTTAATTTTCATTGCTATTAAAATACACTTTTAGCTATATTATTGTAGATGAAGAATTTTATTAGAACTGCATCTTAGTTTCTTTTGTTACATCTATGGTATGCATTTATGAAGTTATATTAGTACTTAAAAGTGTCTGGAGAAAATATTCAGCATCACATTGCTATTTCCTTGATCTTATTTTTATCTAGGATTTATATTGTATTGTTTTCTTTATGCTGATACAAATTAATGAGTAGCTATTCTGCTTAATGTTTTTGCACCACTGTATATAGTAATTAACAATGGAACACCTAAATTTCATAGATAGTCTCTTATCATTTTACTCACAGAAACATCATGTACAGCTTATTGGCTGGTGTTCCTTAATAGTTATAAAGAAATGCTTCATTTTGCATTATAGTCACTATGATGAAAATACTCTTAAAAATAATTCTATATCCAAGTCCATGAAACTTACACATCTTCCTCAGGCACGCTGGAAGTTGGAGTTATTTTCCTCTTCTCACTCCCTAACTTTGTTTCATGCACAATCAAATTTGAGTGATGCAGTACTAACAGAATATGAACTCTTTTTTGAATGATAGTCAAACTGAACACCACGATAAGTGGGTTTATTAAATCGTTCCCCTCCTGTGGCATCCTGCTCTAGATTGAAATTCGGTTTAATTTTGATGCACAGAAATTTTACCCAATAAAGCTAAAGAGCTCAGATGTTATGCTATGCCTGAGAGAAAAAAGTTATAACAGCATGAAACACCTCTCTTCTTCTTCTCTTTTTTTTTTTTTTTTTTTTTTTTAAAAAAAGCTTAATGTCCTTTAACCTGGTTGGTCATATGACAATGAATGCATTTGATCTCAGGTTTGATAGAGCTCAAAGTTACTCAACATTTGTCTTCTCAGGATAAGGGAAAGCTCAAAAAAACCTTATCCAGGTAACATCCTAAGCGATATTCGAACTCATGACCTGTTGAATGTGAGGCAGACATGCTTCCACCACACTATTCAGGTGGGCTAATGAAACAGTATGTGAAAGAGTTATAGAGCATATAAGAAATCAATTAACAGAAACAAAAAGTTGTAACATCATGCAAAATCGCATAATTGAAAATTTGATGTTACTTAAAATACATCTTCACATTCTTACAACAGGCTTTAATTTGAAACATTATGATGGTGCCAAAAGTATTCCTCTGCAGCTTACTAGAAGCAGTGCTCTATGCACAGTTTGATATGGCTGGACTAATAATAAATGAAGCAATCATCAAATTATTATTTATTTTTATAATGTTAAGTATGACAAATTTAACCATCACAAAGTAAAACAGTGTACATGTTTATGATTGTTTTGTTGTCAACAATTACCCCTTGAAATGAGCACACAACTAGAGCATCAGTGCTTGAACTAACAATTATTAAGCAGAGCAAACACCACAGTTTTTTAAGTGACTAAATGAAAAGGATGATTAGTATGTATTGACATTTAATTTAAATAAAATGCCAAATTTGGTATTTTTCTAATTTTTTTTATTTTTTTTAATACAGGGTATCCTAAAACACATTTCTGTTGAAATCTTGGTATCAAATGTTTGATTGGAGTGCAATACCATTGTTATCTATGCACTAAATAGAGAAAGTAAAAATCACAGGTATAATCTATTTGGTATTGAGCTCTTCCCATCAAGCTTCCACTGGGATGCATACCTGACAGATACAAAAGTAAATTGTAGTGTGTAGAAAAAGTTATGTAATTGTTATACTTTTCATGGCATGTAAAGGTAATTATTGCGTTAATAAATTTTGCTTATAATACTTAATATTATGTGCGCCTGGGTAGTGTGGAGGTAGCATGTCCGCCTCACATTCAACAGGTCCTGAGTTCAAATCTCGCTTAGGGTGAGTTACCTGGATAAGGTTTTTTTTTCAGGGTTTTCTCTTATCCTGAGAAGATTAGTGCCAGGTAACTTAAAGTTTGCAAGATCATTTGGGCATCATTTCACCGATTTCATTCATCGTCCCATAAGACGATGTAAAGTACATTAAGCTACAAAGAAAAACTTAATAATATTAATCAAAGTGAAGTAGGGAACAGCTTGAGCACTTTGCATAATGATTGTTTTTGTGCCTTGTGTACTGTTTGTGAATTTTTTTTCAAAGCAACCTACCTCTCTCTCTCTCTCTCTCTCTCTCTCTCTCTCTCTCTCTCTCTCTCTCTCTCTCTCTCTCTCTCTTTTTATTTATTTTTTTTTTATTCTTCTTCTTTTAGGAATGCATGTATGAATATTATATGTTGGTTTTTTACTTAACCATTTATGTTTTGTTACAGAGAAGATGGTTCCTTTGTCATACACAATGTTCCTTCAGGATCTTATGTGGTGGAAATATTTAATCCAAACTATGCATATGAGCCAGTTCGAGTGGAAATAAATTCCAAAGGAAAATACAGAGCAAGGAAAGTTAATTACATTCAGACATCTCAAGTTTTACCAATGCCATATCCATTAAGGATGAAGCCACTAAGCCGCTTCAGATATTTCCAAATCAGAGAACAGTGGAGGGTTACAGACTTCCTGTTCAGCCCAATGGTATGTACGTTTATAATTGCCATACTACAGTGGCTGCCCCAAAAGTACCTAACCTGTTGTTTCAAACAATGGTAAAAAGTACAAACCTTAGAAACCTTTAGTTAGAAGTTTAACTAGTTTACATTGTTTAGCATTTGTTTGGTAGCCATCATTAGTGAATGCTCTCAGCGAATCTGTAAACATGGATAAAACTGGTCATCATTATGTGATATAATACTTTCATTTGAAAGGTCTTAGTCCAACTAATATTAAAGCTGAGCTAGATTCTACTTTGGGGGGAGTCTGCTCCTTTGTTTACAACAGTGAAATATTGGGTGGCAGAATTTAAGCGCGGCCGTACAAGCTGCCAAGATGAACATCACAGTGGTCGATCAAATGAGATAACCAGTCCAGAAATTGTAAAGAAAATCCACAAAATGGTATTGGATGACCGTTGATTGAAAGTGCATGAGCTAGCAGACATTGTAGGCATTTCAAAAAGTTCTGTACCTCTCATACTGACTGAAAATTTGGATATGAGAAAGTTGTATGCAAGGTGGGTGCCACATTTGCTCACAAAAACAGCATCGTGAGGATGTTTTAATCAAGCGTTTGGCAGTGTTTTACTGCAATAAAGCTGAGTTTTTGTGTCAATTCATAACAATGGATTGGAAGGGAAGAATTGGCTCCAAAGAAGACAAAATCAATTCCATCTGCAGGCAAGGTCATGGTGTCAGTTTTCTGGGATGCTTGCAGGATAATTTTCATTGATTATCTCAAAAAACTAAAAGTAACCTATGGCGAATATTATGCAAACTTGTTACAACGTTTGTGTGATAAAATGGAGCAAAAACGACAGCATTTAGTGAAAAAGCAAGTTTTGTTTCAACAAGACAATGCACCAGTTCACACGTCCATTATCGCCATAGCCAAAATCAATGAGTTAAAGTTTGAATTGTTTCCTCATGCACCCTTTTTGCCAGATTTAGCCCCTCTCTGATTATTTTCTGTTTCCAAACTTGAAGAAATGGCTTGATGGTGGAAAATTTGCCAACAATGAAGAGGTGGAGTCTGCAGTAGATAGTTATTTTGCAGACCTCGATAGTTCTCACTATAAACAAGGTATCAAAGCTATTGAACATTGCTGGGAAAAGTATATCGAGCTTAAAGGAGACTATGTGGAGAAATAAAGATGTTTTTCCCCAAAATTGTTGTGCTTTCTTTGTTAGGTTGGATACTTTTGGGACAGCCCTCATATGTGTTCTAAAAATAAAATAATTGACAGGACTCATTGATATGGAGAAAATTACTGTTACTATGTATGTACATAAACCTAATTTGATTACATTTTTGCAGCAAGCGTTGAGAGTAATATTCTTGTTTTTTTGGTTCCAGGTTTTGATGATGGTTTTACCTTTAGTTTTAATTATGGTCCTTCCAAAGATGATGAATGATCCAGAGACAAGAAAAGTAAGAAAGAAATTAATTCTTAACAATTTTGTAGAATGATGGGAAAATTTTGGAAAGGACTATTACCAAACTTTGAGTTTGGCTTGATGTTAGATGTGTTCAGTTGTTTCTCTATTTGAAGTTTTTCAGCAAGTAGTATTTTGTAAGAAACTGGTTTTATATTTGTTAATATTAGTTACTTTGTGCAAAGTTTGAATATGGAGGTTTTGTTACATAGACATTATTTAAGAGGGCATTTGTTTCGGCTTGGTGATTCTTGCAAGGAATAATGGAGTTGGTTTTATCGAGCATATATGTACAACATTCATAGTAGATAGAGAAGGTATTCTATTCCACCCAAAAATTTGATACTGAGATTTCACCGGGAATGTGTGTTTTGAGACCCCCCAAACAAAAAACAAAGCATTTTTAGAAAAAGGTCACAGAGAGACAGAGTGTGTGTGTGTGCGCGTGCATGCATGTAGTATAACTCAAAAATGTAAAGCCCCGTTAAATACCAAACTTGGCATTTAAATTCAGTATTTCCCAAGGATGTGTCAAACAGATGTTCAAGAATGCCCACCCCCCTTCCCCCACCCCAGACTACCTTTTACATGGAACAATTTTTGAAATTTTTGATTTTCTCAAAAATGGTTTTAAAAATATTGCTTAAAATACTGCCAATTAAAGATATTTACATGATAAATAAAAAGTATATCTAGAATTTCCCGGGAGTAGCCTCTAAAGTCCCCTTCATTCTGAAGACTCTTGCATAACTGTTAAACTGTAAGAGATAGACAAAAACTTACTGCACAAAAAATGTAAATATTTTTAAAACACACAATTTATGTCCTTTACATTAATGTTGTGAAGGTAACTGTTTCTGAGACATTCCTTAATATTGGTTTTAATTTTGAAATGCTTATACTTTTCTCAGTCAGAAAGTTACCCATGTTTTCTGGTCAAGCAAATAAGCAAATTTCAATGACAATCATGTAATGCTAGTTTCTAAAACATTTGACTATCACTTTAACATAGGGCATTCCTTTAGTTCACTTCTGCATATAAGGAACTAAGTAATAAGACAATGCTTATCTCGATTAGCATGGAGTAGAAAGAAGAACAATGTTTTGCAAGAAGTTTGTGTGTAGAACAGCTAGAGAAATTCATGTGAGTGTAAGACATCAGATTTTTTATGCTCCTAGCATTGTGTTTCTTCAATTGATCTCATCATATCTGGCAAATGCTGGGGTGGTACTCTTGACCTGGAACATTTCCTTTCCAAATTTCCTTTTCCAGTTGCCATTTCATCACCAGTGTCACTGCCTATGCCATATGAAATAAGAGCAGGCTTGAATACTATTTTTAAAAAATCTGATGTGTTCCATTCACATAACTTTCTCTACATCTCTGCAACAAATTATTTTAAAAAGTTTATTCTTCTGTTTACTTAATGCTAACCGAGAAAAAATTGACAGTAAGATTGTTATTACTGCTTACTTGGAAGTAGAAGGGAAATAAGGGAATACATTAGGCTAAATCGGTATTCAAATCTTTTAAAAGCTGGTTGCTATGTGATTGAAGTGCCTTTGTTTATAATTACAGGAGTTTGTAAATTCCCACATGAGAAAAGTATAAGTATTTTAAACCTGAAACTATTAACAAGGAATATCTAAAAAATGGTCAACTCCACGAAAAAATGTATATAACATAAATTGTGTGTTAGCGAGCTCTATATTTATGTAAAGTTTTTGTCTTAACTCATACGGTTTGCCAGCTATGCAAACTTCTGCAACATTTATCCAGAATAAGCATGTCTTCAGAGGCTATTCCCAGAAAATTGAAGTATATATTTTATTTGTCGCATAAATATATTAAATATAAGAGATTATAATCAAAATTTTTGAGAAAATAAAAATTTTTGTGTTGCATCCTTGGAAGATACTAAACTTAAATACCAATTTTGGTATTTTACAGACTTTTTGTTTTTGAGTTATCGTGTTCACACACACACACACACGGCATATTTCTGAAAAAACTTTTTTTTTTTATATAGGGAACCCTAAAATGTATATTTTAGGTGAAATCTTGGTATCAAATTTTTGGGCAGAATGCAATATCTTCTCTATTCACTATGTACATAGTGTATGTAGAGAAAATAAAAATTATATCTTGGTTTTGCTGTGATAGTAAATGCCCCTTTCTGTGGCAGATGTGATATCTTCGTAGGCTTTTTAAAATATATGACCAAGACTTTATGTTGTACTGCAGTGTCTTGTTTGTGTAGAAAAATTTTAGATGAAAGCACATAAAATCAGGCAAATTTGGTATTTTATCCCACAGTTGCTTGTTCAGCACAAAAAAAAAAAAAGAGAAACATGAGCTTAAAAATTGACTTTTCCCCCATTTTGTGTATTAAATGCTGTTATTACTGTATTCATATGTATGGAGCAGCTGCTCTTAGTTGAATAATTGTTTTGCTCTACCATCTATGTAGCGATAAATTATCAAAGCCACCCATGAAAGACCTCCATTTAAACAGGGTTAATCTTTTTTTCAGGAAATGGAGCAGCTGAACAACTTCAAATATGACATGCCTGAAGTATCTGAAGTCCTGACTTCATTTTTTGCTGGTGGTGAGAAACAAAAGGCACGAGCTGTGAAGCCAAACAAGAAAAGACAATAGTTAAATTGGATGATAGTTTGGTCATAATTTGCAAAAGCAGTATTGTTTGGTTGAAAGAGACTGGAGTTTCTTACAGTACATAATATGAACCTCAAACAGGATTGCCTATTACTGAATTTTGGAGTATCAGTTTTATATTCAATTAAGAATTCTTTATAATATTTATAAGCTGAAATGGCAGCTGAGTATGTAATTGGTATGACATTTAAAGTATTTTTTGCAAGAACACACTATTCTAAATGCAGTTGTCTGAACATCCTTTGAATACTAGTAGTGAACAGAAAAGAAAGAGAAAATCCTATGGCCTAAGAAATAGGAATAATGAAATCCTAAGAGGAAGCAACATTTGCAGAAGACATATTTAAGATAGTATCTGCTCTACAAAGGTTTGAACCTCAAATTTACTTTGCATCAGTAGCTTGTTATTTTTATAAAGTCAGGTCACACACACAGGTAATTATTGTATTATTACTGCACCATTATAGTGAAGCAAATTAATTTACTCTTTTATTGTTACAAACATTTATAGTCAGCAACTGCATGGTGCTCATTCAATCATGCTGCACTTGTTTGCACTGCACAGAATTTTTTTCTACAGAATTTGACTCAAGTTAAATGGTTTGTCTTGTGTTCATTTGCAGGCAAGCCTGTAATCTTCTGAATGGCTTAGTGAGTTTTTTTGAATGCAGGGAGGAACAAACAGCATGCAAGCCTGCCTAGTTTGTCACACTCTGCATTCACAAAAATTGAATAGAAATCATATCAGTATTTCTCAGAACTAGTCTAATCAGCAACTTAAACAAGGCAAGTAATGCTGGTATAAAATGTTAAAAGACAGGTACTATTCTGGTAATCAGTATAATCAAAATTGAATTGGTCATTATAGAAAGGATGTTATTCCAAAATCATAATTTTTCAGGAATCAATAAAATCAGGGGGAAAAAAAAAACTAGAAATAAAGGATTTTTAAATTGAAATGTAAGTTGCTGTGTCTATAACAATAGCTGGAATAAAAACCTTTCTAATGAGAAAAATGGACATGTGGTACAGAAGCTTTTCTGTGGCAATAGCATATTTTTGGCAATTTTGGAATAAAGCACTTTCTACGATGACTCTTAATTGTATCTATATCCAAATTTAAAGTATATATAAAGGGAAAAGCATTCAAGAGTACATATATGTGAATGAAAGAAGAAACAACTGAATTGCAGATAATGGCTGCGAAAGTGTTAAACTAGGGCACAAGAAACATAATGCACAGCTAAAAACTAAGTGTCACATGTAGTGAAAGTATATTTACGGTCAGTCTTCCACATCTGCAGACTGAGAATGGTAGAGAGATGGAAAGAAAACTATGTCCTGTGAAACCTGTGTTACACTAGTGTACTGCTTTATTTCTTTGCACTTGATATGTATCTTGTGCTAAACTGGACATCTTTGTACGTGACACCACAAAATTTGCAATTAATATAAAATGCCTTGTGATTTTACTGTTTATAATTGGCTTACTTGTCATTGCACATAGCTTTTTAAACTCCAGGGGTACATTAATTTAATTTGTCGCCCCATTTTTTATGAAATTATTTTACAATGGTATAAAAGGTTTTTTTATAGTTAATGCTGTTAATATTGATGTACAAAATTTCAAGGTTCAGTACCATTTGTTTCCATTATGTTTTAAAACAAAAGTCTGTCCTTCAGTTCCTTACCTAAACTTGATATTTCACTTGTGATGGCAAGAAAAAAAGTTAACTGGAATCTAAAACAAATTTTAATCATAAAAAACTAATTTTCTTACTTCATCAAATCCTCTTCTATTTCTGTCTACATCTATAAGTTTAAATGGCATTGTTAATATTTTCAATCTCATTCAAATTTTCTATGTAATAAATATAATGCTTCACATTTAAAAGCAAATTGCCTTTTTTTCTTTTATATAAGTGCAGAAAGGGGCAGTTCAAGTAAAAAGAAAGAAAAGCAAAAGCAAGTTTATTTTTATGGCAACCCCACAAACTAATTGCAGTTCTGTGTTCTATGAATTTAAATTAATTAGCGAGTTGATTTCAATTGATGGAACACATCACTGTCACAAAGTCCACCATATATTAGTAATAATACTCATATGAAGTTTGCTTTATGCTCCTGTATTAATATTTATTAAATACCATTACATAATTTATTGATAAGGCAGCATTTACCTTTATGGGCAAGAGTGCACAGCTTGTATTACAAAAATAGTGGTAAATTTTCAATCAGTCTTGAGTATTCATCTTTGGATTCATATGTTGTAGATATGAAGGACTGACTGTAATGCTTAAGATTAAACACTGTTCTTGACATGTTTCAGAATCATTGTAATTTTGTTTTTGTTTACTCAAAATTAAGTATTATGTTAAAATGTTAGTATTCAACATTCTTTAGTATTCAACATTCATGCAGTTAATTCGAAAAACTGCTTAATCCTTTTTTTCTTTGCATTGTATACCCATTTATTAGCACAAAAGTTGTTTGCTACAGCACTAATGTGAGTAAAGAGTTGTCATTGGAATGTTAATAGCTTGGATGGATTCTTTCAGCATAGCCTCTGTTACGGTCTAATGCCTGCTTGCTACTTCATAGTTCAATAACAATAAATTTTACAACTGCAAAAAATTAAGAATTATTGAACACGGTTGCTATAGAGCTATATTCTATCACCTCTTGTTTTCAAAAGCCTGAAAGAAATTCCAGAGGCTCAACAAAGGGTTGTGAAAGCTTCTAATTAAAGCAAATTGAGTGTTAAAGAAGTTGTTGATGTTTAAAATATTTATTAAATTAACACTAAAAAATATGTTAACAAAATATTAATGCATTCTACAAATTAATGCACTGCTTAAATTGGCAAAAAATGTATTATTATGTTACATACTGTAAATATTTACAAAGATTTGACAAGATATCCGTAGAACGCAAGAGTAAGAAATGCATTTGTAAAAATGGCTTCCTTTTAAGTTATTTGCTTGTATATATATGTTTTGGGTCACACTAGATGTGTTCCCCTGCCTGGAAAGAAAGGAAAAGAATAAGAATCATTATGTATGATAATCACTTTATACAATTTATTTTGCCAATTTCATATTTAGAAAAACAGAATTTATTTAATTATCTCAATATCATGATGGTTCTGTTGAGCCATTTTATGTTTTTCTAAGAAAAGAAAGAAAAACCCAATTTACAATAAAAGTTCAAGAAATCCAAAGAGAAGTAACATGGAAATTTGCTCTTTTATTTTCATAATTACTTTTTTTTTTCTCTCTCTCTTGAAGTAATTAAATAAATTTGTAATACTGTTGGCAGTATTTTTTGTATAAATTGATGTTTGCTGGGATAGTTTTATTATACCTCCCCCAGCATATAATAATTAGGTAAACAGGAAGTCTGCAATATTCTCATTACTTCAAACAAATGATAGTCACAAAGGATTTTCCTACTGTAAATAAAGTGAACACTTATGTTTATAAATGAACTGTATTTATACTTCTAAAATTAAAGCAGTTGAAAGACTTCTCTTTATATCTGTCTTATTATTTTATGTTTATGATGTCCTAGAATAATTGATTTAGTAGGGCTTTCCCTAGATGATTATTAAAATGTTTGTTAGTAATTTCTGTTTTAACAATATTTATATCAAGGTTAGGACCTAATTTTGAATATGAGTTAAGGAAAATTATTGTTTTATCTAAATTAAGACAATTAGGCTTAATAGGAATTTTATCTATAGGGTGTGTGCAAGTTTTATTCGTAACATCTTTAGAAGGGAAATTTGTTAAGAATTTGAACTATACTCATTAAAAAATGTCTAATGTAAAGGGGTGTAGGGGATTTTCCTGAAAGTCTTCATGTTGCATTCTTGAAAAATACTGAACTTGATATTCAAGTATTTAAACGACTTTTCATTTTTGAGTTACACTGTCCCAGATACATACATTCATGGATGTTTTTCTAAAAATCTGGTGTTCCATTCACATTATTTTCTCTAGTTATTCTGCAACAGATTATTCTAACAAAAGTATTCTTCTTTCTATTTCGTGTTGATCAAGATAGCAGAAATGGTCTTATTACTTAGTTGCTTATTAGTAGAAGGGAAATAAGGGAATACATGATGCTAAAGTGATAGTCAATTTTTTTTTTTTAAATTGTCCTATGAGAGTATCTTTGATATTCGGTTCTGTTTCATGGCCAGGAGTAAAACAAAAGAGATGACATGGATGAGGTCTTCCCATTTGAGAAAAGTTTAAGTACTTTAAAATTGAATATAACAGAATATCTTGGAAATGGTTAGCTCTTAAAAAAAAAACAACTTTACATGACATCCATTGTGTGTTTTAATGAGATCTACACTGTGTGGTAAGTATTTGCCCATCTCTTACAGTTCACCATTTATGCAAAAGTCATTCAGAATGAAGAGGACTTCCGGGGCTATTCCCAGAAATTCAGGATACACATTTTATTTACTATGTAATTATCTTTAACATACTACACCTTAATAAAAAATTGTTAGCCCTTTTCTAGAAAATTCCATGTAAAGAGTACTTTGGGTCAGGGTTTTCCTGAATTTCTTTGTGTCACATCCTTGGAAGATACTCAATTTAAATACCAAGTTTGGTATTTAACCGACCTTTTTAAGCTATGCTGTCCATAGGCATACACCTGGACCTTTTCCTAAGCATGCATTTTTTTGATTCAGAGGGCCTCAAAACACGCCTAGCGACCTTATTTTATCTCTCATTCTGATACAAATATCTGAGAATGAAAGAAGGGGAAACTTAAAGTAGAGCATAACATAAAACAATGAGAGTCAAAATAGCTGGTAGACAGGGCTAGAAAAAACATGGAGAGAACAGAAATGGTGATTTTTGCAGGTTAGAATAAAAAAAATTGTTTTTGAAAGAAATTAAAGATAGAATACAAGAAATAGAGGAAATTTAGAAAACAGACAAATGCTAATGGAATGGGAAAGTGATAAGCATGTACGTAGATCATTGTAGTAGGAAAGAGAAGGCACAGCTTGGATGAAAACCGAATGAAATATCTAAAATGGCTGAGAGTCAGAGAGAGGAAATGTGTGAATTGAATGGGAAAAGGGTGGGGACTAAAAGAGTACAGTGTACCATTTAACAAAATGTAGAGAATTAGTTTGCTGGAGGGGGAAGAATGGGATATGTTTAATAAAAATCTTAAAAATGATATCGAGAAATGAGAAACAAGACTAAAGGGGAATTTCTGAGCTGAGTAAAAGAAAAGTGGATGGGGAGAACAAAGGAAGCGAGAATTAACAAAGGCTACAAGAAAGAAGAAGTTAGGACCAACAGCAACTACTCAGTCAACTGTCAGAATATGCCAGGCAAGCTGAGATTTTGGACATAACATAAGAGTAGGTAATGAAAAAAATCTGATGTGTTAAATTCACATGACTCTCTACATCTTGGTAAAAAACTTGTTAAAAAGCTTATACTTCTATCTACTTCATGCTGATTGAGATAAACAAAGCAGAAATGCCATTATTTGCTTTCTTGTTAAGTAGAATGAAAATAAGAGAATACACTTAGGCTTAAGCGATAGCCAAATCTTTTAAAAGCTGGTAGCCAAGTGGTTGAAATCTGTTTCTTTGCATTGCCAGGAGTTGGCAAATTCCCATATGTGAAAAGTTTTAATATTTAAAAAAAACAAACTAATAGCAAGGAATATCTCAAAAATGATCAACTCCATAAAAAAAAAATGTGAGACATTAATTATGTGTTTTAACAAGATCTACATTTTTTATGCTGCAAGTTTTTGTTTATCTCTTATGGTTCAACAGTTGTGCAAAATTCATCCAGAATAACAAGGTCCTCAGAGACTATTCCCACAAATTTTATTTGTCATGTAATTATCTTTAATATGCATCATTTTAATCAAAATTATTAGAGCCTTTTTTGAGAAAATAGTTTTTTGAATTTTTTTCCATGTAAAGGGTAGTTTGGGGTGGGGATTTTTGTCTCAATTGTGTCACATCTTCGGAAGATACTAAACTTAAATATCAAGTTTGGTATTTTACTATTAATTTTTGAGCTATCACATTCACAAACACACAGACATTTTTCTAATTTTTTTTAAACAGGATACCCTAAAACATATATTTCTGGTGAAATTTCTATTGAATTTTTGGGTGGAGTGCTATATCTTCTTTACCTATGTATCAGGTACTATGTAGAGAAAGTAAAAATGGACATTGTAATTTATGTACAAATATCATTCATTCATCTCTCAAAACCAATACATAGAGTTAATGCATCGCTTATGTATTATAAATGCCAGTTTGTGTATATATTTATGAGGGGAATATTTACATCTGTTGCAATAAGGAGGATTGCGAGAACTTGAATAATTATTACGTTTGCTCAGGAACTTGGTCACATCGAAATCTGCTGTGTGCCATGCGAGAAAAGCAATGTATTTATAATATGTATATATATATATATATATAGTTTGTAAATGCACTCTGTTAGCTGGAGCACTAAACTATTCAATGTTGGAACTCGCCTTTAGAATGCAGATCTTTCTGCATGTATAGTGTCCTTGCAGTATCATGGGGAAGTATGAAAGGTAGGAATCTGTAATTTTGCTTCAAATGCTAGATAAATCAGCAAGAATTGGGCAAACACAAAAAGCTGGCAGGAAAGAGAAAATTATGGAGAATAGGAATGGGAAACACATGGAAACTAGAAGGAAGAAATAACACGGAAATTAGTATAAGGCGTAGAAGAGAAGACATAGAAATACAAGAGATTAGATATGGAAATTGGGGAAGAGAATGGTACGTTGGCCATTATAACAGACGTGAAAAAGAAGGGATTTGCTTGGATGAGAATGGGGTCAACATTCTCAAGAGGGATAATAGACAGTGAAACAGGAATATGTGAACTGTACAGTGGAAGGGATAGCAAAGTAAATTATCTGATAGAATGTAAAGTATGAAGGAAAAACCTAGAACAAAATTGTAGCTATAAAAAAGTTAATGGAAAGAGAAAAGGCGATTCAGATTCAGAAACATGGAGCTTCTAAGGAAATAAAACAGTAAGGGTTATAAGAAAAGAATGAAAAACAGAAGAGGGGTTAGATGAAGGGCTAACCAGCACAGCTAGAAGGTCTGGGCACCATGCAAGCTAAACATAACACAATTTGTACATAGTCTTAAGCTAAGTATATAGGAATTTTGAATAACAAAGTTATGCAAATAAATTCAATTGAATTCAAATAAGAGTCCCTAAGAGCTGGAAGAAGCATGATCTCGGCGTATGGGTTAAAAGATTGCTCACTTCTGCCATATGCATGTGGATATGGGAGATCAGCGATCATTATTTCCTTATTCTATTGCAGATCACATCTCCAATAGTCTGAATTATCTTGCTTCATGGATGCTTCTCATTGTACCAGAAAATGAATTCCCATTTTACTTCCAAAAAGTCCACATTTTGATGACCTCTTGTTCCAAAAGTAGAAGTAATTACAAGGACTATAGTTTCTGTGTTTCTGCTTAAGGTTTTAACATGTTTTAGCTGACAGCTACATTTCCTGCCATCACAAGTTAATATGATGCTTTTCTTGATACTTGATTACACAATACTTGATTTAAGGTACAAGGCCAATGTACTTGATTTGAATGAATGAGTTGCACACACATTGTGCCAGTGGAGGGGAAGGTCAGGGCTCTTATCATCGAAACCATCAGGTGACAGTTTGGTTTTTGACTTCAATGTTCCACACTGCTATTTAATGCTATATAGGATGGTCGTCTGCACTGATAGTAACATTTAAGAAACAATGTTTTTTTCCCGTAATCTCTTACTTGTTATAATTTGGAAGGGGATCAATGAAGAAAGAACTAGACATTTATGCAATTTAAATATGTCAGATGAGTTTGTTAATTTAATTAAGGATGATAATTTTTGCTAGGATGGTTTATTTTAGCAATTGACACAAATTGTGATAAAAAAAAGAAGGCAATTAAAATGCACCTAACTTCATAAAATCAACACCAAACCACAATGAAAAACTCCACGTAATAAATTTATCCACACAAACTAATAATGAAATAGCTACAATAAATTAAGGCTTAAAAACTTGCATATCTCACTCAAACAACACTGAGAATTTAATAACAGACATAGGATGAAGAAAAAACAGCCATCACAAATAAACGTGAGAAAGTCCTAAAAATATGAACACAAACCATAATTTTCCAGGCAAACAAACTATCTATACCTAAATCAAAACCAGTTATATACACAGAACTATCACTTACTACAGGTAAACAGCAGAGAGTAAAAATATGAAAATAAATATATATAATTATAAAATATTCATACATAATCATGATTCAAGCTTCAGGCCTTTATGTGATAATTTCTGAGCAATTCATAAGCTTGTTCTTTTATCAACACATCACTGGAAGTGCTTTGAAGAAGATAGCTTTTCTTCATAACTTTTCCACCATTATTAAACCCTTGAGTTGATGAAATGAGAAAGAGAGAAGGTGATATGATATGGTATCATAATTCCAATTAACTTATATTTACATAAACACATTTTGAAGTTTATAGTTTTGATTTATTTTAATAACTGAGTTACAATAGTCACATCAAATGTTCATTTTCACTTTCTCACAATAAAATTAACATTCTGATGTTCAATAATCAGTCTATCAGTCTGCAATGTTTGTATCCTCCACTGTCCTGCCATTCTTCGTGTATAACAGATATACCACTTCAACAGCTCCACATAAGTGGCTTGCTAGGAATTCATCAGTTCTTCATTGCTCTTCTATCTTACACAGTCCTATAACAACATATTACAGAAATTAAATTTAATAACAACAACAACAATAATAATACAGAGAAGCAGCAGTAATACGCAAACTGCAATATTATTATTTTTACTTTCTCTACATGTACTACGAGGGGCATACTGAAGGTCATGAGCAACACTGTTTTACAATCTTAATATTTATTTTTAAGCCAAACCAAATATATCATCATAATCTACAGACTTTCTTTCACTTTTCGACATAGTCTCCATTGTTTTGCACACATTTTTCCTATCGTTCTACAAGTTTAAAAATGCCCTTGTGATAGAACTCTGTTCCAGCTGCCCGCAGACCCTGACGTACTACTTTCCGAATATCCTCCAGCGTCTCGTAGCGTTGGCCACGCATCTGCTCCTTCACAGAACCGAAAAGATGGTAGTCGGAGAGTGCCAAGTCGGGACTGTAGGAAGGATGTGGAAGAGTTTGCCCTGAACTTCTCCATAGTGGCACGGGCAGTAAGCGGACGCACATTATCCTGTTGAAGGATGATCCTCTTTCCAGGGCGTTTATCACGCAAAGCCCGACGGAGCTTCAGAAGTGTCTTGATGTAGCGGGCAGAATTTATGGTTTGTCCAGGTTCAAGAAAGTCAACCAGAATGCAACCTTGTGCATACCAAAAGACACTTCCCAAAACTTTTCTTACAGACTGCACTGTCTTCGCTTTCTTCTTCGATTGTGAGTTCAAGTGGTGCCATTCCATACTCTGACATTTCGTTTCTGGCTCATAGTGATGGAACCAGCTCTCATCTCCAGTCACAATACACGTCAAAAATTCATCACCTTCATTATGAAATCTCTGAAGAAGGTTTTGTGCAATGGTTCTTCTCTGAAGTTTGTGGTCTTCAGTCAATAAACGGGGGACCCAACGGGCACAGACCTTTCGATAACCCAAGCTGTGGATCATTTCTTGCACTATGTCCTATTCCAAGTTGCGCAGCAATTTCATTCACAGTGAAACGCCTATCTCCTGCAATGAGCTCATCAACTCTTTCCTTGTTGCGTTCTGTAGAGGCAGTTCGAGGACGCCCGCTACGAGGCGCATTTTGCAGACTCGTGTTTCCATCTTTGAAATGTTTCACCCATCTTCTAACACTGCAGGCACCCATGCAGACACCTCCATATGCACGAAGTCTGAGATGAATTTCAGGAGCAGATTTTTCTTCTTTCACAAGGAATTCAATGACAGCACGCTGTCGAAACGAAACATCAATGTCAGCCATTTTTCAAACACCGTCTGTGGTCACGTGATAGAAGCTAATGATGTCACAATATGTCAACATGTGGCTTAAAGTCTGTAGATTATGATCCTGCAATTCGTTTTGCATTGTTGAAATTTAAATTTTTACAATGGGTTGCTCGTGATTTTCAGTATGCCCCTCGTATGTACATACTGTTTATAGAGAAGGCATTGTATTGCACCCCAAAATTTGATAACGAAATTTCACTGGAAATATATGTTTTCAGACCCCTGAAACCAAAGAAAGCATTTTTAGAAAAATGTCCATGTGTGTCTGTCTGCCTTTGGACAGCGTAGCTCAAAAATGAAAAGTTTGTTTAATACCAAACTTGATATTTAAGTTCAGTGTCTTCCAAGGATGCAACACAAAGTTTTCAAGAAAATCCCTCCATCCCCAACTACCCTTTACATGGAAAAATTTTGACTCTCTCAAAAATGGCTCTAAAGATTTTGATTAAAATACTGTATATTTACATCACAAAAAAATGTATATCTTGAATTTTCTGGGAATAACCTCTGAAGACATCTTTATTCTGGATGAATTTTGCGGAATTTTGCATAACTGATAAACTGAAAGAGCTTGTTAAAACACACAATTTATGTTATATACATTTTTTTTTTGTGGATTTGACAATTTTTAAAAGGTTCCTTCTTATTGGTTTCAGTTTTAAAATACACTTTTCTCATATAGGAATTTTTCAACTCCTGGCCACACAAACTAAGGAACTTTAATCACATAGCACTAGCTGTTAAAACATTTGTCTATCACTTTAGCTTGTGGTACTCCCTTATTTCCCTTCTACTTATAAGAAAGCAATTAATACAACCATTTCTGCTAATTTTTTCTCAAATACCATGAAGTAAATAGAATTAGATTTTTTAACAATAATTCATTGCAGAGATATACAGAAAGTCATATGACTGAAATACATCAGATTTTTATGACTTGGTTTCAGCTCTTGCTCAGCCCAGTCATAAAATCCTAACACAATAAAAATGGTTAACACCTAATGGGAATAAAAAACCAATAACATAATCTCCTCTGTTTTTATTACTCAATCGAAACAACTTTTTTCATTACTCCACACCTACAGTACCCTATTTTTTACCCTTGGCCGGGATCACCTGTAACTGCCAAGGTTGTCCCCTGCTAACAGTCCAGTCCAGTCGAAGGTCGAAAATAAGGTACAGTATAAAATCAAAACTCAATCATCCATTTGTTGTACCCACTATTTTTAGTTCAAAATATTCTAATAAAAGTAAATATAATATTCTAAGTAAATTCCTAATAAGAGACTTATCTCCAAAAAGTTCTTTATGTGCACAACATTCATTTCGAGTATTATTGCATCTAGATGAACACAAATACAAAATCTGACAGACATCTAATTCTGTAGGTTTATATACTGGTTTTAACAGTTTTATAATTGTGTGATTTCATGTCCTGATGTCCAAAAATGATAGGCAACTGCTGAGTTTTCTGTTTGCTTGTATTTTAGGTTTCTCATGTGTTCCTTTAATCTGGTCAACTGTAACCATGGTATTATACCATATCTATAGGGAATTATATTAAATTATTAGGTGTGTTGAAATTAATGAGTAGCAGTATATATATTTTCCAAGCTGTATACCTGTAACTATTCTTACTGTTTTTAATAAATGTACTTGTTTTCCCACTTTATGTCTGTCCTTCCCAAAAATATACTGCTACAGTTGACTACCGTTTATAAATTGGGATGTAATGCAATCAATTCTGATTTAAGGAAATTAGCTCATTTGTAACTTTTATAGTTCCTACAGATATAAGACCCAATTACTGCATGATCTTCAAAGCAGTGACTACTCAACAAATATCTGCAGGTGTAAGAAACTTCAAATGAAATGTATTTTATAATTTTATTTAGTAGATGAATCTTTGAGAGTATTAAGTTGACTCTCTACTTTGCATTTCATTAAATATTTTATTCTAAAGCTCCAGCTCAGGAGGTATTTATACTTAAACTTGGTAAACACTTTTATAATGAAAACACATTTCAGTTTGATTGGTCACTAGTGAAGAGTTTAATAGTTCTGCAGAGGCATAGATACCTGGCGTGCTTCTCAATAAGGGTTCAAAATTGCACAGAAGAATGTCAAAGTTTATTAAATGGTGTTATTATTTACGTTAAAGATGCCTAAGCGATTTTTGGGGGGGAATTTTTCAAATGATGACCAATGTTGTCTAATGTTTCTTTCATAAGAACCATAATCCATATTTTATATTTCTTAGTCTGAACACTTCCTGAAAATATTTCTGCCAATCATACTTTCACTTGGCGAGCTGACTGAGTTAATGCATATGAATCAATAATAAATACATGCTGTGGAGTAGAAAACATATGCTGAGCTACTAATAACTGAACTACACCACATCACTGACAAATCAATAATGCACTTCCAGAGCAGAGCAAAACTGTGTCAAAAGCGTGACTTTGTTTACAGCAGCTGTGGGGAATCATGTGTCCACACGCCCAGTGGAAAAATACCACACAGCTGGTTTGGAGGTTTTTTTTGACTCACTTCATAGCTGCACTTCTACTTTGTTAGAAACTCAGCAATTATTGTGCCATCCTTGTAAGACTACAAAGCTTTTATTATATATTTATTTTAGGAAAATGTGTCCACATTATAAACATATATGAAACTATCCTTGAATTCAATACATTTCACAATCACATTCCCATTATATGTTGCTGTGATGCAGGCTTGCTTATGGTGTAATGCTTACCATCATATAATTTAGATGTTACTATTATAAACAGAGCAGGTCAGGAAAATAATTTGTTAATAATTATCAATGGATTTCAAAAAGATAAGTGGAGAATTGTTACAATTAGTAATTGTTATATTAATATTTGTGTTACTTCATTGTTACTAGCTTCCTTTTTATATATTATAAATTAATTACGTTTCAGTACCTTACCTCAAGAGAAAAATATTTTCTCATAATACTCTATTCTTGTAGAAATCCATTACAGTATGACTAACATTCCAATTTATGGCAACTGTTACCACATATATTATCACCAATGCTGTCAATGGGTAGAGCAGTAGGTGTGTTCTATGCAGAATAGGCAGACCTGCAAACAACATTGTATGTTAAAGGGAAATATCGAGTGTTATGCTCCAAAAATGTATTATGGAATGGTGGGGATGATGTGTTACATTCACATGAATTACTCTACCTACTGTTATTTATTTTTACGGAGTGTCTATTGAATATCAAAAATAAAAGATAGTACCTTTTAGTTACCTTCTGTCACTAAAGAAGGAGCATTCTAAATATGTTGTTGGCCAAGAGAGTGACTCTGCAAACATTTCTATAAGTTTTTAATGCATATTATTCCACCATTCTTTAGAGACAAGCAAAAAGAAAAGATCAAATGCAATACTTAAAACACTTTAAAAAGGATTTTAAAACTAAGCATATGATATTATACACAAATTGAAGCATTTAATGTTGATATTGAGACCATAATTTAAAAGCAGTAAAGGAAGTGTTAAAATGTTTTCTAAATAGAAAGTCATATCCATCATTGTCGTTACTGTTATGCTATCGGCACCACCACCACCATTACAATGTACCAATTATTATTATTATTTCAGAAGTCTTAAGGCACTTAGCCACATAATGGTTCAATGCATACATAGACAAGTTATGCAGCTTTACAAGGATGCCATTTACTTTACAAGCTAAATAAATATACGTTACCTTATAGATAGTTGCTAAAAATAGAGTATATATAGTAGGAACTTACAACTGTAGCCCAGAAATGTCACATAGATATAATATCCAATTGCAATTAGCCACAAGGAGTTCCCAAACAGGCCAGACACAAACCATTCATGCCTTATCAAAACTGCAAAAGAAAACAATTGCCAATATGAAACAACAGGTGATTAAAAGGATGAGTGAGATGTGAAAAATGCAATACTTATGTCTGGGATTGGCTCAGGAAGTCAAATCATGGTTAAAATATTAGCCATTTTCACCAACATATGTTAAATTTTAATGAAAGGTTTAAGCGATATAAGTCAACACAAATTCTGTTTCATTCAACAATGTTAGCTGCAACTTAGTAACCTTACTCTTGTGCTAAGGTGTTTTAACAAACATCGGAATTGGGAAAGTGGCTGGTGCAAACCAAGCTGTTGTTGCAAATTGTTGTACTTGAATTTTTTAATGCTGTTTCTAACCAAAGGAGAGCTGTATTTGAAATCATGCAAAGGGAGGAATTTTTAAGGAGTACAAAACAGTTGTAAATAGGATTACTGGTTGGTTGGTATCTAATGTTGAAGCAGTTGGCAGTGAAGCCATTCGCTCTCTTGTATTCCAGTATTTTGATGTTATGTTATCCTGAAAGAGAATAAACTTAAATACCAAGTTTGAAACTTTTACCAACTTTTCATTTTTGAGTTAGTGTTCGCAGATACACTGACACACACAACTCTCAATTTGACTTTAACATCCTAAAGCACAGGCATCAATGAAATTATACTAAAAAACTAAAAACAATCATAGAATCTTCTTTATCAAAAAAAAAATCTTTGAATCATATACTTTTAAATTCAAATCTTCATTTTTCTTTCTATGCTTTTAGTAGTAAACCAGATAAAGCTGGGAAAAGTTGCCAGTAGAGATATTGTACTTATAGCTTTTTGGAAAGAATAGGAAAGAATTTCTGAAACAATTAGGTAATAATACAGGGAAAATAACAGAGAAATGGGGGAGGAAAATTACCAAAGAAAGAGAGGATCTTAATAATAGAACTGATGAGGCTGTAATTTATAGAAGAGATAAATAAAGTTGGTAAGGTATTAAAATGTACAAATAGAGGGAAAGGTACCTACATATACATAAATAACCAGGGTGTTAACTGTATTTGATACCAAAATCCAGGAAAGAAAATATATATATATATGTATGATGTTTCTAACTTGAAAAGATGAAATAAATTATCTATCTAGTAAATCACATGATGATTTAAATGGTTATGTTTAGTGGATGTAACCATAATTGTACACTTAAATGCCTGAGTAATAAGTTGATGACCTATGTGTAGGGATCTGTACTTTCTGCATTTGCAATAATGCAAATTTGAGTGCTTTCTTATAATAATGTGAATTTGGTTCTTTTGAGCCTGAAAAAAAGTGTTTTGCATTATATTTCACTAGAAATTCAAGTAGGTGTGCCATTTTAGAAGCAAGGTGATTTTGTCAGTGATAATAAGATGGCATAAATATCTGTAGTAGTAGGCCCTAAAACAGGAGTTTTAAAGTGGTAATCACTAGGGATATGCATAATTTGGGATCATAATAACACAATTTTATTTGAAAAATTTAGTTTTATTCGATTAAAACAGCTATTTGTTCATTTTGATGCCTTCCTGAGTATAATTTGGTCTGCAACAACAGCATTCTCTTCATACTGTGAGGAAGCTATGTGCCAGACTTATAATTTAATAGTGCCAACTGATGGCCCATTGGAGAGGTTAAGTAGAGATAATGAGGAGCACTCTCCTCCTGAGTAAATTCCAGAAGCACTATCGAGAGATATCAGGATTTTTCTGGAAGCTTTCTCTCCTAACCACCTAGAATTCTCTTAAAATGCCAGTGTCTAAATATCGAATGTGCTCATGACAATGAGTGAGTGAAACAAAGAATTCTTGATAAGACAAAGTGCTGGTTCTACAAGTGAGGTTGTAATGACAGTGCTACTGTAAAGAGATTAGAGAGGTCTTGTGTTTGATGCTCCAGCAAATATAGCTGAAGAAAGAAGAGACTGTTAGCACGTTTTTCATTACACCGCACCATTGTGGGGAAAAGTGACAGTGAGTGATAATTTAACCATATAACATTAGTAAAGAAACAGTGAGTGAACAAAATAATGCTGGTATTAGAAATACGATTTAAGTGCCAAATAGAGAAATATTTAAAAATGTTAACCAGAATGGAGAAGGAGAATGGAATGGAATATCTGGAGATAGAAATAATATGGAAATTGAAATGGAGTGTGTAACAAACAGTAGAAATGAAAAATGAAATCAAACAACTCCTTATAGCACACAAATAACTCCTACATGTCCATGTTGAACAATTTACACTTTGAGTTATGTTTTTTTCCTCCAATACATAGATTTACCAGGTTTACATTTAAATGCTGATAACATATGGATTGCCACATTTTGAAAACTAGCACCAGTTTGTTTTATACAATTTGGAAATTTAGGGCTTAAATTATATCTCAATTCAAATCAAAGAAGAATAAGAAGGGGAAAACAAAGTAGAATTGCAATTTTCTCTATTATGTTCTGGATTTCATATGCAATGTTTAAAATTACCCCCCCCCCCCTTTTAAACATTGTACAAAAAACCTGTCTTTTAAATAACCATTCTGTGAGTTGATGTTATGGTTACTGCTGTTAGGTGATGGATTGTTTGCTACGGTATTGGCCTCTATTAGAAGTAAAACAAATTTGGTGGCAAAATCAACTGGCGGTACATCAAAATTCATAATGCGATCTCTATTCTTCAAAATGAATATCTTCTCCCACACATAAATCTATGGGTCCATTTAAATGTTTTAACAATAGAACTTCTGGATTTATTTCATGGTTAAATGTTCAAAAATGATCTGTCAATGTTGATTTATCAATCTGTTTGTATTTAATATTTCTAAAATGCTCCTTAATTCTCTATTTTTTTAAGAATTAAGATTGAGATATGAATTTTGATATACCACTGATTATTTTAGTCACCAAATTTGTTTTACTTCCAATAGATGGCAATACTATAGTGAATAGTCAATCACCTAACAATAGTAACGTTACAAAAATAATAAGCCAACAAGAAAGCAGAAGCTGATGACTATATATATATATATATATATATATATATATTGGCTGCTTAGGTAGCATAAAAAAAATTATTGAACAAAACTAGAACTACATGACTGAATGTGCAACTTTGTGAAGTATCTCCATACAATTGCTTTATAAATCAGCCTTAAAGTTATTTTAACAAAACCACTAGCATTACTTTTGATAGAACCTGCATGGCAGCCACTTACTTGACCATTTGACAGGGCTTGGTTAAACATGTGTTTAGTTTTAGAACTTATGTTTTTAAGTTTGAATTCAATCTACCCTTACCTTGGTAGAAAAACAGTTGAAATACATGGAGTATGATGAGCAGAGGGAAGAACGCATTCAGATGTACATCAAAGGCATAGCCCCATTCCACATCTTGATCTCGACATGAAGGCTTGATGAGATATTTATTACTGATAAACCTATGTGAACATACAAATTTTTCAACAAAAAATCAAGATATACAGAATAATACAATTTTTCAAATATAACTCATTCACATATGCTCAACAATAATTGTCGCCCTCTGTGGTGTAATGGTTACCATGCTGACTTCATATACCCAAGGTCGCGGGTTCAAACCCGGTGGAGGACGATGGATTTTTTTCGGGTGTAAAAATCCTTAGCATGGCTTCCTTCGGAAGGGAAGTAAAACCGTTGGTCCCGTGTTATAGATTTACGGCACGTAAAAGAACCTCAAGCCTGATAGAGAGGCATCTGAGCAAAATTAAGCGGTCTTTCACCCCCAATTTAGAATGGGACGCTGAGAACCACAGCAGTTAAAGAGCGTCCATAAATAACGCGCCATTTCCATTTTCAACAATAATTACAACGGAAAGTTGCTGTAACTAATTAAATCCAACTTACTGCAATGTTTACTGTCTCACTCTTTCTTTATGGCTTGCATTCATGAATGAGACTGTAAAAAAGTTGAGATTCAAAATAATGGAGTTGTCTATTTGTTACTCAAGAAGGCTTTCCAGCCTCAATTGGAAATTGACTATGAAATCACCAGTAAGCTAGACTTACATCTAGTCTTTGTAGAGAAAAGAATGCAAATAGCTGATATTTTGGCAGTAGTAGGTTTTGCAAAAAATCCAGGTCAATAATGACGTTTGTACTCTATGGCACATTGTGATGGATGTACAAAATCCAAGAGAGTTCAACAGGGACAATGACTTCAGATCCAGATACAAATTTGATAATCAAAACATGCTGAATGTATTGGTGATGTCTGCATATAGTAACATCAAGAGCATTTATCTATTCCACCCATCACACAGCTATTATTTTAACTGTGGTATTTCCTCCAGTTAAGAATTTATCTTCTTTTAGATTAGGTGTACATTCATAATTTGAGACACTTTTTTGCCTCACAATAATTATGCAACAAAAATTATTATCGAGGATCACTACTGCTAGGAATGGTTGAAAATTGTAATTCAAAATTTAAGTAAAGTTTCTTTTAAAAATGTTGATGTTAAAAACAAGCAATTTTGAGCACGAGTAAACAATTATCTCAATCTCATCATACCCATTAAAATCACTTATTACCTTCTCAGTAATACAGTAGAACTCCAGAAAACTGGAATAATTGGCGCTGTGATGTGCTTGGATTTGGAAATTCGAATTATCCAAAAACATGTAATAAAATTGTATACATTATTTGTTGTATATTATAAATGTAACAGATGTGTCATGCAACAAATATTGACTGCTAATGTGTGGTTGCTATTACAATGGTCACTTCAAAAGTTTTGAGAAGGGATGCAATAAAATATTAAAGCTTTAGATCTGATCATTGCCTCTTTTCAAAATATTCTTCATTGCATTCTATACACCCGCTCATCCTATCAAACCATTTTTCAAATGCTGAATGCCATTCTTCTTAGGAGAAAATGCAAATACATTCTTCATAAGCGATTACTGCGGCCTCTTCGGTCGCGCCATGGCCAACGTGTTAGACCATTTGCCTCTCACCCAGGCAGCCTGGGTTTGATCCCAAGTGACTGCATGTGGGATTTGTGGTGGACAAAGCAGCACAGGGGCGGGTTTTCTTCAGTTTCTCCTATCATCGCATTCCTCTGGTGCTCCATTTTCATTCCATGTGTCACCTGTGGTGTCATAAGTAGAAAAAGCAGACATTAAACAAACTGTGGCCTCAGGTAACACAAATTGCTGACTTTAAAAATTTCATTTTTGGGAACAGAAAAAAATTGCCTGGGGCCAGATCTAGATCATAGAGAAGATGGTACAATGTCGGATTCCTCATAAAATTGTGCTGATTCTTGTGCAGCATGGGCAGAGGCATTGTCATTGTCTTTTTTCTTAGTTCATTGAACACTTGTGGCAGACATTTTGTGGTGTCTCATCTGCCAGTCTGCTCCTCAAGTGGAATCGTCACAATGTGGCCACTTGCTGAGAAAAGGAACAGATCTTCTTCGTGCTAACACTTCATATTCACTTCACCTTATTGAGGAATCTTCTCCTGGTATGACACAAACCAATGACGTTGTTTAGTTTCAGGATGACACTGGTAAATCCAGCTTTCATTACCTGTTACAATGTTAAATATGTTTTTGGATTTCCCTCCAATGAATTTTTCAATCATTTCTTAGCACCATTGCACACATGCCTATTTCTGCTCATTTGTGAGGTGGCGGGGGATCCAACGACTGCAGAGCTTGCTGGTGTAAAGTCATAGAAAATTAGAGCACAAAAATGCTCTCGCTTGAGATCTATCCTAGCACAGATGCACATTGTTGGAGTGCCTCCAGGCTTGCACGTTACTATCTGAACTTTAATCTGAAGTTAGAAAAAGCTGCATTGACTTACTACAACTCATTGTTGTTCATTCTTAAACTTTTGGAGTAACCCTTGTAAAAACACAGAACACACCTTAACCACAGCTCACTATAGCCTTAGAATAGGAAAGCAGAGACTCTACAATATCTCAACTAGAATAATCCTGTTGTAAACTTCTAGAATGGAAGAAGAATAAGGGGGGGAGGGAGGGAGAAAGGAAGGGAGAGAGAGAGAGGGAACATTTTAGGTCAATGATTGATGGAGATAAGTTAATGGGTGATTTCTTGCACAATAACCACCTCTAAGAAGTACTGTCACACTCTGTGGTGTAGTGGTTACCCTGCTAGCTTCATATAACCAAAGGTCACAGGTTCAAACCCGGTGGAGGACAATGGATTTTTTCGGGTGTAAAAATCCTTAGCTTGGCTTCCTTCAGAAGAGAAGTAAAGCCGCTGCTCCCATGTTGTAGATTTATGGCTTGTAAAAGAGGCCTCTGAACAAAATTAAGCAGTCTTTCACGCCCAATATAGAATGGGACACTGAGAACCATAGCAGTTAAAGAGCATCCATAAATAAAACTCCATTTCCCTTTCTAAGAAGTATAGCACTCTAAAAGGTATTTTCACTTTCTCTAGCGTATATGTATAATGTGCATGATAGGTAGGGAACGTATTGTATTCTACTAAAAAATTCCATGCCAACATTTAACCAGAAATATAACCCCCTGAATAAAAGCCCCTCAACATGAGGATGGGTAGAAATATGATAAAAGTGAAGATCAAGATTCTCAGCTACCCTGCCAAAAATTCACTCATTCACAATTTGCAGATCACTGACTTAATGTATTATGGGCAATAGTAGGTACATTTGTAACTACGAAAAAAATGCAAAAACATCAATATTGCTAGAAAGTTTTAAAATATACCTCCTTAAACAAATAAAGCTTACCAGAAGAATGTGGCAATTAGCAAACCAACTCCTATGCAGTCCACAAATATCACATACAACAGGAATTTAAAAAATTCCAAAACAGAAAAGTCCAGTACTAATGCAAATCCAAATGATGACACTGGAAAAAAAAAAAAAAAAAAAAAAAAAAAAAAATTGATAGTAATTAAACCCATACCAATATAAATATATGATCAACAATTAATCTTAAGTAATATTTTTATTTGAACAGAATACCATACCTTTTGTATAGAATACTATACCATTTAAAAGCTTGCTTGCAAGTCCGGTTTTGAGAAACATTATAACCCAAATTTACATACAAAGCAAACCAAAAAAGCGTTCATTTAAACTTGGTAGAAGCACTACTGCTCCATGCACTAGCTTTACTTATGGCTGAAATTCAATGATTAACATTTTCACCATAACCAACAACTGTATGGCACTATCTTGTTTGTTGTATGAGAAATGCTTTCCATGTCAGCTCACTTTACTACTTCTCTTGTTTGCATTTGCTGGCAGGTGTGCTAGCTCTACCAATTATTCACATTTTTCTTATTACCTTTCTTATAATTATAATAATAATAATATTCACCATTAGACTTTACAAAAGCAATAGGTTTCATCAAAAACATATGTACAGATATATACAAGAAATGTAAGTATTATGGTACAGTTTTACAATTATTGATATGAAAAATACAAATATTACTTAATTCTAGAAAACTTAAAGTGTTAGGACTAATCTTCTAAGTATATGTAATCCAATAAAATCTGAGGTATGGATAATACACTGCCTAAATTCATCTACTGAGTAGAATGCTGTTTTCTTAAGCCATTTTTTTTACTATTAAGGTAAAACTGTTCTGTGGTAGTTCTCTTATATTTGGTGGGAGTTTATTAAAAAGTTTTAGCTGTTGGTAGCAGTGGCTATTGATACTTTTGGTTAATCAGTTATGTGGTGTATCTTTGTATGCAGGATGGGACATACGGGACAAGCATCCCAAAAACCCATTGTTCAAGTCTTCTTTAAAGACAACAGGGGTCATGCCATAATTCAGCAGAGCTAGTAGACTTATACAGTGAAATGTTTGAATTACATAACTAATTTGAGTCAAATATGGACACTATATTCTTCCCACATACATTTAAAACTTGGATGAGTTATATGAACAACATTTTTGCCATCAACCCCACAAAACTTAAAAACAAAAGAATTTGAGTTGGTCTTTGTAACACAAACATCACTTATTTTTACTCCCTGGAACCGGTTTCGGGAACACTTGTTCCCATTTTCAACCCTTAATTCCAACTAAATCTTGCTTCATTGGCATCGTCAAGGATGGGGGTGGTGATGTGTCACTTGTGGAGGCATCTGTTGCTGGATCTATAAACTTCCAAAGGTTACTGTATGGTGGTAAATCAAACTTCATGATATGTCTCTTTTTTCTTCATGATGTAGATCTTCTCCCAGACATCTAAATCTGTAGGTTTAAATGCTGGTTTTAACAGTTTTAGAACTGTGTGATTTCATGTCCTGATGTCCAAAAAATGATAGGCAACTGCTGAGTTTTCTGTTTGCTTGTATTTTAGGTTTCTAGTGTGTTCCTTTAATCTGGTCTCCAAACTTCTCTTTGTCCTTCCTACATATACTAGATTACAGTCTGAGCATTTAATTTCATAAATTCCCAGTTTTTTGTTTGCAAGGATAGGATCTACAGCAGTTTCTGAATGCTGTAGTTGTTTTTCGGAGTAAAGGTGATCCTATAATTCCTGAAGATTTTCTGAAGTTTGACGTGTGTCCAAGGATGATAGGTGAATTTTCTGAACTGAGATTGGTTGCGGAGATTCTGGGTGGTTGTGTGTGTTATGCGGTTCAGTATTTTGTATTTATGTATTCTCTTGTCTGCTGCACTTTTTTGGAAGCCGTTGTTGGTAGTTATTTGTAGTATCTGTTGGTATTCTTTTTGGTATTCACTATTCTCCATGGGAATGTGTACTAATCTATACATTAAACATTTCAGGACTGCATATTTAGGGTTGTAGCTATCAATCTTTATGTAGTTATCTGTATTTGTAGATTTTCTATATATTCCAAATGTCAGGTTAGGTTTTTCTGTTCTTATTATTCTGATGTCTAGGAATGGTAGGACTCTTTCCTGTTTGGTCTCCCACAAAACTTACCAAGACACTTTAAAGCTATTAAATCTACAGAACAAAACAATAAAATTCACTCCAGAAACAGAAAAAGAATGTTGGCTACCATTTTTGGACCTAAAAATCTTAAGATGGAAAAACAAAATAAAATTTGATATTTACAGAAAACCCACACATAGACAGTTACTTCAAAAACAACTTCAATCCAAAATCACATCACAGCCTGACACATAGATTAATAAACACACCACTGAAAAAAGGAGAATATGAATGAGAACACCAACACACAAAGAAAGTTGCATCAGAAAATGGTTTCAAAACAGAATTAGTAGACAAATACGAAAATACAAGAAACAAAAAAATCTGATGTGTTCCATTCACATGACTTTCTCTATATCTCAGCAACACATTATTGTAAAAAGCTTATTCTTCTATTTACTTTATGCTAATCAAGGAAAAATTAGCAGAAATTATCATTGCAAGTAGAAGGGAAATATGGGAATAGCATAGGTTAAAGTGATAGTGAAAAGCTGGTTCCTATGTGACTGAGGTTCCTTTGTTTGTATGGACAGGAGTTGACAAATTTCTGTGTGAGAAAAGTAAGTTTTTAAAGCTGAAACCAATAACAAGGAATATCTCAAAAACAATCAACTTCTCGAAAAAAAATGTATACGGCAAATTGTGTGTTTTATCATGATCTACATTTTTGGTGTGGTAAGTTTTGTCTATCTCTTACGGTTTACCAGCTATACAAAATTCAATAAAAATCATCCAGAATAAAGAGGTCTTTAGAGGCTATTCCCAGAAAATTCAAGATATACATTTTATTTGGCATGACATATCTTATATATAAGAAATTTTAATCAAAATCGTTAGAGCCATTTTTTAGAAGGTCAAAACTTTCGAATTTTTTTCCTGTAAAGGATAGTTTGGAGGGGGGGGGGGGGGGAGGATTTTTCTCAAAAGCTTCATGTTGCATTCCTGGAAGATAGTTTGATATTTTATCGACTTTTCATTTTTGAGTTATTGTGTTCACAGACACATGGACACACACACACACCATGCATGGACCTTTTTCTGAAAATGCTTTTTTTGGATACAGGGGACCCTAAAACGTGTATTTTCGGTGAAATATCGGTATCAATTTTTTGGGTGGAATGCAATACATTTTCTATACACTATACACTAAGCACAGGAGCCAACCTAATCTAAAATACAGTAAATTTACATTCCACAAACAAATGCACAACAAATTGAAAAAACGTTCCAAGATCATAATAGAGAGTTGGTACCTCAAAACAACTTCAGGAACCTATTAAACCACCCCTTAAAAGACACTATACCAAACAAATAAAAATCTGACATTTACCAAATAAATTGTGAAGACTGTCCCAAAATTTACATTTGACAGACTAAGAGAAACCTTCAAACAAAATTGAAAGAACACCTCAGGAACATGAAACTCAAGCAAACAGACAAATCTGCAGCATCACATCACAACATCAAACCCAAGATCAAACTTATTAAACATCTAAAAACAACTGAGCTAGCAATTTGGGAAAGGATACACATTAGGAAAAATGCACAAATGTTATATGAATTTTGAAATACCACTAGCAGACAACATTTTAAGATCACCTTCAAGAAAACCAGATGGCAACACAGCTGAAATTATGATAGGAACCTCCTCTTCTGAACATCCTTGAAATGCATCCGGAGAAAAAACTAAGGAAGTGAAACTATAGTGTCCATATTTGACCCAAATATGTTACGTTATAAGATGGATAATATCTGCATGCAATACTTACAAATTTGGATTGTGTAAATAACACAATCGAAAATAAAAGTCACATTAGTCATATACACAGATAAGCAGAAAACAGTCAATACAACCCAGAGTACACTGCTATTGCAAAGAAAGAAACTAAACACAAAATACAACTTGCACCCACAAAATGCTCTGACTTTATTATTAGCATTGAAAGGGGCAGCTTGGTGCATGTAACTAGATGGTAGGTTCACCAGATGTTCTATAACCAGGGCAAACTCCTGCATTGTCTCCCCGACTGTTGTAGCCAAGCAATGGTTCCCAGGGCCTCCCAAATCCCCACAAACATGGCTGAAGTCAGGATCACATTCAGAACTTCTGCCTCCTGTCCCTGGAAGCTTGACATCAGTTGTGCAGCTTCCTCCTCTGCTGGACAATGGCAGCCAACTGTTGTCAGAAGACTAGAAGATGGATGTTCTATTGAACTTGGGTGGCTTGATGTATGCAGATGTTTTGCATAATGTCGCCTTGGCCTTCAGTCATTCAGTCTTACTTCGAGCATCTTTTATACGTGGTATTCGGTTCCTTGGCATTGCCATCAGATCTTCCTCAGAGCACTAAGGCATTGCTTATGGTCTATCAAAGTTCCACCCAGCTCTTTCACTTCTACACTAAGTTCCTCCACTTCCTTTATACCGGCCAGTAGATCATCAATGTTGTTCAATAGTTCCGTCTTCATCATGGTCATTTTGGTCTTTCTGCCTGCATGTTCTCCATGCTGAATTCAATTTTTTCGTCCATTTTCCCTACTTGCAATTTCATTTCTTGCATTCCTGATATCATTTTCTCTTACATCTTCTCCATACCATATTCCATCCTAGACTACATTTCCAACTTAATTCCCTCCATACTGGATTTCATTTTGATGTCTATTTTCTCCAGCTGGACTTCATTTTGCTTTTCATGTTCTGGATATCTGCCAGTAAGGATTTCATTATCTCCTCCATCTTGGCATTAAGTCCCACTCCTGACACTAAAGTAACAAAAAAGCTCTTAATTACTCAAATCTGATTACAGTCTTTATTCTATTGCTTGCACAACAATTTGGTAGTACAATTTTTCCTCGTCATTTTAACACCTACACCTCTCTCTAATGATACTGCACACTGAAAACACACAGTTGAAACTAATCCAACTGGTCTGTAGGCCTCCCTTTTATAGCTGTGAAAAACGTGCTCAGAAACTTCCAGAAGTAGAAGCCATTACCACGCAATATGCATCATACAGGTGTGACCTCTTCACCCAGATGTGACAATAATTTTGATGTAATATGCTCGCTGACTGCATGTGCTCAGTCACACAAGTGTGGCAATAGATTCATAATGGAAATGAAACTTCTGGCAACAATTAGTTATGACATTTGACAGTTAGCCGCTCAAGCACTTGCAGCAATTACGAGCTGCCAAGGCATGGTCACAATAAATTTGTTGACTAAGTAGTGTTATTTATGAGGAATTCCCCCTTAAATATCAGATTTTCTCGCCCATGGGTGGTGCTAGAAATTAGCTATTATTTATATTTCATGTATTATTTCTTCAGTAATATATAAACAAATAAAACAATACATCAATTTAAAATTATTTAAAGATTATGCAAAACAGCATTAAATTGAAGTTTGAAGTAGTAATATACAAAACCTTGAGGATAGTGATAAACACAAATGCATCTCCTGGGGGTAGTAAAGTAATTATATCGGGCTAAAAACTGATGTTTTTTACCATAACAAGAATATCCCCTTTATCAGCGGCAATCAAGAAAATAACTAGTCTTACTGCAGATATTTTAAAATCACCTGCTGATGGAAAAAATACCCTTTTGTGGCTTATATTTCTTGAAAACAGAATTTCTTTTATTGGGAAATACTATCTCTCCTTGTTCAGGTTTGCAACATCTCTCATCAAGCTAAGAAGTAGTCTTTAATGTTCTGTTATTAACTAAATCTCACATATTGGAAGTGAATTGCTCTGAATCCACGTATGATCTTACATTCCAAACATATCTCATGCCAAATATTAACTAATCTTTTAACAACATATTAACTATTAAGTGTACAAAGGATTACATATTATAACCATTTTCTAAGTACCCTCTTAATAGGATACTTTTTCTTCAGCCAAAATGCATGACAAATTGAATAGATTTTAATCAAGTTAATATTAATAAATATACATAACAGCTCTGTTTAACCACTTACCACATAGCCAAATACTCAGAAGTACCAGAAATGCTGGATCATCTCTTGCAAATTGTGACTTTGTTTCTGAAAATATAAACATTCATAATTACACTTAGAAGTAAACGTAGAACAAAAAACAAGGAAATCTAGAGGTCATATGAATGATAATCATAGAAAAACACAGTTATGATTCTAAGTGTGCCTATGCCAGCTTATTTAACACAGCTGAATAATCATTATCTTTTAGATAATGAATTTCTATTATCTATTAAAATCACATAATTTGTATGCCAATGTAAGCCTTTAATAGAAACAAGTGAAAGAATGATGAGTATTTTTAGCAAGGAAACAAAACAATTACTTTTACTTTAACATTCAATACAAGGTAATAACATTATGGGGAAACACAAAGAAGACACATAAGGAAGGAAGCAAAGATTACAAAAATTTCTAACAGTTCCTTAATACTTAAATATTCTGTATTTGAAATGTGATGCTAAAAAAGGTGTACAAAAGTTAATTGTTTTCAATGAAATAAACACTCTGAGGCTAATATGGTAAATTAATTTATGCACAAACATAATAAACACCACAATAAATAAACCAATGTTGAGTATATGAATAAGAATATATTCATATAAGGAATGAGTATTCATCAATAGCGCCAGCACATATACACCAGAATTATGTTTTCTACACTGTGGCCATCGCATTGTGGCTTGCATATCAATGATGCTGCAGCTTGGACTCATGCCAAAAGTTAGAATATCCCATAACCGCCTCACATTCTCATAGTTACAATTAAGATAATAAGCACATACTTATAACAGATTTTGGAAATGTTGTCCTCCTCTATCCACACATTTCTAACGTCTTCTCAGGAAATGTTCATCTCACTCAAAAATCCAATATTTGAATTTGAAAGAATTTGCCTGATGTTTAATGTATGGGGTTTGTTGCATACATCTTATTTTTCATGAGATCTTCAGAATTGGATAAATTTCTATACTTATATTTTGCAACATTATAGAATAATTGGCCTATTTTTGATACTCTTCTCTGACAAACATCATGTGCCATGGCCACATGGTGGCCGAGTGGTTAGACCATTTGCCTCTCACCTAGACAGCCCAGGTTCGATCCCAAGCAACCGCATATGAGATTTGTGGTGGACAAAGTAGCGCAGGGGCAGGTTTTCTCCCTGGGTTCCCCCACCATCGCATTCCACCAGGGCTCTATCTTCATTCCGTGTATCAACAGTGTCATTGCCTGCAGTGCCATGGTAGTAAAAGCAGGCATTAAATACTAACAAACAAACAAACAATAATAGGGCCTATATTTGAACAAATAAAAACTGCAGAAAGATACAGAAATGCTCTACTGAACATATTTTTTGAACAGCTGATCAATATTAAATGTAATTTAGATTTTTTTTTCTATTAGCTACAACACATACCACTGATGGTTGTCAAATCTAACCCAAGAAATGTTTGAAGATAGAGTAATTAGTTAAGGATTATGGCTTTCACGATCCCCAGATTTATCTATGTGATTTTTATCTATGGGGGAGCTTGAAAAAATCTAATGTGATCCATTCACATGACTTTCTCTACACAGCTGTAACAAATTATTATTAAATAGCTTATTCTTCTATCTACTTTATGATAATCAAGATAAACATTAGCAGATATAGTCTTACTTGCTTTATTGTAATTAGAAGGGACACAGGGAATACACTAAGCTAAAACAAGTCAAATATTTTAAAAGCTGGTTGCCATGCAGTTGAAATCTGTTTCTATGCATGGTCAGCAGTTTACAAATTTCCATGTGAGAAAAGTTAAAGTATTTTAAATCTGAAGCAAATAACAGAGAATATCTCAGAAATTTTCAACTCCACAATAAAAAAGTATTGGCATAAATTGTGTGTTTAAGGAGATCTACATTTTCTGTTTCTGTGTAGTAAGTTTTTGTCTATCTCTTACGGTTTACCAGTTATGCAAAATTCAGCACAATTCATTCAGAATAAAGAGGTCTTTAAAGGCTATTCCAGAAAATTCAAGAAATACATTTTATTTGCCACGTAAATATCTTTAATATATAGTATTTTAGTCAAAATTGTTAGAACCATTCTTGAGAAAATCAAAATTTTTGAAATATTTTCCATGTAAAGGGTAGTTTGGGGTGGGGGATTTTTTTTTTTCAAAATCTTTGAGTTGCATGCCTGAAAAATACTAAACTTGAATATCAAGTTTGGTATTTTACTGACTTGTCATTTTTTAGTTATAACGTGCACATACATGGATGGACCTTTTTCTAAAACTGCTTTCTTTTTGGATACATGGAACCCTAAAACGTGTATTTCCAGTAGAATCTTGATATCAAATTTTTGGGTGGAATGCAATACCTTCTCTATACACTATGTACATGGTATGTGCTGAGAAAGTAATTAAGTATATGCAACAAATCCTCATACAATGCAAGAACTAAGAGAAATCATCAGCCAAAGAATTCAATAATTTGGGATATCAAATTCCCAAGACTAAATGTCAATTTCCTGTGGATAAAGCACAGCATTTTCACCATTTCTTATGATAAAGCTTATTTTATTATCACTGTAGCTATGACTAGGCAACATGAGCTAATTAAGTCACTATATTACCAATTTTTGATATTGTATACTTTTGGCAAAACCTACAAAACACATTCAGTATAATTTTCTTTTCACCACTTTTCATTTGTTTTCCTCTGCAATGTTGTTTACCAATGCTCTCCTTAAGGTCCATTCAACCTTTTTGTTACCTCATTTCACCAAATGATGACTGGATTCATTTTCAAGTTGGAGGCTCCCTTAGGACAGTGTCATTTACCTCCATTAGTAGGCGATGATAGTGAAATGAGCGGACCTACACCTTTTACCATAGACCCTCAGCACAAGAGTCATGAACGAAGCCAATGAGATACCCTGATGCCCTGCTTGCAATGTTCACTTATACATTCTAAATTCTAATGATCATTGTGTTTATAATAGAATGATATTAACACATATTGTGTTATAATAGAAACAGGCTTCAAAACATATTGGGAACTTATGCCTCAGTTACTAGTCCCAATCAGTCAATGAAATTGCACTCATAAATATGCTTTTGTTTACATTGCCATATATTCCAAAAATAGAGAGAGCATGCGAATTAATAGACCACTTCATGTGTTTAATGCTAGGTTGCAAGAAAATTATTCTATAAGCTGCTCTATTGTATTTTTAAAGTTATTCTGACTTAAATTATAAATCAAAAACTAAAAATGACTGAGTTTACTCAACCAGCTTCAAAATTTTCTTCATGAAAACAACTGCCATTAGTCTTAATATTTATAATAAGTTTTAAGATATGTTAGTAATATGCCTCAATTTAAGCATGCTGGTTGCTGTGTTATTTTCTACAAGTGAGAAAATTCTTCTGCAACTACAGCCTGAAGAATATATCTAGAATTATATTACTATATTTATTATGAGTTTGTAATATACGTTTTCTGTAGTGAAAGTTCCTATACACTTTCTGAGGTGAGATGAACAGGTACAGCATTTGCCACATTGCAAACTCGAAGTCCATCTGCTGAAATTTCACCAGACGTCTTAGGTATTTATATCTCTTTGCTGCAGCACTCATACAGTCCAGCCTAAAAATCAAAACAAATTATCTTAGCAGTATTTTAGAGTCTCTTATTGCAATTTTACAGAAACAGTTTCTCCTAATGTATTAACATCAACAAGATGATGTCAAAAGTGAATAACCAATACATCTAATTACACAATAACTTCCTTTAAACCTCTACAGACTGTTCCACAACAACTGGGAACAGAAATCCAAATGGGAACATAAAAAATTAAAATAGTATTATCCAATGTGGACATTTGCTTAACTGGAAGCTTGCTAGGCAGAACCAATGGGGAAAGGGGAGATGATGTAATTTGTGCAGACTCCTGAAAAGTTGTAATGTCAATTATTTTACCTTACTCATCGTGTAAAGTCATTGAATGGTTGTAGATAAATCTGCAATACTTCCTAGAAAACTATATTTAACTTTGTAGACTGTCACATTTTGTAGCTTAATTATCACTAACCACTCGTCTTACACTTAAGCAGTCCGGGTTCGATCCCTGGGGCTATTTGTGGTGGATGAAGCATCTGGCAGGTTGTCTCCAGTTCATTCTACCAATTGCTTCATTATCATCTTTCCTGTCATCCACTTTCTCACTTTTATACCCAGCATAAGGTTGATCACCCATCCTGGCTTCTCTCTGATGCAGAGCCTCTGCTTGATAGGCATCTAACCCCAGGCACTGGCTGGGTGTAAATCCTGCATATGAGGAGGGTAAAGAAAAATCTCATGTGCTACATTCACATGACTTTCCATTCTTGGGTATATGAAGTTAGCATGTAATGGTTACCACATACCCAAGGTCAATGGAAGAAACTAACCTCCGAAACATGTTCTGGGAAATTCAAATGTGAGTGTTGTTTAGTGCCATTAATCGACTCAATGTTTTCTTTTCATTTGATCTCAACAACACTGGCATCAACTTCCAAAATAAAAAAGCATCCAATACCTTTGTTTGCCAGGAGTAAACAAACGAGAAGAAAGATGCCTTGCCATTGGAGAAAAGTTTAAGTGGCTTAAAATTGAAACCAATAATCCAAAATATCTTGAAAAAAGTTAACCCTATAAAAAAAATGTATATGACAATTTGTGTGTTTTAATGAGATATACAATTTTTTGTGTAGAAGGTTTTTGTCTATTTCTTACGGTTTACAAATTATGTAGAATTCAAAAAAATTCATCCACAATAAAGAGGTCTTTAGAGGCTAGTCCCAGAAAATTCAAGATATACATTTTATTTGTCATGTAACTATCTTATATAAGAGATTTTAATCAAAATCGTTAGTCATTTTTGACAAAATAAAAGTTTTCAAAATTTATTCCATGTAATGGGTAGTTGGGGTGTGGGGATTTTTTTTTAAAATCTTTGTGTCATACCCTCGGGAGATACTGAACTTAAATAACAAGTTTGGTATTTAACAGACTTTCGTTTTTGAGCTACACGCACACACAAACACCCATAGGGACCTTTTTCTAAAAAAAATTTTTTTTGGATTCAGAGGATCCCAAAACATGTATTTACAGTGAAATCTTGAATCAAATTTTTGGGTTCAATACAATATCTTCTCTATACACCTTGTATATAGTATGTGCAGAGAAAGTAAAAATGTACTATACATACCTATAAGCAATAGGAACTGGTAATGGTGATCCACCTCTTATACTGTTGCTGAGCGCAGACGAACTTCTACTGGGAACAGGGGAGGTATGATACTTGTTTTGCATTATAGTATGATGCACTCAAAAACCTGTTGCAGAACAAAAAGTGTTATTGCATAAAAGTAAAATTGGAACTAACGAAACAATAAAATAATCTGCTGGGTTACATAATGGGACACAACTAAGTTAAAAAGAACTGAGCCACTTTTTGCAAATTTTCAGGAATTGCCCCCTCCCCCACAAAAGAAAGTGTAAAATCATGAAATCATAAACACTAAAGGTTAAATTGCAGCTCAGTAGATTTTAAATTACAGAGACTTCATTATCTATTATCACTGAGAGAAATAATTTAATATTTTCTCTTTATATATATTGGTAATGAACTTGATTACAATATTACACAGGTCATAGCATGGAGATCCAGAGTGGGGAGAGGGGAAGCAGGGGTGAGTTTGATCACTGTTCACCTGATTATGATTGCATATAAATACAATTAGGTTGTACATATTGCTGTTTAGTTGTGATGATTTCAATTATGATTGCTCTGTTATTCAGGTCATTTAACACATTGAAGCCCAGGCGTTTCTTTAGTTGAAGGGCCAAGAAACCCAGGGTTTTATGCCTACTTTGAGTTATTATTTACAGTACATCACTCAAATCTGCCAAAAAGTATTGGCACAATATAAACGTATGGTATTCAAGGATTTCTCAACAACTAAGAAAATAGTCATGACTTCTGTATTATTTTATTTTAAATTTACAAGTATCAAATATGCCTTTGAAAAAGTCTGTGTAAAGCTACTTACACTGCATTTATTGAAAGTTTTCTCCCTCGGTTTCGGAATTTTCCAGAACTACATTTTTATCCTGAACTTCAGCTTCGGTTCACAGAAATTGAGGAAAATGCAGCATTTTAACATTTAAGAACACAAAATGTAACAAACAGATCACCACCCTCAAGGAAAATGACGCGACTACCTGAGAGCAGCCAATATTACTAACTCTCCTAAATTTCCTAATAGTTGACTAAAGTGAAAACAGATGGTAGCACAAATCAGAAAACTAAACGATAACTGATATATGTTCTTTGCTGCATAGCCCAAGACTGAGTTAAGGTTGTAGAATTGCATTAAAAGCGTTAGAAATACCTGCGCATGGGCCGCATAACATTTCGCACGGCTCAAGCTATACTTGGGTTAGGGCTTCAATCTGTTAAAACACAATTGTTTATTCACTTGAAATTTATGTGTAAATAGGAAGATGAACAGTAATCATACTGACACCCCCAAGATCAATCTCACCCCACTCTAAGGTAGCAAAAGATTTGACATAAATGACAAAAGATATCATCACAAAACTTTATTTACAAAGTTACAGTACCTTACTCTAATTCTCAACATAATTGCCATTGTTATCAAGATATTTATTGTCACGTGGTACCAGTTTTTCAATGTAGACATTATACTCTTCCACCGCTAAAGTTCTGAGCCAAGGTGTCACCATACTTTGAGGTCTTCATCGGTTGGGAAATCTTTTCCACCCAAAGCGAAGCACTGTTTTTTTTAAAATTCTTTTATCAATATTTGCTTTCAACTCCTCTATAACAAACTGATGAGCTTCCACTCCAATCTCTGCTGTGCACACTGGTTCTTCCTTGAGTATAACACTGAAGCTATTACTGAGATAATTATTAACTTTGAATATATTTACAAAAATTAGTTTTTATTTTTACAATGAAAATGTAATATTTTATTTAAACTATATAAATAATTAAGATGTAAATGGGTTTTAATACTCTTAAATTATTCGCCATGACAATAAATGTCTTGACAGAATGAAGATTACGATAAGAAATAGTTTAGGAGGAAAGTGACACTGCTTCTTTACCTTTAAGGCTCTCACCCTAAACCATCTCATAGAGTTATGTAATACTCAGTGTTCTTGCTCAAGAAATAATAAGTGTGACAAATTAGGTTGCAATTGGTCCAGCCGTTAGGGAGATGTGAAACATATATATCCACCAAATTAATTTTGTTTCTATCAGTGTGGTACTATAATACTAATAAAATATGACTCTCCTGTGCTTGTCCATGATGTCGGCATAAATATATGACTAATAAATACCACAGGGCAGTGGCATTACCAACATCTGGGCCCTAAGCTACAAGCATAGCCCATGTTGACTGCAGACTAATGACAAGAGCATAAATTACAGATCTTTGCAACTAAATCCCAATCATTGGACATAGCCAAGAAACTAACCAATCCAACAGATTTTTATCCTTACTTCAGGTTGCAACCTTAACAAACAATTTGCATGATTTTCCCATGTTTCTCACATTGATTTTCTCCTATTGGTGGGTGGTTGGCTTATCGGCTTCCAAGATACCAACAAGTATTTGATACAAATAAATTTCACAAGTATTTCATTTTCTCAACATTTCAAATCCATGATAAGTATGGGAGTTTACCTATAGAATGTCTTTAGCCTAATAACAAAATTGATCTAATTTCAAATACATAATCTGATTTTATCTTTTCGTAACATAGTTAGAGGTAGTAGTATTTTCATTATACATAGTGTTGACCATACAGCCCTGTCAGTAGTTTCTCTTTATTTTTTTTTCCTAGCAATTGGCTATTATTTACTCTTTAGGGAACATATCACAGCAACAACAAAACATTACAAAGATACATTTAGAAGACTGAAAATATTAATCTATCCTTGTATGTTTATTCTAGACTATAAAATTTGATAGTGTAATGAAGTTGTAATGATAAGAAACACGAAAATTCACAATAGACACATAGAAAATATTCAATGTCACAATGCAAAACTGTTATGCCTGTAATAAGGTATTTTGATGAAATAATTAAAATATTTAATGCTATTAAGTGGGGAAAAAGAAAAAACAACATAAGATGATGAATAGGAATAAGAATGCATTAAAGTAATTTAAGTAGATCAAGAACAAGATTGGAAAATGGGTAATTTTGGTGCATATGTAAATAACTTTGGAGGGCGTCTGTGTACGAGTTCTGGGCATATTGAGAAGACCAAGAAGGTGGAAGCCGTCAACTCCAAAATGACTCAAAGAAGTGATCTGTATGAAATTTCAAGATCTGAAAAATCACATTTGTCCCGTATCTATATTCTATACTTAAGAAAATCAATACACAAAAACCTTATCAGTTGCGGGTCTCTTGGGATGTTTTAGAAAACAGCAAGTGTCACTGTGTTACATGTCAACTACTTTGGTAGTACAACTTTATTCAACTTAAGCAAAATAGCTCTTCAGTATAGGTTTTGCGTTCACAGGCACATTCCTGTAGTGGAGTATTTCTTTTTTATGTACTTGTTAATTTGGTAAATGTTATGATTCAGAAATCACACAAAATTAAATACAAAATACTTCAGGCAATATTGAATTTATCGTTAATCTGACTGTGCGATGTCAATTTCACTGCATATTAGGGTTACAAAACTACTATAAATTACGCTACATATTACTAACCTTATTTATTTTTCAGGGGCTTAATTCCATTCTTACCTTTACTGTTCATTTATTGTATACAATTCCGTTAAAAGATTTTATAAACATATCACTGCTAAATATTCTTCTTGAATTTTTAAAATGTTGAGTTTCAAATACACTTTAATTTGAAAATATCACATTTTACTTGCAATTGTAATTTTTTTTACTTACTTGTCATATTTCACAAGTTTATTGCGAATTGCGTGCGAAACACCAGGACTACCAACAATAGCTTATCAAATTCACCAGATCCGAATGAAAAGAAAATTCCTAATGTAAACAAAAGAATTAGAATACCATAAACTGAATAATACGACCATAATATTTATTTCTGATGCAAACATTCTTTCATCACAATTATTAGTTTAAATTCAATAGATTTGTTCAACTTTGTAACATTGTTGTTCAGTTTCACCAACCTGTGTTTAAAGAAACCTCCATCGTCCAGAATTCACTGCTCCAACTAATATGTATGCTGATGGTATGCTGCCACTGCCTTCTACAGTAACTGTAGGATTACTATAGGAGGCAGTGGTTCTATTCATATGACTTTCTCTAGCTGTTTCGCAAACGAACTTTTCTTACAAACGATTATTCCTTTGTCTACATAATGCTAAACATTAGCAGAATTGTCTTATTTCTGGCTTCTTTGTAAGTACACGGAAAATAAGGGAATGTACAGGCCAAAGCGATAGTCAAATCTTTTCAAAGGCGATCGCCATATGCAATAATTGAAATTCGGTTCTCTTTGCTTGCTAGGAGCAAACCGGGTTGGAGATAAATTTAAGTAGATAAATATGAAACAAATAACTCAGAATATTTCGAAAACTGTTAACTGTACAAAATAATTATATGATTTAATTTGTGTGTTTTAATGAGATCTACATTTTTGTGTAGTAAGTTTTATGCAAAAGCCATCCAGAATGAAAAGATCTTCAGAGGCTGTTCCCAGAAAATTCAAGATATAACCTTCATTTGCCATGAAAATATCTTAATTAAAATAGTTAGAGCATTTTAAAGAAAATCAGAATTTTTGAAAAATGTTCCCCTTAAAGGTAGTTGTAGACCGCAAGATGGCGGCTGGTCACAAAACGAGCTTCAGTAAAGCGCTAAGTAAACCATGACTTAGTCACTCTATGAAACAAATATGGTATAACACACTGCCTCCTGCAGTACACGCTAGGAGGCCGTGTATAACACCTACACGTGACCCCTTATCCGTTTCTTGCTAACTCACCAAAATCGCACATTCCGAGAACGGCTAGATTAGAACTGAATGGAATTTTAAATAGACTAGAGTTTCCAACCAGCAATTAGTTTAATATTTTTGGAACTACACTGCCTTAAAATCACCATATTTAGTCGAAAAATAACCAAAGTGGCAACAGGTCACAACAACGTGTGCCACAGCAGTCTCAAGAAAAGGGGAAAACAGCCAATCACAAAAAGGATCATTTCTTTCGTCAATTGTGTATAAATGGCAATTTTGTTTTTTTAAACCAAATGAACATTTATAAAGGAATAACGTTGCAAACGAAAGCAAGCAAACACATCTGCATGCATTGCCCGTAATATTTCAGAATAATTTCATAGCATTAGCCATCAACCTAGCTAACGAGTAGCAAATGTCATTTCAAAGGTTACTTCTTCAACAAATTCTAAGTTTTGGGCGCCATATTTAAATATGTATGCTTTGCAACAAATCTAGGTCGACATGAACGTACAAAGAACAAAAAAACTGCAAAATGCTGGAAGGGGTCTCATAATGGGAAGAGACAATAGTGTTAAACTCTTAACAAGAGGTATATTACCAGTTTAAATTTGTTTTATCTTTGTGTGTTTTTTTAAGGCAAGATCTGCAAAATCATGTTTTGTGTACTGCTCCTAAAATGATTTTAAAACCGAGTTCATCACTTTTTTGAATAGTAATTTCTTCCATTAAAGTATCACATAAATCCATAAAAATGTTTTCCATTGCAATAATGCAGGATTATACACAATACCCCTTGTTTTTCATTGCTTCATCTTTGCAATGTATGAAATAGGAGTTACATTTGATCAGCTTGAAACCTTTTTGTATATATAATCCACAAACAAAGGGCATATCAATATTTTTTACAAAAAAATATGCATACATTTACAATAAGTAGCTGAAGTTTAAATAGGGGCATGTCAGTTATAAATGTAGCATGATGCAATTAACATATTTTTACTTTCTCCATACGCACTATGTACATAGTGTATAGAGAAAGTATTGCACTCCACCAAAAATTCGATACCGAGATTTCACCAGAAATATATGTTTTAGGGTCCTCAATATCCAAAAAAAGCATTTTCACAAAAAGGTCCGTGTGTGTGTGTGTGTGTGTGTGTCCGTGTGTCCGTGGTCCGTGTGTCTGTGAACACGATAACTCAAAAACGAAAAGTCGGTAAAATACCAAACTTGGTACTTAAGTTTAGTATCTTCCAGGGATGCGACACGATTTTGCGAAAAATCCCCCCACCCCAACTACCCTTTACATGGAACTTTTTTCGAAAATTTTGATTTTCTCAAAAATAGCTCTAACGATTTTGATTAAAATTTCAGATATTAAAGATATTTACGTGACAAATGAAATGTATATCTTGAATTTTCTGGGAATAGCCTCTGAAGAGAGTTTATTCTGGATGAATTTTACTAAATTTTGAATAACTGCTAAGCCGTAAGAGATGGACAAAAACTTACTGCACAAGAAATGTAGAGCACATTAAAACACACAATTTATGTTATATACATTTTTTTCGTGGAGTTTGTCGTTTTTGAGACATTCCTTATTTTTGGTTTCTGCTATGAAAAACGTATACTTTTCTCATACAGGAACTTGTCAACTCCTATCCATATAAACAAAGGAACTTCATTGACATAGCAACCAGCTTCTGACTATCACTTTAACCTACGGTTGTCCTTTATTTCGCTTCTACTTACAATGAAGTGAGTAATAAGACTATTTCTGCTAATTTTTTCTGATTAGCATAAAGTAAATAGAAGTATAAGCTTTTTAAGAATTATTTGTTGCAGGGATATGGAGAAAGTCATGTGAATGGTACACATCAGATTTTTTTAAAAAAAAAAAACTAGTATGAAAATTAATGTACTTCAAATTAATGTTAAAAAATACTTAAATTGCATGAAATAAAATATTCACATTAATCATCATCATTATCATCATCACCATCATCCTTACAAGAGTTATGCGCTCTTGGCACAGTGCTGTGACCGTCTATCTCTTCATCTGATGGCCAACATCTCTTCCACCTTGAGGGTGATAGATATTTATCAAGGCTGGGATTCTTTCAATATTCATTCTCCAATTGCCTTCATACATTTTTGTTTTTTTAGTTAAATTGTATAATCTTAATTCTACTCATGTAGTTTCATTTCTTATGAAATCCATTCTTGTATATCCTTTCACTCTAAAGAGAAATTTCATTTCTGCTGACTGCCTCTTATGTTTATCTCTTTCATATCTTATCCAAGTTTCACTCTCAAACATTAACACTGGCATAACCATTACCTTGTGAAATTTTAATTTATATAATTTTGGGCTTTATTTTTAAGGGTTCTGTTAATCACTCCTTAAATTGATATTTATTTTCAAAATACTGGCCTCTTTAATTGCTTACATTAGATCCCAGTTAATCTAAATAAATTAATTGTTCTAGTATTTTATTTTCTTGTATTTTTGAGTGCACAGGATATTTATTAGCAGAACCATTCAGGTGAAAATGGGATTCATCAGACATCCAGATTTTGTTTAGAAATTATTCATCTTTCTTCATCTGCCACCACTTCTCATCCAAACTTAAGTCTTTTCACTTTGTATACAGAATTTAATTGATCAATCATCTGCATTTTATGTATCCTTAGTCATAATTTTCTACACTTGATATAAGAGGTGTTTAGTGCTAATGAAATTCTTAAAAACTTACCATTATAAAATTATCCTACCTTTTCAATTCAGATTCTTCTCAAATCATTTTACCTCTCATCAGTTCTTAAGGTTGTCTCAATCCAAAAGTCATGATTTTGAAAATCATCAGTATAATACAGTAGTGTTTTTTGATGTTAGTGTATTGGATTAAGTATGGCATAATGGACTTATATTAAAACTTAATCACATTGGACTTCTTCACTATTTGATCTATACAATGGATAGCTTCAACAGTGATTGGTATAATATTATCCAATTTTTACTTTCTCTATATTGATACCGAGATTTCACCGAAAATATATGTTTTAGGGTCCCCTGTGTCCAAAAAAGGTATTTTCAGAAAAAGGTCCATATATGTGTGTGTGTCTGTGTGTCTGTGAACACGATAACTCAAAAACGAAAAGTCGGTAAAATACCAAACTTGGTATTTAAATTTACTATCTTCCAGGGATGCGACACAAAACTTTTGAGAAGAAACCCCCCACCCCAAACTACCCTTACCACACAATAAATGTAGAGCACTTTAAAACACACAATTTATGTTATATGCATTTTTTTTTTTTTTTTGTGGAGTTGATTGTTTTTGAGGTATTCCTTGTTTTTGGTTTCAGCAATGAAAAATGTATACTTTTCTCATAAAGGAATTTGTCAACTCCTGTCTGTACCAACAAAGGAACTTCAGTCACATAGCAACCGGCTTTTGACTATCACTTTAACCTATGGTACTCCCTTATTTCACTTCTACTTTCAAGAAAGCAAGTAATAAGACTATTTCTTCTAGTTTGTTTTCTCGATATCATGAAGTAAATAGAAGCATAAGCCTTTTAACAATAATTTATTGCAGAGTTGTAGAGAAAGTCATGTGAATGGAACACATCAGATTTTTTAAAATGTTCTTTTATTCTGATCCCTATTAACATGTTAGGTCATATGAGTGACTTTTTACCTTTGGAACAAATGCTCATCAGCAATAATGTTCACTTGTTGGTTAGTATTACTTTGGGCAGTTACATCAAATTCTCATATACACACATTCACACTTCTTTCATATTTTCAGACTCTGGGGTGGATGGGGAGTAAGAAAAATTCCTACTTCCAACTGGGAATCAAACTTGGGACTTCTGGAGTTGAAGGCTAACCACTAGATCACAGAGGCAGTCTGTCTATTTTCAAAGAGAGCAGTAATAATGCTCATAGCAAAAAGAATTTTGTCACTCCAAAACAAAATGTTTAAGTAAATTTGGTGAGCAGAGTGTTCTTACTATTTGCATCTACTCCTTCATTGTTCCCATGTATCAATCTGAATGGTAATACTGCTACTACTGGCATAAATAGAAAACAAATACTGATTCTTAAGTCCCCCCCTCCCCATTTCAGAAAGTCTGATTCAAACGTTGCATACTTCAATTAATTTGGAACATTCTTTACTGCTTGGTAAGACCACTGTTTGTCTATCCAACTCCTATATGGGGATCTGCAAATGCCTCCCACATATTCAAATCAAAACATGATCCTATGAACAGGAAGTGTTGCAACAATGACTAGTTAATCCATCATGCAAATGCATATCAATATTCAAGGAATTAATATTGGTTGGTTAAATTAATCTCCCTTGTGTTTTTTCAAGAGAGCACTTGTGGTCAATTTCAGCAAATTAATATGTCACCAATAAAGTTACATAGTAATAGTGCTTACAGAAATCTGTAAAGCAATAGAGTGCTAATGGATCATAAATAAAAGTTTTAAACAAATAATTTCATTAGCCTTTCCTGAGATATCCTTTGTTATTAGTTTGAATTTTCAAATATGCATTTGTAGTTTCTTCAAATAGTAATTTTTTTTGAAGTCATACAAAGAACATGCAATTTCAAATCCATCACATAACCACTCTCTTTACTTTCTCTAGCACTTATGTACAATGTACATAGTAGATAGAGAAGCTATTGCATTCCCCTAAAATTTGACATGACATTTCACCAGAAATACATGTTTTGGGACCCCGTGAATAAAAAAAAAGCTAATTTTAGAAAAATGCCAATGTATGTGTCTGTAGGCCGCACCGTGGTTGAGTTGTTAGACCACTCGCCTCTCACCTAGATGGCCCGGGTTCGATCCCAAGCGACCGCATGTGAGATTTGTGGTGGACAAAGTGGCGCTGGGGTGGGTTTTCTCCGGATTCTCTGGTTTCTCCCACCATCGCATTCCACCGGTGCTTTATCTTCATTCATGTATCATAAGTGTCACCGCCTGTGGTGCCATAAATAATTAAAGTGGGCGTTAAACGCTACAAAAAAAAAAGTATGTGTCTGTGTCCATGGACAACATAACTCAACAATCAAAAGTGTATTAAATTTAAGTTTAGTGTCTCCCAAGGATGTGACATGAAGATTTTCAAGAAAATTCCTTTTCCCCAAACTACCCTTTACATGGAAAAATTTTGATTTTCTCAAAAGTAGGTCTCAATTTTGATTAAAATACCATACACTAAAGGTATTTACATGACAAATAAAAGTGTGTATCTTGAATTTCCTGAAGTCTTTTTCATTCTGAATGACTTTTTCATAGCTAGTAAACCGTAAGATATAGACAAAACTTACCACACAAAAAATGTAGATTCGCCAATACACATAATTTATGTCCTTTACATTTTCATTGTACAGCTAACCATTTCAGAGCTATTCCTTATTATTGGTTTAAATTTTAAAAGGCTCATTCTTTTCTCAAACTGGAAATCATCATGTGCATAGAAGCTTGTGACAGTGATGTGATTAAATGAAAAATAAAAGAATTTGAGTTGGTTTTTGTAACACAAACATCACTTGTTTTTACTTACTGGGACTGGTTTCATGGACACTTGTTCCCATTTTCAACCTTTAATTCCAACATGGGAGCAACAGGTCCCAGTAAATAAAAACAAGTGATGTTTGTGTTACAAAAGCCGACTCAAATTTCAAAGATAATCGCATAGTGACCACTTTTAAAACTTTGACTATCCCTTTAGCATAATGTATTCCCTTAGTTTCCTTCTACTTATAAGGAACTAAGTATTAAGACCATTCTACTAATGTTTATCTCGATTAGTATGGAGTAGAAGAAAGAGTAATCTTTTGTAAAAATGTTGTTTGTAGACCAGTTAGGGAAAGTCATGTGAATGGAATACATCAGATTTTTTAATAAGTGACTGTCAATGTAGCTGCTATACTCTTAGAGCTATAAGGAGATGTGTAAATGTGCAATGAAAGTTTAGTTAGAATATCAAAAAGTGAACAAAAGAATAAGTTTTTTGTAATAATAGCTTGTAGAACATTCAGTAGAGAACTAAACGTCATTTCATCTTTACACAACCTACTCAGTTGTCCAGCTGCCAGTGTTAGCATTTTTGTTACAGTAATAAACCTATTACTTGACACTTGTGACTCCAATAGGTTTGCACATTTACATTCTGTTACTTTATTATTTATCACAAACTTATTCATGTTGATCCACTATCAACAACTTCCATCATACATACTCTAATCAACCACCTTGCCTTCATTTAAGTTCCCTTCCTTCATTTCAAATTCTGCATATGTGCAATGTAACATAAAATCAATTTACACAAATAGGTACTAATTTTATGAAATAAGAATTCAGATAGTTTGAAAGTAAAATAGAAAGTACTGGGGGAAAACTGGATTACAGATTTCATTATAAGTACTATGATTAAAATTCTGTGTCCCTATTTACACTGTTTTTCTTCACCAAGCTACCGAACTTTGTAAACTTTGTGTTGAAGATCATATTAATGGAAAATATTAAATAATTATCCATTAACCTCATAATAACTTATTGCTCAGTTTTAGCACCTTACAAGTTTGACTAACTATTGCAGTATGTTGAAGCTGTTTGTATTGAGTGTATTAAGAGAGATGTCTGTTATCTTCCAGATATTCCATTTTCTTCCATGGGCATTGATCAAATTGCTGTTGCATCTACAAGCAAGGCAACAGAAGATATATCTGAAAGTGTATCACCAGCTGGCACTTCTCGACCAAGTAAGTCATAATTAGGTCTGAAACATAATTAAATTAGAAACTGCAACCAAGATATATAGCGACTCCAGAAAAAATTAACCTGCATTTTGAAGAATTCTAGCACCAAATTATCAGGGAGAAAACATTACATTCAATATGCAGAAAGAAAAATAAATTATATTTAGCCCATCTCTGTGGTGTGAGCATACCATGTCTGCCATTCAAAGGGTCCCAAGTTCAAATCTCAGTTAGGGTGAGTTACCTAGATAAGGTTTTCTTTGGGGTTTTCGCTTATCCTGGGAAGACAAATGTTTAACTTTAAGCTCTATTGACCCTCGGCTTACCATTTCATTCTTTGTCTGATATGACCCACTGGGTTAAAGGATGTAAATTTTGTGTTCTGGAATTTTTTAAAACGTTTCATTTCATTTGGTTATAATTTTTAGAGAATTGCAATGAGTTTCCCATTTTTTTATGGGTGTGGTTTACAAATTTATGTTATGTATATTTAGTAGGGCAATTTTTTTTTATGTAATGCCTGACAATGTCACCTACATATGATTTACACTGATAGAGAAATACATTTGTGAAGTCGTAAAAATGAAGGCAATAATAAGAATGCTCAATAAAACTGTTGTTAATTCCTAACTTTGACACTTTTTTCCTATGTCAGAACAAAACCATTTTACCACAGTATTATGACAAAAAATTTTCTCTACTAAAGGCATATATAATAGTTTAAAAAATGTTTAAAAAAAATAGATCGTTTTCAAAAAAATTATGCAACAAAATTATAATCTTGAAAAATACAGAAGATATAAACTCTAATATCATTAATTCTTTCTACAAAATTAAGAATTTTCTCTGCATTAAATTGGCTGCTAGAATAAAGAGATAAAGATTTTCTAGAGTCTCTTAATATCTTCCACTGATGAATAGTAACCAATAGTGACCATAAGAAAACAAATTGTGTTCGTTCAGCTAAAACCAAAGTTCAGTCTAATGAATAATTAAAATTAATTAATAGAGCAATCTGGACATTATAGCCAACAATTGAAACCTGTAAACTCAAAAGGTTTCTTCCTTCAGAATCACAATCCTTGTGTTTAAAAGCAATTAAATTTGAGCATCAACAGTGATTTTATTGAATTAAATCGCAAAAGAGTGTCTTCTACATCATATGAAGACCCATGAAAGCGGACAGGATAGTGTTTCATTGTTATTACAGTAATGGGCACTTTTTTTGTACAGTAATCCTCTCTCTCTCAAGAAATTCTCCAGTGTGTGGTTGTGGACTGAAGCTTTTAATGCTGAAACATCAAGTTATCCATTCTGAAAAGACATGTTGTAGATTCGTTCATCCCCTGGGAATGAACATCCAACAATCGATTATGTGGAGAATGTTGGACACTGACTTCATGAAATAGCCCATCAACACTCACTACCATCTGTCAACACTTGCTGTGACTGACAGGGCAACAGAGGAAGTTTCAAGCAGGGTGATCTGGTGTGGCTGTATCATCCTATCTGGACCAAGGGTCTCTGTCCCAAGCTTCAACAGCCATGGCAAGAGCTATACCTCACAGTAGAGAGTTTAATGATATTGTCCATTGATGTATTATCATCATCATCATCATCATCATCATCATCATCAAAACCCGCTGAATAAATAAATAAAAACAACTATTTTAGGCCCTAGAAATCTACCCACTAGTAATAATAATGCTGCGGTATGAAACTTCTTTTTAAGTTATCTTAAAATGTTGGGTATTTTTAAATTCTAAGAGATAATCTGTTGTAAATAATTAGTCCTGCATGTACATGCTATTGTAAAAATCCTAGAATTGCACACCTGTGTATGAAGACCATTACTTTCTCTATTATATACAGCACATGGTTGGTAAAGAAGGTATTGCATTCCAGCCAAAAACTGTATATAAGATTTCACCAGAAATATATGTTTTGAGGACCTCTGAATTAAAAAAATAGAACAAAACATATAGTGAGTGTATGTGTGTGGGTGTGCGCATGCTTGCCCTGTCTGTGTGTTTGTGAACATCATAATTCAAAAACAAAAAGCTGTTAAATACCAAATTTGGTATTTAAGTTTAGTATCCTCTAAGGATGCAACATAAAGATTCTCAGGAAAATCCTCCCACCCCAAACTACTCTTTACATGGAAGATTTTTTGGAAAATTTGATTTTCTCACAAATAGCTCTGATTTTGATTGAAATGCCACATATTAAAGATATTTATATGACAAATAAAATATTTGTCTTTGATATTCTGGGTAAAGTCTCTGCAGCCCTCTTCATTTTGGATGATTTTTCCATAACTGATAAACCGTAAGAGGTACAGAAAATCTTACTACACAAAAAAAGTAGATTTCATTGAAGAATAGAATTTGTGGAGTTAACCATTTGCGATTTAATCCTGAATTTTGGTTTAATTTTTGAAATAGTTAAAATGCTACTTAGGCAAATGGATTGGAATTTCAAGACCATCACATAGCAACCAGCTCTTAAAAGTTAGACTATCACTTTAGTCTAGTGTATTACTTTATTTCCTTGAAAGAAAGTGTGAAATAAAACTATTTCTGCTAAGTAGAAGTAGCATTAAGTAGATATAAGAGTAGTTTGTTGCAGAAAAGTAGAGAAAGTCATGTGACTATAACACATCAGATTATTTTTATTGCACATATCATATGAATGAACCTGGGATATGTGTTAAGCTGCTTTCAGTTGGATTTTACATACATTATATTTTAAAAATATATATGAAGGCTATTGGTAAGATTCATGGTCTTCAAAGAATTGCCTGCAACTATTCTACTATTTAATTTACAGTTAAATGAACAACTCAGTCTTTAATTGTATTGTTTTGGCAGTATTTGAGTTACCTCTCACCACATTCTCTCTTGTGCTCGGAACAATACTTGCTATTACTGAGCACCTAAAGTTTAGTTCCAGGAACAAAATGCTATTAAAGCTGGCCTGAATTTTATTGATGTGTGGACAGCCTGTATACCTAGAAAGGGTATTATTGTTACAACTAAAGAGTGAAGGTATGAGATGGGATCACCCATCTTAATACTTGCATCAGAGAGTTTGGTGCCTCCGATACTATTGTGACGATAGGGATCTTTGGGGGTGGAAATATCCCTTGGTAGTCACATTTAGATAAAGCTTACCCACTTGGTGTGCATTGCAGATATTAAGTTTATTACTAACATATACATATGTGCCTCAGGCAGCTCGGCCCTACCTTTACATTGTGTTTCATCATTTATCGCTCTGGAGGGAGTAGCTTAGTCAATAATGACAATCTACTATGATTGTCGCTAATTCGTAGCTTCCTCCAGTTACTCACGTTAAGGGCTCAATCCAACTTACTACTCCTCCCCATGGGGGAAAATGCATATTTATATTTGTCGATTTCCAGTCAGGGCAGAAATTAGGTAATCATGTCGACTTAGAAATTATTAAGCTTTTGTTATTTGAAATATCTGTCATTACTGGATGCGCTGCATCCGCCGAGGGTAAACCCAAGTGGGGAAAACTACCTACATATATCCTGCCGGGAAATTCCTTTCCATATTACTCAAAACTTCTTAAGAGAATAGAAAGAATTTCATGATAAATAGTATAATTCAGCATTATGGATAAAATAGACTAAATCTTATAACTTCATAATACCCATACATTACAATATAATGAATATTCAAAGCAATGTAGCGAGACTTGAGGACAAAGTTGAAAACAAATATATAAAAAAACACTATTTGGAACATTATATGATTCATATATAGGTATATTCCAGATTATCTAACATTTAATGTTCTTGAATTCCAGCATTCTTATTACCTCCGTTATCCAGAAAATCAAGATCCAGTGCAACAAATATGGTCACTCCACAAGTCATGCTAAAGACGTCAGCTTCTTCAGTGTCTGGTAAGTGCTTTGTTCTCCCTCAGTTTACCTCAATGTTCCAATGACTCCCTCCACCTTCTCCTATATTTTGCAAATAAAATACAATGCATCCCATTCATTAAAAAAAAGAAATAGAAGTCCTATTTTTCTTAGTTAAAACTCTCAGGACACTATAAAGAAAAAAGTACTATGCAAAACCACCATTAACCTCAAATACCATAGTTTGTAATGATGATTTCTCATGAATGCAGCTAAGAGACTTCTACATTGTCATATTTGGGCTTCCTCATTATTGATTATAGAGAAAATCTCAGTTTCTGGGAAGAAAAAGAAGTTTAGTTTACTTAACTAAACCTTTAAAAGAAAATTTTAAACCCAAATAAAAAAATTAGCAGTTTAAGCAACATGAGTAAAGCCTTGTTTATTCTCAGTAACCAATGTATTTAAAACTTTTAAGAAAATGCACAAAAGACAAAACAAAAGAAGAGCCAAAATTAACGTACAATATTCCCACAAAGAAAGAAACTCATTGCTTATAAGAACTGAGAGTCTAAAAATTATAAAACCTTAGTGTTCAAATATTGGAGTATGATCACAGGATGTGTGGATTTTAACATTGACTTATTTATTTCTCTATGATCATGAGTCAGTATCATAGAACTTTTGTAGTGAATGCAATTGTATTGAATCCTTTTGTTATTTTATATTAATCAAACAATAAATTATAACATGAAGATGTAGCAGAAGAAACATAATTTGTCTGGTATGATGTTGTTGCTAAATGGAATAGAATATTTTTCATATGATGTTTACATTGTGAGCCTAAACTTGTAAAATGATGATTCAGAAATATGCTTAACTAACTTAAATTCTAATATGTACCTGGTATAAAAGATATTATTTTTAAAATATATTGAAAAATTGATTTGTCAATTTACGGTAATAATATATGTATATTAGCCTAGTAAATCCAACGTTGTGTCATTCATAAATTCTTGTATAGAGTAATTTGTTTTAGAGTAATTTATTATTTATGTTTCTTTAACTCTTTTTGTGAATAAATTTAAGGTTTTTAAATCTTTGATTTTTTGCAACCGATTTTTATTTATTTTTATACCCATATAGTAAAGGTTTTTTTCATAGAGAGTCAGTCTATGCATTTCTATTCTAGTCTAATACAAGCATAGTGCAGATCAAAATTTTGTTCATTTTTCACCTTTATGATTACATCATCATCATTGCATTTGAGTAAACATAATAGATGTAATTATTTATTTAACTATATTATAATAATATTTTGTTATTTTGTGAGTGTATGAAAGCTTAAAAAATTATTTTTTATGTTTGAGCTAATACAATAATATATTGTGTTTTCTAAAGCCTATATACTTTTTTCTATGCCACCACCCAAATAAAATAATGCCATTCTCTAAAGAGTTATTCAAGGCAGATGTTGCATTAATGGTTTTATATTTTTCTCAGACAATATTAATTGATACTTAATGGTGGAATTGGAATAGCACTTTCAGAGATGAATGAAAGAACTTCAGACTTTCACTGTAAATAAAAATCCTTTATTTTATTGCAGATAGAATGTGTTCTGTGGGTTCATGGAGCAAGTCAAGCATATATTACATATTTTGAAAGAAAGCAGTCCACTTTCCCAATTTTAAGATTGCCATAAGTCATTCCACATCATACTGGACAGATTTCTGACCTCAGTTTTTCAACATTTTTTTAAACTTTCTGTATTCTTTTTATAGGGAAATTAAATATACCTTTATATGGTTGTTTTGGCCAAATATCAATATTTTAGGTTTTTTGTGACATCAAAAATCTAGAAAGAGCATAAAACTAATGCACACAAATGCTTGTTTCCTACACATATTTGAAAGATGATACAAATGTAAGATAAAACAAAGATGAAACAAATTTTATTTCAAAGCTTAAAAATTGTAGTTTTAGGCAATATATTCAATTTTGTTAAAACAAATTTACAATATTAATTGCATTACAATTATTAAATAAACAACCCTTTTGGTATAGCTCTTACAAGTACAGTATACTCTTGATTATCCGAGGTAATGTGGGGGAGAAGAACCACAAACAATTGAAAAACACGAATAATCAAGAAAGCTGTAATTTAATGCTTTTAAGGTACCACACACATAAGCAAATAGGAAATCAAGTTTAAACGTTTTTTTCAACATGTATCCTTTCTTCAAAAGTTTATTCTACTCCTATGCATAGATATGGTTTTTCTTTAGGAAACAGCAATCAAAAACCCACCACGTGACAATAAATGCCATTTCCATTGTTTAAATGAACACCCTGTGACAACAGAGTACCATTTCCATTGTAATCGACTTGCCTGTTCTGGTAAATTAAAAACAAATTCAGTATTTTCTGATGTTGATCAGCGTGTAAGTATGAACGAAGCAAGTTAAAAGAAAGTTGTAAAAGAGATGGCGGAGAAATGAAAACAATGCGTGTTGGCATTAAAATAAAATAATTTGGGGGGCAGGGATGCATGGATAATCTACAAACTGGATAACCCACACTTGAATAATCAGGAGTATACTGTATTACCTTATAATTTAAAAATATCTGCATGATTTACATTTAATCATATTTATGGTTGAAGAATTTTGTTGGAAACAGCAATAATGTCTAAATAAATGTGAGCATAGCTATAGACTGACTTCAGTGTAACTTTGTGCAGGACATAGTGTGCATTGGATTACATGTAGTACTAAAGAGGTTGAGGTCAGCTGACACATCATTTCCGTGACACTGACATCTTCCTGGGAAATGCTGGCTCTGATATTCCTCTTAATGTTTTATTTCTGGCTGTGGAAAGACTTTTGTTACTAACAGGGAGGAGAACCTTTAATTCCTTTAGTAATTAACTGAAGGCTTAAAGGAATCAACCTGGACAAAAGCCTAATGTCCGATCCCTCACCTTCATGCGGTACAGCTGTTAGAAATCACATATCAATTTTGTTGTAATAGAAAGGAGACCCTTTAATTGCTCCTATAATTTGAAGACTTAAAGGAACCGATCTAAACAAAATTATGTGATGAACTAAAGGGAAGGGCTGCTCACCAATAAACACTGGTCAGCTTGGTGAGTTATTGACCTGGACTGATATTTCTTCCTTTCCACATATCAGATCCCCTCTTTTACCTTTCCTAACCAGTCTTGCTTGACTTAACTCTTGTGTTCTTCGACCCTGATGGTATTAGAGTATTCAAGGACTAGGGAATCATTTCATTTTCTTTCCTGTCCATACCTTTCTTTACTTAGGTGATGTAACTGCCATTTATAGTGCCTAATTTTAAAAGGTTACAAAAAGTTGAATAAAAACTTTAGTCAACATGATAATATGACATCAAAATACTGGAATGCAAGAGAGCGAATGGTTTCACTGCCAACTGCTCAACATTAGATACCAACCAACCATGTTTTATTTCTAAAATGCTTAAAATGCTTCTTTACTTACATTGTTCTAAGGAAGCAAGTATGATAACCGTTCTCAGATTGCTATCATTTAGTTACTTTTTTGGACAATAGCAATAGACCATACAAATGACAGAACTACAGAATGGGCAGGAAAGAATATCAGTGCAATTACAATTTTTTGTGTAACAAATGGGGATTATTAAATTGGATGTGATCTACTAGTGACACATTACATGCTTTCATATCATTGTCAAAACTACAAGCACTAGTTGAGTAGGTACTCTGTTTCCTACGAAAGTAAACTCATCACTCTTTGAATTCCTTCAGCAGTTTGCAAGCTTCAGCTATCCTCTGTTACTAACCATATTTAAGTAGCCTTTGTTTAAAATAATAGGTACATTTGCATCCATATAGCATGATAGGGCTCTTCCATGATATTCCAATGACCAGTCTCCAGCATACAGTCTTGATACAAAATCCAGTATCCATCAGGATAAGTTATTGTTTTAATAACTCATTTAGATGTGTCCCACCACGAAAATTCATACTCATTTATTTTATGAAACGAGGAATAAAATTCGAAAACTGAGTAAAAAAAAAACATATAACACACAAACACAATGTTATACATTATATGATTACTGTGCAGAAATGAACATGGATACACAGTAGAAGGATGACTCAAGAGATTGCAATTGAAACTTGTTATGTACAGCTATCATTTTTATGTACAATCAAAGCTGAGCATACCCATATCAGTCTCAATCTATACTGAACAAGTCCATCTGTGTCAATCAAAACTATCAAGTCCAAATGTTATTTTACATAACTACAGGCAATATTATTGAACAAAATAGTTAACAATTATAAAAATTATACTTGACATCTCAATATAACCACAAACTATGGAAATTATAATGTTAATGTGAGGCTCATTTATATATTTCACTTCCTGTAAAATAAAAATGACAGACTTTTCTTGTTTTTTAATGCAAGCTCCTCATTTGATGTTGCATTAAAATCATTAAGTAAGAAGGTGACAGATGAGATGCAAGAATTAAGGAGTGCGAAATGCTTTCTTTTCTTTTCTGATCTTCAGGTTGGTATAGCTCACATGGACTGTTTCAAACTGTAACTCTTCTGTCTTTCCCTCCATTCTGCCCTACTCCTTTACCAAGCATAACAGTTACTTTTCTTCACAGTCAACTAACACTATAAAATTAAGATGCTTCATAAAATATGATATAGTCTCAGCTATAAGAAAATAGAGAGTGCATTAAATAAAAAATATTAAGCTCCTAAAATTTACAAAATAAAATGCGGTTCTAAATTACCAGTCAGTGTGGGGGTGCTTTTATGAGTGAGCTTCCCCTGAATTGGATGAAGCAAGTTAGTAATTATTTTGTTAATACTTATTTAATGTCATTTTGCAACAAGATAGAGTGTGAGTAAACAAGAACTTTAGATGTAGTGCTTAGAATGTATTTATTATTTATGTTCATGCTAATTTGAGCGGTGTTCATATTAAATCAGCAGTACCTGGAACTAGCAGCATGGTTACACCTGTACATCAGAACAGGCTGAACAGAACTGGAAGCTCTTCTGGTTACAGGAACAATACTTCAACCTCTTCAGCAAGAAGGTATTTACAATACAGATCTACAAACAATATAATTATGGCAGACACAAAATTTTAAGGTGACTGCTGGCTGACAACCATGGGAGAAGCACATCATTGTACACATAGTAATAAGACAAATGAAAATAAGTTATAGAGTATTACTGTGATGCTCAAACAAACATAAACTTAGTGTGTAATATTGAGTTCATAAGTAAAGTAATTCTAAAAGTCATAAAATCTAGGACAAACCAAGCGAAAAGAAAAAAAAAGAATACTCATTGTAAATCTGTGATGCAACAGTTCCTGTTAATGTATAACTAGTTGACTTTCATATTTGAACCTTATTTATTAAGTGATATTTTGACTATACACATAAAAGAATGCAACACGCTATAATTGAACTACAGTAACTGAAATTTTCACTGTTAATGTGTCATTAAAAATCTCTACTGAAGTTATCACATCAACAGCTTAGAAGGCTTTTGCTTCCTTTTGCTTGCTTCATGCTGCCACTATAAAAAAAAGAGGTATGAAGGAAGTTGGAAATAAAACTTCTTTTGTTAACAGAATCCCTAGCTAAAAGATGAGTTCAATGTACACACATCTCTGCAACCACTAATGTAGGAAATTGACTTTCAGACTGCAAGCTTCATAAAATGCTCTCCATGAAAAGTTATCCTCTTTCCTGGACCACAGGTAAATTTTTGGGTACAAATGATATCAGTATCATGGGTTATACAATGTAATTTCACAATGTCTTAACTATACAATGCTGCAAGGAGGACAGCCTCTTATTGACTCTTTCTATTTACATTAAATTTTGTGTCTGTCATGGTAACTATATGCCTCACTTATATTACTGATGTCATTACCTGAGAACCTGTTTTGTACCTTTGATGGAAGGATAGTACAAGAATGAGGGTCCTGCAGCAGCAAGTCTTAATCATGACACTGAATTTTTCATAACATCTTTATGTATATAAAATATTTAACTGAATAACTGAATGAAATTTATTCTTTAGTCTCATTCTATATATTATCGATCTTCCATAGCACCCAAGGACACCCATCTGTAAAAAAAAAAAGGCCAAAACTGCCAAAATTAAAACAATTGATCTTAGAATCAAAATTGATGTTGGAATCAAGCTTAGTGAAACAATTCATAAAAAATACTTGAAGGAAGATGGAGGCTTAAACACTCTTAATCTATTCACTTACCTTTTTATTATACAGAATATGTTAATGTGAACACACATCATCAGCTGCCTGTTGACTGCTGTATCAACACTCAAGTCATGTGTTGATAGTTTGGGGTGTCCTTTTGTGGCCTGTTGATGACCTTAAACAGGTGTTTGCTTCTGACAAATAAAAGTTCATGATTTGATGTACAAACTTCATTATGTAAATCTTCAAAAATATCTCAAGTTTTTGGGGTTTCTGTGTTGGCTTTAATAACTTGATGTTGGTTCCTATTTCATAGTTTTGGATCCAGAAGTGTGAAATAACTGCTGGCTTTTTGATATATTTAAATTTGATGCAACATCAGTATTCCATGAAACAGGTGCCTATGTTCCAGTCATCTTATAACAAATTCAGCACTGAAAAATCTTATTAAATCAATAAAATCTGGTTCCATACTTCAAGAGCAATTTACTAGATCCAATGTAAATATTCTCTGAAGGTATAGATCAGGAAAACTAAAACTAACATAAGCACCTGCCTTTAAGCCTATCTGCCTTTGTATAACATTTAGAAAAAATTATAAGTTTTGCCTGCATTAAAATAAAGAATTTAAGAAAGGCCTCAGGATTCTTCTAATACAAAATTAGCTGGAGAGAAGCAGGAAATGTGAATGAGAGCCTGTATATGAAATGTTTTAGATCAGCTAAAAGCCAGAAACAGCGCTATTTTAGCATTATAATTTTTAAATGCTCTTTTGTCTGGTTTTCATTTGTCAGCACATTTTTATTTTCAAATTCTTCCACACAATGTACTTTCAGGAATAAATGAATAAAATTTTGTATATATCTTTATAATAACAGAATAAAAAGTTGATGAGATGAATTTTTGCTAACTTTGTAATTTCTATTAAACAATATTATTCATATAGTGCAAATTTTTAGCAAAACCTGAAGTCTCATATTAAAATTTTGTCCCAGACTAGTGGAATAATTAAACATTATGTTTACTACTAAAGTGTATAATTATGATATATTAATTTTTCAGAAAATAATTGCATCTATGGATCAATTTTTCAAAATAGTTATGATAATAATAATAATAATAATAATAATAATAATAGTAATAGTACTGCTACTACTACTGCTACTACTACTACTACTACTACTACTACTACTACTACTAATAATAATGATGATGATGATGATGATGATGATGATGATGATAATGATGTCAGCAACAACAATGGTGCTGAAGAAGAAGAAAAAGAAGAAGAAGAAGGAGAAGAAGAAGAAGAAGAAGAAGGTTAGTGGTGCTGGTGGTAGTGGCGGTGGCAGTGGTACCTCCAATATCTTTGGAGCTAATTTAAAAATATGGATACAGTTTGCTGCACTTATTACACATCAAACCCTCATTGCAAAATTAACATTTTAGATAATTTAATTAAATTGTGGATTTTAGAAATTTATCAGATAGTCAGCCTTTATAAAAATATAAGCAAAAATTGAATTCATTTTTCTCATAAAATGGCTATAATAAAAATGAATTACTTATTTGTTTGCACCAATTTGGCCAAACATTGGAAGTTGATATTTTCTCATCTCACTGAATCAGTTTAAAAATTTAAAAAACAAAGGAAATAAATTTGGATTAAGAATTATTTTCTTCTTTCAATACTTAATTAAAAATTATGTCATTAGACTTCAGAGCATGCAGAAAACTCCTGGGCAAAGGACCCCTGGCCAAAGAACTCCAAAATCGGGTGGCACAACTACAACCTCTGAAGGCAATAGCTGCATTGTGGGTAAGTAGTTTATGCATATTTAATATATTTACCAGTAAGTGAGACATACTGCTTTTCTTTGAAAAAAGGGTTCATCTTGTATGCCGATATTTAGTTTTTTATTATTACAATTTAGACATTTTATCTTTCTGATTAAAGCTACTGGTGGTTCTTTTTCACTTCTGAGTAACCTGTGAAAGCATTTTAGCTATGTATAGTTTAGATGATGCACTGCCACTGAAGATCACATTCTATACATTTAAACTTCTTAATTTGTTGTCAAGTTGTAAATGTTGAAAAATTTCTGCTGTTAATTTTTTTGCAAAATTATGGCTGAAAATGTTTGGAATTTTGCGTTATTAGATACAGTATACATGTATAGCAATGAACATAGGAAAAGGGTTATAGAGGGGCATTTTAGACCACCTATAGCTGGAAGAAAAAAAAGGAAAGAAGAATTTGGTGGTGTCATGAGGACAATCTAAACAGTTCTACTCACAGTAAACATGATAAGTACTGAATGACCACAACTTGAAGCAGAACTAAATACTTGGAACTTAAACTATAGAAAAGTGTAACTTTCAGTGTTTAAACTGTCTATGCAAATATTTATCATGTTAAGTGGATATAGATAGAAAAACAAGCATTTATACGAATAAGTTGAGGAATAGATATGAAAATAAGCTGTAACATTGTTCAGCATGATTTTTATCTCTTGAGTAGGTATAAATTGTCTCACAATACAATATTTTTTATCCTGTTTTAAAATAAGTATTCAACATTTCTCTAGCCCGCCTGGGAGTGTGGTGGTAGCATGTCTGCCTCTCATTCAATAGGTCCCGAGTTTGAATCTCGCTTAGGGTAAGTTACCTGGATAAGGTTTTTTTTTTTTTTTTCAGGGTCTTCCCTTATCCTGAGAAGATGAATGTCAAGTAACTTTAAGCTCCGTGGATCATTTGGGCATCATTCCACCTATTTAATTCATTATCTGATATGACCAAACAAGCTACAGGATGTTAAGCTTTATAAAAAAAATCTTCATCATCTACAATATTTTTGTTATTTTAAAAATGTTTTAAGATACTTTTTCTTCAATTTGTCCATTGTTAAGGAAAAGCTCTCAAAGAATTGTAAATATGATGAAACCAAATGAGCTAACTTAAATAGTAGCATTGCTACTGTTGTGCAATTTCAAACATATATAGAATGTACAAACGTGATCTAGTGTTGCACATATTCATGTGCATTGTGCCAGCTGTGAAACAGTAAATACAACATTGTGAGTGCTTTGTGTATCTGAATTGTTGTATATTACATATTTAAACATTTAATTCTTTTAATTAGTCATTAGTTACAAAATGCCTAAAATTTGTTTAAATCATCCTAACAATATTTGTTATGTATGTGGTGAGAGTGCAACCTTACTACATTAGTAAAAGAGTGTTATGAAATTTAACTTGGGTGTAAAGTGGAGGACCAAACAAGAGCCTAAGCCCCACATATTTATTGTTAGTCCGTATTCTTGGCTTTTCACGGCATAGAAAAATCTGCCTGCCACATGCCATTTGCTATCTCTATGATTTGGAGGGAACTGAAAACTCACTTCTTTAGCTGTTTTCTCTTTTTAACAAGTATTAAAGAGATTATGACAAAATCAATAAATACAGTAGTGTACCCTAACTTACAATCTGCAATGAGACCAACTCCACACAGGTAAGACTGTCTACACCAAAGCCTTCAAAACATGAATGAACAATTTATTTCCATCTTTCATTACAACACTATTACAAGTATAACTTACATTTGAATAACAAAGTTTTAGAATCTAGTGCATCTAGCTGCTAGTTCCCCCATACTTTAACCCCTAGGTTTTATGCATAGTGTAGAGCTATTACATTAACTCTTTAGTTTCCAAGTTGTCCCCAGTCTGTTGTTCCCTTTTTAAGATCCTTATCCACTTCTCTCTTTACATTTCCTAAGAATTTCCCTGTCATTTTAAATGTGTTTGTCCTTATAGTGACCAACATTTTAATTGATAATATTTCTTTGTTTAAATTATCCCATTCTTTGTTCCATATATCCTATCTCCAGCTTATCTTTTTTCACATTCTATTTGTTATTCAATATAGAATATCACCCAATTTATCACCCATAATGTGTTTACCCAGGGATTTGTTTCCTATTTGTTTTAAAACTAACACTTCTGTGTGCATCCATACAAGACCTACTCTTTCCAATTTCTCACATAAGTCTATATATTTCTCCTTCCCCAAATTTGTCTTAGCCATCTTATATAATCTCAAAACTTGCCCTATCTCTTTTTGCTCTGTGTCTTCTATCCTCAACCTCACTTCTTTCCAAAATCCACTGATATTATTTTTAACTAATAGCAAATATTCCTCATGCCTATTTCTCCTAATCTCATCCCCATCTCCCCATAACAACTTTCTCTTCCTATTACATCTTTCTGAAACATCAAGCATTCTTTCATTCCTTCAAAACATGTGACATTAGATGAAGAGAGCTCAGATTCTGATGGAAGCAAGAAGGATAAAGAGGTAGATTATGGTGATACAACTTTTGAAAAATGTTACTCATCTGAGACCTATTTATTGATTTAGAAGATCTTAACGATCTCATATAAGGTTTAAAGTAAACCAAAAGTAATCCGAAATGTTCCTGGCTAAGAAGATGGAATCTTTTTCAAAAGAATACAGATGTATACTTATTGTAATCATCATTCTGAATTTAAAGACTACTTTTTTTAAGCATATGGCTTTTTTTTTGTAATAACATTTCTTCTTTTTATGGAGGCACCTAGTAGAAGGCCTTGTTTATTGATTCCTCTAAAGTTAGTTTAAAAGCTGTGTTACTGCATAATGGCAATAAATTCCCATCAGTAGTGGTTCACTCTCTAGTATGAAGGAAACATATGAAAAACCTTAAACTTATATTGGAAAAGCTTCAAATAGCTTATAATGTCTATAAACATTTGGGTTATAACATTTCATTAAAAATAGCTTCCTGCACATGCACCTATTACTTGTCGGAAAATCTTAGCACAGTGAATGATTTCAGCTCTGGAAAGTAGGCATCAAGACAATATGAATATGGTCATTTCTTACTTTCTAGGAAAGTGTAGTTAAGAACCCAGAAAATGTTAAAAGTGTAAAATTATAAATGCTGTGTCTCAGAAACTTTGCTTGATGAGGAAAAATCAATATCATATTTGAATTTATGAGAAAAAATACTATCAGAATCACATCTTTTTCTTTCTAATGGTTAGATTGAGTCATGTGATTATAACATAAAAACTTTTGTACAGCTTTAACAGAAGGCAGAGGCCATGCGAGAGGGGAAGTTGGAATTGCAGCTCTGGATGTACAATGTCCCCAACTTTACTTGTGCCAGATAAGTGACAGTCATACTTACAGCAAGACACTTATAAAGATCAATGCCTTCAATCCTGTAGAGGTTAGTACAATTCTTTAATTAAATGCTCACTCTTAATTCAATAAGCAACAGTTTTATCTATTCATCAGTAACATTATCACAATGCTGTCTCTTCTGAGTTACGTACTCTTTTCCTTTGTATTTGCATTTATATATTTATTTTGTTAGGTAGTATTAGAGTTACCATTTAATTTGTATTAGATACAATTATTTTTAAACAATTTTTAGTTTTAATTAATACAAATGAATGCGCTGAAAGAATTGCTCAAAACTGAAAGAATTTAAAAATTATAATACTTTTTTCTTTTTTTATAGTTTAGTGTAAACAATTATGAAAACACCCTTTTATCTCTGCATTCACTGATGTGTGAAATGATTCTTCCATTTAGAATAAAAGTTCTCATGTACGTCATCTTGTTTACAATTCTAGGCAACAGACATCACCAACAGTGTATATAATTTCATATACTTAAACGAAGTGACAAACTTGGAACAGATATTCATTTCATCAAATGTGGATTTGTAAGCATCAAACTCAATCCTGGTAGAGAGTTTCTTTGATGAAGAAATTCATTTGTGTTTACCTTATAAATTATCTGTGAATGCACATTGCCAATGTTCAGAAGACTCAAAATATTGTAAGAGACCAATACTTTCTTATTCTTGGAATGGATTTCTCAGATGATCCACAATATCAACACCTTATTTTTTGAGGTTGTAGAAGGTGGTGAGCTGAGGTTTAATTGTCTCAGTAATTCCTTATTCTTGGAATGAAGGCAACAAACTACTTTGTAGTTTATAGTCCTAGCTGTAACTGTTACAAGACAAAGGCAAATGGCTTACAATTTGGTGTGCTGCTAAACAGCTCACAGGTGCTTTAACACAATGTATAATACAATTCTCCCACTTCTCCACTTTGAGTCAACTCTTAAAGTTTTATTGTTTAAATGGTACCATTTCACATTCTTTCACAATCCTAATCTAGATAGATCAGACCGAAAAATTCAATGCCATAGTTGGGATTTGAACCACAAATCTCCCGGTCTCTAGCCGGTTGCTCTACCACTGAGCTACCATTGCAACTTGCTGATACAGAATTAAATTTCTCAACTGACTCACATGTTTCCTGGTAAGCCACAAAGTGATCTCAAATTATTTTGAGATGACAAACCCCAATGGCAATTTACAAGGTTGTAAATACTTCAAGACCCAGGAATCATTGTGTAGCCAACTATTATGGACAATAGTTGAATCAGTTGAGAAATTTAATGCAGTACCAGCAAGTAGCCTTGGTAGCTCAATGGTTGAGCAACTGGCTAGAGACTGGGAGTGGTTCAAACCCCGGCTATGGCATTGAATTTTTCAGTCTGACTCTACCTATCCAACTCCTGTCCTACATATGGTTTCTATGAGAAAACAATCCTAATCTATTAATTACCTGCTGATAACTACCTCATCAATTGCTTAGTATCATATCTATGGAGTTTCGAACTTATTATTACAGTCGATGCTGTGCCACAGTCACTACTGAATTACAACCACTGGTAAATTCAATATCAGAGCACCACTGGAATGAATGTGCAGCAATAAATGTTCACCACATAATTGAAAAGAAAAAGCCTATTTCTCTCTCCCTCTTTATTTCTCCTTCTGTCAATTAGATGATATCAATGTGATTTGGAGTTTCTGATAAATACTTAAGAAAATAATACATGCACTTATTCAAAATTAAATGGATCCCTCAGCCAACCAAGTCAACAACTCTGAATGCTACTTCTTAATCCTGGTCCCAATTAGAAATGTGATATTTAAGGTTATTTGAGGCACAGACATTTGTGGCTTATTAAACATAAGCACCCTATCAACCACAAATAATATAAAGACAAAGTGTACATGAGTTAAAGTGTTCCTCTGATAGCATTATGTAAAAAGGTTTAATCAGTTTGGTCACTTCCTTGGAAAGAACCAATTTATAAAGGTTTTGAACTTTTATGACATTTTCTAATAATGTCAAACTCTTTATTCCAACAGATAATTTTTCCCAACACTTTATGCGAGGAACCAGCCCCCTCTCAGTTATACAAATGTATAGGAAAAGCATTTCCTAATGTAATGCTTTCTAAAATATTTAGAAGACATTATAATGATGTTGAGGGACTTCAACGAATCAAAGGTTTAACTGCACCTCAGTTTTCTTCAGTTGAGCTCATCATTGCACAAAAGTAAGCACATATAACATTACATCTCAAGGTAAATCTGAAAATTGTTTCAATTGAATTATGCTATTAAATCCTTCTCCTACTTAGCGAAATAAAAGGTACAGAAATAACATTTTCCATTATGTAACAGTGTAAAAGAATATACAATAAAACCTTTCTTTTGCATTTATTTTATCTATTTATACTACGCTGTATATGGGGGGGGGTGGATTGGAAAGTAATGTGCAATAATTTTTTTCTGTGTTGGTATTGCTGCTGGGCTGTTGAAATTGCACCAAGATAAATTTGAAGCTTCTGCTATGGATGCTATTTGTTTCCCATGTGTAGTTCCAGTGAGAGAAGTGCACATGTCACTATTGCCCACTTGTGAAGAGCAACAAGGTATAGTGTGAGGGTAGCTTATGGGCTAAAGGGCACAACCCAAATAAATTGCACAGGGACATGCATGGTGTGTATGGGGACAACTATATGGACTGTAGCAATTCTACAAGCGTGCATTCTTTGTATTGCACCGTGTTCTGGATGACCGCCAACAGCTACAACCATGCAGAATGTCAGAGCCATCGAGACAGCAATTTTGGATGACTAGTGGATCCAACGGCAAACCTTATCTTAGCAGTTCAACATTTCATATGATGCAGCACACGATATTGTGAATGACACATTGCAGTTTTGTAAGATTAGTGCTTGCTGAACCCAAAGAACCTGAAGATGACCACAATGGCCAGGGAATGATGACAAGCTTAGATCACTTATCATGTTATGCTTTAGAAGAGCACAACTTTCTGAAAGGAATTTCACTGGTGATGAGTGGTGGGCACCCAAAACAAAGCAGGTCTCTATGAAGTGAAAACATGCTGCTTCTCTGGTAAAAAAAGGTTCCAGATGACTCAATCTGCTTGTAAAGTGCTTGTTACAGTATTTTGGGATGTGAATGGTGTGGTATTAGTGGACTTTGCTGAACACAGGACCACTGTGAATGCTGCAGCCTACATGAAAACATTGGTAAAGTTGCATTATGGCCTTTGTGACAAACGCCATAATATTCATGCTGATCTTGCCAGACTTCTTCACTACAACACTTGCCCCCATGTTGCTACAGCTGTTCATGAGAAAATCAATAAATTTGGTTGAGAGGTGCTCCAGCATCCTCCATACAGTTCAGACCTGCCACAATCACTTCCATTTATAGGTCCCATGAAGAGATTCCTGGCTTTGTGTCAAATTCAGATTGAAAACAGCAGTCCACAGATGACTCTATTTCAACTGAATGGACTTCTTTGAACAGTTTCAAATTACCTGGTATCACAATAAAAGAAATGTGATGAGAAAACTGACAACTATATAGAAAAATAGACAAAAGATGTCCCTTCAGTGTGCATTTGTTTGTGATACTTGTATTACATTTTTGATATAAAAATTATTGTGTGTTACTTGTGGATCCACCCTTGTACACATGAATATCACTCTGTTGCATTTAGAGAAAGATGTGTTACAAATTCCTCAGGATATTAACTATTGCATGGATCAGAATTTACTACTACAATTTTTAATTGTTGAATGCTGCATACACTTGCAACTTTAATTTTGTATTAATTCACTAAACTACAGCATAAGCAGGCTAAATATAACATTACATGCATTATTACTTTGTGACAGTGATGTGTTCTTAATTGATTGCAATTAATTACTGAGTCTATTTTATAACACTACAAGCACATTTAACACTACAAGTCGATCTAAAGGAATTGACAATGGAAGCACATAGCATAATAATTTGTAAATTGTTACTTTTTTTATAGTGTTTAATGCCTGCTTTTACTGCATAGGCATCACAGCCAATGACACTGGTGATACTTGGAATGAAGGTGGAGCACTTGGGAAACTGGAGAACCCAGAGAAAATCTGCCCCAGATCTGCTTTATCCACCACAAATCCTACATGCGGTCGCCTGGGATCAAACCCGGTTCACATGGTGAGAGGCAAGTGGTCTAACTACTCGGCAACAGTGGTGTCCAAATTGTTACTTGATGAAGCCTTTGAATTCTTGTAATTCTTTTAGTGAATAAAAATGTGTATGGATCACCTGGATGCATGATTCAAGTAAGAGAAGTTTAATATGCATTAAGGTTTATCTTATCACAAATCTGTGAAAGGGCATTGGCACTGGAAGCTGAAAATCCATAGCTAGTCTGTGGCAATAAATTGTTCAAGCCTGATTCATATTTCTAACTTAGCCTATGTAAGAATTGTAAGCCATAAGTTAACTCTTATGTGGTTAGTTATAACCCTAGAAATTGCAAATGCTTATGACACTGCAGATCACATCTAAAATGTGATAATCACAGTAGTTGAAATCTCTTGGAGATTCACTTTGATAAATGATGAGGATGAGAGAGATTTAGTGCACATTTGGGTACCTTGTTATGATGCCTCAGCAGTTGGCATAGAAAACTGAAAACCTGTAGTTTGAGACTTGGTCCTGATGTTGCATTCTTCAAAATTTATTAAATTAGTTATAAAAGTACCTATGCATATACAAAGCAATTTTATTAAAACTTTTATTTTTAAACATGAGAGTAATGTACATGAGAAAAGCAGGAACATATATTGTTTTCCATAGATTTTTTTAGTAAGAGCAACAAATTTTATCTCTGTGCATTAACATATATGTATGATGATTAATGTTTTTAGGTTTTATGCACTGTCATGTGCGGCAGCTTTATTGAAATATGTAGAATACACCCACAACATATTTTTTTCTTCTAAATCACTGAAAGTGGAATATCAGACATCACAAAACACTACTTTAATAGGTAAGTTATATTTCCTTATTTCAAGAGGTTCCCATTCCCTATTTTGTTCTAGTGGTTCCTACTCTCTATTTAGTCTTTAGTTTTTAGTGAACTTGTGAGGGATCAGTTGTAAATATTCCTCAACTTTATAGAATAAACAATGATAACAATAACAAATTGTTGTTATTATTATCATTGTCATCATCATCATCACCACTATTACTATATATGTTGTATTGTTATGTTAAGAACCTAGATCACTTATGAATATAATCTTAAATCTTCTACACTGTCCTACAAGACACATACATATGAAGAATGCATAAGGAAATACAACTACTTGGCTATCACATATTATGAGAGGTCATTGATGGGTTCTTAACCTGATATTCCTCTATCAACACAATCAATTAGTATTTGTTATGTAAGTAGTTTATCCAGTTTTTGGTTATTGTAAGTTCAGCTGGTTTTATATTGTGAATTTGTAAAGTAAAAATCTGATGTGATCCATTCACATGACTTTCTCTACAGCTCCGCAGTAAATTATTGTTAAAAGGCTAATCCTATTTACTTCATGCTAATCAACAAAAACTTAGCAGAAATAGTCTTATTACTTGCAATTCCTGTATGAGAAAAGAATAAGTTTTTTAAAGCTGAAACTAAAAACAAGCAATATCTCAAAAACAATCAACTCCAGGAAAAAAATGTATGTAACATAAATTGTGTGTTTTAATATGCTCTACATTTTTTGTGTGCAAGTTTTTGTCTATCTCTAACGGTTTACCAGTTACACAAAATTCCATAAAATTCATCCAGAATATAGTAGTCTTCAGCGGCTATTCCCAGAAAATTCAAGATATTATATTATTTATCAGGTAAATATCTTTAATATACAATATTTTAATCAAAATCGTTAGAGCCATTTTTGAGAAATTCAAAATTTTTGAAAAAAGTTCCATGTAAAGGGTAGTTGCCGGTGGGGGGATTTTCTTGAAAATCTTCATGTTGCATCCTTGCAAGATACCAAACTTAAATACCAAGTTTGGTATTTAACAGTCTTTTTGTTTTTGAGCTATGCTGTCCACAGATACACACAGACACAGACACACACACACACATGCAAACACACACACACATGGACCTTTTTCCAGAAATGCATTTATTGGATTCAGGGGGACTCTGATGAAATCTTGGTATCAAATGTTTGGGTGCATTACAATACCTTCGCTATACACTATGTACATAGTACGTGTAGAGAAAGTTTAAATAGCAAGAGAGAGAGAGGGGCGATATGGAGGGGAAGAGGGATATGGAGAGGAGGGGAGAGATCTGAATTTTGAGTAAGTTGAATATAGTTTGAAGATAAAGTGTTTATTTGAAAGGTTTGTCCAGCAAGGACATTTTTGTAGACATAGTAGGTGGCTATAATCCATGAGCTGTAAGTTGGCCTTTGTTTATTAGAGAAAGAGGGAAATACTCATCATCCCTTGATTTCTATACCCTCCCTTTTTATGGTGAAGCAGACAGGGCGGAAACACCTTCATCCATCATTATCATATTCATCTGTCTTATCTTCCACTTCACTTGCAAGAGATATAAGTTATAACATTATTAATACTTTCTTACCCTCATACAGGCGCAGGTGATTAGGGTACATAATAGAGTTTTAAAATACACTGAGCTTCTAAAGGAAAGAAACCCAAGGGTAGGTAGTAGGGGATAAGGTAGTTCTATCAAGACCTTCGATACATCTAATTGCCGTTTTTTGCCACATAAATACTTGTTATACTATTCTCAAAGAAGAATCCAATAGTGTGTGTGTGTGTGTGTGTGTGTGTGTGTGTGCGTGCGCACATGTGTGTGAAAAAAAGAATAATATGGCATTAATATAATTTTTGTACTAGGATTAAACTTCAATTTTTATAGTAGATATAAGGCTCCTGACAATTTGGTACATACTTTTGTGGTATGTTTAGTCCAGTTAAGTTTTCCATCAGTATGTATTCCTAAACATTTTACAAATTTATTCTCTTGATCCAATTTGGGTGTGTTTCTTAAAGTAAAATAAATTTCTTAGTTTTTTTCCATTTATTACTACATTAGTACATATGTAGTTTTATATCCACTGCATGATCCAGAACATATTATGTATGTTATAAGCATTATTTCAGTCTCTCTTGCCTTTTGCTAACATTCTTCACAACAGTAATTAATAACTTTTATATGATACATATGAGTAGAGATAGCAACTTGGGGACCGATAGTGGGGCAGAATCAAAGTTATCGCAGCATGGTATATAGTTGTGCTGTGTTGACAATGCAGTATATACATGTTGGTATTAATAGAAGAAAAATGGGGCAGTGGAACTGTGAAAGGCGATTGAAGTTGGGTGGGTAGTAAACATAAATACCACTGATTTACGGGAACTAACAATTTTAATATGTACAAAATTGTTGCATCATTATTTGTTTCATTTTCTCTCAAGATACATAGATTACAATACACAATAATATACAATTGTAACGTCTCAAATTTGAATTGTCTCCAATTGGCACATAAACAGGCTTTATATTGTGAAAAACTTCACTCCATATCACAAGATGTGATTGGAGCAAAACAGAAATAGGATACATCATCAACTATTGGGTAAGATACTCCTTCAGCAGTTATTTCCGTCGCAACACCACGTAGTATATTTCGTATTTCATGCATTATTGAAAATCTGACATTTTTTTCCAAACACTGTCTTCGCTTTCTTTTTCACACAGTCTCAAACACGTGTCATGGGTTTCTGATTAATTGCTTGCACAAGTTCATTGACAGTATTCAGGGCTCGATGCATTTCAATGTTTGATGTTTCCAAATATGTGTTAATGTCATAGATATATCTTCAAAGTTCTTCTGTATGAATTGCGAATCTTTATGTAATCCATTTGAAGCAAAATTTTACAATCTTGATTGAAGGGCATGCACTATCATCAACAGCATTAATTACCTGTAAATATATAGTATTGTAATATACAACATAATATACTGCTGCATGGAGCCATGAAGTAGTTGCTATCCCTACATATGAATCTCTTTGTTCTTGCACTAGTGCATAATCACAACACTAAACTAGGAACGCTATACACATATCTGGGCAGTTTCTTGGAAGTACAGTATGTCCCAGAATAAAATTCATAAAACACTTGCAGTTTCCTTGGAAGCATATATATCCAAAGCATATGTATTTTAATACTACACATTCTGTTTTAAGCAGTTGCAGATGGTTTCTGTTTCCACATTGAGCAGTTGCTCTATTATTCAGGAAAAATATCAGCAGCTATTAGGTACTTTCTTTGATTCAGTTTAAGAATGAAAGAGGAAAGGAAATCAATTGAGAGAGGAATAGGCACATAGATATTTTATTATACTAAATAAAATAAGTTATTAGCTTATCTAGTTTTGATCATTTTCTTTCAATTAGATCTGGAAACAGCCTCTCGACTAGAAGTGGTGAAGAGCCTTTGTGGTAGCTCATCAAAGCACAGCCTCATGGGAATCATGAACCACTGTCAGACAAAAGGGGGCATTCGCTTGCTGCGTGCCAATTTACTTCAACCTCCTTGTAATAGAAAGATTATTGAGACCAGGCTAGAATGTGTACAGGAACTTCTAGCTTCTCCTGAGCTTTTCCAGGCATTGCCGGTTAGTGAACTGTTTTTAACATATTTTGGAAATTTATCAGCATTCTTTAGTTTTACTTTCTCTACACATACTATGTACATAGTGTATAGAGGAAGTATTGTATTCCATCCAAAAATTTGATATCAAGATTTCACTGGAAATATGTTTGAGGTTCCCTGAGTCCAAAAAAAAAAAAAAAAAGCATTTTTAGGAAAAGGTCTATGTGTGTATGTGCATGTGTGTGTCTGTGGACAGCATAGCTCAAAAACAAAAAGGTTGTTAAATACCAAACTTGGTATTTAAGTTTAGTATCTTCCTAGGATGCGACACAAAGATTCTAACCCCACCCCAAACTACTCTTTACATGAAAAAATTTTTGAAAATTTTGTTTTTTTCAAAAATGGCTTTAACAATCTTCATTAAAAATCATACATTAAAGCTATTTATATCACAAATAAAATGTATATCTTGAATTTTCTGGGAATAGCTTCTGAAGAGCTGTTCATTCTGGATGAATTTATCTGCATTTTGCATAACTGGTAAACCGTAAAAGATACACAAAAACCTATTACACAGAAAATGTAGATCTTGTTAAAACACACAGTTTATGCCATATACATTTTTGTTGTAGAGTTGACTGTACCTGAGATATTCCTTGCTATTGGTTTCAGTTTTAAACCATGCATCTTTCCAACAGGGTCATCTCTCTTTTGTTTTTCTGGAAATGCAAAGCGAACCAAACTTCAATTGCTCACATATTGTTCGGCTTTTAAAAGATCTAACTGTCGCTTTAGCCTGGTATATTTCCTTACTTCCCTTCTTCATATAAGGAACTAAGAAGTAAATCTAATTGTGTTAATGTTTATCTCATTTAGCATGATGTAAATAGAAGAATAATCTTTTGTAAGAATAGTTTGCTTGCAGAACAGGTAGAGAAAGTCATGTGAATGTAACAGATCAGAATTTTTTTTTTCCATTCTAAATATCATAACTTTTATTTCTGTAAGGTTTTTACAAACATATTTGGTGTATAATACATTTTAATGGCTCCTTCTCATAGAAGTTTGCCATCAGTTTATATACCTATTGTGTTCTGTTTCCAATATGCATTTCCTGTTTCAATGATATCAACACAGTAGAAAATGGCTGGGTTCAATGGGGATTGAAACTGGAGGTCTGGAAATCCAATCTTCATCACTTAGTAGTTGAAAGAAAACAAACCATTATTAATCTGATGACCAAATCAGGCTACTCACTGTTTATGTCCTTCAAGAAGGCTTGGTGCATGTTTTACAAATGTCCTCATAATATGTTATCACAGCTGATTTTCAGTGCAGAAGAATTTAACACCTAAAAATATTACAAACATAGTTTTTGCATGGACTGCCAATGGAAGTCAGTGACAACCTTCTGATAAGCATACTCCACACTAAGACAGAGGTTAAAACATGCATTACTGGTAGAAAAATCTTATATGTTCCATTCACATGACTTTCTCTGCCTGTTCTGCAAACAAACTATTCTTACAAAAGATTATCCTTTTATCTACATCATGTTACTCAAGATAAACATTAGAAAAAAAGGTATTATTACTTACTTCTTTGTAAGTAGAAGGGAAATAAGGGAATACACTGGACTAAAGTAACAGTCAAATCTTGTCAAAGCTGTTGCTATCTGATTGACATTGAAATTTGTTCTCTTTCCATGGCCAGCAATAAAACAAAAGAGATATGAAATGGATGAGGACTTCCCGTTTGAGAAAAGTTTGAGTCTGACTCTACCTATCCACCTCCTATCCTACACTCGGCTTGTGTGAAAAAAACAATTAAATGAATATTAATTGACCATAATAATTGGCTACATTTTGAATCCTGGGACTTAAAGTACTTATGACATTATAAGTCGTCGTTAGGGTATGTCATCTCAAAATAATTTGAAAACACCTTATGGTTTACTGGGAAACTTGTGAGTCAGTTGAGAAATTTAATACCATCTGCATGTTGCTATTCTATCTCAGTGGTAAAGCAATTGGCTAGAGACCGGGAGATCTGTGGTTCAAATCCCAGCTGCTGTATTGAATTTTTCAGTCTGACTCTACCTATCCAGCTCTTGTCCTACACACGTCCTGTGTGAAAAAACAATTAAATTAAAGTTTAAGTGTTTAAAATTTAAACCAATAACAGGGAATATCTTGGAAATGGAAACTATATATGACATAAATTTTATGTTTTAACAATATATTCATTTTTTGTGTATAAAGCTTTGGTTTACCAGCTATTCAAAAGTCATTCAGACTGAAAAGGGTTTCTGGGGCTATACCCAAGAAATTCAGGACATACATTTTATTTGCTGTGTGAATATCTTTAATATACAGAATTTTAATCAAAACATTTAGAGCCATTTTTGAGAAAATCAACAATTTCTAAAAATGTTCTATATAAAGGGTAGTCTGGGGTGGCAGAATATTCCTGAAATTTAAGATATGAACTTAAATATTAAGTTTGGTGTTTAACAGACTGTTTGTTTTTGAGTTATTATGCTGTCCACTGACACACACTCACACATGGGTTTTTTTCTAAAAATGCTCATTTTTGGATTTATGTACCCTCTGGTAAATCTTGGCATCAAATTTTTGGATGCAATACAGTACATAAATGCTAGAGAAAGTAAAAATAGAGTAATTTGAGTAATTGCATAAAAAAGCTAAACTATCAAAAATATCTACTGATTTGCAATTTAGAAATACCATAGATAAGTAGATTTAATGCATGTATAGGTATCTCAATGGTAGCTCAAAAAGTAAGAGCATTAACATACAGAAGCAAAGATCTGTAGTTTGAACCCCAGCTATGATGTTGAATTTTTCAAATATATTAAAATTATAATTATTGCTATTTTACAGAAAATGTTATCCCAATTCAAAGAAGTAGACAGTCTTCTCTCACTCAGCATTCATGTACCTCAAGAAGATAATATTAAAATGGCTGAAAGACAAATAAGGTACTTGGTGCAACTTAAGATGATAATGGAACTCATACCGTACCTCAGAAATACTCTTGAAGACTGTCATAGCAAATTCCTACGTTCTGTTCATGAGGTATCAAACAGTTTTCTTAGAATGACATTAGCTTATTTTGTATTTTTAAACATTTATGAAACTTTCCTAATGATAACCTTTTCTTTATTCATGGCTGAATGCCAAGTAATTCTGATTAAAATGAAATTCCAAAGCAAGTACTGAATTCTCTTATTAAAAGTGTAGCTCTCTCGGGCACATCAGAAAAATGCTTTGGTGAAACAAAATTACAATAATATTCATAATATAACTCATTATTTTTCACTTTTTTATTATATATAGTAAGTAGGGGAAGCAGTGCTGCAGCTGGGTGGTTAGACCTCTTGCGTCCCATCTAGGCAACCCGGGTTCAATCTAGGCAACCCGGGTTCAATCCCAAGGGCCCATATGTGGGATTTGTGGTAGACAAAATGGCATCTAGGCAGAGTTTCTCTGGTCCTCTGATTTCCTCCACCACTTATTCCACTAATTGCTCCATCATCCGTTTCACTTGCGTTTCATATCATCCACTTTCATACCTGGCTATGGGCCGACCACTTGTTCCAGGTTTTCCATTCTGTGGTTACATGCTGTTGACTCCTTGACAGGCTTCTGACCCCTATGCTTGTAAGTCCTAAGGGTTGTCAGTCCTAAAATACAGGGAGGGTAAACGAGTACAAACAAGAAAAAGTAGGGGAAATATTATATTCCACCCAAAAATTTTATACATAGATATGTATATGTTTTGGTGAACCCTAATTAAAACAAGCTTATTAGAAAGAAAGTCTGAGGGGGGGAGAGAGACATTAACTCAAAGACAAAAAGACAGATAGATACCAAACTTGTCTTTATTTATTACCCTTTACATGGAACTTTCCAAAATTTTTGATTTTCTAAAAAAACATTTTCTAACCATTTTTATTAAGATAGGTACAATAAGTTTTAAGTATTTTTGTGACAAATGAAATGTATGTGGGTTGTTCTTTAGGTATCCATGTTAGGAATGAAGATACCATTTTTTTTCAAACACAAGTTATTTACAATTTTTGTTTGTTTAATGAGTATCTTTAAATTTTGACCCTCACCCTTCAGAAAACTGTTGGAGGGATAATGCCCCTGGCTTTGTAAGTTAGGGGAACAGAAACTGCCTTGTCCCCCTAAGTTGGCACCTTTTGGTAGTGATTATCTCATCAAACAGAATTGCATAGAAAGCAGAATAAAGCATTTTTGAATTCACATACAGAGCCTTTTGCTTTTGGTATAATTGTCCCTATTACATTTTCTAACATGATATATTTAATGTGAAGATCAGGAGTAGATCTACCATGTATTTCACTTTCAGCTTTTCTTCTAATGATAATGTAAAAAATGGGCTACTTTGTAAGTTGACTTTATTCATGTTACTTAAACAGCAAACATTATACCATAAACATGAACATCATGATCTCAAAAGTGTTTATTATTCCTAGCACACTTATCTTTTAACTGTCTGCTAAACACAGCTGGAGTGCTGACACTATAGACAGTTTTATTAGAACATAATGATTAATCTAATTTTAAATATGAACAATGGAAAATAAATGACAAATATTATGGAACAAAACACAATTTACCACTAACTTTTGCACTGTAAAGTATTAATTAGTGCCATATTTCTCACTTCTCAGTGTAGTATACTTTCTCATAGATGTACAATAATGTTGGTGTTGATGATTGGCAAGCTATGCCAACAATAACTGGCATCAATACAGGCTATCCTCTTGCCCCTCCAGTACTCACTAGTGTCTAGACTTTAGACCCAGAATGCTATGAATCTATGCCTGAGTAGAAGTGGCACGGATTCATAGATTGGTAACATAATGTTGCACATTTGCAACTTGTCATAATTTCCTTCAGCTTCTGTGGTTTTCTACATTCAGTAAGTCGTTTTTTTTTGTGCATGACTACATTCTTGATATAATTAATCACAATTTTAAACAATCATAATGCATATTTCTTCTTTTTATTAAGGTAGCTATGCCTGACCACTTCCCAATATTGTAAACTCTCCTAATCACTCTTCCTTTGAGAAAGTGGCCTATCACTTGGAAGCTTGGCAAGGCTGACTGAAAGATTTTTTAAGGACCTATTACAGATCGATGCATAGAGTTTATTATAACAAGATGTCTTCTCATAGATGAATATTTTCATCTGAATTTGTCACTGAATTTTCTGAGATGACAAAGCGTTATATTATTACCACTGTAACAGTAATTTGCCATTGGGCTGTGCCTTGCTGGAATATCAACTGCCAAATGGCTAGTTGAAGCACAAAGCCTACTACAAATTTAGACACCATCACACTCTTTATATACCCAAGGTCGTGGGTTCATACCTGACGGAGGACAATGGATTTTTTCAGGTGTAAAATTCCTTAGCATGGCTTCCTTCGGAAGGGAAGTAAAGCTGTTGGTCCCATGTTGTAGATTTACGGCACGTAAGAGAACCTCAAGCCTGATAGAGAGACCTCTGAGCAAAATTAAGCGGTCCTTCACTCCCAATTTAGAATGGGATGCTGAGAACCACAGCAGTTAAAGAGCATCCATAAATAACACACCATTTCCATTTTACCATCATACTCCGCTTAACAAAATTTGAATTTCAATGTGTACGTGCTGCAGTGCAAAAGGGAATCCTCATTGAAGTTCCTTTCTTCCCGTAATAATAAGACTCCTCAGTCTGAAATATGAAAAACATTTCAAGCTATAGGTGGCATACATAAGCAGTACAAGATCTCCCAACTGTGAGTGGTGTCTTCTGATGATGCTATCACCAAATGCCAGGCCATTCTATCACTCTTGTTTCTACTTTTTCTACTACATCCAATGCCTCCTGAACCCACTCCATGATGTCACATCTTCACTTAGTCCTTCCCAGAGGTATCCTTTCTCCACCTTTTCTGATGAAATCTTCCATTAAAAACATCTTAACAATGAATGAAATTTATTTAATTGTTTTTTTCACACAAGCCATCTGTAGGACAGGAGTTGGATAGGTAGAGTCAGATTGAAAAATTCAATGCTATAGCTGGGATTTGAAATACAGATCTCCCAGTCTCTAGCCGGTTGCTCTACCACTGAGCTACTATGGCAACATGCTGGCATTGCATTGAATTTCTCAACTGACTCGCATGTTTCCTGCTAAACCACAAGGTGAGCTCAAATTATTTTGAGAGGACAACCCCAATGGCAACTTACAATGTTGTAAGTACTTTAAATCCTAGGACTCATAGTATAGCCAACTATTATGGTCAAATGGTATTAATTTAATTGTTTTTTCACACAAACCATGTGTGGGCCAGGAGTTGAATAAGTAGAGTCAGACTGAAAAATTCAATGCCATAGCCGGGATTTGAACCAGGGTTTGTGGTTTACTGGGAAACATGCAAGTCAGTTGAGAAATTCAATGGTATGCCAGCATATTGCCATGGTAACTCAGTGGTAAAGTAACTGGCTAGAGACCGGGAGATCCATGGTTCAAATCCTGGCTATGGCATTGAATTTTTCAGTCTGACTCTACCTATCCAATGAATGAAATGTTGGTCAAATTACATCACTGCATGAGCCCTGGACCAGACAATATCTGCTATGACTATTCAAGCACCTGACAAAGATTGACTTACAGCATTTACTTCACCTTTTCAGTCACATCTGGAGATAACATGCAAGCCAAATAAGGACAGTACACTTCCTATTAATTATCATCCAATTTCATTGAAATGCACCATATATAAACTATTCAAGAAGTTATCTAACAGATAATTTTCTGTTTCTTGGAATCTAACAATTTCAAAAGTGACCTCAAGAATTGTTTTTGTCAATATCATTCCACTCTCGATACTCTACTGTTGTACTCGAATCTATGTGTTGCAACTTTTTTCAATTCGCATCACAATGATAAGTAAATCTATAACTTTGTACATTTTTCCCATTGTAACTCAGTGTTATTTTACATAGGTGCTGTTAGATGAAAATTATGCTGAAATTCTTGACAAGGTACTCAAAGTGGTGAGCGAAGATATTCGTATTTCTAAAGGCTCATCACTTTCACACATACAGCTTAACTTCGCTCTTAAACATGGTATCAGTGCTTGGCTAGACATTGGACGCAAGACCTACACAGAACTAGTAAACGATATGTCCGGTAAGTTAGTTTATAGTTAAAAGTTTCCACCTTCTTGCAAATATTAATTCATAGTTAAAATTACAGAATAACAGTGATTCATTGTTTTAGAACATAAAGGTACATTTTTACAAATCCTTTGCCATAGCTGACACTCCTCTACACACTGGGTGGATTTCAAGATAGTAATCTGACAGAAGTTTCCCTGAGCCATGTTGCTTGGAAAGATAATTTTATTCACCCAAGTGCTTAAACCAAGGCTAAAAATTGCAGATTTGCCTATTAAGGGCTTTGTTGACCAGCTGTTCAATTGCCAGGGTGAACTTCTGCATTGCCTTCCTTGGCTGTTACAGCCTCAACTTAAGCTGACTGCAGTAGGCTGCAAACAAGCGATGGTTCCTGAACTGGTTCTCTAGGCCTCCCAGATCTCTCTGGTCACAGCAGATATTGGGATCGCATTCAGTACTTCTGCTGTTCATCCCTGGGGGGGGAATGGCTGTCAGCTGCGCTCCTCTGTTGTCCATTGGTTATGGGAGGTGATAGGAAACCGTTAGCAGAACACTTTGTAGGTTGATGTTCCATTGTACTTGGGTGGCTTGATGCAAGTAGTTGTTATGTCATGTCCTGGAGTCTCGACCTTCACCTCCTTAAGCCTTCCACCAAGCATCTTTTCCATCATGATGTTCAGTTCCTTGGTGCTACCATTGTATTTGGGTGGCTTGATGCACGCAGGTGTTATGTCGTGTCCTGGAGTCTTGACCTTCATTTCTTTAAACCTTTCATCAAGCATCTTTTCCATCATGATGTTCAGTTCCTCGGTGCTGCCATTGTATTTGGGTGGTTTGATGCACATAGGTGTTATGTTGTGTCCCTTCACTTCCTTAAGCCTTCCATCAAGCATCTTTTCCATTATGATGTTCAGTTCTTGGTGCTGTCATTGACTCTTCCCTCCAGAACAATGAGTCATTTCCAAACATCCTCTAGGCTGTTAATATGCTGGCTAAGATCTTTCACCATTCCCCAAGCTCTTCCGTCTTTCCTCCAAGTGTTCCAAATTTTCTCCAAGCTCTTTCATGCTGGTCAGTTGTTCATCAATTTTGGTAGATAGTTACTTCTTCATCACAGACATTTCCATTTTCATTTCTGTCTACATCTTCTCCATTTTCTCCATTCTGGATTCCATCTTCTCCTCCTTCTTCTCTACTGCAGATTCCAATTTCATTTCTTCCATTCTGAGTTCCATTTTTGTGTCCATCTTCATTTTGGGTACTGTAAAGGAAATTTTAAAGGATTGTTATAATTGATAAAACATAATACAATTTATCAATTGTATCTTGTGTATCAGAGTATATTAACATGGAATGTAATTCTTTGTTTATCTTGAATTTAAAAAATTTAGTATAGTATTTTTTTTTATTGTGTGACAAATATTAAAAATGCTTGCCAGTAAAGTTTTCATCATCTCCTCCAACTTGGTGTTAAAGATACGAGTATAACAAAAATCTCTTTATTACTCAAAAGCTAATTACAAATAGTCTATATTCCAATGCTTTCCCAACAATTCTGCAGTACAGTTTTGTTTCTCGTCACTTCAACATGTAGACAGTTGCCTACTCTCTCATACAACTGAGTGCTCAGAACCCCTAATTAAAACTGACACACCAGGCTTGCAGCTACCTTTTATAGCTGTTGGTGACATGGCCACAACTTTCCAGAAAAAGCAAACATTCTATATACACTATGTTCAATACTTTTTTTTGGGGGGAGGGGGCTAATTATTTCTGAGGAATTCCTTGTTATTTGTTTGTATTTTCTAAAACTTATACCTGTCTCAAACAGGAGGTGATCATTTGTTCACTCATATTTTGTTAGTTTTTAGTATTATTTAAAAGTCATCACTTAGCGATCAGCATTTAAAAGATTTGATTACCATTTTAGTCTAATCTATTTCCTTATGTCTCTTGTATCTACAAAGAAATAAGTGTTAAGAATACTTCTGTTAAGTTTTATTGTGATTAGCATGAAGTAGGCATAATAAATGAGCTTTTGTAAGAATACTTTATTGCAGAATAGTTAGAAAAGTCATGTGATTGTAACACATCAGATTTTTTTTCAAAATGTCATGCTAATTTGTAAATAGGTTGGAAGATTAATAAACAATAATGGTGAAGACTTTTCATGATTCTAACACATACAAAAATTATACCTGCCAAGTTTTTGGTTTACCTATAAATGTATGGGAATTGAGTCCTTTTTATGACTTTATGGCAAAGGAGGTGCTTTTACAGTTTGGTGGGCAGATTCAAAGAGTTACAGATTTTCACTGTGCTCTGACAAGGATCAAATTCCATGCCATTATACTGTAACTTAAGATTACAGGCTGAATGTATGTGCTACTGGGTATACAGTGCTATGCTAATGTGAATGTCTATCGTTCACCATAATCATGCTCCCTATTCACTGTACTATAAGCATAGCTTACAGATTTAAAGTATGATTGCATCATTAAGTGAACTGTAGTAACCAATGAGTAGTAAATGGTGAAGTGAGGGGTAAAGTTCCTAACTCCCTTATATAAATTATTTATTTATTCTGTGGCTGTTGGATGTGTTTCCCATTTTTGAGATAGTTTTTATTTATAGGTGTGAAATACAAACTATAAATGTGTGTATAATCTAGAAAATGGCGCTCTATGCTTTAAAATATTTACATGAGGTACAGAAGACATGTGTGACAGATGAAAGCACTGCAATCAGGTCTTCAAAGATTCTTAACAACTTGAATTCCCGTTAATTTTACACAAAATTCTGTATCTATCCTAACCTTCCTTGAAAAGTTATGTTAAATTTGTCAGCACCTCTGGACCCTAACACTCTTATCACAACTATCATGTAACATGTCACTATCTAACAGCATACCCAAAGATGCAAATGAACAGAAAAAAGTCCAAAACTTGCCATACTTAAGATAAGATACTTTTATAAGATAAGACCACTTAGAGAGGTCTAGGATTATCATATCACCTTTAATATGTATGGTGGGTTATACCTTGATTTTGAATTTACAATACACATTTACAAGGGCAAAGATGACAAACTTGTTCAGGATATATCATGACTTACCTGAAACTAACAGGGAGCATGATATCGTGGTAGAGTTCTAGAATGTGATAAACCATTCATCCTTTAATGATGTAATTCTAAATTAATGCTACCCCAAGTGTTAAATAAGTAGTATTTACAGATTGAAATCTAAAATATTATTATTAAATATTCTCAATTATTGGCATATGTGAATGTGATACATTTACTGCAGTGAGCATTTTAAGTATTCTAAATTTCATGTCATTGCAAAATTATTATTCTTTGCTGAACAAGAGAAAGTGTTATGGATTTTAATTTCAAGAAATTGGCAAATAGATACATTTTTTAGGTTTACCTTTATAGAATGGCAGGTGAATATAAAATGAATAAATTGTTTGTTTGCTTCAATTGATGATCTTTATAAATAATCCCTTTTGCAGAACTTGTTGCCAACTTAGCCGCAAAGCATAAGCTTCCTCTTAGAATGTCCTACAGTTCATCATGGGGGTATCATATTCAGCTAACAATGGGTAAACCTAGATTAAAGGAGTCTGATCTTCCTCCAGAATTTATTCAGGTAAGCATTTATAAGTTAAATATCTTCACATGAAGCAGAATGAAACATGCGAGGTCAAAACATCAGGGGAGATAGTATCTATTCAACATATCTTATAAATGAAAATTTAGTTAATTATATTTTATTATTATAAGGGAACAGACTTCTATGACTTGCTTTATTTTTTTCCTTCACAAATTTTAAATCATTTAAAGTCATAGAACATTTCATAGCAGTCTGGTAAAAATAAAATGTATTTTATTCGATATTTAAATACATATTTTTAATGTTATATTAGTTTTATATAAGTCAAGCATCTTAGTTTACAACACATAAAGTGAAACTGCAGTTAGGATATATAATATAGTTTTTAGCGCTCCAGAATAAATTCAGTATAAAAAATCTCCTCAATTCCAGCAACTTAAAGTTAAAACTACAAAAAAACCAGACATATATAGAATCAATTGCATAGACAGTGATAAAATATACATTGGCAGGACAAAAAGGAATATAAGAATCAGACTGAAAGGGCACTTTGGCCAAGTAACAAATAGGCATATTGAAAAATCAGCAGTTTCAGCCCACTTCTGATATGAACAACATGAAATAGAACATGATATTCACCATCTAAAGCTTGCACAAAAAGCTGTTCGACTGGGTACCTGGGAAAAATTCAAAACCAGATTTATGAGCTTTGTTCTTCGGCTAGAAGAAAATTCACTGTTGAAGTTTGTCAACCCCCACCAAAGGAGAAGAAGCCAACCACCACAAATAACTCACCTGCAGCTGATGATGTAAGACAGATCCTACAATACTGGTTCTGCTGTGCAGGTAACAATTTTGTGTAAAATGATTCATAGTACATTACTATTATCTGAGATTCACAGTGTATCACCTCCAATTCATTACTATTATTAATAGTAATTCCTATAATACAAGTATATGGGTACTCATAGGACACTGAATTTTGTAGAGTTGTAGAATTCCGTTCTGTTTTACACAAATCTTTCAAATCCATCAGTTTATGCACATACTTTGCTATAGCCATGGTTGTTGATAATTTATTTCTAAATCTGTTGAAAAGTGTTAAGGATATTATTATATTTTAAAAAACTATTTATTCCAGCTATAAATATTTTCTCACATACTCTGCTAAATATTGAGAGTATGGTGACTGATTTGTAATTACTTACATTTGTATTTGGACTTCTTTATAAATTGACCATGCCATGTTAATTATTAATACTTTTAGAAATACGGTATCATTCAACAAAACTAGACAGTCTGACTGGTTTTTCCATAAATATTTCTCTCTTTGTTCGCCACATCTTTTTCTCTTCAAAACCTGAGAACCAGTCATTGTATTTTCATTCTCAGTGTATATTGCATGCCTAAACTGAAGTGTCCAATCCATGAATAATTGAGGTGTTATGTTTGTGAATTTGGTGACAAAATATTTTGTACTGATGGGGTTATCTTATTCTGCAAATTATGTGAGATGAAAGTTATGACAAAGGGATGTTTCACAATGCAACAGCATTGCAATACTACAAAATGTAGAATAGTTGTTAACTGCAACAATTGAGATGACTAAATCAGGTATAACTTATTTGACTTTCTTTATTAATTTCTGTTAAAACATAGTTTTATTGTGTGGTTAAATTTTTTCTCAGTTTCATACATTTTGTTCTTGCTTTAGGAAACAGCACTCAACCTATTTGGATAATTAAAAGCTAGTGTGCCTTAACTTCTGAGATTGGCATATTAAGTTCAGAGATTCCATAGAATTCATCAACATAGATTATTGTTTTACATGAATTGAGGATATAGAAATACAAAAAAATATTTAGTGAGATAGCTGAAAAGAGATCTATAGTTTTTTATCTACCAATGAAAATCTCATGGGAAAGGGAAAAGATATAGATGTGACAAACAAAGAGGAGCGAAAAGGTGTTGCATGGGTGAAAGCAGGATAATGAGGTTAAAAGGTTTATGGAAGGGTATTCCACAAAATCAATGTCCTCTATGTGGTGGAAATGAAGACATGAGACATGAAATATATATTATTTACATGTAAAGGGGCTGACGTTTGGAGAAAACAGTATATTAATAAGAAATAGTTAAGATAGGAATGTAGCAGTAGTTGAAATATTTCAAAAAGACAGTAAGAAGATTGGACAATTCTTATATAAAGTGAAAAATAAATGGGTATGGACAGTAAATAGAGTCAAAAATGGTGTAACAAACTAGAATTAAGAAACTATTATAAAATGTGAGTATGACTGGTAAAGAACCAGGACTGAACACTGGTCATATTCACCTGTATACAGCCTAGTATAAATAAATGTTAAAATCAATGACTGGAATGGATGATACTGCAGAAAGGGATATAACACCCAGACCTGAGAAGTAGTGGGGAAGAATTTCCCATGCTCCCACCAAGAATGTAATTGGGGGTAACCCGTGCCAGAGGCATATGTACTACTGCTGTGCTACAGGGGATACTGATGTATAATGTATTACTATTATAGTAATAAAATGCCTTTGTAAGTCATATAAACATAATGATAGTCATATTTTGTGCTTTATTAGGTATATTTATGAGGATTTTCAGTCATTAATGCATGCATATTTCCTAATTTTTAGGTCATAGTTATTATCCCATTTTATTACTCTTCCCATTAATCAGCTTCATTGAATTACTCAGCAACTCTAACTCTGAAACTTTGTACATCTCTAATATGAAATATAAAGGTGCAGACTACTATTATAGATGTTCACCTTCTGTGTATTTTGCTAGGACTTGTGAATAAGAGATACAGACATGTTATCTGATGGCAGTAGCTGTAGCAAAATTTCTCAGCCCAGTAGACAGACTGGCCTCCATCTCTCTTTAGTGTGATTGGCTGTGGATCTAGAATTCTGCTGAAGCCAGTCAGTATAGGGTTACCAGGCATCCATACTGAGATGTCTCAGAAATACATGCTTTAAGGAACCCTGAAACCAAAAAAAAAACATTTTTAGTAAAAGGTCTGTGCGTGCATGCATGATGACAGCATAATCAAAAATGAAAAGTCTATTAAATATTAAACTTGGTATTTGAGTTCAGTATCTTCCAGGAATGGGATATGAAGATTTTCAGGAAAATTCCCCTTCCCAAAAATACCCTTTACACAGCATAATTTTTTACATTTTTGATTTTCTAAAAATGTATCAAATGATTTTGATTAAAATACCATATATTAAAGATATTTACATGGCAAATAAAATGTAGGATCTTCGCCTTCTTGGGAACAGCTCCTGAGTCCCCTTCATTCTGAATTTTGCATAACTGGTAAACCTTTAAAAGATAGACAAAAACTTACTACACAATAAATGTAGATCTTGTTAAAACATACAATTTATGTCTATACATTTTTTTATGGAGGTAACCATTCCCTAGATATTCTTTGTTATTAACATCAATTTTAAATACTTAAACTTTTCTTAAATAGAAATTTGACATTCCTGTTCTGAATTTCACTGACAATCGCATAGTGAAATAGTAACCATTTTTAAAAGATTTGACTGTTGCTTTAGCCTAATGTATTCCCTTGTTTCCCTTCTACTTACAAGAAAGCAAGTAATAAGACCATTTCTGCTAATTTTTATCTTGATTAGCATGATAGATAAAAAAATAATTTTTGTGAGAATAGTTTACTTACAGAACAGATAGCATATAAATGGAACACATCAAATTTTTTGGTTTCAAATTGTTTAGAAACTTCAGAATGATTAAAAGAATATTTGTTGAAAAAAGTGGAGCTGTTTAGTTATTCCTGCACACAGTGCTAATGTTGACATTGTTTTTTCTTCCACTGATATCAGCACAGTTAACACACAAAAGAAATAGGCCATTGATTGACTCAAAATTATTGTTCTATTAAAACATAACTTTAAATATTGAAGTTCTAGGAATATCAAGTTTATATATCAAACCAAATACTTTGTATAAAATATGTTCTATACAAAAATGTAATTCTTAAGGTTCTTTGACAGCAGTTGCTACTCTTATATTAAATTTAAGAAAATGTAAATGTACAAGTGTGTAAACATATTTAAGTAGTAATTTGGGTTTGGGGTTCAATTTTCCAACATATAACATTTTTATACAGTGTCCTATATTTTTGTGTAATGTTCTACATTTTATACCCCAGTGTCCTTCACTTCATGGAAAGAATCTGGTAACCGTATCTAATTGGCTACCTCTAAGCATATTTTAGCAATACATTTCAACCATTTCGCTAAATTTTAAACCATATTATAAACAAAATTATATTATATTCCTGTGTAAACATAAAAGCATTACAGACTGCTGCTGTAGTTCAGTGGTCAGTATTCTAGCTTTTCAACCCAGAGGTGCCGGGTTTGATTCCCAGCTGGGGCAGGAAATTCTTCTTTAACTAGCATCATTCTCTATCCCCCAGAGTCTGGAAGAATGAATGTGGGAATGAATATATATATGTGTGCATACGTGCGTGCATGTGTTTGTTTTTTTTTTAATAACATAATTACTAAAAAAATAAACATTAAGAAAACCTACACTTCAGTGAGAAATACACCAGCAATTGTTTCTTAAATCAAAGTCCCTGATATCAACCTAGAAGTTAAAAGAAGTTAAAGGGGGCTATATAAATGAAACAATTAAAAAAAACTTTACAGGATTACAAATAGTTAACAAACTATAACTTAAATCATGTTTGGTAGGGCTAGCACTTGGCTCATCAGAAAGATTTTTGTTCCAAAACAGGAAGCGCAGGAGATGAAGAAGAACAATATGATGATAATGATGATGATGAATAGCAATAATAATAATTTATTAATTAGTTTATGCTTTGCCACTGACAATGTACTTTATATTGCTTAGAGTTTCAATATATCAGAAGTTATACAAGTAAACATTGGCAGTTTGCTATTTAGATAAACCTTTAAGCATGGAACATATTTATTTCCAAAACAAAGCTAACTTTTTTTTTTAAATTGATTCATTTATAAAGCCCTCTTTAACATCTAAGGTCATATTGGACGCTTTGCATTTGAAACAACCCATTTTCTGTAGGTTCTTTACATTGAGTTTAAATTGTTTTATTTTCCTCAACCACACACACACATTCACTCTCACACACAAACTTTCAGACTCTGTGGGGGATAGGGAATGATTCTGGTTCCTCTCCCCAGCTGGGAATCGAACCCGGGACCTCTGGGTGAGAAGTCAGCTCACTGACCACGCGACCACGGAGACAGTCAAATTTTCTTTTTGTTTAATCTTATTCTCTACTTTTAGGTACACAAACTTCGTAATAGTTTCACATTTACCACTGAAACTTTAGTAGCAATGGATCGAAGAAGCAAGGCTGCAATGGAAAATATTCAAGCCATAAACAACAGGTGTGTGTTCTATATATAATTTACAGTACAATAGATCTAATTTGAACATAAGCAGTAAACAACAAAAGTATATTGATATCCTGTTGAACATGAACTGGAGATCTGCAGTGATTTATGTTTTAAAATTCATGTGATTAGGAAGGTTTCAATATCATTAGCCAGATAACTAAGAAATTCTATTTAATGACATTTTTACAATGGAAAGTAGAGTAGTGGTTTTCTTTTATAGTTATTATTTTACTGATCAGGTAATGGTGACAGTGCTGGTGATGGGTTGATGGCAATAGTGGTGGTTGTAATATGATGGTGGTTGCAATGCTTATTCACATCTTTGCCTAACAATAAATTTCCATTCTTAATGCAATATATAAAGCTTTCTTTAGAAAAATACTAGATATATATTCATTTGATATAATTATAATCATATTATATAAAGTCTGTTTAATAATTTAATATACAGAATGGTGCAGAGAAATACAGAATAAAATAAAAACACAGAAGTGAAGTACCAAAAAAAGGACTCACCATTAATTATAAAATATGTTAAAAAATGGCTTCCTACAGCCATAATGACCCATGCCTCACTTTTTACAAAATTTGTGATGCCGTCTCTACACAGTGTAGTTGACCACCAGGGTGTATGGTTACTATGCTAACCTCTGGTACCCCAAGTTGCTGTAGTGACCCTACCATTGCTGTGCCATTACTCTTGGTTCTGGCTGCCCAGTGTATTCTCTCACCTCATCCCTCCCAGGGGGTCCCTCATGGGGCATAGGTACAGTAACCTCAGGTTGAGTGCCTAGTCCTCTCCGACTGTATTCTAGTCTAGTTTATTATATTTAGAGGTGGGGATCTGTGGTACTATTCCAAAACAATTTATCACCACTTGGAAACAGTGATGTAGCCTAAACAAAAAGCAGAAGATATAACTTCACACTGTGAAGTATTTGGCCATCACATATAGATACAATAGTGAATTGGCTCAGTGATGTTGCACTTTACCTAAAATTATAATTTTAATAATCATCCTCATTTATCATCTTGTATCATTACACAAAAGCTTTTATAAAAATGTTTGTTTGATGTGCACGGTCTAATGTAATTATGGGAAGCTGCTATTATTTTGCAACAATAATTTATATTTAGTTTTATAACTGCTGGAGTAGCCTTACAGTGAAATGTTTAATTAAATTTTGTTTTATTTCATTGCATCAGTTCATTTCATTTTTGAATACATTGTTTTATTTTTTTCAGTATAATCTGTGAGGTTCTTGAAGATATAAGAAAGGATATTGGATGCCTGTATAAGCTTTGTGATATGATAGCAGAATTGGATATGCTTATGTCCTTTGCAACAGTGAGCTGTGTCTCTTCATATGTAATTCCCACATTTAAGGATTTTCTAAGGCTTCAGCAAGCAAGACATCCAATGTTAGACTATGTCGCTCATACTGAACCCATTCCAAATGATGTGGTGGGTGTTAAATATTCTTATTGATAAAAAGAGTTAGATGATTTTGCTTTTGTTTCTGTTATTGGACAAACATTTTTACATTCTCTGTTATCTATAGTATTTAGGAGTAAGTATTGTATTCCACTCAAAAATAGATAGATTTCATTGCAAATACATATTTTGAGGCTCCTTGAATGAAAAAAAAAAGTTTATAAAAAAAGGTTTGTGTATGTGTGCACATGTACATGTGAATAGTATAACTCAAAAACAGAATATTTGGTAAATAGGTACCAAACTTAGTAAATAAATTTTGTATCTTCCAAGATGCCACAAATATTTTCAAGCAAATCCCCTCCACAAACTTTCCTATACATGGAAAAATTTGAATTTTGAATTTCTTAAAAGTGGCTCTAGCAATCAATTGTGTGTATGTGTGTGTGTGTGTGTGTGTGTGTGTGTGTGTGTGTGTGTGTGTGTGTGTGTGTGTGTGTGCACACACATGTGTACATGTGCATGCATGCACTAGGAGTGGAACAGGGTAGGTGGGAGAGAGGAAGAGAGAGAGTAAATACCAAAGTTGGTATTTAAGTTCAGTGCCTTGAAAAGATGGAATCAAAGATTTTCAAGAAAATCTCCCCATCCCAAACTGCCCTTTACAAAGTTTTTTTTTTTTTTTTTTTTTTTTTTTTTTTTTTTTTTTTTCCCAAAATTTGCTATCTTCTCAAAAATGGCTCTGATGATTTTGGTTAAATACCATATAAATTGAAATTGAGTTTTTATTTATGGATTCTCTTTAATTGCTGTGGTTTTTAGCGTCCCATTCTATATTGGACATGAAAGATTATTTAATTTTGCTCAGAGGCCTCTTTAAAAGGCTTGAGGTTCTTTTACGCGCCATAAATCTGACATGGGACCACTGATTTTACTTCCCTTCCAAAAGAAGTCTTGTTAAAGATGTTTATGCCTGAAAAAGTCTATTGCCCTCTGCTGGGTTTTTACCCACATCCTTGGGAACTAGAGGCTAGTATGTTATTCTTAAGCCATGGAGGACAATATATTAAAGAACTTTAAAATTTAGAGGCATGCTTGGCACTTGAACATGGTCCTTCTGTTTTCAGTGCCAATCCTCTTACTCCTAAACTATCATGATGAGATGCCCGTATTTGCATTAAACTCTCTGTTTGATTCAAATATCTTAATAAACATTCAAGGTGATTTCAAATACACAGATATCAAACCTCAAAGGTGACTTGCAATACTACAAATTATTTTATTTCTGAGCCTTATCATTATCACTGTTAGGGTTAACTATAAATACTGAACTATATATATATTTGTAACTCAGCATTAAGAACAATAGCATGGAGGCGAGTGAGAATAGAGCTGGAGCCAAAGCACCTGCTCCAGACCCAGGGAAAGTTACCATCTAAGTAGCTCTTCCCTTAGGGTTTTCAATTAGGCCAATACTTGATTTATTAAGGCCTTCCCTGATTACTTAATATACAATCTCTCAGACATCCATGCTGGTGCCAGAGGACAATATGGTGTCTCACAAACCTGATTGGATATCACTGCTCAGACATATCCAATTTCCCATGTATTGAGTCCAACCCAATCCAAATAACTCTCTGATGAGAGTGCCTCATATTTGGCCCAATGTATATACTTCTAGTAAGATAGTCAGTTTCTGTAGCAATGATTTAATATTTCTTTTAACAGAAAGCACTACTTTCAAGAGTAGAGCTTCTTTTTCTGCCATTCAAGGTCACATAAGCTTGCAACATTTGCTTTCATAATTCTAGTCACCCTCCATGGTATAATGGTTACCATGCTAAATTCATATACCCAAGGTCATGGGTTCAAACCTGGCAGAGGACGATATATTTTTTCGGGTGTAAAAATCCTAGGCTTGGCTTCCTTCGGAAGTGAAGTAAAGCCGTTGGTCCCATTGTCGTAGATTTATGGCATGTTATAGAGCCTCAAGTCTGCTAGAGAGGCCTCTGAGCAAAATTAAGCGGTCTTTCACGCTCAATTTAGAATGGTACACTGAGAACCACAGTAGTTAAAGAGCATCCATAAATAACATGCCATTTTTATTTTTCATAATTCTAAATTAGTTAATTGCATGAAACATTAATTGGTTTTGCTGCACTATAGAGCACTTCAATATGTAATAATAGATTCAATCTCTAGTGGTGTGTGATTCTTTGTAGTGGTAAGAAAAAATATAGAAAACACTTTTCTGCCAGGATTAAGATATTAATCCTGCACAATTTCAAATTTTGTTAAAATAAGTAAAAACAAACTTCACAATTTTAATGTATTTTCATGAACATATCAAATTGTGCAAATAATCTAACACATAACATGACAATGTAATTTTAATGCTTTATTTATATTCTGTCATTTATGTTCCTATGCAAGTTTTTGTACAAATTTCCTGGAAGGTGTTAAAATGGGGTCTACCTTTCCCATAAAAATGTTATTCAAGAGCAATTTGGGGAATAAAATAAGAAAAAGTTTTTTATTGAATCAGAATCAGAATTTACTCACCATTAAATCTTACAACTATCGGCTTTGTCACAGTCATTATTTACAAAGTTTGTCTTATTCCTATAATCTGTTTACAATATTTGTTGTTTAGTATATTTACGACTAACTATAATCATGTTATTTGTTACAGTTTTCATCATATCACTACAATTGCCACATAATAACAGGCCCTAATATGAGTGGAAAAAGTATCTATATTCGTATGATTGCTCTTCTACATATTATGGCACAAGTAAGTTTGTATTTTTAAATTATTTTTGAATAGGGAGTAAAGGATAGAAGACTGGTTTAAATGTACAAAGTTGCAATTCAAGGATACAGCTGAAAGATATTTCCTGTATCAAAGACATCTGAGAAGCAATTTCCAAAGGAATAAACAGATTAAGCTTTCTGGAATAAAAACTAAAATATCTCACATTCAACAAAACTAAATGCATAATAGTCAGAATGCTGCATTACATAAGTGGATATTGCCCTCTGTGATGTAATAGTTACCATGCTAATTTCATATACCCAAGGTCACGGGTTCAAACCCAGCAGAGGACGATGAATTTTTTCGAGTGTAAAAATCCTTAGCATGGCTTCCTTCAGAAGGGAAGTAAAGCCGTTGGTCCTGGTCATACATTTAGGCACATAAAAGAACCTCAAGCCTGATAGAGAGACCTCTGAGCAAAATTAAGCGGTCTTTCACGTCCAATTTCGAATGGGATGCGAACCACATAGTTACAGAGCGTCCATAAATAACATGCCATTTACATTTACATAAATGGATGCAAGCAAATTCAAAATGTGTGCAAAGGTACAAATGTTTGGCATATTGATACTTATCTTATTATGAGTATTTGTACATTTAAAGGTGTAATTAAAGTTGCAGAAAATTTATGAATTATATAACATAACAACTAATAGTGATCAATTTAGCTTATATTTCTGAGCTAATAATAATTGTTTGTGGTGTACAGATTAAGTAGCCATACTCAGTTTTCCTCTCAGTTGTAAATGTCATTGTTTTGTTTTTATTTTGAGCAACCTATAAAGTTCTTTAAGACTTAAACTGTCTTCTGATTATAATTTCATTTTTAAAATATGTATCACTTTTGACCAAATCTATAATAACACTGTTTTTTGTTTATATGGCATGATAAAAGTAGTAAATACGTAAATTACTATAACTGAATAAATAAATTGATTATGGCACTCATAAAAGTGGATTTTTAATTGATCTCTGTGAAAATTTGTTGTTTTGATATAAATATATCAAAATATAAATAATATCTCATTGCAGTATGTTGTTGTTTAGAAGTTAGTGATATAGGGGAAACAGTTTAATGGCAGTTCCCAAAATTTCAATGTTACACTAATGTGCTGCCAACTTTATGATGGAAATAAGTAGTTTCAAGCTATCAGTAAATGCTGTTTTGTTATATTTAGCGCTAGGAACTGATTAAATCCTGGAGTATTTTAGAAGTTTGTGTGCTCCTGGGTTCATGCAGGAACTTACCATGGATATAAACAAGTTTTCAAATAGTATTGTTTTAAAACAACTCTTCTGGATTAAATAATTTACCAGTGCTGAATATGGCTGGATATTTACTTTGAAATTGTGTTTTATAAATAACAATTACAAGATATGGAGCACTTATGTTAAGCATTAACACAATTCCAAATAAATGCCTGCATTTAACACAGTGACATGTAGGATATGAAGTATAATTTTTTTTTAAATTCAATAAGTTGCATATCTGTAAGACATATTCACTAATCTGACAGCTGAAATTAACGCTAAATATGGCTATATGTTTACCATGTGGAGAATTTTAGGAAATCTTGCTATTATTGATGCCAACTAAACAGAAATATAACTATAGAGCACTCTAACAGGGCAAATTCATCATAGTTGGCTTTTGGTGGTTTCAATAGATTGTGCTCTTTATAATCTATTACACTTTGAACTTGGAGGGCTGGGGTGAGGACACTAAGATTTGTGCTCTACCATACTGTAACAAAAACTCTTTTTACTCCAATAACTCTTTATTTCTTCCATAAACTGATTACAATAAAAATCTGCTCACCGATAACTTTCTTCAAAGCTTTTGTAACAATTCTATCATCTAATTTCTTTTCAATGTTCGCTACAGCAATGATTACTGCTCAATATAAATTTCCAGTCAAAACTCACTCAACTGTTGCATGCAATGCATTCCCAGTAAAAATTGAACTTTGGGCACATTTTGTTCCCCTTTTTATACCTTGATCATGACACAGGAAATTTCCAAGGTATAACAATGTGAGCTTTGACGTCAAAGAACCTTCCGACTGAACACGTATACTCTTGCACAGGTGTAACAACTATGATGTAATGTCAAAAGAACTTTCCATCAGTACATGTGTCCACTAATGCACAGGTGTAACAATGAATGCCACACATTTTGCAATCACAGCCAAAGTGCACAGTCACCATGGTCTATCCTCGGAGGATGGTTCATAATATGCTAGACGATTCAGGTGTACTACTCTTCACTCAGGGCAGCCTCTGGATGCAGTAGATGACATGATTTATATCCTCTTCACCACAAGGTACGACCCCTGCCATGATTGTTTAAGGTTGGGGTAGGGTCCCTTGGTCTGGGTAGAGCAATAAAGCCACACCAAATCACTCTGCTGGAAATCTCAGCTGTTAGTTTGCCAGTTGTACCAGGTCTTCATATGGTTGTCATTGTCTGGATGTGTTGACACGCCATTTCATGCATGTCATGACGTTGGTCTACGAGATTCTCGATGTAGTTGACTGTTCTTCCCCAGGTGGATTTCCAAACACAGCTAACAAACACCAAACTGGCTGGTTCCAACCCAGTGGTGTCTTGGATTGAAGAGCGGTAAGCCAGCAAGAAAAGTGGCACCCTCAAATCCCAATCTCTCTGGTGATTGGCCACCACTTGCACAGACTTGTTCAGAATGACTCCCACTGTTAAGGAATTGATGACCACATTGCATTTCCATAGAATGGATGTGTGGCTTCTGATATTGCCCTCATATTCACATACTATAGACTGGTTATAGAGAAAAAGCTTAGAATTAACCATCATTAATATGCAACAAGAATATCTTTCTTTGTTTGGAAACATAATGAATAGTAGTAAGTAAATAACTAATTTATTCTTAAAGGTTGGCTGCTATGTACCAGCAGAGAGTGCGACTTTTCGGCTCACAGATCGTATATTTTCTAGACTGTGCTTCAACGACAGCATTGAATGCAATGCATCAACATTTGTGCTTGAGGTAAGCTTTTCCAATACAAAATACTCTGCTGAATTCTGTCATGCATAAAAGATTTTCTCTCATAAAACAATGATTTTGTGGTTAACTACATTTAGATCTGCTCTCCCTTATTATTTAAATGTTTAGATAAATGGTGAATTATAGTCATGTTTTGACCCTATAGCTTCATTTTAAACATTTACACATCTTTCATTGTTCCATAGATACACTTAACTGGTCTTTGTATATTTTGATGACATAAACTGCAAGGAATTGCTCTCTTCTTGAAGACATACAAATCACTGCCATCTAAAAAGCATTACACAAGGTGGAAGGCAACCTATTATCATTTTTTTAAGATTTATTTATTTAGATATCTAAAAGCTACATGTTTTGTGTAGTAAATCTTCATCTATCGCTTAGCATTTTCCAGTTATCCTCATACAAGATTATACAAAATTCTTTCTCAATGAAGAAGACTTCAGGCTATTCATAGACAGTTCGAGATGTACATTGTATTTGTCATATAAATATCTTTAATATATGTATCATGTTTTAATCAAAATAGTTCATCATTTTTGAGAAAATAAGCAATTTTGAAAAATCTTCCAGGTAAAAGGTAGTTGACAGGGTGGGATTTTCTTGAAAATTGTTGTGTCAAATTTTTGGAGAATCAGAATACTAAACATAACTACCAGTTCAATATTTATTTGACTTTTAGTTTTTGAGTTATGCAAAAAAAAAACAAAAAAAAAAACACATGCATACGCACACACACATGCACATGCACACATAAAGACACATATGCCTTTTTTTAAATTAGGGGATCTCAAAATGTGATTTCTACTAATTATGGTATCAAATTTTTGGGTGGAGTGCAATACTTCATCTTCTTACCTATACTATTAAGGAAGTAGCAGAGAAAGTGAAAATGGAAGTGAGAAAAATGGAATTTAAATTCAACATAATGCTTTACCTTTATGTTACAGGATAAATTAAATAGCCATTTAACAAGAAAATTATGTAACTTGAAAATATGCAAGTTATACAAATTAAGTAGCTATAATAACATAAAAAAGAAACATCTTTACATCTTTTATTAAATTTTATCAATGCATCCCCTTAAAGCTGGAATCATGTTTTATTTCAGTGTTGTTATTCTATAGCATTGCTATCTTGACAGCATTCACGCATACTAATGATGTAAACCATGAAACCGGTGGTAGATCCATGCAACACTCTTTCCTCATCTCTCCTATGATTGGATAGATCAGATACAGAAGGTAGTTGCTGTCATTTCTGAACATGGTCACTTCAGGAAATATTTATGTAAAGTAGGTCTGTAAAAGGATGAACTCTTTGTAAAATGTGTAAAGAGGTTGAGAAAACTGCTTTGCATATCCTATTTGACTGTATTCCCAGCAAGAAAGAAACTCTTTCTATACCAAGAGAAGACCTAGAAAAGGAAATCAACATTGGAACCAAAATGACCTGCAGTTTGTTCAGGGAAAGTTTTTGGGGAAGAATGTAAACACCTTTCCCAATAGGGTTGTGTAATACATTTTTTAGGCAGACATGCAGGAAGCTATTGAACTCCAACAAAAATTCCTCATTATTAATCTAATCTCTGCAATCTATTGATGATAGGAAATTACTCTCTTTCTCATCCAGATACCAAACATTCTATCATGTCTCCTGCTCTTTAGGCTGGGTTTTATATGCAGCCATTTCCATTCAGGTTTAGGTCTCACTGCTCTAAAGCATTTTATTAGTAATTATTGCTGCACTGATTAAAATGATTAGGCTGCACTAAAGTCTTCATATGAAAATTAAAATTGATTGATTGGTTGATTGATTGATTGATAGATTGATTCATTGATTCTTTCATTTGCAGCTGAAAGAAATTAAAATCATACTTCAGAACACAACTTCAACATCACTAATAATTCTGGATGAACTATGTCGAGGAACATCCAGCGAAGAAGGCACTGCTGTAGCATGGGTTATTATGGAGGAACTGCTTACTAACACAGAGGCATACCTTTTTCTGACCACTCACTTTCTGTTTCTCACAAACCTGGAGGATATGTATCCAAATGTGACCAAGTATGTATGAACTGTTAGAAGTAAACTTATTTTGCCTTACTTGTGTTACACATTTTCATCCAAGGTTTTCTTTTTATTTTAATGTGTAAGCAGTTTATGAGGTCACTAAATGTAAACTCTTTAGATGAAATAGTGCAGGCACACAGCTCCAATGGTATGGATTTGTGACAAGGATGCCAGATACTCATTACCCACAATTTGCATGGGGAGCTTATCATACCAGCAATAAAAAGGTCTGTCCTTGTATTAAGTGGAAGGAGTAACAACTAGCTTTAACAAGCCTCTAAGTTGGTAATTTAAAGGTACCATTGATAGGTTTTTGTTGATAATAAACATTAGCATTTATCATTACTGTTATTGCCTGCAGTGCCGTAGTAGTAAAAGTAGGCACTAAACACTATTAAAAAATTATCATTACTGTTGAATGTTTGAAATGGCAATTATTAATGTAAATATGATTGAGCTGATTCTATTGTCAATTCTTTTCTTTTTCTTTTTTTTCTCTCTCTCTCAAGGCATTTAAATATGGACAGGAAACATAGTTCTTTATGTATTTTAAGAAAACATTTAATTATCATCTCAGAAGTTTATTATTATTAAAGACAAACTTTCTTGTTTAAGAAGAGAATACTCATTTCTTTCTTTCTTTGTAAATTTAATATGTGTTAACAGATAGGTCATACTGGATAGTGAATGAAATGATACTCATAGCATCTTGGGGTCCATAGAGTTTACCTGACATTTGTTTTCAGAGGATAAGGAAACCCCTGGGGGGAGGGGGGAGAAAAAATATTAATCAGGCAACACCCCAACTGGCCGGTCCCCATGGCCACGCTCGCTAAGGCGTCTCACTTTGGTACTTTGTGGGCAGGGGATCGTGGGTTTGAGTCCTGCCTTGGGCATGGGTGTTATATGTTAGTGCCATGTGTATATGTTTGTGTAAAGGAACAGTAAAACCAGTAATCATACAGGCGGGGGGGGGGGATGTAAATAGGGGATACAGCACCGAAGTCCTGACCAGACTCCGGTACCGTTCAAAAAAAAAAAAAAAGAAAAAAAAAAAAAAAGAACTGAGAATTAACTTGGTAATGTTGCATTTGAGGTAGAAATACTACTCCTAACACCATTAGGGTAGGCAACATTTTCCTTGAAACATACAGAAGGTGACAAAGAATGAATATATATTTTACTCTCACCTTTAATAGAGTTATATACATATATAAATACAAACATAACAACAAAAACAGCTTTGCATTTATAACAATTGAAGTACTAAGCCTAATTTGTAGACTAATAAGTCTAATATGCATCTATGAGGCTTTTTAATACCCAACCCTTAGCAAAAGGTAACAAAGATGAGGATTGTTTCACTTCAGACATGTCTTCTGCTTTTAAAACACATAGTAAAGAGTAGAATTAGAATTAAAAAAATTTAAGGAAGTACATTGTTTAAAACTACCTAGATATTTTATATTTAATTTCAGTCACTATTTTGAGGTGCAGGAAGCAAAAACTGTAAAAGGAAGGGATCACTTGATATACACACATAAGCTTCTTCCTGGTGTCACTAATACAGAGCACTATGGCTTACGCTTAGTAAAGGCTCTTCCATTTCCTCCTCTGGTAATAGAAAAGGCTTACGAATATGCAGAAAAAATTAAGTCCCAATATACGGTAAGTACAAGTAAGAATCAATATTATCTAATTTTAACTGAATATAGATTGACCCTTCTTTCATCAGTCATATTGGTGCTATCATTGCTAAAGATTCCAAATTCCTATTGTATCTCTCTGAGGGATGTAGAGGAGTAGATTAATTTAAAGGGAGGAATGAAGTGCTATTTTAGAATGTTGATTGAACAGACAATCAGTGTAAAACAATGTGTCTTATTAATGTATTTCTACAAAACTTAATTTACCTGAAGCAGATATAATTTGGGCTTTGCACATACTTAAATTTAAAGCTCTGTACTGGATAATGACAAACTTCTGGCCATTTTTTCATCTTTAGTTTTCTTACAATCCTCACATATTCACACTCTGTCTTCTCCATAAAAGTAGAAAGTGCTCTTCAGAATGCTGTAATAAACTATCCAATTGGATTTGATATTGAGGATATATTTTAAACAATAATTTGCATAAATAGTGTCATTTTTGTTCATTTTTTATCACTCATTCATACATGCACTGTCTTCCATGAATGCTTTACAGCAAGCCCTTTTTAGTCAGTTTCTCAAAGAGTAAAGAGGGCTATCCTGCAGTAGTATAGATAATTTAGTTGTTGCACATGCTGTAAGAAGTGTTTTTAACAATGAAACTCCAGTTAATTCAGTTGTTATTCATATACTGAAAGTATTCACACACTCAGTAGTATACCGTACTGAGGTGAAAGCAGCTTAGTACTCCCCGTTTACATGATTCTTTCTACATGTGGTGAGTGGGGGAAAATAATGAGAAGAGTTTCTGGTAAAAACCGAGAAACAGATTTGAAAATATAAAAATACAAAATTTATTTAGTAGAATAGAAGAAAAGAGATCATTAATACCACTTTCTTGAATGGTAACTTTTACAGGAGAATTACACCTCATAATTTTAATACCTGATTCAGTTGCTATTTAAATATTTTCTTTTAGGGAACGTATGTCCACAAGCCTAGTGTTTATCAGGCTTGAGGGCAGTAATGATTTCAAGCACCATTTTAATAGATAAAATTCCACCAAAAAGGTTGCTATTCAAATTTTACTACAAGATATTGAGATAGTTTTGAAATAAGAGTAGTCGAGTATTTTTAATTTTAAATAATGCAAAACTCTCAAGTTGACTTAGTAATTTGTGAACTTTTAATTATATTTCACTAAATCCATATGCTCTGAAGTAGGTCAAAACTTTTTTAACTGGCCTGCAGTTATAAATTCAGGTTATATGCAAATAATACTATTGTTGGTCAAGTTTTCTTTACCATTATTCACATTACACTGTTAAATTATGCACATATTTTAAAAGGCTTCAAACACACTTAAACTAAGAACAAAACTAGAATTGAAAAAGTGCACAACTGTTTATAAAAGATATTCAGCACTTGTCTTCAGCATTGTTGATAGCATCACTGTAATGATTGCAAAGTTCTTTCAAAAATATCTTGCATATTTCAAATAATATAAAATGCTAAAAAATTCTGGCCATCAGCTCCTCCTGACTATTAACCAGCACCTTGTGCTCAAGAGTCTGAATATGTTCACAAAGAAAAAAAAAACTGATGTATTCCATTCATATGACTTTATCTACATCTCTGTTACAAATTATTGTTAAAAAGCTTATTCTTCTATCTACTTCATTGTAATCAAGATAACATAAGCAGAAATAGTCTTATTACTTGCTTACTTGTAAGTAGTAGGGAAATTAGGGAATACAAAGGCTAAAGCGATAGCCAAATATTTTAAAAGCTGGTTGCGATGTGATTGAAGTTCATTTGTTTCTATAGCTAGGAGTTGGTAAATTCCCATATGAGAAAAGTGTGTTTTAAATCTGAAACCAATATCAAGAAATATCTCAGAAATGGTCAGCTCTAAAAAAAATGAATATGACATAAATTATATGTTTTAACAAGATTTACATATTTTGTGCAATAAGTTTTTGTCTATCTCTTATGGTTTACCAGTTATGCAAAATTCAGCAACATTTATCCAAAATTAAGAGGTCTTCAGAGGCTTTTTTCAGAAAATTCAAGCTACACATTTTGTCATGTAAATATCTTTAATATACACATTTTAATCAAAATCCATTAGACTCATTTTTGAGAATATAAAAATTTTCAAAAATTTCTCCAGGGTAATTGACGATAGGGGGGGGGTTCTTGAAAATCTTCATGTCGCGTCCTTGGAAGATATTGGACTTAAATACCAAATTTGGTATTTAACAGACTTTTTGTTTTTGACACTCCCGCCAGCCCGCATGCACGCACACAGACATTTTTCTAAAAATACTTTTTTTTTTGGATTCAGGGTGTCTCAAAACATATATTTCTTGTGAAATCTCGGTATCAAATTTTTGGGAGCAATACAATACCTTCTCTTTACACTATGTACATACCTAGTGTGTGTAGAGAATATAAATTTTTAAATGGCATACACATCATATGTCTTTGAGACATCATGTCACCAATTGCATAACAAGTTTATCACATCACCAGTTAAGGGTTAAGAAGAAAAAACAACCAACATCAATGGATTTATTTCTCCATCCTCCAATACATTATTACAACCACAATTTTTACAAATTTCTTAGTATAAGTGTTTCTTTCTCCAGAAGCCATTTCACAGCTAAACACCCTTGTTATTATCAATATCCCCCCCCCAAAAAAAAGAAGAAAATATAACATAAACAATATTCCAATACTGACAGAATTTCATCTGACCCAATGAATTGTTGGTTGCAGCACTTGTCACTTACACTTTAATTTTCAGAAGCTCTTTCTTCCATTCGCAACCTGCTGCCTTAGCAAAACAATGAACTTCTTGACAAGGTATCACCTGGGAGGATGTTAAATTTAAAAGATAGTCCTGACACAATTTATGTCATATACATTTTTTTCGTGGAGTTGATCGTTTTTGAGATATTCCTTGCCATAGATTTCAGCTTTAAAAAACTTATACTTTTCTCATGCAGAAGTTTGCCAGATTTTGACTATCACTTAACTTATGGTATTCCCTTATTTTACCTCTACTTAACGAGGAAGCAAGTAATAAGACTATTTCTACTAATTTTTCTCAATTAGCATGAAGTAAATAGAAGCACAAGCTTTTTAACAATAATTTGTTGCAAAGATGTAGAGAAAGTTATGTGAACGAACACATCAGATTATTTATTGTTCTATTTATACCCATTTTTAATTGCAGTGTAATATCAGCAGTCTTTTACTTTCAAATATATTGTCTATGAACAATGGCGTTATCTTATATACAGCAAGTTGTTATTGGATATCTGGTTTTCTTTGGGTTTTATGCAGCAGCTCACATACACATCCATACTTTCAGACTCTGAGACGAATAGAGAATAATCTTAGCTAGAGAAAAATTTCCTTGCACCACCCTCAAATCGAATCTGGGTCTCCTTTTACTGAAGACAAGTGCTCTACTGCCTGAACTATGAGGCTAGCCTTGGTCAAATTTTCTCTCATTATAGAATATATTTATCTTTAATGTTTTTTATCTACATTCTAATCTAAAAACAAACATTTAGTTTAAAATTCCATATTTCCATACAAGTTAATAAATTCTGCATTTAAAAATAAATGTGTGATTTACCATTGATGTTTGTGGATATACTGGGATTTAGGAATGCTAATATTGGATAGGATAAGATAATGAAACAGGCTTTATTGAAAGAAAAAACCCAGAATGTGGATCAACACACCCTTCACTCTATTACTTGCCTTGTTTACCTGTGTCAATAGGTTTGCAAACTCTGATGTATGTTAACATATCCCCTATTGCCTTTCTGTGAATTCTTAATGGAACAAACAGCCATTCACCATGCAAGTAAAGGTTACAAATAAAATATCTATTCAAGGTATATAAACACAGACAACATATCTACCCTGATATATCTATTTCAGAATGACTCACTTACAATACTTACCTTTTCAGTGACAAGTACTCATGCACATCAAATAATTTTTTTTCTTGACATTTAGCTCCAATTACATGCTATGGGGTCGTCTCCTTAGCGCGGTGGTAGCGCAGCTGCCTACCAAGCGGGAGACCTGGGTTCGATCCCCAGTACCGGCGTGGGGATTTTTCCCCCGCTGGGAGACCTGGACCGGGGTGCACTCAGCCTCGTGAGGTCCCTGGGGGGCCAATTGAGGAGCTACTTGATGGAGAAGTAGCGGCTCCAGGTCGTGAGGACCGCATTAACCGGCCGGGAGGGGCTCGAGGCGCTGACCACGTCTCACACTCCAATACTGCACCCCATCCATGACGTCTGTAGTGGACCGAGATGGGGGACGCAGCGGCCGGGCGGTAGGCCAAGGTTCCCCGTGAGCTGTCGTGCCATGGAGTTACATGCTATGGATTAAAGTAACTATTACCCAATTTGACTTCTATTTCAATAATCATACTACTATGACAATTTGTGCATTGAATTTCATCACTGTAATACCCTCTATGGCGCTCTAGATCAGGTTGTTCCAGTTTGGGTATACATCAAAAGATCAGCGAGTAACTTGCCACTCACATGGGTCTATCTGCAACATGTATTATAGTGCAGCATTGAGAGCTAGCTATCATGGCTGAATCACATGTTGGAAATGAAGTGGCAGGATGCAAGCACTGTGGTATGACCTTTGCTTACTGACATATTGGCTATCACGCTCTCCCCCCAGTTTTGCTCTGAGTTTTGGGTTGAGTATGCGTGTATATGCTTACTCAGATGATTCAATTTGGAACAGCCTGCTCTAGATGGTCTTTGAGGATGGCAATTAGTATTCACACTGTTTAATTATCATAAAACATATTGCTCTTATCTTTACAGCCAAACAATAAAAGAGGAATCTTTGCTAATACCATAAGCAACACTGATAGAGAAATATATAAGTTGATGGCTAATTTAAAACAGCAAAACGATGAAGGCTCATTAACTCCTGAGATTTGTAAGGATTTGCAACATAAGCTGAGATTGCTAATTATAAATGATGAAAGTAATTCTTTGAGTGATAAATCTCAGATGCAAACTATTAATGGCAACAATGCAAGCAACACCAACACGAATAAAGATGAAAATAACATCATTATAGGTCACACAGCTAATGACCCAAATGAAGGAACTTCTCTCAAGAGGCAGGCTAGTATAGAGAAATCTGAAATATTTCAAGCACAAGGCAGAAGTACAGATGCCTTATATGGCATTTCTAAGGATTTTGAAGCATATGAACCCATTCAAATAATAGATTTACATGAGGGTGAAGCTACAGAAACTGCTGTAGCACCAGATGTCCCTTGTTCCCATAAGTCATCCCAAAATACTGCACTTGTTTTACCAAATGCAGAAAAACTTGTTAACTCTCAGCCACCATTCAGTGTTGTTCAAAACTTTGGAAGGTTTCAAGGACAGAAAGGTGATTTTGCTTCTCCAAGCATAGCAAAAATAATGATGGACTCAGAAAGGTTTAAAGCACAGTTAGAAAAATGTTATAGTTGCCCGGTATTTGGAAACAGAGAAAGAAGTGTTTTACCTGTTAACTCTCCCCAAACAGATATTACAAGCCCTATGATAAAGAGGTTGAGGATGGGGAGCTATAACATACCATTATATTCTCCTAACAATGCAGAAAGTGAAGCAGTCTTATCTGATGATGAAGATGGTCCAAATGATAAAAGCAGAGCATCTATTACTACCACAGTTAACCTAGAAAATTCTACATTCAGTATAAATGCTAATGCTGAATCTTTTGCTAGATTCATGCCAGGAGATAATGACAGTGGTGCATTTGCTTTTGGTAATACTGATCCTATTTTGATAGGAATGGAAGAAACACGGAAAAGCATGAGATTGTTGTTTGGCAGTCAGGAAGAGGAACAAAATGTTGAGCATGCTACCTCCAATATTGAGGATGCTGACAATAATGAGCCTAAAGATTTTGGTGGGATTGGTTACTCTGATATCCAGCCACTAGAAACAAGCAATCAGAATGACTGGCACATGTGGAGAGGTGAGCAGGAGGATGCTGTATCAGAAAGTGATGAAGAAAATATCATCTACCCTTCACCTCAATTTTTGCACAGTGGAGCACCACCTCATAATAGCATATAAATATAGCTTCATTATTTCTATAATTATGGTGAACATTTTAAATTACTTGGTATCACTGAATCAAGATTTTAAAATGCAATATGTTTTCTAAAACTATTACTTCACTATTCTTATAAATATGATAAACATTTTATACTTTCTGGGATAATGGAGTCATGATTGGGGTTGCCAGAATTTAAAACTGAAATGTGTTTCATAAAAAATGTGTACCCACAATCTTAGGCACACTGTATCAATATTTTCTTACTGTCTGGGTAATTCTAAAATATGCTAGAGAAATGATATTACTAAATCACAATGTGAGTTGACTGAGCACTTTAATTGCATTATAATTTAGCAATATAATTTGTACTTCAGTGTCTTCCATTCTTATTTTGTTTGTTTTTGCCTCAATTATTTGTAAGGAAAATCTTCCAATCAGAAGCATTTAACTCTTAACTCAGCAGCAATTTTTTCAGTAGTTCTCATTAAGCATATCCAATATTTTATTCATAGATCCAACCACTTTCTTTCTCTTCTATGCCATTTCACATGAACAAACCACTGAAAGTTTAATATGGTAAGTAACATTAGATTTTAAAGGATGAATAATGATTACAAAAGTGGAAAGTAAAAGAGGAAATATCTGACGCTTTTTAGAGGTGGAGATGTTTTCCTTCACAATGTATGGGTAATATAAGCATGTAGTGCTATTGACAACTGACAGGAAAGTAAGTAATACACTTTTTAAGCTTATTTAGCATTTAATTTTGAGTCTGAAAACTAGAGGAACTATAAATTAAGAACAATTTAAAAATGTGCCTGTGAATTAAAGCTAAAGTGAAGATTTTGAATAAATATAATAAACCAAATAAGACATAAATATTTGAAATAATAAACCATTACAGAAGTATCTGTCAGTACATTGTATAAACAAAAACCTTACATCCATCATAAAGTAGAAATGTCAACTTGCCTTTATCTTGGGCTGCTTCAGAGTTCATTTCTGCTGTTAATTTCAGAGATTGACACTGTATGTGACAACAGAAAATAGATGTTTGTTTTAGATTAACATAGCATTGGCTTACTTGCAAAACTCAGCAATTCATTTTTAAAAATCTTACATGAGAAAGCTATATGTGGTTTAAGGATTCAATTTTAGCATAAGATATTGTTCATTGTTAATTTCCTGTACTTTATTTACTTTAAAGTTAATTCTTTATTGATATCTTAGTATAATCAGATAATGCTTGGTGAAAAAAAGGTGTTTGTAAACTGAGTTACACTTCTATGATATAATAAACAAGTCCTTATTTATTATGCTTATAATATTAAAATAAATACATTCCTTGTATACCATCATTTAGTAACTTAAATTATATAAATTAATTAATGCTATTTTAAATAACTTTTGATCTTCAGTAATGTTTTATCCTAACAAGCGTCTCTGAAGGACTAAACAAGGTTATAATACTGATGCAAAACTAATAATGTAAAATTATCTTATACTTGAAACTGTTTCTTGTTTTAACAGATGTTCTTATCTATAGAAACTGTAATAGAGTTTTCAACATACAATTGTATTATTTCTAAAACATTACCTTGTTGTATTTTTTATTGTTTTAAACAATTCTGTTCTGCCTTAAGATAAAGTGTAAAACAACATTCTCATCAATATGGAGTAAAACGAAATTTAAAAAAAATGTGTTGTTTTCCTGAAAAACTAGGCACCCACAATGACTACAATTTAGGAAAAAGTATAAGTAAAAGTGTAAAGCAATATTGACTTACTCAACAAAATACCTATTTTTGCTCCTAGTTAGTTTGCTATAATAATACTATATAAAGCAAAATTACTTGGATTGAAAAAGCAAAGCGTTACTTTAGGTTATTATATATTTGTCATTATGTTAAGATTTTTTTACTATATGGATACACTTGTTGAAAAGGTGCTTATATTTTGTATAGCTGAGATGATCCTTAAGGCGTGTCATAATTACATAAAACATAATAAAGACCAACAGGTATGATAAAACACCTTCAACAAGAAAATCAGGAATCTACAAAATTGAATGTGAAGATTATGAAAAAATATACATAGGACATATCAAAAGGAACATTATAACCATCCTTAAGGAACATCTCAGCAATGCAAAATATAAGCACACAGAGAAATCAGCAGTAGCAAACCATTTTTGGAAGTTTAACCATAATATCAAAGAGAACGTCTATCTTTAAAACATGTGACAAGACAAACTGAACTCGATACTTGGGAAAAGATTTTTATGAAAAAGTATCAGTCAACATTGATGAATGTTGAAATTCCCACTGAATTCAACCCACTCCATAAGTTCATCTGATATCCAGTGGGCAATCCTCAAGATTTCGGAAGCATCAATACAAACGAGTCCGGCAGTCAAAGGTAGTTGAGAATGCAGACAAGTTCTGTGAAACATGTACTACTATGTAAGTAAAAACAAGAGAAGTTTTAAAAGTGTTAAGTTTGACTCAATGCTAATTTCTAAAAATATGCATAACTATTTCTGGAATGAGGTATAGCTATGATGGTAACAATGACAAAGTAACGGACAGTAACAATGACAATGCTCATCTCGACCCAGACATATTTTTTGTGATTACCTATCCCTGAGAAGCAGTAGATGTTGTGAAGCAAACTGCAAGCTATAGGCCATAGGCAACAGGTCACAGAGATACACAGTTGTTCCTAATGATTCCAAGTTCGATGGACCAATCAAATTAATGGGCTACTCAGAGAAGGCTTATCTCTAGTGGGATTGGAGAGAACTCAACCCACATTATGCGGTTCATTGAAAGGAGTACAAGAGCATTCTAATGAACAATATTGGCACCATCTGTCCAACATTAACTAGCACTGCACAACCCTGCCCAACTAAAACATGAAAGGGGAAGTGAAATGAAAGGGAATGAGTGGACAGGAAATTTGTGGTGGAAGAGAAAGCACCTGAGCATTTGTCTCCCATCCTGAGGGAGGAAAAAAAATGCATGGTTAGAATGTACAGCCTAATGGGAATGAACTAGGACTCCCAAATGTGAACCACACACCTTATCATGGAGCTATTGTAATGGAATGATGTAATCAAATATTTGAATATGACAAAAAACTCACCTTATTACAGCATATATTATTAGCTTCTTAATCCAAATCAGCTCAATTTGTCCAATTTTTTGTTCAAATGTACTCTGATTCTGCTAAGCCTGTAAACAGTATAACATTTAAATATTTTCATGATCTATACAAGTGATTTTGAACCCAAGACTTCTCTGACTGAGAGCACATGCATCAGTCTAAGACATCATCTCTGAGTTGGGCTGAATATCCTAAAAGATTTCCTGTAATCTGAGTCCTTCTATAGGCAGCTTCTTTTTCATATTGCCTTTCTTTAATATGGAGGGGAAAAATGCATTACTGCATTTGGCCCCCAAGGAGGTGTGCAAAGGCTGGGATGATATGTGGAGGGCTTCTGCTCTATTGCAGAATGCCCTTCCACAACAACTGTGAAATTTGTGTCTTCTCATGGTCATAGGTCCTCATCAGAGTCAGGCTGAATATCCTGAAAAATTTTCTGTGCATTGAAGGTAGTTTTTTTTTTTTTTTTCTGTATAGTAATTGACAGACGGAATGCCTCATACACTGTACAGGAGCAGGGTAAAGATAAAGCTTTAGACTAAATACATAAATGACTGTAGCCTACAGGAATAAAGGTGAAAAAGATAGGAATAGGGGAAGTTAATGATGTTACTGTGGGTCCCTATATACCCATCTCTGCATTGGTTCACCTAGTTTCATGCATGACACTTCTCCAGGCACTTCTGGACTCCAAGCGGAACAATGTTGTTCTGCTGAGATGCAGCGTTAGTAGTCTGCTGATAGTAGCTTGCAGGTCCTGCAGCTTCTGTGTGATAATGATGTTGAACCTTCCAACACAGCTAGATGGATGCCAAAGTTCAGAAACTCTGCATGGAGGTTTCTGAATGGTATCCCATGTCACCATGTCAGTTGAGGGTCCTGCTGGTGAAACATCTGTGTTGGCATCTGGAAGTGGTGGTACTGTCCTGGTGTCAGTGGTTGCTGCTCCTCAGGTATAGCTGGTAGATGGGCTACTGGGCTTATCTAGTGAAATGTCCAGTGCCTCCACAGATAGATAGTAGAGACCCGTGACTATGGCGGAGATCATACCCATTGTACTCGGATGTGCAGTGGCACCTCGGTAATAGCGGTAGAGCTGTGCCCGTATACACAGCAACGTCGGCAGGACCAGTGTCGTTCCTATCGGTTAATCTCAACGAGAAGTGTCGTCCTAACAAGGGCAACCTGACGCCAAGGCAGCTTCCAGTCCAGAAGCTCCATCCGAAAAAGCGGGGAGAAAATTCGGGTGGCCTGCACAAATGAGGTCCACCATGTCTGCACAGATATGATAGTTCCGAGGAACACTGCTACACTGTAGGTGCAGTGGAGCTAGGTGATGGTGACAGCTAGCTGCAATCGCGGAGAAGCGGCGCTGGTCGAAGACAATGCTGCAGTCTAGGCATGGCTGATAGGCAGCTGACTCAAGGCAACTGGCTTATGAGTCCAGTGCCGTCAGAGAAAGGAGGATGCAAATATAAGTAATCTTTGGGATCTAGGACTGGGTGTAAACAAATAAGTGATATTCATGTTGAATAATAATAATAATAATAATAATAATCATCATCATCATCATCACACAGATGTCGTGTATTCCTTCTACCCAATACGTAATACCAGAAGGACACCATTGCACATAAAATTGCTGAAAACTTCTGGAGGGAACGATGCATTTAAATATCAACCATGAATAAAATCTTATATAGACAATCGCACAGCTCTTTATACTCCATATTAATATTTCCAAATCTACTTTACGAATTATTCATATAAAAGCATGGGTACTTTTCTATCCACTTTCTGTTGGTCCTGAGATAATATTCACCGAAATAGATTCGGTTGCGTGAGCTGCCATAGAAAATATATGATATTTATAAAGTTTCATTTTTGAGAAAACGAATTTTTGGGGCTTACTGACCAAACTCTTTAAAGCATAGTAAAAGTAACACATTATACCGCATTACCACTGTGTAGTTTCGTGTCTCTCTCACCCGGCGGAGGACGATGGATTTTTTCGTTTTCCTTCGGAAGGTAAGTAAAGTCGTTGATGCCGTTTCGTAGATTTACGGCACGTAAAAGAACTTCAAGCCTGATGAACAGGTCTCTGTGCAAATTTAAGCGATCTTTCACGCCCAGTATAGAATGGGATGCTGAGAACCACAGTAGTTAAGGAGCGTCCATAAATAAAACTCCATTTCATTCTCTCTCTCTCTCTCTCTCTCTCTCTCTCTCTCTCTCTCTCTCTACAGTACTTCAAGAAAAATCTCTTGCTTTGTAGACTGATAAGGAATGCCACATGCGAAATACTTTCTTTAGATAAACAATGGAGTTGATCTGGATCGTATACTTGCCACTTTACGCATCATCATGCAAAAAAGTCGATTGGTTTGCGATCTCAAACGAGTTGTATTTCCCTATCAATCTACTTATGTGACCACGTGGCACCCCGGGGTTCATGAACATTCTTTGCAAAAATGAGGGGGGGGGGGCAAGAGTTTCATCTCGGAAAACGACTGTTCCAAAAATATCTTCCTCCAGTTGTGTCGTAATGAACATCGTCTGCGTGAATAAATAGGAATACGTGTACTGTAGTTTCTGCAAAGAAGATTGACTCCACTGTCCATGGAAAATTCGTGGCCTGGAGCCTGGAGTGTTACGCGAAAATCAAAATCTATGTTGCTACACAATATGGCGTTCACTTACACAGAATTCTCTAACATAGTTACTATGCAGATGTTAACAAAAAAATGGCGTGTTATTTATGGACGCTCTTTAACTACTGTGGTTCTCAACGTCCCATTCTAAATTGGGCGTGAAAGACCGCTTAATTTTGCTCAGAGGCCTCTCTATCAGGCTTGAGGTTCTTTTGCGTGCCGTAAATCTACGGCACGGGACCCACGGCTTTACTTCCCTTCCGAAGGAAGCCATGCTAAGGATTTTTACACCCGAAAAAATCCATCGTCCTCCGCCGGGTTTGAACCCGCGATCTTGTGTTTATGTTAACGCTGTGCTGGTATAACTGCTGCTGGTGGCACTGCTTAAAAATAATCTTACCTATTTTTGATATGTGATTAAAGTTTAACTATTTGTTCAGACCCTAACCAGCTCCTGCGCACTGTTGGTATTGTGTAACTTTGCAACATTTTGTTCAGAGCAATAAAAGTAGGGTTAATAATATCAGAAGCCAAAACGTGATATTAGCGCAAGCAACACTGCCTCTCCTGGCTGAAAATGGATGTATTTGTAGTGCATCTTAATCTTAAAGTATAGCACGCACTAACATTGCAATATACTAATTTTTAGCACAGCTTGATATTTGCTCATTGCTCTTGAGCAAGAAAGTTTCCTTCCGATGTGCACATTCAAATCACCTTCACAACAGAGATCATAGTTCTGTTTACACCGCAAAATGCCTCTTTCCGGGACTATAAAATAAATGAGACACCATACCGGTCCTATCTATCCATTAAAGTGCGCCATAGCGACACTTCTGTGCCCGGTCACAGTCTACTGCATTATGGAGTGGGTTGTGTGGCCCAGCATGGGCCCAGCTGACGGACTTGATGATTCGGTCTTGGGTTCCGAAGCCCACATAATTATGAACACAGGACAGTCAGCGGTATACATACAAGGTAAGAGGTTTGTCGCGTAAACATGCACACGTTGAGATACAATCTGTCCCAAAAGTAGCTCATTACATGCCCTTATATGAATCGTCTAATTCTAATTCATAAAGTAACACAATAACATTATTTAATAATGGGATTAGTAAATTAAAACAGCTTGTACTTTTACAAATTAAAGAAAAAGTTTGATACAAAATAGTCAGAATAATAATGTGCAGAGCTTTGAAAAGACAATGAACATAAATCATTCAAACTCACTCAAAATCATTGCAGTGAATTACAAGATACATCCATCTTTACTGTATCGAAAGAAAATGCTCTCCTCCTAACTCAAAATATGTTTGAATCATCCAAAGTTTGTTCAGCGTCAAACGCCTACCATTTTATATTTTCAACATTTACCAACCTGCACTCTTTTTCAGTGTTCACTGGTTTATCTACTAGCAGGAACTGAACAGACTAGGCAATGGGCAATGCTAGACAGTGCTACACTCTTCGAAACGGACTATAGATACAACGCCTACTCCATCACGTCATAGTTAGGTATATTCTGTGTGCACCGAACCTCAAGCCGGCGATTTCGTGACCCCAGACGAAGCTCTATGATGATTGTTAGCACTTTTCATGATAACATTTAATTGAGCATGTTACTGTCATGTGTATTTCTTTGTTATTTGACATGTTAGATTGGTAGCATAAAAAACTAAGCCCAAAAAATTAATAATAAAACTTAAACATAGGTACTACCGCATTCTTTTCTACAACACACAACATTTATTATATATACATTTTGTTTGCAACTTATCTTTGTATTGGTAAAAATGAACTTACATTATTTTTAATAAGGTAATAAAAACCTGCCTAGCTATATTATATAGTTCAGCTATGATTTTAAATTTTTGCTTTATCCTATTTAAACATTTACTCCTTTCAGAGTTCAAATTTTTCTTCGAAATTGTAATTAATATGTGTAAATATTGGTGTTTTTTGCAGGTCATAACTTACAGTACCTACCCTGACCTTAAAATCAAGAAGCTAATGACCCTTATTGCCATTTTAAACATCTGACAAGTCTAAACACAAGCTTGTGCTTTAAATAAATTGCATGAATATCTATTTTACAATTTTGAGCAAAATAAAATAATAAAATATTTTGCATGTAATGGTTTATTTATAGTGGGAGAATTACCAACAAAATTATCTCTTGAATCCTTAAAAGACTAAAGTTTGCAAAACCGCTCTTTATTATATAAATTACATATAATTATATATTTATAATATAATACCTATTACAATAATATTAATATATTATAATTATATTATATAATTTTAATACAGGTTCTTTAAAAAAACGTTTTTTCGAGCGAACGAAATTACATATCAAATGTATAGACCGAATGCATTACTATTACCTAGATCTGGCTAGAAGGCAGTAGCTAAGTACGTATCTGAGCTGTAGTAGACAAGGGAGATGTTGAGGAGTTGTAAACTAGTGCTTCCAAAATACCTTTGTGTTCCTTCCATCCCCGTGATTAAGAAGTATTTATAATCATAGCTGGTAATATAAAGTTTAACTCCAACAATGATTATTACCTGTATATCCTATAACTCGATTACAGAGAACAAAAAATAAGAAAATGTGGTACTCGTGCTAAGGGTTGAAACCAGGAAAATTCGAAGATATATCAAGAGAGTGAAATAAAAGGAAAACTTGTGTAGTAATAAGGAACGTTGAATGGAGAACCACATGCAATGGCTAATGCTAAACAAGTATCAAAACCCAATACTAGGAAATTGAAAGAATCATAAAGATGCCCATAGTATTCCCAACAAGTGTGGTGGTACGAGGAAAAAGGTGCACAGTCCCTGTCATATAAGTGGGCATTTGGAAGTCGACTACAGATGGTATTCATTTAAAAGAATCGGAAGCCGAAAAAGTTTGGGGGTCCAATGTTTTAAAGAAAAGGCTATTTTATATAAAATGTTAAACATATTGTTGTTCTCGCACCATCTTATCATCAGGTTCGTAAATCGTGCTCTTCTGCTTCTCTCGCAATCCTCAGTCGCACAGCACGGGCACAGTTATAGATTCACAGTATTGCCAGCCAAAAAACAGAATATCACTAACTGCCTGACAAAATCTGCTACATTCTGATACATCTATTTTACTAGGTAATTATAAAAGATTACACGAATTGCTATACCATGGGCAGTATTATTAACTCGAAGGTACATCGATTTTAGAAATAACTTCCATTATATGCCAGACCGATGGTTTTTTAAGTGTGCTAAAGCGACAGCCCTATTTCAGTAGGTTTACTGCCATATTAAATAACTCCTGCGGGACGAAATTCCGGCACATCGGTGGACTCGTATGATCCAGGTAATTGACAGAGTCGCTAACAAACAAGATACTTCTTTTTGGAGATAATATAAAATTAAAATGGTTTTGGAAGAAAAGACAATGCACGTTGTTCTCCTTATGCGAAGAAAATTGGCAATATCAGAAATAAAAATCTGATGTGTACCATTCACAAGACTTTCTCCATATCCCTGCAACAAATAATTCTTAAAAAGCCTGTACTTCTATTTACTTTATGTTAATCAGAAAAAAATAGCAGAAATAGTTTTATTACTCGCTTCTTTGTCAGTAGAAGCGAAATAAGGGTCAACTGTAGGTTAAACTGATAGTCAAAAGCTGGTTGCTATGTCAATGAAGTTCCTTTGTCTATATGGATAGGAGTTGACAAGTTCCTGTATGAGAAAAGTATACGTTTTTCATAGCAGAAACCAAAAAATAAGGAATGTCACAAAAACGACGAACTCCACGAAAAAATGTATATAACATAAATTGTGTGTTTTAATGTGCTCTACATTTTTTGTGTAGTAAGCTTTTGTCCATCTCTTATGGTTTAGCAGTTATTCAAAATTTAGTAAAATTCATCCAGAATAAACTACTCTTCAGAGACTATTCCCAGAAAATTCCAGATATGCATTTTATTTGTCAGGTAAATATGTTTAATATACGAAATTTTAATCAAAATCGTTAGAGCCATTTTTGAGAAAATCAAACATTTCGAAAAAAGTTCCATGTAAAGGGTAGTTGGGGGTGGGGGTATTTTTCTCAAAATCTTCGTGTCGCATCCCTGGAAGATACTAAACTTAAATACCAAGTTTGGTATTTTACCGACTTTTCGTTTTTGAGTTATCGTGTTCACACACACACACACACACACACACACACACACACACACACACACACACACACACACGGACCTTTTTGTGAAAATGCTTTTTTTGGATATTGGGGACCCTAAAACATATATTTCCGGTGAAATCTCGGTATCGAATTTTTTGGTGGAGTGCAATACTTCCTCTATACACTATGTACATAGTGCGTATGGAGAAAGTAAAAAGCGATGAATATAAACAACAAAGGGATTATTATTACTATACGATGGTTACGCCACTTGGCATTACTTCAATAAGTGGGTACTTGTTATTCTATCATTAGAGCCGCTTATTTACTGAACTGTTGTAAACTTTTAGGGCTCTAAGACGCAAAGCGTAGCCCAAGGTGCAGGGCCCTAAGTCACAAAGCGTAATCTAATTATAAGTGGAGGAGTGAAGCAGTTGTGGCCCTGATGACAGGGCATAGTTGAGGGATCTGTGAAGCTAAAACCTCAATGGTTACAAGAAGTCAAAACTTCGGCAATTGTATATAGCTTTACTTTAAGAATTTTATTTTCTGTAAAATATTACAAATGCCTCAAAACGGAGAATAATAAATAAAGTAAAACGTGAAAAAAAAATAATTAAAACTATTAAGGTGCGTTTGTGTGGTGTTGAAAAGAATGCGGTAGTACCTATGTTTAAGTTTTATTATTACTTTTTTGGGCTTAATTTTTTATGCTACCAAGGTCTAAAATGTCAAATGACAAAATATGCATTTTTCTTATTTTAACTAAGTTAACGTAACAAATACTTAAAAACATATTTAAAAATTCTAGTTTGTTCTAAGGTTGGTTTCTGATGATTTCATATGTAGCCAATGCAAATCCTTTAAGATGCTGCAATTGTTGGCAATTTAGAATTACGTCTGTGTTGACGTCGCTTAGCGAATGACTACTGCTGTGACGTAACCGTATGTGATTGCTGGGTTAAGATTCATTTAACAGTCATGTGGAGCTTTGGTATTAGCATTTGACAGAAAAGGTAAATGACAGCCTTATTAGGCTAGTTGTGTTCGATATATATTTAGGTCAGAAAAACTTGCATGAATATTCGTGTCGTGGTAGTGGTGTTGCTTATATTAAAATAGGTACAGGTTATACGAGCACGAGTACCATAAACTCTACTGATAAGTCGAGTGATGTGAGAATTTGTGTAATTGCGTTTTGAGTAATTTTACAAAGTCTATAAGGGTCACATGGCTCCAAGATCCTGATTTTTAATTTCTCGATTACTTTTGTTATTCGTTAAAGTTAAACTCCGTTATTTTAAACTTGTAAACGTATACCGCGTTTCACTGGCCATTATTTTGGTCGTAATCTCAGTTGGTTTTTCTCTAAATAGATTGATTACCTTTTTAAGTAGGAGTTTTTGCTTTATTTGTCGGTTGGATGACTGGGAATTTATAAAGCAGTTTACTCTTCAAATTATTAAACCTTTGCTGTGGTAGTTTTATATCGATTGTTATTGTTGTATTCAAAACAACGAAGATGTTAACCTTTGTCAATTTCACTAGATGGTTATAGTTTTACAGGTTCTTTGTATAGCTGCCTTGCATAAGGCCTGACATACTGGAATACACAGGTTTACATGTATTTGTATGTTGTAAGGTTACACGTAGGACAGCATTATTATAAGTTGTGTCTGCTCCAGGAAATTGGTTAGTGTTTGTATCTAATTTTATTCAACATATTATCTTGCCTCAGAGAAACCATGCAATCATAAGCCTTTCATTAGAGGTACAATTATAGGTTTACCACTCAATATTTCATGTGTTTGTTGGAAGAAGTGTGTATAAGGGCAGGTTAGGTTATAGCTTTAAGTTACACATTTGTTTTCGAAATGTGAATAGCATCACAAGTTTTGGAAAATTACTTACATGGAGAGAACTATCTAACTTATTCTGAAAATGATTTTAAAAATGTTACCAGCTTGCAGGCATCCAATCCCTGCACGTACCATGATTTATTTAATGATATATTTTTAATTTTTTCTTTTACAGAGAGATATCTGCATCTGAAGAGGCAATAAATTTGTCAGAATGGCATCAATGCCAGTTTATAATCCTGTGAGTAGATATTTTTTACAGCATGCATGGGATTAGAAGCAATGAATGATTAATAGGAAAGGAAATCAAATCTAGTGCAGTTATGTAGATGATGGATAAGGGAAAAAAAAAAATATATATATGCAATAGTGTACCATAGTTCCATCACTTCTCTGCTATTTTCAGTCTTCCCTTTGGTTATTCAGTGCCCCCACCACTATTTCCACTCGGAACACATGGCCACAATTACAAATCTTTTCCCTTGTGCCACACGATTCCCCCCCACCAGCATTTAGTGTACTGCACAACATACATCTCTGTTTTTGGCACATATGCCTTTTGATCTTGTTTTTCAAATGATTGAACTAAATGTATTCCTGTCCCATGTAAACTCCTTTATTTGCCCTGTTCCTTTTAAATATAAATAAATTCAAATTTACTCCTTTTATGTGCAAACTGTCTTCTTTGCCCCATTCCTTTAAAACAAATTTAAATGTATTCGTACACAAAAAGTCATGCTTTTGACACACACTTTAAGCTTAGCCCTAAGCTGCAAAGCATAGTCGAGGGTTGTTTTTTCATCCACAACTGTGGAAAGACAACAAGGCATAGCTAAGGAATCTGCATAACTAAAACTCCAATCACTCAGGGTGTAGGGAGTGACAAGTGTGTGAAAAATACAAAATGAAAAATACATGAATGGATTATATGGATTATTTATTTATTTATTTATTTTTTTTGTAGTCTTTAATGCCTGCTTTTACTGCTCTGGCACCACAGGCGATGACACTGATGATACATGAAGATGGAGTCCTGGTGGAATGTAATGGCGGGGGAAACCAGAGAACCCGGAGAAAACCCACCTCTGTGCTGCTTTGTCCACCACAAATCTCTCATGCGGTTGCTTGGGATTGAACCTGGGCTATCTAGGTGAGAGGCGATTGGTCTGACCACTCGGCCACAGCGCGGCCATAATACAAGGGGCATACTGAAAGTCATGAGCAACACTGTTTTACAATCTTAATATTTATTTTTAAGCCAAACCAAATACATCATCATAATCTACAGACTTTCTTTCACTTTTCGACATAGTCTCCATTGTTTTGCACACATTTTTCCCATCGTTCTACAAGTTTGAAAATGCCCTTGTGATAGAACTCCGTTCCAGCTGCCCGCAGACCCTAACGCACTGCTTTCCGAATATCCTCCAGCGTCTCCTAGCGTTGGCCACGCATCTGCTCCTTCACAGAACTGAAAAGATGGTAGTCGGAGGGTGCCAAGTCGGGACTGTAGGGAGGATGTGGAAGAGTTTCCCACCCTAATGCTCTGATCTTCTCCATAGTGGCATGGGCAGTATGCGGACGCGCATTATCCTGTTGAAGGATGATCCTCTTTCCAGAGCGTTTATCATGCAAAGCCCGACGGAGCTTCAGAAGTGTCTTGATGTAGCGGGCAGAATTTATGGTTTGTCCAGGTTCAAGAAAGTCAACCAGAATGCAACCTTGTGCATCCCAAAAGACAGTTCCCATAACTTTTCCTACAGACTGCACTGTCTTCGCTTTCTTCTTCGATGGTGAGTTCAAGTGGTGCCATTCCATACTCTGACGTTTCATTTCTGGCTCATAGTGTTGGAACCAGCTCTCATCTCCAGTCACAATACACGTCAAAAATTCATCACCTTCATTATGAAATCTCTGAAGAAGGTTTTGTGCAATGGTTCTTCTCTGAGGTTTGTGGTCTTCAGTCAATAAACGGGGGACCCAACGGGCACAGACCTTTCGATAACCCAAGCTGTGGATCATTTCTTGTACTGCACTATGTCCTATTCCAAGTTGCGCAGCAATTTCATTCACAGTGAAATGCCTATCTCCTATAATGAGCTCATCAACTCTTTCCTTGGTGCTTTCTGTAGAGGCAGTTCAAGGACGCCCGCTACGCGTCGCATTTTGCAGACTTGTGTTTCCATCTTTGAAATGTTTCACCCATCTTGTAACACTGCTGGCACCCATGCAGACACCTCCATACGCACGTAGAAGTCTGATATGAATTTCAGGAGCAGATTTTCCTTCTTTCACAAGGAATTCAATGACAGCACGCTGTCGAAACGAAACATCAATGTCAGCCATTTTTCAAACACCGTCTGTGGTCACGTGATAGAAGCTAATGACATCACAATATGTTAACATGTAGCTTAAAGTCTGTAGATTACGATCCTCCAATTCGTTTCGTTACATTGTTGAAATTTAATTTTTTACAATGGGTTGCTCGTGACTTTCAGTATGACCCTCGTATATGGATTATTATGGGTATTTGAATGTTTAATGGGGATTGGTGTATTAAATGTATTTTGATTATCAGTTAGATTATTACTAAATGTGGAAACTGTTAAACAGTGACAGATTAATCACATTGTTGCTAATTGCAATAAAAAAAATTAAAATTATCTTGTTTGTAAACAACGCCAATTGCCAGGATCATATCAGTGCTGTTGGTGTGCCAGAATTTTGTCCTGCAGGAGTACTTTTATATGCCAATGAATATACTGGCATGTTGCTTTTAAGCATACTTAAAAACCATTGGTCTGGGCCAGGTTTTAACCTGCAACCTTGAGATCAGAAGCAAATTTTAATAGTTTCAACATTTTAAGCCTCCACCTGTATTTTCTTTCTAATTGCATGGCTGCCCCATTCAGCACCCTCTTTTCCCAGCATGCAAAGTGGCGAAACTTTGGTGGGTGAACTGCGTGTGGAGCACTGAAGTGGTTGGAGACTGAAAATGGTGAAGTGATGGCGCCCTAATAGTATACTGTCAAAATATGTATGGTAATAATTTCATAAATTAGCAAGTTAAAGCTGAGAAACCCAAGAAAATTAAGAGATAGTAAATGTTCATCTCATATCTACGTCTGTGTTGAAATGAATAATGCAGCTACCTCATAAGTTTGAAGGGCTCTTGGTATGAATCTTGGTTGGGACGTGTTACCAGTATTGTAGTCTGGGGGCAGGGGGCCTCTTCCCATGCATTTTCTGCTCGTCTGGTGTTGCTGCTAATGTCATACTAGGTAGCTAACACAACTATTCGTACTTAGAGCCAAGATGTTACACTATAATTCAAATCCCACCAATATATCTGACATGATATAGTCACTAGGGCATTTTACTTGAAAACAAAACCCTCATTCTATAACACTTGAAATAGAAGTAGAAAAATAATGTGAAGGAAGAAAAAATAAAGCAATGCCATAAATAATTCTCCAACTGTTGTACCTACTGACCAATCATGAGCACCAATTTTGCACCCAGCACAGTAGCAATTGTATTTTCTCACCAGTCACCACACAACAATGTTCTTATCAGCTCTTTTCAATTACTTTAACAAGGTAACTGGAGTACATGTGGTAGTTGGATTTAGTTGCAGATGCAATTTGGAATTATAAGTGTGGTGTGCATTCATATTCAAAATGAAAGTTTCAAGAAACAAAGTTAAACTTACCATTGTGCAGAGTTTCCAATATGGGAACAAAATCTCTGGAATTACGTATCATAGCTCCTAAAAATGATGAATTTAGGTGTATATGGGTGACTCAGTGTAAACAGAGGATAAATTCAACACTGACAATGGATGACTGCTCAGTACATTTTTGGTCTGAGGACTATCAAAGACACTTAAAAAATGAATTAACTGCTTACCTCTATGCAGTGCTGTGTTTTTCTGAATTGGCTTGGTGACTCTATCCCAGGTTCACAACACTAGTATGAGCCAAATTACTCAAAAGTTATGATATCTCCAAACTTTATATTTTTTTATTTGGCATGATTATTCAAGTGATATAACAGTGATTTCATATTATTTAGAACATAAGATAAGCATAATTTAATTATCAATGAGAGGAAAAATATGAATAGTGGATGCATGAATTTATGACGTAAAAAATACAATATAGGAAAATAAAATAGCAATTCAATAATCCTTACGGCTTAATATTCTTCAAACTTTACTTTCTAGTACCCTTTTCATTCCGCTCACACTGATAACATTTTAATATATAACATAAATTTGTATTTGTTTACTTCATATTCATTTATGTAAAAATATGGTGTACTAAACATGTATACATTTTTCGGAAGTTTTGTAGACAATTTAGTGTATGGTGTGGTAATTCTTTTCTTCTTATTGCAATTCTGGTAAACAATTGTAGAAGACATGAGTAAATTTAATTACCAAAGCTGTTAAAGCAGATGCCGAGTTAAAAAGTAGTAATTTTAGTCAACCTTTCATAAATAAACAATCTTATTAAGGGAACACAGTTCACAGTTTTGATTCCTATCTATCTAGTCTGTCAAAATAAATAATTATTGTTACTGTAGTCACATATTTACAATGTAAGTATAGCAGTCAAATTCTTCACATGATGGAGTGCATAAGCAGCATAATTTCATGCACGAGTATTCTAGACCTATTCCAAGAATTGTTGTAATCTGCTGTTTTTACTTAAATTATGCTGGAAGTGTGAAAATTAACAAATGTTATTCTATTACAGATAATCCCATATGTGGGTGTGATAGATGGTGGGGGATTTTATCCTGGCAGAATGGTACGCATCCAAGGGAGTGTCCATCCAGCTGCTCTGAGGTATATAGCTTTCTTTAATTCACAGAAAACTCGGGTTAACCTGGAATTACTTACTTATCATGCAATTACATCCATTCATCTTCCTGCCTGCCTGCCTGCTCAATTAGCCTTCTGTTCCCTTACAGTATACATAAAAATCATAGTGCAAAAATATAATTTTATAGAAAGATATTGTATTTATGATTAAATTTTGTGGAGATGGAGTAGACGAACACTCAAAGTTTTCCCTTGCCATATAATAATTGCAGAAACATGTTTTTGAAGGCTTTTGCTTACATTATTAACTACTGTCGACTGGCAAGTATCTGGTAACAACTTGGTTGGTGGTGTATCATCTGGCGATGTAGATTAGAACTATGTTGAATAAAAGTTACGTTAAAATAAGAACTGAAGCTTTTCCTGGTGACGTATTAATTCAAAATCTTCTAGGGCTTCTGTTCGGAATCTCAAGGTTCATGACTCGTTCCTTGTTCTTCTTAATGAGGATCTTCTCTCAAAACTCCAACTCCGTAAAATTTCTTGTGGTCTTTAAGAGTTCCGATATCTTCACTGATGTTATGGTTGGTTGTCCAAAAATGGTCAGCTACTATTTGCATGTCTGTTTGTATCTAATGTTCCGAAAGTTCTTTATGACTAATCTTTAATCTTCTGTTAGTTTTTCCTATGTAGATTTTGTTACACTAAACATTTAAGCTGATATACACCTGGTTTTTCGTTTGCTTGTGGATTGTCAGTTTGTTGGATTTAACTTTTTTATAGAAAATCTATTTCGAGGAGCCAAGGTGATATTATGTTTCTTGATGAAAATCTTTTAGAATTTATGCATAACAGTAGGATATTTTGTTTTAATTCTTCGAGGGTGTTTCTTGTACACTTTATGCTTTAAGTTACTCCAGAGATAGAAATCGCAGGGGGTTAGGCTAGGGGACTGAGGGGGCCACAAATCTCTACTTATAATTCTGTCCTGAAACACACTTTCAATTATTCTCATCGAAAGATTGGCTGCATGGACTGTTGCAGTCTTGTTGAAAAAATGCAAAATCATGCTCCCTGTCTGCTAATTCTCTAAAAAAAAGGGGGGTAAAATTGTATTCATGTATGAACAGGCATGAACTGTTGACTGGAAAAAAATTGGACCTATAACTCTTTCTCTGCTAATGGTGCATAATACACCAATTTTTTTGTCATAAAGGGCTATTTCATGAACAGTATTAGGCTTCTCAGAGCTCCAATAACAATTATTTTATGTATACACATATCATGAAGATGGAACCAAGCCTTGTCTGTGAAAAATATTAAATGTGGGTCAATTTTGCCATAGCATGCACTATTGAGAGTCCACTCATAAAATGAGTTAACACGTATAAATCGCAAAGAAATACTCGCTGTGCAGTCGAAAACAAATGCTGAGCAATAATACATTGTGACTAAGTACAGGAAAAAAAAAAAGAATAAAGCACATTGGTAATAACTCAATCACATGATATCCCCATTAGCTCAATACTGTATTTCAGAGCAGAGAAAAACATGACAGCACCATGACTTTGTGCACAGCTACTGTGTGCTATCATGTTTCCGTGTGCACAGTGGAAAAACACTGTGCAGCGGTTCGGATGTTTTTAGGTTGCATGATAGATTTGGATGCCGGGAACAATAGCAATTAAAGAGCATCCATAAATAAAACTCAATTTAATTTTTTTTTTCACAATGAAAGATTATGAGTAGAGGGATGTTTGGTATAGTGTTAATTAAATTGCTCTATAAGAATTAACCATGATGGTGCCTTTTTTAGTTGATGTATTAGTTGCCTATAGTAAATGTGTGCACAAGAGAGACAAGTAGAGAGGGAGGCTTGTGATGGTTTTTGAATTAACCCTGCTTTCAAAAGGGCTGTTACAGAATTTAATCTTCTTTTGCAGGTTTGCCATCAATCTGCAGTGTGGTCCAGGAAGCAGTGATATTGCACTACATCTAAATCCAAGGTTTCAAGAGAACTATGTTGTTAGGAATACACTGCAAAACATGTCATGGGGTGCTGAGGAAACTCATGGTTACATGCCTTTAGCTCGTGGCCAAGGCTTTGAAATTATAATCCTCTGTGATCCTTCACATTACAAGGTTTGTTGATGTATTTTCCCATTACTTTAAATTGTGTTAAATTAGTTCTATACCAGCCTGCATGTAACATTGGGAAATTTAAGAGAATTAGAAGTGTTGGTGAAATGCAATGTTATACTGGATCCACTAGAAGGAACACTTTTGCATTAATCGAGGACTTGAAACTTTCCCAGCACTGGTTATCAATGATTTCTTCTTATCAGGGAACTGATGATAGCGACGGAGTTCATCGTTGAAAGCTTGGAAATTGATCCAACACTTACCTGGCTGCGTCCCGAGAAGAAATTATTAACTTCTGTATTACTCTGCGCAGCTGACAGCATTTGCATTCATATGCAATAACTACTCACTTTCAGATACTGGTTGATTAGTTTCTGTTTCTAAATAACATTAAAATATGACATTCTAATGAAATCATTAAACATGTCCATTAGCATACTTTAAAAGTAATAACACAAAGAAAAGAACAGATCTGTTTTCTACTCTTGAAGAGTGTTCCAATCTGGGACCAATGAGAGCTATACTGGCGACTGTGGCTATACTGGTGACTGCCTCTTGCCTATTTTAATTTCTCTACAGGTACTATGTACATAGTGTACAAGAAGGTATTTTATTGCACCCAAAAATTTACACATTGGGATTTCACCAGAAATCAAGTTTTTTGACTCCCTGATTCCAGGAAAAGCATTTTTAGAAACGAGTCTGTGTATGTGTTTGTGGGCAGCATAGCTCAAAAATGGAAAGTTGGTTAAACACCAGTCTTGGTTTTTAAGTTGAGTACCTTCCAAGGATGTAATGCAAAGTTTTACAAGAAAATCCCCCCATCTCCAACTACCGTTTACATGGAACATTTTTCAAAATTTTTGATTTTCTCAAAAATGGCTCTAACGATTTTGATTAAAATACTGTATGCTTAAGATATTTTTATGGCAAATGAAATGTAAGTCTTTAATTTTCTGGGAATAGCAACTGAAGGCCTCTTCATTCTGGATGAATTTTATACAACTGGCAAACCATACTGCACAAAAAATGTAGATCTCATTAAAACACACAATTTAATTTAATATACATTTTTTTGCTTGTTTTTTGAATTAACCATTTTTGAGATATTCTGGATTATTGGTATCAAGGCACTTAAACTTTTCTTGAATGGGAAGGCATCTTCTCGTTTCTTGTTTTCTCCTGGCAAGAAAAGAAAATGGAATTTCAATTGTTTCACATAGTTCAAAGGACTTGACTATTGCATTAGCCTGTGCATTCCCTTATTTCCCTTCTACTTACAAGGAAACAAGTAATGTGATTAATTCTGCTTATGTTTATTTTGATAGCATGATGTAGATAAAATATTAATTTTTCAACTAAAAGCTTTACTTGTAGAACAGAGAAAGTTAATGTGAATGGAACACATCAGATTTTTACCTCAAGCGTATTTCTAGTTTTGATGCTCAGAGTAGACGGCTGCACAAGAATTGGAAGCACAACAGCATACAACATTTTGGTTCACAATAGGCAGGTAATGAGAACAGCAATGCATATCAATCACCATATGAAAATACAATTTTTGTATTAGAATATAATTTTTACTTTGTCTACACATACTATGTACATAGTGCACAGAGAAGGTTTGTGTTACACCCAAAAATTTGTTACCAAAATTTCACTGGAAATACATGTGTGTGTGTGTGTGTGTGTGTGTGTGTGTGTGTGTGTGTGTGTGTGTGTGTGTGTGTGTGCGTGTGTGTGCGCGCGTGCCTGCGTGCATAGCTCAAAACCTGAAAGTTGTTAAAAAGCAAACCATAGCAACCACATTTTAAAACATTTAACTGTCGGTTTAGCCTAGTATATTCCCTTATTTCCCTTCTACTTATAAGGAGATAATTTTATCGTTAAAATGTAGGATATAGTTATGAATTTTGAAATCCACCTATAGATGACATCATTTAACTCACCAGTGGGGCCAGGAAGGATAATTACATATTGCTAAGGAAGGAGCCAAACATACACCACCAATAATTATCAATTGATGCTAAATTGATGATGGCAAGAAGCTTTCTGAAATATTTTTATAAATTAACAAACTATTTGGACCATAACTATGCTTACATTATGAATATATTTGTTAAACTTATGCTGCTTTGTTGTAACTACTTGGTTTTGATCATTATGAATGATTTATATTTTGACAAACGACTTATAAGAATTTAATAATAAAAGTTGATTTGATATTACATTGCAGATTGCTATAAATGGTCAGCATTATGCAGAGTATGGCCATAGGATACCTTATCAGCATGTAACGCACATTGGCATAGAAGGCGATGTGACAATCTCGCTTATTCAGTTTGAAGGTGGAAGTGTTCCAGGATCACAATCAGGTCTCGGCTTTGTACCACCAGTGCCTCCTGTCCCAGTAGCACCTCCTACAGGGATGCCATACCCACCTAGTCCAGCGCTGTATCCTACAATGGCCCCATATGCTCCTCAGCCGGGACGTACAAGCCCTGTACCTCCTGCAGGTTATGGTGGAGGATATGCCTATCAGCCAGGATATGCCCCACCACCAGCATCGGGCTATTATCCGGTAACTTAACACCACTTTTTAAATTACTGCATTTTATAGGCTTTAGTTCCATAGCCAGGGATATTAGATGGTGTAGTATAGATATATTTGTTCTGCCTTTACAGAAGCCATTCTTTCAAATGTAGATCTATTGGCATTTCAAACTTTATGTCCCAAAATTTGGATTTTTGTTGTGTTGTATCTTTTGCTACAAAAATGGTGTGTTGCTTACTAATGCTGCTTTCTTTGTTTTTGTTCTTCAAGATTCTTTAACTATGATGTAATGTGTTCTTTTTCCTAATGTGTGCATTATCATAAATAGTATATTTACTTGGAGGGTATGTAATATATGCCATGGAAATGGGCCAAGGAATTAAGAAGCCTGAGCTTCCCTAAATGTGAGACTGATTTTTCAATGAGATTTATTTCATTAGACATCACGAAAATGAGTTTTAAGAAGGCAGGAATCTCAAATTCTCTTAATGGATCAGAAGAATGTGTTTTGCTGATTAACTTGCCAACCCAGGTTATGCTATGAATGATGCATCTGACCTGGGTTTTAATGCTTATACGAAGTATGTATTGCTCGTTCTGACAAGCATATGGTAGTATGTAACAATGACCATACTGTATCAAAACATACTTTGCACATAATTCTTTTATTAATGTCATTTTGCTTCTGTATTCTTTAATATTATATTAATATTGTGCTAATATTTCACTTGGATTACCTGTCTAATTACCACAAATTGTGCAAATTAATTATTTCTACATGTACAACATTCAAGAACTTTGAAGATAGATATGGGTCATAGGTGTGTTTTGGTTCCACTAACCTCAGGATAAAAGAATTATATTGCATCAAATATGCTGAGAGTAAAAACTCAAGAAGCCTCAGCCCCCCATTATGTGATTGGATTCTGTCCTCATGGCGTCTTTTGCATTACACATCATTTAAGGAGTTTAAAGAGTTAAAATGCCCTAGATGCAAAAGGCATTCTCTGTTTTGCAGACTCAGATGACCCTATGATTGATGCTTTGAATTTGATCATGCAAGGAGCAATGAAGATGCATAAAGCAAAGGGAATTAAATCTTGTACACTGTACCATAATTTTATTTTCTTCACATAATTTATGCAACCATATTTTAGAATTGAAAATTTTACCCATACAAAGCATAAAACTTTAAAATAAATATGATAGCACATTTTGCTTAATGTCTTTTGTAAAATTTGGCATACTTTTATTAAAATATCTTTTGACTGCGTAAAATGCAGTATGTCCTTTGAAATTTCATCGCTATCATTTTATGAGGATGTTTTAATAAATCTGTGAAATTTCAATGAAAGATGGTGTATTTTTGTTGCTGCTTCATGGTTGCTAAGATTGATTATTCAGAGGATCATATAAAAATGTCAACAATATACAGCATATAGGTCATTGTTGACAGATGTCTGAAATGGTCAGTGAGTCTTATTGCAATTGAAAATGCAGAAAAAAGAGTTTCATGCCATTATTAGACACAGCATATTTCTTTAGTAGTTAAATTTTTGAAAACTTAAAAATTGTATGGAGCATTTTTGGGAAATTTTGTTTTAAAAAATTTGCAACAAATGAACACTTTGTTCTGTAGTATATTGGACCATGACTATACCAACACACAACTGCAAACCACTAAAGAACATTCTGTACTGCCATAGTTTATTATATATGTGGCCTGAGTCAGGTCATGCCATATGTGGTACAATAGCGGGAACTGCAATCTCAGCAGATGAGTGGTGTGTGCTCAATACCCAACTGCCAATAACAATGTTGCCACATAGTCTGTTGGTACCATATATCCCTTGAAGTCCTCTTCATTTGGAATGACTTTTGTATAATGATAACACATAAGACAAATTAAAGCTTATTACCACAAAAGAGGAAATTGTTAAAACACAAAATGTATGTTCAATAAACCTTTTTACTAACCATTTCTTAGATTCAGTTTTATTGGAAGATTTGACTATTGCTTCAGCCTCCTGTATTATCTCCCCTTGTATGAATACCATTTCTACAAGTATTTATCTTAATTAACATGAAGTAGACAGAAAAACCAGCAATAGTAGGTATAGAGTCATATGAATGTAACATAAGATTTTTTCAAGCATATCTATAAGTGTTGTCAAACTGTGTGTGTATGTATGTGGGTGAAGGTGTGGCAAGCTTGGCATGTTGCTTTGCTTATTTGCAGCCTCCTCCTCCAGGTTATCAGCAGACCTCATCGTCTGGTAAAGGCCTAGGAGGCTTGTTGGATAAGGCTGGGGCAGCAGTTACAGGAGCTCTTGGTGGAGCAGGACTCATGGGAGCATTAGGCTCTGTAAGTATTATAGTAACATGTTTGATTTCCTCATGGAGCTCATGTATAATATTGTTAGCAGAGTGCTCAATAAAGCATAGATTTTTATGTATGTAAATGTTTACAGTAATCTTTTATTTATACATTTAAGCAACCTTTAACCACAATTTTATAAGCATTTTTAACAGTGAATAAACATTGAATGTAATATTTATAATATAAACCCTTGGCCAAAGTGATACACTTTAAATTATGTGTCTATTTTAATATTGTATTCTACCTAGAAATTAAGGTTGTCTCCTTAGCATGGTGGTAGTGCAGCTGCTTGCCAAGTGGGAGACCTGGGTTCGATTCCTGGTACTGGTGTGGGGATTTTTTCCCCGCTGAGAGATGGTCTGGGGTGCACTCAGCCTTGTGAGCTCCCTGGGGGGCCAATTGAGGAACTACTTGATGGAGAAGTAGCGGCTCCAGGTCATGCGAACCGCTTTAACCAGCCGGGGGATTTGAGGCACTGACCATTCTGCACCCCATCCATGGCATGTGTCATGGACTGAGATGCGGGATGCAGCGGCCGAGCAGTAGGCCAAGGTTCCTTGTGAGCTGTTGTGCCATGGAGTTATTTATAGTTATTTATCTAGAAATTAATTAAGTTTTGAATTGAAGAGAGGGGAGACTTGAATAATAAGTGTGATAAACACCTTGTAATTTAAGTTCAACTTCTTTCAGATTTTCCTTAAAATCACTATCTCAAACAACCTTTAATTGGGAACTTGTCCTTACATTTTGATTTCTCAATTGCTCTAATGATTTTGATTAAAATATTCTCTATGGGGTATTGACATGAAGAATAAAAAATACATTTTTAATTTTGAATAATTTATTTAGGTCCATTTGAATTTTGTATGACTGGGAACAGCAGGGAACAACTGAGTCACTTAATACATTAAGCAACTTTCACATTTTAAATTTCCTGGAACAGTTTCAGAGGCTAATCTTCTCCAGTATCTGCCAGACATCTAGTGATCTTTACTGGTGAAGCTGATCCATCCAAAGACTGCTCTGGTGGTGGTTCTAGAAACTTATGCAACAGGTCGCTGTGGAGCATATTAAAATTGAAGACCATTCTTGTTCATCCGGATGAAAATTTGTTCATGTGTTGACAAGCTTGTTTACCTGTTGTGTGTTTAGTAGTTTTGATTCCAGATTTATGTATGAATTTTCGTCCAATATGTGGCAACTGCTGGCTTCTTAATTTTATACATTTGAAATGTTCTGTGGCTCTTGTTTGTTTCCAAGTTACTCCTCATTTTTCCAGCATAAATTTGGTTACAGTTGTTGCATTCTGTTTAATAAATTCCAGATTTTTTATTTGAAGGGATGCTAGCTTCAGTCGTAGAACCAAGTTTAATTTTAATGATGTATTTGTCAACTGGGACCAATTGTATGTTGTCTTCTCTAAAAATCTTTTTGAATTTGTCTAATGGATGATAAGAGAATTTTTGTTTGTTTTACACATATCTTCATTTCTCTGATAGTGTGGTTGTTTCTTTTATTTGAAAATATAGAATGTGTTAAAGTGCACAGTTTGCTTTAAATATCTTATTATTTTCCAAGAGTACAGTATACTCCCGATTATCTGTGTGCAGATTATCCATCATCCCTCCCCCCCCAAAAAATTATTTTGTAGATTGTTTTTCTGCAGGAAACAGCAATAAAGGATCTGCCGCGTGACAATAAGTGCAGTTTCCATTGTTTAATGATCACCGCATGACATCAGAGTACTGTTTTCATTGTTATCAGGCTGTGTTCCATGTAAATTAAAAACAAGTTCAGTTTTTTTTTATGTTAATCAGTGTTTAAGTGTCAACGAAGCAAGTTAAAAGAGATAGTGAAGAAACGATAAGGACTTGTTGACATTAAAGCAAAAATTAGAATTGAAAGATTTGAGAAGGGGGAAACTGTTGCAAAACTAAGTGCTGATTATTGGATTGGAATGCACACTGTTCGAGACATTAAAACAATAAATAGAAAATGTAGGATTTTATCAGGAACTATGATAGTAATTCTGGACTACCTGCACGATAAAGCATGAAGAGATCTACATATGATGACTTAGGTGCTGCTTTTTTGCAATGGTTCAACCAAAAAGGAGTAGAAGGTATCATTGTTTCAAGCCCGATGTGTGCCGAAAAGGCTAAATGAAGCTCTAGGATTAGAGGGAGAATTAAATGCCTCATCTGGTCAGCTAACCGGATTCAAACAACGTCATGGTAATCACGAACTTACTGCAAGAAAAGTTTGACGTGCTGTGCGAAAAAATGTCAGCTCCTCAGAAGCAGACCAACATCTGGACATTTTAAGAAAGAAACATGCCTTGTGCACAGAAGCAGAATAAACTTTTAAACAAAGAATAGTGTTGAGAAAAGCTTTTAAATGTAATTTCCTATTTACATATTTATGTTGTTCCTTAAAAGCATTAAATTACTGGTTTCTCAACTATTCATGTTTTTGATTATTTGTGCTTCTTCTCCCCCACATTATTCCAGATAATCGAGGGTATATTGTATATGTGATGTGATAAGACATGTTTGAAAGGGCAGTTCTTCTTTGTTCTTTTCTTTCATAAGAAATCATTATGTGACTTCTTCGGAATTTGTTTCTGCATGGTTCAGATATTAACATTAGAGTGCTATTTCTGCGTGCTTCTTGATTTGAAGTGACTTTTTGTTAATGCATTGTAATGTAATAAACTTTGAGTAATCACTTTTTAAATCAGCATAGTATATAAGTACTAAGTAGTATACTAGGTGGTTGGTGACCTACATTATCATCCTTGAAAAGCGTGACACTTCATAATGAATAGAACAAAAAATCTTGGTGCAGTTTTTAAAGTAGTCTTTGAGAAGAAAGCAAACATTGGTGAATATTAACTCTATCTTAAATGAAAATTTTATAAAACTTAATACTTTTTCAATTATTTCTTTGAGGAGATTGGAAGATAAGTCTTTTCTGCATGTCTTAAGTATATTATGTCTAAATATATTTTGAATTCAAATAATTCACAGTCATACTGTTATTATAAGCTTTCAAAATTTGTCTTATCGTTAACCATGAATATTACACATCACAACACTGTAAGATACAAAGAAATATGCTTCAGCTGATTGTTTATTGTGTTTTAGTTTGTTTTTGAAACAGTAGATTATCAGTTAAAAATGGCTCACTTTACTATGTTGAGTATCTAGAATCACTATTCATTTATAGCGAAACATTGCAATATGGCAGCTGTGACAAGAATTTGCCAAGAAAAATATCCAAAAAGACAAGCACCACATCATATTATATTGTTTTCATAGGGTATGTGTTTGTTCATTGCCATAACAGTAGAAGCTGAAGAATTAATAGTTAACCTGTTGAATGTAAAGTGAGCCTGCTGAATTTTATGTGTTGCATTATTATGAAAATTAAAATGGCAGTTATCTCAAGAATGAAAAGCTTTATGGAAAAAGTTATTAAGGAAAAGCACTCAAAACAATACACTCTTTCATAGTCTAAAACAGTGTTTTCAAAGTCTACATCACCAGAGATATGGTACTGCATTACAAAGGTATTGGGGGCTGTTGACGGTAGGGGGACATAGTTGCAGTGCTGCACTGTAAATACCTGCCACAGGTCACAGTGAAGAGTGAATTTGTTAGAGGAATTATGACACAAGAGTATTCAAATCTACTTCACTGTCACATGCAACTAGTTTTAAATGCACACAAAGATTTGTGTCTGTGTCCGAGATTATGAATGCAATTTTACTGTTTTCAATTTTGAAAGTCTTCAGTTTCTGGAGTTGAATTACACAATACATCCCTATGGTACAGTTATGAATTATACACTTTAATCCATTATCACATTTCTAAGTCCTTTAGAAAATATTAAGCTTCCATTTAAAATACCTTCTAAAGTACACTTAAAACTCGATGAATTTATTAAATTATACTCGTACATAGCATTTAATGACAAGGAGATAAGGTTAATAATAATAATAATAATAATAGTAATAGTAACAGCATGATTGTGTATGATAATCAGTGTACTTACACATGATTCATTTGTTAAAATTACTTGCCTGTAATGTTCACGTGCTCTATAATGGCGTCTTATATTAGCCCTATAATTATGTCCCCCATAAACTCTTTGAACAAATAATGCACCTTACATTCTTGTCAAAGCGGCACAGAAAAATTGCTCCTTCCATTCATCCTTAAGTGTGCATACACATTTCTGTGGTTTCTTATTGCGATTTGGAGCAGTGATTTCACTATGAGAGTCCACAGCTGCATGTCTCAGGAAAGGGGTGAAAGGACTGCAACATTATGTCATAGCCTACTCTGTCCTCCCCTCATTCAGCGGTTGTATTCACGAGTACAGTATTGGAGACATCTAGTTTAAAAGGATGATAATGGGACACCTTCCATCCTATATGTTGAATAACTGTTAATTTGTGAGTAGAAAAAGTTGTGAGTGTAAGACACTTTTTTTGTGTTTTGTTAAGCCCTAGCCTGACAAGTTTTAATACATTTAAGCCTGAAGTAAGGCCTCTATTTATCCATATCATATCTATTTCAATGTCAGTAATGTGGTATGAATTAATTTGCACTATATATTCTACCTGTGAAATGGTAGTATATAAAGAATGTTGCATGACTCTTACTTTCAAATTATTTTATTATTATTATTATTATTTTTCTAATGTTTTGTAGCAATGTTTTATTTAATGTAGATATTACACAAATTTAATTTGCTATAGATACATTTTTTTTAACCAGTAACCTTAAATAAGAAACAATTGTGTGCCTGGGCAGTGTGGCGATAGCATATCTGCCTCGCATTCAACAGGTCGCAAGTTCAAATCTTGCTTTGGTTGAGCTACCCAGATAAGGCTTTTGTGGGGGGGTTTCCCCATATTCTTAGAAGATGAATGTTGAGTAACTTTAAGCTCCATGCACCCCTAGATCATTTGAGTATCATTTTACCAATTTCATTCATCGTCCAATATAACCAACCACGTTAAAGAACGTTAAATAAAATAAAAATTAAAAAACAATTGAATATGAAAATTTTTAAAAATATGTAGTGAAACAAAATACATCACTTTGGAAATGTGATGGTAGAGCCATTACAAATAGGGAAAATATGAGAGGATTCAGTTTTATTTGTTAAGTTTTGTTTAGTGATAAGGGCACTCTCGAAAGTCACATGTATCACATTCCTCTTATGCTAAATGTTCTTTAATGTAGAGTATGTAGTTGATTGAATGTGAAATGTTTGTGTAGAAAAGTCGTCATGGTGGAGGTCATGGTGGTGCTGGTCTGGGAACTGCTCTGGGCGCAGGTATGGCAGGTGCTGCTCTGACTGGTCACCTTAGCCCAGTAAGTGCATCATTATCTAATTCTTTAACTTTAAAGGTTTATACTCAGCATAATGGACAAGATTTTTACTAAAATTTTAAATATGCACCCTAAGGCTACATCTATTCAAATTAAAATATAATTATTTGTTAATAAATAACCCATTGCTTTTTTTATTATTTTTTTGTTTTGGTTGATCAATTTACTGTTAATTTGGCACCATTAATGTTAAGGGAAGATACAAGTTCTAGCCATTATGTCTTGTATTGTGGCACTGTTGTAAGAAACAGAGCATCCTTGAGTGCATAGCTCAAAAGAGCTAAGCTTTGGGACAAAACAAGCATCCTTGAGAGGGATGCACTGCTTAACATATAATATTTGCCTTAGGAACTAAAATGAGTAAAAGTAAATAAGTAAATAAAATAAATAAAAAATTACTTATGACTCCATAGGGTGACATTTTGTTTAGAATAGTGTGCACAGGATTTGACAATAAAGTAATTTTCCTTTCTTCAGAGAAGTTACCCAAGCTTCCTATGTTACATTTATTGGATTGGGGGAGCTAGACAATCAACAGACAGTAGGGGGGACAAAATTATGGAATAAAGTGAAAGCGAGGATAGAGGATATAGGGAAACAAGAAATAATAGGCAGTTTATGGAATAAGAGTACTTAAGTGTTATATAGGAGTGTTAAAAAAGTGTGAGGAAAAGAAAAATACATTGATGTCTGTGGTAAAATGGAGAGAGGGTCTGGCATGGGCAAGAACAGGAACAATGTTACTAAAAGGTCTAAAAGTTGATAAAGATCTATGTCCACTATGTTGATAACAATTTAACTGTAATTGAGTGCAAAGAAACTCAAATGTGGAGAGAAAAAATATGGAATAAAAACTGGGAAAAGTTACCATCAGAGATGGTTTACTTAAAAGTTTTTGGAAAGAATAAGAAAGAATTTCTGAAACAACTAGGAATTATACAGGGAAAGAAAGATAGAGATGGGGGAGGAAAATCACCAAAGAAAGACAGGACCTTAATAATAAAACTAAGAGGTTTAAGTTACAAAAGAGATAAATAAAGCTGGCAGGTTAAAAAAAAAATATGTACAATTAGAGAGTACATAAATAACCAGGATGTTAACTGTATATGATACCAAATTCAGCAACTCAAGCAAAGTAACTATGTATGAAGTTTGTAACTGAAAAGATGAAATAAATTATCTAACTACATACATGTAATTGCTAGCCCCCCCCCCCCCCCTGTGCCCCTGTTTTTTCTTTTTACCTTATGAAATTAAAGTATAATTCAGGGTGTGTTCATAATGTTGCTTACTGTTTAAATGTATTTCCACCAAGAAAAAAGAAAGATATACATTTTAATGGAGTCTTTCCCACAAAATTCAAGGATTTAATATGAGGAAGCACCAAAAAAATATACTATCACAATACTAATATAATATCCATATTTTCTTACATTTAGGCCTCCTGTTCCTTTCTACAAAGAATGTACTGGCTTCCAACCTTGTTAGAAGGTGTGAAATAACATTTTTCACACTCTGGGGTTTTCTGTTTGTTACCCTCTGATTTTTTTTCCTGAAAACTAACTGATGGCTGGCTACACCATATGGTATTTGTGTTATACAATGCCATCAAATCAAAAAGGTTAGCAGAAAACTACTAAATTTGATCTATCAGCATCCTTAACTTTATCACAAAAACCGGAATGATAAAAAGAGGTAAATTTAAGCAATGCACTGAATGAAAGACAGTTTTTCCTTGATTTTCAATAATTGTACTGTGTATATGAAAGTCAAATTTAGTGTGAAAACTAATTGAAAAGTATGTTTCAAATTATGAAGCTCTAAATGCTGTTAGAGGTGATTTGTTGAATTTGATGCAACTGTGGAAAAAGTTTTATGCTTCTCGTCTGAACAGAAGAATTCAAAGAGAGATTTATACATCATTGTGTACCACTTTTGGCTCTAATTAAAATTTTTCTGGCAGTCCTTCATTTTGAATAAATGCAAGTAAATAATAGTCTAATATAATGGGTTGACTTGAAGTCAAAGTCCTACACTGTTTAAAATATGTGTATTGGATATTTTCCTTCTTTTTGTTACCTTTTTTCTTAAGAATTTGTGTACACATGCATGAGATGGAGAGTGTTAGAAAGAGAGATGGATGGGATTGGATTGATTTTAAAAAATGAAAGGTTGCATAAATTCCAAACTTGGTATTTAAGTTCAGTATCTTCCAAAGATGTGACAATGATTTCAAGATAATCCCTCTACCCCAAACCACCCATTACATAATTTTTTTAAAAATAGCTCTAAATATCATATGTAGTAACAAATGTGTTTATTACCTAAACATTGTTTACAAATAAAGTTATAATTTACTGCTGCAAATAATTCACTTGACATTTCAATGTGTAGACAGTACACCATCTATGGCTTGTGCACAACTGCATGCTAATATTCCAGTCACGCGTGACTCAGTACAATTCACATCACTACACTGCAATTCTTTCTGCTTTTATAGCTAGAAAATAACATTACAGAACTTTCTGAGAGCTTCTGGAAGCAGAAATGAGTCAAGTCGTGTTCCCGAAGGTTCCGATTATGTCACACCGGTGTTCCTTGTTTACCCATTCTAGCTCCTCTGCCGCATACCAGAGAGAATGTCAGTGGCCACGTATATGAACAGCATTGTCACAATATTAAAGATATTTACATGACAAATACAAATATAAATCTAGAATTTTTGAGAACAATCTGTGAAGTCCTCTTCATTCGGAAAGAGATTTGTATAATTTTGTGTAGCTGCCAAATGTTAAGTAATAGATGAAAATGTATTGAAAAAAATGTGGATCTTATTAAGCCACCATTTATTTTAAATAACTTTTTTGTAACATACACTATTTTTGAGAATATCTATTATCGTTGTGTTGAATTGCAAAAAACATTTATCATTCTTTTAAATTCCTGTCAATATTCAGTTATTTCTTGCGATTGCAGGAAAGAATTATGGAATTTTAAGACCAGCTGTGATATTTAATTTTTAAACTTTTGATCATCACTTTTCTCTCTGTATCAGTAACAGAATATGTAAAGCAGCTATTTCTGCAAAGTTTTTATCTTAATTAAAATGAAATAAACAGAAAAATAAGTTTTTATAAGAGTAGTTATTTGCCTTTTAATAAACAATAGAACAGGTCCTCTAAAGTGCCTAAAATGGCCTCTGTGCAATCCAATGTGGAGAGGTTTTATGCACTGTGCATCAGTCTGACTCGGCTCAGGACAATTTACACTGTGGAAGAGCAGGGGATAGGTGAGGAAGTGGAATTGGGCAGGCCTAGCAAGTTTGCACTACTGTCAACCTAGCCAAGTTGTATTTTGTACTGTGCACTGAGCATGCACCCTGAGAGGGGTAGAGAAAGTTAAGTGAATGTAATATCAAATTTTTCTTTTTCTGGTTGCAGAGCAAAGCATAGTTTCATATCTGCTGGGGAACATATGCAGATTTATATAATACTAAATCTTTAGCACTAAACATTTGCCAGCAAGCCAGAACACGCAGTTTTATTAGTGAAATAGATGCAGACACACAACTCTCTCTCTCTCTCTCTCTCTCTCTCTCTCTCTCTCTCTCTCTCTCTCTCTCTCTCTCTCTCTCTCTCTCTCTCACGCACACATACACACACACACACACATATATGCTGCAATATAAATTCATATCAATGAAATTAGCTGACAATGTTTATCTATCTGTCTAAAAAAAAAATGACCTTTAATAACCCAAAGAAGTGGTTTAAAATCCAATCAAGAAAATCAACTTATTTTATTTCTTTTTATTCTTGTGGGGCTTTTTAATATATATATATATATTTTATCTTGTTCATAAGAAATTGTATTTTTCAGAAAAAGGCACTAAAGGCCCATAAGAAGTCACATAAAAAGGCACTGAAGTATGGAATCCCAGCAGCTGGTCTGGGTTTAGGAGCATATGCGCTCCATAAGGGCTTCCACCACGGCAGTTCCAGCAGCTCAAGTTCTAGCGAAGAGGAATGAACTGTGAATTGGGGCATTATTTTCATCTTCTCAGTACTTCAGCTTAAATAGCTTTCAGTGTCACACATATCTGCAACTGGAGCAGATTTTTACATAGGCCATGAGTGCTTTCAGAGTGAAGCAGTTCAGTCACATTTCATTTTAAAGCGTTTTAATTATATATTAAACTGTATATCTATGAAGCTTTATTGATTAAAGTCTACCCTTTCAAATTACTTTAAAAATCAATATGGTTTGGTAGTAATACATAGAACTTCTCTTTTTTTAACATATTTGTTATTACTGTAAGCAAGTTAAAGCAATTCATGCTAGGACACATGGGTCTTCACTCTCTATACAAGGAAGAATTACTGAAAAACTTGGTCATTGTTGTATGCAACCATTGAAAGGTTATATAGTGTGGGCCTCGGAATATAGTGCAAAATGAAAAGATGAATGCCACAACATAAGCACAACTATAAACATTTTATTTGTACTAGTGAGATGTACATGAATTGCCATGATTATTGGTACCCTATGTCTTGAATATAACATGCCACAAATAAGCTTCATATGCATTATTAATTGCTGCAAGCGCTCTCTGAAGTTTCTTATAACACCTGGTCGTGGGTTCAAACCTAGCAGAGGACAATGGATTTTCTTGGGTGTAAAAATCCTTAGCATGGCTTCCTTCGGAAGGGAAGTAAAGCTGTTGGTCCTGTGTCATAAAAGAATCTCAAGCCTGATAGAGAGGCCTCTGAGCAAAATTAACCGGTCTTTCACGTCCAGTATAGAATGGGACGCTGAGAACCATAGTAGTTAAAGAGCGTCCATAAATAACACGCCATTTACATTTAATAACATGCTGGATAATGTCATTCAGAATGGCACATATCTCTTCTTGGATTGCCAAGAAGATAATTCTTAATTGTGTGAGGAATAGTGTGGAACCTCCGGGAGTGAAGCTTTTCTTTGAGGTAGCCCCAAAGAAAAAAGTCTGGGGCTGAAAGATCTGAAGACCTTGCCGGCCATTAGACATCTCCCAGTCGTGAGATCAGTTGATTTGGAAACAACCCGATGCAGTGTAGCCATTGTGTTACGGGCTGTGTGGACTGTACCTCCGTCTTATTGGAAAATTGTTGTGTTGAGATTATTCATTCTTACCTGTTCTGGAACAAAAAAGTTCTCTATCACTTATGTATACCGCTCAGCATTGACGTGATTGGACATTCTTCATTGTCTTCAAAAGAAAACTCTTATAGCACACCAAATTGCAACCTTTTTGCTGTGTAGAGATTTCTCATGAAGAAGCTGTGGGTTTCTCTCTGCATAGTAACAACGATTTTGCTTATTCATGAACCCACTAAGATGAAAGTTAGCTTGTGTCTGTAATGCGGTTAGAAAATTATACTGTTGCTTTGAATGTAAACTTCCACTGCCCTGATTTGTATCCCCTGCAACCAAACGTTCATGGCTAGCAAAATGGCAATAACAGATCTTTTGTTTGTGAAAAACAGTTGAGCGGGCAAATGCATTATTAACTAGGTTTACCAATATAAAATGTACTTTTTCCTGAGGCCCACCCTGTATATTGATTAATTGTTTATTCTAGAGAAAACATTAACAGGACTGGAAGTGCTTTAAACAGAAAACGTGTTGCTCTATAGTCAACTTCTATTTTCATGTGCATATCACATGCTCCTAAAGTACATTTCTATGGAAATAATGACAAAAAATGGGTTCTTTTAAATAATGCATTTTAGTTTAGCACTGTGGTTCCCAAACCTTCCCAGCTGGAGCCCTTTTGTACTGTGCAGTTTTTAGAAACACTTATGTTTGAGAATCATTCACAATAATTTTAAGCTACAATTTTAACAAAAATTACGGAAACAGTGAAATGAATAAATATCACTCACAAATAGGGGTGTGAGGCGATAATGCACCCCTTGCACAGGAATCATTGTGAAGCAGTGATTTCCACGTACTAGCACCTGATGTATCGCTACACATTATATTGCTCTGTTATTTGCTGGCAGCTGTAATCAATTGGTAGAATCAAAGAACTCTCTCTCAGGGCACTATCAAGGTTTATGGTGAACAATCCAGTATTGTGGAATATGAGTAGGTTCTCTAAAATAAAAAATAAAACATTATTGAATTTTCTTTTCTCAAATAACTGATTTTATGGTATGCAAATTAATGAACAAGCCACGAATTTGCAACCACTGATGCCTTTTGTTTTTTATTAATGCAAAAAATCTCCAGGTTACTTTTGTTGATTATGCAATTTCAATAACCTATATCTTTAAATTTGGCAAATAATGTTGAATTACTCCTGAATTCAACTTGAAATTCGTGGAAGACAAATTCTATTCCATTTAAAATATTCCTATATTGTCACAATGCATAATTTATGAGTCGAGGTGTAGACACTTACTGTTTTTTAAACATTACCTCAACTCAAAAATTGAAATTGTGTTATTCTAAATTTTTAAAATGATTTTGCAACGATCAAATTTATAAAGACAGGTATATTTTTAACCTGTTTTTGCACATATGCCTGTGTGGTGTGAGTGGTCCAAGTTCTTCCTCTCTGTCCTGGGGTTTGATTCTTGGCTGGGCCAATCTTTGCCTATCCTCCAGAGTCTGAAAGTATGCCTGTGAGTGTGTTTCAAATTGTAAAAATTATAAATTAATTTCTTGATTTATCAGATAAAGTATTTCCTATTTCTTTCATACTCCCATCTAAACATTTCACATTATTCCAGAGAGCATCCTGCCTGTAGTTTGGGAACCAATAGTTTTAGACTAGCTTCATGTAAAACTGGGTGTTTCAAATGGCTGGTCCATTGACTTAAAACCTGCGATAAACAGCTGATACTGAATATGTTAATACTTAAAGTAGTTTTTATATGTACCAAAGCATGTTCATATGTAAGCAAAATATTCATACTATGCTACTGGCCAATGAAATATTGTAGTTTATTTCTTCTGCTAATCACATGTATTAAGAATTCCAGAATTTTCCTGTTGCTTATTACGATAAGGGCATTAAATGAATATTAGCATTATCAAAGTGCATTCATGCATTTTGGTAGTGATGACAACATTTTCTAACATATGTAAGCAAATATTCATACTTTGCTTTATTTCTTCTGCTAATCATATTCATACAAACTACATGCAGAAGAAATATTTTTTAAGAATTAAATTTGAATTATGTTTTATGATATAAATATCTTGTTGCAGATGTGTTGAGAATTCCAGAATTTAGCTGTTATATAAGGGTGTTGAATGAATATTAGCACTATCAAAGTGCATCCATAGATGCATTTTGCTAGTGATAAGTTTTTCTAACTACATTCACTTTCTAGGTAGTTTTAACTAAATTAATCTTAATGATCTTAAACCTAATGTAGAAAAAGGAAATGAAGATGAAATTGAGAGTTTAAGTATTTCACAGCACCTCAAAATATGGCACCACAGAGGATGATATGCTTCAAGAAGTGCTGAGGTATGTGATGAATCAGCAGCCATGTATGCAATCTGCAGATTTGAAAATATTGTCTCTTTTGCATGTTCTTGTAATGTATTTGTTTCTATGTCTAGCCAACACTATTTATTAAGCATAATTGCATATTACACCCAAAGCAGAGATCCATTGCCAGAACACAATTGAACACTTTGAGAATTCTAGCATAAACTTAATTTAAGTATGTCTTTCAGTTTTGATGGTATGCACAAGTCATTCAATAAGTAATGCATCATATTTTTTTCCGTGGTCAATAGTGGTTTAAAAATCTTAACATGTTGCAAAAAGTTACTGAATGTGCACATTCTTTGTAAAGGGATAAGTGAATCTAAGATCTTGGTAAATTGCAGAAACATGGCACCTTGTTCAAGATGGAAGTGCCATGAACCTTAAAATTTTATGCATTTTGTCAAGGTTTCTATGTTATTTAGATATTATAGTTCTATAGAGTGTCTTTCTTTCACATTGTGGCCATCACAAGGCACCCATTGCAGTACTCATGCTTCTACCAAAACAGTTATAATATTGCTACAACTGTCTTACATTCTCATAGTTATAGTTACAATTACAGTAATAAGCTCATACCTTCTCATAAGAGAAATTGGAAATGATGTCCCTTTCTATCCACATTACTAGCATTTTTTCAGGAAATGTTCATTTATACTGAAAAGTTCAATATCTGAAATTGAGTGAATTTATTGCTGATGCATTCTTGCTTATTCCAATGGAATGTTAACATGGAAATGGACAAGGCAAATAGATAAGGTTTATAAATGTAAAAAAGAAGCTAGTAACAGTGAAGTAACACAAATGTTAATATAATAGTTAATAATTGTAACAAATCTTCACTTATGTTTTAGAATCCAAGTGCAAATAAGAGATGCTTCAAAACAAATTAACTTATAAATGTAAAAAGAAGCTAGTAACAGTGAAGTAACACAAATATTAATTATTATATTAAGATAAGGTTTAGTTAGAGCACATTGTGAACTAATTTTATTGCACACATAATATAGTGATTAAGTACATGTGTAAAATGGAGGTTGGTGATGTACTCAGATAATGGCCTGGGCCACAGGAAGTTGCCCCATTGTATTGAACTTAGCGTCGTCCAAAGAAATTATTATTATTATTAGTTATTCCAGTGAATGGGTGGTTTGTTGTGTACCCTTTTAGATAAAAATCGTATACAGTTAAATCAGGGGATGAGGGCCATAATCCTTAACTAATTACTCATTTTTACAAAATGTCATATAATTAAATTTAATGACTCGTCAACTGTATGTACAGTAGCAGAGTCTTATCAGATTGACATTCATGTTGGTCGGCTGTTGAAAAAATGGCATAAATCATTCCTATGTATCTGTGCATTTATTATTTGCTCAAAAATATAGATCCTGTCATCCTGTATGGATTACTGCCAATGCATACCAATGTTCATGCCATGCAAGGGAATCCTGTGTGTAAAATTGAGTTTCTCTGTGTTTCAGTATCTGATATATATTTTTTTTTTTTTTTTACAATGAAAGGTAACCTATATATGGAACCATGGTGTGTCAGAAGAATATTAAGCATGGGACAATGATCCAATTACAGAAATCTATACACTATGATCATGTGAAACATAAAGCATATTCAACAAACTTTGGAAGAACTAAAAGAGAACATCAGGCAAGAAACTCATTCAATATCGAATATTGACCTCTTTATTTGCTGAGAAGATGCCAGAAATGTGAGGGTAGAAGAGGAAATTTGCATAATCTCTTATGATAAGGTATATGCTAATTGTAATTGTAGCTATGAGAATGTGAGGTGATTATGTGATTAAGGTAACTGTTTTGGTGGGAGTCCAAGCTGTAGTGGCTGGCAGTGAGCTGCTGTGCAGTGGGCACAGTGTGAAAGAAAAGTACTGTGTATATGCATAGTTTTATATCCACTGCATAATTCAGTACATATTATGTACATTGCTTTATCTTTGACTTGTGGCTGCCAGCTGGCAGGTGGTAGCTGCATGTGCACAGTGCTTCTGGTCCCAGCTCCCACTTTTCTCTGAGTCAGATTGCTTACAAAGGAAAACTCTGTGAAATAGGACAAAAGTTAGAATACAGCCCAAGAAAATCTCCGAGTAGGTTATCACAGGAAACTGGAATTTCCCAAATTTTGGCATGGAGAGCCACTAAACTTTTAAAATTAAAACCTTATAAGATAAGCATAGTTCAGGAACTACAACCATGTGGTACTGTGATTAGAGTAAACTTCTGCAATTGGGTGTCGGGTAAAATTAATTATGACTCTTTGGACCCAAAGCTAATTTTTTTCACAGACGAAGCATGGTTTTATTTAAATGGCAGTGCTGCATCGACACAAAACAACAGATATTGAAGTGCAAAATAACCTGATATTGTACATGAAATGCCATTGCATGACCAGAAAATTGGTGTTTAGTGTGCTGTGAATGCTTACATTATAGGGCCTGAATTCTTTGAGAATACAATTAATGGACAGAGGTACAGGGAGCATTTGTATAACATTGAATGCATACAGGCATATTTTCAGCAAGACTCTGCTACAGCACATACAACTGATTTCATGTTGAAATTAATTACAGAAATTTTTGAAGATAAGTTCATCAGTAAAGGACTATGGCTACCATGCTCCCCAGACCTTACAGTATGTGATTTTTATTAATGGGGGAGCTTAAAAATTAAAGTGATCGGAAGAACTGAGAGACAATATCAGAAAAGAAATTATTGTGTGTTAATGGAACATTTTTAAAAGGTATGAGAGATGTGTGGCAGCACAAGGATATAATTTCCAACACCTTTCTGTGATAAAGATATGTGGTTATTGTATGCATGTAAGTGTATGTACAGAATTTCCGCACGCTATCCGGTTGAGTTTAGGGTCTGTGAATATTCAACTCGGCTGGCAGCAGTGTGCGTCCTGCAACAGCTACCTCCTGCAGGACAGCTGGCCACGATTAAAAAAATAAGGCACTGCATATTACATAAATTCTTTGAGTCTCTTTATTCTTGCACTAACGTGTGCATCATAAGACTAAACTAAAAATCTTAACACTATACACGTATCTTGCAAGTGTGGCATTTTTACTGGACACCCTTTATTACAAAATACACAGCTTTTCTCAGTGTACACTACTCTAAGTAACTGATAACACTGAATGAAAACTTACATTTGCAACTGTAAACCCCCTTTTTTTTTGCTCTGAATGTGAGGTGTGTACATTTACAAAGAAATCTTAATTTACCTTAATGACCTATATTTTCAGTTTTGTTGGAAACACAGCATATCCCAAAACAAATGTGTACTATATCTGCATTTTCTTTTTAAGCAGTTGCAGTCAGTTTCTGTTTCTATGTTGAGTAGTTTCCATATTTTACAGAAAAAATTATGCATGGAGTATATGATTCCCATTGGGACCAACATTTTTTCCCCCAAAATATACAGGATTCCAGGTTATTCAGTGTCCAATTTGGGTGAGTTGCATATATGGGGGTGGCTGATTCAATTGCGCTTATGAAAGAAGTATCATTTGTTTGTGTGTCACATTTACTGCTGAAAAAATATTAATCACATCTGATGTATACATTATGTTCTAGATTGTAATCATGAAATTGATCATGTTAAAAGCATTGTACATATATATTTTCTTGTGGTTGTGCATTGGAGAGCAAAGTTGTTGTAACACTTTAAATCTAGTCTTTATCAGATTGTTGCATACACTTGAAACATTTTTAAGCACTGTTCAGTTGCAAAATGAAGGAAATATGCTTCCAGCAAGAGCAGTAAGCCCACATTAAAGTAGGAGTTCAGTGATTGTGGACATTTCAGGATGATAAAATATAGCATACTTTAAAATTTACAAGGAACTTTTAATGGTTTTCAGTTTATTTCTGATATTTCTTCCATTTGTATTATAACGATATCATATCATATTTAAGTGAAGTGGTCCTGTCTCTGTGAAAAAGTGAACCTTGGTGAACAATGCAGCAACATATCCCTTTGGTTTCTGATTTTTTGTGCACTTTATTAGTTTAACTTTGTATACAGGGTGAACACTAAATGCTGTGCTTGAAGTCCAACACACAACAGAGGGCATTGCCACAGTATTATGATTAGTTATAGAGACAAATCCAATTTGTGTCTTCACTTTATAGTGTGTCATAATTAAAGTTTAATGGCAAACTCTTTAACAATCTAATGTGTGAGATATACTTGAAAATATCAGAGTTTTTTGGTTCAGTAGATATCTTGCCAAAGCATTGTATTGTTTTGTCTTCCAGCTAAGTAAGTTCAAGTTTTGTGTTCACTGTTACAGCTCTAGGATTTAGAATACCATTATGTTACTATAAAAATATAAACAGTTAATGTTAAACAACGCTTGTCCAGCAGATGTCTTGTTTCCAAATTATGGTACACCACCCACCTATTGAGAGGGTTTGGGCTGCCCCCCAATTCTTACTTCAAAGTTTTGCTGCATCAAATCATTACTTTTTATTTATATTTTGAATTCTGCATCTCTATTAGAAAGACATGCTTTATGACAAAATTGTTGCAAGCAGCCACTTCATATTGTTGCAGATTAATCTGCGATTTTTATGCTGGAAATGTATATTTAAAAAAAACAACTTGATTTTCTCCCATTTATGGTCTCTAACCAGCAGAAAAAAATAATGTTTTACATTGTAATGGCTGACTTAATGACTCTCTTCTCCCCAGTGACCAGCTATATATCTATCCAACTTTACTGTAATAACTTGACACTGCCCCCTTGAGGGTTACACTTTTCTTTTCATGGTGGCAGCATTTGTAATGTTTTATTTTGTCCTGTTTAAGTGAATTAAATTTTTCCTCACATTTGACATTTGAAAATCACAAGGTCCCCCCCCCCCCCCAATATTTTTAGCCAGACATGCCTATGACTTGTCACTTGATTTACTGCATGGGATAATTTGAGGGATGGCAAAGTAAGTAGATGCTACATTATGAAATGTATACAATATCTATTGTTTCCTCAGATAGGAGTATAGAAGTCATTCTTAGAATATTCATGTATATTTTACTTATATGTAATTAAGGGGCTCAGCGCCAGAGGGAGCTATCCCACAAATAGCTAAATTTGAGAAAAAAGGAGTTTTATTATAGTTGTTGATTTAGTGAAAAATGTAATATTAAGGTACAACTTTTTTAAATCCAGTATTTGATCCACATTTTGAAATGTCCTAGAAAATACAAAAAAGTGATATTTAACAGTTTTTTTTTTTTATTTATTTAGCACTGCAAACCATATTATTTACTAAAAATTTACTTATGCAGAGAGAGAAACTAAACATGATATTATTCATATTCCTCACCATTGTTTCTTTTTCGTTTAGCAACAACTTTTTTCCATATGTTTTGCTTGCATATTCGTTTCTTTCCTTCACTAGCTATACTATTTACCTCCATTTTGAAAAACAGAATAATCTGCAGCATAGTATAATGCCTAAAATTTCAACTATTACACAACATTCTTAATGTTTAATAATGATAATCTTACATATTATTCTGTTTCACGTATTAAGGCCTAAAATCATTATTTCTTGGCCTATAGTTTAAACAATAAATAATACTATTAAAATAGTTAAAAGTTCTGTAAGTTTGGTGGCATTGTTCTTTAAATAGCAGGCAACTTCACAGTGGGATATCCCCATCTGGCACAAACTTTCTCACTTTGGAAAATGACACAGTTTTTGTAAGTTACTGTAGATGGCACTCTAAAACAGTTAATATTACCAAGATTTCTACAGACATGAGAGACGGCAGAAGCTGTCTAAAAACAAATCTCATTTTTTCACAATGTGTGGGATAGCTCCTTCTGGCACTGAGCCCCTCAATTGTGTTTGTTACACCCTCATCTTGAAGATGCACTTAGTATTCATCCTGTGTGTATACGTTATGTAGGTAAAGCACATAAACGTACCTTACTGCTTAATGAAATATGTAGTTTTTCAATATTTTACATGCATATATAGTTTATATGGGTTGTAGCTCTTTTCTCTAGACCAGCACAGCATTTTATGGGATGACAATGGGATTTAAACCCTTTTGTAAAGACAGTGATTCTGTGCAACATGTTAATTGAATCGCATCTCTCATCGTCATAAATATGGCTGGGTATTTTTGGAAATAGCGATAATCACTTCATATTATATATACAATTTGTTTTTGCTAAATTTCACAAATTAGGGTGTTATAAGGGAAACAATTTAATGCAGTTCCCAAGTATTCAAAGTGGCAGCTTAACACTAAAGTACTGCCAATCTTCCAGTGGGAATTACAAGTTTCAAATTGGTTTTGTATTAAGTCAGTTTTGAAACAGCCAAGTTTATTAAATGGCTTCCCAGTGTTAAATACCATATCATGTAATGGGAAATGTTATTAAAACAATTATGGAACATTCATGTTAGCACTAAAACTATTCCAAAATGCATTTTGATAAATGCATATGTGGAACACCTTTGTCCAACCAAGGATTCAAACTCAATAGTTGAGGTCTTGCAAGGTACTCTAGTACATATTTATGTTACATAAGATTTTTATTGCATTTCACATGGCAACGCAACACTTCTAGCAAGGACAAATTTGTATAAATTTGAACATGTGTGTTTGGGATCTGATTGTGGTAGTGCATCGGTGTGAGAAAACTTACGGCTCTTAGGACAGGTGTGTTCCTCAAGTATCATTAGTGATTTAAGTGCAAAGGCTGTTAGTTGAATGAAACTGTCTCCACAAGTGAAAACTTGATGCAAAGAGTACAGTATGTTACTACAGTGTTGCCTCTGAATTCATAAGAGTATGTAATTTAAAATGAATAAGCATGAGATATAGCTTGTGTAATTTAAGCAAAATCTGTGCTGAAATTTTGCATTGACTTAGGAAGTTAAGCACAACAAATTGTGTCAACTTGATTGTTAAAAACAAAGCCTTCAAAAATCATTGTAAATATTTAGAGCGATGTGTACATGATGAAAGAATGGTGTAGAGTAATGAGAAAGTGTCATTGTTAAATTATTTCTTATTGCATAGTTTCATTGAAATGTGAATCACCTAAAATGTTGTGAATAATGGTGTAAAGGAATGGGTTTGATTGTTGATCTCATCTGTATTATTAAATTATTTAACTATTTATTTGCAGAACAACCTGTAGATGAAATTGTATTTCTTCAATATATAGCCGATATGAATGTAGGATTATTATAACATATGTTTTTTTTTTTCAACCACTTATGCTTTAGATATATTCACTACTGCAGAATAGCTGCTTGCAGCTTTTGTCTGTTACATTACAGTACAAGACATTGTAACTTGTGGATTCTGTTTTGAGATTGGATACAAAGTCCAATTCTAGGATGTAATCAGAAATTATATTTATTGCTTACTCTGGATAATTATTAATACATTTATTTACAGAGATTAATGCTGATATTGAATTTTCCAGAGGTATCAATTTTGCATAATTTACAATTACATGTCTGTTTCCAAAAACCAATTTGTACAGTATGCATTCTTAGAATATTCATGTATATTATATTAACAACACTTCATTATTACTAGCATTTTTTGATTGAATGAAATTCTGTGAGTAATGAGGTATCTTTTTAATTCTGACCTAAACTTGTTTTTATTCATATACAATTCCTTTATAGGAGATGGAAGTAAATTAAATAAAACTATATCATTGTAGTAAACCCCTTTTTGGAATGTCTGCAAATTATTTGTTGGTCTCTGCAAGTCCTGTATGTCTAGTCTCTTTGTTATGCATATCTGCAGTTTTTTGTTAGCTTTTCTGGGTTATTTACTACAAATAACAATACGGCTAGAATATATTCACAGGCTAGTGGCCAAATTCCAAACATTGTCAATAGTGGTTTACAGTGAGTTGATTTATAAATGTAAAAAGAAGCTAGTAACAGTGAAGAATAACACAAGTATTAATATAAAAATAATAGTTTCAACAAATCTTCACTTATCTTTTGGAATCCTTGCTTGGACTAGTTTCGCAATGATTTCATTGCATTATCAACATATCCTTTTGGTCTCTTTTTTTGATGTTGTTTATTTACACTGTTATGGTTACTGCTACTAGGTGGATTGTGTACTAATGCATTGCTAACTACTGGAATCAAAACAAATTGGGTAAGAGTGTCAATTGCAGATATATCAAAATTCATTGCACGATTTCTATACTTTAATATAAATATTTTCTCCCAAACCATTAAATCTATGGGCCCATTTAAGTGTTTTAATAATTTAACATCTGGATTTATTTCATGATTAAATTTCCAAAAATGTTCTGCTACAGCTGATTTATCAATTTGTTTGTATTTAATATTCCTAAAGTGCTCTTTTACTCTGGTTTCCAAATGACGTTTAGTCTTGCCAATATAAACAAGGTTACAATTTAAACAGTTTAATTGATAAATGCCAGATTTTCTGTTTTTTGAAATTTCATCCTTTTTAGAAAAGCCTAACAAATTTTTTATACTGTATTTATTTTGAGGAACCAATATTATGCCATGCTCTTTGAAAATATTTGTGAATTTTTTATTTGCCCAAGGGTGATAAGTAAATTTTTTAAAAATGTAATTATCTTTTATTTTCTTAAGCGTAGAAATATCTTTAATAGCTTTTTTATATTTAAACTTCTCAATTTTTTTATTTATAAAATCAGTATTAAAACCATTAATTAAAGCAGTGTTAATAATGTGTTTATACTCTTTATAGAATTCATCTTTATTAAGGGGTAAATTAATTAACCTATAAATTAAACTATTAAAAACAGCAAATTTATGTGAAAAAGGGTTAAAGCCATTCTTTTTTATATAATTATCAGGTGGGTTTGCTTTCTCTATATTCCAAAATTCAATTTATTGTCTTTTTTTATTATTTTTAAATCCAGGAAAGGGAGATAGCCATCACTTTCAGTTCCTAATGTGAATTTTATAGCCTTATCTTGTAAATTTAAAAGTTTTAAAGCATCATTTACATGTTTATCAGGAACAATAGCAAATATATCATCTACATATCTATACCAAGTTTTAAAAATTAGAGGGAATGCTTTAGTGACCTGTATTTCAAAATAGCTCATGAAAAGATCAGCAAGAAAAGGTGAAAGTGGACTACCCATTGCTAAACCAGAAGTTTGTTGATAGAATTTGTCATTAAAGCTGAAAAAATTTTGATCTAAACAAAGATTAGTAAGGATAACAAAATCATTTATTAAATCTTCATTCAGTTCTATAGAACTTCACCATTTTTTTAAAAATGTCAAAAGTTTTTCTCTAGGAATGCTTGGAAATAAAGCAGTTACATCAAAAGAAACAAGTTTATCATTAGTAGATAATGTAATATTGCTGATCATTTCGACTAGCTCAAAAGAATTTTGAAGATTTAACTTATTTTTAATAAGTGAAGATTGTTGCAACTATTATTTTTATATTAATAGTGAGTTGATTGTCTTGCCCCTGCCATTATTCTTATTACCTTTTTCTTTTGCATAAACTCTTTTTTTGGCATCTATTGAATTTCCCCAGAATATTTTTCTATAGGTCATCAATGAATGAAAATAAGCGTAACAAGCTGTTTTTAGAATGCTCTTATTTATAAGCTGAATCAAGGTCTCATTGCAAAATGTGCAGAGCTCAGTATGGGTAAGATAATATCAATATGTTGTTTCCAAATCATATTACAATCTGTAATAAGACCCAGGAATTCTGTACTGCTAACTTCCGCAATTTGATTACTGTAATATTCTATCCTTAAGTCAGAAATGCTTTTTTGCTGTGTGCAAAAATTAATATAGTTTTTGTCAAAATGTATACACATTTAGTATGCTGAATATTTTGTTTGTTTAATCTGTCAGCTGACTGGTTTTGTGTTCTTTAATTATAATTCTTAAATCATCCGCAAAAAGAGCTGGATCAGCATTGTTATTTATTACTGCACACATCAATATACAGTAAAATAATGAGGGACCTAGTATAGAATCATGTGGTACACCATGTTGTATTTCAGACCATTCAGAGTATGCATTTCTATTATTTGAAGTGTTTTCTGTTTGACAAGTAAGATCCCTTTGCTCCTAATACCATAGTATGATAATTTTGAGAGAAATATTTTATGATTAATGCAGTCAAAGCTCTTTGATAGATCAAAGAATATTCCAAGTGTATTACATTTAGCATTCAAGGATATAAGAACTTCATTAGTTAATTTGTAGATGGCATTGTTGGTTGGCATGTTCTTCCTGAATCCAAACTGTTCCTTTGCTAAAAGATGAGTAAAGATACTGGTGTATAGTTTGACATTTGTGAGTTTTGCCCTTGTACAATGTATGCATGAAACAACACAGGAGTCATTGTCTGTACTTACAGAATTGAAATTTTTGCTTAACAGTGCCATTATTTTTGCAATGTACCACTGCAGAATGTGAGCAGTCATGTTACAAGTATTTGCCAATAAATGGGCCTTCTGCCCTTCAGTTTTCTGATAAAAGTTGTAGCGTCTGGAACTAAACCCTGGGCAGAATCAGTTTAGGTCAGATTTAACAATGTTTAAAAATTATTAAATTGAAAATATTTATGCTTATTCATGCATATTAAAATAGTATGTAAACTTAGTGGTCATATTTTGAAAAAAATCACTAAGATGATGGGAACAGTAGCAATCTGTGTGCTGAAAGAGGATCTTAGTTGGATGATTAATTACTTAAGCATTGAGAAGTAAAAGATGGTTTGCAATACTTATCAGTGCTGACTAAGCCAAGAACAATTGGAAATGGAAAAAACATTTGACAACACCTACATACAACTTTCTCTATCAGTGACAAATTCATATTTATTAGTTACACATTATAGTTTTCAAATAAGTTATTTGTTTTTCCAAAAAAAAAAAATAATTTTAGGGCAACTTGTTGCTATTTGTAGTTTTCCTGCTATGTTATTTCTTACCATTTTGATATAGTTAAAAATGCATATTTTTTAGTTCATCCAATTTATTTCATTGACATGTTTGTTGGTCATTAGAAGACTGGAAATGAGACTGAATGAAAGCAGAATCCATAATGTATAAATGCAGGAATGTATACTAAGGTGGTGAAAAAATGTATATATCTTTTATTTATTTATTCCCTGAGCATACATACAGCAAAGAAACAACCAAGTATGAAGAAAGTAAATGATTACTGTGGCAATGATTTAACCATAATACTGGATAAATCATTACAAAGTCATTCTACTGTGCTGTAAAGAATTTCTGTATTGTTTTTCATATCTTAAATATCTTCTTTTGCTTGCACAGATATCATAGAAATTAATAATTTTATGAGATACCTTTAGACTATATGCAATCATAAGTTTTGATACATGTTCTACTAAATTCTAAAAACCTGTTAGAGTTTGATGAATTGGGAAGTTTTATGTACCTAGTTAGAACAACGTAGTCTTAAGGTGAAGCTGACACCAGTGATTGCAAATAGTTGTACACAATTACCTCTTAAAAGGAGGGTAACTGAAAAAAAAATGATTCATGACATGTAATTTAAAGGGTTTCTGGCAAGATAATATCAGGCCTCATTGTGATTATTTTGCAAAACTTGTGTAATACTCGCAGTTTACATTAAAAAATACATCAGATTATATTATTTTCTGATAATCTCACTATTTTCAATACATCTCTCTCACCACTGCATACATTGTTTATCCCATCAGAAAAAATATTTTGGTTTTGCCTTTAACCAAAAGTGCACCACTTCTTTGAGTCATCGCTCCAAATATGTGCCCTTTAAGGCCCAAAACACATGGTATTAAGAAGGAGCAAGATAAAGATGTGAAATCTCAATCTCCAGATGGTATAAAACATTGCAGTCTGAGTGGGTAAAAAAGAATGCCTTCAGAAAGAAAATGCAGCGATTCTTCATCCTGTGTGGTCTAGGGGTAACATGCTAGCCTCTTGTTCCCAAGGTCACAGGTTCAGACTCTGTGGAGGGCATGGGAATAACTTCAAGCATGATAAATATGCCTCTGAGCAAAATTAAGTGGTCTTTCACACCCAATATAGAATGGGATGCTAAAAATTGTAGCAGTTAAAGAGCATCCATAAATACAACTTTAATTTTTCTGCAGTGTCCAGCTTTTCCAACACTGCACTGTATTGGTACAACATTTAATGTTTCACCCCTTTGCAGATGGAACTCCAAAATCAGTCCAATCATATACCAGAGGACAGTGTAAAAGATTTTTCCTACAGAGTGTTAAGAATTGAATTTTCTCTTGATTGGAGAAAAGCAATTCCGACCACAACAGCCAATATTCTGGCTGTTGAATATGTGATGCTAGCCACATCACCTCCCTGTATCAGTTGGATGATTGTCCATCTCTGCCATGTATAAGTGGCCAATAGGCTGGCAGTCAGTTATGTATCCCTAAGTACATAAAGCTTGTAGCAGCAAAGGATTGAAATTTGTATCATCATTGTGAACACTTGTCTCCTGCTTTTTGGCTCATAGTGATGCAACAGTTTTCATTACCTATGACAATGTCCATCAGGAACTCGTCTTTCTAATTATACACTAAAAAGCCTATTGTTAAGGTCTGTACACACATCATCCTGTATTTCTTAGTGGGTATTTTAGACACATTGTACTCACAGATTGCAATATCTGGATACTCTTATAACACTGTATGACCAGATCCAATGCTAACTTAATTTCCATGATATAATTTCTAAAGAAATATGTGACTATTCACAAATAATGACAGTGTGTCCCACATTCCCATCAGAACAAGTTATATTGAGCATAGCTTATCAAGGATTGATATCTGCCTGCAGTTAAATGCATCTAGCAATTTGTGTACGTTTTTCTTGCTAATACAGCCATTGTGCCCTTTTTATAAACCCTTTTAGTGCCAATCATGATGCCATTTTCTTATATTTAACTCTTTCCAGCGGGAAAGTCTGTGTACTTTCTATGTCATTTACCATGCTCTCCATAAACCCAAGGTTCAAACCTGGCAGAGGATGATGGAATTTTCAGGCATAAAAATCCTTAGCATGGTTCCTTTGGAAGGGAAGTAAAGCCATTGGTCCCGTGTCATAGATTTACGACACATAAAAGAACCTCAAGCCTGATAAAGAAGCCTCTGAGCAAAATTAAGCAGTCTTTCACAGCCACTATAGAATGGGACGCTGAGAACCACAGTAGTTAAAGAGCGTCCATAAATAAAACTCCATTTCCATTTCTATGTAATAACCATAGAGAAAGGTTTTCTGGAGCGTTTCAGGACCTTATCTTCACTCCAAAGCGCTAAATTAGCTCCAAATTTAATTTATCTTGCCAGTGTTTGTGTATGTTGGTTGAAACATACACAAACCAAAGGTTACAAACTGAAGAGGAAATAAGAGCTGCAGTTCACAATGTATTAGCAGAAAGCGAGTGATTTTGAATTTTCAGACCTTGATGAAAGAGCTTCTGACATTGACTTAAGAGAGGAAGATATATATTCTTACCTCAGTAATGAAAATGCATCCAATAACAACTGACTTTGTATGAATGCAAATAATCAGTGTACGTATCAAAATGGATTTACGGAGGTATAACCAGATGATGAATACAATGTGAATTAACTATTCAGCTGTGCAATAACACAAGTGCTGAATTGTATAGTAATCTGCATTACGTTTGTATCCTATTGCTTTATGCCATTTTCATTAATAGCGGCATCATGCTTATGTATGTGTGTTTTTGATGATTCCCCCCCAGTTTTTAGCCTTCAGTTACGTGAACTCAATTTTTGTAAAGAAATATCTGTAATTTCATTTAATTGCCTTAACTTTCTGTGTAGTAAGATTTAATTTTATTTTCAAAAATTTCTTTAGTTTTTAATTTTTTGAAAATATTGAAGAGACGTCTCATCCATATAATGCATATTATAAAGTAGATAAAAGGGTTACTAAAACTGAAAAAAAAGATTCAGCTCTCTATGCCATTTAGTAATTTTATACTAATAATTTAATACCCTGCATCCTCCTCTAAAATTGCTTGGCACTTTTCAGACACCATTGTGCTATTGGGACTGCCACTAAAAGGGTTAGCAACCTGCCATGGATTTCATGAAATTTTACAGCATATGACCACAAACATTATTTTGATAACTTCTCTTTCCTCTTCCACAATGCATGTAGCTAGGTAATGTTGTTTCAACTGGCCTTTCCATTCAATAGACCACGGTATTTGTAGGAAGTGTCAACATCCTCCTCTTTCCTTTATAGGGCTTCAAATGTGTTGGGTGTTCACTATTGTAATACTATGAATTTGCTATTTTTAAAGTCTTTATCAGCTGGTGTATTAAAATTCACAAAATGTGAAACTATTAGCAAATTAGGTGGACTGGATTGTTTGTTGTTGTTTTTTTTTTTTTTTTTTTTTTTTTTGTAATTTACTCTGTTCTTAATTTTGAAAAAAATTTGGCTTTAAAACTATCTTGCCTGAATCCCTAATTTTCTGCTAATTCATTGTTATATTTTAGTAATTAGCAATGTGATATTCATTGTTACCTGTTCAGTAAACACAGACTGCATAAAGATACTGATTAATGAACTTTAAAGCATTAACTGTAACTATTCAAGTATTCTTTCGTTTGAAACTGTTGGTGTATAGTACTGTTAAATGTAAAATTAAAACTATTTTTACATAATGAGGTGCAAAGAAATATAAATAAAGGTAACATGTTTTAAATTAAGCTGTAATTTTATTTACCAGGTTCCAAACTATAGTGTAAGATATAACGGAACTAAAGCTTATATGCCCTACAAATTCTGCAGTATCATAAATTCGGGTCATAAATGAGGTGCACAAGTGAACACTAAATAGTCTTATATAGGTATAGGATGTGATGGGGAATATATGATTTAAGACAAGAATTTAAGTGTGTTAATAGATGTGATCCGTAGCATACAGTATTTTAAAAATAAATATTTTAAGAACACTCAATTGCCAGAATCATATCAGTATGTCAGAATTCTAATTGTGTTCTGAAAGAGTTCTTTTACATGCCAGTAAATCTACTGACATAGGGCTGTCATTTTTAATTATAGTAATTTAAGATCACTATAAAGAATAAATTAACAATCTGATGTGTGCAACATTCCTGTCTCCAATTTACCTTGGAAAACAGAAAACATATGGATCACAACCTAGGATTGTCAACAAAGAAATTTCTAATCTCTATGGCACCGAGTGCATGTCACAGTCACATTCAGCTGCATTGTAAGCTATAGCTGATTTTGTCTTCAAGCAGTGTTAAGTTCCAACTGTTGTTAGAATATGCAGTTGTTTTGTATGGTGAAATAATGTAAGCATGTTGCTTTATATTATGTATTTCAGGCAGGTGTTGGTTTTTAAGCACCCAGTTACTAGATATCTAGAGTTGACCTGCAGTCTTAGTATACCTGTGTGCATGGTGCTTGGAATAACAGAAGCACAAGTTAGAATTTGTGTGCCTCACATTCAAAAGGTCATGAGTTCGAATCTCGCTTAGGGTGAGTTACCTGGATAAGGATTTTTTCTGGGTTTTCCCTTATCCTGAGAAGACGTATGTCGAGTAACTTTAAACTCCATGGACCCCAAAAAAGTTAGAATTATGGGACTTCACAAGGGATGTTGAAGTTACAGTGTGAACTTAATCTTACAGAAGCATTAGCCTCTTACAGAAGCATTAGCCACTGACATAATAATTGCCCTATTTGACATTTGACCATTTTTTATTTATTCATGTTTTGGCATGGTTCATTGTACCTAGGCATTCAAAGATGCCATTAAATGCTCACCTTCTATAAGGATTAATTAACTTTGTGACTTCATCAAAGTACCAGTGTGATGAAGATGAGAATAATGACCAAAACTTTAACCATTTCATTCAATAACCTTGCAGAAAATGAGTCAGCTGCATCTGGTACAAAATGGTTGGGATGGCCTGCTCTGAAGAGGGAGCAGTGTTAGGTTACACAAGCAACCGTAGAGAGGAAACCCTGCCAGGACCTACTCAGCACGAAAATTGCTGCATTGGCCATCCTGTGACAATCCCAATATCCAGACAAACAGTGGCCATTATGTCACTTCTCGGAGTTGAGTAAAACATTATTGATATGTCGGCATTGCCATATTTTTAAAACCGGCAACCAGATTTTCAGGGCTAGGGCTACAGGGCGTGCATAAGCGGCCGAAAGTACCTGATTGGGCAGTCTACACTGAAAAAGTTAAAACAGCTAAGAGGTGAAGAATGAGCACAGTAAATAAGTATACAGTAAAGAGAGTTAAAAAGAGCGCAGTGGACAGTGCAAATTCAGTTATCTTAAGTTATGATTCAGTTACATTGTGCGCGCTTTTCAAATGCAAATATTTGTTAAACTTTAAGACATATGAATATGAAACTTTACACATATATGTACGAACCTCTCAAGTTCAGATTACTGATGTTCAATATGTCCTCCACCAGTGGCACGAACAATATCACATCGATACTCAAATTCCGCTCACACTCAGGCAAGCATGTCCACCATCACTGATTTTATGGCAGTATGTATCTGGTTCTTAATTCTTCCAGGTTCTGTGGGAGTGGTGGTACATAAACGTTGTCTTTAACGAAACCCTACAGGAAGAATCACAGGTGTCAAATCTGGTGACCGTGGAACCCAGCTGATACATGCTAAGTAGTCAGCTCCTTGACGACCAATCCAACGGTTTGGTAGAGTTTCATTCAGGTATTCACGCACCCAGCGATTGCAGTGAGTGGGTGCCCCATCTTATTGAAAAATGAAGTTGTCTTCATGCAGCTTCGGAAACAACCAGTTTTGTACATAGCGAGACACTGTTAACCATCAACCATGTTTCCATCAAAGAAGAATAGGCTGTAAACAGATGTTTGGGATATTGCACAAAACACATTCACCTTGGGGGAATCTTGTCATGTTCAATGGTTGCATGTGGGTTCTGTAGACCCCAAATTCGAACATTGTGTTTGTTTACCTGACCACTAACATGAAAAGTCACTTCATCACTAAACATGATGCATTGTGTGAAGGTGTTATCATTGTCAATAGCATCAAGAATCTCATTACAAAATGCCACATGTTTTCGTTTGTCATCAGGATGCAGAGCTTGTAACTTGTATGGCTTCATAACCAACTGACGTCTCAGTAACATGCCAAATTGTTGTTGTAGGCAGTTGTAACTCCCAACTGGCACGATGAGTTGATTTTGAAGGACTACGTTGGAAAGCAGTTTGAATTCTTGCAACATTTTCTTCAGGTACATGAAGGTGGCCAGGACTCTTTCCTTTACATACACATCCTACAAACTGTCTATACCATCTGCAAATGCTCCACCCATTCAGAGGATCAATGTGGTACCTCAACCTGAAACGTCTTTGCACTGTAATCACGGAATTGCACTTTGCAAACTTGAGAACACAAAATGATTTCTGCTGTGTAGCCATTTTAAGCATATGACAGCAAACAAAACAGACAACACATCTAGCAGCTATTAATATAAACTAGACTATGTATTTGTTTCTCCAATAGCTGAGCCAAGGCACAGTAATCGATAGTTTGGTCAAAAAATACTTTGTAACACGTATATTATTTTTGAAACACCCTGTATTGTGCATCTTACTTTGTGTACAAGTTTTCTTGTCTTTTCACCCTTCTTCATGAAATGAAATATGTATGATGTGGCTGCTTTGGATGGTTCACTAGTTGGGGAGTTAAACACATGGCTTCTGATAATTTCTTGTAGTAGCAGCAGTTGTGAATGAATGAATTAAATTTATCTCTACTTAATACTCTAAGTTTCTATAATACAGTTTGGTAGATGAAAAACTGGCCCCAAGTTCAGACTGTTTGTCTGCCAATTACACATGAATGGTTGCCCATCATGAGCAGATACAACAAATAGATAAATGTGTAATAATTAGATAATAAAGAAATAACAAATAAGCTGATGCAAAGGTCTATAGTTTGTAAATTAGTCCCAACAGCTTTGCAAAAATAGTTGACAATTGGTGGGCATCAATGAGCAATCTAGTACTTGGGGCCATTTTTTCGTGTGCCACCCTGTACTATTTTACAATCACTTGACCATACAAAGAAAATACAGCAATACTAAATACTAGCGACTCCTCTCAAGTTGTGGTCTGAGTGGTTTGAACCTTGCAGTTATTCAACTTTTGGACCAACTTCCCTAGATATAAACTTAATCTCTACCCAGATTAAATAATGTTTCTACCGCTATGGTTCCCCATTTTTGTTTATTTTATTTAATTCTCCAACCATTTTCTTTTAACTTTGCCTAAATATTCCCTAAACTGTTAAGATATCTGGCTTTTTTATTTTTTTTTCATATTCAACACCTCTTATTTTGTTAGTAAATTATCCCACTTTTAAAACATAAGTTTTGGTCTCATTTCTTTGGTTTCTTCATATTCCAAAATTGCATGCCAATAATTGCCTTGCATTCCACATATTTAAAGCTGCTCTTGTTTCTTTCAATTTCACTACCCCAGTTAAGCCCCATACAGTGTCCTTCCTCAATGCACCTGTCACCTTTATCTAAATAATTTACTCTTTAGCTTCATGTATATCCTCAGTGACTTTTTGTTGCTAAATTGTCTAATATTTCCTATATTTCTATGACAAATTCTCTATTTAATTTCTTTTTAAAATCCTCCTCTGCTCTACCATTCCATATCATACCCAAGCCAATTTTTTTCCATGGTTTCATTAATTCTATTATCGCAAGTATTTCTTCCCCTCACTTTCTCCTGTGTTATTAGACAATGTTTCAGAATGCTATTTTCTTCTTCCTAAATCAATATTTCAGAGTTCTTGTCACCATTTTTTCTTTACTCCCTGTTCTTGCCTAGTTCAACTTGTGTAACCCTATTTCAGAAGCAGCATTATGCTGCTGTCACAACCTCACTCGGAGAGCACACTAAATTTCTAGCACTTTGTTTTCCAGAAATGCACTCTCACAAATTGGCCGATTTTTGAGCATGCTTGCATGTATAGTTATTGGAATTCTCCAGAGAGCCCTAAAATATTTAGATGGCAGAAAGAAGGGAAACTTTAAAGATTATGGTTATTTCTCATTAGTGCTTCTTACACTGAGTGAGATCACTATATCTTATTGTGCTGTATCACTTCAAACGGCCAGCCAATTGGCACTATTTGATAGCTTGAGCTATAGTAGCATCACATAGTTCTCCTCAGATATGAAGCAAGCCAATGAAGATGGGCCACCATCGTCTTCCCTCTGTTTGACGGTAAGTGCAGCATTATAAGCAATAACTAATTCAAAAAGTAAATGTGTATTATAACCCTTATATTTTAATTTAGATACCTACCAGTTGTTTAGGAGTAACAATTTTATTCTGAATAATATTTGTTCATCGTGATTTAGTTTGAATGGATAATTTGATTCATCCTCCTTAAGATCTAATGGGGAAAAGAAGAAATGGCTTCCAGAGTATAAAGTTTGCAAGTGTTTCATGAACACACACTAGATTGCACTGTGATTTCTATAATTGGATTTTGCATCACACATAAATTGAATTGCACTTTGCATTACACTTTACTTGAAAACTGATCATAGAATTAAAGCTACAAAATATGTTTTCTATAATAGTTGAGAAACTAGTAGGCAGTTTCAAACTATAGACGTGTCAACACAAGTTAAGCTTATTATTTGTTTGCTCCCATTATCCAATGATATGTAAAACATGGATTGCATTATCATCTGCATCTGAAATAAAGATAATCCTTTACAACTTTGTTTGATTTATTTGAATAGTTTTTTTGTAATGAAGTCTTACCTTAGAATTTTAGGACAGCCAGGCTGCTTCAATAAATTGTTGAGGGGGAAATATGATGGCTACACCACTTGGCAGTACTTCAATTTGCAAGTACTTTTGTTATTCTGTCATTAGAGCCGCTTTGTAGTTACTGGTGTATTATAAACGTTTAGGACCCTAAGCTGCGAAGCATAGCCCAAGGGGGGGGGGGGGTGATCCTCAGCTGCAAAGTGTACCGAGGGATACTTTTTATAAGTAGAAGAGAGTAGCAGTTGTGGCTGAAGGCAACAGGTGTAGCTGAGGAGCTAAAACCCCAGCAAGCTGGTTACTTTCACATCTGAACAACAATGTTTTCAACACTTTCAAATATGGATCGCCAGTAGAAGCCACTTAAACTACTACTTAAGATTGATGTGTGTCCACCGTCTGTGTTTGTGCTGCAACCATGGTATAGTTACCCCTATGACATTTGACATACTTTTAACTATAGTACTTTAATAAGTAAATAGCCTGCCTCACAAATCAAGAGGTACCGAGTTCTAGTCTCGGTTACGCTGAGTTGCTTGGTTAAGGATTTTTTCCGGGTGTTTACTTTATGCTAAAAAGACTGGTAACCATGCTTTATACACCCCGGCGGCACATTTGAGGTTTTCAACCATTGCATTCATCGTCCAATATGACCCAAGGGGTTAAAGGACCCCCCGACTAATATATAAAAGATATCGAGTATTTTTAGTATCTCTTATTTCAACAAGATAGAAAGTAAAACCAGGGAAGGGGGTGGCAGCATTTAAGACTTAATTAGAAACGCCTACCGCCATTATCGGGATGAGGATGTACATTTTCGTGAGCGAACCAACGTGTTATACACGTTTTCCATTATTAATTTAACACGTGGCTAGCCTGAGTGTATGACAATTGACCATATCATATTGCAGCTGATCTTGAACTGCCCATTTCTAGCGATTAAAATATGTCAGATCGTTTTAAGCTATTAAGTTGTAGCCTTGATTTACCTGTGGCGTGCTCTACCTGCGCATACTGTTAATCTGTGTTATTAAACAACATAAACAAAGGAACGTGGTAAAAATATAACCTGAACGTCGAAAGATTACTCAAATTACACTATATTGAAAAAGATTTGATTTACCTACTGGTATTGGACATTTAAGCGTATGTTGCTTATATTCTTGTTTTCAAATTTGTTTATGCAGTTAAAAGATGGAAGAAACTACGAAATCGTAACCTAAGATGAAATGTCAAATTAAATTACCATTTTATATTTATAAATTAATTGAGTAGATATTAACGAACACATTTAATATAGTTATGCTCTGAAGTAATTAAAAAGAAAGTGGAATTCTGAAAGTAGTTTTTTAACCTACAAATGTTGAAACAAAGCCTAAAACTAAACCAACAATGATTAAGGTGTATGAACTTTTACGATATTTTTTGTGGGTTCTTATAAAGGAAAATGCCAGAAAAATAACGCTTTACACATAAAAGTATCACAAAATTGCAAAAAGCAATATGATTAACAAATGCACCTTATTATCTGAGGGTACAGATCATTGTTAATTTTTAAAATAAGTGGAGATGTTTGATAAGAACCAAGGGCTTTGGTAGTGAAAAATAAAATCCCTATATGAAGCAGTCGCCATAACTAGTAGTATAATTATTTATTAATAATTATGAAAAACTATAACATACTATTCTAAATTTGTGAGAAAATTTATTTCCAGGTAAATATTAAATAACAGACACCATCATGGCTCACTACAAAGGAGCAGCCAGCGAAGCTGGCAGAGCTATGCATCTCATGAAAAAGCGAGAGAAAGCCCAGCAAGAAATAGAGCTGCGTAAAAAGAAGATAGAAGAGGACCTTAAAATTTCAAACATTGAGAACAAGTTTGCAGCACATTATGATGCTGTGGAACAACAGTTAAAGGTAATAAAATTTCTAAATCTGAACACCAGGAGTAAAATGCTCTTGTCATTATCTTGGATTTTTATAGGAGAGCTAAAAGAACTTTTTTTTTCTAGTTTATTTTAAGCCCATGCTTGCTATTACCTATATAAATGCCATAGTAGAGCACTAATATATGCCACTAAAAATATAGCATCCTTCAGTTGTGCATGAACAGGTTATTCATTTTTATTTTTGTGTTTTTTTTCTATAGAGTTCCACCATTGGCTTGGTGACCCTGGATGAAATGAAGGCAAAGCAAGAAAACATTGTAAAAGAGAGAGAGAGAAAACTTGCCCAGAAGCAGCTAGAGAAGGAACAGGAGAAACAACGGCAGCTGGAAGCCAAGCAGGCAGAGAAGAATAGGCAAAAGAAACAGGTGGGTTCGTAATGAACTAGCGTAATTATGTAGAACAGGCTCTTACACTTTGAGTGCATGCCAAGGAGCAAGCAAGTTATTCACGACTTACAGAGGCTGTTTGCAATGTGCAGTATAGGGTAAGCTGTCGTCATGCCTGAACTAAGTGGCAGGAAGTGCAAGCACTTTTGCTATGAACTTTGCTCCCCCTCCAGCCAGGCAAGTGAGTACACTAACCTAAGTGAGCAGAGTCAGAATAGCCTAATGTAGAGGAGGGCCACTTGAAAAAATAATCTGATGTGTTACTTTGCAACTGCCCTCCCACCGTCCCTTTCTATTCATATGATGATGTGGTCAAGCTGTTTACTTCTTTCTTTAGGTTTAGGCTTAAACAGGAATACCACTGGATCTCGGTAAGGAATCTTAATAACTGTCAGTGATGAGAACACGTTCAACTTAAACTTCTCTTTAATATAAAAAAGAGTGATAACAAGATTAAAGAAACATTAAAAAGAGAAATCTGAACAAAGGTCTTGAAATGTGCTGTATATACTGATAAGGTGTACAATCTCAACATTGAAATACAGTATTTGAGTTTAGAGTATTTGGTGAAATACTTGGAAACAATTTGTAATATAGTATTTAACTTTAACAATATAAATATTTAAGTAACAATGTGATGCATATGAGGGCTGTCCCAGAAGTACTCAACCTAACAATGAGAGCACAAAAATTTAGGGTAAAAACATCTTTATTTCTCTACATAGTCTCCTTTCAGCTCAATACACTTTTCTCAGCGATGTTCAATAACTTCTATACCCTGTTTATAGTGAAAGATCTGCAAAATAGTCATTAACTGCATACTCCACCTCTTCATTGTTGGCAAATCTTCTATCATTATAGCTTCTTCAAGTTTGGAAACAGAAAATAATCAGAGGAGGCTAAATCTGGTGAATAGGGTCCATGAGGAAGCAATTCAAACTTTAACTTATTGATTTTGGCCATGGCGATAATGGACGTGTAAACTGGTGCATTGTCTTGATGAAACAAAACTTTCTTTTTTTCTAAATGTGGCCATTTTTGTTTGATTTAATCACTTAAACACTGTAACTAGTCGCTTGCCATTAATTACTTTTACTTTTTTGAGATAATCAATGAAATTATCCCACGTGCATCCCAGAAAACTATGACCATGCCTGCAGATGGAACTGTCTTCGCCTTCTTTAGAGCCAATTCTGGAGTTCAATGCAATTGGAAATCTTTGAGAAGATTCTAACTATCTGAAAGGCACAGTATCAATCTGTGCAAGAGCACTGCTTATCTTTGTTTATCTCTCTGACTGCCTGGCACTGATCTCCTGAAGGTTCCACCACAGTCACTGCATCACAATATAGAACATGAGAGTGTTGGACAGTTCTGGAGTCTTGTCAGGACTTTGACACTGTATTTCTTTTCCTATTTTGTTTTCTCTTTTTTCCATTTTCCTGACATTTCATTTGTATTTCTATTTGAATAACGTTTTGCTTTTTGCATCTAATACACACACACACACACACACATTTACAAACACACAAACACCCATGGCCAAGGTTGGACCCAAACACACGATCCCCTGTGCCATGAAGCAAGAATATTAACCATTGCGCTGCTGGTGCACAGTTTAAGAAACATGCTGAGAAGCATGTTTTAACTTCCTTTACTGTAAATATTTTAATGCTTTTTTATTACTTACAGATCCAGGCATTGTCATTTAGTTTGGATGGGGATGAAGATGAAGAAGAACAGGAGGAGGATGAGGAGGAGGAAGAAAAATATTCTCCCCCACCACCTCCAGTAAAGAAAATTAGAAAAAATCCAGATGTTGACACAAGTTTTCTACCAGATAGAGAGCGAGAAGATGAGGAAAACAGATTAAGGGAAGAGCTTAGGCAGGTAAGCAAGATATTAAAAACAGAAGCACCATGTACAGTTAAATTTTCTTAATGTTGAATTTAGAATGAGTCACATTATTTTTACACTAACTTCACTTAACTAAGTTTTTTAAATCTGAGATGTTGTCAAGAGCTTTTGTCCTGATCGCCAGCAGTTTAGTGACTGAAGATTTTTCTTTTCTCTCCTCTCTTTTTCCTCTCCCAGCTGGGTTTGATCCTACTGATGTCTTGGTAAGATAAACTATTAATTGACGAGATTTCAAAGTTTATATCAGCATTCTTGACAACTGTTATAGAGGACATTTATTTTAACAGTTTCATAGCTTGACTAGTTGTAGTTATCAGACCAAAAACTGTGAAACAGTGAATTTGTCTGATTCTGTTTTATATTTCTCTGGTGCTCTTCCAATCTAATGCTAAAGTTTCTGGTTTTGAAAGAAAGTAACATGTTGTAAAACTTTTTGTGCAGCTTCTGTAGCCAAAGTTCTGGGGTAGTAAACAAAAAGATCCTGTTAAACCAATATCTGAGTGAAGGTGTAGGACCATAATCATTGATTTCATGTCAGTCTGCTTGTCAATTCATATAGGCTGACTATATCAGGTTCAAATTGAAACACCCCAAGGGGCCTACATTTGTAGGTATGGGTTTGGTGCACCAGGATCCTGAACCATTCTGATTTCTGCAGTGTGGGCTCCTTCTTGTATTGAGGGGCTCAGTATAAATGTCCACCCATTTGAATTATGTTTCACTTTATGGCATCTCCAAATAAAAAAGCCATAAAATATGGTAAAAGTAATGGGAAAGAAGTATTTCTTGCGTAAGCTTCGGCGGCTAGTGTCCATGGTATCTTGGTCTTCCGGGAAGTTTCAAGCCAAGACGCGGCCTTCCCGGAAGACCAAGATACCAGGGAAAGAAGTAGTTGAGTCTTGTGTGTTCACTACTTAGTATTCACTAGAACAGAGGAAGAAAGTAAGTTTACATTGGTAGGCCCTTTTGTAATTCAAATTTCTGGTCTTGCAAAATTGTGCATTAGAGCTCATAATGGCATGCTCCTGGTTGAAGAACAATCAGCATCCCAGGTTGCAAAAATAAGGCGTCAGTAAGTTAGCCAGCTATCCAGTCAAGGTCGTGATGCATAAATCTTGAACTCTACACATATTATGGCAAATATCTGTGCATTGGACAGTATGACTTGAGATTCAGGGAAATCTTGTATATCAAGGCATCACATATGTGTATTGGGTTCAGGGAAAAGTAAATGCTGAATTCATGCCTACCCATACCCTGTTTCTTACCTTTATTCAGGTAGACTCCCTCAAAGGATTTAGGCAGGGTATGAAGCCATTGAGGTTAGGCCATACATCCCAATCCCATTCAGATGCTCAGTGTCAGCTTTTTGGCCTCACTAATGATTTCTATAATGGCAAGTCCATATTGGAAAATGTACCTCAGCTTGTGTGTGAACTGCAATGGTGAATATCCTTTGAGTACCTGAGAATGCCCCCATTTTGCCGAGGAAAGAGCAATCCAGGGGATCTTGAGTTAGAGAAAAGGTATGCTTTTCAGAAGCCCAGAAACTTCTTTGCACCTGCCTAACCTCTGTTCCAAAATCCAGCACCTATAGTTCAGTTGCAGCTAAACCAGTACCAGTCAGGAAATTGCAACTCAGACCAGCAATATACATCTTAGAACAGTAACAGACTGGCCATTGTTATATATAATATGTAACTGCACATACTATACTGTAGTGAGCCCACCATATAATAGGTATGCACTGTGTTTTTACTTTCTCTTCATATACTATGTACATAGTGTATAGAGAAGGTATTATACTGCACTCAAAACTTTGATACCAAGATTTCACCGGAAATATATGTTTTGGGTCCCCCTGAATCCAAAAAAAAGCATTTTTAGAAAAAGATCCATGTGTGTGTCTGTGGACAGCATAGCTCAAAAACGAAAAGGTCGTTAAATACCATACTTGGTATTTATGTTTAGTATCTTCCAAGGATGGGACATAAAGATTTTCAAGAAAATCCCTCACCCCAAACTACCCTTTACATGGAAAAAATGTCAAAAATTGTTATTTTCTCAAAAATGGCTGTAATGTTTTTGATTAAAATCTCTTATATTTAAGACATTTACTGCCAAATATAATGTATATCTTGAATTTTCTGGGAATAGCCTTTAAAGACCTCTTTATTCTGTATGATTTTTATTGAATTTTGCAAACTGGTAAACCCTAAGAGATAGACAAAAACTTACAACACAGAAACTATAGGTCACGATAAAACACAAAATTTGTTATACATTTTTTTGTGGAGTTGGCAGTTTTCCGTGTTATTGATTTCAATTTTAAAATACTTAAACTTTTCTCATACAGGAACTTGTCAACTTCTGGCCACGCAAAGAAACAGATTTCAATCCCATAGCAACCACATTTTAAAACATTTGACTGCCAGTTTAGCCTAGTGTATAGAGGAACTAAGTAATAAGACCGTTTCTGCTAATGTTTTAGCATTAAATAAATAGAAGAATAAGTTTATTAACAATAGTTTGTTACAGAGATGTAAAAAAAAAAATGTAAATGGCGTTTTATTTATGGATGCTATTTAACTGCTGTGGTTCTCAGCATACCATTGTATACCGGGCATGAAAGATCGCTTAATTTTGCTCAGAGGCTTCTCTATCAGGCTTGAGGTTCTTTTACATGTTGTAAATCTACAACATGGGACCAACAGCTTTATTTCCCTTCCGAAGGAAGCCATGCTAAGGATTTTTATGCCCGAAAAAATCCTTTGTCCTCCGCTGGGTTTGAGAAAAAGTCATGTGAATGGAGCACATCAGATTTTTATTACTTTCCCTACACATACTATGTACATAGTGTATAGAGAAGGTATTGTAATGCACCCAAAATTCGATACTAAGATTTCAGATTGGGTCCCCCTGTATCCAAAAAAAAGCATTTTCAGAAAAAGATCCATATGTGTGTGCATGTGTGCGTGATACCAAACTTGGTGATCTTCCAAGGATGTGACACAAAGATTTTCAAGAAAATCCCCCCAATCCAAACTACCCTTTACATAGAACATTTTTTGAAAATTTTGATTTTCTCAAAAATGGCTCTAATGATTTGATTAAAATACTGTATGTTTAATATCTTTTTATGACAAACAAAATGTATATCTTGGATTTTCTGAAAATAACCTCTGAAGAGCTCTTCATTCTTGATGATTTTGTATAACTGGCAAACCAGTTATACAAAACCTTCTACACAAAAAATGTAGATCTTATTAAAATACACAATTTATCTTATATACATTTTTTTTTTTGTAGAGTTAACCATTTTTTAGATATTCTGGATTATTAATTTCAATCTTTGCCACTTAAACTTTTTTCTCAAATGGGAAGACATATTTTTTTTCATTTCTCGTTTGTTTACTCCTAGAAACAAAGAGTTTGAAATTTCAATTGTTTCACATAGCGACCGGCTTTTAAAGGACAAGACTATTACTTTAGTCTGTGCATTTTCTTATTTCCCTTGTACTTACAAGGAAGCAAATAATGAGACTAGACTAATTTTGCTTATGTTTATCTTGATTAGCTTGATGTGAAAAACAGATGAATGTTTTTGAATAAAAAGTTTGTTTGTCTATTGTGAATGGAACACAATAGATTTTTATTTTCTCTAGCCCCATATGTACAATGTACATAGTGGATAGAGAAGGTATTTATTGTATTCAACCCAAAAATTTGATGTCAAGATTTCACCAGAAATATATGTTTTGGGGTCCCATGATTCCAAAAAAAGCACTTTTATAAAAAGGTTTGTGTGTGTGTGTCTGTGGATAGCATAGCTGAAAAACAAAAAGACCGTTAAATACCAAACTCGGTATTTAGGTTTAGTATCTTCCAAGGATATGACATGAAGATGTTCAAGAAAATCTGCCAATACCAAAACAACCCTTTACATGGAACAATTTTTGAAAACTTTGTTTTTCTTAAAAATGGCTGTAATGATTTTAATTAAAATACAGTATATTAAAAATATTTACATCACAAATAAAATGTATATTTTGAATTTTCTGGGAATAGCCCCTGAAGGCACTGGATGAGTTTTGAATAATGGTTAAACCGTAAGAGATAGACAAAAACTTACTACAAAAAAAAAATGTAGATCCATTAAAACACATAATTTATGTCATACACGTTTTTTATGTAGTGCTGACTGTTTTTGAGACATTTCTTGGTATTGGTTTCTTTATCTCTCTTGTTTAACTGCAGGTCATGCAAAGTGAACCAAACTTCTGCTGTTTCATATAAGATCAGTTTTTAAAAGATATGACTATCGATTTAGCCTATTGTATTCTCTTATTTCCCTTCTACTTAAAGAAAGCAAGTAATAAGATTATTTCTGCTAATGTTTACCTTGATTAGCATGTTGTAGATATAAGAATAATATCATATCTTCATCTTTTGTTAGGAAAGTTGTTTGTGTAAGAGCTAGAGAATGTAATGTGGATGCAACACATCAGATTCTTTTAAGCAAAATTGTTTTCAATAATAAAGATATTTTTGCATTTCAGGAATGGGCTGCACAACAGTCTACGCTAAAGGAAGAAGAAATAGAAATCACATTTAGCTACTGGGATGGTTCAGGACATAGAAGAACTGTAAGGATGAAGAAAGGTAATCATCAACATTTATTATATGGATAATTTATTTCATCTTTTCAATTATAAACTTCATACACACATAATTACTTTTCTGAAGTTGCTGAATTTGGTATCCAAGGTGTTAACCCTGGATATTTATGCATATGTACAATTCCCTCTAATTGTACATTTTTATACCCTATCAACTTAATCAATTTATCTCTTTTATACTTACAATCTCATCAGTTTTATTCTTAAGATCCTCTCTTTGTTTGGCAATTTTCCTCCCCATTTCTCTCTTACTTTCCCTATATAATTAATTACCTAGTTGATTCAGAAATTCTTTCTGTTTCCAAAAAGTTTTAAGTACACTATCTCAGTCAGTAACTTTTCCCAGTTTTTATTCCATATTTTTTCTCTCCCCATACTTTTGTTTCTTCGCATTCAATTTATACAGGGTAAATTGTTATCGACATTGTTACATAATGGGCATAAGTCTTTAGGTACTTTTAGACCCTTTAATAACATTGTTCCTGTTCTTGCCCATGCTAGACCCTCTCTTTCCATTTTTCGACAGACATTAATATATTTTCTCTTCCCCATACTTTCTTAGTATTCCTATATAATATTAGAGTACTCTTATCCCTTAAACTACTTATCGCCAACATTAATAATAGCACTATCAACTGTGCTGTTATTGTTATTTTAATTTTCTAATAAAATATTGATAAGTTGATGTTCATGCTTAAACTTCTCTTACATCACGTTGTTAAGACTGGTACACAATAACCAAGAACAGAAACCAGAATGATAACATCAAAATTAAAATACTAGTGTTATAGTGTGAGCATTCACAATTAACAGAACACTTTCTTAGGTTCTGAGAATGGGAAAAAAACTTGCTAAAATTTTAACTTTCCATTTCTGTTCTGTGGGACAGCATTTTAGATCTCTATTGTGCATAATGGACCCTTCACTGCAGAAGTTATTCAGAGTGACTTTGGTCATTCTGTGTGACCTAGGAGTAATGTGTTAACCTCTGGTTCCTGAGGTGGCAAGTTCAAATCCGTAAAGGGTGATGGATTTATTTTAGACATAAAAGTCTTTAGCTTAGCTTCCTTCAGAGAGCAAGTAAAGTTGGATCTTCTAAAATATGAGGTTCCTTTAAAGGTAGGGAGAATAGGAAATAAATAAAATACTATAATTTTTTTGTCATAGATTTACAGGATGTAAAACAACCTCAAGCCTGATAAAGAGGCCTCTGAGCAAAATTAAGCCATCTTTTATCCTCACTATAGAATGGGATGCTGAGAACTATAGCAGCTAAATTGGTTCAACAACAGTTTTTTGATTGCAAAGAGTTATAGCATATTGTGGGATAGCTTTCTTTAGAATGATAGGGCTAATATTTTTTTAAATGTAAATTATAAAGCTCTAAGAAGTGTTGCATCAGAACATTATATGGAAATGATACATGGATCTGCAATATCTGAATTACATAGAAGAACAATTGAACATTATGTGCTTCTAGCAGGATGGGGCCATAGCTCATACAGCAAGAGCAACAATGAAGATGCTGGGTACAGTTTTTCCGGAACATGTTGTGTTGCAAAATGGTAACATGCAGTTGCTAGCATATTGTACTCTATTTGGTAGCTTGTGACTATTTCCTTATACGTAAAGTTTATACTACAAGACTTAAAAACATCAGTGACTTAAAGCAAAGAATGTTGTGATGGATACATGCAATCCATCCTGACCTAATTCAGAGAGTTTACTACTGTTCCCCCATCCCAAACTATCCCTTATATGGAAACATTTTAGAAAATATTGATTTTCTTAAAAATGGCCCAAACGATTTTAATTAATATACTTTAAGTTTGAGATATTTTAACGACAAAATGTATACCTTGAATTTTCTGGGAATAGCCTCTGCAGTCCTCTTCATTCTGATTGACTTTTGTATAAATGGTAAACAGTAAAAGATAGGCAAAAACTTACTTCTCAATAAATGTAGATCTCATTAAAACACACAGTTTATGTCAGATACATTTTTTATGGAGTTTTTCAGTTCCTGGCATAGTACCAGACAGCTGATTGTTGAGCGAAAGATAGCTATTACATCTTCAAACTGGTGAACAGAGACCCTATGGCAAAGAAAACTGAGGCATGGACATTTTTGTTTTCAATGTATTTTCAGTATAAAAAAATTTTAGTTCAATCTACAACATCACTGTGACAATGGCCCCTTGTAAGACAAAAGAAATAACATTTATTTGCTATTTTGAAATTAATTAAAATGCATAAACATGTATATCATACCTTAGCTTGAATGCATTACTGGTGGAACCAAGAAATACCTATCATACGTTAGGGAGGTACTGTCTGAAACTGTTTTGTAATTGGTAGTAACTAGTTGAGGAGCTTAATGTCAAAATGTCTGTTATGCATCTAGTAACAAAAGGGAACTTTTGTCTCTGTGTATTCTACTTAGATTACTCTATATCATATGTCATCATTTGGCTTCAGAGCTTTCTTTAAAGCTAAAGTGGCTATTGGAATTAAACTGACTCTTGTCCATAACAAAATTTTTGTTGTTGTAGTTTTTGACAAATTTCTAGAAATGGACAAGAGATGTTTTGAAAATAAACTTCTCAATTAGTTAATCATAGACTGCCATCACATTTGTGAAGTTTCCAAAGCTTAATGAGGATGACAAAGTGTTCTACATTTCTAGCTCTCTGTCTTCATCATATGTAGACCTTGTAGAAACATTGCCATCACAATATTGATTATCTTTTCCTCAACTATGCTAGCAATAGTTGTCCTTATTTTCTTTTACAGGCCTAAAATAAAATGGCCAATGAAGTTGTTTCCTGTTCTAATATGTTACTTATACATAACACTTGAAAAGTCATTTATCTACAAAAGTTTAAGATATATATAATGTTGAGAATAGAGAAGGCTGGAGGTTTGTTCCCAGATGATCTGGAACTGGTTCTGAATTATTTGAGTATACACAATGGTTATGGAGCATGCCAACAGGACAGAGAATCAGTTCAGATCTGGTTCTGAATTTCCAACTGGCTGTTCCAATAGATTTTGGAACTAGTTAGGAACGAGTGAATTTGGTTCTTGATGAAGAGTAGAACTGGAAATTCTGGACATGCACAAATTGTATAGCTTACTCTGATACTCATTTATTCAGAAGTGATTCTACATCCATTTGCTAGTGAATATTATGATTTTGTCTTTGTAAATATTGCTGTTTTTAATTTAATTTTGAAAGTGTCTAGTTTTCAAAATATTTCATTTAAAAAAAAAAAAATAATGTCTTCTCTGAAATCATCTATAGAATACAATATTAAAAATAATCTTTAATTAAGTTTTCATATTATTTGTCTAATTCTATGGCATAAATTTGTCATTTATTTTTATTTGTGATGGTGTCAGATCATAAGAAAATGAATTCATTATAAATGTATATAGATCTCCATTTCCTGTGGTTTCAAAACTTAACCTGCCACAAACCCTTTACAACACAGCTTTCACATCACAATTTTGATTGTTTGAACTTTCAAAATATACATGAAAAAGTTCATATTAATGGCAGAAAACCTCCATCATTTGGGTTGGTGGTCTGGATTGGTATTACAGTATGAAGTATCTGCAATGGCATATTGGATGAATCAAAGAACTGATTCGAGGTAGAGAGATTTGGGTAGTAAGGTTAAGCACAGCAAGTGTCACTTACTGCATCTTGTTCAGCTTCTCTAACTCTTAGAAATAATTTGTCCTCCAACTTTTACTGGTAATACAAAAACTAAAAGCATGTCAGAAGGAGCATAGCATTCAACATTTGGTAAAAGATTTAAAGCTCCTATTAGATTTAATATGTGAACAGACAGTTATATATTAAGTTAATATACATTAACACTATGTACATAGTGTATAGAGAAGGTATTGCACTCCACCCAAAAATTTGATACCGAGATTTCACCAGAAATATATATCTTAGGGTCCCCTGTATCCACAACAAGTATTTTCAGAAAAAGGCGTGTGTATATGTGTGTGTATCCGTGTGTCTGTGAACACAATAAGTCAAAAACGAAAGTCAATAAAATACCAAACTTTCTTTAACAAATCAGTTTCTCCTCTTTTCATGCAGAAATAACATTTTATGACTCTTTAAGATTTTTTTTTAATTTCTTTAATTTCTCTCAAATACAAATACATAGGATGGTTATTAATAAAACAATATTAAGAAGGCCTTTAAGGAAGTAAAGTTGGAAAACTAAACTAAATTTTGCTTCCATTTGCAGGAAATTCAGTGTACCAGTTCTTGCAGCGATGCTTGGAGCTGCTACGTAAGGAATTCAGTGAACTCAAGACAGTAACAGCAGACCAGTTGATGTATGTTAAGGAAGATCTCATATTACCACACCACTATACCTTTTATGACTTCATTGTGACAAAGGTAGGTTTATAGGCTGCAATTACATCTCTTTTCACCTTTCAGATTATAGAGCCTGTATTCATAGATATTGAAGAAGTCTGGTATATCTCCGTGCTAAGGGCTACTTCAAATCCGAATAACCCTATGTTAAGAATAAAGACACAATTTTTTTCAGAGACAAATTACCATATTTATCCAAATACAAGAAAATGCTTTTTACCAGAATATTTAATTTTCAGAACTGAGGGTTGTCTTGCATTCATGATGTTTTCCAAATATCATGCAGGGAAAAAGTTTGCGGGTATGGCAGTGGCAAAGCCTGGGGGAAATTGCAAAGTTTACTATCAAGATCACGAGGTATGTGGCAGATTTTGGTGTTTCATTTTGCACCAAAAATTAGTGTGAATATGACCATTTTGTTGGAATAAAGATTTGTCTCAGAGACTAAAATAAAATGGAGGACTTCCTTTCATACTGTGGTTGCACATAACCTTTGGGAGCCAATGGTCAAGAAGAGAAAGGTTAGCTATACATTTCCACTGCTTCCATTGCAGATATATGTGCTTTTCTGTTTTCCCCTCTGCCTCTTTGTGCCACTCTTAACGTGAATTTACTATCTAATTCAAATTAGGTAAAATGTTTTATGATATATTAAGTATGTCGTCTTAATAGAAAATCACATCCATGATTGTTGTTACAGCTATGCTATCACATATCTAATAGCAAACATTCTGTGTATCTCTGTACTCTCCTTTCCGTCTCTCTTCTGCTCAGAACTTGAATTTACATGCAAATTCAAATTGAATAATATGTGGTCTAAATAGAAAATCATATCCATAATTGTTGTTACAGCTACACTCCCGCTGCTGCTACTGTCTCATTTTACCATCACACACATACTGAATGTACATTTTTGTACTCCCCTCTTTGTCTCTCTGCTGCTCAAAATGTGAATTTCCATACCAAAACAAATTATTAATTTTGGTAAAACTTTTTACAATAGAGTGTTTTATTAGGTATGTTGTCTAAATGGAAAATCTTATCAATATTATTATTTAAATTGTGTTGCCATTGCCACTATCACCTTCTTTGATCACGCATACATCATTTCTGTTCTTCTCTTTACCATTCTCCTACCCACCACATGAATTTCTGCACAAATTCAGATTTACAAAAAAAGGGTGACTTAATCAGTTTAAGTGTCCCTTAATTTATTTAAATTATAACTTTAAATTTTATTTAATAATTAAGTTACGTCTTTTTATAAAGCTGATATGCTGAATTCCAAAATTAAGTTCTGAAAAATAGGGGGTCGTTTTGCATTCGAAGTCATCTTATATTCAGATAGATATGTAACTATTCATTTATTAACATGGTTCCCTTTTAGGGATATACACCTCTCCCAATGTTCCACCATTTTTAACACCTTCAAAAATAGGGATTGTCAAGCTCTGCAAAATTTGCCTCTTATCTTGATGATGACCTCATTTGATCTAAATTTTGTTCCAACAAGCCATTTTTTCATGTTTGGAAACAAGAAGAAATTGCAAAGAGATAGATCAGGTGAATTTAGGGGGTGTGACAGTAATTCATAATGCAACTCATGCAGTTTGGTGGCAACAACTCCAGATGAATGTGCTGGTGCATTGTCATGGTGAAACTGCACTTTCTTCTTTGCCAAATGGTGCCGTGTGTCTTTTAACATCTTTTAAATTGGGCCAATAATAAAATTCACTGTAGTATTGATCAGTAATCCTTTTTCTAAAAAGTCAATGAAAGTGATACCCTTTGCATCCCATCTGTTTTTGTTTCTACAAGACTAATGACTTTTTTTTGTTTTCTATTCTTCCTATATATTCTTTTCTTTTTAGTCTTGTATTCTACTTTTCTCTTCTCCTCAGAATGTATAATAATTTTTTTCCTTCTTACTTCCAAATACCCCCTATTCCTATTCTTTCCATTGGTTTTTCTAGTACAGCTCACCAATTATTTGACTTCTTAAATTCTTTTGCTGTGTTATACATTGCTTTAACATGAATTTTTATGATTACTGCCCATTATTCTAAGAAATTTTTACTTTGTTAAAAGTAGCATTTTATGTTTGTTTCAGGCTCGAGGTAAAAGTGGGCCTCTATTTACTTTTGATGTACATGATGACATTCGTTTAGTGAGTGATGCGACTGTAGAAAAAGAAGAATCCCATGCAGGCAAAGTTCTCCTGCGATCTTGGTATGAGAGAAACAAACACATCTTCCCAGCATCTCGATGGGAACCTTATGATCCCACTCGATGCTACGATAAGTACAGTGTATCAGATCATAGAGGAACAACAAAGAAGTGAGACAACAGGTCTGCAAGCCAAGAAAGAAGAAAACAAATGAACATATTCATAATATTAAAGTTTATTTCTGCCATTCAGCAAGAGATGTACTGAATCCTTTTTTTTTTTACTTATAGACAGCAAGTTTTCAATAAAGACATAAGTTTGTTACTAATCTCAGAGATGAACTGAACTTTAAAGCCTTTTATTCTGTTAGAGGCAGTGCCTACAAGAAATAACATCGAGTTTTACATAGTGCTAGCATTAAAGATGATAAGAATAGCCAGCACATGAACTGTTTGTGTTATCGATAATAGAAAATACCTTCAACATATGTAAATGTTAGTAGCAAGAATTCAGACTGACACATTTTCCAGCTTTGTTTGAAAGGCAAGCAAAGTGAGAAGACTTCAAAAGAAAGGGAAAAGAAAAAAGTTTTGGTGAGTAGTCACACTCATACCTTCCATTCCTTCCTTCATATCCTTGTTGTAAACCTGTTTCTCTTGCAGAATAACAGAAAAGTGTGGAAATTAGAAGGTGCAAAACTGTACATAATCAAAATAAGATGCTTAGTAATGCTATAGTGCATTAACATCATTCATTATAAGCACTGTGTTTCAAGAACAACCAGTAAGTTTAAAAATATGTAATTTGTGTCAAAATTGATGATTAGGAAGAAGCTGTGCTTAATTTTTTACTTTGTTTACTACTGGTAGGTAGAGGAAAGATTAAAATATTTATTCAAATATGAGGGCTGTGTTGTGGCCGAGTGGTCAGACCACTTGCCTCTCACCTAGATGGCCCAGGTTCGATCCCAAGTGCATGTTGACAAAGTGGTGTAGGGACAGGGTTTCTTCAGGTTCTCTGGTTTCCCCTGCCATCACATTCCATCGGGGCTCCATCTTCATTCCATGCATCATCAGTGCAATCGCCTGTGATGCCATAGGAGTAAAAGCGGGTATTAAAACACTATAAAAAATTGTTCAAATACAAGCCAATCTTTTTTTCCAAAATATTAATATTGAGAACTGGGAATTGTTCTGCAGTTATTAACCAGAAAAAACCAAAACTAAATAGTGAAATACATAACCATGATACTAGATGCAAACTTGACTTACCATGCTACAATGTAAAATCTGTAAATAAAGATCCCTATATAATAGGATTACACATGTATAATCGACTCCCTGCATATGTAAAAAATGAAAATGCTGTTAAATTTAAACAATGTCTCAAGACATATTTACTGAACAATCCTGTGTATGATATCAATGAATTTTTAAAATAATTTATGTAGACTATATTAATACTTTGTTAAACCAAACATCCTGTATATATTAATGTATTTTTATAATTTATGTAGACTAAGTTTATTTAATGCTAATTTTGTTTAATGTAAACTGACAATGCCCGATACTCGAAAAGAGTCTATAGGCTGCTAATAAATTACAATTACAATATGTTTTCCAAATAGCATGTGGGAAAAACAAGTTTCAAACTTTGTGCGTGCATCAGTGACAAAAAATGTGGGAAATGGTAGAAATGATTGCCAAAGCTATGACATATGGCTGATCAGGCAGATGTGCATTTCATTTTATATTGTAAAGCACAGAACAGGAAACTAAAGTTAGTTGTTAATGGACTTACAAGTATTATAAGGTTTATTATTGTATTACAAATATCTTTGTGTGCCTAGCTTAACGGCGAGCTAGTTGAGATTCTTTTTTAGTGTTACTCACTGTAATAGGTACTATTGTGTCTCAGGATCATGGCCACGAGGGAGATAATGCATTACAGGTAACATAATATTTGTAAACGATACACTGGTTTCACGGGTAAGATTTTCTTATATATTCTTCAATATCACTGGATACAATAATTATTAACACTGTAGGATGGCACAGATAAATTAAGCTTGCATTCCACTAGCGTGGTAACAGCACATGCTCCTGCCAAATGCAAAGGATCGCTGTGCCGAGCAATGATGATCACATGAAGACTGACAAATAAGGAATGACAAAGGTTGAGCATCTATTCAGCTCTTATATAGGCTTCAAAGCTTATTCTACATGTTTCTCCTTATTAAACATTCTTTAAGGAAGTATATAATAAGACTTCCTTTTACTTATAAATAAATTACTTTTGGTAAGTATAATATTTAGTTCATAAGCTATTTGCGCTTAGTGATTATTTAAATATGGGTATCCAACGCTTGGGGATGCAGTATACTAGAAAGAACAACTTCCTTTTTCATGCACATAGCAATACAATTATCATTATTGAATTTTTTTAAATAATTAGGTGTGATCATAAATAAAATTATACTTAAAGTACACATTAAATTGAATATTCTGATATTCACAGAACACTTACAAGCTAATTACTTTTAGTAATTAATTTTTCCTTTACCACATAATCAATAAATCAAAATGGCATCAATTTCCTTCCATTAACACCACACAAAAAAAAAAAAAAAAAAACACTTGATATGAAAACGCTTGGCTTCCATATATTAATGTCTCAATTGGAAAAAGATTTCTCTTTAAGACTTAAGTAAAAATAGAGAATTATCTTTCACCTTGGTGGTTGCGCTAATGTTGTATTGGAAGCCAGTGATCAGATAGAAAGGGGGAGGTTCAGCTGCACTTTTCCTTCCACCCACTGCACACATACTGGATACATTTCCATTCTCCCCTCTCCCTTTTATGTGGATTCAATGCACAAATGATATAGGTATGTTATCTAAACAGAAAATCTTATCATTTTTGTTGCAGTGTGTGAACACTGCCACCTCTCACAGCACACAACCATTCTCCCCTCGCCCTCCCTCCCATTATATGAATTCCCACAAAATTTAAACTAGATAGACCTTTACAACGATATGTTATATAAGATATGTTGTCCAAATAGAAAATCTTATGCATCATTGTTGTTGCAGTGCCACTGCTGTTACTGCTGTCATTTTCTTCCACCACACACATACCATAGATTTCCATTCTCCTGTCCCCCACCCATCATGTGAATTTTTGTACAAATTCAAATTAGGTAAAGAAAAAAGGACATAACCAGCTTGTGCCCTTTAGTTTGTTCAAAGTATATGTGCAACACTTTAAATTTTGTTTAAAAATTAAGTTATATCTTTTTATAAAATAATACAGATTGAGTCGACCAGACACTCTATGGTTTCACCTACCTAAAACTTATCCTGATGCATTTCACCTTGCGTTGAAGGCATCATCAAGGTGTCGACTGGCTGCTACCCTGGTGCTTCCATGGGTCTTTCTTCTCTGGGGTGGAGACATCTGATGGTGGTTTTATGAGGCTTAGTAGCAAGTTAACTTCTGGCGGGATGTCAAAGTTCATAAGAAAATCACTGCGTTTTTTATATAAATCTTTTCCTGATTGGTTGGCCTTGCGTCAGAATTAAATATTTGGGAAAAGATTTGTATAAAAAAACACAGTGATTTTCTTATGAACTTTGACATCCTGCCAGAAGTTAACTTGCTACTAGCCTCATAAAACCACCATCAGATGTCTCCACCCCATAGAAGAAAGACTCACAGAAGCCCTAGGGTTTCAGCCAATCGACCTTGATGATGCCTTCAACGGAAGGTGAAATGTGTCGGGATAAGTTTTAGGTAGGTGAAGCCATAGAGTGTCTGGTCAACTCAATGTGTATTATTTTATAAATTATTACAGTGCTTCACAGTGTTAATTCCAATTGGTTTTTAACTATTTTGTAATTATATCTTTTTATATAAATGATGTGCTAAATTCTAAAAGGGGGTGTTCTTATATTTCAATAAATATGGTATGTTCTATCCTAAAGTGTCACAGGAATATTTAGCCTTGGCTGAGTAGTTAGACCACTTGCCTCTAACCCAGGCGGGCGAGTTTGCTCCCAGGCGATCACATGTGGGATTTGTGTTGGACAAAGCAACTGAGGAGTGGGATTCCTCCGGTTCTCTGGTTTCCCCTGCCATTGCATTCCACCTGTTCCACATCTTCATTCCATGTATCATCAGTGTCATTGCCCGTGATGCCAAATATAGTAAAAACGGGTATTAAACACTACCAAAAAAAATTAATTTAACCATTCAATGAACCTTTCAGTTCAAGATTAGCTTCTTATACAGGAATAACTTTGTTCCACTGAAGTTGAAAGAACATGACATATATTCTGTTTTCTTCAGTATTCATCTAAATTGACTGTCTGTAGCTCAGATTGATTTTAAATGTTTTTTTATAATTTAATATATACTTGAAAAAAATTGGTTGTTAACGACACCAGCACAGGAGTGGGTTTTCTTATGCTCTTTGGTTTCCCCTGCCATCGCCTTCCACCAGTGCTCCATCTTCATTCCTTGTATCATGGCTGTCATTGCCTGCAGTGCTGTTTGTAGTAAAACTGGACATTAAACACTATTAAAAAAAATATAAAAGTTTTCCAGAATGAAGAGGATTTCAGAGGCTACTCCCAAAATATTCAACGTATGTATTTTATTCATGATGAAAAGATTGTAAATATAATATATTACAATATTTTAATTAAAATGGATAGTCATTTTTGAGAAAATTAATATTTTTCCATGTTGGGATGGAGGATTTTCTTAAAAATCTTCATGGCATGGCCCATCCTTGAAATATGCTGAACTTGAATATTAAATTTGGTATTTAACAGAGTTTTCATTTTTGAGTTATGCTGTTCACACAGAGAGATGCACGCATACACACTGGCATGCATGCACGCATACACACACATAGTATGAATGTTTGACAGTTTGTCCATCTCACCATAACCCCTCCTTCACTGGAGTTGGGGGAAATTAGTTGTGATGTTGATACCGTGCAAGAGTTACCTTTAGACATATCTGATCTAGAGATATTCTTCCAGGTTGTCAATATACAGAAGTCATAGAATGCAATTTAAATCTAATATTTATAAAAATATACAAACAATTTTATAATTTTAAACACTAGTTCTTTTCTGCCAATAATAGTACAGGTTGTAAAGGCAAGAAGTGAGGTCTTTCAATAAGGTACCTCATCTTAAATTACCTATGCAGATTTTATTTTTGAACTACATGTTTTGAAGTAAATTCATATATTTTTTCTTAGCATGATATATCAGTTATAAATATCTTACTGAAGAAATTAAGATATGAATTAAAACAAATGTACTAGCAGGTGTGGTAATTCATAAACTGGCAGTAATAAAAAAATAATGAAATGTTGAGATATTTGTAACTGAGGAGGGCAGAATAATCTTGTACTTTCCTGTCATTAACATGAGTATGACCGAGTTTAACTTGCTGAAATGTATGTTATTTGGTGATATAACATCATCACAGAACTACCAAAGACAATTGTTACTTTTTTGTTATTACTTGTTACTTAATAAAATACTTAAAAATCTTTTTATGGCTTCACTAGCAGAATCCACAGCTCTGTTTATTTTATTGCATGAAATGCAGATTCTGCTCTATCTCTCAGTTACCCTCCCCTCTCTACCTCCTCCTTTGCCAATTTTTCTTCCCTTCTCTCTCCCTCTTTGTGTAACATATATAAAAATTGTAATAAAATCAGTTTTTCTGGGTCTTAAAAGGTGCACAGTAAGTTAACTTATGTTCCCTCTTATTGCTTACAATGCAGTGTGTGTTGTTCACCATGATAAGCTGCTGAGGTGCATATATAATGGTGAAAAATTACTTCTTAAATATTTATCTTATCTGTTTGTTAATAGCAAACTTAACTGAAACATTTTACATATAAATTTTTGTGATTTTTTTTTTCCAAAACTGTATAATCAAGATATTTCAAGTCTTTAATTACAATTCCTAGAATTACCTTTCTTGGGAAACTAAATAAGCCTGGATAGGTTGGATAGAGTCAGACTGAAGAATTGAATGCCATAGCCGGGATTTGAACCACGGATCTCCAGATCTCTAGCCGGTTGCTCTGCCACTGAGCTACCATGACAACAAGCCTGCATAGCATTGAATTTCTCAACTGACTTGTATGTTTTCCCAGTAAACCACAAGGTGATCTCAAATTCATTTTGAGAAGATGACAACCCCAATGGCGACTTACAATGCTGCAAGTACTTTAGACCCGGGATTCTTAGTATGGCCAACTAGTATTGTCAATTTGTATGGAATAATTGTTTTTTCACACAAGCCCTGTGTAGGACAGGAGTTGGATAGGTCGAGTCAGACTTAATTAAGCCTGTTTTTTAAGTGGGTCCAGTTTTCATAAAAATACATTTTTTGCTGTAATTTTTTATTTCAAGAAGCCAGTATTTATTATTGATGCAAAATAAAAACTTACCACAAAAATTTGGTTACAGTTTTACTACAAAAATGAAAATGAAATGGCATCTTAATTATGGATGCTCGTCAACTGCTGTGGTTATCAGCGTCCCATTCTATACTGTGTTTGAAAGACCGCTTAATTTTGTCCAGAGGCCTCTCTATCAGGCTTGAGGTTCTTTTATGTACTGAAAATCTATGACATGGGGCCCACGGCTTTTCTTCCCTTTCGAAGGAAGACATGTTAAGGATTTTTACAATATTGTCCGAAAAAATCCATCTTCCTCTGCCGGGTTTGAACCCACAACATTTTATTACGAGGGCTGATCAACAAAGAGTGAGAGTGTTTATTACTCCATTTCAATGTTTACATGATTTTTTTCAGAGTAGTGTCCTGCTCCTTGAATACACTTTCTGTATCATTTCTATCTGTCCCCAAGCAGGTGATCAGGTGTTCTTTGTCAGTTCCTTGAGAATCACCTCATTTTCCTTGAGCACTGCTTCAGGGTTATCGTTTTATCAAATTGAATGCCTTGGAGGTTTGCTATTTATGATGGAAATTATGTCACAGGAAATAGATCAAGGCTATCAGGATCCATAACTTGATTTGCAACATTATGCTGTCTCCACTCAAACCATTGAAGTCATTTTTTGCAATGTGCTTTCCCTGCTTAGCCAATACTAATAGGTAGTATGCTACTCTAACAACAATAATGTAAGGAGGAACTCCATGCTGGTATATTATTCCATCACAGTCAAAAAAATATGCCTGTAATGTTTTTTGGACTCCAAAGGCATTTTGATTGTGGACTTTCTTAATAAAGGAATAGCAGTAAAGTACTACCTATTACATATGATTTGGACAGAATGGTTCATTTAAGTAGATAATGTCAATTACCTCTCCGAAACATTGCTCATATGCCTGACAATTTGAGCCTCGCATGGCTATGTTACTGTATGAACAGCTTTAAAAGATTTTAAATCACACACTGTACTATCCAGATTTATTCTCCTGTAACTATCATCTGTTTGAGAACACTTAAAATCATGTTGGGGGGCAGCACTTCAATGGTGATGCAAGAGCAAGCAGTTCCTGTGCAATTGGCTGTGTATACTTCTCTCTCATTTTTTCAAGGAAAGAATAAAAGAATTGCCAATTTGATAGGAAAAGTGCATTGTGAAATCAAAAGACTAGGTAGAAAAGTGATTTATGTACTATTGTACCTTTTCAGTGTTTCATTAAATTATTTTTTAAAAATTTCAGTCTATGGTTTATCCACCCTTGTTTTAATACAGTTAACTCCTAATATCCTCAGAATATATATCTCCATTGTCAGAGGCAATTTGAATTTAATAAAAACAAACATTTATCATGTGATACAAACAATAGCGTGTTTGGAAAAACTCTTCTTAAAATATAGCTGTATTTATATTTCAGCAGTTGCAGTAAGCGTTCTTTATTTCTTTCTTTCCTGAGAAACCTTTTATTTTTTAACCCTTCATGGACAGAATCACAAGGGATGATCAGAAACTAAAGTTACAGGGCCGATGATCTTGGTGTTTTATCTTTCACAGCAAGCTTAGTGGTGTGAGGCAATTCTAATACAACATGCAGTTGGCAAGTGTGCAGAGTTTCAGCCAACTGCCACCTACAGCACTACTGCAAGATAAACACAAATGGCAACTTGTTTGGAAAACTGGTCTTTCAAAGAAATCTGCTTAGTTATTTGAGTTCTATGGGCAAAACATATAACTGTGGCTGACATTCAGAACAGCTGATAGAAGTTTATAGAGAGACTAACGTCTTACCAGCATGTCGCAGAATGGTGTCGAAAGTTTGTAGCAGGTAGAGAAAATGTCATTGACGAGGATTGCAGTGGCTGACCCAGCATCCACAGATTTGAGCACAGCTCACATGGAATAGCTGATTCAAGACAACAGGAGAATCTTTGTTTTGGCATATGGTGGTAGAACTGGGAATATCTTTTGGAAGCATTCATCACATTGTTCATGATATTCTGCAGTACCAGAAAGTTTGTTATCAGTGGGTTCCATGAAATCTGTCCAACCAATACAAGGAAAAGTGTATGGGACCAAGTCTGCAACTTTAGCAACAGTTCTCCATGGAGGGGAACAGTCTTTTTCACCTCACTGTCATGAATGATGAAAAATGGATCCACTGCTATACCTCCAGCAGTAAACGGTTGTCAATGGAGTGGAAGTAACCCCCTCTTCTCCAAAGACAAAGAAGTTTAAGATGGCACCATCTGCTGGGAAGGTGATGGCCACCACATTTTGGGACAGTGCGAGAATCACACTCGTGGAGTTTTTGGAAAGTGACTGCTGACCTCTACTGTGAAACCATAACACGATTATGCAAGACAATCAGGAGGAAATGGCCAGGACTCCAAACTGGGAGTGTCATCTTCCTTCACAACAATGTGTGACCTCATACAACCCAGAAGACCATGCTGTTGAAGCAGTTTTGCTGGGATATCATTGACCACCCTTCCTACAGCCCAGATACCACTCCAAGCAACTTTCACCTTTTTCCTCTCTTGAAGGAACACCTAGGAGGCCAACAATTTGCTTCAGATGAAGAGGTGCAACGTTTTATGATAATGTGACTGAACATGCAAGGACAGGAGGGAGTTTTCCCATGAAGCGACAAGTGCCTCAACCAATATGGACTATGTGGAAAAATAACCTAATGTATATATCTCAGATGGCTGTATTGGTTGTACGAAATAAAATACATTTTTTTCACCACAGTCTTTGTAACCTTAGCTTCTGATCATCCCTCATATAAAGTGGTGAAGGATTAAACAGTGTAATTTAATTTTCCTACCTCTAATTGTAAGGAGTAAAGAATAAAACAAATGAATTAGTGTTTTTGTCTTGTTCCTCTGCAAGTTGGAGGTATGCACATTATTTGGTATTGTTCAGATTCAACAGGTTGCCAAACTGAACAATTACAATACTAACATCATAGATAGATTGATCTACAGACACAAAAGAAATAAAAGACTACATAAATCACCATTCTGGAAAAATTGGATAAACCATCAGTGAAATTTGCAAATTTACTTTTCACCCAAAAGTGTTCTGGAAATTTGAAAGAATTTTTAAAGACTTTAATATAAAACTGGCCCCTCAAAATAGATATAATATCTGGAACTTATTCAATCACCCTGTGAAAAATACCACACCGAACACTAAAAAATCAGGAATTTATAAAATGACCTGCCGAGACTAAAATAAGATTTATATTGGAAAAACAAAACAAAATTTGTAAACTAATCCAAGATGTACTTACCTGTGTCTGTCTTCCCATCCATTTAAGTTTCCTTAAGAGCTGTCTGGAGAACAGATGTCTATTAAGATAAAGTAGTTGTCTCAGAAACTCTGAGAACTCATTTTAAAAGAATTGCTAATGACAAGAATCCATACTTCTCAGAAGCTTATCAGTGATATGGATTTCACATGGAGCACCATATTTTCATGATAGAAAATTATATTCTAATCCAAGATTCCTGGCATCGCAATGTTAAACAGTACCTGAGCGATTTTCTCCCACAAAAATACCAACAGCTAAGTTGATACTACACTGATTTTACGAGGGCCGTTCAGAAAGTAACCTCCGATCGGTCACAGTGCGGGTAGTGGGGGGAGTAGCGACGCCATCTGTGCATTCACGCACTCAGCAGGTCAGTCGGCATCAAGCCGTGGTCGAGTGAAAGTCGTATCTGCGCTAGTTTAGTGTTTATGGCCGTTTGAAATGTGTACTGCAATAGAAAACGCCGCCAAATGTGAAGTGCGTGCTGTTATAAGGTTTTTTACAGCCAAAGGATATTCTGCAGCAGCTATTCATCGTGAGCTTTGTGCCGTGTATGGACCAAGAGTTATGAGTGAAGGAGTGGTCCGTAAATGGGTACGTTTATTTAAAAGTGGACGAGAAAACGTTCATGATGAAGAGAGGAGTGGTAGACCATCATTGGTCACGGACGAACTCGTTCAGACAGTTGATGCAAAAGTTCGTGAAAACCGACGTTTCACAATGTCGGAGTTGTCTACTGATTTTCCACAGATTTCTAAGACTCTCTTGTACGAGATAGTGACAGCAAGGTTGGGTTACCGTAAGTTCTGTGCACGATGGGTGCCCAAAATTCTTACCGATCACCACAAAACTCAAAGAATGGCCTCTGCATTAGACTTTCTGTCACGTTATGAGGCCGAAGGTGAACCATTGTTAAACAGAATCGTGACCGGGGACGAAACCTGGATTAAGTACGTGAACCCTGAGGCAAAAGAACAATCAAAGATGTGGGCACATTCAAATTCGCCTACCAAACCAATAAAAGCCCGGCAAGATTTTTCTGCCTGAAAATTGATGGCAACGGTGTTTTGGGATGCAAAAGGGGTGTTGTTGGTTGAATTCATGGAACGTGGGACGACCATTAATCAAGACGTGTACTGTGAAACACTAAAACAATTACGACGGGCTATACAGAACAAACGCCGTGGTATGCTGACTTCCGGTATCGTTTTTTTGCACGATAACGCCCGTCCTCACTCTGCTCGCAGAACAACAGCCCTTCTTGAGTCCTTCAAGTGGGACGTTGTCAACCATCCACCTTACAGCCCAGATCTGGCGCCAAGCGATTATCACCTCTTCATGCATATGAAGAAATGGCTCGGGTCCCAGCGGTTTGATGACGACGAAGAGCTCAAAGATGCGGTCACAGGCTGGCTCCAGGCACAAGCGGGTGATTTTTATGCAGAAGGAATTTCAAAGCTTGTGAACAGATACGATAAGTGCCTCAATCGTTATGGAAACTATGTAGAAAAATAGTGCAAAGATGTAGTTGTAAGATGTATATATTAAACTATTTTTATTTAACTTGGTGAATTTCTTGCAATCAACCGGAGGCTACTTTCTGAACGGCCCTCGTAGTTATGATATCAGATTTGTATGCTTTTATTTATTGTCGTTTTTATGTCAGGTAACTCACTTTGTAATATTGGTTCAGTTAAACCAGTTGCTACAGGTTTCAAAATATTAACAGAGAATGTGGAAACTCATTAAAATGGATTACCAAACAGGTTTGGCTGATGTATCACAGTGAAGAAAATAATAAAGCTGTATCCATATAACAAACAGAGTATCACCAGTTGCAAGAAATTGATATGCCATTTATCAATTTTCATATGCTATCAGGTTTGAAATGGCATTTCTCTCCCCCCCTCTCTTCTTAATCTCTGAGGTGCTCTGTCACTGTTCATTTCATTCTTAGTTGCTTGGAGCTAAGTGGACTGGCCGAATTACACTGGCATGGGATAATTGTCATAATGGTGTTGCAGAGTGAACTGTGATGTTTTATTGTGAAAATACATCAAAAACAAAACTAACAAAACTGTCTTAGCTTTCTCTCCCATAGAATCCCTATTTGCTGGTAAAAAATTGTAAAGCTTTAAGGTGTAACAGCTGACTTTAGGTCTGTCTTCTACTCAATGATCAGCTGCCAGATACTGTAGTAGCTGTATGGAAAGTTCCCACAAGGAAATGAAGATGTGTTTCTCAAGATTTGGAATATTGAATTTGGAACTGATGAGTGAAATGCGTAATACACATGCATTAAAATATAATTTTATTCATGTTTAAACAATTTTTATATGAGAACATAAGCTCAATATGAACATAAGAGGTAAGTCTATATTCCTTTGTCAGCATAGTAACAGAGCCATGGATATGATGGTTACCCTGCACAGAGGCTACAAATATCTGCATGCAAGGCTGCACTAAAGATAACTTACAACCAAAATTTCATGAAGTGAAGAGAAAATCATCTGCAGTTAGATTTGATTTTCTTATCTCAGTAATGAGTGTCTCCAAGAAAAAATGAAGAGATAAAACTTGTACATTTTCTTTTTAAGTTCTTTCATTTAATGCTTTTTAAACACCAGGATTGGACAGATATAAAATTAGATATATTACCAAAAATTATTCTCTGTGTAAGTAATCATTTTTTATTTCATTTCAAATTTGGGCCAATTGTAGAGAAAGCTGTGACACAGGTGCTTTTATTTTTGATCTATTTTCAATAAAAGAAAAGCTAGTTCAATTTATAACATCAGCATGACAATGTCCCCCTATGAGCACACTGTGTATTCTGAGTTACATTTTCTTAATTAAGAACATCGATTAAACCTGGCTATCAGGAAGTTCTGGTTACATACTGACACCCTTATTTTTATTTTAATTATTTCTGTGTCACAGAAATGAGATCAAATAAATATGACAAAACATTTTACAGTGTAACATAACATCTTTGATCACATCTAGCTGTGACATACTTCTGTGATAAAAGTTATACCCACCTTCGATCACATTCGTGATTAAAAAATAAAATGGCAGACATTAACATTTCTATCTCATTTTCTATTATGAATCACATGAAATGCTCTACAATTTAAAACAATTATTATAAAAGCAACAGACTGTAAATATATAAAAGCATAGCAAATGCCATTAGTGAAATACATGAACAATATACAGAAAATGATGTGAGGAAAAAATTAAATGTATTGGAAAGCTAATATTTAAAAGAACAAAATGAAAGTTATATCAACCATGAATTACTATTTTAGCTGCTGTCTTTGTTATTCACATTCATAATTGTAGCAACATTCTTTAAGAAATTATCTTATTGATGTTAAGTTTTAGGTTAAGTTGTATGAAAATGTTGCAGATGAATGTAATAGAAACTTAAAGTAAATTTATTCATTAATATTTAATATAATGACACAACTAACATTCTAAACAAACAAAATAGGAACTTGTGATAAAAGATTTGACATAGTGTAATATACTCTACAGCTTTAATGTGATCACAGCATGTGATCAAAGGTTTTATATCATATTTTGTGACACAGAAATGTGATAATGTAATATATGCCTAAGGTCCTTTCTTCTTTAACATATCAATCAAAATGTATTAAGGCTGTTGAGGTAAAGGATTGAGAAAGTTTGAACCACTATTTATTGTGTTTTTATTACAAAACTTTTGACATTTCTGTTTACAAACTAGACGTCACAACATGTTACACTGATATGCAGGGGCACGCATCACACACAACATACATTCACTAAAGGCCACTCTAAGAGGCCATGATTGAGCTTCGAGCAAGGCCAGCCAGAACATTGGGCTCTTATATGGACATATAGTCTGGGTCATGGCACCCCAGCCTCTGGTTGACCTTGAATGTAAGGTGCCTATTTATGTTGGCTGGACAAGAATTCATTTCAACTCATGTTTAAAATTAGTTGTCAGTATTAATTATTTTAAATAAAAGGATACATAAAGAGATTTTTACACTTCTGCTTTCATGATATTGTTAAATGTTACAAAAACTAAACATTGGTAAATATTATTACTGAAATAACTGTGCATAAAACCAGAGAGTGGTGAAAGGAATCAGATTGGAAAAGTGCAGATTGTGGCTGAGTTTTCAATCACAAATCCTAGACCCTGCCTGTCTGTGTTCTTAATATCTGAGCTAATGTGGTCCATAAGTTTTACTTTTCCAGTCAAGTCCATTTTAATAGGCTTAAATTAAAAATCAGTTTGCTGAAAATATCATATGGCTATAAGAAACTTCTGACTCTGCGCAGTTTGCTATCTTTTCTACTACATGGGTGTTGATCACTATTTATTTTCCTTTGACCCACCTCATCTTATAGGCAGCACTATAGCAAGTTTTGAACCTCCTCAGAATTAAATGTAACATTTAATTAATTAAAAAAAAAAAAAAAATTAAATTTTAACATCTTTAAACTAATAAATTCCAAATTTAACAGTGAAATCCTGACTGTTGTTGCTCAGTGTTTTAGTCAACTGAACTGAACTACAATCCTCCAGAACTGGTAGTACCAGTTTATAAGACCATAAATATGTGTGATATGTCTTAAGACTGAATTATTGGTTTTGATTTAAAGTAAATCAAATCTAAATGGTTTAATATTTGTTTCTTATTTTCAGTTTTCCTACACATGCATAAATGTAAAGAATTCCAATAATAAATGCAAGTACCATCACATCATGTCGGCCTATTGGGACACCTAATGGTTTTTTTCTTGATGGAGAGAAATTTCTAATTTGCAATTTGGTCACTAAGCACATGGTGTTGAGGGGTCAATTTGTCACCCATAGGATGAAATCATGAATTGTGGACATGATGGAATTTTGCCCAGTGACCTCTTTTAAGGTGTGGGGAACTTTTACATGCACATAATATTACATGTGACCAACAGCTTTACTTCCTTTCCAATTAGAATTTTTATATCACAAAAAAAATCCATTGTCCTCCTCTGGGTTTGAACCTGCACCTTGTACTATAGGCCAGCTACTACCCATGAAGGACATTAATAAACTGAATATTAAATAGTTTGATAGTTTGTGATAAAACTGACTGCCTGCACATTTGCATAGTTGAGCAATTGCAAAAAATAACATAGTACTTATGTTTTTTATGTTATTTTTACATCATAAAAATGCTAGCCCTAGTTCTTGCAATAAGTTGACTTGTATTATTTTATAATAAATATGGATGACATGTTGACTGGCCCTGTAGCACAGTTGGTATAGCATGTACCTACTATGTGAGTAGTAACGATTCAGTTCCTGGCTGTGTGCTCTTGAGAAATTTTATATTAACCAAGAAGTTTCTTGGTTTGCCCAGGGCCTGGAGTGAATATGAGAGCAACTGGCTATTATGTAACCAATTTCCCTGTATGACCACTTTTGGGGTTGACATTGAGCAAATACTTGAGAATGTAACCTCCGACATAGACACAGAAGATGACCATAATTAATCTGCCTGCAAAACTTATCCTACAGTAAGTAAGGAGGCCAGAGAAATAACATTAGTGTTAAATTGACCCAAAGCTACTTCCAAATGAAGACAGTTTGTATATTGAATGCCAAATATGGACTTTTTAAGGGCTATAAGGATTTTCCCCCTAGTTTTAATAGTTTTAATCTGTCTCATATCTAGTTCAATCATTAAACCAGAGATGACATCAGAATCTCAAATTAAATTCATACGAGTCACATTTTTCTTTGCTTTTACCTTTAAATGGCACTACATAATGTTGATGTTATGTGGTGTATTTAAAATTTTGAGTTTTTGAGAAGTATGTTGGTTATTTTATGCTTCTTGTGAGGTGTAATGTATTTTAACGATGCTTAGTACATTCATAATGCTTTAAAATTTAAAGGATTGAGCTTATATTAAATTAAAAAAACTATACCACTCTGTTCCTATGCATCCTGCAGGCATTTATGCTGGTTTGCAATAGGAAAGAACAGAAAATTATCAGTTATGAGTCAACAGAATTAAAGACTACATTCAAAATTGTATTGTGAATCAAATTTTATTTTGAACATGGCTGCATTTAATATGTTTGAAACATTGCTTTAAAAAAGTACTTTTATGAGCATTTATTAGATGATGCTGACCATTTCTTGTTTGATGTTAGAGAAATATTACTTACTACAAATAAAATAAATAGAAATTAGAGTGAATGAAAACTTTCCAGCCAATCATATGCTGTAAGTATGCTAAAGACAAGTCTATAAGTTTTCAGTGTCATAATATATTTTCTAGCAAGCATTCATCAATAACATGCCTGTATATGAAAGTCAAGCTCGTTTCTGTTCATTAATTTGCAGCATCACAGTAAGTTATGGTAAAAGAAATGTTTTTCAGCACATTATAAAACAATCTGCTGACTTGTCTTTCTTATGCTTACAGTATAACAAATATATTATTTTCTAAGTTTAATTAATATTAAATAAATGGAAATAATACTAACTTAAATTAGGAAACGTGTTTCCTGTTACAAGAGCAAATTAAGAATAGTTTAAGGACTCCCAAGATTTCAATATCTATGCTTCAGTGTGAAATGTAAATTAATCAAATTTTTCTGACACTATTTTTGTAAAATGGTAATTAGGTAGTAAAATTTTTTCTTTGAGGGTTTATTTAAAAACAAATTAATTGAAAAACAATGAAAATAGATATTTGTAATAATGAAATGCTGTTTACACAGGCCAACGATGAAGTAACTTTTTAAATTAATTGCCTTATTATGGTTTTTAGTGTGCTGAATCCGAATATGACAATAAAAAAGCTGTATCACCCACCAGTTTTATACAATTCATAATTAAATATTTAAGAAAGTTAACATTTTAGCAATTTTGAAGGTATTTTAATACTTATTGAAATAGGTGAAATGGATTAAAGTTCATGTGTGAGTATACATGGACATTATTATTTTGTTTATTTTTATTTTGTTTGTAACTGTAGCATCGGTGAGCAAACAGTACTAACATCAACAGTCTCTGTTGGACGCAGTATTGTGTGACCTCGGGTGAGTAGCAGAATCTTCACTAGAAAGCATCTATAACACCAACATTCTCTATTTACAGCTGTCTGTTTTGCTACAGCCAATATAACCAAACTATCCTACATTTTAGTGCATGCATTGAGTACAAAGGCTGGCCGTGGTTGTAAAACTTCTCCTCACCATTTCTGATATATTTTTGGTGAGTTTGTGATCAAGAAACATCAAAGGAACATTACAAAGTTTGTTAAAAAAAGTCTACTTCTTATATTTTGGAACTAAATTTTGTGATCAGGATAAATCTTGGGAACCATACAAAGTATGCTATGTATGTGTTGAAGATCTGTGGTCAAGAAAGGAAAAACAAATCCTTTCTATTTGCTGTTCCAATGATTTGGAGGGGGACAGGAAAACACTCTAATCATTGTTACTTTTGTACCATGGATATTACTGGTTACAACTCAAAAAATAAGATGATAGTGCATCTTAACCTTCCATCTGCCATTTTGCCAGTAGGCCATGGTCCAGATCTTCCTGCCCCTACTCATAGAAGAAGCTATTCCAGAAGCTTTAAGGAGAAGAGAGGAAATATAAACAAATGGACACATAAGACTATGTTGAGATATTTTCTTGTTTAGACTTAGATAAAAGCTTTGAACATATTGTAACACTAATTTATTTTTCATTCCTAGAATATGTTCTGCTAATTTTCTGGTTTGTAATGAAGTCACATTATGATGACACTGTGGGTGATAGAAAAGAATTGAGGTCAAATCTGGAATCTGTGACATCAAAACTATAAGTATCACATTAAAAAAGTTTTTGAAAAGTTTCATTTTGTTGGCCTGTGTTATTGATGGGTAAGATAACTATAGTTTAGAGAATAAATTCCCAACTATGAGTCTTCACTTCATCTAGAAGTGTCCTAAAATTAGAAACCATTAGAAAATTATTTAAAACATGGACCACATGGTATAAAAGAATACAAGGTTTTAGCAAGCAAGAATCATTTTACCAGATAATACAATGAAGTTGAACTAACACGAACTAGGATATTGTTTGCTTAGATGTTGGAGTCTTTATAGAAATAAAAAATCATTCACAGTATTATCTAGCTATAGCTTAAACTTAGTATTAAACAAATGGTAGTGATGTTTTTCATTGATGTAATGCTTTTTGCCCTTTTGAAGCCATAATGTAAACTAATAACCAAAGTTAAGAATCTGAGGTTATTGACATCTCCTCCTTAGATATTAAGTGAAGGCAATCATAGTATATAAAGAGGCACTATATTGCATAAATAAAATATCAAACATATCAAACTTAATACAATTCTAAATTATATTCATTAGTTTGCTCATTAGTTTCAAGAAATAATCCACATACATAGACATTAGGCATAAGTTAATATATATTAAAAGTGGCAGGCTTAATGTAAACCTAAATGGAGCTTGCAGCCCCTTAACTATATTTATGTTACTATACAGTATTCACAAACATCTGTTTATATTGGTGTTTTAAAAACATTTACAATCATCTGTATAGCACACTAACTGAATTACAGTTTACAAAAAAGTTACCTAATTATTCACCACCTTGAATAAAATTGACCCGTCTATTTACGTTCATTATGTAATAGTTTCTACAAAGAGTCCTCAGTTTTTAAAATTTTCCATCTTTCAAAGCTTCCTACATACACTACAGTCTTCAAAAATTGTGTCATAAAACTCACAGAAACAGTTACTTTTTCATTGTGAAAAAGGACATTTCAGAAGGGTGAAGAAATGAATGGTATTTCAATTAACATTTGATCAAAATGTTGTGGCAGCTAGAGTAACAAGTGATGCAATTATTTACACTATCTCAGAAAATATTCAACAATACACAGACTAAGCATTTAAATAGTTTTTAACTTAAAACTTTTTCAGAATAATGAAATTAGTTATAGCTCTCTACCAAAATGCTTCAACTGAAATATTGTTTTAATCAATTCATGTCAAAACCACATACCTGTAGAGTAATATTGTAATATCAATTTGAGTAAAAGAAGCATATGGGGCTGAAGCTCCAGTATACCCTTTACTACTTTATAGGGGTTTATAATTATTCCAATAGGGGTCAAATGTGTAAAAATGTAACAAATATAAAAGTATCCGCAGCATTAAATTTTAGATGTTTTTGCACAGTGACAGAAATAATATGATAGCATGGCATTGGCAACATTTAATTTTATTGGAGCATAATAAATAATCCTAAAAACTATTATAGTTTGTTTAAAAAAAATATGGGGCCTTATTGTTTTTCACTAAAATAACACTTTTGGAAGCATTTCTGGGTATTTTGACATGAAATGAACAAGCATTCTTTATAAATGAATTATGTCATATTGTGCTACTTAAAATTAAGGCAGTGCTTCAATGAAATTTAGTAAAACAGCAATAATATAACATTTTATTTGTTTATACCTTGTACTGTCTGAATTAGGTATTTTTTTTTTTATTAAAATTGATAATTTTAAAGTTTCAAATGTCCATTTATATGAGACTCCATACATTAAGTAAAGTGCAAGTTAAACTTCAAGTCCAATTTTCTGAAATATCTTTTTAAAATGCTCTGTATAACACAGTTTCATATTTTATGCTTCAAAATTTCAGGAGAGCTTTAAAACTTATCAGCTAAAATTGCTATGCTGTTATTAAAATAATGAATAATTCATCTGCTGTTAAACTTTTTCCATAACTCATATTTGTAAAATAAAAAAAATTAAGAACCCATATACATAACAGTTTTCTTTTAACATGCTAACTAAAAGTATACTAGCCTGCATAACAAGTTTTTATGGATTCTTTTAATGTTCAAACCCAACACTTAGAACAAACTGGTATAAAGGGCATTTTATACTGTTAAATCAAGGTTAATTAGCCAATAAAATTACTTTCTCTTTTATTTCTTGGAAACATTATAAACATTTCAAGTTAATTAAAAGAAATTTGTTTTTCACAGATGCATTGCCTTAAGCCCTTAACTTCATAAATAGTATTCATAGAGATTTAAGCTAAACTGCTTCAAATATTAGTGAAACTAAAATTACATAGTATGACATGGATTCTGTATTTAGAAATGATTTGTGTATACTTAAATTTCACAAGTCTGCAATTCTTTATATAATACTGAACTACCTTGGACAAAAAGTTAATCTGGACTGTATAGATAACACAAAGTTATGCTGCATTATCTTATTCTATATCAAAGCTCTGTTATAATTTCTATGGAAATAAGCATAATACTGGTATGTAGGTTTGGTGGAGACACTAAAGAATATCCAAATTACAGGATGCACTAATTTTTTCATATAAACATGAAATTCCATGAAATACACACAGGTGACAAGAACTCTTTATATGGTTAAGAATTGAAATAAAATGTTGCCTAGAACAAAAATTTATGATAGTAGAGACAATGGGCACATGTTGTTTGTATGAATCACTAAAATTTTGATCCTCTGTTGTTACTGTATTTACAGGTTAGAGGAATGTGTTTAAAATAAAAAAGAGTGCATTTATGTACTTATTTTGTATTTTTGCATGTAAGAATGTAGTTATGGCTGATTGGAGGGCTTGGATAGCTACTGAAGAGTAGGTCAGGTTGGCCTTTTCTTGGGCACTGCAGGGGCTTTTGAAAATTCACGGAATATGTTCAAAATAAGATACCTCCTACTTTATATACAATATGACCTTCCTCATTAGTCTTCCCACAAGCTGTGGAAAATTACAAGTTTATAAGTTGCACTCATTGAGCAAATTCTGTTTATGAATGATTTATATCAGGAGGTAATTGTTGGTAAACATATTCTCTTATGTAATTTCAAATAAAATAGTCTATGAGAGTGAGATGTAGGGATCTCAAAGGCCACTCTTGCAACAGGCTATGGAGTCTAAGTTGCTGCCTGGTTATGTCCTATGTAATATCCTCAGGTTTATACTGGTGTGAGGCCATCTTATTTAAAAAAATATTTCAATGAATTTATACTGGCACATTCTCTAACAAGTACCAAAAAGTTCTTCAACGAGTACAGAATGCTCTTTGAATATACGGGAGCCAATGATTTGGTAGTTAACTATGTACATCCAAACATTCTTAACGAAGCGACCTTGGACATGTACTGCTTTATAGGAATGAAGATTTTTGTCAGCATAGGTTGATGTTGCCATCATTGTCAAAGATACATTCATCTGCTAAAAAATGCTTCTTTAAAAGTGATCATTGTTAATATGTTTCAAGACTATGATTCTACTGTTGTTCCAATTGACAAAATCATCCTTTTAACAAGCTGTGTGTAGGACAGGGTAGGAAAGTTACAATAAAACTAAAAAGTTCAATACTAGAGCTGGGATTTGAACCACGGTACTTCCAATTTCCATCCAGTTGCTCTAACCAGCTGAGTACTGTGTTAACATGCTGGCACAACATTACATTTCCAACTGATTAGCATTTTGTCTGGTAAACCACAAGAAGATCTTAAATTAATTTAGGAAACATCCAAATGACACTTCTCATAATGTTATAAGTACAAGGTTTCATAGTTTAACCAACTATCAGGTCAATAAATGGTAGTTAATTGTTCTGTCACAAGTAGAATAGGGTTGAAAAGGTAGAATCAGGCAGAAATATTCAATACCATAGTTAGGTTTTGAGGTTCAAATTCCAATTATAGTAGCTATGATATAAATTGCATGTCATCTATCTGGAAATTTTTGCAGTAAAGTGCTCATGTATGTGTGTCATTATGTTGACACTCTCCTATACTAAGAACATATTAACCAATTTGTTGTTTATGGTTGTTAGCTACTCCATGATAACACAAGTGAAGAATTATTATAATAATGAGTGCTAGTCATGCTACCAAGCTGCAGTAGGTGCCTGCTAAGAAATTACAGTATACTCCCGCTTATTCGTGTGCAGATTATCAGTACATTCCCTCCCAGAAAAGATTATTTTGTTGTATGTCAACACAAGTTTTCTTCGTTTATCCACCATCTCTTTTACAAATTTCCTTTAACTTGTTTTGTTGACACTTACAATACTGATTAACATCAGAAAAACTGGATTTGTTTTTAATTTATATGGAGCAGGTAGGTCGATAACAATGAAAATGGTACTCTGAAGTTGCGCAGTAATCGTTTAATCAATGGAAATGACACTTATTGTCACTCAATGGGTCCTTGATTGCTGTTTCCGAAATAAGAACAATACCTATGCACAGAAGTAGAATAAACTTTTGAATAAAGAATAAATGCTGAAAAAAACTTTTAAATGTGTTTTCCTATTTGCATATGATATATGTACCTTAAAAACATTAAATTATGGGTTTCTTGATTATTCTTGTTTTTCGATTATTTATGCTTCTTCTGTCCTACATTAACCCGGATAATCGAGAGTATACTCTACATGTTGCAGATGCACAGCAATACCCCTACCCTAGGACATAAAGCCCCTGCACAAGTAGTCCACCCAACCTACTGTTCAGCATCTATCCAAGACACCCAGTACGTGAAAGTAGGGTAGCATGCCTTTTCAACTCATTTTTACTCTGAATGGAGAAGCAAAGATTTATATTGAAGTTTAGAGATGCAGAAAACAAATGGAAAAACTGCTTTTGCAAGAAAATTCCATATTTAAAGCTGTAACTCTGTAAAATGGGGGATGATTTGAGAAGGAAAATAAGAAATAGAGAACAGAGGAAGGCCATGAAAATGACACCTTGGTTAATAAGCTCTAAATGAATCTGTGTATATTTGAAAGGGACAACTACAACTCCGGTACAGCAGTGAAGCTATTGACATTCTTACTGTTGAAACTTTAGATAGCTAATTTAAAACTGTGCGTTAAGTTAGCATTCTACTTCATTCAATCTGCACAAATAATTGACTTATTCTAATTGACAGAATTTTGCTTCCTTAGCTATTTAAGTTCTCTTCTATGTTTCTTTTCCTTGTGGATTCTGTTCCAGAAGATGCTAATATAACATTTTCTGGCTCATATCTTGATATTTTATGCACTATTTACTTCAGTTTCATTCTCGTAATTTCTTAATCATTGGAAAGCTAGAAAGTGTAGGAATTAATAAAAATGTTTGCTACGAAAGTTGTTTGTTTTGAAGAGCTCTAATGGTAGCTACCTAGCATATTTGATTCTCTCTTAAAGCAATACACCATTAACCCGCTTCTAATTATGGCTGATTGAGGAAATCAGCTCAAGTGAAAGTCCAAATGTGCTTTGTCTTGAAAATTTTAGTGTTATATTTTCCAAAATAAATTACTTAAATGTGATCTGTGATCTATGTAAGTGTTGCACTATGAATGATGGAACATGAGCTGCTAAGGGAAGGTTGAAGTGCAGCCCTATTAAAGAAAAGAATGTTATATTAGCAGAGATATTGTCTTCTTCTTCTTCTTCTTCTTCTTCTTCTTCTTCTTCTTCTTCAGGATAGTTTTACCACTGGGTTTTTAATTTTACTTCAAAGCTTCTGGATGACACCAGCAGTTGATTTTTTTTCTTTTCTATTGTATACGCTTCATACAAATTACACTTAAAATCTAATTACTTATTTGTAGTGTTTTGTTATAAAAGTGAAACAAATCAAATGCCAGAGTTGGTCACTTTGAATGCCTCTCCCATAGATGATCATCTTTTCCTGTATTTATGAAGTATAAAGGTTGAGTGCATTTGAACTCTCAGGTTGTGTGAGAATAAGTGGCCGTATAGGTCTGACATTGCAGATAGAAATAAGGCTGTGTCCGAAAGTGTGAGAGGGGGAGTATCACATGCAATTATTGCACAGAGGTGACAAAACTTAGCATAGTGTTACTTAAAGATTAATTGCTCATTCAATTATTTTATTCATTTTAATTTACTTCTGGAAAATAGTCATCTACTGAATTTAAACTGATTTTAAATAAAATTAAATCATAAAAGTCTTGCTGTCATATTAGAAATTACACAGAAATTAAACTTTACTAGTTCACTTTTTCAGTTCATTCAGTTTCTGTATCTAAACCTCATATCTCTGGTAGTTTTAGAAATTTCTCAAAAAGAAATTATATTTCATTCCATAAAATGTTCGTAGATTTCTTGATGGCTTCAAGGATTCAAACTATTTTTGTTGTAGCTGCACTAAGGTAGTTCAGATACACCCAGAGAATCCAAATCATTTCCAAATTATAATTGTAATTGTTTCTGTTCTTATGTCACTAAGTTTGAAGATTAACCATAATATACACATACAACTGCTGCATCTTCCCAAGGTACAGTCGTACATAGCAAACAAAAGGCATGCCGGAAAATCGTCATGCTGCAATTCGGAGACAACAATATGATAACATTCAATATATTCCATTTTTATTTAAATGTCACAACAACGACAACAATGACAGTTGGCAAAAAGCTTTTTTGGATTGTCACATTATTATTATTTTTTTATATTTTATAAATATTATTTTTCATTGGACCTATAGTGCATTTATAAAATTTCTGCTGTTGCTTCAGCAAAACTATTTAAAAATGTGTTCACAAAGGGTGACAACAAGATCAAAAACACCATTTCTTTTTGTTTTTCTAGAAAATAATTTTATTTCACTTATCACAATAACCTGCTTTTTACGCTCATATAAAATATCTTGAGTGTGTATGTGTGTATAGGTATAATATATATTTATTATAAACAGTTGCAAATTTTATATTTTTGTTTCTGGATTAATTTTTTCTCTATAACAAATACATGCAAACAACTCCACAGTAGTAAACAAAGAGCTTTTTTTTTTGCAAAGCCTGAAGTAGAGCAGCCCTTCTCTTTAAGTAGTTTCTGGGACCATACTTGGGATTGAGGTTCAATTAAAAATTATAGCATTTCATTTTGGAAAAATATAAAGATAAATGTTTGCTAAAATACAAATTTATGATTTTATAATTTTGGAATTATTTTATATATTTTTTTTAATTTTAAATCCAACACTTTATTTGTTTAGATTTATGATTTTTAAAGTTAAATGGATGGACTTTGTTCTTTCATATTGTGTTCTTTGTTTAGTTTTCTCTCTCTTATTCTTATATTCTGCCTTATTAGTTATTTTTAAAGGTTATTAAGTTTTAAATCATTTCATGTTTTGCTCTCCACATTTAAAGAGTCACTTGGTCCACACCTAGTTAACAGAAATTTGTATTACTACGGGCTTCATTTCCAAGTCGCTTCACACAGAGGATAGAGTTTGAATACATTTCTACCAGATTTTATTAGTTAAAACAATACAGAGCAATTTTATCACCAGGTTCCCAACAGGGCTGCCAACCATCTGTAATTATGGTATGCATACCAAAATATGACATGCTTTAAATGTGTAATGCTTACGACTACTTAATTTGATTAAAGTGTGATATGTTTTGATTCTGTCATTACTAAATGCTACCAATCCCTTTAGAACTAAGTTATGGACAGTCCAAATTATGTTTAAACCAAAGTGAGCAGAAGAAAACTGGTAGAGTGTGAGGTAAACAGCAGCATTCTATTTGCATACTTTTCCTTCAATACTGCATGAGCCATGAATGCTCAGAAGAGGTCAAGATTAGGAATGGAATGTTTATTTGTGCAGGCTCTATGTTACCTGTCATTGCTTTGAGCAGTTTGAAGCGTTAGAAGGAATGTTTTAATGTGTATTTCTTTTAAAGTGCATGAGCTGTGGGTGCATTAAATTAATTACTTGGATAGTTGAAATACAGACTAAAAATTTACTGTACAAGTATTTATGAATGATATTGTAAACATAAATGATTTATGTCAATGAAAGAGTAGGCAATTTATAAACAGATTTTCTGGCAGGAAGCTGAAAAAATGAAATTGAGTTTTCTTATGGACTCCCTTAAACTACTATGGTTCTTAGTCTTTCATTCTAAATTGTGCATGAAAGACTGCAATGTTGCTCAGAGAGGCTTGAGGTTCTTTTACATGACATAAATCTATGAAATGGGACCACCAGCTTTACTTCCTTCTGAAAGAAGCTATGCTAAGATTTTTATACCTGAAAAAAATCCATTGCTCTCTGCCATGTTTGAACTCATGACCTTGGGAACCAGAGACTAGCATGGTACTGCCAGACCATGGAGGGTGGCAACAGGAAGCTGGAGGACACCACTTTGAGCAACTGTTGGTTAGTGAGATAAAATTGTGACTGTGTGTTGTCATAGACTAATCAAAGCTTATGAGTAGAATACTCAGGAAATTATGCATTTAGAATGCTCTGTTTAACTCATATATACTGGTCTTCTTCTGCCTGCTTCTTTGATTGAACCATGACACGTATTCTCTGTATATTGCTATCTTTTTGGAAAGTTAGCAATCAGCAGTAATAGAGAGCACTTGAATTCAGTGAGCAGCATATAAGAGAAAATAAAAGCAAGCTTAAGGAACCTATTGATACGGAAATAATCAGAACCACATTGAGCTGTCCATATTATTCAGCATAAAGATGAAAGACACACAGAAAGGAAAAGCTACATGACAAATTATTTTGAAAGTTGTGGGATTATGAATGCATTAGGTAGGCTCGTATATAGAGAAGGAAGGAAAATAATTTCAAAGGAAAGAAGCAAGAAAAACATTTGAAGATATTGAAATATAAAAGTTATTAATTTGAATAGCAGAAAAAGCATTGTTAATATTTTATAACAGCATAAAAACATTTGGGAAAGGCAAAAATATACAACAAGGTGAACAAAGATGAAAGGGAAGGATTAGGCTGGTTGAAACAGGGTTATGGAGATTGGAAACACAATGGAAAGGTTTTATGTTAGGTTATTGTTTATTGTGTGGAGGCAAAGAAGATCTGGAACACATAATATTTAAATCTGATAGTAATAATGAATGGAAGAATACATACATTAGAGATAAATGGTTTTAAATGGTTAGAGAAATTGTATTAAAAGAAATTCTTAGCAAAGGCTGTAAAAAATTACTGCTATTTTTGTGAAAGATAAAAAATAAATGAGGTGGACAGTTATTAGGAATAATTAATGAGCACTGGGCTAGCAGATTCTGCTTACACAGAAATGTACAATTGGTAACATGGTATGCTATTAATATGAATCATGACATATCTGTGTCTAGATGAGCCTTTAACTAAAAATTGTCCATTATTTTGAGTTCAAAATTAATAATTTTGTCTTTTTTTGCCAAATGAAGATATGAGCATAAGTTGGGTTATGTGCCTTAAGAACATTGGATTTTACAGTTCCTCTTATTTGCCTTCTTAACAGCAGATAGAGTGTAGTTATCCTAATTGCAGCCACTCTCTTCCTGGCTGAGTGGTCAGGCCACTCACCTTCACCTAGGTAGCCTGGGTTTGATCTCAAGCAACTGCATGTGGGATTTGTGGTGGTCAAAACAGCATAGGGGAAGGTTTTTCCTGGTTTCCCCTGCCATCACATTCCACTGGTGCTCCATCTTCATTCCATGTATCAATCAGTGTCTTCACCTGTGCTGCCATAGTAGTAAAAGTGGGCGTTAAACACTATAAAAACTTCTTTTTTTATCACGAGGAATAATGATATAGAACATAATTTCATTTCTGCAGGTTCAATTTTTCTTCAGTCTGTTTTATTTATTATCCAATTCATGCCATCACATGTTAACACTGGTTCTGTTGCTGTTTTAGAAGAATCTTGCTCTCTCTACTGACATTAAGCCAAATATTAAATAATATGGGGAATAAAGGGAAACGCACTTTAACCCCTTGGTTTATTTGTATTATTCAACATTTTCCATACAATTGCCAGTAGTTTCACCAATAAAATACCCAATCTGCACATCCTATACTAAGCAGTCACAGGGTGTTAAAGCATATCTCAATGGCCTTTTATGAAATGAGGTGAGCAAGACATTTTTATAATAACAAATCAGTTATGTGATAATGCAATGTAACTTGTTGGAAACACGTGTCTTTCAGATCCATATCCATCCTACTGAAGCCACAAAAACATAATTATTATGTTGTAGTAACATTTTCTATTCACTGTTCTACATTTCCATTTTAATCTAGAATCAGTCTCAACCAAAAATTTATACATTCTTCAAATGCTGCATAAACATTTTATACACTTGTAATATTTGCACAATAACAACCTCCTGGTCCTTTGAACATTGCAGGTTATGTTTTCATAATTTTATTTTTTTTTTTCCTGAACAATGATCCATGATTTCTAATTCCAGCATAAACAAATTATGAATGTTTATTAAGCTGGAACCTATCTGAAGTGTAAAGACTGCTTCACATTAAGATGTTCTGAGTCTAAATCATGGTTGGGATGAACTACCTGGATGAACTTTTTTTTCATAGGTTTGCCTCAATCATAAGCGATGGACATATATACTGTTTTGTTCCTTTACCATCTGATATGACTTACCCAGCTGTTGTTGTGGTTTTATTTATTTATTTTATTTAGTTTGGTCAGTTATGAGCTTGCCCAAAATGACAAAGCTTAACAAAACAAAGGAAAGAATAAGCATATAGCAAATATAAAACAAATGTGATAGAGGAAGAATGGTACACATGCAATATACAAATTAATTAAGACACTTGAAAAAAATTAGAGAAAAGAAGTGTAAAATGTAATACATTTTTTACAAATTGTATACAAAACAATACAGAGCTCTAAAATTTAGGAATATAGATGGTGTCTTAATAACTTTAGTGAACTTTTAATTGCAAGTTTAAAAGTTCTCAAACTGATTTTAGATGGTATACCTAATTTTTTAAAATTTGAAACCAGAAGATCCTTTAGCAACTGCATCAGACTGATCACTTCTATATCCTCCAGATCATATTTGTTTTTCAACAGTTAATGGTGGGTTCATAAATTACTTTCTTTTCCCTGTTCACTTCCATAAGCTATGGTTTGAAGCTTAGCGTTGGGTTAGCTATGTGCATTTTTCTGCAGTCTTTAAAAGTGATTATGTTAATCCTTCCGGTGGAGAATGGAGAAACTTTGAGCTTCCTCATGGATTGAGAATCCTATTTCTTTCACCCTGTTAACCTTAATTATTTTAAATGTTATTTTATTACACAACCAAACTTATGCTTCAGGATAATCTGAATGCTGTCAGAGAATTCCTGCTAAATTTAATAAGTGGCTGAGGTTAACATTAGAAGAAAGAAACAAAAGAAGATTGTGAATTGGATTAAGAGATTTTTATCATGTGTTGCTGAAACTAATCAAAGTCCTTTTGATTTTGCTGAAGAAGAAATCCAGTTTTTTTATAAACAATATCTTATCTTTCATTATGCCATCATAGTTAACATAAATGTATCATAAAGCTAAACATTTTGGTGCTTACCATAATACAGTTTCTGAACCAGAATAAATGGCATCATTTTTGGCAGCCCTGATTTCCACATCCAATTAACACAATGAAAAATATATGATTAATAATGGCCAATATTTCCAAAATAGAGGCTAGTGACTATTTGTCAGAGATTAAAATATATTAAATTAAAGATTCATGAAATTTCTGACATTTGCCTTGAATTTATTATTGCCTGTTAATTGAGCTACACTCACTTGTCTGAAAAAATATATATTATAGCCTTTCATTTGTCTGGTAAAATTAGACCTTAATAATTTTCAATGCTGGAAGATAAATCAGATTTAAACAGCTCTGCACCAATCAAAGCATTTGAATTGAATGGTAATGAACATTGAAATCTGATTCAACCTTCTAACTTTAGCCTACACTTAACCAGTTAGAAAGAATTATTAGACACAAATTTTCATTTTGGTTTTATTTCCCACAGTACTATTGTGTATAACAATGGCCATAATGTTAAAATCAAACAAACTAAGTAATAACAAAATATATATTGGTTTATTAATTTCAAAGTTAGGGAAATATTGTAGTTTGTATCTTTGTCATCGCAATGAGGCTTTGTGATACCATTTTGAAAGTTTTATAATTTTCTTTTACATTTTTCAGAGAAATTATATTGTTATTATCAATTTTCTCAATTATGTTATATGTTTCATTAAGTCGGTAAACATATTTTTGTATTTTTTTGGAGCCAATTTTATTTCAGTTTTGCTGATTAAAGCTTTCATTTATAATGAACAAAAAGGTTTTATTTTACTTATTTAGTTTTTTATAATTGTTTAACATTAGTTTATGTTGGTGATTAAGTGAATTTAATAGAACCATAGCTAACACAATGAACTAAGATTTAAGTTTCATTTATTTTCTTATGTATTAAACATTTATTTAGTTTCCTGTTTATTCATACATTTATTTACATATCTATTGTTGCCTTTAGCATTGGTTACAAGACATATCCATTTTCATATTTTCAGTAAAGTTCTTCAATTCCTATTCATTTACTAAATAACCACAGCTATTCAGTTGATAGCCTTATTTTTATACATTAAAAATATTTCTTATGCACAAAATAATTATTACTACATATAAAATTTGAATGATTTGCAGTAAAGCTACCATTGTTCTCTTCAAATTTTATTTTGGTACAAAGTTTTAAAATTATGGGCAAAATATATTTGCCAAAGCATGAAGAAAAAACAAAAACATTAGGCTGTGGTTTCAAAGTTGCAAGAGTTCTTTGAAACTGTAATTTTTTTGTTACATACAGACATACCAACCAGGGACAAAGAACACTGTTTGCTTCCTTCCTTCTTTCAGAATATAGTGTATAATAATTTTCTAGGATTCCAGCGCTGCAATAACAAATGCTATGATCTCTGTAGTCCTATTATGAACAGCATACTGCAACAAAAAGAAGAAAAACAGAGCAACATTAACTTTTTATTATATTTTGGAATCTGTATTCTGTACATATATTAAAGTTATTTGTTGTTCTTCTGAGATGGTTACAGTTTAATAAGAACATGTACAAAAGGAAAAAATCACAATACTAGGTTTCCCATTTAAGCTCTGCTTTACAAAGTATATCTTCTTAAACAACTAAATTACTGGATGACAGTTTATATATAAAAAAACCCTTAGATTAATGTATGCAAAAGTGAAGGATATTTTATTTTTAGGTGTTGGTAATGTCCATGATGACACTTAATTTCAATTTTCGTGCTAAAATGATTGTTTTCTTTGTTTGGGATCTAGTTTTTGTTGTGTATGCTTGTCCGTTTATCGCATTTCATAATGTTGGCAATGGAGCAAAGTTCAAACATAAAGTTTTGTGTTTTGTTAAATCTCCCTCAGAGACATTGAGAATGATGGAAGAAGTTAATGGTGAAGCTGTGATGAAGAAAACTCAAGTGTAAGAGTCACTTAAACATTTCAGTCAAGATTTTTAATGCTGAAGAAATTACTGTAAGGGCACTATGACATGTGTGTATGTGTGTGTGTGTATATATATATATATATATATATATATATATATATATATATATATATATAATATTTGATGGTAAACAAAGGAAGTACAGTTAGTTAACAGAGTGCGCCGAAGGTGTCAAAAGGAATGATTATTGTGCTATATATATCAGTGGGCATTAAATTATACAGTAAGTATGTTAAACGAGCGTGTTCAGTAATTGTATACAATGCCCCATCACAGTGTTGCTGACACTACAGTAGGTGAGGTATAATACATCCGATAAATATTGACTGTTGTCTAATGTCAATGGCATAAATGAAAGTCAACATACATGCCCACTGTTTATAACATTGCGTGACGGACTGTGCCATGCGCTCGATCCACGCAACTCCCCGCGGCCCCTCAGTAATCTACATTCGTTAGGCAACAGCAATACTAGCGACACCACCGTCAGGAGTAGCCTAAACTGGAACGGGCTATACGTCTTTAACGTTCTGTGAATAGCCCTTGAAGTTTTCTTCACTCTGTTTTGAATTTCGTATAATATAGTAACTTATTTTAGGGAAAATGTAGAGCCCATTAAAGGATTCAATTTGTGTCAAATAATTATTTCTTGCATACGCCATTTTCGAAATGGTTCATGGTGCATGTCTCAAATATGTAATGGCTTCATCTGATGAGAAGTTGGAAAGTTTCCGATTCTGTGTTTTATTTAGCACGTATGTACCTCCACTGCACATAGTAGATTGAGAAGATATTGTATTCCACCCAAAATTGATATCTCTAAAAATTCATGTTTTGAGACCCTGAATAAAAAAAACGCAGAAAAATGTCCGCGTACGCGTGCGCGTGTATGTGTGTGTGTGTGTATGTGTGTGTGAACATCATAAATCAAAACGAGTAGGTTAAATGCTAACCTTGGTATTTAAATTCAGTACCTTTCAAAGACAAAATTCCCTCATCCCAAACATCCGCTTACATGGAAAAGTTTACGAAGTTTTCGATTTTCTCAAAAATGGTTGTAACAATTTCTATTAAAATGTCTTAGGTATACTAAAATACCTACATACCAAATAACATGTATATCTTGAATTTTCTGAAAATAGCTCGTGAAGTCTTCATATGGAAGGAATTTTTTATTATAACATTCTTGTATAACTGGTAAAGTTAAGCGATAGATGAACACGTGCTGCTTAAAAAATGTATGTATTTTTAAAACACACAATTTATTTGAAATCATTTTGTGTGTGGAAGCCATTTCCGAGATCCTATCCGCTATTAATGCTTCCTATCTCTCAATACTTAGTCATTCTTAAAATCCTTTCGATGTTCATTTGTTTCTCGCGATTGAACGCAAAGAGGACAACATAAAGCGTCTAGTCATTCAACATTTGTTCATCGCTATTCCCATTTTATATCTATTATCTCAATTAAAATGAAGTGGATAGAAAAAATGATATGTTCCATTCACATACATTTTTGTACCTATCTACAAACAAAGCATTCTTACAAAGTCTTATTCTTTTATCTACTTATGCTAATCGAGATAAACATTAGCAGTCATGGTCGTATTACTTGCTTCCTTGTAAGTAGAACGGAAATAAGGAACTACACTTGCCTAAACCGACAGCTAAACCCTTTGAAAGGTGGTCGGTATGTGAAACAACTGAAACTTGGCTCTCTTTGCATGAAACGAATAGCAAATTCCCGTTTGAGAAAAGCTTAAGCATTGCAAAATGAAACTAATGACACGGAATATCTCTGAAATTGTTAACAATACAAAAAAGAATAAACAAATTATAGCTAACATAAATTTTGTGTTTTCTAGATTTTCTGAGTAGTAAATTTTTCCATTTCTTGCGATTTACCAGTTATGCAAAAGTCACTCAGAATGAAGAGGACTTTAGAGGCTACTCCCAAAAAATTCAGAATATACATTTTATTTGCCATGTAAATATATTAATATATGGTATTTCATAAACATTGTTAGAACCATTTTTGAGAAAATCGAAAACTTCCACATATCTTCCATGTAAAGAGTAATTTGGGTGGGGATTTTCATTAAAATGTTCGTGTCGCATCCTTGGGAGACATTAAACTTAAATACCAAGTTTGATATTTAACCGACTTTTCGCTTTTGAGTTTTGCTGTCCACACACGCACATGCGCGGACCTTTTTCTAAAAATGATGTTTTTATTATACAGGGGTCCTCGCAACATGCATTTTTTAAAAATTTCAGAATAGCATTTTTGAATGGAATACGATACCTTTTCTAGCCACTATGTAAATTGTACCGGGTGGAAGGGAAGTCATTTCATTAATTTAAACCAGTGATAGATGTCGGTATCTGGAATGCATTTTGTTTCTGATCATTTCCTACGTTTTTTTTTTTTTTTTTTTTTTTTTTTTGGTGAAAACAAGAGACAGGCAAGCTTGCAACGCTGCAGGTTGTGTGGGTGTCACTTGCACTAGGGCAGTACATAAACAAAACGCCTCACTGCTGATATCACACCACTGTAGGCCAATCAGAATGCCAGTTGCACGCGTTATCCCCCACCCTGCGTCGTGTTTGCAAGCGACCGACGTGTTTACATCCAGAAGCCGGTTCAGAAACCTAACCAACCTCAACGCAACGTTACCGAGCTACTTTACGTTTGAAAAAGCTGCTCGGAATATTCCTTTAATGCTTGTAAATGATTAATTAATTCGAAACTCTGTGTGATGTCCCATAATTACTACCGAAACTGTCAGAAATACGTTACTCTACGCGTCTTACAAGTAATAACTTTTCTTACAACGCTTCTAAATAAATGTAGATCGTGTTAGATTATAGTAACAAGTCCCTGTCTGAGAAATATTGGGTGTTAAATCATCCTTTTCATAGAAGTAGTGACTCGAGATATTGTAATCGGATTAGCTCCTCTTCAGCCGCCGCAATGATGGCATTTAACTGTCAATATTGACCGTCTTTATTGATTCATTCTGTCAACACCGGCCTTTCTCTTCCCTCGGTTTCCCATTTGGATATGCTCATCAAGGATTTTAATCCGACAAACACTCGAATGCAGTGTTCCTAATGAAACCTCGTTCTCTTGAAGGTAGAAGTAGATAACGGTTACTAACAGGGCCCACTATTCTCTGTCTCTATCTGTCTCTCAGCAGAAAGTTATGTGTCCACCATCGTGGTGTAATGAATGGCATTCAGCCCATACGGCTTAAATTCGAACATCTGTTGGATTTAGTTCTCCGTATAAGGCCTTTTTACGTTCTCTACTTTGTGCACAGTACGTAGGGTCTGAGAGGGTGTTTCATTGCACTAAAAATTCAATAGCTAGGTTTAACTGAAAATACACGTTTTAGGGTCCCATGAATCTAAAAAAGGAAATTTTACTTTGAATAATGAAACTATTTTCCGGGCTTGTAGGCCGTGGTCCATTGGATCTTGAAGTTCCCGACGTTTCACCAAAGGCTGCGCTTGGCATCTTCACAGGTGATACGGTGACTGGTCAGAACCATATTTCAAAAGCGATATTTAAGCCATATACAGGCTGTTCAAAACGATATCAAACGAAGATAGCAGTCGATAGCTTACACTTTGACTTGTCCGAAACTTGAAGTCGCAACTTTCAAACGCTTCTATTTAAATTTTTTTGTGTTTAAAAATGGCACACATTTGGGATTAGGCAGCGAAGGAACAACGGTTGTCATATGCTACGTAAACAACCTCAGAACGTGTTATACGAAACACATAACCAAAGCCACTGCTACGTTTTCCATTACTAAAGTGACCAGTGCCGCACCGGCATGTCTATCAAACCACCCCTACACCACGGGACTGGTAGCGGACCTTCGCTACCAACCGGCATCTCTCTTGGAGTGGGCCAGACACGTGCCATTTGGTTATGTGCGACTGCCTAATCCATGGTAATTTTATGGCTGTTTTTGTATGTGCCGAATTTAGAGCTGAAAATTATATTCATGTATCACGTACGGTATGACCAACAAGGTGCACATCTTCGTTTGGTGTCGTTTTGAAACACTGTATAAGCGCACTCTCCGCAAAATTCATTCGAGCTCTGACCAGTCACCGGATCACCTGTGAAGATGCCAAGCGTAGCCTTTGGCGAAACATCGGGAACTTCAAGACTCAATGAACCACGATCTACATGCCCGGAAAATACTTTCATTTTTCAAGACGCCGTCCGCGAAAGCCTGTTTACACTTTTACTTTCTCTACACGTACTATGTACATAGTGTATAGAGAAGGTATTTTAATGCAACCAAAAATTCGATACGGAACTTTCATCGGAAATACACGTTTTAGGACACCCTGCCTTAAAAAAAAGATTTTTTAGAAAAATGTCGTGTATGTGTGTGGATATGTGTGTGTGTTTGTGTGTCTGTGTGCAAAATAGCTCAAAACGAAAAGTCTGTTAAATACCAAACTTGATATTTAAGTTCAGTATCTTCCAAGGATGCGACACGAAGATTTTCAAGAAAATTCCCCACCACCAACTAACTATCCTTTACATTTAAAAAAAATTTCGAAAATGTAGATTTTCTCAAAAAATGGCTCTAACGATTTTGATTAAAATACCGTATATTAAAGATATTTAGCAGATAAATAAAATGTATTCCTTGAATTTTCTGGGAATATCCTCTGAAGACGTCTTTATTCTGGATGAATTTCTCGGAATTTTGTACAACTGGTAAAGCGTAAGGGAAAGACAAAAATTTACTACAAAAAATGTAGATCTCGTTAAAACACACAATTTATGTTACCTACATCTTTTTTCGTGGAGTTGACCGTTTTTGAGATATTTCTTGTTTTTGGTTTGTTTTAAAATACTTATACTTTTTTATACGGGAATATGTTAACTCTTGGCCACACAAATAATAGGATTTCAATCCCATAGCAACCCTATTTTAAAACATTTGACTGTTGGTTTAGCCTAGTGTATTCGCTTATTTCCCTTCTACTATAAGGAAATAAGTAACAAGACCATTTCTGCTAAAGTTTATTTCGATTAGCATGAAGTAGATAGAAGATTAAGCTTAGGTATTATCAACAATAACTTGTTACAGAGATATAGAAAAAGTCCTGTGAATGGAGCACGTCAGACTTTTATAAAAAGGCCCGTGTGGTATGTGTATGTCTGTGAACACGGTCTCTAAAAATCAGATGTGTTTCATTCATATGGCTTTCTCTAGCTGTTCCACAAAAACTTTTATTACAAAAGATTATTGTTTTATTTACATCAATCAAAATAAAACATTATCAAAATTGGCCTTATTACGTGCTTCTTTGTAAGTTGAAGGGAGATGAGGAAATGCACAGGCTATAGCGACAGTCAAATCTTTTAAAAGACGGTCGCTATTTGAAACATTTGAAATCAGTTCTCATTGCTTGCTAGGAGTAAACAAAAGAAGACGAAAAGAAAGATCGTCTTCATGTTGGAGAAACCTTTAGGTAGCTTAAAACTGAAACCAATAACTCAGAATATCTAAAAACTGGTTGCCTCTATAAGAAACATGTGTGTCATAAATTAGGTGTTTTAATGAGATCTACAGTTTTGTGTAGTAATTTTTTGTTTATCTCTTATGGTTTAGAAGTTATACAAAACTTATACAAAGGCACCAGAATGAAGAAGGCCTCAGACACTATCCCCAGAAAATTCAAGATATACATTTCGTTTGTCAAAAGATATTAAACACATGGTATTTTTAATAAAAGTCGTTAGAGCCATTTTTGAGAAAATCACAATTTTCAAAAATTGTTCCATGTAAAGGTAGTTGGAGGTGGGGGATTTTCTCGAAAATCTTCGTTACGCATCCTTGGAATATTCTGAACTTAAATGCCAAGTTTGTCATGTCGTTTTTAAGCTATGCTGCACGCAGACACTCACAAACACACAAGGGATTTTTTCTAAAAAGGTTTTTTTGTTATTCAACGGTTCTCAAAACATGTATTTTCGCTGAAATCTCGGTATCGAATTTTGGGTGAAATATAATACATTATATATCCACTATGTACGTTGTACATACGTGCTAGAAAAAGTAAAACCGAAAAATCGGTTACATACCAAACTTGATATTCCAAGGATGCAACACGAAGATTTTGAAGAAAACCCCCATCCCAAACTATCGTTTACATGGAACAATTTTCGGAAAATTTCAAAAATTGTTCTAAAAAGTTTTATTGCAGTACCATTGTTACAAATATTTACAAGACAAATAAAATATATAGTTTTAATTTCCTGGGAATAGCCCCTGAAGTCCTCTTCATTCTGAATGACATAATTGGTAAATCGTAAGAATTAGACCAAAAATTACTGTACAAAAATGAAGATCACGTCAAAATACACAATTTATGTGAAATACATTCTTTTGGTGGGGCGGGGGGGATCAACTGTTTCCGAGAAATTCCTAGTTATTCTCGATTTGGAAATATTTCAGTTTGTATATAAGCTTTAGTTCAATGAGGTGTATGCTTAGAGGGCCATAAATAAGACCCTTTAGAATCCCCATTTAAAGCACAGAACCCTGTGTTCTAGATAGTCCTTGCAGCCCTTTATATCATTTTCTCGATTCTTCTGTTGTTATCTTTTTATTTTCCTAATCTTTTTATTTCTTTTAAATTAATGGACAAGTTCTATAGCTTTCTGGGGTTATTTGAAAAGTTCTCTTTGACGTGACGTATTTTTTTGTCTACGAGGAAGGTTGAACAAGAAGTCATGCTGCTAAAGAAGCCTTTGCTAGAGCTCAGGCGAAGCTTCATGACAGAGAACCCATTAATCTGAAAAGATCCCTAATTTTATGCTTAAGCGGACGTTTGTAGAGGGATTTGATGGCTGTTAATTCCACGCCACTTGCCCCAGGAGGTGCGGCTCGATCAGCAGTTGTTTCCTTCTCACGACCAGCGCAGAAATTCCTCGTTAGGATGCATCTGTGGTTAGCACTGTTTGAATGTCTTAAATGCCTGAGCTGTATTACTTTCTCTACACGTACTATGTACATAGTGTATAAAGAAGGTATTGTATTGCACCCAAAAATTCGATACCGAGATTTCACTGGTAGTACATATTTTGAGACACCCTGATTTAAAAAATAATCATTTTTAGAAACATGTCCATGTGTGTGTTTGTGTCTGTGGGCAGCGTAGCTCAAAAACGAAAATTCAGTTAAATACCAAACTTCGTATTTAAGTTCAGTATCTTCCAAGGATGCGACACGAAGATTTTCAAGAAAATCCCCTACCCCAACTACCCTTTTCATGGAACATTTTTCGAAAAATTTGATTTTTTCCAAAATGGCTCTGACGATTTTGATTACAATATCTTGTGTTTAAGATATTTTTATGACAAATGAAATTATATCTTGAATTCATTCTGGATGACATTTCTATAACTGGCAAACCGTAAGAAATAGATAAAAACAAAAATGTAGGTCTTATTAAAACACATAATTAATGTTATATGCATTTTTCTGTAGAGTTAACCATTTTCGAGATATTCCGAATTATTGGTTTCTACTTTAAGCCGCTTAAACTTCTCTCAAACGGGAAGACATCTTTATTCTCGTTTGCTTGCTTACTCCTGGTAAGCAAAGAGAATGGAATTTCAATTGTTTTTTTCACATAGCCGCCGGCTTTTAAAGCATTTTACTATCGCTTTAGCCTGTGCATTCTCTTATTTCCTTTCTATTTATAAGGAGGCAAGTAATACACCTAATTCTGCTTATGTTTATCTTGATTAGCATGATGTAACTAAAAGATTAGTCTTTTGAATAAAATGTTTGTTTGCGGAACAGCTAGAGAAAGTCATGTGAATGAAATACATCATATATATATATATATATATATATATATATATATACTTACATATTTTGGCCTATAATATTGTTATGCAAGACCTGAGTGTAATGGACCATTTCAAAATATAAAAACAAGATGTAGTCATTTATTCGCCAATGGTTCACTGATTACGGGAAACAGAACGTTGGTTCTGGAATCTATTGCAATTTTTCAAATTCTATTCTTCAACAAGCAAATTTACAACTTATTTTAACGAAGAACTTGGGACTGTGTGCATAGCATTTTTTTCAGTATTAATCGGATTTACTTTCTGCTCGGTGACACCAACGAAAATATAAAAATTAGCTCAAAACTCTGAGCAGTCAAATAAAAGAAATTGCAGATCTAAAAGAAGGTGGCATTTAATGTCAGTTGGTTCCTTTCCGCATTGGAATAAAATGCAATGAGAAAATAGGTCTCCGCGCAAAGAAAGGCACGAAAATATATACCTCTTTAGAAATCAGCAGCTCCTATCTCTCCACAAGACTATTATCAAAACTAAGTTTAACTCCCAAAGATTTAAATATCTACAAAACATAAAAAAGAGGAAATGCGGGCATCACTGTTGCACAGTAAAAACTCGTTCATCTAGGAAAGAAACTGTGGTAGCATTCGTCTATTGACTTGTCACGTGCTAAAAACTTACAAAACTTACACTGTGTGAATATCACTAATTATTCAAACTACAGACTCTGCAGGTAGTAACACCACATTTAACTTACAGCACTTCGAAACGTGTAGTGCACTTCAGAAACTTTGGAACGGGCAAACGGGCACTTATATCGGGAAACAAGAACACATATAATTGCTCCAAGTTTATACCAAGTTGGTATAAATAAAGAGACCAATAAGCAAATCAATTATAAAGACTACCTTATATTCCAATGTTTGCCAAATGACAATTGAACCAAAATTTTTACAAACCCTACTCGTGCTATGTATAGAGAATATATTGCAATGTACCCAAAAAAAAAGGCATTTTTAGAAAAAGGAGCGTGTCTGTCTGCGGATAGCATAATTCAAAAAAAGAAAAGTCCGTTAAATACCAATCTTGGTATTTAAGTTCAGTACCTTCCAAGGATACGACACGAAGCTTTTCAGGAAAATCCTCCCATCCCCCAACACCCTTTACAAGGAAATAATTTCGAAAAATTTTGATTTTCTAAAAATTGGCTCTAAAAATTTTGATTAAAATATCGTGCAATGAATATATTTACCTGACAAATAAAAGTTATATCCTGAATTTTCTGTGAATAGCCTCTGAAGACGTCTTTATTCTGGATGCATTTTTCATAACTGGTAAAGCGTAAGAGATAAACAAAAACTTACTACACAAAAAATGTAAATCTCGTTAAAACACACAATTTATGCTGTATACATTTTGTTTCGTGGAGTTGACCGTTTTTGAGATATTTCTTGTTATTGATTTCAGTATTAAAATACTTTTACTTTTCTCATACGGGAATGTCAACTCATGGCCAATCAATCTGATTTCAATCCCATAGCAACCCATTTTCAAACATTTGACTGTCGGTTTAGCCTAGTGTATTCGCTTATTTCCCTTCAACTTATAAGTAATAAGACGATTTCTGCTAATGTTTATCTCAATTAGCATGAAGTAGAAAAAAGAATAAGCTTATTAACAATAATTGTTACAGACATACAGAAAATCATGTGAATGAAACGCATCATATTTTTTACCGTGTATAACGGTTCAGTATGCGCAGTTTAAGCTCACATACCAATTCACAATTATTACCCTCTAGAACACCTTACACTTTCAAACTGTCTTTTGTCTCACCAAACACCGCGCAGTGTTGTAGGCGGGAGGGGAGGCAAGAACGAATAAAAAGGAAAGAGGGGGCTGCAATGCTGTTGAGACAGGAATGCAGGAAAGTAGAAGGAAATTGCGTAACTTTACGGAATCCCCAAGCAAACACTTCGTTTGTACCGAAGTGTGCAGGAGCTGCCGCACATTGAGCGGAAACGATGTAAAGGATGGTGCTCAGGGTGCAGCTTGTTGGAGGCCCTGGCTACACCCTGAGGGTTTTGAGTATAAAATTAGGAAGGATTTATTATGTATCTTGTCGTTGCATCCGTTATTGATCAGGAGACTTCGGAGATCGTTATTGACTTCACCCTTCTGGCGCCAGGGACCTCTGAAGTTTTCAACCGGATTTTGATCCAGCTGGTGTATTTGTAGATAGCTACAGAGTGGATTTACATTTGTAGATTTCGTATGAGTTCGTGAGTCTTAAGTCAAATTAATTTTTATTTATAGATGTTCTTTGATTGGTGTGGTTCTTAGCGTTCTATTTTATAATGAGCATGAAAGACCTCACAATTTGGTTCAGAGGTCTCTTTTATCAAGCTTAAGCTTCTTTTATGTGTTGTGCATCTATGACACGGACCACTGGTTTACTTCTCTTCCTAAAAAAGCCATGCCATTAATTTTTACATCCGAAAAATCCTTCGCTTTTCGCTGGGTTTGAATCCGCTCCTCTCTTAGAAACCAGAGGCTAGCATTTTACAAGACCACTGAGGACGACTTCTGGAGTCTTGTCTTCACTGTGTAAAGACCGCGTTGTAGCATCGTACTTTCCCTGGAGTTGTGCTGTGAGGGTGGCAGCGCAATCTTCATGGACCAGGGTCTCGAAAGACCTGGATCCCCTCTCTCCACAGGGGAGGCTGTAAAGTCGGCGGCTGAGATTGCCTCGGCTGCGATGGAATGTGGGGCACCGTGTCTGATCTGGATACAGGTTGTTGCCAGTACATGTGGTGCATGCACCAGCGGCGGTTCCTTAAATTATGAGCTGTGCATTCTGAAGTTAAAATTTCGGCATCACAGGAGGTGACAGGGGCAGGAAGAAGTATCATGTCTGAAATTACAGTAACAGCGGCAGAGAATATGACATTCAACTCGGCTCGCCTCCATGCACAGAAACGTCCATAACAATGTCGGACTGCCCTATTCCAAATTCCAGTCGGTGCTGCTCTGAGCGTTGAAAGCATGAATTGTCTTCATTGTTTAAGAGCATTACTGCTGAGAGGTGTGGAAGAAATTGACTGGAAGATCTCGGGGAACCCATAGATGATAGAGGGATAACGGCCATTTGTAGAAGTAGCAATTTTGAGGGTGGTGCTGGTGGTGGTGCGGTTCCAAATAGTTGTGGCTCTGTGACTACTTTGGTGGTTCCATTTGCTTATGCTGGTGGCGCTATGGCGGAGGAGGTTTCCGCATAAAGTGCGGCTTCCGCCACTGGAGTTGTGTAGAGAACTGAACCTACCCGGCGGGATTGATGTAGTCTTCTTTCTTTTCATCATTCCTCTCGGTCACCTGTCTCTTTCTTCTCACCACGCACAAATGTTTGTTATCAGTAACCAAACTGAATGCTTCAGCCGGGATCGTCTAGCGTTCGAGAGGTCGCGGGTTTGATCCCCGTCTGACTTGGTTTTTTTGTGTTTTTTTTTTTTCCTGGTCACCAGGCTAATACTGTGGTAGTTTTTCTAATACTAGGAGCTTTTTCGGACCCTTATTCCCCATTATTTCATCTCATATTGGCTTTCGGTACACAGGACTTGATTGGATAGTTTGGTGGTATGTGGTGCACGGTGGATATGCACCGTGTAACTGCTTTCTCCTCCTCTACCACGAAACTAGGCAGTTTGGATCTGTTCGTCAGAAGGAACGCTGGGAGGTGCCTGCAGGAATATCTCCATTTGTGAATTTCAGGGACTCCGCAATACCCGCACCTGCCACAACTTGTTCCGAGCAACAAACCTTCATTTCTCCGAAGGTCGGATGCAGCTCAATAGGCTTCTGGCCGCAGTACTTACTTCCTTCTCTGCCCCATGCGAAAAGAAAGAGGAAAAATACTTCCAGTAAGTGTTGCCAACACAAATTTAGTTGCAGGTTTAAATTAAAATTTGCAGTGAAACATATCCCCAGACATATTTGAACAGCTACTGATATAGTAACAATCGTACGGTTAGTGTGCACTAGAAATCAAAGTAAGAATGGCGCAACTATGAAACGCATCCGTTTCCAAACCACATCTTCAAATTAATGAACAGCATCATTTTGAAGAAAAAAATCTGATGTGTTACACTCACATGACTTTCTCTAGCTGTTCTACAAACAAATTCTAACAAGAGATTATTCTTTTATCTACATATTCGAGATAAAAATGAACCGAAATAGTCTTATTATTACTTGCTTACTTCTAAGCAGAAGAGAAATAAGGAAATACACTAGGCGATAGTCAACATTTTTAAAAGTTGGTATCAATGTGAACAACTGAAGTTTGGTTCGTTTTGCATTGCCAACAGGTGATTCCGTTTGAGTAAAGTTGAGTAGTTCAAAATTGAAACCAATAACATATTTTTCAAATGCAAATTCTACAACAAAAAGGTATGTGACATAAATTGTGTGTTTGACGAGATCTACATTGTTTTATAAATCAGGTTTTTGTCTATTTCTTACGATTTACCAGTTATGCAAAATTAAAAAAAATCACCCAGAATTAACAGGTCCTCAGAGGCTAATTACCGAAAATTCAAGATATACATTTTAGTCGCGACTTAAATATCTTTAATATGCGGTATTTTCATTTAAATCACTAGACCCATTTTTAAGAAAACCTAAATGTTGAAAATTTGTTCTATGTAAAGAGTAGTTTGTAGAGGGGGATTTCCTTGAAAAGCTTCGTGTCGGATCCTTGGAAGATACTATATTTAAATACCAAGTTTAATATTTGACGGTCTTTTCGTTTTTGAACTATGCTGTCCACAAACATAAACCCTGCCCTGTTTTAAAAATGCTCTTTTTGGATTCAGGGGGTCTCAAAGCATATTACCAGTGAAATCTCGGTATCGAATTTTTTGGTGGAATGTAACAACTTCCTTTAGTTCTATTTTATTTTGGTCACTTTAACAACTCGGTCATATCGCGACTATGGAGTTCAATTAGCGCAGAGATTATCGTCCGCAGATAAATTCATTTTTCTCCCAATGTTGGATGACTGCAAGGAAACAAATGTAAATATATACAAAAATCTGATGTGTTCCATTCACATGACTTTATCTACATCTCTGCTAAAAATTATTGTTAAAAACTTATTATTCTATTTACTTCATGCTAATCGAGAGAAAATAGCAGAAATGGTCTTATTCCTTGCTTCCATGTAAGTAGAAGAGAAATAAAGGAGTACCACAGGCTAAACGATAGTCAAAAGCTGGTTGATATGTGATTGAAGTTTCTATGTTTGTATGGACAGAAGTTGACAAATTCCCATATGAGAAAAGTATAAGTATTTAGTAGCTAAAACCAATAACAAGGGAAATATAAAAAATGATCAACTCTACGAAAAAATGTATATAACATAAATTGTGTGTTTCAACGAGATCTACATTTTCTATTGTATAAGTATTTGTCTATCTCTTACGGTTTACCAGTTATGCAAAATTCTTCAAAATTTATCCAGAATAAAGTTGTATTCAGAAGATATTCCCAGAAAATTAAAAATATACATTTTATTTGTCATGTAAATATCTTTAATATACGATATTTTAATCAAAATCGTTATAGCCATTTTTGAGAAAATCAAAATTTTCGAAAACTTTTCTATGTAAAGGGTAGTTGGGGTTGGGGATCTTCTTGAAATCTTCATGTCGCATCCTTGAAAGATACTGAACTTAAATACAAAGTTTGGTATTTAACAGAGTTTTCGTTTTTGAGCTATGCTGCTCAGACACCCACACAAACATTTTTCTAATTTTTTGGGTTAAGGGGTATCAAAACATATATTTCCGGTGAAATATTGGTATCTAATTTTTTGGTGCAATACATACCTTTTCTATACACTATGCACATAGTACGTGTAGAGAAAGTAAACATCTAAATATATAACAGAATGTTATTTTTATAGGTCCTTCCGTTTATTATTTTTAAAATCGATATATGCAAGGAATTAAATATTATTAGTGAATCAGTTTAATGCTTTTGTTATCAAGTTTGGGCCTATGGGAGAGAAAGCTGAGACGGGGATATTTTTATTTTCTGTCTACATTTACTTAAAACAATTCTGGTCCGATCTGTAACATCAATACAATGGCCCCTTTTGAGTAAGGTCTACCATTAAGGTGTTTACAATACCTTTAAGATACCCATGGAATGAATGTTAAGCTTCCACGAGAATTTGGCAAAGCATTTACTGTTCAAGGCCAGCTGACCATACGCTATCTCTATGATTTCTTTGTTACGTAACTTCCAGTGGCCAAACTGGGTTGATACTACTTTTCTCGGTCGCTGCATGATGTGATAAGTCCCAAAAGCGCTGTGTGCTACAAGTTAAAGGTTTCGGATTGCCCGTTACAACATCAAACAGGTATCGGTAATGAATTCCCCGACGTGCAGTACGTGCGAATCGATGGGGATTAATTCCCATTGGAGTATTCGGTCCTGCTAAACACCAGGTGCTGCCACTCCAGATAAATAACTTGATTCTTTTCTCCTAACACAATTACAGTCATCCTCTTTGTTTACTCGCTTATTATGATTTGTAGGACCAGAAAAAAAAAAATAGGGTTAGCTTAAAAATGCCGCATCGTCAAAATTCTAGTCTTCATGTGGTTCAGAAACTGTCAACTCACAAATAATATCATCCTCTACTGCAGCTTTACACCGAATTTCGGTCGTTGGATGTAAACAATAGATGAATAAAACTCTGATGTGTTCTATTCACATGACTTTCTCTACACCTCTGTAACAAATTGTGTGTTAAAAATTTATTCTTCTATCTGCTTCATGCTAATCGAGATAAACATTAGCAGAAATGGTATAATTACTTGCTTTCTTTAAGTAGATGGTAAATAAAGAAATATGCCAGGCTAAAGCGATAGTCAAATCTTGTAAAAGCTGGTTGCCATGTGGATGAAATCCGTTTCTTTGCATTTCCAGGAGTTGACAAATTCTCGTATGTGAAAAGTTTAAATATTTTAAAACTGAAACCAACAAAAAGGAATATCTAGGACTGCCTGTGGTCGAGTGGTCAGCGAGCTGACTTCTGACCCGGAGGTCGTGGGTTCGATTCTCGGCTGGGGCGGGAATTTTTCTTTAACCAGAATTATCCTTATCCCCCACAGAGTCTGGAAGTATGCATGTGAGAGTGAATGTGTGTGTGTGTGTGTGTGTGTGTGTGCGTGAGGAAAATAAAACGTTTAAACCCAACGTAAAGAACTTGCAAAGTTGTTTCTAATGCAAAGCTCCCGATATGACCTTAGATGTTAAAGGGGGCTATATACATGAAACAAAAAAGAAAATAAATATCTAAAAATGGCCAACTCCACGAAAAAACAAGCATATGATATAAATTGTGTGTTTTAGCGAAATCTATATTTTTTGTGTGGTAAGTTTTTGGTCTAACTCTTACCGTTTATCAGCTATGCAAAAGTCAGTAAAACAGAATAAAGAGGTCCTCAGAGGTCATTCCCAGAAAATTCAATAAATACATTTTATTTGCACGTAAATATTTTTAATATATGGTATTTTAATTAAAATCGTTAGAGCATATTTGAGAAAATCAAAATTTTCGAACATTTTTCTATGTAAAGAATAATTTGGGGTGGGAAGGTTTTACTCAATATCTTTGTGTCGCATCCTTTGAAGATACTAAACGTAAATACCAAGTTTGGTATTTTACCGACTTTTTGCTTATAGTTATCGTGCTCACAGACACACAGACACACACGTGGACCATTTTCTAAAAATCTGACGTGTTCCAATCACATGACCTCTCTAAATCACTGTAACAAGTTATTGTAAAAAAGCATTTTATTCTGTCTACTTTTTGATAATTTAGATAAGCATTAGCAGAAATTGTCTTAATTTCTTGCTTCCTTGCAAGTAGAAGGAAAATAAGGGAATACACTAAGCTAAAACAACAGTCAAATCTTTTAAAAGCTGGTTGTCTTATGGTTAAAATCCATTTCTGTGCATGGCCAGGAATTTACAAATTTCCATGTGAGAAAAGTTTTAAATAAATTAAATCTGAAACAAATAACAAGGAATATCTGAGAAATGGTCAAGCCGACGATGACATAAATTATATGTTTTAACGGGATCTACATTTTTTGTATAGTAAGTTTTGTGTATCTCTTATGGTTTACCAGTTACGTAAAATTCAGCAAAATTCATTCAGAATAAAGAGGTCTTTAGAGGATATTCCCAGAAAGTTCAGGATATACATTTTATTTGCCCGTGCATATATTTAATATACGGTATTTTAATTAATATCCTTAGAGCCATTTTTTGAGCGAATAACAATTTTTGAAATTGTTGCATGGGTAGTTTGGGATGGGTGGATATTTCTCAAAATCTTTCTGACACATCCAAGAAAGATGCCAAACTTAAATACCAAGTTTGGCGTTTTACCGACTTTTCGTTTTTCAGTTATCGTGTTCACTGACACACGGACACTCACCATGGAGCTTTTTCTAATTTTTTTCCGGACTCTAAAACGTACGTTACCTGTGAAATCTCTATATCGAATGGGTGGAATACAATACCTTCTCTATCCACGATGTACATTGTACCATACTATTTGTAAAATTGTATCTTTCTCATCAATTAATCACATTGGATGAATATTAACTTCCATAGGATACACTTATGCTTAACGTATTTTTTCATTTACACAGTCAATAGATTTAGAGGCCAGAGGCTAGAGAAAGTAAAAAAAAAAAAGGATTTCCTTTTTCTGACTTATTATCCATATATTTAATAAACAAATTATGTAATAATAATAATAATAATAACCCGCCTGGGTAGTGTGATGGTAGCGTGTCTGTCTCACGTTCAAAAGGTCGTGAGTTCGAATCTCGCTTAGGGTGACTTACCCGGATAATTTTTTTTTCTCGGGGTTTTCCCTTATCCTTAGAAGACGAATGTCGAGTAACTTTAAGCTACATGGACCCCGAGATCATTTGAGCATCATTTCACCAATTTCATTCATCGTCCGATATGACCAACCAATGTAAAGGACGTTAAGCCATAATAATAATAATAATAATAATAATAATAATAATAATAATAATAATAATAATAATAATAGAAGCCCACAGCCAAACAATGAGAGAAATATGGGTTCAAAGGAAAACAAAGAGATGCTTCTAAGTACTTTGCGTAGTCCCTCATGGGCTCATTCGTGATGAAAGAAATGATAATAATTTCCTAAAATGCAAAGGCATTGCGTGCTGTATTGAACTGTTTACTGAAATTAGTCATAGGGCCACAGATGCTAAAGGTTTTCCAATACTTGAAAATGATATTCTCCGCAAAGCGGGCTATGAAAAGAAGACCTCCATTCCCACCAACGGTAGTGTGGTGGCAGCGTGTCTGTCTCACATTCAAAATAATTTGAGAACATCCTGTGGTTTACCGGGAAAACATGCGAGTCAGATGAGAAATTCAATGCTATGTCGGCATGTTGCCATGGTAGCCCGGTGGCAGAGCACCCGGCTAGAGATCAGGAGATCCATGGTTCAAATCCCGGCTATGGCTTGAATTTTTCAGTCTGACTCTACCTATCCAACTGCTATCCTACACACGGCGTTTGTGGAAAAAACAACAACAACTAATCCAGTACCAATTGACATAATACTTGGCTATGCTATGAATCCTGGGACTTAAATACTTACAGCATTGTAAGTCGCCGTTGGGTTTGTCATCTCAAAATAATTTGTGAATACCTTATAGTTTGCCGGGAAAACATGCGAGTTAGATGAGAAATTTAATGCTATGCCGGCATGTTGCCATGGTAGCCCAGTGGCAGAGCAACCGGCTAGGGATCGGGAAATCCGTGGTTCAAATCCCGGCTATGGCATTGACTCTACCTATCCAATTCCTGTCCAACATACGGCTTGTGTGAAACAAAAATAATCCTGTATACTTAGTCAAAGGGTTGTAACCAGCCACAAATGCTAAAAGCTTACCGATGCTTGAAAATGATATTCTCCGCAAAGCGAGCTATGAAAAGAAGACCTCCATTCCCAAGTTTTGAAACGTTAATTTTCCGGGTAGCACTGGCTTTAAAAAGGTTGCTCGGTATTGATTCCATGTTTACATAACGCTGTAAGATCCACCTACGTAGAAAGATGTCTAGGCGAGCGCAGTTGGAGAGTTTTTCTTCACCCAGGCGCAGATGAACTGCCGTCTCATTATCATCGCCATTCAGAGATATATGGCAAGACTTGTCTCCTCGGGGGGTTTCTGAAACATTTCCTTATCAGGGTAGTGGATGTTGCGGTACTCAACATGTTCTCTGCGGTTGGATGTCAGATGTTCCGTGGCTGGTGTCAGACAGCGCAATATCGCCTCGGTTTCTTCAAGTGACGTAGCTGCTGCCTTACTTTTGTGACAGCAAAACCTCGGGGATTTAGTGGTCTTGCCATTGCTTTCATTTTCTAACATCATTAACATATCAACCAAGTGGCAGGCAGGGAAAATTAAAAACCTTACTTATCGACTAAAGGCAGATGCTGGGCAAAAGTGGTAAAACCTCCTTACTTAGTTTTATGAATCCACTCTAAATTATTGAGGTTAGACCACTCGCCTCTCACCTAGACGGCCCGGATATACACTAGGTCGCGGGTTCAAACCCGGCGGAGGACGATCCTTAGCATGGATTTCTTCGGGAGGGAAGTAAAGTTGTTGGTCCCGTGTCGTAGATTTACGACACGTAAAGAACTCAAGCCTGATAGAGAGGCCTCTGAGCAAAATTAAGCGGTCTTTCACGCCCAATATAGAATGGGACGCTGGGTACCACGGCAGTTAAAGAGCGTCCATAAATAACACCCCATGTCTATTTTCCGACCCGGATTCGATCACAAGCAACCGCATGTGAGTTTTGTGGTGGACAAGGCGGCGCAGGTTTTCTCCGCCATCGTATTCCACCGGTGCTCCATCTTCATTCCATGTATCACCAGTGGGGTGCCGTGGTAGTAAATGCGGACTATAAAAAACCCTCTAAACCATTGGGGCCTGATAATTCCACCTGTAATTGCCTGATGGGGCATTACACAAGAACATTTTGAAATATACCGTTTTACTTTCTCTAGCCCGTATGTACGTTGTACATAGTGGATAAAGAAGGTATTATATTCCACACAAAAATTCGGTACCGATATTTCACCGGAAATATATGTTTTAAGCTTCCCTGAGTTTTAGAAAAAGGTCCGTGTGTGTCTGTCTGTGTGTGTATCTGTGGACAGCATAACTCAAAAACAAAAAGTCGGTTAAATACCAAACTTGGTGTATAAGTTCACTATCTTCCAAGGAGGCGACACGAAGATTTTCAAGAAAATCCCCCCACCTCCAACTACCCTTTATTTGGAACATTTTTGGAAAATTTTTACTTTCTGAAAAATGACTCAAACGATTTTTATTAAAATATTGTATATTAAAAATATTTACATTTCAAAGAAGATGTATATCTTGAATTTTCTGGGAATAGCCTCTGAAAACCTCTTTATCCTGAATGAATTTTGCATAACTGGCAAATCTTAACAGATAGATAAAAGCTTACTACACAAAAAATATAGATCTCGTTAAAATACATAATTTATGTCATATAGTTTTTGTTTTGTTTTTTGTTTTTGTTGTTTTTTTTAGAGCTTGCCGTTTCAGCCCTTATACTTTTCTCATACGGGAATTTGTCAACTTCTGGCATTGCAAAGAAACGGATTTCAATCTCATAGCAACTAGCTTTTAAAAGATTTGACTATCACTTAAACCTAGTATATTCCATTATTTTCTTTCTACTTACAAGGAAGCAAGTAATAAGACCATTTCTGCTAATTTTATTTCGATTAGCATGAAGTAAATATAAGAATAAGCTTTTTAACTCTAATTTGTTACAGAGATGTGGAGAAAGTCATGTGAATGGAACACTTCAGATTTTTTTTCTCACAAAGTGCGGCGGTCACATCTACTTCTCGTTATCTCTGTAATTTTTATTATTAATTATGTTTTAATATATTATTCATATTTGCTCCGGCTAGTTGGGTTCTTGGTAGAGAAAGTATATCTTAACAGGGCAAGAACGGTAAAAGGAACTGTCAGAGATAACACATTTGTAACTTTAAGTTTGAGTATTTTATTTAAACTGTCAACACGAATAAACACAATTTATATATATTTTATAATTCTCTGAGTTCCTAGTTGAAATTGTAATATATGCGTTCACTTACAAATTAAACTTAGATATCGTTTATTACATTTCTTACGTAAATGATGTATAGTACTATAGATAACAACTGAATTTACTGCCACCTAAATGTGAACTAGCTTATACAGTAAATGAGTACGAACTGCGTGGGGACTTGGTTATTTGTAGCATGTATATCGAACAACTTTGTTCTGCGAAAGCATTAACATTGTGCTCTAATTGGCTTGATTTTCCCGATACCAGTAGCGTCTCTTTTCATGAGTCAATAGAAACGATCCTACTATTTCACTTAGGCTGCAAACTCTCAGTAACTTTCCGACAACTTTCACAATCTTTATCAAGCTTACATTGTCTTTTTTAGGCCAAGGACATTCTTTTATACATTTCACCCTAAATCCCTGGCTATTGTCCACAAAAATCTAGCAAAAGGTTTCTCTTTTGTGAATAGTTTCAGCTATCTCGTCTCTCTTCAGCTAACGTCCTCTAATAATATAATCTCATTTCTATTATTACATATATTTATTTACATTATCTTGCTTATTAATTATTAACATTTTCTTGTATTCATTAGAACTGGCTCAAAAGCATTGTTTCAGACATTTAAAGTTTATCACATTTATACTTTAACATTGCAATGTTTTTGGTTTTTGGCTATTCCCCTAGAGTTTAAATTTTGTTTAAAAAGTCTGATGTGTTCCTGTCATATTACTTTCTGTAACTGTTCTACAAAATTATTACAAAAAATTTCTATGTACTTCATACTAATCGAGATAAACATTAACAGAAATGGTCTTATTACTTATCTCCTTGTAAGTATATGGGAAATATTTTAGGTGCCTAATGGGTTGATAAAATAATAGATATACAAATGAGAATCATTATACGAGCACAGATGAGGTGCCAAAAATATTATTGAATGTTTGTTATCTCAAAAGCAGTAATCTCCATAGCTACGTATTAGCACATTTGTTCTACTAATACATAAGACGGTCAATATCAGTGTTAAAGAAGCATCTATAGTCTCTACCAAGGGTAGATTTTATTACGAAACAAGCAGGCTTGCTTCTTGCATGCATTGGGTAAACAATTGACAGCAGGGATTGTTTCTCTTCCTGGTCTAGTGCTAGTTTATAAGGTCGGGAACATAAAGCAGTCCATCACGCAACATATCGACCCCTACGTTTATACCTGCGTATAAGCAATCTTTCTTATTTATAGAAAGTGGAGGAATAAGTGTTTAGTTTTTGGCAAAGTACTGCACTTGCAAAGCTCAATTTGCAGAATCAATATGCAAGAAGAAGACTGTTTCTTTCAAATTGTGTCATATAAATTAATTACCAGTATATCTGTTCATACAATGCGATTGCAACACGATTGGCCAAGTTAAGGGGATTATTTTATGTTAATAATATAATTATATTTTTTTGTTTATTTTTGGAATTTGTATGTTACGACTATCAATTACACCAAACCTATGAAAAAATGTATATATGCATATCCGAAGTATAAATGCTACTGAAAGAAACATAATAGAGCAATTGTGCCAGCAATCATTAACCAATAATGGTGTATTAATCTAAGAAAGTTGGATTACGTATTTCAAACGCAAAATATTGCATCCTGCCACAGCACTGAAGACGTTTGTTATCTTGCTTTCCGTACAGTTTGTCGCGCAGTGCAGAGTGGACGTTTCGTAAGAGCATCGGGAAAATGTTCTCTCTTTGCTTTATTAAAAAGACAGTTAGTCTATACCTAGGTTGTTAATAAATCATTAATGTTAGGAATTGGCCAGTCCGATACGTGTCAAACCGTTGCCTACTATGCCTCGCAAAACATGTAAGCCGCCAGTAAGAGTACAGGAATTATTCCTAAAAATCTGATGTGTTTCATTCACAAACTTTCTCTACATCTCTGTTACAAATTATTGCTAAAAAGCTTATTCTTCTATATACTTCATACTTTAGCACCATAGGCTAAAACGATATTAAATATTTTAAAAGCTGGTTGTTATATGATTGAAATTCCTTTATTTGTATAGCTAGGAGTTCACAAATTTCCGTTTGAGAAAAGTGTATTTTAAAACTTCAACCAATAACAAGGAACATCTCAGAAACAGTCAGTTCTACAAAGAAAAACATATGAATTAAAAAAAAAAACATATATGACATAGATTATGTGTTTTAACAGATCTACATGTTTTGTATAAGACGTTTTTGTTTATCTCTTACGGTTTACAAGGTTTGCAAAATTCAGAAAAAATCATTTTAATCAATATTGCTAGAACCATTTTTGAGAAAATCAACAGTTTCGAAAAAAAATTCCATGTAAAGAAAAGGTAGATGGGGGTGGGGATTTTTTTTTTGAGAATCTTTGTGTCACATCCTTGGGAGATACTTAACAATTTTGGTATTTAACGGACTTTTCGTTTTTAAGCTATGATGTCCATAGACACACACTGACCTTTTTTCTACAAATACTTTTTTTTTTTTTGGAATCAGGTCGACTATGTACATTGTACGTAGGTCTAGAAAAAGTAAAAAGGAATCTAAAGCTATACAGAGAATTTTTGGTGAAATCAAGATGACATACTTCGATTTCAGGATTTTAAAGTTGCCCTATTTTTTTTTCTTTCTTTTCTTTATCGAATCTTTTTTACGTTGCTTTCTTTCTTTATTTTCTCTATATATTTAATTATTTCTCTCTTTGTTCTATTTATATCTTTCTTTTTATTTCGCTCTCTTCCAACTCTTTATTTTTTCCTTTCTTTCTTAGGTCTTTTTACTAATTGATATAAAGTATAGAATATAAATTTGGAAACATAATTACCTATATTTTGATGTGTAAGTACCTATTAAAATAGATATAAAACGTCATGGTTAAGTATACAGTTACGCCAGCAGGGAGGTGTACTAAGGTGTGGTTCCATATCATTTTTGTAATAACCTGTGGGTTGAAACGGAAGGCCCATGCTTTAGAACGCGGCCCACTCAAGACATTTATTGATTTTCAGCTCTCTCACGTTGGGTTCGACCACCGGCACACTGACGTCCCTTTCCCTGGTTCGACCAGTCCTAAACTATTTTATTTACCCCTCAGTAGATCTTATCCGCGCAATGGGAAATTGGAAATTTTTCAACCTCCGTTTATTAAATGTCCCCTCACCGGAATGATTCCCATAAATCCTACAGTTGCTGCCGATTAATGCTGGACACCTTTATAGGCAGTATAACAACATCCTGTTATCTTTTCTTTATTTCGGGTTATACCATAAAGTACCCGGCAGGATGTAACTATTATCGACGAACACGTCTCTTTGAGAACTTGTACTTTTACGTGAGACAAGTGACTTCATCATAAGAAAAACAAAGAGGATACACTTGTGAATACGAAATGAAGTCGCGAGAGAGTTGATAACTTCAGTTACTTTGGATGTCCGTGGATCCTTAAAGAGTTCATTCAAGTATACTTTGTGAAGTGTGGTATTTTATAGTACCGAATCTTTGACATTGCCGCTGCATAAGATAAAGCTGTTGTTTTACTAACATGTGAGATTCTCCATGCACCTTGGTTTATTACTTTTTCTACACGTACTGTGTACATAGTGTATAGAGAAGGCATTGTATTGCATCCAACAATTCGATACCGAGATTTCACCGGAAATACATGTTTTGGGACCTCCTGAATACCAAAAAAAGTATTTTTAGAAAAATATCCATCTGTCTGTCTGTGTGTGTCTGTGGGCAGCATAGCTCAAAAAGGAAAAGTCCGTTAAATACCAAACTTGATATTTAAATTTGGTATTCTCGAAGGATACGACACAAATATATTTTCAAAAAATCCGCCACCTTCAACTACATGGAAAAAATTTCGAAAATGTTGATTTTCTCAAAAATGGCTCTAAAGATTTTGATTAAAATCTCTTATTTACATGAAAAATAAAATGTATATCTTGAATTTTCTGAGAATATCCTCTAAATACATGTTTATTCTAGATGAATTTTGCAAAATTTTGCACAACTGATAAACCGTAAGAGATAGACAAAAACTTACCACTCAGAAAATGTAGAGCTCGTTAAAACACACCAATTATGACATGTACAATTATTTTTTCGTGTAGTTGACCGTTTTCGAGATATTCCTTGTTATCAGTTTCAGCTTTAAAATACTTACTTTTCTCATACGGGAATTTGTCAACACCTGTCCGTACAAACAAAGTTACTTCAATCACATAGCAACCAACTTATGAGAAATTTGATTATTGCTTTAGCCTTTGGTATTCCCTTATTTCCCTTCTACTTACAAGGAAGTAAGTAATAAGACCTTTTCTGCTGACTTTTTCTCGATTAGCATTAAGTAAATAGAAGAATAGCTTTTTAATAATAATTTATGTAGAGATGTAGAGAAAGTCATGTGAATGGAACACATTCAGATTTTTTTTATAGGACAAGCTCTTCTTACAAAGCTTATTTTCCTACCTGCCTTATTTTAGCCGAGAAAACATTGGTTACCAGGATGATACAGGAGATTGAAGCAAGTCACATTTTTACTTTCTCTGCCATTTACGTATTAGTAAATAGGGAAGTATTGTCCGTAACGCGTATCTCATCTGTCGGCAATCGTGTTTATGCTACTGATTTTGCTTCTTGGAGTTTTCGAAGTGATGTGACCAGTGATAGCTGCATTTTTTATAGAGTGGACCACATTCAAACAATTACTCGCCTTGTTTTGTGACAAAAATGTAACACAGAAGAATGCAGGTAAAGGTAAAGCGTACCCCTTTTATCGTAGTAGAAAAGGCTGTTCAAACTCTACTTGACTGAGTCAGAATACTCGCGCGTACTAAGTAGCTTTCCCTGGAGCCCGGTTGGAGAGGGAGAGTGATAAGCAACTCGTCACGGGCACAAATTGTTGCTCTTGGAGCTTCATCACAACACTTCATTTAGCCCTGACGATAGCTTGCCCTTAATGCTGAGCTGTATTGCACACTGCAGGCAGATTCCTGTGAGTCGTGAATAATTTGCGCACCCTAGCTGGAACAACCTATTATAGATACGAAGTCTACAGGGTTATTCTACTTTAATAAACTGAACCTAAACTAAACCCAGTAGACCGTATACATGGTAAATATTGATTTAATTTTTATTTATTTTTCTTCGAAGAAAAAACAAAGCTTGATGTTCTTGCTTCTGTACTGGGATGCCTTGTGTAATGGGTAACATATTCGATTAGTAAAATGTACTTAACATATTTTATGCACATTTAAAGTGGCTTAAGACCTAACCAACCGTTTCTCTACACTATAGAATGTGCTGCTGCTTTTTACTGCTCCTGTATTTTAAACACATACTCACAATGAGGTATGTAACGGTAGTAGAGTAGTAGTAGTAGACTTGTCATAGTATAATGTATCTTATGTGACGTATAAAAGAATAAAACAGTAACGATAGCTGTAACGAGGGCCTAATACACTGCTTTATTTTCAGCCATCCATGATGTGCTATTATGTTGTCAATAGCCAGCTCGACAGTTTAGCTCCTGGTGAAACGACAGGACAGAGAGCTGCGTAACACATTCCTCCAGGCACTGACACTAGAGCACGGTTGCCGCTGGATGTGACACGAGGTTTACCCAGTCTCCCCTTTTGTCCGACGAGCTTCCACTTTATTATTATCCTTGTCATACGACTTAGAGTTTTGACTCGGCCAACCCGGTAGCAGCGCCGTATTGCACGTCTTTTTTTTTTTTTTATTTAACGCCCACATTTACTATTTGGCGATGACACTGATGATACATGGAATGAAGATGGAGCACCGGTGGAATGCGATAGCAAGGAAACCGGAGAACCTGGAGAAAGCCCGCCCCTGCGCCGCTTTGTCCACCACAAATCTCACATGCGGTCGCTTGGGATCGAACTCGGGCCGTTTAGGTGAGAGGCGAGTGGTCTAGCCACGGCGCGGCCAATATTGCATGTTCTATCGGTAGTACCTACGTAAACGCAAGAAGAGCGACTCTAAGCGCTGTGTTTAGCAGCAGGTATTAATGAAATATTTGATAACAGGTCCATATGAGACATATCAAGCGGCACTACTGCAGTATTTAATAAACAAAACAAGGAAACCGTTTTGTTATAATTAAGCAATACTTTAAAATACCTTTAGCACCTTTGTAGTACAAGGAAGCAACGGGAATTTCATCATTTACGTCACCACAAGAACAATGTTCTATGAATTTCTCTGTATTCGCCATCGTTGTCATCGTCAGAGTCACTGTCTTCTAAGAACTCGGTGAGCCTTGCCTGACTTTGAATCACTTGAACATGATTAATGTCACTGTTTCCGTTAGAAATGCTAGACTCTTGCTCTACATCATAGTACTGGAGTTTTTAAAATGTGTATTTACCAAGCAAGCACCCGCATTAAGTACCGGCACTCTGCAATTCAACCTACCGTTTTTACTGGTATACTACGAAACGTTAAACACAAAACACTCCACAAGATAACTACTGCAAGACTAAATTATTGTTAAGCACTTTTTTTTTTTTGTGGTAGTTTAACGTCCTTTAACCTGATTGGTCAATTCGGACGATCTCGGGGTTAAAATTGCTCGACAGTCCTCTTCTCAGGATAAGGGAAAACCCTGAAAAAAAACCTTATCTGGGCAACTCACGACCCAGGCGGGCTGGATTGATTTTGTTTACATAACTACAAGCTGACTTAAGCTTGTGAGTTTACGGTGTCAAATAAATGAATATTTTGTTTCAGGCAGGTCAAACATTGACCACAGCGAAAACTTTGAATACATGATTAATTTATTACATAATCATATAAGTAAGGTTAAAAGCACTTCTATGGTTTTAACTAACAGCGCAAGAAACACAAGGCTTTCACCGAATGCCCAGAAGGACTCATCTGCCTTTACACTACTACATTTTATCAGTAACTAAACAATTTCCGCGCGCATGTAATGTTTTAATTACTTCACTCACAGCGGTAATTTGTACTGTTTAACTAGGCAACATAAGGAGAACTGATTGCTAGGAGCGTTTATGGCGGAAAATAGGCCACGCCCTCTGAACTGAGTCGTTTGACAAACATAATAGCACTATCACCGTAAAGCTCGACCATCCCCAACACATCAGGTTGGAGGAAGAAAGGAGGAGAATGACACCAAGCGTCACAAAATTGCGCCTGCTGTAGAGCGATAGAGGTAAAGGTAGTAAAGGATAGGATATCTCTAGAAAAATGTGGGTAAACTGCAGAGAGTCACAGGCGATCGATTGGGTAGCACTAAACACGGAAATGTATGAATGACAGGATGGAAAGCAAGGAAAAAGCCAGCACATAACAGATGATGAGACAATTCCCAAAAGTGGAATGATGGTAATGTTACTGAAATGGGCTTTAGGTACTACCAACTTACCTCAGCTGATTATCAACTTTTCATGGCTATCAACAAACCCCTGTGGGGCTCCATTTCCAAGTGTTCATGCCAGGCTAACTTGTCCTTTGGTGGGCACGAAATATTGTGAATAAGGAATTTTAGGGGTCTCGAAAAGCACATGGCGAGAATGCATGTAACTCAATGGAACTATTGACAAGATGCATAAAATATGTCAGCGATGATATTATTTGGAGAAAAATAAAATGTAAACCAATATAATACGCCCTTTGTATAAACACAGAATATATGAAGATGTCCAAAACTATCTAATATTATTGCTTTTATCAAAATATGTAGGAGTTCTCCCTGGAATAGTGGTAACCGTATTTGATTTGGGCGGCTTGTAAGACACGACTAATTCAATTCGGCTGAAAGGAGAGTAAAATTGAAAAATATGAAATCAATTTTAAAGTTACTAGTAGAAAATTTAAACTTAATTTGAGTAAACTTAGCCGGCCCTTATCCACCACGGAATTATTCCAATTCTATTTTTTCTTAGAGTTCCATTTAGGTACTAATTACCGAATTAAGGACTGGCCCTTATGTGTATCCTATGGGAGCTATTTATGCTTTAGCATATATTTTGTATACTTTAAAGAAAACACTCCTTGTTAAACGTTAATCTCAGCAGTGTTATACTTTGCTCTGTTCTTAACGGCGTGTGTTGTATATCCTGTCTCATAGATCACTGTTGCTTTGATAGTAAATCTGAATAATGTCATTATTCTCGTAATTATATGCGTTTGGTTTGCACCATAGTGTGGTTTAAAAAACCTAAGTGTTACGTTCACACGACTTATCTACCTTTTCTGCAACAAAATATTATTGCAAATCTTTATTCTTCTGTCCGCTTCATTCTAATCAAAATAAACATTGGCATAAATGATTTTATTACGTCTTTTCTTATAGGTTCAAGGGAACAAGGAAACTCACTAGGCTAAAGCAAAATTCATATGTTTTAAGATGTCTCGAGTTGGCTGCTGTGTGATGGACTTGAAATTCCGTTCCATTTGCATCACCAGGTTGCAAAAAATGAATGACGTTATCTCATTTGAGAACAATATAATTATTGAAAAAATATAAATAAAAACAAGAATATCTTGAAGAGGTCAAGTCTTCAAAAACAAAACAAATGCACTTCAGTTAAATTATGTGTTTAAGCGAGATATATATTTTCCTATAGTAAGATTTTATCTCTTAATGTTTACAAGTTAAGTAAAAGTTATCCAGAATGAAGGGGAGCTTTAGAAGCTATTCCCAAAAAATTCAAGATATGCACTTTATTTGCGATATATCTTTAATATATGGTATTTTAATAAAGACTTTTAGAACCATTTTTAAGAAAATAGAAAAATCCGAAAAATATTCCACGTAAACGGTAGTTTACAATGGGAGGACTTTCTTAAAAATCTTCGTATCGCAACCTTTGAATATAATGGCACTTAAATACAAGTTTGGTAATTAACTTTTCGTTTTTAAGTAATACTGTGACAGGCGCGCATTTTTTATTCAAGAGTGCTCAAAACATGTATTTCCTGTATAATAATAAAACAGGGATAAAATATTATCCAATACAATTAAGTACTTTTTATTTCCAATTAAAAAGTCTATAATATTTAGAATAAATAACTCAAATCTTAACTTCTATATCCTTAATTGTATTAATAATCACTACGTTCTATTGTATTTGCTTATTTTTCGTTACGAGGCTTTCATATTTGATATACTATGCTTATGCATTCAGTGATGAAGATGATGATGATAATAATAGTAATAATAATAAAACTGCAGTGAAATACTATGAGCTATCGTGTTTGCATTTTTTCGTTACGACGCTTTCTTGTGTAATGATAATAATAATAATAATAATAATAATAATAATAATAATAATGATAATAATATTAATAATAATAATAATAATAATAATAGATAATAACAGTAGTAATAATAACAATGATGATAATAATAATAATAATAATAATAATAATAATAATAATAATAATAATAATAATAATAATAATAATAATATAGCGAAACATTACGTACTTTCATGCATGCATTTTATTACGGTTTCCATTTAACCCTACAGTAGGGCTAATCTCTAATGTTAAATAAGAACAGCGTGCTCACAATTACAAAGCTAGCTATTAGCGGATACTGCTAGGTGAAAAAAAATCTAAAAGGTGACTTTATATTTTTAAACCTAAAGCTCTCTAACTGAAGTGTTAAACATGTTTACATTTACAATCTGTTTGCACTGTTCCTGTGTACGAGATCAGGAACTCTAGTGCAAACCAGGAACTTCTCTCAATGAGCGAGATTCCCTCAGCGTTTCCGCTGATATGTCAGAGGAGTAGAACGCCTGCACTAAAAGTGCTACCAATCGATGTTTACTTGGATTTGCCCCGTTGAATTCTGCAGTTCTTGAAACGCACGAAGGGTTATCTGCACGTGTGAAATTCGGCGCTGTTGGGCTACCTGTTATAACTCCTCTAGAATAATGAGATAGTGTAGCATTGTTCTGACTAATAGTGCCTGTTCTGGAGGAAACTTAAAATAAAACTGCCCAATATACTTAGCAGCCAAACAAACTGGTCACGTTACGTCGGAACATGTTCAGAATACACCTTCGAGCCTGGGGGCTGCATTTCGGTGCGTCTTCCCATAGATCATAGCTATTTCCGCCCGAATGACCTGCCTCGATCTGCATGCAGGCAGCATGTGACCCTTATTTAGTAGGAAACCATGAGTAAGTGTGTGTATTAATGTGTTTGTATTTCGATGCGCGTTTCGCATTTAATCGTATCTTGTACATTTCCTAGAAACACCCGTACATCTATTGGGTTCTTATTTATGTAGATTATAAATGCTTTACTCAGATATAATTTTTTTCTATTTTTACTTTCTCTAGCCCCATATTTACAATGTACATAGGGATAGAGAAGTATTGTATTCCACCCAAAAATTCGATAACGAGATTTCACCGGAAATACATATTTTAGGACCCCCTGTATCCAAAAAGAGCATTTTCAGAAAAAGGTCCATGTGTGTCCGTGTCTGTGAACACACATAACTCAAAAACAAAAAGTAGCTAAAATACTAAACTTGATATTTAAGTTTAGTATCTTCCAGGGATATGACACGATGATTTTGAGAAAAATCCCCCCACCCCAAACTACCCTTTACATGGAACTTTTTTCGAAAATATTGATTTTCTTAAAATGGCTCTAACGATTTTGATTAAAATATCATATATTAGAGATATTTACCTAACAAATAAAATGTATATCTTGAATTTTCCAGGAATAGCTTCTGAAGACCTGTTTATTCTGGATGAATTTTGCTTAATTTGGCATAACTAGTGAACCGTAAGAGATAGACAAAACTTACTATACAAAAATGTAGGTTTTGTTAAAATACACAAGTTATGTCATATACATTTTTCTCGTGGAGCTTACCGTTTTAGAGGTATTCATTGTTATTAGTTTCAGTTGTGAAGTACTTATACTTTTCTCAGACGGGAGTGTCCGTTTTTCTTTTGTTCTACTCCTGGCCAAGAAAAGAAGCGATTTGTAATGACAATCGCATAACGACAGCTTTTAAAACATTTGACTATTGGTTTAGCCTAGTGTATTCCCTTATTTTCTTCCTACTTATACGGAACTAAATAGTAAGAACATTGTGCTAATGAGTACCACGATTAGCAAGGTGCAAAGGAAGAAGAATCTTATGTATAAAGTTTGCAGAACAGCTAGAGAAAGTCATGTGAGTGTAACACATAAGATTTTTCATTAAACAGAAAGCGATTTTGAGGGATGATTAAATTCGATACGACCATGCTGCTTCTCTTACCATTCCGTCAATTGCTTGTCGATTTGATTCTCATCCACACTGTCACAGTATCAGAAAGGGCAATAAAGTCCTTCGAAGTAAAAATGCGGCACTTGAAAATGGATTTCATTGTCTTCTTCGTGGGAGACTCAATACTTGAACTACAAATTGCCTGACAAATGACTGCGTCATAGTCGCTTTTAATCCGCTCTTTCTTCACTTACTACTTGGTTTCTCCTGCACGTAGCACCGTGTAATTCGCAGTATCACAACTCAACCTCTTCTCTTTTCCGGTCGCTTGCATGTCGAACTTAAGACTATCCTCTCCTCGCGTCGACCACTGCTACTCGCTGAAGAAACAGCAGACTAGAATTGAACGTACACCTACCACACGTCCAGCGGTCAGCCGTACTTTTATACCTAAACTGCACGTTTTATCGACGCTAGACACATTGAGGGCATTCTGGAGGTTTCCAATCGCATCCTGATAGATGTTTCAGACAGTTCACCTTCTCTCGTTTTCTATGTTTTACCACATGTCAGCCGATATCGCACAATGCTCTGTCTGCGGTCCAATAAGCAGAGCAAAGTGTTTAGCTAACAATTTTGTGCTTTCCTTGCAAGTACAAATAGATAGACTTTTGAATATGCTGAGAAGCTTACGACCCCGTTTTCCTCAGAATGGCTAATCTCTTGTTTATTTCAGTTAGACAAATACTCACTCGCCACAGAAGCATCCCTATAGTCTTTATAGACGGAATAGAAAGTACTCTCTACTTTTAGTACTCAGCATTAAGAATGGGCTGCTAGCCTTTTGTACCCAAGGTCGCGAGTTCAAACCCGGCATACGGCGATGAATTTTTTCGGGCGTAAACACCCTTAGCATGGCTTCCTTCAGAAGGAAAGTAGAGCCGTTGGTCCCGTGTCTTACATAGAGTCACGGCATGTAAAAGAACCTCAAACCTGTAAAGAGGCCTCTGAGCGGTCTTTCACGCCCAATATAGAATGGGACGCGAGAACCGCAGTAGTTAAAGATCTTCCAAATAAAACTATTTCATTTCAGTTCCTTTAAGAATGGGTGCAACCCTTCGTTGTGGGAATTTTCGTAAAGCACGTTGTCATAAACGTCCACTTAGAAATTACCATGGAAGAATTTGCGGTTACGAATAAAACTTCAATAAGGTCGCGAACAGTCTAACTTCTTCCTCAATTTCGACTGTTTTCGTTTTCAGCAGCTCCAAAACCATATTGTGACTAAACACTAATAGTTGAAAGGATTAGATAAAAAGGAAGCGGCCCCCACAACCGGTGCAGAACACCACAAGTGAGCTCCCAGGTCTTTGTGCTTCTACCATGTCCCTTGGGAGGAAAGGGTGGATGAGGGGGAGAGACTCAAAGGGCAACCAAATCCAGATGACGACTTGAACTACTATGGACAGGCTCCTTAATGTTTCCAGATAGAATGCATCCAACGCTTTTCGGGCTATGTCCACCGAGTTACCAGAGGTTCTCCGAGAGGACGTCCGTCAGCCCGAGGCGGGGCCTGAAAAATTGGTTCCACAACGAAACCGGGGAAGAATACTCTTAAAGTGCACAGTCACAGCCCAACCGCAAACCACCGAACACCGTCCTGGTTCTACTGCCCTCTAACACATACAATGAATTGATGTGTACAGGAAATTTTTCGCCTGTCGACCCGGGGAATCCACGAAAGTCCTTGGGTCAGAGTGGGCGTTCGCTAGGTATTGAACCCAGAGATGCGAATCACATGTCTTACCGTGGCGCTATCTGGTGCCGCTGAAAGACTGAGACGCACTTCTTCCTTCGCAAGATGCTTGATAATGCATTGCACAACTGCTTTGGTGAAGGGAGCGAGTGTAAGGTGTCACCTCAAGTGATACAAGTCTACACCACACCTTACTGGCTGCAAAAAAGGAAAATCTCAGTAATATTTGATCTGCCCTCCTACATTCATGACTCTCCTTTCTCTAGGAGATCTCCAAGTGCCACTCCCTTATGCTTTCATGAATCTGTGAGTAACATCTTTCCCTCGTGCTAAGCTAAGGCGAAATATTCTTTCATAATCATAATCGATTCACTGTGAGCCACAAGTTTAAAATATTCAGCAAAAATCGAAAAAATCACTGCTCAATAGTATCAAAAGGTGCATCTCCTGAGACATATGGCTTAAGCAGAAGTGTCTGTGGTTCGTATTCGGGATGTCACGAGTTCAAATTGTAGCCCTATCGGCTAATCCGAGAACTTTTTCATGGTTTTCTTCAATCTTCAATTAGCTATGGAGATACCATGATAAACGTTCCATCTAGAGCACAAGAAAGAAAGAAAGAAAGAAAGAAAGAAAGAAAGAAAGAAAAGTAATGTGGTAAATTCACGGAACAAGTCCATAATCATTTAGTGTATAATGTATTACAGTATTCATATAAAAAGTGATTGTTTACGTACCTCACTATATTTTTGCGTAGGAATGAGATTAAATTAAGCAAGCAGTTACAGAGTTGCATATACGAAAGTGTTCAAATGTTTATTCATGCGAATTGAGCCAGGTGGCTCAGGTGGTTTCATTTGTACCTGACATTCGGAAGGTCTCATGTTCGATCCTCGGGAATTTTCTAATTTTTTCCTGGGCTACCAAGACGAAAGCTTGTATTCTTGCCACCTACTACGGATCCTTTTCTTTTCTGCTCCCATTTCATCTCCTCCTGTACTTCGTCTTTCAGTTCTGTTGTTAATGGGTAATATTCTGAGGGGCAGATGGCGCGGATGCGGCACTCAGTAAAATATTTTTTACATGAAATTATTGAACCTACAGATGAGGCAAAGTTTCACGAAGTATAGGTATCAGAGTAAGGTCGTCTTCTTAGCGCGGTGGTAGTGCAGCTGCTTGCCAAGCGGGAGACCTGGGTTCGATTCCCGGTACCGGCGTGGGGATTTTTCCCCCGGTGGGAGACTTAGTCCACTCAGCCTCGTGAGGTCCCTGAGGGGGCCAATTGGGGAGCTACTTGGTGGAGAATTAGCGGCTGCAGGTCAAGAGAACCGGAAGGGCTTTGAGGCGCTAACCACGTCTTAGCCTCCAATACTGCACCCCATCTATGACGTCTGTCCTGGTTCGAGACTGGGGACGCAGCGGCCGACTTCACCGATCGTGCCTGGAGCTTCAGGTTGAGGCGTAATGGTTGCTTCGTCGTCCTCTCTCAACGCTGTGGTTCCTCGCCAGTGCACCGGGCTATTCAAACTGGAACTATTAGGCACTTCGTGTGTTTCTGTCATTGGTCTCTCCGATTTTTTTTTCTTTAAAATACAGTTTCAGAGTCTGATCGGGACATTGGCGCTGTATACCCTACTTTTTATTTACCTAATTTGTTTACTTTGATTACTGTATGATTACTGAATTTCTGTTTTACTTTTTACACACACATACACAAACATATAACACCCATGCCCAAGGCGGGACTCGAACCCACGATCCCCTGCGCTGCGAAACACCAAAGCGAAACGCTTTGGCGAGCGCGGCCATGGGGACCGGCATTTGATTCAATCTGGGCTACATTCACCTCATCCCTTCGTGGGGGGATGTTACCATATAAATAGGCCATTGAGGGCCAAAGTGCGTGAGATATGTCGCCCTCCGTTCCTTCGCCTCATCCCTTCAATAAACCGTTCAGGACTATAGTGAGCGAGGTGTCCACCTTCATTTCTTGCCTACATCCGTGAGAACAAGCTCCTGCGATGGAAAGAAATTAAGAAAAAAAAGAGGATCTCATGTTGCATGTCCCTTTCATGCTTGGAAAAAGAATGCCTTTACAAGAAATGCCTTTTAAAAAGTTGCACACGTTATAAAAAAAAATAAGATGTATTACGTCACGTGACTTTCTCAACTCAGTCTTCTACAAAGTTTGGATGGTGTAGTGGTTACCATGCTAGCCTCTTGTACCCAAGATCACCAGTTCAAACCCGGGCGGAGGGCGATGGATTTTTTCGGACATAAAATGATTAGCGTGGCTTCCTCCTGTCGTAGATTTACGGCACGTAAAAGAACCTCAAGGCTGATAAAAGGTCTCAGGGCAAAATTAAACTGTATTTTACGGCTAATATAGGGACTCTGAAAACCGCAGCAGTTAAAGAGCGTCCATAAACAAAGCTATTTCATTTCATTTTTACAAACAATTCCTATAAACGCTTTTTCACCTAACTGCTTCCTATTATTCGATATCGACATTTACAAAAATGGTTTTATTACACATTTCGTTGTCAGTACAAGAGGAATACATTAGCTTAAAATGATAATTAAATATTTTAAAAGAGAGTCATTATGTGATGGCTTTGAAAAACGCCTAATATGTTACATTTACATAGCTTTTTTGCCCATTCTTTTAAATATATTCTTAAGAAAGTTTATTCTTATATCTACTTCACGTTAATCGAGATAAAGTGTTGTATAACTACTTTTATATACTTTCTTGTAGGTTCAGTGGGAATAGGGTAGTAACAGAAATCTTAAACGATAATCAAATTCCTGAATAGCTCATGACTATGTGATGGTTTTGAAATTCCGTTTCTTTGCTTGACTGGGAAAAACCAATAACGACTTCCCATTTGAGAACTTTATAGATATTTGAAAACTAAGCTGATAACAACGTATATCTCGAAAATGGTTAATTCAATAAGCACGTATCTGACATAAATTATGTGTTTAGCGAGATCTACAGTTTTTGTATAGTATTTATGTCTTATGGTTTACCAGTTATGCAAAAATCATTGAGAAAAAAGGGACTTCAGAGGGTATTCCCAGAAAATTCAATATATACATTTTATTGTCACAAAATGTCTTAAAAAATGGCAGTTTAATCAAAATCATTAGGGGCATTTTTTAAAATATAACATTTTTCGAAATATGTTGCATGTAAAGGCCAACTTGGGGCGGGGGAACTTAGCTGGACTTAAATACCAAGTTTGGTGTTTAATCAACCTTTTTGATTGTATTATTCAAAGACACCAGGCACAAATACCTTTTTCTAAAAAATGCTTTCTTTTGGATTCAGATGATCTCAAAACGTATTTTCAGTGAAATCTCGGTATAAACTTTTTATTTGGAATGCAGTACCTCATCTTTATAATATGTACATGGTTGAGAAAGTAATAAATTACAGAAAATGTCACACCGTTGTTAGTGCCACTGTAAAATACACACAGAAGCAAAGAGTACCTCTGATCAGCAAGACTTCAAAAATTGCTTTGGTTCACTGAATGTCTCTACACTCAAAACAACGAGAGGCTATAAAAAATACTTCTCCCTATCCAATTTTCTCTGGAGTTTCACAGGACTGCGCACTGGGGCCACTATTGCATCTTCTCTATACTTCTGATTTTCCCGAACACAAAGACCGTACAGTAGCACTGTTTGCTTATGATATAGCTGTGCAAAGATGATATCCCTACATACTCTAGTAACTTTCAGGAATTTAGCAAGCAAATCCAAGATTTAGCTGCAAATGGAAATTAATCTTGAATCACTGCAGGTCAACTGTTTTTTTTACGATAAACGTAATAGTAACCTATCAACGATACATTTAGGAGCAACCCCTATACCGACATCGACACAATCAAATATCTCGAACTGCCACTTGATTCAAAGTTCACGTGGGATACGCAGATAACCAGAATATTGACTAAATGTCGTAATAGAACACACCAATTGAAATATACCACAAGCAAAATCACCACTAGCATTTGAGACGATGCATGTCATGTCACGGGATTTAAAGATCTCTAAAAGGGAGATATAAATTATATCCAATATAATATAAATTATACTAAGAAGGGGCAAATATATACATTAGAAATGGCCAGGGAAGAAAATATCCAAGAAGGCAAGGACATGGTTATTAAAAGCTGGCACTCAACCCAAGTAGGATAGTACCGTTAAGGGCAGGGCAATGAACCGAAGGGGGTTGGAAGTTTCACTGCCCGAGAGTAGACATAACAAAGCAAGATAAACGGTTCTCGAGCTAGTCTAGCTATGAAAGATTCGAGGGGTTAAGATGTGAAATTTGGTTCCGCAGTGGAGCCGAACGGGCTACGTATGTTCGCCACAGAAAGTGTTTATTTAATATACCAGTAGGCGGTCAAAAGTAGTACGGAAAGATGGGCGCGATCGCGTAAAGCGTAGCTGAAAAGAGGAAAATTTAGGAAGAATGTATGCTTGACGACAGAAAAGGTCAGAGAAAAATAAATGAATTCAACAATAATCTTGAACACGAAGAAAACCACTTGTGTGTTATCACACCTGCAAACAAAATCTTGAGCTAGAGCACCCACACCTCCACACCATTCAATAAATATCCTAAACCTGCACCCAGGATTCGAACCTGGAACCTCTACATACGGGAACCGCCGCATATTGCAATACAAGCGCCTTATACATACTTCAATAATTCGTACAATTTGGCAATATGATTGTTCAATCTGGGGTTCTGCTTCAACCAGCTAAAGCATACCGAACAGGTGATGAAGGATCGTCATGGAGGACTTCCGTAGGTAACTAGTTTCTCCGTATGAATTAGACACGCTTTCAAAGAATTTTAAAAGGTTATCATAATCTTCTTATGCAGCAAATGTTTATCGTCTCATCTACCGCTGAGAAGACTAAAATGAAAACGTCACTCGGAACTCACAAGGCATCCTCAGGCTTATCGTTTGACAAGAACCTAAACATATCTTGTTTTGTGTGTTTTCAATTTCAAATGTATGCACCACTACAATGTATTCAATTATACAATAAAGCTATGTTATGAGGAAAAATAAAACAAATTCTGTTGGACAATCATGCACATTTCACTTACCTGGAACGCTTTGCTACACACTACTTCTCTTCCTGAGCTGCTAACACACGCACTTTGGGTAGTATCATGGCAGTTTAGAGCTCTGCGGGTCCTCTTTGTACTGATGGAGAAGGAATGGTTGTTCTCTAACACGTATGTACACTGTCTACAACAACGATAACAATATGTCCGCAATATGGTGTTCAATTCCAGCGTGAGGCAATGGTGTTCCGCAGGGGACGAGTTTTTGTTCAGAATCCGAAATCACCACCGCAGTCCATTCCGTAGTCCCCGTCGTCGAAGGCCAGGTCGCCGTAATCCTCGTGAAGCACAAAACCACCCCCACCGCCCCCGGCAGGAGTTGCAGCCTCCACACCTCCGCCGATGTCTCCGTTGCTGACCACCGTGTTGTTGACGTCTATGTGGTTATTGATGTGGATGTCATTGGCTCCATGATAGACTCCCGGACCGCCTCCAGTCCATCCCCAGCCGCCGCCCCAGCCCCACCCGTGTCCCCAGTTGCTGAGCGCCGCCCCCATAACCATTCCTGTGGCAAAGTCCGCCGCACCGCTGCCTCCACAAGGTCTGCCGTAGTAACCACCGCCGCCGTCCCGCACCAGGATTGTTGTGTTGTTCGAGGGTGGTGCTACTGCGGGTGGGACGATACCGCCCCCACCGTACACTGGAGGTGGCACTGTCGTGTAGGGCGGAGGCACCTCTCCTGGAATTGGCGCTGCAAACAGTACAATAAAATGCTTACATTTGTCCCAAAAGAAACAGGGAACTGTTTATGTTCTGAATTCAGATGCAGTTACCTACAAACAAGACTTTATCCTTCTTGAAAGTTATAAAACAAAGTAAAATATGTAAATGCAATCATAAATTTTATTGTAATCATCACTCCGATATATTTTTCTTTATAACTTTTAAAATCTTGAAATTGCAATTGTAGAACATTTTGAATCTCCAAAAAAAGTAAATGAAAGAGAAATTGAGATTATTGTCTGTCAACTTCTAAATAGCTACTTGGTATTGTGTAAATGGACATTTATAAAGTCATATGGCGTCAGTTTTGTGCAAATGCGATACACAACTATCACTTTTGATGAATGCATTTTGACTATTTTTTTATAAGTTTGTTTAAAAATGATATTCGCAGTGGAACAACCAGTAAAATATATACTAAGAATTAACAGTTTGCAAAATAGTGCTCTGAGAAATGTGTAAATTAGTTTGAGGTTATATAAGGTATATTGACATTAACATAAACTCCATGGCACGATAGCTCACAAGGAACCTCGGCCTACTACCCGGCCGCTGCGTTCCCCATCTCGGTCCATGGTAGACGTCATGGATTGGGTGCAGTATTGGAGGGTGAGGCGTGGTCAGTGCCTCGAACCCCCCGACCGGTTAATGCGGTTCTTATGACCTGGAGCCGCTACTTCTTCATCAAGTAGCTCCTCAATTGGCCAATCAGGAACCTTACGAGGCTGAGTGCATCCCGGACCAGGTCTCCCAGCGGGGGAAAAATACCCAAGCCGGTACCGGGAATCGAACCTAGGTTTCCGGCTTGGTAAGCAGCTGCGCTTAAGGAGACGACCCTATATTGAGGAAATAGGTTTACAGTAGATGTACACTATATACGTGTTTGGACAACAAAATAATGAAGAGTTCTATTTTCAGTAAGATGGGGCTTCTGCTCACTATGCATGCATTTTATGGAAACGTTAGTCAAAGAGTTCCTATAAGTGAGTACACGAAGCGAATTGCCAAGATGTCGGCAAACTCTCAGGGTTTTGCATCAATAGATTTCTTTCTAAGGGTTTTCTTAAAGAAAACTTTTTATGACATGATTCAGATTATTAGGGAGACATGCAAAGAAATTAATTAAAACAAAGATGTTATTAGTAGCATAGCTTGAATGTCAAATCTAGGGGCTGTGCCGTGGCCGAGTGGTTAGACCACTCGCTTCTCACTAAGGTGACCTGGTTTCAATCCCAAGCGATAGTATGTGGGATTTGAGGACAAAGCGACGCAGGTACGGGTTTTCTCTGGGTTCTCCGATTTCCCCCGCCATCGCATTCCACCGGTGCTTTATCGTCGTCGTCGTTCCATATCATCAGGGTCATCGACTGCGGGGCCAGAGTAGTAATACCAGGGTTAAACACTTAAAAAAAAAGTCAAATCTAGGCAGCAGTAGTTGTCCCACAAGTTCTGTTTGTCTCAAACGTTGTATTGTCTTGACATGGTGTTAATTATTTGTGTTTCGATTTTCCCATTTAACGATCTAGAAACGCCTCAGAGTAAATTCAAAGAAAACTACGAATATCGACAGGATGGATAGATGTAGCTAGGAGGAGATAATGACACCCAGAAGAGGACACGTATATAAAAATTTACTAAATAAAGAAGTACATTAAATTATAAATTCTTTCCTCAAGAAAAATGTTTCGACTCTGCAGTTCCGGCAAAGAACATATTTTTAAGTTTATCACCAAGATAGAAATTCTTTAGTTTTTTTTTTTTTTCATTAGGGACTGTAGAGAGTGTTTGTTTCTTATTATTAGTGTAGAAATAGGCATTAGAAAGTATATAATATCTGCACAGATGAAAGTAATTAGAATAATATAAGTCTATTTCTAATAAAATAATAGGAAACCTGGCATTGGCATAGCCTGTAGAAGCCAAGACAGTAGACATGTAGATCTTATTTTTTTTTATTATTTTTTTATATTTTTTTATTTTATTTTTTACCCATTTAATTTTCATGTAATATTATTTACGAAACTGAAAGTTTAGGATATTTTAAGTAGTTTATTTTTAAATGCTTGTTATGCTTTTGGACTTCATCTGAAACACTTAAGTTAAATTCACCTCTCACGTACATCTTATGTAAGGTACTATATATGGCATAATAAGAATATTCAAATACTTACAAGGATATAAAACATTTTGTCAGTTTCGTGCATTCACAAACCTAACATACATTTAACATACTACACAACTTATAGACAAACCAAGAAGAATGGAACACATTAATACCATGACTACAAATAATCTTTTATATTCATCCAATTGATTTTACTAAAATTCAATTTAATATTCAACTTCGAAGTTCATCCACATCCTAAAGTACTCAGCTCTAATGACTGGTTAACAGGCAAATCGCAGCTTGGAACCCACATATTTCCCTTCATAATTTGGCTATTTTAATCATGGGGCAACTCCAAATATACAACTCAGCTTTTTAAACAATTTGCCTGACTATAGAAGGATGTACTGCGTGTGCGCCAACACACTCATACATGCCCTGAATTAAAGATACTTTATCTATTTAATTCGTGCGATACTAAACTTAGGGTAGTTTGCTTTTTTCGTGTTTCTTTGCTTTTCCTTTTGTATGTTACTTAATAATTTAGCTCACTGTCTTTAGACTGAAAATAAAATCGGATGATGTACCAAATATCCTAACAATCCTTGTAACAATTATCCTAAATACTGGAGAAAATTCCGGAATGAAAAGTTTGACACAGCCGAGAGTAAATATCGATTTACTGTCAATCCAACTCAAATATAGCAGAGAGTGGAGTTCGCATTTGCAAAAGGTGCGATAAAGCATTTTATATCTTTGAGATTCCCCAGTGTTGTATTTCCTTTCAATGGCAGTTTTTGCAATGTTTCAATTTGAGAAAGTATTGTAAGGCAGTTACGAGTCGAGTTATAAATCGGCTGGCGCCGGATTGGTAAGAGATAAATAAAGATAAACAACACTCTATCCCAGCTCATATACAGCGCCATCGGAAGTTAACTAAAATCTTCTTTTTCCTCCGCCATCAGAACGTTCGAGAAGGTTCTATAGATATATCTTATATTATTGTTGAGAAATTTGCCTTGTGATTGACATTCCTGTTGACATGTCGCTATCCCAGTACGCTGTTGTCATATTTACTCGCTATCTGTCTGCAGCGCCACATGTTCTACTGCTTCCTCTAATATGCCTTCTTTCCATGCATTTTCTATCACAGTTCTTGTATGCTGAACTGCTTCTCCCCATTTCTCACTAGTTAACCTCATCTGTTGCTTTCAATATTGGGTGCTGTACATCACTAAATGTAAAAGTTTTATTATTTCGGCTAACGGAACCTCAACTCGTTTATCACGGCTTAAGGCATTGAAATCAAGTGCCACTCATGATAGGTACTTCCAGGATGAGAGCAAGAGCTTTGTCCGCTATATGTAAAATGTAGTAACGACTATAAATGACTATGAATCACTGTGTATAATACAGCCGAACTTTTCACAGAATAAAATTAAACAATCAGATCAGTCTGTTCAGTTATGCATGAGAACGCTCGCGTAAATTTTCACTGAGCCCATAGGTGTTGCAACGTCGATGACATGATGTTCTCTAACGGTTATGTAATCTTACACTGTGATTGGTCAGCAACCTGGCGAGCCCCTACCAGCAGACGACACACCTCATAAGTGCCAATCACAAAGACATTTCTCACCGGGAATATGTAAGCTTGCGTTCTCGCGTAATCCAATCAGTGGTTCAGATAGTGAATAAGCGAGTAGTTAGAGCGCGCTTCTGATGCACATAAAGTGCGTTCTCCGAGCGAGTCGTGGAACTGCTACGCAAGGGTTTAAGAGACGAGTGAACCGTCCGGGAGAAGAGGCTAATTAATCACCTAGTGACATCACGAAAAAAAAAAAAAAAAAGTGAGATGATAGTGATAACTAAGTGAAGTAGCAGTAAAAGGTTGAACTATGAGGATCACATTACGAAGAGAGGCAGAGAGAATTTAGTGAAGTGACAGTTAAAAGGTAGACAAAATCAGAGAATCTTAAAGTGATGCTTCTGTGAAATTTGGAAAATACACATACGCAAGATATCCTAAGAAATTTATATCACATATCGTCAACAATAATAGTGCAATATATCAAAATTGTACTTTGCATAGTTATTTAAATAATAATTTTTATTCTCTAAATTCACTGTTCTAATAAAATGGGCCACGTGGTGAATTTTAAAATATTTACATACAAAAATCCTATTTTACAGAAAATGAGTTTACAGATAGATAGCTATATCATATATATCATATTTTTATTAGCTCCAATTAGTGTATCAAAGTTATTACTTTCCGTTCCCTAAAAAATTATTGCTTTTTCAAAATTTAATATTTTACTTATCAAAACTAAGGCATTATTCTGAAAAATCATATGTTCATTTTATTTAATGTCCTTTTGAGAGGCAGCATAAAATGTTTAAACAAATCAATGAATAACTGCTTCGTGTGGAACATTTTGAGAGTGGAAGTATCGGAAAAAAGTTTGCTAGAAAATAAGGTTTAAAGTTGGGAGTGACTATTAATAAGCATGCGCCTTCCCATTTATAGTTTCAGTTGAATAGTATTTAAAGTTAAGTACATGGGTAAAATAATACACTTTCTTAAAGTTTAGAATTCACATCATTATAATTGAAAAAAAATTCGATGTGCTCAGTTCACATAACTTTCTCTACATCTCTGTAAAAAATTATTGTTAATAAGCTTATTCTTCTATCTGCTTCATGCTAATCGAGATAAACATTACCAGAAACTTATTAGTTAGTTCCTTATAAGAAGTGAAATAAGAGAAAAAATGGCGCGTTATTTAAGGACGCTCTTTAACTGCTGTGGTTCTCAGCGTCCCATTCTATACTGGGTGTGAAAGACCGCTTAATTTTGCTCAGAGGCCTCTCTATCAGGCTTGAGGTTCTTTTACGTGCCGTAAATCTACGACACGGGACCAACGGCTTTACTTCTCTTCCGAATGAAGCCATACTAAGGATTTTTACACCCGAAAAAATTCATCGTCCTCCGCAGGGTTGGAACCCACGACCTTGGGTATATGAAGTCAACTTGATAACCATTACACCACGGAGGGCGACTGAAATAACAGAATACACTAGGCTAAACCGACATCAAATGTTTTAAACTATGGTTTTAAAACCATATGGGATTTAAATCCGTTTCTTTACGCGGCCAGGTGTTGGTTGACAAGTTCCCGTATGAGAAACTTTCTAGTATTTTAAAACTGAAACTAATAACAAAGAAAATCTCGAATACGGTCAACTCCACGAAAAAATGTATATGATATAAACTATGTGCTTTAATGAGATCTACTTTTTTGTGTAGTAAGTTTTTGTCTATCTCTTACGGTTTATTAGTTATGCAAAATTCGAAAAAAATCATCTAGAATAAAGAGGTCTTCAGATTCTATTCCCACAAAATTCAAGATATACATTTTATTTATCATGTAAGTATCTTAAATATTAGAGATGTTAATCAAAATTGTTAGAGCCATTTTTGAGAAAATCAATATTTTCGAACTTTTTTCAGCGTAATTGGGGTGGGGGGATTTTCTTGAATTTTTTTTGTCGCATTCTTGAAAGATAATATACTTAAATGGAAAGTTTGGTATTTAACGGACTTTTCGTTTTTGAACTATGCTGATTACAGACGCACACTGACAGACTTACACAGGGACATTTTTCTAAAAATCCTTTATTTAGATTCAGGGGGTCCTAAAACATGTATTTCCAGTGAAATCTTGGTATCGAATTTTTGGACGCTATACAATATCTTCTCTATACATTGTGCATAGTAATCTAGAGAAGGTATATGTGTGTGTGTGTCTGTGTGTGTATGTATATATATATACTTTTACAAGTTTTGGTAAAATTTCATAGATGCCACACCTTAACGGATTCATGGGCTCATATGCCATTCCCGGTGGCATGCTCATGGCTGCGATATACCTCTAAGAATCATTGGATGGCAATATTTACTAGATAAAAACCGTAGATAAATTCTTCAGGAAACTTTGAAATACATTGAAGTAATTTAAGACTTAATGAGGTAGAATAAAATATTACATCGCATTTCGGAATAGGTCGTCGCGATGCACGAGCGTGAAGACTAGCCAATTCATTACCGAGTAACGCTCAGTGATTGAACTGTGTGAACGCTAATAGTGATTCGACTGGATTTAATCATGTTTAAATTCCGCTTTAAATGATAATAAAAATTAAATAAAAGAGCGATTTATTTCATCCGGCCGAGCTGCAGTCAATTACTACATGCTTAATTGCGCTTCTATTTATTTTAGCGAGAAAGGTTTCAAAGTCTTTTGAGCACACCCGGAACCAATATCGTCTATTAACTTCAGTTCCGCTTGCCCCCAGGATTGAAGAGAGGCATGCTCGGAGCTGGAACATTATCTGGCAGAATATAGTCTGTAAACACGTTCTAACCGATTGGCATGAGACGGTCTATGAAGTGTTAAACACGACCATACCGAAGCAGAAAATCTCTGGCAAAATGGGCGAGCCAATGTAAACAATGCTCATTCTGCTCAGAAATTGATACATTGGAACACATTTGCATCCGTCGCCAGTTTGATAGCATCTTCGAGGGTGTTCAACAACTACCATGCCTTGAGAAACTCCAGCGCCTGGAATTTTGCTTCTATAGTATGTCCTTCCAAAACTATTTGATTGATAAAGGAACGTTACAGTGAGCATTTAAAAAGAATGCCACCGAACGAAATAGTGGCGTGATAACGCGGCGACGCTAATTTGGGAGGTTCCAGGTTCAGTTTCTAGTGTCCCCATTCTGACACGGATTTTTTTCAGACGTTTTTCCTGTTCCCCCATGTAGTTGCATTAATAATTTCTTTCATCCTTCACACCATTTGGTCTTTTTTTTGGGTTGGAAGAGTCGGCGATAGTGTTTCGGTGCATCGTGGAAGGGCAAATAGGAGGCTCTCTGTGAAACTATCTCCGCTATATGGATAGCCTTTGGGGGCGGGGTTTTCGGTCTGTCTGTTCAACTGCCGATGGATCTGGATCTGTAGGAATCCTGTTGCTGTGCCGTGAATTCTGGTTTCGGTCCCCTGTGTCACCTCATCCCTCCCTGCCGGGCCATACCTTCCTCACTGGATCGGTGTAAGTCCCCTTCGAAAATATCATATCCCCTATTTCTAAAAACAATATCGGAAATGTGGTAAATAGGGAGGACAGGTTTATCTTCCTGAGACAGGAACGAACATTAGTCCGGATTCATCTGTTGCTTGTAGCCCTTTACGTCCCGATTTGGGAATATTCATAAACCTTACCTAGCTTACAAAGTGCTACCAACATAATCCTTTTTATATAACATAATAATATAAAATAAAAAAGTAGTTGCTTGTGCCGGCTGCGCCGTGGCCCAGTAGTTAGACCACTCGCGTCCCATCTATCACCCGCATGTGAGATTCATGATGGACGAAGCGGCGTCTGGGCTGGTTTTCTCCAGGTCCTCCGGTTTCCCCCACCAGCTCTCCACCATCACCTGTTTCCTATAATTCATTCACTTGCATTTTATATCATCCACTTTCTCACGCCCATGCCTGTCCACTCGTTCCAAGTTTTCAGTTCTGTAGCGTTGGCTCTCTGACAGGTTCTGACTCCTAGGCATTCGCTTGTAAATCCTTGGGGGAGTTAGCCCTAAAAATACGGGGTGAGTAAGCCGGCTACGAAACTTGGTTTTAAAAAAATAGAAACAAAAAATTCCCAGATAGGCTTTTTAGATATAATTTTAAAATCGAGATAAACACAACAGCAAAAAATCTGATGTGTTCCATTCATATGACTTTCTCTACATCTCTGTAACAAATTATTGTTAAGATTATTCTTCAATCCAATTCATGCTAATCGAGATAAACACTGGCAGAAACAGTCTTATTATTTAGTTCCTTATAAGGAAATAAAGGAATGCACTAAGCTAAACTGAGTCAAATGTTTTAAAATGTGGTTACCTGGGAATTGAAATCTGTTTCTTTGCGTGGCCAGGAATTGACAAGTTCCCGTATGGGAAATGTTTATTTTATAGTTATTTATAAGTTAGTGTATAACTGAAACCAATAACAAGGAATATCTCAAAAAACGCTCAAAAATGTATATGATATACATTTTGTGTTTTAAGGAACTCTACATATTTTGTGCAGTAATTACGGTTTAATAGTTATGCAAAATTCAAACAAATCCATCCAGATTCAAGAGGTCTTCAGAGGCTACTCCCAGAAAATTCTAGATATACATTTTATTTGTCATGTAAGTATCTTAAATAAAAGAGATTTTAATCTACATCGTTAGAGCGATTTTTGAGAAAAGCAACATTTTTGTAATTTTTTCCATGTAAAGGGTAGTTAGGATTGGGAGGATATTCTTGAAAATCTTCGTGTCGCATCCTTGGGAGATAATGAACTTAATGTCAAGTTTGGTATTTAACGGACTTTTCGTTTTTGAGCTATGCTGCCCACATCCCACAACATACGAACCTTTTCCTAAAACTGTTATTATGTTACTATGTACTATGTACATAGTACATGTAGAGAAAGTAAAAAGAGAGAAAGATCAATCTTGCAGGGCATAAAAAGGTCTTTAATCTCGATTCAAAAAGATTCATAGTTTAGATGCAGATATACTCACTTGTGGTTCAATAATTGTATTTAACAAATGATACGAATTTTACTTCCGGCAAATAAATGTTGTTAGAGCAACCGGCTAGAGACTGGGAGTTCGTGGTTCAAATCCCGCCTATGGCATTGAATTTTTCAGTCTAACTCTACCTATCCAACTCCTGCCCTACAATTGGTTTATGTGAAAAAAAATAAAATTAACACTAATTGACCCAATAGTTGGTTAAACTATGAAGCCTGGGAAATAAAGTACTTACTACATTGTATGTCTTCATTTGGGTATATCATCTAAAATAATTTGAGATCACCTGTGGTTACCGAGAAACATGCGAATCAGTTAAGGAATTAAATGGCGTTCCGGCATGTTGCTATGATAGCTCAGTGGTTATAGCAACCGTCTAGAGAAATTCAAATCCCGACTGTGGCATTGAGTTTTTCAGCCTGACTCTACCTAGCCAATCCCTGTCCTACACACGAAAACAAAAAAACATGTGAAAAACAATTAATTAATAAATGCATGTTAGATTCTATGATAATCTAGAAAATAAGTACTTCTAAAATAAGTAATCTGTTTCGGAAGGATACCATAAAGATGATCTTTCGCATTTGAGGTTCACAAAGTTGGATTTTGCGTTTTAAAGTAAGATTACTAGTTCTTATGTAGAAACCCTAGCAATTTAGAGGTAATTAATTATTTTTTATACTTATATATTTATAAATAAATCTTACCTTAGTTACCATTCAGTATCATTTTGGATAAAAACCTAATTGATTAAATATAAATTGTGCTAGTTAATTTTTTCACCTACAACTTCATTCATTAAATGGCCAAATAAATGACAATTCTAAAGGTTAAATAAACAAAACGTATATTAACTTTAATAAGTTCAGCTCTGATTTATGGAGAACTTGAAATTTTAAACCTTTTAATTTTAAAATGTCAGGAATTCGTATTTCATCCCAATGACAGCAGCCTTTGATGAAGGACGGGATGTACCAACATAAAATGAAGGGTGACCGGCATGTTGCACGTTGCGACAGGACTGGAAGCAACCAGTTTATATTTTAACTAAAACTAAACGTGTTCAAGTTCCGGCTCCGGGATGGAAACTTTTTCTAGAATAGATCATTCTCTATCCTCCCAAAAGTCTGGAAGTATGAATGAGAGTGTGAATATGCGTGTTTGTGAGAGAGAGTGAGAGATAGTGTAAAATATCCAAAGGAAATCCGATGAAACTGCATATGAGTCAACCATATTGCCGATAGGCAATATGTTCCAAAGGTAAAAGGTTGCCGATATGTTCACGAAATCAAAGTCGGGGTATAAATGAGATTACAAAAGAATAAAAAAAAAATAAATAAAAAAAATAATGTTATATTGACTTTCTTTACATAGTAAAACCCAAGCTTTGATATGTATAATCAAACTAGTAACACATGTAGCAATAAAGATAAACAGAATTGTTCAAAATTATGCCCTTCGGCCAAGTTTTAAATGATTACGAATATGTTCAATCTATTTGAGATATATTTTTCCAATGGGTTATGCGCCACCACACATATTCTTGGTTAACATGAAACTGTCTAACATTTCACATCCCGGGTTCGATTCCCACGACCTCCCGCTCTGACCTCGGTTTTCCGTGGTCGGTATACGAATATTGGTGTGATTTCTCATCTACCATGATTTCCTTTCCATCATTTTTCTTTCAGTCCACTTCCCTCTCGTGTTTCAGGTGTGCTTCCAGGTTTCGTGGCGTATGCGGTGTCGGGCAGATGGCGCGAGTGCTTACTCAAAAGAAAGAATATTCTCCTTGGACTTAAGAGGGCTGCTTGAAGGCGGTTCATTTATCGCCCTCTCTATAGACAGTTCCAGCAGTAGGACGGGTCTTCGAACTTGGAAAGTTGAAAAGGCGATTGCAGTGTTCAAGGTTTCCAGATTGGAAGGCAAACTCGTGCGAGAGATTTCCTCGCGTCTCTGTGGCTTATTTGCTGTGGATAAAGCGTGTTGGTCTATGACATTAAATGAAAGTCGATGTACATTTGATATATGTATATATGCGTCAGAAGGAAAGTGTATTGTTACACCGACTTTTAGGCCAAGTAAGATATAAAAATGTTATGATGAATTCAGTAAAAACAAGTTCACATAGGCACGATACAATGATGAAACGAAATGACGAGGTCGCGGGAATCCGGATAGTTTAGGTTTACGCTATAAAAATACTGAGAAAAAAAATCTGACATGTTCCATTCAAATGACTTTCTCTACATCCCTGTAACAAATTATTATTTAAAAGCTTATTCTTCTATCTACTTCATGCTAATCGAGATAAACATTAGCAGAAACTATCTTTATTACTTGGTTGCTTGTAAGTAGAAGGGAAATAAGCGACTACACTAAGCTAAACCGACAGTCACATGTTTCAAAATGTGGTTGCTATGGGATTGAAATCCGTTTCTTTACGTGGCCAAGCGTTGGCAAGTTCCCGTATGACAAAAGTTTAAGTATTTTAAAACTTAAATTAATAACAAGGAATATCTCGATAACGGCAAACTCCACGAAAAAAATGTAATGACGTAAATCGTGTATTTTATCGTGATCTATATTTTTTGTGTAGTAAGTTTTTGTCTTTCTCTTACGGTTTACCAGTTATGCAAAATCCAATAAAAATCATCCAGAATAAGGACATCTTTAGAGGCTATTCCCAGAAAATTCGAGATATATCTTTTATTTGACATGTAAACATCTTAAATATAAGAGATTTTAATCAAAATCGTTAGAGCCATTTTTGAGCAAAGCAAAATCTTCGAATTTTTTTTCCATGTAAAAGGTAGTTTGGGGTGGGGGATTTTTCTTGAAAATCTTTGTGTTGCATCCTTGGAAGATACCAAACTTAAATACCAAGTTTAGTATTTAACGGTCCTTTAATTTTTGAGCTATGCTGGCCATACACACACAAACACACACGGATCTTTTTCTAAAATACTTTTTTTGGATTCCGGGGGACCCAAAACATGTATTTCCAGTGAAATCTTGGTATCGAATTTTTCGGTGCATTACAAAAACCTTCTCTATACCTATGTACATAGTACGTGTAGAGAGAGGGTCGCCCTCCGTGGTTGTCATGCTGACTTCATATTCCCTAGGTCACGGGTTGAAACTCGGTGAAGGATGATGGATTTTTTCGGTGTAAAAATCCTTAGCATGGCTTTCTTCGGAAGGGAAGTAAAGCCATTGGTCCCTTGTCGTAGATTACGGCATGTAAAAGAATTTCAAGCCTGATAGAGAGACCTCTGAACAAAATTAAGCGGTCTTTCACGTCAAATATAGAATGGGACACTGAGAACCACAGCACTTATAGAGCGTCCATAAATAAAAGGTCATTTTTACGTGTAGAGAAAGTAAAAACATCTACATTTTGATTCAAGTCTAGTGTATTAAACACGTATGTATATCCTAGTACATGGAAATGTGCAGATGGTTTGTTTTCTTATAGTTTGTGTGTGTGTGTTTTAACTTAATGGGCAGAAAGTCCTAATCACCCATGTTCCATATCTGCCCTGGATAAACCAATGTCTTTAGTTTGAATTCAAGTATTACACATGCGCATCAGCTTATGAACAAGGGGCCTAGTTAGGTGGCCATAGAGGAGGAATAATGAAACATTTCACTTGAATGGCAGGTAGGCAGCTTCGAAACAACGTTCCACAGCAGCACTTGGATGACCCGTTTCCTATTGGTTTGATATAAAATGTCTGACAAATAAAAACCTATGTTCGGTTTGTTGCTCTGGAGCAAAGAAAAAGTGAAGGTTGGGGTGGGGTGAGTAAAGTTAAGTGAAGTGCTAGAACCAGGTTAGTGGCGCTAACTGAGCCTGGCAGAGATGGTTTAGTATTTCCTTCCAACACAAACCACTGAACATTTTATCGACACGGTTGCATTTCTAGACCACGCATGGGGAGCTCGGAAAGTAGGAAAATGGAACACTTATATACACTGCACTTAGCGATAGTGGTTGCTATGTGCAGTGTCGTGAATGTCAACACAGCTTGCATACGGAGTCACCAGTGGCGTATAATTGTAATGTCTACCGACTTAAATCGAATACAGTAGCACACGTCGGTACTGAAAACATCCTTTACACACAAATGCATTCACTAATACATACTGGATAACAAATGATGACATATTGTGAATATAAGATCATGCACATTAGTATCAAACTCTTTTAAAATGCTTTAAATCATAATTACTGCTGCTTAAAAAAGTTAAAAGCGCATGCTTCTTACAGCATGTAATTCACACTTGCGCGGAAAGCAATCGAAACAATATTTTACAATGCTAACAAACAAATGAAAATATACAGTAATCACGAAATCCTATACATTATTAACAAAGAGGGGCTTATTTTGTAATAAAAAATCATACTACGAGTCTGAAAACATGTGAAAAATGCTTTACGTACAAAATCATACACATCAGTAGTAAAACACTTCAGATATACATATTGTTAATTTTTATAAATTAATTGTTTACTTTCTGTACACGTACTATGTACATAGTGTATAGAGGAAGTATTGTATTCCACCCAAAAATTCGATACCGAGATTTCACCGGAAATACATATGTGTCAATGGTTAGCAACAGATAAGTTTAGCTTTGACATCCAGCACTGACGATTAGGAATCCTTACTACACTGCTTATAGCAAGTGCCAGAGGTAAACAAGTGGAGTGAGTCAAGGAGGGGTAGAGTCTATAGCCTCCCAAAATGCGGACCTTATCGTGTGTGCTCTAGACTACACATAAATACACAAGACTTGAGCATACTTACTCGTGTTGTAGTACTGTGGAGGTGGCAAGCGGGGAGTAACGGGGTCCAGAGGTTTAGAGGGGCTCTTTATCCCGCTGTCCGGAGGCTGTGGCGGGGGCGGTAACTGTAACAGAGATTACCCTTGAAGAACACTGCACAGCATAATATTTATTAGGAATTAACGCTTCCTAAAATATATTTTCACACAGTCACTTGAGCAAGTTATTACAATTAAGGCGTAGGGAAGACTATATAGTAAAACACTTATCATGCTTTACATTCATATAGGTTTTTCTACACATTCTGCAACAATAGTTCTTACAAAAGACACTTTCTATCTACTTCAAGATAATGGAAATAAACAGTAGCACAACTTGTTTTATTTAATAGATACTATGGCAATGAGAATACACTAGACTAAATTATAGCCAACTTTTTTAAGAGCGGATTGCTACGAGATTGTGTTGAAATTTCGTTCTCTTTGCATGATCCCATTTATTATTAAACAGACAATAAAGAGTAATCTGTAAATTGTTAAATCCACAAATAAATAAATAAGTGTATTTGACATATATTATGTGCTTAAAGAGATCCACATTTTTGAAAGAATTTGTTTCAATCCCTTTCTGTTTACTAGTTATTTAAAAGTCTTCGGAAGTTAGAGGACTTCAGAAGTTATTTCCAGAACATTTTAGATATATGTACATTTTGTTTGGTATAAATATCCAAAAACTATGGGATGTTAATAAAAAACTATTAGAGCCATTTTTGAACAAATCAAAATGTTGGAAAAATGTTCTATGTAAAGGATAGTTTGGTCTGTGAAATGTCCTTGAAAATCTTGGTGTCGCATCCTTGAAAGAAGCTGAGCTTAAGTATCAAGTGCACCGTAACAGCTCGCTATTTGACACACACACACACACACACACACACACACACACACTCACACACAGTCGTGTTCCCTCTCCCCAACAGTCTTGTGTTGCGGGCGAGAGCCATTTCGCGCTGACGTCACACCATGTCACGTCCAGCTTTCTGTGCACGTGTGGGAGACAATGGCACCATTTTCCCGCTCATTCATTTCCGCCGAGTAGCTAATAGGTTATTTTGCTCTATGTATATCGTATTTAAGTTTTGCACAACAGTGTATGATATTTTAATCAAAATCGCTGGAGCTGTTTTTTTATACAATGAGAAGTAAGAAATTTTGTATGACGTCAGAGCTTGGTTTCGCCTGCAGAGAAGCCTTACTGAGCGAGCATAAGAGTCAAGGTCAGAACAGCGGCGGTGGGTGTCTATATGATATACGTGTAGCGTAGTGTATTATCATGTCTTCAACGAGTTGTATTTCTCAAAGACCCTCTACTTTAATTTTCTTCCTATCTGGGAAGAGTTTGTGGATACTGCCTCGGTGGTAAAATGTTTAGTGTGTTCCGAAGAAATGCAGTATGTCAAGACATTTAATTTACAGAGACATTACTCGTGTCATGCTGCTGAATACGATAAATACCAAGAAGAACGCGCTAATATAATTATGAAACTTAAACAAATATTTTTACACTATGTTAACACAGAATCTCTCTCTTGCGAAATCACCCTTCGTGGTGTAGTCATATACCTAAGGCTGCATATACAAACCAGGCGTAGGGCCATGGATTTTTTTCGGAGGTAAAAATCCTTAGCAAGGCTTCCTTCGTAAAGGAAGTAAAGCCATCGTAGATTTACGGCACGTAAAAGAACCTCAAGCTTGTTAAAAGGGGACTCTGTGCGAAATTAAGCGGTCTTTCACGCCCAATATAGAATGGGGTGTTGAGAACCACAGTAGTTAAAGAACGGAGCGTCCATAAATAACACTCCCATTTCCATTTCAACTCTCTTGCAAGGATCATAGCATATATAAGACATTTATAGAAAACGTTCATCAGATTTGTACTAGCTACATGATATATTTAAGTAATGTGTTTATTACTTTCTCTACACGTAATATGTACATAGTGTATAGAGAAGGTATTGTAATGCACCTAGAAATTCTATACCGAGATTTCACCGGAAATACATGTTTTGAGACCCCTGAATCCAAAAAAAGCATTTATACAAAAATATCCGTGTGTGTGTTTGTGGGCAGCATAGCTCAAAAACAAAAAGACCGTTAAAAACCAAACTGGTATTTAGGTTTGGTATTTTCCAAGGGTGTGACACGAAGATTTTCAATAAATATATATATATATATATATATATATATATATATATACGAGGTACGTCTAGAAAGTAAGTTCCGTTTCAATTTATCTCTGCTGCAGCGCTGCGATCGCAGCTCCGCATATGCGCGGTAGACGCTCTGTATCAAGGAGAAGAAATGTGCGCCATTTTGAGATCGCTGTCAGCCACATACGCTTTGTTGTGCTTGTTTACAATGTCGGTGTTGATTGAAAATCCCGCCGCTTGTGAAATCAAATCTGATTCGATTTCTGAATTCTAAGAAAGTGAAACCAATTGAAATTTATCGGCAAATTTGCGAAGTTTACGGACGAAATGCGATGAGTGATTCAATGGTGAGAAGATGGGTCCGACAGTTCAATGAAGGACGTAGTGAAGTGCACGATGAAGAACGAAGTGGGCGTCCATCTTTGGTTACAGAAGAACTGGTTCACGCGATTGATGACAAGATCCAGGAAAACCGCAAGTTTACAATTAGACTTTCATCGGTTCTTACATCTCAAGTCTTTCCTTGGCGGTCAACACTTCAACAATGACGAAGAGCTGAAAGAAAATGTTTCCAACTTTTTGAAGACACAGGCGGCAAACTTCTATGAAGAAGGAATACAAAAACTTGTGCCACGCTATGACAAATGACTGCAAAATTTCGGCAATTATGTGGAAAAGTAGTTTAAGAATAGAATTTTGTTCAATAAATAATTATTCTGTATCTGTACACAAAGTAATGTTATTACCAAACGGAACTTACTTTCTGGACGTACCTCGTATATAACACGCCGGGTTTGGTCTGGCTGGCACTCGGGAGGTCGTGGGATCGGTTCCCCGCTACTGACCTGTCTGACCCAAGGGTTTTCGCTGATTTTCCCGGGTCACTAGGCGAATGCTGGGGAGGATTCTTCATTCCCCCGAACTTTCCTGTCCTTTCATTTCATCTTCATTTACTTCCAAACGGTATCTTTCAGGGTTGTGAGTGTCGACGAGGACTGCGACAGAGGCTGGAGGTGACAGCTCTCGGCGGCGGGATAGCTAGCGCTGGTGGTTGTCTGCGGACTCAGGTGGTTTATTCCAGGACTGAGTCACGGACTCCTGGCGATCCCCGCGTTGAGATGAAGTGCTTATGAACGGTTAGGGACCCTCCACGGCGTTTATCTCCATGACCGGGTTTCGGACGCCCTTTGAAATTATATTCATCTCTTCCTCTCCTTCAGGGGTCTGACGTACAATAACCCAATGGCTTTAGTGCGGAATACCCCTCCGTAACATTCACAGCCCCCTCACACACACACACGCAAACACACATAGGGCCGCGCCTTGGCCGAGTGGTTAGACCACTTGCCTCTCACCTAGGCGGCCCGGGTTCGATCCAAGCGACCGCATGTGGGATTTATGGTGGACAAAGCGGCACAGGGGCGGGTTTTCTTTGGGTTCTCCGGTTTTCCCCATCGCATTCCAGCGGTGCTTCAACTCCATTGCATTTATCATCAGTGTCACCGCGATCCCATATGTAGTAAAAGCGGGTGTTTAACACTATAAAAACACACATACACAGAGTTCTTGGATATGGATAAAAATTCTAACCCAATTTAGCTCCTTTCGATGACTTTTCTTTGCCATTCAACCTTTCATTTTAGTTTATGCAATGCCCGTCCGGGGAGCAGAGCCATCCTAAGACGCGTAGACAAGTAGAGATATAAATTGTGTGTCGGAATGGCAGACCCATTCCACTCCGTGGCTTTGTAGGACAACAGGTGTTCTCATTCCAATCGGTCTCGATTACAGAGGGGACACGGTCGGTAGTTGCCAAACTGATCCGATGCAAGTGAGCTTGAAGGAGGGCATGCCCCGTAATTAATCGGCTATACGGCAGCGTAAACAACAGAAGCGCAGATATTATTGTTCTTTCTCTTTATTTTGTAGTCATGATAAACACACAAGAGAAAATTTGGATTTACTTTACTAATTTAATTATGAAATTTGATCAATTTACCCAGTTACTGTCGCCTTACCCTCCTCATACACCCCTAGGACTTACAAGCAGATGCCTGTGGGGAGCCAACGGTACGAAACCACAGAATGGAAAACCTGGAACGAATGGTCAACCCGTAGGCAGGCGTGAGCATGAGGAAGTGGATGATATGAAATGCAAGCAAACTGGATGATAGGAAAGGTAATGATGGAGCAGTTGGTGAAATGAGTGGCGGGGGAAACCGGAGGATCCTGAGAAAGCCCGCTCACACGCTGCTCCGCCCACCATAAATCCCACAGGGTTCGAACCCTGGCTGCCTAGGTGGGTGACGAGCGATCTAACCACTCGACTCTGTAGGTATACAGGATTACTACAAAAGAAATAGACAACTTCAACTGCCTGTAAAACAAAAACTATTAGAGATAGCAACCTAATTATTTTGGAGGTATGTTGAGAAACTTTCAAAGTTTCGTTTGTTACTATTGGTAACGCTGTAGTGTTTTGTTTGTTGTTGCAGAAGCTGAAATGGCGGAAAATCCTGTGGAAAAGGCATATTGCGTGTTGGAATTTGCTAGAACGCAATCAGCAACTGTTGTCCAACGACATTTACCACAAAAATGAAATGATGCGCTCACAAAAACCAGCATCGTCTTCATCGTGTCGCAACATGTCGATGCAAAAGTCACGCACTATGACCTTATCTTCTTCACTCAGAAACTGCAACATCTGTAAGGCATCATGTGCAGTCGCTTCCGCAAGATTTTCCATACAGTTTGCTGTGGAATTTGTAATTGCATGCTTGCCCTAGATGTCGACTTCTGTGGGCTTCTTATGTAGGCAGAACGAACACGTTCAACGTTTTCTTCCGAAACTCTTGGTCTTCCCGAGCTCTTCCCTTTGCACAAACATCCCGTTGTCTCGAATTTTCTATACCAGTCGTAGATTGACTGTCTAGTCGGTGGCGTTTTGTGGTAACGTGTTCTAAAATGTCGTTGGACAACAGTTGCTGATTGCGTTCTAGCAAATTCCAACACGCAATATGCCTTTTCCACAGGATTTTCCGCCATTTCAGCTTCTGCAACAACAAACAAAACACTACAGCGTTACCAATAGTAACAAACAAAACTTTGAGAGTTTCTCAACATATCTCCAAAATAATTAGGTTGCTATCTCTAATAGTTTTTGTTTTACAGACAGTTGAAGTTGTCTATTTCTTTTGTAGTAACCCTGTATATAGATTTTATTATACTTAATCTCTTCGTATTCAAAATAAATATTACGCTTTTGTTAAACTAAACATTTTGATTTGGGACGAATCTTTCTTAAATTCTAATTTATTGTCAGTTGAAGTTAATGATACAATCCAGGTTTTATACCTAACTTTATAACGTTTTAAATTTTCAAAATACCAAAGTTTAATCTAAAGAAAGCTCAGAAAAAAGTTGAAGACTTAATTTTAGCAGATAGAGAAGGTATTACATATTACACAAAAATTCGATACTAAGATTGTACTGGAAGTACAGATTTAAGAATCCATGAATAAAATAGAAGCATTTTTAGAAGAAAGTAAAGTTCCGCATATGTGTCTATATGCCTGTGAACAGAATAGCTGAAAACGAAAAGTCGGTTAAGTAGAAACTTGGTATTCAAGTTCAGTATTTTAAAAGGATGCGCTTCGAACCCCAAACTACCCTTTACATGGAAGATGTTTCTAAATTTTTAATTTTCTCAAAAATGACTACATTTTTACTTTCTCGACACGTACTTACATTTTGCATAGAGAAGGTATCGTAATGCACTCAAAAATTCGATACCAAGATTTCACCGGAAATTCGTATTTTGGGTCCCCCTGAATTCAAAAAAAGCATTTCTGGAAAAATGACCGTTTGTGTGCGTGTGTATCTGTGTGTCTGTCTGTCTATGGACAGCATAGTTAAAAAACGAAAAAACCGTTAAATACTAAACTTGGTATTTAAATTTGTACCTTGCAAGGGTGCGACACGAAAACTGTCAAGAAAATCCCTCCACCACAAACTACCCTCTACATGGAACTTTTTTCGAAAATTTTGATTTTCTCAAAAATAGCTCTAACGATTTTGATTAAAATATCGCATATTAAAGATATTTACCTGACAAATAAAATGTATATCTTGAATTTTCTGGGAATAGCCTCTGAAGACTACTTTGTTCTGGATGAATTTTACGAAATTTTGCATAACTGCTAAACCTTTAGATAGACAAAAACTTATCATACAAAACTGTAGAGCACATTAAAACACACAATTTATTTTATATACTTTATATATATACTTTTCTCATATGGGAATTTGTCAAATCCTGTCCATACAAACAACGGAACTTCCGTCACTTCAGAAGCAAGTTCTGCTATTTTTTTCTCGATTGGCATTACGTAAATACAAGAATAAGCTTTTTAACAATAATTTACTTTGAGATGTAGAGAAAATCATGTGAATAGAACACATCAGATGTTTTTTTTTTTTTTTTTCAAGTGAAGGGCTGGATGTGGATTGTGAGGGAGATGTGAATGGAGCTTCTCGAGCTCTTTCTGTAATGAGACAGGAAAGTTGCCACCTGTCTATTCCGCCCTAGATATTCTAATATCCAGGATTATTAATGCGCACTTCCCTTTGTTTACTCCATTGCATAATTCACGACTTGTAATGTTTCGATCCGTTTTGATCAATAAAGCACTCCTAGTTCAGTTGTGTAGAGCTTGAAGGCTTATCTCTAAACTGCTGTTTCTCCAGTCTTAAAGCGACTCATAGCATAAAGAAGAAGAGCTATTAGACCGTGCTAATTCCCTTTAAGGGCAACAACCTATCAAAATTGACCAAAAATCTTTTTTACTTTCTCTACGCGTACTATGTTCATAGTGTATAGAGGAAGTATTGTATTCCACCCAAAAATTCGATACCGAGATTTCACCGGAAATACATGTTTTAGAAACCCCTGAATCCAAAAAAAAACATTTTCAGAAAAAGGTCCGTGTGTGTCTGCCTGTGGACAGCATAGCTCAAAAACGAAAAGACCGTTAAATACTAAACTTGGTATTTAGGTTTGGTGACACGAAGATTTTCAAGAGTATCCCCCCCACCCCCAACTACCGTTTACATGGAGAAATTTTAAAAAAAATTATTTTCTAATAAATGGCTCAAACGATTTTGATATATACCCTATATATTAAAGATATTTACACGGACCTTTTTCTGAAAATGATTTTTTTTATTGATTCAGGAGGTCCTAAAACATGTACTTCCGGTAAATCTCGGTATAGAATTTTTGGGCGGAATACAATACTTCCTCTATAGATTATGTACATAGTACGAATAGAGAAAGTAAAAAACGTATGACATTAATGATGTATTTTATCAGCTCTACATTATTTGTGTAGTAAGATGTTTATCTCTTACGGTTTACCAGTTACGGAAAATTAAGCAAAAATCCTCCAGAATAAACAGGTCTTATAGACTATTTCCAGGTAATTCAAGACAGATTTTATTTTAAGTCAATATCTTTAATATATGATATTTTAATCAAAATCGTTAGATCCATTTTTTGAGAAAGTCAAAATCGTCGAAATTTTTTTCCATTAAGGGGTAGTTTGGAGTGGGATATTTTCTTGAAAATGTTCGTATCGAATTCTTGGGAGATGCCGACAGACACATATGCTGTCGACAGACACATTCACACCCATTGATCTTTCCCTTAAAATGCATTTTTATTCAGGGGTCTCAAAACATATATTTCCGGTGAAATTTCGATATTAAATTTTTGGGTGGAATACGAGGGTCGGCTAATAAGTCCCGGGCCTCACACTGATATGGCGCCACTAGGCCAGTTAGACTGTAGCATTGTATACTTTAACTCTAGACTAGCTTATATCCATAGTTACAGATCAATAACTTCTTTAGTTTTGCAATGACAGCCTTTTAAACAAGACAACTTTAGAGTTTTCACGAAAATGAAGGATTTGGAAAAACGAGCTGTGATTGAATACTTCCATTTGAAAGGAGGAAATGGACAGTAAATTTAGAGACTCTGCCCCTTCATATTCAATGATTAAAAGGTGGGTTGCAGAGTTTAAAATGGGACGTACAAGCACTAGTAATGAGCCTCGCTCTGGACAACCTGTAGAAATGACAACTCCAGAGAGGAAAAAAAAAAATCATCGTTAGTACTGGAAGACCACAGATTAAAGTTGTTTGAGATAGAAGAGACTGAAAACCTATCAAAAGAACGCGCAGGTAATATTTTAAGTAATGTTTTGGGCTTTCACAAGATGGGTGCCGCGATTGTTGACACCTGATCAAAAATTGCAAAGAAAAACTGTTTCTGTTAAGAATATGGAGCTCCACCGTAAAAATCTTGGCGAATTTTTGAGACGGCTAATTACCATGGATGAAACTTGGATACATCACTACAATCCAGAAAACAGTGTATTGCGCCAGGTAAACCAGCTCCAAAAAAGGCAAAGTCAACTTTATCAGCTAATAAGGTTATGGCGAGTGGCACAGAGAATTATTTTTATTGATTACTTGGAAAAGGGTACTACGCAAGCTTACTGCTACGTTTGAGTGATGAGGTGAAAAGAAAAAGACCTCATATGGAAAAAAAAATCCTGTTTCATCACGACAATGCTCCGACCCATCATTCAGTCATTGCAATGGGAAACATGTGCGAATTAAAGTTGTAATTTCTTGAACATCCACTCTATTTGCCAGATGTAGCACACACTGACTACCACCTGTTCCCATACCTCAAAAAATATCTTAGAGAACGAAGATTTCATAGCAACGAGGTCATTGATGCGGTAAACAGCTATTTTGAGGACCTTGATAAATCGTACTACAGAGATGGTTTAATTAAATTAGAACACCGATATGACAAAAGTATTAGCCGTTCTAGAGATTATGTTGAGAAATAAAAAAAAGTTAAATGCTGTTTTCGTTGACAGGCCCGGGACTTATCAGCCGGCCCTAGTACAGTACATAATAGGTGTAGAAAAGTAATAAGCTTTCGTAAGAATAGTTTGTATAGCCACTAATAAACAGTTATCATAGAAAATTATTGCAAGTAAAATCCGTTACCAGAGCTGTTCGCAGAAGTAAAAATGGCATCTCGTAAGACTACAGGCCGTCGCAACACCACCAAGAAGCGTGCTCAGCGAGCAACTTCAAATGTGTTTGCTATGTTTGATCAAGCACAAATTCAAGAATTTAAGGAGGCATTTAATATGACTGACCAGAACCGTGACGGTCTCGTGGATAAGGAAGATTTGCACGACATGTTAGCATCTCTGGGAAAAAATCCACCAGATGAGTATCTGGAAGGAATGATGAATGAAGCTCCTGGACCAATTAACTTTACGATGTTCCTGACATTGTTTGGGGAGCGGTTACAAGGCACAGATCCAGAAGATGTAATAAAAAATGCTTTTGGCTGCTTTGATGAGGAAAACAAAGGTGTCATCAATGAAGAGCGACTACGAGAATTGCTGACTTCAATGGGAGATAGATTTACTGACGAGGAGGTTGACGAGATGTACAGAGAAGCACCAATCAAGAGTGGTATGTTTGTCTACATTGAATTCACAAGAATCTTGAAGCTTGGAGCTAAGGATAAGGATGGGCAATAAAGGAGCATAAAGTATCAGGTGGTTGTGCCTTATTTATTGTCTCCAAGAAAATTATTCCATTTAATATTTGTTTAAAAGATAAAAATAATGTTTTAATTACAATAAAGATTGTTTTATTATAGTAATTTTTCTTATATACTTCTGGTTAAATAGTATAGAACACCAAAGTACTTATTTTGTATATAAATTATGTAGATTCCAGGCAGTATTTAAGCTCATTTATTACCTTGCAATCTTTTTATGTTCTGTTCTTTTAATATTTTGAGCAAATAAAACTGTTTTATATCTAACATGCTTTACATATAGTGGTAAAATTACATTTTATTTGCAAGTGAGGACTAAGAGGGGAAAATGAGTATACTGTATTAGGAAGTGCAGTAGCATTTCTAAATGTGTGTTGAAACATATTTGTTTCCGCATATACAGATATATAGCTTTCTATTCATATGTGAAAGTTGCCCTGTAATTTCAAGCTGGAATTTATTAATATTTGTGAAAGAAATGTTCTGCATTGTTCTATGCCACAACGTAAGTGCAATTAGAACAGAAATTTACTAGTCTTCCTATCACATAGAAATATTATGCCTAATCTTGTCAATTTATCTCTTTTTGATAAGAAATGCAAGATAAACATCTATGCACTTACTACTAGGAGACATTGATGAAAATGGAGGAAGGTTGAATGAAATTACATAGCAATTCACAGAGGCAGAAATTGGTTGAGAAATGTTACCAAGCTCTTAAGATAATGTTCTTTAACTGTAGTCATGTAAGAATTAAATCTGCTAAATCAATCTTGCAAAAAATTGATACGTTTAATTTTAATTTTTTTTCTCCCACAGATAAAAAACATTTACATTTAAACTGATATAGTGTAAACTGTATTGAAAATGTCAAAATATGTGACAGTATGATAATTTTCAACTTCTATGCCAAACACAGTTGAAATCTGTGTACTCATATTGAGGGTACATACGTTGCGGTAATGGTGGGAACAGCAGAAAATAGGCAGTATTGTATTGCATTACATCAGAGAAGAACTATATCATTAAAATTATAGTTTTTTGGATGCTTTCTCATTTAACATAATTTATATTGTAACAAAATTTAGAATGAAACGAATTAATGGCCCACTTTAATTAGAAGTGTTTCATTTTTTAACCCAAAGTCCTTATATGTAAATAATCATTTTTTTAATATATATCAGCCTTTATTATTGACATAATGTAAATTTTATGTAACTATATAAACATGAAATGGCAAAACACTTGTAGGGTTGTATTTATCTGCATCAGACTTTTGTAAAATAAATATTCTTAATCATTTACTGTAAAAAAAAATAAATAAATGATAGAGGGTAGAGAAAGTAGTGCAACAAACCAGCTTTATATAAAAAGACCGGGGTGTGTGGGTAGGTGGGTGTGCTATCTGGGGTCTGTGAACACATAAACCAAAATCCAAAAGCCGCACAAACACTACACTTGGTATTCAAGTTTGGTTATTCCGAAGATGTAATTAGAGGATATTCATGCGCTCAACCCAACCACTCTCTAGAAATTAAAATTTTTCTACATTTACATTTATCAAAAGTGTCTAAAATGTTTGGTTAATGCACCATACATCAAAGATATCGTCTACTTCAACTTTAGCCTGTTCCGTCTAGAAGGCGTCTTATAATCTACGTCGAGATCGTCTGAAATCTAGTACTTCTGGTGATTTGCATGTATAAATCTTGTAGAAGGCATTTTTACTTTCTCTACTTAGTACATAGGTAGAGATGACATTGCTTTCCACCCTGAGATTTCACTGGAAATACACGTTTTAGGGTCCCTAAATAAAAAAAAAGTATTTTTGGAAAAAGGTCCACATGAGCGCGTGCCAGTGTGTGTATGTGTGTGTCCGTGCCTTTGTGAACACGATAACTCAAAAACGAAAAGTGGTTAAATAGCAAACTTTATATTCAAGTTCAGCTTCTTCCAAGAATGAGGCTCGAAGATTTTCAAGAAAATCTTCCCCACACCAAACCACCCTTTAAATGGAAAATTTTTCAAAGATTGAGATTTTCTCTCTTTTTTTTTTTGGCTTTGTTTATATAGCCCATAAGGGGCTTTGTATTAGAAACAACTCGTCTGTAGGTTCTTTACGTTGGGTTTAAATCGTTTTATCCTCCTCAAACATCCTCACACATTCACTCTCACATTCATACTTCCAGACTCTGTGGGGATAGGGAATAATTCTGGTTAAAAAAAATTCCCCGCCCCATCCGGGAGTTGAACCCGGGACCTTTGGGAGAAAAGTCACCTCGCTGACCGCTCGACCACGGGAGGAACAATCTCTCAAAAATTGTTTTAACTATTTTGATTAAAATACTGTACATTAAACATATTTATATGAAGAATAAAATGCCTATCTTTAATTTTCCGGAAATAGCCTGTAGTGTTCTGTCATTTTGAATTACTTTTGCTTAACTGGTGAACCGTAAGAGATAAACAAAAAGTTACCACACAAAAAATGTATAGCTCACTAAAGTACACAGTTTATGCTTTATACAATTTTGTTGGAGTTTAACATTTCTGATTTCTGAGGTATTCCTTGTTATTGGTTTCAATTTTAAAATACTTAAACTTTTCGCATATGAGAATTTATCAACTCCTGTCATGCAAAGAGAACTAATTACGATCACATAGGAACCGGTTTTTAAAAGATTTGAATATGTCTTATCTTTGCGTATTAACTTATTTACCATCTACTTATAAGACCATTTCTGCTAATTTTATCTCGAACTTCGAAATAGGTAGAAGGATAAGATTTTTAATAATCATTTGTTACAGAGATGTAGCGAAAGTAATGTGAATGGAACACATCAGAATTTTTCAATCTATTCGTTCTATTTTATTTACATTATAAATATTCAGCTGGTCTCTCGTATGGTGTCATTTGTTACGTGATAATAAAGTGTATATATGAAGTACTCGTATTTCATTTCAACTGTCACTCTCATTTGATCGTTTTAAAACCCAATGTTCTGCGCCATATGTCAGAACAGGTACAGCCATATTTTATAAAATGGCATTGTTTCTCATCCTGTTTCTTTTTTGTTCCCCTACCACGAACAGAGTAGGTAGAGAAGATATTGAATTCCACCCAAAACTACGATTCGAGATTGTGTCGGAAATATATTTAATAAGAACTCCTGAATCAAATATATACATTTTTTTAAACAAAGTCCGGCTGTGTGTTCTTCTGTGTATGTGCGTGCTAGTGAATATAGCATAACTCGAAAACGAAAAGTGTACTAAATACCAAACTTGATATTTTAGTTCAACATTTTTCAAGGATACGAAATGAAGATTTTGAAGAAACTCTGCCTACCCCAACTACGCTTTACATGGATCATTTTTCGAAATTTTTGATTTTCTAAAAAAAAGTCCTCAACGCTGTGATTAAAATATATATTATTAGGATAGCTTCATGACAAATCTTGAATTCTCTGACAATAGCCTCTAAAGTCTACTGATGAATTGGCATAACTAGTAAACCGTAGGAGATGTGTAGATCTCATTAAAGTTTACAATTTAGTCAAATGAAATGGGGTTTTGTTTATGGACGCTCTTAACTACTGTGGATCTCAGCATCTTATTCTTTGCTGGGCGTGAAAGGCTGCTTCGTTTTGCTCAGAGGCCGCTTTATCAGACTCTTTTGCTGGCGATAAATCTACGACACGGGACCAACGCCTTTACTTCCCTTCCGAAGGAAGCCATACTAAGGATTTTTACGCTCGAAAAAATCCATCGCTATCAGCCGGGTTTGAACCCGCGATCTTGTGCACAGGAGGCTAGCATGGTAAACAATTTATGTTAGTTACATTTTTTGTGGAGTTAACCATTTCGGATATATTCCTTGTTATTTGGTTTAATTGTTTTTTCACACAAGCGCTGTGTAGGACAGGAGTTGCATAGGTAGTGTCTGACTGAAAAATTCAATGCCATGGTCGGGATTTGAACCACGGATCTCCAAATCCCGGCTATGGCATTGAATTTTTCTGACTTTACCTATCCATCCAATTCCTTGTTATTAGTTTAAATTTCCTTTACTTTAAATTGTTTCATTACGAAAGTCATCATTTGTTTTGTTTTGTTTGTTTGTCTGTCTTTTACTTACTCCTGGCTGATCAAAGAGACCCGAATTTCAATTTCATCACATATAATGACCAGCTTTTAAGATATTCTTATCGTCGTTTTAGCTTAGTGTGCTCCCTTATTTCCCTTCTACCTACAAGGAATTAAAATAAGACAATTTTGTTTACGTTTATCTCGAAGAGAATGAATTAGATAGAGGAATAAACTTTCGTAGCAATAATTTCTTGCAGAATAGGTAGAGAAAGTGATGTACATTAAACAATTAAGCGTTTTAACTTTGAGATTTATTTGGGGGGGGGCTTTATCATAATTGTAAGCTATTTCACATCTTTTGTGCCTGTTCCATCATTTTATCTCTCAATACAATTGTACATCTTTTTCGGGGTTTTCCGTTCGAAAGCCATAGTCTTTGTTTTTATGACTCATATCTGTAGACTGAAAGTTGTTATTTATTTATGTATAAAGAAAATATGTTGTGACGGTTAGATTTTTACTTTCTCTATACGTACTATGTACATAGTCTATAGAGAAAGTATTGTATTTCAACTAAGAACTCGATACCGAGATTTCACGCGGAAATAGGCGTTTTAGGGTCTCCTGTATCCAATGAAAAACATTTTTAGAAAAAGGTGCCTGTATGTCCGTGTGTCTGCGAACACTGTAACTCAAAACCGAAAAGTCGGTAAAGTACCAAACTTGGTATATTAGTTTAGTATCTTCCAAGGATGCGACACGAAGATTTTGAGGAAAATCCCCCCACCCTAAACTACCCTTTACATGGAAATATTTTCGAAAATTTTGTTTTTCTCAGAAATGGCTCTAACGATTTTGATTAAAATATCGTATAGTAAAGACATTACTCGGCAAATAAAACGTATATCTTGAATTTTCCGGGAATAGCCTCTGAGGACCTCTTTATTCTGGATGAATTTTGCTGGATTTTGCATAACTAGTAAACCGTAAGAGATAGACAAAAGCTTACTACACAAAAATGTAGATCTCGTTAAAGCATACAGTTTATGTCATATGATTTTTTTTTCGTAGAGCTGACCATTTTTGAGATATTACTTCTTGATTGTTTGAGTTTTAAAATACTTACTCCACATGGCAATCACGTTTTAATGTCGTTTTAGCCCAATATATTCCCTTATTTCTTTTCTGCTTACAAGAAAGCATTTCACTAACATTTATCTCGATTAGCATGAAGTATATAGAAGCTTAAGTTTTTTAACAATAATTTGTTACAGTGATATAGAGAAAGTCATGTGAATGAAACACATTAGGTTTTTAGATTTTAATACTTAATATTTTGCTGTATTAGTAATTAAATTTTATATAAGTACAAGAAAGAGAATATAACTTTCATTGTAGGTTTTGGACAACACGCTAAGGTTATTTATCTTACCACTGACTATGCGGAAGTCAGTTAAAGTTGGAGGTAGTGTCATCTCGTTTGTTAACCTCTTTGTCAATGCCCGGACTCTACTAATGTCAGCACGAGAGGCATTTAAACTCCTAGTTTCTTAATCTCCGGTTCTTTTTGGCCACTTCGCTGCTATAATCCATGACCATCTGTTTCCCGAAGGAAACTTAACTTCTTAGTACAAACTGCTTTGATTAATTCAAGATGACGACCAACTCGCGTCTGCAACCAGATAAGCTGTCAGCTGTCTATCTCCGCTACTTAGATATCTTCTGTATCTCCAGGGTCTTTTTAATTTCTGCACATAGTGTATACAGAAGGTATTGCATTCCACCCAAAAATTCGATACCGAGATTTCACGGGAAATACACGTTTTAGGGTCCCCTGTAACAAAAAAAAACATGTTTGGAAAAAGGTCCGTGTGTGTCCGTGTGTCTGTGAACACGATAACTCAAAAACAAAAATTCGGTAAAATACTAAACTTGGTATTTAAGTTGAGTGTTTTCCAGGGATGCGACACGAAGATATTGAGAAAAATGCCCCATTCCAAACTTTTTTCACATGGAAATTTGTAAACTCCTGGCCCTGCACAGAAACGGCTTTCAACCGCATGTCAACCACCTTTTAAGAGATTTTACATTCGTTTTAGCTAAGTGTATTCCCTAATTTTCCTCCTACTTACAAGGAAGCAAGTAATTAAGAACAGTTCCGCTAACGCTTATCTCGATTATCATAAAATAGCAAGAAGAATATGCATTTTAACAATCATTTATTACAGCGATGTAGAGAAAGTCATGTGAATGGAACACACCCTTTTTTTACTTTCTCTACACGTCATATGTTTATAGAGTATAGAGAATGTATTGAATTCCACCCAAGAATTCGATATCGAGATCTCACCGGAAATAAATGTTTTAAGGTCTTCTGTATCCAAAAATTCATTTTTAGAATAAGGTCCATGTGTGGGTGTGTGTGTGTGTGTTTGTGTGTCAGTGTGTCCGTGTGTCTATGAACACGATAACTCAAAAAGAACAGTCGGTAATATACCAAACTTGGTATTTATTTTAGTATCTTCCAGGAATGTGACACGAAGATTTTGAGAAAAATTCCCCCGCACCAAACTACCCTTTATATGGAAAATATTTCATCATTTTTATTTTCTCAAAAATGGCTGTGACGATTTTGAAAAATACCGTATAATAAAGATATTTACATCCCAAATAAAATATATATTTTGATTTTTCTGGGAATGACCTCTGAAGTACTCTTTATTCTGGATGAATTTTGCCGAATTTTGTTTACCTGCTAAACCGTAAGTATATGCAAAAACTTACTACACAAAACTTACTACACTGTGGATCAGGTTAAAGCACACATATGTCATATATGTATTTTTCGTGGAATTGATAATTTCTGAGATATTCCTTGTTATTTGTTTCAGATTCAAAATACTTAACATTTTTCTCACACTGAAAGTTGTAAAAGCTCCTGGCTCTGAATAGAAACGGATTTTAACCATATGGAAATCAATTTTTAAAGGATTTGACTATAGTTTAACTGTGTATTCCCTTATTTTCCTTCTACTTTCAAGGAAGCAGGTAATTAAGATAATTTCTGCTAATATTTATCTCGATTATCATAAAGCAGACAGAAAAATATGTTTTAATAATAATTTGTTAAAGCGATGTAGAGAAAGTCATATAAACGGAACACATAAGATTTTTAGTGTGATATGATATCATTGACTCCTTGGGGTTGGTCATTATTCAACTCAAAGCGGATGGTAGCGTTGATTATCTCTGCTTATCGGAATGATGTCTGTACGTTGAGTACTACCACCATTAGCCAGCAATGAACTTCCTCGTATACTTCCATGCCAGTTCTCATAGTATCCCTGGAATGTTCATTTCACACATCTCAATTCACATTTCGTTTCCCATGTCACTACCAAATTAAATACCACAGTCCCAGTAACGATTGCATTCACACACAGTACTTCTCACCAAATAAAACAATAGTTTTTACCACATTTTATTTCTTCTGTGATTGATGTATCTTTGCCTTTTGTGGAATTAGTTTCATTACCATTATCCTCATCAGTGTTGTCCATCCATCACGGATTCAAACCTGGTGGAAAACCATGGATTTTCCTTTCCTTAGCATGTCTTCGCTCGGTAAAACTGTTGGTTCCGTGTCGTAGGTTTATGGCACATAAAAGAACCTCAAGTCTGATAGAGGCCTCTGAGCAGAATATCTAGCCTTTTACGCCCAAAATACTAGGTAGCCTAACTGCCCCGTATTTGACACTTTACATGTTCAACATAATTTGAAAATTCCTTGTATAATTTACTGAGAGAAAACGCGAATTTTTGTTGAGAAATTTAATGTTGTATCGGCATGTTGCCATAGCAGCTCAGTGGTTTGAGCAATCGGACAGAGACCAGGAGATAAGTGGATTAAATCCAGCTATGACATTGCATTTTTCAGCCTGACTCTATCTTTCCAACTCACACACACACATTGGCCAATGCGGAAGAAGCAATTATTACTCCCTAAGAACCTTTTTCAAGCACAGGGAAGGTTTTCGTGCTCATTACAGAATATGCAGTGCTAGAAGATTGCCTGGAAATACTGTGAATTGGGGCTACCATTTCGTACATCTTAAGTTTAGTAATTAGGGAAAATATTGTGTTTCATCCGAAAATTCAGTGTCGAGATTTCCCCGGAAATACTGGAGTTTAGGCCACAGAGTCCAAAATGCATTAAAAATGTATGCGCGTGTTGTCTGTGAACAGCATAATAAAAACTCTGATGTGTTATAATCACAAGATTTTCTCTAGCCTTTCTACAAACAAACTTCTTACAAAAGAATATTATTCTCTCTACACCATGCTAATCGAGATAAGCAGAATGGTTGTATTACATTGTTTCTTATAAGTAGAAGAGAACTAAGGGAATGCACTGTCCTAAAACGATAATTTTTAAAAGCTGTCGCTATGCGATAGTTATGAAATTCACTTTTTTCCTTGGCCAGGAGTAAAACAAAAGAAACACGGGCGACTTCCTGTCTGAGAAAAGTATAAGTATTTTAAAATCGAAACAAAAAACAAGGAATATATCGGAAATGATTAGCTTCACAACAAAAATTCAAAGGACAAAAATTGTGTATTTTGACGAATTCTACATTTTTTGTGTCGTAAGTTTTTGTCTAGCTCTTACGGTTTACAGTTATGCAAATGTCATCCAGAATGAAGACGTCCTGAGTGGCTTTTCGAAGGAAATTCAAGATATACATTTTATTTGTCATATAAATATCTTAAGTATACGGTATTTTAATCAAACGTTAGAGCCATTTTTGGGAACCTCTACATTTTCCATTTAAAAGGTAGTTTGGGATGGGGGATTTTCTTGAAAACCTTTTTGTCGCATCCTTAAGAGATACTGAGCCTAATTACCAAGTTAAAGTATTTAGTGGACTTTCGACTTTTGAGTTATGCTGCCTACAAACAGACAAACACACACACACACACACACACACACACTGGCCTTTTTCTAAATATGCTTTCTTTTGGATTTGGAGGCCTCAAAACATACATTTCCGGTGAAATCTCTGTATTAAATTTTTGGGTGGAATGCAATACCTTGTCTAATATGTGCGTTGTACATATATGCTAGAGAAAGTAAAAAAAATTAGTTGTTCCATTCTCATGACTTTCTCTACATTTCTCTTAAAATTATTGTTATAAAGCTTATTCTTTTATCTACTTCATACTAATCTAGACAAACATTAGCAGAAATGATTTTGTTATTTACTTCCTTATAAATAGAAGGAAAATAGCAAATGAAGAGGTCTTCAGAGGCTATTTCCAGAAAATTAAAGATATACATTTCGTTTATCATAAAAGTATCTTAAACAAATGGCATTCTATAAAAATCGTTAGAACCATTTTTGAGAAAGTCAATTTTTTTAACTTTTCCATATAAAGGAGGGGATTTTCTTCAAAATCTTCGAGTCATATCTTTGGGAGATATTTAACTTAAATACCATGTTTGGCATTTAACGGAATTTTTTTTTTTGTGTTATGTTGTCCACAGACATACACATACCTTTCTCTAAAAATGCTCTTATTTGGACGCAGCGTACCTCAAAACACATATTTCTGGTGAATGTCAACATCGAATTTTTGAGCGAAATACGGCACTCTAGCGTGGAATACGACATTGTATGTACATATTTCTTAGATAAAGTGAAGAGTTCGTTATAGATCAAACTTGATATTTAAGTTCAGTATCACCCAAAGATGCGATAAAAATAAAAACCTCACCAGAAACTAAGCTTTCATGATGTACTCTTAGGACTTTTTGACCTTGTAAAATTTTGTTTCTCAATTTTGTTTAAAGTGCTATATAAGAAACGCACCTATATTGCTTACAAAATGTATATATTGAAATATCTGAGAATAGCATATGAAGTCCCCTTAATTCGAAAGGAATTTTATGTAATTTCGTATAAAGAGTAAACACAAAATAGAGCCGAAAAGCTTATATAAAACATTTTATATGCTACATTCATTTGAATTTCTTGACCTATTATGCAACAAACTATTCTTACAAAAGCATACTCCTCTATTATATGCTAATCGAAATAAACATTAGCAGATATTGTTTTATTACACATTTCTTTGTAAATACAAAGAAAATAATGAAATACCTAGGCTAAAGAGATAATTTAGAAGTGGGTCACTAACTGATGGTATTAATATGCGTGCTCTTTGTATGACCAGGAAGAAAATAAACGAATAACGACTTTCGATTTGGAAAAAGTATAAATATTAGAAAATTCAAATCAATAAAACAAAAAGTATATGACATGTGTTTATGAAATAAGTGTTTGTCTACATCTTACGGTTTATCAGTTACACAAAAGTCATCTAGAATGTAGAGGAGTTCACTAGCTATTCCCAAGAAATTGGAGACTGACATTTCATTTTTAAGAACATATCTCAAACATTATTTTAATGCAATTGTTAGAGTCATCTTTGAGGAAAGAAACATTTTTGAAATTATCTCCATGTTAAGGGTAGATTGGGGTAGGAAGATTTTCTTGAAAATCAAATGAGTTGGATTTTGTTTTACCGAAACGGTTAATATAACAGTGAGATCCTCCCTTAATGTTGTGTTTCACTGGTGATCTTTGATATGAATAAAATTAATAATAATAATAGTAATAATAAAGATAATAAATCTGTTGTTTTGTTCCCATCTAGCACTGAAACGCTTTCCAAACTGTTGTATAAATCCCAGATAACACTGTCATGTTATGCGTTTTGCGTCTAGAAGCTTACGTTCTGATTCCCACAGCTCACTGTTACATAATCCCAAGAGCAGTGATTTTAAATCCCGTAAGAGACAGTTAAAAATGGAGGAAAAGCGCCAGTGATAACCGAAGATTAGCACGTGTTTTTACTCCGGCTGATAAAACATGTGTCCACAAATTCCTGAATTCACATGCGGGAGAGAGAAAAAAGTTTGAGCGCATGAAAGAGATAATGAAATGAAAACACACAGAGATGAATATAAAAACAATATAATTATTGTACTCACCGTGTTACTGATGGCTGTCATCCAGTCGCTGCAGTAAGGGAGAGAAAAACAGACACGCTAGTTAATTGGAAACAAATCGCATTGAGCAAATCCTGCGAATGACGCTTATGTTGTCATTGCAGATTCGTCAAAGTCACACAATTTAATCAGAATGGTTTCACAGTGCCTCTCACAGGGGAGAATTTCCATCGCATGATTACCATACACCTAATTTCAAATCCTCAGTATACATTATAAAGAATTTATATTGAAAATGTGCTCTATTACTTCTTTAGTGCTTATGCATGTTTTAACATATTCTTGATATTGTATAAATGCCGTAGAATCATATAAAAATTATCGATTTTATATTATTTCCAAAAGTCAACTTTTATGGCAAATGATTCCTAAATTTTCGCATTTTTGATTTGCCATATATCTCTTACAATTATTTCAAACATTTTTTTTTCTCAGAAACACTTATATTTGAGAAACAAAAGCGTTTCAAAATTCATAGTTGTTAAGTAAGGATTTAACATAAGTTAGGAAATATTACTTGATTAAAAATGAAATTTAAGGATCACAGACTGACGGTTTTTATTTTAAAGCTTTAATTTAATTTAAAATCGGCACAGTTAATTCATTTCGTTTCGTAATGAGCTTGAACTTCCCCGTAATTGTGGGACTGACACCCCTCTACTACTTACAAGCAATGCCTAGGAGTCATAAACCTATCGGGCGTGGATGATATGAAATTGAAATTTAGGATAGAAAAGGTGATGATGGAGCAATTCGTGGAATGAGTGGCGGGGTAAACCGGAGGACCAGAGAAAATCCTCCCAGATGCCGCTTCGTCCACCACAAATCCCACATGCGGGCGCTTGGGTTCGAACCCGGGCTGTCTAAATGGTAGGCGAGCGGTCTAACCACTCAACCACGATGTCACCGGCATGCTTAACATAGGAATGTAAATAAATTACGGTGCTAAAGTTAAAGCCTTAAATCAAATAGTTTCACAGATAGTACAATTAAATAGGTTTAATTAACGAAGATTATGTACATTTGCTAAAACTGCCTTGCGCAATCAAATTTATCAGAGAAGTATGATTATGGCATTTTCTGATATTTAATTAACGTGGAAATGAATACAGGGAATTGATTTCAGTCTCTTATTGGTTGTAGTGATTTTTTTTTTTTAAGTTGTCGGTATTAATTTTAATTGTCTTTTCAGTGAACATTTTGTTGGTGCCAATTGATAAATCAACCATCAAATAATCTTTAGATATATTTGAGATTATACAGGATGATTCAAAAATACTTTTACAAAGATTGGAGACTGGTTCCTTACATCAATACAACAAAAAATGTTCATATAAACAGATGTCCCAAGACCCTTCATTTTCGAATGATTAGGTTCAAAATATTATTAATCCAAACATTCTAAAGTGACGCATTATTCTATTGCTAACGTTTGTCGGTTTGTACGGAGATGTTTAACACAAACACCACTGATAAGAAATGCTCGAAATTTCCTCCTCTTGCATCTAGACATGCATGCACACGTCGAAGCATGGACTATCAAATTCTTCCTCTCGGTGCCGTATAGTTTTTCAGGCTTCCGTGGCACAAAATGTAAATGGCGTGTTATTTATGGACGCTCTTTAACTGCTGTAGTTCTCAGCGTCCCATTCTATATTGGGCGTGAAAGACCGCTTAATTTTGCTCAGAGTCCTCTCTATCAGGCTTGAGGTTCTTTTACGTGCCGTAAATCTACGAAAGGGGGACCAACGGCTTTACTTCCCTTCCGAAGGAAGCCATGATAAGGATTTTTACGCCCGAAAAAATCCATCGTCCTCCGCTGGGTTTGAACCCGCCACCTTGGGTACATGAAGTCAGCATGGTAACCATTAAACCACGGAGGGCGGCTTCCGTGGCACGTATAACAGATTTTTCATTCGCATGTATGTTGTATAAACACCTTAGCCTCCAAAGATAAAAATCCAAAGGATTCAGGTCCAGGGAACCTGCAGACCACTATAAACCTGTTTCCGAGCATACTATTTTATAAAACAGCGTTTTTCTCAACAGTACATTCTCATACCTTCAAAATATTCCACGCATCTCAGTTTTTGTTTAAATACAACCAAATTTTCCTAGAATTTATTGTAATATTAAAGGCAACAAGTTATTCTATTACCAAAGTAATTTTTAAAAAAGCATTTTTATAAAAAATGATTAATATTGGAGATCATATCTCTAAGTTTTTAAAAACATATGTTAGTAATCAAAGTTATTGAAATATCCAGGCGCAGAGTTTAGTTTTAATTGTTTTTCTCACAGAAACCGTGCGTAGGACAGGAGTGGATATGCAGAATCAGACTGAAAAATTCAATGCCATAGCGTGGGATTTGAATCACGGATCTTCCGGTCTCTAGTCGGTTGCTTTACCACTGAGCTACCATGTCATCTTGACGGCATAGCATTGAATTTCTCAACTGAATCACATGTTTCTCGGTAAACCACAAGGTGATCTCAATGTTGTAAGTACTTTATGTCCCAGGATTCATAGCACAGCCAACTATTATGGACAATTATTGTGATAATTTTAATTGTTTTTTCTCAAAGAAACCGTGTATAGGACAGGAGTTGGATAGGTAGAGTCAGACTGAAAAATTCAATGCCAGAGCCGGCATGTTGCCATGGCAGCTCAGTGGTAGAGCAACCGGCTAGAGACCAGGAGATCCGTGGCTCAAAACCCGGCGATGGCATTAAATTTTTCAGTGTGACTCTACCCATCCAATTTGTATATGTGGTTCATTACTCCAATTCAATATATATATATCCAAACAGCTTTCTCAAATTTTGAGGCACGTGGAACATTTTGATAAATGCTTATATGTCTACATAATAAAGTTTGTAAAATAATTTATATCTTGCAAAATGTGTATCTAATTTAAATGAAATATTATATTCATATTAACACAATAGCAAGGCAGTCACAGTAACATTTCAGAAAAGAAGCTATACAAAAATAAGGAAATTTGAAATTCCACTCCCAGTGTCCCTTAAATGAGGTTAAAATTAAAAAAATGCAATAGTAAATAATTTACAATATCTTCATTTTAACCATACTCAAACGGATTTTTCGGTAGTTTACCTTATATTTTTGAATAAATTATCGTGCAATAAGATCCTGTATTTCGCCGCTATAAACCATGTGTTGCAGAGAAACAGTAACACATCATCCTATCAGAGTTACAGTAAAATAGCTACAAGGTGTTGATACCTATGTTTATTGTGATAAACAACCGTTAGCACAAAGTAACTACTACGAATATAACCATACAATATACGGTTCATGTGTACCGATTCTTTTACACGCTAGTAATACAGTACATTCAGAGAATATCTTATTATAAAGTTAAGGGACACTAGAGGGAAATCATCATTTAGCTTCCTCCCCTTATTTCGGGCTCTACAGCCATTTAAACATCGTAAAATAACCTGTTTCTAGTATCCTGTATTATAAAATAACATTTTCTCTCTTTTTCGCACTTTCGCAAGGTTCCATGTGTCTCAGTATTTGTTTAAATACAACTAACATTTCTTAGAATGTACAGAAGTATATATTATAATATTACAAAGGACAAAATTATACTAAAACCAAATTTAATTTTTCCAAAAATATTTTTATGAAGAACTGATTAAAAATGATTTTTTTTAAAATATATAATAATTGAGTAACCAAGTTACTGAAATATCACCGTTTAAAGTTTTTGTGTGTCGTTCAAACTTCCAATTTATAAAACTCCAACCAATTTTCTCAACTTTTGAGGCTCGTGAAAGATTTTGTTTATGCAATATATTTACATAATAAAATTAATGAAATAATTTATATCTTACAAAATAGTTATCCAATTTAAATGAAACTTGGAATTGATATTAACATAACAGCAATTAACTCACAGTAAACTTTTCAGAAAAAATGTGTATATAAATATAGACACTTAAAAATTCACTACCAGTCTCCCTTAAGATAAAGTGCGTTTTTGTTTATGGCATGGTATGTTAAAATTATATCACTATTTCCATCTAAATAACTGTGTGTCCGCGAATGGTAGAAAACACTTTTATTTTGTTATTCCAGGTCTTTTTATACAGTTTCACAACGGAGTCCTCCCTTAAGCGAACTATGTTTTAGCATTATTATTTAAATCGAGCCGAACTGCTGAAATAAGCAGAATCTACAAGTAACTTCCCGAACTGTAGTATTCTAAATTTTGTCATCGCAAAATGCTATCAAATTCCCTTATATTCTCGTGATATTTTAATGGGTTAGCTTTAATTTATTGAGGTTTGCATCACGCTAACCAAAAGAAAACTGTGTTGGGTTCAGTGAGATATTTGTGGTAGCCATACTCAGGAAAATCCACAGATGCTGTCTGGTAGTATCGGCACCAGTTTTTGCGTGTAACAACCAAATTCGTACTCAAAGTTGGGCAAGTCGAATACCAAATCCATAACTTTGGATAATACTGCGGTTGAAGAAAGCCAATTTATAAGCTGCTTCTTGACAAACAATTCTATCCACACCTCTAAAACCTGTCTTACAAGAAACAGTCTCGGAGGGATTCAGGTTTTCATGTCCTAATTCATTGGTTACACTAAGCTATATTAATGCCGGACTTTGTAAGACCTGAAGAAAAGTTGGAACACAAGTTGTAGTATGCCCTTGTCCGTTTTAAAACACAAAGGGCAATAGAAAGCACGGAGGTGACTTACCAAGTGCACGCTCAGTGTGAAGTTTACTAATATGGCACTTCAAGTCCAGAGGAGACGGCATTAATGTAGTCGGTAGTACACAGGCCTATTAAATTTTACAACTGTCCAAGAGAACTGCATGTAAAGGTGTTGTATAACATTAACAAAGTAATAACCGTTAACTCAAAATATGGAGTTAGATCTGTCATTGAAAAAAAAAAAAACTATTGCTAATTGAATTAGGACAATGATTCAGATTGTGTTAAACATGTTTATCTATTTCTTTTTTTGGAACTACTAATGAATTAATGAAATTAATGAAAAACATTAACACATTTTACATTTCTCATATTTTAATGCATACGTTCGTTGATTTACATCATACCAATTTAATTTTTTCTTCGAAGCGTATATATTATGTTTTGGAGTCCCATTGAAAAGCGATACATTTTGATTCAAACAAGGAAAAGTTTTGCAGACAAAAAAGAGACAGAAGTTCTGAAAAGCAAAAAACTAAAAGTTAAATTTAGTGTATTGGGTCCAGCAAAACCTGCAGCACATAGTTTACTTCGGAGGGGTCATCTATATTCTGCAAACGAGGTAAAATAAAAATCCAAGACATCAAACAATTGAACAAAAGAGTTAAGGTTATTGCAGGTAATACATCTAATTCCACCAAACAGATACGAAATTTCTGATATTATTTTCCAAAATTGATTTCATGACCTACATTTTGGTTTGTTCTTTCAGAAGGAACCCAAATCAGGAATTAAAATATAATAACCATATATAATGCATACAGGTCTTTGTGAGCCACAACCCATAACTCTTCTACAGGAGTATCGCCTGCGGTGCCACAAGTAGTAAAAGAGGGCACTAAATACTACCATTTTTTTCTACAGGTGTCTGAGACTTTGCACAGGCCTGTAAGTCCTACAAAGAGGAAATTGACAAGAAAATAGAAGAAGAAAAAGAATAAATGAAGCAACATTTGAATAGAGTTCTAAGTATATTGCCCCATTTGCGACACAAATAATATATTTGTTGCAATCGTGATCAAAAGGCATATTGTTTGGTTATTTATTCATTCCAGAAGCATTCCCTGTCATAGAAGAAGGTGTATAGTATTGCATTAAAATAACGAATGAGGTAACTTACACAATAAATAAAGAAAAATATGCCAGAAAAGCTAACGAAAGCATAGGTTGAAAACTCAAGAGTCAGACTTACTTGACCTCTTGTTCATTCTGTGCCAGAAGCCAGTGCACTTTTTCACGGCGCCTTGTACCGAAGGCCATGAGCTGGACTAGTTGACAACCGGGAGGGAGGTCAGGTCGTCCCGGTATTCTCGCCGTCCACTGGGATACGGCCATCAGCTCGGGGGCCTCTCTGACCACGAGGCTGCCTTCGGGCTCCAGCCGGCCCTTCTCCTTGAACCATGCCAGCGTCGAGTCCTCATAGAGTACAACCCACTCTTCTCGCCAGGCTTTGCCGAATAGGCGTTCTGAAACAATAAGAATATTGTCTATAACAAATAAAAAAAATTACAAAAAATCTCACATTCTTTTCTCCTCGCCTTGCTGATCATCACGCGCAACAAGTGAGAACCTTACAGAGTCACCCATCCTTCTCTTCAAGCCTTATAGTCTGATACAACTGCAATATTATCTGTTACAAGCGACCCTTTCAGTCTTTCACCCATATTTCTGTCCACACTTGGTAAGCAGACACTGCAATAATGGTAATGTTACTTGTAACAAGCCACAACTCAACAGTATTACAGTGTACCTCCAATCCCCCAAATAGACGATTTGAAACAATAGTGTCGCTTTTTATAGGTATAATAAGCGACACCTCCAAGAATATCACCCGCTCTTATCTTCAAGTCTCCAATCAGACGTTCTGAAACAATGACAACTTTACTTGTAACAAACGACACCTCCAAGGGTATCAGATGCTCTTCCTCCAAGCCACCAAGTAGACTCTCTGAAACAATGGTAATGTCACCTTCAAGTGACGCTAACAAGAATGTCATCTATCATTATCTTCAAGTCTCCAATCAGACATTCTGAAACAATGACAACTTTACTTGTAACAAACGACACCTCCAAGGGTATCAGATGCTCTTCCTCCAAGCCACTCTGAAAAAGCAGACACTCTGAAAAAAGATAATGTCACCTTCAAGTGACGCTAACAAGAATGTCATCTATCATTATCTTCAAGTCTCCAATCAGACATTCTGAAACAATGACAACTTTACTTGTAACAAACGACATCTCCAAGGGTATCAGATGCTCTTCCTCCAAGCCACCAAGTAGACTCTCTGAAACAATGGTAATGTCACCTTCAAGTGACGTCTGCAAGAATATCTTCCACCGTTATCTCCAAGTATTCAATCAGATGCTCTGAAACAATGACAACTTTACTTGTAACAAACGACACCTCCAAGGGTATCAGATGCTCTTCCTTCAAGCCACCAAGTAGACTCTCTGATACAATGGTACTGTCACCTTCAAGTGACGCCTGCAAGAATATCTTCCACCGTTATCTCCAAGTATTCAATCAGATGCTCTGAAACAATTGCAACTTTAATTGTAATAAGCGACACCTTCAACGGCATAACGCTGTTCTTTCCGAGCGTTTCCAATTAGACGTTCTGAAAGCGACAAATCAGCTGTAACCAGCGAGCTCAAATAGCTCTTTCGTCGTTATCTTCAGGTCTTGTCGAACATATGCTCGGAAATATGAGTATCTCCAGAAAATGAGTTTTTTAACAGAGTAACAACCGATCTCGCCAGCTTTTTGATAAGCACAATGTTAATTGTAACATGCCACTGTAAGGTTAAATAAAAAATTAAGGCCCTGCAATAACAACCAAGCATGGGACCAGTTAGTACTTTACTGTATTAATGCTTCTTAATATTGTTATTATTATTATTACTATTATTATTATCATCATCATTTTCGTCATTATTAATTTGCTTGGTAGAATAAAAATAACACATGAAATATTCATGACGAAGAATATGCCATCATGAGAGCATATAGTACAGGTGACATTTTACCTGCATTCGTGTTTTGTTACAATGCTTAGGTGTTTTGATTTCCTGTAAGGTTATAATGCGTATTAATAATAATAGTAATAATAGAAATAATAATAATACAATAAAGAGGATGGAATAGCTTGGATTGGAAATTACTTTAATGAAGCTTCTATAGAAAACCTGTTTGTGTTGGAAATCCTGTCTTTCTTCAAACCTTCGTTATGCCGCCTTCGTGTTTGATTTACTCTGCTTAGTGCATACTGCATAATAATATTAATGATGATAATACAGTAGAACACTAAGCGCTCTCGGGTGGCATGTTTTTCTTTACGATGGTTTTAAGTTTTCATCTATTCTGCTAGCGTATAGTATTAATAATATGATGAAACACTACGGGAAACTCAGCCTAACTGAGATTTGAGCTCGAAACCTCTTGAATTGAGGTAGACACGCTACCCCCATACCACAGTGGTAGGAGTGTTTTGAATTGTGTCAATAATTTTTTTCTTTTTGGTAAGCTTAACGTCTTTTAACCTGATAGATCATATCGGACGAAGAATGAAATCGGTGAAATAATGCTCAAATGTTCTCGGGATCCATGGAGTTTAAAGTTAGTCGACATTCGCCTTCATAGGATAAGGGAAAACCCCGAAAATCTTTTACGGGTAACTCAAACTAAGCGAGCTTCAAACTCGCGACCTGTTGAATATGAAGCACACGCTACCCCACAATCTGCAATTGTGTGAACAAGTATGGAATATTAAGGGCAGCATATTATAGCGCCTAGTTCTCAAACATCTATCGCTCTTACCTTTGCGTCTAAAACGAAATGTGTAACCTAGCTACTTCCCATAAATTCTTATTTCAGTACTGTACATAAACTAGGGATCATATCGGAAGGACATTATTATCTTGATCTCATAGTTTATAAATGTGTGTAAAGTTTAACTCACATTTGTGCTGCTTTCCCCACTTTCATCATAATAGGTTCTGAATTTCCAACTTCTTTTGTTAAAGAAACCTAGCTACTTACTTTCCGGCCGTTAAAATTAAACACATTAAAAAAAAAAAATCTGAAGTGTTCCATTCACATGACTTTCTCTACTTCTGTGTAACAAATTATTGTTAATAAGCTTATTCTTCTATTTACTTCATGCTAATCGAGAAAAAATTAGCAGAAATAGTCTTATTACTTGCTTCCTTGTAAGTAGAAGCGAAATATGTGAGTATCATAGATTAAAGTGAAGTCAAAAGCTGGTTGCTAGGTGACTGAAGTTCCTTTATATAACACAAATTGTGTGTTTCAATGTGCTCTACATTTTTTGTGTGCTAAGTTTTTGTCCATTTCTTACGGTTTAGCAGTTATGCAAAATTCCTCCAGAATAAAGCAAATTCAAGATATAGACTTTATTTGTCAGGTAAATACCTTTAATATACGATATTTTAATCAAAATCGTTTGAGCCATTTTTTATAAAATCAAAATTTTCGAAAAAAGTTCCAAGTAAAGGGTAGTTCCAAGTTTGGTATTCAACGGTCTTTTCGTTTTTGAGCTATGCTGTCCACAAACACACACACACATGTACACACAGACCTTTTTCTGAAAATGCTTTTTTTGGATTCAGGGGACCCAAAACATGTATTTCCGGTGAAATCTCGTTATCGAATTTTTGGGTGGAATGTAATACCTTCTCTATACACTATGTACATAGAGCGTGTAGAGAAAGTAATAGATTCTTGTATCTAAGAATGGTGCTTATAAACAGTAATGAACGATAGGGTATAAAGAAAGTCTCTTGGAAGTAACATGTCACGTTTCTTTTTATTTTGGCCAATAGCCCACCCATGACACCCATGTTATGTTGTTTATATACATACACACAGACACACACATACGCACACACACATACGCGCGCGAAGATATACCTTTACGAGTATTCAGAGAACGTGAGGAAATCTCAAAGTCTAACTTGTGGGTTGAATATAGCAGTTAAACAGAAAACAATTTAAGGAAGACATACCTTCTGCAATAAATATTCTACTGCATGAACCGCACGGTATAAAGTTAAACATTCTTTGTGACCTTAGCCATTTCAAAGTATTTTTAAAAACATTTTATGCGTAGCAGTTCCCGTTGGCGTCCAATTTCTTTTTTGCCAGTTCGTTTTTATTATGGGCTGCTGGAAACCACAATAATTTACTGAAGTCTCTCTGAGGAGGGTTTTGCCCGTCCTTTTCTTTCTTCTTCATTAACTGCAGTCTCTCCCAGATGAAATTCGCGGCTCTATTGACAATAAAATACACTACACTCGACGTTAACTACCCTTCTCCATAAAGGAACAGCATCCACTCCTCATTTCTGCCTCTAATAACAAGATGGTAGCTCTTTGTGGTATTGACAACATTTATACAAGTTGACATGTCCTTAACAGAAACTTAATTAATAATATGAAATACAGTTCGATAGTTGAAGAGCGACATTGTAAGGAATCTCTCTACAAATTGCCCTTCTGACTTGTTTTACGAGACCTTTAAAGTTTCTATCTTTAAATTTCAAGAGACTGCTCTCTGCTTTTACTCAGTTTGTCGCAAGAAACACGGTGTACTGAACAAAAAAGTTATGATGTGTTGCGTTCACATGAATTACTCTATTTATTTTATAACAAACTAGCTATTCTTATAAACGTTTAATCTTCTATTTATACTTTTTCTACATGAACTATGTACATAGTGTATAGAGAAGCTAATGCATTCCACCCAAAAATGTTATGCCAAGATTTCACCGGAAATATATGTTTTGAACTGCCCGAAATCCAAAAAAATGCATTTTTAGAAGAAGGTCTTTGTGTACATCCTTGTATCTGTGAACAAGATAACTCAAAACCGAAAAGTCGGTAAGATACCAAACTTAGTATTTGAGTTTAGTATCTTCCAAGGATGCGACACGAAGATTTTGAAGGAAATACGCGCACCCCAAACTAACCTTTATGTGGAAAAAAGTTTCGAAATTTTAATTTTCTTAAACATGATCCTAACGATTTTTTCTACTACACTATACATTAAATTTATTTATATGACAAATAAAATACATATATTTAATTTTCAGGGAATAGCTTCTGAAGACCTCATTATTTTGGATGAATTCTGCTGAATTTTGCATAACTGCTAAAACCATAAGACATAGACAGAAACCTACCGCGCAAAAATTGTGGATCTCGTTAAAGCACACAATTTATGGCGCGCACACACAAACAGACACACACACACACACATATATATACACATATTCGTAGAGTTGACTGTTTTTTACTTTCTCTATACGTACTATGTACATAGTGTATAGAGAAGATGTTGCACTCCACCTACAAATTCGATACCGAGATTTCACCGGAAATATATGTTTTAGACTCCTCTATATCCAAAAAAAGTATTTTCAGAAAAAGGGCCATGTGTGTGTCCATGTGTGTGTGTGTGTGTGTGGCCGTGTATCTGTGAACACGATAACTCAAAAACGAAAAGTCCGTAAAATACCAAACTTAGTATTTAAGTTTAGTATCTTCCAGAGATGTGACACGGAGATTTTGAGAAAAATCCTCCCACTCCGAACTACCCTTTACATGGAGCTTTTTCGAAAATTTTTATTCTATCAAAAATGGCTCTAACGATTTTGATTAAAAGTTTGTATATTAAAGATAGTTACCTAACAAATAAAAATTATATTTTGAATTTTCTGGGAATAGTCTCTGAAGACCACTTTATTCTAGATGAATTTTACGTAATTTTGCATAACCATAAGAGATGGACAAAAACTTACCGCACAAAAAATGTAGAGCACATTAAAACACACAATTTATGTTATATACAATTTTTTCGTGGAATTGTTCGTTTTTAAGATATTCCTTGGCTTTTGTTTCAGCTCTGAAAAAGTTATACCTTTCTCATGCAGGAAGTTGTCAACTCCTGTCCATACAAACAAAGGAACTTCAGTCACATAGCAACCAGCTTTTGACTATCACTTTAACCTGTACTCCCTTATTCCGCTTCTACTTACAAGGTAGTAAGTAATAAGACTATTTCTGCTAATTGTTTCTCGATTAGTATGAGGTAAATAGAAGTTTAAGCTTTTTAACAATAATTTGTTGCAGAGATGTAGAGAAAGCCATGTGAATGAAACACAGCAGATTTTTCTACATGTACTATGCACATAGCAATATCATACATTGAACTTCAACAATCACACGAGTCCACAGACCTTGCGTGCTTTTGTAATACACATTACAAACAATATTAAAACAACAACAACAACAAATTAAAAGAGTAAACACGAAAATAAAAACACAAAGGTAATACACAGTCAGAAGCAATGTTAAAACAACAATAAAGAATTAAGAGTGAACCCAAAAATAAAAATAAAAAGATATTCAAATATGTATAGCAATTTAAATTTACAGCACAGAGTACACCCTCTTATAATAGATAACTCCCCTTAAAAGAAATATATACACATAATATGTACACCATATATAAAACCATAGCACAACAGTGACCTAAGTATGACATATATATAGAACATTGTAGTCACTTTTGTTTAGTTGATCTTATTCCTCCCCCCCCTTCCTTCTCTATTGGCAGCCTCCTCAGATCTCAGTTGTCTTGTCTAAAGTATAAATTTACCTAGCCCGTCCATGTTTTCCGTGCCTGCCAGTAGTATCTTCTCTATATTCTATGTACATAGTACGTACAGAGAAAGTAAATATACTTTTTAGGTTTCAAGCGGCACAAAACATGTATTTTCGACCTTTGGTTAGTATGATCGCAGATGGAGCCACAACACTACTAATAGGCCATTATAGCCCTTTGCAACGTAAGTGACCCCTGAGCACGAGGGATCAGGGGAGAGACCCAAAGAGCGACGGGCTGCAGCATGGACGGAGCCCCTAACGTTTCAATATAGAAAGTCACCTGATGCAATTCCACAAGCACCTGAAGTCTAGCGAAACTGCGAAGGAGCGTCTCAGCCGAAGACAAGCACTGATGACTACCCGCAACACGACAGGAAGAGGCTATCTTCACCGTCGCCTGGTCCTTCAACCGTGAAACAAATAACAAGGAAATGATGTAGAATCGTAAACACTCTAGCATTCACCTACCGACACGGGGAAACCGTGAAAAACCCAAAGTTTAGATGGGTGGTTAGCGATAGTCAAATCCGGGATCTCCAGAACCCTGAGCCATCCCGTTCGGCTGTTTCCAGTGATATCAAATTTTCAGCACTTCCTCTGCCGCGAGCACATACTGGGGAAAGTAAACATTTTATTTTTTTGCAAGTTTCGCCATTTAATCTCCCTTTAAGAATAATCAACATCGTTTTCGCTTTTACCCCAAAGCAAGATGCAAGTGCTGTTGATGAAAGAGCTGTATTAAACTGAGGTAGAGTTTACCCTCGGGATACAAATTCTCATTTTCAGGGACGTACAAAAACGTTACAAGGATTTCTTTTCTTTAATATCCTCTGTTCCACTTCCTCACAACTATTTTGTGCTACAAAGATATCGGAATGACACGGAGTTCGGTAGAAGAAATCGCCGATTGCATTTGAAGTTTTTTTTTTTCCCCCTCCAAGACGCCAGAAGGTAAGAGAGTGTTTAACATGGCAAGGTTGGCGGCCCGAACTTCGCCAACTCGACCTGAGTCAACAAAACATCCAAGTTAATCTACTCCTTGTGCTCCGCAGTGTTGACACACCTCGCTCAGTCCGGCTGGGTCCGCCATAACGTTGCTAGGAAACGGCTGTCTCGGCTGCTTTTTACTTCCTCTCCAGGGTACCTGTATTTACATGTCTTAAGGCCCCAAGACACCAAGATGAAAACGGCTTTTAGGAACAAATCGGATTGGATGCATTTTCTAGGAGCGTTTATTGCATCAAGCTACGTTTTTTGTTTCCATTTTCGAAACCCGCTCTCCCGTGTTACAGCCTATTTATTTTCTATCAGACTCCCTTCCCAGGGTTACCAATCTGCGGTCTTCCCACTACTAGATATACCTATATAAACTTGTAGTGAAAAATATTGTATACCAACTATATATACCTTATAAAATAATGCTTAATAATACATTGAACCATTATTTTCGTTTTTGTGCCTGTAATAAATCTAGGACAAATGGTTTCATATAACTCTAGATTCAAAAAGTGTCCGGAAACGTTTATTTTCTCTTTAATGTATAAGAAAGTAAAGGCTATTTTTATTTTTAGTTGTTGTAAAGATACTTCATTTCATTTTTACTTTCTCTACACGTAGGATGTTGCATGCCACCCAAAAATTCGATATCGAGATTTCACAGGAAATACACATTTTAGAATCTCCTGTATCGAAAAAATGGATTTTTAGGAAAAGGTCCGTGTGTGTCTGTTCAGTAAATTACCAAACTTGGTATTTAAGTTTAGTATCTTCCAGGGATGCGACACGAAGAAAAACCTCCCCACTCCAAACTACCCTTACTGGGAAAAAAATTCGAAATGTTTGATATTCCCAAAAATGTGTATAATGATTTTGATTAAAATACCGTGTATTAAGGATATTTATATGGCAAATAAAATGTATATCTTGAATTTTCTGGGAATAGCTTATAAAGACCTCTTTTTGCTGGATGAATTTGCCGAAGTTTTCGTAACCGGTAAACCATAAGAGCTAGACAAACACTTACTGCACAAAAATGTAGAACTCGTTAAAACACACAGTTTTTTTTTCTCGTGGTATTGATCATTTCTGAGATATTCCTTGCTATTTGTTTTAGATTTAAAACACTTTATTTTTTGTCACACGGAAGGCTATGAACTCCTGACCCTTCATAGAAACGCATTTCAACCATATGGCAAGCCTCTTTTAAAAGATTTGACTATCATTTTAGCCTAGTGCATTCCCTTATTTTCCTTCTGCTTACAAGAAAGCAAGTAATTAATACAATTTTTACTAATGTTTATCTCGATTATTATAAAGTAGATAGAAGTATAAACGTTTAACAATAATTTGTTGCAGAAATGTAGAGAAAGTCATGGGAATGAACACATCACATTTTTCATGTTAATAATGATTGATGTCTATACCTGGCAGCTAGTTATTTTCTCTACACATATTATGTACATAATTTATAGGGATGGTATTGTACTCCATTCAAAAATTCAATACCGAGATTTTACCGGAAATATATGTTTTAAGGCCCCCTGTATCTAAAAAAGGCATCTTCAGAAAAAAGACCGTATGTGTGTGTGTGTGTCCATGTGTCTGTGAACACGATAACTCAAAAACAAGTCGGTAAAATACCAAACTGGTATTTAAGTTTAGTATCTTCCAGGGATGCGACACGAAGATTTTGAGAAAAATCCCCCCCCCCCATCCCAAACTTTTATATGGAACTTTTTTCGAAAATTTTGATTTTCTCAAAAGTGGCTCTAACGATTTTGATTAAAATATTGTATATTAAAGATATTTACCTGACGAATAAATGTATATCTTCAATTTTCTGGGAATAGCCTCAGAAGTCTACTTTATCCTGGATGAAGTTTACAGAATTTTGCATAAGTGCTAAACCGTAAGAGATAGATAAAAACTTACTACACAATGATGTAGAGGACGTTAAGACACACAATTAAAGTTATTAACATTTTTTTTCCCTGAAGTTGATCTTTTTTAGATACTCCTTTTTTCAGCTTTAAAAACTTACACTTTTCTCATACAGGAATTTGTCAACTCCTGTCCATACAAACAGAAAAACTTTGGTCACATAGCAACCAACCTTTGACTATCATTTAAGCAAAGGTACTCCCTTATTTCCCCTCTACTTACAAGGATGCAAGTAATAAGACTATTTCTGCTCACTTTTTCTCGATTAGCGTAACGTAAATAGAAGCATAAGCTTTTTAACAATAATTTGTAACGCAGAGATGTAGAGAAAGTCATGTGAATGGAACACATCAGATCTTTTTGCTGTGTATGCATGCTCGTTTATCGCAATTCATAATGTCAGCAACGGAGCAGGATCGAAAATAAAGGTTTGTGTTTTGTTAAATAAATCTCTCTCAGGGACATTGAGAGTAATGGAAAAAGCTTATGGTGAAGCAGCGATGACTAAAACTTAGGTGTATGAATGGCATAACGTTTCATTCAATATTTTTGAAACGATAAAAACAGGTATATGAAAATGGCTTCCAGTCTCTTTATACGCGGTAGCAGAGTGTGTCACTGCGGAAGGGAACTATTTTGAAGGAAATGTTGTGTAAATTGCCTTAAGGTAACTTGTTTCTGTGTTATTTACACATTCCGGGGACATTAGGATGTTGTATGTAATAGATTTACTGAATTAATAATAGATATAACTGTAACATTTCAATAAAACAAAGCTAATCCAGTTATTGGTAAATATGCAATTAAATTAAATGCCCCGAGTTTGAATCTCGGTTAAGGTGATTTACCCGGATAAGGTTTATTTTTTGGTTTTTTCGTTATTCTGAGAAGACGAATGTCGAGTAACTCTCAAGCTTTATGCACCCCGGGCTCATTTTAGCGGCTTTTCGCTCATTTCATTCATCATCCGATATAACCCACCAGGTCAAAGGACGTTAAACTAAAAAAAAAGTTATGTGCTAAACAGCTCGAATCATTAATAAAAAGTTATTTGAATAAATTGTCTTTTAAATAGATCTAAAGTTTTTGTGTAGTACGTTTCCGTGAGTCACTTAACATATATAGTTATATTAGGTAGCCAACAGCGCCGTATTTTGCGTGTGCAGATAACCCTTCATGTATTATAAGGGTTGCATAACTCAACGGGTTAATTTGAAGTAAACACTGGACAATGGCGGTGAGCGACCGTCCATCTTCACCTCGTGTATATCAGCGGAATCGGTGAGGGAATTGCTCTCATTTAGATCAGTTTCTAGATTTGTAAGAGTCCGTGATAATATACAAGACCAGTGTGAAATAAAATGACGTTTTATTTATGGACCATCTTTAACTGCTGTGGTTCTCAGTGTCCCATTCTATACTGGACGTGAAAGACCGCTTAATTTTGCTCAGAGGTCTCTTTATCAGTCTTGAAATACAAGAACAGTGTGAACAGATGAAAAGGGTTGTTAACATGTTCTACACTTCAGTATACAGCTTTTTATTTTTTAGATAATAAAGTCAGCTTCTAGACTGACAAATAATAAAAAAGCCTTTATTTGAACTATCTTATCCGCCAATAGCTAGTTTTGTGATTGTGTATATGCTGTTTTTATTTAACATTGAGACTAGATGCAGTGTAGGGTTAAAAGCATTAATAAAATCACGTAGTGTTCACTATATTATTATTATTATTATTATTATTATTATTATTATTATTATTATTATTGTTATTATTATTATTATTATGCGCTGTATTTATAAGAAGAGTAAAACAAAACATGAAAGCTTCGTAATGAAGAACATGCAGACACTAGAGCACTTAGTGCAGTGAAATTTTTATCCGCCTTCGTGTTTATAAGTTTTCATTTCAACACTTTCTTCTTTTGATTTACTCTACATATGCGTGTGTAATATTTAGGGTTGTCAGGTTTTCTAACTGAAAATAAAGGGAGGTTTTAGGAATGGTTTTTCCGACATCTTGACACGCCCTATTAACCTTTTACTTTGTTGATTTCAGCATAAAATTTGGTACACTAATATAATTTAAAACAATAATAGGTATAAGTGTTTACAATATGATATGACATTTTTGTGAATATTTAGCATTTTATTTACACTCATCCAGAAGCTTGACATCAGTTCTCACACAATTAAAGAATTCTTGCAACTCATTTTAAAATTTATTCTAATAAGCAAATATCCTTCTAAAACCCAGAATTCCTGGCAGTGTATAAAATACGGGAGAAATAGTCCAAAATGCGGAAGCGGGAGACTCAATAAAATAAGGCTGAAATACGGGAAACCCGGGAAATACGGGAGACCTGGCAACCATAAAATAATTTTTTTGTAGCATTTAACGCCCGTTTTTACTACATAGGTACCGCAGGCGATGACACTGATGATAAGAAAACTCGACCCTGCGCCGCTTTGTCCACCATAAATCCCACATGCGGTCGCCTGGAATCGAACTTGGACCGCCTGGGTGAGAGGCAAGTGGTATAACCACTCGGCCACGCGCGGCATGTGTAATGATAATGACAACAACAACAATAATAATAGTAATAACAATAACAATAATAATGCCAACAATAGCAAAATTCTATGTGATCTCGTGTTTGCATGATATTTGTGGCGCGGCAGACCTTGAAGTGCCTCACGCCCGCTTACGGTGGACTATCACCCAACTGTGTGGGGAGGTGATGTGGTCTGCATCATGCATTTCCCGAATAGAAAATTGGCCCGCAAAACCAGAATCGCTGTCTATCGCAACTACTGGCTTTTCTCACGATGCCAAGTGATCACAGTCTTACGCCCACCTAATGGGTGGGATACAGTTCGGGTGCATTCAAAAGCCGAGAGCAGAGCTCTTTGCTCCAACCCACATCGCCAGGGGCAGGGTCGCTATTCATTATATATTTCTCAATATTAATAATTGCTTTCTCTATATGTACATACTCGTAGAACCCAAAAGTTAATGTCAAAATATATGCTTTGAAGTTACCTGATCAAAACAAAACATTTAGAAAAGGATCCGCGCGCGTGTGCGTGAGCTGTGGTGCGCGTGCGTGCGTGCGTGTGTGTGTGTGTGTGTGTGTGTGTGTGTGTGTGTCATGTGACTGTGAAAGCAGAACTCAAAAGCGAAACGTCCTTTAAATACCAAAGTATTGAAGTTCAGCACCTTTCTAGGATGCAACACGAATATTTTTAATAAAAGCCCCAAACCCAAACTACCCTTTACATGGAAAGGTTCTAAATTTTTTATTTTCTCAGAAAGGGCCCTAATAGTTTTTAGTGAAGTATCTTATGTTTAAGATGTAAGGACCAATCAGAAAGTGACAGACGATTTGGCATAAGTAAATCTTAGCGAAACTTATCAACACAAAACTTGATTTACAGTGTTACATTACCTTATTCTATTTGTCAATGCGATCTCCATTCTGTTACGTGGAACTAGTTTTTCAATGCCTATGTTACACTTTCTACCGCCAAAGAACTTATTCGTTTTTTTTAAATACACAAAATGTTCGGCCAATCGAATTTTATAGGCAAATAATGCAAGTGTATGCTGATAATGCAACGGACGAGTCTTCAGTGAGGAAATGGCGCATAATTTACGAGTAATCAAGGTAGAACCAGTGTATACTAAAAATACAGGAATGGAAGTTCATCAATCATTATGGAGGAGTTGAAAGCAAATGTTGATAAAAGAATTCAGAAAAACCAGTTTTTCACTTTGGACACATTACATGCATTTTTTGATGAAAAAGATTTCCCGGCCATGAAAATCTCAAAGTAGCTGTGGCATCTTAGCAGAGATTTTAGCGGTGAAAGACTACAATACCTACGTTGAAAACCTGGTAACACGTTGCAATAAATACCTTGATAGCGAAGGCGTTATAAAGTAAGAGAACAAATAGAAATGGCGTGTTATTTAAGGACGCTCTTTAACTACTGTGGTTCTCAGCGTCCCATTCAATATTGGGCGTGAAAGACGGCTTAATTTTGCTCAGAGGCCTCTCTATCAGGCTTGAGGTTCTTTTACGTGCCGTAAATCTACGACACGGGACCCACGGCTTTACTTCCCTTCCGAAGGAAGCCATGCTAAGGATTTTTACACCCGAAAAAATCCATCGTCCTCCGCCGGGTTTGAACCCGTGACCTTGGGTATATGAAGTCAGCATGGTAACCATTACACCACGGAGGGCGACTTATAAAATAGAGTAAGGTACTGTAATTTTGTAAATCTGTCACTTTCTACATGGTTCTCTTATTTTCATCACAAATAAAATGTATCTTCTTAATTTTCTGGAAATAGTTTCTGAAACCCTGTTCGTTCTGAATGACTTTTGTATAACTGGTAAATTATAAGGGACAGACAAAAAGCTTACCGCACAAATGCAGATCTCGTTAAAATACACAATTTATTGCAACTGTAATTTTTTGGTGGAGTTAACCATTTCTGATATTCTCTGTTATTGGTTTCAGTTTTTCAATACTTATACATTTTTCAAATGGGAAGAGTTTGTGGGTTTTTGTTTCTCCTGCTCAAGCAAAGAGAACGGTATTTCAAATATCATCACATAACGACTAGATCTTTAAACATTTGAGTATCGCTTAAGCCTAAGATGTTTCCCTATCCACGTTGTATGAACAAGGAAATATGCAATAAAAGTACATCTGCCAATTTTACTGATATAACTAGTACAAAACAAACAAACAGAGCAAATACGTTGAAGGATTGAATGTCATACCGGCATCATGTCATAGTAGCTCAGTGGTTAGAGCAACCCCAGAAGCACGAGAGACCCGTGTTCATATCCTGCCTGTGGCATTGCATTTTTCAGCTAGTTCTAATAGTAAAACACATACCCTTGGTAAGGCGTTAATAGAACAGTATTATCAACTTAATAATAATTGCCAATGTTTATTTCGATAAACTTGAAATATATAGAAGAATAAGCCTTTTTAAGGAAAATTAATGAAGAATGGGTAGAGATAGTCATGTGTATATAACATAACATATATGCAGAGAACAACGATATTTGCAGCTTCTGCATAGTTTAACGTAATTTATTCTTAATACATAACATTCATGATGTCCACACACATTTGTGAGCAAACACAAATGTGTGTGAGGCCAACTCTTAGAGTAATATCATGAATTTCAGGAAACCGGTTTAAAGGGCCATACTTCCACAATTCAGTCAAATTAACAGTGGATGACCCACAATGCTATTTAAATCCAGCAACAAATCCTGAGTAGATTTGGGTTTCTATAACCTCCATTTGCAAGGATGGGGAGCACTAATGAATCTCAGACTCTGGAATCCAAAATGGATTTATGAATAGATTTATGATGATCTTTTCAGATTCAAAAGAGTAAAAGATTGTAACAAAAAATAGGTTAACGATGTGTCTTAATCTATCGGTGAGCCTTTCAAATTGTCCTAACGGTCCATTAGTTAAACTGTGAAAATAAGGCTGGCCACCCCTGGCTTAAATTCTCAATGATGATGATGGTGATGATTCGGTTACGTTTATGAACATTACAGTACGCGCGGTTACGTTTGTGAACATTACAGTACGCGCGGTTACGTTTATGAACATTACAGTACGCGCGGTTACGTTTATGAACATTACAGTACGCGCGGTTACGTTTATGAACATTACAATACGCGCGCGTGCTCGCGCACACACATACAAACATATCCGTTCAAAAATAACAATCAATATTACAGAATATAGCTCTTGATCCACTGTTACATTACCTGACCTAGTCAGGTTCCTTCTTTTTAAGCCTTGATTATTATTTCTCCCGGCAAGATAATTGCTCCCCTCCTTCTGGATTTTCCATCACGCATGCGCGAATTCGTAACGTACAGTTAACAGTAATGCATCTGCAGGCTCATTATTATTTCTCACTTAATTCATCTTCATCTCATGGTAGTAACAGTTCTCTCTTAAGTTTCCACGAAGCTAATTTTTATGTTCCAAAATAGAAATTCGAGAAACTTGACTTTCGAATGTGTATTGCAAGCTTTGAGCCAAGGGCGACCCCTTCTCGTTTTCGTAGTTGTTTTACTCTTCCCGACTGATACCCCCTAGGACTTATAAACGGATGCCTAGGGGTGAGAAGACTGTCGGGGAGCTAACGGCACGAAACCACAGAATGCAGAACCTGGAACGACTGGTTGGCCAGACATGAGTGTGAAGAAGTGAATGGTATGAAATGCAAGCGAAATGGATGATAGGAAAGGTGTTGATGGAGTAATTGGTGGAAACCGGAGGATCCGGAGAAAACTGCCCAGACGCCGTTTCATCCACCACAAATCCCAAATGCGGGCGTTTGGGATCGAACCCCGGTCGCTAAGGTGGGAGGCGAGTAGTCTAACGACTCGACCACAACGCCGCCTTATCCCCCTTCTCACCAGGCTAAACACCAATAAAAACAGGCTGCAACATACTAAATTTCAAATAAAGGCTTAAAAAAATCTGATATGTTCCATTCATATGACTTTCTCTATCTGTTTAACAAACAAACTGTTCTTGCAAATGGTTATTCTTTCTCTACATAATGGTTATCGAGATAAACATTAGCAGAGATAGCCTTATTACTTACTTCCTCTCAAGTGGAAGGGATTCAACGGAATACTCTAGGCTAAAGCAATAGTGAAATCTTTTAAGCGTTGGTTGCTATGTGGTTTAAATTCGGTTTCCTTACATGGCCAGGATTAAAACAAAAGAAAAGGGAATGCCCTTTTCCCTTATGAGAAACGTATTAACTGTTTTAAAACTGAAATAAATAACAGGAATAGCTTCGCGATCGTTTACTTTAAAAAAAAAACAAAAACAAACAAAATAACCAATGCGTATGCCACAAATCGGTGTTTTAACGAGATATATATTTTTTGTGTAGTAAGGTTTTGTTCTCTCTTATGGTTTACTAGTTATGTTAAAGTCATCCAGAATGAAGAGGCGTTTAAAGGCTATTCCTAGAAAATTCAGGACATGTTATTTGTAATGTAAAATATCTTTAATACACGGTATGTTAACCAAAACCGTTTGAGCCATTTTTGAAGAAATCAAAATGTTGGAACATTTTTCCATGTAAAGGGTAGTTTAGTGTGGGGCATTTTCTTGAGAATCCCCTGTCGCATCCTTGGAAGATTGCTTAACTTAGTTATCAAGTTTGGTATTTATTCAAATTTTCGTTTTTGAATTATGTTGTTTAAAGACACTCACGGATACACACAAACACACGGATGTTTTACTAAAAATCTGATGTGTACCATTCACATGATTTTCTCTACATCTCTGCAACAAATTATTATTAAAAAGCTTATACTTCTATTTAGTTCATTCTCGTCAGAAAAAAATAGCAGAAATAGTCTTATTACTTGCTTCCTTGTAAGTAGAAGCGAAATAAGGGAGTACCATAGGTTAAAGTGATAGTCAAAAGCTGGTTACTATGTGACTGAAGTTCCTTTGTTTGTACGGACAGCAGTTGACAAATTCCTGTATGAGAAAAGTGTAAGTTTTTCAAAGCAGAAACCAAAAACAAGGAATGTCTCAAAAACGATGAACTCCACGAAAAAAATGTATATAACATAAATTGTGTGTTTTAACGTGCTCTACATTTTTTGTATGGTAAGTTTTTGTCCATCTCTTATGGTTTAGCAGTTATTCAAAATTTCGTAAAATTCATCCAGTATGAACTACTCTTCAGAGGCTATTCCCAGAAAATTCAAGATATACATTTTATTTGTTAGATAAATGTCTTTAATATATGATATTTTAATCAAAATCGTTAGAGCCATTTTGGAGAAAATCAAATTTTCGAAAAAAGTACCATGTAAAGGGTAGTTTGGTGTGGGGGGGATTTTTCTCAAAACCTTCGTGTCGCATCCCTGGAAGATACTAAACTTAAATACCAAGTTTGGTATTTTAGCTACTTTTCGTTTTTGAGTTATCGTGTTCACAGACACACGGACACACGGACACACACACACACGGACCTTTTTCTGAAAATGCTTTTTATGGATACAGGGGGTCCTAAAACATGTATTTCCGGTGAAATCTCGCTATCGAATTTTTTGGTGGAGTGCAATACATTCGCTATGCAATATGTACATAGTGCCTATAGAGAAAGTAAACATTTATTTTTTAAAACAGGGTGCCCTTAAACATGTATTTCCAGTGAAATTTTATATCGAATTTTTGGATGAAATTAAACACCTTTCTGCCTACATGCTATGTAATAAGTGGAGAACGTAAAAGGAAGACTTACATTTTCTACAAAACTTGCATATCCTTTCAGTAAAGTTCCTATCAATGCGAGAAAAATGGAAGACGTAATTAAAGGAAAAAGTGCTTTGTTGCAGAATAAGTCAAGTTTTATGAAAAAAGTATACAATGACCAGCCAATAATGTTAAAGATGAATGTAGTGGAGAAGATTATATTTTGTTTAGTTTACAAAATTTGTCTATCAAAAAACTTATTATATACAATTTCTTGGTGATAGTTTGTAACATTATGAAAAATAAAACATATAATGCAAAATTAATTTCAAGACCAGTTTTGAGTTGTAAACGTAACTTGTAATGGGTATGTTATAAAGTATCTACTACTTTAAAAATAAATAAGCTAAAATGGATCTTTTTGTTTAATTTACGTCCTTTTATCTGGTAGGTCATATCGGACGATGAATGAAATCATTGAAATGATACTGAAATGATCGGGGTCCATCGAGCTTAAAGTTATTCGACATCACTCATCTTCTCAGGGGAGGGGGAAACTCTGAAAACCATCCTTAGATTAATTAATTCATCCTTGCCGAGATTCAATCTCGGGCTTCTTGAATATGAGGGAGACACGCTGCTACCCCCACACTACAGATGTGGGCTAAATAAAACTGTTTTATGACATCTGAATGTGATTATTTTTAACAATAGTACATTCATTGCAGAAACGACATAGTCTATGTAACTGAAACTATGTTGCTGAAAAGGCAAACTATTAAAACCAAATTTTTGTAAGTTTTCCTTTTTTGTAAGTTTTTTTTTTTTTTTTGTAATGCCGATGTAGTTCAATTCTTGAGGATTTAGGAGATGAGCTGTCTCTTGTAGAAGTTTCTTGTAGTAGCATTACCAAATTGTTGTTGGGGTAGTAGATGGTTAGGTGTAAAGCTAAGTTTATCACACGGAGAACAGGATGTGGTGAGATATATTCTGTGAATTGGTCACAATTCCTTAGAAGTATGATATGTATTATACTTGAAGCCCAGCAAGGAAAGATAAAAATGAAACACATAATAGCAGAAAGGAAACAGAACCAGGTGGCTCAGGCGTTCGTCTGGGACCGACACTCGGGAGATCCGGGCTCAATCCCCGCTGACCACTCACGCTGGCACTGGGTTTTTCCGTGGGTTTCCTGGGGCCGCTTAGGCGAATACTGGGGAGCTGTATATCTAGGACGGTTCCTACTCTGTCATTTTCCTTCTTCATCTTTCAGGCGGCGTAGGTGTGGCTTGAGGCTTTGCAGACAGATGTCACGGTTGGATGCGCTTGAGGCTAGGTGCCGTTGCTACCTAGTGACTGTTAGGGACTTCCGTGCGTCTCTGCGCTAAGCTCCGTCATTTCCTGTGTGCTGACCTGTGGTTTCCTCTCCTCTCATCCCTTTTTCCAGGGCGTGGTAGGCCGCAATAGATCAGTACTTGGTCGCAGTTGTCGAGGAGCCCCAATTGTTCACATGCTCTAACCTCTAATAGAAAGTATTAGAGATCCACTGGCCAGGGAGAAGTAAGGAAAATGATGTTCAAGCAAGCTTGGCTTCCGCTTGCCCCTTAAACAAGAGCATAACTGACAACCCTCTCTACCCATCCTTTTTATATCTTTTGGAATAGCTCTATTCCTGAGAAGCACTTACTTTCTTTTTGAGCCGAGTGTAATCTAAGTTTCGCTTGACTCAGATCATATGCTTCTTTATTTACTATGTGTGCAAATCATCACATACTAGCTTATCATTCTGCCATGACAAAACTGATCTTTCCCCCAAATTGACAGACCGACTCTGGTTTCTTGCTACAGTAATGTTAACTGGGCACAGGAAGTATATTTACTTAAGATATGCCAAGTGTGGTCTGAAGTCACATTCTTACATACATTTCAACATTATTCTAGTCTTATAATTAGCAAAACCATCCTTATTCTCATTTAATTATCTCTACTTACCAAGCGGAAGACCTGGATTCGATTCCCAGTACTGGCTTGGGGATTTTCTCCCGCTGGGAGACCTGGTTCGGGGTGCACTCAGCCTCGTAAGGTCCCTTGGGGGGGGGGCAGTTGAGGAGCTACTTGAGGAAAAAGTAACGGCTCCAGGTTGCATAGACCGCATTAACCGGCGGGTGGGTACTCGGGTCGCTATCCTTGTTTCCCCTCCGCTGCGTCCCCAGTACTGGGCAGAGATGGGGGACGCAGCGGTCGGGCGGTAAGCCTTGGCCTGACTTTGGGCTGCTGTGTCACGGAGTTTAGTTTAGTTTTAATTATCTTAATTTTTTTCCTCTTACTTCCAATTTTAGTATGATCTTACTAACAATAGCATTTAATAAAGTAAAAATAATTAAGCTGTGTCAGCTCTAAATAGTTTTTCATCTCTCCTGTAAAATTTAAATCTAGTGACTCGTTTCCTTTCTGCAGTATCCAATTCAATTAGGCCCTAGGATAGCGACAATTTCTATCGTGGTTTTGCGAAGCGCAATGTTTCAGATGTACAACACCACATACTCTCCAATGGAGGATAGGTCTTGATGAGCCCTGCATTCATGATTTTGCTTCTAAACGAGAAGGACACACCAGCTTAGGAGCTCACTATATGACAAATTGACTTTTTTGCTGTACGAAAGAATAGAGATTTCGTAGCAATGGTCAGCACACAACATTCGCCGTTCTTGTGCTGTTTACAGTTTGCTCCCTCACCTTTAGGAGTGTAGGAAGCCCCGCGGCGCCGTTGACGACCTATGTCATTTGCCGCCAGGGCAAGTTTTCCCTTCAAAAATGTAGCCATAAATCCATCCAGTAACGGGCTCGTAAATATTTCGGCAACTCCCTCGAGTCATGTCACCAATATCTACTAGAGCGTGTTTTGTGAATGGACCAGCCTTGAATGGAACGCCCTGCCCGGAGGCTGTGACGTCACATGATCGATATCAATGTCGCTCGCTATCGACCGTCAGGATTTCTTCATGAACACCGCTCGCGTCAACAGCTAATCTCGTGTGACACAGTCTCGTTCCTTGACAAAACTTTGTAATTCTTCAAAAGCTGAGCAATACTCAACGCAAAGTGTCCTTGTCTGTATGCACGCGTTATTCTCTAGAATCCATGGACAAAATGTTTGCACTCTTCATGCTCCTGAGACATTTTAAGTGGTCAGAGTGTCGACTACCATTTTCGGAGTTCGACTTCGATTATCATACCTGTTATGGCAATTCCCATTGTGATAATAGCATGTTAGGTTTGGTTCATTTTAGTTTACGGTCTCACTTATAACTTTCTTATTCATCTTCATCCAACTCCTCTAGGTTTAAGTACCTGTATCTTTTACATGGGTGGCGCCGTGGCTGAGTGGTTAGACCGCTAGCCTCCCATCCAGGCGGCCCGCATGTGGAATTTGTGATGGACGAAACGGCGGCTGGGCGAGTTTTCTCCGGGTCCCCCGCCACTCATCTCACCAAGTGCTTCATCCTCCCTTTCCAATCATCAATTTCGCTTACCTTTCATTTCATCCACTTCCTCATGTTCATGCTGGCTACGGGCTCGTAACAGGTTCTCCATTCTATTGTTTTGTGCCGCTGGCTCCCTGACAGGCTTTTGACCCTCTAAGCATTAGCTTGTAAGTCCTAGGGGGATGTCAGTCCTACAAATACGGGGAGAGTAAGCTGATTACAAACGAACATCTTTTAAGCGTATGGAGAATCCTATAGTTGTGAAGACCATGACCACACACACATGCACACACACACACACACACACACATAAAGACGTGTTCCTCTAACCCCTCGTAATTTTGTTTTAATAAACCCATAACTTTTAAATATTCTAATAATATCGGTACCAGCACCCACGTTTAGTAGAAAACCCGTCTTTTAAATTCGTCGCCATAAGGTGTTAAACATCTGAGAATCTTGGCAGGGGAGTATTAGAAATAAATATTTTCACCCCCATATTTTATGAAATCCGTGATTACTATCGGTATACCTATAATTATGGATAAAGCCAGGATATATTTTCGATATGAATTCAAATTTGCTATGATACGATATAAAATGTGAGATCATTGATAACAGTTGGATTGGTGACTGAACCTTTGTAAAGAATATGAATTTCAATTATATTAATTTCGTCATTTGAATAGTATTATAGTTATATCATATCTCACTCCAAGAAAACACAGTTAATTATTATTTGTCACTAAATTAAATATATGAGTAGCAACATTAATAACACAAAAAAATAAAATAAGTGGAATATGTTAGTGATATTGACCTGGCATATACTTTACTGAAAAATAACAAACTCATTCATGCAAATGGAAGCAAAAATATAATTAAATACACTTTCACGACAGTTATCAGGAAAACACTGAAAGCAAAACTAAATATTTTACAAGCGCCACTGTTTATATTTTAAGTTTTGGCAAAACTCATTGCTAAAGGTGCCATATGGTGTTTCCAATGGGAAGTTTGTTAATGTTGTCCTTAACCTACTTCAGATATTTTGTCATTAGTGTTGTTTGTGTTGTTTAAGTGGCTTTAAATTGCATCTCAGCGAAAAGATGGAATTAGCTCGTGAAAATATTCATGCGATGATTCATTATGGTTTCCAACGTGGATTATTCAGATAAGAGTGCATTGATCAACTTACTACTACATCTGGTGATAAGGCTCCATCGTTTGCCACTGTGAAACGCTGGTATAACGAGTTTAATCGTGGCCGCCGTTCGCTCACTGACGAGATTAGTGAAGGTTGTTCCAAAATCAGTTTTGTGACAAAAAACATTGATGCTGTGCAAAAATGGATAGTGCAAGATTACCATGTCATGTAGTGTGAGATAGAGGCAACCCTGGGCGTAAGTTCCACCAGCATATATAAAATATTGCAAGATCATTAGCCGTGAAAATGGTTTGCTCTCGTTGGATCCCACATAAGTTGAAGCAGTCTCAAGAAGATGTTCGTGTCGATTGGTGCACACAAATTCACAAGAAACACAATGGTGGGGCTTCAAAATACGCATATAAGATTATGACAAGTGAGGAGTCATGGACCTGTGCATATGAGCCGAACATAAACATCAGTCGACTGTATGGGTATTTCAAGATTAACTATATCCAATAAAAGCTGACAAATGGTCGTCTGTTTTGTTGTTTTTTCCTTAAAAAAAACTGGTTGTGTGGCAACAGTGCCTTTAGAAGAACATAAAACGTCAATTCTGAATGGTACACAACCAATTGCTTGCCGTAAGTCTTTGGTGAAATAAGGAAAACAAACAAGTGCAGTAGGATCGTCCTTCATCAAGGCAATGCAAGTACTCACACATCTCGTCTAACAACCGACTATTTCAACGCTCAATCGAACTGTTGACTCATCCGTCGTAAAAAATATGATTTGATACCCATTGAATTCTTTTTTGTTCCCGAACATCAAGAATAAAATACGTGGACAACTCTTTTCAGCCCGCCTGGGTAGTATGGTGGTAGCGTGTCTGCTTCACATTCGAAAGGTCGTGAGTTCGAATCACGCTTAGGGTGAGTTACCCGGATAAAAGTTTTTCCGGGGTTTTCCCTTATCCTGAGAAGATGAATGTCGAGTAACTTTAAGCTCCATGGACCCCGAGATCATTTGAGCATCATTTCACCAATTTCATTCATCGTCCGATATGACCAACCTGGTTAAAGGACGCTAAACTACAAAAAACGAAAAAAAAAAAAAAAAAAAAAAAAAAACTCTTTTTGTCGGCAGAAGCAGCCGTTGGTGGGTTCAAAAATAAGTATTGGAGATACCTCGAGCAGATTGGAAAAAATGCTAAGACAAATGGTTCGAACGCATGAAAAAACGTATTGATCATAAAGGAGAATATTTCGAAAAACAACAAGAACTTTTCAATAACAAATTACTGTTTATTTATTAATAGGCTAAAAATATAAATAGAACCCGTTGTATGCCAGATTTGGCGCTTTTTTAAGAACAATGAAGAAAGTCTTTCAACAGCTGAAGTAATTAACACTTAAAGGGTGCAAAGTAATTTCCTACATGAATCAATCTTTAATCAGACGTAAATTGCAGTATCTTATTTGGTCTATCTGCATGGTCATCTTTGATTCGGAGATTTCATTGTACCGAAACCAGCTTTTCGGTTGTTGTGGCTGATGATGGTACATTCAAAAGTTTAGATGCCAAAGTTTATTGGTTGTTTGCCACACTATGGTTGAAGGTATGTTTGGCAGCAACATCGCCCTCCGTGGTGTAATGGTTACCATGCTAACTTCATATACCTAAGGTCGCGGGTTCAAACCCGGCGGAGGACGATGGATTTTTCGGGTGTAAAAATCCTTAGTAAGGGAACTAAAGCCGTTGGTCCCGTGTCGTAGATTTACGGCACGTAAAAGAACCTCAAGCCTGATAGAGAGGCCTCTGAGCAAAATTAAGCGGTATTTCACACCCAATGTAGAATGGGACGCTGAGAACCATGGTAGTTAAAGAGCGTCCATAAATAACACGTCATTTCCATTTCCGTTTGGCAGCAACCCATAACATTGCCCAAGAAAAATTGTCATCACCAATATTAAATTCGATAAATTAGCCAAGATTATTTCAGCCATGCCCTAACATGTTGCTTAAAGATAAAAATAAGTCGACTGGTGAGTATGCAGAAGGACAATCGTTACGGCTGTGAAGGCTGCTTGTACTATACGTATTATACTAGGAGATCAATGCAGTATTACACAATCCAATTTGGGATTATACGGTATTTTACAACTTTACGTATGCTAAAAAATTGACGAGAAGTAATGAATTGAAAAAGGTGATGATTGTATTTGTAAGCTTGCTCTTTTTACGTTCTCTAACTCATAAGTAAGCATTGTATTCCATCCAAATATTTGACACCGATATAGATGATTTGAGACACTTTGAATAAAAGTAAAGCATTTTTAGAAAAGTTTCGTTTGTGTCTCTGCGTGTGTATCTGTCTGTCTTTCTGGAACAGCATTACTAAAAAATTCTGATGTGTACCATTCACATGACTTTCTCTACATCTCTGCAACAAATTATCCTTAAAAAGCTTATACTTCTATTTACTTCATGCTAATCAGAAAGAATTAGCAGAAATAGCTTTATTACTTGCTTCCTTGTAAGTAGAAGCGAAATAAGGGAGTACCATAGGTTAAAGTGGTAGTCAAAAGCTCGTCGCTATGTCACTGAAGTTCCATTGTTTGTATGGACAGCAGATGACAAATTCCTGTATGAGAAAAGTATAAGGTTTTCATAGCAGAAACCAAAAACAAGGAATATCTCAAAAACGATGAACTCCACGAAAAAAATGTATATAACATAAATTGTGTGTTTTAACGTGCTCTACATTTTTGTGCAGTACGTTTTTGTCCATCTCTTACGGTTTAACAGTTATTCAAAAGTCCGTAAAATTCATCCAGAATAAAGTACTCTTCAGAGTCTATTCCCATAAAATTCAAGATATACATTTTATTTTTCAGGTAAATATCTTTACTATACGACATTTTAATCAAAATCGTTACAACCATTTTTAAGAAAATCAAAATTTTCAAAAAATGTTCCATGTAAAGGGTAGTTTGAGGGGGATTTTCCAAAAAAATATTCGTGTCGCATCCTTGGTCGATACCGAATTTAAATACCAAGTTTGGTAATTAACGGTGTTTTCGTTTTTGAGCTATGCTGCCCACTGACACATACACACAGACAGACAGACAGACAGATACACAGGGACATTTTTCTAAAAACGCTTTTTTTTATTCAAGGGGACCCAAAATATGTATTTCCGGTGAAATATTGGTATGGAATATTTGGGTGCAATACAACACCTACTCAATACACTATGTATATAGTACGTATAGAGAAAGTAAAAAGAAGAGTCGGATAAATACCAAAGTTTATATTTCAGTTCTACATCTTACAAAAATATGATACAAAGATTTTCAAGAATATTCTCCACTCCAAACTATTTTTTCGTGGAAAGATTTTGAAAATTTTGATTTTCTCAAAAATGACTCTGGTAAATTTAATTAAAATGCCATATGTGTAATATATGCTCATTAAAATGAAATGTATATCTTGAATTTTCTGGGAATAGCCTTTGAAGTCTTCTTCATTCTGAATGATTTTTGAGTTAACTTGTAAACCATAAACGAAGACATAGAGACAATCTTACCACAGAAAAAAAAATGAATATCGCATTAAAGCAATTAAGTCAAATACATTTTTAACCATTTCCACATTTTTCTTGTTATTTGTTTAACATTTCCAATATCTACTTGTTCTCAAATGTGAAATTGCATTCACTTTTCTTTATTTTTTTACTCTTGACTATGCAAAGAGAATGTTATTTAAAAGCCATAGCACAGCAAACACCTCTTGAAAGTTTGACTCTCGCGTAGCCTAAAATATGCCATTATATCTTGTACGAGTAACTACAAGGAAAAAAGTATCAAGTCATACTATTTCTGCTCAGGTTTATGTGGTCTAGCATGGTACACATACAGAAATAATCTTTTATAAAAAGTTTATTGCACAATAGGATTTAAAGTCTTGTGAATGGAACACATCAGGTTTTTCCTAATACATTCCTAAAAAACTGAATTTCCTAGTAACTATTTTGCCGAAGTAGGTTTTTCTTATGTTCTTATTACTTTCTCTACACGTACTATGTACTTAAGAGTATAGAGAAGATACTGTACGAGTATTGCACCCAAAAATTCGATATCGAGATTTCATTAGAAATTCATGTTTTGGGTCCCCCAGAATAAAAAAATAAACATTTTTGGAAAAGGACCCGAGCGGCGTGTGTGTGTGTGTGTGTGTGTGTGTGTGTGTGTGTGTGTGTGTGTGTGTGTGTGTGTGGACAGCGTAGCTTAAAACCGAAAAGACCGTTGAATACCAAACTTGGTATTTAAGTTTGGTATCTTCCAAGAATGCGATACGAAGATTTTCAAGAAAATCCTCCCACCCCAAACTATCCTTTACTTTGAAAAAAATTCGAAAAATTTTATTTTCTCAAAAATGGTTCTAACGATTTTGATTAAAATCTCTTATATTTAAGACATATACATGCCAAATAAAATGTATATCTTGAATTTTCTGGAATAGCCTCTAAAGACTTCTTTATTCTGGATGATTTTTATTGAAAAGACAAAAACTTACTACACAAAAAATGTAGATCACAATAAAACACACAATATACATGTTTTCGTGGGGTTGGCGTTTTCAAGATATTCCTTGTTATTGATTTTAGTTTTAAAGTACTTACTTTTCTCATGCAGGAACCTGTCACCTCCTGGCCAGGCAAAGAAACGGATTTCAATCCCATAGCAACCATATTTTAAAAGATTTAACTGTCGGTTTAGCCTAGTGTATTCCCTTATTTCCCTTCTACTTATAAGGGAACTTAGTAATAATACTGCTTCTGCTTTTGTTTAACATTAAATAGATAGAAGAATAAGCTTATTAGCAATAATTTGTTACAGGGATGTAGAGAAAGCATATGAATGGAGCACATAAGATTTTTTATGGTATAATGGAACAGTTGATAATTGATTATAAGATTATAGCTGCTAGGTGTGGCAAGGTAGGGGCGGTGTTGTGTTGGTAGATGGAGGAGTAGGGGAAATGCAGTGTGTGATATGTAATTATAGTAACACGATATGTAATTATAGTAACGTGAGTACACACACACAACCCTCGGGTTGAATCTGAGCGACAGAACCCTTTGGTTACTCTGGGATTAACTACGGCCTCAACCTTCCCTCGCCTCTTACACGCTTTCGTAAGAACATGAAAGATAGAATATTAACGAAGTGTTATATACAGAGAAATGTTTGTGCATCTTTTCCTATTGTCTAAAATAAATCACACTATTTATTAGAGGAAGTAATATCGCTCCAGTCATGGAGATAATTGGCCTTAGTTGCTGCTGTTATGTTCATTTTTATGTTGTGAGAAATAATAACTTCTGCTCACCCAATTTAGGATAAAGTGTCCATATTTCTTGTGATTAACAAAGTGTCCATAGCCATACTGTCTGTTGACCAAAAAATCTTATGTGTTACACTCACCAGACTTTCTCTAGCTACTGTACAAACTTTTTACAAAAGATATTATTCTTTCTACACAATGCTAATCGAGATAAACACTAATAGAATGTTCTTATTACTTAGTCTCTTATAATTATTAGGGAACTAAAGGAATTCACTGGACTAAAGCGATAGTCAAATATTTTAAAAATTGTCATTATGCGATTGTCATTGTAATTCGCTTCTTTGCTTGGCCAGGAGTAGAACAAAAGAAAAAACCGACACTTCTCGTCTGAGAAAAGTATAAGTACTTTATAATTGAAATCAACAACAAGGAATATCTCGGAAATGGTTACCTCTACAACAAAAATTTAAATGACACAAATTGTATGTTTTGACGAGATCTACATTTTTGTGTAGTATATACAGTTTAGCAGTTAAGCAAAACTCATCCAGAATAAAGGGGTATTTAGAGGCTATTCCCAGAAAATTCAATATGTAATTTTATTTAAGGTGTAAATATCTTTAATAAACATATTAATCAAAATCGTTAGAGCCATTTTTGAGAAAATCCATATAAAGGGTAGTTTTGAGTGGAGGGATTTTCTTGAAAATATTCCTGTCGCATCCTTGGAAAATACTAAACCTAAATACCGAATTTGGTATTTAACGATCTTTTCGTTTTTGATCGATGCTGCCCACAGACACACACAGACCTTTTTCTAAAAATATTTTTTTCGGGCTCAGGGAACCCCAAAACATATATTTCCGGTGAATTCTGGACATCAAAATTTTGGATGGATTGCAATAGCTTCTCTATTCACTATGTACATTGTACATGCAGGTTAGAGAAAGTAAAATGTAGTTCATTGCCTGCTTGCATACTGCTGCTGACAAATTGTCTTATCGGGTTTACATTCATAATAATTAGCCTGTTGTGCTTTGGTTGATACTCCAGATAAAGTAATCGCTAATATGCCCAGAAGTTCAAGGCCAGAACTCTTTTATGCCACAGAATGACTGGCACTATACAGGTGTTTCAAAAATACGGGGCATAATTTCAGTTATGTATTTCCCACATGTAGACAATCAAATTAGTTCATTATAACATGTGTCCGGAATGCTTCATTTCCGAGTTATGGCCTTCACAACATTGAAATTCACTGGAACGTTTTTCTTTCCTCAGGTTGTTGTCATTACAGAAGATGTTCAAAATGTCCACCTCCTGCTTGAATACAGACCTCACATCGATGTCTCATTCCTGCGAACACGATCCCAAACTCCAGGAGTATTGCGTATGTCCTCACAACTTGCCACAATTCGATTCCGAAGGGATTCCAAATCCGGCACCGGAGACGAATAAACCAATGATTTTAAATGGCCCCACAAGTAGAAATCGAGAGGGTTCACATCAGGTGAGCGTGGAGGCCAAGGATTGGGCCACCTCTACCTATCCATCGAGCAGGAAACCTTCGATCCAAGTACCGACGAGCCGTAAGACTGAAGTGTGCAGGAGCGCCATCATGCAAGAAGTGAATGTGTTGATGATTGGTCAGTGGAGTGTCTTCGAAAACGTCAGGTATGGTGTTTTCCAGGAAGTTTGTGTACGCCTGCCCCGTAAGTCTGTTTACAAGCACATGGGCTCCAACTAATCGATCACCAATGATATCGGCCCACATGTTGAGGGAGAACCGCACCTGGTGATGAGATACAACAGTTGCACGTGGGTTTTCGTGCGACCATACATGCTGATTGTGGAAATTTGTTATGCCATCTCTTGTGAACTGTGCTTCATCTGTAAATAATACGACGGCAGAAAAGTTCGGATTTACACCACACTGCTGCAAGAACCACTAACAGAATCTAACTCGTGCAGGGTAATCTGCTGGTGACAGGGCCTGTACACGTTGCAAATGATAAGGGTGCAATTGATACTCGTTCAACAGTCTCCAGACAGTCGTATGAGGAACATTGACTTGCAACACTAACCGTCTTGTGCTGATAGGAGTCCTGTCCACAGCCTCCAGAATCTCCTCCTGTACTTCTGGAGTTGTAGATCTTGGTCGTCCCCTTCCCAAACCAGGAGAGGTGAATGTTCCATACTCGCACAGACGGGAATGGAGACGTACAAATGTCTTCCGATCTGGACATTGTCGCTGTGGGTACCTCTCCTGGTACAACGCGACGAGCCAGCGCAGCATTGCCGTCCGCCTTACCGTACATGAAGTGTATCTCTACCAGCTCTTGATTTGAATACATGTCGCACAGTCTTAACGCCTAAAGAACACTGAATGTAACCTTCCTCAGAATGAACTATCAGAGCGCCCTCCTAATGTCTCCTTTGACGGCAAAGACCTGCGGAAAGAAAAACGTTCCAGTGAATTGCAATGTTGTGAAGGCCATAACTCGGAAATGAAGCATTTCCGGACATGAACTATTTTGATTGTCTACAGGTGGGACTTTCAATGTTGTAAAGATCATAACTCGGAAATGAAGCATTTCCGGACACATGTTATGATGAACTATTTTGATTGTCTTCATGCGGGAAATACATACCTGAAATTATGCCCCGTATTTTTGAAACATCCTGTATATCCGATCTCTTGTTATAACTTTCTTGCCCAATGTACAACGTGCATACTAGGTAGAGAAGGTATTGTATTCCACCCAAAAGTTTATATCGGGTTTTAACATAAAATACATGTTTTGAAGTCCCTTGAATAAAATTGGAACTAGTTCGTCTTATACCTGTGAAGAGCATAAATCAAACCCGAAAAGTCCGTTAAATACCAAACTAAATATTTAAACTCAGCCTCTTCCAAAGATGCGATACGAACATTTTCAAGCAAATTCCCTCACCCCAAACTATCCTTTACGTGGACAATTTTTATTTTCTCATAAATGGTTCTACAATTTTGATCTGAGTAACGTATGCTTAAGATATTTTTGTGACAAATGAAATGTATTATCTTCAATTTTCCGGGAGTAGCGTCTGAAGTCCTCTTCATTCTGGATGACTTTTGAATAACAGGTAAACCATAATAGATAGACAAAATCTTACTGCACAAAACATTTCGATTTCTAAAAAACACACACCTTTTATGCCAGATACATTTCCGAGATACTCCTGATTAGAGGTATACATTTTTCAACAAAACTTTTCTCAAACGGTAATTGTGTTTTTCCTTTTTTGTTTGTTTATTTTGTTTTACTTTTGGCCATTCTTTAGTCACTAGCTTTAAAAGGTTTGACTAGTGCTTTGGCCTAGTGTACTCCCTTATTTATCTTCTACTTAGGAAAATAATATCATTTCTAGAAGACGATTGTCGAGTAACTTTAAGCTCCATGGTCCCCGAGATCATTTGAGCATCATTTCACCAATTTCATTCATCGTCCGATATGACCGACCAGGTTAAAGAACGTTAAGCTACCAAAAAAAAAAAAAAAAGATAATTTCTGCTAATGTTTATCTCGATTAGCTGAAGTAAATAGAAGAATAACATTTTTAAGAATAGTTAGTTGTGGACTAGATAGAGAAAGTCACGTGAATGGAACACATCAACTTTTTTTAAAACTGGCTTTTGTTTTTAAATGAATCCCCAGAACCGAGGAAACACCAAAGCAGGTGTGAATTTAGTAGTTTTCTCACCAGATCTAGGGGTTTAGGCTAATAGTCTTGCGGCAAAAGATATTTAATTCCACCTTGCAGGAAATTTAGAATTCTTAAACTAATGGTTACTACTAAAAATGGGATTTTTCTATGCCTGCAGCAGCAGTAGAATTGAAAAAAAAATGTTATCCTTCTTTAACATTTCAACGTTTCAAGTTCCAAAAACTACAGATTTCAAATAAACGTTCCAAAATATTGAAGTTTATCCACACAACTATAACCGCAAGGTAATTTTGGTCCATTGTCAGGTACCCACTTGCCTTACTCCGGTTCTTTCGCATCCTGATTATTGTTTCCGGTATATCGCAAAACAAGTTTTCTTCTCTGGTTTCCATCACGCATATGCGAACTTATAATGTACGATTAGCTACAATACATCCATATGCGTATTACGATTGTTGCTACGTAACTCATGTCAACTGAATTCACTCCCTTAATTGTTGCAGTAACCGGTTTCCATGGCACTAATGTTTATATGTTCCAAAACAGCACCTGGTGATTACCTTTCATATGTATACCAAAAGAATTGAATATGAGAATTAACTCGCATATGTCAAAAGGTTTATGGTGACCGTTTCCTTCTTTTGGACCTTGGAAGCGGGGATATCTCCAAGATCTCACACTATCTATATCAAGTAAAGCCAAACCGCAGACTATAATCCCAATTTTGTGGCTCTTCTTTCGAACGCGTGACGCGGAATTCTGTGTTTCTAAATTATGTGACGGGATTTTCTTGCGCTTTCTAAGGTTTTATGAAAAACGAATATGAGGCGAGTGCAGCTGTAGTGAGCCGATGCAAGCGACAGGTTCCTCTGGTTTAAATATACACATATTATTTGTCAGATAAATATCTTTAATATTTGTTTTAATCAAAATCGTTTGAGACATTTTTGAGAAAATCAAAATTTTCGAAAAAAGTTCCATGTAAAGGATAGTTGGAGGTGGAGGGATTTTCTTGAAAATCTTCGTGTCGCGTCTTTTTATGTTACCAAACCTAAATACCAAGTTTGGTTTTTAATGGCCTTTTCGTATTTGAGCTATGCTGCCCACACATACATAAAAAATGCAAATGGCGTGTTATTTATGGACGCTCTTTAACTGCTGTGCGTCCCATTCTACACTGGGCGTGAAAGAAAGCTTAATTTTGCTCAGAGGCCTCTCTATCAGGCTTGAGGTTCTTTTACGTGCCGTAAATCTACGACACGGGACCAACGGCTTTACTTCCTTCCCGAAGGAAGTCATGCTAAGGATATTTACACCCGAAAAAATCCATTGTCCTCCGCCGGGTTTGAACCCGCGACCTTGGGTATATGAAGTCAGCATGGCAACCATTACACCACGGAGGGTGATCGCACATACTCACTCACGGACATTTTTCTAAAAATACTTATTTTTTATTAAGAGTGTCTCAGAACATGTATTTCCGGTGAAATCTCGGTATCGAATTTTTGGGTGCATTACAATACCTTCTCTATATACTATGTACATAGTCGTGTAGAGAAAATAAAAATAAGTAAACACTGGGTTAAACCGACAGTCAAACCTTTTAGAAGCTTTCGATATACGATTGTTATTAAAGTTCCGTTCCTTTTCCATCGTCAGGAGTAAAAAAAGGACAGACGAAACGGAGGGGGCTTTCCGTTTGAGTAAAGTTTAACAATTTTAAAACTGAAACCAATAACAGGGAATATCTCTGAAAGGGCTAGCTCTACGAAGAAAAAAAAAAAGACTATATGAAATGAAATATGTGTTTTAACGAGATCTACTTTTTTTTTTTTTTTTTTTTTTTTGTGTAGTAAGTTGTTGCTACCTTTCACGGTTTACAGTTATGCAAAAGTCATTCAGAATGCAGAGGTTTTCAGGAGTTATTCCCAAGAAATTCAAGATATACATTTTATTTGCAATCTAAATATGATTGATATATGGCATTTTAATCGAAATGATTAAAGCCATTTTTAGAAAATAATGTTTTTTTAAAAGTCTTCCACGTAAAGGGTAGGTTGGTGTCCGGGGATTTTCCTAAAAATTCTTGGAAGATACTGAAGTTAAATACCAAATTTGGTGTTGAAGCATCTTTTCGTTTTTGAGTTATGCTGTCCATAGACACAGATAGAGAGACAGACACACACACAGACACACACACACAGATTTTTATATATATATATATATATATATATATATATATATATAAATGGACTTTTTTCTATATTTCTTTTGGACTCAGGGGTCCTAAAAGCATGTATTTCCGGTGAAATTTCGGCGTAGAATTTTTGGTGGACTACAATACCTTCTTTAACTATCTACTATATACATAGGTGCTTGAGAAAGTTAAGAAGTACAGGTTATGACTGCAGATACCAGACTTTGTAAGAAATCTTCATGTGGTTGTATAAGCTCCCAAGTAAAAATGTCCAGGACCCTATTTAGCTGGTTTAATTACGATGGACGCTGTACAGCGCAGGAAGGAATGAAAGGAAATGCAAGATTCAGCCACTCGTCATCATTCTTCTACATGGTGAGAGTTAATGAAAATGGCAGTCCTACAGCTGTACCCGCCTGTCGAAATGCCTTTTTAGCTTTTCGTGGGATACAAGGCTACGTCTGAGATACATACACTCCTCTTTAGTCTCCAGTAATTCATCACCTGAAAATCAGAGAGAAAGGCACGGAGTATCCTAAGGAGTGACAGAATTTGACTATTGAGCATATTCAATTAGAACTACTTTCCAGAAACACTGAATATTATTATATTGCATAACATATTCCTTGAAATATATCAGATAAATATTACACACATATTCTATTAAACGTTTCTACTTTCACTATACGTACTATATACATAGTGTATAGAGATGGTATTGTAATGCACCCTGAAATTCGATACCGAGATTTCACCAGAAATGCATGTTTTGAGATCCCTGAATGCAAAAAAAAAACATTTTTACTTTTTCTATACGTACTATATACGTAGTGTATAGAGAAGTTATTGCACTCCACCAAAAATTTTATAGCAAAATTTCACTGGAAATGTATGTTTTGGGGACCCCTGTATCCAAAAAAAGCATTTTCAGAGAAAGCTCTGTGTGTGTGTCTGTAAGCACGATAACTCATAAATGAAAAGTCGGTAAAATACCAAACTTCGTATTTAAGTTAAGTATCTTCCAGAAATGCGACACGAAGATTTTGAGAAAAATCCCCACACCCCAAACTATCCTTTACATGGAAGGTTTGTCGAAAATTTTGATTTTTTTAAAAATGGCTGTAACGATTTTGATTAAAATATCGTACATTAAAGATATTTACCTGACAAATAAAATGTATATCTTGAATTTCCTGGGAATAGCCTCTGAAGACTACTTTATTCTGGATGAATTTTACGGAATTTTGCATAACTGCTAAACCGTAAGGGATGGAAAAAAACGTATCACACAAAAAAATGTAGAGCTCGTTAAAACACAGAATTTATGTTATATGCATTTTTCTCGTGGAGTTGATCGTTATTCCTTGTTTTTGATTTCACCTTTAAAAAACTTGTACTTTTCTCATATAGGAATTTGTCAACTCTTGTCCATACAAACAAAGGAACTTCAATCACATAGCAACCAGCTCTTGACTATCACTTTAACCTATGGTGCTCCCTTATTTCACTTATACTTACAAGGAAGCAAGTAATAAGACTATTTCTGTTATTTTTTTCTCGATTGGCATGAAGTAAATAAAAACATAAGGTTTTTAGCAATAGTTTGTTGCAGAGATATAGAGAAAGTCATGTGAATGGAACACATCAGCTTTTTAGAAAATGGGCCAACTGTCTGTCCGACTATCTGTCTGTGTGTGTGTGTGTCTGTGGATAGTATAGCTCAAAACGAAAAGTCCGTTAAATACCAAATTTAGTTATTAATTTCAACTACCCTTAACATGGAAAATTTTTCGAAAATGTTCATTTTCTCAAAAGCAGCTCGAACGATTTTGATTAAAACGTCTTATGTTTAAGATATTTCTATGACAAACGAAATGTGTATCTTGTATTTTCTGGGAATAACCTCTGAAGACCTCTTCACTCTGGATGACTTTTATATAACTGGCAAACCGTAAGAGTTACACAAAAACTTGCTACTCAAAAATGTAGTTCTCATTAAAACACACAGTTTTTGTCATATGCATGTTTTTAGAGTTAACCGTTTTCGAGATATTCCGGATTATTGGTTTCATTGTTAAGCTACTCAGACTCCTCTCAACGGGAAGACACCTTTCTTCTCGTTTCTTTTGTTTTCTCCTGACAAGCAAAGAGATTGGAATTTCAATGGTTTCACTTTAATCTGTATAGTTCCCTTCTACTTACAAGGAAGCTAATAATAAGGCCAAGTCTGCTCCTGTTTATCTTGATTAACAGGTTAATGTTTTGAATAAAAGGTTTGTTTACTGAACTCTTGTGGACATTATGTGAATGGAACACATTAAATTTTTGCATTCTGCTTACAAGGAACCATGTAATAAGGACAAGTTCTGCTAATGTTTATCTCGATTATCATGAAGTAGATAGAAGAATAGGTTTTTAATAATAATTTGTCACAGAGATGTAAAGAAAGTCATGTGAATGGAACACATCAGATTTTTCATCTTATTTCTCTCTCTCTGTCTGTCTGTCTCTCTCACCAAAGGGATGAACGTTATTTTCTAAAGCATTAAAGCTGCATCTGCAATGTTTAATTCAGGCGTTATTGATAACTAAAGAAGCATTCGTACAAAGTTTAATTTAAATGTGCATTTTAATTATTGTGGACGCATTAACTATTTTATTCAAATAAACTAGTTAACATCTAAATCCGTCTCCTGTAGGTACTGAAGTACATATCCGTTTTCATTTTCTTTAGAGCATATGTACAATGTACAAGGTAGGTAGAGAGGGTGTTGTACAGAGGCGTCCCAGAAGAACCCGGCCCGGCGTATAGAGAGCGGTTGTTGTTTCAAACAACAATGGTAAAAAGTACCAACCTTAGAGAGCTTAAGTTTTAAGTTTGACATTTTACATTGTTTAGCATTTGTTTGGCAGCCATCATTAGTGAATGCACTCAGCGAGTTTGTAAACATGGATAAAACTATTCATCGTTATGTGATACAATACTTTAATTTTAAAGGTCTTAGTTCCAACTAATATTAGAGCTGAGCTAGATTTTACTTTGGAGGAGTCTGCTCATTCGTTTACAACCGTGAAATATTGGGTGGCAGAGTTTAAGCGCGACCGTACGAGCTGCCAAGACGAACATCGCAGTGGTCGATCAAATGAAGTCACCAGTCCAGAAATTGTAAAAAAAAAAAAATCCACAAAATGGTATGGTGACCGTCGACTGAAAGTGCGCAAGCTAGCAGACATTGCAGGCATTTCAAAAAGTTCTGTACATCGCATACTGACTGAAAATTTGGATATGAGAAAGTCGTGTGCAAGGTGGGTGCCTCAAAAGGCGTGAGGATGTTTCGGTCGAGTATTTGGCAATGCTTTTTTGCAATAAAGCTGAGTTTTTGCGTCGATTCATTACAATGGATGACACCTAGGACCATCATTTCACATCTGAGACGAAGGAACAAGCAAAACAGTGGATTGGAAGGGGAGAATCGGCTCCAAAGAAGGAGAAGATCATGATGTCATGATGGATAATTTTCATTGATTATCTCAAAAAAGGAAAATTATTATGCGAACTTGTGTTTTTTTTTTTTTACTCCTGGGCATGCAAAAGGAAATCGAATTTCAATTGCTTCATTTAAAGAAGAACTTTTAATATATGTAATAAAAATCAATTCTGCAAATGTTTATCTCGGTTAGATTGATCAGATAAAAATAATATTTTGTATGAGAAGTTTATTTGTTGAATATCTAGAGAAGGTCATGCGAATGAAACATTACAGATTTGTTGTTGTTTCTTGTGTATTAGTGGTATATAAACTACTACATTCATCTAATTGATATGCAGAACGTTGTAATTAGGCTTATGCCTGTTATGTTTGTAACAATAAGTAAATAGATGAATACAAAACAAGGAACAGATTCCTTTAGACATTAATTTTCCCCTGCTGTATGCAGAACTATTTGCCTTCCTATCAATGATACAAAAATGAAGACTCGTATCCCGTATTGACAAAGAAAACATTTTTTTAGTTCATTTAGACGAAATAACGTGGACAATGATAATACTGATGAAGTGGAGAAGTCATGGATTAAGAAGTGGCAAAAAGTATAAAAAGTTAAGTTACTTGTTTTAGCGGTGAAATGATGCTCAAATGATCTCGGGGTCCATGGAGCTTAAAGTTACTCGATAGTTGTCTTTTGGGGATAAGGGAAAACTAAGAGAAAAAAACCTTATCCGAGCAACTCACCCTAAGCGAGATTCGAACTCACGATCTATTAAATGTGAGGCAGACACGCTACCACCACACTACCCAGACGAGCTATAAGTACTTTACAATTGCGACTAATAATAAGGAATATCTCGGAAACGGTTACCTCCACAACAAAAACGTAAAGGATATAAATTGTGTGTTTTGACGAGATCTGCATTTTTTAAGATTTAGCTGTTAAATAAAATTCGACAAAATACATCCAGATTAAAGAGGTCTTCAGAGGCTATCTCAGAAAATTCCAGATATACATTTTATTTGGGATGTTTAATATACGAGATTTTAATCAAAATCGTTAGAGCCATTTTTGAGAAAATCAAAATTTGTAAAATGTTTCAATGTAAAGGAGAGTTTGTGGTGGGGGGATTTTCTTGAAAATCTTTATGTCGCATCCTTGGAAGATACTAAACCAAAATACGAAGTTTGGCATTTAACGGTATTTTCGTTTTTTAGCACCACAGACACACACGGTCCTTTTCCTAAAAATGCTTTCTTCGGACTCAGGGACCCTAAAACATATATATCCGGTGAAATCTCAACATCTAATTTGCAGGCTAGAGAAAGTAACTAGTGTGTTCTCAGTTTTACAAGTTCATTCTCTTGTCATATTGAATATGGTTATAATCATATCACTTCTAAGTATACATTGTTTTCTCGCTTGAAATTAAAACTGCAGAGACTGGGCTAATCAAGTGCTGGTATAAAAATAATACAAACACTGCCATAATCATTTAAAGAGTAAAAGTATTGCTAATGGTCAATTTTATTAGTTAAACTTATTATGTAAGATATTAAGTTTCAAATGCAGTTACTTGTCATTTTATAAGACAGTTGTTTCATAGTAAAATTGATATAAACATCCAGAGATTCTAGAAACAATAGAATCTTGTCCCCATTCTGTACCTCAGTTTGCATGTTTTATTAGCATCGCACTTTGCCCATCGTCTTCATTTGGTTTATTATTTTAGTAATTTAATTTACAGCTACTCCTTTGTGCTGTTGTTTCAATTAAGTTTTCATTTCTTGAAGGGCTTCACATTGCCGTACATTCTGCTGAGATTGCTTTAGCAATGTTGGACATTTTCTGAGCAGTTTTGCTAACATTAATGTACAGAAAAAATAAAAATATCTGTTAACGATTTGGTTTAAAATACCATATCACATTTTTATAGCAAATGAAATGCAAGTATATCTTGAATTTCTGGGGAATGTACTTTAACATTCTCTTCATTATGGAACTTCTTCATAACTGATAAACTGTAAGAGTTAGACAAAATCTTACTGCACAACAAATAAATATATAACATTCACATTAAACATATTTTGTTCTGATTCAACCATTTCCTAGATATTCCTTTATATTGGTTTGAATTTTCAAGCGTTTATGCTATTCTTAAGTTGAATTTTTTTTTCTTTTGGCCATACAAACATAACGAATTTAAACGTATTAACATAGCGACCAGCTTTTAGAAGATTTGTCTATCGCTTAAGCGTACTGTATTCCTTAATTTCATTGTACCTACAAGAAAATGCATAATAAAAGCTTTCTGCAAATGTTTGTCTCAATTAACATGAGTAGATAGAAGAATAACCTTGTGTAAGAATAGTTTGTTGAAGAATGGGTGGAGAAAAATACGCTCTTATATTCGGTTCTGTTTTAGAATGTGGCCAATATCGAAACTTGCTTCTCAGAGACGAGGCACGCTACATTCGTTTGAATTGCCCCTGTTTGATGTATTTCGCGCTTTTACATGATATCTCAGACTAGGTAGAAATTCTGTATGGCAGTCGAAGAAAAGGATAAACAAGCTCACGGGCCTGCCACGCACAATTTTTGTGCCTAACTCCTTTGTGTAGGTAAATAAATACACGGTATTAGACTATCCTTGTATATAAGCTATATATTACACCACTGGCCGTGCCAAAGATGTGTTTTGTGTAAACGAATGTCTAAATTGACGAAACTAGGTTTATGAAAAATAACCGCTATTTATGGAACCCGAAATAATGACCGTGCAAATTAACAAGTCCTATAATACATAAACATAAATAAACATCTCAGATTTAAAAATGTAATCTTTGCTCAGTATCATATCCTAAGAAAATTACAAGAACTTTATTGATTGTTATAATTGTTGTGAAATATTAAAAAATGTCGTTGACTTGGTCTGGGTTCAATTAAACCAAACATCATTTTATACCAAAATTCCTGATGTTCAGTATATTTTGTAAGAAAATGTTTTGTTTTTTTTAATTAACGTCCTTTAACCTGGTAGGTCATATTGGGTGAATGAAATGTGTGAAGTGATGTTTACATGGGGTGAATAGAGCTTAAAGGTTACCCGACGTTGGTCTTCTCATGGTAATAGAAAACCATAGAAAAAAATCTTATCCGGATAATTCATCATAATCGAGTTCGAACACGGAGCCTCTTGAATCTGAGGAAGCCACGCCACCAACACACTACAGAGAGGGCTCAAGCAAAGGTTTACTCAGCCTTGAATATATTACATCGTTTGTAACTTCAGTAAATCAAGCAAGGCCATCCTTCCCAGTCAGCAAATTTCGTTCCAAAAATGCACTGTGGAATCAGCATTATAGATTACGCGCTCTACTTATACGTTTTGGTGGTTGTATGCGCATCAAGGCTCGCGTTGCCCCAAGTTTGAACATTGTACACTACTAGTAGAGAAAGTCGTGTGAGTGCAACACATCTGATTTATTCATATGATCCATTTCGTCTCGTAGCATGAGGCAAGGAGAACTGAGGGGAGTCAAGGGCGGAAAAACGACGGAATGGGTGATGTGTAGCGTGTTGAGAGTATATTCCAAGGATACAGACCAGCTTCAACGGGCAAAGACTTCGACGAAGTTTCTTTCTATTTGGGAGAAGTTGTTCCTCTTTAGGAATAATGGGATAGTAGCAGACTGTTTATGTACTTCAAGGAAACTCAGTATATGGAAAACTGCAGCGATGAAACTTCTTGCTCAACATGGTACATATAAAAGAGAAGAGCACTCTAATATGATTACTAGAGCGGCGCAGTAGGCGCTAAAAACGTAAAATATGTAGGCAATAAACACAATCATAGACTCAAAATCTCCACTGTAAGCACTATTAGTAATGACAATGATTTAATTAGGCAATATCATTTATTCATTTACGAGGGCGGTTCAACAAGTACCTCTGGTTCAAAATCGATGGTGTTGCTAAGGAAAGTTGGTATTACGATCGAGTACTGTCGTTACATGTCGCCAAAACTTTGTATTTAATTTCTGCATCTTCCAAGGATAAGGCTCGAAGGTTTTCAAGAAAAACGCTTACGCTGAAATACCCTTTACTTTGAAGATAAAACAAAAATATGCTTTCTTCAAAAATTACTCTGACAATTTTGATTAAAATGTCATATATTAAATATACTTTTACTGGCAAAGAAAATGTATATCTTCTATTTTCTGGGAATAAGTGTGAAGTCCTGTAACTCAGAAGGGCATTTGTGTAACTAGTAAAGATTAAACGATATACCAAAACGCACTACAAAAAATGTAGATCTTTTTAAAATACACTGTTAATACACACCAGTTTTTGTACCATAACCATTTTCGAGAAATCTGTTATTAATGGTTCGAACTGTTTCATGCTTTGTCATACTTTTAGAGATCTTTTGTCTAGGCGTGTCAGCCTCACAATCGAATTTCGCCTAGGGCTAGTTATCCGGATAGGGGGTTTTCGGGGATTTTTCTTATCCTGAGAAGACGAATGATGTCAAGTAGCTTTAAGCTCCATGGATCCCAAGATCATTTGAGCATCATTTCACCGATTTCATTCTTCGTCCAATTTGACCAATCAGGTTAACATATGTTAAGCTAATATATAAAGGTATTTCGATATTCAGGAAGTTCTCGTGATTGCATGGAAAAGGTATGGCATTTTAAGACCAGCCTATTGCGACCGGTTCATAAGCATTTGAATATCGTAATTCATTTTTTACTTTCTCTATACGTACTATGTAATAGTGTATAGAGAAGGTATTGCACTCCACCAAAAAATTCGATACCGAGATTTCACCGTAAATATATGTTTTAGGGTCCCCTGTATCCAAAAAAAGCATTTTCAGAAAAAGGTCTGTGTGTGTGTGTCCGTGTGTCGGTGCGTCTGTGAACACGATAACTAAAAAACGAAAAGTCGGTAAAATACCAAACTTGGTATTTTAGTTTAGTATCTTCCAGGGATGCGACACGAAGATTTTGAGAAAAATCCCCCACCTCCAACTACCCCTTATATGGAACTTTTTTCGAAAATTTTGATTTTCTCAAAAATGGCTCTAACGATTTTGATTAAAATATCTTATATTAAAGCTATTTACCTGACAAATAAAATGTATATCTTGAATATTCTGGGAATAGCCTCTGAAGAGTACTTTATTATGGACGAATTTTACGGAATTTTGAATAACTGCTAAACCGTAAGAGATGGACAAATACGTACTACACAAAAATTCTAGAGCACGTTAAAACATACAATTTATGTTACATTCCTTTTTTTAATGGAGCTCATCGCTTTTAGATATTCCTTGTTTTTGGTTTCTGCTTGAAAAACTTATACTTTTCTGATACAGGAATTTGTCAACTGCTGTCCATGCAAACAAAGGAACTTCAGTGACATAGCAACCAGATTTTGACTATCATTTTATCCTATGGTACTCCCTTATTTCGGTTCTACTTACAAGGAAGCAAGCAATAAGACTATTTCTGCTAAATTTTTTTTTTCTGATTAGTAGGAAGTAAATAATAGTATAAGCCTTTTAAGAATAATTTGTTGCAGAGATATAGAGAAATTCATGTGAATGGTACACATCAGATCTTATCTAAAAATGCATAATGTAGCCATTTCTGCAAAGTTTATCTCAATTAAAATGAAATATCTTAAGAAAATTTGTATACCAATTAATAAACAACAGAGGTAGAGAAAGGCATGTCAACAACAGATCAGTAGACAATATTATTATTACCCAATCACGGGAGCCAACATGACATTCTCTTAAGCAACTAAGGAAAGAATAAACTGAAAAAGAAAAACAGTTAAGAGTGGACGGTTTCTGGAGTGGAATGTTGGTCTTTCTGAAATTGATTCTCGGGCATTCACGTTACACTTGGAATAAGAGAATTAGAAATCCTAATGAGAATAGTTGAACTAAAAGAGGTTTATTGAAAGGCGTGTGCTTATACATGGTGATGCTGCAGTCCTCAGAGAATCCTTCAATATGTTTTGTGGATTTATACAGCCATTTCCAGAAGTTCGAGTTACAAACCAACTTAAGTTTCTCCAGGCATCCTGTCTCGAAATATCTTTTTGATTTTTAGAAAACAAAGGACGGACGCAGGCGCAACAAGCGGGATCGGGGACGGAGCACAATTGAGGTTTCATAAAAGGGCTCGGGAGAAGGCAGCTGGAAAATTTATCATGCTGTCATCAAATATGAAGGAGATTCTACGTCAGAGAACTGCCTGTATTGACATGTTTTATGTATGGTTGTCGAGCAGCAGGGCTAAGCTGATGACATAGCGGATTTCGAATGGAATAACATTTATAAGACGACGTCTCCTGAATAGTTAACATCTGTTTGTCTTCGTGGTATAAGAGCGCAGCCCTTGCGAGAACTGGATTCTCAAACAATCGTACAACGTAGCCTTAATAACAGCAAATACCCTCCAAAGGTAACACTGAAATGTTTCATCGTTTAAAATTACAGGCAGTGGCGAGAAAATAACAGTAACAGCCTGGTTTTCACAGGAAAACTGCCTTATGGAAGTGAATACTGACAGGCAAACATTTATCTCCAATTAGCAGCAAATTATTGCTCGGTAATTGTCTCATTTGTATAGCCCCTTTAACTTCTATGGTCATATCAGAGGATATTTCTTGTGAAACAGCTCGTGAACTTGTTTGATTTAATCAAATTTATTTCAGCAACCACAGGCCCATTCATTCTCATGTATATTTCTAGGTTCTGTCCAGAAGGAGTATGGTTCTGGTTAAAGAAAAAACTCCCCACCCCAGCCGAGAACCAACTCTTGACTTCCGGGTGAGAAATTAGCTCGCTGACCATTTGACCACGGAGATGATTTGGAAGTTCATAATGGAATACAGCTCTTTACTTCTGAAAACTAAGATTTCATGAAGCCATGAATTAACAGGGACTCGGAAGTTGAGCTCTTATAAAATGACTAACATTGTACATAAAATGATCTAAAATATATCAAAAGGAAGTAATATATGAAAAAAGAACGTAACAATTACATATGATACACCCACATGAGCTTTCTTTCTCACTCTTCAACAAACTATTCGTATAAAAGCTTATTCTTGTGTGTACTTCACGATAATCTAGATAATCTTTTGCAGAACGGTTTTATTACACATTTGCTTGTATAATTGGTGAGATCAAATTATTTTGAGATGACAACCCCAATGACGACTTACACTGTTGTAAGTACTTTAGACCCAGGATTCATAGTATAGCCAACTATTATGGTCAATTGATATTGGAATAATTCAAATCCCGTCTATGGCATTGAATTTTTCAGTCTGACTCTACCTATCCAACTCCTGACCTACACACGGCTTGTGTGAAATACAATTATTCCAGTAATTATAAGAACTAGCGGAATCACAAAGATGAAAGAGCACCTCACAGTAAACATAATCTGAGAAGTGGAACTGTTAAGTGGCCAAAACTTGAAGCAGAACTCAATACTTGGAGAACAGACAGGTGGGAATTTCAGTTTCTAAGAACATTCATCAAGCAAAAGCAGCATCCACCAACAAAGGGATCAACATCATGGTGTTCAAGATTTATGAAGAGGTTTCGGATTTTATGTGGACCAAGACAAAAATGTCACAGAAGATGCCAGCCGAGTCGAAGAACAAATGTTTGTACTTCATCGATGTGTCATTAAACAAGGAAAAGAAAAATGTGAAATCTCGTAAATTGGAAACATGGATGAGACTTTACTAACCTATGATGTGCCTTGTAACAGAACTGTGGATTCAGATTCTGTTACTCGTATCTTTTACTTCAGCTCTGAAGATGAATTTTGAGTATTTACGGAGGAAAATTAAAAGGTGAGCACTTTTTACTATTTACCTAATTATCTACACATTTGATGTACGTGCATATATGTGCTATAATTGTTTTGCAGTAGATGTATTGGGAACTTTTTTTTCCTATAAAAATATTTAAAAGTGCGGTGCGTTTTATACCGACGACAAATACGGTACAAGGAATAGGGGAATATGGTAGTTTCAGCGATAGTCAGATGTTTTAAGAGCTGGTCGCTATTATGGCTTTCAAATGCCATTCTCTTAGTTTGATAAGGAAAAGGAAAAACCAATGAAGACTTGTCATTTGAAAAAAGTGTAAGTATATCAGTTTCTAAAAATCTGATGTGTTATACTCGCATGACTTCCTCTACTTATTCGTAACAAACATTCTGCAACAAACTTTCTTGCAATAGCTTGCTGTTCTATCTACTTCATGCTAATTAAAATAAACATTAGCATAATTGGTTTTATTATGTATTTTCTTATAGATTAAAAGGGATTAAGACAATACGCTAGGCCAGGTTGTTCCAACTTGGGCACGCGCCAAAAGAACCGCGAGTAACTCACGACTCACAGGGATCTACCTCAAAATGCAGCACTGAGAGCCAGCTTCGTTGTGGTTGAATAAAATATTGGAAATGAAGTGGCATTGTGCCCTGTGACGTATTGCTTTCCCTTCAGCTCTGTTCCCCGTTTTAAGGTTGAGTACGTGCGTGTAATCTTGCTCAGGCGAGACCTGTTGAAACAGCCTGCACTAGGCTAAAGCGATTGTCATATCTTTTAAGAGTTGGTCGCTATGTTATGCTCCTGAATTTCCATTCTATTTGCATGACCAGGATGAACGAAGAAAGAAAAATATAATAAAAATGAATGCCGACTTCTCGTTTGAGAAAGGTATAAGTATCAGGAAATTTAAACAGAAAAACAAGGAATACTCGGAAATAGCTAATTTTACAGAAAAATATACCTGATATAAATTTTGTGTTTTAACGATATCTACGTTTTTGTACAGTAAGATTTTTGTCTCTCTCTCTTACGGCTTACGAGCTATGTAAAATACATTCAGATTGAAGAGGAGCTCAGAGGCTATTCATGGAAAATTCATCATATTGATTTTAATTGTTGTGTAAATATCTGTAATATATGAATTTTATTTTATTCAAAATCGTTAGAGCCATTTTTGAGAAAATCGAAAATTTCAAGTGGTAAATGGTAGTTTAGTTTGGGAATATTCCTGTAAATCTTCGTCTTGAATCTTAGGAAAATACTGAACTTAAATATCAAGTTTGATACTTAACACACATTCATACACACAACAACAACAACAACAAAACAGATGACAGATTCACACATGGTCCTTTTTCAAAAAATATTTTATTCTGGAATCCTGAAACTTGTTTGTTTTTTGGTAAAATCTATGTATCGAAAGCCTTCGTAAGAATAGTTTTATAAACGATGGAGGGTAGAGAAAGATGTTTGAATGTAGCTCATCAGATTTTGACGTGGGTTTGCCAATACATTTAACTTCCTTTTTCTTTCATTTTTAGTGCTTAAAAGAAACTGAACTGAATACACATTTCTTGGTACGACACTTTTACTTGTATATTTTAACTCTGGTTCATTGATTGAAACACTGCACAAAGTGAAACATACGAGTGGCATAATCCTCAGGTCATGGCTGGCTGGAAGGGAGGCAAACATTTACAATGAAACTAATAGGTTGCGCTATTTATACAATGAAATTCAAAGCTATCGTCCTGTTGCATTCTCTTATTAGATTTACCACCAATATAGAGGTTCATTCCCCGACTTTCCCACCAAATGCCTCTGAGCTCCCTTAGTATGTCCTATACCTATATGGCTGTGGGTTGAACCCGGGATTATACTATTTGGTACGCGCAAACAATATAACACTTTCTGAAGTACACTACACAGGATCAGGTCGGAATGAACCCAAAATATATAAATATTCCTGTATTTTTTGAGAGTTGAGATCTGTCAGGATAGCTGTAAAACTCCGAACTACAGAACGATGCTAATGTTAGCAATGCGAGCTCATTTGGCATGTGGGTACATAAATCAGGATGTAATCGTTAACAGCAACTTCGAATGGAGAGTTAGGGACATGTTGGACGCTACTGGCAGGCGTGGAAGACGCAGAAGGGATAGGTAAATGCTTGCCTAACGCGAGACAAGATCTGACAAGGCTAAAACGAGGGTAGAGGGAGGTACATCAGGGGCGTCTCCCAAAGTAGCGCTGCCATGCTATAGCCCCACCATTAAATAAAAAAGAAGTGATTACTTACTGTGATTATTGATTAAATATTGTCCATACACCTGTGTTCTAGTTCTCCCATTTGAACAACACGTTAAGTGCCGCGCGATGTGGCAGTAGGCAGTAGTTTTCTGAAGCTTACGCCAGCTCCAGATTGGCACCGTCTGAACTCACAAGCCAATGTGTATAAGCCTAGAGCGTTGGTTTATAGTGGCTGCTTATATGTGCCAAAGTTGATTTGACACACAGTCTCAGAAACCTACCAGAGCGCAGTAAAGCATAATAGTACCTTGTAGGTGACAGTGAGGGAATACAATTGTCCGCGCCTAATTCCTTATGATAATGCAGTATTACCATCTTGCTGCAAGTTAATGTGAATGTCTATTTAAATCCAGTGCCGAAATTGACACCATATATCCTTATATACAAATATACATATTATGAATTTAATGTCATTAAGTTTTAAAGTTACAGATCATTATTTCAATATTTCTTTTTAGTTTTAAATATTAGTGATTTTAAGAAAAGCGTGAGCGCTCGCATGTGTGTGTATATAGTGTGTTTTTCTGAGTTGTTATTTCTTTTAATTTCTTATGCGCATCTAGGAATTGTCGAAATTAGATCGCCAAATTGCTAGCATTATTCTTTCCATTTTTACTTTCTCTATACGTACTATGTACATAGTGTATAGAGAATGTATTGCACTCCACCCAAAAATTCGATAACGAGATTTCACCGGAAATATATGTTTTAGGGTCTCCTGTATCCGAAAAAAGCATTTTCAGAAAAAGGTCCGTGTATGTGTGTGTCCGTGTGTCTGTGAACACGATAACTCAAAAATGAAAAGTCGGTAAAATACCAAAGTTGGTATTTAAGTTTAGTATCTTTCAGGGATGCGACACGAGTCTTTTGAGAAAAATCCCTCCACCCCAAACTATCCTTTATAAGGAAATTTTTTCGAAAATTTTGATTTTTTCAAAAATGGCTCAAACGATTTTGATTAAAATATCGTATATTAAAGCTATTTACCTGACAAATAAGATGTATATCTTGGATTTTCTGGGAATAGCCTCTGAAGACTACTTTATTCTGGATTAATTTTACGGAATTTTGCATAACTGCTAAACCGTAAGAGATGGACAAAAACTTAATTCACAAAAAATGTAGAGCTCATTAAAACACACAATTTATGTAATATATATAGTTTTTCGTGGAGTTGATCGTTTTTGTTTTATATTCCTTGTTTTTGGTTTCAGCCTTGAAAAACTTATACTTTTCTCATACAGGAATTTGTCAACTCCTGTCCATACAAACAAAGGAACTTCAATCACATAGCAACCAGCTTTTGACTATCACTTTAACTTATGGTATTCCCCCAATTCGTCTCTACTTACAAGGAAGCAAGTAATAAAACTATTTCTGCTATTTTTTCTCGATTAGCATGAAGTAAATAGAAGCATGAGCTTTTTAACAATAATTTGTTGCAGAGCTGTAGAGAAAGTCATGTGAATGTAACACATCAGATTTTTTTTTCTCGAAGTGCTGTCAGTTTAGCAGGTTTTCTACGGTATACTGCATCCTTTATAGTTCCCTATAGGTTGAAGTCCAACGGAGTTGGATCCGGAGAATGCGTTGCAAACTCACTCGGACCTCTTCATCCTATCCAGTGCCCTGGAAGATTGTAATCAAAGTACACACTACATCTCGGTGGAAATGTGATGGTGCACCATCCTGTCAGAAGTGAATTTCCCCATTTCTACAGAGTGTATGAATGTCGGGTAAGACTGGTGTATGTATTGTGTTCAGGTACATTTGGTTAGTTACTGTTCCTTCAAAAAAGAATGGTTCAGTTAGACCCCTAAATGATAACGTACACATTAATTCCAGGTAAATTAACAGTCTTTTCAAAAAAATTGGATGTGCTCCATTCACATGTCTTTCTTTACATCACTAGAACAAATTATTGATAAAAAAGCTTATTCTTCTATTTACTTCATGCTAATCGATAAAAAATAGCAAAATAACTTCCTTGTGAGTAGAAGGGAAATAAGGAAGTACCATAGGCTAAAGCGATAGTCAAATCTTTTAAAAGCCAGTTACCATGTGATTGAAGTTCGTTTGTATGGCCAACAGTTGGCAAATTCCCGCATGAGAAAAGTATAAGTAATTTAAAACTGAAATCAATAACAAGGAATATCTCAAAAAACGGCCAACTCTATGAAAAACATATATAACAAAGAGCATGTGTTTTAATGAGATCTACATTTTTGTCTAGTAAGTTTTTCTATCCAGTTTACCAGTTATGCAAAATTCCTCAAAATTCATCTAGAATAAAGATGTCTTCAGAAGTTATTCCCAGAAAAGTCAGGATATACATTTTATTTGTCATTCAAATATCTTTAATATATGATATTTAATCAAAGTCGTTAGAGATATTTTTGAGAAAATCAAAAATTTCTAAAAATGTTCCATGTAAAGGGTAGTTGGGGTGGTGAGATGTACTTTAATCTCTTCGTGTCGCATCTTTGGAAGATAATTAGCTTAAATACCAAGTTTGCTATTTATTTGACTTCACTTTTGAGACACACACACACACGTACGCGCTGGGAGACATAGACACACACATGGACATTTTTCTAAAGATGTTTATTTTAATTGGGGGGTCTCAAAACATGTATTTCGTACGTTTAGAAAAATAAAAACATGTGGATTGTTTACATGCCAGTAGCTGTAGTCACAGTTATGCCGGTTTAACAGTTCCGTTCAACGGACCAAATATCTTTCCTTGCGGAGCCTAATCCTCTCGCACCAGTGATGCATTATCCGATCAGAGTCACCTTCATTTAATGCATGTAAAAGTATTGAGATGAAAACTTTCAACTTTACTGTTTTAATAATACGACGTACGCTGCTTCTACAAATTCCAGTCTCACGTGCACATTGCTTTGTAGATTTCACAAAAGTTCCAAAACCATAGCTGAGGACTCAGGGCTAGTTCTCGTGCGAGATCTCCCAGATCTGCTCTTGTGAACACCGCATACGATACCACGAGTCCCAAATTTGTCTCGAATGTGTGTAATTGTTACTCGCGTTGGCGGTTCTGTTCTGTAAACACGTCTTCATTGCCGTTGAACTTCAACAGTGTTATCGGTTTTCCAATACCACTTCGAAATTGCTTTCCGCTGTTCAAAGGATAATCTTGGCTCAATTTTGTTGTAGCAACACTAGTATAACGTAATGTGAGTCATATCTGTTGACAAACCATCATACCATAATATTGCCTTCATTTGTTCATTGATTTGCCTGTCGCGTAGCATAGTTTATGTGAGTTACATTTCTTTACAGAACATACTACATAAAACTGTTGTTTTTCGGTCCAACTTTGAAATATATTAAATAGATATCTCCTGTCAAAGGTATGGACATATTTTTGGTACACTCTGTGTAACTCAGGACTATTAATTTTAATGTTAATAATACACTTAACTTTATTACACTAAAGTATAGTGATACAAATATGTTATATATAAATATACAGAGCACATGTAATGGGGTTAGAAAAAAAAAAAGAAATGTATATCATGAATGATAGCCTTTGAGAGTAGTTTTCATTCTGAGTGACTTGCCGTAACTTTTAAACTTTAACAGATAGACTAAGTCTTATTACAGGAAAAGGTGATCTAATTAAAGCATATAATTAATGTCCTTCATATTTCTTGGGGGGGAATTACCCGTTTCCAACATATTCCTTTTTATTGGTGTACATTTTCCAAGATTGTACTGTTCTTTAGGGAAGTCGTCCTCACTACCGTCCCTCCTGATCTTTCAACGAGATCGAAATTTAGAAAAATAAACAAAAAAACATCACATGGTGACCAGCTCTTCAAAATATTTGACTACTGAGTTCTTCTGTTTCCATTCTACCTACAAGAAAATATGTATAAAACTATTTTTGGTAATATCGACATATAGATAATGCAGAACGCATTTTGAAGAATAATTTCTTGAAGAGTGGGTAGAGAAATCCACGTGAATGTAACACTGTGGGTGTGCTTTAATCTATGCTGACATCTTAGGATATACTCTCCTATTAGGAGCCTCAAAGAAAAAGCATGTCTCGAATTGATTCAGCAGACCCAAGTCAGCAAAGAGGTTGGAAGAGTGAGTATTTGGTAGAGGATGGAAGATGATGCAATTACCGCGTCAGAAGAAGTAGCATAGCAGGAGTCTGCCCCTTGAATTGTCAGCGAGAAGCGACACATGGATCCCTGCACCCTCAAGTGTTCGATCCCCTCAATGGCTCTACTCATTAAGCTTAGCCAAGTAATTTCTCGAGTGCTGCGACCTCTTCATCAGCGGTTGACAGGCCGTTGCGACGTCATCGCAAAATTGATTGCGATGTTGACCTTGTCCAAAGTGTGCAAATTACGTGCATTGCTTGCCGATTCAGCAAGAGCTGCACAAATAGATTTTCTAATTTGGGACTCGAGCAGACATGAAAGCTAAAAATAAAACTTGCACAAGACATCTTGGCCCATACTTGTAGGGTTTTGGAATCACTATGTGTGGAAATCGTGCATACTCAGCTGAAGAGCCTGACGTCGCAGCATGGTGTTGCTTGCGATTGCCGAACCTCTCTCGCTCTTGCCGAGGTCATTCAGCACTACATTTCCTATTGACCAGTTTATTACTATCACCATAATTATTCTTGCTTTTATTAATATATTTTTAAATATTTTGACGTACCTCAACATATAAACAATTCAATCGTGTTACCCAATAGGTTATTTCGCACACATGAAGTTCTAGATAGTTGCGTAGTCGCCATCGAGTTTGTTGTTTATTATTTAACCTGCGAGCATTCGTAAAAGGATACGCAATCAATCATTTTCTCAAATATCATACGCCGCTTTAGGCTATATTGGCGTGTTTCCACAGTTCATTTCAGCATAAAAATATTCTGGTACGTTTTATTCCTTTTTGAAATACTTGATATATAAACTAATCGCCCTGAACACATATTTGGTAATGTGAGCTAAATTTATATTTATTTATTAATTGCCATGCCAACAAGTATTTCCAGCAAGAGTTTGACAGGTCATTAATACTTACAGTACAATTAGGAAATGACTTAACCATGGACTTCGCTGGTAAAAGTGAAGCACATGCTAGATCCCCAGCTTCTTCAATAGCAATGTCGCTCATTTTATAAACTTTGATAATAGCAATGAAAAATCGAAAGATTCAATTCGGCTACATAAACAAATAACCTAACAAGTAAGACATATGTTGCTTCAAGTAAAGAATCTATTGCAAAATTAATTAACAAAAGAGTGTATAAGAAGGATTTGTCCATATAATTTAGATACAGCCTTTCATTTATTCACATCGAGAATTCATTCTTTCTTAATGTTCAATAAAACATTGAAAAGCAATTTTGATCTATTATTATTTTTTTGTTTTACAGTTTGTTCAAGTATTTCAAAAAAGTAATTGGCTAACCACGAACTGTAAGTTACTTATCAGGGTAGGTGGGGGATTTGGGTGGAATGCAGTACCTTGTCTATACACTATGTATATGGTGTGTGTAGAGAAAACAAAAATGATTTATATTCTCGACCTTTAAGAAGGTTTGTGGGTGATATTTCTGCTCTTTTCTGACAAAATAAGATTTCTGGCTTTTTGTATGAGGAAATACATAAACGACATACATGATGCAAAGTTTCAAACTTTTGTAACATTTACAGTTTGCCCTGTTGGCTGCTATATTTGAATTCCTCTCGATAGGGGTATTTAATAGTCAATTTTGAGAGTTTAATTTTTACAACAATATCTGCACTTTCAAAACTTAATCCACAAAATACATTCTACATTATTTTCTTCTAAATATGGTGTTTGTTTATTAAAGCTATAATTTTTAGATCGAAAATAAATACACCCAGAAACAGTTGGATGTTTAGTAATGTAGTATTTAGAAGGGATATAATATGTCTTCTTCCTTTTTAATGAAGATGCTTGAAACGTTTCTATATGCTGCTACGATATTGTAAAAAATTTAAATAGCTTTATTGAAAAAATATGAGAAAATAGATTTTGAAAACGCATATTTTTAAAAAATTGTAATAACTCACTTATAGAAATTAAACTTTCAGGTACAACCTTTTTTATATCCCTGAACTGTGCAACAAATTTAGCCTCTAGCATTAAAATTGTGGGAAAATTAAACTCACCCTTCACTCCCCTTAATACAGTGAGTCACGTTTCAAGTTTTAACAATTGAAAGTTTTTTCCTTCAATTTGTATTTAAAATATTAAAAAAAAAAAAAAAGAAAAGAAAAAACGAAAAAGAATGTAATGCATTCATACGATGCTTTTCACAAGAACTAACTCATACTTATAAAAATTGATTTCTCCCTTCCTCTCTCTCTCTCTTTCTCACCATGTTATTCACGATATAGGTACACACACTACTTAGTTATAAGCGTACGCATGTGCAAACGCCATTAAAATACTCAGTTATGGTGCAAGCTCTCGCACAGAAAATAAAGAAAGAAAAGAAAGAAAAAAAAAAGAATCACAAACTTTCAAGCAAGTTCCGTTTAGATAACTGGCTTAGGAAAAATGCAAGCTTGCAACAAAAGACTTCAAAAACGGCTGACGCTGCAAAAAATAATATTTCACACGAATTCTTTCATTTAACAAGGCTCTGCAGTTTCTCTGCATTTTTCTAGTATGGTTTCCTAGTTATCAAAGAGTTATAGTATTCAATCAAATATAGAGCTAATTCTCAACCTATTCACAGAAAATTGAATGTACACATTTTATTACTTTTTCTACACGTACTACATACATAGTGTATAGAGAAGGTATTGTATTACACCCAAAATTCGATACAGAAATTTCAACGTAAATACATGTTTTGAGAGCTCCTGAATCCAAAAAAGCCTTCTTAGAAAAATGTGCATGTGAGTGTGACTGTGTCTGTGGATAGCATAGCTTAAGAACGAAAAGATATCAAACTTGGTATCTTCCAAGGATGCGACACGAAGATCTTCAAAAAAATCCCACACCCCCAACTACCCTTTACATGTAATATATTTCGAAAATTTTGATCTTCTCAAAATGGCTGGAACGATTTTGATTAAAATAACGTATATTAAAGATATTTACATGAAAAATAAAATGTATATCTTGAATTTTCTGGGAATATCCTCTGAAGACATGTTTAATCTGAATGAATTTTGCGGGAATTAGCATAGCTGAAAAACCTTAAGAGGTAGAGCTCACACATAATTTATGTTATAAAATCTGATGTGTTACACTCACATGACTTTCTCTAGCTCTTTTACAAACTTCTTACATAAGATTATTCTTCTTTCTGTACCTTGCTAATCGAGATAATCATTAGCAGAATGTTCTTACTACATAGTTCCTTATAAGTAGAAAGAAAATAAAGGAATGCACTAGGCTAAACCGATTGTCAAATGTTTTAAAATCTGTCGTTATTCGATTATCATTGCAAATCGCTTCTTTGCTTGGCCAGGAGTAGAACAAAAGAAAAACGGACACTTCCTGTCTGAGAAAAGTATAAGCACTTACAACTGAAACCAAAAACAAGGAATATCTCGGAAACGGTTACCACAACAACAAAGCTGTAAAGGACATATATTTGTGTTTTGATCAGATCAACATTTTCTGTGTAGTAAGTTTTTGTCTATCTCTTACCGTTTAGCCATTAAGCAACATTTAGCAAACTTCATCCAGATTAAAGAGCTCTCCAGAGGCTATTCCCAGAAAATTAAAGATATACATTTTATTTGGTATGTAAATATCTTTAATATATGATATTTTAATCAAAATCATTAGTCATTTTTCAGAAAATCAACATTTTTGAAAAATGTTCCATGTAAAGGGTAGTTTGGTGTGGGGGATTTTCTTGAAAGTCTTCGTGTCGCATCCTTGGAAGATACCAAACTTAAATACCAGGTTTGGTATTCAGCGGTCTTTTCGTTTTTGAGCTATGCTGTCCTCAAACACACACTCAGACAGACACACACAGGGACCTTTTTCCAAAAATGCCATACAATAACAGGGGTACCCAAAACATGTATTTCCGGAGAAATCTCGTTATCGAATTTTTGGATGCATTACAGTACCTTCTCTATCCCTATGTACATTGTACATATGGGGCTAGAGAAAGTAAAACAAACACACACACAAATATCAATAACTAACTGACCCAGCGAGCTTTTTTTCCGCCTTAGAAGCAATAAATGAGCAGATTTTGGATTTTATTAAGCTCGATTTTTTATTAGGACAATAAATATAAATACAAAAATTGAAGTATTTTAATGATTATTTATTGGCCGTGTATTTTGGTGCATGGGTTGCACTCTTCAGTGAAGCATCTTGTGACATAAATTGTGTGTTTTAACGTGATCTAATTTTTTTGTGTAGCAAGCTTTTGTCTATCTCTCATGGTTTGCCATTTACGCAAAGTTCACCAAGTTCATTCAGAACAAAGAGATCTTTAGAGCATATTCCCAGAAAATTCAATATATACGTTTTATTTGTTATATAAATATGTTAAACATAGAGTATTTTAATCAAAATCATTGGAGTCATTTTTGAGAAAATGCAAATTTTCGAAAAATGTTCCATGTAAAGGGTAGTTGGGGTGAGGGAATTTTCTTCAAAATCTTTGTGTCGCATCCTTAGAAGATGATAAACTTAAATATCGCGTTTGGTATTTAACGGTATTTTCATTTTTGAGTTATGCTGCACACACACAGACAGACAGACACACACACACACGGAGATTTTTCTAATTTTTTTTTAATACACGGTGTCTGAAAACATGTATTTCCGGTGAAATCTCGGTATCCAAGTTTTGGGTGCATTACAATACCTTCTCTGTACATTACGTTCATAGTACGCGTAGAGAAAGTAAAAAGGTCCGGATGAAAGAAGAAAACTAGTAATGGATTTAAGAACTGTGTACTGTTTTATTCAGTAAGATCTTAGTAACCAATGTCCCCCTTGTTGACACAAAAGTTTTCTTTTTGGTAATGTCACATGACAAATAAATACAACAAATGATACACTTATATATTCGTTGTTCCTTGGATTCAAATGTCAGAATGGTATAGCACAATATTATCGCTTAGACTGCATCCATGGTCGAGTAGTCGGCGAGCTGACCCGGAGGTCCGGGTTTGATTCCCGGCTAGGGCGGGGAATCTTTCTTTAACCAGAATAACTTACCACTTAAAAATGTAGAGCATCCTAAAACACATAATTTATGCTATATACATTTTTTCGTGGAGTTGATTGTTTTTGAGATATTTCTTGTTTTTTGTTTCAGCTTTAAAAAACGTATACATTTTTCGTAGAGGAATGTGTCAACTCCTATCCATACAAAGGAACTTCAGTCTCATAGCACCCAGTTTTGGGCTATCACTTTAACCTATGGTCCTCCTTTATTTCGCTTCTACATACAAGGAAACCAGCAATAAGACTATTTCTGCTAATTTTTTCTCGATTGGCATGAAGTAAATAGAAGCATAAACTTTTTAACAATACTTTTTCAGGTATGTAGAGAAAGTCATGTGAATGGAACACATCAGATTTTTTGTTTTTATAGTTTTGCTGTTGTGGAGATAAATCTCGCGGACATCCGATTTTGCAAACAAACATTCACATGTTTCTTAGCCATTCGTTTACAATTCATGTTACAATGCTCTGCTTTATTAGATATTCTTTGTATTTAACCACCACTATATATTTTAATTACTGTTATATAAGTGGCACATATCATAGCATCATTGCATTATAACGTCTGTTAAAGGTGCACTTTAGAATTATATTAAATATAACGTATTTTATTGATGATGAGTCACATGCCATTTCTTGCTAATATACATTATCTTCCCTTTGAAGCCACAATAATGAAATTACTGTTTTTCGTCTGTTTTCAGCCAATGATTATATATTAATATTAATTTAGGTCAATTCGTCCGATATGACCAACCAGGTTAAAGGACGTTAAACTACAAAAAAAAAAAAAAAAAAAAAAAAAAAAAAAAATCCGGTCCGCGAGTATGTTTCATCCGGCCCTCGAATAAATATATAATTTTTCTCCTTTTTTTTTTTTACTTCCTGCATAGAACTCGTTTTAAAATTTGATGGTAGATTTCAAGAATTTGAGGTACTTCGATCACAGATGGAACTTTTCAAAAATGCCATGAGATGTTAAGTAGAGTGCCAGCCCGGGGATATACAGTTGGAATTATGTGAAATCCAATGTCATTCATCTCTTCAAACATCAGTGACAACTGGTATTGATTTTTGGAAACTCATTTCAAAGGAACATTTTCCACATCTTAGAACCTGGGCTTTAAAACTTACTTCCATATTTGGTGGCACTTACATGTGTGAAACTGCCTTCTCTGCTATGAAACTAGTAAAATCAATCTCCAGAAACAGATTAACTGATTCAATGCTATCTCATATTCTTATAATTGCAACATCAGAACTGGAAGCGGATTTTAAATCTTTTAAAAAGATTTTACAAACCTCATTGTTCTTAGTAAAAAACAATGCTTGTTCCTTCACTGTGCACGTAATAATATTAAAAATAAGATGCTCTTAAGTTGCCATTGCTGTTATTATATTTAATATGGTTATAATTTTAATTTTCTGACCCTCAAGTAAGGTCCTTATCGTATTCTGGTCCTCAGTGCATCACTAACTGTGATTTAGGTGATTAATGGCTAAATACTGTTTTAGAGACAGATAAACCATATCTAGTAATAGATAAAACATGCTTTGCAAAATTCGGTGTCTGGAGTTTGCCCAAGAATTTAGGTACACAGATGAGAATACACAAGCCCATACACAATGGCATTTCTATGTATGACTTAACTTAGAAACTAGAACAAGGTTTTATTTCCCGCATGTCATTTATTAATATCTTACATGTTCGTTTTGTGTTGACTTTTTACTTTCTCTAGCACGTATGTATATTCAAAGTACATAGTCGTTAAAGAAGGTATTGTATTTCACCCAAAAATTCGATGTCGAGATTTCACTGGAAATGTATGTTTTGAGGTCCCCGAGTCCGAAAAAATTTAGGAAAAGGTCCTGTATGTGTGTGTCAGTGAACAGCATAGCTCAAAGCGAAAAGACCGCAAAGAACCAAACTGGATACTAATGTTTAGTATCCTCCAATGATGCAACACTAAGATTTCCAATAAAATCTCTCCATTACAAATTACCCTTTACATGGAACAGTTTTTCAAACTTTTGTTTAACTCAAAAATAGATCTAACAATTTTAATTAAAATACCGCATATTAAATATTTTGACATCACAAACATAAGAACTAAAGCTTTCCTGGCGACGTGTTAATTCAAAATCTTCTCGGGCTTCTAGCCAGGTAAAAACTTGGCTTGACACCAACGTTTCGAAGAAGTGCATCTTCCTCGTCTTCAGGGTGAAAAACTGTAAATCTCGTTAAAACCATAATTTATGCCATATATGTTTTTCTTGTAGATTTAATCGCTTTTTGAGATATTCCTTGTCATTGGTTTGCCATAGAGACTAACTTTACTCAAACGGGACCATGCAAAGCGAACCGAACTTCTGTGATTCTACATATGAACCAGCTTTTAACAATTTTGATTATCCCTTTAGCCTAAAATACTCCCTCATTTTCCTTCTACTTACAAGGAAGCACGAAATAAGACCAAATCTGGTAATGTTTATCTCACCCGTAAGATAGTAAGATTCTGTGCAGATGGAGGATGCTAGGAAAAAACTATTGCCGGAAGTATTTTTAGCTTCAAACAAATGAAGGACAGCATTCTGGGATTTGATTCTAAACAGCCAAAACTGGCCAAGCCTGGCCACATACTTAATGGAAGTACGTGCACTAAGAGATAAAATATTTGTGTTAAAATTGTATAGACTTATTGGGTGTTTGACTAATCTATATGTATGAATGCGTGGTGTAGTTTTGAGTGCAAGTGTGTGTGATATCAGAGTGTTCTTTCTTTTATTGTTCTATGTTCTGTTGTCGAGACGCGCGTGCGTGTGTGTGTATTTCCAATGTTGTTAAGATGTATATATAGGTAATATTTTAAACTCAATTATTTTTCGACAGCATGTACGGTCACTCGACCCATGCTACTATTGACGGAAATATTGTTTTATTGTAAACTTAATAAAATACTACTGCTGCTCCTACTACTACTACTACTACTACTACTGCTCCTAATGTTTATCTCGATTAGTATATATATATATATAAAAGAATCATCTTTGTAAGCATAGTTTGTGTTTGGAACAGCTAGAGCAAGTTATGTGAATCGCGTACATCAGACTTTTTTTAACGTTCTTCATAATTATGTATCAGTGTATGTATTTGCAAAATCTCACAACCCCACCTCTTTTCTGAGGAGAGAGGTGGTTGGCGAACCTCCAGCGTTTGACTGGGACTGACTTTTTTCTTTAGCCATAGCCGACCTCGGTATCAGAACTGACGCGGCAGGTTATACGACAGCTCCTGCAGTGGTTCAATGTTGCCAAATATTTCATGATCGCCAGAGATAATGTCTATGTTATATTACTTTAACGGAACAACTATATCTTTTGTGCACAGAATTTCATTAACGTATGCTTTATTACTTTCTCTAGCCCCCATGTAAAGTGCATAGTGGATAGAGAAGATTGTATTCCACCCAAACATTCAATATCGAGATTTCACAGGAAATATACTTTATGGGGTCCCCCGAGTCCGAAAGAAGCATTTTTAGATAAAGGTTCGTGTGTGTCTGTGGACAGCATAGCTCAAAAACTACAGGATCGTTAAATACCAAACTTGGTATTTAAGTTTAGTATCTTTCAAGGATGCAAACAAGAAGATTTTGAAAAAAATCTCCCCATCCCAAACTACCCTTTATATGGAAAACATTTTGAAAATTTTGACTTTCTCAAAAATGGCTCTAAGTATAAAAATCTCTTACATTTAAGTTATTTAAATGCCAAATAAAATGTGTATCTTGAATTTTCTGGGAATAGCATCTATAGACCTCTTTATTCTGGATGATTTGAATTGAATTTTGCATATCTGGTAAACCGTAAGAGATAGACAAAAACTTACTGCACAAAAATATAGACCACGATAAAACACACAATTTATGTTATATACACTTTTTTCGTGAAGTTGATCGTTTTTTAGATATTGCTTGTTATTGGTTTCAGCTTTAAAAAACATACTTTCTCATATAGACATTTTTCAACAGCTGTCCATACAAACAAAGGGACTACAGTCACATAGCAACCAACTTTTGACTTTCACTTTAACCTATGATATTGTACACCCTTATTTCTCTTCTACTTACAAGGAAGCAGGTAATAAGGCTATTTCTGCTAAATTTTCCTCGATTAGCACGAAGTAAATAGAAGCATAAGCTTGTTAGCAATAATTGCTGCAGAGATGTAGAGAAAGTCATGTGAGTGTTTCACATCAGATTTTTAGAAAAAGGTTCGTGTGTGTTTCTTGAACAGCATAGCTCAAAAACGAAAAGACCGTTAAGTAAAGTTTAGAATCTTCCAGGAATGGAACACAAAGATTTTGAAAAAAATCTCCCCACCCCAAACTGCCCTTTACATGAAAAAAATAGAACATTTTTACTTTCTCAAAAACGACTCTAACGATTTTGATTAAAATACCGTATATTAAAGATATTTATATGGCAATTACAACGTATATCTTGAATTTTCTGGGAATAGCCTCTAAAGACCTCTTTATTTTGAATGAATTTTGTTGAATTTTGCATAACTAGTAAACAGAGGTACACAGAAACTTAATGCACAAAATGTAGATCACGTCAAAATACGCAATTTATGTCATATATGTTGTTTTTCAATCTCCGATAGACTATAAATAAAAGACAAGTTCATAGAAAACAATTATTTTATTACTAAACGTTTTATTCACTTATGTTACTTTTCAACATAATCGCCGAAAAGATTGAGAAATGTATTGTATCTGTGCACAAGCTTTGCAAAACTCACTTCAAAAAATGTTGCCGTCAATGATGCAGCCCGGAACCACTATCAATGCAGCTGTTTATTGTGAAACTTTACGACGTTTGCGAAGAGCCATTCAAAACAAACGAAGAGGAATGCTGACTTCAGGAATTGTGTTGATCCATGACAACGCTCGTCCACACACTGCTGGCACAACCCATCGACTTCTTGAACAATTTCAATGGAACATTTTCGATCATCCGCCGTACAGTCCTGACCTGGCACCCAGCGAATTTCACCTTTTCTCTGAATTGAAGATATGGCTAGGAGCGCAATACTTTCAAATCAACGAAGATCTTCGAAACAACATCAGTGCTCATTTGAAATCATTGGCGGTTGCTCTACCACTGAGCTACCATGGCAACACGTCGGCTCAGCAGTAAATTTGTCAACTGACTCGTATGTTTCTCATGGTAGCTCAGTGGTAGAGCAACCGGCTAGAGACCGGGAATCCGTGGTTCAACTCCCAGCTGTGCTGCCATGGTAGTAGATCAGTGGCAGAGCAACCGGCTAGAGTCCGCGAGATCCGTGGTTCAAATCCCGTTTATGGCATTGAATTTTTCAGTCTGAATCCACCTATCCAACTCCTGTTCTACACATGGCTTGTGTAGAAAAAAATTAAATCAATGCTAGATATTTTAGCAAATTTGGCAATACTAATTGGTTTACATACCCTTGTCTGATAATAAGGTTACACTATATAATGTCGTTCAATATTATGTATAAACTTTTATAGACTGAGAGCTTAACGAAAAAGTCGTTTATGAATGACAAGCCCACAGCTATGTTACACCTCCATTATTTAACGATTTTTTTTTCATTTAGATGACACAATAAGGAGTGAATGAGTTCTATACATATCTTAGTGAAGTGGTTCAACGCATCACTATTACCTATAATTGACAGAGTAAAATAGTAAAGAGTGCATCCGAGTTTTGGTTAGAGAACAAACACTTTCAATTTACTCATTAAGAATTCTCTCATTTCAAGGGCCATTACTAAAAATCTGATGTGTTCCATTCACTAACTTTCTCAACATCTCTATAACAAATTATTGTTAAAAACTTGTGCTTCTACGTACTTCATGCTAATTGAGATAAACATAACCAGAAATGCTTTGTTGTAAACACGAGGTAAATCAAGGAATACACTAGCTAAAACGACAATCTAATATTTTAAAAGCTGGTTGCCATGTTGATGAATTCCATTTCTTTGTATTGCCAGGAGTTGACAAATTCCTGTATGTGAAAAGAAAGTATTTTAAAGCTGAAACCAATAACAAGGAATATCTCAAAAATGGTCAACTCCAAGAAAAAAATTATATGAATAAATTGTGTGTTTCAAGATCTACATTTTTGTGTTGTAAGTTTTTATCTATCGCTTATGGTTTACTATCAAAATCCGCAAAATTCATCCAGAACAAAAGGTCTTTAGAGGCTATTCACAGAAAATTTAAGATATATATTTTATTTGTTGTGTAAATATCTTTAATAAACGGTATTTAACAAAAGACGTTAGAGGCAGTTTTGAGAAAATCAAAAATTTCGAAATTTTTTCCATGTAGAGTGTAGTTTGGGGTGGAGAGATTTTCCTCAAGATCTCCGTGTTGTTTTGTTGGAAGATACTAAATTTATATACCATGTTTGGTATTGTATTGACTTTTCGTTTTTGAGTTATTGTTTTCACAGGTATACGGACGCACACACACACCTTTTTCTAGAAATACTTTTTTTTTGGATTCAGGGAACCCTAAAACCTCTATTTCCGGTAAAATCTCGGTATCGAATTTGTTGGTGGAATGCAATACCTTTTCTATACACTATGCACTTAATACGTGTAGAGAAAATAAAATTGGCTCTCATGGCTCAAGAAAGCTTAGCATAGTGCCCAATCTTCAGGCAGGAGTCTGAGAACGTTCAGCACAATTCTTCTTCAAGATGTGTATTTTAAGACGTGTTGCCTTGTTGATTTCTCTGAAGACCGTTCGATGGAAAAGCTTGAGAATGCAGCTTCAACGCCTTCTACACCAACTAAGATGTGAATGCGTTCATAATGAGGAAGACAAAACAACCACAGCAAAGAAAACAGAAAGCATCTCAGGAGATCTCGGTTCTGATTCGGTACTTATTATTCGCGGACACATTGTCTCTACAATCAAAAAGACGACATTGCGGATAGTATCAAATGTTCCTTTCTCGTTTCCTTCCTCTGTGCCCCATCTCAAGGGAAGGACAAAAGACGACCGGAATCGATTCCTCACGGGTCGATAGTGACGTCAGAAACAGTTGAGTGTTTCCTGCCCATTGTTTCGTAGTAACAATGGCCGCGGTGTACCGGAGGAATCGCGTGTCGGTAACACACAGGCAAATGACTCCCTGTCGGCGCTTGTTCTATCTATTATTGCTAAGAGCTTTGGGATTCATGTGTTTCTTGCTTTCTGTCTTACATAATGGCATACTCTCACAAGGAGTCGATTAAAACTCGGAATCAATTGAAACGCATTAGAGATGCCTTTTTAGCCAATTTGGCTCAACTTTCAGCGTAGGCCTCTTCAAAGTCAATTGAATAGTCGGAAGATTCCCACTCAACATGTTCATCAAACTTGTTCAAACCCGCCTGGGTGGTGTGGTGGTAGAGTGTGTGCCCCACATTCAAAAGGTCGTGAGTTCGAATCTCGCTTAGGGTGAGTTACCCGGATAAGATTGTTTCTGGGTTTTCCCTTGTCCTGAGAAGACGAATGTCGAGTAACTTTAAGCTCCATGGATCCCGAGATCATTTGAGCATCATTTCACCAATTGCATTCATCATCCGATATGACCAACCAGATTAAAGGACGTTAAACAAAAAAAATAAATAAATAAATAAATTGAGTTGTGTTTATGGACGTTCTTTAACTGCTGCGATTCTCAGCGTCTCAGTATATATTGAGACCGCTTAATTTTGCTCAGAAGTCTCTTTATCAGGCTTGAAGGATCTTTTATGTGCCCTAAATCTAAGACCCGGGACCAATGGCTTTACTTCCCGAAGGAAGCCATGGTAAGGATTTTTACTCCCCAAAAACATCCATCGCCCGTTTGAACCCGCGACCTTGGGAACCAGAGGCTAGCCGTTACCTCTAGACCACAAAGGACGATACTCTTTTTCAGAAACAACTGATATTTGCATATACCTGAGAAAGTATAGCATGCTCAGTGTCAGGAATTCTGCACAGAGTGATTTTTCGCATATTGGTCCATTGACAAATGGTTTCGGCTCGCCTGGGTAGTGTAGTGTAGCGTGTCTGCCTTACATTCAAAGGTCGCGAGTTTGAATCTCGCTTAGGGCAAGTTACGCAGATAAGGTTTTTTCCGGGTTTTCCCTTATCCTGAGAAGACGAATGTTGAGTAACTTTAAGCTCCTTGGACCACGAGATCATCTGAGCATCATTTCACCAATTTCATTCATCATCCGATATGACCAATCAGTTTAAAGAACGTTAAGCCAAAAAAAAAAAATGGTTTCGGGTGAAGCGTGACCTACCTTTGATTGTTTAGATGTTTTTTTTCTTGAAATTAGTAGCGCATAGTGTCAAAAAGAATTCAATTAACTTAATTTCAATTTATTTTATAGTCATGCTTTCGTAAGATCTATTAAAACCAGAATTTTAGGCACCAAATTTGTACTGATCAGGATCCCAAGATCAAATCACAATGACTATAGCGCTACTGTAGAAGAATATTTTACTTTTACGCTCATTACAGCAGTCATACAAACGACGTCTGTCATTTTCTCGTATACATTATGTAGAAGCTAAGGATTATTTTCCCAGTCATGAATCAAAGGGGACGGTGATCAATAACACCATTAAAGTGCATTGACCTATGATGACCACTAGACCACAGAGTCAATCTTTTCTTTGTTTTGCGGTAGAGATAGATTGTTTTCCCAATAACCGATAAAGTTGTTCATTTAACAATAATATTAAATTTAAGATTTACCAGCCCATACAGCAATTCCTTCATTGCTAACTTTGCTGATTCTACGATTAAACTATAAACCAAAGTCCTGAACACACACAATTATATAAAACATTCGAATGTTCTAAATATGCATGCATGCTTATGCACACTCATACGCATATATTCCGAACACACACAGACTCATAGACATGCAAACACACTAACGTATACACACACGCACAGAAACACACACATATACACATAACATATGGCCTAACTACCCCGTATTTGGCGTGTGCAGATATCCCTTCGAGCGTTAAAAGAGTTGCAGAATTCAACGGGGTTATTTCAAGTTAAAACCCGACAGGAGAGAGCAACCTTCGCTTTACCCGTCTTGTTTATCAGTGGAGAAGGTGAGTCGGTTGCAAGGATTAAAACGAAGGTCGCTATAGCCAGGTTTCCGCTAGCTCGCTTTAACTTGAAATGCCCCCTTTGAATTCTGCAACTCGTTTTGAGCAGGAAGTGATATATATATAGACATGCAAACTTATAAATACACACACGAGCAAACACATACACATAAAAACATAAAAAAACACACGCGAGCAAACACACGCTTACACATACATATAAGCACACACACAAACACACATAGACACGCATGCACCTAAATGCAAACTCACACAATACGTGTACATACATAGACACCCATGAGCAAACACGCACAAACAAACGTTCACACATACGCAGATGCATACAAACGCGCACGAGCAAACAAAAATACGTACACAATCCACACTTAAACATATATGCATACATATATTATTATTATTATTATTATTATTATTATCATCATCATCATCATCACTCGTAATATACGAGGGTCCGCTGATAAGCCTCGGCCTCACACAGATATGGCGCCACTAGGCTAGTTAAATGGTAGCTTCGTATAGTTTAACTCTAGACTAGCTTGTATCCATAGTTACAGGTCAATAGCTTGTTTAGTTTTCGAATGACAATATTTTAAACAAGACAACTTTAGAGTTTTCACGACAATGGAGGATTTGGAAAAACGATCAGTTATTAAATTCTTCCATTTGAAAGGCTTAAGGCCTAAAAAAAATCAAGGAGGAAATGGACAGTACATTGAAAGACTCTACCCTTCATATTCAATGATTAAAAGGTGGATAGGACAGTTTAAAATGGGACGTACGAGCACTAGTGACGAGCCTCGCTCTGGACGCCCTGTAGATGTGACAACTCCATAGATCATTGAAAAAATTCATCGTTTAGTACTGGAAGACCGCAGATTAAAGTTATTTTAGATAGCAGAGACATTAAACATATAAGACGAACGTGCAGATAATATTTTAAGTACAGTTTTGGACTTTCACAAGGACTGTGCTAGATGGGTGCCGCGTTTGTTGACACCTGATCAAAAGTTGCAAAGAAAAGCTGTTAAAAATGCAGTGTTCTACCGCAAAAATCTCAGTGAAGTTCTGAGACGGCTTATTACCATGGATGAAACTTGGATACATCACTACACTTCAGAAGGTAAATTACAGTCAAAACAGTGGATTGCACAAGGTGAACCAACTCCAAAAAAGGCAAAGTCAATTTTATCAGCTAATAAAGTTATGGCGAGCGTTTTCTGGGATGCACTGGGTATTGTTTTTATTCATTACTTGGAAAAGGGTAAAAGTATCACTGGTGATTACTACGCAAGCTTGCTGCAACATTTGAGGATTAGGTGAAAAGAAAAAGGCCTCATTTGGCAAAATAAAAGAAAATCTTGTTTCATCACAACAATGCTCCGGTCCATCGTTCAATCATTGCAATGGGAATAATGTGCGAATTAGAGTTGGAATTGCTCGAACATCGCTAGCACCCAGGGACCTGTTCCCAAACCTCAAAAAATGTCTTGGAGGACGAAGATTTCACAGCATTGAGGAAGTCATTGATGCGGTAAACAGCCATTTTGAGGACCTTGGAAAATCGCACTACCGAGATGGTTTAATTAAATTTGCGGATATGACAAATGTATTAGCCTTTCTGGAGATTATGTTGCGAAATAAAAAAAAAAATTAATTGCTGTTTTTATTGAGAAGCCCGGGACTTAAAAGCCGACCGTACTAGTAAGAATTTAATACTATATATTTATATTGTTTACATATAAGATCGTATGAAGCAATATTTATTTACATTAATCGTATAAACTGACATTGTACATATTACAAATTTATTTTAGTGCACATTGTTGTTTTTCTAAGACAGTACTTACTTTTGTAGCGCAGTAAGTAGCCTCCCTTCACTTGCTTCACCATGCCTAAAACAAATCAGAATCAGCATTAATGACGTCTCTTTTATAGCCACAGTTAGCAGCAGGCTGATAAGTGCATAGAGTTAAAACTATGCACTGTATTTTCATTGGTTATATAACCTGAAAACTATTACAATTAAAACAAATATCCCATAAATATTGTGTCTCTAATTTGACTCTTAAATAGGATCCTGGAGATATTTAGTGCATAAATCCATGATTACTCTATATTGTGACAGTGCCGACTTCTGCAGTGGTTCTCACGTTTGCTTTGGTATATGAGTCATCGCAGTTGGAATGCGTAACAACACAGTTTGGCGTGACGGCAACCGGAAGATTCGGGAACGCCGACTCAGAAGATTTGGTTTCCGTAAGCTTCCAGAAAGTTCCGTGACGTCATTTTATAGCTATAAAAGGAGGAAGAATTGCACGCCGGTGTGTCGTGAATTGTACTGTTGTGAGTCGTGAGTGACTGGAAAGTAGCACGGAGAGGTGTGCAGGCCATGGATGGAGTGTAACCGTCATCTGTCTACGCGTTGAAAAGTCAAGTGCGTTGTTTGCAGCAATGAATTTAAGATTTTATTCCTAACAAATGTTTAAGTGAATACAGATATCTGTTACAAAATATTAGAGGAAATAGTATAGAAGTGTTTCCGAATCGTCGTCCACTTTTTTGGAATATGCAACGTACATGACAATATGTGATGTGGTAAAATACCTCTACCGTAATATGGTTATATTAAGTAGGACTACTAGCTTCCATTTCAGTTCTTTTTTTATAAGCTTCCTCGTATTGCTGAAACACTGTATTATTTGTTAATAACTGCTTTCGTATTAAAGTATGTGTAACTTTTACAGTAGGTACTGTATATTAATTTAACATTGCCTAATATTTCATTATAGTAATAATAATAGTAATAATAATGATAATAATAATGATGATGATAGTAATAATAATAGTAATAATAATAATACGTCTCGCCCGTTATGAATTAGAAATCTGAAGATTATTTGTTACGTAGCTGTTTTAAGCTGCATATCCTCTCAGCTGTGCCTTGTGTACGAGTGGTTAGAATGGCGGAATTCTGACAAGGTTTCAGAGATGCTTCGGCGGGTACACCAGGATACAGAGCGGCGTCTTCACCACTGCACACGCTTGGAGGAAATGTCTACCGAAATCGAAGAAAAAGAACGACTGCTTCAAGATATGTTATACAAAGTGGTACTCTATCGGTTAACAACTTAAATTTCAAATGCAAATAGAGTGGGTGACAGAAGGCCCAATGTCAAATGTATAATCATTAATTTACTATCAATCCTGCACCAGCCGTACTAAGCAAATAAAAACAGAAATTTTGTTTTGTCAAAATAGTGCAACAAAAGTGTCTTTATTACTTCCAAAACTGATTACATATGGCTTTTATTCCGCTGCTTTCACAACAATTCTGCACTAAATTTTCTCTCGAAGCGACTCATAGACAGTTGGCTACTTCCCCCCCCCCGCTCTCTCTCTCTCTCTCTCTGTCTCTCTGTCTCTTCAGGACTTGTCGAAAACTGACTCTCCTACCTTTCAGCTCACTCCTTTATAGCTGCCGATAACGTGGCCAGAAACTTTCTGTAAGTAAGCTGCCTTTCTAGCACGTTTGCAGTATTCCAAGACTTTGAGGTAGTGCCGCCGTTATTGACGAGGTATATTCTGGAACACGTGTAACAATGACAATGGAACTATGAAAAGAAGCTGAGCACGCAGGTACATTAATTTCTATACGTTTGAAACCAAGCCGCTGTCACACGTGTGACGATTACGGGCCGGCAAGGCTCATTCACAATAGTAATGTTATTTCAATTTGAATGTTCATCGCGTATCAGACCAGTTGCACTGCTTTCAGTAATACATTAATTGAATTCAATAGTCTTTTCGTTAGTCCTTTTATTAATAATTACAATCTATTTTGAGCATTACACTTAAAGAGCGATAACTCGTAACTGAATACTCGTAACTTTGTAATATGCAACCAAATTTTCCGGCACGCCATGCGCGTATACATATAAGAAGTGGACGGTAATTCAGAAACATGTTGTTGATGTAATTCGTTAAACTAGAGAGACACAGAATCGATTAGCATTATGCGCTTTCCGTTGCAGTTTAATGGGGGGGGGGGAAGCATGCTCAATGAATGATAAGATCAGGGCCACCGCAGAACGTAAGGCGCGTCATTTCCAAGTCGACTGTGAACGTGCTACTGCACTCACGGAGAGAAATCATTCCAAAGTGCAAATAACTGCGTCATCTGTCCGGTACCGCCGGCACGGCAGGCCCTGAAAACACACCTAAAACATGAAAGAGTATACAAGGTCTGGCGACCAGGAGGAAAACAGGAAAAATATAATGGTCAGAGTGGATGGTTGCCGGAAATCTAACCCAAGACATCCCAAATGCCAGTCTCGCACTTACTCGGAGCCATTTCGCAGCTTCTAAATTGAAATATGCTGTTGTTGTTGTTGTTGTTGTTATTATTATTATTATTATTATTATTATTATTATTAAGAACTGGTGGCATCAAATCCATTTAAAGAGCTGATAGTTTTTGCAATCATTCTCTCTCTCTTACACATTCTATTACACAGGCAGAAAAGGTTTTTTAGTCAGTTAAACATTGTTAAAATGAAGCTAAGCAATCAGATTAAGTACTCAACTAAAACAGATACACTGCAATGCCGAGACGCTCAAAGGATTTTAGCAAAAACGTTATTCCCGTATACTCCAGAAAAAGCTGTGTGTAAATATCGTACACAGCCTGATGCAGGTCCAGTGTAACTTCAATATCAGTTGTGGAAGTTAATTTTGCTGATTAAATCAGAGATTTTTTTATGTTGTTAAATATTATACAAATACATTTTAATTAAGTACGGCAGTTATCTTTTATCTAACCGAGCAAGATGACCCCGGGTTAACATGTGTGGTTGGCATTCGGGAGGTCCACTCTGACCATTGGGTTTTTCGTATTTTTTCGCCCATGTTCACCAAGGCGAAAACTGCGGTGACATGTGCTAACTCGACTCTCCTTTCCCTAATTCCCTCCCATTACAGTTTCCTTTTATATTTTAGATGTGCTTTCAGGGTGTTTGGTATCCACGAAGCCGGGCAGATGGCGCAGTTATTTATACTCTGTTGTGATTTCACCCCGTGAACATTAAAAAGGGAAAGAGAGAGAGAGAGAGAGAGAGAGAGAGAGAGAGAGACTGCCACGGGCGCTGCGCTACCACCTAATGTTGCTCGGATGTCCAAACTTGGGACTTCTGCACGTCTCAGCGGTATGTGTGCCTGTGACCTGCAGACCCCTCACTTGCATCCCGGGGAGTGTAGTTACAATAGTTGCACTGTGGGGCGTAATGCGCGAGATGTCACCGTCAATTACAATATCCTATCTAAATCTTATGTTTAATTTAATGAAGAGATTCACAAAACGATCTTATATGCGCAATGGTTGATGGCTTTCTCCATTTTCGAAGTATTCTTTGTAATAGTTTTGAGTTTTCAAATTAGTATATTTTTCTCCAAGTGTAAAATCGCTATTCGGTTTTTTGTTTTTTTTTGGTTTTTTTTTTCTTTCTTGCAGTTATGCAAAGAAAGCAATATTTAAAGTATTAGCTAGGGAACCGCTCTAAAAGGAGTTGACTACACTTAAGTCTATTGTTCCTGTGTGGCGACGGCCCATGAAAGACCATCGTCTGCCAATTAGGCTGCTACCCTCACGCCCATGTATGCATGGCAGAGGTGGGCGATCATCCTGCCGAAAGAGAGAGGTGATCTGGTCAAAATCATGCATCCCACAGCCAGGAATTTGGCCCTGGTGTCAAGGACCTCTGCTTATCGCAGATCCTTATTTTACTTACGATGCAAAGTGGACATTGGTCTGTCTTTACCGGGGCTTAAAATTCGCACCCCTAACCCGAGGGTATTCTATTGTCAGGAATAGATCTCCATGCTCTGGTCCGCTGCGGCACGAAGTAGGACTATTTAAGTTCTAATGTATTCCGATATTCCCCTTTTATATACCAGCTGGCCCAATTTCCACGTATTTGATATCCCCTTGTTTAGATATCCGCATGTGTGTTAAAAGAGCTGCAGAACTCTAGGGGACTATTTCAAATTAAAGCCCGCCGATGGAGAACTGGCAATGACCGCGACCCGCTCACTGTATCCGCTGATAACTAAGACGGGTATTGCGAAGGGTCACTCTTTCCAGTTTTTCACTGGCGGGTTTTAACCTGAAATAGCCTTGTAGAGTTCCGCAACTCTTTTTAAAAACGAGGGGATTTCTACACATGTCAAATACGGAGCACTGGGCCACCTGCAACACTCAAAGGCATTAACTTACGCCTGGAAATATATCATAAGACAGGTGTTTTTGCTGTCTCTGCTCATGTCTTCCACCTGTTTTCGCTTGTGGCACCTTCGATTCAAGAGAGGCCCCTCATATAACTTTGCTATGCTCTTAAACCGTATTGGACAAGCCACGTTACTGAAAGGTAAAAGGTGTGCACATGAAACGTAACTTGCCACAAATGAAGTTATGAGTTGCGAATTGTGTTCCTCAAACTCTCTGGTTGGACAGTAAGTCACCTCTCTCACTGGGTGATACAAAATTAGGTAAATCTTGTCTTGCGCTGCATACTGGAGTTCTAATGTTAAGGTGGACAAAATTAATACACACCTATACAAGTCAACCTGTACTGAGGAGCGAGTATGAAGGATGAAGTGGTGAATTGCCCACTTGGTTTTGTCATTTCTTTTTCGCCTGGTATGTTGTGCCAGAATGTCATTAATAAAAATCGTCATATTTGATTTCACCTAAAACCTTCACATTTTCAGCAAAATCAGAGCGTCAGGCGTATTTTTAATGTCTTTGAGTGCACAAGCTAATGGGTATAAAGTAATATTTGGAAATATTTACCTCGTTTTGCATGGAGTTTGCTTTTGTAGTGACAGTTGCTCTAATAGTGGCTGGTGAAAGTCATATGAGTGTAACAGTTTAGATTTTTTGCCTGAATGTGCTACATTTTACTTTCTCTGTACATACTACCTACATAGTGTATAGAGAAGTTATTGTACTCCACCCAAAAATTCGATACCGAAATTTCACCGGAGATATACGTTTTAGGGTTCCCTGTATCCAAAAAAAGCATTTTCAGAAAAAAGGTCCTCGTGTCCGTGTCTCCTGTGAAAATAACTCAAAAACGAAAAGTCGGTAAAATACCAAACTTGGTATTTAAGTTTAGCATCTTCCAAGGAAGCGACGCGAAAATTTTATAGAAAAATCCCCCACCCCAAACTACCCTTTGCATGGAACTTTTTCGAAAATGTTGATCTTTCTCAAACATTCCTCTAACGATTTTGATTAAAATATTGCATATAAATGACATTTACCTGACAAATAAAATGTATATCTTGAATTTTCTGGGAATAGCCTCTGAAGACTGCTTTATTCTGGATGAATTTTACCGAATTTTGCATTATGGACATAACTTAACTCACAAAAATATAGACACGTTAAAAAACACTATGTCATATACATTTTTTTCGTGGAGTTCATCGTTTTTGAGACATTCCTTGTTATTTGTTTCAGTTTTAAAAACGTATACTTTTCTCATACTGAAATTTGTCAACTCCTGTCCATACAAACAAAGGAACTTCAGTCACATAACAACCAACTTTTGACTATCGTTTTAATCTATGATACTACCTTATTTCGCTTCTATTTACAAGGAAGCAAGTAATAAGACTATTTCTACTATTTTTTTCTCGATTAGCCTGAAGTAAATAGAAGCTTGTGCTTTTTAACAATAATTTGTTACAGAAATGTAGAGAAAGTTATGTGAATGGAACACATCAGATTTTTATTTAATATGAGTAATTTAAATAAGTTTTGTACGAATTTGTGCTTTTATTATGAAGTAGTATTTTCTGTTATTCATGTCATGCTTGATAATACTTTTGAGTCTTAATTGAAAACTTTGAAAATCAAACTGAACTAATTCACGTTAAATGTCCTGTGCAGCTGCGATAAATTACAAAGTTGTGAGAAAGAGTCGATATTCCATAAAGAAAAACTGAGTTGTCCAACTTAAGAACTGCTCAGGTATAAGCAATAGCCTGGCATTTGCCAACTCTGACTACACAGAGCTTTTACTGATGGCAGAGTGTACTCAAGTGAAAGTGCAAACTTTGTAAGGTGGATACAAAGGAATTCATGCTCAGCGACCTGGAAATATTCCCCCAACTGTGAAAACAACTTTCATCATCTTCTTTCACAACGAACAATGTATAAATACAAAACATTCTTCTTTTTCAAACGTCCATAATTAAAAACAATCCATTCACATGTCTTTCTCTCGCTGTTCCGCAAATAATCTTTTCTTATAAAAGATTATTCTATTATCTATATCATTCTAATCAAGATAAACATTAGCAGAACTAATTTTTTGCTTACTTCCTTGTAAGTAGAAGGAAACTAAGGGAATTTATTAGACTAAAGTGATAGCCAGTTCCTTTAAAAGCCGTCCCTATGTAAAACAATTAAAATTCCATTCTTTTTGCTTGTCAGAAGTAAACAAAAGACAGATGAAAGGAAGATGACCTACAGTTTGAGAAAAATTTAAGTAGCTAAATATTAAAATCAATAAAACGGAATATCCGGGAACAGTCAACTCCATAGCAAAAGTGTATATGATATAATTTGTGTTTTCACTAAATCTCCAGTTTTGATATGCAAATCTCAGCAAAATTCATCCAATATGAATAGATGTTCGGATATATACATACATATTAATTATGATAATGTGTTTAATATATGGGATTTTATTCAAAATGGTTGGAGACATTTTTGAGAAAAACATTTTGAAATTTTTTTCTATGTAAAAGGTATTTTGGGATGAGGGAATTTTCTTGAAATATTCTTGTCGCATTCTTGGAAGATATCAGTTCAACAACAATTTGTATTTTACGGTCTTTTAGTTTTTGAGCTATGCTATCCATAGCCTCTCTTTCTCTCTCTCTATATACCTCTCTCTCTCTCTCTCTCACACACACACACACACACACAAGCACACACATACAGAAACACACGCACGGACAATTTTTTTCAAATGTTTTTTTCCGGACTCAGGGAACCTCAAAACATAAATTTTCGGCGAGATCTCGACATTGAATTTTTGGGTGCACATACAATACCTTCTCTCTCTACTATGTGCATTGTACATGCTAGACAAAGCTAAAAATCCCACGACTTTTTCAATATTTTGCTGCAAACTATTCTTACAAATCCTTATGCTTCTATCTCGACTATCTGTTGATTGAGATAAACATTTGCAGAAATGGTCTATTATTTATTTCCTTCTAGGTACAAGGGGGAAAAGAAAAGTACGAGTCCATTAGGTTAATGCAATAGTAATATATTTTAATAGCTGGTCACTATGCGGTGGATTTAAAATTAGGTTCTCTCTGCATGACCATGAGTAAAAACAGGAAAAATAAATGATGATTTCCAATTGTGAAAAACTTTAAACCAATAAGACGGAATATCCCAGAAACGGTTAATTCAAAAAGCATATTCTTCTTACATTTGGGTTTTAATGAGATTTATATTTTTTATGTAGCAAGATATTTCTTAGCTTTTACAGCTTACCCGTTATGCAGAAGTCATCCAGAATGAAGAAGATTTAAGAGACTATTCCCAGAAATTCAAGATATACATTTTAGTTATAATCAAAGTATCTTTAAACAAATGGTATATAAATCAAATCGTTAGCCATTTTGAGAAAATAAACATTTTCGAAAAATGTACCTTGTAAAGGGAAATTTGGAGTAGTAAATTTTCCTAAAAATCTTCGCGTCACATTTTTGGATAGGAGTTGATTTAAATACTGAATTTTTGTTTTTGAATTATTCTGTTCACAATCTCACAAGCAGATATACACAAGAGTTTTTTCTAAAACTGCTTTTGTGTATTCAGGATTTTCGTTTAAATAGTTTTTGGGTGGAATTTTTTCTAAGTTTACGTAGTAGAGAGAGTAAAATATATTTCATTTATTCTATCCATTCAATTAGTTCCTATGTGTGTATATATTGAAAAACTATTCTTGAAACTTTTAGACTCACTAGGATCTTAAGCTGATACTTGAAGATGCAGCTGCTTTCGAAATCTGAAAATAATGGATGTCGCAAGCTCCTAAGCCTTGTATCTAATCCTTTTTACGAATAACTACATTCATGTGCTTTAAAACAGTTGCAGACCTCAGCGGGGCTATTTCAAGTAAAACCTGCGAGTGGAGTACTAGCGAGAGTGACCTTCACTTTACCGGTCTTGCTATCAGCGGAGACTTAGAGGGTCGCTTACGGGTCGGGTAAAACATAGGTCGCTCTCGCCAGTTCTCCACTGGCGGGTTTTAACCTGAAAAGCCCCGTTTAGTTCTGAAACTGTTTTAAGGCACCGAGGGATATCCGCAAGCGCCAAATACGGGACAGTTGGGCCACCTGTAATATTAATTCTTAAACAACAAGAATATTACAATGAACATGTGACGATTCAAGCAAACTGTACAAATTTCCAGCTCAATAAAAAAAGGTTCCTTTACTAACATTTAATTAACACTGTCAATACATTGGAAAAGTTGAGTCAAGCCTGAAAAAATGATGCTCTAGCTAGAATTTGAACAATGGATTTCTACGTTTCTGTACGTTTGCTCTTACCAAATAAACTACCTGGCAACATCCCTCTATTACTTTTTACTTTCTTTACACTTACTATGTACATAGTGTAAAGAGAATTACACCCAAAAATTCGATACCGAGATGTGTTTTTAAAGCTCCTCAATCAAAAAAATTAGAAAAATGTGTGTGTGTGTCTGCCTGAATGTCACTGTGTTGACAGCATAGCTCAAAAATGAAATATCCGTTAAATACCAAAGTATTTAAGTTCAGTATTTTCCAAGGATACGACACGAAGACTTTCAAGAAAATCCCCCATCCAACTACACTTTACTTTGATTTTCTCAAAAATGGCACGCGATTTTGATTGAAGTATTGTATATTTAAGATTCTTACATGACAAATAAACAGTATATCTTGAATTCTCTGGAAGTAGCCTCAGAATACCTCTTTATTCTGGATTATTTTTTCTGAATTTTACATAACTCGTAAACCGTAAGAGATAGACAAAAACTTACTATACAAAAATATAGATCTTCCCAAAACAATTCATGTCCTATGCATTTTTTCGTGGGATTGACTGTTTCCTTGTTATTGGTTTCAGTTTTAAAATACTTAAACTTTTCTCATACGGGAATTTGTTAACTTCTGGCCACGCAAAGAAACGGATTTCAATTCCATAGCAACCACATTTTCTAACATTTGACTGTCGGTTTAGCCTAGTGTAATCCCTTATTTAGGGAACTTAGTAATAAAACAGTTTCTGTTAATGTTTATCTCGATTAGCGTGAAGTAGATAGAAGAGTAATCTTATTAACAATATTTTGTTACAGAGATATAGAAAAAGTCATGCGAATGGAATAAATCAGATTTTTATTCGATACATTTCCTCATATACAGACTACTGAATTAATAGACAACAGGGGCATGTCAGGGCGGAAGGGGCACGTAACTTAAGGTCAAGAACCTTATCACCGATGGATAACAGTGGTGGTTAAAAGATTACGAATAAACACAGTTCTGTTGTAAACTGTTCTATTTCCGTTTCAATAATTATCCTGTTAAATGGTAGATATTACGAAATTTTACTCGTAATTATTATAATAAATAATACCTTAATGTCAGGGAGTAACTTCAATGTATCCCACAGTGAAATGAAAGTTGCTTAGTAACCAATAAGACTACAATATGCTTTAAATAGATACAATTTTGTTGTACTTTCTAGAAGATGCTTTGGAGAATCAAAGGTTTAGTAGTTTATGTATCTGTAACTTCTCTCCTTTAGTTTTAGCACAGGCTCTTCCAACGCGACTCTTCTGATTAGATTACTCACACATACTCAACCACAACCCGGAGCCCGGCTGGTGACGTGATAGCCAATACGTCCCTGGGCGAAGGTCCATACAATGTCTGCTCTTCTGGAGAGTTAATTCCAACAGTAGATTCATACATGATGATACCCTGCCCTCAATTCCCAGCTCTGTTAAATATTACAGACAGACCTTTGTGAGTCTTGAGTAACTCGCTTCTCTTTTGGCCCACACCTAAGCTGGAATAGCTGTTGTAAGGTATGATGTTTCATAGTGAAAGCTGTTGATGGATATACGGTAATTTATATGATAGATTATCCCGCTGGACTGATGAGACAGAGAAGTTGCCGATATATCAGGGGTTTAGACCGGAACATTCTGATTCGTCAAAATCCATTGCTTTAGTTAACGAAAATGAGATCCGTATGCCTCAACTACAGTGTGTATACAAACATTAGCTGCTATTATAACGCCACGCATGTATGTATATTTAAGATTGTGACAGCATTACTCAAAAACAATAAATAATACACTGGGTTTTTAATGTCAACATTTTCCAAAGACACACAAAGGCATCTAATTCTGGAATAGCGAACCAATGAAAGCTCAACCCTTTTCTTCAGTCTGCCCAATGAACACATTACAGTTGCATTACTGTTATTTTCGTATTATTAATTTCTCTAGCATGAATGTACATTTAATGTACATACATAGATCTAGAGAAGATATTGTAGTTTACCCAAAAATTCAATGTCGAGATTTCACCAGAAATATATGTTTCGAGAACCCCTGGGTCCGAAAAAAACATTTTCAGAAACATGTTCGTGTAAGTGTGTGTATGTGGACAGCACATCTCAAAAACGAAAAGATCGTTAAATACAAAACTTCGTATTTATGTTTAGTATCTTCTAAGGATGAGACACGAAGGCTTTCAAGACCATCTCTCCACCCCAAACTACCCCTTACATGGATAACTTTTTGGAAATTATGTTTTTCTCAAAAATGGCTCTAATGATTTTGATTAAATACCGCATATTAAGGCTATATCTCAGATAAAAGATATATCTTGAATTTTATGGGTATAGCTTCTGAAAACCTGATGGTTCATTCTGGATGAATTTTGCATAACTGTTAACCCGTAAACGATAGACAGAAACTTACTTAACAAAAATGCAGATCTCGTTGAAGTGCAGAATTGATGTTATATACATATTTGTTGCAGATGTTTCCGTTTCCGAGATATTCCTTGTTATTGGTCTCAATTTTAAATTACACATCTTCTCAAATGGGATTACCTTTCGTTACATTTCTGTTTTGTTTTTCTGAAAATGCAAAGTGAACGGAATTTCAATTGTTCGCATATTGATTGACTTTTAAAAGATTTGAATATTGTTTTAGTCTAGTATGTTCTCTTATTTCACTTTTGCTTATAAGGAACTAAGTAGTAATTGTATTATTGTTTATCTCGTTTAGCATGATGTAGATAAATACATATTTTATAAGAATATTTGTTTGCAGAAAACAGGCAGAGAAAGCCGTGTGAATGCAACACATCAGATTGTTTTCTAACAGCCTTATTCATAAAGTGACCAACTGCTAAAATTGTAATATGAATAAAAAAATTAAAGAAATTAAGAGAAAAGCTGTGTTGCATATATAGTGATTATACGAGCAATGTATTCAAAATATAAAATTATCAAAGTATTGTTTTATAATAAGCGTAAATATGAAGTATCTTTCAAAATTAATTTCAACCCTTAAGATGCAAATAGAGGTAGATGCATTTTTACAATAAAAATGATTATTTAAATTACCATATATGCTATAATTTTGATACAAGACAGTAAAAAATCTGATGTGTTCCACTCTCATGACTTTCTCTATATCTCTGCAAAAATTATTGTTTAAAAGCTTATGCTTGAATTTAGTTCATGCTAATCGAGAAAAAATTAGCAAAAATAGTTTTATTACTTGTTTCGTTCTAAGTAGAAGCGAAATAAGGGAGTAGCATAGGTTAAGGTGTTAGTCAAAAGCTGGTTGCTATGTTACAGAAGTTCCTTTGTTTGTATGAACAGGGGTTGGAAAATTCCTGTATGAGAAAAGTATAAGTTTTTCAAGGCTAAAACCAAAAATAAGGAATATCTAAAAAACGATCAACTCCAGGAAAAAAAGATTTATAACATAAATTGTGTGTTTTAATGTGCTTTACATTTTCGTGTGGTGAGTTTTTACTATCTTTTACGGTTTAGCAGTTATGCAAAATTCCGTAAAATTCATCCAGAATAAACTAGTCTTCAGAGGCTATCCCCAGAAAATTCAAGATATCATTTTATTTGTCAGGTAAATATCTTTAATATACGATATTTTAATCAAAATCGTTAGAGCCATTTTTGAAAAGATCAAAACTTTCGAAAAAATTTCCAAGTAAAAGTTAGTTGGTGGTGGGGGAATTTTCTTGAAAATCTTCATGTCGCATCCTTGGAAGATACCAAACTTTAATGCCCAAGTTTGGTATTTAACGGTGTCTTCATTTTTTAGTTATGCTGTTCACAGACACACAGACACACACACACGCGAACCTTTTTCCAAAATTTTTTTTTTGATTCATGGGGATCCAAAACGTCATTGCCGGTGAAATCTCGGTATCGAATGTTTGGTGGAATACAACACCTTCTCTATACTCTATGTACATAGTACGTGTAGAGAAATTAATATCATAATTTGTGTATAACAAGTGTTATAAATTATAATAAGATATAATCTAGATTATGTAGATTTTCCAAATTTCTCAGGTGCATCAACTTAAGTGCAAGATTTTAGGCAATATAGATACCTCCGTTAATTTTAAACCTCCATTCTCTAATCAGATCATCTAAATACATTATATAGCTTGTTGATGTTTGTGTTAATATAATTTGTGGCACTTTTATTGTATAATCTCCAAAGAAACCTCCCCGAACTAGGCGACTCTAGTTATCTATGTTTTGAATTAATAATTTAACCCAATTATAAAGGAGTTAAATAAAGAACATTTTGGATTAAATAATATTTTCTCTAGTTCTGCTAAACTTCACTCGTTTCTTAAGAGCACGCAGAAACTCTCGAACAAAAATATGTTGAGAGGTACAAAATTAGAAGTACTTAAACTCAAAATCTCTTAAGTGTCTAGAAAGCATAGAATTATCCGAAAGAAAGGTCCCCATAATGACGTGACGACATTAATCATTATTATCGTTATTATTTAATTGGCGGCGAAATCACGACGCGGCGAAAGGTACTTGTGCTTGAGCGCGGTACGACGAAAAGAAAAGCAGAAGTGCGGAAGGAGCGTGGCGTCAAGAGGGTTGCCTATGCGGTCGATGTAAAGAAGACGTGAGCTATAAGACTCGACATTCGCTCTAAACCTTCCGGTAAACGTGTGCTTTGAGACACGGACAACCCTAATGAGCTCTGACAAATTCTTTTTTACTTTCTCTACACTTACTATGTACATAGTGTATAGAGAAGGTATTGTATTCCACCCAAAAATTCGATACCGAGATTTCACCGGAAATACATGTTTTGGGACCCCCTAATTAAAAAAAAAACATTTTTGGCAAAAGAGCCGCGCGTGTGTGTGTGTGTGTGTGTGTCTTAGACAGCATAGCTCAAAACCGAAAAGTCCGTTAAAAGCCAAATTTGGTATTTACGTTTAGTATCTTCCAAGGATACGACATGAAGATTTTCAAGAAAATGCCCCACCCCCAAACTACACTTTATATGGACATTTTTTCGAAAATTTTGAATTTCTCAAAACTGGCTCTAACAATTTTGATTAAAATCTCTTAAACTGAAGATATTTACACGCCAAATAAAATGTATATGAGACCGCCTGGTTAGTGTGGGGTAGCGATTTGGAATCTCGCTAAGGGTGAATTACCCAGATAAGGGTTTTTTCGGGGTTTTTTCGTACCCTGAGAAGACGAATGTCGAGTAACTTTAAGCTTCATGGACCCGAGATCATTTGAGCGTCATTTCATCAATTTCATTCATCGTCTGATATGACCAACCAGGTTAAAGGAGGTTAAGCTAAAAAATAATGCATATCTTGAATTTTTTGGGAATAGCCCCTGAAGACTACTTTATTGTGGGTGAATTTTAAGGAATTATACATAACTGCTAAACCGTAAGAGATGAAAAAAACCTTACCACACAAAAATATAGAGCTCGTTTAAACAGGTGATTTATGCTTTATGCATTTTTTTGTGGAGTTGTTCGTTTTTTATATATTCCTTGTTTTTCGTTTCAGCGTTGAAAAACTTATACCTTTCTCATACAGGAATTTGTCAACGCCTGTTCATTTAAACAAAGGAACTTCAATCACATAGCAACTAGCTTTTGACTATCACTTTAACCTATGGTACTCCCTTATTTCGCTTATACTTACAAGGGAACAAGTAATTTTTGCTGAATTATTAGGAAGTAAATAGAAGCATAATCTTTTTAATAATAATTTGTTGCAGATATATAGAGAAAGTCATGTGAATGGAACACATCAGAATTTTTACTTTTTCTACCACTTATGTAGCTAAGATAGAGGAAGCACTGTATTCCATTCAAAACTTATTTATTGAGATTTCGCCGGAGATTTCTTTTTGAGACGCCGCAGACAAAAGGAAGGAGGAAACTCAATGGAGGAAAAAATCTTGATATGCTATATTCACACGACTTTCTTACTTACTAATGTTTAGTTTTTCATTTATTTTAAACAAACTAGTCTTATAAAACTTATTTTTATTTTAACTGAATACCAATATTTCACATCACGTTTGTGTTTCATTATATATTTTGTTGTAGATTATGGCAGTAACGTGGTTACGGGTTTGAATCCCGGATGCGGGTTTCGGGTATTAGGAATGGTGTGAATTTGTGGGTGCTCTAGCTCAGGATTTTTACTAGCATAGAAACTCTTTTCAGGGTGTGGTACGACACAAGCGTTTTATTCAATTAGTTCCGCTCCTTTTCCATCGTCGAACACACACGCATTCCTCTTCAATTTTCTACTGCTTAACTAGGATTTACGCGACAGTGACTATTATTACTTATTACTTTTGATTTATTTCGTATTCTAGTCAGTATTAAAATAACTATTTCCCTCACGACTAAAGGTAGCCTGCTCGACTCCACTACGGACCCTAAATATCACATCTTGGTTCTGCCAATGTTCTACACAAGTGCCTCAAAAAGTGTCCCCCTGACCAGCGGTAGCATTGTTTTTTTCCTTCCCGTTATGTTCCTTCGGGCAGTATAATCTCACCCCTTCGGCTCATTGCACTACCCCTAACGGTATACTGTGCCACCAGCTCGTGACAACTCGGCTACTTATACGTGTTTGAAACTTTCTTCCCTTTCTATTTTCAATGTACATTTATATTTTCTTTCTTGATATAATTTATATTATTAGCTATGATTTATCTTTCCCTTCTGAATAACTTTTAGCCCCGTGACAAGACATGTACTGTCTCAAGATTAAAGCAATATTCAAATAATTCAAAAGTTGATCGCCATATGCAGGCTTTATAATTCCAAGTTTTGCATGAGAGAAACAGAATAGTGGCTTTGATCTCTTTAAAAATCTTTCATGAAGCATAGGAAAATTTAAACCAATAGTAATCATTGCTGCCACAAAACACTTTTTAACATAATTTGTATTTTAAAAATATTTATTTATACATTTATTTTTATATATTGCGTAGTTTGTTTCTTTAATGTCCTTTAACCTAATAGATCATAATGGACGATGAATGGAATGGCTAAATGTTTCAAATGAGCCTGGGATCCACAGAGCTTACAGTTTCGCCTCATTTTTCTAGGATGAGGGGAAAACCCGAAAAAAGCTTAACCGAATAATTGAATCTAACCGAGATTCGAAATAAAACGTCTTGAATGTGAGGCAAACACGTTACCACCACACTACAGAGGTTTATCCCTTTATGACCAGCTATATAAAATATATACACTGCTAATTCAGAATGACAACTTCACAGGTTATTAGAAGAAAATTCAAACTATAGATTTCATTACCTATTCCGATATATTAAACATATGGTATTTTAATTATAATTATTATATTGTTTTTTACTTTCCCTACACATACTATAAACTAGTTTATAAAGAAGGTATCACATTCCACTCAAAAATTGGATACCGAGATTTCACCGGAAATACACATTTTAAGATCCCCTGAATCCAAAAAAGCATTTTTAGAAAAATGTCCGTGTGGGTTTGTGAACACGATAACTCAAAAACGAAAAGTCGGTCAAATACCAAACTTGATATTTAAATTGTATGTGCTCCAGGGATACGACACGAAGATTTTGAGAAACATTTCCTTACTCCAAACTACCCTTTACATGGAAAAAATGTCGAAAAATTTATTTTCTCAAAAATCGCTGTAACGATTTTTATTCAAATAGGTACCGTATTTTAAAGATATTTACATGACAAATAACATGTATACCTTGAATTTTCTGGGAATAGTCTCTGAAGACGCCTTCATTCTGAATGAATTTTGCTGAATTTTGCATAACTGGTAAGCCATAAGAGATGGACAGAAATGTAGATCCCATCAAAACAAAAATTTTATGTTATATACATTTTTTCGTGGATTTACCATTTTTGAGACATTCCTTATTATAGATTTCAATTTTTAAATACTTAAACTTTTCTCATATGGGAACGCATACACATGGATTTCAACCACATGACAACCAGCTTTTAAAACATTTGAATATCGCTTTAGCCTATTGTTCTCCCTTATTTCATTTCTGTTTACAAGGAAGCAAGTAATAATGTCAATTTCTGTTAGTATTTATCTCTATTAGCATTAAGTAAATAGAAGAATAAGCTACTTAACACTAATTTGTTATAGAGTTGCAGAGAAAATCATGTGAATTGAACACGTCAGAGTTTTTAAAATATACATAATAACGGAAAATTTTCTATGTAGATGGTAGTTTAGTACGATGGAATTTTTTTGAAAATCATATCGCACCCTTAAATAGTGCAGAACGGTAATGAAAAGAACCACTGGAATGACGTACGGGTGATTCAGGTTGCTGTGTGGTACACTATCAGTTTCCGAAGTAGTTTCTAATATTTTATCTCCTCATAACAATTAGCATTACCTTCAGGTTCTTCAGCCTCAATATCAGGTGTGTTTTACACTGTTTGAATAATATCTTCATCAGTAAATGTACTTCACCAGCTTCTCTCTTTCTTTTTACTTTCTCTACACGTACTATGTAGCTACATAGTGAATAGAGAAGGTATTGTATTGCACTTAAAATATTGATACCGATATTTCACCGGAAATATATGTTTTGGGTCCCTCTGAATAAAAAAAAAAACATTTTGAGAAAAAGGTCCGTGTGCGTGTGGGTCTGTGGACAGCATACCTCAAAACGAAAAGACCGTTAAATACTAAATTTGGTATTTAAGTTTGGTATCTTCCATGAATGCGAAACAAATATTTTCAAGAAACTCCCCCCACCCCAAAGTACCCTTTACATTGAAAGAATTCGAAATTCTTGATTTTCTGAAAAATAACGATTTTAACTAAAATTTCTTAAATTTATGATATTTACATGCCAAAAAATGCGTATCTTGAATTTTCTGGGAATACATATCCTCAAAAGATTTCTTTATTCTGGATGATATTTATTGAATTTTGCATATCTGGTAAACCGTAAGAGATAGACAAAAACTTACTAAACAAAAATGTGGATCACAATAAAACACAGAGTTAATGTTATATACATTTTCTTCGTCGAGTGACCGTTTTAGAGATATTATTGATTTCAGTTTTAAAATACTTCTACTTTTCTCGGGAACTTGTCATGATTTGGCCACACAAAGAAACGGCTTTCAATCCCATGGCAATCACATTTTAAAACATTTGACTGTCGGTTTAGCTTAGTTTGTTTCCTTATTTCCCTTCTACTTATAAAGTAACTAAATAATAAGACCGTTTCTGCTAAAGTTTTAGCATTAAATAGACAGAAGAATAAATCTGTTAATATTAATTAGTTACAGAGATGTAGAGAAAATTATGTGAATGGGGCACATCAGATTTTTTTTCGTAGAATTGACCATTTCAGAAATATCCCTTGTTATATGTTTCAGATTCAAAATACTAAAACTTTTCTCATACGGAAAGTTCTAAACTCCTAGCCCTGCATGTAAACGAATTCCAACCGTATAGCTACCATCTTTTAAATGATTTGACTATCGTTTTAACCTTGGTCATTCCCTTATTTTCCTTCTTCTTACAAGAAAGCAAGTAATTAAGAGCAAGTTCTGCTAATGCTTATCTTGATTATCATAAATTAGAGAGGATGTGCTTTTTAACAATCATTTGTTATAGCGATGTAGGGAAAGTCATGTGAATGGAACACATTAGATTTTTGTTGTTGTTTTCTAGGATATGTGAAATATAAACATGAAATCTGTAGGATAAAAGCTACTAAATTAAAGAATAATGTAATATATTTTTTGTTACAAATATACAAACATTAAGTGAGTAAAAACTGATGGTGTGTTAATTGAAGCACGTGTAATAATAATAATAATAATAATAATAATAATAAGTTTATTATTAGCAGTAGTAGTAGGAGGAGGAGGAGAAGCAGCAACAGTAGTATAACAATAGTAATTTAACAATAATGATAATAAAATAATCATCATCATTACAACGTGACCTCTTCCCCCACGTGCCTCTATTGAAATCTTTTGAGCCTCCATCCAACCGCTTCTCTATGGCTGAATGGCCCGGTTCTCTTTCATTAGAGTATTAATTCAACCAAACAAAGGATTTATCCCAAAGAGAAAATTGCATAGCGGGTTGAAATTTAACCATCCGCTACACATGGATGAGCTTGGGGCCGGGAAAAGAAGGAAAAAAGGATATGAAGGTAAACTATCATTTTGCAGCTAATCATTTAGCTGGCCTATATTTTTATATCTCTAGTTTACAGATGGCTGCATTGTAACCCCTTTGTCTCACACAGGTGATAATATCAACTAGATTCCAGATTTCACTCTTTGTTTTTATATTCTGTTGATTACTAAGATGTTTCATGTTTGTTTTTGTTCTTTGATTTAGGATTTGCATCGAATACTTTTTAATTGTAATAATCGCCGAATACACACAATTATTTGCTTATAACTCGACTATTTGCCTACTTTGGAACCATACGCTTTGTGTAGTAAGGTAAACTACGAGGGGCGTTTCTATCAACCTCCGATAGGCTATAAATAAAAGACAAGTTCATAGAAAACAAATATTGTATTACTAAAAGTGTTGTACACTTATGGTTACTTTTCAACATAATCACCGAATAGATAGAGACATTTATCGTAACTTTGCACAAGCTTTGCAATACCTGCTTCAAAAAATATTGCCGCCAATGATTTCAAATGAGCATTGACGTTGTTTTGAAGATCTTCGTTGGTTTAAAGGTGCTGCCCTCCTAGCCACGTCCTCAGTTCAGGGAAAAGGTGAAAGTCGCTAGTTGCCGGGTCCGGACTGTACGGCGGATGATCGAAAATGTCCCATTGAAGTTCTTCAAAGAGCCGACGGGTTGTGGCAGCAGTGTGTGGACGAGCGTTGTCATGGATCAATACAATTCCTGAAGTCAGTATTCCTCTTCATTTGTTTTGAATGGCTCTCCGTAAACATCTTAAAGTACAAAGATCTTCAAAACAACGTCAAAGCTCATTTGAAATCATTGGCGGTAACATTTTTTGAAGCGGGTATAGCAAAGCTTGTGCACAGGTACGATAAATGACTCAATCTTTTCGGTGGTTATGTTGAAAAGTAGCCATAAGAGTACAGAACTTTTAGTAATAAAATAATTGTTTTCTATGAACTTGTGTTTTATTTATAGCCTATCGGAGGTTAAAAAAGACGGCCCTCATAGTTTTATAATGTTTCTAATTCCCGATTTTCATACCGTATGCCTTTTCATCTCTTAAAGACCTATTATATTATTCTCAAAGTCAGATATTTTATGAAGGTGTTTGTCTATCGTTTTATCATTGGTAGTACTTTATTAATATTATTTAGTAATGTGATGTTAACCTTAGTATTGCAATTGATATTTTGCGCTCTGAGCCATTGTTGACAACATGTTTGAGATGTGTGTAATACCGGCATTCCTTATTAATGTCAGCATTGTATTGTTTATTGTAATAACAAAATTCTGAAAATGCTTTTTTTGGATACAGGGGTCCTAAAACATATATTCCCGATGAAATTTCGGTATCGAATTTTTGGGTGGAATACAATACTTCTCTATCCCTATGTACATTGTACATACGGGGCTAGAGAAAGTAAAAAGAAAAAACTGATGTGTTCTATTCACATGCCTTTCTCTATATCACTGTAACAAATTATTCTATTTACTTCATCTAATCGAGCAAAAATTACCAGAAATAGTCTTATTACTTGCTTCCTTGTTAGTAGAAGCGAAATAAGTACCATAGGTGTGATAGTCAAAAGTTGGTTGCTCTGCGACTGAAGCTCCTTTGTTTGTATGGCCACGGGTTCATAAAGGCCTGTATGAGAAAAGTATAAGACTTTATAGCTGAAACCAAAAACACGGAATATCTAAAAAACAATCAACTCCACGAAAAAAATGTGTTTAGCATAAATTGTGTGTTTTAAGGTGCTTTACATTTGTTGCGTGGAAAGTTTTTGTCCATCACTTACGGTTTAGCAGTTGTGCAAAATTCCTTAAAATTAACCCAGAATAAAGTGGTCTTCACAGGCTATTCCCAGAATGCTCAAAAATTTGTCAGGTAAATATCTTTAATGTACGATACTTTAATCAAAATCGTTAGAGCCATTTTTAAGAAAATCAACTTTTCGAAAAAAGTTCCATGTAAAGGGTAGTTTGGGGTGGGGGGATTTTTCCCAAAATCTTCGTGTCGCATCCTTGGAAGATACTAAACTTAAATACCAAGTTTGGTATTTTAACGACTTTTCGTTTTTGAGTTATCGTGTTCACAGTCACACGGACACACTGACACACGGACACATACACACACGGACCTTTTTCTGAAAATACTTTTTTTTGGATACTGGGGACCCTAAAACATATATTTCCGGTGAAATCTTGGTATCGAATTTTTTGGTGGAGTGCAATACCTTCTCTATACACTATGTACATAGTATGTACGGAGAAAGTAAAAATGTGGCATCCCATTAAAATGGTATAAATTTCGCTTTGTGAAGCGTTTAACCCTTCTCATAGTGATAGTGCCCTATCCATTTAGGTCACACTGAAGACATTTACCACGCTCATTGCTTCTTGAGGGACAGAATTACTTCTTGTGGTATAGCATCTGTTCGGTAGAACGATCGATGTGCCCTCTTATTGAATCCCCCCCCTCTCTTCTTCTCCTCTACAGATTACATCTGTTAAGGAAGCTGCACTAGTTCACCCTCCACAAGAAAAAGAAAAGAAATGAAGCGACACTTCGGAACCGCTCTTAACTATAAGTTCTTCGCCCCTCCAAAATTGCTTTTGTAAATGGGTTAAAATTTTACTGTTAACCTTGAGATACCTATATTGTAAAGCAGCATGCGTAAAAAGAAATTGTAAGATTGCAAGAGAATCGTTTTGGTTTCATGTGTACACTCAAATTAAAATGTATTCTTTATAGAGATTCAGCTTTTAATAAGATTATTGTGAGTGGGTTTTATGTTCACATGTAGGGTCTGTGTGAACAGCAATTTTTCCAACATTATTCAATAGATTCGTTGTGCTTTTTCTATAGCTTATCTACCAAGTGGCCCAACAACACCGTATTTTACGTGCCCAGAATCTCTTCGTTCTTAAAAGAGTTGCTAAGCTCAATTCAATGGGTAATTCCAAGTAAACTCAGGCCTGTGGGAGATTAGCGCATTAACATGAGTGATCTCTTTCTTACTAGCGAATACGGTGAGCGCTAGCAATAATGACATTACTACTGCTGCTGTTGCTGGTATAACAATAATAATAATTAATAATAACAATAATAATAGATATCTAACAAAAGTTCAATAAAAATATTTGCTCTCGTGTTTGCCTGATTTTCGCCACGCCCCTTTAATGTTTTTGTTCATTTATTAACCGTCTTTTAATGTCGGTGGTTTTATTACGTTTTCAGTAACGTACTAGAATATACTTAGTAGGTAGAGAAGGTATTGCATTTCACCCGAATATTCAATGTCAAGCTTTCACCGGAAATATACCTTTTGAAGTTCCCCAAATAGAAGAAAGCATTTTTGAAAAAGGTGCATGTGGGTGGGCGTATGTTCATGTGTATGTGAAAAACATAACTTAAAGACGAAAAATCCGTTAAAAACCAAAGTTGGTAATATTTAATTTCGGCATATTTCAAAGATGTCATAGATGATTTTTAAGAAAATCTCTCCACCTCATACTACCCTTTACATGAAAATCTTTTAAAAATGTTGATTTCATCGAAACAGGTTCTAACGATTCTGATTAAAGTACCATATAATTAAGATATTTTCATCACAAATAAACGTATACGTTAAATGGTTGCTGAAGCCCGATTCATTCTGGATGACTTATGCATAACCGGTAAATCGTAAGAGATAGACAAAAATTATTGTGCCAAAAATGTGCATCTCGTTAAAATACACAATTTATGTCATATCATTCTTTTACAGTTAGCCATTTCGATATTTTCCTTATAATTAGTTTCAATTTTAAAATATTTAAACCTTTCTCAAACGGAGATTCGCCATTCGTTTCATATTCAATTTGTTATACTCCTAGTCATGCAAAGAAGACCGAATTTCTATTGCATCACATCGTGACCAACTTATAAAAGATGGACTATCGATTTAGTGTAGTGATTTCTCTTTTACTTATAAGGAACTAAATAATAAGATACAAGAAGAGCAGAGTTCACAGAAGAGGTAGAGAAATCCATGTAAATGTAACACATCAGATGTTTCATCCTGGTCATACAAAGACAACGAAATTCCATAACATCACATATTGACAGCTTTTAAAACTTTGACTAATGCTTCATCCTAGCCTATTTCCTTTTATTTCCTTTGAAACTACAAAGAACTGGGTAATTATACAATTTCTGCTAATGTTATCTCATAATATGTTATTAGCATAAAGCAGATAAAAGTATACGATTTTGCAAGGGTATTTTTTGACTTATTTCTCGAATAAGTCGAGAAATGGAACAAATTAGATTTTACACCTTTGGAACAATACTTAACAGGAATGATATCCACTCGCAGTGAAATTAATATAAATTGAAATTTTGAATATAAAATATTGTACATAAATTGCATATTTTAATACGACCTTTTTTGTACAGTAAGATTTTATCTCTTACGGTTTATCAGTTATGTAAAAGTCATCCAGAATAAAGATAATTTCAAAGTCTATCCCTAGAAAATTCAATATATACATTTCATTTGTCATGAAAATATCTTACAATATTTAAACCAAAATTATTAGAACAACTCTTTTTAGGAAATAAACATGTTCGGAAAACGTTCTATGTAAAGTTAGTGGTGGGGGGATTTTGTTGAAAATCTTCGTGTCACTTCTTTGGAAGAGGTGAAATTAAATATCAAGTTAGGTATTTAAACGACTTTTTGTTTTTGAGAATGTTGTTCACAGAGTTGGACACAAATACACATCGCGGCTTGCTTCAAAGATTTTTTTTCCCCCTTGGGATCTCCCCCTAACAAATATCTAGTCTAATCTGAAAGCAGCAAACTACTTCGGAATCAGTTTACTTTCGTGTGGAAGTCGCTGAGATCGACTTGAATAGTATTTACACAAATATAAGAATATTCCTAGGGAAGTTATTTTTAAAATCGAAGTTTTATGTATAACCTTAAGTCATTAAACATCTAAACATTGTAAAAAATCTGATGTGTTCCATTCACATGACGTTCTCTACATCTCTGTAACAAATTATTGTTAAAAACTTATGCTTCTATCTACTTCACGCTAATCGAGAGGAAAATAACCAGAAATGCTTTTTTGAAAGTAGCAGGGAAATAAGGGAATACACTAGGCTAAAACGATAGTCAAATATTTTAAAAGCAGGTTGCCAAATGGATGAATTCCATTTCTTTGCATTGCCAATAATTTACAAATTTCCAAGTATTTTAAAACTGAAAAAAATAACAAAGAATATATTAAAAATGGTTTGCTCAACGAAAAGAAAATATGACATAAATTGTGTGTTTTAACGAGATCTACATTTTCTGTATAGTTAGTTTTTGTCTATCTCTTACAGTTTACTAGTTATGCAAAATCCAGCAAAATTCATCCGGAATAAAGAGGTATTCAGAGGCTATTCCCAGAAAATTCAAGATATAGTTTTATTTGCCGTGTAGATGTCTTTAATATACGGTATTTTAATCAAAATCGTTAAAGCTATTTTTAGAAAATCAACATTTTCGAAAATGTTTCCATGAAAATGGTAGTTTGGGGTGGGGAGATTTTCCTCAAAACCTTCGTGTCGCATCCTTGGAAGATACTAAACTTATATACCAAGTTTGATATTTAATGGTATTTTCGTTTTTGAGCTGTGCTGTTCACAGACACACACACGGACCTTTTTCTGAAAATTCTTTTTTTTTATTCAGGGGGACTCAAAACATGTTATTCCGGTGAAATTTCGGTTTCGAATTTTTGCATGCAATACAATGTCTTCTCTATACTCTATGTACATAGTACGTGTAGAGAAAATAAAAATCGAAAGTTTGCCAGAAAATACGATATTTTCATGTAGTTCCTATCAGTATCTGTTCACACCTGTTTGAGAGGCGCGCCAGGAGTCGAGGATTGTGGCGAGAGGAAGCTTCTCGAGTCCTTGGTTCCCGATATAACAAAACCCTGCGATGAAGTAAGAGTTGTTGAAGAGGTTCGTGCAACACAATGCCACTGATTGTCTCGAGTCTTTCGGGGTTCGAGAACCCTCCCTTGCGTCATTAGCAAAGAGTTAAAGAAAGCTTCGCAACGACCTTGCTTCTCACCACGTCTGCTTTGAGGTAAGGTGCCTTTGCAGTCTTCCAGACTCCATATTGGGATAATAATAGTTTACGTAAAATTAGTATCACTCAGTAAAAAATCTGATGCGTTCCATTCACATGACTTTCTCTACTTCTGTGTAACAAATTATTGTTAATAAGCTTATTCTTCTATTTACTTCATGCTAATCGAGAAAAAAATTAGCAGAAATAGTCTTATAACTTGCTTCCTTGTAAGTAGAAGCGAAATATGGGAGTATCATAGGTTAAAGTGAAGTCAAAAGCTGGTTACTAGGTGACTGAAGTTCCTTTATATGTATGGACACGAGTTGACAAATTCCTGTATGAGAAAAGTACAAGTTTTTCAAAGCTGAAACAAAAAACAAGGAATATCTCAAAAACAATCAACTCCTCGAAAAAAAATGTATATAACATAAATTGTGTGTTTTAATGTGCTTACATTTTTTGTGTGGTAAGTTTTTGTCCATTTCTTACGGTTTAGCAGTTATGCAAAATTTCGTAAAATTAATCCAGAATGAAGTAGTCTTCAGAGGCTATTCCCAGAAAATTCAAGATATACATTTTATTTGCATGTAAATATCTTAAAAGTAAGAGATTTTAATCTGCATGGAAAAAATTTCGAAAATTATAATTTTCTCAAAATTGCCTCTAGGCATTTTGTTCAAAATACCGTATATTAAATATATTTACATGATAAATAAAATGTTTATCTTGAATTTTCTGTGAATAGTCTCTGAAGATCTCTTTATTCTGAGGAATTTTACTGAATTTTGCATAACTGATAACCCGTGTGTAAATGAACAGCATTACCAAAAAAAAAAAAAAAAAAGTCGGGTAAAACTCAAACTTTCCACTTAAATTCAGCATAGGATTAGGTGGTACAATTTCGATCATTTCCGGAAAGTTGTATTGAACACGGAAAAAAATTCAGGAAAGAAATAATTTCAACCATGGTACCCTGTTGTTCGAAGTTTAATGAATATGTAACATAAGTATTAAGTCTTAAGATGTTTGTTTAAACACAAGGGAAGGTTACAGAATTTAATAAAATTGATCTAAAATGTACCTCGCTAGGTACAATGCTGATCACTGATATCTTTTACATAAAAATCGCTCCGAACATTACATTTTTGGCAGCAAACCCAAAAATTTAGCACTGAAATAATTCCAGAAACCAATCCACAATCTTCTTCATTGTTTACTCCTAGATTTATATTGAGGTTTGTTGTTCTTGTTGCCTTTTTTAATTTATTTCTTTGTTTCCTGTTGAAAAAGACATTTTACTGCGAACCTTTTTCGGATTTAAATCTGAAATCAGTCGAATTGAAGTCTGTATTTTATTTTTCCGAGACGACATTTTTTTCTCTGGCCTTGAAAACATTGTGCGGAGAAATTTTATTGGATGCTGGTATTACGAACTTGCCATGCTCTTCAGTGACATAATTTGAAGATATTCTATCTTCAATCAGAACAGCGTATATTGTTTATTAAACAAATCACATTTCTTTAACTTCCCAATTTTGCAAATATTTACTTATTTCCGCGGAAAAAACAAACAAAACTGATATGTTATTAAAGTACAAAACTATTTGCAGTAATGGTGTATAATATGTCTATGGTAACCAATTATAACCGAATAAACTAAACAACTGCAATAATCGAAATTGTACCATTTTTCTGATCGAAAATGTGACGTTTGTAGTAAAATCACCAGTAACATTCCTTCTCTGTAGATGTTTCAGAGCACGCAGGGACGAAATTCAAGTCTCTAACCTCACTAATATAGAATTTGCAAGAACATAGAAACCAGGTAATTTTATAAGAACGCTTAAAATTAAATAACTTAATTAACGCTCCACAAGAAAAAGTTCATAGCTCTGTAGCACAAACACATGTATTCGTGGAAAAGATAGGAGGAAGTGCACAGACATTCTGCTTTCCAATGCCACAGTAAGGCAAGGGCTACCAACACCACAAAACTAAATGGAGCTAAATCCTATGTTGATCGAAATTGTACCGATATCGATATTATACCGCCATGCCCTATTCCAAGAATGGGACACGAAATTTTCAAGGAAATTCCCCACACTAATCTACCCTTTACAAAGAACCTACTTTGCCCTATATACTGTTTTGAGGCCCCGTGACTGGGGGCACTTTTGTCTGTCTATTCTTAACCCTAATATTAACTCGATAGCATGAGGGTACTTTCGATTCCGTAAATATAATCTGCCACGTCCAATTGCAAATGCCAAATGTTCCAGTAACAAAATACACATCAAAACACATCAAGGTTTCAAATGACAACTATATTCTGCTTGAATAGCTTAACTGCTATGACTTGTCTGATAATGAGTGCAAAAACGTGATAACTCCCGGTGCGCTTTGCGCAAGAATTACTTGCACGTTTTCCAAGCCATATATATATATATATATATATATATATATATATATATATATATATATTTATAAGTCACGCATGCGACTATTTAGTAAGAGAAAGGAATCTTACGTTTTGGTACTGGTTTTTCGTTTTGTCACTGTCTCGGAGTCACATTGTGCATATTTATTTTCTCTACACGTACTATGTACATAACGTATAGAGAAGGAATTGCATTACACCAAAAATTCGATACCGAGATTTCACTGAAAATACATGTTTTGGGACCCCCTGAATAAAACAGCATATTTAGAAAAATGTGCTTGTGTGTATGCATGTGTGGCCATAGCTCAAAAACGAAAAGTCCGTTAAATACCAAACTTATTATTTAGGTTCAGTATCTTACAAGAATGCGACACGAAGATTTTCAAAAAAAAAAAAAAAAAAAAAAAAAACTCCCCACCCCCAACTACCCTTTCATGGAAAATTTTGATTTTTTCAAAAATGGCTCCAACGATTTGATTAAAATCTCTTATATTTCAGATAATTACATGGTAAATAGAATGTATATCTTGAATTTTCTGGGATGAGCCTCTGAAGAACTCTTTATTCTGGATGATTTTTTTCTGTACTTTGAATAAGTGGTAAACTGTAAGCAATAGATGAAAACACACTACACATAAAGTGTAGATATCCTTAAAAGACACAATTTATGTTAAATACATTTTTTCGTGGAATTGACCGTTTTCGAGGTATTTTTGCTATTGGTTTTAGTTTTAAAATACTTATGCTATTCTCATATGGAACTTGTACACTCCTGGCCACACAAATAAACAGATTTAAATCCCTGTTGGTTTAATCCAGTATGTTTCCTTATTTCCCTGCTGCTTATAAGGAGCTGAGTATTGAAACCGTTTCTGCTAATGTTTATTTAAATTAGCACGAAGCAGATGAAAGAATAAGTATATTAACAATAATTTGTTACCGAGATTTAGAGAAAGTCATGTGCATGGAACACATAAGATTTTTACTTTCTCTATACTCACTATGTACATAGTGTATAGAGAATGTACCGCACTCCCCAAAAAATTCGATACCGAGATTTCACCGGAAATATATGTTTTATGGTCCCCTGTATCCAAAAAAAGTATTTTCAGAAAAAGGTCCGTGTGTGTCCGTGTGTCTGTGAACACGATAACTCAAAAACGAAAAGTCGGTAAAATACCAAAGTTGGTATTTAAGTTTAGTATCTTCCAGGGATGCGACACGAAGATTTTGAGAAAAATCCCCCCACCCCAAACTGCCCTTTACATGGAACTTTTTTCGAAAATTTTGATTTTCTAAAAAATGGCTGTAACGATTTTGATTAAAATATCGTATATTAAAGTTATTTACCTGACAAATAAAATGTATATTTTGAATTTTCTGGGAATAGCCTCTGAAGACTGTTTTTTTCTGGATGAATTTTTCATAACTACCAAGCCATAAGAGATGGACAAAAACTGTACGTTGAAATGGCATGATATCCACGGTGTATTGTATTAAATATATTTAAAGAATATCTGGCTAACATCTTTTGCGATGTAAAGTGGGCTTACATGCTCACAATAATATATCGAAGTGGATGGACGGAGTTTCCCTCCCTCCCCTCTACCGACTGTGGTTGGGCATGCCTATATTTGAAGGTTGAAGGAACAGGTGACGGTGTTCGGCGCGTTGTAGCTGGGCGTAGTTGTACTCTCTGAAAGTTTTCTTCCTGAGGCGTTGAGATTCCTCTGTCAGGACCTAACTTCGGGTACTGACCCCCTATTGGTACACCTCTAGGGGTTTAGCGCTTGTAAGTTCCGAGTGACATCGGATGCGTTCAGGGTTGTCAGGTGGGCGGATTTTCCCCCAAAATTGGGCAAATTTATCCTCTGTGGGGGAAGTTTTGGGGGAAGAGTAGTAATGGGCTAATTGCTGGGGATATTCATTGAAACTACTGGGGGTTTTGGGGTCCACTATTTATTTCGCAAAAATAATTAAATGCTGTGACAAAAGAATTGCATGTTAATCAAGAATTTTTACTTTTATCTCCACACCGACGATGTCAATCGTCGTCTCTGCTCTGAATGAAGCTATCAACAAACAATTCTTTTATCAAGGTGACGCACATGTCTGCTGCACGATTTAAACCGTTTTATGTCAACTCAACAATATGGTCTTTGGTTCTAAGCAGAACATATTGTAACGAATAAGCAATGAGGCGTCTTGTCTGGTAATATTACTGTGTATCTGTTTTCTTATTTCAAAAACATATGAAAGGAAATATAGGAAACATAGGAGACAGATTCTGAACTTTCAGGTACATAAGCTGAACGATTCCTCTGTTGCAAACTTAAGGATTTACAATTAAAAAAACGCATAAATGCCTATCTATAAAAACAAAATTAAGGTCCAGCAATTTTATAGATATCTATTGGCACTATTTCAGCGTGTAATAATACAGTCAACTGTAATTTTAGTATAAAGTAGTAGTGGTAGTGGTGGTAGCAGCAGTAGTAATAGCTTTTTTTTTTTTTTTTTTGGCAGCAAAGACGAGTTAGATTTCCACCAACTAAAAAACCACTGCCTTCTCCGCATGCCATTTCGGGACTTCAGTAGTACTTGTAGTAATGGTAGGTATAGTGGTAGTGGTAATAGTAGAAGAAGGGGGAATTGGTGAAAAAAACATGGACAATTTGGGGAAGTTTGTACTCCGTTGGGGAAAATGTATATTTTTGACCTGGCAACCCTGGCTGCGTTCATTCTGCAAATGATAGAATCCTGACCCATGATTGTACCTGTCGCTCTTCCGGATCTGGTCGTCTTTCGGGGCTTCCTCCTCATTCCTCCCCCCAGGGGTCAGTAATTCGAGAAGACCTACGTGTGACGCTCTGCTCCAATACCTGGGAACCATATCCACGATAATCTTAATCCAACCATTCAGATCAAACGCACTCTTATTCCTTTTCTTTCACCAGTCACCTAGACCTGACCTTTATTCATAGGCTATTTTGCATGTGGGTGTGTGTGCGTGTGTGCGTGTGTGTTAGAATTAAATTCAAACCGATAATAAGTTAGCTCCATCTGGGGCTGGTCTGGGATATAGATGATAAGGAGTTTCTGACAAAAAAGATACTATACAAAATCACTAAAAACAGAATAAAAAGTAAAAACAAAACCTCTAGGACTGGAAGCATCGCCTGTTTCCGTGTACTGAATGGAACTCATCGAGATTTTCTCTGGTTTAACGGATGATATCTATATCTACCGTCCACGCGGATACTTCCTAATTAGTATGATTCTAATCGGATTAGCGTAACATCTATTCAATTAGTGGAATAAATTATACCACTAGCCAAGTCATTCATATCACAAAATAGTATGGTCCATTTCTCTCCATATTCTACGGAAACTTTTTATTTTAAAACTCTTTCTTATCAACACAATTTTGGTTCCGAAGAACCTCAGGAGTATTTAGTCTACTCAGTAATCGTGAAAGAATTGAAGCTATTTTATCAGGAAATCAGAGTTTGAGGTATTCAGATTTCGATCCTTTCCGGTCCAGTTCCTTAATGAGGAGCTTAGGGAAACGCTGCTCAAGCAAGTGTAACAATTCATTCCCTCCATCTTTTTCGAGAAGCTTTTCCTTTCAACTTGCTCATTGGGGTAATTTGGCAGTCGTCATAACTTCTTCCCCTCATAGCAAAAATGAAAAGTAAACTGCCGATTGGCAAATACTTTAAAATGATAATCTGATTTACGAAGGATGTAACATCAACTATAGTATGTATCAAAGAGCAATGTTGTCAAAACTAGAAACTCAATTTACAAAATTATTTCTTCCCCTACTATTCCGCCTCTCATTAGGGCCTTTGTTATAATCAAAACTACTATTGTTTTCTTCATGTCTATGACTTTAAGGGGTCATTTTCACACGGATGTTGCAGATGGAACTGGTATATTACTTTCTCTACAAGTACCATGTATATAGTGTATAGAGAAAGTACTGTATTCCACCCAAAAATTCGATACCGAGATTTCACCGGAAAAATATGTTTTGAGGTCCCGAGAGTCCGAAAAAGGCATTTTCAGAAAAAGGTCCCTGCGTCTGTCTGTCTGTGTGCCTGTGGACAGCATAATTAAAAAAAATCGGTAAGTGCGAAACTTGGTTTACAATCTTCCAAGAATTTTCAAGAAAATCTCCCCACCCCCAGCTACCTTTTACGTGGACCATTTTTCGAAAATTTTGATTTTCTCAAAAATGGCTCAAATTACTTTGATTACAATACCGCACATTAAAGTTATTTTCATCACAAATAAACTGTATATCTTGAACTTTCTGGGAATAGGTTCTGAACACCTATTCACTCTGGATGAATTTTGCTGAATTTTGCATAACCAGTAAATCATAACAGATAGATGAACATTTAATACACAAAAATGTAGATATTACTAAATCACACAATTTATGTCACATACACTTTTTCGTGGAATTGAGCGTTTTCGAGATATTCTTTGTTATTGGTTTCAGTTTTAAAATACGGGAACTTGTCAACACCTGAAACAGAAAAAAACGGATTTCAATTCCATAGCAACCACATTTTAAAACATTTGATTGTCGGTTTAGCCTAGTGTATTCTCCTATTTCCCTTCTAATTATAAGGAATTAAGTGATAAGACCGTTTCTGTTAGTGTTTATTTCGATTAGCATGAAATAGAAGAATAAGCTTATTGTTACAGAGATGTAGAAAAAGACATGTGAATAGGACATGTTAGATTTTTTTATGAAGTAGATAGAAAATAAAAACACCAATGTCTTGGCTTTCCCTATTAGAGTGTAACTTACTTAACTCCATGGCACAAAACTCGCAAGGGACCAAGGCCTACCGCCCGTCCGCTGCATCCCCAATCTTGGCCCGAAGGCGTCATGAATGGGCAACAGTGCTGGAGGATGAGACGTGATCAGCGCCTCGAGTCCCACCGGGCCGGTTAATAAGTCTTCTCAATCTGGAGCCACTACTTCTCAATCAAGCAGTTCCTCAATTGGGACTTCACAAGGCTTAGTGCACCCCGGTCCAGGTCTCCCAGCGGGAGAAAATTCCTCACGCTAGTCCAGGTCTCCCGCTTGACAAGCAGCTCTACCACCGCGCTAAGGAGGCAACCTAAAGAGTGTAACAGTACAATATAATAAACGGATCATTTTAAGTTTAACGTTGTTGTAGACGCAACAATGTCAGACGCACGTTTTTGATTGCGTAGGACTTTCGTTTAAACTGTTTGGCAGCACTCCGAAAAGAAACTATTAAGGGAGTGCATTTGGGGAAGTCTGTTTTGACAAAGAATATGAATTGCAGAAAGCTGTAGCCTCGTATTGTGTGCACAGCAACAAAGAGCGTAATAAAAGCAACACGGCAGCGATGAAAGAGAGTTAAAAGATTAAAACAAAAGACATCAAAGGCTTCACGCACATCAATAAAACTCTGGATTATTCGGAGGAAAATCAACGCGGCAGTTTACAAAGCAAACACGTCGTATCGCATTAAAAAGCATCCCAAATATTTTCATAGCCTAAGAGTGCACAATTTCACCAAACGGTTCATTTAAAACCCGTGTATATCTACCAGAATGTTAGCCATGTTCGAGTAAGGAAAACGTCTTGAGGAAAGAAACGAAATAAAATATGAAATGGCGTTTTATTTACGGACGCTCTTTAACTGTTGTGGTTCTCAGCGTCCCATTCTATACTGGGCGTGAAAGACCGCTTAATTTTGCTCGGAGGCCTCTCTATCAGGCTTGAGGTTCTTTTACGTGCCGTAAATCTACGACAAGGGACCAACGGCTTTACTTCCCTTCCAAAAGAAGCCATGCTAAGGATTTTTACGCCCGAAAAAATCCATCGTCCTCCACCGGGGTTGAACCCGTGACCTTGGGTATATGAAAAGAAACGAAGGGGACATTTGTACATGCAGATAGTGAGAGATACATTATGGAAGAAATGTGGAGAGAAGTAGCAAAGAGTGGAAGTAGGGAAATTATTATATCTCTCTCTCTCTCTCTCTCTCTCTCTCTCTCTCTGTTTTATTTTGCGTCGCTTAAACTACATGGTATGTTGCGCAGATGTGACTAATCTGCTGTATTTGATGTGTACAGATATCCCTTGGTGCCTTAAAAGAGTTGAGGAACTCAGCGGAGCTATTTCAAGTTAAAACATGCCAGTGAGGAATTAGCCTGAGCGACCTTCCTTTTACCCTTTCAATTGAGCGCCTTCCGCTCATCTCCGCTGATAAGCAAGAGGAGTAAACCGAAAGTCGGTTAGGCCAGTTCCACTGTGGCGTATTTTAACTTGAAATAAAGCCGTTGAGTTCTGCAACCCTTTTAATGCACAAACGGATATCTGCACAATCAAATATATTATATATTATTTATATACAAACTATAAGGCTACGTATAATAATTATACATCCCTTTTATCCACCTTAACGAAGTAAAAACTTAAAAAAAAAAACTTTTAAAACTTATAAATTTGATGTGTTATGTTCACATGCATTTTTGCTTGTTTGTCAACGACGCTATCAATTGCCAAGATCAGCACCGCCGGTGTGTCGGAATTTCGTCCCGCAGGAGACTGATATGGGGCTGACGCTTTTAAGCGCTCAAACCCGCGATGTAGAGATCAGAAGACCAGACAGTGCCTAACCAATTGAGCTACCCAGACCGACTTTACATACATTTCCCTACGCATTCTTCGCCAATTTATTCTCACAAAATCTCATTCTTTCAGCCAATTTATACTAATCGAGATTGTTTTATTGCACATATCCTTGTAGATGCAAGGCGATTAAGGGAACGTCGTTGATTTAAGCGATTGTTAAATATTTTAAGAGCACTGTCTATGTGATGTCTTAGAAATTCTGTTCTATTTACTAGACCAGGAGAAAGAAAAACGAATAGGGATTTCTCATTTGAGAAAAATATACTTTTGTGAAATTTAAACCAACAATAAGGAGAAATGAGTAACTCCTCAAAAGAAACGTATTTGGCATAAACTGTGCACTTTAAAGGGATCTACATGTTTTATTTATTTATATATTATAATTTTCTGTATCTCTTACGGTTTGCAGAAAAAAAAACTCATTCAGAATAAAAGGGACTACATAGGTTCTTTATATATTCATGGTATACATTTCATTTGTCATAAGCTATCTTAAACATATGTAATTTTAATAAAATTCGTTAAGAGTCGTTTTTGAGGAATTAGAAAATTTTGAAATATTTTCCATGTAAAGGAAAGTTTCCGTGTCGCATCCTTGGAAGATGCTCAACTAAAATATCAAGCTCAACCAACGTTTCATTTTTGATGTTCACAGACATTAGAGCGCATCTTTTACTAATTTTTTTTCTGAGTGATTCAAAGCATATACTTCCCATGAAATCTCGGTAAAGAATTTTTGGGTGGATTGCAATACTATAATAATGCAGTACTATACGCGAAAACACAGAAACATTTTACTAAAAGATATAAAATTATGAAAACACAACCATTCTATATTTACTTACTCTACAGATACTATGTACATAGTGTATAGAAAAGGTATTGCATTCCACCCAAAATTCAATATCGAGATTTCATCGGAAATATATGCTTTAGGGTCCCCTGTATCCAAAAATATTTTTAGAAAAGGTCCGTGTGTGTGTGTTCGTGTGTCCGTGTGTCTGTGAACACGATAACTCAAAAACAAAAAGTCGGTAAAATGCCAAACTTGGTATTTAAGTTTAGTATTTTCCAGGGATGCGACACGAACATTTTAAGAAAACTCCCCGCACCCCAAACTACCTTTTACGTGGAAAAAATTTCGAAAAATTTGATTCTCTCAAAATTGGCTCTAACAACTTTGAGTAAAATATTAAGATATTTATATGTCAAATAAAATGTATATCTTGAATTTTCTGGGAATAGCCTCTAAAGACCTCTTTATTCTGAATGAATTTTGCTGAATTTTGCGTAACTGGTAAACCGTAAAAGATAGACAAAAACTTATTACACAAAAAATGTAGAACACATTAAAACACACAATTTATGCCATATACATTTTTTTCGTGGAGTTGCCCGTTTTCGAGATATTCTTTGTTATTGATTTCAGTTTTAAAATACGTAAACTTTTCTCATACAGGAACTTGTCAACGCCTGTCCCTGCATAGAAACGGATCTGTTCTACATGGCAACCACCTTTTAAAAGATTTGACTATCATTTTAGCCTAGTGTATTCCCTTGTTTCCTTCTTACAAGGAAGCAAGTAATTAAGGCAATTTCTGCTAACGTTTATATTGATTGTCATAAAAAGCTTATTTACAATAATTTGTTATGGTGATGTAGAAAAAGTCATGTGAATGGAGCACATCAGATTTTTACTTTATGCATTATAATTTGTAAAAATCCGCGTTCCTATAGTACCTTGGCATGCTTGCTCCCTTTGGACCATGAAATGTCATATATTCCCGGTTTCAAATTGTTAACAAACTCTGCGAATGATCCACAGAGTCCCAGGTGCAGCATGGAGCAGTGCACTATCGGGCTCATTCTGCGACTGTTTTGTTTTCCTCTTACCGGAAATTAAACCGTGTTCGACAAGAAGCCGGAAACAGAATGGCGTCACCATAATGCCTCTTCAGTGATCGATTTGTAACACTGCCGTACTCTGGAAATTAGAACAGAAGGCCAAATTTAAAAATAATCCAAGATTGCCTTTGTTTTCGAAACAAAGCTTAACTGATAAAGCACGTATTTTAAAGGAGCGGTGTTGTTCTCTGATAGGTTAGGGTTGTCCAAATCTTGAGGTATTGCGAAAAGTAAGCATGCATAACAGCGGATTGTGAAAAAGTTGGTCACCGAGCAATATTTACTTTACTAATACAACCAAACAGGTTGTGGCGTGATTACGTGCGTGACTCCATTTAGAACGTCTCAGGTTCGATCCCTGGCGATCACTCACTTTGCCCTATGGGTTTCTTCAGTGCATGCTTGTTCTTAGTATAATTAGCTATCTCCTGAATCTCAGTTATTTAGCTATGATTAAATTTCAGTGTAAAGTAAAAAAAAAAACATATTTGCAAATTAAAAAAAAAATGTGGAAAATTTGCAATGTTGTTGCTTTCATAGCATGGTCAATATATATATCTTATAGCAACAGGATTGTGGTTCGGAAAGTTCACCTGTGTATTGTACATATGTGCTGAAAATTTCAGTTTTCCAGCTCTCATACTTTCTGAGAAAAAGGTACATAAGTATCCAAATGAGAAAACTGAACTTAAAGATACAAATGCACTTAAAAGGGGCATTACATAACAGCTTTAAAGAAATGCAGTCTAGCATTTAAATTGATTAAAGTCCTCTTAACCCCCCAAAAGTATACATTTTCTGAAACTAGAAATAATAGATGTTTTATTAATGTCTAAAACAAACATTACATTACATTTACATTTCAGAGTATCTTCTGACCTTAAAGCGTAAGTTAGTATAATATCAGAATACTTCTTACACCACTGGCGTGTCTAAACCTATAAACAAGTGAAGGTGTGAATTCATTTCGGTTAGCCGCTAATAAACGTGCATACTGTACAGCTTTATGGATTTAGTCTGGGCCTGTGAATGAAGTTAGCGTTAGTGGTATAGGAATATGGAAGTTTGAGGGAGCTTAGTAACTTATCTTGGCATTCCAGTTGGTCGGTCATTTAGTGACCATTAGGGTGGAGCGCAACGATAGCGGAGAAACTACTGAAAGCTATATCTGAAGTAAACCACACCTACGTCCGGACAGAAGGGCGAAGCTAGAAAATGCTTGTAAATGCCACAACATTTCTTCTGTCAATTTTCATTTACTTTCATACTTGTTTTGTAAATAATAACATAAGGTTGTTAAATTTATCCGCTTGCTGTCATTCGATATAAATATTCGTCAGAAATGCTTTAATTGGATCTTTTTGCTTTGTCTACACGTACTATTTACATAGTGTATAGAGGAAGTATTGTATTTCACCCAAAACTTTAATATCCAGATTCACATTAAAATATGTATTGAGGTCCCCCGAATCCAAAAAAAAAAAAGCATTTTAAGAAAAACGCCCGTGTGTCTGTGGACGGTGTAGCTCAAAAATTAAAAATACTCTTGATATTTAAGTTTAGTATCTTTCAACGATGTGGCACGAAGATTTTTCACTAAATCCTCCCACGCCAAAGTACCCTTTACGTGGAAAAATGTTTGAAAACGGGTTTTCTCAAAAAATGGCTCTAACGGTTTTGATTAAAGATATTTACATCACAAATAAAATGCATATCTTAAATTTTCTGGGAATAGCCTCTGAAGAATTTTGTATAACCAGTAAACCGGAAGAGATAGACAAAAACGTACTACACAAAAAAGGTAGATCTGTTAAAATACACAAATTATGTCCTGTACACTTTTTTTTCGTGGAGTTGGCTATTTTTGAGATATTGGTTTCAGTTTTAAAATATTTTTCTCATGCGGGAATTTTTCAACACATGGCTAAGCAAAGAAACGGATTTCCAACTGCTTGGCAACCAGCTTTTAAAACATTTGACTATCGCTTTAGCCTGTGTATTTCCTTATTTCCCTGCTCTTTACAAGAAAGCAAGTAATAGACAATTTCTTCTAATGTTTATCTCGATTAGCGTGAAGTAAAAAGAGGAATAGGATGTTTATCAACAATGTGTTACTGAGATGTAGAGAAAGTTATGTGAATGCAACACATTAGATTTTCTCTTTCTTTGTTCCATTTATATGCTGTTTTATTAATTGCTTATTAAAATTACTTAATTATGAATGGCAGAGCTTAACAAAACAAAGAAAAGAACATGCATATAACAAATATAAAACAAATGTACAAAAACATATAATAAACAAACAGTAAGTATTATTTTAAGGATAAGAGTCTTGAAAATAAATCTAATGTGTTTCGATTACAGGACTTTCTCTATCTTTTCTGCAAACAAACTATTCTTACAAAAAATATTCGTCTATCTACCCAATGCTAATCAAAATAAACATTAGCAGAAATAGTCGTATTACTTAGTCGTTATAAGTAGAAGGGGAATAAGGGAATATACTAGGCTAAAATTATACTTAAATCTTCTAAACGCCGTCGCTATGCAATTCAACGTTAGACCACTCGTCTCTCACCTAGGCGGCCCAGGTTCGATCCGAGGTGAGTGCATGTGGGATTTGTAGTGGACAAAGTGGCACAGATGCGGATTTTCTCCGGGTTCCCCGGTTTCCCCTGCCATCGCATTCCACCGGAGCTCCATCTTCATTCCATGTATCACCAGTGTCATCGCCTGCGGTGCCATGGCAGTAAAAGCGGGCGTTAAACACTATAAAAAAATCAGAGCGTTGCATATACTTTATTCGTGACTGTACGTCATTCGACTGAATGCGCAAGAGGTCACTTTGTTTACGTTCTTACTGTTCGGCGCCTCATGGGCTATGGCCCGGGTGCAGTAAACTTGAAGAAGCAGGTCAGGAAATGCCCCTCCCTGGTTATTACATTAAAGTCTCTCTCTCTCTCTCTCTCTCTCTCTCTCTCTCTCTCTCTCTCTCTCTCTCTCTCTCTCTCTCTCTCTCTCTCTCTCTCTCACACACACACACACACACACACACATACTCATTCATACTCCCAGATTCTAAGCTGGAGGGAAATATCCTGGCTAAAGAAAAAGCCTCATCTCCAGTGGGAATGGAGCCTGAAATGAATGCTATCCTCAAAATTTAATTTCTATGCACTTCATAGGAATGACGTTAACAACAATGTCCGCGTGACGGGGTGGAATTCGGCACTTGCAGCCTCTAGATGTGCCTGACAAACAGATACGCAAATTAAATTTTGCGACGTTGTAACTTATTTACAAAATATCATTAATCTCAAGATAGAGGGGTTTAGCAACTAAACAGAGCGATCGTATGTATTGCATGGAGTATAGGTGACGTAACTGTGGCGAACACTATTCTCCCCTTCTCTCTACAACAGCCGGTTCTGCTGCAACTGTTCCATTTATTCCCTGCATAAAACTAGTTATTGAACAGCTAAATAACTTTATTAAGATCTATGTATCCCAAAATAAAAATAGTGAATCTCATAGGGTATGTGACACCATTCGACGTACATTAAAGGGTAAAACAAAATCATATACCAGAGACTTCAGGCCGGCTTCAGTGACTTACCAAGTGCTCTACATAACCCACCAGACAATCAAAAAAAAAAAAAAAAAAACCAACAGTAATATTTATAAGACAATGTAAACTTTTTGAAGTATTGTAAAATATAAATGTAACCATTTTGTATTTTACCAATGTGTAAATAACTATTTTATGTAGAATTAGTAAGGTCGCTATATAACCATGGTGTTAAAGCGACCCAAAATAAATTATATAGCAAAAAAAAAAAATAATCATATACGCAAATTAAGTTTTAAAAAACGATGTCTGTTGCTGTGTTCACTTACGGGAGTGAAAATTGCACAATAAAACGCTCTGATAGAAGAAGAATCAAACTATTAGGTATGCGCTTTTACGTACAGTGGCGGGATTTATTGTTTTAGATAAGCATCGAAGTGAAATATAATTTAATGGGAACACAATCTGATGTGTTCCATTCACATGACTTTCTTTAGATCTCTGTAAAAAATTATTGTTAAAAAGCTTATTCTTCTGTCTACTTCATGATAATCGAGATAAGCGTTAGCAGAAATTGTCATTATTTGGTTTCTTGTAAATAGAAGGGCAAAAATCTAATGTGTTCCTTTCACGTGATGTCTTCTAGCTGTGCAGTAAACAAATATTTTATTCAAAACATTAATCTGTTATTACATTATGCTAATCTAGATAAACATAAGCAGAATCAGTCTTATTACTAGCTTCCTTGTAAGTAGAAGGGAAATAAGAAAATGATATGCTAAAAGTCGGTCGCTAAGTGAAACAATTGAAATTCCAATCTCTTGTCTTGCTAGGAGTGAACAAACAATAAACGACAAGAAAGATGTCTTCCCATTTGAGAAAAGTTTAAGTGGCTAAAATTGAAACCAATAATCCGGAATGTCTCGAAAACATTTACTCTACAAAAAAATGTATATGACATAAATTGTGTATTTTAATGAGATCTATATTTTTGTGTGGTAAGTTTTTGTATATCTCTTATGGTTTGCCAGCTATACACAAGTCATCCAGAATGAAGAGGTCTTCAGAGGCAATTCCCAGAAAATTCATGATATACATTTTTTTTTTTTGTAGTTTAACGTCCTTTAACCTGGTTTGGTCATATCGGACGATGAATTGATGATATGATGCTCAAATGATCTCGGGGTCCATGAAGCTTAAAGTTACTCGACATTCGTCTTCTCAGGATAAGGGAAAACCCCGAAAAAAACCGTACCCGGGTAACTCAGCCTAAGCGAGATTCGAACTCACGACCTTTTGAACATGAGGCAGACATGTTACCACCACGCTACCCAGGCGGGCAGATATACATTTCTCTACATCGCTGTAACAAACTGTTGTTAAAAAGCTTATGTTTCTATCTACCTCATGCTAATCGAGATAAACAAGCGCAGAAATGCTTTCTTGTAAGTAAGGGAAAAATATGAGAATACTCTGGCTAAAACGAAAGTCAAATCTTTTTAAAGCTGGTTGACATGTGGATAAAATCCGTTTCTAAACATTGCTAGGGCTGTCTCAAAAATGTACCGACATAAAATATGTGTTTAAACGAAATCTACGATTTTGTGTAGTACGCTTTTGCCTACTTCTTGCGGTTTACTAGTAATGCAAAATCCAGCAACATTCATTCAGGATGAGGAGGTCTTCAGAGGTTATTCCCGGAAAATTCAAGAATTACGTTTTATTTGCCGTATAAATGTCTTTAATATACGGTAATTTAATCAAAATCGTTAGTCGTTTTGAGAAGATCATGTAAATATGAAAGTTTTTCCATGTAAAGGGTAGTTTAGGGTGAGGGATTTTTCTCAAAATCTTCGTGTCGTATCCTTTGAAAACACTAAACTAAAATATCAAGTTTGGTATTTTAACGACTTTTCATTTTTGACTTGTTTTCACAGACACATGAGCTGTAGGACAGAAACTCACTGACTTAACCACCCTGCTACTCTAGGTGTCCCTTTAGGACTACCTTCTAGTGGGATCGGTGAAACGCATCCCAGCATTTTTCTAAAAATACTTTACTAGAAAGTATTTTAATTAAACAATTAAGAAACCTTGTTGAACGTTTCCAATGCTAAATATACATTCGTTTTATACTGATACGGCGTAATCCTAATCTGTCTGCCTTTGAAGCAGGGTATCTTTCGTCTTCCTTGGAGTCGGTCTGAATTAGCGCCTGTGAAATACTTTATAAACGAGTCTCTACATACCTCTTTGAAGTTCTATGATGCGCCGGTTATGCTCATCCATGTAGAACACACAGCTTTGACTCTCATTGAGGGGAGAAAAAATGACTGGTGTATGTCACACTAGGTAGACTCACGAACAGAAGTACTTCACTTAAGATACTTCAGAACTAATATTTTTATTCACTTTTGCTACTTGTTGAGACACTAATCCTACGAGTGACTCCCGACATAATAGTTCCTGAAGACGTAAAATATATGTTAATAACTAGTGCTATTTCCTTCTGGTTACTAAGTTCTCGTTTTCTACGGTCATCGATCATTACCGCGTACTTCCCTATTACGTGACATATCAACTCATGCGATGACTGCAATGTTTCGCGTTAGAATATCACATACTTGAGCACCAACACTGCCGCATCCACGTACGTACAGCATGCAGCCTACAGCGTACAGCATCAAAAAGGAATCTTAATTTCTTGTGTGCGCACCGCTTATATACCTAAAATATCCAATCTTAGAGTTCATCTCTGCTTGGTTGAAAAGAAACGCGAAAATAACGTTGTCACGTGATTAATTTTGGAAGTTCTTTGTATTAGACTCACGTGACCGCTCTTTATAATGCAAAAGTCCCGAGCTGCTAACTTTTAGGGAAAAGACCTGTGGCTGTAAAACTCCCTGTTACTTATGCCTCTAATGTGCTAACACCTTGCTCTTACAAAAGCATTTGTGTTGCTGGATTAACAAAAGAAGTAATCTTGGCATATACAATAGCAACTTCTCACCCTAATATTTTGTGTTCTGAAATCTGCCCAGTCTCGGCTACTGAAGCAGATATATTTCCTATGTTAAACCTGTGAAAAATAATAATTAAACTAATAAAATACAAAGCGTGCTAATATACTATTGCAAATGTCATCACTATTTACAGAGAACACTGCAAGGTCGTAGTCTCCCCTTCCCGCTCCTCCAACCTTCAGTGCATTTGATAATTTACATACAGAACCCATCTGCCTGTAATGATATCAAAACATGCAAGAATTGTTGCTCCTGTAACTAAGAGTGGCTCAGGTCATCGGAAACACTTTACCTTTGCAACAATTGCTCATCGTCAATAATGTTCACTTCTGTTTCTAGAGGTGCCAATCTTTGGGTTTATAATATTTTTGGATATTACATTAAATGTACACACATAAACTTATACTTCCAGGAGGATAGGTAATAATGCTAGATAAAGAAGTACTCACATGCTCTAGCTGGAAATTGACTCTGCGTTTTAAGGATAGAACTGAGATTTGTACGCCCTTAAGGCAATTTATGCTCTTCTTATTTGTGCTCATATAAAAACAATTAAATATGCTCAAAATAGCTATCCCTCAGTCACAAAGTTAAATACTGGTTTGAATATTTAACACCACGACTCAAAGTCCGCCCTACCTTAAACTATAGTAAAACAGAAAACAAATGGTAATGGGGTTGTACTGCCATCTATCCATAGATAATGAAAGCAGATAAACTGGGCGGCATCCTAATGTCATATACCCAGCTCGTGTATATAGAGAAATATGATTGCTTGGCACTAAGGCCTCTGTGAACACGTGATGAAGTAAGATGATGTGGTACAGCGATGAGACTTAGAAGGCTAACTGTTCACAAGACACCGAGCCATGGAGTATCTCCTGACAGATTCATTGCAGGGTCGTGCCGTGGCCGAATGTTTAGACCACTGTCCTCTCACCTAGACGTCCCGGGTTCGATCCCAAGCGACCACATGTGAGATTTTGGGTGGGTTTTCTCCGGGTTCACTGCTTTCCCCCGCCATCACATTCCACCGGTGCCCCATCTTCATTCCATGTATCATCAGTGTCATCGCCAGCGGTGCCGCAAGTACTAAAAGTGGGGTTAAACACTATCAAAAAAAAAAAAAAAAAAAGATTCATTGCAATATGCCCGCGTAGTTAAAGAGACGTAATAATAAACAAAATAACGTCCACCACGTCTACTTGCTCTCATTTACAGTACTTTCACTGTTTTTGCTCGAAACCCATTAAGGTAAACACTTTTTGCTGTTCCACAACCGTAACACTACCTCTAAAACAATTTCGATATATTTGACATCGTTTAACATCGTTGTCCCTCTGCGGTCATCGAACCCCGTTCTTTGGTTGTGGAGGTTTGCCCAACTCGTTCAGCACATAACAGTAATCGTATTAATCAGTAACCCTACAATCAGCGGTGTACTGTTCAAAATTCTCTTCATAGCGACAAAAATGTTCCTATCGCAATCCGATTAGCTTCTGTTGCAATATTACCGGCAAAACCAAACTTTGTATTCGCATTTCTGTTATTTTAAATGATTGACCGCAGAGAACGTGTAATTTGGCAAGCCTGTTAGAAATGAATCTTCATAGTCCGTGGCTTTGTTTTTACTTATTTATTTAATTTTTTATTAACACATTTTATAGTCGCTTTGACTATTAGGTCTTATCTTGACTGTAAATTTTACATTTACACCATAACCATCATGTGTTTTGATATTACTTTAGAAGTAAACATTAAAGCTTTAAGCCATTTTTACAGAAACTATCATAAGGGATATATCTCTGAGGTTATTTTTACTTTCTCTACACGTACTATGCATATAGTGTATATAGAAGGTATTGAATTGCACCCAAAAGTTCGATACATAGATTTCATCGCAAATACCTGTTTTGGGAACTCCTAAATCTGAAAAAAGCATTTTTAGAAGCATAGCTCAAAAACGAAAAGTCCGTTAATTACCAAACTTGATATTTAAGTTCAGTATCTTCCAAGGATGCGACAGGAAGATTTTGAGGAAAATCCCCACACCCCAAACTACCCTTTATATGGAAAAATTTTCGAAAATTTTTATTTTCTCAAAAATGTCTGTAACGATTTTGATTAAAATACCATATATTTAAGATATTTACACGACAAATAAAATATATATCTTGAACTTTCTAGAAATAGCCTTTGAAGACCTCTGCTGTGGATGTATTTTGCTGGATTTTGCATAACTAGTAAACCATAAGAGATAGACTAATTTTTACTACACAAAATATGTAGAGCTCGTTAAAACACACAATTTATGTCGTGTACTTTTTTTTCGTGAAGTTGACCATTTTTGAGATATTCGTTGTTATTGGTTTCAGTTTTAAAATACTTAAAACGTTTTACATACGGAAATTTATCAACTCCTGTCAATGGCAAGAAACGGATTTCAACCACATGGCAACCATATTTTAAAACATTTGACTGTCATTTTAGTCTAGTGTATTCCCTTATTTTCCTCCTACTTAATAAGGAACTAAGTAATAAGACCGTTTCTGCTGTTTATCTCCATTAGCATGAAGTAAACAGAGGAATAAGCTTATTAACAATAATTTATTTTGTCACAGAGATGTAGAGAAAGTCGTATGAATAGAATATATCAGATTTTTATAGCATAAATAGGTTTTGTTATGACATCAGCTAGATAAGAATATATTTGAAATGAAGTTGACTTTCAAAAATAAGTTACCAAAGATTAATATGATATTTAATTTTTATGATATTTTATTATTACTGTTGTTTGGTGTATTGGTTACCGTTCTAATACCGAAGGTTGTGGGTTCAAACCCGGTGGAGGGTGATGGATCTTTTCGGAACGTAAATAACTTTAGCATGGCTTCCTTTGTAAGGGAAAAAAGCCGTTGGTCCCGTGTATAGTTTATTTGCACGTAAAGGAACTCCATATCTTGAGAGAAAATGTTCCTGTTCTAAATTTGCCTTGTTTTACATCCGCAAGTCGTGATTTTGTCCTGTTATGCCATCTATGGGCTTTGAGTTAATCCTTCGTCACCTTTTTCACATAGTGGCGCACTCGCGAGCTAGAAATCCATAACAATATCTCAAATACGCCGACATGGCGTCATGTATGGTGGAACTTCATGTATGGCGGATACACATACGTTATTATTGTTGTTACAGTATATATTGTGCTTGCAAATAGACGTGAATACTGTCAACATGATGCCCAATAGCATGAACTGATGCTGAGGTCGGCCGACAATTTGCAACTACATAACCAGCACCATGATAACGTGAGTATCGCTCCTCGTGAGGCATACCGGAGATAAAAATAGACTAAACAATGCCACGAGTAAATTACAAGGAAAAGTCTTGCACAGGTAAACACCATAAGTGATAACATTTTTGGGTGGAATACAATACTTTCTCTACAAACTACACGTAGTAGAGAAAGTAAAAAATGATTTTGTCATTTTGTATCCCTATATGAAACTATATTAAAGTTGAGAATAAGTATTCATTCATTCGTACTTTTGATGAAGAGAAAGCCCACTATAGAGTATTATAATTATACATTAAAAATGTGTGTTCCATTTTGATGTGTTCCATTCACATGACTTTCTCTACATCTCTGCATCAAATTGTTCTTAGAAAGCTTATATTGTTAATTACTTCATGCTAATCGAGAAAAAATTAGCAGAAATAGTCTTACTATTTGTTTCCTTGTAAGTAGCAACGAAAGTTAAAGGTTGCTAGTCAAAAACTGGTTGCAATGTGACTGAAGTTCCTTTGTTTGTATGCACAGGAGTTGACAAATTCCTGTATGAGAAAAATATAAGTTTTTTAAAGCTGAAACCAATAACAAGAAATATCTGAAAAAACGATCAACACCACGAAAATAATGTATGTAACACAAATTGTGTGTTTTAATGTGCTCTACAGTTTTTGTGTGGTAAGCGTTTGTCCATCTCTTACGGTTTAGCAGTTATGCAAACTTCCGTAAAAGTCAGCCAGAATAAAGTGGTCCTCAGAGGCTATTCCCAGAAAATTCAAGATATACATTTTATTTTTCATGTAAATATCTTTAATATACGATATTTTATTCAAAATCTATAGAGCCATTTTTGAGAAAATCAAAAATTTCGAAAAAAAGTTCCATGTTGGGGGAGGGGGGATTTTCTTGAAAATCTTCGTGTTGCATCCTTGGAAGGTACCAAACTTAAATACCAAGTTTGGTATTCAACGATCGTTTCGTTTTTGAGCTATGCTGTCTACAGACACACACACACACATGGACTTTTTGTAAAAATTTTTTTTTTTATTCAGGGGGACCCAAAACATGTATTTCCGGTGAAATCTCGGTATCGAATTTTTGAGTGGAATGCATTGCATTCTCTACACACTATGTACATAGTACGGGAAGAGAAAATAAAAATTAGCAGAAAGTTTTAAGGTTAGAGTTTAATATATAGACGTTTTGAGAATGGCGCACTTAATGTAGTGTTTGTAAGTCAAAGCTCCCGAGGTGAGTCTCTCATCAGCCTCAGTTCTCTTCCAAGCAGGACCTGACGGGCTGTAAATTATAATATGATCATTATACTGCCGTCTAACAAGCGTAGCGGCTTAAAATTCAATTTGTGGAGGGTATATATGCGTAGCGTCTCGGCGCATACAGAGAATTCATAATTAATTTAACCGGCACATAGATCACGTGTTCATCTTATTACCGCCGTCACTGTCTCATTAGGTTCTCAATGGACAAGACGGGGGCACAGCCAGCTCTTTTAAAAAGAGGCCGGAACACACGCCAAACAAAAGCTTCGTGTGAGAAAGGCGTTGCTAATAAACACGTCATGGCTGCCACCTTTTTCCCCTCCAAAAATCTGCTTTAAACAGCTAGTATTTCAGCAATTGTTTCTCAAACTGTACACTTTCCGATAATTGTGTTCTTCTTTGTCCTTAAAGTTGGCATTTTGATCGTTATAGTTTATATTTACAATCTGTCCTCGGTGGTGTAATGGTTACCATGCTAGCTTCATATTCGCAAGGTCGCGGGTTCAAATCCGGCGGAGAATGATACATTTTTTCGGGCGTAAAAATCCTTAGTTGGTCCCGTGTTGTAGATTTACGGCACGTAAAAGAACCTCTGGCCTGACAAAGAGGCCTCTGAGAAAAATTAAGCGGTCTTTCACGCCCAGTATAGAATGGGAGCGTCCTAAATAAAACTCTATTTCCATATACTCTCCCTCCATCTGCCCATCACGTTTTAAAAAAAAACCTGTGTTCCATTCACATGGCGTTCTCTACGTCTCTGTAACAAATTATTGTTTATAAGCTTATTCATCCATCTTCTTCACGCTAATCGAGATAAAATTACTAGAAACGGCCTTATTACTTATTTCCTTACATTTACAAGGGAATACATTAGGCTAAACCGACAGTGAAGTGTTTTAAAATGAGATTACTGTGGGATTGAAATCCATTTCTTTGTGTGATAAGGAGTTGACAGATTACCATATGAGAAAAGTGAAAATGAAACCAATAACAAGGGACATCTCGAAAACGGCCAACTCCACGAACAAAATATATGACATAGACTGTTTGTTTTAAGGAGATCTACATTTTTATGTAGCAAGTTTTTTCCTATCTATTACGGTTTACCATTTAAGCAAACGCCAGTCATCCAGAATGAAGAGGTCTTCAAAGGTTATTTCCAGAAAATTCAAGATATACATTTTGTCATGTAAATGTCTTAAATATAAGATATTTTAATTAAAATCCTTAGAGCCATTTTTGAGAAAAGAAAAATTTTTGAATTTTTTTCAAGTAAAAGGAAGTTGAGGTGGGGGATTTTCTTGAAAATCTTTGTATCGCATCTTCAAGTTTGGTATTTAATGGACTTTTCGTTTTCGAGCTATGCTGCCCACAGACCCACATACACACACATACACACGACCCACACGGACATGTTTCTAAAAATGTTTTTTTTTAGATTCAGGGGGTCCCAAAACATATATTTCCGATGAAATCTCGGTATCTAATTTTTTGGGGCAATACAATACCTTTTCTATACACTGTGTACACAGTACTTGTAGAGAAAGTAAAAATCTTATGTGTTCCATTCCCGGGATTTTCTCTACAAATGTACAGATTATTTAAAATCTTTATTTTTTGAAGATATTGAATTTGAATGCAAAGTTTGGTGGTTTACCAACTTTGCATTTCTTCGTTATGCTGTTCTAAATAGAAACACAGAAATATCACATGGAATTTTTTCTTAAAATGTTTTTTTTTTTTTTTCATTTACGGAGTCTCAAATATGTGTTTCCAGTAATACATCGGCATATTGAATTTTTTGGTGGAATGCCGCACTTTCTTTACTTATTACAGGTATGCACTAGAGAAAGTAATATTTAGTAGGGTAGACAGAAACCACCAAAATGTAGCATATCAGATTTTTTAAAATTTTTAGAAGTTTAATGTTCTTTATCAGTCGTATGGACGGAGAATGAACGAAATGAATGAAATGTTGCTAAAGTGGGCCCGGCATTCCTTGAGATTTCGATTATCAGTAGATATAAAGGAAACCCCGGAAGAAAGCTTCACCCACACAACTCACTCTAACCGAAACTGGAAGTCGAGAATTCTGAGTCCTGCTCTAAGAGGATTTGAGAAAGATTGTTTACTATTGCAAACAATTTTCATCAACAATCTAAATTCTTTAACCTTTTTATTGCCAATCACAATCGAATCGTGTTGCCGTTTTCATACGTTTTAACTTTTTCCAGCGGGAAAGTCTGTGTACTTTCCATACCATAGCCATAAAGGAAGGCTTTCTGGAGCTTTGGCTTTACACTTCTAAGCGCTAAATTAGCTCCAAATTTAATTTATCTAGCCGATGTTTATGTTGGTTAAAAAATAGCGTCTTCTAGCTAAAGACTATGAACTGCAGAGGAAGTAAGAGCTGCAGTTCGCGGTGTGTTAGAAGAAACCGAGCGGTTCTTGAATTTTCAGGCCTTGATGAAAACGTTTCTGACATCGACGTTAGAGAGGAGGATAGATATATACTCTAGCCTCAGTAATGAAAGTCATCAGATAACAACGGCCCTCGTACGCATGTAAATAATCAGTGTGGTCATCAAAATGGATTTACGGAAGTGTAACATTTGGCTACGCAACAATACAAGTGCTAAATGCACAACAATATATATTACATCTGTATCCTATTACTTTATACCATTCTCATTATTAATTGTGTTACGCATTTGAGTGTGTGTGTGTTTATGGTGATTTTTTTCCATTGCAGGTTACATGAATTCATTTTTTGAATTTTAAAAATAAAACGTCAGATCATAACAGATTGCTGTGTTAGTAAAGAAATATCTGTTCTTTCATTTCGTTAGCCTAAACTTTCTGTATAGTAAGGTTTTGTATGCCTAATTATTGACTTTTTACTGTATTTAAATGTTTTCTTTTGTCTATAATGATTTTTATTAAATATTGACCGGATCTCGCATCTGTATTATACAGTACATAAACGGTTTTGCTAAAAATAGAAAAAATATTCAGCTCTCTATGCCATTTGGTACTCAGTTTATTTAAAACCCTGCATTCCGCTCCAACATTTCTTGACACTTTTCAGACAGAATTCTGTTATCCGGGCAAGCACTAAAAGGGTTAAAGTCATTCTCCTCAACCAGGTAAAATAAAATAGTATGGAAATTATTAAATGTCCTGATTTTCCTGTAATCTTGCAACAGCCTCGAAATGCTGTGGGGGTCTGAGCATCAGAGCATTTGTGAAAATGAGAAAGCTGAACACCATCTAAAAGGGTAACGAGATACCCTATGCTGACTCTGAGTTCTGGTAAAATTGTACAGGTTCTGCCAAAACCTCGGTAAAACATGAATTCGAGAGAAACGCCAGTTCAGGAGGCAAAGTTATCCTGGAAAAAGACAAGTCAGGAAACTGATTTTAAATCAAGGCAACGCTATTTCCTAAACTGTCCTGAGTTTGGATAGAAAAGGAATAAGGAAATTAGTTGCACTGATATCTGAACGTGGTTATTTCAGGAAACGTTTACGATAATTAGAAATCTACAAAGATTAAGCCATCCTTGTAAGAAAGAGAGTCTTTCTATTACCGCGTAGATCTAGGAAACGATGATGTTTGATCTAAAATACTCTAACCTGTTTGCCCACGAAACTCCAACAAACCTTGTCATTATCTGTCTGTCTTCTGTATTTACAAACACTTAACTTGTGAGAAAGAAAGTTGCCAGCAGAAAATAATGTGACATTTTTAACTATTGGACAAATTAGACGCCCTTCAAGAAGGACTCAGGGCTGAAAGGCTATACGAACTAATGACCTAGGTATCAAGGCTTCAAACTCCAGAATCGCCCTTGCTCTGCACGTACGTGATTACTTACACGGCAAAGAATCTAGGCTAATTATACTTCGCAGTGAGATAAAACTTAATAACGTGTATCAAAAAGTCACGCTATGAAACAATTGCTTGCGTGACATAACCTTGCAAAGTGTCACATTTTACGTGGTTTTGTTTTGTCTGCTTCATTTACGTGAAAAATATATCCTTGTCCTGGGGTCGATCGATTGCAAGCGCTTGCGTTTTTCAGCTGTTTGTATGAAACAGTTCGCCTTAAAGCAATGACTGTCGCTTCGCTTTTGATTATTGCATTGCTGCATGATGAGAAATTTAAATACGTTTGTGTTTCTTTCCTTGTTTCTTGTGTATGATGCAGAAGTAGAAGGAAATAAATATAATCTTGTTTTGTAAGCTAGTTTCAAACTGCTTAGTAAGAGTCTAAGGAAGAAAAGAGTTACTGAAGATCTACGAAGAAGGATCCCAGAGTAATTCATAGTAATACTGTGACTGAGAGATTTTGATGAATAAGTTGTAACAATTATATTTTTGCCCGTGAAAATCATAGTACAAGTTTATAAGAATATTTCAGGCGGGCAAGGATTTGCATTATTAATAATCAGAGCTAAGAAGTTGGTACCAATTTCCTTATGCAGAGTAAGAGCGGCCAGACTTGACATTGCCATGCGGCGCTACTTGCGTGAGCAAAAGTCAACGTAGAGTGCAACCCATTACTGCAAAACAGGTATCACTGCATAAATCAGTAGGAGGGAGATCGTTTGAATAACATCTTGTTCTGCTAAAATGTGAGCAAAATTAATTTGTTTTACAACCATAGTAAGTTTTCTAGCAATGTTTTTATTTAGAAACCGATGGCAATTCTAGTGTAAAAACTGCCAAACGTCTAGTAACAGAACAGCTTCAAAGAAACATATTATTGATTGAAATTTTGTTCAAAAAGCTGAGCCATCACACTGTTACAGCCCAGAAGTATGGAGCTGATTGAATCTGTGCGGCATGTAGAAGAACTGTTAAAACGGATTTACCAATCCACAAGCACCCTACCTAAAATAACATGAACATGAAAAGTGTAATTGAAAAGAATGCAGGGTTCAGTGTGATGATACAAGCTGCACTTTTAGATCCCAACAGATGCTATTTGCTTGGTGATACTGATACATTATGCTAAATGGAACGAACTTTTTCGAATTACAAATCTTGTTTGTTGGAACGTAGAATGTGGTTTTCATTTGAAAGGTTGCAGAAGTACATATGTTTTCAGTAATACGGCTGCAGATCGTAAATATTTAGTTTAATTACTGCTTTGGTTTTTACATAGTAAAAGTCTTACAATATTTAGGAAATTTATTTTATTAATTGGACATTATTTTAGATTCGATCAGTAAATATTAAAATCGTGTTATAACTGCATGACTGTTTTCATAATGTTCATAAGTAAAGATGAAAATCAGTCAGTGTCAGCCTTATATATGTAACAATTTGTATGTAGTACATGATAATGATCCATATAGGTGTGCTTTTACGAATGTCGCATAAGTAATTTTTGTTCTCTGGAAACAGTACGTACTGTTTACTTGACAACAGCTTTGTTTACCTCTCCACCGTGCATTTTTATCAATGACTTGTTTTGATGCGGCGAGCTGGTCGGTCGCAACCTATATGGCGGGACGGCAAACGATACAAACTTCCAATCTCTGCTAATAATATTGTCCCTCTCAATATTGTCCGGTCTTCATGGTCGCACTCGCTAAAGTGCCTCGCTTTGTGCTTCATGGCGCAGGGGATCGTGGGTTCAAGTCCCGCCTTAGGTATGGGTGTTTCTGTGTTTGTAAATGTGCATATGTGTGTGTATTAGAATCAAAAGGCAAAACGGTAATCAAATAGAAAAACAAAGGCGCAGGGAATCGTGCATTCAAATCCCGCCTTGGACATGGTTGTTTATATGTTTGTGAAATGTGTATATGTATGTGCATGTGTATCGGAAGAAAATCAAACAGAAAAAAACAGTAACTGTTAGGAAAATGGAACAAGGATATACAGCGCCGGAGTCCCGACCAAACTCCGGAACTGTATTAAAAAAACTGACGCAGCAACACAAATGGTCCAACAGTTTTTTAAACCGGCGTCGGCGGGCTAGAGCTAGGATTAGCTGACTCTCCTGCGCTCAATAGCATAAGCAGACAAAATTTAAACCCGTAGTATTTTTACTTTCTCTAGCACGTGTGTACACACTATGCACATAGTAGCTAGAGAAGATATTTTATTCCAACCAAAGATTCGATGTCGAGATTTCACAGAAATATGTTTTGAGGTCTCCTGAGTCCGAAAAAAGCAATTTTAGAAAAAGGTTCGTGTGTGTCTGTGGACATCATAACTCAAAAATGAAAAGTACGTAAAATACCTAAATAAGTATTTAGGTTTAGTATATATCAAGGTTGCGATACGAATATTTAAACATAAAATCCCCCCAACTACACTTTACATGAAACTTTTTTCGAAATTTGTGATTTTCTCAAAGATTGTTCTTTCGATTTTGTTTAAAATATCATATGTTAAACAAATTTACATCACAAATAATATGTAGACCCTGAACTCTCTGGAAATAGGCTCTCAAGACCTCGATATTCTGGATACATTTTCATGAATTTTCCATGACTGCTAAACCATTAGAGATGGAGAAAAACTTACCACACAAAAACGTAGTTCTCCCTAAAACAGATAATTTATGTCGTATATGCTTTTTAATTTCTCTACACGTACTATGTATGTAGTGTATACAGAAGGTATTGCATTCCATCCAAAATTTTGATATTGAGATTTCATCGAAAATATATGTTTTGGGTCCCCCTGAATCCAAAAAAAAGCATTTTTGGAAAAACGTCCCTGTGTGCGCGCGTGTGTGTGTCTGTGTGCGTTTGTGTCTGTGTGTGTGTCTGTCTGTGGAGAGCATAGCTCAAAAACGAAAAGACCGTTAAATACCAAACTTGTTATTTAAGTTGGCATCTTCCAAGAATGCGACACGAAGGTTTTCAAGAAAATCCCCCACCCCAAACTACCCTTTAAATGGAAAAAAAATTCTAAAATTTTGATTTTCTAAAAAATGCTCTAACGATTTTGATTAAAATATCTGATATTTAAGATATTTACATGCCAACTAAAATGTACATCTTGAATTTTCTTAGAATAGTCTCTAAAGACCTCTTTATTCCGGATGATTTTTATTGAATTTTGTATAACTGGTAAACTGGTAAGAGATAGACAAAAACTTACTATACAAAAAATGTAGATCACGATGAAACACACATTTTATGTCACATACATTTTTTCTGGAGTTGGCCGTTTTCGAGATATTCCTTGTTATTGGTTTCAGCTTTAAAAATATCTTTGTTTTTCATTCAGGAATTTGTTAACTCCTATCCATACAAACAAAGGAACTTCAGTTCATAGCAACCAACTTTTGACTATCACTTTAGTCTAAGGTACTCCCTTATTTCACTTCTACTTACAAGGAAGCAAGTAATAAGACTATTTCTGCTAATCTTTTCTCGATTATATATTTTTATATATACATTTTTCTTGTGGAGTTGATCGTTTTTTTAGTTATTCCTTGTTTTAGATTTCACCTTTAAAAAACTTATACTTTTCTCATACAGGAATTTCTCAACTCCTGTCCATACAAACAAAGGAGCTACAGTTACATAGCAACCAGCTTTGACTATCACTTTAACCTATAGTACTACCTTATTTCTCTTCTGTTTACAAGGAAACAAGTAATAAAACCAGTTCTGCTAATGTCTGCATGAAGTAAATGGAAGCATAAGCTTTTTAACAATACTTTCTTGCAGAGCTGTAGAGAAAGTCATATGAATGGAAAACACATTAGATTTTTTAATGTATTTATTTAAGGTCACTTTATAACAACAAAAACCATCAGTGACCACAATATTCTTACATATCAAGACCAATGAATAGATATACAAAACTTAAAACAAATATATTACAACTGCGGTCATAAACTTAGCTATTTGAACTTTGGTAACAGTAAAATACAGGCTTACTACAAAAGAAATAGACAACTTCAACTGCCTGTAAAACAAAAACTATTAGAGATAGCAACCTAATTATTCTGGAGGTATGTTGAGAAACTCTCAAAGTTTTGTTTGTTACTATTGCTGTAGTGTTTTGTTTGTTGTTACAGAAGCTGAAATTGCGGAAAATCCTGTGGAAAAGGCATATTGCGTGTTGGAATTTGCTAGAACGCAATCAGCAACTGTTGTCCAACGACATTTTAGAACATGTTACCACAAAACGCCACCGACTAGACAGTCAATCTACGACTGGTATAGAAAATTCGAGACAACGGGATGTTTGTGCAAAGGGAAGAGCTCGGGAAGACCAAGAGTTTCGGAAGAAAACGTTGAACGTGTTCGTTCTGCCTACATAAGAAGCCCACAGAAATCGACATCTAGGGCAAGCATGCAATTACAAATTCCACAGCAAACTGTATGGAAAATCTTGCGGAAGCGACTGCACATGATGCCTTACAGTTTACAGATGTTGCAGTTTCTGAGTGAAGAAGATAAGGTCATACAGCGTGACTTTTGTATCGACATGTTGCGACATGATGAAGACGATGCTGGTTTTTGTGAGCGCATCATTTCAGTTTTGTGGTAACGTGTTCTAAAATGTCGTTGGACAACAGTTGCTAATTGCGTTCTAGCAAATTCCAACACGCAATATGCCTTTTCCACAGGATTTTCCGCCATTTCAGCTTCTGCAACAACAAACAAAATACTACAGCGTTACCAATAGTAACAAACAAAACTTTGAGAGTTTCTCAACTTACCTCCAAAATAATTAGGTTGCTATCTCTAATAGTTTTTGTTTTACAGGCAGTTGAAGTTGTCTATTTCTTTTGTAGTAACCCTGTATAATAACTCCATGGCACGACATCTCACAAGGAGACAAATTCGAACATGTGTCGGAGGCCGCCGCGTCCCCCTTCTCCGTCCATGACAGACGACATGAATGGGGTACAGTATTGGAGGGTGAGAACGTGGTCAGCGCCTAGAACCCCGGTTAATGCGGTCCTCATGACCTGGAGCCGCTACTTCTTCATCGAGTAGTTCCTCAATTGCCCCCCCCCAGGGACCTCACGAGGCTGAGTGCACCTCGGAACTGTCTTCCGCTTGGTAAGCAGCTGCGCTACCACCGCGTTAAGGAGACTACCAATAGTGAAACACAGTACATGTAAATTGGTAAAATATTATATAAGTATCAAACTCTGTCAATTAAATTATCTACATTATATAAAAGACGACATTTGTAATATCTCAATTAACTTGATAACTTTTCTGCAGCCTTCGGTGATATTAAAAATGGAATACAGATCACTCTTGAGGTTTAAGTTCCTAAAGTAGGACACTCGAGGTTAAGGTGAGATGTTGATACGACTTCTCGGGCTGAACATTTCGGGCAAGGATCTTTGGTTGTTTTCTTCATCAGATAACCATGGCTGAGATTGAAGTGACCGATGCGCAACCTGGTAAGCAGCACTTTATTGTTATGTAAATTAAAATTTACATTTTAATAGAGTTACAAGTCAATGCCTCTTCACTATATGTATCAAACTCTGTCATCCATCCCTCTATGCTCCTTTACCGTTACGCTGGCCGTTACTGATGGCAAAGTCGCCTCTTGATGCGTCATTACATGCACCCGCTGTGGCGTCATAACTAATTGGTAGCGTCGCTGTTCAGACCACTACAACTTGTTGGTGGGTGTTCGGTCAGCGATCCCTTCGTCACAATCTGTTTTACAAAGGACGCAAATAATAGCAAGGGCAGAAAACTATACATATAAGCCTGCACTCTTTCTCTAAGTACAAGTCTATAGGCTGAAAACGAATGTTCAACAATGTAATTAATATTGGGGACAAAGATAAAAATAGGAACTTCTTAAGCTCTTAAGTATTTAATCCCGAGAGTCTAACAATGCATCGTAATAAGATTTAGCATTGTTGCATGTACAACAAATATAAAACTTCCGAGGCCTACAAAATACTCAGGCCATGCTACGGCATTGTCACGTGACCAGCTTAGTCTCTGTTGAGTATTGCAGCACTAAAAGCATGTGTGATGTGTTTATTCTAAAAGTGGAACATTTTGGCCATTAATTACCTAATTATCATTTTTCAGTGTCGTAACATATAATTGCTTTGTTACTTAATGTACAGAGTGCATTGTCCGTGTGTGAATTTGGCGGTTCATAACGGCCGCTTGCATTGCTTCTGGAGTAGATTACTTGAAAAATGTTCACTTTAATGTCCCATCCAACAAACAAAGTTGTCAGTGTTTTTTTTTCCTACAAATGCGTATATAGTTGCATATAAATACTGTAAATAAACAAAGGATTTAAAAGACGATTTAAACACATTTATATTTTGTTTTAAGTAGAGTTATTACTTTTTGGGGAATTGTTACAAAATACGCCACCTACGTCCTTGGATTTTCGAGAACAGGTGACAAAGAGAGATCCAGCATTCTTAAGGGTTTCCTAGCGCCATATACCAATCACCATCTCTACATCTTAAAACGCAGAAACAGATGAGATAAAACAGAGAAAGGAAATGATAGGAGAGGAACTATTCCAGCATTCGTCAACCGACTAGGGAAACCATAAAAAAAACCCATGGTGGCTGAGCCTGCAACATCCCTCACACGTTATCGCAGAATCATTTTGTTTTGTCTCTACCTTAGCAAGCGTTAGAGAAAGTAAAAATAAGGCAGAATATAAACTGAAAATGCTCTAAAATGACTTAAGTATGTTTCAAAACATGAATCATGCCGCAAATGCTTATTCTTGTAGAGAATGGTAACACTGAATATCACTCAGCAGAGAGGTTATGAATATAAAGAAGCCTTATATAAGAAAAGAAGCTGTCGTCATACCCCGCTGTGGGGGGAAAATGTTAGCCAATCACACGCCGGGCTGTCACAATCTACCTGCTGGGTCGTGGGCCAGAAATAAATGAGATTCTTTTGTCAAATAATAGCAAGGAAAGAGGGCCTTAGAAACTGTATCACGACCCTTTCAGCCATCTTAATTAAGTAGGTGCTGCAAATTCTGTCTAGCATTAAGTGCTCAAACTTTTATCTTACGCTAAATTATTTTATTTCTCTGTGGAATTCAGCGTATAGTATACGCTTGGTTGAATTAGTTTTAAGTGCGTTCGCTACTGCAGAGCATTTCTTGGCGTATTGCACCCTGTCTATAGGATTGAAAATAAAGCATAAATTCGGTGTGTATGAATTTGAAATTCTTCAAAGCATACAAAACTGTCATTCGATCTTTATAAGATCCAGCGAAAACAGTGAACATTCCAATGAAGTGAAATATCTCAGAAGGTAGCGTTTGCAAGCGTGTCTTGAGGTAACAAATATTTTAACCCTCCTAGCGATATTTCTGGAGGCTTTTAAAGTAATAGTTAATAATAAAATCGGATGTTATGTTTCTCACAACAGCCCACAGATTATAAAGGAAATCTAAAACACCTCGCTGTTTATATTAACGTGACAGTTTCCTCTTTGCTTTCAGATCTATGATTATTTCTGACAAAGCGGTTGTTTTGTTAACAATCAGGCTGTTTAAAGGCTGAAAATACTAAAACATTACAACAGAGAAAAACTCCTACTTGAAAATTACTACAAATTAACTGACTAGAAATTCTATGTATACATTTTCATAAAAAAGTTGATGATTAAAGCTTATATACAAAACTTTGCAACAATATTTAAAGGATTTTCAAATTTGACTATTTCGTTCATGACACGTGATCGTAGGAAGTCGCCAATCCAGTGCATTGGCGCGTAAAATTCCAACCAATCGGAACATATTATCTCTGCATTTTAATCGTCTTTTTATCACACCCAGAGCAATTGTTTTTCTAAATTTATCGCACCCAAGTGCATTTGTTTCTCTCATAATAATATCAGTGTGAAGTGATTATCCCGTACATAATGGCGGAAGTTCCAAAACGTTTTGGAGAAAGGTCTATTGCAGAAATAGACATATTAAATGAAAACTCAAAGCCGCAGAATACTAAAAACAACAGAGAGAGAGCTACAGAGACAGAGTGTGTGGAATCAGTTCAATGAATTCTGAAAGCAAGGAGGCCATGATTTATAATGTGGACATCAAGTTGCAGTGATTTTGGTGCAAATATACAAGACCAATGGGATTTTAGGAACATTATTATTCGTGTCCATACAGGCTAATCATTTGCTATTTTATTCACGAAATGGTCTTATTAAATACAACTCGAACTACAACTTTTTTCTAGATAAATTAAACTATAAAAGTTGGAGCACTCGTCATATTACTTATGGTAAATCTCAAGAATCCTGCAAATACCCAACCGTCTCTCTTGGTCGAGATCACTTAAATCGTTATGTGACACGATAAGAAAAATGTTATAGGAAAATGCCCCCAGAATAATCAAAGTTAATGAGTTAAGAAAGCCAAAGTTACAAGTTTAATCCTTTGTTCCTAAGTTCCACTATTAAATACAGTTCATAAAAGGCATTCAACTTGATAATCTCACATGTTACCTGGCTTGTCAAAGTGCGTCTTAGAGTTTAGAGACTTTTGTTTGAACATATGCGTTAAATTACTAATCGGAGAGAGAAGTATTTATAGAATGTAAATTCAAAAATCTAAGGTATACATTCACATAACTTTCTCTAATTATGTAGTTTATTTTTAATGTAGCTTCCACAAACATTTTTACATGGTTTATTACTTTTAGCACATGGTAGGTAGAGAAGGTATTGTATTCCACCCTAAAATTCTGTATCGAGACTTCACCGAAAATACCAAATTTGGTATTTAACGGTATTTTCGTTTTTGAGTTATGCTGCTCATAGACACACAGACACAAACACAGACATTTTTCTAAAAATACATTTTTTGGATTCAGAGGGTCTCAAAACATGCATTTCATGTGAAATCTCGTTTTCTAATTCTTTGGTGGAATACAATACCCTCTCTATACACTATATACATAGCTCGTGTAGAGAAAGTAATGATGTTTTCGGTTGTTATCAAGCCGAGTAACTCTTGTGCTTCTGGTTTTACACGACAATTATTTAGTGCTAGTATCAAACTCATGCGCATTTGAAAACAATTATTGCGAGATCGCTTGTCTTTATTGATGTATTTCAGAGCACAGGTGGAGGACACAACGGTCGGGCGTTAGGCCTTGGCCCGATTTCGGGCTTTAGCACAGCGGAGTTTTTTTTTTTTTTACTTTCTCGCATGTACAATATACATTACCCTAAGATTCGACACGAAGATTTCACCGGAAATAAATGTTTTGGTCCACCTAAATTCAAAAAAGAGCATTTTTATTTCATCTTCACGTATTAAGTACATAGTGTATACAGAAAATATTGTATTACACCTTAAAATTCCAGACTGAGATTTCACCGGAAATATATGTTTTGAAATCCACGGAATCCAAAAAAGAATTTTTAGAAAAGTGCAGGAGTGTGAATCTGTCAGTGTGTGTGCGCGTGTATGTGTGTGTCTGTGGGCAGAATAGCTCAAAAACGAAAAGTCCGTTAAATACTAATGGTATACTGATCTTTCAAGGATGCGAAACGAAGATTTTCAAGAAAAATTCCCCATTCCCTTTACATGGATAACTTTGATTTTCTCAAAAATGGCTCTAACGATTTTGATTAAAATATCGTATATGAAGGATATTTACTAGACAAATTAAATGCATATCTTGAATTTTCTGGGAATAGCCTCTGAAGGGATCTTTATTCTAGACGAATTTTGCATAACTAGTAAAACGTAAGAGAGAGACAAACTTACTTAACAAAAAATGTAGAGCTTGTGAAAAAAAAAAAAACACACACACACACAAATGTTTTATTTTTATATTTGGGATTAAAAATTTTCTTTTAAGGGTTTAGTTAAGTATTAAAGTTAATAAGGGAATTAAACCGATAGGAAGATAAATAAATATCCTTATTTAGTTGAATTTAAGTAAGAAGCAAATTAATTGTAATCAGTTTCGACCTGATAGGAAGATAAATAAATATCCTTATTTACGTTATTTTTGAGCTATCTCTGTGTTGTTTGTGTCACTTTTAAAATAATTATACTTTTCTCATACGAAAGTTTTCAACTCCTTACCATACAAAAAAAAAAAAAAAAAAAAATTCACTCACATTGCAACCAGCTTTTAAAACATTTGATTATCGCTTTAGCACATGTACTCCCTTATTTCTCTTTTACTTACAAGGCAGCAAGTAATAAGACCATTTATGATAATTTTCTTCTCGATTAGCATGAAGTAAAAGAAAGAACAAGACTTTTAATAATAATTTGTTGCAGAAATGTAGAGAAAGTCATGTGAATGGAACACATCATATTTTTAGAAAAGGGTCTTGTGTGCGTGTATGTGTGCGTGTGGCCAGCATAACCCAAAAGAAAAAGTCTAGTAACAGGAAAATTTGGTATTTATTTAAATGATAGCGCGCTGGAATGAACATTCATAATACAAATACAGAATGTTGAGTATTTATTTGCGTTTATAAGCCATTTATTCTCATGTCCGTTTTTTGCACTTGTTGAAGTGATATAGTTCACATTTTTGCCACTTAATTAGCAAACGCATTAATTTTGAGCTTGATGGTATTTTTAATTTATACATACTAAGTGGTAGAAGCCGTGTATCGCAAGTCCTATGACTGTGTGTTTGGTGCTGTTCGCCCACTGTCTGTTTATCATGGTATTCGCACTTGGTATTTAGGTTCAGTATCATCCAAGGAAGCGACACGAAGATTATCGGGAAAATCCCCTCATCCCCAACTATCTACCCTTTACATGGAACATTTTCCGAAAATGTTGGTTTTCTCAAGCATGGCTGCAACGATTTATTAAAATACCATATGATTGAGATATTTTCATGACAAGCAAAATGTATATCTTGAATTTTCTGGGAATAGTCTCTGGAGACCTCTTCATTCTGGATGACTTTTCTATAATCCGTAAGCTGAAAGATGTAGACAAAAACTTACTACACAAAAATATAAATCTCATTAAAACACATGATTTGCCATCTATATATGTATGTATATATATTTTTTTTTTTGGTTTGTTATTGGTCTCAGTTTTAACTACTTAAACTTTTATCAAACGGGAAGTCAACTTTCATTTCATAACTCTTTTGGTTTTCTCCAGGGAATGCAAAAGAGAACCAAAGCTTTTAAAATATTTACTATCGCTTTAGCTGAGTGTATTAATTTATACCCTTATTTATATTAAAAGAACTAACTAGTAAGGCTATCGCTGCTAAAGTTTATCTCCATTACTATTTAATAGAAGAATAAATGTGTGTAAGAATAGTTAGTTACAGAATAGATAGAGAAAAGCACGTGAGTGCAACACATCAGATTTTTACTTTCTCTAGCCCTGTATGTACAATGTACTTAGTGGATAAAGAAGGTATTGTATTCCACCCAAAACTTCGATACCGGAAATACATGTTTTAGGATCCCCTGAATCCAAATTAAGCATTTTCACTAAAAGGTCCTCTGCGTGTGTGTGTGTGTGTCTGTCTGTCTGTCTGTCTGTCTGTCTGTCTATGGACAGCATAGCTCAGAAAGAAAAAGACGGTTAAATACCAAACTTGGTATTTAAGTTTGGTATCTTCCAAGGATGCGACACGAAGATTTTCAAGAAAATCCCCCCACCCTCAACTATCCTTTACATGAAACATTTTTCGAAAATGTTGATTTTCTCAAAAATGGCGCCAACGATTTTGATTAAAATACCGCATGTTTAAGATATTTTTATGATAAACGAAATGTTTATTTTTGATTTTCTGGGAAGAGCCTGTGAAGACTCTTCATTCTGGATGACTTTTGTATAACTGGCAAACCGTTAGAGATATACAAAAACTTCTACACAAAAAATGTGGACCTCAATAAAACACACAATTTATCTTATATACATTTTTTATTTTGTAAGCGTTTTCGAGATATTCCGGATTATTAATTTCAATTTTAGCCACTTAAAAATTTCTGTAACGGAAAGACATCTTTCTCATCATTTCTCGCTTGTTTACTCCACGAAAGCAAAGATACTTGAAGTTTAATTGTTTCGCATAGTGACCGGCTTTTAAAGGACGCGACTATCGCTTTAGCCTGCGCATTTTCTTACTTCTTTTCTACTTACAAGGAGCTAGTAATAAGACTAAAGTTGCTTATGTTTATCTTGATTAGCATGATGTAGATAGCAGATTAATCTTTTGAATAAAACGTCTGTTTACCGAACAGCTAGAGGACATCACGTGAACATTAGATTTTTCCCTTCTACTTACAAGGGACCAAGTAATAAGGACAATTTCTGCTAATGTTTATCTTGATTAGCGTTTGTAGATAGAAGAATGCGCTTTTCAATAATAATTAGTTACAGATATATAGAGAAAGTCATGTGATTGTAACACATCAGAATTTTTACTTTCTCTAACCCCGTATGCACAATGTGTATAGAGAAGGTATTGCATTCCACCCAAAAATTCGATACCGAGATTTCACTGGAAATACATGTTTTAGAACCCCCTGAATAAAAAAAACATTTTCAGAAAAAGGTCCGTGTGTGTCTGTGTGTGTATGTGTCTGTGGACAGCATAGATCAAAAACGAAAAGACATTTCCTCCAACCCCTAACTACCCTTTACATCGAAAAAGTTTTGAAAATTTTATTTTTCTTAAAAATGGTTCTAACGGTTTGATTAAAATACCATATATTAAAGCCATTTCCATTACAAATAAACTGTATATCTTGAATTTTCTGCAAATAACTTCTGAAGACCTGTTTAATCTGGATGACTTTTGCTGAATTTTGCTTAACTAGTAAACCGTAAGAGATAGACAAACACTTACTGCACAAAACATGTAGTTCTTGTTAAAATACACAATTTATACCATATACATTTTTTTCCTGGAGTTTATCGTTTTCGAGCTATTAATGTTTAGTAATTTCAGTTGTAAAGTATTTATACTTTTCTCAGACAGGAATTGTCCGTTTTTCTTTTGTTCTGGATAAACACAGAATCGATTTGCAATGACAATCGCATAACGACAGCTTTTAAAACATTTGACTATCACTAGCATAGCGCATTCCTTTAGTTCCCTTCTACTTATAAGGAAAGAACATTCTACTAACGTTTATCTTGATTAACATGGTGTAGAAAGAACATTAATCTTTTGTAAGAAGTTTGTTTGTAGAGCAGCTACAGAAAGTCTTATAATTTTAACAAATCAGATGTTTTTAATGTTACGTAATATAATTTTATTATATGTGTAGTTAGTTGTAAGATTCTAGTACTCGTTTGTTTACCAACTCATTTATGTTTGAGTATCTAAGGAAACCCTTAAGTGAAGGAAGAGAAGGGAATATGATCTCAACCGATAGGTATCTGAGGCATGTGTCACCCGCGTGAAGAAAAAGTAGGTCTCAGTTTGCGATACGGTGCTTGTTGTATATAATTCATGTGGCGACACACCTTACAACATGCTACTAATTGGGCTTTCAAAGTGGCAGCCCTGCTAATGGACTCGGGCGTATGCTTCACCGCCCCCTGCTCGAGCATCCATAACATAGGTCAACGGCGCCCAAAATCTGCCAAACTTCATCACAGAACAGAGAGGCTTATGTTTTACGTGAGCATTTTTTCATTTCTCTTAATTTTAGTACGTGTACTTTCAAATTATTACAAAAAAAAAAATTTGATGGTTCCATTTACATGGCTATCTCTATATCTCTACAACAAAGTATTGATAAAAAGCTTATTCTTCTATTCACTTCATGCTAATCAAGAAAAAAAAAAAACAGAAATGGTCTTATTACTTGCTTCCAAAGCAGAAGAGAAATAAGAGAATACACAGTGAAATGCTTTAAAATGTGGTTCTATGGTATAGAAATTCGTTTCTTTGCGTGGCAATGTTGGCAAGTTCCCGTATGATTTTTTTTTTGGTAGTGTTTAACGCCCACTTTAACTACATGTGGCACCGCAGGCGATGACACTGGTGATATATGAATGAAGATGGAGCACCGGTGGAATGCGATGGTGGGGGAAACCGGAGAACCCGGAGAAAACCAGCCCCTGCGCCGCTTTGTCCTCCACAAACCTCACATGCGGTCGCTTAGGATCGAACCCGGGCCGTTTAGGTGAGAGTCGAATGGTCTAACCGCTAGGCCACGGCGTGGCCCTTAATGGACCATATACACATGCAGCGTGCACACTTCAAAGCGTGTTCAGGTGAAACTTGTTTTCCGCGCTATATCATTACAGTTTTAACTTAATAGCATCAGACGGTAGCTCACACGATGGAAGTTAAGTTGGCTGGAGGGCAGCAACGTTAATGCTGCTTAGCACCTGTAGTAGTGCGTTAATCCTGCCATCTTGCGACCTTGGCAGAAGCAGATAAGGTATATGAACGCGGAATCTCATATTTTCGATTATCCATGTTCTCGACTGCAATTTAATTTACACATTAATTCATTCTTATCTTAAAACACTCTACTTAATGATGTACGGAACAAACATCCATAAAACTATCCTTATGCATCAGTATTATAATCATCGTCTTAGCTATTGTTGTGATCGGTTGCAATTGTATTAACTTGTTCATAATACTATTATAAAGCAGCTGCTATTTCGAATTTCCAGGGCTAACACAGTCTCAAACCTTTGTGAGCACCCAGAATGATATTCACGACCCACTACTGTTCTTCTACATACTTCATGTTAATCCGCGTGAACATTTCTAGAAATAGTTTTATTAGATACTTCTTTAAAGGTACAATGGGAACAGGAATACAGAAGCCTTAAGCCAAACATTGAAAACTGGCACTCACCGAGCTGAGGTGCCCTGAACCGGCTCAAGGCTTGGCTCAGAGCAATCTCTGCCTCTTCACTAGCCATCCGCTCTCTACGTCTTGTTTGCTGGAACCACTATGCGGCATGATATGATAGAGCGCGTTCTTCATGCACAGGCATGCTGATTTGTTGCAATGTTTGGCTTGCAAATATGTTCAATAATGAACCTTAATAATTCAAAAAGATGATCAACCATATCAGATGAAACTTTGGGTGTTATGTTATGCATTTAATCAGCTAAAAAGGTGGAATCCAGTTGGTGTCAGATTTCTACTTTAAAGAGACGAAGTGCATTAAAATATATAAATTTAGGTTGGTTTATAAAGAAATTTTGCCCTCTGTGTTGTAGTTTTTACCATGCTAGCCTCTAAAACCGAAGATTGCAAATTCAAACCTAACGGAGGGTATTGGATCTTCTCAGACATAAAAATCGTTAGCATGGAATGTTTATTTGCACATAAAAGAACCATAAGAAAAGGAGATTCCTGAGCAAAAATTTCCGCCATATCGCGTCCGCAATGCGTGACTTCGTCCTACAATGCCATCTGTGGGCGAAGAGCTGATCTCTCGTCACAATAGCGTATAGTGGTGAACTCACGAACTATAAATTCAAATCCGATCATGGAAACATCGTAGTGATGCCCTTTGCTCCACGTGGGAGATACAGGAAATACAAAAGCTACTACTTATGAGGAATTGAAAAACAGTTTTTCAGTGCACTACTTACATTTATGTTATGTTTTAAATATCGCATTTCTTTTGAATTTCGGAGAAAAAAATCATTTGCGTTTATATATTTCTTTAAATTTCACTTGTTTAAAATGCCTCAGGCTTTTAATGACTTCAACAGATTAGGTAATTAATCTTTTTCTTTCACATAACAAACATTTAATTACTCTTAAATTGGAAAATGTTTATACGTTATGTTTGATATGTTGGAATAAGGAATACTTTTTAGCGCTTATACTTTGATAGATTAGTTAACTTAGTTCATAGATATGTTAAAATCGTATGCATCGAAATTTTTTTTCGATCTTGTGGTAGACATCATTTATTTGTTCTTGTTATTATTATTTAATAACAGTCTTTGTTTAAATGTTTCAAATATTTATTATTTGTTTATTTTTAAAATTCCTGTAAGTTTTATTGTATTTGAAATGCATGTTTATTTTGTTGCCCTTTGGAGTGAACCCTTGTCTAACCTTAGAGTTTAGTCACTACGTCATATCTGCTCGCTGAAGCATCAGGGCGGCTAATTATCACACTTATTAGGTTAGCAGTGTTGGCTGCACTGAGTCGGTTAGTGAGCCAAGAAGTTGAAAAGCGATGGTCAAGTATTTTAAGAACTGGTCGCTATGAGATCGATACTTTTGAAATTCCGTTCCTTTTGCTAGGCCAGGGAAATAAAAACGAATAGCAGCTTTCAATTTGAGAAAATTCAGCATTTGAACTTTTAAACCAATATCAAAGAATATCTTGGAAATTGACAAATCAAAACAAAGTGTATATACTTATCATAAGTTATGTTAAATAAGAACTACATTTTTATATAGCAAGATTTTTTCTATCTTTTACATTTTAGCAGTTATCTATGCAAAAATGTAAACTTCAGAGGTTACTGCCAGAAAATTCAATAAACACATTTTATTTACCATGAAAGTACCTCACACACAAGATATATTAATCAAAACTATTAAGCTATACTTCAGAAAATCAAAACTGTCTGAAATTTTTCCATGCAACAATCTTTTATAGAAGTGAAAACTGGACTGTTGAAAGGAGCTTAGAAAGGAAATCCCTCAGAATGTTAACCGAATATAGATTAATAGATGAGAAGAAAAATATATTTAGATTCATACCAGGCGGTCAAACTGCCAGGAATTGACTGTGCAGATATCCATCGATGCTTGAAAGGGTTTGCAGAAATCAATGGTGACTTTTGAATTTAAAACCCGGCGGTGGAGAACTAGCGGGTTTTAACTTGAAGTAGCCCCGTTGAGTTCTGCAATTCTTTTAACGCACGAAGGGATATCTGTACACCTCAAACTCGTGATAGTTCAGCCATCTGATATAAGATAACAAAATAATCTACAATATGAATGAGAACATCATGGTATATGGCATATTTTCGACAATTATGTTCAGTTATGTACCCCAAGGTTATAGAAACGAAGCAAAACGCATCAAAGTTGGAAAGACTAATTAACTACATTATATTTATCTATTTAATTACGAGAAAAAATATGTATTCTAGTCACATGACTTTTTCTACATCTCTGTAACAAATTATAGTTAAAAAGCTTATTCTTTTATTTACTACATTCTAATTGAGACAAACATTAACAGAAACGGTCTTGTTACTTGCTTCCTTGTAAGTACAAGGTAAATAGGAGAACACATTAGGCTAAAACGATAGTCAAATCTTTTAAAACCTGTTTGATATCAGATTTTATCCGTTTCTTTGCATGACCAGGAGTCGAAAAGTTCCAAAATAAGAAAAGTTTTAAGTATTTTAAAACTGAAACTTATAAAAAGCAATATCTCGGAAACGACCAAAAATTGTTAATAACAAATTTTGTGTTTTAACGAGATCTATTTTTTTGCAATAAGTTTTCTTCTACCAATTATGGTTTAGCAGTTATGCAAAATACAACAAAATTCATCCAGAATAAAGATGTCTTCAGAGGCTATTTCCAAAAAATTCAAGATATACATTTCATTTGTCATGTATAGATCTTAATGATAAATAGATTTTAATCAAAATTGTTAGAGCCATTTTTGAGAAAACCCAAAATTTTGATTTTATTTCCATGTAAAGAGTTGTTGGGGGTGGGGGATTTTCTTGAAAATCTTCGTGTCGCATCTTTGAAGACATTGAACTTAATATCAAGTTTGGTATTTAAAGAACTTTTCGTTTTTGAGCAATATTGCCCAAGACACACACGGACCTTTTTCTAAAGCTGCCTTTTTTTTATTCAGGGATCTGGTCAAATCTTGAGGGAACGAAGAAACCTCCCCAGTATTTGTCTAGTGACCCAAGAGAACCCCCGAAAAAAACCCATGTGTCAGAGATGTCGGCCACAGGAATCGATCCCAGGACCTCCCAAATGCCAGCCTCAGACGAAACGCCTAAGCCACTTGCCTCGGTATAGTAATATGTATGTATTTCCTATTCCTTCCAGAATAGATAACGAAAATTGTGTCCATTGGAGACATTGAATTTTTACTTTCTCTTCACGTACTAAGTACATAGTGTATAGAGAAGGCATTGTATTGCATTCAAAAATTCTATACCGATATTTCACCAGAAATACATGTTTTGGGACCCCCTGAATCCAAAACCAAGCACTTTTAGAACATTTCCGAATGTATTTGTGTGTGTGTGTGTGTGTGTGTGTGTGTGTGTGTGTGAGCAGCATAGCCCATTAAATACTAAACGTGATATTTAAGTTTAGTGTCTTCCAAGGATGCGACACGAGGATTTTCAAAAAAATGCCCCCCTCACTCACCCAACTACCCTCTACTTGTAAACTATTTAGATAATTTTGTTTTTTTCAAAAATGGTCGAGTGATTTTGATAAAACTCTCTTATATTTAAGATATTTTAATGAAAAATAAAAGGTATATTTTGAATACTCTGGGAATAGCCTCTGAAGACCTCTTTATTATGGATGAATTTTTCGGAACTTTTGCATAATTGTCCAGCCGTAAGAGATAGACAAAAACTAACTACACAAGATTACCTTAAACACAAAATTTATGTCATTTGGAGTTGACTGTTTTCAAAATGTTCCTTGTTATTGGTTTCAGTTTTAAAATACTTAAACTTTTCTCATAGGGGAACTTTTCAACTCCTGGCCACTCAAAGAAATGGATTTCAATCCCATAGCAACCACATTTTAAAACATTTGAAAGTCGGTTTAGCCTAGTGTATTCCCTTATTTCACATCTACTCATAAGGAACCAAGTAATACATTTCTGCTAGTGTTTACCTCGATTAGCATGAAGCAGATAGAAGAATAAGCTTACTAACAATAAATTGATACAGAGTTGTAGAGAAAGTCATGTGTATGTAGCACGGCAGATTTTTTGAGAATGTTCTAATACCTAACAATCGCATGTAAACCTGTCATGCAGATAAGATATTTTACTAGGAAAACAAGATGTGAAATTAAGTTTTATTTATGGACACTTTAACTGTTGTGTTTCTTAGCGTCCCATTCTATATTAGGCGTGAAAGGCCGCTTATATCCACTCAGAGGCCTCTTTTATCAGGCTTGAGGTTCTTTTACATGCCGTAAATCTACGACACGGGACCAACGGGTTTACTTTCCTTCCGAAAGAAGCCATGCTAAGGTTTTTACAACAGAAATAATCCATCGTCCACCGCGACCTTGGGTATATGAAGTTGGCATGATAACCATTACACCACGGAGGCGACAGAAAAATAAGAGAAGCAATACAACGAAGTATGGCATTTATAACACTTCCTGTAGCTATATAGCATTTCCTTGTCCAAGAGTTAGTTTTATTGATTTCTGTCGGAGCAGTCCGTTTTTAATTTCGCTTTAAAAAGAGACGGAGGTAGGAAAAGACAAAAAAACTTCTTAATCCTTTTCTTTCCACTTGGAAAAATGTGGTAGTTGGGACCTCACAACATGCCTCTGTCTCTCATTTACTCGGTACAACGCACCGCTGCTCTGATTTTCACATCATTAAGAAAGGCTTTTTCAAACAGGCGCACTGGGCATATCCTGTGACAGCTCCTTTAATCCTTTGAAACTCCACCTGTGCAGGATTCCTTTCAAAATTGGCTGGATGTTATCGGCTCCCTTTACCTTTATACACGCGCGTTCAGGCGAACAGAGCCTTATTTTCTCCAATAGATTCATGGGTTAGAGAACTAAATTAGCCTCTTTATGACTACATTTCAGTAGTACTACAGTCTGTATACAGGGTGTACCATTTATCTGCAACACCTATAAGCCATGCTTATAAACATCTGTGATATTATAAATAGAAATAACTGATGTGTTCACTCAAATGACCTTCTCTAGCTGCTCTACAAACTTCTTACAAAAGATTCTTCTTCTTTCTACACCATGCTAATCGAGATAAACATTAGCAGAATATTCTTATTACATAGTTCCTTATAAGTAGAAGGGGACTATAGGAATGTCCTAGGCTAAAGTGATAGTCAAATGTTTTTAAAAGCTGTCGTTATGCTTTTGTCGTTACAAATCGCTTCTTTGCTTAGCCAGTAGTAGGACAAAAGATAAACGGACACTTCCTGTCTGAGAAGAGTATATCTATGTACTTTACAATTGAAACCAATAACAAGGAATATCTCGGAAGCGGTTACCTCCACAGCATAAATTGTGTGCTTTGATGAGATTTCATTTTTTTGTGCAGTAAGTTGCTCTCTCTATCTCTCTCTCTCTCTCTCTCTCTCTCTCTCTCTCTCTCTCTCTCTCTCTCTTCTTTCTCTCTCTCTCTAACGGTTTAGCAGTTACGCAAAATTCGGCAAAATCCATCCAGAATAAAGAGATCTTCAGAGGCGATTCTTAGAAAATTAAAATAATACATTTTATTTGTGATGTAAACATCTTAAATATACCGAAATTTAATCAAAATCGTTAGAGCCATTTTTTAAAATTCAAAATTTTCGAAAATTTTCCATGTAAAGGGTAGTTGTGGGTGGGAGTATTTTCTTGAAAATCTTCGTATCGCAGCCTTGGAAGATACCAAACTTAAATACAAGGTTAGTATTTAACGGTATTTTCGTTTTTGAGCTATGCTGTCCACAGACACACACACACACACACACACACACACACACACACACACACACACACAGATATTCACAACATGGACCTTTTACTAAAAATGCTTTTTCGGACTCAGGTGGAATACAATACCTGCTCTATCCACAATGTACATTGTACATGCGGGCTAGAGAAAGTAAAGAGATTTGCGTGCGTCTACATAACCAGTCTTCCACTGTTGTTTATTTATTATTTATTTATTTACATAAACATTTTGTTTGCTACCGACGCTGTTAATTGCCAGAATCATATCGCGCCACCGGTGTGCCGTATTCTTGTCCTCAGAAGTTCTTTTACATGCCAGTAAAATACCGACATCGAGCTCTCGCTTTTAAGCACACATAAAACCTTCGGTGCGGGCCGGTTTTCAACCCACGGCCTTAGGATCAGAAGGCCAACACCTACCAACTGAGCCACTTAGATTGGCTATTTATTTGTTTATTTACCCCTTTTCAACCGAGCTAAGTGGTGCCGCGAAAACGTGTGTTTCTCATATTCGGAAGGTCGCAGGTTCGATCCCCGTCGACCACTGGGATTTTTCAGGCCCCCCTTGTGGCTTATACGAATGCTGGGGTGCTTATTCTCCAGCATTTGCTATCTATCATTCCCTTCTCTTGCCATTTTCTTTATAATCTGTCTCCTGTGCTAAGCTCATGGTGTTTGGCAGTTTTGGCAAATGGTGCATATACATGAGCTACAGGAACTGTTTTCAGCGTTGAGGCGGCGTTGTTGTCACCTTCCTAGCGGCGGCTGCGACGCTTGATGAATTCTCGGAACCCGTAGTATTGCCTTACGCAGTGATGATCTTTAAGCCACGAGTTAGGGACTTCTGCGCGCCGCAGCCTGTGTCCTCTTGCAGTTGCAACACTTCATCCCTTCCTCCGGGGAGGATAAATAATTACCCTTATTTAGTTGAATTAAGTAAGAAGCAAATTAATTATAATCAGTTTTGACCTAGACTATAATATCGCCAAATAATAATAATTCTAAATAGGACGGAGCGCGTGAGATATACCTCACCGTTGTCGACGCTTTACTTTTTCTTTACTCCCTTTCAACAGGTCCTAAATCCCAATTACAGAAAGTAGATGTACAATAACACCATTCACATACAAATAAATGCACATGCATACTTACAAAACGCGCATATGCACAGAAACACGCAAGCAGAAAAACTTAACTACGAATACTTCCCAAACTATACAAGAACTTTATAAAGTTGCTTTTTAAATTGACAGTAATTGAGGGAAAACCAAACTGATGAAATTTAATCGACATTTTGTCATACAAAAGACACAACCTTAATGATATTACATTTTTAAAAACTGTACAATTCTATCTTGGAATTTGCAGCACAAACAGTGCTCGTACTCGCAAAGCAATTTTCTGTTGAAATTGGAATTGAACAAACGTTACATTATCCACGATAACGTTTATTTACTTATATAAGAGAGTTTGTTGTTCAATGCCTCTCCTAATATTTAGCCCAATTAGTTTGAGTTTAGTGAACAAATCGCTATACTAAGGTCGGCTGAAAAGTCCCGGGCCTCTCAATAAAAACAGCATTTACATTTTTTTTTTTACTTTATTTCTCAACAAAATCTCCAGAAAGTCTAATATATTTGTCAAATTGGTGTTCTAATTTAATTAAACCATCTCTGTAGTGCGATTTATAAACATCCTCAAAATAGCTGTTTACCGCATCAATGACCTCCATGTTGCTGTGAAATCTTCGTCCTCCAAGAAATTGTTTGAGGTTTGGGAACAGGTAGTAGTCACTGGGTGCTTACCACACAAAAATGTAGAGCACATTAAAACACACAATTTGTTATATTAGTTTTTTTTCGTGAAGTTGTTCGTTTTTTAGAAATTCCTTGGTTTTGGATTTAGCTTTAAAAACTTATGCTTTTCTCATATAGAAATTTGTCAGCTTCAGTCCGTACAAACAAAAGAACTTCAGTCACATAGCAACCAGCTTTTGACTATCACTTTAACCTATGGTACTTCCTTATTTCGCTTTTACTTACAAGGAAGCAACTATTAAGACTATTTCTGCTATTTTTTTCTCGATTAGCATTAAGTAAATAAAAGAATTAGCTTTTTAAGAATAATTTGTTGCAGAGATGTAGAGAAAGTCATGTGAATGAAACACATCAGATTTTTCCTATTACAATGACTGAACAATGGGCCGAAGTAGTGTCGTGATGAAACAATATATTTTTTTCTTTTCACCTTATCCCTCAAACGTTGTAGTAAGCTTGTGTAATACTCATCAGCGATACTTTTACCGTTTACGAAGTAATCAATAAAAAGAACGCCCTCTGTATCCCAGAAAACACTCACCATAACCAAGTTAGCTGACAAAATTGGCTTGGCCTTTTTTGGAGTTGGTTCACCTGGCACAATCCACTGTTTTGACTGTGATTTACTTTCTAGAGTGTAGTGATGTATCCAATTTTCATCCATGGTAATAAGCCGTCTCAAAAAATCACCGGAGAACTCCACATTCTTAACAGAAAAACTTTTTCTTTGGAACTTTTGATCAGGTGTCAACAAACGCGGCACCTATCTTGCACAGACTTTGTGAAAGTCCAAAACATTACTGTAAAATATTAACTGCACGTTATTTTGATATGTTTACAGTATCTGCTATCCCAAACAACTTTAATCTGCGATCTTCCAGTACTAAACGATTAATTTTGTCAATGATCTCTGGAGTTGTCACTTCTACAGGGCGTCCAGAGCGAGGCTCGTACGTCCCGTTTTAAACTCTGCAACCCACCTTTTAATCATTAAATATGAAGGGGCAGAGTCTTTCAATGTGCTGTCCATTTCCTCCTTGATTTCTTTAGGCGTTAAGCCTTTCAAATTTAAGTATTTAATCACTGCTGTTTTTCCAAATCCTCCATTTTCGTGAAAACTCTAAAGTTGTCTTGTTTAAAATGCTGTCATTCGAAAAGTAAACAAGCTATTGACCTGTAACTATGGATACAAGCTAATCTAGAGTTAAACTATACGATGCTACCGTCTAACTGGCCTAGTGGCGCCATATCTGTGTGAGGTCCGGGACTTATCAGCCGACCCTCGTAATGAATGTCTGGGTAGAATACTGAAATATTGATGTTCTTAAAAGACAAATATCTAAGACGCTCAAAATCGCATCGGTCCAAACCAAGGTGCAGCGCTTCTGGCATCATGCATCGGTCCACCTCGGCCTAGACCGGAACAATTCGTTGAGAAGGAACAGGGGAAAGATGAGGAAGGACAGGAGCAGTTAGTGGGACAAACGTACGGAAAGAGAGAGAGTGCTATTGCTAACAGTCGAACAGTAGGAGTTTGCACTGTCATCAACATAGTCAAATCGCACTTTCCACTCTGCCCTTGCAATGTAACGGGTCCATGCAGAAAAGTAAAATATGTATATTCCAAATCAGGCCTCACATGCACATTATACAATCAATTAATGTTTGCCAACTATTAACTATGAATATGACGGTATATATATTGGTGAAATTATAAGAAACCTAAGAACTCATTAAAAAGGTATTAAAGAAATATTAAGGTGAAGCAATTCAGCTATTGCTCACCATGAAGGGTAAGCAACAGCTAAAAGCAAAACTAACCATTGTGATGTTAGTATTATTGTCCCTCTTGAGTGTATTTTTTTTCTATAATAGAGTACAGTAATTCATCAGAATACGGCTTATTGTGTAATCTTAATTTATTATGATGTATTATAATATGTTAATATTTTTATTTTCCTGCTCAACTTTTCATTTTTGTTTTTAATATTACTTATTATTTTGTGTATTATAAAAGCACGTACGGTCTGTGGACCCGTGCGATTGATAAAAATCTGTGTGTATGTGTGTGTGTGTAATAAATACACTTTTTCGTTCATGGAATAGGACAAGAGCCAAATAATTAAACATCTGTGTTCCATTCACATGACTTTCTCTACATTGCTGTAACAAATTATTGTTAAAAATCATATTCTTCAATCTAAGATTGTTTCGATATTTTTGCAATGTATGTGGGTCGTATTACTGCGTAATTCATGCTGAGTCACTCAACATTTCTAAAGAAATTATTTTGGTTTTAGTGCCTTAACATTTTAGTTCCCTTTTTATCTAGCGACAACTTCCAACATGAAGGAGATGTAAATGCTTCCTTAGATCTATTGTAAGCTAATATAAATACTAACAATGCATGGCCGGAATAAACCCTTTAACCTAATAATGGTATTCGAAAATTATATACAGTGCCTTTAAATGTGGATGTATAAAGGAAAATATTGTTTTGGGGAGGAAAATTGCCAGTTGCATTAGGATTACTTCCCTACTTTATTAGCAGCATTTATAATTTGTGTTTTATAAAGCATTTATGTGTAATATTTCAATTGTACGTAAGATGGCAAATATTATAATGCTATGTAAAATAAAACTAACCGTGTAGTGTGCTGCCAGAATAAACATGTCTTCAGAGGCTATTCCCAGAAATCTGAAGATATACATTTTATTTGTCATGTAAACTTCTTTAATATACGATATTTTAATTAAAATCGTTAGATCCCTGTTCATGTTGCAGGCGCACAGGAAAGGAAGCGAATGTCAACCAATGATGATCTCTTGAAAATCTTCGTGTCGCATCCTTGGAAGATACTGAACTTAAATACCAAGTTTGGTATTTAACGGACTTTTCGTTTTTGAACTATGCTGCCTACAAACCACACACACGGGCATTTTTCTAAAAAAGCTTTTTCTTTATTCAGGGGGTTCTAAAATATGTATTTCCGGTGAAATCTTAGTATTGAATTTTTTGGTGCATTACAATATCTTGTCTATACACTATGTACATAGTACGTGTAAAGAAAGTAATAACCTTGCGTTTGTATACTCTCTACTAAACGATAGAGAGTAAAAAAGTCACATGAATATAACAAAGTAGATATTTTTATTTAATATTGAAACATGTATATTATTATTGAAACATGTCTTTCGCACTTTTTCAAAACAATTAAATATATGTTTCACATTTCAGCTAAATATTCCGCTCTGTACTACCGATGGATGGTGCTAACGCGGCCAAACTGGAGTCATTGGAAGCTGTTGCAGAGGCGACTGGAATGAATATCACAGCCAATCAATCACCGACCTGGCGAGGCCAGTTTATGACGACGGAGACATCCCTTGTGATCGTAAACGCTACAAGCGGACACAGATTCTCTCACATTTAAGAGCATCGTGCTAACTTCTCATGGAGAAATACACTAGTGCTATAGAGCATCATGTGGGAGAAAATTGTTGAAGAACTATATGACTGGGAAATGTTCAAGATATTGGTTTTATACCAGGTGGTATTTCGTGCATTATAAAATTATAGAACTCCGCGTGGTAAATCCAAGCATACGCCAGTCAGGGGCGTTGTAAGCGAGAAGTGACCTTCGTTCTTCTTCTTTTGCATAAGTGGTGAAGGAATCATGCTCATTGAGAGGCTTGTACTATAGCCCATGATGATATACAAGAACCACACGGAGAAAGTTAATAGGTTTACTACTTCAATTACAGAGCATTTATTTTTTTAGAGAACAAAGCCACCTTTTAGATTCACAAGTAATTAAAAAGTATATTTCACCTATCAATATCCGCCAATAACTACCTGTATAAATGTGTAATACGCTGTTCTTATTAAACTTTGAAGACAAGACCAATTCCATATTAGGGTTAAATCAAAATATTAAGGCACGGAAAGAAAACCTATAAATGAGAGCACATAGGGTTTCATTGTGTTGCTGTTTATTATTAGGGATTTATATTATTATTATTATTTGCTTGACAGAATAAAAATAAAACATTATATTCATAATGAAGAGGGCACGAAGTAAAGTGAAATTTTCGTGTTTGCATGTAATTTTTACTACGTTTTGATTTTTTGATTTTATGCTAGGCTATTAGACGTAACAAGTAATAAGTAATAGTAATAATAATAATAATAATAATAATAATAATAATAAATGGTAATGTGGTGAAACACTACGTGCTCTCATTCACGGTTATTGTTACGTTAGTCCTTAATGTTTTGATTTGATCCTAAAATGGGTCTAGCCTCTAATGCTAAATAAGAACAGCATAATATACATTTTCAAAACTACTCGTAATTAAGTATTAGCGGAAATTCATAGGTGAAATAGGCGTTTTAATTACTTGTGAATGTAAAAAATGAGTTTATTCTCTAAAGATAAAGGCTCTATGATTGAAGTGCAAAACATGTTAACGTTCTCCGTGTCTTTACACCTCTTGCATATCATCACGAACTCTAGTACAAGCCTCTCAATGAGCATGATTCCTTCACGGCTTACACTGATATGCAAGTGGAGAAGAAGAATGTCGCTCCTCGTCATTGATTTACCCCGTCGAGTTCTGCAATTTTATAATGCACGAAGGGCTATCTGCACAAGCGTAATTTATGGCACTGTTGGACCAAATATTAGGAAATTAATCTTAAGTATGCCTTTAATGTTTACTTGTTTTAGTATAACTTTTGATTAAAAGAAGATTATTGCCTTAACCACTTTGAGACAATTAGGATAAATAAAAATGTTCTGGGAATATGCCATTCACGTGCAATCAGAGCTACTGCATTAACGAAGAAAACTTATGCAATTCACAATACTTTCTCCCTCATTAATTTCACGAATAACTACACTATTGTCTGTGGAAATTGTAACACCATGAAAGAATTCCCCGAATAAATCCAAACGTGGTAGAGTGTAGAATAATCTGTGCGCAATAAGCGATTAGAGTTGCAGAGATGTGTGTTACGTAGGACCAGGAAATCCCTGTCAAGTTTGTCTGATAAGGCCAGTTACGCCAAATGCAGCCAGTAAAGAGATCTCAAACAAGGTGGAAGCATGGCCTGCTCGGCGGTGTTTTAGCTAGTGGGATGGAGCGCCCTTCCAAGCAGGTAGGGGTTTAGCAATTGGAATTGTTTTCTTAGTCTGAAGGAAGTGAGAAGTAAAGGCGTGTGACAGAATGGAAGAAGGAAGCACTGTTGCCGATAATATTTGTGTGTTCACTGTCTGATTCCTGTAGATTTTGAAGACTCGTTATTCGACTCTGAGTAAAGTATTGCAACACTGTTGACTGTTTTGCCACGTGCGGAACGAGTTCAGCATACGTGTACCCCTCCTACAGGTTAAAGTGTTACTTGAGCGATAAGCCACCCTAACGCACTTCCTATAACACCGCTGAATAGACAGTAAGTCCCAGTATGCCTTGTGCACGTCAAAGGATGCAATATGAGCACATGAGTGAGTTTGAACGGGGCAGAATGGTCGATCTCCGCGAAGCGGTTTATCATAACCTGACATTTTGGCTCATACAGGGTATGTTGCTACTACAGTGATGCGTGTAGGAAGCAGTGGAAAGAAGAACATTGTAGGCAGCGATGAACGGGACTGGGTCCCGCAATATAACCACATGAGATGACCGCCATCTTACCCGCATGGTCACAACGGACCGTACAGCTTCATCTATAACGCTGGCTCGACGCTGGAGCACTGCAACAGGTGTGATCCTATCTGCATTGAGAATTCGTTACCGTCTGATGCGGATTGGACTAGTTACACACAGGCTGTTACGTCGGCTTCCATTGTCCAAAAACCACAAGCGCTTCCAACTTCAGTGGTCACTGGCGTGCTGAGTGGCAAGAAGTATGCAGTCTTTTCAGACGAGTTCCGCTTCAACCTGATCTACTGATGGCCGCATGCTTGTTTGACGGTACCGTGGCGAGCGCAATCTGGAGCCCTGCCTTGTTGAGCGGCAAAGCGCAAGAATACCAGGCGTAATGGTTACAACAACCGATCTCGCCTCCTACGAATCGAGGGCAATCTGAAAAGGAACCCGTTCATGAGGGAGTTTTCAGAGCCCTAAGTACACCCCCCCCTTCCCTCGCTTCATTTCAGTAGCACAATGTCCGGCCACATGTAAGGAATGCACTGTTTTGTCGCCCATCAAACATGTCTGGGATTTGGTTGGTGGGCAACTTGTTCGTCGCGGTCCACCAGTACCAGTGACACGGATCTTTGGGCTCACATACCAACGCGTGGAAGGTGATTCGTCAGGAGTATATGCAGAACATGTTTTATTGCTTTTCAATTGCATTTAGCGGCTCTTATTGTAGCGCGTGGAAGCTTCACAAAATACAAGATATTCATGCTCAAAGTTCATGTACAGATTTGTAAACATAATCATTTGTTTCTTGTCATGTACCTAATCTGCGGTATAAAATTCATTTCAGTTGGTGCCTGCTTTCTGATGTTCAAATTTTCATAAACATTAGTTTATGTTATTTTACTAAAACAACTTATAGGATGCATTCATGTGGCTTACTCTCCCCTTATGTAGGACTGATACCCCTTAGAACTTACAAGAGGATGCCTAGGGGTCAGAAGTCTGTTGGGGAGCCAACGGCACGAAACCACAGAATTGAGAACCAGGAACGAATGGTCGGCTCATAGCCAGACAGGAAGTGAATGATGTGTAATGCAAGCGAAATGGATGATAGGAAAGATGATGATGGAGCAATTGGTGGAATGAGGGAAAACCGGAGGATTGAAGAAAACCCGCCCAGACGCCGCTTCGTACACCACAAATCCCACATGCAGGCGCTTGGGATCGAACCCGAGTCGCCTAGGTGGGAAGCGAGCGGACTAACCACTTGGCCACGGCGCTGCCACGTTAATGATCTTACCAAAGCTTATTCTTCACTCTGCCGCATGTTATCCAAGATAAATATTTGCAGAAATGGTTTAGTTACATATTTCGTTGCGATTACAAGGGTTACAGTCCTGCCTCTGTAGTGTGGTGGTAGCGTATCTACCTCACTTTCTAGAGATCCCAAGTTCGAATCCCGGTTAAGGTGAATTATCCAAATACATAAGATAATTTCTCACACCAATTATCCTATACATGGAAACATTTTCAAAAATTTTAATTTTCTAAAAAATGAGTATAACGATTTTGATTAAAATATCGTATATCAAAGATATTTACATCACAAATAATATGTATATATATCTCTTAAATTTTCTAGGAATAGCCTCTGAAGATCTCTTTCTTCTAAATGAATTTTGCTAAATTTTACATAAGTGGTAAACCGTAAGTGGTAGACAAAAATTTGTCACACAAAAAATGTAGATCTCGTTAAAACACATAATTTATATTATATACCTACACTTTTTTGAGAACTGATCGTTTCTTATATATTGCTTGATATTGATTTCAGCTTTAAAATCTTACATGCTTTTCAATAACGGGACAAACAAAGCGAACCAAAACTCAATTGATTCACAGAGCGACGAGCTTTTAAAGGATTTGACTATCGCTTTAGGCTAATGTATTCCCTTATTTCCCTTCTACTTAAAAGTAAGCAAGTAATAAGACCATTTATGTTAATATTTATCTCGATTAGCGTGATGTAAAAGAAATAATAGTCCTTTATAAGAATACTTTGTATTTGGAACAGCTAAGAAAAGATGATCCGAAAGGAACATATCAGATTTTTTTCTACTATGATTTCGTCTATCGAAAAAATGTTTGCGAAAAGTATATCTAAAAATACCTGCAAAAATAGTTCATGGAAGATGTATAAGAATACTTATAATTGATAGAGAGAGCTTTGTGAATGCAACCCATCAAATGTTTATATAACTTTTCATATAGACGTTTATTACTTTCTCTATCATACAGGAGAGTATCCAAGAATTCAATGTTGAGATTTCACCACAATTATGTTTTTGGGTCTCCTGAATGCAAAAATCAATTTCAGAAAAAGGTCCATGTTAGTGTGTGGGAGAAAGAGTGAGTGTGTGTGCGTGTGTCCTGTATCCTATAACTCAGAATAGCAAACTTGGTATTTAAGTTCAGCATCTTTCAAGGGTGCGACACAAAGATTTTCAAGAATATCCCCCACCCAGCTACCCTTTGCATAGATCATTATTCGTAATTTTTTATTTTATGAAAAATGCTTCGTAACAATTTTGATTCAATACCATATATTAAAGATATTTACATAACAAATAAAATGTATACTTGAATTTTTCTGAGAAAAGCCTCTGAAGTACTCTTCATTTTGATAGACTTGGGCATAACTGGCAAACCGTAAGATATAGAAAAAATATTAGTATTAAATATCGTTAAAATACATCATTTATCCAAAATACAATTTTTTATAGAGTTAGCCATTCCCTAGATATTCCTTGTTATTGGTTTCAGTTATAAAATACATACACTATTCTGAAATGGGAAGTCTATCTTCGATATTCTTTCTGCTGTAAGTTAAAGAGCGCGGAATTTCAAAGCCTTCAAAGAGCAACCAGTTCTTAAAGGATTTGACTTTCGCTTAAGTCTGCTGTATTCCCCTTTTCCCATTGTATCTATAAGTAGGAAATATATAATACATCTCTGTTATCACGGAGTAGATAGAATGATAAGCGCTTTTTCAGAATAACTTGCTGATGAATGAGCAGAAAATACATGTGAATTCATAAGAACTGAAGCTTTCCTGGCGACGTGTTAATTCAAAATCTTCTCGGGCTTCTAGCCAGGTAAAAACTTGGCTTGACACCAACGTTTCGAAGAAGTGCATCTTCCTCGTCTTCAGGGTGAACTGATGATATCGGGCTAGAAGCCCGAGAAGATTTTGAATTATGTGAATTTATATTATAATGTGATTGTTTTTACTTTCTCTACACGCACTATGTACTAGTGCATAGAGAAGGTATTGTAATGCACCCAAAATTCGATACCGAGTTTTCACTGGAAATACATATTTTGAGACCCCCTGAATCCAAAAAAAAAACATTTTTAGAAAAATGTACGTGTGTGTGTCCGTTTGTCTGTGTGTATGTGTATGTGTGTGTATGTCTGTGAGCAGCATAGCTCAAAAACGAAAAGTCTGTCAAAAACCAAACTTGGTATTTAGATTTGGTATCTTCCAACGATGCGACACGAAGATTTTCAAGAAAATCCCCCTCCCAACTACCCTTGACATAGAAGTTTCTTCGAAAATTTTGATTTTCTAAAAGATGTCTCTAATGATTTTTATTAAAATGTCGTATATTAAAGATATTTACCTGACAAATAAAATGTATATCTTGAGCTTTCTGGGAATATCATCTAAAGACTACTTTATTCTGGATGAATTTTACGGAATTTTACATAACTGCTAAACCGTAAGAGACAGGCAAAAACTTACTACACAAAAAATGTAGATCACGATAAAACACACAATTTATGTAATATACATTTTTTCCTTGGAGTTGATCGTTTTTTAGATATTCCTAGTTACTGATTTCAGCTTTGGAAAACATACTTTTCTCAAGTAGGAATTTATCAACTCCTGTCCACACAAACAAAGGTACTTCAGTCACATAGCAACTAGCTTTAGACTATCACTTTAACCTATGGTAATCCCTTATTTCGCCTATACTTACAAGGAAGCATGTAATAAGACTATTTCTGCTAATTTTTTCTCGATTAACATGAAGTAAATAGAAGCATAAGCTTTTTAAAAATAATTTGTTGCAGAAATGTAGAGAAAGTCATGTAAATGGAACACATGAGATTTTTTATCTCCGTTATTGTCCTTTTAATCGTGTAAATTTAATATCCCAATTTCTACTTTGTACGTATCTTTCAATTTATATCTATTTTGGCGAATACGCTGTGTTCACTTTATTTGATGGATCCAATAAAACAGCCTGGATGGCAAATATTTGAGCTGTTATAACTACGCAATGTATAAATATATTCTTTGGTCCCTTTTTCTTCCGTCATTTATATGAAAAGGGTGTATGTACTTGTCTTTATCTTGAAAACGCTTGAGTAAATATTGGATCATTTGGGGAGTTCAAAAAAGTAAAGATGAGCAGGTAACTGCGATTATGCTTCATACAGGGAAGAAGAAAAATCTTATCTGTTAACACATAACCCTCGTATTCTCTAGCCTTCATCATCTCATAGTGGTTCAAAGAGAAATCTCAAGCTTTATTCAGTTGTTTGCGTAGCATTGTAGAACTGTGACACGATATTTCGATCTGTCACTTAATAAGAAATTCTGGTATAATACATTCACATTATTTTCTCTATCTATTCTTCAGCAACTATTTAAAAAATATATTATTCCATCTACTTCATATTGAGGTAAAATCATTTGCAGAAACAGTTTATTGCATGTCTACTTCTAAGTACAATGTTAACGGAAATACAATAGTTGAGCAATATCTAATCTTTTAATACTGTGTGAAATTACTATTTATGGACACTATTTAACTACTAGCCTCCCATTCTATGTTGGGTGTGAAATACCGCTTAATTTTGCTCAGAGATCTATCAGGCTTGAGGTTCTTTTACGTGCCCTAAGTCTAGGACACGCGACCAGCGGCTTTACTTCCCATCCAAAGGAAACCATGCTAAGGATTGTTACGCCCCCAAAAATCCATCGTTCTCCATCGTTTTTTTTTTCATATACCCAAGGTCGTGGGTTCAAACCCGGCGGAGGACGGTGGATTTTTTCGGACGTAAAAATCCTTAGCATGGTTTCCTTCGGACGGGAAGTAAAGCCGTTGGTCCCGTGTCGTGATTTACGTAAAAGAACCTCAAGCCTGATAAAAGAGGCATCTGAGTAAAATTAAGTGGTCTTTCACGCCCAGTATAGAATGGGATGCTGAAAGCCATAGCAGATAAAGATAGTCCATTAATAACACTCCATTTACGCCGGGTTTGAACCCGCTACCTTGGGTGATAATGAAGCTAGTATGATAACCATTACACCACGGAGGGCGACTTAGTTAATTAATAGCTATGTGATAGATATGTGATGACTTGGAATTCCGCTCTAGGGAGGGGGACATATTAACTAATTACAAGGGATATTTCGTATAATATTAACCGCATAAAAGTGTAAACCGCTCCTGTGCTTTAACAAGATCTGCATTTTTTGTGTTGTAAGATTTTGTCCAACAGCTACAGTCAGTTATGCTTAAAGTGGACTTAAGGTTATTTCCATTCAAGATATAGAGTTCATTGTCAAATATCTTAAGCGTGCGGTATATTAATCCAAATCTTTACACTATTTCTGAGAAACTCAATATTCTCAAAAAATTTTCTCACACACACACACACACACACACACACACACAAACACACACTGGGCGAGGAAGACTTCGTTTTAACCCTCGAAATGAGCACGACCCGCTCCACTCTCTGCTGATAGTAAGACCTGTAAAGCGAAGGTATCGCAGTATTCCACGGACAGGTTCTAACTTGAATTAGCCCCGTTGAGTTCTGCAACTCTTTTGACGCACCAAGGGATGTCTACATACGCCAAATACGAGGTGTTTGGGATAATTTGTGCGTAGACTTATACAGTGTAGTAATATATCTTCATCGAGTAAATATCTTTAACTACTTGGGATGTTGGATATCGCATGAACATGAAAAATATATATAACAAAAATTAAATAAGTTCCAAGTATACGTGAAACTATACAAAGAACATTAAGTAATAAAACCAGAAAAGAAACAATCATGAAGTTTTATAAGGTACTGGCTATCCCTACGCTCTTATATGGCAGCGAAAACTGGATTTTAAATAGAGCAAACAGAAGATTAGAAATAGCCGAGATGCAATTTCTTAGAAGAATATCAGGATACACATTAAAAGATCGCATACCTAATATACAAATACGGGAAGAGTTAAATGTATATAAATTAAAGGAGAAGATAAATGATATTAAATACCAATGGTTCCAACATGCATTACAATAGAATTACAAAACAGGCACTAAATTATAGACCAGAAGGACGGAGCTCAATAGGACTCCTACAATCAGATGGGAAGATGACTTTAAGCCGGAACGGACAATATAGCTTACTCCTGAAGCGGAAGAAGTGCCCGTGTTAGGAATGAAAATGCTATTTATTAAGTACAATTATTTATTATTTATTTCTCAACATAATCTCCCAGCGTTCCTGCCATTTTAAACTCCTCCAAAAATAGGAATTGTCAAGCTCTGCAACATACGCTTCAGTCTCGATGATAACCTCCTTATTTTATCAACATTTTATTCCCGCGAGCCATTTCTTCATGTAAGGGAACAAGAAGATATCTCAGGGAGCCAAGTCGCGAAATGGAGGGTGTGACAGTAATTCTTTAACAATTAATGCAGTTTAGCGGCGACAACTTCGGATGGGTTGTGGTGCAATATCACTTTTCTCTGCGCCAAATAGGGTCGTTTCTCCTTCAACTTCTTGTCGAGTCCGGCCAACAAGCCACTGTAGATTGTCCAGCTATCGTTTCTCCTTTCTCTAAGAAGCTAATGAGTATGATATTCTTCATATCCCAAAAATTGTCGCCATCACTCTTCCGGCCGATGTGATTGGCGCAGATTCACCGGAAGCAAGCCATTGCTTTGATTGTTACTTGATTGCCGGAGTATTTTGATACAACTCGATGCAAAAGTTCCTTCAAATTTGGTTTAAATTGCTCGAAACAGAACTTAGAAGTTGAAAGCTGCACCCGCTTGTTGTCTTCAGTGAACTATCCCGGCATCCAACGGGTCAACAACTTTTTCAACTCCTATTTATTATGCAGAATATGAATTACCGTTCCCGTTGGCAAAGCCACTTCGGAACTGTCGTACGACGATCTGTGATAATCTAATCGTGGACTTTTTCAATAATTTCCTCGGTAACCCCATCTGGGAGGCGTCCTGGGCGCTCCTTATCAAAAACGGATACTGGGCCACGTTTAAAGTTGTTAAACCAATATCTAACTGTTGTCAAAGTTGGCGGAAAGTCCCTATAATCAGCTTTCAGTTTTACTTTATCTTCTCGAGAGTTTCGCATCCAAAAGTAGAAAATCTAATATTTTTCATTCACATGACTTTTTCTAAATCTCTGTTTAAAATTATAGTTAAAATACTTATTCTTCTATTTCACACTAATCGAAATAAGTATTAGCAGAAATTGTTTCATTCTTGCTTCCTTATAAGTATAAGGGAAATAAGAGAGTACCATAGGCTAAAGCGATAGTTAAATCTTTTAAAAGCTGGTTGCTATGTGATTGAAATTTCTCTGTTTGTATAGCCAGGATTTCACATATTCCCGTATGAGAAAGGTACAATTACTTTTAAACTGAAACAAATAACAAGGAGTATCTCAACTATACAAAAAGAAATGCAAAGCAAAAAACAAAACATATATGACATAAATTATGTTTTGACGATATCTACATTTTTGTGTAGTAAGCTTTTGTCTATCTCTTACGGTTTACCAGTTATGCAAAATTCAGCAAAATTCATCCAGAATAAAGTGGTCTTCAGAGGGTATTTCGATAAAATTCAAGATATACATTCTATTTGTCATTTTTATATTCTTTAACCCTGCTTTTACCCTGCAGACGATGACACTGGTAATACATGGAACAAAGATGAAGCACCGGTGGAATGTGATGGCGGGGAAAACCGGAGAACCCGGAGAAAACCCGCCCCCGTGCCGCTTTGTACACCACAAATCACACACGGTGGCTTGGGATCGAACCCGGGCCGCATAGGTGAGAGGCGAGATGTCTACTGTAGCCGCTGTATTTGCCATGTAAATATATTTAATATATTATATTTTAATCAAAATCGTTTAATTTGTATATTATTTACAGCTAGATTCCCGATGGATCCCACTGCGCCATGTAATGAATATATTAAAACGAATGCATTCGTAATTGCTTCCATTATAATTTCGTATTCGCTTGAGGAATTCTAAACCTTTCTGTAGCAACGGCCATTGATTCCACTCTCTGTGTTGGGAATGTAAATGATGATATGTTTCAAAGACTAAACCTTTTATAAGGTGACAGTTGAACTTGTCCTCCATCCTGATATGCCAGCATTACTATTAGTGCCAGTTTAACAGTCATCACGGCTGTTGATATAGATTTAATTGCAACACTCTCTCCACAAACATTTACTTCTTTGCTGAAATAATGAGATATAGTGAAAATGCTGCAAGCTAGAAATGCATATCAAATCTTAGATTTATCTAAAAATGTCTTAACCTTCGACTTTCATATTGATGATAACCAGCATACAACTTAGATGGAGCAGTATGCCAAATGTCTACTATGACTAATTTATGCAGCTTTTCACTGTGCATTAGTTAATTGAAAGGAAGATGAAGTTATATACATTTTTTTATCAAAAATATTTTTACAATTTGATCTTGATGTATTGATAAATAAATTGCAGTTATACGGTTTTTCTGAACCTATGTTGTCAGGATCTCAAGTTCCAAAATATAAAAATCTGATGTGTTTCATTCACATGATTTTCTCTATCTCTCTGTAACAAATTATTGTTAATAAGCCTTTCTTTTATTTATTTCATGTTAATCGAGGAAAATTGGCAGAAATAGTCTTGATCCTTGCTTTATTGTAAATACAAGCGAAATAAGGGAGTACCATAGGTTAAAGTGAAAGCCAAAAGCTGGTTGCTACGTGACTGATGTTCCTTTGTTTGTGTGGACAGGAGTAGACAAATTCCTGTATGAGAAAAGTATAAGTTTTTCAAAGCTGAAACCAAGAAAAAGGAATATCTCAAAAACGATCAACTCCACGAAAAAAAAAATGTATATAACATAAATTGTGTGTTTTAACGTGCTCTACATTTTTTGTGTGTTAAGCTTTTGTCCATCTCATACGGTTTAGTAGTTATGCAAAATTCATCCAGAATAAAGTAGTCTTCAGAGGCTATTCCCAGAAAATTCAAAATATACATTTTATTTGTCAGGTAAAATATCTTTAATATATGATATTTTAATCAAAATCGTTAGAGCCATTTTTGAGAAAATAAAAATTTTCCAAAAAAGTTCCATGTAAAGGGTAGTTTGGGGTGGGAGATTTTTCTCAAATTCTTCATGTCGCATCCCTGGAAGATACTAAACTTAAATTCCAAGTTTGGTATTTTACCGACTTTTCGTTTTTGAGTTATCGTGTTCACAGACACATGGACACACTGACACACGGACACACGGACACACGGACACACACACACGGACCTTTTTGTGAAAATGCTTTTTTACTTTCTCTATACGCACTATTTACATAGTGAATAGAGAAAGTATTGCACTCTACCAAAAAATTCGATACCGAGATTTCACCGGAAATATATGTTTTAGGGTCCCCTTTATCTAAAAAAATCATTTTCACAAAAAGGTCCGTGTGTGTGTGTGTGTGTCCGTGTGTCAGTGTGTCCGTGTGTCTGTGAACACGATAACTCAAAAACCAAAAGTCGGTAAAATACCAAACTTTGTATTCAAGTTTAGTATCTTCCAGGGATGCAATTCGAAGATTTTGAGAAATCTCCCCGCCCCAAACTACGCTTTACATGGAACTTTTTTCGAAAATTTGATTTTCTAAAAAATGGCTCTAACGATTTTGATTAAAATATCATATATTAAAGATATTTACCTGACAAATAAAATGTATATTTTGAATTTTCTGGGAATAGCCTCTGAAGACTACTTTATTCTGGATGAATTTTGCATAACTACTAAACCATAAGAGATGGACAAAAGCTTAACACACAAAAAATGTAGAGCACGTTAAAACACACAATTTATGTTATATACAATTTTTTCGTGGAGTTGATCGTTTTTGAGATATTCCTCTTTCTTGGTTTCAGCATTGAAAAACTTATACTTTTCTCATACAGGAATTTGTCAACTCCTGTCCACACAAACAAAGGAACATCAGTCACATAGCAACCAGCTTTTGACTATCACTTTACCCTATGGTACTCCCTTATTTCGCTTGTATTTACAATAAAGCAAGGAATAAGGCTATTTCTGCTAATTTTCCTTGATTAACATGAAATAAATAAAAGATAAGCTTATTAACAATAACGTATTACAGAGAGATAGAGAAATTCATGTGAATGGAACACATCAGATTTTTCACTGTGCATCAGGCGAATTAGTTAATTGAAAGGAAGATGAAGTTATATACATTTTTTTATCAAAAATATTTTTACAATTTGATCTTCATATATTGATAAATAAATTGTAGTTATACGGTTTTTCTGAAACTATGTTGTCAGGATCTTAAGTTCCAAAATATAAATATCTGATGTGTTCCATTCATATGACTTTCTCTACACCTCTGAAAGAAAGTATTGTTAAATAGGCTATTCTTCTATATACTTCATACTAATCGAGATAAACATTATCAGAAATTGTATCATTACTTGCTTCCTTGTAATTAGAACGGAAATAAGGGAGTGCAATAGGCTAAATAGCCAAATATTTTAAACTCTGTGAAATCACTGTATCGAATTTTTGGGGGGAAAGAAATACCTTCTCTATACAATATGTGCATAGTAGTGTAGAGAAAATAAAAACTACATAATTTACAGATAAATGTATGTAGCATTAATGTCAATAGATTTGTTTTATCCTCCGATCATTTACTGATAGCAGGATTAGTTGATTCATTGTGTACTATAAATCTACAAACATTGCCAACTTGGTTTTCTTTGTTTTCCTTTCTTTATCTTTTTTTCTAGCTTTTTGTTATTTTATGATTATTTATGTCACTTAATTCTTGGTTTTATAGTTAAATATATTATTACTTTCTCTATACGCACTATGTACATAGTGTATAGAGAAGGTATTGCACTCCACCCAAAAATTCGTTTCCGAGATTTCACCGAAAATATATGTTTTAGGGTCCCCTGTATCCAAAAAAAGTATTTTCAGAGAAAGGTCCGCGCGTGTGTGTGTGTGTGTGTGTCCGTGTGTCTGTGAACACGATAACTCAAAAACGAGAAGTCGGTAAAATACCAAACTTGGTGTTTAAGTTTAGTGTCTTCCAGGGATGCGACACGAAGATTTTGAGGAAAATCCCCCCCCCCCAAACTACCCTTTACATGGAACTTTTTTCGAAAATTTGTGATATTCTCAAAAATTGCTGTAACGATCTTTATTAGAATGCCGTACGTTTCTCCAGATAAATAAAATGTATATCCCAGTTTTCTGGGAATAGCATCTAAAGTCTTATTCATTCTGGATTATTTCTGCATAACCCGTAAACCATAAACAAAGACTAAATCTTATTACATAAAAATGTAGATCTCGTTAAAGCACACGCTTTATATAAATAAATTTTTGTGGAATTAGCCGTTTCCGGAATATTTGCTGTTATTTGCTCAGATTTTCCAGTTCTTGTACTTTTCTCAAGTAGTCATTAGTTTTTTGTCGTTTTATTTACTACTGGCCAGGCAAGGAGAACGAAATTACAACGTCATTACAGCGCGACCATCCCTTAAAACATTAGACCGTCGCTTAGCCTAATGTATTGTCTTATTTCTCCTATATGCCTACATATAGATAGTTCTGCTATTTGTAAATCCGTAAGCTGTAAGGCCAATTCAGGCACAGTTTATTGCTCACCTTTGTAGCCTTATATTAAAATCTATTGAAGATAATATTTGTATGAAACTATGCTTTTTGCTTTGAAACAAGTAATCTATAAAATAAATTCAGAAATTTCTGAAGCAATGTTTAAGAATTCTGACTTGTGTTACAATCATTTTATTGAAAGAATTTGAAACTATTCAATTTACCGTGATATTTACAGCCAAAATGCATATACATTTTTAAAAAAAAAATATTTAGAATTATTCAGCTGTTAAAATTTCAATACGTTGTACCAAAGGAAACGGAAGTAATCAGACATGCGGCGTTTTAACTAGTATTTACAGTTGCTGAGATGTTAAAGTTTGTATGTTACCTCATTTTAGGTAGTGAAATATATAAAAATTCAAAATAGTTTTGGATCACGATTTATAACTTTTCACTATGCTTTATTTAAAAATAAAAATTACACTCAACGATTCGTGTCTGCAATCAAGCTTAGGGTTTACAAATGATCCTTTGAAAAAGTGAAGAAAAAGCAAAATATAATTGAATTTTACTGTGTTATATTTTACACACTTTAAGATTTATACTTAATCATTTTTGATATTTTAATATCTTAATGGAGAATAAAATGTAGGTTACATACAGTGATTGCAACTTGAGCCTCCTGTCGGGATTTAAAAAAAAATAGAGAAAAATGTGGGGGGGGATTAAAAGCAGAAGTTAAAGGAATTTGTCTTATCTATGAAGGATATATTACTCTTTTAAACATCAGCTTTAAGAACAGAAACATTGGCCTGCTTGTCAAATACATTTTAAATAAATCTTATTTTCTATACTCACATGACTTTATCTATCCTCAATCGCGTATTACTGTGTGTACATATTATTCTTACGAAAGCATAATTTTTTTTTACTCTTGTTTTTAATAAAGGTGATCCTTTACAGAAATAGCTGCAGTATACATTTCATATTACACAAAGTGAATAGCGATAGTCAAACGTTTAAACAACAGTACACTATTTAACCACATAATTCCTAAGCAATAGCGAGAAACAACTGAACACCGACTTTGAAAGAAAAACCAAATGCTAAACATTATCTCGGCAAAGCTTGTGGCACAAGACAAGTATTTGAAATAACTTTTTCTTCGAAGATATCTTCATGTTTTTCGTCATCGCTTAATTTTACCAGATATGCAAGATTAATAAAATTCCTCCCTAATGAAGAGGACTTCAGAGGCTATTCCTAGGAAATTCAAGTCATATATTCTACTTAGCACAAAACATATTTAATATACGGTATTTGAATCAAAATCATTGGAGCTATTTCTGATAAAATCAAAATTTTCGAAAATTTTCCCATTAAGGGGAAGTTTGGGCTGGGAGATTGTTCTTGAAAACCTTCTTGTCATGTCCTTGGAATATGCAAAACTTAAATATCAGATTATTATCATAACTTTTTGTACTTATGCTAAAACATCTTGTTTCTACATTTACATAACTTTTTCTAATTATGCTGCAACAAACTATTCTTAAAAAGCGTATTCTTCAACTGCTTCGCGCTTATCAAGATATACATTAGCAGAAATGGTTTTATTACATATTATTTCCTTGTACAAGAGAAATAAGGAAATAAATGCATTAAGTTAAAGCGATAGTCAAATATTTTAAAAGCCGGTCGCTATGTGACTGTATTGAAAGTCCGTTCTCATTTTTGACCAGCATGAAAAAATATGAATAACAACTTCCCATTTAAGAGAAGTAAATGTATTGAAATAGTTGACCTACAAAAAGCATACCTCGGAAATGGTTAACTCCATAACCAAAAAACGTATATTTGATATAAATTGTGTGTTTTGATGAGGTCTACATTTTTTGTGTAGAAGTTTCTGTCTATATCTTATGGTTTACCAGATATGCAAAAGTCAATCAGAATAAAGAGGACATCAAAGATTATTCGTAGGAAATTCAAATTACACATTTTATTTATCACTTAAATATCTTTAATATGCAGTCTAACGGTATTTGAATAAAAAAAACTATAGAACCATTTTAAGAAAATCGAAATATTTGAAAATATTTCCATGTAACAGCTAATTTGGGAGGGTGGGATTTCCTTGAAAATCTTCTTGCCGCATCCTTGGAAAATACTGAACTTAAATATCAAGGTTTTTACTTAGCCGAATTTTCGTTTTTGAGTTATACATACGGACATGGACATACATACACACACGGATATTTTTGTAAAAGTTGTTGTTGTTATTATTATTAGTAGTATTAGTATTATTATTATTTCTCAAGAACTCTAAAACGTGTCTTTCGAGTGAAATTTCTGCATCTAATTTTTAAGATGCAAGTTAAAATAGCTACAAGCTGTATTATTATATGTATTAGTTCACTTAAAGTCCTAAGAAAAGAATCGGGAATCTGGGATGTGAAAGAAAATATAAACTTCCTATTAAATTAAAATTTTCAAACAAAGGATATAAGTAATCCGTATTATAAATATTTGGGTGACATTAAAACTATTTTCATCTTTAGTTGATTTAAATTTACACTGGTATTTTTGTTAATGCCATTGACAGAGACGTAAAACCGCGCAAACGCCCGTGGGAGAGTCCTACTTTCAGTACAATTGCCCCACCCCACGAGCTTCACATCTCTTTCATCGTTGTTACCTGTCTACACGTCACAGAAATCCTATGTGTTCCACAGCAAAACCTTCGTACATTTTTTCGCCAAAAATATTACAATTAGAATTTAAACTTGATTTTGGCGAATTTTTGTGCCATTTCACCGGAGTTTCTACTATAGAAAACCTGCTAAGAAGCAAATGTATTAATGAATATTTCGCAAAAATAGATTACAGTAATTTCTTAATAAGGGCACAAATATATAACAAAAGCCTATTTTTTCGCTGAAAACTCTTTAAAATGAGCAAATTTCATCAATTTCCTTTGACTGGATGCACATGAAAATTGGTCACCAATCTCAAATCTTCAGCTTTTATCTGCTAGGAGTTGAAGACACCTGTATATGGTTTATAATGCGTTGATTTTTCCAAAAACATTCATCACAAATACAAATATAATCTTTGTATTTCATATTTCGTAACGTTTTTCTAATATAACTTTCTTCCACTTCACCCTTCTTTTTTACAGGATTTGACAAAGTGAATAGATTCATTTACAGTATTTGTTTAAAACAATATATTTATCAGAACTCTAAATATAGAAGATATATGATTATGCAGCCTTTGAAATACCAGTACATGAAAGTGTAATTCATTTCATTTTCAAATTCTTAATTATCAGTATGCTGACAAAACAAACTGAGACAGTATCTTTAAAGATTAGTGAATTAAGTGTTTCTGAAGAGGTAAGAATTTAATCTGAAGAAAGATGCAAAATAATCTTTTTCCACCTTTCAAAAAACCTCTTACAGTAGACTCAATTTTGAGGTTTACATTTTGAAAGCTTTATGATAATGATAGGGTTAGATGTATTAATATTTAACCAATCCATTATTAACGAAAAGAATCAATTTCTAAAATATTTTTCTCAAGAGAGTGCGCTAAAAATTTACGATGATGATAAGTAATGTTTCTTTTATGTACTTGTCACTCAGAAAATGCGGCACTTAATTCAAAATGTGATGTCAAGGTTCTTTGAATTAAAAAATAAACGAAAAGATGTCACCATGAATACATTTCTTTGAAAGATAGAAGGAGTTGTGTGTGTCTGTGAATCACTCAGCTCAAAAATAAAAATATTATAAATATATGTCTGTGGATACATACTGAAAAATGAAAAGTTTATAAGTATTAATTGCAATATCTAGATCTGGGGTCTATAGATAATGTAGGATAAAGTTTTGACTTGACTAGAAGTAAACCCTCTTGTTTTGCTTAGTGTTTAAACTCATTGTTTAAGATATACGTTTAATGACAAACATGTATGTCTAGAATGTCTGCAAAATGTTCTTTCAATCACGTTCATCACTGTGAAATTTGGACAAAAACTCATTCATTAAAATTTTGATGAGTGAAAATATTTACTTTGCGTCGATCATCCTTTATGGCAGTAACAATTTCGTAAATATTCGCTGTTGTACATGGGGTAAAAGTTCTGTATGTTGTTATGTCAGGTGTCCATTAATTTATTTCTCATGAGCTCTGACTAACGTTGATACATCAACTTGTTTTATAAACAGTTGACTACGTTTTTGTAATCAAGCTGATTCATTCCGTTTAAAGAGATTCAGGAATACTCTTCTAATGTCTCGATTATAGATAGTTCTCAGTGTTGAATATGAAGAGGTTATACTCTGCACCTAAAACAATTGAGGACGAAACAAATGACTCACCTGACGCGCGCCGTGTGCCAACCTCTACCGATGTCTCCCCGCTACTGGGGCAGATCATCATCCAGCCTCCCTGGTCCAGCGCCCTTGTTGCCTAGCGTCTGCGCTTTACCCATGTTGTCACGTTCGGGGCTAAACGCTTCATTCTTCTCCGCTAACTAGAGTTGCGTGTCTACAATAAAACTGTAGTGATCATTTTCTGAACTATTCTCCGATGTTTTTTTTTTTTTTTTTTTTTTTTTTTTTTAACTTTTTCTATTAGTGCATAGCACATAGGCAGAGGATGTATTGCATTCTACCCAAAACCCGATACCGAGATTTCATTGGAAATATACGTTTTAGAGTCTCCTGTATACAAAAAAATCATTCTTAGAAAAAGGTCCGAGCACGCACGTGTGTGTCCGTGTGTCTGTGAACACGATAACTGAAAAACGAAAAGTCGGTTAAGTACCAGACTTTATATTTAACATCGATATCTACCAAGGATGCGACTCGAAGATGAAATGAAATGGTATTTTATTTATGGACTCTCTTTAACTGCTGTGGTTCTCATCGTCCCATCCTATACTAGGCGTCCCATCCTTTTGCTCAAAGGCCTCTCTATCAGGCTTGAGGTTCTTTTAAGTGCCGTAAATCTACGACACGGAACCCACGGCTTTACTTCCCTTCCGAAGGAAGCCATATTAAGGAGTTTTACGCCCGAAAAAATCCATCGTCCTCCACCGGCTTTGAAATCGTGACCTTGGGTATATGAAGACACCAAGATTTTCAAGAAAATCCCCCACCCCAAACTCCCTTTACATAGAAAAACTTTCGAACATGTTTATTTCCTCAAAAATGGCCCTAATGATTTTAATTAAAATGCCGTATATTAAAGATACTTGTATGACAATTAAAATGTATATCTTGAATTTTCTGGGAAAAGCCTTTGAAGTCTTCATTATTCTGGATGATATATTCCATAACTGGAATAGACAAAAAGTTACTACATAAAAATGTAGAGCTCGTTAAAACACAATTTATGTCTTACGCACATTTTTTGAAGAGTAAACCATTTCCAATATATTCCTTGATATTGGTTTCAGTTTTAAAATACAGGGCGTCTACAAATTATTGGACGAGTTCATAAGGCTATACTTTCCCTAATACCATCATTTGACAGGGGGAAGTTTGAAGTCTTGTTTTCACCTTAGATAGACTTGATATGAGCATCTCATGTAATACGGCGAACGTCCAGTCGGTGACCCCTTTCATGCCACACCCTCTTGTCTTGTGTGATGTTCTCGATGGCTGCGGTAATGCGCCTTCTCAATTCCACCAACGTCGCTGGAAGCGGAGGGATGTTATTGCCGGCGCAAAACTTCTGGAATCGTGGCCCTGACCGCCAACCCAGCTACCGAGCCTAGCTTATCGGAGTTTGTGATAATATGATACTTTGCTTACTTAAAGTCACAGCGAGAAAATTTTGTACAATCTGTACCGAAAGTGTTCCGCATATGTGGGTATTCAAAGTGGGCAGTGTTTATTTTATTTATTTTATTTTGTTAACTACAACTCCTACGTTTTCAAAGTTAAGTGGCAAGGTATTACTTGGTCAGAGCAGAGAAATAATTGCAAATACCCTTGACTTCATAAAACAAGAGGCAGAGATGAAGGAAGAAAATGTATGTTCCCCGAGCTCTCCAAAAGCCTGTAGAAAGTGAATGAAAGAGTAATCAAGGTAACTGATATTTCACTAAGTTCTGTTTCCAGGGTTTTCAAAAATAAGAAAGAAAGAACAATAAAACTTAATATATCACTTTTAAATTAAAAGATGTGGAACAGTTGTGTCGCCAGCGAATTGCAGAAATTGGCAGGCTAGGATGGGAAAATGTATGTCGACATGTTGAGAACATTGAAAATCATTAGAAAGAATTGTAGAAAATCAAGTAGAAGAAATTCGATTCCAGGTTAATTGATGCAGAAAATAGCAATAGCGTTGATGATGACACTGATGTGAGTGAAGATGAAGGACTGTCAGGTGTAGACGATTGACATTGTTTATATAGTAGGCCATTTGAATAGATGTTTTGTAGATATGAAAACACATGTTTATCACTGCAGCGCCGTATTGTGCAGGTGCATAAGAGGTGACAGATATTTGACATTGACTGTGATAGGCACTCTTCCAGCATGGATGAATCGACTGGTGAACTGCTTTTCTGAAAGTATAACTCGCTTCCTAGCTCTCATTAAGATTTTCTCATGCCAGTTATAACACTATCTTTGAAGAAGGAAGAAATCACACACTGTGAGGTCAGGTGAATGGGCCGACCATGTGCAGAAGATGTCTGCGGATGTTGCGCGTATTTTCCCTTGATGACAGATACATCCTCTGTCGCGAAATTGTTCGTACTACCTTCGTATTGACGACGCGGCAGATGCAGGGCGTCCAAATTGTCGTCTAATGCCCGGCAAACCGTTAAAACATTGTTATTCGTGCAAATTCAAGCACACACCAGCTACGATCGGTTGGTAAAGCAGATTTCACCAAAACAATGTGCACACTTTTCACTTGATGATAAATGAAAATCAAATGTACAGCACAGAACTTCAAACTTCCCTCCTTCAAATGTTGATATGACAATTTATTTATGTTAAGTGTTGGTGAAAATACAGCCTTATGAAATCATTAAATAATTTGTAGACATGCCATACTAATACTTTACTCATATGAGGATTTTTCAACTCCTGGCCTTGCAAGGAGAAAAATGTCGTTTTATTTATGGACGCTCTTTAACTGCTGTGGTTCTCAGCGTCCTATTCTATACTGGGCGTGAAAGACACAGAGGCCTCTCTATCAGGATTGAGGTTATTTTACGTGCTGTAAATCTGCGGCACGGGACCCACGGCTTTACTTCCCTTCCGAAGGAAGCCATGCTAAGGATTTTTACGCCCGAAAAAATCCATCGTCCTCCGCCGGGTTTGAACCCGCGAAATTAGCATGGTAACCATTACACCACGGAGGGCGACTTGCAAGAAGAAGGAATTTTAATCACATAGTAACATTGTAAAAGATCCGACTACCGATTTAGCCTAGTGCATTCCGTCATCTCCCTTCTACTTGCAAGGAATTAAGTTATAAGATCATTTATGTAATGTTTATATTGACTAGATGAAGTATATAGAAGAATAAGCTTTTCAAGGATCATATGTTACAGAAACAGGTATAAAGAAAGTCATGTGAAGGGAACACATCAAAATAATAATATAAGCTGATGTCAGTACATGCATTGATGCACTACGAAACCAGAATTCGCGTTTTTGAAACAAGTGTATGTATATATGAGAAAGCAAAACATTTTGTGGAAAAACATCTTTATCTCTCCACACAGACTACTTTCAGCTCGATACACTTTTCCCAGCGATGTTCAATAGCTTCGATAGCGTGCTTATAGTGAAAACTATCGAGGTCTGCAAAATAACCATCAACTACAGACTCCACCTCTTCATTGTTGACAAATCTTCTAACGCCAAGCCACATCTTCAAGTATGGAAATAGAAAATAATCAGAGGGGCTAAATCTGGCGAATAGGGTGCACGAGGAATCATTCGAAAAATAACTTATTGAGTTTGGCCATGGCGATAATGGATGTGTGAACTGATGCATTGTCTTGATGAAACAACATTTTCTTTTTCGCTAAATGCGGCCGTTTTTGCTCGATTTCATCACTCAAACACTGTAACAAGCTCACACAATATTTGCCATTGATTACTTTTCCTTTTTTGATATAATCAATGAAAATTATCCTGCGTGCGTCCCAAAAACTGACGCCATACCTTGTCTGCAGATGAAACTGTGTTCGCCTTCTTTGGAGCCCATTCTCCCTTTCCAATCCACTGTTTTAATTGTTTCTTCGTCTCAGGTGTGAAATGGTGGACCCACGTTTCATCCATTGTTATGAATCCTCGCAAAAACTCAATTTTATTGCAGCGAAACATTGCTAAACTGAAACATATTCACGACGCTGTTTTTGTTCTATTGTAAGTAAAGGCGGCACCCACCTTGCACACAACTTTCTCAAATCCAAATTTTCAGGCAGTATGCAATGTACAGAACTTTTTGAAATGCCTAGAATTGTTAGGAACTCTGCACGTCTCTGTCGACTACACCGATCTGTCATGTGCCCAAACATCTCCTGAGATTCCTTTCTCTCATCCGCTCCCCCCCACCGAGGGGTATATGCTCAAAAGATCCATTTGCGGTGGAGGAGCTAAGTGTCTTTCCATAAACTGGCCACAGTCACAATCATACCTCATTGCGCTATTCTCTGTACATCTGGATTTTAATATTGCATATGTTTAATTATTATGTTTCATTCGTATATTTTTTTTGAACTTCTATGATCATTTTGGGGTTTTGACTTGAGAACCAACTCTGTAAATTGAATAATTTGCCATAAACACTTGTATTTATATTTACATACTATGCACTGGAAAAGTTTCCCTGGATGGAAATTGAAACTTTTGGGTTGACACTCTAGAATGCTGACCACTCGATATTTGAAGCAGATGCCAGTAATATTGTTGTGCGTAGTATTTTTTCACGCGATTTACTCCAAAGCTATATTAATATCGACGCAATAAAGCATTCTCCAGGGATACATCAGCATATCCGGGACTCATTATAACACACATTGGTGCATGTTTCATGTTTACGGGAGCCTAATATAACGATGCTATAGTTTTATTCAGTTGTACCTCAGAAAACGCAATATAAGTAGAGGTATGACAAATTGCCTGCAGACTCGTACCACATATTTGTATCATCTAAACGAGAGAAGCCTATCCTTAAAGCTAAGGTATGCAGTTTTACTTTCTCTACTTAGTGCATGGTACATAGGTAGAGAAGGTATTGCATTCTATCTAAAAGTTTGATACCGAGAGTTTAGTGTATAAAAACATTTTTAGAAAAATGTCCATATGTGTGTGTGTGAAAGAGAGAGAGAGAGAGAGAGAAAGAGTGAGAGTGAGTCCGTGTGTCTGTGAACATGACAACTCAAAAACGAAAAGTCTGTTAAATACCAAAACTTCAATATCTTCCAAGGATGCGACACGAAGATTTTTAAGATAATCCCCCCACCCCAAACTACCCTTTACATGGAAAAATTTTAATTTTCTCAAAAGTGGCTCTGACGATTTTGATTAAAGTATTGTATATTAAAGATATTTACACGACAAATAAAATGTATATCTTGAATTTTCTGGAAATTGCCTCTGAAGACTACTTTATTCTGAATGAATTTTGTGGAATTTTGCATACCTAGTACATCGTAAAATATAGGCAAATTCTTACTGATAGAAAATTTAGAGCTCCTTAAAACACTCAATTTATGTCATATACTTTTTTATTTTGATCGTTTTTTAGATATTCCTTGTTATTGGTCTCAGCTTTAACGGGTTCAAACGCAGCGGAGGACAATGGTTTTTTTCGGGCGTAAAACTCCTTAGCATGTCTTCCTTCAGAAGGGAAGTAAAGTCGTTGGTCTGTGTCGTAGATTTACGCCACGTAAAAGAACCTCAAGCCTAAAAAAAGAGTCCACTGAGCAAAATTCAGCGGTCTTTCACACCCAGTAAAGAATGAGACGCTGAGAACCACAGTAGTGATAGAGCGTCCATAAATAAAACTCCATTTCTATTTTCAGCTTTAAATACTTATACTTTTTTCATAAGGGAAATTGTCAGCTCCAGTCCATACAAACAAAGGACTTCAGTCACATAGCAACCAGCTTTTGACTATCATTTTAACCTATGGTACTCCCTTATTTCCCTCTTTCTTACATGGAAGCAAGTAATAAGACCATTTCTGCTATTTTTACTTTCTCTACACGAACTATGTACATACATAATGTATAGAGAAAGTATTGTAATGCACCCAAAAATTCGATACAGAGATTTCACCGGAAATACATGTTTTGGGTCCCCTGAATCCAAAAAAAGTGCGTGTGTGTGCTTGTGTGTGTCTATGGACAGCATAGCTCAAAATGGAAAAGACCGTTAAATACCAAACCTGGCATTTAAGTTTGGTATCTTCCAAGGATGCGACACGTAGATTTTCAAGAATATCCCCCAACTACCCTATACATGGAACTTTCTTTGAAAGTGTTAATTTTCTCAAAAATGGCTCTAACGATTTGGATTAAAATATCTTATATTTAAGATAATTAACATGCCAAATAAAGTGTATATCTTGAATTTTCTGAGAATAGCTTCTGAAGACTACTTTATTCTGGATGAATGTTGTGGAAGTTTGCAGAACTGCTAAGCCGTAATAGACGGACAAAAGCATCCCAGACAAAAAACGTAGAACACATTAGAATCCTCAATTTATGTTACATACGTTTTTTTCGTGGAGTTGATGGTTTTTGAGATATTCCTTGTTGTTGGTTTCAGTTTTAAAAAAAAATGTACTTTCCGCATACAAGAGTTCGTCAACTTTTATCCATACAAAGGAACTTCAATCATATAGCAACCAACTTTTTGACTATCACTTTAGCCTATGGTACTTCCTTATTTCCCTCTTTCTTACGTGGAAGCAAGTAATAAGACCATTTCTGTTAACTTTTTCTCAATTAACATGAAGTAAACAGAAAATAAAGCATTTTTACAAAAATTTGTTAGAGAAGTAGAGAAAATGTGAATGGATTACATCAGATTTTTATTTATACTTCTTGAGCTCAATGTTTTGTTTAGGGCTCTCAGGCATTTGTAGCATGTTGTATATCATTTTGGGTTGTGTATAATGCTTCCTTTATCGTAGGAGAGGATTAGAGAAATTAAAGTCGTGTTTTGATACTGCCCAGTATGGTGAATATGTTACTCACGGTTTCTGTGGCATACAAGTCACCCTACCGTAGTTTCTCGCTGCTTCTTGTTTTCACTTGAGGGTTGTGGTAATTACTACCGAGAAAGAGACACCCTTGCTGACAACTCCGCGTTTCTTTGATCCTTAGTTAGACTAAGCCTCGAGGATATTCGTTTCAGCTTTGGAAACGAAGCCTGTCCCATTATACATCTGCAAGTGTTTATCATGAACTTCTTCAAGTAACGCAGCAACGGTTGCCATAGTGAACACTGAGGAGCTCATGGTCGATAATTACAAGGAACAGCCTGTCAGTGAATTTCGTTATTGTCACCTCTCTCTCTCTCTCTCTCTCTCACTCTCTCTCTCTCTCTCTCTCTCTCTCTCTCTCTCTTTCACTCTCTCTCTCGCCCACTTCCTCTTAAAGGGAGGTTCCTGATCATTTGACACGTCTATAACTAGTAGGTCTTGTGCTGGTATGAGTAGAACGCAAAGCATTTTTTACTTTCTCTACGCGTACTATGTACATAGTGTATAGAGAAGGTATTGTTAATGCACCCAAAAATTTGATACCGAGATTTCACTGGAAATGCATGTTTTTGGGTCCCCCTGAATCCAAAAAAAATATTTTTAGAAGGAAGTCCGGTGTGTGTGCCTGTGGTCAGCATAGCTCAAAAACGAAAAGACCGCTGAATACCAATACTGCGACAAGAAGATGTTCAAGAAAATCCCCCCACCCCAACTACCATTTACATGGAAAAAATTCTAACGATTTTGATTAAAATATCGTATATTAAAGATATTTACCTGACAAATAAAATGTATATCTTGAATTTTCAGGGAATAGCCTCTGAAGACTTCTTAATTCTGAATGAATTTTACGGAATTTTGCATAACTGCTAAACCGTAAGAGATGGGCAAAAACTTATCACACAAAAAATGTAGAGCACGTTAAAACACACACTTTATGTTATATACATTTTTTCGTCGAGTTCGTCGTTTTAGAGACATTCCTTGTTATTGGTTTCAACTTTAAAACCGTATACTTTTCTCATACATGAATTTGTCAACTCTTGTCCATTGACTTTGTTTTGAAGATCTTCATTGGTTAGAAAGTGTTGCCCTCTTAGCCACGTCATCAGTTCAGGGAAACGGTGAAAGTAGCTGGATACCAGGTCAGGACTGTACGGCGGATGATCGAAAATGTCCCATTGAAATTAATCAAGGAGCGGATGGGTTGTGCCAGCAGTGTGTGGACAAGCGTTGTCATGGGTCAACACAATTCCTGAAGTCAGCATTCCTCTTCGTTTGTTTTGAATGGCTCTCCGCAAACGTCGTAAAGTACGAAGATCTTCAAAACAACACCAATGCTCATTTGAAATCATTGGCGGCAACATTTTTGAAGCGAGTATTGCAAAGCTTGTGCACAGGTACGATAAATTACTCAATCTCTTCGGTGACTATGTTGAAAAGTAACCATAAGTGTACAAAACTTTTAGTAATAAAATAATTGTTTTCTATGAACTTGTCTTTTATTTATAGCCTATCGGAGGTTGAAAAGAAAACGACCCTACGAGGTTCTCATTGTGAGCGACGGCTAACTACTTCAAAGTATAAACATCTAACCTCTAAAAGCACACTTTCGTTACCTCAAGGCACGTGAATATATTGATGGCTCTATTCAGCACTCTTTTAAGTTGGCAAAAGAGAACACTAGTCCAGCCTGTCATCTCGGAAAATATATGAGGCATAGTTGTCCCATTCAGAAATCAGAAAATAACAGATGGAAAAATATTACAATATATCCCAGATGACATACGGACTTTTATTAGAAGATTTTGACATGGCCAAAACCTGACGTAGAGCTTGTAAATGAGCAGAAACTGTTGCTAAGAGTAGTATTTTGTAATGCCATTGTATTAAAATATTTTTTCATCTAATGAGAGATATATTAATTGTTTTCTTAGTTTAAAAGTACAGAAACAATAGCAATACTTCTACACTTTTCACGTGATTTTGTTACATTATTTTATAAAAGAAACAAAACCTGCATATGCAAAGAATTCTTTAAATCAGTGAAATGAAAATTCTGATGTGTTCCATTCAAATAACTTTCTCTGCAACTCTGCAACAAATTATTGTTAAAAAACTAATTCTTCTATTTACTTCATGTTAATCGAGAAAAAAAATAGCAGAAATAGTCTTATTACCGTGCAAGTAGAAGGGAAATAAGGGAGTACCATAGGCTAAAGTGATAGTCAAAAGCTGATTGCTATGTGACTGGAGCTCCTTTGTTGTATGGACAGGAGTTGACAAATTTCCGTATGAGAAAAGTATAAGCTTTTTACTGCTGAAACCAATAATAAGGAATATCTAAAAAACGATCAACTGTACAAAAATGTATTTAACATAAATTATGTGTTTTAACGAGCTCTACATTATTTGTAAAGTAAGTTTTTGTATATCTCTTACGGTTTACCAGTTATGCAACATTCCGCAAAATTCACCCAGAATAAATATGTCTTCAGAAGCTATTCCCAGAAAATTCAAGATATACATTTTATTTGCCATGTAAATATCTTTAATATATGATATTTTAACCAAAATCGTTGGAGCCATTTTTGAGAAAATCAAAATTTTCGAAATTTGTTTCATGTAAAGAGTAGTTGGGGTTGGGGGGGATTTTCTTCAAAATCTTCGTGTCGCATCCTTGGAAGATACTGAACTTAAATACCAACTTTGGTATATAACGGACTTTTCGTTTTTGAGCTAAGCTGCACACACATTTTTCTAAAAGGCGGACTTTTTCTAAAATGCTTTTTTTGAATTCAGGAGGTCTCAAAACATATATTTTCGGTGAAATCTCGGTATTGCATTTTTGGGTGCAATACAATGCCTTCTCTACCTACATAGTACGTGTAGAGAAAGTAAAAATTGAGGTTATTAAATAGGCCAAAGAATCAGTAATAACTAGATCTACAAGTTATTTATGGAACGTAAATTTCAAAAATGCCAAACTTGGAAGTTATTAAGTTTTTATTTATTTGTCACCTTGAGTTCATAACATGGGATTGTGGTTTTAAATTTGTTTTTATTAAAGTTCTAGTTTTGAGACAAAGCTTTATTTTTTCGCTCAACTATTGTGAAAAAAAGAAATCTTTTTAGTTTGAACTTCGCATTCAATTCGCCAAGCGACAACACAGCTCATTTGAGTAAAAGTCTTCTCGCCAGCTGGAAAGAGGGGGGGAGTGTATTTTTTGCAATTATCTCCGATACTAGCTAATTTACTTTCTGAGCGTTTATAATCTTCAATTTCTTAGTAAGCACTTGAGAATATTGGGACCAATGTAGGTAGGAAAGCGACCTTAGAAACAGAATATATAAAGGAGACCAGAGCGAAATCTATAGCATTTTATTTTAGATTCTACTTGTTGGCGCGACTCCTTTTGTTTTCTTACCACTATTAGTGCAACGTACGTATGTTGTATCTACACCATAAATTATCTTTCTTAAAAGTATTAACAATGCCAATTCTAGATATTAGAGATGTAGAAATTAAGGTCGATTGCATTTTCTGTTAATTATCGTTTACTGGAGTGAAATCTCGCTATCAAATTTTTGGGTGCAATACCATATCTTTCCTCTACACTATGTACCTACAAAATAGGTGTAGAGTAAGTAAAATTACTCTTGATCTACTATTTACTTTCTCTAGCCCATATGTACAATGTACATAGTGAATAGAGAAGATATTGTATTGCATTCAAAAATGCAATACCGATATTTCACCGGAAATACATGTTTTGAGATCCCCTGAATTTGTGTGTGTCTGGCAGTGTGTATGTGTGTATTTGTGTGTGTCTGTGAGCAGCATATCTTTAAAAGGAAAAGTCAGTGTATTCAAAAAAACCCTCCCCCAACCGCAACTACTCTTTACATGGAATATTTTTCGAAAATTTTTCAAAAATGGCTCTAACAATTTTTACTAAAATGTAATATGTTTAAGATATTTTCATGGCAAACGAAATGTATAACTTGAACAGCCTGTGAAGATCTCTTCATTCTGGATGACTTTTGTATAACTTATATATATGACATAAATTCTGTTTTAACGAGATCTACATTTTCTGTGTTGTCTAACCTTGAGGTTTACCAGTTATATACCAGAAAATGTAGATCTCGTTAAAACACAATTTATGTCATATATACGAGTATTTCTGTAGAGTTAACTGTTATCAAGATATTCCGTAATTGGCTTTAGTTTTGTGATACCTAAACTTTTCTCAAACGGGAGGCATCTTTCTTTTCGTCTCTTCTTTGTTCATTTCTAGAAAGCAAAGAGAACCGAATTTCAGTTGTTTCACTTAGCGACCGTCTTTTTAAATATCCAACTATCGCTATAGCCTGGTGTACTCCCTTATTTCCCTCCTACTTACAAAGAAGCAAGTAACAAGACCAATTCTGGCAATGCTGTCGCCCTCCGTGGTGTAATGGTTATTTCGTATACCCAAGGCCGCGGGTTCAAACCCGGCGGAGGACGATGGATTTTTACGGGTGTAAAAAACCTTAGTATGGCTGCCTTCGGAAGGGAAGTAAAGTCGTTGGTCCCGTGTCGTAGATTTACAGCACGTAAAAGAACCTCAAGCCTAATAGAGTGGCCTCCGAGCAAAAGTAAGCCGGTCTTCCACGCCCAATTTAGAATGGGACGCTGAGACCCACAGCAGTTAAAGAGCGTCCATAAATAACACGCCATTTACTGGCAGCTGTGATTAAACTGGCAGCTGTGATTTATTGTTTATATATCTTGTATACATATATAACACTGCCACCGGGTGATATCCACTTGCAGAGAAATAAATACATACATACATACATACATACATACATACATACATACATACATACATACATACATACATACATACATACATACATACATACATACATACATACATACATACATACATACATACATACACACACATACATACACACATACATACATACATACATACATACATACATACATACATACATACATACATACATACATACATACATACATACATACATACACACATACACACATACATACACACATACATTTACATTTTGATTGGCATGACATAGATCTTAAATAAGGAAAGTTTGTTTATGAGACAGCTATAGAAAGTCATGTGAATGAAACACATCAGGTTTTTGTTACCATTTTAAAAAGCTGATGTGCTCCATTTACATGACTTTCTCTACATCTCTGTAATAAATTATTTTTAATAAGCTTGTTCTTCTATCTATTTAAAGCTAAAACATTAGCAGAAATGGTCTTATTACTATGTTCCTTTTTAAGTACAAGGGAAATAAGAGAATACACTAGGCTAGACCGACACTCAAATGTTTTAAAATGTGCTGGCTGTGGAATTGAAATCCATTTCTTTGTGTGGCCAAGCGTTGACAAGTACCTGTACGAGAAAAGTTTAAGTATTTTAAAACTGAAACAAGGAATATCTCGAAAACGGCTAACTCCACGAAAAAAATGTATGACATAAATTCTGTGTTTTATCGTGATCTACATTTTTTGTGTAGTAAATTTTTGTCTATCTCTTACGGTTTACCAGTTATTCAAAATTCAATAAAAATCATCCAGAATAAAGAGGTCTATAGAGGTTATTCCCAGAGAATTCTAGACATACATTTTATTTGGCATGTAAATATCTTAAATATAAAGTCTTTTAATGAAAACCGTTACAGCCATGTTTAAGAAAAACAAAATTTTAGACTCTTTTTCCATGTAAAGGGTTGGGATGGGGGATTTTCTCGAAAATCTTCGTGTCGCATCCTTGGAAGATATCAAACTTAAATACCAAGTTTGTTTTGAGCTATGCTGTCCACACACACACACACACACACACACACACACACACACACACACACACACACACACACACATATATATATGGACCTTTTCCCTAAAATGCTTTTTTTAGATTCAGGGGGGTCCAATTTCTGGGTGCATTACTATACCTTCTCTATACACTATGTACATAGAACGTGTAGAGAAATTAAAAACTGCAATAGCGTTCCGACTCTCTTCTGAACCTGTAGATTTGCAGTGGGTGTTAAAGAGAGAACAGATTATACAAAGCAAATAGTGAAACGCGAGTTTGGTATTTGTAGAGATTGATTGGCGCAGATGTAGCTGCTAATCCAATTACAGAAGAGTTAGTCGCTCTATAATCTTACTCAAGCCGTAACATGTGGCTTTAACGCGTATCGATTGTTGCAATTATTGTGGACACGGACACCGCGCGTGGTTGGTCGCTGATAGATGCCTGCCTGGCTTCGATATGTGCGCTTCATTTGTTCAAAACTCCTTTGTTACATCCTGTTTGCTGTACTACGCTCACCGTTTAGTAAGCTGTGATAGTGCAAGTTTTTATTCTAGGTGGACCAACAGAGCGGAATTTCGCGTGTTTAGATATCCCTTCATGCAGAGACAAACGCGGCAATTCCAAGTGAACCATGAGTGACTTTTAGTTCTACTGCTCTCTTTTTACTTTCTCTACACTACTATGTACATAATATATAGAGAAGGTATTGTATTCCATCCAAAATTTGATACCGAGATTTCACCGGAAATACATGTTTTAGGGTTTCCTGTATCCAAAAACATCTGAGGTGTTACACTCATATGACTTCCTCTAGCTGCTCTACAAACAAACTTCTTGCAAAATATTATTCTTCTTTGTGCACAATGCTAACGGAGAAAAACATTAGCAGAATGTTCTTATAAGCTCGCCTGGGTAGTGTGGTGATAGCGTGTCTGCTTCACATTCAAAAGGTCGTGAGTTCGAATCTCGCTTAGGGTGAGTTTTTTTCGGGGTTTTCCCTTATCCTGAGAAGACAAATGTCGAGTAACTTTAAGCTCCATGGACCCCGAGATCATTTGAGCTTCATTTCACCAATTTCATTCATCGTCCGATATGACCAACCAGGTTAAAGAACGTTAAGCTAAAAAAAAAAAAAAAAAAAAAAAAAAAAAGTTCTTATTACTTAGTTCCTTATAAGTAGGAATGCGCTATGCTAAACTGATAGTCAAATTTTTTAAGCTATCATTATGCGACTGTCAATGAAAATCGCTTCTTTGCTTGGCCAAGAATAGAACAAAAGAAAAACGGACACTTTTCTCTGGGAAAGTGTAAGTACTTCACAATTGAAACCAATAACAAGAAATATCTCGGAAACGGTTTTCTCTATTACAAAAGCGTAAATGACATAAATTGTGTGTTTTGACGAGCTCTACATTTTTATATAGTAGTGAGTTCGTACCATACCTATATGCTAACACAGTGGTTAGCTAACATTAAGGGATTCCCTGTCTTACGCAAACCTACTAAAGAACCTTTACTTTTATTCTTCCAACATACGATTTTATCATAGCAAACAATGAATGAAAGGAAATTACTGGAAAAATTGGCTTAGATACATCGCCGCTAATACTATCTTTTAGAAGCAATTTAACATTAGTTATCTTGAGGATGGAGAGAAACAACTGATAAAGACAACAGAGCAATATTACTATCAGAATACTACCAACGGCTTGTAGATAACGTTAAATAAAACTAAACCCATTTGGAGTGGGACAAGAAGTTAATTTTCATATATTTAGCTTGTAATACCAAATAAAATTTTTTACATTTAACAGCAAGTTTTTGGTGACCTTTACACTAAGCTGTTGAGCGTTTACTGTTAGGATAAATACAAAATTATTCGCATAATAAGTACAAAATATTCGTGGTTAGGAAAAAACAAACAAACAAAAAAAAACGCGTGTTTCACATTCAAGACAACCTCGAGGCTATCCGAGTTATAAATTGCCTTTTGAGTAGGTCGCTGTTTTTGGTCATTTACCTGAAAGTTAGGATAGGTTACTGATAACGAACAAGGAGGAACCTGTTTGTTTTCATGATACGTGCCTGCCAAGAACACCCTCTCAGGTGTCTTAATGTGACCATCACACTCTTCGTGAGCCTCTTAATCTCTAAATTATGCAATTTTTAATGTTGCGTAAAAATATACCTCAAAGAATTTCAAAGCTGAGATACCAAACTTCGGACTAATTCACGTATAAGCTGTAAGACTGGTATAGTCATTAGGTGTTGTTTAGAAACAACCTTTGTATGTAACAAAGCGGATAATAATAAGTAGGCATTTTCCTCGCAAGATGGTATATTAAATGCACAATGACGTTCATCATTTCTAGCGCAGGAGATTAATCGACTTGAGGTAACTGTTTCTGATAAACGACACCAATGCTTTAATTATACCCAGACTGAGTAATCGTTAACGGAATAATCAGTTACTATCTTTTTACTTTCTCTACACGTACTATGTACATAGTGTATAGAAGAAGTGCTGTATTCCACTCAAAAATTCGATACCGAGATTTCACCGGAAATACAGGTTTTAGGATCCCCTGAATCCATAAAAGAAAAAATTTTTTAAAAAAGGTTCATGAATTTTCTGGGAATAACCTCTGAAAATATCTTTATTAGGATGAAATTTGTGGAATTTCGTATAACTGGTAAACCGTAAGAGATAGACAAAAACTTACTTAACAGAAAATGTAGATCTCGTTAAAACGTAATTTATATTAGATATATATTTTTTCATGAACTGACCGCTTTCGAGATATTTCTTGTTATTGGTTTCAGCTATAAAATACATATACTTTCCTCATACGGGAATTTGTCAACTCCCGTCCATGTAAAAAGGAACTTCAATCACATAGCAACCAGCTTTTGACTATCAATTTAGCCTATGGTACTCCCTTGTTTACCTTCTACTTACAAGAAAGCAAGTAAATAGACCCTATATATGTTTTGGGGTCCCCTGAGTTCGAAAAAAGCATTTTTAGAAAAAGATCCATTTTTGTGTGTGTGTGTGTGTGTGTGTGTGTGTGTGTCTGTGAACAGCATGACTCAAAAACGAAAAGATCGTTAAATACCAAACGTGCTATTTAGGCTTAGTATCTTCCAAGGATGCGACAGAAAGATTTTCAAAAAAAAAATCCTCCCACCACAAACTGTTCTTTACATGCAAACATTTCCAAAAAAAATTTCTCAAAAAAGGCTTTAACGATTTTGATTAAAACTCCGTATATTAAAGATATTTACATCCCAAATAAATTGTATATCTTGAATTTTCTGGGAACAGCCTCTGAAGCCCTCTTCATTCTGGACGACTTTTGCATAACTGGTAAACCGTAAGAGATAGAAACTTAATACACAAAAAATAGATATCGTCAAAACAGACAATTTTTATATTTTTTGTTGTGGAGCTAACCATTTCTTTGTTATTAGTCTTAATTGTAGAATATTTATACTTTCTTAAAGGAAATCATCCGTGTTTTTTTTTTAACTCTTGGTCATCAAAAAGAACGGAATTCAATGACAATCGTACAACGATTCAAAACATTTGACTGTCACGTTAGCCTAATGTATGTATTCCTTCTACGTATAAGGAACTAAGTAATACGACCATGCTGCTAATGTTTATACCAATTAGCATGAAGTAGATAGAAGAAAAATCTTTTTTTAAGAAGTTTGCAAAATGGATAGAAAAAGTCATGTGAATGGAACACGTCAGATTTTTCTCCCTCTCACACTCAACAAGTATGGTGACAGAAATCACCCTCGGTTGAGCTGGAGACATGAAAACCTTATACACGCCCACCCCTCATGGAGGAAGAGATGGGGTTGCCTCAGGCGGAAGGGAAATGACGTCACTTCCGGCAGAACATCTGTATTTACTTCTCGAGTACTTCTCTCCAGACGAGATTTATACTCTTGATAATTTCTTCGTTAACAGCGTTATCAAAATCATTTCTCAGCTCAGTTTTACTCGAACTGGTTTTTGCCATTCGCGAGAAATGAAATGTTTCAGCTTTAAAATTAGTCTTATCCCCTTAACCAAGGCATGGTTCAGGCGGTGACGTCTGTGGTTCAGTTCAGGGAGATTCGATTCCCGACGACCGCCTGCTAAAACCCATGGGTTTTCGTGGTTTTCCCGGATCGGCAGGCAAATGTTGGGACGATTAATCTTCTATCACGACTTTATGTATATCGCTTCTTTTATTTATTTATTTATTTATTATTTGTATTAAGCTAATAGATACTTGAGTACAAAACATAGGAGAATCAAAATCTTAAGTATATATATCCTCTAATTAAGCATATACAAATTGTTTGTAAAAAAACTGGAGGAGGAAGAGTTTTATTCTTGCTTAAATTTGTTCATTATTAATTTAATCTATATGTAAATTTGTGTATTTTGAAATTTCTAGAAGGGATTTAAAATTAGCTCACCATACCCACCCACATTATTACATCTACACACACTTAATTCCTTAAGACCTTCAAAACATTAATAGCTAACCGAAACTTATGTTAACTCTAATTCCCTTCGCAAAGACCAGTTATTTTTTTCCCCTTAACTTGGCCTAAAAACTGACCTAAGCTTCTGCTATCATTTCTCAAAGCTCCCCTTAACGCTGTTCCCCTATCCATCTTGTCTCACTTTCCCCCCATAAATCCGTTCCTTTGCATTTAAATACTATATGCTCTAGATCTTCCTTACCTACACAAACGGGTCACTGACTCTGTGGGGCTCTTTTCTTATGCCTCTTAATCTCCAAACACCCGATCTTAATGGTACTATTCCCTCCCTTTGTGCGCTATCTACCTTATCAACATATGTCTCCCTTTCCCATGTTTCCTTTATTGATATAACGGTGGCGCTGGGACCGAGCGACCGCTGAAGGGATCGCTGCCTGACCCACTGTACCAATAGAGCGAACGGACATAATAGCCGGGCCAACAAAGGCCTTTGTGTGTTTCCCTGCAAGATCTCTCAAACCTTCTTTCTCCCCAGAGCGAGAACACTCTTCTTCCAGAGTAAGCTCTTTTTAATGGATAAAGTGTAAAGTTTTCGTAATTTCTAAGGCCGGAACCTTCGGAGGTCGGTACGGACCATATAAGGGGACGACAAGTACCAGAGCGAGTGAACTACAGTGAAGTTGACTAAAGTGAAGTGAGTTAAATGCAGTGACTTAGTTATTGGTGTAGTGTACCAAAAGTGTAAGTGTTGTAATACGTGTAGTGCTCTAGTGGCCAATAAAGTGAATTTAATAGATACTGGTGTTCTCATTTGTTACAATATATAGTATATCAGAGATCATCTTTCCATCATATCACCAAAACGTTTTTGGATTTCTATGTCTCAAATATCTTCCCTATTATTTCTCAAAATATATAGATGATTTTCTACTCTTCACCGTATTCCCCCATTCCATTCACTTCCAGGTTCATTCGCATGCATCCAGAGTTCATAAGACTATTTTCCTGATATTCCACACACTACCTTAACAAATAACTCTTATTTAGGTTCAGGTCATGTCATCTGTTTAAGAGATGAAGGACCAGGTGAGATGTTCGGTATGTTACGGCTGGGAGGTGGCTAAATACCTCTTCGTGTTGTCGTTTTTATTCTAAGCCGAAGTACTTGCAATTGAAACACGTGAAACCTCTGGGGCTACAAAGGTGGCTACATCCGGATTTTCTCTGATAGTCAGGCAGCCTTAACGTCATGCATCTGTAGAAGTTGACAACAAATTGTGAAACATTTTAAAAAATATTTCCTCAGTAAAATTATATGAATTCTAAACTTTAAAAAAATATCCGTTTTTCCCATTTAGAGCACTTTAAGTACAAATTAAATAAAACTATAAATGTGTAGGAGTGTACTTATCAATAGACAGGGTAGTTGGGGTGGGGAGATTTTCTTGAAAATTTTCGTATTGCATCCTTGGAAGATACCAAACTTAAATACCAAGTTCAGTATTTAACGGTCTTTTCGTTTTTGAAATGTAAAATTTCTTTAATTCACAAATTTATAATTAAACAATTATATTAATTTCAGATTACATCGGATTGCACGATTAACAGTTTCAGTGTAAATGAAAACCTTAACTTTAAGTTTAATCTATTTATTCTTCCTAGGTACATCTTCGGATACACCTACTTTGTTACCTCCCAACTTTAAAACTTTTTTTTTTCCTTGTTGTAAACCTTTTTCAACACTAGTCCATACTGAAGATGCTCCACATGATGCACTTTTTTTACTAATTTGTTTCAAAAAGTTTTATGCTGCCTCTCTAAAGCACATTAAAGAAAGTGGTTATATACATTTATTCTTAATGTTGAGAAAATTAAATTTTGTGAAATGAATCATTAAATTTTTAAAAATCAAGAGTTTAGGAGTGAGAAAAGCAACAATTTTTCTAAGAGGTACGTCCAGAAAGTAAGTTCCGTTTGGTAATAAAATTAAATTGTGTACAGATACATAATAATTATTTATTGCACAAAATTTTACAACTCTTAAACTACTTTTCCACATAACTGCCGAAATTTTGCAGGTATTTGTCATAGCGTGGCACAAGCTTTTGTATACCTTCTTCATAGAAGTTTGCCGCCTGTGTCTTCAAAAAATTGGAAACATTTTCTTTCAGCTCTTCGTCATTGTTGAAGTGTTGACCGCCAAGGAAAGACTTGAGATGTAAGAACAAATGAAAGTCGCTAGGAGCGAGGTCAGGGCTCTACGGAGGATGGTCAAACACGTCCCAGCCAAATCCCTGTAGGAGGTTTTTCGTCACATTTGTAGTGTGTGGTCGTGCGTTGTCGTGAAGAAAAACAATACCTTTTGACAGCAATCCTCGGCGCTTATTCTGTATTGCGCGGCGCAATTTCCTAAGTGTCTCGCAATAAACATCTGATTTCACAAGCGGCGGGATTTTCAATCAACACCGACATTGTAAACAAGCACAACAAAGCGTATGTGGCTGACAGCGATCTCAAAATGGCGCACGTTTCTTCTCCTTGATACAGAGCGTCTACCGCGCATGTGCGGAACTGCGATCGCAGCGCTGCAGCGAAGATAAATTGAAACGGAACTTACTTTCTGGACGTACCTCGTATGTACACCAATTAGAATTAATATAAAAAATCTTATGTATTCCATCCACTTGACTTTCTCTACATATCTGTAACAAATTGTTGTCAAAAAGTTTATTCTTCTATCTACTTCATAGTAATCGAGATAAGCAGAATTGGTCTTATTACTTGCTTTCTGGTAAATAGAAGAGAAATAGGGCAATATACTAGACTAAAAATTGTAGTCAAATCTTTCAAAAGCTGGTCTCTATGTGAGAAATTGAAGTTCGGTTCGCTTTGCAGATGAATTGAAGGATGACCCCATTTGAGAAAAGTTACGTACTTGAAAATTCAAATCAATAATAATGAATATAGAGTTATAGTCAACTCTACAACAAAAATGTATATCACATAAATTGTGTATTTAATAAGATCTATCTTTTTGTGTAGTAAGTTATTGTCTATTTCTTACGGTTTACCAGTTATGCATTATTAAACAACATTCATCCAAAATAAACAGATCTTCAGAAGCTATTCCCAGAAAATTCAAGTTATTTGTGAAAAGTTGTTTGAGAAAAGTGAGGTACCTAGTTTAAAACGGAAACCAATAACAAGGAATATCTCCAAAACGGCTAACTCAACAAGAAAAACGTAAATGACATAACCATATGTTTTAAGAGATCTACAGTTTTTGTATAATAAGTTTCTGTTTATCTCTTATGGTTTAGCCGTTATGCAACATTCTGCAAAACTCATCCAGAATAAAGAGATCTTCAGAGACTATTCCCAGAAAATTCAAAATGTACACATTATTTTTTTATATAAATATCTTTAATATAGGTATTTTAATCAAAATTGTTAGAGCCATTTTTAAGAAAATCAATAATTTCAAAACATTTTCCATTTAAAGGGAATTTTTTTAAAAAAAAATTGTTTGTCACGTCCTTGGAAGATACTAAACATAAATACACTGTATGGTTCCTAACGGTATTTTAGTTTCTGAGTTAATCTGTCCACAGACACGCACGGACCGTTTTTTAAAAATGCATTTTTCGGACTCAGGGGGCCACAAAACATATATTTTCGGTGAAATCTCGACATCAAATTTTTTCTTGGAATACGATAGCTTCTCTAGCTACTATGTACATGGTAGTACATACGTGCCAGAGAAAGTAAAAATCGTTCTCTGAGTATTCTCTTGTTATAGCCAGCCTGACAAAAAAAAAAAAAAAAAAAAAAAAAAAAACACAGGTCTCTCAGCTCCTTTCTTTTTCATTACCTTAAATCCAGGTCGCAACGGAAGAATCTACTTAGACATGAGTTCTAAATATTATCATTATCAATTAGAAATAATTAAAATTGAATATTATTGGAAGTTGAAAATCCCTACATAAGTCAGAAATATTACTGTGTAAATATTTATTACATATTTTACATATGCATGGAAAATATCGAATCGAAATGTTTACTTCTTTGTGTAATCCTCATAAAGCAGAAACAATTATGGCGAAATCTAGGTTAAACCAGAAACTGTAAGAAGGAGATTTATTTTCATGTGCACAAAAGCCCAAAGTCAGAATAATTGTATGCATACATTAGTTAAGTGAACTTGTATTCATACGCCAAAAGGATTCATAAGATCAGACAAAAGAAATCAGCTTTCATTGTATAAAAGATGAGGTATTGTTTCTTACCGTAGTAACATAACAAGTTAGTCAGATTTATTGAACTTACGAAAAAGCTAGGCTAAGAGTAAAGTCTCGTAGGATAGTGTGCTTTAAAACCGACACTACATTGAATTACGTCGCAAAAAGATAACAACATTTGTATAAAATTAATAAGTATATTTTGAAATACAACATATGAAATGATATTCACGTAAACAATGGTGAAAGGGTAAAATTCAACGAAAATAAATCTTGCTTTAAACCTTGTTAAAGCCATTTTGCGTTCGCTTCAAATGAAATGAAATAAACATATTTGAAAAGAAATCTTACCTATGATTTCAGAAGATTGGTTATCTCTTGCAGTACAAATACAACAAATAAATTCATACCGCTATTCTTGAAGCAGACGGATCTTTACCGCCAACGACAGGTGTTTCAAGCCTGCTTGACTGACGTGGAACATCATAATGTGCCTTTCTTTTTGTTACTTCCTGATAAATTCCCTAAGATACCAAATATCTCAAACTAAAAGTCAATGGTAAATTGACCTAAGCTAGCCAGTTCCCATGACCGCGCTCGCTGAAGTGCCTCGCTTTGGTGCTTCGTGGCGCAGAGGATCGTGGTTTGGAATACCTCCTTGAGCATGGGTGTTTGTGTGTTTTTTTATGTATTAGAAGCAACAAGCAAAACGGTAACCAAATGGAAAAACAAATAAAATGTTGGGGAAATGGAAAAAAGGGAAAAAGGAGGAAAAAGAAAAAAGGGAATACAAAGCCGTAGTCCTAGAAGACTCCAGAATTATATTTAAAAAAAAAACACAAAATAACTAAATGAAAACTCAATACCATTTCCAGTATGTGTTCCTCTTTGGTTTTAAAACCATAAGTATACTGGATTTTTTCAGATTTTATCCACCGACACAAGTTCATTAAATCACAGATTCGGAAGTGGGAAAACCACGGTTCAAATACTCCCTGTCTCAATTTATTTTCTCAGGTTTTACTCGGTCTTCACAACTTTCAAATTTCTGAGAGCTGTCTTAAACTTAGGTTTGGAACGTTTCCTTCCCAATCCTTTCCCAATAATAATGCCAAATGTAATCATTGTTCACTACCTGTAATGCCGTATGCACTAAGAGCGGGTGTTAAATTCTAAAAAAATATCTGATATGTTACATCCACATGACTTTCTCTACCCATTTTTCAAAAATTATTCTTAACATATGGCTTTATCTTTGTCTTACAAAATATTATTCTTTTATCTACATCATGCTAATCGAGATAAACATTAGCAGTAATGGTTTATTACTTGTTTCCTTGTAATTAGAAGGTAAGTACGGGAATACATTAGGTAAAAGCGCTAGTCAAATCTTTTAAAGGCTACTCGCTATGTGGAACAACTGAAATTCGGTTCTCTTTGCTCGATCAGGAGTAAAACAAAATAGGTATGAAACGAGAGATGACTTCCCATTTGAGAAAAGTGTATACTTTAAATTTGAAATTATAACAAAGAATATTTCGGAAACGGTTAGCTGTAAAAAAAAAGAGTGTATGAACATAAATTGTGAGTTTTAACGAGATCTGCATTTTTGTGTAGTAAGCTTTTATCTATCTCTCACGGTTTACGAGATATACAAAAGTGATCCTAATAAAGGGGTTTTCAGATACTATTCTCAGAAAATTCCACATATCCTTACATTTTGTTTGTCATGAAAATATCTTAAACATATGGTATTTTAATCGAAATTAGAGTCATTTTTGAGTAAATCAATTTTAAAAAATGTTGCATTTAAAGGTAGTTGGAGTAGGGGAATTTTTTTGAAACTCTTCGTGTAGAATCCCTGGAATATACTAAACTTAAATACCAAGTTTAGTATTTAACGGACTTTTCGTTTTTTGAGTTATGCTGCTCGCAGACACACTCACAGATACAGACACACACGGATATTTTTCTAAAAATACTTGTTTGGATTCAGGAGGTCTCAAAGCCTATATTTCCGGTAAAATTTTGGTATCGAATTTTTGGTGGAATACAATACCTTCTCTATCTACTATATGCATTGCACATACGAGCTAGAGAAAGTAAAAATTGATCACCCTAGGAGAGCTTGAGATGGTCTTAGTTTCTTAAATGTTTGACATTTTAGATGGAGGAAGATCCACAATGCCTCAACATAACTGTTATTGAAGAAAGTCCTGGTGACATTTTCATGACCGTAGACATTGTTATTATTGCGAAGCAGAGTCATTTGATTAGAATCCACCGTGGCTGAAAGTCTTCCCTTCACCGCTTTTTCCATCTTTTCTCTACACGTGCTATATACATAGTGTATAGAGAAGGTATTGCACTCCACCCAAAAATTCGATACCGAGATTTCACCGGAAATATATGTTTTAGGGTCCCCCTGTAACAAAAAAAAAAAAAAAACATTTTCAGAAAAAGTTCCGTGTGTGTGTGTGTCCATGTGTCCGTGTGACCGTGAACACGATAACTCAAAAACGAAAAGTCGGTAAAATACCAAACTTAGTATATAAGTTTAGTATCTTCCAGGGATGCAACATGAAGATTTTGAGAAAAATCCCCCCCCGCCCCAAACTACCCTTTACATGAATCTTTTATCGAATTTTTTTTATTTTCTTAAAAATGGCTCTAACGATTTTGATTAAAATACCGTATATTAAAGATACTTACCTGACAAATAAAATGTATATCTTGAATTTTCTCGGAATAGCCTCTGAAGACTACTTTATTCTTGATGGATTTTACGGAATTTTGCATAACTGCTAAACGGTAAGAGATGGACAAACACTTACCACATAGAAAATGTAGAGCACGTTAAAACACACAACTTATGTTATATACATGTTTTCGTAGAGTTGATCGTTTTTGTGATATGCCTTGTTTTTGGTTTCAGCTTTGGCAAATTTATACTTTTCTCATACAGGACTTTGTCAACTCATGTCCATACAAACAAAGGAACTCCAATCACATAGCAACCAGCTTTTGACTGTCACTTTAACCTATGGCACTCCCTTATTTCGCTTCTACTTACAAGGAAGCAAGTAATAAGACAATTTCTGCTAATTTTTTTCTCGATTAGCACAAAGTAAATAGAAGCATTAGATTTTTAACAACAATTTGTTGCAGAGATGTAGAGAAGGTCATGTGAATGGAACACATCAGATTTTTTTGTTTCTAAAATTTACAAGCACGTAAAGATCCATGCCAAAGCCGGGGCTCAAACCCAAGATCCCCTGCGCTATAAGCTCCAAAGGGAGGCACTTTAGCGAGCGCGGCCACGGAGATAAGTTATGTTATCTCCATATATTGTATTTGAACCTACGAACATTCTGTGCCATATATGTAAAGCAGGTTCTTTCGAGTTACGAGAACTTTTATAAGTTTCGTTGCTCGTTATCTCCAATATTAAAACTAAAGTTTCGGTTTTAAAATTGTCTTGTTTCGTGACAGGATCACATTAGTAATATACTAATGTTCTTTTGTTTTGATCTGCTTATTAAAGTAACCAAAACTGTACAGTTCACTACAACGATTACTAGGTTGTTTCTGTAGATATAAGTGTATGAGAGAATAAGAGAGAGAGAGAGAGAGAGAGAGAGAGAGAGAGAGAGAACGCTTGTGCGGTTTCTTTTATAACATGGATAGTTGCCTTATTACCGTAAAAAAAAAACAAAAAAACTCATGTGTGCCATTCACATGACTTTCTCTATCTCTGCAACTAATTTTTGTTAAAAAGATTTTTCTTACATTTACTTCATGCTAATCGAGAAAAAAATAGCAGAAATGATCTTATTACTTTCTTCCTTGTAAGTAGAAGGGAAATAAGTCTACCATAGGCTGAAGCGATAGTCAAATCTTATAAAAGCTGGTTCGCTATGTGATTGAAGTTCCTTTGTATGGCCAGGAAGTGAAAAATTCCCGTATGAGAAAATTATGCGTATTTTAAAACTGAAACCAATTACAAGTAATATTTGAAAAACGGTTAACTCCATGAAAAAAATTATGAAACATAAATTGTGTGTTTTAACAAGCTCTGCAATTTGTCTTAGGTAAGTTTTCCTCTATCTCTTACGGTTTAACAGTTATGTAAAATTCCGCAAAACTCATTCAGATTAAAGATGTCTTCAGAGGCCATTCCCAGAAATTTCAAAATATACATTCTACTTGTGTAAATATTTTTAATATCAGTTACTTTAATCAAAATCGTTAGAGCCACTTTTGAGAAAATCAAAAATGTTCTAAAATTTATCCTATAAAAGGTAGATACTGAACTTATATACCAAGTTTGGTATTTAATGGACTTTTCGTTTTTGAGCTATGCTGCCTACAGACACGCACACTGACATTTTTCTAAAAATACTTTTTTTTTTTATTCAGGGGGTCTCAAAACATATATTTCCGGCGTAATCTCGGTATCGAATTTTTGGGTGCAATATAATACCTTTTCTATACACTGTACATAGTACGTGTAGAGAAAGCAATAGAATATTATGCAACGAGAGCATAATGGTGTAAGATCCGAGTATGTCTATGAATGCTATAATGTTATAATGTTCACATGGGCATCTTAATTATAATTGAAGTCAAGTTTCACACGACTATTTATGCTCGGCCATAATGTTTCATACATTTTTCTTGATTTTTGTGGCAGTAAGTTATTAGTCACGAGTGTCTCATTGTTGCACATGGCGGATGTTTACTTTTTCTAAACTCGTGGTAGCTCTTCGATTGAACAAACGAGAATAATCGACAGTAGCACTTTCAACAATTAATGCCTTGTAGCGTTATTAGATGTGCACACTCGTGAAGTAGTGATTGTTACATGTGAATCTTCTAATTGGTGGAAACCTGCACTTTAATGAAGAGATGCATTTTAATAAGTTCCATAAAAGTGCAGCTACCAGACATATAATTGCTATATTTAAACGTGGTCGGGCACAAACGATTTTCAGATCACGCCGTTTCGTAATCGGCTTACCCTCCCTGTATTTGTAGGACTGACACCCCCTAGAACTTACAAAACCAATGCTTAGGGATCAGAAGCCTGTCGGGGAGCCAACGGCACGAAACCACAGAAAGGAGAACCTGTTACGAGGGGTCGGCTCGTAGCCAGGCATGAACATAAGGAAGTGGATGATATGAAATGTAAGCGAAATTGGTGATAGGAGTAAATGGTGGAATGAGTGGCGAGGGAAACCAGAGGATCCGGAGAAAACCCGCCCAGACGCCGCTTCGTCCACCACAAATACCACGTGCGGGCTCTCGGGATCGAACCCGGGCCGCCTAGACGGGAGGCGAGGGGTCTAACCACTCAACCACTGTTAACTGTGTATGACACCAAATTCAGCAGCATAGGAAAGTAACTATGTATATATGAAGTTTGTAACTGAAAAGATTAAATAAATTATCTAACTATATAATTCCCATCCCTGGAATGAAATTTTAATTTTAGAGAAATTCAAATACCGCACGCATGTTATGACTGTGTATAAAATTATTTATTGCTTTATATACTTTGTCATGGCTAAGGTAAATGCGTCAGACTGAACAACTGTAAGCTGTAAATAAGCAAGTGGATAACTTACCCAGTCTGTCATGAGCAGTGTCTTCACTACACAGAGGAGTACACATGTTTTAGCGGTTGCTGAATCACATCCCAACTTTTTTTCGGTCACGACGTCAGGTCGCAAAATGCCAACTCCGTGGTCGGACCCAGCGAAAGCCGTCACGTCGATATTATATCGATCAAAATCACGTGACCACCACGGCACGTCAACATTACATTCATAATAAATTCCGTGCACGTAAAATGGTAAACTGTTGCTTTTCCCCTTTTACAGCGCGGTCTAGAAGTTACTTCCAGAACAAGTGGTCGCCGAGGTTACATCTCGGACCTGGACATTTCGGCCTTTATCTCCACATTTCACCGCTTTTACTGAAATACAGACTCTGGTTTTTTGAGTGTGCACTTTTTACTTTCTCTTCACGTACTGTGTCCATAGTGTATAGCGAAGGCATGTAATGCACCCAAAAATTCTATATCGAGATTTCACCGGAAATACATGTTTTGGGTCCCTCTGAATTTAATTTTCTCAGAAATGGCTCTAACGATTTGGATTAAAATATCGTATAATAAAGATATTTACATGACAAATGAAATGTATATCTTGAATTTTCTGGGAATAGCTTCTGAAGACTACTTTATTCTGGATGAATTTTACGGAATGTTGCATAACTGGCAAACCGTAAGAGATAGACAAAAAGTTACTTAGTAGAAAATGTAGAGCATGTTAAAACACACAATTTATGTTGTGTACATTTTTTTTCGTGGAGTTGATAGTTTTTTAGATATTCCTTGTTATTGGTTTCAGCTTTGAAAAACTTGCCTATAATTTTCTCATACGGAAATTTGTCAACTCCTATCCATAGAAACAAAGGAACTTCCATCATATAGCAACCAGCTTTTGACTAATACTTTAGCTTATACTACTCCCTTATTACCCTTCTACTTGAATGGAGGCCAGTAATAAGACTATTTCTGCTAATTTTCTCTCGAGTAGCATGAAGTGAAAAGAAGTATAAGCTTTTTAACAATAATTTGATGCAGAGATGTAGAGAAAGTCTTGTGAATGGAACACATCAGATGTTTATATATAAGGAAAATTACATCTCTCTGAAAGAAATCATTACACTACATCAAATGCTGTCTCCAACTAAGAATGGCGCACCTCTTGGGAGTTTCTCAGTCTTGCCTGGACTGCGGAGCTATATTTTCACCCTGATGATGCCGAACGCAGCTTTCGGCGAAACGTCGGTTATGCAAACAATTGGACAACGACCAACAAGCCCGGCAAACTTAGATAATAAAGTTTTTCATTCATTTGTGGTCATAATCCCATAATCTTTCCTCATATTCCTCCTTTCTAGTGGGTTTTATTATTCCATTCACACCCCGCCTTTATATACAAGGATCATATTGGCTTTCACCTTGGAACATATTGTCTATCGGCAATGGTTGCTAACTCGTATACAGTTAAGTTGACCGTCTTTTATTTCTTTGGTTTGTCACATTAGAACGCACGCGCACACACACACACACACACACACACACACATACACACACATACATTCTCACCCTTTTTCATCTTCCAGGCTTTGAGAAAAATAGGGGAGTACCTCCGTGGCCGAGTGGTTAGGGAGCTGACTTCTCATCCGCAGTTCGTTTCCCTGCTGGAGCACAGAATTTTTCTTAAATCGAAATCATTCCCTATTCCTCGTAGAGTCTAGAAGCATATATGTGAAAGTCGATGTGCGTATGTCTGAAGAAAAGAAAATGTTTAAAAACCCAACGTTCAAGGACCTATAGTCAATGAGTTGTTTCTTAAATTAAAGCCCCCGATTTGAGCATAGATGTTAAAGGAGATTATTTAAATAAAACAATACAAAAAATCTGAACTGTTATATTCACATGACCTTCTCTACATCTCTGCAACAAATTATTGTTAAAAAGCGTATTGCTCTATTTACTTAATGCTAATCGAAAAAAAAAAATAGCAGAAATAGTCGTATTACTTGCTTCCTTGTAAGTAGAACCGAAATAAGGGAGTACCATAGGTTAAAGTGATAGTCAAAAGCTGGTTGCTATGTGACTGAAATTCTTTTGTTTGTATGGACAGGAGTACACAAATTCCTGTATGACAAAAGTATAAGTTTTTCAAAGCTGAAACTAAAAACAAGGAATGTCTAAAAAGCAATCAACTCCACGAAAAAATTCATATTGCATAAATTGTGTGTTTTAACGTGCTCTACATTTTTGTGTGGTAAGTTTTTGTCCATCTCTTACAGTTTAGCAGTTATGCAAAATTCCGTAAAATTGATCCAGAATAAAGTAGTCTTCAGAGGCTATTCCCAGAAAATTCAAGATATACATTTTATTTGTCAGGTAAATATCTTTAATATACGATATTTTAATCAAAATCGTTAGAGGCATTTTTAAGAAAATCAAAATTTTCGAAAAAAGTTCCATGTAAAAGATAGTTGGGGTGGGGAGATTTTCTTGAAAATCTTCGTGTCGCATCCTTGGAAGATACCAAACTTAAATACTAAGTTTTGACTGGAAACTTATCTTGGATTCTCGGGGACCCAAAACATGTATTTCCAGTGAAATCTTGGTATCGAATTTTTGGGTGGAATGCAATACCTTCTCTATACACTATGTACATAATACGTGTAGAGAAAGTAAAAATAGTTTGTGTAACAGAGGAACTCGTGTGAGTGGAACGCATCAGAGTTTTGTGTGATAAGTTTTTGTCTCTCTTGCGGTTTGCCAGTTGCGTTAAAGTGTTTGAGAATGTAGATCACTTCAGGGATATTCCCAGGAAATTCAAGATATGCAAGTTATTTGTCATATAAATATCTTTAATATCGTTATTTTAATCAAAATCGTTAGAGCCATTTTTGAGAAATCAAAACTGCCGAAGTTTCATGTAAAGGGTAGTTTGGTGTGGGTAATGTCATTGAAAATCTTTGAGTCGCATCCGTGGAAGATGCTGAACGTGAATATCAAGCCTTTTATTTAACCGACTTTTCGTTTTTGAGTTAGTATGCTCACAGAAACACACGCGGATATTTTTATTAAAATTGCGCTTTTTTTATTCAGGGGATCCTAAAACGGGTGTTTCCAGTCAAATCTAGTATCGAATTTTGGGTGGAATACAATACCTTCTCTACTTACCTACTATGTACATTTCTACGCTGAATGAAGTTTACAGAATCCCTATTGAAAAATCAATGTGCGATTTCCCGTCGCTGGGAAACATAACACCACGACATCTATATGCAGTTACGAAGCTTCAATATCAGCCACCTCATAAATATTGCTCAAGGTACTCACAAAAACTGATTGGTTACATGCGTTTATATACAGAAAATTAGTAATAAGAACGTAATTCAGTGAACAATATATATTTTACAGCATAAGCGAGTTTCAAGTATCGGTTGTCAAAACCTGCAGCGGTATCGACTATCGAGAAATAACGATATCTCATCCCTCGTACTTATGGACCGATGACTTTTATAAAGCGTCCAAATCGTATCTAACCTGTTTCGCCAGGCAACTTAATTACAGTTGGTGATAGAAACAGGCATTATTCATTAAACTTTTAATATAAAAAGATAAACAGAAACATCTGATGTGTTCCAATCACTTGACTTTCTCTACATCTCTGTTAACAAATTATTGTTAAAAGTTTATTCTTCTATCTGCATCATGTTAATCGAGATAAACATTAGCAGAAATTGACCTTGCTACTTGGTTCCTTGTAAGTAGAATGGAAATAAGAAAATGCACAGGCTAAAGCGATAGTCTCGCTCTTTAAAAGCAGGTTGCTATGTGAAACAATTTAAATTCCAATCTTTTTGCTTTCCAGGAGTAAAAACGAGAAGAAAGATATCTTCCCGTTTGAGAAAAGTTTAAGCGGATAAAACTGAAACTAATAATCCGGAATATATCGAAAACGGTTTACTGTACAAAAAAACCTATGTAACATAAATGTTGTGTTTTAATGAGATCTATATTTTTTGTTTATTAAGTTTTACGTATCTCTTACGGTTATACAAAAGACATCCAGAATGAAGAGGTCTCCAGAGTCTATTCTCAGAAAATCCAATATATACATTTCGTTTGTCACAAGCAGTTCTTAAACATGCGGTATTTTAATAAAAACCATTAGAGCCAATTCTGAAAAAATCAACATTTTCGAAAAGAAAAAAAAAAAAGTCCCATATAAAGGGTAGTTGAGAGTGGGGGAATTTTCCTGAAAGTCTTCGTGTCACATTCTTAGAAGATACCAAACTTAAATACCAAGTTTGGTGTTTAACATTCTTTACGTTTTTGAGCTATGCTGACCACAGACATGCATGTGGACATTTTTCTAAAAATGAGTTTTTGGATTCGGAAAACCTCAAAACATGTATTTCTGGTAAAATCTCGATATTGAATTGTTGGGTGAATGCAATACCTTCTCTATATACTTTGTACCTAGTACGTGTAGAGAAAGTAAAAGGAGGAAAGAGGCCATTCATCCACAACCTGTGTTGCTTTATGATGCTGAAGCTTTAACAACTAGAATGGAAAAAAGAATTGAGGTAGCAGAGATCCGGTTGTTAAGATCATTAAGGTTACCGAATGTAGGCTCACAAAAGAAACCAGGCAAATCGAAAGTGACTTGATGTTATGGAAACAATAGAGAAGATATACCAATACAGAAATAATTGGCATGAGTATGTGATACAAATAGAGAATGTTCGCATTCCTAAAGACTTTCTCTATATAAATCTCGGCTCACCATTGAGACGATCCACTAAAGTTACATAATAGCACTGTTTTACCGTCTGCAGATAGTCAATCACATTGATTCACTGGAAGCCACAAAATATTGTAATCATTTCTTTTTCCGCCGACAAACTGTTTTCGCTTTTTCGGGTGCACTTTCATCTTCTCCAACTAATTGCTTTGACCACTGTTTGGTCTTTGGGGTGTAGCGATGAATCCAGCTTTCGTCTATAGTCACATAAAGGCCCCAGAAGTCCTTGGGTTTATGCTGTAGCTTTTCCTAACATGACATTTAAATGTCTCTTCATAATTTCTTTTGGTCGAATCAACAAACGCAGCACCCACACACTCGGTTGTTTCATGTGCAGAACTTCTTGCAGGATATGATATATCCATTTCTGCCATCTCAGTAATCTGATGAACCTGATTGCAGTACTCTTCTATCACAGTCCCATGAATTTTATCAATCATTTGTTCAGAACAAACCCCAATTGTGCTTTCGGAACAGGCAACATCTTCAGTGGTCTTATGGCTATGTTTAGAAGCATTAATACAATAATAAACGATCTTGAATCCTGGTGCAGAGTTCATATGTACTTCACTAATGTTGAATAAAACCTACAATTATTAATTTTCAAGAATCATGCTTACCAACAATCGTGATGCCCTAATACTTCCAGGCTTCTTAAACTCATTAAACATATTGGATTGTGGTCTATAAAGAATTAAATACATTCATTTAGCAGTATCTCATCTGTTCAGTAAGCTGAGATTGTGAAAACATGTTAAAAATTATTTTAATATTTCTTACAGCCGTTTTTAGATGCAAAGGGAGAGTGAGCAGCATAGTAGCAACTTGGGCTTACAAAGACAACATGGATGAAGCTGTTCATGGACGAATGTTCTCCAGTACTATGGAGCTGTATCAGGCAGAGTCCGAATTGGCAACATAGATATTAATGATGTTAAACGGCGGTTCTTTACTAGGGCACCCGACGTTGACTTTCCACAATTTAAATAACAATGGTCTACTTGCAATATTTCTTGACCGAGCAGCAGCCAATATTATTAGAAGTTTCTGATAACTTTTGGAGGGTGCATGTGTAAGTCATCTGTCCTTGTTGCCACGCAGGGTAACAACCTACCTCATGTATTAGGAGGGCCGTTTTTTTTTTCCCTCTCCAACTTCCGATAGGCTATAAATAAAAGACAAGTTCATAGAAAACAATTATATTATTACTAAAAGTTTTGTGCACTTATGTTTACTTTTCAACATAATCACCGAAAAGATTGAGACATTTATTGTACCTGTGCACAAGCTTTGCAATACCCTCCTCAAAAAAATGTTGCCGCCAACGATTTCAAATGAGCATTGACGTTGTTTTGAAGATCTTCGTTGGTTTGAAAGTGCTGCCCTCCTAGCCGTCTTCAGTTCAGGGAAAAGGTAAAAGTCGCTGGGTGCAGGTCAGGACTATACTTCAGATGATCGAAAATGTCCCATTGAAATTGTTCAAGGAGCCGATGGGTTGTGCCAGCAGTATGGACGAGCGTTGTCATTGATCAACACACTTCCTGAAGTCAGCATTCCTCTTCGTTTGTTTTGAATGGCTCTCCCAAACGTCGTAAAGTACGTCAGTATCGAATTTTTGGGTGGAATGCAATAGGTACCTTCTGTATACACTATGTACATAGTACGTGTAGAGAAAGTAAAAATAGAGGTGGTATACATGATTTTATAAAATAATATAATACTTTTTCTTCACACTTGGTCACCGCAGGCTGCTCGTCTCATGATATGGTATATGGTATGTGCTTGTAGCTCTAAGTATGAGAACATGAAGCGGTTGCAAGGATATTACCTATACTCTTTCGGCGTTATACCGAGGCGAGGCTGAGAGATGGTCGCTTAGTGAGGGGAAAACATCATACTATCACCAAACGCAAAAAAGAAAGTTGGTAAGAAACAAATGATATCTATTTTGCATACACGACCATTGTAAAAACTACATAGATCTCTCCTATGACATCTGGTGCATCTGGAAATTGTAGTAGGAACTTAGGAATATATAAACTTCTTGAACTTATAAAAGTTTTCGAACAAGAAAGTTTAGAATTAGTCCACGGCCCTTCCGAGCAATTACTGTACATCTCCACGTATAAGGAAGACCTACTCATACTACTGCTATAGCAACGGATAAACACACTCCTCCGGTTCATAGCTGTGTTTCTTGTCATTTGAGCACTATCGATCAATCTTTTCCTGCATTGGCGATGTATTTTAAATAATGTACTTTTGGGTGACAGAAGAAAAAAAGGAAGAATACCTAACTCTTTAAAATATATATTTTTTATTTTACGTAAACCACTAAGAAAACTTTTACATAATATTCCAGTTTGTCCTCACTTTCTCTCTTTTTCACTTTCTCCACACGTACTATGTACATAGTGTAAAGAGAAGGTATTGTATTGCACCCAAAAATTCGATACCGAGATTTCACCGGAAATATATGTTTTGAGTCCGCCTGAATCCAAAAAAGCATTTTTGAAAAAAGGTCCGTGTGTGTGCGCGTGTGTCTTTGGACAGCCTAGCTCAAAAACTAAAAGACCGTTAAATACCAAACTTGGTACTTAAGCTTGGTATCTTCCAAGACTGCGACACGAAATTTTCAAGAAAATTCCCCCACAATTCCCTCACCTAAAAAAAAAACCTTTACATGGAACTTTTTTTGCACATTTTGATTTTCTCAAAAATGTCTCTAACGATTTTGATTAAAATGCCTTACGTTTAAGATATTTTTATGACAAACGAAATGTATACCTTGAGTTTTCTGGGAATAGGATTTGAAGACTATTCATTCTGGATGACTTTTGTTTAACTTACAAACCCCAAGAGATATACAAAGGCTTACGACACGAAAAATGTAGATCACATTAAAACATACAATTATTTATGTCATATACAATATTTTGTAGAGTTAACGTTTTCGAGATGTTCCGGATTATTAGTTTCAATTTAAGCACTTACTTTTCTCAAATGGGAATACACCTTTATTCTCGTTTCTCGTTTCTTTATTCCTGGCACGCAAAGAGATTGGAATTTTAATTGTTTCACATAGCGACCGGCCTTTAAAGTACGAGACTATCGCTTTAGCCTGTGCATTTTCTTATTTCCCCTCTACTTACAAGGGAACAAGTAATAAGGACAATTTCTGCTAATGTTTATCTCGATCAGCATGAAATAGATTGAAGAATGAGTTTTTTAACAATAATTTGTTATAGAGATGTAGAGAAAGTTATGTGAATGGAACTCAACAGAGTTGTGTAATTTAGTCTCTGAGTCAAATGGTGCAGTAAGAAAAGCATGTGAGCGAGTACGATGGTTGTCTGGATAATAATAATAATTGCTTGTATTCACTATTCGAGTTGCGTTCTTGGCTTCAGTTTGCACTTTATTTCCTTCACTTTCTAGCTACGCTATTTGTCTTTTGTTATTAGTTCCGTGTTTATTCGTTGCGTTATTTTTCGGTTGTGAAAATATTTTGAAGAAGTCGACCGGGGCTTCATTCTAGTTGATTCTGATTGAGGTCATATACTTTGACTGTGAATTTAAGATAGTTCTTAATGATGTGTAATAAATGTTCACTGCTCAGCTGGATTTCCTACAGTAATCATCTAGTTTGTAATTATATTTATGAAAACCCCCATAAATAAATAGCATTGGTTTAAAGTATGCTGCAGGGAGTTAAAATAAGGAAATGAAGAAAAGTGAAGCTACTATTTACTATTTAAAAATTTGAAGTTTTCTGGGTGTTGGTTATTACAGATGACTTCACGGGATAGCAACCGAGTTAAATTGGATAAGGAGAAATCCAAGCTTTCGACCATCTTGACTCTGTGGTCTTCGTCAGAGTCAAGATGGTCGAAAACTTGGATTTCTCCGCTTCCAATTTAACTCGGTCATTTGTACTATGTACTAAATTACTATTATCATCATTACTATTATTGTTGTTGTGCGGCGAAGTTATTAAAGGCTGGTGAGGTGGTCAAAAACTTGAAAAACAAACAAACAAATACATTTAACTGAATGAGCTTAGTAAGAGGGGTGTTTGCATAACTTTGAAAATTTAATCAATTAAAAACAACTGATATGTTCCATTCACATGACTTTCTCTAGCTGTTCCGCAAACAATCTTTGCCTAGAAAATATTATTCTTTTATTTGCATCTTGCTAATTGAAATAAAATTTAGCGGAATCAGTCTTATTACTTGCTTCTTTGTAAGTAGAAGGGAAAGAAGGGAATACATTAGGCTAGACCGATAGTCAAATCTTTTAAAAGGCGCCGCTATGTGAAACAATTGAAATTCCGTTCTCTTTGCTTGCGGGAGTAAATAAATGAGACGAAAAGGTTACTTCGCGTTTGAGAAAAGTAGTTTAAAATTTAAACCAATAACATAAGATATCTCGGAAAAAGTTAACTCTAAAAAAATATATAAATAAAATAAAAGAGGATCTGATATAAATTGCGGGTATTAACGAGATCTATATTTTTTGTGCAGAACGTCTTTGTCTATCTCTTACGGTTTACCGGTTATACAAAATTTCATCCAAAATGAAAAGTACTACAGGCTATTCCCAGAAAATTCAGGATATACATTTTGTTTGTCATAAAAATGTCTTAAGCATATGATATTTTAATCAAAATCGTTAGAGGCATTTTGGAGAAAATCAACAATTTTGAAAAATTCCATGTTAAGGATATTTGGGCGTGGAGGGATTTTCGTGAAAATCTTGTGTAGCATCCTTGAACGATATTGAACTTGAATACCGCGTTTGCTATTTAACTGATTTTCGTTTTAGAACTATGTTATCCACAGACACACACGGACCTTTTTCTAAAAATGCTTTTTTTTTTTCGTATTCAGACCCGGTGAAATCTCAGTATCGAATTATTGGGTGGAATGCAATACCTTCCCTATCTACTATGTACTATATGCATACGAGAAAGTAAAATATCTTATTGCTACATTCACATGATTTTCTCTACCTGTTCTGCAACAAACTTCTCTTACAAAAGCTTATCCTTTTATCTACTTCTAATTAATCAAGATTAACATTAGAAGAAATAAGAAATAGCCTTACTAGTTAGTTTCTTATAAGTCAGTAGAATAAAGGAATACACTAGGCTAAAACGACAGTAAAATATTTTAAATGCTGTCGCTATGTGAAACAATTGAAACTCGATTCTGTTTGGAAAGGTCAGGCGTAATAAAACAAAATAGAGCTGAAACAAAAGGTGACTTCCATTTGAGAAAAGTTAAAAAGTTAAATAGTTTAAAATTGAAAGAAATAACAAAGAATATCTCGGAAATGGTAAATTCTAAAAAAATAAAAAAAAATAACAATAATGATAAATAATTAAATAAATAAAATAAAAAGCATAGGACATAAATTGTGTTTTAACGAGATCTTCATTCTTATGCAGTAAGTTTTCGTCTATCTTTTAGGGTTTACCAGTTATACAAACATCGTCCAGAATAAAATCTTCAGAGCCTATTCTTAGAAGTTTTATTCGAATACGTTTTATTTAAAATGTAGTATATTTAATGTACGTTTATTTGAAATTATATCTTGTGGTTTGGGTTGGGGGATACTTCTGAAAATCTTTGTGTCGAACCCTTGGAAGAAACTAAACTTAAATACCAAGTTTGGTATTGAACATACTTTTCGTTTTTGAGCTATACTGTCCACACACACACACACACACGCGCGCGCGCGCACACACACATACACACACGCACACTCGCACGCACGCACACACTGATAATTTTTAATAATGCTTTTTTGGATTCAGGGGACCCTAAAACATGTATTTCCGGTGAAACCTCGATACCGAATTTTTGGGTGGAATGCTATACCTTCATACATTTGTACATAGTGCGTATATACTCTAGAGGATATAACAATTATATGAAGGGCATTTTCACATTTGATACGTTCTTCAGCGGCATCTGGTTGGCTAGCCTGATTATTGCCAGCTGTGAAACAAATGACGTTCGAGAAATTGTGGAAATGTCAATTTTTGATCTGTACTGATGTACTGTAATAAATATCTGTAATAATATCACAATGGCAGATGAAGTTTTGTTTGAATTCTTGCATTCTGAATTGGTTTCATATGTGATAAAAAGATCCGAAAAGGACAAAAAGGTATGAATAATATAAACATTATTGATAAATTTAAAATGTGGTTAAGTTTACTGTGCAGAATTGTTGGAGGCATACAGCTTACAACATTGGCTTTTCATTGTAATTTAATTAAGTGTATGCTCACTTACAGAATGACTATTACAATAAACAGAGGTTGCCTTCTCAAGCAATCACCTGAAAGATTGTTAATATTTGAAAACATTTCTTCAGTCATACTATAATGCTTATTTTCGTTTCTTATTCTTAACAGCATTTGGATGACAATGATAAGTAAAATTAGGTTTAAAGTTAAGTTCCCAGAATCCCGAATCAGCATAATTTACAAAGTTGTATACATATAACCTAATAATTGTGGTGCTGAATTGTTCACAGTCAGATGATCTCTCTGCTTTGGAGTACATGGGCTTTTCAGCTGGTTATCGAATAATTGAAAGGTAAGTTTTGTTTATTGGAAAGGAAAATCCCACTTACTTGCTTATGTGATCCGGATTTGGTAGTTTCGTTATTCTACCATTAGAGCAACTTTGTAATTATACACTGCTCTGTTATAAACTTTTAGGGCCCTAAGCTGCAAAGTGTAGCCGAAGGATGTTTTATAAGTAGAGTAGTGGAATAGTTGTAGAGCGACGACAGGGCATAGCTGAGGAATCTCTGAAGCTAAAACTACAATGATTCCAGGAAGAAGTTTAAACCTATGCAACATAGTGAATTTCAAATTTGTACATGTTAATATTTTAAACACTTTCAAACTCGGATTGCTTGTAAAAGTATTACTAAAAATTATGTTAGTTGGTCAATTATAATTCAAATTATTTTATTGTATTTATAAGTTACATTTTATTTAATTACAGACTCACAAAGGAATGGCCAAGATTCAAAGATGAGTTGGACACCATGAAATTCATCTGCACAGATTTCTGGTCATCGATTCATAAAAAGCAAATCGATAACCTACGTACAAATCATCAGGGCGTGTATGTGCTTCAGGACAATGCATTTCGATTTCTCACACGACTCTCAGCAGGCCGCCAATATCTCGATATGGCTCCAAAGGTATCATAAAAAAATTCTGTTGCAGTTTTAATCTAATGGTCCTGATTGTTGTAATAACTGTATTTAGATTGGATAGGTAGAGTAAGACTGAAAAATTCAATGCCATATCCGGGATTTGAATAACGGATCACACTTGGGTTGTGTGGAAAAAACAATTAACACTAATCAACCATAATACTTGGTTAAACTATGAAGTCCGGGACTTAAAGTACTTATGATATTGTAAGTTGCCACTGCGGTATGTTATCTAAAAATAATTTGAGATCACTTTGTGGTATGCCACAGAACATGCAAGTCAGTTGAGAAGTTTAATGTTGTGCTGGCATGTTGCCATGTTAGCTCAGTGATTAGAGCACCCAGCTAGAGACCTGGAGATCTGTGGTTCAAATTCCAAATATGGCTTGGAATTTTTCAGTCTGACTCTTAACTATTCAACTCCTGTCTTGTGCATGGCTTGAGTGGAAAAAAACAATTAATTGTATTTAAGTTATTGTGTATAAAACTACATGATCTTCCACTAGGAAGAGATCATTTCTACCGACTTTTTCACTATTCGCAGTGAAGCTATTGGTTTCATCATATTTTATTGATGACAGTAGTAAAAATGTAATTAGAGTGACTTGTGTTCATACTTATAGTTTTTATATGAAGAAGCCATTATGAATCAGAACATTGCAAATGCTGCAGACTAACCCCCATGAAATATGAGTTAACTGATCTTAAAATGCAGTAAAAGTCTCTTCAGCATATTCACCATAGTCGAAAAGCTTGCCTATATTGCATTGGAATAACATGTTAATTAATTCAATTTTAAAATAAGAACTGAAGCTTTCCTGGCGACGTATTAATTCAAAATCTTCTCGGGCTTCTAGCCAGCTTCATCCCAGCTGTTATAAATACCAGTCTCCGCAAGCTCAAACCATCAATTCACCCTGAAGACGAGGAAGATGCACTTCTTCGAAACGTTGGTGTCAAGCCAAGTTTTTACCTGGCTAGAAGCCCGAGAAGATTTTGAATTAATTCAATTTTATTAGCATAACTGGCTAATAAGTAAAAGCTTTGCTTTAAAATTCTTATGAGGTGAATGATTTGAGATTTTTGTGATATTAAGTTAGGGATAGTGCATAGTATCAGCTTATTTGGTGTAACACAAATATTAGGGGAGCAGAGACTGCCAGGCCATAGCATGCTGCAATGAACAACAGAGTCCTCTGGTTTTGAGATTTCAGCAAAGTTAGGTTAGAGTCAGTGCAGGCCCATAACTGTTGCTTCTGTTGTCACCTTCTTTCCATGTTTGACCCATTGTCGCACCTGCATGAGTGAACACAAGTACATTTGATGGGAGTACTTATATCAAAGCCTTGCAGTGCCATACCTGCATTTAATTTACACATTCAATAATGACTCGTACTTCTGGAAATTTCTTGTCATATCATTGACAGGCACATAAACGGAGCTGGCAGACTCACACAGCTTGGAGAGAGAGTTTCAAGAGTACAGTTGAATTAGAACTGAAGTAGCTGAGTGAGCATCGAAGCAACAAGAGATAAAATTATAATACAACGTTGAAATAAAGACTTTTACTGTAAGAATCTGAAGCAATAAAGAGATTTTGTTGTGAGATTTCTCCCATACCATTAAATCTGTGGGTCCGTTTAAATGTTTTAATAGTTTAACTTCTTATTTTATTTCATAGTTAAATGACCAATCTGCCACAGCTGATTTATCAGTCTGTTTGTTTTTCATAATTCTAAAATGTTACTTAATTCTGGTTTCCAAATGATGTTTGGTTTTACCAATGTGAAGACTGTCACAATCTAAGCAACTTAACTGATAAATGCTAAATGATTTTATTTTTTGAAATTTTATCTTCTTTAGAAAAACTTAATAAATGTTTTCTTTGTATTTATTTTGGGAAACTAATATTATACCATGTTCTTTAAAAAATTGTATGACTTTTTTGTTTGGCCAAGGATAATAAGCAAATGTTTTAAACCATAACAGCATAAAATAAACAAATACTCAACAAGCAATAAGTTGATGATATAATTGAAGGGATTGCAGAAAATATCCTAATGTGAATTTATTTACAAAGATAAGTGAAGTTTTGTCACAAAATATTTATTGTTATTTAAGATTTGTGTAGCTTCAGTTTTATGTGCTACTAATGATATAGGATCATTAAATTATAAGGTAACCCCTCTTGTGGCCTCTCTCCACTGCACGAGAGACTCGAGAGTCGCCAGGAAAGTGATGCCAGCAAAGGTGCACTGATTTAAATAAATACTGAAAATATTGACCATCTGCTCCCAGCAGACAGTATAACAATTTAAAAATGTTCTCACTCATTAATGTAAGCTCAGCAGCAGAAATCCCTATGTAATCTACAGAAACTTGGTGATAACATCATGCAAGAAATCACAAGGATTCCTGCTGCTAAGTTTAGACGAGTGAGTGAGAATATTTTGGCAAATTGTGCTGCCCATATGTGAACAGAAGGTCAACATTTTCATACTTTATTTTAAGATATGATTTTAATGTGCCTTTGTCAGCACCACTTTCCCGGTGATCTGGGATCTCTTGCACAGTGAAGAGAGGCCGCGATAGGGGTTGCCTAATTTAACAACCCTATATTTGTCTTTATTTTTAAATGGTTATTCAGAACCTGGTATTGTTTGATTGTTTGATTGAGACGGTTTGAACTTTTACTTTAAAATAACTATTTTCCTCACCTCTGCACAGCACTGTTCACCTCAACTCGAGAGGTACTATGAAATTTTAAGACTTTTGCTTCCAATCTTAGAATATTGACTGTAAAGTTATCTCCTCCCTAAGTTTTCTATATCCCACTGTGTAAATGCATTTGATATGGCACAAAATTTTCAGCTGTTAATCCCTGCCTAATATCATGAAAGGAAAGTTAAACATAATATTGCATCGGTAAATTATTGTTGAATACCTGCTAGAAGAAAAAGTTACTGTAAAATTTCCTTTTACAGTATGTTGCATTTACTTGTGGACTGATTCGAGGAGCATTATCAAATCTTGGCATCAACAGCATGGTAACAGCAGAAGTTCAGAACATGCCTGCATGTAAGTTCCACATCCAAGTGCAGAGAGTCTAATGGTAAGTACATTCTATTAAAATTAGTACTCAATGCAGACAGCTACCATATAACACTTGTACCATATAATTTGCCAGTGCTGGGGAAAAGGCTATAAGTCCAAAAATTGCATTTTATACATTTTGTGTTGGCTATCAACTCAAAATCAAGCCAAGAAAAGTCCAGCACTGGCTGTGGACAGCTTTCATTATCACACTGATAGTTAGCCTAAACTTTGATGCCAATAAAGTTACTGAAATGTGAGAATTGTCTGAATTGTTTCTGAAAAATTACATTTTTTACATATACTCTGTTCCCCTGACACCGACAAATTTACATAATGAGTTGGGTAAATAAATGAAAAAATAACATTTTCTGAATGCATCTATTCCTACACAATGCTCATGTTACTTTTCTATGCATCTATTCCTACACAATGCTCATGTTACTTTTCTATGCATTTAACAGAAAGTAAAGAAATATTGCATTCCACCCAAACATTCTATGTTGATATTTCACTGAAAATGTATTTTGAAAACCCATGAATCAAAAAACAAAAATCTGTAGAAAAAAGCTCTGTGTGTGGTCATTGCTGTCCACACCTATGGGTGTGAAGGTAGAGACAATAGCAAAACTCAAAAACAAAGAGTTTGTGTTCAAGGTCTGTATCTTCTGAACATGAAGTTATAAATACATGTATCCCACCTCAAACTACACTTTACATGCAAAATGTTTTCATAAATTTTGATTTTCTCAAAAGTAGCCTTGTTTTTTAAAATACTTTGTTTAAGACATTTTTTGCACAAATAAAAAGTCTAAATATTTTTTTTTACATTGTCTATATTGGTCTGTGTTTCCCTTTTGGGACATATACAGAAATCATTGGGATATGAACTGTTTTGCATGTTAGGCTTGCAGATTTTGATGTTTTTGTGCTTTTAATTTTCTTTTTGAGAGTACAAATAAAGGCTGGTTCACAATAAGTCAAGAATAGGAAGTCATACAGGATACAAGATTTTGGTTCACAATACCCTTACGAGAACAGGAATGCATTTATTCTTTTCCTGGTCAATTTTGTGCATTGCTACTTCACTTATTTTTAATTGACCAGTGATAGATAGATAGATAGATAGATAAGTTTATTTGCCAGAACAAGGTACATTGTGTAGCAACGTCAAATACAAACAAGATCAAAAAGAATTGACAATATTATAAAATTCATCCAAACAATAAAATGGATTTAAAATCAAAGTGCGCTTCACTGACCTCTTAAAAGATTCAATGGAGAGAGCTTTAGTGCTGTTACTGAGTTTGTTAAATAGATATAATTATATTATTTCAAATGAATTTTGTATCTTGCTATATTTACATCTATTTATGCAAATATTGGAACTAGTTCTGGTGTGATGAAGATGGATTTCGAAACATACATTGTATTTATGACTCAACACTAACATGACTGAACCGGAAGTTCTTGTTGTTCTGGGTAACTTATCCAAAAAGTTAAAAGCATCATGATTAACATGAGGTAAATTAGAAATAATATCATTGACTTTATGAATAAAAAATGAATTAAAACAGTCTGGAGACAAATTAAGAGGTACCTTGTGAGATTTGGAACTGGTATTTAAAAGCATGGATGCAACTGACCAAATACATTTAGTTTTATTCTCACTGTTATTAATTAAATTGGAATAGTAATTGATTTTAGTGTTTTTAAGAGTATATTTGAATTGTTTTCTTAATTCATTGTATCTATGTGAGAACCCAAAATACTCACAGAGATCATAATAATACAGGCATTTTTGTTTTAAAATCCTGAGTTCATCTGTATACCATTTATTGTGCTCATCTAACCGTTTAGGTTTACACTGAGTTAAAGGAAAAGATTTATTGACAACATCTAAAAACATTTTAAGAAAATACTCAGGTTTATCTGCAGGACACCTGCTATACAAATAAATCCAATTTCTGGATTTTAATTGGTTAATAAAATAACATTGATTATAATCATTAACTGGCCTTATAAGATTTAAATTAGGTTTAGAATTATTATCACTTTTTGTGATTTTGCCAGCATTACAAGAAAATGAAATTGCATGATGGTCAGATAAAACAGTATTAAATACCTTTGAAGAGCATCTGTCACCATGGATAGATGTGATAATATTATCCAAACAAGTTCCAATAGAAGCACTTAAACCTGGTCTAGTAACTTCATTAACAGTTAAGCGTAATCCAAAACTGTCAAGTAAGTTTTGGAATTCAATAATGTCATTTTGAACAGTAAGAAAATCAAAATTAAAATCACCAGCTACCACCACATGTACATTGGAATTATACTTGTCATATACTAAGTTTAAAAATTCATAAAATCTACTAAAAAAGTCATCAATTTGAGCCCTTTTACTATCAGGCTTTCTGTAAACTGTTACGCACAATAGGTTGCAGGAAGCAATAAAAGTAGAACATATTTCAAACACAAAACCTGAACATGTGTCAATGGTGAGAGTGCTTTTCGATCCACAAAGTTCATCTTTAATAAAAATAGCAGAACCACCATGATTACCCTTTGATCTACAGTAACTATCAGATAAATAATAATCAGGTACTTTAATTAGGTTGATCTCATCATAAGTTAACCAATGCTCTGTAATACAGACAATATCTACTTGCAACTGATTCAGTAAAATTAACAAATAATCAATTTTGTTGGAAATGCACTGGGCATTCCAGTATAGTATATCAATTCCATTATCAGAAACAGATTTAAAAGTAGACCAATTTGCATTACGAGTTATTATTTCCCTTCCAATGGGGTGGGTCTCTTTGAAAAAACATAGTAACTAATGTACCAAGAGGCCAGACTGCAGTGTCCATTGCCTTATCTATATTACTTGCATCAATAGTAACCTTGAAAGATGCATATGAATCAGGGTATTTAGATTTAAGGGGCTCACAAGTTGCTTCAGGAAATTTTCTTTCACATAGTTTTCTAACTGCACGGCTGTCGTAGTTGCATCCAACCTCGAAACATAAAGAAAGCCTCTCTTGGGGACAGTTTTTAAACCAGAAATCTGATTGGAATTCTTAACACCCACAATCACCTGTTTCTGTTGCTTCACTTTTTTATTATTTCTTTTTACAACAGTAGACCAACTACCCTCTTTGACGGCTATGTTCGGTTCACCTTGTTTACATTCACTAGCACTTTCAACTTCAGTAGAAAAATTCACATTAACACATTCGTTAACTCCTGCCATTTCTGAAACAGCACGTAGCACTTCTTCTTTTCCATGAGGATTTAATTTGTTGTTAACTAGGGCACTGTTGTTGTCTGCACTAACAGTAGGCACAGCGTGGTGCTTCGTCAATAACCTTACCTTCTCGTTCAGTTCAGATATAACAAGATCCTTTTGATGTATTATATAGTTTATAATACGTATGTCAATTTTATTGTCTGAATCAGCTATTTCACTAATAGCTTCGTAAAAGTTCACTTCCACGTCGTTAGGATTCACCTGTTTACTGTCACATCCACAACACTGCACTGTATTATCATCCAGGATTTTAATATTGCTTAATTTTGCACAACTGTTATGAAAATAATTTTCACAGACACAACATTTTAAGCCACTAACAACTTTGGTCTTATACATGTCTCCAATTCAGCCAGCATAATATGGGTTAGCTAATGTTATAATTTGAAATAATTGCAGCTAAAGTAACATGTCAGAGCCACTTATAATAACGTCTACATTGAAGAGTCTAATAATGCACAATGTGCATCTAATATGCTGTAACAAGAATGAGAAACTTAAAACTTGGTAAGACTTGCTTCCCATCAATTGTGAACACTTCCATTGAAGTATGTGTACTTCAACATTCCCGTTCTCGTTCTGATTACCATTATTGGTTGTTGTGAAGTATCCTTAACACCTAATTGAAAATCTTCCTTAGAAAAAAGAAACAGGATCAAAAGAAAATTATGTACCAATATGCAGTTGTGGGAGCATGATAAATCTTGCCTTTAAAATTACTATCCTAATTTTGTTTTTCATATCAGTATCCACTCAACAGTTGGTATGATTACAAGAGAATCTTATGGAATGCATCTTGAAATTCTGACTTGTGCTGCAGTTCAATGACTGAAGTCACTGTTGCGATTAGGAGGAAGAAACTCCACAATTACACTTCTGAGTACGGAAGAAACATTGTGGTTTGAATCCCAGCTGCTGCATCAAATTTTTTTGAGAAAGACTCTACTCTCCATTCATTAGTATCTTAAAATGTTTATATAATAATAATAATATATATATATATATATATATATATATATATATATATATATATATATGTATAAACACACTTTTGTTCAGGCCTTAATATACACATTCCATGAGGTTGTAAAATTGGCATACACCCTTTTAGTGGTTCTAATGACTTCGTAATAGGAACGGAAAGACCAGGTTTACAACCTCATGGAATTTGGACATTAAGACCCGAAGAGATGTACCTTTACATATTGTTTTTTACTTTCTCTACACATACTGCACACACAGTGTATAGGGAAGGTATTGTATTGCACCCAAAAATTTAATACCGAGATTTCACTGGAACCCAAAAAAATGCACTTTTAGAACAATGTGTGTGTTTTATTTTAGGCAGCATAGTTCAAAAACGAAAAGTCTGTTAAATACTAAATTTGATATTCAAGTTCAGTATCTTCCAAGGATGTGACACGAAGGTTTCCAAGAAAATCCTGCAACTCCCAACTACCCTTTACATGGAAAAAATTTCAAAAATTTTGGTTTTCTCAAAAATGGCTCTAATGATTTTAATTAAAATCTGTTATATTTAAGATATTTACATAACAAATAAAATGTATATCTCTAATTTTCTCAAAATAGCCTTTGAAGACCTCTATTCTGGATGCATTTTTCTGAATTTTGCATAACTGTTAAATCATGAGATAGACAACAAATGTAGATTTCATTAAAATACACAGTTTATGTCATATAATTTTTTTTTGTTGAGTTGACCGTTTTCAAGATATTCCTTGTTATTGGGTTAAATACTGAAACTTTTCTCATTCGGAAACTTGTCAACTCCTAGCCACACAAAGAAACAGATTGAATCCCATAACACAACCACATTTTAAAACATTTGACTGTCGGTTTAGCCGAGTGTATTCTGTTATTTTATTCCTACTTATAAGGAACTAAGTAATAAGACCATTTCTACTAATGTTTCTATCAGCATGAAGTAGATAGAAGAATAAGCTTATTAGCAATAATTCATTACAGAGATGTAGAGAAAGTCAAGTGAATGGAACACAGATTTTTACATTTTGTGATTTCTCTCTTATGCTGTTATCTGTCATACAGTGTTAGTAGACAAGTTATATCTTGTTTGTTTTTATTTTTCAGATACACACACCAAAAGTATGAAGTTGATTACCTTCATGAAGTGAATGTGAATGGCGAGGTGTACATATGCTGCTAAGAAAATCAAATAACTGATTTTAAAAATAGTGTACAATTTGATCATGCTTGATCAAATGACTGCTGTTGCAAATTGCTAGTGCTTTACATTCCTGTGATTTATAATGCTGCAATGTGTCCAGGATGATAATAAACAGCTGAGGTGTAAGAACAAATGCGTAGCTAGTGTTTGTAATGTATTCAATTTAGACATACTTGTACATATAAAAATATATGGTAAACTGTGATTTCAAAGAATTGTTAATAAATCATTGAAAAATCAAATATCATAACCATCTTTAATAGGAAAAGTTATCATCAAATGTATAATTTTCCTCTCTGCTTTAGAATAAATGTAATTCATTACCATATTTTCACAGAGTAAATAATAGACTTTCACAATAGCAATTTACGGCTAAAGATGAAGTCCTCTTTAGTTTGAAGAAGCAAAATTGTGTCCTGGTGAATTGTGAGGGGGAAGAAAAAAAAACAAAGCACTATATGGAGTTCATACTCTAGGCCCTAAAATCTAAAATTTGTTAGTTAATGAATACATCAGAAGGAAAATACATGTTTTGGTGCTATTTATGGGCAGAAAACTGCAAGTATGTCATATTAGTCTTTGCCATTCTTAACATAGGTAAATCATCTGATGTTTTACATTCTTATGACTTTCTCTACCCAACAATCATTTGATTTTTAAAATAATTTCTGCAAACTATTGTTACTAAAGCACATTTTACTATGCTTCTCTTTACCAATATTTTAATTTCACATTTTGTCGTAAGTACAAAAAGGATATAGCCCTCCTGGGTAATGTGGTAGTAACATGTCTGCTTCACATTCAACAATCTTGCTTAAGGTAAGTACTCAGATAAGGTTTTTTTAAAGGTTTTCTCTTATCCGGAGAAGACGAAAGTCAAGTAACTTAAAGCTCCATGGACCCCGAGATCATTTGAGCATCATTTTACCAATTTTGTTTACCGTCTGATATGACCAATCTGGTTAAAGGAAGTTAAGCTACCATGACAAGAAAAAAGAAGGATATAGGAAATAGAATTGATAGAGACATTCAAAAGCAGGCCACTATATGCTGGCCTTCCATACTCTTTCCATAGCATTGCAAGTGGCAACTGAATGGTGATAACCAATAATAATGGTTAACTCAGAGGTGATTTACACTCCAAAAATGTTGTTAAAATAAATTGTCTGTTTTAAAGAGATCTATCTATCTATCTCTCTCTCTCTCTCTCTCTCCTTCTCTCTCTCTCTCTCTCTCTCCTTCTCTCTCTCTCTCTCTCCTTCTCTCTCTCTCTCTCTCTCTCTCTCTCTCTCTCACACACACACACACAATTTAATGTTATGCACAATGATATGAAACTGACTAAATGAAGAGGAGCTAACAGGTTATTTCCAGAAAATTTAAGGTACAAATTTTATTTGTCATTAAATATCTCAAGCATATGGTATTTTAACCAAAATTTTAGCACCATTTTTAAACAAATAAAAAGTAGTCTATATAAAGGGGATTTTCTTACAAATCTATGTGTCGCATCATTGGAAGTTGCTGATTATAAACATCAAGTTTGGTATTTATCTGACATTTTGTTTTTCAAATAAGTTGTTCATAGACTCATACACACAACATGCTGCTTTTGGATTCAGGAGCCTTAAAACGTGTATTTGCATTGAAACCTCTACAATGAATATTTGGGTGGAATGCAATTCTTGCTCTGCCAATTAGGTATGTGGTAGAGAATGTAAAAAAAGGAACTGAGTGATACAATATTCCTTTAGACAATATTTCATTAATTTAATTGGGAAAATTGGCAATTTTGCATTTCCAATTTCAAAATAATAAAAAGAATATGAAATAAATTGAGTTTTATTTATGGATGCTCTTTTAACTACTATAGTTCCTAGTGTACCTTTCTTTATTGGGCATGAAAGCCCAGAAATAGGAAATTTTGCAAGGTGTCTGATCAGACTTGAGGTTCTTTTATGTGCCATAAACCTACGACATGGAACTATGAAATCACCTGTACTTCCGTTTCAAAAGAACCCATTCTAAGGATTTTCCAATTCCAAGGTAACACAACAAAAATATAAAATCCATTAAAATGTCCATAAATGGTATTATGAAGATGATTGATGAAGAAACCTGGGTGGCCTCTCTTGAGACTCTGCATGTAGGCCATTAGGACCCTTTTTACTTCATAAACTGGATTTCACTGAAATCCAATGGTGCTAAATTGGAGCAGGTCCATATCTGGCATTCTTATGTTCCCCAGGCTTCTTGCATTCAATAAGATATGCTAGGAAGTTTCAAAGTCCGTCCTGCATTTCCTACATAACAGTCTTATAGGATCAAATCCACATTCAAAAGGGGAATTTTTTTCACGATCTTCAATAATTTTTTTTGAAAGGAAATTGGTTAATATTATTAAAATCTCCTCATAAAACATAATAAAATAAACGAAAAGAATAACATACTGTTAAACCTGTAGAAAAAAAATACAAAAAATACGTCTCCAATAAGCCCCAATATGCATTAGTGTCGTCTTAGAATGTTGAATCCAGTGAGATAGCCAACAGTCCTTCTGAGCCTATTTCTAGTTAGGTTCAAAAGTACCATATTTAGCTTCTGTCCAGCCCAAGAATAAAATCATGAGCCTTCTTGGCAGTAGATGCTTTATCCATATCTAAAGGTGAGCCCTTGCTGTAAGTTGGGTTATCTCATATTTGACACTTCTGGGAGACACGTTGCAAAAGGGCTTGAGTGCTACAGATGCTAGACCCACTCCCCACATAAAATGAAATGAAATGGCATTTTATTTATGGATGTTCTTCAACTGCATCCCATTCAATATTGGGTGTGAAAGACCACATAATTTTCTCAAAGGCCTCTCTATCAGGCTTGAGGTTCTTTTATGTGATGTAAATCTATAACAAGGGGCCCAGAGCTTTACTTCCCTTCTGAAGAAAGCCATGCTAAGGATTTTTACGCCCAAAAACTCCATCATCCTCCACCGGGTTTGAACCCATGTAGCCTGTATGTCATCTCATTACCTCTGATACCCATATGACCAGGAACCGAAACAAAGGTGATCTGATTGCAGTCACAAAATCTGTCCAATATCCTTTGGCACTACCACACCAATCTGGATGTCATTTTAACTACCATAAGGACTTTCAGAACTGCCTGACTATCTGATCAGATGCTTATCTGTCTGACATATTCAAAATGTGCATGACACAGACTAAGGTAGTGTATATCTCAGCCTGAACACAGCAGCAAACCTTTCAAGGGGAATGGTACTGGGGACCATGTCCAACTCCCAAGGTTTCAGGGAAAACCTGGTCAGAATCGCTACTGCATACATTGGGTTTTAATCTGGACCCCACCAAATCTCCTTAAATTAGTGAGTGTGCTTTGTGAGATAGTTTTAAACTCCACCCCCATTGTCCGTAGGCAGTGCACCCTCACCCTTGTAATCTCCTTCACAAACAGATACAAACGAGGAAAGTCCACCATCATCTAAGGCAGACCGGAGGTAGTCCACAACTTCTTGATTATCATCATACGTGCCAGTCTTTGCAATGAATAAAGCCTACATCTCTAAGGTGGGCCACCAAGCCATCACAGCATAGGCTGCTGATGGCCAAATAATACTGAGGTCCACAGTCATTTTACCACTTTTGGCCATAGGCCCCACCTCAGCCAGTAACTCTCCTGCATTGCCACATTGCATTTTGGATCATCTTTACTTCATATTCCACATGCTTTTTGTAGCCCAGCATCTAAGATCACTCTCAAGTACTTAACTGAGACAGATAGCTTTGACATCTTCCCAAAAACAGAGGTCTCCACCAACTGAGGTAGAACCCTTCTCCTTATGAAGACAATTCATTCTGTCTTGTCTGGGTTAACTGACAAATAGCTTCACTGCACCACTCCTTTAGCATCTGTTAGGAGCCCTCAATGAGCTCCAAAATAGTGCTCAGAAATTTTCCATTTGCAACTAGCCATATGTCATCCGTATAGCTCTGTGTCTCCCACACCTGTTGAGTCTTTCAGTAGATCATCTACCATTAAAACACCACAGGTTGGTAACAACACTGCTCCTTGGGGGCAGCTACAGGGCACTGATATCTCATTACAGATACAGTTTCCTTTAATATATGTTTTTGGCACTACTGTCTTTTCTCTGAGTTGGCTATGTTTATAACTGGCTTAATTTGTGCTGATATTTTGACTTTTTCTATCTATTCAAGGTGTTCATGTATAAATACATATTAAATAATTCTTGCTTGTTTCATATAATGTAGGTTATCAGTAAAGTTTTCTCCAAAACATGATGGCACTCAAACAGAACCACTCCCACCTACCACTGGGCAATAACCATTAGCAAACAACTCTGTACTAGCGGCAAGAGGCAATGTAGCAAAGTCTATTTCCTGGAAATGCTTGCAAGTTGAGAATCACCCCTCAGTTAAGGGACCAGTAAGTGGAAGACTTTGCAACAGCGAGGGTTGGTATCCAACTGCATACACCTAATAACAAACTTTTAAAGTTTGGGAGAAGAATGGGGCAGGGTCATTATGTTCTGAAAAATACTGTACATATACTCCTCAGGATATTCATTTCAACGTTCAGTGCAGCTATGTGTGGTTAGTAACAAATATGAGTGAGGCAAGCAATATGGAATTATTCATAAGTCCTTCTGGGGCTTGACACATTGTAAGCAAAATAACTAATAGAGACAATGCAATAAAGATTCATTAACAGATGCAAATTCTTAAAAGTTGTGTCCTTTTGATGTTAAAGCACTATTTACAAGTATTTCTACATAATTGTTCCATTTAGATGACTTTCTCGACATCTCTGTAACAAATTATTGTTAAAAAGCTTATTCTTCTATTTACTTCATGCTAATCGAGATAAACACTAGGAAAAATTGTCCTTATTACTTGGTCCCTAGTAAGTAGAAGGGAAACAATCCAATGTGTTCCATTCACATGATGTCTTCTTTCTGTTCGGCAAATAAACCTTTTATTCAAAATATTAATCTATTATTTACATCATACTAATCAAGACAAACATAAGTAGAATTACTAGGTACTAGCTCCGTGAAAGCGGAGGAAGCCATGTTAAGGAATTTTACGCCCGAAAATATCATCATCCACCAGGTTTTAACCCGCGACCTTGGGTATATGAAACGCGTGTTGTTGAAGAGTTGATTAATTATCTATGATTTTGATTAATCTAGTTATTATGTTGCGAATAACAAAGAAAGTCAAATGGCACAGCCCTAAAGTAAATTGAGAGAAATGTAAGGGGAATACAAGCGTAGTATTGCTAAAATTGTGAAATATCAAATAACAAAAAGGTCTGTTTATGTAGTATGATTTAACAAATAAAAATGCTGTAAATATGCATTGCTATTGTGGTGCAACTAACTTCCGTACTGCTTTTAGAATATCATACTTATTAAGCACAGAATGAAAATAGACAATTCTTGAAAAATAAAATACTTTCGTGAAATTAAATTTTCTTTAAGTTTTGCTGCCACCTAGCAACACTTCTAATAAAGTGACAAAACTCTGCTGCATTAGAAAACCTAATAGCAGCATATGCTGCAATAAATACTGAGACAATCCTATACACTGCAGTTACAACAGGCGTGCTTGGGTTAAATGTGTATGCCAACATTAGAATACTTAAAACTGTATTAAATAAACCTTTAAAATTAAATTAGGCATAATTCATTATTGTTAACGTTTGGTTTGAAATAACCATTTTAACCGCTAGGGGAATTTGGTGCTTAAACTCCGCAGGTGACCGTAGCAGACGTAAATATTACGTACATTGCGCAACACATAATAATTGGAAGCCTGGAAGAAAACATAAGAGTGTGAAGGTATATTGACATAGAGGTTCTTGGGTTTATTTTGGCGAGGTGATTCATAAGGATCAGGTGGCCAGTTATTAACAATTCTCAAGCAGTACGCAATTTCCAACAATTGCGATGTCATGCCACGGGTGTGCTGGCAAATTCGGAATTTTAAACAAAGAAGTAAGTAAAGAAGCAGAAAGTTATGTAATATATGCATTATAACCTTTTCATGTTTTTGTTCAAGAAAAATGAGCACAGTTAAACAGTGATATATATTTCTTCACACTACAGGCTTTCAAAAAGAATGTACGTCAACTTGGAATCCTACATAGAGTTCTGTAATAATACACTTAGATAATTTGAAAAGTAAGATGAAATAATTACCGAATTAATTTTCAATGGAATTCAAAGTTACAAAATCCAAAGTGCCAGAATAAAACTATCTACGTATTAAAATAAAACAAAATTGGCAGTATAGATGGATTATTACTACTTCTGATAAAGAGGGGGTTGAGGGTTTGGTGGTTGAAACTCTTCTTGCTGAAAGAAACAGCACATTTACCTCCATACGTGATTCAGGTTTGGTACTTTTGTTATTCTGCCAATAGTATCACTTTGTGGTTATTTACAGGTTTTTAAACTTTTAAGATCTAAGCCGCAAAGCGTAGTTGAAGAATGTTTTTTATAAGTAGAGGAGCAACAGTTGTAGCCGAAGGTGCGACGAGGGTGTAACCAAGGGATCTATGATCCCAAGAATAGATAAAAAATCTCGGCAATCTAGCAGATTTTAAAACTGGAACATGTTAATGTTTTAAACACTTTCAAATCTTGATTGCCTGTATAAGTTTTATTGAAAAAGTAATAGTAAAGTCGAATTTTGTTTCTAATTACTGCACCTCAATCTGTGAATATAAAATCAGTTTTTTTTTCAAGCATTAATTGATTTTTAACATTTGATTTTATACAATTTGTTTAAAAAATTATCTCTACACATAAATACCGCTCTTAATATTTTTCGGCTTTGTACTGCTTCTGATTTCTTCCATTTATGTTGCAGCTTGGTTGTCCTAGCTGTGGATTTGCTTATTGCAGCAAATGTTTGAGATTTAAAGCCATCATTCCTAAACTTTCAACAAAACAACAGTATAAAGTGTGTCGCTCGTGTCACAACAAACTCTCATCAAATAGTCCAAATGAAGATCTTGTGGATCCAGAACCTCCTGAAGCTTTCCTAAGGTATAGTATGTCTCGCCTGGTTATTGTCTTTGAAATTTCTATAAAGTTGATATAAAAATTAGCAGATTGTTACAAGTAAAATGAATTAAACATATTAAGTGTGGGAGTATGCTTTGTAGCAATGATCACTAGAGATTTCCACTGCAGTTGCTTCTGCTGGGATGCTAATAGAAGGTAAAGCACTTGAAATAGCTAAGTCTGTAAATTAATAAGTGAATCACATGTCTATCCTAAATAATATACCTATATAGTTGGTTTCAAAGTGAATAAGATGCAAGCATAGTTTGTGCAGGTCCTGCATTTTGTAGATTTATTTGGTTATGTTAAAGAAAGAATATGCTCTCAAGGTATTGCTTTTACTGCCTATATTAGTCATCTAGTAATACATTCTAAAATTGTGGTTTTAGAATTAGTCTTTGCATGTAAGTATACTGCAGTTTTAAATACACTTAAAAAACATTAGTCTGCCTGGATTTGAACCTGCAAACATGGAATAAGAAGGCCATTGTCTAACCAACAGAGCCAACCAGACCATCAATGAGAGGATTGGTTGAGTCTTCAGACTGATCACTTCTACTGCTGAAAGCATTTTTTATGCTTTTATAAAGTGGGACTTCCTTTTGCTAATCAGTGTAGAATTTTATGAAGAAACCTTTCAAATCTGGTCATTTCTTCTTTATAGAATTTAATAGTTTTTCTTACTTCAAAGGAGTAGATATGATAGATATATTTTCATAAGAAGAGAAGTGAAGCAGAACAATAACAGGGCATAGCTGAGGGATCTGTTTAGCTAAAACCCCAATGAACAAGGTTCGAGGGAAAACACTACAAACAAGTATGGCAACTATTACCGCTTATTTATTGAAACAGTAACAATTACAACTTCCTATATTTACGGGCTACCAACAAGGACAGAGTAAACCAGACAAATTATAAATGAACTATTCAAAAGAAAAAAGTAGTAATAAAATAGTAACTCCTCTATAAAGATAATGCAATATCAACAGTTTCTTTGTAGGGCAATCAAATACGAAACAAAAAGGTGCAAAAGGACTATCAAACATAATATAAAATTGATATAAAATATATAATTTATAACAAAGGAATATAGATGAAAAACCTAAAATTGGTTATTATACAAATGATTTTAAAGAAGAGAAATTGAACCTCTTATTACAGATATGGCATTTTATTTTATTTTTACTTTCTCTACACGTACTATGTACATAGTGTTTGGAGAAGGTATTGTATTGCACCCAAAAATTCAATACAGAGATTTCACTGGAAATACATGTTTTGGGTCCCCATTAATAAAAAAAAAGAATTTTTGGATAAAGGTCAGTGTATGTGTGTGTCTATGTCTGCGGACACATAGCTCAAAAATGTAAATACCAAACTTGGTATTTAAGACTTTCAATAAAATTCCCTCACTTCCAAACTATCCTTTACATGGAAAAAATTTTGAAAATTTGATTTTCTCAAAAATGGCTCTAACGATTTTGGTTAAAATATCATATACTAATGATATTTACCTGACAAATAAAATGTGCATCTTGAATTTTCTGGGAATAGTCTGTAAAGACTGCTTTATTCTGAATGAATTTTGCATAACTACTAAACCGTAAGAGATGGACAAAAGCTTATCGCACAAAAAATGTAGAGCACGTTAAAACACACAATTTATGTCATATACATTTTATTCGTGGAGTTGATTGTTTTTTAGATATTCCTTGTTTTTGGTTTCAGCTTCGAAAAACTTATGCTTTTCTCATACAGGAATTTGCCAACTCCCGACCATACAAGCAAAGGAACTTCAGTCACATAGCAACCAGCTTTTGACTTCACTTTAACCTATGGTACTCCCTTATTTTACTCCTACTTACAAGGCAGCAAGTAATAAGACTATTTCTGCTAATTTTTTCTTGATTAGCATGAGTAAATAGAAGCATAAACTTTTTAACAATAATTTGTTGCAGAGAGGTAGAAAAAGTCATGTGAATGGAACACAGATTCTTTGTAATTTGTTTTCCTTGGTTAATTTCTTGATTGTTTACTGACCACATGTGCTTAGTCTTATTGTCTGTGCACTGTATACATTTTTCCTTGTATAGTTTCTTGTTCACATGTTACTCTGTTATATTATCTGTTTATATCGCTTATAGTGTACTTTAAAACTTTGCCTCTGAATAGCCTCTGAAGACCTCTTTATTCTGGATGAATTTTGCTTAACTGCTAAACCGTAAGAGATAGAAAAAAACGTACTACACAAAAAAAAAAGTACCTCATGACAAAACACAATTTTTGTCCTTTACATTTTTGTTGTGGAGGTAACCGTTTTCGACATATTGCATGTTATTGGTTTCAATTGTGAAGTACTTAAACTTTTCTCACACAGGAAGTGTCTGTTTCTCTTTTGTTCTACTCCTGGCCAAGCAAAGAAGTGATTTTCAATGACAATCGCATAACGATAGCTTTTAAAACATTTGACAATCACTTTAGCATAGTGCATTCCCTTATTCCTTTCTACTTATAAGGAACTAAGTAATAACATTCTGCTAGCATTTATCATGATTAGCATTGTGTACAAAGAAGAAGTAAAAAGGAGTTTTGTAGAGCAGCTAGAGAAAGTCATGTGAGTGTAACACATCAGATTTTTTTAATTTGCTAAGAAACTTTATTCTTTCTGCTTGATTTCTTGATCCCCATTTCAATCCAGGTGTGTTTTTGTAGAAGGATTTTGACTCTCTTTTGAGATATAGCAACTTCAAAATAATGACTTTCTATTATACTAACTTCAAAGCTCTCCTTGCTGTTTAAATTTTCAAAAAGTTTGCAGGGTTTGGCAGCAATGCCCATTTTTACGTAAATGCATGATCCCCCATTGCTTTTATTTTTTCTACAGAATTTTGATACTAATGAATAGTTTGATAATACATAGTTTTCTAAGTCATAATCAGTAATACAAATTACATCTACAATTTTTAGATTATCAATTAATATTTCTAGATTAGGTTTTTGTTGCCTTAGACTAGGGGTATAGAGAAACCTGATTTTACATACAGTATTCCTTTTCATATCATAATTGGTATACAGTAAATATATAGAATAATAGAAGAAGAGAGAATGAAGAGAATGTCATGCTTCAACCATTTTTGAACAGCTATGATGTTGAATTTTTCCAACAAGACTCTACTATCGTACATAATACTAATGATTAAATTTAATTTAGGGAGTTTTTGAAGGTAAAATGAATTTGTAAAGGATAAACAGATCTTATTTTCTCAGATAGCCAGGTCGCACTAAATAGACCTATAAGTCTTCAAGACTTGTCAATGACTGCTTTATTGCTTTAACCAACACAACAGTGTTTCATTGTCATGGGTCCCAGGACATAAAGGAATTGCAGGTACTGAGAAAGCAGATGAACTTGCAAACTAAGGATTGACACAGTTGCAACTAATTCCAGAGCCACCAAGATCGGTTAGAGATGTGTTGGTGTAAAGAACCACACCCTGAACAGGTTTCCAGGAATATGGTATAGAAAATTGTTTATTAAAGTGCATGCAAAACCATTACTGTAATCTATCAAATGCAGCAAGTTTCAGTTAAAAACTATAGTCACTTTTGTCACTGGGCATGCACAGGGATAAAGCACCTCCATTTAATGGAAAGGTTTCAGGGTAACACAGACAGATTGTGTGGGTGTGAAATCAAAACAGCCCATCTACAAGGAAATAATACAAAAATCTTGGGAAATTCTGGAATGAGAGGGCTATACTTTTGGTCCTATGTACCCTATTAAGGGACATTAAATAATTACACTAATTACAGCCTTAGCACAATAAGCCCTTTAGACTGCAGTGTAACCAAAGCTTTGGCAGATGGGCCCAAGTGCAAGGAAAAATATAGTAAAAAGTTATGGCCCTCCTAATCCTCTGATTTAACTATATACAATTTTTATCTAAGAGGAAACTTGGAAAAAATAAAGTGTGGCTAGAAACCTTCATACATTAGAAAAACAAAAGAAAACATCAGATGAGAAGTTCTCTCAATTTCAGATATTGAACTCTTTGAGTGAATGAGTAAATAGCAGAAGTATATAGATAGAGGAGGACAGCATTTCTAAACTCTCTTATAAGATACATGCTTATTATTATTGTAATTGTAATTATAAATTATAAGAACATGAAGCAGTTGTTGGATCTTTCAGCAGCAGACCAAGCCAAGGGTAGCCAGTGGTCGCTAAGTGGTAGCTACAGTCTCTGTGTGAAAAGGACTTGTTCAAAATAACCTGAATGGATTGCATAATCATTTATGCAGCTCAACATTTATAGTTAATAGTTATTCTAAAAAGATGTGTGTTTAGGTTAATTGAGTATGCTGGTGATGTTTCTCGTAGGAGACTGGAATCACTAGATGATCCCTCCCGTCCACCAATTACAGTGTACCGCCACAGTCAGAAACTGGAGAGACTGAAGAGTGGCTTGGAAGATGCAGATCGTGAAATAGTAGAAAGACTAGAAAAGCTGAAGCAGGAGCGCAGACAGCAGTTTCAGCGCATGCCTACAGATGATGAAATGTTTCGCAGACTGGCAACTTTGAAAGGAGAGGATCCTGACGAAGTAGTTGCATCTTCAAAGAAATCTCAGGTATTGTAATACTTGGACTGGCTTTATAAAGATCATAATATTCAACAGTTTATAAACTCTTTCTTTACAATTAAAGTTAAGATACTGGAGAGTTTCTTTAATGATAATTTCTTTCTGAATATGTGATTTTGTAAAAATTAAATTTTTATAAGACATCATTTATGTTTGCAGAAGGTCCCAGAATACAATGTGAAAGTGTATTATAAGCCGTTGTTTTTACCCATGATTGTTATTGGTATTCAAATCATCATTGTAAAGCTATTTAGAATTGGCCTTCCCAAACAGATAGCAATATTCTAATATGGATCTCACACACTAAAATATTTTGGTCCAAAATATTTTACTTTGTGACTTGATATAATACTGTGTTTCAGAATTTTAATTTGTAGGTTAGGTTAATGTAAACAGTAGCATAGTTACTGTCTGCCTACCAACTTAGGATATTTGGGAATGAAATTCATATACCCAAGGTTGTGGGTTCAAACATGGCGAAGGGCGATGAATTTTTTCAGGCGTAAAAATCCTCAGTATGGCTTCCTTTGGAAGGGAAGTAAAGCCATGGATCCCAAGTCTTAGATTTATGGCATGTAAAAGAACCCCAAGCCTGACAAACGAGGCCTCTGAGCAAAATTAATTGGTCTTTCATGTCCAGTATAGAATGGGACGTTGAGAACTACAGTATTTAAAGAGCATCCATAAATAAAACTCCATTTCATTTTATTTTTGGGAATGAAAGGAAAAAAACAATGTTGCAGGTTAATGTTATCTGAGAGTGTTATCATAAACTTTCTCTATATTTGTTGTTATGCTGCTGTTGCTTAGGATGGTTCATTGTTTAAACTTAAGCATAACTAAAGTGGGATTTTACAGTACATAGTTCAAGTGATAAGCTGAGCTTATCTGTGGCTTTGCTTAAACCGTATGAACTATGGTTTAAACTAAGGGGTTGTCAGAAGGCCATATTAGCATTGAAGAAATGCAAATTATTTTAACCCATGTGCAAAACAAAAAGCTAACTAGAATGATCTCACATATGAAACAGCCGAGAGTTTTATAAGAGGTTTTAATCAAATAAACATATGCCAATTGTGATACCAGAAATTATTGATAACAAATACAGAATTGACTGGTAAATAACTCTTAACTTTGAATTTATACTTCATATCTTTATTCTATTCTTTGTTGCAATTATTGTAAATAATTGACCTTTTAGTCAATTTGAATTAGAATACTCCAGTAAATGGATATCGATGTACAAATCCAATACAATAGTAAAAACAGCTGCGATCTATATTAGTTTATAATTAAATTACAAAGCAAGAAAAAATATTTCTCTTGAGACATTGAGGTTATGTACAAAAGAAGCATGCAGATTACAGCCGTACATTTTTCCAGCATCTCAAAATCTACATATCCAAAATTGTTTCATACCATTCTAATTCCCTCTTTGTATTGCAATTTTCTCCCATATTTAGCTTTTCTTACTCCATAATAATTTGTCCATTTGCTTGCACCACATTCTATGCTTAAGCTACTTCATAATTTCTAGAAAAATTCTGACTTTTTCGGAAGTAAAGTTCCCAGTACATTTTGACAAATTTTTTTTTTAACTGTGTGTTTTTGGATAATCTACAAAAGTTTATTTTAGGAATAGCATCACTTCATACTTTTTTATCTTGTACAAGATACTGGACACGTCAGGGACAATATTTACAAAGTTAGATACAAAATGACAATTATTGGATAAAAATATATACAAAAAGAATGTGATATACTACTAATGAAAAGGAGAAAATATGATAACACTAACTTACTAAAAACTCTTGAATAGAATAAAAGAATTCTCTAATTAAGAATTTGTGTAACATATTTTTAACATTCCGTATTTTGTCAACCTGCTTAATATAAAGTGGCAACTTTTTATTACTTTCTCTACACATACTATATACATAGTGCATAGAAAAGATATTACATTCCACCCAAAAATTTGATGCTGAGATTTCACCGAAAATACATGTTTTGGGTCCCCCTGAATCCAAAAAAAGCATTTTCAAGCATAGCTCAAAAACAAAAAGACTGTTGAATACCAAGCTTGGTATTTAAGTTTGGTATTTTCCAAGGATGCGACACAAAGCTTTTCAAGAAAATCCCCCTTGCCCCCAACTACCCTGTACATGGAACTTTTTTCGAAAATTTTAATTTTCTCTAAAATGGCTCTAACAATTTTGATTAAAATATCGTCGTGTATTAAAGATATTTACCTGACAAATAAAATGTATATCTTGAATTTTCTGGGAATAGCCTCTGAAGATTATAAAGAAGAAGAGAGTCATAATTTTAAGTTCTTTAAAGAATGCTCAGCAGCTTACATTTGCCGATTTATTGACCATTTACAGTACAATAAAAGTAGCAAACAATGGGAATTTACTTGATGCACATCCACAAGCATTACCAACTTTACAGCAAACTCAATAAAGGCAAATAATGTTGCCCTACTGTAAAACTTGCAAAAGCTTAAAGAGCAAAACTTATCATTTGCTTAAACAATGATGGAGCTTACTAAAGCACAGATAGCACAATAAGCCCCAGGCTGAAGTGTGCCCAGAGAAATGACTGGAAATATCGTAAATGAAGAAGAAGATGATATACAGTTTCATCAATATTTGGAAGAAAGTTTAATCTGTTTATTTATGCAGCTCTAAAACAATGGAACAAATAGAAGGACATGTAAGAAATGTATGTTTCACCATCTAAAGATTGTAGTTGAAAGCTATTCTAGCTATCTTTTGTATCATCTCTGTGTAAGGCCAAGAACTTTCTGTACTACCCTTGTACAGTACCTTCTTTAACTTATAGTTCGAGGGCCACATGAAAAGTTCTCTGCTAAAAGTGAAATTATTGTTTAAGGGTATTTTCATTTTTCAACGTAATCTCCTTCAAGAAGAATACACCTACATCAGTGATGCATGACATCACTACCCCATTCCTGTAAAAAAATTTCTGGAGGTTTTGCAAAATAGGCATCAACAGCTATAATTATCTTCTGGTTCAAAGGAAAATGCTTTCCAATTAAGAAGTTCCTGATTTTATGCAAGAAATGGAACTTGGTAAGCAGATTTTCCAGCAATATGTAGTGCAAATCGTTCAGCCTTGAAATTGCTGAACATTTTTGTGGACAGTTGCAGTGTCTTGGTGAAATATAGCTTTTTCTTTGCAAATCAGAACTTTTCTCTTGAACGTTAGCATCTAGCATGGTTAGAAGATCATAGTAATATTTTCCAGTTATTGTTTTACCTTTTTCATGATAATCAGTCAGCAAAATGCACTTAGCATCCCAAAAGAGTGATACTGTGACCTTTCCTGCTGATAGAACTGACTTGATGCTGAACAACCAGCTATTGACCACTGTTTTGACTACTGTTTGGATTCTAATGTATTATGATTAATTCAAGTTTCATCCATTATAACAAATCTGGAAATAAAATTAGTGTTGTTCCTGTTCAGGCTTGCTAAACAATATTCAGAGGTTCTCACGGGCATTCTCTTTTCTTCTGCTGTGAGCAAATGTGGCACCCATCTTGTGCAAAGCTTGATGCAAGATATAAACCATATGCTCTTTAGGTATAGTTTATAGCCTTTGCAATTTCATGCACCTTGATTCATTGATTGTCCGGCACCATATTGTGCACTTTTTTTTAACCATTTTTGGTTGTTTTAGCACAGTTTGAGTATCCTTCATGTAGATTTTCTCTAGGCTTGTACACGTATAAATTCCATGGCAAGAGTTTTCACTGTTGAAAATGAAAGTGAAGCTCCACCATAGACTTTAATGAACTTTGTGTGAATTTAATTCAATGTCAAACTTTCTTTTGCAAAGAATTTAATAACTGTACAGTACTCAATTTTTGTTCTATCAACAAATTTGAGAAAATATCTTGCGTTAAATAGCTGCATATAACAAGCAGCAATATAGAGAGGTTGAGATTTATCAGAAACAATTATAACAAATCTGTTAAATCTATGGGAAAACATCTTTGCATTAATGCTGCATACAATATCTGTTTGAGGCTGAGAACTTTTCAGATGGCCCTCATAATACTATAAATCAGTAGTGATATTTTGCTTTGATATGTTCACAAGCCTGTTTTGATTTACAGTTGTACTTGGCACCTGATACAAGAAGCAGTGAGGAGAAGGTTAGGGGTCTTCTAGAGCAGTATACAGAACTGCAGCAGTTGGATAGTGAGAAATCAAATCCAGCTGATGAAATAGCAGAGCGGCTTGCTAAATTGCGTGGAGAATCACGTCCAGCCAAAAAGGTGCGCTAGACTTATAATAATTATGTTTATTGCACATAGATGTAATTTACAAGTTTCAGGCATTGACAGAGATTCTATACTTACAAATGCTATTTTCAAGATACAAACTATTTACAATTTTACAAATCATTATTACCAATATTAACATCAATTTACAAATGTCATAATTTATAACCTTCAAGTAATTATTTATGCTGCCCCATTTTCACAGACTATTTAGAGTTGTACAGACCTTTATCACCTATAACTTTGTTTATTATATATCACAGTTCATCTTACAAAGGCTACACTGACATTTTTTAGAATGCCTTGTTTCTAAAAGCAGATGAGATTTGTTTATATCTGATAGCTACTTTCTAATGTTTTGCAAATTAATTGCTGTGTAGTTTGATTTGCTGTAATATTATGTTTATTATTATTATTTAAAGATTTTGTGTTCAATCAAAATTGAATTTGAATTGAATTTCCGGGCTAGGATATTTTATGATTTTAAATCATCATTAACATCTAAACAATGTGAAAATTAAAATAAGAACTGAAGCTTTCCTGGCGACGTATTAATTCAAAATCTTCTTGGGCTTCTAACCAGGTAAAAACTTGGCGTGATACCAATGTTTCAAAGAAGTGCATCTGAAGACGAAGATGCACTTCTTCGAAACGTTGGTATCAAGCCAAGTTTTTACCTGGTTAGAAGCCCGAGAAGATTTTGAATTAATGTGAAAATTGGCTTAGAAATGTATTTGGCAAAGAAGCTCCTCCATCTAAAGCAACAATTTATAATTGTTAAGTGAATTCAAAAGAGACTGGTTTTATTTTAGTAATGAACTTCATGAAAGATGCCCAAGACTGCTGTTACTGATGACAAAATTGCTGCTGTTCAAGCAATGCATGAAGAAGATCAATGTACATCTTATGAATTTATTTGTGCGACATTGGGCATTGGTATGAGTAAAATCAAAAACATTATACACGATGAGTTAGATGTGAGAAAACTTTGTTTTTTATGAATTCTACTTAAATGGCTGCCAATCAAAAATAGGAACACATTGGTTGCTGCAGAAAAAAATTAGAAAAATTGTAAGGCAGCATTTCAAATTTGATTCGGATTAGCATTAATTGTAATGAATCTTGGATTTATTGTTATGACCCTGAAAAAGATTGTCAATAGACTTAATGAGTCTTTTGGACAGAACCTAAGCCTACAAAAGTATAATAAATTCACATGCTGGTGAATGATGGTGGTTAGTTATTATAGCATTAGGAGATATTTTATTTATTCATTGAAACAATAACAACTCCCTGTTGTTATTGTTGCCGCCATGTTATTTTACTGCAATATCGTTTAAAAATTTCATAAAAAATTTGATGTGTTTCATTCACATAACTTTCTCTAGATCTTCCATATACAAACTATTCTTACAAAAGTTATACCTTTATCTACATCATGCTAATCAAGATTAACATCAGCAGAATTGGTCTTATTACTTGGAAATGGAGTTTGTTTTGTTTATGGACGTTCTTTAACTGCCTGTAGTTCTCAGCATCTCATTCTATACTGGGCATGAAAGAGTGCTTAATTTTGCTCAGAGGCCTCTTTTATCAGGCTTGAGATTATTTTATGTGTCTTAAATCTGACACTTTCCCTTCCGAAAGAAGCCATGCTAAGGATTTTTATGCCTGAAAAAACCCATCGTCCTCTGCCGGGTTTGAACCCATGACTTTCAGTATATGAAGTTAGTATGCTAAAATTACACCATGGAGCGCGATGGTCTTATTACTTGCTTCCTTGTAAGTAGAAGGGAAAAAAAGGGAATACATTATGCTAAAGCAATAATAAAATATTTTAAAAGCTGATTGCTGTGTGAAGCAATTGAGGTTCAGTTCGCTTTGCATGGTCCAATTTGAGAAAGGTTATGTAGTTTAAAACTGAAAGCAATAATGAGGAATATCTCGAAACCAGTCAACTCAACAAGCAAAATGTACATGACATAAAATACGTGTTTTAACGAGATCTACATTTTTTGTGTTTTAAGTTTTTGTCCATCTCTTACAGTTTAACCATCATGTAAAATTCTGCAAAAATTGTCCAGAATAAAGAGATCTTCAGAGACTTTCCAGGAAAGTCAAAATATACATTTTATTTGTGTTGTAAATACTTGTATCTTTAATATACAGTATTTTAATGAAAATCTTTAGAACCATTTTTGAGAAAAACAAATTTTCCATGTAAAGGATAGTATTGGACTGTTTTTTTTTTTTTTTTTTTTTTTGAAAATCCTTGGAAGATACTAAACATAATACCAAGTTTGGTTTTTAACAGCATTTTTATTTTTGAGCTATACTGCCTACAGACATACACACGTATATACACATACTATACACACAGACCTTATTCTAAAAATGCTTTTTGCAGGGGACCTCAAATCATATATCCCAGGTGAAATCTCGACTTCAAATGGAATATAATATTTTCTCTAGCTACTGAGTACATTGTATGTACATACGTGCTAGGGGAAGATAAAATTATCCAAAAAGGGGAAAAAAATTTTACATTGCATACCACATTACATTGTGGCATGCAATAATGATTGCATGCCACAAAACTAATAACTGAGTATCTGGATGCCCTAAAGGTCAACACCACGGATCCTCCAGAATACAGTCCTGTCATAGCACCATGTCATTGTTTTATCTCCAAAAATTAAAGATTAATGTATGGATCACTTTTTCTTCAGAAGAGGCAATGGAATATCAAAACCTGGTTTCTGAAATGCCTTAGGAAGAGTGGCTTTAAGGACTGGTTTCATCTGATGCAAAAATATATTGATGTTAATATGTATTTTAAACAGAAAGGGAAATTTTTAAATGTAAAAAGAAGCTAGTAACAGTGAAGAATAACACAAATATTAATATAAAAATAATAATTGCAACCAATCTTCACTTATCTTTTGGAATCAGGCAAGGATTCCAAAAGATAAGTGAAGATTGGTTGCAATTATTATTTTTATATTAATATAAGAAAGGGAAATATTTTGAAAAAGACTAAAATCATTTCAATTTTTTAAAACTAATCCTGGTTTGATTTTTCAAATGTTTTCACACATACAGATTTTTGAGTTAAGTATTCTTAAGTTTGTTTTTAAAGCTCATTCGGTTGTATAATTTCAGCCTCTGGTAATTTAATGTGTAATATCTTTGGTAGCTTAATGTTCTTTAAGCTGTTGGACATTTCAGGCAATGAATGAAATCAGTGTAATGAAGCTCAAATGATCTTTGGGTCTGTAAAGCATAAAGTTACTCAACATTCACGTTCTCAGGATAATGGAAAACCCTAAAAGAAACCTTATCCAGGTAACTCACCCTAAGCAAGATTCGAACTTGCCACCTGCTAAATGTGAGGTAGACGTGCTACTGAGGCAGGCATCATTATTTATTGCATAATATCAATCCTTTGATTAATGGGTCCTTACAAATTTTATTAGAGCTAACATATATTCTGTGGTAGTTAAACTTATGATAAATTGTAATGCATACTGCAACTTGACCCCCTTTTTTCTTTTTCTGTTTTTTTTTTTTAAATGTATAGCCCTAGCAATGTAAGAAGTTTATTATCCCTAAACACATTTCTATCTGAATCAATGTTTGCTAGCAACATCTTAAAACATTTTTTCTGCACCCTCTTCATATTAACAATGTTTGTACATCCCCATAATTCTTCAGGCTTGCTCTGAGCACTGCAGAGGGTAAACATGTAATATCAATTATAATACAGACAATTGCTAACAGCAATGGTGGGTCTCTCATTCCTTGCACAGTGTGTTGTGTCCCAGTTGAAGATGTTGAGAACAGAAAGTAACTCAATATGCATGCCATTGACTTCTATGCTTATGCCTGCCTGACAGGAATGTTTCTTATTTATAGAAAAAGACATATAGTGATTGTTCAGTTGTTTTTTAATGTTGCAGTTATAAAGTTTGTTCTAATTTACTTGAATTGTATTAGATATTGAGATGCCCATTCATATCTACTGTTATGAGTGTGAAAGTTTTTTATTACAAATTAATTCTCATACTGTTAGTGTTAGTAATGACCAAGTTACGTAACTTGTTGCTTTACTGTTTAATGCTCTAATTATTTCCATTATTTGTACTTTCTTTATACATACTATGTACACAGTGAACAGAGAAGGTATTGTATTGCACCCAACAATTCAATACCAAGGTTTCAGTGGAAATACATGTTTTGAAACCACCTGAATCCAATAAAACACTTTTAGAAAAATGTCCGTGTGTGTGGGGGGCGGTGTGGGTGTGCGTGCATGCATGCATTTTCAAGAAAATCCCCTCAACCCCAACTACCCTTTACATGGAATTTTTTTCAAAAATTTGGATTTTCTCAAAAATGGCTCTAACGATTTTGATTAAAATATTGTATACCAAAGATATTTACCTCACGTGTATTATCTTGAATTATGTTTATTTTGAATTATCTGTGAATAGCCTCTGAAGACTACTTTATTCGGGATGAATTTTACAGAATTTAGCATAACTGCTAAACCATAAGAGGTAGACAAAAACTTACCACACAAAAAATGTAGAGCACATTAAAACACACAATTTATGTTATATACATTTTTTTCGGGGAGTTTATCATTTTTGAGATATTCCTTGTTATTAGTTTCGGCTTTAAATTACTTATGCTTTTCTCATACAGAAATTTGTCAACTCCTGTCCATACAAACAAAGGAACTTCAGTCACATAGCAACCAGCTTTTGACTCACTTTAACTTATGCTACTCCCTTATTTTGCTTCTACTTACAAGGAAGCAAGTAATAAGACTATTTCTGCTAATTTTTTCTCGATTTGCATGAAGTAAATAGAAGCATAAACTTTTTAATAATTTGTTACAGAGATGTAGAGAATGTCATGTGAATGGAACACATCAGATTTTTTACATTTATGTTAAAATTGCCAGATCTAAAATATGTATATGCTCAAATCAGAAATATAAATGCTAATGTAAGAGGCATTATAATACAGTAATTATTTTACCATTCATGAATCTACAATAGATATGAACAGAGATTATGTATTTCTGAAGCAAAATGTTGCACTCTGCACAGAATAAATTGTCTCTTGCTTTCCATGCAGTTGAAGGTTATACAGTGCACAGTAAGTGGCTCAGTGCAAGGAACGAGAGTAAATAGTTGGTAACACCTGTTTTGTGCCGTAAAAGTTATATATATACATGATTCCATGACATCTTTATATCTATATACAATGATAGATGTCTTAAAGCATATTAATAAGATCTCACCTTTATACATATGAGCTTTCCATGTTAGCTTATTATGTCTGGCTATGTCTGAAAAGTTGTTTTTGTCTACTTGTTCAATTCTAGTACCATTTAAGAATTCAGGAGTATTATTTCTTTATTTACTATATTTATCTGAATACAAGACTACCCCCCATTTTTCAGAACTTAATTTTGGAATTTAGTCTATCGTCTTCATATATAAAAGGATGACATAACTAATTTTTAAATAAAATTCAATGGTTTGCCATATGTTTTAAACAAACTAATGGGCACTTAAGCTGATTAAGACGGCCACACCATGGCCAAGTGGTTAGACCACTCGCCTCTCACCTAGACAGCCTGGGTTTGATCCCTAGTGACCGCATGTGAGATTTGTGGTGGACAAAGCAGTGCTGGGGCGGGTTTTCTCCAGGTTCTCTGGTTTCCCCCACCATCGCATTCCACCGGTGCTCCAACTTCATGCATCATCAGTGTCACCGTCTGTGGTGTTAAACAGTACCAAAAAGGGAAAAAAATCTGATTAAGTCTATTATTATTATTATCATCATTATCATCATCATTATTATTATATTATTTCACTTAGGTAATTTGAATTTGCACAGAAATTCATGTTTTGAGCAATTGACACAGAGGGGTGTATGGAAATGTTCGGTATGGGTGCAATGATGCAATGTAATGCCAGCGGTGGCCGCTGCATATCTGTAACAACTTTGATGGATATGATTTTCTATTTAGAAAACATACTAATACACATGTACATTATTTTACCTAATTTGAATTTGCGCAGAAATTCACATTGTGAGTGGGAAAGAGACAGAGAAGAAAGAACAGAATGTGCTGGTATGTCTGTGTTTGGTGGTGATGCCAACAGCTTAGCTGTAACAACGATTATGGATATGATTTTTAGTTAAGACAGCATACTTAATATATTCTAAACATTGTATTCAAATTTGCAGGTGAATTCATGTTTTGAGGAGTATGGAGATGCATGAAATGTGTGCATTGATAGAAGTGACAGCAGTGGTGGCACATAGCTGTAATGATAATAATAAATGCTATTTTCTATTAATACAATATATTTAATATAGTACATCGTAAAACATTTTACCTGATTTGAATTTGCAAGTAAATACACATTATGAGTGATGCAGAGAGGCAATGAGGAAACTGGAAATGTATCAGTATAAGTGTGACCCGAGCATGTGATCAGTGCTTTCTGCGGTTGTCTTCCAGTGCAACATTATCTGCAGCCACTGATGTGAAAGGAAGTCCTGTAATTTTATTTTAGTGTCAGAGAGTATTTTTTTCCAATGAAAATGCTCATGGGCCTGTTTACAGATATTTTTTGGCATGAAATGACACGCATATAATCTGCTACGTCACTACCTTGGCAGTAATGTATACCATTTCCCGTAGGTTTGCTGCTACTATATTTGCAATGTTTGAAACTTACTTTTTCCCAGCGTGGTATTCAAAAAACATATATCACAAATACAAGACGACCCCTCAGTTTCGAACATTAATATTTTATAAAACAACATCGTCTTGTATTCGGATAAATATGGTACTTGACAATGTTGAAATAGAATCATGATGAACAAGGAGAAGATTGTTAACATAGTGATATTGGAGGTATATTCTTTTTATAGACTGAAGAGGAAGAGAACAAAGTTCAGGGAACTGAAGCCAAAGCATTGAAGAAGTATTTGTCACGGGAAGAAGTAGGTGAACTTATAGTTCGGATTAAGAGTATACTGGGAGGAGAAAAGGATGATAGCTCCGATGTACTCGGCTGGTGAGTCAGTAATATGTGCTTTCTTATTACCCACAGGTGTACTTCAGATAGGTTAACACAGTACTTCTTTAAATATATAAAGAATGTGAATGTATTTTAATAAATAACTATCTATACTAGTATTACAAAGAAAGAACATTTTCTGTTGTGTTGTCAAGGGTAATTTCAGATACCACTTAATCTGATTTTGATAATTTTTACACCATTGAAAAGTACTCTTCCACCTAATGGGCAATTAACTAGAGTGTTTACATAGTGACCCAAATTTATTATTTTATTTATTTACACAATGCAAAAAATACTAGAATATTCAATTTTTTTTTTCTTCTTTTTTCCTTTTTATTATACTTATACCTTTTACTTTCATGCCACATAATTGGTTTAATAATATCAAAACTTTAAAAGCCACAATTGGCTATTTAATTGGTCCCGTTCCAGTCAAGTAAAGCACTGCAATTGATTTAAAACAAAAGAATTTGAGTCGATTTTTGTGATTTAAACATCACTTAGTAATTATTTACTGGGACCGGTTTCGGGAACACTTATTCTCAATTTCAACCCTTAATTCTGACTAAATCTTGCTTCTCGTTGGCATCAACGTTGAGGGTGATGGTATATCACTTGTGGAAGCATCTGGTGCTGGATCTATGAACTTCCAAAGGTAGCTGTATGGTGGCAAATCAAAATTCATTATATGGATTTTTTTCTCCATGATGTAGATCTTCTCCCAGACATCTAATTCTGTGGATTTATATGCTGGTTTTAACAGTTGTATATTAGGTGTGATTTCGTGTCCTCATGTCCAAAAATGATAGGCAACTGCTGATTTTTCTGTTTGCTTGTATTTTAGGTTTCTCATGTGTTCCTTTAATCTGGTTTCCAAACTTCTTTTCGTCCTTCCTATATATACTAGATTATAGTCTGAGCGTTTAATTTCATAAATTCTCAGTTTTTTGTTTGCGGGGATAGAATCTTTTAAATGTTTGCATAGCAGTTTCTGAATGGTGTAGTTGTTTTTAGAGATAAGGTGATGTTATAATTCCTGAAGATTTTTTGAAGTTTATTGAGTGCCCAAGGATGATAGGTGAATTTTTTGAACTGAGGCTGGTCACGGAGGTTATATGTGTTTTGCGGTTCAGTTTTTTGCATTTGTATATTCTCTTGTCTATTGCACTTTTTTGGAAGCAATATTTGGAGTATCTGTTGGTATTCATTACTCTCCATGGGAATGTGTACTAATCTGTATGTTAAACTGTTCAGGACTGCATATTTGTGTGTTGTGGGATTGTAGTTATCAAACTTTATACAGTTTAGTTATCAGTTTTTGTGGATTTTCTACATATTCCAAATGTTAAGTTATGTTTTTCTGTTCTTATTAATTTGATGTCAAGGAATGGTAGGCATCCTTCTCCGTTCTGTCTCTATGGTGAACTGAATTGATTTGTTTTGCAAGTTCAGGAGTTTGCATCGTTTACAAGTTTCTTCGGAACTATGGCAATGATGTAGTCTACATACCTGAACCATTTTTTGTATATATGCGGAAATGTCTCAATATTACTCATGTATAGGTCGGCTAGGAATGGTGATAGAGAATTCCCCATTGCTAGTCTTGTTGTCTGTTGGTAACATTTATTCTTGAATGTAAAGTAGTTCAGTCTTATACATGAATTGTATATACTCCATATCTTCTTTTCCTTCACATATGTCCAAGTTTTCCATGGTGTGGTTTGAATTTTGTAATGCTTTTACATTTTTCTTTTACATGTTGAGACAGCATCACTTTGCTTCTTAAAAAATCAATTTTAAATTTTGAATTATTGCCACAAGACATTTTCATGAAAAGATTCTTTGTTCTGACAAGAAGAAGACAAGCAAGTAGTGCAGAACTCGAAGTAGAGAATGTCTTCATCAGTCAGATGACTATTGAGGCAATACTCCAAAACATTTTCCAGTATAATTATAAATTATGCCTTTTAAATATGTTTTCTAAACTTTTTAAAAAGAATGTATATAAATGCCAAACTAATGAAAAGTGGATATTTGTTTGTCACTGATTGGGAGTACTAAGGCTAAGTACTTAAGAAGATATATGGAGCATTAATCTTATCATTTTTAACACTAATCATGGTTCATTTTCAATCTTAGGAATATGATGTCCAAACTGACTAAAACGACAAATGAAACTGAAGATGAATCAGATGAAGAAGCAGAAGCAGGTCGTATTATACAAAAGGTGAATTTTGCTAATGTTTAGTGTTGAAATATGTCATAACAGGAATTATGAAAAGATTATGGATTAAATTCATAGTTGTTGCTTATATGAAAAAGAGATGCTTAAATGGCTGTGCCTTCCTCCTGGTTAGACCACTTGTCTCCCTCCTAGGCGACCCGGGTTTGATTCAAAGTGACCACATGTGGGATTTGTGTGGACGAAGTAGCACGGGCAGGTTTTTTCCAGGTTCTCTAGTTTCCCCCACCATTGCATTCCACTGCTGATCCATCTTATGCCATGTATCATCAGTGTCATTGCCTGCAGTGTCTTATGTAGCAAAAGCAGGCATTAAACACTAAACAAAAAAAAGATTTTTAAACAGTAGTAAGTATTTTGTTTCGATAGGGAAATGCTTATTACCTGTTGGTATGCGTATATGATGCTCAACACTAAGTACTTATTATTTCCGAAGCACATGTAACATGGTTCAGCTGTTTCACAGCCACTCGGATGCACAAAAAACTGTGTAAACGAACATACAGATGAAAACATAGGCAGCCGGCATTTTCATGTTCATTGTTTTGTTCAAAACAGCTGCTGAGCATATGATAAAAGTTTTTTGCATTTTGAATGGTCGTATTTTATTACCCAGTTACTTTAAAATCGAGTAGATTATAAATTTAGTTACTTTGTAATATTAATAATACAGTTCTATTATTTAGATTGAAAACATGTCGAGGCAATATTTCAGTGAGCAGGAAAGAATTCATCTAAAAAAGTTGGTGTTAAGTTTATAGAATGCAGATAATAGGATACTGTGCAATGTACTAATCTTAATATAACATTCACTTATGAACTGTTTAAAAATTAAAAATTTTGACTTTCTATTGTGAAGGAAAATTACCAGCAGTGACACCCAAGCAATTCATATCAGACACTTTGAAACTTCTGATCATCCACAGAAATCAATGTAAATCATGGAAATAAAGGATAACAATATCTTACCATACCTAGATATAAAAATAATCAGAGAACAAAATCACCTATCCAAAAAAAGAATAAAATCTGATGTATTCCATTCACAGGACTGTCACTTTAACCTAGTGCATTCCCTTATTTCCCTCCTTCTTAGAAGGAACTAATGTAATCATTTCTGCTAATATTTTACTACGAAGTAGATAAAGGATGTAACAAAATTTGTAAAGAATGTTGTGTGATTGGAACCCAGCAAATTTTTTTTTTAAAATCAAGTGTAATGCTTACTAACTTAGATGACAGATTTCATATTTTTCATGATGCTAACTTTGATATTTAAGATATACTGCTGTAAATATGTTTGTTTTGTATCACAATTTTTAAATATAAAATCAATATTATTTAAGGGAAAATGTTGGCAAAAAGTGTTGTTCTTAATGTAATTATTCACTTGTCCTAAAAAGGGAATCCATGTTCATTCAGCTCGACAAAAAAAATAGAAAGAAGAAAGAAAGAAAGCATTGTACTTTGAACACTAAAATAATCAAGTAATATGTTTATTGTGGGCTCAATGGTTTATCAATGCATGAAGCCATTTTTGGTGGTGTCAACGATGTTCATTTTTCGGCCAGTATAAATTACCCTGCAAAATATTCTATACATATTAACATTAGAGTGTTGTCCATGTTACAGAACTGTTTATTTATTATTTAGGTATTGTAAAATTCCTAAAAGAGAGGAAAAATTGCTCCTGAATTCAAGCACTATGGTGGATGTTAAATTGGAGAATTTAGTTCTACAATATTTAGCTGTATTAGTGGGATAATGAATTAGATGGCTGATAAATCTGGTTACACCTAATACTGATATTATATGAAGTAATATTGTAATGATCTGGGAAATGACTGGGTTTTTACATAGGTAATATAAATCAGTGGGAATGCACTCACCTGGGTTGCATGCAGTGCTTAGGAAGGGAGTGCAGTGGCATTGACAACTCCAGGTAACTTTCCTGCCTAGGCCTTAACCCCTTGATTGTATTTGATTTGATATGATTTAGCTTTTAGTCCATATGAAATAAGTACATGTTTATGTCAAATGTCAAAAATTACATCTACAGGTATACAGACATGAGTTGCTTATACAGATATTTTTTATGATTCCTATATTATTTAATATGTACATAGTAATCAGTGTCTTTACAAGTTAATACCTAGGATAATTATTGCACGTATTATAATATTCTTCTTTCCTGTAAAAACAATGACTGGACATGAAATTTTTAGCTTATTTTTAACTCTATTAAGGTTGGTCGAATTTTTAATATAGTTTGGTAAGTGATTAAATAGGTAAGCTTCTATGAATCCTAAGATCCAATCTGCAAGTGTCTTGGCTTAACACATATCTTACTTGTAGTGATGTTGCTTCTTTAATTCATGCCTACACACACACACACACACAATTTTCTAAAAATGCTCTATAGATATGGGATAATATGCTAGCCCCTGATTTCCAAGGTTGTGGGTTCAAATCTAGCAGAAGATTATGCATAAAAATCCTTAGCTTGACTTTCTTCGGAAGGGAAGTAAATCTGTTGGTGCCATGTCTGGATTTATGGCTCTTAAAAGAACCTCAAGCTTAAGAAAGAGGTTTTGGAGCAAAATTAAATTGTCTTTCACGCTCAGTATAGAATGGGAGCTAAGAACAGTAGCAGTTAAAGAGCATCCTAATGTTTTGAGGGAACGGGAGGGGACTAGCTTAACATTCATTAACCTGGTTGGTCACATCAGGCGATGAATGAAAACAGTGAAATAATGCCCAAATGATCTCAGAGTGCATGGAGTTTAAAGTTACTCAACATTCGTTTTCTCAGGATAAATATTGTCCTATTCCTAAGGTATAAAAATGCTCGCCAAGACCAGAATGGCATCAGAAGGGTCTATATCTGGTATCAAGGTAGTCTGCCCCCATTCATTTAACTTGAATACCCTATGCTGTAAGGTAGCATTTTATCTAATTTCAAATTTCAGCTCTTTTCTGAGTCCTTCCTGACTTCAATACCTGGGTTGTTCCCATCTTTGGGATGCTGCAATATCAATGTTGGAAAAACCACAGAGTAAACACTATAAGGAATGCAAACATCTGCGAACATGGGTTTGTGCAATATAGTCCTACCCGAGATGTATCACTGCTGATAAGTGATAAGGCATAGCAACAGTGACATCATAATTGCCCCTTTTTTTTTATCACACACTGTACCTTACATAGTCGGAAGTTTTGAATCAGTTAAAATAAACTTCAGAGAACAAAACATTGCATTAATATTGTGATATACAAACTATAAAACAGCAATGCTATTTATACATATTTATATACTCGTGTAATGGTTACCATGTTAATTTCATATAACCAAGGTCGCAGGTTCAAACCCAGCAGAGGAGGATGGATTTTTTCGGGTGTAAAAACTGTATTTTCCGGGCTGTTATGGTTGTAGGTTATAATGAGAACCACACGTTTCGCCGATTTCTACGGTCAGCATCTTCAGTGGCAGTCACTGTAGGAGGTAAATTTGATGCTGGAGAGGAATGCAGGCAATTTATTCTCATCATTTAGGAGGGGAGGAATTGGTGATAGGTAACGTGCATGTGTGTCCAGCTGGCTAGTGAAGGTCAGCCAGCTGTTTACTATTACCGGTTTCCAGGTAACTTGTTTACGTTATTTGGATGCTGTTCTATTTCAATAGCTTCATTATCAAAGAAATTCCAAACCTAAAAGATTTTAAGAGCACAAAAGAAAAAAACAAAGCTTGTTTCCACAGCAGGCTAGTGTGGGAGGTAAATAGACAACTTTTGCAGTTATTTCACTGGTTCTCGCTGGTTAACAATCTTCGTAGCTCCACCTTATATTTATAGATGCTTTGTGTTTGCTTTAGTATTGTACAAATTATTAGCTGTATGTTGTGATGTTCTGTCAACCAAATACATTTTGTATTAATTTATAGGCTATAGATGAAATAGCACTGGAAGAAGATCTAGATGAACTTGATGCATCACAGGTGAGTAAACATTTTAAACATCTCATGTCTCTTATGGTGAGTCCACATTGCAGAGTGGAAGGTACTTGATGCAACAAATTATATATTGGTTAACTAGTTGTATAGGTGCTTATTACAAATAAATAAATAAATAGAATACTGCAGGTTTCATTCACTTTTTTTTTACAATATTACAATATCATCTGCATATACTGTTTAAATATGAATTCTTATTCAATTGTATTCCGAGGTGTACTTCTTTCTTCCATATAAGGGCATCTAATGTTTTTGTTATTATATTATTATTAGTATTAGTATTATTATAGGTAAGAAGCTATGCCTTTGTCTTACTCTTTGGTTTGTTATTGCTCCTGGTTCGTATGAGCCGCGTTTATAATATTTTTAGTGTCTGTATATAATCTGTGTCTCCATGTTAAAACATTGTTGCTCAAATCTTTACATTCAATTATGCAAACTATTGGATAACTTTAGTAGTAGAATGTAATAATGCCATACAACTTAGCAGTGCATCGCATTCATAAGCAATAAACTTGCAGGTTTCAGAAAGTGACAAGGAAGAACTACCATGTTGTATAATTTGTAATGAAGATGCAACCATGCGCTGTTTGGACTGTGAGAGGGATCTCTACTGCTCAAGCTGCTTTCGACAAGGACATGATGAGTGGGAAATGAGGGACCATCGTCATGAACCTTACAGCAAACCAGACTCTCAGACCAACACGCAGTAGGAACCACATGCTTGCCTTCACTTCTCTATCCTTTTGTGATGATGTATACAAAGATACAAGTTTCATTAATCAAATATTAAAGCAAAAATTTGGTTGATATAAAATAAGCAAAATGAAATAGATTGCCAGGTAAGAAAATGACATATACTTGGACTTTTCTTTCAGAAATGTATTACTGAACAGAAAATGTCCACCTTTGCTTGTAGAGCAAGAATTATTACATTTTTATTATATACAAAAAGATAGCTTTATATTTAATTTTGTATATTAATTAAAATGAGAAATTAATGTGTTTGTGAAAGATACTATTGATCTCTATCAGAAATTCTTCTCTTTGTTTAAAATTTCTGAGAAGTGTGCTCAGATCTAGGATGTGAAAAACAAGAAGTTGAACTGTAGTCTATTCTCTTACAAGTGGAAGCAGATTTTTTTTATTTATTTATAAAGTAAGCATGATTTTTTTAATTACGTAATTTTTTAATTTAATTTGTTAACATTATATGTTTATGTTTGGTTCTGTGGTTCTTATTGATTTTGTACTATGGCAGCAGCTAATAACCACAAAACATGCATATTTAAATGCAAGGTTCTCAAACCTTTTTCCACTTCATTAATGAAGATGTTAGATGACAGTTGCTAAGTGGACATTGCAAGGGGAGGGAAAGAGGGGTGGTTACAAGCAAATTGAGGTTTGGTACAGACTGTAATAGCACATTGTTATATATTAAGACACTACATAATTTTTCATGTGTGTCTTACTGTATTTTCCATTGCTGAACCTTTTTCTCCAGATTGTGATTCCCAAAGGGAATGCGTTTTGATAAACTTTTACGTTTTGCTGGTCTGCAACTGCCTTTGTTCACAATGGATAGTGTTAAAAGTATTTTTTTAAATTTATAGAAGGAAAGAAATGTTATTAAATTAAAGTATAACTGTGCCAACAGCCTAAAACATTTAAGATTGCGTTTTCTGTATTATAATCACATTATCCTAATGAACAAACGACACTCAAAGCATATCTCTTAATTTTTCCTGTGAATTATATACATGTTGCCAATGTTCTATTATACACAAATGTTATGAAATGCTGTAATGATAAAATATACTCCATATGGAGCTGAAAAAAAATCACTATTTCATTGCTAGGATATGTTTTTCTGTGTTACTGTCTATGTTATTTATTAATAATTAAATAATTATTTCAGAGTTTAAAAAGTTTTTCTCTGCTGACAATTATTTTAAGAGTTGATGATAAAACAAGTTGTTTAAACTGAGAAAAATCATCATTCTTTGGTAATAGTTACAAAATAACACATTACGTATAACAGCTGTAAAACAACAATCAGCTTTTAAATGTAAAAAGAAGCTAGTAACAATCAGCTATTACAAGATTGTTTATAAATGCATAGGCTTCCATGGCCATTGACTAAAATAGTGGTGGCTGCTTCCAGTTGTCTTGTAGCTCATATTTTTGCTGATGTTTTGTCCACTTATATTGAGCGTCTTCTCTGGGCACTTCCTCAGACAATGCAGCCAATACCAAAAGCAGCCTAATATAAGAGTATTTATTTGCAACTGTAGCAGCAAGGTAACTGTGATTGATTGTCACGGTTAAAACACATTGCTCTCTTCCCTTCTCTTTGTTTGACCATGTGAATTTACAAAGTGCTGTATGGCAACCTGTCAATGAAGTTAAAAAGCGTTAAGTTCATAACATATCAATTTAATACTTTTACCTTGAATTTATACGGGAGTTTGGTGTAAATTTGGTATTTGTAAGCAGGTTTCATTTATGACATCTTTTAAACAAAATTTCAAGGATTTCCCAAAAGTGTTTCTAGCGATGTATTTTAAAATTGTTTAAATAACATATAACATTTAGAATCAAATTAGGTCTTTAAAAATGTTCTATAAATAAATGTTAGGCAGGAACATGGTGTTCTAGAGTTTGCTTTTTCCTCCTATATTCTTAAACTTTTTAAAAAATGGTGTGCACATCTTTCCACTTATCAGCTCAGTGAATGATGGTACACATCTTGGAATAAATATTACATAGCAGCTTCAATTGACTGCAAAAGTATAGAAAAATCAATTTAAAGTGTAATATAATATTGATGCATAGTAAGAAATATTTAAATTGCCTCAATTTTGCACATTTCATAAAAATGGCTGTATTAAAATGTTAAGTAATAATCGTAGTAAATAATACACAGAAAAGTCAAATATTTATTTTTTGAATATTTGTTAGTTTTCACCAGTTTGTTCTCATAACAATAATACTTCTAATATACTTATTGTAATTACTGCCCACTTATTTCATCTTAAAGGAATTCAACTCTATCATTATACTGCATCAATTTCCATTTTGCAAACAATTTTGTATTTGCAATTGACAAACATTGTTTATGTAAATCTGTATTCCAGTAACATAATTAAATCTGTTTGGTTTGAAAATTTGTAGTGGATATTGTCCCTTTTCAGAAGTAGGGAGAGTTCTAATGTTTGACATCATATACTTACCTATAACTGTTTTGCTGATAACTCGACCTAATGGACTGAGAGAGTGTTTAGTTTTACAGAATAAGGGGTCTGTCATTTACACCACATAACATAATATGTACTGCAGATTACATCAGTGCATAAACTTATATTAGTACATACTCTTTTCACACACAAGACTTAATTTTGGACTTCTTTTTCTACCCTATTATAGTAGTTCATCCATCCTAAACCCATTACATTTTTCTATTTTTCCTCCATGTCCGATCTCTTTAACGCATCCAATTTAGTTTCCATTGTCATGTCTCTTGTCTTCCCATTCAACATTTTTACTGGTACAAACACAATTCAACACAATACTAACAATAAACCTGAAATCTGAGAAAGTGTACTGTTTCCAGAAATAACTGAAACTGAGCTTACTACATCCTGGGTAAAGCAATAAACCTTCAAACTAAAGCATGTGTTTGTGCTACACATTATCAGCAGCAAGCTTTTGATTTTGTGATTGTGCTCTGTTGGCTGGTTGTGTTCTAACTCAGATATCAAACAAAGGTCAATGCACAATCAGCGCTTGTATTAGTGAAGGAGAATGTGGTAGGTTGTACTTCCATAAAAATAACAAAACCTGTTACCAAATTAGTGTCATAAATAAATTGCAAAATCTAGAAACATATCATACAAAATACCTGAACAGATCAGGAAAACATGGACACTTATATGCATGACTATGAACACTAATAAATAAATAATATTTAAAATACACCTATAGTGTTTTTAGTGCATAGAAAATTGTAGAAATTATTACAGTGAAGTTTGATAAAAAGTAAATAAATAAATAAAATAGCAAAAAAATCAAGTTATACACAATGTTGAGTTATCGAGAGTCAAGTTATCAGGATTCTACTGTACAACTCAATAATCAAGTGTTACTTTTGGAACCAGTTATAAAAGTATTCTTTTTATTTTTTCTGTTTTCTTAATTAATATGCCTGCTATCCATACAGCCAAAATATAGAGAGATTGAATATACAAAGTTATTAGATGGAAGAAATGCAGAATAGAAATACAATAGTCATATTTTTGTAAATATTTAATATGTGAAACAATAATAGTACATTCACGTTTATATGAGACATAACAGAATGATCAAGGGAATTGGAGAGGAAGAGAGCAAACCGAGCAGGTGGGATTCCAGCTTGGGGCAGAATGTGGGTGTCATCTAGTAGTGGAACGGTGCAAGTCATCCCTTGATATCAGGTAGCATCTAGTAGCTGGTGGATTGTTGCATTCAGAGTTTGGTAGTTGTATTACAAGATAAGCAATTATGTATTACAATTTTACCTAAGACTGTTCTTCTCAGGAATTGTAATTTGAGCTTACCATTAGCAGTGTGTGCTAAATGATACTTTAAATTATGTAAATTTGGGGGAATGGGATCAACTATTTGGAATAGGGGGATCAAAGACCCTTCTTTTTCCAAAATCATGACAAAGGACAGTTTACAAGGCCATGGTAGAATAAAGGTTCCCTTATCCTTAGAGAATGAATGTCTGGTAACTTTAAGCTCCATGGATCCTGGGCACATTTAAGCATCATATCATCAATTCATTGTCTAATATGGTGTACCAGGTTAAAGGGCAAATTTAAAAAAAAAAAAAAAAAAAAAAAAAATGAAATACTGTTTTATTTTCAAAGATTAGCATAACTTATTTTCTCCTTTTCCATCTCTATTTATTTTGTACTTTTACTAAAATAGCATTATGTTTTTATCTATTCCCCTTTGTTTTTCATTCATAACTGTGCCGCTGTATAAATCAATTTTATAAATTTTGTAGATTTTTACTTTTACAACAATATGTAATTCCATTCAATACAATTGATGCTAATATTACAAATTAATTGAGAGGAATGTAGTGTTTTCATACTCCACAGAAAGCCTTCAGCACAAAAGTATGAAAAGAAACTTGTGACAAAAATTTTGGAAAATTTACTTGCCTGGCAGTCTATAATAATACATTTATATAGAAACTTACTTTCCCAAACCAATTGCATTCTTATAACCTTCAACTGTTTTTAAAGAAGAAAGCTACTGATAAATGTTACCATTAATACATTAGCACCAGTTCTCTCAGTTTTCAATGGTGTAATATTTATATGATTTTCTTTATTTTATATATATCTACTGTTATACCAATTTCATATTTTATATTTGCAATATTGTAATGTTTAACTTGTACTGTAAATTGCTTTTTTTCTCTTTAAGTGGAAGTGTTTATGCTATAAATTATATAATGACTTTATTTCTGAGGTAATAGAAGAATATTCTTAAAGAGCGCTGCATTTTCAAATAGCTTTCAGTTTAGAATTACAGAAATTATTATAGTGCAATTGCTTTACTTAGATCAGTGTAAATGTTGGATTAGCACTGAATATTACTTAAGGTGTTCCCAAAACAAAATTCTGGTTAAACTATTCTAAATAAATAAGAACTGAAGCTTTCCTGGCGACGTGTTAATTCAAAATCTTCTCGGGCTTCTAGCCAGGTAAAAACTTGGCTTGACACCAAGCAATTACCTGGCTAGAAGCCCGAGAAGATTTTGAATTATTCTAAATAATTTTCATTTTCATATTTTTAAAATAATTGCAATGCTTAAGGACAACAATTCTTTTTGCAAGTCAAGGTTTTGCTTTTAAATAGATGCCTAATCACTTGATCGTGAAGATGATGAAAAGTTAACTGAAAAAGACCATTATTTAATTTAGAGATAAATAAATATTTACTCTGCATGCCTTCGGTCAAATTTCTAAAGAAATATCATTTTGTGAAATTGCATTCTCCACAGAAAAGATAGTAAAATGTATATTACATTTTCATTATTTATGATTATTTCCTTTATTCAGGTTATTGAAAAGATAACATTTTTGCCACAATAAAATTTAATGAGTTCTATTGCCTCATCTTTTAATATAATCCCTTCAAGTCCCCTGGCATCAGAACTGCAGGCATATCTGTTCTACAGTGTTAGGTACCATATTTACCACCCAGTTTATAAAGAAGAATTATGGTGCCTTTAAAAAGTCACTTCAAACTTTAAAGTATTATAAATTTTGGAACATTTGAGTTAGGAAAAAAAATGAGGCTTACTGTGTTGGCCAAATATCACAGTTTGGTTTTCATTTGTGTGCTTTTATGGCTTTAGCAATAAATGTTACAATACAGCAGCTGCAATGCTATTATGAAAGTGTAAGAGTACCTTAAAGTTCTAAGACAGTTTGGAATCATGATTAAAGAGCATTTCCTAAATGTTCTTACTACTTACTGAGCACAAAGTAATAAATTCTGTTAGTGTGTGCTTTACAAGGGACCAGCCATGTTGCTGGAATCATCAATTGCTTCAAGTGCTATAGAAATAATAAATTATGTCTCCTGCTATGATAAAAAGTTGAAACTATTTTTATATTTGTTTAAAAATTTAAATTATGCTAAATATTTTGCGTGTACAAAAAGAAAGTATTCTTGTGCCTCTACAAATGTGCTCACATTCCATTTGTTTCCTGAGTGTGTAGAAAATAAGGTGCCTTGCTGTAAATGTATAATAAAGTATATACTTCTGTCATGAGAATGTATATAGCTTGTTAGCTAAGAGTAGTGCAATTTCAAGTTTAATTTTTGCACTTTATGCAGCTTAGTATATTTTGCTTTCTAGATATTTTTATTAGGTTAATTTTCATTTTGTATATGTTTTAACATGGGAAATCTCATTAAAATAATATTTAGTGAATTCCATATAATTTGTGCTTGAATTTATATAACTTTCCCTCCCACTGATTCCTGCACCTTTGAAGAACCTTATTGCAGTTACTTCAGTTCCTTTAACTCATACAGAGTGATTAAAGGTAGTTTGATATTCAAGACAAAACCTTAATTTTTGGAGCAAATTTTACTTTTGGACTAGTATCCATGAAGTTTGACCTGCCCAAGGATTTGAGCTTGTATCAGACTCCCTTAACACTTATTTGTTTCTATATGAACTTAACAGTTAATTTGAATTTTCCATCCAGCCAGTAAAATTGAATTTTGGGAACAGATAGGTGAATGAAGAATTTCAGATCATTACTTTGGTCAATTAGCTCAGTGTGACATGACATTGTGTTGTGTTTTTATTCTTCTTCTTATTATTATTTATTAATAATAATAATAATTTATTGATATATGGTGAACTTTGTGACAGTGAAGTATTACAAAATCTTCTCAACTAATTTTCAACTCTAATTTATGTTATTTTAACTAGTGGACATATTGTGACAGCTGTTACATAGGTACCTTGTTGCTCAGTGTATGGTGGACAGTTGAACTTCTAAGACTCATTGCAAATTGATGGCATTAGTATATCATACAGTTCAGTTGCTTTTATCTTCTGTGGATAAATGACATCAAGCAGATGGCATTAGGGTACCATCCAGTCTAGCTGCTTTCACTGTCTGTTGATAAGTGGCAGCACAATCACCATCACATTAAATTTTACTATAGTTTTATATTAAGATGCAACTTTGGGTCGTCGTATTAAATATCCAATCCAGTATTTACCTTAGCAACTGAGGGAAACCATGAAAAATAACCAGTTAGATGGGTCAGCCTACAGGTTTTGAACCCAGGAACTCCTGAATATGGGCCATCCACTTGGCTATTTTCAGGCGTATCCTCACATTGGTGATTTTCAGTTAAAAATGATTCATAGTATTTTCTAGTAATAGTTTTTTCTCTTTCTCCAAGTTCTCAGTGAAGGAATCCTTTCTCATCCCAAAAGTTGAAGTTGTCACCTACCCATAGATGGAATGGCATTCATATTTTTTGAGCCAATTCAGCTCTTGCAGATCCATTGTCAGATTATTCTTTTCCCATATACAGTGCTTTTCTTTCACACTATGATCACTGCACTATGACACACATGTGAGCTGCTGCAGTTCCCTACTAGGATAGCTGCAAAACTGGTATATTTGTGAAGAAAGAATTTCTATTAAATTTATAAATCAAAGAATTTGTTCCTAATCTGTTGGCTGTTTGCATAAAGTGGGTTCCTTGTGATAAAATGTTATTCTGTTTGCAATGTATTGTAGCTTGTCTTCTCAGACGGAAGTAGCATGACTGACCAACGTGGTATAATGGGCATATTAGCATCTCTCAGGTCTTCTCTCCTCATGCAAAGCCTAGCCAACAAGTCTAGAGGACAGCCAAAGCAAACCAATATTTGTGTAGCCAGACTAGTGCTTTTTATTACTGAAGATATTCTTAATTTGCGTAATTGACATTTCAATAACGGATTGAGGTAATAATCTTTTTTTTTTTTTAATTTAAAGGTCCAGTTAATGAGTAATTACAATGAATTTCTTCTATTATTGTTATTATTATTATCATCATCATCATCACTAAAATTATTAGTTATAGTAAAAATCCATACATAACTTTGCCAAGTAAGAAAAAAAATAAAAATAGAACTATCTCAGAACTTGCAGCATATGCCTCTGTTGAAGACCATAATCCTTTACTAATGTCAGCTTTATGTGCAGCAGCATTCATATGGAAAAATACAAATTGACATTCAGAGGGTCAAATGTTCAAAAAATGGTACAAGTCATTCCTGTACCTCTACATCTATTGTGGGGGGGGGGGGGGAGAGAGGTCCTTTTATTTTGTATGCATTTACTGCAGACTACATACCAGTTTTTGCGTCATGCATATAAATCTTGGGTGTAAAATGGGGTTTGTCTGTGCTCATATCTTATATTTTATGATGGAACATAACTATGTAAATGGTATCATTCTTTGTCAGAGAAGAATATTAAACTTGGGTCAGTTACTCTATCATCGATCTTTCACAAACATCAATTTCAGAAATTTATCCAACTCTGATGATCACATGAAAATTAACATTTTGGACTTTGGCAGCTGAAGTTATAAAGAACATTATGAAATTGGCTCAAAGCGAACTAAACCATGTAGCAAAACACAAAGATGTAAGTAATCAATGCTTTCTCAATAGAAGCTGTGAAAAATCAGTTTTTTTAAACACTTCCAATTCAACTGATGTTTGTTCTATAGGAAAAAGAAAGCATTCAAAGCATTTCTGGTATAATTCTTTTTCCAAATAAAGTAACATGTTATTTAAGACATACCAGACCTCTGCTAACTCATACAATTCACTCAGACATTGGCAGAACACACCATCATGGAGTTTAAAGATGATTTCTGGCTTTATAAGTTATTTTGAAGCTCCAGAAAGTGCTTAGTCTGCCATGCTTTAATTTGTTTACCAAAGGTAGAAAATTTTCATTTTTATAACATAGACAAAATCCTCTTGAGATTCTCCTTTGCTGTTTATCCTTTCAGGAAAAGGATTAGATCATGACATGACTTTCAATCTCATTAACTTTTTATTGTCATTGCTTGTGTTCAACTGCCAAGCAATGAACATACATATATAGTAAGAGTAAGTAGGTATTGCATTCCATCCAAAACTGTAATACATAAATTTCATTGCAAATATCCATTTTGGTAGAAAGAATTAAAACTAAAAGAAAAAATATTTTTAGAAGTATGTGCATCTACGTGCAGTATTAACCAAAAACAAGAGAGTCTGTTAAATGTCAGCTTCTTCTAAGGATCACTAACTTTCATGAAAATTCTCCCCTCCCCTACTTACCATGTACATGGAAAATTTGTTTTATATTTTTTTTTTCAAAAAAGACTAACAATTTTTATTAAACAACCACATGTTTAAGATATTTTTATGAAAAATAAAATGTACTCTTAATTCTGAATGACTTTTTGAGCAATTGATAAACTATAAGAGATAGACAAAATGTTACTGCACAAAAAATGTAGATCTCCTTAAAGCACCTAATTTATGTCAAATACATTTCTGTAGCATTAACTGTTTCTGAGATATTTTTAATATTAGTATGAAATATCAATTACTTATTCTTTTTGTAAGCAGAAAGTTGCTATTTGTGTTTTATTTTAGTTAACAAAAGAACATAGAATATCAGTTAATCTGTTTTTTTAAAATAAGTATGGCTTCAGCCTTCTGTAATCTTATACATACATAAATCTGTAAAGAAAATTTAACTTAAGAAGTTAAACAAGATTTTATAAGAATATTTTGTAAAAGATAGAAAATCATGTGAATCCAACATAAAATGTTCTGTACAATACTTAGACCACATTGGCAATTTGTCACCTAAGGTTGGAAAGCTGAATCAGAGTTATAAATCAATTTCATAAATTGAATCAATGGTCATTCCGTGCCCATCCAATCCTATGTTTCCCCAGTCTTGATATCATTTGACAACAATCTGATTTTACGTTCACAGTCAACTAGGAGACTCAGCAGAGGTTTCATACATTGGGAAACCTTCCAACATGTAATTGATAACGAGCTAAAACCTGCGTGCAACCTGGAAAGTCCCAGTGATGCAGAAGCAGCAATTCTTGAGTTCACAAAAGTCATAACTTCAGCCATAGACAAATCCACAGCTCCAGCTAGACCTCAGCAACAAAGAAAACCCTATCATGAAACTTTGCCCTCTAACATCAGATCTCTCTTGAAAGAAAAACATAAAATGCGCCGGCTTTGGCAGAAGTACAGAGAAACCTGGCAACTTCATCGCTTGAACCAATTTACAAGAAAGGTAAAAAAACAAATGGATGAGTACCGGTACTCGACTTACCAATGGCACCTCTCCAGCATTTCACCAGAAGATTCATCTTTGTGGAAAGAAACCAAAAGCATATTAAAAGAACCGACGCTTATTCCACCCTTATTACAAGATGGAAAACACTACATAACCGACTTTGAGAAGTCGGAACTATTCGCAAATACTCTACAATGTATCTTCAGCCCAAACTCAGTGATAAACGAAGAATTCAACCACGAAATTGAGCGTTTTCCTGGTTCTTATACCACTGCTCCACTTCCCATTGACTTCACTTCGCCAAAAGAAATCTTGTTCATAATCCAGCAACTACCAGCAAGAAAATCGCCTGGTCATGACCTAATTCCAAATGTTGTATTAAAACGTCTGACTTGCAAAGCACTTGCTATTCTAGCCTCACTCTTCAATAGTTTGATATGTATGGGCTACTTCCCCAGAATCTGGAAACATGCTATAATTATTGTTATTCATAAACCTGGGAAAAGCTCCTCAGACCCAAACAATTATCGTCCTATAAGTCTGCTACCAACTCTGTCCAAAGTGTATGAAAAGATTATACTGAAGCGTTTAACAAAATTTCTCAATGAAGCATCAGTATTACCTCCCTTTCAATTCGGTTTTCGTCGTAAACATTCAACCACCCATCAAATTCTCCGGATTACAGAGCAAGTGGCACAAGGCTTCGAGAAGAAAGAACACACAACTGCAGCTTTCCTTGACTTCACTCAGGCATTTGACAGGGTTTGGCATCATCAAACTGTTCATCAACGGCATTCCAGACTAACTCTATAAAATAATTTCCTCCTTTCTGTCGCAACGAACATTCTCAGTCCGCATAGGTAGTTGTCACTCTTCTACAAAACCTATAACAGCCGGAGTTCCTCAAGGATCTATCCTGGGACCAGTTCTGTTCAACCTGTACACCTCTGATATGCCTGCAACGCCTACAGCTCAAATCGCTATGTATGCGGACGATACTGCAATCTTCTCAACACATCGCGATATCCACACCGCCAGAAATCACCTTCAAGAGGCCTTAAACTTAATTATACCCTGACTAGACAACTGGCGTATTTCGCTCAACCAGCAAAAATGTGAAGCAATGGTCTTTACACTATGCAGACAAAACTATCCACCACCAGTAACGCTCCCAGCGAAACAGATACCCTGGAAAACTAATACAGAAACAGTGAAATATCTCGGTGTACTCCTGGATCGACGACTCACATGGAAACCACATATAAGCAACAAACTTAAACTAGCCCGAGCAAGCCTGGCAAAACTCTACCCCCTCCTCAACAAAAGATCTTCACTCAAACTAAAAAACTGCACACTACTTTACACGACTCTATTAAGACCACTGCTACTATACGCTTGTCCAGTTTGGGGAGGAACTAGTCCTTCTGAAATCAAACGTATCCAGACATTTCAAAACAAAATATTGCGAATCTCAACGAATGCACCATGGTTTGTCAGAAATAGTCAACTACATAGATAAACTGGAATCAGCATCATTCAACAGTCAATTTCTTCACAAGCTGAACAGTTTTACAGCAAGCTAAAAGACGTCTCAGGAGCCATTCACTATTCTCTTGGCAGAAAATCTAGCTATCCAACTCGCATCAAGAGTCGCCTACCACTGGACCAGCTCTCACAGCAAGACTTTCTGTAAAATAAAAACAAAAAAATGTACCTACTTATGAGGGGCCCAATGGGACTTACCTCATTTCAATGTTATTCAGTATCATGCATGTAAATAATGTCTAAAATCAATGATCTGTAGAGCGCACATGCGCTGATCGATCAATAAATCATTTAAAAAAAAAAAAAAATCTTATGTTGGTAGGCTGAGGGCAACCCAATAGGGTATAGGAAAGTGTATCTACCCTTATTAGGGCTCAACTGCTTAAGAGATAGGGTGAGGGGTTGCAGGATGACTGGTGTGATTTAAATTGATGGAATGAAGGTAAAGGGAAAATAGAAATAAATCATAGAATAAATGAGGCAAACCAAATCTATTACTAAATCAATCAAACACTAATAGGAAAAAAGTAAATTAACAATAATACAAGAATGCGAATATATAACACAGTTTACCTCCCAACTCTTTCATTATAGCTCAGAAAGCTGGACAGTATTGTCGAAACATGAAAGAATTACAAGTAGAATTTGAAGTATTTACAGGACGAGAAGACCGCATTAACCGGCCAGGAGGGACTTGAGGTGCTGATCACGTCTCATCCTCCAGCACTGCACCCCATTCATGACGCCTTTGGGCTGAGATGGGGGATACAGCGGCCGGGCAGTAGGCCATGGTACCTGGTGGACTTTTGTGCCATGGAGTTACGTTTACATTGTATCATGCTTGTATTTATTGCTATTGGTAACTTGTTCATGCTGATCAAACTTATATTTTCCCTTTTAACATGCAAACTAATAACATGTTTTTATTAAATTATTTCTATTTATTGCCTATATATTACTTCATCTATCTTGCAATACACAATTTAATCATTCTCACCATATTAACATTGATCATTCTATAATTTAATAATAATAATAATAATGTATTATAAAGAATATTCTTCTATAAAACAATATTATTACAACATTTCATATCAATTTGTACTATAAAGCTACTCCTGTTCATGGGAGCTGAGCAAGTAAAGCCGGCTACCTGGAGTTCCATTTGATAATGTCTGTCTTGGAGGATTGTAGAGAAGCTCAGTTTTATCTTTGTTTGGAATTGCTCCTGTATCATCGGGTGTGCCTACATGACGTGCGGAAACCTGGTGATGCTTGATATGACGATGCCTGGGTCCCTAAGAAATCGAACGAGAGCGCTCTGATGATGTGGCAATGAGTCGTAAAATTTTGCGGCCCGGCGCCTAATTTCATCCTCCACATATTGAAGAGATAAGGTGTACAGACTGAATATCCTGGAGACTTTATTCTGTACCCACTGCAGTAGTAGCTGTGTCTTAGGTACTTTCGATTTTTTTTTTTTTTTTTTTTTCATTTATGTAGCCCCTTTAGCAGCTATGGTTATATCGGGGTCCCTAAGAAATCGAACTAGAGCGGAGCGCTATGGTACAATGAGTCGTAAAATTTTGCGGCCTGGCGCCTAGTTTCATCCTCAATGTATTGAAGAGATAAGACATACAGACTGAATATTCTGGAGGCCTTATTCTGTTTTATTATTATTATTATTATTATTATTATTATTATTATTATTATTATTATCATCATTATTGTTTTTATTATTTTTATTCATTTATATAGCCCCTTTACCATCTATGGTTATATCGGGGACTTTGACTTGAGAAATGACTTGTAGACTGTAACATCTTGAACGTTGTGTTTTTAATAATCTTTCTTTTTCTTTAAGCATACTCACACACATTCACATTGTTTTCAATGTATTATAACTTATTTGTGTGCATGATATACATAGCGTTCATTACCCGCTAGGAACGGACATATGTTGTTATTGGTGTTTATTCTACCTACGGCATGTTATGTATAAATTAATATTTTTATAATCTGTGTTTTTATGAAGCTGTTAACTTTCCTATTTGAACGTACTAAGGACTTGATTTACACTTTACAGCTCTAATGAACATCTCGCAAATATAAACACTTTGTGCAAAGTGGGGTAGGTCTGCATAATGAATGTACCTGTATCATTGAGTTTATTTTAAGTATTTCTAGGGTGTCATCGAAGTATGTGCCCAACCTGAATACATTTATAATAACGGTCAAGGTCATAAGGACTTATCTTTCACTCTCATCAGGAACATGAACAATACAGGAATATCACCATAATTGCTAACATCGTCAAGGCTGGCAGCCCTGATAACAGTATTCGAAAGTTCGAATACTACATGTCTGCGTTACCAAACCGATGCACTAAGGAGAAGAGGTGTAGTTATGAAGGAGTTTGGGGGTTGGAAGCTTCCTCGCTTAGAAATTTGAAAAGTAATAGCAAAATCCTAATTTTAATTCCAATTGCCTCATCTTAACCTACTAGCGTAGCCAGAAAAAAATTAATTGTGGGGTTGTGTATATGAAATCAAATGATAGATTATTAATTAAACCTACATTGAAGTATTTTAAAAATTGAATTTATAATCAAGTGCTGAAAATAGAATTAAAATTATGTTTTGTTATAGTTATAATTTATTTTAGCAAGGGGGATTCCAGCTGTCAAAACTCTTCCCGGCTAGTCTTTCAATCAATCAATTTACTATCGGAAAATATACAAAGTACAGATTGAACCGTCATCATATTAAGAGATTACATTTTAGATTAAGCGCATAGGACATCACAGCACATAAATCAACTATTAAAGTATTCGTCAAGATGATGACATTTATTAAGATATGGTTTAAACTCTTTTTATAAAACATTACATTCTTATTTAAAAGAAATGCAGGTACTCTATTAACAATAAAACTGAACATATAGGTAACTTCATAAAACTTGAATTTCTGAAATTATCAATGTGCATTGTATTTCTTCATCGATTTTAATGACCATGAACATCAGCATTAAATTTAAATAATCAAGTATTATTTCTGAAGAACGTAGCACATTTTAAAATACATAAGCATGCAAAAATTAAAAACATGCATTAAAAATAGTAAAGACTCAATGAAAAAATGACGAGTTTCCCAGCCTGCACTAATTTTATCCGACATTTTTTATTTTTGTGGAACTCTGGGGGGGGGGGGACTTTAACTTTATACTCCCCTACACTGTGCTGCTACAGTCTCAATTTTTTGATAGCGTTTAACACCCAATTTTACTGATGATACATGGAGAGAAGATGGAGCACCGGTAGAATGCGGAAAACCGGTGAACCCGGAGAAAACCCGCCCCTGCACCGCTTTGTCCACCACAAATCTGGGTCGCTTAGGTGAGGCGAGTGGTCTAACCACTTGGCCACGGCGCGGTCTGTACAGTCTCAATACATTCAAGACACAACTAACATATAATTATTTTATTATGGCTATGTTTCTTTTTGATTCTAATTCCGTTTATTTGTTTCTATAACTTTATCCTTTTTCATACGCAAGTTTAAATTTGTACCGAAATATTGGTAATCATTTGTAATAGCACAAAATATTAAGTTTTGAACATAATATGCTCTTAAGAAATTAATAGAGGTAAAACAGATAAATGAACTGCTTACAAAGCAAAGCTATTGAGTGAAGAGCTAAAGTAATGTAAAAAATAACGTTATTGATTCACCAATGCACAAAGAGAGCTTCAAATTACCCGCGTATGAGAACATTAGGGAACTACACAGCTGTGGATGAATGAAGGTACCAACCCTGGCGAGTGAAAACATGTTGGTATACTCGCAGTGACCTCTTGAGCGATACCTGTTTGTCAACTTTTTCCCCTCTCCTATTCCAGGTTTCCCCACCCAATGTCAACACTAGGGTGCGTTTACTACTACGTCAAGTCCCGCTTTCGGAGTGTTAGCAACTGTCTGTAAGCGTGGCGTGTGTGTGTAAACAAACATTGTGCGGTCATTTAATTAGGGTGTGACACAATAAATTAGTTTAACAACAGTACTGACTACTTAGTAGTCGAAGTCATTTCGAAAAACTTGTGCAGTGCTGCTTGAAACTTCAAATTTTACCATTGTTATTAAGTGTGTCACCGTTGAAAAAGGAGGTGACTTTAAAATGACACATTCTGGTAGACGTCGGTCAGCAGTGGAAACAACGATAAAATTTACAACACAGGTTAGTAACATTGTATACAAGTATTACACTATAATTAGTTTTATGTGAAAGATAATTTAATGACAGTCTTAATTGCAGATCTTAAATTTGTACAATTATGGTTTGGATGGGAGGCGCTTCCCATTCTGGTATATCACATTAAAAATATATCGTGTTAGAAAAGTGGTTGTTTTTTGGTTAGGAAATCTTTAGAACGTCGGCTATTTAACTTATTTTTCGGCGGAACATAACTTGTTTTATAGATAAAATATGTAGGGGCCGAATTAAAGGGGGTGGAGAGAAATTACCAGCCCCCCCCCACAGGTATAAAAGTCAGAATTTTTGCTTAATGTGATAATATGTCATGAAAATTGCTTTCACAATTTAAACGAAACCCAAGTTGAGCAGTATCATTCCTTATTACTGCAGTGTATGATGGAGCGAATGGGCGTAACTTGGGACCCAATTTTGGGGGGAAGGAAGCAAAAGTAAAGTGAAATACATTTTAATTGCCTACTTTTTGGGAAAACAATAATATACATTGCTAAACATTTTAATTTATCACGCGATTTTATCCACATACTTTCAAAATTAATTAGCTCCTTAAAATTTTTGTTTGTTTGTTGAAGCTTTAAGTTCTGTATTTTATTAAGATTATCACATGGTGAAACCAGAATGCACTTTGTATTTTAAGAACTTTTTTTCACTATCGTTACCTGGTGTTATGAAGTTTCCATTGAAGTCACCGTTGATAATGATCAACTAATGATGCTGTTGACGATCATGAGTGCTCAAAGGCCTTTGGCTGAGATTGATGTTGGTGACAGTGACTTTCGTTGTGCAAATTATGAGAATTTGAAAAATAAATTGAGCTATCTCTAAGCGAAATTTTGCAATTGCAACCGATTTGCAATTTGCTCCAACAACGCGGCAAACATGAATATGATAACGTAATTGCATCGTCAAAAGCTTAAATATACAAAACAAGATCTATATAATTGTAATATAATATTTATACGTATATATACACACACATTAATCAGTAAGGAGGTTAAAGATGTGTTTTTTTTTCTTTCTTATGCTCGAAAAGGGATATGGTACGAGACTTGGGGATTGGAATCAATCCAAATGCTGTTTTAAAGCTATTTCTCTCTTCAGCCACTGATTTATTTTTTAAAGAAAATGCTTGACCTTGTATATAGCATGTGTAAAGTATATAGAATATGGCACCCCACAATATGTCAGAATTTCTAGGACAATCATAATAAAACTAATAACACAACCTATTTAGCCGAAAATTCTCCTTTTATATAAATGTAAAATACAGCGTTTATTTATGGTTTCTGTTTCATATTCACCATCATCATTATCATTGTTATTTCTTTTTCGCTTTGTTGACGTAGATCTGTTCTTTGCATGTCAGGTTTAATTATTTTTCATTTATTATGTTGTCCATTTATCCGTTTTTTTTTTTTCTTTTCAATTTTAAGTTGTTATTGTCATGCATGGTTTTATCCAATGACAGTCTATATATACAGGAGATTATGTTTAAATAAACGATTAATAAAAACAATCTGATGCACCATTCTAATCACTTTCTCTTCTGTTCTTCAAACAAACTATTTTTGCAAAAGATTATTCTTTTATCTACATAATGTTAATGAACACGAACATTAGCAGAAATAGTCTTATTATATTGTCCCTTAGAAGGGAAATAAGCGATAGTAAAATGCTTTGAAAGCTGTTATTTGAGATTGTCATTGAAGTTCGGATCTCTTTCGATGGTCAGGAGAGATATGAAAAGGATGAAGGCTTCCCGTTTGAAAAAAAAAAAAGTTAAGGATTTTAAAATTGGAACCAATAACGGGGAATATTTCTGAAATTGTTAGCTCTACAAAAAATGAATATGACATAAGTTGTTTAACAACACCTGCATTTTTGTGTAGTATAGTTTTGTCTATCTCTTACGGTTTACCAGCTATATGTCATTCAGAATGAAGAGGACTTCAGTGGATATTACTAAGAAACTCAGGATATATGTTTTATTTGACATGTAAATATCTTAATATAAGGCATATTATTCAAAATCGTTAGTCATTTTTTTATAGAAAAAATTATTCCTTGTAAAGGTTAGTTTGGGGTGGGGGGATTTTCTTGAAAATCTTCGTGACGCATCCTTGGAAGACACTAAACTTAATATTAACTTTGGCATTTAACCGACTTTTCGGTTTTAAGTTATGCTGTCCAGATAGATAAAGAGAGAGAGGGAGATACTTTTTTCTAAATCTGCTTTTTTGGATTCAGGTATCCTTAAAACATGATTTGATTTACGGATATATCTCGGTATCGAATTTTTGGGTGCAATACTATATACAAGTGCTAGAGAAAGTAAATATTAAATTGAAAATCCGGGAAAGCAGTCTTCCCCATCAAATAACTCTTATTGGCCTGAGCTGTTTACAGTTCGGAAAAAATAGTTATTTGATACCAACGGCATTATTTTCATGAATAGGCCATGAAAACTACGGTTTTGCAAACAGAACATTAAATAAATAAATTGGATAGGTAGAGTCAGGCTAAAAAAATTCAGTGCCACAGACCACCGGTTGCTCTAACCACTGAGCTATCATGGCAATATGCCGACCTGACATTAAATTCACTGACTCGCATTGTTCCCGTTTATTTTGAGATGACACATGCCAATGGCGACTTGCAATCCTGTAAGTACTTTGTCCGGGTTTAAAGTTAACCAACTATTAGATCAGCTCTACACATGGATTGTTTGGGAAACAAGTACTTAGCTGCAATAAGTTGCCATACACTAGTCTGTTACATTACCAATATTCAGTTATTTTCAAATTAATCGCATCTGTCATTCGTGAAGGTAGACGCGCTTGAATATTTGTTTTAAGAACCTTTTTTCTGGTTTAGATCACATTAATTCTATTATTGAACAGTATCACAAGGAAATTGCTAACAATGGTGTATAATAAACAGATCTAGGTTTCAGACAAATTGACACAGCTAAATGTCTTCACTTTTCGCACTGAAAATTATTACTAAATAATAATTGTATGAAGACGAGTTGCTTTTATCTTAGTAACGCGTTCTTTATCCATTTAAAATGTTAATATGTGCAATTAAGTTTTAGAAAATAAAATAATTTCCTGACAGTTAGTTGTGAGGGTATTGATAGCGTCTATATTTAACTTTTACGTGGTATAGTTATTTAGGATATTGTTATAAAGTCGTTCTATAGTACATATAAATAATAGTATTAAAATATATAAAAGCAAGCAATTGTTGGTAAAGAAAATTGTGTGAAAGTAGGACTTCAGATGTTTAAAGTATAAGGATATAGGATAGGGCGTTTCCGGAGGTGACTCAGCACAGATCCAGTGAGGATATTATACCTACGCCCCTGGGAGGGAGGAAGGAAACATTGGGCGGCCGGAACAAGGAATGACGGCACAGCAATAACGGTCCCTACGATGTCCAGTGTCCGGGGACAGGCAAAATGGGGTCCCCCCACCAAGAGGGCTCAAGCCCATACGGTGTCTATATACCCCGGCAACCAGTCTAAGGTCCAGGGGCAGAAAAAGTACCATAGAGACATCCTTTTTTCCCTGCCACGCTGCAGCAAAACACCTTCGTCCACACTGTCAACCCTGAAACAGACCAAACGGGGTAAGGGATGAATTGAATGAATAATGGAAATTCGCGTGACAACCCTGGGAACACCCCTGTCATTCCCAAAAAAGAACCCATGGATCACTTGTAAGCAATCACCTAAAATCGAACCCGGGTCCTCCCGAATGCGAGTCGCACGAGTTACTGCGGCGCCACAGCAATGACGGAGTCCTTACAGTTTTCGGATTGTACTACCGGGGACCCCGTCCAAGGCCCCCACCAGGGGCGGTTCTCAGCCCGGCAACCAGCCCAAGTCGGAGGACGGAGAGAGTCACAATAAGCATCCTTTCTCCCTGTTGCATAAACCGAGCTTCATCGCCGAAACTTCAACCCTGAAAGAAACTAACGGGATGAAGATGAACGAAATGATACTGGAAGCGACTTCGGTTGATGGAAGAAACCTAACTGGCATTCCCCTGACGACCCGGAGAAACCAATGGGACCGGTAGGCCGGCCACGGGGATAGAACTCGCGACCCCTCGAATGCGGGCCACAGTCGAAACCGCCTGCTCGATCGTACAGTATAAGTTATTAACCTGAAGTAAATTCCCACAGAGGGACACTCCCGGATGGCGCCTTTTTTTGGATTAGAAATAAAATGTAAAGACACTTAAGTACATTATGGTTGAAATCGATTCACTGTGTCTAGCTTTGATGCTTCGTTGCGCAGGGTATCACGGGTTCGAGTCCCGTCTAGGGCATGGGTGTTTGTGATCTATATAAATCATTCTCTCACCCCTAATAGCCAATTACGTCACGCATGAAGACCGAATACGTGTGGGAGAAAAAAAGCTATATTTGCCACAAGTTTTTGTTTACATCAGGTTTCCTTCAAAAGTCTGCGGGACTGTGTGTGTGTGTAAGCATTATGTGAACAATTTCAAATTAGCAGAAATCAGTATAAAATCAAGGACAGTGTATATGGAGAGGTTTCTAAAATTTGCAATATTTATTGGGAACCACTGCACATATGAAGTTAGCTTATTTTACATTCGTTTAAAATGGTAAAAAAATATAGACAGTGCCTTTCAAAATATTGTAATTTTAAAGCTTATTCCCTAAATGGACCGGAGAATGGAGCTCTGATTACCGGCTTTGGAAATCTCCCAGATTCGATCTCAACCATGAGGGCACAGATTTTAATTCAGGGGTATAGGACCGATGCCCACTCAACAAAATGAGGAAACTGAGGAGTTGCGATAGGCATCCATCCTGCCAAGAAAACCAACATTCCGCCTGGGGTGCGGGATACTGGCCACATCACCCACATATTGACTGGATGATTGCCCACATCTGCGGTGTGTATGTGGGCGTTGCGGGCTTTCCAGTAATAGTCTTTGTATCCATTGTGAAATGTGTAGTGCAGCTATTTCTACAAATGCTTATCTCGATTAAAATGAAGTAGATAGAAAATAAGGCTTCGTAGGAATACAATAGATAGAATCAGGCTGAAAAATGCAAAACTATAGCCGGGATTTGAGCCATGGATCTTTCGGTCTCTAGCAGATTGCTGTAACCATTCAGCTGTCATGGCATCATACCGACAGGTCATTAAATTGCTCAATTAACTCGCATGTTTCCCGGTGAACCACAAAGTAATCTCAAATTATTTTCAGATGATATACCTCAATGGCAGCTTACAATGTCGTAAGTACTTTAAGTGCCTGGCTTCATAGTTTAGCCAACTATATGGTGTGTGAGTGTGGTGTCGGAGGGGATTCCGCTCTGTAGCCAGTGGCTATTGCACGTCAGACCCAGAAAGATAGAATGACATAAAATAACTTTCAAAGTGCGGCCGAAACCTGACGGCGGAGGAAAAGCCACCATAAAGGGTCCCTTATATATTGCAGCAGTTCTTCATCCCGACGCGGGGAGCGCTAGGAGCCCGCGCCCCAGGACTAACCAAACTCTCTGGGCTACAGATGACTTCCAACGCCATCCCACCACCTAGAGCTGTATTTCCAGCACGCAGTTACCACTGAAGGATGCCAGCACCGAGGGCCTTACCGACACAACCTTGAAAGAGACCGGTTGAATGAAATGAAGGGATAGGAAGTTCGGGGAAATTAGAAACCTCCCCAACTTTTACCTGGTGATTCAGGAAAAACCCCGAGAAAACCCATGGGTTAGAGAGGTCTGCCGCGGGGAACTGATATTTGATTGTCGGTTTAACCTAGTGTGCTCTCTTATTTCCCTTCTACTTATAAAGCAACTAAGTAATAAGACCGTTTCTGCTAGTGCTTTAGCATTAAATATATAGAAGAATAAGTTTAGTAACAATAATTTGTTACAGAGATGTAGTGAAAGTCATGGAATGGAGCACATCGGATTTTTTTCTTGATATTGATATTTGGTTTTATGTTTTATTTCAAACATTTTCTTGATGCTGAAGAAAGCGTTTGTGTCTGAAGGAATGGAGAATGCGTAATTTATTGGGGGAGGGGGGGGGTTAATGATGCGATTAGGAAATGAAGCAATTACTTAAGGTACTCCGCCCGCTGCTGTGTTCACGGCCACGGTGAAGTTGCACCTGCCGGAGAATCACGGAAATGACTCACCGTCTGGAGACACAGGTGATTCCTTAACGGGCAAAACTAGAGCAGGAAGTTGTGTGTTACGGTCACTAACTTCAACACGTGTCTATTTCTGTACAGCGATTTATTTTTGTCACTTCAAAAATGTCTTAGATTTCACAATGCAAACCTTCAAAGCTGGTGATTAAAACCATCACGAATAGTTGTAGTAATAAAACAAATCTGATGTGCTCCATTTGCATGACTTTCTCTACACCTCTATGACAAATTATTGTTACTATTTACTTCATACTAATCGAGATAAACATTAGCAGAAATTGTCTTATTACTTGCTTTCATGTAAGTAGAAGAGAAATAAGGGAGCACTATAGGCTAAATTGGTTGCTATGTGACTGAAGTTACTTTGTTTGAATGGACAGCAGTTGATAAATTCCCGTTTCAAAAAACTGTATTTTAAAGCTGAAACTATTGACAAGGAAGATCTCAAAAACGGCCAACTCTATGAAAAAATGGATATAACATAAACTGTGTGTTTTAACAAGCTCTACATTTTCTATTCAGTTTTTTCCCAACTCTTACGGTTTAGCAGTTATGCAAAATTCATCCAGAATAAAGATATCTTCAGGAGCTATTCCTAGAAAACTCAAGGTATACATTTTGTTTGTCATGTAAATATCTTTAATATAGGACATTTTAATCAAAATCATTAGAGCCATTTTTGAATTTTTTTTCATGTAAAGGGTACTTGGGCATGGGGGAATTTCCTTGAAAATCTGAGTGTCGCATTCTTGGACAAGTTTGGTATTTAGCGGACTTTCGTTTTTGAGTTATTCTGTCCACAGACACACGCGGACCTTTTTTCAAAAATACCTTTTTTGGATTCAGGGAGACCCAAAGCATGTATTTCTGGTGAAATCTACATAGTACGTGTAGAGAAAGTAATAAACAACTTGCACTTATAAGCAAATGTTTAAGGATGTCTCAACTTTGGCTCAAAATATTATGCTCTCAGACTTAAATCTGATTGCTATACTTTCCATTTTAGCATGGGAATGTTTAATTTTTTTTTCAAGAATATTTTAGTAATGATTGATATTACAGGTATAATTATACGGTAAAACTGTCGCATTGCAATTTTTTTAAGGGGGAAGCACAAGAGAACTATAGGGCTTAACTCTGCCGCCATTAAACATTTATGTATTTCTACAGTGAATTATTACTCTTCGTTCAGTTTTATAAAAAACACACACAAAAAAAAAACGTGTATTTGGGACTTCAAACACATGTTTTAATGGCATAGACCCTAGATCAAATGCTTTTTCTTTCGTTTCTTTCCTTTACTGTGGGGTGGCATACAATGCGTTTCTACTAAGTATTTTTCAGAATATGATGATCCAGCCCCATTCTTCTTCCTTTAAAGTTTGCGGCTAGGGGGTTTGCGGTTTGAAACCAGCCCTCACTGTTGCCAGTTCTTCCACTTACTGGTGCCTTAACTGAGGTACGATTCTTGAATTGCAAGCAGTCTCTCCAGAAAACAGTTTATACTACGTTGCTCTTGTCCCTAGTACAGGTTCGCATTTTGTTTGCAAATAGTTATTGCCCAGTGGTAGAGGGGAGCGGTTCCGTTTGAGGACTATCATGTTTTGGAGAAAACATACAGCTAAAACCGCTTAGTCACGTCAATAATATGTTTTGAAACACACCTTTTTATAGAAACAACCCTTCTTAACACAATTTTTTATATGGAAGAAAAGGGGGAAAAAGCATTTTCATATAGCTGTAGCAGAAAATACGCGGTGTTTTTAAAACATACTGTATATGGGTTTCGATATTCCCTTGTTTGCTGTAATTACCAAGTTTATGCAATGTTAATATAAGTATTATATATACTTTTTATAATTTCTTTGTTTTATAAGTATTAATATTAGTAGGTTTAATTTTAATTTTTTTGTGATGGTTGGAGTAGCATTCGGTAGGGATTCGGTTATTTAGCTAGTTAAATGTTCTCTTGTTTCTTGACATCCTTTCGTCCCATACATTTCAAACGCTTAAAAGTTAAATGTCTAGAGAATCGTAAAAGCAGGATATTGTCGTTTTACGCTAGAAACACACGAACGGTTGCTTGTGTACATGGAGCTTTTGTTTTTATTTCGGAAAGTGCAGCAGCAGGCGTCTAGAGGGGTTGAGGGAAAGCGTTTCCACACACCTGCATAGCCTCGGGGTAGACCACCTGCCGGCCAGCCAGTCAGACGCGTGGCTCCTCGCCAGGTAGCACTCTTCCAGGTTTCGTGTGGAAGATAACTCGCCTGTCATCTGCGTGCGCCATACACAATAATATCACTGCCACGCGGTCCGATAACTTCATTTCTTAAATCACTGGATCTGAGCAGAGCTTCCTCAACAACTGTACCAATAACGATGGCAACAAAATCAAAAATATTACCTAGTATTCAGGCAGTAGTCAATGTGATTTGGGTAAAAAAATCTGAACCTGTAGCAGTTGGGCACAAAGCAAAAATAGTAGCAATTGGGCACATGGATCAAGCCACTCTCCAAACCGGTTTCAGGCGCTGGGTATTAAGGGAGGCACATAGGTCTTAATTGCTCATTGTCATGTTTATGTTTTGTTGAAAATCGTATTTAAGGGATTTTTAGCCAGCTATGCGTGCCAAAGTATACTGTTTCCAGGGCACACCACGTGGAGGTGATCTCTTATCGCACCCAAATATTTATATCATGTTATCTTATTTTCGTTCTGTTAGAACTCGTCAATGGGTTTGGTTTTTATTAGTCCGTAGAAGAGTGTTAAGGAGGCCGTGACCTATAGCAACAGCTAGAGATCTCTTTTGTCGGAAACTTGGAAAATAAAACCGAGATGACTCCCGGCAGGTGCAATGCTTTCATTTTCGTTTTTGTTTCTTCTATCGATAGCGTCACTCTAGTTCGAGAATCACAAAGTAACTATCGTTTTTAAAAGTGTTTAAAGTATTGAATTTCAAAGTTGACGAGGCAGAAATGTAGTTGGACGGTTTTAACAAATACAATCTGAATGTGCAAAATCGATTTGGGGTGTTGTTATTCGATACAGCAATCGACATGCTTTCCTGCTTCAAACTTCCTTTCGTTGTGAATTGTTTATCCACTTTCGCTTTTTCCTCTTTTTTGGTGCCCATGTCTCATTTTTGTGGAGTAAAAGTCAGTGCAAATATCAAATTAAGGTTAGCACTGCTGTTTCCCGTTCTCGTTCTCGATTGATAGTATACGGCATAATTACCACTCCGGGGCAATTGACGGAGCATTCTTGAAAAGAATGGAATATGAACTTCCCAGGAAGATATGTCATTGCAATTAGGTGGGGCTGGGGGGAAGGACATCTAAACTGCGGTGCATGTAGTTTTCAGTGTTGCATCACCTTAGGAATTGGGGAATGGTTGCATTGGATTGAGATCCTTTAAGGGACTTTAAGACTTGTCTTTCGCAGGCAGATAATGTGATCGTGGTGGTGATGTACTGACGCTTACAATTAGTCATAACCCTCTAGAACGGATATGGGTGAGCCTCGTGCTACACCCAGGAAGGAGGGAATGGCGGGATACCCCTCTGTTGGAGCAGTGGCATAATAATATTCTTATTTTGAAATGCTAGAAACGCTTACTAATGAAAATGCATTAAATAGCAAAACAAAACCAAGTGAACTACCTCCATGGTCGACTGGTCAACGAGCTGACTTCTCACCCGGAGGTCCCAGGTTCAGTTCTCGGCTGGGGCGGGTAATTTGTCTGTAACCAGAATTTTTCCCTATCCCCTACAAAGTCTGGAGTAGGGATGTGAGAGCGAATGTGGTGAGTTTAATCATTCAAAATAACTAAACCTAAAATTTCAATAACCTAAGTTAATATAAAATTGATTCACAAGTTAAAAGCCCCTAATATGAGCACAGTAGTTAAAGGGGATATACAAATGAAAAAAAAAGTGTTTCATCCATGTTATTCATATTAGAAATTTTTGAAACTCAAAATACCTCATGGTTTTTAACAACTTGAAGAGTTAAATATATCGCTTAGAAACTTAGAAATAAACAATACTCAAACACTTCTAAATAAACATTATCTTGCTTCAACTGAAGTTGATTTCTGACTAATTATGAGCCTTGATTAGCGTGAATTAGAAAGAAGAGTAAGCTTTTGTAAGAATAATTCATTGCGAAATAGGTAGAGAAAGTCATGTGAATGGAATACATCCGATTTTTTGAACGCTCTAAAATGAAAATTGCGTTTTATTCATAGACGTTCTTTAACTGCTATGGTTCTCAGCGTTCCATTCTATACTGGGCGTGAAAGACCGCTTAATTTTGCTCAGAGGCCTCTTTTACCTGCTGTAAATCTACAACACGGGATCACCCGGCTTTACTTTCCTTCCGAAGGAGACCATGCTAAGGAGTTTTATGCCCGAATAAATCCATCTTCCTCCGCCGGATTTGTGTCCCCTTGACGCTCTAGCTCAGTACTGACAAAATCGAGTTGAGTTTTGTTTCCGTATATTTCTTTGAAGGCAATTAATTAAATGAATAGAATAATACATTTTATATAAAACATCCAAGCAGTGAAAAGAAATGGTCAACATACTCAGCAATAAAAACTCCATACCAGAATTACCTGGAAGTGAAACTGTTGCAACATTCCGAAAAAAAAATAACACAACTTTAAAATTCTTAACTCATCAAACTGCGTGCTGTATCAAGAAGATGTCCTTCAAAACTGGTAACATCTTAGTACATGCTCTGCCCTTCAACAATTTTGGGAAAAGTCAAATATTCAACTGTTGGGAAGTCGGGAGGCTAATGACAATTGTTCAACACGTGAGCATTAGATTAAACATGCTAACCCAAGATCGCGGGTTCGAACCCGGCGGAGGACGATAGATTTTTGTGAGTGTAAAAATCCTTAGCATGGCTTTCTTCGGAAGGGAAGTAAAGCCGTGGGTCCCGTGTCATAGCCTTACGGCACGTTAAAGAACCTCAAGCCTGATAGAGGCCTCTGAGCAAAATTAAACGGTCTTTCTCGCCCAGTATAGAGTGGGACGCTGAGAAGCACAGCAGTTAAAGAGCGTCCATAAATAAAGCGCCATTTATTTTATTTCATTAAATTACATAAATAAATGTAATGGGTATGTAATATGGTGACGGGCTAAGAATGTTATGGCACATTAGGGTGTCTTCCTACCCGGGGTTGTAATGAGGGTTGTGTTATGTATATGAATAGCACAACGCCCTCCTCTAGCTCTCCATTTTCTATCGTATGTGGCGAGAAATTTTGGAGGCCTAGCTTTTGGTGAAAACATTATTGGCTAGTTTCTGCCCTCACCCACACCTGGCCCCTTACCTGTACCACCTCTATTGAAACCTCGACCTCGTTCATTGTACCGGCTGGTAGGGCTTTGCAGGTAGAATTGAATTGGTGGGAACAAAATCCTATGTGTTCCATTCAAATGACTTTCTCTTCATCTCTGTAACAAATTGTTGTTAAAAAGCTTATTCTTCTTTCTACTTCATGCTATTCGAGATGAACATTAACAGAAACGGTCTTATTATTTAAGTTCCTTCTAAGTAGAAGCGAAATAAGAACATGCACTAGGCTAAACGGACAGTAAACTGTTTTAAAATGTGGTTGTTTTGTGATTGAAATCCGTTTCTTTGCGTGGCCAGAAGTTGACAATTTCCCGTATGAAAAAAATGTTAAAACCGAACTAATAACAAGTAATATTTCGAAAACGGCCAACCTCACGAAAAAAAAAAATTACATGACATAAATTGTATGTTTTAAAGATACATATATGTTTTGTGTAGTATGTTTATGTCTATCTCTTACGGTTTATTAGTTATGCAAAATTCAAAAAAACAAAATCATCCACAATAAAGAGGTTTTCAAAGGCTATTTCCAGAGAATTCAAGATATGCATTATATTTGTCATATAAAGATCTCAAATATAAGAGATTTTAATCAAAATCGTTACTGACAAAATAAAATAAAAATGGCATTTTCCGTGTAAAAGATAGTCCAGGTGTTGGGCTTTCCTGGAAAATCTTCGTGTCGCATCCTTGGAAGATACTAAAACTAAATACTAAGTTTGGTATTTTTCGTCTTGAATTTTCTGGGAATAGCTTCTGAAGACTACTTTATTCTGGATGAATTTTACGGAATTTTGCATAACTGGCAAACCATAAGAGATAGACAAAAACTTACTTAACAGGAAATGTAGAGCTCGTTAAAACACACAATTTATTTCAAAATCTTCTCGGGCTTCTAACCGGTAAAAACTTGGCTTGATACCAACGTTTCGAAGAAGTGCATCTTCCTCGTCTTCAGGGTGAACCTGGTTTGAAGCCCGAGAAGATTTTGAATTAATACGTCGCCAGGAAAGCTTCAGTTCTTATTTTACACAATTTATGTTATATATATATATATATATATATATATATATATATATATTTCGTGGAGTGGATCGTTTTTGAGATGTCGTTTCAGCTTTAAAAAACGGATTTCGGCTATTTCTGCTATTTTTTCTCGATTAGCATGAAACAAAAAGAAGCATAAGCTTTTTGGACAATAACTTGTTGCAGAGATGTAGAGAAAGTCATGGGAATGGAACATATAAGATTTTTTTTTTGCGGTTAGGCCAGGGGAGGTACCAAGAATTATGCTGGGGGGGGTAGAGATGATTACATTTGTAGATGGCGAGGCAAGATTTGATCAGTAGCAACATAAAAAGCATCGTTCCATAATGGGACACATTTTATGCATGAGGGTGTACGTTTTTCTCGTGTCAATAACTGAGGTTGACGAAAGCGCGTCTCTTTGACATGAATGATAGAGCGTTTGGCTACTCCTTCTGTCAGCAGTAGGGCAGTCGTGATAAATCGTGGATTGATTCGTGTAGAGATACCACGTGGTTCTGAGTTCATTCCTCAGAAAAGCACGACTTCCAGCCTAAAATAGATACCCTTATTTCTAGCTTATTGTTTCCCCCGTGCTCGGAGAGACGGTAACGAAGGTCACGAAACATCAATATTATAAATATGGATGCTAGTCACGTGATATAAACTTCACCTTGGGAAGATAGCCAAGCCCATCCCTACCAACTTCACAAGTAGCATAACTAATGCATATAGTTGTTTGGCAGTAAATATGTACGTACATAGAAATAAACAGCGGAGTTAAGTTTAAGGAAAATAAGGAAGCAAAAGGAAGGGAAAAAATTGACGTGATACAGTCACATGCCACCCGAACCATTGCTTATTTTTATCTTTCTTCTACAAACTATTCTCGCAAAAGCGTAGTTTTCTATTTCATATTAATCGGGATAAACGTTTTACTTGGTATTGGATTAATTATTTTTTCACACAAGCCGTGTATAGTACAGGTATTGGATAGGTAGACTCAGACTGAAAAATTCAATGCCGTAGCCGGAATTTGAACCACGGATCTCCCAATCTCTAGCCGGTTGCTCTGCCAATGAGCTACCATGGCAACATGCCGGCATAGCATTGAATTTCTCAACTGACTCGCATTTCTCCCGGCGACTTGCATATCCAACTCCTGTCCTACACACATACGGCTTGTGGAAAAAACAATCCAATATCAAATGACTATAATAGTTGGCTATACTATGAATCCTGGGACTTAAGTACTTGCAACATTGTAAGTCACCATTGGGGTTGTATCTCAATTTAAATGAGAACACCTTAAGTTTTACCGGGAGACATGCGAGTCACTTGAGAAATTCAATGTTATACCGGCGTGTTGCCATGGTAGCTCATTGGTAGAGCAACCGGCTAGAGATCGGGACATCCGTGACTAAAATCCCGGCTATGGCATTGCATTTTTCAGTCTGACTCTATCTATCCAAAACATTTTAATTTTTTCGCGTTTTTGTACTTTTTTATTTTTAGCGGTTTTTTGTTTGTTTTATTTTATTGTGTTATTTTAATATAATTTTATAAGCATTGTAATATATATTATAAAACATGTCTACAAGTGAACTGTTATTTTATTTTTAGTGTAACTTCTTTAACCTTGTTGTTAATATCGGACGATGAATGAAATTGATGAAATGATGCTCAAATGATCTCGGCATCCATGGAGCTTAAAGCTACTCGACATACGTCTTCTTAGGACGAGAGAGAGAGAGAGAGAGAGAGAGAGAGAGAGAGAGAGAGAAGGAATATCCAGGCAACCGGCCCTAAGTGAGATTCGAACTTGCAACCCTTTTAATGCGAGACGCGAGACAGATGCGATCTGTTTGCTTATGTATTTTATAATGATTAGTTTCATATCTCACATAGCAATATATTATTTATTTTTTGCTTTTGTTTTAATTGTTACATTTATACAGCGTCCTTTAATTCTATGATCGGGGGGCTTTGACTTCAGAAACATTACTGATTTTTTTACATTTTTTTTTTCGCCAAACAGATTCTATGTGTTTTCATTATTTGTTTTCAATGTTGTTTCTACTATTAAACACACACTCCACATGTATACTTTCAGACACTGCGGGATATAGGGAGAGATTCTAGTTAAAGTAAAGTGCCCCGGAATCAAACCCGGGGTTCCTGGGTAAGAAGCGAGAACGCTGATCACTCGACCGCAGAGGCAGTCTGCATATTCGTCCTATTCAATAGATAATTTCACCACTAAGCATTTTCATCCCTTTGCTTTCTCTGCCATATGCATAGTAGGTAGAGAAGGTTTTGCAAAAATGATACCCAGATGCCACCTAGAATGCGTGTTTGAGGTCCCGTAAGAAAAAGGTCTATCTATGAATGGGATAACTCAATAAGAAAAATCCGATAAATAATTTTATATTTAAGTCCACTACCTTCTAAAGAAGGCATAGGAAGATTTTCAGGAGAATCCTCCACCCAAACTACCCTTTATAACATTTTTCGAATTTTTATTGTTTAAAAAGGTCTAACGGTTTTGAGTAAAATACCACTATGACAAAGGAATTGGGTATAGTGTATTCTGACCATTGAAGACTTCATCCGCAAACAGAATCAGCGATTCTTCCGCAATATATGTAAAGTGTCCGGCGCAGTATTCTTTTCTCTGGGGAAACAATCACAGCTTCCTACCAGAATCCGCAATCGGCTACCTCAGAATATCTTGCTCCATCATCCTCTTCTTCCAACACATAAGCAGTAGTGTAAAGCTAATTCACAATGAGATGCAAGCGCAGATGTAAGGTAGCATAAGCGCAGACGCAAGGAAACACCATTCACAATGCAATCGTAAGCGCACCGCAAGAAGTTGGCACGGGTTTCTAGATCTGTGAGTTACATGCGAATATCTTCCAAGCGCTGCGCAAGTTACAAACTGAATAACATACCCAACATTACCATATAAGAAAATTCACTCAATCTTTTATAAATAAATATGTTATAAAATTACATGCTAACAACTGACACTCACGGCAGTGACGTAACAATATGTGCTCATTCATAATTATTGAAAATAGTACAAGCATAGAGACTTCAGAAAGTGATAAAGCTACACATTTAATGAACTAATAATTATCTTTCTACGTCTTCGATTTATGAAAACCAAGAAATCTAGACGCAGATGATAATTACATCCATTGAATCAAAGGATTCGCAAGGAGACTGTCATAACCTCCTCTTGAGGGAAATTAAGAGATGGCGCGGCACTGCACAGCCAAATAGCAGAGCATGCATGTACAGCAGACCCTGTAAAATCTTGCAGTGCGATCGTTTGTTGTTGAATTCATAGGTAATGCATAGAGAAAAGAAGCAGAATTCATCCTCTTTGCATGCAACGCAAGGATAAAGTTTGGAGTTTGCAAACTCTTGTATTGCATTGCGTTGCGCCTTGCGGGTTTCTATGTGAATGCTTACATTAAATAATATAGGCCCAAATTCTTGCGCTTGCATTTCATTGTGAATGTGGCATAACAAAGCTTGACTACGCTACTTCCTTACAGAGGAACCTGCTGAGGTCGACCTCACTTCTGTTATGTTCTTTGTTATTATGTTTGTTCTATGTTTGTAATGCTATCAATGGTCTGTATAGCGCTATCTGCGCTAATCGATGAATATAATTATTTTGAAAAAAAATCTTATGTATTACATTCATATGCCTTTCTCTATATGGCTGTAACAAATTATTGTTAAAAAGGTTTTTCTTCTATCTACTTTATGATAGTCGAGATAAACATTAGCAGAAATGGTCTTAATTACTTGCTTTCTTGAAAGTAGAACGGAAATAAGGGAATATACTAGACTAAAACGATAGTCAAATCTTTTAAAAGCTGGTTTTCATGTGATTGAAATCCGTTTCTATGTAGGGCCAAGAGTTTTCGGCTTTCCGTGCGAGAAAAGTTTGAAAATCCATTTGTTTGACCAGGAGAAAGAAAAAAAAAAACTTCCCGTTCAAAAATACTATTAATATTTTAAAAGTGGATCCTATAATAAGAAATATTTTGGTAATGATTTCCTCCACAAAAATGCATTAGATATAAATTGTGTGCTTTAACAAGATCTGGATGTGTACTATTTTTTGTCCATCTCTTTCGGTTTACCAGTTATACAAAAGTCATTCAGAATGAAGAAGTCTTCAGAGGATATTATTCTCAGAATATTCAAATTATACATTTCATTTGTCATGTAAATGGCCTAAACGTAAGGTATTTAAATCAAAATCTTTAGTCATTTTTGAGATGATAAACATTTCTGAATTTTTTTCCATGCAAAGGGTAGCTTGGGGTGGGGGATTTTCTTGAATATCTTCGAGTCGTATCCTTGGAAATACTAATTTTCGCTTTCGAATTGTGATGTTCATAAACACATGCACACGAATGTTTGACTATTATTATTATTATTATTTCTATTATTATTATTATTATTATTATTATTATTATTCAGACTATATATTTCCAGTGAAATCTCACATCGAAATTTGGGGTAGGATACAATACATCCCCTACATGGTATACTTAGTAGAGAAAGTGAAAAAAGGGAAGATATTGGTACGACTGCTTCCGAAGTTGAACGCAAAATGAAAGTCAAAACTTATGTCCAAACTAAAGCTTTGCATTGCTTGAAATTTGTATGCAATTTCATCTCCATCCTTTGGTAGATTTGTGCTTCTTCGAAATGAATCGTTTTTACATGCCCTCACTGACTTGAGATTTTCTCTTTGGCTCAAAATTAAAATCTGATTGTGAAGAAGGAAGATCAACATCTGTCTCAGTTTATTTGAGAGCCTCTGCAAAAACAGATTTAAAAAGTAGAAAGCAAAGGACACAGTTCGAGTTGTGGGATTGTGTAAAGGGGTGTAAGTTTCTTAGCCCGTGCTTAACATGGACATGTCCAGAGCAGGTGTGATTGTGCAGCGAACACCTGCTGCTGCAACCACTGATTGGATATCCCAAAACCAGCTTCTTGTGGCATCTGGTTTCCTAGCAAGACGCGTCGACCTCCCCTACATAGAAAACTGCGAGAAATTTAATATCCATATCATCAACACCCACTCTGCTGGCATTTCTCTCCTAGATACGAAAAGACGTGCAAGTGCAGGGCATTCCTGAGATTCATGTGACATAGTTGGCCTATAAAACCCAAAAGTCGCCCTATTCTGATGAAGTGACAACACTTAAAACGTCTACAAGGCACCTTCATTTTCACACAACGCACTGCTTTATAAACAGCATGAAAACTCAGATACATTTGGATAAAGAGAGTTTTACATATATAATAGTTTTTTAATTGTTTCATTTGTATATCCCTCTTTAACTTCAGTTTGACTTGTGAAACAACTCGTATTACTGTAGGTTTAATCATTTTATATTATTAAACACACGCTCATTCACTCTTATAGACTCTGTGGGGGATAGGAAATAATTCTGGTTAAATGAAAATTCCCCGACCCAGCTGGGAATCGAACCTAGGACCTCGGGGGGGGGGAAGTGAGCTCACTGACCACTTGACCACGGAGGCAGTTTAGTTATGTAAATTGTAGGGGCAGCAAGGCTGGCTTTGGCGGGAGTGCGAATGTCATGTGTTTTACATTGAAGTTCAAATGTTTTCCCTTGTTATGTTTCTCTACCTCTTATCTATGGTAGGGGGAGAAAGTATTGCAATTATATATTGAGATTCCACTAGAGATGTTTGTAAACCCAATAGAATATAGTGCGTGTTTTGTGCGTATGTGAACAGCATAATTCAAAACGAAAAAAGGAATATCTGCGATTTAAACTTCGTCTTCCAAGGATGCATCTCAAAGCCTTTTAAGAAACTTTCTCTCAATATAGTAAATGTTTCGCCGCCCTTCCCATATTTGTGCCGCCTTAAACAACTAAAGTCATACTGGTTTTGGAATAATTGCTTATCGGCGATAATGCTCACTGGTGTACTCTTATGTATTTTTTAGTTTATTTACCGAGCATAGTGGGCCGTGTTTGGGAAAAATGTTGGATTTTCAATGATGCATGAAATACGAAATGTGCTATGATTTGTTCCTATGGAAATAATTGCTGATGGAGTATTTTACCCAATAGTCGATTATGTGTTCTATTTCCATTTTGCAATCATATCTTGTTTTTCACAATATAAAACTTGTCCTCGGGCCAATCGGAGACGATTCGTATTTAAGACGTTACGAATGTTTGTTGTTGTGTATTATAATCTATGTATCTTGACCGAAAATGAAACGGATAATGAGCTAATGACTTGTTGTACAACAGCAATTGAATGTATGTAAATATTAACATTGTTAGTTCCCGTGAATCAGTGGTATTTATGTTTACCACCCACCCAACCTCGATTGCCTTCCACTGCTAGTGAAAACATGACGGTCTACCACACAACTACTGCCCCATTTTCCTTCTATTAGTACCATTACATACACGCTGCATTGTCAACACATCACAACTCTATACCATACTTCGATTCTGTACCGCTATCAGTCCCCAAGATGCTATCCCTAATCATCAGTAACCACTAGAGAATGCAAAAAACACTGACGTTTTATAAATAGCAGCGATCAATAGTGCCTACGTGAAAACAGGTCACGTTCAGTATCGAACACACGGACACCCACTGGAGAAGTTTGTGTAGTTGAAGTCTTGTCTCCCCTGAGCTAGATGATCATGTCATCTCTTCAGAAAACCTGGTGTTCCAGTCTTGATTCAGCGTTCATCACGGAAGCAGGTTCCATTAACGTATGCAAATAATGATCAAGATTTTCCTGTAGGCCCACATAACGATCGCATTCCAATTCAACTGCCCGTTAACATCCTTTTCCTTCCATCCAATATAATATATTGGCTCGCACCTCATCTTATCATAACAGCATTTACTGCAAAAGTTTTATTCAGTTTGCTCTTCACATTCATCATTGCACGTTCTAGAGATTTTCAAAATTGTGTTGTCATTGAGAAGTCAGCTTCGGCAAATATAGGTGACTAAATTCAGCGATGTAAATGTTTCCATGAGAGCAAACTTGCTAGACTAATTTATTTATTTCTGGCAATTATATCCTATATGGTGTCCCCAAACATTTTGAAACACATTGGTGGTTGAAAAAATGGCCATCTGCTTTAGAAAATTGTTTATTCACAGTGATCCCAGAGAGCATTTGTTCACACGATGAAAAATTGTAACAGCCATTTTCTTTTTGATTTATTTACACGTACTATGTACATAGTGTATAGAGAAAGTATTCTATAGCACTCAAAATTCGATACCGAGATTTCACCGGAAATATATGTTTTGGGATCCCCTGGATACAAAAAAAAAATATTTTTAGAAAAATGTCCGTGTCTGTAGACAGCATAGCTCAAAAATGAAAAGTACGTTAAATACGAAATTTGATATTTAAGTTCAGTATCTTCCAAGGATGCGACACGAAGATTTTCAAGAAAACCTCCCCACCCCAAACTACCCTTTGCATGGAACATTTTTCGAAAATTTTGATTTTCTCAAAAATGACTCTAACGATTTTAATTAAAATCTCTTATATTTAAGATATTTACATGACCAAATATATATATATCTTGATTTTCTGCGAATAACCTCTGAAGGATGATTTCTGGATGAGTTTTATTGAATTTTGCATAACTGGTAAACCGTAAGAGATAGACAAAAACTTACTACACAAAAATGTATATCTCGATAAAACACACAATACTATGTCACATACATTTTTTGTTCGTGGAGTTGGCCGTTTTCGAGATATTCCTCGTTATTGATTTCAGTTTTAAATTACTTTAACTTTTCTCATACGAGAACTGTCAACTGTTGACCACGCAAAGAAACGGATTTCAATCCCATAGCAACCGCATTTTAAAACATTTCACCTTCGGTTTAGCCAAGTGTATCCCCTTATTTACCTTCTGCTTATAAGGAACTGCATAATAAGACCTCTTCTGCTACTGTTTTAGCATGAAGTAGAAGAATGAGCTTATTAACAATAATTAATTACAAAGATGTAGAGAAAGTCATGTGAATGGAACACATCGGATTTTTTAATATAGGGACACGGAGCGCGGTGGCTCCGCGGTAACGTGTTCGACTTGTATTCAGAAGACGGTGGGTTCAAATCCCCGGGGCCGACCAAGGTAACGGAAGGCTTTTCCCGTGATTTTTCGCGGTCCCTAGGAGAAAACTGTGTTGGAAATAAGATCCGTGGATATTCCTATCATCCCTTTCATCATTACATTTCATTTCCTGCTTCTTCGCCATATCAGACATTGAGCTGTTCACCCATACGAGGTGTGCCTTGATCCAAAGTTTGCTTGTTCCATAGACAGACTACTGAACCAAGACATTGGTTCATAAAGTTCTTTGGGGTGTAAGTCCTATAAAGAACAAGGTAATCCGTGGAAGATGATGAAGAATATACAGAAAGAGCCACCAATATGTTTGCATCTTTGTGGGTTTTCAACTTTTTCAAGTACTGTTTACAAAATTAAGGTTCTGGATGTTAGAGAATATTTTGGTACACAGTACTACATATTTCGGAATTATATTCTCCATATTTTGCTTTCATAATGTGTTCCACTAAAAAGTCACTGGATATGCATGTTGTAAAAACCTCCGAATAAAAGAATATCTTTTTGAAAAAAATATTCGTGTGTCTGTATGTGTCTGTGAACAATATAAATGAAAAAATCACATGACTATCTCTACAACACTGCAACAAATTATGGTTAAAAAATTTACGCTTCTATTTACTTCCTGCTAATGGAGAAAAAATTAGCAGAAATAGTCTTATTACTTGCTTCCTTGTACATAGAAGCGAAAAAAGGGAGTACTATAGGTTAAAGTTATAGTCAAAAGATGGTTGCTTTGTGACTGAAGTTCCTTTGTTTGTATGGACAGGGGTTGACAAATTCCTGTATGAGAAAAGTAAGTTTTTCAAAGCTGAAAACAAAAGCAAGGGATATTGCAAAAACAATCAACTCCACGAAAAAACGTACATGACATAAATTGTGTGTTTTAATGTGCTCAACATTTTTTGTTTGGTAAATTTTTGTCCATCTCTTACGGTTCAGCAGTTTTTCAAAATTCCGTAAAATTCATCCAGAATAAAGTAGTCTTCAGAGGCTATTCCCAGAAAATTCAAGACATACATTTTATTATTGTCAGGTAAATGTCTTTAATATACGATACTTTAATCAAAATTGTTAGTGCCATTTTTTAAAAAAATAAATGTTCCAACATTTTTCCATGTGAAGGGTAGTTGGGGGTAGGAGGATTTTCTTGAAAATCTTCGTGACGCATTCTTTAAAGATACCGAACTTAATTAGCAAGTATGGTATTTAAGGCCTTTTCGGTTTTGAGCTATGCTGTCCACATACACACACACGGACCTTTTTTCCAAAAGTGCTTTTTTGGATTTAGGGGGACCCAAAGCATGTATTTCCAGTGAAATCTCGGTATCGAACTTTTGGGAGGAATGCAATACCTTCTCTATGCACTATGTACATAGTACATGTAGAGAAAGTAAAAGCGAAACATCGCATAACACCAAACGTCAAACGTGGTATTTATGCTGTGTACCTTTGGAGGATGTGATATGAAGATGATAAAAAACATTAAAAAACCTTCAAAACAACCATTTGCATGGAACATTTTTCAAATGATTTTGATTAAAATACCAGATATTAAAGCTATATTAAATATATGTATACGTTAAATAACATGTATATCTTGAATTGTATGGCAACAACCTCTCAAGTCTACTTCATTCTGAAGGAATTTTGTAAAAATTGCTATACGTTAAGCCTTACACTAAAAGATAACACAAAAAACTGTAAACCACTATAAAATACACGATTAATCCAAACAACCTTTTTGAGACATAAGTCATTTTCAAAATATCCGTTATTAAATGTTCGAATTATTCAATACGTTGTCATTTTATTATTGTCCTCTCGATTTACATTTGTTTCTCGGGATCGCATAGAAAGAATATGAAATATTAAGGAAATAAAAAATGAAATGGAGTTTTATTTAATGACTCACTTTAACTGCCATGGTTCTCAGCGTCCCATTCTAAATTGAGTTTTTTTTTTTTTTTTTTTTATTGTTTAACGCCCGCTTTACTGCTCTGGCACCGCAGGCGATGACACTGATGATACATGAAGATGGAGCACCGGTGGAAGGAGATGGCGGGGGAAACCGGAGAACCCGGAGAAATCTCGCCCCTGCGCCGCTTTGTCCACCACAAATCTCACATATGGTCACTTGGGATCGAACCCGGGCCGTCTAGGTGAATTAATTTTGCTCAGGGACCCTCTCTATTAGGCTTGAGGTTCTTTTACGTGCCGTAAATCTATGACACAGGACCAACGGCTTTATTTCCCTTCCGAAGGAAGCCACGCTGAGCATTTTTACGCCCGAAAAAATCCATCGTCCTCCGCGAATATTAAGGCTAGCATATAGCATTTTAAAATTTGGCTATCGCTATTGTCTCTGTTTCTATAAGGCAATATGTAATGTAGGTTTATCTCGATTAAAATGAAGTAGATAGAATAACAAGCTTTCTTAAAAATAGTTTTTATATACATTAATAAAGGATAGAGAGTAGAGAGAGACGTGAATATACACATCCGATATTTTTGTAGTGATTACGAGATTTTTAAAATTTAAAGAATAGTTTTATAGGTTATTTTTAAAATATCACAAAAGCTGGGCCCTTCTTTACGGGTATCTAGAATGACATGATGAATTTGGTAATGTGTCTCTAGAATTTTGCAAAGTAGTATTCGAAAAGTATATATTTGACCAGTTTCTCAAAATAGCATTCGGTGCATCTGGATTCTTGCATGACTGAGCTTCAGAAACACGATTTGCTGAGATGTTTTTGTTGCGATTGGTGTGAATCCACCGACAGTCAGTCCTGCAGCTGTGGCCATCCTCAATCACAAGGAAGGCATTTCCTGAGACTCTACACTTCCGAGAAATCCAACTTTTTCTTTTCCTTCTGCAACAGGAAAATACTGTCCTGGCTCTCGCTGTTGAGGTACAGCCAGCCAGGTTTGCCAACAACAGCGGTTTTCCGCCAAATCTGGGGCTTTCTATTCCTATGCGGTGGGAGATTTTCTGTCAGTGGTAGGCGGGAAATCTGGAGCTTTAAAATTGTATGTTGATATTTTAAATTAAAATTGTAGAAGTCTTTAATTTGTACTTTTTATGAAAGATGACCCTGTTTGAGCTTCCGGATTTCCTATAAGTAGTCAAAGCTGTGCTACTTGCAAAAGTAAATATGCAAAATAGGATATTTTCCATTTGACTCTTCGCATTAAACGTAATTGTGACATTGCATAGCGAAAACTGCAATGAAAATAACGCCTTTGTATTTCTTCCTGTTGAGTAACGTACATACACGGCTATTAAGAAACTAAGTAATAGCCATAGCACAGATATTAACTAACAAGCTGAGCAAACAAACGCGCAGTGACGTGTCGGTGGTTAAAACTCCCCAAAGCTCCTCGGTAAATGTACTATTACAATTTTAAAGGGTTTTAATACGCTTTTATTTCATTGTTTTATTATAATATAACAATGGCGTGCTTCTAAAGTTTTTAATAGCGGAGGAGAAACCTATATTAGTATTAATTTTTTCTGAGCTACTTTAATAAAAGGGTGAATATTTTTATGTTGTGTTTTTCTGGAGAAAGTTTGTAATTTTGGTGGTTTCTGGGGGATCCTATAGTCAATCTGGCGACTTTTAAATCAACCTGCAGCAATTCTTTTCCATTTCCTTATTGGCTCATCGGTAAGAGACAAATTTATGGATCATTTCTTCGGCCTATAAAAAGTTATATAGGCCGGGATTTGGTAATTTTGAAATAGTAAAATCTGACTAAAAATTCCGTGCCACAGCCAGGATTTGAACTGCGGATCTTGGGCTTTACGCACGGTAAAGAAAACCCGTACCAAAAGAATTGGAACAAAAGAGCGGTGACAATGTAATTGTTATTGTAGGTACATACGTCTGGCACTTTGCCACAACTGGCGCTGCAGTCGATGCGTGAGGCGCGTCCTGTTTTTGTTAGTGCACGAGTAAACGATGACTTTATATCACCGAGCGATTTTAATTGAGAACGTGAGTAGAAGCTGATCAGGCTGCTTGTGTCTTTAATTACTTCTCCAAGCCTGCCTTTTAGGAGGGTACAGCTAGATAACCAGTACTTACTGTTGATCCTTCTTTCTTTTTTCTCTCTCATTCACGGTAGGTGGTATATTGTATTCAATACATCTACCTCATAAATGAAATACAACATTGGCGGAAATAGCTCCATTACACAATTATTTATAGAATAACAGCAATTAAATGTTTAACAACTGGACGCTTTATAAATCTTAAAACTCTACACTAATTCCATGTAATCGCGTGAAACCTCTGAAAATCGGCAGGACTTTAAATGACTGACAAATTGAACAATTCGAAAAATGAATAACGGATATATCGGTAATTGGATTTGTGGAATAAATTGTGTATTTTAAAAAGATCTACAGTTTTTGATTAGTATGCTTTTTTCTATTGCTTAACTGTATAAATTACAAAAAAGTATACAAAATTGCTTCAAAATTATACAGGCTGGTGAATACAGTAATCAACCTGAAAGTCGGTCAATGACCGGGACGGAATGATAGGAGAGACTACAACCCGACATCAGCGTTCAGAGTGATACCGCGGGATGGTGATGACGAAAAGACAGGTACCCAATCCTCTTAGCAGGGGTGAAAACCCCCTCGCTGATACCGGGAATCGAACCCGGTACACCCCCTCCGCCCACTAAGGCAGGTGAGCTTAAAGGACTGACTTTATTCCCAGAAAGTTCAAGATGTACAGTTTATTTGTTGTGTAAATATCTTTAATAATTTATATTTTAATCAAGGTGGTTTAAGAGATATTTTTAAGAAAATAAAAAAAAATCGAAAAATGTTCCCTGTAAAGGATAATTTGGAGTGGGGGCGTTTCTTGAAAATCTTCGAGTCGTATCTTTTGAAGATGCTGAGCTTAATATGCACGGGGGGGGGCCTTCTTTTCTAAAAATGTTTTTTATTATTTTTGTTTATTCAGGGGAGCTCAGAACATGTTTTTCTGGAGAAATCTCGGCTTCGAAGTCTACCTAAGATGCACGTGAATAAAAGTGAAAAGGTAGAGTGACCGTACTATAACACGGGAGTAATAATTGTGCTGTAAGCCCAACAGGGAAGAAAATCCCCACGCTGGTACGGGGAATCGAACCCGGTAGCCCTCTCCCCTCCCTCACCAGGTGCACTATCACTTGGCGGACTTTACAGGTTATTCCCAGAAAGTTAATGGTGTACAGTTTATTTGTTGTGTCTTTAATATATGATATTTTAATCAAAATCGTTAAGAGCTATCTTTATGAAAATAAAACATTTCGAAAAATGTTCCCTTTAAAGAAGGATAGTTTAAGGTATCTTTGGAAGATGCTCATCTTAATACACACACGCACGATGGGGTTCTTTTTCTAAAAGTGTGTTTTTTTGTTTTGTTTTTTACTTTCTATACACATAATATGTACATAGTGTATAGAGAATGTATTGCATTCCACCAAAAATTCGATACCGAGATATTCATCGTTATTGGTTTCAATCTTAAACTAATTCACTTTTCTCCAGCGGGCTCATGAAAAGCGTACCGAACTTCAGTTGTTTCACATTATGACCAGCTTTTAAAAGAGTTGACAATCGCTTTAGCCTAATATATTACCTTGTTTACCTTCTTCTTACAAGGAAGCAAGGATCAAACCCATTTCTGCTGATGTTTATCTAGATTACCATGACGTAGATAAAAGAATAATCTTTTATAGTAAAATGTTGTTTGTGGAACGCTAGAGAAAGTGATGTGAATGGAACGCATCTGATATTTTAATTTATTTATTGAGGGGAGCTCAGAACATGTTTTTCAGGAGAAATCTCGGCTTCTAATTCTATCTAACATGCACGTGAAAAATAAAGTAAAAGTCTGATGTGTTCCATTCACATGACTTTCTCTACATCTCTGTAAGAAATTATTGTTAAAAACTTATGCCTTCTATCTACTTCATGCTAATCGAGATAAACATAAACAGATTTTTTTTTTTTTTTTTAGTAGGAGGGAAATAAGGGAATGCACTAGACTAAAACGATAGTCAAATATTTTAAAAGCTGGTTGCCATGTGGATGAATCCCGTTTCTTTGCTTAGCCAGGAGTTGACAAATTCTCGTATGTGAAAAATTTAAGTATTTTAAAGCTGAAACTAATAACAAGGAATATCTAAAAAGTGGTCAACTCCACGAAAAAATGTACATACTTGTGTGTTTCAACGAGATCTACTTTTCTTCTGTAGTAAGTATTTGTCTATCTAGTTTATTAGTTATGCAAAATCCAGCAAAATGCATCCAGAATAAAGATGTTTTTAAAGGCTATTCCCAGAAAATTAAGATATACATTTTATTTGTCGTATATAAATATCTTTAATATGCGGTATTTTAATCAAAATCGTTAGAGCCATTTTTGAAAAAAACAACATTTTCGGAATTTTTTGAACGTATAGGGTAGTTTGGGGTGAGAGGATTTTTCTCAAAAGTCTCGTGTCGTATCCCTGGAAGATACTAAACTTAAATACCAAGTTTGGTATTTAACCGTCTTTTTGGTTTTTAAGTTAAGCTGTCCACACACACACACACACATACACACACATACGGAGTTTTTTCTGAAAATTCATTTTTTGGATTCAGGGGGTCCTAAAACATGTATTTTCGGCGAAATCTCGGTATCGAATATTTGGTGGAATGCATTACCATCTCTATCCACTATGTACATTGAACATACGGGTCTAAAGAAAGTAAAAATATATACACACATGCGCGTGAGCGTTCTTTTTCTGAAAATGTTTATTATTATCTATTATTATTATTATTATTATTTTTCGGGGAAGCTCAGAATATGTTTTTTGGAGAAATCTCGGCTTCGAATTCTACCTAACATGCATGCGAAGGAGAAAGTAGAAAGGTCGCGTGACCGTGCCATAAGGGAATAATGATTGTTCTGTAAGCCCAGACACGATGTCTCAGTAAAACTGCAAGCTGCGCCGTGCTCCAGAGCCAGGGTTTCTTTGTGCAGAATATTTTGGCCCTGGAGTGGAGTGGAACCAGGTGGGCATAGTCTCAAGGCCAGAGTTCTCGTGCAAGCAAAGGGGGAGCTGCAGTCTGTCTCTTCCTTGTTCTTAGTGGAGACTGGTTTCTGTGCCCTAACTTATCGATTGTAAAACTCCACTCCCACTAACATGTCTCTGGTCGAGAATATGATTCTTGTTTATTGAATGCTAGCTGGTTTATACAAATACTTCTGTATTATGCAGGCTTTAATGTCCACATTTCATGAGGTTGTAAATTTGGCCTTTCCTTTCTTGTGGATCCAATGACTTAACACAATAGGAAGGGTCCTTTCAGTGTATTGTAAAAGTGTACATGTCCCAGTATCGAAGTGATCTTTCCTATTGTGTTCAAGTTGTTAGAATCACAAGAAGAGAAAGGACAAGTTTACAACCTCATGAAATGTGTACGTTAAGCTAATCCATCTGTGAAATTTGGAATATCCACGGTATGCTAGATATCGTGTTGAAATTTATACCTGTAATTACACACAGTAAAAAGGTGACCAAACAACTCTAAGAGCAATATGTTATCCCATCAGATGAATAACATAGAACACCCAAAATGGTGGGCGTCGGGGCTACAACGGGCACTATCAAAATTTTGCTTAAACGATATTTGGAAAAGGGGCATCGAAAATAGATGTTACGCCGTAAAAAAAAAAAAAGTAAACTGGGGCTACAAAATAAAATAAAAAGAGGGCATGGTAAAGAAAGATATATTTTAGAATTGGGTATTTTTTTTTTGGAGTAGTGTTTAACGCCCGCTTTTACTGCTCTGGCACCGCAGGCGATGACACTGATGATACATGAAGATGGAGCCTCGGTGGAATGAGATGGCGGGGGAACCCGGAGAAAACCCGTCCCTGCGCCGGTTTGTCCACCACAAATCTCATGCGGTCGCTTGGGATCGAACCCGGGCCGTCTAGGTGAGTGGTCTGACCACTCGGCCACGGCGCGACCATTGAGAATTGGGTATGAAACACAAGATGGGAATAGCGTGGTTCAGGTTGGGAGGGTGGAAAACTCATAAGATAATTGATGAAGCTGGTAGGAGGATTTGTTCACTATGCGGGGATCAGGCATATTTTGGCAGATTGCGTGCAGATGGAGGATGTTAGGAAACATTATTGGCGGAAGTATTTTAGCTTCAAATAGTTGAACAACATGCTGGGACTCGATTCTAAACAACCAAAACTGGCCAAGCCTGGGCACATACTTAATGAAAGTGTGTGTACTAAGAAATAACATATTTGTGTAAATATTGTATATACATATTTGGTGTTTCGGTAATAATCTACATGTGTGTGTGTAGTGTGAGTGCGGGTGTGTGTATGTGTGATATCTGTGTGTTCTTTCTTTTATTGGTCTGTCATTCTGTTGTAGCGCGCACGTGTATTTCTAGTGTCGTGAGAGTATGTAAAATAGATATGTAGGGAATATTTTAAATCCAAGTATTTTGAGACAGCATGTATGGCCACCCGACCTACGCGGCTGTGCGGCGCAAATATTGTATTATTGTAAACTTAATAAATACTACTACTAATAGGAGTGATATTTTTGCGTGTTTTAAAATGTTAGATTGCATGTGTTCCATTCACATCACTTTATCTATCTGTCCCTTAAATTTGTTCTTAGAAAAGATTAGTCTTTTATCTCCATCATGCTAACTGAGAAAACCCTCAACATTTGCTTCCCTGTAAGTAGGAGGGAAGTAAGGGAGTGCAGTAGACTGAATCAATAGTCAGTTCTTTTAAAATCTATCGCTATGCGATTGATATTGAAATCCGGTTCTTTTTCCATGATCAGTAGTAAAACAAAATAAATATGAAATGGATGAGGATTTTCTCTGGTAGAAACTTATTTTAAAATTGAAACCAATAACAGGGAATATCTCGGAAATCCTAAGCTCTACAACAACAAAAATATACCTATATATGGCTAAAATTGTGTTTTGTCTCTTACAGTTTACCAGCTATTTTAGGTCATTTAAAATGAAAAGGACTACAGAAACTATTTCCAGAGAGTCATGTAATTATCTCCATACCTATATTGCATTTTAATCATAATCGTTTTAGTCATTTTTGAGGAAATCATAATTTTCAATGTAAAGGGTAGTTTGGTGTGAGGGATTTTATTCGCTTCCTTGGAAGATGCTGAATCTAAAAAGGTATCAATTGCTATTTAACCGACTTTTCGTTTTTGGGTTATTGTGCTCACACACTCACAAACTGACCTTTTTCTAAAAGTGCTTTTTATGGACTCAGGTGGCCTGAAACATTATTTCGGTGAAATCTGGACATCGAATTTTTGCGTGGAATACAATACCTTCTCTACCTACCATGTACATAATAAGTGTAGAGAAAACAAAAATACTCTCGGAATTCATTGTTCTTGCACCACATAATGCATTTTTAAAAATGTTCACATAGAAAGTTCAAGTTTTACAGTAATTCAGTTAACAAATATATCTATCATATTTGTTTATATTAACTGATAATTATTGTAGAACATTATCACTTTTTGTGTTATCCAAATAATAATTTATTTCTCAAAATTGGAACATTATCATTTAAAAAATCTGGTAAATTCTATTCACATGACTGTCTTTACCTATTCTACAACAAACTATTCTTATAAAAGCTTTTCTTTCAAGCAAATCGAGAAAAATATTGCCAGAGATTGTGTTATTACTTAATTCCTTGTAAGCACAAGGCAAATAAGAGTATACACCACTCCAAAGTGATAGTCAAATCCTGGCCAGAGTAAAACAAAAGAAATACTAATTACGACTTTCCGTTTGAGAAACGTATAAGCTTTGGAAAATTTATAGCAATAATCAGGAATATTTCTAAAACCGTTACCTTTACTAAAATAATAATAATAATAATAATAATAATAATAATAAATGTATCTGACATAAATGTTTGCTTTGACGAGATCTATAGTAACTATGTAGTAATGTTTTTTAGGAAAGGGTAGTTTAGAGCCCCCCCCCCCCGAGTAGAACAATTGACGACTGGAACAAAACACCTGCAAAGTTACCGGTGACTTTACCTTAAAGTGTAAATGACTTTACAAAAGACTAAGGAAGAATGCTTTATAGTCAGGAATGATTATATTATAAAGGTTTTAAAAACTGTGTTTATTTTTGGACTGTGCTAGTATATTGACAGTGTACTATAAACATTGTATTATTTGTCTGACAGAGTATTATTATTTTATATTATTATTATTATTATTATTATTAATATTGTAGATCACAAATTATGCCATATACATTTTTGTGTAGAATTAACCGTTTGCGAGATATTCGTTGTTATTGGTTTCAATTTTAAGCTACTTAAACTTTTCTCAAACAGTTCATCCTTTTTATCATCTCTCTTTTGTCTTATTTTTGTCCGTGCAAAGCTAACAGAATTTCAAATATTCCCATAGCGAATAATTTAGCCTGCTGTATTACCTCATTTGTTGACTATTTACAAGGAAGTTATACAATCATTCCTGCTAATGTTTATCTCAATTACCACGATATAGATAAAGGAATAATTTGCTGTAACAATAGTTTATAGAGAAAGTCATGTGAATGGGAACATCATAGCACTTTTCATGAACCATACGTTCTTACAATTCCTTATTAATCTTCTTGTAGGCTACAGACAGCTATACCATGTCCAAACGGATCGAATAGAAGAGATGATCATTTTGGGTTGCCAGGTAACATTGGTGATAATTACTTCAACGCTCTTTAAAGCGTGTTAGTATATAAATGCCCAGGCGCTCTTCAATTGCAGTTTAAAGCTATAAATGTGCGCTTCCAAATTTCGCAGCGCCTATCACCGCGATCTGCTTTTTAACCCTGTCTAGCCGGTTCTTGTTCATTAACATATTATCTCGTCCGGGAACGACTGTCTGAATACTCCCAGACTTTTGGCGAGGTTGATAACTTGTAAGATAGTGAATACTTTTAGAAATATCTTTTGCTCGACATACAAGATGAGAGGCTTAATGCTAGTCCATAGCTTAAGTGGTGATTTGCACGAGTTTGTGACACTTGTACGGAAGGTAATTGGCTGGCCTTTATTAAAATTGTGACGCGAGTACAATAAGTGGCACACGTTAAGTAGAGTTCATTGCTACAGTTGATATCTGACTGTCAAGTAGTGTACAGAATTATAATTGTATTGGAGATATGGAATTCAGTGAGACCACAAAGGAAAGCCTTTAGTTCTTTACAATGGGCATCAGTATATAGTGGATTAAACCAAAACAGAAGGAGTAACGTATTGTCGTTGTATAAATTTCATAAAATCAAGTGCAAAGGAAGACTATCAACTAAAGACAACACCGTTTTAGGTGAAGGAAGCCATATATGTATTCCGGATGAAGCTGCAACTGAAGTGCGAAAACATCACTTTGTAAACGAAAAAAACCAAAAAACAAAAAAAAAACAAAAAAAAACCGTGCAAGAGGCATAGGAAAACTCTTGAATCGAGGCTATGACTTAGTCACATCGCTACCATCACACAGGAGTGCCAAACAATCGCTACATCATATTAAGCGAAAAAATCTTGTGTGTTTCCATTTACATGTCTTTCTCTACATTTCTGCAGAACACAACAGATTTTTACTTTCTCTATGCGTACTATGTACATAATGTATAGAGAAGGTATTGTAGTGCACCCATTATTCGATACCGAGATTTCACCAGAAATAATTGGTGTTTAAGTTTGGTGTCTTCCAAGGATGCGACACGAAGATTTTCAAGAAAATCCCCCCAACCCCAACAACATGTAAACATTTTTGAACATTTTTATTTTCTCAAAAATAGCTCTATCGTTTTCGATTAAAGTGTCGTGTATTAAAGATATCTTGAATTTTCTGGGAATAGCCTCTGAAGACATGCTTTTCTGGATGAATTTTGCAGAATTTTGCACAACTGGTAAACCGTAAGAGATAGACAAAAACTCACCCAGTGAAAAATGTAGAGCTCGTTAAAACACACAATTTATGTTATATACATTTTTTTCGAGGACTTCATCGTTTTTGAGATATTCCTTGTTTCAACTATAAAAGACATACTTTTCTCATACGGGAATTTATCAACTCCTTTCCATACAAACAAAGGAACTTAATCACATAGCATTTGATTATCACTTTAGCCTATGGTACTCCCTTGTTTCCTTTCTACTTATGCAAGCAGGTAATAAGACAATTTCTGCTAATTTTTTTTCGATTAGTTTGAAGTAAATAGAAGAATAAGCTTTTTAACAGTAATTTATTGTAGACATTTAGAGAAAATCATGTGAATGGAACACATAGATTTTTAAAGAAGGGAAACAGCTAAATTAGTCAAAACCACCGAAAACACTTTAATCTATCTTTCCCTTAATTAACTCGGTATATAACCATATTTATGGGTTGGAGTTATTGAAAAGTAGTTTTATGACTGTATGGGTTTGTGAAGAAACATCTGCTATGAGTTGTGTTATAAATGGAATGTTGGTGCTATAGTAAGTTATCGTAGGTGAATCACTTAACACTGTGTGTGTGTGTGTGTGTGGAAATAAAACAGAAACTGTGAAACACCAGACAGTCTACGAGGAAGAAAGACTGCGATAACAGGCACGTGCTGATGGGATAATAAAGTTGGACAAGAAACAGCTCTGCTTTTTGTTTCTATGCTCCGTCCAAACAGCTTCGCTCTAAAAAGAAGCATTTCGTGATTCGTTAAAATATAACAGACTGCCTCCGTGGTTGAGTGGTCAGCAAGCTGACTTCTCACCCGGAGATCCCGGGTTCGATTCCCGGCTGCGGAGGTGAATTTTTCTTTAGCTAGAATAATTCCCTATCCCCACAGATTCTGGAAGTATGTATGTGAGAGTGAATATGTGTGTGTGTGTGTGTGTGTTTGAGGAAAATAAAATGATTTAAACCAAACGTAAAAGAGCCTACAGACAACGAGTTGTTTCAAGTGCAAAAGTCCCCTTAGATGTTAAAGAGGGCTATATAAATGAATATATATATATATATATATATATATATATATATATATATATATATAACAGCAAGGACGATAGTATCATTCGGGAAGTCATCAGTTCATATAACTTGGAAACACGTATAACTCATTTTTGTACCAAATTGTCTTGAGTGTTTTTTTTACTTTCTCTAAAATGTATGATGTACATAGTAGTTAGAGAAGGTATGTTGAGATTTCATCGGAAATATTTGTCTTGAAGTCTCCTGAATCGAAAAAAGAATTCTAAGAAAAATATACTTGTATGTGCACGTGAGTGTTTGCGTGTGTCTGTGGGAGCAGCAAAGATTGACTCCGTGGCATAGCTCTCTAAGAGCCTTGCCTACCGCCTGGCCGTGCATTCCCCATCTTGGTTCATTACAGACGTCATGGATGGGGTGCAGTAATGGGGGGTGAGCTGAGGTCAGCGCTTCGGTCCCCCCGGTTAATGCGGTCTTCACGACCTGGAGCCGCTACTTCTCAATCAAGTAGCTCAATTGCCCCCCCCCTGACCTCACGAGGCTGAGTGCACCCCGGTCCAGGTCTCCCAGCGGGGAAAAAATCTCCACGCCGGTACTGGTACCCAGGTCTCCCGCTTGGCAAGCAGCAAGGAGACGATCGCAGCAAAGCTTGATACTTAAGTTCAGTATCTTCCAAGGACGCGACACGATGATTTTAAAGAAAATCCCCCACCCCCAACTACTCCTTACATGGAACATTTTTCGAAAATTCTGATTTTCTCAAAAATGGCTCTAACGATTTTGATTAAAGTCGGTTATATTTAAGATATTTACATGACAAATAAAATGTATAATTTGAATTTTCTGAGAATAGCCTTTGAAGACTTCTTCATTCTGAGTAGCTTTCACACAGCTGGTAAACCGTAAGAGATAGAAAAAAATGTAGAGCTCGTTAAAGTACATAATTTATGTCATATACATTTTTTCCCCTGGAGTTGACCTTTTTTGAAATATTCCTCGTTATTGGTGTCAGTTTTTAAATACTTCAAGTTTTCTCATACGGAACTAAGTAATAAGACCATTTCTGCTAATGTTTTCTCGATTAGCTTGAAGTAGACAGAAGCATAAGCTTATTAATAAAAATTGTTACAGAGATGTTGTGAAAGTCATATGAATGGCACACATAAGAATTTTAGATAAAGGTTCGTATATGTGTGTCTGTGAATAGCATAACTCAAAAACGAAAAGTCGGTGGAATACTAAACTTGGTATTTAAGTATTGTTGTCACAGAAGATATTTATATTGAAATAAAATGTATATTAAAATATACATTTTATTTGTCATGTAAACATCTTTAATATGCGTTGTTTAATCAAAATCGTTAGAGCCATTTTTGAGAAAATGAAAATTTTCGAAAACTTTTGTATATAAAGGGCAGTTTGGGCTGGGAAATTTTCTTAAACGTTTTCGTTTTGCATCCTTGGGAGATACTAAACTCAAATTCCAAGTTTTGTATTTGCCGCATTTTTCTTTTTTGTGTTAATACTTCTCCCCCTCCCACACACAGAATTTTGTCTAAAAATGCTTTATATGGATTCAAGGTGCCTAAAACATGTATTTCCGGTGAAATCTCGGTATCGAATTTTTGGGTGGAATACAATACCTTCTCTATCCACCGTGTACATTGAACATACATGCTGGAGAAAGTAAACATATTCATGCGTTCAGAATAAAATGAGTCACAATTACGAACAGGTTCTGCCTGAACTTCAGCATTGATTTACATTGTATGAGAGTATTTATTCTTTGCAATTAGAAACTGCCCGGTGGCAGAGTTAAATGTACAAAATTCATTTACAATAATAATCTTACAGTTAAATTAATAATAGTAATACAACTAACATAATATATACACATGTGTTTTTAAATACCTAACTACTTATTATTCAGTATAGCAATATTATGTCAATTACCAGCATGTATATAACGGTTACTATAAAGCATCAGCTTTAATAGCTATAGAACAGTTTTTGAGATCCTTAATTACGTCATAATATTTACTTGAATTAATTATCTAACATTTATTCTCTTTAAATTATCCCTAAACTTCTTGAAGGTCAGAGGGTAGTCCTGAAAGTCTGCTACAAGCAGTTCGTTCCATTCTTCAATGGTCCTATTAATAAAAGAAAGTTTTCCTACTGGGTTCTGTACCTTCTACCCTTAATTGTTCTAATTGTGTAGTTGTAGATTTAGAATCAGCATTGAACAGTAAACATGATATATGCTCTATGTTAAAGCATCTCCACCATTAGCTATCTGGAATTCGAATATTTGGTTTCGTTACATCACTAAACGCTATAATTCCTGGTTCATTGATAGGTTCCAGAACGCGCTCGTCGCGGGAAAGTGAAACAAATGAATGCGAGTGCATCACGTGGTCAATTTCTGCTAACACTTCCCACATCTTCTCATTTAAATAAACGCTTGTGTGCCAGGGCCATCCATTTCTCCCACTCTTCTCCATGATTGGTTGCCAGGTAACAGTAAGCTATCTAGTGATGTAACAGTTCCTCATTGCCAGGAATAGAGCAGTGTTGCAAGCTTGTTCAGTAGCCTGCAATTACAGTTTACGACAATGGACTTTATTTTCTTTTTGCGTGACTTCTAACATTTTAATATTTCACTGTTACGTGCACTGCATTTCCTGGCACTGCAGATGCAAGGTGATATAAAAGACGGCGGGAGTTAAAATTCATAATTTCAGGAAAAGTATAGGTTATGTTTTGCTATATAGAAACGTTTTGCTTGAGACGAGTGTTATATGTACTGGAAGTAAATCAAAACGCATTCTTGAAAGACGAATTTTTACTCTCTCTCTCTCTCTCTCTCTCTCTCTCTCTCTCTCTACACTTACGAATCTAAGGTTGAAGTATCGTACTTTATCCAGAAATTCGATATTGGTATTTTACCAGAATTAAACATTTTGTTGCCCTCTAAATTTAAAAAAAAAAAAAATAAAAGATTTCGTGCTTTGAGTAGCATGTGCAAGAGAGAGAGAGAGAGAGAGAGACAGACAGACAGACAGAGAAATAGACAAAGAGAGAACAGAATACGTCGACCGAAAGTCTGATGAACAGAATTACATTGTTAACCCCGAGACTTTTTGCGAATCGTAAAATGTAAATAACCCTTAATGTTGAAGGTAAAGCTATGGACAACGGAAGGGGCCACTCCAACCGAAGCAGAGCATCACACTTAGGCCACGTAGCCTTTTGTGCTTCTACCATCCCTTTGAAAGGGAGATAAGGGTTGAGACCGAAGGTTGACTAGATACGGAGCGATGGGCGCTAGCAAGAACAGGGTTCCTAAAGTTTGCATCCGATTCTCCTGGGCCTATCCAAGCACATAACCCATGGCTATCCTTCCTGGTGAGATTCACTCGGAGGAGGGTCCTAAGATTATGATTACTCACAAACGGAGCTCAGCCACTGGTGCAGAGCCACCACAAGTAGGTCATTGGGACTTGTGACCCTAAGGAGGGAGGGATGAGGCGAAAGAACCGGAAGGGTGAGCAGATCCGGACGAAGATGGGCACAAGTATGGATGGGGTTCCTAAGAATCCAGATTGAAAGCTTCCGATGCCCCCCGGGCACAACCTACGAACCTCGGCTTCCGGTGGCTCCCCAAATGTACCCTAGCCCGAAAGCACCCGAAGACGATAGCGGCGATAAACCTCTTCAGTGCCATCCGGCTACAACCCGCCGAACACCTCGCCTGGTCCTGCATTCCTGAAACAGATGACAAGGAAGTGTTCAGGAAGGAAATGGTGGGCAGGAAATTCGGAGGATGTAATGAACCTTCCCAGCATTCACCTGGTGATCCAGAGAAACCCCGAAGAAATCATAAATCAGGAAGATCGGCTAAGGGGATCGATTACACGACCTCCAAATGCGAGTCACACACATTACTGCGGCGCCACATCACTCTGCAGGCGGGTTCTGAGTAGTTCACAATTACGCCAAAGAAGAACGCTGTACAAATCATACTTCAACCGCCCAGCCGAAACCGGCAGAACACCGTTGCCTGGTTCTGCAAATCCCAAACATATATCAATGAAGGATTTGATGGCCAGAAAGTCATGGTAGAGGAGTAACCACACTAGCATTCGCCTATTGACCCGTAAAAAGAACAGGGTCAGACTGGGCGGTCGCCGGGCGCCAACTCGTTAGGTCTCAATTTTGAAACTTTTCGTTATTTAACTATGTTTTAATTTTCTCAAATGTCTAGACTGCTTGGGGTTAAAGTCTCAAGCATTTTAGATATTGATTGACAATAAAATGAATATACTTTAGTGTTCTTTGAATAGTCTGTGAAGTCCTTTTCATTTTGAGTAGAATTTAGTATAACTGGGAGCCCAAAAATGCCAAAGTAAAACATATATAAAAATGCAGCTTTTGTCAAAAGATGTGTCTTATGTTACAGGTTTTTGGGTTTACGTGCCGGCTCTAGCACTGAGCTACCATGACGAGATGCTCTAACGCGTATGACTCACAAATCAGGAGACATAGACAAGAATTTGCTTCAGATGAAAAATGTAGAGCCGATAAATTATACACTTTGTAAAAAATAATTTACACTTAAATATAATTCTCCCCAGTCATATGCTTAATAATCTTACCAAAATTGAGTTAAAATTATTCAATTTAACATTCTTTCCTCCAAAACTGCAAATACCATTAATCCTTCGTTTGCAGCATTAGCCGTTTCGGAAATATTCGTTGTTGTAGGGACGTGTATATCTTTCTAACGTTTGCATAGGTGATTTCTAATGTGATTTCTCTTCATTCCCATATGAGCGAATTAGTAATACAAATTTACTTAAGATACACAATTTTGAGTTTTTTTTTTTCCTTTCTGGTGTAATATAGACTGTGTTGCTGGATGTGAGACAATATCAAGGAAATAAATATCATGTATAAGAGATGTTACAGATCAGATGTTTTCGCTTATCAATTTGAATACCCATATTAAAATGTGAAAAAATGGAACTTGATGGGTTTCTCATCAAACTCTTCTCAGTGTTTTATGATACTCAGTAAGCAAGCGATGTTGAACAAGATAGCAGATATATCTGTGAACACACGCCACGTGGATAGCTAATATTAAATCCTACACATGTCCTGGACAAAGCGATATGCATACAAAGAGTCACGTGGTTTTGTTTGTTGTTATTCAGGGGACGACATGGCTTAGCAGAGTGGTGTAGAAGAGGAAGATGGCGCCGTCCAGAGACTCGGTGGCCTTCACCAGCACCAAGGGGCTCCTCAACGGCCCGGGACAAAACAACTGTTTCCTCAACTCTGCAGTCCAGGTAAGCTGCACTTTGGCAATTACTGGGTAAGGGTGCGAGGCATCGTGGGTTGCACCTGTTTCAGGTTTACCGACAGCAGCACACCCCAGTGTAAATGGTAGTCTAGCGAGCAGGGGAAGTTACTGTAGGCGCAATTGTCCAGCTGCGCTCTTTGTTTTGGAGTAAACAATTGAAGACCACAGGAAGATTGTCAAAATTTACAATTTTTTCAGGAAGCAAATTTAAAGATCACAGATAATTTATTCAAGAACTGTGTTACAAAAAAAATCTGATCTCACATGAGTTTCTCTACATCTCTATAATACATTATTGTTAATAAGCTTATTCTTCTATCTGCTTCCTGTTAATTGAGATAATAATTAGTAGAAACGATTTTATTACTTAGTTCATTATAGGTAGAAGGAAAATAAGGGAATGCACTAGGCTATATGCGGTTGCTATGGTATTGAAATCCATTTCTTTGCGTGGCCACAAGTTGACAAGTTTCCGTAGGAGAAACGTTTTAAGTATTTTAAAACTGAAATCAATATCAAAGAATATCTCAAAAACGGCCAACTCCACGAAAAAAATGTATATTACATAAATTGTGGGTTTTATCGAGATCTACGTCTTTTGTGTAATGCGTTTTTGTCCGTCATTTTCGGTTTACCAGTTATGCAATATTCAGTAAAAATCATTCAGAGAAAAGAGGTCGCCAGAGACTATTCCCAGAAAATTCAAGAAATACCTCTTTATTCTGGGTGATTTTTATTGAATTTTGTATAACTGGTAAAACGCAAGAGATTGGCAAAAACTTACTACACAAAAAATGTAGAGCACGTTAAAACAGTTTGTCATATACCTTTTTTTGTCCAGTTGATCGTTTTCGAGATGTTCCCTGTTATTGGTTTCAGCTTTAAAATCTTATACTTTTCTCATACAGGAATCTGTCAATTCTTGTCCACTCAAACAAAGAAACTTCAGTCACATGGCAACCAGCTTTTGACTATCACTTTAACCTATGGGACTCTCTTATTTCGCTTCTACTTACAAGGAAGCAAGTAATAATGCTATTTCTGCTAATTTTTTCTCGATTAGCATGAAGTAAATAGCATCATAAGTTTTTAACAATAATTTGCTGCAGAGTTAGAGAAATTTATTTGAATGGAACACATCAGATTTTTTAAATTGTAAATAAACTTTTGAAGTTTTCATTACATTTTAAACTCGTCAAGTTTTATTTCTCTTCATTATACACGAATCACTTTCAGACAATCATGTACTACCAAGAACACAGTCAACAATGTAAATAATAGTTTTCATTATTTGAATTAAAGCAGTGTTGCCAAGTGAGCAACATTAATTCATTACTCTGCCATATAACAACAAGGATAATGCACTTTTTGGGTATTATATGAACATTCACCTTTTTATTTCTGTTCAGTAAACTTTCAAATGTGTGTACTGCAACAACTATGCTCCTGTATTTCATGTTTATTAGTGGAAAGCTTCCAATGTGTACCATTATCTCAATTTAAGAAAAAAAGTGACATTCCCCATTCTCTTCAATTCATGACAGTTGTCTCATTAAAAAACCCATTTTATATCATTTTTAATCCTTTTTGTTGGCCTGTCTTGCAAATGAAATCTTCACTAAGTTTCTTGGGCTCCACTTTGAGCCTGGTTTAGTCTGGCGTTCCCATATTAACTTCTAATAAATTAAAACTTAACTTTGTCGTCTTACCCTTCCCACATGGAGCATTTACACTTCTCCAAGGCTTACACGTAGGTGTCTAGGTTCAGAAACCTGTCAAGGAGCTAACATGTAATCATAGAATGAAGAACCCGGAGCCAGGGATGAGTCCGTAGTCGCACATGTGAAAGAGGTAGTAGGTGATATGAAATGAAGGCTAACTGGATGATAGGAAAGGTGATGATGGAGCAATTGTTGGAATCATTGGTAGGGGAAACCGGAGAACACCGAGAAAACCCTCCCAGGCGCCATTTTGTTCACAAAAATCCCTGGGTTTGAAATGGAAATGGAGTTTTATTTATGGATGCTCTTTAACTGCTATGGTTCTCAACGTCCCATTCTATTCTGGGCGTGAAAGATCGCTTAATTTTACTCAAAGACCTCTTTATCAGGCTTGAGGTTCTTTTACTTGCCGTAAATCTACGGCAGGGAACCAGCGGCTTTACTTCCCTTCCGAAGCAAGCTATGCTAAGGATTTTTACGCCCGAAAAAAGCCATCGTTTTCCGTCGGGTTTGAACCCGTGACCTTGGGTATATAAAGTTAGCATGGTAACCATTACACCACGGAGGGCGACCCTGGGGTTGAACCCGGGCCGATTAAGCGAGTCTAACCATTATATCACGGTGTTAATACATTAAGAAGAGCTTTTTATGGTACGAGTTTTAAAAAATTATATATCTCCTACTGTTTTATTTTCCAGTTATACGCATTCATTTAAATTATGGAGTTTTACAAGTGGCAATCACCCTTGTTTATTATACATTAAGGGAGTGAAAAACATTATTTTCCACGAAGGATATAATTGGAGTCAGAAGGATTTACCCCAAGGCTACAAATGCACCGAGGTAAAAAGCTGTTTCGACTTTGGCGCATATATTATTTTTCCCCTGCCAAAGCTAAATATCGGTTTCTAGATGACCAAAAGTAGAGACGAATATTAAGTAACAATGAAAACAATTAAACATAGGATCAGGTGCATCTTATTGCCTAACATTAACTATGAAAGTAAAATGCCCATCATTATTCAAGTTAAATTAGTAATACCATTACATAGTGTCGCCGCGGAGTAATGGTTACCATGCTAACTTCATACACCGAAGGTCGCGGGTTCAAACCCCCCGATGGATTTTTTCGGGAGTAAAAATCCTTAGCATGGCTTCCTTCGGAAGGGAAGTAAAGCACTTCGGCACGCAAAAGAACCTCAAGCCTGATAGAGAGGTCTCTGAGCAAAATTAAGCGGTCTTTCACGCCCAGAATAGAATGGGACGCTGAGAACCACAGCAGTTAAAGAGAGTCTATAAATAAAACGCCGTTTCATTTCATAGAATTATTACTTACCTATGTAACTATACCAAACGAGAAGGCTCCACGGTAACGCGCCAGGCTTGTATTTGGGAGATCCCGGGTTCGGTTCTCGGGGACCAACCTTTCTGACCATTATATTCTACGTGGTGTTTCCCCGACGAATGTTAGAGTGGCATATTCTACCACAATTCACCTTTCTCTCATTTCCCTTTTAAGTTGACTGCAGATTTGTGATTCGTCGGTGGTGTGCAGATGGTGCAGAGGCTTCTTCACGGCTCTGCCACAGGGAAGCATGTCAAGCCATTGGGTCATGTTCCCCGGCCCCGCGAGAGGGAGCGATCCTCTCATCTTGATCGGGTGGCCAAGCCTGGAACTATTAGGAAACTGCGTGTCTCTGTGCCGGTCTGCAGTCTATTCGTCTCCTGAGGTTCCTTCCTCTCATCCGTCCCTCCCGGAGGTGTAAGAAAAAAGATCCGCTGGGGGTCGAGGTGTCACGTGCCCCATCTGTCAACTTGTCATTATGATAAATATACTGTATATTTGGAAATGCATTTGGGACTTGTAAGACCTGATGAGCAGTGTTCATTTCAGTAAATATAATTCTTTAAACGGAGTACACACTCCTTTTGAAATATTTTGGTAACTAACAAACCACTAGCAACATAGTTATGTCTTTTGGTTCTTCATAATTATCCATTTTACTTTCTTTATACGCACTATGTACATAGTTAATAGAGAAGGTATTGCACTCCACCAAAATATTCGATACCGAGATTTCACCGGAAATATATGTTTTAGGGTCCGCTGTATCAAAAAAAGCATTTTCACAAAAAGGTCCTTGTGTGTGTGTCCGTGTGTCTGTGAACACGATAACTCAAAAACGAAAAGTCGTTAAAATACCAAACTTGGTATTTAAGTTTAGTATCTTCCAGGGATGCGACGCGAAGATTTTGAGAAAAATCCCCCCACCCCAAACTACCCTTTACATGGAACTTTTTTCGAAAAGTTTGATTTTCTAAAAATTGGCTCTAACGATTTTGATTAAAATATCGTATATTAAAGATATTTACCTGACAAAGTGTATATTTTGAATTTTCTGGGAATACCCTCTGAAGACTACTTTATTCTGGGTCAATTTTACGGAATTTTGCATAACTGCTAAACCGTAAGAGATGGACAAAAATTTACCACACAACAAATGTAGAGCACTTTAAAACACACAATTTATGTTATATACATTTTTTTCGTGGATTTGATTGTTTTTTAGATATTCCTTGTCTTTTGGTTTCAGCTATAAAAACATACTTTTCTCATACAGGACTTTGTGAACTCGTGTCCATACAAACAAAGGAACTTCAGTTACATAGCAACCAGCTTTTGACTATCACTTTAACCTATGGTAGTCCCTTATTTCGCTTCTACTTACAAGGAAGCAAGTAATAAGACTATTTCTGCTAACTTTTTCTGATAAGCGTGAAGTAAATAGAAGTATACGCTTTTTAAGAATAACTTGTTGCAGGGTTATAGAGAAAGTCAGTGAATGGTAAGAGAAATTATTTTGAGAAAATAAACATTTTCGAAATTTTTTTCATGTAAAGGGTAGTTTACTGTGGGGGGATTTTTCTCAAAATCTTCGTGTCGCATACCTGGAAGATACTAAACTTAAATACCAAGTTTGGTATTTTACTGACCTTTTGTTTTTGAGTTATCTTCAGAGACACACGGACACATACGGACCTTTTTCTGAAAATACTTTTTTTTTTGGATACGGGGACCCTAAAACGCCTATTTCCCGTGAAATCTCGGTATCGAATTTTTGGGTGCAATGCAATACCTCCTCTATACACTGTGTACATAGTACGTGTAGAGAAGGTAAAGCAAAACAAACAAAAAACTTTTGCTTCTGATAAGTATTGCTATTTATATTGGTTTTAATATTACGATAACTATCAATTAGGGGAGAATTTTGTTGTTTTAATACATATTCTTATGAAGAAAAATAAGTTATAGATTATCATTATTAAAGTGTATTTTACGTTTTGTTGAACCTGTATTTTATGTTTTGTGTTTTGTTAGAATATAAAGTATAGGTTTTGTTGCCTAACAACTACGAACTAAAGTATCACTGATTACTATAGTCTTAGATAAATAATTTTATTGGAGAAGAAGGTCATCAGAATGTCATGTGGTGTTCCTCCCAGAACTCGTTGTAGACCATTATTTATAAGCTGTGTGTTTTTTTAACCTTGACTTCATTATTATGCTCGACTGCCTCTTATTTGCCAAGGTAAATCTGCATGAACATTGCGTTCTGACGTCCATTACACGGAAAGTGGTTTTAATTCTACATTAGTAGATGTAAATATAGTAAAATTCGTTTCGGATAGCTTCACTTTTTCAATCTTTCAAAAGGCCAGTGAAGCGCAGTTTGCTGTCGAAATCTTTTTATGTCAGTGAATTATACCTATGCTTTGCCATTTTTTTCAGTTCATTTATTTGATGTTGCCATAAGTACATTTAATGGTAAATAAGGTACATGCGTAGGTATACATCTTAATTTGATCATATAGGCACTAATATAATAAATATTTACAGGCTGAGTAACTGAGAAAAGGGTTAATCGAAATGAAATACTTAGAAGCTGAAGCAATAGGTATATTTAAATATGTTCCCATTTCATTTCTCGACTCCTTATCTAAGGCAGGAAGCATTGCACTCGCAAAAATTCGATATGATGATTTCACAATGCAGCTGTATCTCTCTGTAAAAAATGCAAATGGCGTGTTATTTAAGGCCGCTATTTAACAACTGCGGTTCTCAGCGTCCCATTCTAAATTGGGCGTGAAAGACCGCTTAATTTTACTCAAAGGCCTCTCTATCAGGCTTGAGGTTCTTCTACGTGCCATAAATCTACGACACGGGACCAGCGGCTGTACTTCCCTTTCGAAGGAAGCCATGCTAAGGATTTTTACACCCGAAAAAATTCATCGTCCTCCGCCGGGTTTGAACCCGCGACCTTGGTTATATGAAATTAGCATGGTAACCATTACACTACGGAGGGCGACTATATCTGTGTGTGTGTGTGTGTGTGTGTGTGTGCGCGTGCGCGCGCGGTTAAAACAAAATCAAGTACATACCAGTCATAATTATTGAGGGACACAGTTCTCCGTTTTTAAAGACGAAGCGTTTCCAAGCACTCCTCCAGCATTAAACAGCCTTTGAAATGAATATTAAGTGCATTTACTTTGTATTCTTTCTGTCACGTATAGTTAATAGTGGAAGAATTGTGTTCCACCCAAAATTCAATGTCGAGATTTCACAGGAAATACACTTATGTGTGAGTCACTTTAAACCCCAAAAAAGCATTTTTAGAAGAAGGTAAGAGATCTACATGACAAATAAAATGTTTATCTTGTGTTTCTTGGGTTTTGCCTGTGAAGTCCTCCTCATTCGGGAGGAATTTTGTGTAATCTTGTTTATTTGGTAATCGTTAAGCGATAGACGAAAACGTACACAGAAAGTGTAGATCTCTTTAAAGCAAATTTATTCCAAATAAGTTCCTTTTTGTACCATAACATATTTCCGAGATATTCTTTATTAATGATTTGAATTTCTGGATAGCTATTTTTCATCTTTAAAATCTTTTAGATATTTAGTTATTATTCGCATTTACGTGGAAACAGTATGGAATGTTAATGCGGCTAAATCTCAAACATTTGATTAACATTAATACCTTATTATCTATAACAAAATGTGTAATATAGCTATTTCTGTAAAGGTTATGTCAATTAAAATAATCTAGACGAATGCCACACTAGATCTTTTCTATTTAAGAAGTGGCGTAATTTTGACTAATACATAGAAAATCACGTGAGACAAAATGTTACTACAGGGCAAATTTAAAATTAATTCAAATATGCAGTTTAAGTAGAATAAGTTTCTTAAATTAACCGTTCCCGCAATATTCAATATTGTTCGTTCAAGTAGTTCAATACTTTTGATTGAATGTCAAGTAAGGTTCTTCTGTTTTCCAGTAGCTTAAGTTTAAATAGCTGAATGTTGTTTTAAAAAAAAAATGCCATGTAAAGAGTAATTGGGGGTGGGGGATATGCTTGAAAATCTTCGTGTCGCATCCTTGCAAGATACCAAACTTAAACACCAAGTTTGGTATTTAACGGTCTTTTTTTTTTTTTTTGAACTATGCTGTCCACAGACATACACACACACACAAACACACGGACTTCTTTCAGAAATGATTTTGTTTTGATTCAGGGGGACACAAAACATGTATTTCCGGTGAAATCTCGGTATTCAATTTTTGGGTGCATTACAATACCTTCTCTATACACTATGTACATAGTACGTGTAGAGAAAGTAACAAATTATAAATGGAGGATAATTATACTCGAGATGAATGTACGTTTTGTATTAAAACCACAAGTTCAAGTGGGAAAAAGCTTGAAAACAAATGATAAGCGACATCTGTTGCGGCAGAGTAACAATAGAATAATGAAGCCCCTTGTCTGTTTAAATGCCGTCAGTAAGGGGTAACACAATATGGAAGCCTGACAACAGGCAGCACTTGTTGAAGTGAAGCACAGTAATTCTTCAGCGTGGTTTTCTTTTTAAACGCAATACCTCTGTACTTGGTTTTCAACGTGCGGTGCGCGACGCAGCTTAATGGCAGTGGGGATGGTATAGTTAGGAGAAGACGTTTCAAAATAGTTGCAGTATAGTCTTATTATTGACTATCTAAAATGCCTATTCGATGTGTTACTTTCATTCACACATCTGGGGGCCGCGCCGTGACCGAGTGGTTAGACTACTTGCCTCTCACCTAGAGGCCCGGGTTCGATCCCAAGCGACCACATGTGAGATTTGGGTGGACAAAGCGGCGCAGGGGTGGGTTTTGTCCAGGTTCTCCGGTTACCCCCGCCATCACATTCCACCGGTGCTCCATCTTCATTCACGTATCATCACTGTCATCGCCTGCGGTGCCATAAGTAGCTAAAGCGGGCGTTAAACACTACCAAAAAATTCACACATCTTTCTCTGTCCATTCTTCAACAGACTACTGTTACGAAAGTTTATTCTTCTATCTACTTCACGCTAATCGGAATAAACATTTGTAGACCATATTATTACATGTTTCCTTGTTGATAAAATCGAAATACCCGTCTGGGTAGTGTGATGCTAGCGTGACTGCCTCACATTCAATAGGTCGCGAGTTCGAATCTCGCTTAGGGTGATCTACCCGGATAAGCTTTTATTTTCGAAGTTTTCCCTTATTCTGAGAAGATGAATGTCAAGTAACTTGAAGCTCCATGGACCCCGAGCATCTTTTCAGCAGTTTCATTCATCGTCCGATATGATTAACCATGTTAAAGGACGCAAATTAAAAAAAAAGAAAAAAAAAAGAAGAAATAGAAATACAGAAATACGATACTATACGCCTAAGCGAAAGTCAATTCTTTTAAAAACTGGTCACTATGTGATGACTTTAAAATTCCGTTCTCTTTGCTTGACGAGTAGGGGGAAAAAAAAAGAACTATTACTTTCTATTTGAGAAAAAGGTATGAGTAATTTAAAACCAGTAACAATCAACATCTCTGAAACGGTTGAATTAAAAAAAAAACCTCACAAACTAGTGTCATTAATAAGATGTACATTTTTTGTGTACTGGCAATTTGTTTATCTCTGATTATTTAACAGTTACGTAAATCAAAATCGTTAGAGCCATTTTTGAGAAAATCTAATTTTTTTAATATTTTCCATGTACACGGTAGTTTGAGGTGGGCTTATTTTTCTCAAAATCTTCGTGTCGCATCCCTGGAAGATACTAAACTTGAATACCAAGTTTGATATTTTACCTACTTTTTGTTTTTGAGTTATCGGGTTCACGTGGACCTTTTTTCTAAATATCTGATGTGTTCCATTCACATCTCTTTAACAAATTATCGTTAAAATGCGTAAGCTTTTATCTACTTCATTTTAATCGAGATAAATATTTGCAGAATTGCTTTCTTGTAAGTAGAAAGGAACTAAGGGAATACACTAGACTAAAATGACATCAAAGGTAGGTTGCCATGTAGATGAAATCCATTTCTATGCATTGCCTGGAGTTTACAAATTCCCGTATGTAAAAAGTTTTAAGTATTTTAAAACTGAATAAAATAACAAGCAATATCTCAAAAATGATCAGCTCTACGAAGAAAAAAAACTTATATGGCATATATTGTATATTTTAACGAGAACTACATTTGTTTGTGTAGTAAGTTTTTGTCTCTCTCTCACGGTTTACTAGTTATGCAAAATCCAGTAAAATTCATCCAAAATAAATTTCTTCAGAGGCTATTCCCAAAAAATTAAAGATATATATTTTCATGCCGTGTAAATAAATGTCTTTAATATACGGTATTTTAATCAAAATCCATTTATGAGAAAATAAAACTTTTCGAAAATTTTTCCACGTAATGGGAAGTTTGGGGTGGTGGGATTTTCTTCAAAACCTTCATGTCGTATCCTTGGAAGATACTAAACTTATATACCAAGTTTGGTATTTTACCGACTTTTCGTTTTTGAGTTATTGGACACACGCACCTTTTTCTAAAATTCCTTTTTACTTTCTCTATACGTACTATATATATAGTGTATAGAGATGGTATTGCACTCCACCCAAAAATTCGATACGGAGATTTTACCGGAAAAATATGTTTTAGGGTCCCCTGTATCCATAAAAAAGCATTTCCAAAAAAAGGTCCGTGTGTGTGTGTGTCGGTGTGTCTGTGAACACGATAGCTCAAAGATGAAAAGTCGGTAAAATACCAAACACGGTATTTTAAGTTTAGTATCTTCCAGGGGTGCAACACGAAGATTTTGAGAAAAGCCCCTTACCCTAAACTACCCTTTACATGGAAAATTTTTTCGGAAATTTTAATTTTCTCAAAAATGGCTCTTAACGATTTTGATTAAAATGTCATATATTAAAGACATTTACCTGACAAATATAATGTATATCTTGAATTTTCTGGGAATAGCTTCTGAAGACTACTTTATGCTGGATGAAATTTACGGAATTTTGTCTAACTGCTAAACCGTAAGAGATGGACATAATCTTATCACACACAAAATGTAGAGCACGTTAAAACACACAATTTATGTTATGTACATTTTTTTCGTGGAGTTGATCTTTTTTAGATATTCCTTGATTTTGGTTTCAGCTTTGGAAAAATTTTCTCATACAGGAATTTGTTAACTCGTGTCCATACAAAGGAACTTCAGTCACATAGCAACCAGCTTTTGACTATCACTTTAATCTATGGTACTCCCTTATTTTGCTTCTACTTACAAGGTAGCAAGTAAGAACACTATTTCTAGCAATTTTTTCTCGATTAGCATGAAGTCAATAGAAGCATAAGCTTTTTAATAATATTTGTTGCAGAGCTGTAGAGAAAGTCATGTGAATGGAACACATCACATTTTCTTTGGATACTGGGACCCTAAAACGAATATTTCCGGTGAAATATCGGTATCGAATTTTGGGTGCAATACAATACCTTCTCTATACACTAAGTACATAGTACGTGTAGAGAAAGTAAAAAGCGTTACATATATTCGACATTACGGTTAAGAGTGCGGCACACGCCCATGACTGCTGAGGTCATAGGTTGGGCTTGGGGACAGCAGGCAAGCGGCTTGCTGTGTGAAAGTTGCACAAGCGTAAACAATAGCAATTTATGTTTGGTTGCGAGACCACACCCAAGAGTTTTGTCTTTGCCTACTTTCCTTACAACAATGGGATGTTCATTTTGACAATATATTGTTTACAAATATAACCTTACTTTGACTATTTTATTATTACGTCGTACTATTTTCAGCGAATACGAGTATAATGAAAGGAATCGCTTCTGCAGCTTTGTGTAAGTTTTTGTTATCTCTTACGGTTTACCAGTTACAGTAAAGTGATCCAGAAATGTATATCATGAATTTTCTAGGAATAGCCCATGGATATTCCTTCATTCGGATGACTTTTGTATAATTGATAAACAGTAAGAGATATGCAAATAGTTATTTATGATACAAGTGACAAAAATGGTGCTCTATATTTGAGTAGGATGCGAACAACAAAAAACAATTTTAACACGTGTGTCATACACTATTACTTTCTCTATACGTACTATGTAAATACTGGATAGAGAAGGTATTGTATTGCACCCAAAAACTCGATACGGAGATTTCACCGGAAATAGACGTTTTAGGGTCTCCTGTATCCAAAGAAAGTATTTTCAGAAAAATGTACGTGTGTCTGTCTGTGTGTATGTGTGTGTGTCTGTGGGCAGTATAGCTCAAAAACCAAAAGACCGTTAAAAACCAAACTTAGTATTTAAGCTTGGTATCTTCCAAGGATGCGACATGAAGATTTTCAAGAAAATCCCCCCCCCCAAACTACCCTTTACATGGAAAACATTTCGAAAATTTTGATTTTCTTAAAAATGCCTCTAACGATTTTGATTAAAATTTCCTATATTTAAGTTATTTACTTGCCAAATAAAATGTATATCTTGAATTTTCTGGGAATAGCCTCTGAAGCCTACTTTATTCTGGATACATTTTACGAATTTTGCTTAACTGCTAAACCGTAAGAGATGGACGAAAACGTAAAGCACAAAAATGTAGAGCATTTTAAAACACAATTTATTTTATATAATTTTTTTTCGTGTAGTTCATCGTTTTTTGAGATATTCCTTGTTTTTGGTTTCAGCTTTAAAAAACATAATTTTCTTATTCAGGAATTTGTCAACTCCTTTCCATACAAACAAAGGAACTTCAGTCACATAGCAACCAGGTTTTGACTATAATTTTAACCTATGGTGCTAACAAGGAAGCAAGTAATAAAATATTTTTGCTATTTCTTTCTGGATTAGATGAAGTAAATAGAATAATTTGTTGCAGAGATGTAGAGAAAGTCATGTGAATGGGACACATCATATTTTTTTTTATTCAGGGTGTCTCAAAACATATACTATTTTCGGTGTTGAATTTTTGGGTGGAATACAATACTTTCTCTATACACTGTGTACATAGTATGTGTAGAGAAAGTAAAAATCTAAAACGTCTTTTCTGTGTAAGAAAAATACAATAGATTGTGAGCTCTAATGCATGCATTGACGCATCAGGGGAAGCGTAAAATATTTCGGAGATGAAGACGTCTAGAGGTCAGGAAGACCCTGGGCCCCAAGCATTCCATTGCTACAGAGCTGCAATGCCTCAGGGTGCTGCCACATTCCACACTGATGTTACTCTGTAGTCAAATACCAGATCATTCTGTTGCGGAAGAGATGTCCAACGTGTCTTGCGTAAGAGCGTCATTATCCGGCTCGCCTTGAAATCGGTAGCAGCTTAGATAGATGTAATAAACCTTTAGACATGACTCTGGAAAAACATCTTCGCCTTGCGTGATTTTAAACAAATACCTGAATAAATGACAATTAACACACTCACACACACACGCATACACGCACTCACAAACACACACCACTCTCCGGATTAAAACTCTTCAAGATACATACCTACTACAATAAAACTTACTTTCAGGTTAAACAATATAAAAAAGAAAATCTGATGTGTTACAATCACATTTCTTTCTCTACATTATGCTAATCGAGATAAACATTAGCAAAAATTATCCTTATTACTTGGTCCCTTGTAATTAGATGGGAACAAATCTAATGTGTTCTATTCACATGATGTCCTCTAGCTGTTCGGCAAACAAACATTTTAATCAAAAGATTAATCTGCTATCTACATCATGCTAATCAAGATAAACATAAACAGAGTTAGTCTTATTACTAGCTACCTTGTAAGCAGAAGATTAATAAGAAAATGCACAATTTAAAGCGATTGTCTCGCCTTTAGAAGCTATTCGCTATGTGAACCGATTGAAATTCAAATTTTTTGCTTTCCAGGAGTAAAGTGGCTAAAATTGAAACTACTAATCTGTAATGTCTCGAAAACGGTTAACTCTACCAAAAAATATGTATAGCTTAAAATGTGTTTTTAATGAGATTTGTGTAGTAAATTTTTGTATATATCTTACGGTTTGCAAATTATACAAAAGTCATCCAGAATAAAGCAGTCTTCAGAGCTATTCCCAGAAAGTCCAAGATGTGCATTTCGTTTCTCATAAAACATCTTAAACTGGCGGTTATTTAATCAAAATCGTTAGAGCAATTTTTGAGAAAATCATAATGTTCGAAAAATGTTCCATGTAAACGGTAGTAGGAGGGGGATTTTCTTGAAAATCTTTGTGTCGCATCCTTGGAAATTACCGAACTTAAATACCATCTCTGTTACAAATTATTGTTAAAAAGCTTATTCCTATCAGTACTTCAAGCTAATAGAGATAAAATTAGCAGAAATTGTCTTATTACTTGCTTCCTTGTTAGCACAAGGGAAACAAGGGAGTACCAAAGACCAAAAAGACAGTCAGATCTTTTGAAAGCGGTTTGCTATGTGATTGAGATTCCTTTGTTTGTTTGTTTCCTTTGAGAAAACTATACTTAAATTATTTTAAATCTGAAATCAATAACAAGGAATATCTCAAAAACTGTATGTAACATAAATTTTATGTTTTAACGAGCTCTACATTTTGGTAAGTAAGTTTATCTCTCTCTCTCTCTCTTACAGTTTACCGTCTTCAGAGGCTATTCCCAGAAAATTTAAGATATACAGTTTATTTGTCATGTGAAATCTGTAATATAGGATATTTAAATCAAAGTCGTTAGAGCCATTTTTGAGAAAATCAAAATTATTAAAAACGTTTCCATGCAAAGCGTAGTTGGGGGTGTGGAAATTTTCTTAAAACTCTTTGTGTTGCATCTTTGGAAAATGCTTAACTTAAATACCAAGTTTGATATTTGACGGGCTTTTCACAGACACACACGGACAGTTTTCTAAAAATGTTTTTTTTTTTTTTTTGATTCAGGGTGTCTCAAAACATATATTTCCTATGCAATACCTTCTTTATACACGATATATAATAGTGTAGAGAAAGTAAAAACTACACCCAACGACAAGGAAAAACCATGAAAAGAATCGCGATCGACGAGGATCGAACCCACGACCTCCCGAATGCAGGCCACAAACAAAATCACTTGAGGTATCCCGCTCGGTATTAGGACAGCTTATACATTTTATTCTTTTCTGTTCTGTCACAACTCTTCTTTATATTGGAAGCAAATCTTCACCAGTGTACAAGTATAAGGAAGTATATATCCTGAAGCAAAATTTCATAGAGGAATGGATTTTACAGGAAGTGATAGCTGAAAGCATATAAGGAGTGGCCATTTCCGCTGGTATATAAAAGAAAAGCAGAAACTTTTTCTATTGGCTAGGATGATTTAGCTTGTGGGTCTTTGTGTCTGAAAAGAGTGAAGTGAGCAGAACAAAAACACATTAAGTATCGATACTTATCGAGGTGGATGACGTGTGCAGTCAGAGACAACAGAGTAGGTCAAGAACTGACGCGGGCGTGGCACAAAAGTGTGGCTGTACTTCATCTCAAGGTTTGTACACTTTCATATTAACTTCGAAACATATGCTAGGAATACCCTACTCCCATAATTAGTTTATCTTTTATACAACAAGTTTGATTTTTTGTCGGTCGATAGACACGTCTAGACGACTGGACCTGCTGCTTTAATGTGTGCACTTAAGTCATTTAAAGCAGAAGCTGTTGATGATATTTAAATACTCTAACTTCTTCTGTTCATTAATGACAAGACTATCTGAAATTAGAATACAATATACAAAACGATAAATTATGCTAGGCGACTGATTTTTACTTTCTCTAGTCCTGTATGTACGATATACATAGTGGATAGGGAAGGTATTGTATTGCACCCAAAAATTCGATACGAGATTTCACCAGTAATACATGTTTTAGGACCCCCTGGATCCAAAAAGAGCATTTTCAGAAAAAGGTAGTGTGTGTGTCTCAGTCTGTCTGCCTGTCTGTGTGACTGTGGACAGCAAAAGGCTGTTAAATACCAAACTTGTTATTTAAGTTTGATATCTTCCAAGGATGCGTCACGAAAATTTTAAAAAAAAAAAATCACCCCACCCCTAAAAAGATCGAAAGTTTTGTTTTTCTTAAAAATGGCTCTAATGATTTTGATTAAAAATGCCACATATTAAAAATATTTCCATCACAAATAAAATGTATATCTTGAATTTTCTGGGAATAGCTTCTGAAGACCTGTTTATTCTGGATGAATGTTGCTGAATTTTGTACAACTGGTAAAGCGTAAGAGATAGACAAGGACTTACTACACAAAAAAACGTAGATCTTGTTAAAATTCACAATTTATGTCATATACAATTTTTTCGAGGAATTTGCCGTTTTCAAGATATGCCTTGTTATTAGTTTCAGTTGTAAAGTACTTATACTTTTCTGAGGCAGGAAGTGTTCGTTTTTCTTTTGTTCTACTCCTGGCCAAGCAAAGAAGCGATTTGCAATGACAATCGCATAACGACAGCCTTTAAAACATTTGACTTTCACTTAAGCGTAGCGTACTCCTTTAGTTTCCTTCTATTTACAAGGAACTAAGTAACAACATTCTGCTAATATTTATCTTGATTAGCATGGTGTAGAAAGATCTTTTGTAAGAAGTTTGTTTGTAGAGCAGCTAGAGAAAGACATGTGAGTGTAAAACATCAGATTTTTATTACTTTCTCCGCACGTGCTATGATATAGTGTATGGAGAAGGTATTGCATTCCACCAAAAATGATACCGAGATTTTACTGGAAATACACGTTTTAGGGTCCCCTATATCCAAGAAAAGCGTTTTTAGAAAAAGTTCCGTGTGGTAATATGTCCGTATGTCTGTGAACACGATAACTCAAAAACGAAAAGTCGGTAACAAATTAAACGTGATATTTAAGTTTAGTATCTTCCAAGGATGTGACACGATGATTTTGAATAAAAAACATCCCCCCACCCCAAACTACACTTTACATGGAAAAATTTTCGAACATTTTTGATTTGTTTTTAAAAAATGACTCTAACGATTATGATTAACATACGTGTATTGAAGATATTTAAATGACAAATAAAATGTTTATTTTAAATTTTCTGGGAATAGCCTCTGAGGACCTCTTTATAACTGTTAAATCGTAACAGATACACAAAAATGTAGATATCGTTAAAACACACAATTTATACCATGTACAATTGTTTCGTGAAATTGACCATTTCCGAGTCATTTCTTTTTATTGGTTTCAGTTTTAAAATACTTAAAAAACTTTCCTCATATGAAAATTTGTTAACTCATGGTCATGCAAACAAAGGGATTCATCACATGGCAACCGGCTTTTAAAAGATTTGATTATTGCTTTAACCTAGTGTATTCAGTAATTTCCCTTGTACTTCAAGAAGGCAAATAATAAAATAATTTCGATTAATGTTTATCTGGATTTGCATGAAATAGAGAGAAGAAATAGCTTTTCAACAATAATTTGTAGAGAAAGTCATGTGAATTGACACCAGATTTGTTTCTCTGTTATTTACTTATAGCCGCGAAAATGTTATATTCTTTCCGGAAGTTTAATATTGATATTTCACCAGAAATTCATGTTTTGAGATCGCTGAATAAAATCTGTCGTGTTAGTGAGTATGTGTGACTGTAAGCAGCATTCGCAAAAGACGAAAGTGGATGACTATCAAACTTGGTGTTTAAATTCACAATCTTCCAGAGGAGCGAGTCCCAAGGGTTTTAAGAAAATCTCCCCACCCCAAACTCACGTCACGTGGACTTTTTTCGTCACTCTTTGTTTTACTTCTTTTTTCTCGGAGTTCAAAGCCAGCATAAATTGAGATCTGACTCTATTATTCCTATTGTATTATTCTTACATCTGCAAGAAATATGTAAATGTGTATTCGAAGCTGCTTGATGACAAAGAGGTTATCAGAAGAATCGGCAGTAGCAATAATAGCTTGTAGAAAAGTGACAAGAGACACTTATTTGATTGTAACACTTCAATTCTTTTTTAATGAAGTCAAATCCAATAAGGCATGGGTATTCATCGGACTGTATCGTTTGCTCACTGTAAACATACATTTTTACTTTCTCTAGACGTACTATGTACATAGTGTATAGAGAAGATATTGCATTCCACCTAAAAATTAGATACCGAGATTTCACCGGAAATATATGTTTTGGGTCCCCTTGAATCCAAAAAAAAATTAGAAAAAGGTCCGTGTGTGACTGGATAGCATAGCTGAATAACGAAAAGACCGTTGAATACCAACCTTGGTATTTAAGTTTGTTATCTTCCAAGGATGCAACACGAAGATTTTCAAGAAAACCCCCAACTACCCTTTACATTGAACTTCTTTCGAAAATTTTGATTTTCTGAAAAATGGTTATAACGGTTTTGATTAAAATGTATATTAAATATATTTATCTGATATATGTAGAGCACGTTAACACACACAATTTATGTTAAATACATTTTTTCGTGAAGTTGATCGTTTTTGAGATATTCCTTGTCTTTGGTTTCAGCTTTGAAAAACCCATACTTTTCTCATACAGGAAGTTGTCAACTCCTATTCATGCAAACAAAGGAACTTCATTCACACAGCAACCAGCTTTTGACTATCACTTTAACGTATGGTACTCCCTTATTTCGCTTCTACTTACAAGGAAGCAAGTAATAAGACTATTTCTGCTAATTTTTTCTCGATTAGCATTGAGTAAATAGAAGCACAAGCTTTTTAACAATAATTTGTTGCAGAGATGTAGAGAAAATAATGTGAATGGAACACATGAGTTTTTTTAAGTTTAAAGTCTTTAACCTGGTTGGTCATATCGAACGATGAATGAAATCGGTGAAATAATTCTCAAATGGTCTTGGAGTCCATGGAGCTTAAAGCTATTTGACATTCGTCTTCTCAGGATAAGGGAAAACCCCGCAAGAAAAACCTTATCCGGGTAATTCACCTCAAGGAGATTCGATCTCGCGACATCATGAATGTGAGGTAGACACTTTTCACTTAATAAGGGAACCGTTTCGTGTCCTAGTTATACAATTCAAGGTAAGCAATAGATTGTGCACAAGCATGTGAGAAGCTCTTAAGTTGATATTTTACATAAAACAGCAAAAAAGTAGCAAATGGCTTGGGATTAGATATCCCATGATAGACCCCTATCTACACGCACTTAGCACTGCCCGATAGAGGACTCCACTGTGGAGCAAATTAAAGACAAGTGACTCACGTTACCATGTGGGAAAGTTTCCTGAAGCAGAACAAGAATATGAAACCCTGAGAAAATTTACTTCGCCGTTTGTTCTTTTCATTCACTTTGCGCTCCCAAGACCTGTTCGTCATCTACGTTAATTCATCACCTTGCTAGTTTGGGAAAATAATGGGGTACATGCGCTGGTGTTTTCATTTAGTTTCTTAGCCTTAATCCCAGGCACTACTTCTAGCAAAACTCAAATATAGCGCTTTCTTCTGTTACTTCTAATATTCTAGGTCGTTTTGTACTATTATGAAGCTTTCAGTTTGTCTAGCAAAACCCGCTGATAACTTGTGCTGTCTGCAGTCTATTTTCTGTCTTTATTTCTTTTCCTGACATACCATAAATATCTACTAATATCACAAACAGAGAGTGTATGTGTTTTGTGCGTGTGTGGGAGGGTGGGTTTCATAAAAACATATTCTGATTTCGATATTCATCATTGAAAAGCCCTAAACACCTTCTAATATAATTTTATAAATGACTAAAAGATTAAAAAGGAATTTATAGTCTTATTGAATACGAGCACATTGTAGTTATAAAAGAACATGCTTGCGAAGAAGGCAACTCAAGTTTCCTAGTTTTTGTTTCAGTTCTCCCATACATTAATAGTTTTCTCAAATGGAAAGTCTTTATTCGTTTTTCTTTCTGCAGGTTAAGCCAAGAGAACATAATTTCAAAATCTCACATTCCAACCAGCTCTTTGAAGGTTTGATTAGCACTTAAGCTTACTGTATTCCCTTACTCCCGTGGTACTTACGAATAAGGCAACGTGCAATAAAGTATGTCTGTGGATATTGTCTCCCTTAATGTGAAACATATAGAAGAATAAACTTTTTGCTGAAGAATGGATAGAGAAATGCATGTGAATGTACCACATCATAAGCTTTTTTAGTTGTTTCTTGATCATCACTCGCTACGTTGTTCAGCATCTCTAAATGTGTACCTTTGCTTTTCATTATAACATAAAGGAAATCACGTGTTCATTGAAACAAATGTGCAAAAAGCAGAGGAGGAAGTGCAAATTGGTTTCAATGACAGATTCTGTTGCGAATGTTGTGGCAGTTAACCTTAAGCAAGATCAACACACATCTTTTTACTATCAACAATATTCATTTTAAAATGTTGGTTTATTTGTTTTTTCACACAAGCGTGTGACAGGAGTTGGATAGGTAAAGTCAGACTGAAAAACTCAATGTCATAGCTGGGATTTGAACAATGGAGCTCCCGGTCTATAGCCGATTGCTCTTCCACTGAGCTACCATGGCAACAGGCCGGCATAGCATTTCATTTCTCACCAATTTCCATTGACCATAATAGTTGGGTATACTATGAATCCTGGGAGGTAAAGTACTTACAACATTGTAAGTCGCCATTGCGGTTGTCATCTCAAAATAATTTGAGATCACTTTGTGGTTTACCGAGAAACATGCGAGTCAGTTGTAAACTCCTAGCCCTGCATAGAAACGGTTTCAACCACATGTCAACAATCTTTTAAGAGATTTTACGTTCGTTTTAGCCTAGTGTATTCCATATTTTCCTCCTACTTACAAGGAAGCAAGTAATTAAGAAAATTTCTGCTAATGTTTATCTCGATTATCATAAAGTAGATAGAAGAAAATGCGTTTTAACAATAATTTGTTACAGCAATGTAGAGAAAGTCACGTGAATGGAACATATCAGTTTTTATTACAACAATGAATGTAGACAATACAAATTGATATTTAAATAACCATGCAATCTAGCATTTGCTGCATGGAAAATATCGCTATAATAACTTGTGGATTTTCTAAATTTCACAGGTGCATGAGCGTGTTATAAAATATTGATGTCAGACTGCAATTTTTTCGAACAAGGTGTCGACAGTATGTTTACTTTCTGAAAAAAATGTGGCAAGATAGGAAACTTGAAGCGTTGCCCGGCTTGTGCCATGAGGTTATCCAACAAAACTGTTGCGGGCACAAACCTCTCAGGGTCGGGTTACTGCCGTGCCGCTGTCTGCTCTTGGGAATCGGCGGTACCGTGGGTTCAAACCCGTCCCTCATTCTCATACCAATACCAGCATCTTCAACCGCGAACGTGCCAGTTGACAGGAACCAACCACTTGTATTACGCATGCAAAAAGCACTATACTACACCACCTAGCTCTGAAACGGTTACATTATTATTATTATTATTATTATTATTATTATTATTATTATTATTATTATTTTAAGTTTAACGTCCTTTAACCTGGTTGGTCATATCGGACAATGAATGAAATTAATGAAATGATGCTTAAATGATCTCGGGGACCTTGGAGCTTAAAGTTACTCGACATTTGTCTTCTCAGAATAAGGGAAAACCTCGAAAAAAACCTTATCCGGGTAACTCACCCTTCTACTTTCAAGGAAACAGCTAATAAGATCCTTTCTGCCAATTGGGTATTTTCCTGAAAATTCGTCGTATCTTTGGAGGACGCTGAACTTAATACCAGATTTGGTATTTATCAACTTGTTTAATCACGTTGTTTACAAATATACACGCATGGAGTTTTTCTAAAATTGCTTATTTTGGATTTAGGGAGCCTCAAAACATTTCCAGAGAAACCTCAACATCGGATTTTTGGATTAGAATACTTTCCCCACTTATACGTAGTAGAGAAAGTAAAACTAGACCACGTGAAAGATTATTTGAAGTTGAGAGAGTTTTTTGAAAAAACGACCCTAACTACACTTGTCATTCATTGTGTGTGAACTAAATGCTTACATAACAACCTCGCATCGCATGACGTGCGTATACCGCAGGCGAGATTTCTGCGAGGTATCGAGTAATGATAAAGTAACGGTGCCTATATGTGGGTCGGCTGGGTCATCCCGTCTTATGTAACACTTGCAGCGGTCTCATGGGACACTTTCCGATCCACTGCCACGTGGTGATGATGATCGAGAAGGATGGTATATCTTAATGTAGTCACAGATGAAGAGATGTCTACCGCCTCTAGCATATCCAGCCAGGTCGTCAGGTTATAATTACACTAAACGTGTTGTATTTCTGTGTTTTCCATTATTTATTCTTACACCATTTTAAGGGGAGTCGAAGTGCCCTATCTTGCCAATGTTAAAATTTGATCCATTATCTAAGCAACTATTTAAGACAATGAGCTAATTTTTTACTTTCTCTTCACGTACTATGCACATAGTGTATAGAGAAGGTATTGTATTCCACCCAAAAATTTGATACCAAGATTTCATCGGAAATACATGTTTTAGGTCCTCCCGAATCCAGAAAAAAGCGTTTTTGGCAAAAGGTCCGTGTGTGTGTGTGTGTGTGTGTGCGTGTCTGTGGACAGCGTAGCTCAAAAACGAAAAGACCGTTAAAACCAAACTTGGTATTTAGGTTAGTTCTTCCTAAGATGCGACTCGAATATTTTCAAGAATATCCCCCCACCACAAACTACCCTTTACATGGAAAAAAGTTTGAAAATGTGGTTTTCTCTAACGATTTTGATTAAAATAGCGTATATTAAAGATATCTATACCTCAAATAAACTGTATATTTTGAATTTTTTGGAAATAGCCTCTGAAGGCCTGTTTATTCTGGATGACTTTTGCAAAATTTTGTATAACGGTTAAACCGTAAGAGATAGACAAAAATTTACTACACAAAAATATAGATCTCGTTAAAACACATAATTTTTCTATACATTTTTATGTAGAGTTGGTCGTTTCTAATGTATTCCTTGTTATTGGTTTCAATTTTAAACTTCTTCGTTTCATCTCTGTTGTTTTACTGCAGGCCATGCAAAGCCAACCGAACTTCATTTGTTTGAAATAGGGCCAGTTTTTAAAAGATTTTGCCTAGTGCTTCCCCTTATGTTACTTCTACTTGCACGGAAGCAAGAATTAGACAATTTCTGTTAATGTTTACCTTGATCAGCATGTCTTAGATAAGAGAATAATCTTATGTATGGAAAGTTGTTTATGTAGCAACTAGAGAAAGTTATGTGAATGGAACACATCAGATTTTTAACAACTTGTACTTTTCTCAAACGGGAAGTGACTTTTCGTTTCATCTCTCTTGTTTCAATGCAGGTCATGCAAAGCGAACCGAACTTCATTTGTTTCAAATAGGGCCAGCTGTTAAAAGATTTGACTATCGATTTAGCCTAATGCTTTCCCTAATGTCACTTTTTTTTTTTGCAATATAATTTATTTTGGGTCGCTTTAACAGCATGGTCATATCGCGACCTTACAAATTGTACATAAAATAGTTATTTACACATTGGTAAAATACCAAATGATTACATTTATACTTTACAATAATTCAAAAAGTTTACACTGTCTTATAAATATTATGTCACTTCTACTTGCACGGAAGCAAGAATTAGACACTTTCTGTTAATGTTTACCTTAATTAGCATGTCGCAGATAAAAGAATCGTCTTTTAACTGTCTCCGTGGTGGAGTGGTCAGCGAGCTGACTTCTCACTCGGAGGTCCCGGGTTCAATTCCCGGCTGGTGCGGGGAATATTTCTTTAGCGAGAATTATTCCCTATCCCCCACAGAGTCTGGAAGTGTATATGTGGGAGTGAATGTGTTTGAGGAAAAATAGAAAATTATTTAAACCAAACGTAAAAGAACCTACAAGTTGTTTCAAGTGCAAAGCCCCCGATATGACCTTAAATGTTAAAGGGGGGTATATAAATGAAACAATAAAAAAAAATCTTTTGGAAGGAAAGCTGTTTATTTAGCAACTACAGAAAGCCATGTGAATGGAACACATCAGTTTTTTTTTTTGTTTTTTTTCTTTCTAAAATGCTTCTTTCAATGGGTCTCAAAAAATATTTCCGGTAAAACCTCGACATAGAAATACTACCCCTACATAGTAGGGAAAATAAAATGGACAGATACCTTTTAGTGCAGATCTTCAACGCTATCGGTTACCTTAAGAAGTTACGCAAGTGTAACATTTCTCCACAGAAGTTACGCAGACACATCTGTGATATCCTTAAGAAGCGAACGGAAGTATGGTACAAGTCATATCCAGGGTACGCGATGATGCATGAAAGGTACTTGTGCATTGGATTTGAGTTAATGCCAGCAACAGGTGTATTATACAGAGGTCGCTTCTCACGCGAAAAAACAGGCAAGCGTGTCGAGGAAACAGGAAGAGGTCGTTAGCGGCCGGAACTAAGGGGTCAGCCATCTTGCACCTGCACCCGGTTCGAATCCCCTCTCTGAGACGGCCCCACAAATTAATTAATGCATGGGAGGTAAGTACTGACGCCGGCACGTGTCTTAGAAGTCCAACTCTTGGACATTGTTCTGCTTATAATTACCTTCAACACGTTCTAAAAGAAGATATATTATTATGTCGAGCACAAAACTTCTCAGAAAAACCTGTCGTTCTCCGTGGTGTAATGGTTATCATGCTAGCTTCATATACCCAAGGTCGCGGGTTCAAACCCGGCGGAGGACGATGGTTTATTTCGGGCGTAAAAATCCTCCGTGGCTTCCTTCGGAAGGGAAGTAAAGCTGTCGGTCCCGTGTCGTAGATTTACGACACGTAAAAGAGCCTCAAGCCTGCTAGAGAGGCCTCAATTAGTCGGTCTTTCAGGCCCAATATAGAATGGGACACTGAGAACCACAACAGTTAAGGAGCGTCCATAAATAAAACTCCATGTGCATTTTTTTTTTTTTACAGAAAAACCTAATGTACATTTACACAGCTTTAACTACCTGTTACAAATTAAATTAATACCTCACAATAAGAATTCATTAAAAAAAATTCTTCACAGACACATACCCACATAAAGCTTTTTCTAAAAAAAATGTTTTTCTGACTCAGGGAACCTCAAAACATCTCAACATCACATTTTTGGGTGCAATACAATATCTTCTCTATACACTATGTACATTGTGAATGCGGGCTAGAGAAAGTAAAAATACCAGTGTTGTTTATATCTCTGTGAACAGCATAACTCAAAAACGAAAAATTGTTTAAAAACCAAACTTGGTATTAAGTTTAACATATTTCAAAGATGCAACAGGAAGTTCAAGAAAATCCCCCCAAACTACTCTTTATATGCAACATTTTTCGAAAATTATTTCTTTTCAAAAATGCTTTAACTGTGTTCATTAAAGTACACAGTTTATGTCAATACATTTTTTGTGGGATTAAGCATTTCTGATATATTACTTGTTATTGGTTTGAATTTTCAAATTGACTCAAATGGTAGCTCGCTACTTCTCTCTTTCTCTCTCTCTCTCTCTCTCTCTCTCTATCATGCAGACAGTACAGAATTTAAACGGGATCACATAGCTATCCGGCCTTAAAACATTTGACTATTGCTTAAGCCTGCTATATTACCTTAGTTCTCATTGTATCTACAAAGATAAAAAATATAGGCTATGTGTGAATACTAATTTTGTTTTTATTGCTGCTAGTTTCAAATTGATTAAGTTTACGATGAAGGTTCAGAACGTTAATATATCCGTTCCAAATGATATTATGTTAAATGAAGCAAAAGAAGATTTGCGGCTTTATTACCGTGGACTTCACGGAAATTATACGAAAACGAGTTTCAGCAATTTAAGGTTTGGCAGATACGAAGAAATGCTCAGGGCATTAATGATCAAAAGATCGTGAGTTTTAATCTCGCTTAGGGTGAATTGCCCGGATAAGTTTTTTTTTTTCCTAGGTTTTCCCTTATCTTGAGAAGACGGATGTCGAGTAACTTTAAGCTCCGAGATCATTTGAGCATCATTTCACCGATTTCATTCATCGTCCGATATGACCAACCAGCTTCACCCTTTGTTGCCTGTCGGCTCTTGTTTTAAACGTAACTATACAAATAGGGTTGTACTCTAGAATTAATTTTATGTTATACTAACCGTCAACCATAAACCACAAGTAATCAAGACTGTTTTATATTGTAAAAATATATAAAAAATTTGCCCTAAAATTGCAGTAATTTTTTAAATAAATAAAAGAGCAGAACCTTTATAACTAGAGTCCATTAGCTTCCAAGTATCACACCGATTATTTTAATTGGGCTCTCCCCGTCCTTTACCACAATCACTGGGATTTGAACTGGCAACATTTGGCTTTGAATGGATGGTTAGTCCAATTACCTATCACCTAACACTCATGGCCATTTGAATCGCTTTTTTGGAAGTGCCCTTGACAGGATTATGAAAACCGGTTTAGAAGAATTTAAGCTTTTAATTGGGAAGAAAAAAATTAATAAAGGATCTACACTTATTTTCATTTCTATTTTCTCTATTATTTTATATAATAATTTATGGGCATATTCCCTTATAGTTTTACTAGAACCAGTTTTAAACTTGAATTAAAGGTCAAACGGCATATATAGTATACTAATGCAGGCAACTAAGGGTTAAAAGACGTTAAGCTACAAAAAGAAAAAAAGAAAAAACGTTTGTATGTTATCGTCTTCTGCGTTTAGTAAAGTGAACCATGGTTTTCTATATTCTTTATGGCAGTGACCAAAATGTCAGTCTTCACCCTCTCTGGAGGAGAGGCTCCACTGTGGTTCCTGGCGTCTGGAAGGGTGTGCTAGGGTGGTTTTGAAGAGCAAGTGCTACGTCGAGTGAGATAAGGCAGGAGTCGTCTGACTTTAAGTGGCACAGGCTTTGTCTGCTGCTCTTATACAGGAACTTGAATTATTCTCCACACAGCTATAGCATCGAACAGTTCTCGATCTTGACAACTGAAAGCGGCGGTTTGTCGCTATGAGGGTGAGTTTCTTAACTTATTTTTATCAAAAACTGTTAGAACATGCATATTTAGAAAAAAGTTCGTTTATGTGTGCGTCTGTGGGCAGCATAGCTCAAAAACTAAAAGTCCATTAAATACCAAACTTAATATTTAAGTTCAGTATCTTCCACTGATGCGACACGAAGATTTTCAAGAAAATCCCCCCACTCCAACTACCCTTTACATGGAAAAAAATTGATTTTCTCAAAAAAACTATTCTTATTAAAATACCGTATATTAAAGACGTTTACAGGACAAATAAAATGTAAATGTTGAATTTTCTGGGAGTAGCCCCTGAAGACCTGTTCATTGTAGATGAATTTTGCTAGAGTTTGCATAATTAGTAAACCGTAAGAGATAGACAAAAACTTACTACACAAAAATGTAGATGACGTTAAAACACAGAATTTATATATAATATATATATATATATATATATATATAAATTATATATTTTTTACACAGAGTTGACCACTTTTATATATTCCTTGTCATTGATTTCCATTTTAAAATCCTTTAAAACCTTTCACATGCTGGAGTTTGTCAACTCCTGGCAATGCAAAGAAACGATTTCATCAATACGGCAACCAGCTTTTATAAGATTTGACTATCGTTTTAGCCTCGTGTATTCCATTATTTCCCTTTGCTTACGATAAAGCATTTCTGCTAATGCTATCTCGATTAGCATGAAGTAGAGCTTTTAAACAATAATAAATAGTTACAGAGATGTAGAGAAAGTTATGTGAATGGAAATATTAAAATTTTCAGCCTATTTCGCATATCAAAGTATGGTTTACAGGTAATAAAGAATGACAATAAAAAATCTGATATTTTCATTTCACATGACTTTCTCTACATCTCTGCAACAAATTACTGTTAAAAAGCTTGTTCTTCTACTTCTTCATGGTAATCGAGAAAAAATTAGCAGAAAAAGTCTTATTACTTGCTTCCTTTAAGAAGAAGCGAAATAAGGGAGTACCATAGGTTAAAATGATACTCAAAAGCTGGTTGCTATGTGATTGAAGCTCCTTTGTCTGTATGGACAGGAGTTCACAAAGTCCTGTGTCAGAAAAGTATAAGTTTTTTAAAGCTGAAACCAAAAACAAGGAATATCTCAAAAACAATCAACTCCACGAAAAAAATGCATATAACATAAATTGTGTGTTTTAAAGTACTCTACATATTTTGTGCGGTAAGTTTTTCTCCATCTCTTACGGTTTAGCAGTTATGTAACATTCCGTAAAATTCATCCAGAATAAAATAGCTTCCAGAGGATATTTCCAGATAATTCAAGATATACATTTTATTTGTCAGGTAAATATCTTTAATATATGATATTTTAATTACAATCGTTACAGCCATTTTTGAGAAAATCAAAATTTTCGAAAAAGTTCCATGTAAAGAGTAGTTTGGGGTGGGGGAAATTTTCTCAAAATCTTCATGTCGCATCCCTGGAAGATATTAAACTTAAATACCAAGTTTGGTATTTTACCGACTTTTTTTATGAGTTATCGTGCTCACAGACACAGGGACCTTTTTGTGAAAATGCTTTTTTTGGATACAGGTGACCCTAAAAAACATATTTCCGGTGAAATCTCGGTATCGAATTTTTGGGTGGAGTACAATACCTTCTCTATACACTATGTACGTAGTACGTGTAGAGAAAGTAAAAAGAAGAAACTATTATGAGCGCTTCGCGCAGTATCGCGTTTGCGAAAATTCACCATATCTAATAATTTGGCGGGCGTTATACTTCCCGTTCAATAAAGAGGCATGAATGGAAACCAAAGACTGGAAGCACTGCACCAGCTCCTACAAGGGCGGTAAAGACTAGACATCTGTAAAGTATTATACTCGTGTTTCCGGAACGGTGCTTGCTTAGTTTAGTCCATGGCGTCCTGTGTGACGTAATGTCTAGCAAAATGCACGCACTGGAAGTAAATAAACACAGAACCGCAAATAAGGTAAGACCGGAACTTGCCCTCCACTTTGACGCCCTTCCTCCGCCTTTTCTGAAAACATGTTCACTCTTGGAAACGTCAAGATACACATCTGTATTATCTATCTGTACAACCATTGCTGTTCTAATATGTTTACTTTCTCTACACGTACTATGTACATGGTTTATAGAGAAGTATTGTACTCCACCCAAAAATTCGATACCGAGATTTCACCGGGAATGCTTTGGGTCCTCCTAAATTAAAAAAAAATTGGAAAAAGGTACGTGTGTGTATTTAAATTTGGTATCTTCCAAGGATGCGACACGAAGATTTTCAAGAAAATCCCCCTACCCCCATCTACCCTTTACATAGAACAATTTTCAAAAATTTTGATTTTCTAAAAATGGCTCAAACGATTTTGATTAAAATATCTTATATTTAAGATGTTTACGTGATTAATAAAATGTACCTCTTGAATTTTCTGGGAATAGACTCTTAAGACCTCCTTATTCTGGATGATTTTTATTGAATTTTTCATATGTGTTAAGAGATAGACAAAAGCTTATTACACAAAAAAGTAGACCTGGATAAAACACACAATTTATGTGATACACATTTTTTTTCGTGGAGTTGGCCGTTTTCGAGATATTCCTTGATATTGATTTCAGTTTTAAAATGCTTAAACTTTTCTCATACGGGAACATGTCATCTCCTGGCCACGCAAAGAAACGGATTTCAATCCCATGGCAACCATATTTTAAAACACTTAACTATCGGTTTAGCCTAGCGTATTCCCTCATTTCCGTTCCACTTACGAGGAACTAAATAATAAGACCGTTTATACTAATGTTTTAGCATGAAACAGAAGAATAAGCTTACTAACAATAATTTGTTACAGAGATGTAGAGAAAGTTATGTGAATGGAACACATGAGATTTTTTTTCGTTGACGGCTTATCCTCCCCTGACACCCCCGTAGGACTTACAAGCGCATGCATAGAAGTCAGAGGCCTGTCAGGGAGCCAACGGCACGAAACCACAGAATGCAGAATCTGTAACGAAATCTGTACTCATACGTGTGAATAAGGATCATTTCGAAAATAACACGCCAATTTTGATAGTGTGTCACCAACTCAAAGCCTCGTTTTTCTCGAAGATATAGACTATAACATATTTCCAAGCATTTTAAAAATTGAGCAGGATAGTTTTGTCCATCTTACCAAGTTTTAATGATTTGCAACACAAAGGAGTAAAGCAAGTTTAAAATCATCACCACTGAATTATTGAACCGGGTTCGCATATATTGTTTGCACTCATATACCTCTAGTAAGTAAGGAAATTATTGTACTCCAACCAAAAAAGTCGAAATTTTGCCGACTTAAATATGTTTTGAAACATGTATAAAATATAGGTTTTGGAGCTCCTAAACCCCTCCCCAAATCATTTTAAGGGGGAAAAAGGTTTTTGTGCGGTTTGTGTGTGAACAGCATAATTCAAAAACGACATTATAGTAAATTTAGTACCTTTTAAGGAATGCAGCACGAAGATTTTCAAGAGAATTCCCCACCCTAAACTATTCTTTACATGGAGCATTTTTGGAACTATTTATTTTTCTGGAAATGACTGACGATTTTGCTTAAAATGCGATATATTAAATATTTACATGACAAATAGCACGTGCATCTTACATTTTATGGGAATAGCTTGTGAAGTACTCTTCATTCCGGTGGAAATGTATACAGTGTTGCATAATTGGTAAACGTTAAGCGGTAGATGAAATCCTAACACAGATCAAATGTAGATCTGTTTAAAAAACACACTTTATTCCAAATAACCCTTTTATTTTATTTATTAAGATTATTAGAGCCGTATTATATAACATCGAAAATTTTGAAGAATATTCCATGGTAGTTTGGGGGGGGGGCATTTCCCTGAAAATCTTCGTGTTGCACCTGTGGAACTTAAATACTACGTTTGATATTTAACGGAGTCGGTTTTTGAAGTTGTCCATAGACACGCAAAACACACACACACACAGATGTTTTTCTAAAAATGCATTTACAGGGGTTCTCTAAACGTGTATATCCGGTGAAATCTCGTCAATTTTTTTTTAATACAATACCTTCTCTAACAACTTTTTACATTGTACATGCCTGCTAGAGAAAGTAAAAATGCGTTAACATGGACCTTAACCATCTTTTCATGAGATTATAGGCAGCATAACTAGGTTCAAGTTTTAATGATTCGTAAATAGTTGCAATTATTTCCAATGATCTTTTAAAGAAACTAAAAAATTGTCTTTTAAAATTCCAGGTCTAGATATATATATATATATATATATATATATATATATATATATATATATAACATACAGGACAAAGTAGGGTTTTGATTGGAGAAAAAAGGCTATTGACTAGCTTCTCTTAAATATCCTGATGCTAATACCTTCAAGCAAAGCTTCAGTATTTAATTCGAAACGAACCATTTGTATGCAAATGTTACCTTGAGTGGAGAGACAACTTAAATCAAGAAAGACAGTGCTAGAGCGAAAGGGAAGATGGCAAAGTAAACCGGTCGTGAAGATTGTCGCTTTGCAGTCGTGAAGAAGAATTAAAAGGTCACAGCACATCTTCTGCACGATCTGCCTGCCACACGGAGGTCAAACTATCAAATGGTTCTGTCCCAATGTGCGGCCTTTCCAAAGAAAGAGAAACCCTCCTCTAATGTGACATTTTGGCACACGGCAGCGTCCCAGAATTTTAGATAAATGAAAACATAAAAGAGTAGCACACGCCTGGTCCCGTGGTTCAATCGGTAGAACATCTTGTTTAGTGTTAACGCCCGCCTTTACTACTATGGCACCGCAGGCGAGTTCGATTCCATGCTATGGGATGAACATTTCTCAAGATTATTCGATAGTCTCCCCAAAGTCTAGAAGTATGAATAAGAATGTATCGATAGGCATTAAGGTAAACCGAAAGCCGATAATTACCATTGCAATTAAAGGAGGATAAATGGAGGGAAAAAAATTAAGTAGAGCCTGTATTTAGAATTATCATGATTTATGTGAAAATGGTTCCATTAGGCGTAACTATTTAATGTACTTTTCGTACGTAAACAAAAGCTGACACGGAAAATAACACCTAGGCTAGCCAAGATATTATAAGCATTTTTCATGAGACATAAACAAACAACCACTTTCAAATGGGATGAGGTTTGTCCTTGAGCGCCACCAGGCCGGCAGCCAATGAGTGCTGCTGTGCTGACATATTGCATTCCTACTTAACTGGGGAGTAACGCGTTAAGACAAAATATTTACATTTTGCACAAAATAATTCACGAGGAAAATGGGGAGTAATGTTCGTAGCAGAACTGTAAAAACCACCAATTTTTAGCTCAAATAGTTTTCACAATACACATGAATAAACGTTATATCGCCGGGCAGATTTGCATGCGAGTGAGAGGGAAATATGAAAAGAGTGGGGATAGCGACCTGGCAATTCAGAGCATCTCGTTAGCTGCAGAGTAGAACTCATCCCATTTGAAAAACATTATAAATGTATTCCTAACTACACTGCTCCACCAAAGCAGTTACCAAACCGAAGAACTTCAGATTTTCTGGGGGCGCACATATAACTTATTTAAAAAAAGAAATATGATTTAATAAACAGAAAATTTATTATTATTATTATTATTATTGTTGTTGTGTTGTACTACCACTACTACTACTACTACTACTACTACTACTACTACTACTACTACTACTACTAAATTTTTCTATTATTACATACGCATTTGCTAAGCAGATAATGTGTATTATTTTTATTAATAATAATATTACTATTTTACTTACTGTTATTACATACGTATTTGGATGCATTTTTACTTTCTCTACTCGTACTATGTTCATAGTGTGAAGGTATTGTAATGTACCCAAAAATTCGATACTCAGATTTCACCGGAAATACATGTTTTGGGTCCCCCTGAATCCTAAAAAAGCAGTTTTAGAAAAAGTCCGTGTGTGCGTGTCTGTGGATAGCATAGCTCAAAAACGAAAACACCGTAAAGGATGCGACACGAAGACTTTCAAGAAAATCCCCCCACCTCCAACTACCCTTTAAATGAAATTTTTTCAAATTTTTTTATTTTCTCAAAAATTGCTCTAACGATTTTGATTAAAATATCATATATTAAATATATTTACCTGACAAATAATATGTATATCTTGAATTTTCTGGGAATAACCTGCCAAACCGTAAGAGATGGACAAAAACTTACCACACAAGAAACGTAGCGCACGTTAAAACACATAATTTATGTTATGTACCTTTTTATTGTGGAGTTGATCGTTTTTGAGATATTCCTTGTTATTGGTTTCAGCTTTAAAAATCATACTTTTCTGATACAGGAATTTGTCAACTTGTATCCATACAAACAAAGGAACTTCAGTCATATAGCAACCAACTTTTGACTATCACTTTAACCTATATAAATAATTAAGATGTAAATGGGCTTTAACCACTTGAATAAGTTAACAGCTTTTATTCTATCAACTCATCTTCTTAATTACATTAATTTATTCAATTATAGCATTAACAGTGATATACCTCTAATTTAGTTTAAACTAAATAAGGATAATTATTATTTCTCTTCTACTTACAAGGAAGACTATTTCTGCTAATTTCGATTAGCATGAAGTAAGTAGAAGCATAAGCTTTCTGACAATAATTTGTTGCAGAGATGTAGAGAAAGTCATGTGAAATTGTCAGATTTTTCTTGCAGTAATATATAGCATGAATCCTTAAAACTACGCTAGAAATGCTAACGCTTCGTATCAATACCTCGTAAAATTGCCCCCCTCCCCCCCCCACGCACACACATACACACACACACCAACTTTTAATTTCAAATGTTTCTTTGTTTCACTTTTATATTTTATATGTTGATGTTTTATTTACAGCTGCATTATAATAACACAAGGATGCTTACTAAGCAATCAAATCATATAGGGTCTTAAAATTATTTAGAGTGCTGAAGCCGAACATGAGTATCTCTTCTTCTTCCTCACCTTTCCCTTCTTTCTGCGTCCGGCCAACTATTAATTTTCTGTACGTTGTCGGTCCTGTGACAATTTCTTCACTGCATGTAGTTTTATTCCAAACTTTCTTGCAACCACGTTGACATATTGCTCCCATCCTTTCTGAGGTCTTTCTCGTCGTTTTCCTTCTTTTCTTGCTTTAAAACTTGTTTTCTTTCATATTGTGTATTCATTCTAATCATGTGCCCGTATCATTTCAAATTTGTATTCTCTATTAATGTATTTATTGCTGTATATCTTCTAGTCTTACAATTTAAGTGTTTTCAAATACTGCATGTGATGTTACTATTATTCTTTCATATTTATCTAACATTACCTAAGTTTCTAATCCTTAGAGACTGCTAATAGTTTCTAAAATCCACACATTTGTATATTTGCATTGTTACCTTTGTTGATACATATTCCTTTCTTTTACATCATACTATTTTAGAATGAAATATTCCATTTCCTTTAGAACTGTGTTGATAATTTCATTCTTCCTCGTCAGGAGCTGTACCTTGATATAAATTACAGTCACAAATTGAATTTGGAGCCCCTCGCATCGTGAGCGGCGAGTGTGACTTTCTCTTTTGCTCCAATTAATATTGTTCATGCACAACAATTCCCTGCCAGCACTGAACACAATGTGCCTTTGTCTCAAGTCAACCTACACACTCGATCCAACAAGCCCCGGTTGAAATCTCGTGAGCTACATCGGCAGCTCTTTATCCCTCCACCAGAACGGAAGACTGCTTATTCATCAATAGGGTACAGGCTCTGATGGCATGTAATTTTTACTTTCTCTTCACGTACTATGTACCTATATAGTGTATAGAGAAGGTACCTATTGCATTCCACCAAAAAATTCGATACCGAGATTTCACTGGAAATACACGTTTTAGGGTCCCCTGTATCAAAAAAAAAGTATTTTCAGAGAAAGGTACGTGTGTCTGTGAACACGGTAACTCAAAATCGAAAAGTCTGTAAAATACCAAACTTGGTATTTACGTTAAGTATCTTCCAGGGATGCGACACGTAGATTTTGATAAAAATACCCCCTCTAACGATTTTGATTAAAATAGCGTATATTAAATATATTTATATGGCAAATAAAATGTACATATTGAATTTTCTGGAAATAACCCCTATATACCTCTTTATTCTGAATCAATTTTGCTGATTTTTGCGTAACTGGTAAACCGTAAGAGATAGACAAAAACTTACTACACAAAAAATATAGATCACGTTAAAAGACACAATTTATGATATATGTTTTTTTTTTCGTGGAATTGACCATTTCTTAGATATTCCTTGTTATTTGTTTTAAATGTAAAGTACTTAGGCTTTTCTCACGTGGAAAGTTGTAACCACCTGGCCCTGCATAGAAACGGATTTCATCCACATGGCAACCGGCTTTTAAAAGATTGGACTATCGTTTTAGCCTAGTGTATTCCCTTATTTTCCTTCTACTTATAAGGAAGCAAGTAATTAAGATAATTTCAGCTAATGTTTATCTCGATTATCGCTAAGTAGATAAAATAATATACTTTTGAACAATAATTTGTTACTGCGATGTAGAGAAAGTCATGTGAATGGAACACATCAGATTTTTAGTTGTGTCAAAGGCATTGCTAACATACGTAAATCCTTATCACGGGTCTTAAATTACGAAAATGCATATCTATTACGTCATTTTTTCGATTTTACGCCCATATTTTATATTTCTATTGCCGTTTATGTCTTTATTTAGTGTTATTTTCTTACATTTATATCGAGTACCTATATAGGCGTTACCGCGGGTTGCCTTTTGAGTAAAGCAAAGAGAGCAAATTTGTTCGATACTCCTGCAAATCTCCTACTGTGTCCTGCACGACCAACTTCAGGGAAAGAAAGAACATATAATATTCCTTCAGTAGTGTGGCAGTATACATCATTTTACATTTAAAATATGTAAACCGCCTTTCATAGGTTAATACACCTATTATTTGCAAAACATTGCTTATGATGTCTCTTGCATCAATGCTTAAAGACCGGATATGAACATATACCCATTTTCATAGGTTTGGTGATTATTGGTAGTCTTAACATAAATCATTGTGAACTAATTAAAGTAATAACATAAAACAGCAATCTCCTTAGCTTTATTACTATCATTGTAGTTGCATTGTATCGCCAACTGCATGAAATTAATTTGTAACGAAAAACTTTCACATTATCTCTGTCGTATGAGATGTTTCACGTTTGCAAATGGATGGATAAGAATACCCGAAGGACACCATAACTATAAACAAGGGTCGTCCAGAAAGTGGCAGACGATTTGGCATAACTAAACAATTACGAAGGTTATCGACACAAAATTTTATTTACAAAGTTAGAGTGCCTTACTCTATTTCTCAACGTAATCGTCATTGCTATCAAGGTATTTATTGTCATGTGGTACCGGTTTTTCAATGCAGATGTTATACTCTTCCACCGCTAAACATATCAGCCAAGATGTTACTGCCATTTTGAAGTCTTCATTGGTTGGAAACTCTTTTCCATCCAAAAAGTCATACCGTGTCTAAAAGTGAAACGACATTTTTTAAAAATTATTTTATCAATATTTGCTTTCAATTCTTCCATAACGATTGATGAACTTCCACTCTGGTCTATGTCATGCAAAAGGTACTTCCTTGATTACTCGTAAACTGTGAGACATTTTCTCACTGAAGACTCGTTCATTGCATTATCACCATTTGATTGGTCTAACATGTTGTGCACTCAAAAAACGAATTAGTTCTTCGGCGGTAGAAAAGTATAAAATCGGTATTGAAAAACTGGTACCACGTAACAATAAATGTATTGACAGAATGGAGATTGTGTTGAGAAATAGAGCAAGGTACTGTAACTTTGTAAATAAAGTTTTGCGTTCATAACGTTCGTAGTTATTTAGTTATAACAAATTGTCTATTACTTTTTGGGCAGCCCTCGTACATACGAACAGTTAAAAGGATCTATTTAAATTTAATGAATGAATTACAATTGCATTTTGGCTATTATGGTAGGATAGCGGAAGTGTCTCATACTGCTGAAACCTAAACGTGGCCTTTGAACTTCATGCGTTTGTAAAGGCTTAATACTTCTAACACCATGGAGGAACATCTTCAATGTTTCATCTTCTGCATTTGTATGTAAGCTCTGCGGATTTGGAAAGTAGTACTGTTGTGGCGGGAACCGGTCGCGAGAGTTAGTGCTGCCATCTAGGTAGCGTCTGTCTCTCAGTCCATTGGCCCCAGCAGAGGTTGGGTCAAGACACCGTATAAAGGACCGTGTTTACCAGAACAAGTTAGGTTATCTATCGGCCTCACTCTTGTCCCTTGCGGCAGTACACGGCTGGTCCAGGTGCTGCTGCGCTATCTTCTGCCAGAGATTGTTTTGTTTTGGTTTACCATCTTACTCCATACGCCATCGTTTCATAACAATTGTATACACACCTCAAAGCTTTCTTACTTTCTCTACACGTACTATGTATATAGTGTACAGAGAAGATAACATATGTTTTGAGACTCTCTGGATCAAAAAAAAAAAAAAAAAAAAAATGCTATGTCTCCATTCACATGACTTTCTCTGCATTTCTGTAACAGATTATTGTTAGTAAGTTTACTCCTATTTAATGCCAAAACATTGGCAGAAACGGTCTTAGTACTTAGTTCCTTTGTGAGTAGAAGGGAAATAAGGGAATACACTAGGCTAAACCGACAGTCAAATATTTTAAAATGTGGTTGCTATGGGATTGAAATCCGTTTCTTTGGGTGGCCAAGCGTTGACAAGTTCCCGTATGAGAAAAGATTTAAGTATTTTAAAACTGAAATCAATAACAAGTAAATAAATGGCCAACTCCACGAAAACAAAAAATGTATATGACATAAATTGTGTGTTTTATCGTGATCTACTTTTCGTTTAGTAAGTTTTTGTTTGTCTCTTACGGTTTACCAGTTATGAAAAATTCAATAAAAATCATCCAGAATAAAGAGGTCTTTAGAGAACATTCCCAGAAAATTCAAGATATACATATTATTTGGCGTGTAAATATCTTAAATATAAGAGATTTTAACCAAAATCGTTAGAGCCATTTTTGAGAAAATCAAAGTTTTCGAAATTTTTCCACGTAAAGGGTAGCTTGGGGTGGGAGGCTTTTCTTGAAAATCTTCATGTCGCATCCTTGGAATATACCAAACCTAAACAAAAATGCTTGTTTTGGATTCAGGGGGGATCCAAAACATATATTTCTGGTGAAATCTCGGTATCGAATTTTTGGTTACAATACTACACCTTCTCTATACTCTATGTGCATCGTACGTGTAGAGAAAGTAAACAAATCCTATGTGTTCCATTCACATGACTTTCTCTGTATCTCTGCAACATATTATTGTTAAAAATCTCATTCCATTTCTTTCATGCTAATCGAGGAAAACATTAGCAGAAATGGTCTTTATACTTGCTTCCTTGTAATTAAAATGGAAATAAGGGAGTACACTAGGCTTAAGTGATAGTCAAATCTTTTAAAGCTGGTTGTCATGTGATTGAAGTGCCCTTATTTGTATGACTAGTAGTTGACTGAGTCCCGTATGAGAAAATTATAAGTATTTTAAAGCTGAAACCATTAACAAGGAATATCTCAAAAACGGTCAACTTCAGGAAAAATTTGCATATAGCTCTTGAGTTTTAACGAGCTCTACATTTTTTTGTACCGTAAGCTTTTGTCTATCTCTAATGGTTTACCAGTTATACAAAATTCCGGAAAATTCATTCAGAATAAAGATGTCTTCAGAGGCTATTACCAAAAAATTCAAGATAAACGTTTTATTTTCCAAGTAAATATCTTTAATATATGATATTTTAATCAAAATCGTTAGGACCATTTTTGACAAAATGAAAATTTTCAAACATGTTTCAATGTAAAAGGTAGTTGGGGGTAGAGGGATATTCTTGAAAATGTTCGTGTCGCATCCTTGGAAGATACCGAACTTAAATACTAAGTTTGATTTTTAACGGACGTTTCGTTTTTGAGTTATACTGTCCACAGGCACACACAGGGGATAGAGGAAACTAAATCAGTAGTCATTTTTAAAAGCGGGAAACTATATGCTGGCCTTACATTTTTGCTAAATGCTCATTTAATAGTTAAAAATGTATGATAAAAAGTAATTTCAACATTCAAATTAAGAACAACATATATCTCTAAATTGGTTGAAGCCAAAACATTAATAAGCAGACATTGTATGTTTAACCTGGTTTACGTTTTTACTTTCTCTACACGTACTATGTACATAGTGTGTAGAGAAGGTATTATAATGTACCCAAAAATTCGATACCGAGATTTCACCGAAAATATATGTTTTGGGTCCCCCTTGAATCCAAAAAAGCATTTTTGGAAAAATGTCCATGTGTGTATTTAAGTTTGGTATCTTCCAAGGATGCGACACGAAGATTTTCAAGAAAGTCCCCCCACCCCTAACTACCTTTTACATGGAAACATTTTCGAAAATTTTGTTTTCCTTAAAAATGGCTCTAACGATTTTGATTAACATACCACATATTAAAGCCATTTCTATCACAAATAAAATGTATATCTTGAATTTTCTGGGAATACGAGCTTTTAAAGATCTGTTTATTCTGGATGAATTTGGCTTAATTTGGCATAACTAGTAAACCTTAAGAGATAGACAAAAATTACTATACAAAATATGTATATCTTGTTAAAATACACAAGTTATGTCATATACGTTTTTTCGTGGAGCTTGCCGTTTTCGAGGTATTCCTTGTTATTAGTTTCAATTGTGATTTATTTATGCTTTTCTCAGACGGAACTCTCCGTTTTTCCTTTGTTCTACTTCTGGCCAAAGAAAGAAGCGATTTGCAATGACACTCGCATAACGACAGATTTTAAAACATTTGACTATTATTTTAGCCTAGTGCATTCCCTTAGTTCCATCCTACTTATAAGGTACTAAGTAATACAATTCTGCTAATGTTTAAGTCGATTAGCATGGTGTTGAAATAAGTTTATTTGTAGAGTAGCTAGAGAAAGTCATATGAGTGTAACACAGATATATTTTTTGAGTAGCAAGGTTTTGCCTCCCTCTTATGATTTACCAGTTAGATATACAAATGCATTCATAATGAAAATAACAAGGCATTAACAGAAAAATCAATGTGTGTTTTATGCAAATTTCTTTAACGTATGATATTTAAACAAAATGCTAGAATTCATCTTTGAGACAAAAATGCGAAATAATTTCCATTAAAGAGTAGTTTGGGATAGAGCTTCTTGTTGCATTACCTGCATTGGGGTAGTGTGTCCCTTTCATATTTCTGAGTAGTATGGCTGATTATATCAATGCTTTAACTCTTGGGAAATTTGTGAATGGGTAATCTACTCTTGGTTTAAACAGCTTAAAAGCTCGAGGCGAGACTGTAATCGTGATCTATAAGCATAATAAACATGACAGATGCTGTAATTGCTGGCCCACCCGTCCAGATGTATGAAACCCCGTTTGCGTAGGCAGCAAGCACCACAGCCAAGTGAAGACGTGATCGCGCTCCCAGGCTGAAGCCGATATCATTATGCAATACCAATGAGGTCATAGCTGCTGTACTACATCGCTCGACGTAGCACAGCAGCGCAACCATCAATTCCATCGAATTGAAAACATACGGGATGAAGCACTCAAGTACTAATAGTATCCTAACGACAGATGCTTCGTTTTAGTTATCTTTTAACTAGCCCAAGGCATATATATCTATCTTCTTGCAAATCTGATTGAAAATTAGAATTAAATCATTCTAGCGTAATAAAATACTGTAATGGCTGAAGCAGCAGTGCATAACATGTTGTGGTCCTCTGTGTAGTAAGAAGGTTCATTAAATACTACAATTTTTTTCTGACATGTGGCATTCGCCTGGTTTTCTTTACCCATTCTTCAACCAACTTTTCTTACAAGATTCATGTCATCGAGGTAAATATTTGTAGAAACGAGTTAGAAAGGCAGATTCAGGTCAACATGGAGTTTGAATCTTCCAGTCCGATTCCACCTTTCTAACTCCTCTCATACACAGGACTTGTGTAGAAGAAACAATTGACAATAATTTGTAGACATGATTGTATTACGTATTACCTTTAAGTACGTACACTAGGAATAGGAGATAGAGTAGTTTTAGCAAAATACAAAACGTTCAAGAGCTAATCGCTATGTATGGCTTTGAAATTTAGATTTGTTTGCATGACCAGAAGAAAGAAGAAGAAAAGAACGAATAATGACTTTCCTGAGAAAAGTATAAGTATAAAAAAAAAAAATAACAAGAGCATTTCGGAAATGGTTAACTCTACAAAACAAAAAGAAGCAAAAGTACCTATTTGATATAAACTATGTACTTTAACAATATGTACCTTTTTTGTGCAGTAAGACTTTGTGTATATATTGAGTTTGCAGTTATGCAAAAGTCATCCAGAATGAAGAAAACTTCAGAGGCTATTCCCAGAAAATTCAAGATATGCATTTCATTGTCCCATAAATATTTTAAACTTATAGTATTTTAATAACACTTGATCATATCTTTTATCCATACTTTATCATAACCTCTTTTATCATTCTTCATTCTTATTTCATAATTCAACATTTCTATGGTTATTTTTAATTTACCCCTCATAAATTAAAGTATTCCATCCAATATTTGGTTTAGCCGTGTATTTTTTGTAGGTTGATTTTAACTCTTCACGCCTTAATAAGTTTCATTTAGAATCCTAACCAATTTACTTTCTTCTTCCATTTTGTTTCTTTTGTTCTATTAATAGGTTACAGTGACTACTCTGTTTGGGTTCCTCTCCACCTACTTCCTTCCTGCTTCTTCTACTGCATTTAACCAGTGATTCTTTCACTACTTTTTTTTTTTTTTTTTTTTGCCCTCCTATATTCTTCCTCATACCAGTCTTTCAGCTTTTCATTTACCCGCTTTCTTGTTTTAATTTCTTTTCCCGAGCTGTACATTAAGAATATTAACATTTTCATTGCCTTTCAATGTCATATTCCTTTGACATATAATTAATTACTATGCACATTGTATGTGTAGAGAAGCTAAAAAGTTTTTTTTTTTTTCCATCTTCCAAGGCTTATATTCTGATGCCTTTATTTCGGATGTGTTATTTATAACACTATAAAATATGTTAGGTTAGCGTATAAATATACCTTATTATTGCAGTATGATTATTAAATAAACACATTAAAACTTTGCTTGTTAGAAGGCAGAAAAAACTGTATAACGATTTTAAGTGAAAGTAACAAGTAACACAATGGGCAGTTGAACATATGTATAAACCTGACTCTAATTAGCACTCTACTCGGCAAAAGTTCCTCATCGTTTCCTTAGGTGTTACATGCCATTGGTTAACATCAGGTAGATTCTCATCCTCGAAGACAACTTTCTCTTAAATACTTTTACGACACTGTACGTGATTCCACACATATTACCTTAATGGCAAAGCGTTCACTCTAATCATGGCTGGTTTGTCCTAGGTCACGTTCCAACAATATACAATGCATTCCTGTTCCATCGAAGGACCCCTACATGTTCATTGTTCACGCCCGAGAGTGACCTTCTGTGTAAATTTCACCTCTTTTCATACCGTCTCAGGTGGCAAACAAATGGTACCTACCAACACTTTCTAATAGAAAACAATTTAAACACATTTTAAAACATATCTGATATGTTATATTCATGTCGCCCTCCGTTGTGTAATGGTTATTATGCTAACTTCACATACCCAAGGTCGCGGGTTCAAACCCGGCGGAGGATGATGGATTTTTTTCGGGCGTAAAAATCCCTAGTATAGGAAGGAAGGTAAATCTGTTGGTCCCGTGTCGTAGTTTACGGCACATAAAAGAGCCTCAAGCCTGATAAAAGAGACCTCTGAGCAAAATTAAGCGGTCTTTAACGCCCAATATAGAATGGGACGCTGAGAACCACAGCAGTTTAAGAGTGTCCATAAATAAAACGCCATTTTTGTTACATTCATAAGATTTTCTCTACCTTGATCGTTTATTACTGGAATACAAACTATTTTGACGAAAGCTTAATTTTCTCATTACTCCATTTAATTGAGATAAACCTTTACAGAAATATCTCCAATGCAGATTTCGTTGTATAGTTTTCTCCAAAACATAATGGCCCTCAAACGGGACCGCTCCCCTTTGTCACTGTGAAATAGCCATTAGTAAACAAAAGACGAGCCTGTACTAGGGATGAGAGGCAACTTAGTAAAATCTATGTTTTCTGGAGGCTCAAAGACTCTGCTTGCAAGTCGATATTCGCGTCCAATTTAAGAGGCCAGTAAGTGGAAGACTTGGCAACTGCAAAGGTTGGTTTCTAACCACAAACAACCTAAACCCAAACTTCAAAGTCACGCCGAGTGTCATCATGTTCTGAAAAGATAATAGCAATAGTCAAATGTTTAAGAACTGAACGCTATACGCTGGCCTTAAAATGCCATATACTTTTCATGCAACAACAAGAAACAACTGTAAACTGAGAGGATTTTAAAAGAATGACAATGCATAATTCGAACAATTAATAATGGATATCTCGGAAGTAGATTATATCACAAAAATATTTCTTGGAATAAATTGTTGTTTCTAATTTTTACTCTCTCTACTACGTACACAAGTAGAGAAGACATTGCATTTCACCCTAAAATTCGATACAAAAATTTCACCGTAGATATGTTTTGTGGACCCCTGAATAAACAAAATAGTATTAAAAAGTGTGGGTCGTCTCCTTAGCGCGGTAGTAGCGCACCTGCTTACCAAGCGGGAGACCTGGGTTCAACCCCCAGTACCGGCGTGGGTCAGCGGTTCCAGGTCATGAGGACCGCATTAACCGGCGCTGACCACGTCTTACCCTCCAATACTGCACCCCATCCATGACGTCTGTAGTGGGCCGAGATGGGGGACGCAGCGGCCGGGTGGTAGGCCAAGGTTCCCCGTGAGCTGTCGTGCCATGGAGTATGTCTGTCTGTAAGTTTGTGAATAGCCTAACTCAAAAATGAAAAGTCCGTTAAATACCAAACATATTTATAGAACAATTTTAAGAGATACCCCTAAAGTACTCTTGGAAAATGTTATTCTCTAAAAATGACTCTTAGCGATTTTGATTTAAATCTTAAAAAATATGTTTAAGACATTTTCATGTCAAATGAAAAGTTTATCTTGAACTTTCTGGAAGTAGTCTCTGAAATCCTCTTCATTACGGATAACTTTTGCATGACTGGTAAACCGTAAGAAATAGACAAAAAACTTGCTGGACATATAATGTAGAACTCGTTAAAACTGGCATTTTCTGTAATTTACATTTTTTTTTAGAGCTAAGTATTTCAGATATATTCCCTGTTGTTGGTTTTAAGTCCTATTCTGTTTCATCACTCTTTTGTTTTACTCCTGACCATGGAAAAAACCCGAATTTCAATAACAATCTCAAGCAACAGATTTTTAAAAGTTTTACTATCGCTTTAATCTAGTGTACTTATTCCCTTATTTTACATTCTACTTTTAAGGAACTAAGTAACAATCATTTCTGATAATGTTTATTTTAATTAGGATGGCGTAGATAAAAGAAAAATCTTTTGTAAGAATAGTTTGTTTGCAGAACAGATGGAGAAATTCATGTGAACGCTATTATCAGAACCACGCATATATGGGCACATACATGAACTATCTTTTTTTTTTTTTTTTTTTTTAAGAAGGCTTTTCTTTTTGGAGTCAATGTCCTCAAAACATACATATTTCCGATGAAATCTCGATCGAATTTTTGCTTTATCTTCTCTACTTCTATGTATGCGATAGAGAAGTAAAGATCACCATTTCGCCTAAAGCTATCTGTACTCATAACTAACTAGGTTAGTTTTTAAGTAGTGGACACGTCCTCGTCATGCAGCATTCGAATTTATGGTCCTGGATGGACCTTAACTGACTAAAATAGAAATGACTTCTTGGCTTTGCAAAGGATGTTTTTCTAACTCAGTAAAGAATTTAATTTCCAATATTCAACAATATTTTATATTGACTTTCTTTATCGCTTAGCCTGCTAGGTTTAGGGCACATTACAATCAATCTAAAGTTGGATATCGAGAGTTCAGAAAAATGCATTCTTTGAGATACCAAAGGCATGTCCAAAAGGCATTTTTATTTTTGCTAGACGTACTACGTACATAGTGTATAGAGGAAGTATTTTATTCCACCCAAAAATTTGATTTCGAGATTTCACTGGAAATATATATTTTGAGGTCTCCTGAGTCAAAAAAAAACAAACAAAAAAACAAAAAAAAAAAAAAAGTGGACAGCATAGCTCAAAAACTAAAAGTTTGGTATCTTCCAGAGATGCGAAGATTTTCAAGAAAAATGCCCCACCCAAACTACCTTTTGCATGGAAACATTTTTTAACTTTTTTTCCTCAAAAATAGTTCTAACGATTTTGATTAAAATATCGCATATTAAAGCTATTTACATCACAAATAAAATGTATATCTTGAATTTTCTGGGAATAGCTTCTGAAGACCGGTTCATTCCGTATGGGTTTTCATAACTGGTAAAGAAGCACACATAAACTTACACCAAAAATGTAGATTTCGTTAAGACATTCAATTTTTGTTATATACATTTTTGTTGCAGAGTTTACCCTTTCCGAGATATCCTACGGTATTGGTTTCAATTTTAAACTACGCATCTTCTCAAACGGGGTCCCTTTTGTTTCATATCTCTCTCTCTTTCTCTTTCTCTCTCTCTCTCTCCTGGAACTGAAATTCAACTGTTTACATATAGCTCGGCATTTAAAATATTTGACTATTTAAACCGATAGTCAAATCTCTTCCGCAGTAAGACCAATTGTATTAATATTTATTCTGTATACTATGATGAAGATAGAAGAATAATATTTTGTAAGAATAGTTTTTGCAGAATGGGTAGAGAAAGCCATGTGAATGCAACGCATCCATTTTTTAACAAAATGTTCGCATGTGCCTGATCGAGTCCTTCCATGAGTAGCACATGTCATAAGCAAAATTTTCGATTAATACATCGTTTAATAACTCGGTCAACTGTTTAAGGAAAACAGAAAACGATTTAAAAAATCCCTGAACGCAGGTTATCTCTGATATCTTTGTATTTTCTCATACATTACATTATTTTGATTAAAATGCCATAAGTTTTTAATATTAACCTGACAAATTAATTACATATCTTAATGTTCTAGGAATAACCGGTTCATTCTAATCTAATTTTGTATAACTGAAAACCCGTAAGACCTAAATAAAAACTAATATAGAAACATTTTAGAACTCATAAAAATACGAAATTGTATCACTTTGTATTAAGTATTGTCTATTTGTGTTATATTTATTGCTAGTTTAAGTCTTGCACTATTTTCATTAACGTGTTCGTTCTTTAAAGCGTATCTGTCAGGCGTTTTGTTTCTAGTGAGGTCATGCAAAGAAATTACGTTACCAGGGTCAACATGAAGCGACCTACTCTTTAAATTGTTGACTGTCTGTTCTCTTCTCTACTCCCGTGTAACCATAACAAAATGCACGCTGAAATCATTTCTGCCACCATTTATCATGTTTAAGAAGTAAGAAGAAATCAATTATTAAAAACAAATAGTGGATTTATAAGTATAGAAATCAAACCAATATGCTTATCTTAATTCAAAATGATTTAAAAACAGTTGGTTACTGCCGACAATGAGAAATAAAAATCATTATCATTAGGACTTCAATATTTGTTATAAAAAATCTGATGTGTTCCATTCACATGACTTTCTCTACATTTCTGCAACAAATTATTGTTAAAAAGCTTATGTTTCTATTTACTTCATGCTCATCGAGAAAAAAATAGCAGAAATAATCTTATCACTTGCTTCCTTGTAAGTAGAATCGAAAAAAGGGAGTACCATAGGTTAAAGTGATAGTTAAAAGCTGGTTGCTATATGACTGAAGTTCCTCTGTATGAACACGAGTTGACAAATTCCTGAATGAGAAAAGTATAAGTTTTTCAAGGCTGAAACCAAATTAACGAATATCTAAAAAACGATCACCTCCACGAAAAAAATGTGTATAACATAAATTGTGTGTTTTAATGTGCTCTACATTTGTTGTATGGGAAGTTTTTGTCTATCTCTTACGTTTACCTGTTATACAAAATTCCGTAAAATTCATCCAGAATAAAGGTCTTCAGAGGCTATTCCCAGAAAAGTCAAGATATACATTTTATTTGTCAAGTAAATATCTTTAATATACAATATTTTCATCAAAATCGTTAGAGCCATTTTTTAGAAAACCAACATTTTCGAAAAATTTTCCAGGTGGGGGATTTTCTTGAAAATCTTCGTGTCGCATCCTTGGAAATATTGAACTTAAATACTAAGTTTGGTATTTAGCGGACTTTTTGGGCTATGCACACACATACAGGCACACATGCACACATACACACAGACAGACAGACACACACGCGGACAATTTTCTAAAAATGTTTTTTTTGTATTCAGGGTGTCCTAAAACATGTATTTCCGGTGAAATTTCGGTATCGAATTTTTGGGTGCATTACAATACATTCTCTATACACTATGTGCATAGTACGTATAGAGAAAGTAAAAATAATTAATTCTGACAGATAATGTTATTGGAGCCCCAAATTTTTCTGGAAGCGCTGCGGTTCGACTTGCGACCATGGAAACAGCCAATCAAGTAAAGTTCTCGACACCGAAGTCAAGGCCCCGTATATGTATTCATAATGGTTAGTGTCTTGATCCAGCGTTGTAGTCTCTAGTTGCTTGGGTTGGAGTGTGATTTGACTGAAGGCCAGGAACGATAGCTTGGCTTGGGTCGGCTTGTCCATGAACTTTCCCCTCCCTAGAGTACTACAGCACCACACCTCTCAGGACTGCCAACCTTCCAGACCTAACTTTTACCAAAACAAACTAACCAGTGCGCATCGATATGCTAATTTTCTTATGCAAATGGGTGCACCGTAACGAGTAATAACACCTCGTGGCTCTCACTAATGACCTACTGGACATGTTGCACCAGCCGTACAGTGTGTCGTAGGCATTCCCATGACGGACGATATGACTAATTAACGCAGTGAGTTCTCTCGTCACGAGTTACCTATTATGGTATGCTTCAGTTATTATTATCTGCCGTTCTAGGGTCAATATGCGTTAAAATTTTGCATACATTTTACTTATAATATATTGCAATATGAATCATTTGGAGAAAATTATACTTGAATTGAAAACCACACGCGTTGAAACTGAAGGATGGAATATTTGCTCCTAAAAATTATACCTATCTTATGTATATTTAGTATATTATTTTAAATCAATAATACCGAGCCGCGTGGCTCAGACTGGGATTCAGCAGGTCGTGGGTTCAGTGCTCTGTGTCTCGACCCTTAGGTTTTTTCGGGGGGGGGGAGGTTCCCGGGCCACTGGGCGAATGCATGGGAGGCTTCTTCATTTCCCTGAATTCCCTGCCCCTTCATTTCACCTCAAATTCATCCAACCAGTCTCTTTCAGGGTTGTAAGTGTCGGCGTGGGCTGCGGTGGTAGCGCTCTCTCGTGGAGGTGACTGCGCTTTAGAAACTTAGCTCTCGGCGGCGGGATGGCGTTAGGGGTTGTCGATAGACTCAGGAGCGTTTGGTCAGGCCTGAGGCTAGGGTTCCTAGCCCCCCCCCAACGTAGAGATGAAGAAGTGCTGGGAACTGTTAGGTACCCTCCTCCACAGTAGCTCCCTCCCGCTATCTGGTTCCGGCTGCCCGCTTTAATTGCTGTCATCTCATCCTATCTTCCTGGGGTCTGACGTACAAATAGCCAATCAATGGCTGAGGTGTGGAATTCCCTGCGACACACTACACTACGTCAATTTTATACTTTTCAGAGGTGATATAACATGATTATCCTAGTATTTTAAACTCACTTTACTTATGCACTCGAGTATAATGTGTATACATTTTTCGTATTATATAATGTAATATCCGTCAATTCGAGAAAATTACACTTAAACTGAAAGCTGCATACAATGCATTTATTGTGTTTATTTAATTTATTATTTATACATGTTATACTGTTCAGAATCAATATCATCAGTATCCAAATGCAATCAAATAGTATTTTAAACACACTTTACTTATGTATATATTTATTGATTACCAGAACTTACTGCTCCATGTGAACTGTGAAGGTTCTTCTGTTTATTTCCTTTTCCCATTATATACGTAGGCTGGTTCAAAACAACCGAGAACGATAACCAGAACGAGAACGACAACGTTGAAATGCATCTCGTATTTCAATGAGAGCGTTACAATTGATGAGGAGTAAGACTTGTCTACGTTTTAATGTTCTCGTTCCCAGGCACGAGAAAACTTCCAAACATCTTAAACCCCCATCCCGTTTTAAAGATTTTGATGTATCATAATAGTGTATAGTCATTATTCTGTGTTTACTTAAGAGCTCGTAGTGACTCGCAGAAGTTACAATTGGAGTACTGTCTCCACACCATGCATACAAAAGTGTCATGTTTTTTTTCTAATTAGAATTATGTGCAACATTCACATGACTTTGTTTAGCTATTCTGCAACAAACTATTCTTTCCAAGGCTTATTCTTTTATCTACTTCATGCCAATGACCATGCATTAGCAGAAATGGTTTTATTACGTATTTCCTTGTAGGTACAAGGTAAATAAGGAAACACATTAGCAAAAGCTATAATTAAATCTTTTAAGAGCAGGTCGCTATATGATGGGTGGAAATTTCTTTCTTTTGCATGATGAGGAAAAAAGACTAACGGCTTCCTATTTGAGAAAACTATTTAAGTATTAAAAAAACTGAAATCGATAACAAGGAATAATTCGAAAATGTTTAGCTCACAAAACAAAAAATGTACCGGATTTAAGCTGTATGTTTATGTAATAACATTTTAATTATATTTTATTACCATCTATTCAATAGTTGACCAGAACGTAGAGGGCTTCAGATCCTATTCCAATTCAAGATTCACATTTTATTTTTCATAAAATCTCTGAAACATGCAGTATTTTGATAAAAATCGTAGAACCATTTTTGAGAAAATCAAAATGTTTTAAAAATGTTCTATATAAAAATAGTTTGGTGGGGGGGATTTTCTGAATAACTTCTGTCGCTTCCTTGGAAGATGCTGAAGTTAAATTTATCAAGATTGGTATTAACCCAAATCTTTCATTTTTTAGTTATGCTGTTCACAGATACACACACATCGACCTTTTTCTACAGTGCAGTTTTTGGATTCAAAATGTGTTCCCGATAAATCTCGGCATCGAAATTTTGGGTGGAATGCAATACTTCCCCTTTTTAGTTTCTCTAGTCCGCATGTACAAAATAAAATAAAATCTGTAATACAACATCCTGGCATCTTGTTCCCTATACCAGGAGGTATATTGCAAACTTTATAATTTATTTCCCACTTTTAAATTATTAATATACATCATTATTTTACAGATAATAATTATATACTAATAGCTCAAAATTTAATTTAAAACAAAACAAATTGATATAGACTGAAATAAAATAAATTCCAAACATAAATCAACTTTCACTAACACTATACCATCTATTATTAATTACTGGAAACCAGTAACCAAATAACTGGTAACCAGCTATTTACCCATAAAACTATGCTCTAGATTATTAAGATAAATGAAAACTAATCCTGTACTACTGGTATCCAGCAGAATATGCACTGGTTACCAACGCAACTAAATAATTATATTATACAATAATTCTTTACATTATGGTAAACTGTAGTAAATTGTCTTTTATTTCCTTTGGCTAATATCTGTTACTAATTATACCTAATCTTTTACATCATCATTACACTAAACTCACTATATTTAACTTTTTAACACTATTTAACACTTCACTAACACTTCCTCCTCAACGTCATCTCCCCTTGCTTCGTACTGTCCACCGCCAGAAGCCCATAATCCACCATTCCTGCTCTCACACGCCCTCAGCATCCCTCTTATCACTCTGGTCTACACCGGCTCCTTCTTCTTCGCCTCCTTCTACTATGCTGCTCTCCATCTTCCATTAGTCTCCAGTCTCCATTTAGAATTAGTTTGCATTATTTATTCTTCCTCTTCTTCCTATGAACTTCCTCCCTTGGGTTCATAGTTATTTACGTTGCAATAGTATTTGCTTATATTTTGTGTTTAAGTTTTTATCAATGTTTACTGATTTCGAATTCTATTGGATCTTCTTAATTCGTCTCTGGCTAGTGCACGGGTTGGTATTTCCACTTGTTCAATTCTCTCTTCCCAAGAAATTTTACTAATTATATTCGCTAACTTCTCTAGTTGGATATATAAGTCTTCATTTCTTAATATGTCCGCTATTTTGTACCCAGTTAGTTCGGTTCGTAATTGAATTATTTGTTCACCATATCGCGGACATTCAAACAGGACGTGTTCGGGTGTATCTTGTTTGTTACAAATAGCACAATTATCGTTTAAGGTTTTATTAATCTTTTTCCAATATGCTTTGTAAGGTCCATGTCCGGTGATGTAATGGATTAGTCCTCTAGTAGGCTGAATATGTTTAAGTCTAAGTCTTTCGTTGATATCATTAAATAAATTATGCACTCTCCTTCCCGCTTCCGTTATGTCCCATTCTTGTTGCCAGCTTATTTTCAAAAACCTCTTAATTTCAGCTACATTTTCACATCTTCTTCCAATTATTTGTGTTACCATTCCAAATTCATTCTTCTTCAACCAAAATTTTGCTCCCTTAAGTTTAATTAAAAGGTCTATTGGTCAAATTCCTGTCGTAACTAGGAGGGCCATAGTCGGAGTGATTTTAACTGCTCCAGTAAATCGTAGCAAGATTTTTTTTTGAGTTCTCCTTAGTAAGCTCCTTATATGAACGTCCTGCATCCGAGTGGCCCAAACGCTAGCGCCATATGCTATAATGGATACGAAAATACTGTTATGATACGTTGAGATTGTGGTTAACAGTATTTTAAAATTTGATTGCATAATTCGGGCCAATTTCATCATCACGGTTTCGGATTTATTTCTTATATACTCTGTATGCTTCCTAAAGTCCGCATGTACAATGTACATAGTAGATAGAGAAGGTATTGTATTCCGCCCAATAATTCGATATCGAGATATCACTGGAAATATATATTTTGGGGTTCCCTGAGTCCGAAAAAAGTATTTTTAGAAAAAGGTCCGTGTGTGTCTGTGGACAGCATAGCTCAAAAACAATAAGACCGTTAAACACCAAGCCTGGTATTTAGGTTTAGTATCTTCCAAAGATGCGACACGAAGATTTTCAAGATAATGCCCCCTTTACCTTTACATGGTAAAATTTTCAAAAATGTTGATTTTCTTAGAAATTGCTCTAAGAATTTTGATTAAAATCCCGTATATTAAAACTGTTTAGATCCCAAATAAAATGTATATCTTGAATTTTCTGGGAATAGCCTTTATTCTGGATGAATTTTGGCAAATTTTTGTTAACTGCTAAACCGTTAAGAGATAGGCAAAAACTTATTACACAAAAAATATAGATCTCGTCAAAACACACAATTTATGTCCTTTACGTTTTTGTTGTGGAGGTAACCGTTTCCTTGTTATTGGTTTCAGTTGTGAAGTACTTATACTTTTCTCAGACAGGAAATGTCCGTTTTTCTTTTGTTCTACTCCTGGCCAAGCAAAGAGGCGATAGGTTTTAAAACATTTGACTATCACTTTAGCCTAGTGCATTTGTTTATTTCCTTTCTACTTATAAGGAACTAAGTAATGGTAACATTCTTCTACTGTTTATCTCGATTAGCATAGTGTAGAAAGAAGAATAATCTTTTGTAAGAAGTGTGTAGAGCAGCTAGAGTGTAATACATAAGATTTTTACTATGCACTAATAGTGTAGAGTAACTAATTGGTCTAATCAGCTATATTGTGATTAACATAAAGTGGATTGAAGAATGAAATGAATCTATATACACGGCATATCTGTGAATTGCTAATCATTAGACACTATTACACATGAGGTTTTTTTGCAACGTTGTGGTCATGTTTTCACGCTTCACTGGCTGAACATCATGGAACTACAGGTGTTCCTACACACAAAATAACATGTTGTAATTCTTAAGCCACTAATCATTATCCAGGAGCAAAGTTACGTGCAGAGATGTAACCCATCAGTCTCTCAACGAATGCAGTCAATGACTGGGGGTATAGCAGTCATTAGCAGTCAGTTCATGAATGTCACACCCTCGATTCTGCATTACACCACGTCCACCGCTCATTATGTTACAAGACATGGAGTGTCACTGCGAGCAAGTTCCAAACCTCCACGTCTACATGTGTAAAAAGTAAAGCAACTTTCTCTACTCATTCTCAATTGATAGGTGCCATTTATTATTAGGGCTGAGAATTTTTAAATGCTACAAACTTTATATTTTTAGCTATTAAAATGCCCAAATCACTTGTCTTGCAAAGAAAACGTGAAATAAAGTCTTTGTGTTTTGGTTGCGCTTTTTTATTTTCTCTATAAGCACTATGTACATAGTGTATAGAGAAGGTATTGCACTCCACCCAACAATTCCATACCGAGATTTCACCGGAAATATATGTTTTAGGGTCCACTTTATCTAAAAAAAAGCATTTTCAGAAAAAGGTCCGTGTGTGTGTCCGTACGTCTCTGAACACGATAAATCAAAAACGAAAAGTCGGTAAAATACCAAACTTGGTATTTAAGTTTAGTATCTTCAAGGGATGCGACATGAAGATTGTGAGAAAAATCCTCCTACCTCAAACTACCCTTTACATGGATTTTTTTTTGAAAATTTTGATTTTCTCAAAAATAGCTCTAACGATTTTGATTAAAATTTCGTATATAAAACATATTTACCTGACATATAAAATGTATATCTTCAATTTTCTGGGAATAGCCTCTGAAGAGTACTTTATTCTGGATGAATTTTACGGAATTTTGAATAACTGCTAAACCTTAAGAGATGGACAAAACTTACTACACGAAAAATGTAGAGCACGTTGTTATATACATTTTTCGTGGATTTCATCGTTATTAAGACATTCCTTGTTTTTGGGTTTTGCTTTGAAAATTTTGTACTTTTCTCATGCAGGAATTTGTCAACTGCTGTCCATACAAACAAAGGAACTTCAGTGACATAGCAACCAGCTTTTGACTATCATTTTAACCTATAGTACTCCCTTAATTCGCTTCTATTTACAAGGACGCAAGTAATAAGACTATTTCTGCTATTTTTTTCTGATTAGCATAGAAGTATAAGCTTTTTAAGAATAATTTGTTGCAGAGATGTAGAGAAAGTCATGTGAATGGTACACATCAGATTTTTTATTCAGATTTCAGCAATTATGCCCCTTATTCCATTTCAGGAGCCTTTTTTGCAGTTTTTGCTCATAAGTTGGCTCCTTTGCCATATTTTTTTTCTATGAAAATTAAAAATTTATGTTTAAAATCAACGAAGAAAATCTCATGTCTGTATGAGTAAATGAAAAGGAAATATGGAGAAGAGCTTAGTGGAAAATATTGATTTTGAAGATATTGCAAAAATATGTTTATTATGATAACTTTAATTATTTTCTCACAGAAACCGTGTGTAGGACAGGAGTTGGATAAGTAGAATCAGACTGAAAAATTTAATGCCATAGCCGGGAATTATTAAAAGTATCACAATTGTCCATAATAGTTGGCTATACTTTGAATCCTGGGACTTAAAGTACTTACAATACTGTAAGTCGCCATAGGGGTTGTTATCTCAAAATAATTTGAGATCACTTTGTGGTTTACCGGGAAACATGCGAGTCAGTTGAAAAATTCTATGCTATGCAGGCACGTTAGCATGATAGTTCAGTGGTAGAGCAATTGGCTAGAGACCGGGAGATCAGTCGTTCAAATCACGGTTGTGGTATTGAATTTTTCAGTGTCTCTACCTATCCAAATATGTTTATTGCTATTTAACGTCTGTTCTTACCATATACAATGTCAGTACTGGTAATACATGAGATTAAATCATGTTTGGGAAGGAAACGTTAGAGCTGTTCCCTACAATTGACAGTTATGAGGACTGAGGGGGAAAAAAACACCACTTGTATCTGTTGACATGGAACATACTAATATTTACACAGTGTTCGGAAGTGCAGTCTAAGTGAAGAAAAAACTGACGTGCTCCTCGTGCAAGACTTTCTCTACCTACATTGTAAACAAACTTCTCACAAAAGTCTATTCTTCTTTCTACTTAATGCTAATTAAGATAAACATTAGCAAAAAAAGGTCTCATTACGTAGTTCCTTATAAGCACAAGGGAAATGTACTAGGCTAATGCGCTAATCAAACGCTTTAAAAATTGAAGCTATGCGATTGTCAGTCAGATTTGCTTGTTTGCATGGCCAGGAGTAACACAAAAGAAACACAGACGACTTCCTGTTTGAGAAAAGTATTTTAAAATTGAAACAATAACAAATAATTAACTGTAGAACTATACATAATATAAATGTTTAATTTTAACAAGATCTGCATTTTTTTATTTTCTAAATGTTTGTCTAGCGGTTTACCGGTTTTTCAAGTCATCCAGAATGCAGAGGTTTTCTGAGGCTATTTTCAGAAAATGCATATACATTTCATTTTTCATGAAAATATTCTTATACATGCTAGAGAAAGAAAACTTTCTGGACCAGTGGCTTAGTAACATTGTGCTCTGTGACATTTTAGATAGACCTTTAAAAATGGGTGTACTTCAGGTCATAATTTGTCAGAAAATCGGCTTTGGTATATTTTAAAATGAATATTTACGTAGAAATGTTGCACCATTTTAGCTCCTTCAATCAAATTAGAGTACCTTTTTGCAAACAGCTTTCCTTTCATTCGTTTCATCGTCACTTTATATCATCCACTTCCTCACTCTCATTCTGGGAATCGGGTTGTCGCCTCTTCTGGCTTCTCTTCTATCCAGAGTCCGTCTCTCCTCAACAGGCATCTGACCCCAGGCGCCAGCTTGTAATTCCTTGGGAGTGTAAGTCCTGCATACAAGAAGCGTAAACAGAGGGACAAGATATTAGTACAGAGTTATTTTGCCTAAATTCTTAATCATGGCTATAAAGGTACATATTTATTTATTACAGAACGCCATCCAAATTTACTCCCCAGAACTACCAAGCTACGTGTAGCGTCGCATTCGGGAGGTCCCGCCTTCGATTCCCGCCGACCTCCCACTCTGACCTTGAACGTTTCGTGATTTTCCCTGGTGGATATGTGAATGCTCATCTCCCACGATATCCTTTCCCTCATTTCTCTTTCATTGGTTCCCTTATCATGATTCAGATACACTTCTAGATTTCGTGGTGTGAGGCGTGGAAAGAGTATTCTCCCCGTAGACACTAGAGAACTACCTGGTTAGACGTGACTTTCATTGACCTCTCTGGGAAGCTGTAGCAATGGGACAGGTTATCGATTCAGAATTGTTAAGGACTTCAACGCATCTTTGTGGCGTCTGCCTGCGGTCTATAGCCTCCTGTAGTTTTTTTCATTTCACCAGTTCTTTCTGGGGAGTGGTAAGCCGCAATAGATGTCACGTTGTTGCAATATGTGAGGTGTATCCATCCATTCGTGGTTCTAATGTGTAATTTAGCAGATATAAATACATTAACTTTCTAAAGCTCTTTCTTTAGAATCGTTTAACCTTAGAGAGATGGTGCTTGTACGGTTTATATTAGTGGTGGCATGGGATCACTTGCGATCCCAGTCATAAAATGCTTCTGTCTACACACAGAAAGCAAATTATTTTCACTTCTTTGTCCAATGAGACCCTGGTCAACTAAAAGATCTTCAGGCCATAACATGGTTGAGATTGCTGATGAAGCGAAGAATAATGCTACAGGGAGACCCCACTAAGGGCATAGCCAGGCGACGGCCACCTTGAGAAACGTCCTAATCAAAAACAACTTCCCATGGCAGTTACGGGAATTGCAGCCAGACACGCTGATCACCAACCCATGACAAACAATGAGTGATATTACAGCATGACTGTACAGTCGGCGAGTCTAAGTGTTTTATAGAATTTGTAATATAAGCTTAAACAACGTATGGTCGTGCAAACCTACTTATTATTATTATTATTATTATTATTATTATTATTATTATTATTATTATTATTATTATTATTATTATTATTATTATTATTATTAATGCAGAGGCACTTAAATGTACAATTCATTGGCCAAGACCAACAACAGAACATTCAGATAAAACAAACACTAACAATAAAATAATGAAATACAACATATACAATGTAACACATACGAGGGCCGTTTTTTTTTTTCCGCCTCCGATAAGCTATAAATAAAAGACAAGTTCATAGAAAACAATTATTTTATTACTAAAAGCTTTGTACACTTATGGTTACTTTTCAACATAATCACCGCAAAGATTGAGACATTTACCGTACCTGTGCACACGTTTTGCAATACCCGCTTCAAAAAATGTTGCCGCCAATGATTTCAAATGAGCTTTGACGTTGTTTTGAAGATCTGCGTACTTTACGACGTTTGCGGAGAGCCATTCAAAACAAACGAAGAGGAATGCTGACTTCAAGAATTGTGTTGATCCACGACAACGCTCGTCCACACACTGCTGGCACAACCCATCGGCTGCTTGAACAATTACAATGGGATTTTTTCGATCATCCGGCGTACAGTCCTGAATCGGCACCCAGGACTTTCACCTTTTCCCTGAACTGAAGACGTGGCTAGGAGGGCAGCACTTCCAAACCAACCATGTAAATATCTTAAATATAAGATGTTTAATCTAAATAGTTTGAACCACTTTTGAAAAAATCCAAATTTTCGAAAAATGTTCCATGTAAAGGGTAATAGGAGGTGGCGGATTTTCTTGAAAATCTTCGTGTTGCATCCTTAGAAGATACCAAACTGAAATACTAAGTTTGGTAGTTAAGGGTCTTTTCGTTTTTCAGCTATGCTGCCCACAGACGCACACACATATACACAGACCGAAACTTATGAATATTTTTCTAAAAATGATTTTTTTTTTTTTTTTTTTGGATTCAGGGAGTCTCAAACATGTATTTCCGGTAAAATTTTGGTATTGAATGTTTGGGTGCAATGCAATACCTTCTCCTACACTATGTACGTAGTACGTGTAGAGAAAGTAAACATATTGTAGTTTAGGTTACATTATGTAGATTCAGGCATTCAAATGAAAAGGGTTGTAATAATTGTATAACACTATTACAGATTACATATTGTAACCTGTTGATAACACTTTTAAAGATCATAACCTCACTAATTCAGCCACTACATTATAAAATACGGAGAAGTATACTGACGTAATTCCACCATTCTGTATTCAGAATAGCCTTTACGTTCTTTGTCTTTGGGGTGCTTGCTATGGAAGTCAGACAGTCAGATCCGAGATGTTTCGCGCATCCAAATTTCCACTCTTGGCAGAAGTATCACTTCTGACGTGGCGAATTGAGTTTTGTTCTACCAGAGTGTGTGAAAACGGAAGTTTCTGTAACAATTGGGCTGCAATTATCCGCTCGCGTCCAGACATCAGAAAAATCATGTCCCCATCTGGGGCCCCAGTCTGTAGCTTTGGCGGGAACTCTTTGTTGGTCTTGGTCTGCTCCTTAGCCAACCTGTGTGATTTGCACGGCCTTACCATCTTGCACGTGTTGCTTCATCAAGATTCTGTGACAATACGAAAACATTCAGGTTTTCATAGATTAGAAATATTAGATCATTTAAGAAAAACACTCGCATTTACTAGATTACAATCACTTTTTATTTAGAAAGCCTGCTGCGCTCAATTCACGTGACTTTCTCTACATGCATCGGTTATTTTCATTTTGTATTTTCCAAATCTTTTTACTTTCTCTACACGTACTATGTACATAGTGTATAGAGAAGGTATTGCATTCCACCCAAAATTTCGATACCGATGTTTCACCGAAAATGCATTTTTAGGAACCACTGAATTAAAAATAAAACATTTTTGGAAAAAGGTCCGTGTCTGTATGTCCGTGTATCTGTGAACACGATAACCCAAAAATGAAAAGTCTATAAAATATCAAACTTAGTACTTAAGTTTAGTATCTTCCAGGGATGCGACACGAAGATTTTGAGAAAAGGCCCCCCCCATCTCAAACTACCCTTTACATGGGAAAAAAATAGAAAATGTTGATTTTCTCAACAATGCCTTAGCGATTTTGATTAAAATACCGCATATCAAAGATACGTATGTGACAAATAAAATGTATTTCTTGAATTTTCTAGGAATAGCCTCTTTTTTATTCTAAATGAATTTTGCGTAACTTGTGAACTGTAAGAAATAGACAGAAACTTACTATGACGACTACAAGTTGCCTTAATTACGTCATTTTTAAAGACTTGCGTTATTAAAATACCTCCTGGTAGGTCATTATTCCAGACTTCAATTCTTATAGCATAATTGCATATACAAAACTTAATGCAATCCACAAAATGCATGTTAGAAAGCTGCAAACGCTTACTGTATCTTCACGAAGCTGTCCTTAATAACACTAAGCATGGATTTTGTTATTAAAGAATTACATTTTCAAGTAAGAAATAAAACGTTTGCGGAAACAGTAAAAATTTACAAATGTGGATTAATTGTTGTTTTTTCTTTCACACAAGCCATGTGTAGGAAAGGATTTGGATAGGTAGAGTCAAACTGAAAAATTCAATGCCATAGCCGGGATTTGAACCATGGATCTCGCGATTCTCAAAAGAAATTCAGATATGCCGGCATGTTGCCATGATAGCTCAGTGGCAGAGCAACCGGCTAGAGATTGGGAGATCCGTGGTTCAAATACCGGCTATGGCATTGAATCTTTCAGTCTGATTCTACCTATCCATTTATAAATGTATTTATGGTAGTTATATTTTCCTCTCTTTATCAAAAAGATATTGAAAATTCGAAGTTTGAATATTTTCTATATGCTTATGGTACTGTCAAAAACGTTAGTGATTTTGCTAAAAAGCATACGATAAACTAGATTTTGAAACGTGTACATTTTTTAATTAAAGTTTTAAAAACAAACACAAATGTTAAACTTAGAGGACTGAAATTCGATAGAACTATTTTTTATATTCCTGACACTTGCACTAAAATAAAGCTTCTAGCATAAAAGTTGTGCGAAACCTAAATTTCACCCATCACCCCCCCCCCTTAAAAAGTGCACTGAGTATAAGAAGCTGTGGGGATTTTAACGCACAGTAAGAACACATACATAGAAAGTCAGAGTAAAAACGGACCTGGCGGAAGTAAAAATGGTGGAGACTCGAGATCTCGATGAATGGCACTAGAACAAAAGCCCAACATAATACTCGCGAGCATCTCAGCAGCAAACCGGAAGACTGATTGTAAGTCTGGAGGAAGGACAATAGGAGACCGGAAACTCCCAGTAAAGGATAAACTGCCAGTAACAAAAGACTACAGCATGTATGGTAGGAACAACAGCAAGCCTTTAAAAGCTTCAAAACAATAGGCTTTGGGCTTGTGTGTTTGTAGAATAAAGTTACGTCAATTCTAATATTCAAGCTGCGCGGGGAAAATGGTCTGTACAAGCTAACAATTTAAAATCTAATTTGTATAGTCAAAGGACCTTCTTGGCATGTTACTTAATTTGAAACTCTAAAAGGTGAGAAATGTTACTATCCCAAAGCTACAGGGCTCACTAAATTTAATCATTTGTTTCAAATTAACATAACCTACTGTTCGATTCGCGTTATTACCTACTTAAAATACGGATATTCCTTATACTTTCTTTACTGCTTATATTAAATAGAAGAAGTATTGTATTCCACCAACAAATTCGATGTCCAGATAACACCGGAAATATATGTTTTAGGTCTTATGAACCCATAAAAGGGATTTTCAGAAAACGAACTATGTGTGCGAATGTGAACAGCGTAACTCAAAAACGAAACGACGCATAAATAGTGAAGTAGGTATTTAAGTTCTATACCTTCCCTCACCTCAAACTAGCCTGTAAAGACAGATTTTTCAATTTTTTACTTTCTCTATACGCACTATGTACATCGTGTATAGAGAATGTATTGCACTCCACCAAAAAATTCGATGCCGAGATTTCACCGGAAATATATGTTTTAGGGTCCCCTGTATCCAAAAAAAGTATTTTCAGAAACAGGTCCGTGTGTGTCCGTGTGTGTGTATGTGTGTCCGTGTGTCTGTGAACACGATAACTCAAAAACGAAAAGTCGGTTAAGTACCAAACTTGGTATTTAAGTTTAATGTCTTCCAGGGATGCGACACGAAGAAAAATCCCCCCAGCCCAAACTACCCTTTACATTGAACTTTTTTCGAAAATTTTGATTTTCTCAAAAATGGCTCTAACGATTTTGATTAAAATATCGTATATTAAGGTTATTTACCTGACAAATAAAATGTATATTTTGAATTTTTTGGGAATACTCTGAAGACTACTTTATTCTGGATGCATTTTTCATAACTACTAAACCGTAAGAGATGGACAAAAACTTAACTCACAAAAAATGTAGAGCACGTTAAAACACACAATTTATGTTATATACATTTTTTTCGTGGAGTTGATCGTTTTTGAGATATTCCTTTTTCTTGGTTTCAGCTTTGAAAAACTTATACTTTTCTCTTACAGGAATTTGTCAACTCCTGTCCATACAGACAAAGGAACATCAGTCACATAGCAACCAGCTTTTGGCATTCACTTTAACTTAGGTACTCCCTTATTTCGCTTCTACTTACAATAAAGCAAGAAATAAGACTATTTCTACTAATTTTTCTCTATTAGCATGAAATAAATAAAAGATAAACTTATTAACAATAATAATTTACAGAGATATAGAGAAAGTCATGTGAATGGAACACATCAGATTTTTATTATTCTTTTAATGACTTTTAAGGAGTTTAATTAAAATTCAATATATACATTATAATATTTTACCTCTCTTCCTGTCACTTTCTCACGATATTTCCTTCTCTCTTTCACTCCCTCTCCCTTCCAACCTCTGCACTCTTCCGCACCATCGTCCTGTCTCTATGCAACTAGCGTGCCATGAAAAGTAATAAAACATTCTCTGGGACATTAACAAAATTAAAAGCATAAATAAAGGGTTCAACTTGTATTTCTTCGTTGATGCTTGTTCCTTTATTAGAACTGTAATATTGTTCCTTGTAGTAACCGGTTAATGCTCGGAAATAAATACTGTGTGTGTGCGTGCGCGTGGGTGTGTGTGCGTGCGTGGGTGTGTGTGTAGCGATATTTTGTTTCAATGTGGCCCTAGTTCAGTTAGTAGTCTATGGTGGCACATTACAGACGATAATATAAATTATTAATTTAAAATTGTTTCAGCTATTGCATTGAATGGGAAGAGTTTTCTGTTCCTCTTTTTCTCCCATTTTCTCTTTCTCCGTCTTTCGTCTGTCTCACCCTCTTTCGCTGCATCGCTCTCTTGTTTTCCTCTGTTACGTAAGAAATAATATGCTAATAACCTTTTGTGAAGTAATTCTTTTCAAAAAGCTAAGTAGGAAGCGAGACATTTCAATTTTTGACTTTGTGCCTTGACAAAAATTCTCCTCGAAGAAAGTAATTAAGATGTCACATACCCCCTTTTTAACGGGACCTAAGGTATGGCATAGATCAACTCCCATAGGAATTAGTCCTTTTGTAGAAAGTTAATATACCCACATATAAAAAAATTAAAAATGTGATATTTTTAATGATGGCCCATTATACATATTAATATCAATTATTCATCTAAAATTAAATTTGGGTTCTAGTTTTCTTATCTGTATACTTAATCTTCTTTTTCCATAGCATTAGAAACGTTAAGAGTTTGTCTAGGTTGAACTTTGTTTGGCATGTCTATGTAAAATATTAGAAAATATGAAATTTTTATCCCACCCCCCTTTGGAACTTTTGGGAAAAGGGGATGAGCTTTGCTAACTTTATAAATTGCGGATACCGCTAAAGTTTAAGAAGACATTTTTGGAGGGAGGAATAACATTTATTATAAATACTTTGGGAAAGAATCATTGTCAGTAGACTGTGTTAACTTTTGACCGATTTCTGGCAAAGTGTAAATATATAAAGAATTTAAAATCTGCAGCATGCCACTAAAATCGTACATTTTCAACATGCTCTGTATTTGACACCAGCTTCAACAACATTTAAATATCCTGAAGAATGCTTTTCAACTCCGCAATACAACAGGTCGCTTAAAAACGAGAGAGGGAGAGGAAATGTGATGCATATACCTACACAATTTTCTAACATTTTCTATCAATTTCAAACAAATGATATCAAGGAATTTTCGCTCCGTATTTCTTATTTTTTATTTATTTGTTTGTGTTTTTTAACTTCCACTTGTTTTTGGGCCATTTTACAGATTCCAGAACAACTTGTATGTTTCATTACTATATCAGTGTAAAGTTTGCATGTTGCAAGCCTAACTCATGTGTGGAATTGCATTGTGTGATAGAATGTTTGGTGAATCTATTCGTCAGATTCTATTTGCTTTTAATGGTGGCCTGTTTTGTTTTACTCCTCCAGGCAAACATGAAATGTTCTTAATGTATCTGAAATAATTTAAGGACTCTCAATTCATGGCAGCACATTTAAAATAAAAAGAAAATGTAATGATGTCCTTATTGGAGTTTCAAACAGTTAAAATGCATACGTATAACCCATTCAAAGTATGAGGTAGAACAACATTTATTATCTGACGGGGAATCGAAGTCCGGTTTCTCGTGTAACAAACACGAGCACAAACCATAAAACTATGAAGCAACTGCTTCGAATGAGTCTATAGTTTCGGTCATTACCTTGGATTCCATTACTAATGGCTTAAAAAATAAAGAAAAAAATTGTCCGTTTGCAGTTAATTATATATATTTCATTGCAGAAGTTTTCAAATTAGCAAAGTTTCAAAGCCTTTAGCCTTCTTTCAGAATCATTCAACTACGATCTTGATTCGGAGATTCCTTAACTGGACTGGTCTCAATGTTGTGCTGATTTCAATTAAATTTGAAACATGTCGACAAATGTCCAAATTCTTGTGTATAATATTTTAATTTCATAGTTGCAGTGAGTGGTTCTTTAAGAATTGACTTAGTTGACTAACTAAGCTTCTCTTAATTTTGGATTTCACTTAAGAACTTCTATAAGACAAGCAAGAAATTAGAGCAGGACTGCCATTGTGGAAGAGACCACCCCCACTGTCCTCAATATAATACGGTTTCAGGTCCATTAGCGCCCTTGAAATCACAAGACAGACAGAAGTGACTTGAAGCCATCGACCCACAATTACCTTTCCCTTGCACACAAAAACCCTCCGCATCATCCTGCTATTGTTATGCCCCCGCATCAGCGTTGCGTAACGAAAAACATCGTCTGTCATTGGTTATAGTAAAAACTCCCACCATGGTGGTAGTAGTAAAGTCAAGTTTCGTGTTCCCGCCGCATGTTGGCGCTGCCATCGTGGTTTCTCTCACCTGTACAAGCTCACCTGTGCAAGTGAGACGCTGTGAAAGAAAGAAGCACCTGTGTGGATAATGGCGGAGAAGTGAAATGGCGTTTCTGATTTAGTGTTCGAGAATGAAGGAAAAACACAGCAAACAGAATCGGAAACATGCGCTGTACCAGATTACCAAGGTAGGTGACGATTTTTAAAAAATAAAAGTGACGTAGGTGTGGCCATGTTTGTTTTCGTGTGTTGCTATAGAGACGCAGGAAATGCATATTGTTGTGGGGTGAATGTACTGCTTGATTCACCGAAGCCGTCCAGCTTCTTTAGGGGAAAGTTTTACATGGGAATAAACTGCTCGGAATTATGCATAGGGATATATTTTTAAAGGTTGCACGTTTTAGAAATAATTCGTTACTTTCTCTACCGCCGCACATGTGTTTGTGTATAGGTGAGAAGAGATAGAGAGAGGGGGGAGGTGGAGAACAGCTTGTCCATATTTCATAATTTAGTCGCCTTAAAAGTAAACAAAACAAAGATTGTTCCTGTCCCAAACATCTTTGTATGTAAATACTTCCTTTGAGCTATTCTCATGAAGAGAATTGTTTCAATTAAAATATTTTAAGTTTGAGATACTAGTATGACCAAAGAAATATTTTGAGTTTTCAATAAAGAGTTTGTGAAGTTCCCTTCATTCATATGGAATATTCTGTAACTGAGAAACCATGAACATTAGATTATAAGATAACTACAAAGCATGTAACTATCGTTAAAATGTACGTAAATTGTTCCACTTGAAGAATAATTACAGAATGGACTATTGTGAACAAGTTCAAAATAGGGTAATATAAGGAAAAAGTTACAAACAACTAAATTATTAAATTAAATTAAAGACAATTAATTGTGTAATGGTAAATTTTAAATGTAACAAATATCACCAGAAGGTCATAATTGCATACAACAAAAGTAAACGATGCAATCGTTAGTTGTTATCCTCTGGAAACCATAGTATATTAAATTGTAATCTCTCTTCCCCCTCCCCCCAGATTTTCATTTTTTTTTAAATCTTACAATGAAAATTATATTATACAACACCTTAGTGGCTGGTTATAAAGCACGGTACTATATTCTCTTTGCAGTAAATGTATTTAGATCAATTAAAAACAAATTATACATCTAATAAAGTTTTTCAGATTGACTATTACAGCAGAGGTAAGCATGCTTTTTTTTTTTATATATATATATATATATATATATATATATATATATATAAATGACATAGTCCATAAAGGTCACGTAATCTTAATGTCGCATATATCTAATAAGAAACGATCGTTTATAATTTGGGTATATGAACAAGAATATTCATGAAGTTAAGAGTTTATCCACAACCTACACATGTTTAAAATTAGAGGCTTGATGATTATTAATTAATTAAAATTAAGTAGTGAATTCATTAAATGTAGTTAACATCTTTACAATAACCATTTTAAACAACAATAATATGAATGTTTCTTACTCCGAGTAATTAGTCACCTACAGTTCTAACCAATATCAAATCTGTTAATGTAACATAAGAATATGGTCACTATCGGTTTTATTCAAATGATGAACTTTCAAACAAATGTTCTTGTAGACGTTCTTAATAAACTGAAGCGGCGTGGGTTACAAGAAGAACTCTCCGTTTTTTCACAAGCCGGTGATTTCCTGTAAAAAATGTTAACGTGTGGATTTCCCACATTCATAATTCGTTTGTCCGGGCACTGTTATAAAAGCAAACCTCTTGTACACTGTTAACTATGTACCGTTATCCACTTGTGTCTGGAGAGCCGTTTGTAAGCTCTATTCATTCACTCACAGTTCAGAAATCCCGTGAAAGATGGGAAAAGACATCAACAAAATGTGCGTTTGACAGCAGTGCTTTAAATTAAAGATTTTGGGTTTGCATTACTGGTCAACCGTTTCTTATCGGTTCAGTATGGGAGACAAACTGATATAAATATAGGTTTTAAATGTTCTTTTTTGGCCTTTTTCGGTGTTTATTTGTTTTTTATATCCCTTTTAGCTTTTTTGGGTTTATATTTTACAGATTATCGATTATGCAAAGTCATCCAGAATGAAAAGGACTTCGCGAGGCTGTTCCCAGAAAATATAATTTGTCATGAAAATGTCATAAATATGTGGTATTTTAATCAAAATCGTTAGAGCCATTTTTGAGAAAATCAAATTATAATATATAATAAATGGCTTCTTTGAGTCTGCTCTTAAGTTTGTAACGTGTTACGTAAAGGTACTGTATCCATAGAGTGGCGCGCTCTATATAAAGCAATCGGGCTCTCCTAATTAAACTACCATTTTTTTATCTCTTTTCGTGTTATTAGTCGCGATTTAGCTAAAAAAATTCAATGGCATGGCTCTTTGTGTTGAAGTTTAATGCGGTTTTTTAGTTATATGATTATAAATTATGCTCATCATCATCAGGGAGCGCTTTAAATTTTAATGCATGCTAAAAGGACTACACTAAAATACTGTCGAAAGCGTTCACAACTAAGTAAAGGAAGATTAAAATTGCTTACAAGGGATACAAGCTTCTTTGACTAGAATTATTCCCTGTCCTCCACAAAGTCTCGAAACATGAATGTGAGAGTGAGTACGAGTGGTCTAATATTACAAATTAATCAACATTTAAGGTTGGTAAAACCTACAGCTTGAGTAATAATATCAGTTATCAAGTAAAATCCCTCGATATGATCTTAAGAGGACTATACAAATGAAAGAATAAAAAAGATAAGTCCTAACAAGGTCTGAATCAAAATCCAAGTATGTTGGAGAAATAATATATTGCGAAATAAGTTTATATTGTTAGTTTTACGAAATACAATACCTTCTCTATCCACTGTGTACATAGTACATACGGGCTAGAGAAAGTAAACATGTAATTTGCAATTAAAAGAAAGTTGTGCATAAATATTGCAACTCAACCAAGAATGAAATTTGGTTTTGGAACATTTTGTGAACTTTTAGAGAACTAGCAACTTTCCGGTTGCAGCATTTTCACTTCAAAGTCCATGTTACCAGCGCAGCTGCTTAAGAATGGCAAGGTGTCCTGGAGAAAATGTTAGATCTCTATTAATTTGATCGGTACTCTAGTTGATTTCATTTGTCACCTGGGTATACAGCAGGGAAAGTCTCGCTGCCGGGGATGAAAGCCTTTACCGGATATAAACCTGGCTGACACGTTTCGCATGAGCTGCGTGCAGGTCTCGGTCACGTGATGGTTGTGGCTTGGAGCATATCTTCCGGGCGATTTCTGACGGATATCCAGCAACAATAATGGAATATTGCTTATAGCGTTATATTTTGAACCATCCTGCAGGTCTACTCGGTTTAGTACTTTAACTGATAGCGACCTATAATTTACATAATAGTTAGAGAAGGTATTGTATTCCAACCGAAACTCGATACCGAGGTTTCTCGGGAAATGTATGTCTATGAGGACCCCTGAATAAAAAGCATATTTAGAAAAAGGTGTGTTCAGGTGTCCGGTTGTCTGCGAACAGCAGAACTCAAAAACGAAAAGTCGGTTGAATACCAAATTTGGTATTAAAGTTCAAATCTTCCAGGATGCGACACGAAGATTTTCCGAAAACACTTCTATCCCAAACTACTCTATAAATGTTTTTGAAATGCTCGATTTTCTCAAAATGGCTCTAACGGCTGTGATTAAAGTAGCGTACATAAGTTACTTACATTAACAATAAAAGTACATCTTCATTTTTCTAGAAAAAGGCCTTGAAGACCTCTGGGTGGTTTTGCATAACTGGTAAACTGTAAGAGATAGCAAATCTTACTCCCAAAAGACGCAGATCTTATTAAAACACTTAAATATGTCCACTACAATTTTTTGTGAAGCTAACCGTTTTCGAAATGTTCCTTGTTATTCGTTTAAATATTCCAATATTTGTACTTTTCTTAAATGAGAAGTCTTCTATGTTGTTTTTTTCTCTCCTGACTATGCACAGAGAAGGAAATTTCAAGCCATCACTTAACGAACAGCTCTTAAAGGATTGGACAATCGCTTTAGCCTTGTGTATTCCCTTATTTCTTTCGTACCTACTAGGAAATAAATAATAACACTATTTCTGTTTATGTTTATCTTGATTAGCATGAAATAGAAAGAAGAATAAGCTTTTGTAAGAATAATTTGTTGCAGAATAGGTAGAGGAATAGAATAAGTAGAGAAAGCCATATGAATGGCTCACATCAGAATGTGTGTTTCCTTTATTTAAAATCGCATAACTGTGGTTGGTTATATTTCGACCAAATTAAACACACAATTCTACAATACAGCGAACCAAGGTGTAGTTCATCCTAATATTTTAAAAGACATTGATTGAGGGTTGCAACATTAGACACATCTACTACATATACTTAGACATTAGTATAAATTGAGAATTACAATATGTCGAACACAGAAATGTCCGTAAGGTAGTTCTTCACTGCTGGTATCTGTTTGGTGCTGTGGATAGGGCATTTAGTATGCAATGTTTTTTTCCTAACTTAATTATATTGTGAACGATCCATGATAATATGTTTTATGTTGGAAAGTGGGATTTGAATACGTCAAATATTTGTATAAGTGTTTAAGGATGATTTGATGATCCAGAATTTGCAATTTTTTTCGCTATTTTCTAAAACTATGTTCATTATGAAAAAATGTCAGGATATTTTTAGGATGCTTGTTATGCCCTAAAACGTTCGGTGATGTTAACCCTCCTCTGCCCTTTACCCTGCACTATAGGCGGCATGATGTAAGGGAAGAATATCGATCGCTCTGAAAATTCAACCTATGTAACCTTCGTTTCTGTTTTCATACATCATCTTATTAGGATTCACAATGTATTCAGTGTTCAACTTAAAAATATTGGACACAATGACATTATTATGCTTTATTTAAATTTGGTGTTGTTGAACAAAATAATAACATAAATCATACGCATTGCTCTTAAAAATGTGAAAAATTAAAATTAAACTGCATCAATAAAAGTAAAAAAAAACTTCAAAACGGAAATTAAAAAGCTTGTGTCACAGATCCTTTGATACTTAGGGGTTAATGTTCTATTTGCAGTTTTAACGTTCGTCTTTTAAAAAGACGATTTAAAAATCGTCGATATTACAATCCCTTGCACCGGCGTAAATTAATATCTGCTAATTGAGCATATGCAAGCCGACTCCGGTAGCCATAGTCGTTGGCGCGTTTGGCGTTGATGTTCTGTCGCTAAAATGTTAGGATTTAAATCCCGGTATGAGCAAGATTTTTTTATTGTTGTGTGTTTTTGTGTTTGTGTACTATCTAAGTCATGCTCTCTCCCCTGATGGCTAATTAGTTACGCCTGAAGGCCAATATGTGTGAAAAAAATAAAACATAAAGCTTTAAAGCCATTCATTGTGTAAAGGAAAGTTTCCCCACAGTTTACTTTTGTTTTAGATACAGAAATTAATGAATACTATCTCTGCCGAAACAGATAAAATCTCACAATCTGCACTAACAATTTTATGGACATTTGTGTATTTTCTCGGAAGCGCACGGTATTTACCGTCACGAAATGCAGTCAGCGTATTTAACTGGAAAAGAAGGATGTTAAACAGGAAAATACAAAATGTAACAAAAGACGGGGTGTGTTGTTTGTGGGGAATATTAGAGAAAATGGCAACATAAAGCCCCTCCACCCTACGGACACACACACTACCTGAAAGAGACAAAAAAGTAACATCCAGATTGTTCAGGTTCAAAAGAAGGTTTAAAATGGCGTCGTTTACCTGTCTCGCTTGTACAGTTAAACTATTGTGTTGAATGGAATTTCACCTGGCTAGTCACTCAAATAGGTCTACACCAACCAAACTGCCATTGCTGACATTTGAGGAGAATTAGTTTCACGTACTGTTTACTGTGCAAAGTAGTTAGAAATGTGTACTGAGATATGGTCACTTGCTTAGAAAATGTCATTTTCACTTTCTCTATACCTACTGTGTATAGGTATAATTCAATACCGAGATTTCACTGGAAATATATGTTTTGAGGCCTCCTGAATCCAAAAAGAAGCATTTTTAGAAGGATGTCCGTGTGTGCCTGTTTGTCTGTATGTGGGCAGCATATATCAAAAACAAAAAGTCCGTTAATTACCAAACTTGATATTTTAAGTTCAGTATTTTCCAAGGATGCGACACGAAGATTTTCACCGCCAACTGTCCTTTACATGGAAAAATGTTTGAAAATTTTGATTTTCTCAAAAATGTTCATTTTGATTAAAATGAATATCTTGAATTTTCTGGTAAGAGCCTAGCAGACATCTTTATTCTGGATGAAATTTTCGGAATTTTGATAACTGGTAAACCGTAAGAGATAGACAAAAACTTACTTAATAAAACATGTAGAGTTCGTTAAAACACGCAATTTATGTTACATACAATTTTTTTCGTGGAGTTGGTCGTTTTTGAGATATTTCTTATCATTGGTTTCAGCTTTAAAATATTTATACTTCTATCATACGGAAATTTGTCAGCTCTTACCCATACAACAAAGGAACTTCAATCACATAGCAACCATCGTTTGACTATCACTTTAGCATATAGTACTCCCTTATTTCCCTTCTACTTATATGGAAGCAAGTAATAAGACGATTTGTGATAATATTTTCTCGATTAGCATGAAGTAAATAGAAGAATAACATTTTTAACAATAATTTGTTGTAGAGATGTAGAGAAAGTTAATGCGAATGGAACACATCAGAGTTTTAGTTTGTTTGTTTCTTTTTTTGTTACTTGTTTTAAAACTTGTCACTATGCGATTGTCATTGAAATTTTCTTTTCTTTTGAGGGCCAGGAGTAAAATAAAAGAAATATGGGCGACTTCTATTTCAGAAAAGTATACGTATTTCAAAATTTCAATTAATAACAAAGAATATCTCGGCAACGATTAGCTCCACAGCAAAATTGTATATGACATAAATTGTGTATTTTGATGAGATCTATATATTTTGTGTTAAGTTTTATCTATCTCTCACTGTTTATCAGCTATATAAAAACCACCAGAATGCAGAGAATTATTTCAAAGATTATTCCCAACAAATTGAAGATGTACATTTTATTTTCCATGTAAATGTCTTTAACATACAGTATTTTAATCCAAATCGTTAGATCCATTTTTAAGAAAACCGAACATTTCGAAAAATATTTCATGAAATTGGAAATTGAGCTTTATTTATGAGCGCTCTTTAACTGTTGTGGTTCTCAGCGCTCCATTCGGTATTGGGCGTGAAACACAACTTAATTTTGCCCAGAGACCTCTCTCTCAGACTTGAGGTTCTTTTACGTACCATAAGTCTACGATACGGGACTAACAACTTTACTTCCCTTCCGAAGGAAGCCATGTTAAGGATTTTTACGCCCGAAAGAATCCATCGCCTTCTGCCGGGTTTGAACCAGTGACCTTGGAGCCAGAGGCTAGCATGTTATTCCTACACTACGGAGGACGACAGACTTCCTGAAAAGGGTAGTTTGTGGCGGGGGATTTTCCTAAAAATCTTTTTGCCGCATCCTTGGAAGATACTTATCTTAAATACCAAGTTTGGAATTTAACCGACTTTTCGTTTTTAGTTATCCTGTCCACACACATACACAAACAGACCTTTTCCTCTAAAAGTCATTTTTACTCCGGGGATCTCCAAACATAATTTACTGTGAAATATAATTTTTGGGTGGAATACAATTTCTTTTCTACTCGCTATGTACTTGCAAAGTGCGTGTAGAGAAAGTAAAAATGATACCACTTATACCACTTTGCATTCTGAGTTCTGTTACACCTCACAGAAAGCCACAATTCTCACATACTTTGAAGAAGAGAGTTAAATTTTAGCTTACATTTAAGCGGAAGTTTTGTTCTACAAATTGGCAGCATAGTTTTCTCCAAAACATGATGACCCTCAAACGGGACCGCTCCCCTTTGCCACTGTGAAATATCCATTAGCAAACAAAAGACGAGTCTGTACCAGGGGTAAGAGACAACATAGTGAAATCTCTGTTTTCTGGAGACTCAAAGACTCTGCTTGCAAGTCGAGATTCGCGCCTCAGATAAGGGACCCGTAAGTGGAAGACTTGGCAACTGCGAGAGTTGGTTTCTAACCGCAAACTCCTAAACTCAAACTTCGAAGTCTGAAAAATTATGTACTATTAAATATTGCAAAGCCTTCTAGGTGCTATTGACAATTTCAAGTAGCGATGTTTGGGGAAGAAGGGTATAAGGGGTTACAGTTTACAATAGGATGAACTGTAATGTTTTTCTTGTGAATTTAAGGAATAAGGAAATGCCACTGGCTGAGAATTGATATTACAGACGTGAGCTTAAAGAGTATCGCCAAGGTAAGCTGGAGGCGAGTTAATGGAGTTGATGGCCATGACGAGTTGCTATAGACGTAATCTTATTGAATGACACGGACTGCTCGTGTGTAATACATAACGGCATGCAGAGCATAGTTACGTGTGCGAAAGTTGCTTACATCTCCACTGGAGCATGACAATGTTGTCATGTTGTCGAAATCCGTAACGTTTTGCTTTTGTTTATTGAATACGAAGCATATGCGGAATTAGATGTTTGGTTTTTACTTTCTCTACCCCCGTATATACATATACATAGTGGATAGAGAAAATATTGTATTCCACCTAAAAATTCGATACCGAGATTTTACCGGAAATACATATTTTAGGACTCCATGAATCCAAAAAAAGCATTTTCATAAAAAGGTCCGTGTGTGTGTGTGTGTCTGGACAGTATAACTCAAAAACGAAAAGATGATTAAACACCAAACTTGGTATTATTGTTTGATATCTTCCAAGGATGCGACACGAAGATTTTCAAGAAAATCCCCCAATCCTATTTACCATTTACATGGAAACATTTTCGAAAATTTTGAACCAACCTTAACTCTCCTGCCCTTTATACTAATTGGTTCAGTTGTTATCGTATGAAAAGTTAAAAAAAATCTGATGTATTCGATTCACATGACTTTCTCTACATCTCTGCAACAAATTATTGTTAAAAAGCTTATTCTTCTACTTACTTCATGCTAATCGAGAAAAAAAAATAGCAGAAATGGACTTACTAGTTGTTTCCATGTAAGTAAAAAGGAAATAAAGGAATACCACAGGCTAAAGTGATAGTCAAAAAGCTGATGGTTATGTGATTGAAGTTCCTTTGCTTGTATGGACAAGAGTTTACAAATTCCCGTATGAGAAAAATATAAGTATTTTAAAACTGAAGCCAATAAAAAGGAATATCTCAGAAACGATCAACTCCACGTAAAAATGTATCTAACATAAATTGTGTGTTTTAAGGAGGTCTACATTTTCTATTAAATAAGTTTTTATCTATCTCTTATGGTTTACCAGTTATGCAAAATTAATTCACAATAAATATGTTTTCTGAGGCTATTCCGAGAAAATTCAAGATATACATTTTATATGTCGTGTAAATATATTTAATATACGATATTTACACAAAATCTTTAGAGCCATTTATGAGAAAATAAAAATTTTCGAAAATTTGTACACGTAAAGTGTAGTTCGGGGTGGAGAGATTTTCTTGAAATCTTCGTGTCGGATCCTTAGAACTCAAACACCAAGTTTGATAATTAACGGGCTTTTCGTTTTTGAGCTATGCTGCCCACATACACACACACACTTTCACAGACAGACTGACATACACATAAGGATCTTTTTCTAAAAATGTTTTTTTTTTATTCAGGGGGTCTCAAAACATATATTTCCGGTGAATTCTCGGTATTGACTTTTACATTCTATATGCACTATGTACATAATACGTGTAGAGAAAGTAAAAAGCAAGCAAAAAACAAAAACAAACAAAACACACACCAATTGCTCTTTAGTTTTGAGTTTTTAGGCATACTTCAAAGTTATTCATAAACATTACAAGAAATTTTAATTTGTTGCTTATAATACGCAGCTATGAAAGCGAGATCATATCGCGAATTCTTTAGTACACAATGAATCAGTGTGTGTCAGTCAGAGGACCATAATTATTTAGTCGTCTCTGTGCCATTAACTTGCTGATAGATTGCTTGGTAGTTCGCGCATAGTTGTCTTTCTGCGCCATCTATGCTTTTCTTCTTGTTCGAGAATTTAAACCCGCTCCGAGGCTACTGTCCACGCCTCTTTTTTAGGCCATCCAATATTCCGTCTTCCTCTTGGGTTATAAATACATGCTTGCATCTATTTTGGCATTATTGGTTTCCTATAAAATGAACTAGGTTGGTTTTAGTGTTACTATGAGGTAATGTATCGCTCCAAGGCGCGCCGCGGAGCACATGCATTGATCTGGCGATATGTTTACGAATTGTGCCAATATTTCATTCAAACTTATTCTGTAACATCTGGTTGAAGTTTAAAAAATCTGATGTGTACCATTCACATGACTTTCTCCATATCCCTGCAACAAATAATTCTTAAAAAGCTTTACTTCTATTTACTTTATGCTAATCAGAAAAAATTAGCAGAAATAATCTTATTACTCGCTTCCTTGTAAGTAGAAGCGAAATAAGGGACAACCGTAGGTTAAAGTGATAGTCAAAAGCTGGTTGCTATGTCAATGAAGTTCCTTTGTTTATATGGATAGGAGTTGACAGGTTCCTGTATGAGAAAAGTATATGTTTTTCATAGCAGAAACCAAAAATAAGGAATGTCACAAAAACGACGAACTCCACGAAAAAAATGTATATAACACAAACTGTGTGTTTTAATGTGCTCTACATTTTTTGTGTAGTAAGTTTTTGTCCATCTCTTACGGTTTAGCAGTCATTCAAAATTTAGTAAAATTCATCCAGAATAAACTACTCTTCAGAGGCTATTCCCAGAAAATTCAAGATATACATTTCATTTGTCAGGTAAATATGTTTAATATCCGAAATTTTAATCAAAATCGCTAGAGCCATTTTTGAGAAAATCAAAATTTTCGAAAAAAGTTCCATATAAAGGGTAGTTGAGGGTGGGGGTATTTTTCTCAAAATCTTCGTGTCGCATCCCTGGAAGATACTAAACTTAAATACCAAGTTTGGTATTTTACCGACTTTTCGTTTTTGTGTTATCGTGTTCACAGACACACACACACACACACACACACACACACACATGCGCGCGCGCGCGGACCTTTTTGTAAAAATGCTTTTTTTGGATATTGGGGACCCTAAAACACATATTTCCGGTGAAATCTCGGTATCGAATTTTTGGTGGAGTGCAATACTTTCTCTATACACTATGTACATAATGCGTAAGGAGAAAGTAAAAATCTGGTGGATTCATTCACATGACTTTCTCTACATCTCTGTAAAAAATTGTCGGTAAGATTATTCTTCTATCTACTTCATGCTAATCGAGATAAACATTAGCAGAAACGGTCTTATTATTTAGTTCCTTTAGAAGTAGAAGGGAATACACTAGGCTAAACCGACAGTCAAATATTTTAAATGTGGTTGCTAAGGGATTAAAATCCGTTTCTTTGTGTGGTCATGAATTGACGAAGTTTCCGTATGAGAAAGTTTTAAGTATTTTATAAGCGAAACCAATAACAAAGAATATCTCGAATAGTTCAACTCTGCGAAAAAAAATTATATATATATATATATATATATATGACAAATTGTGTGTTTTAAGGAGTAAATGTTTGTCTATCTCTTACGATTTAACAATTATGCAAAATACAGAAAAAATCATCCAGAAAAAGAGGACTTCAGTGACTTTTCCCAGAAAATTCAAGATACACATTTTATTTCTCATATAAATGTCTCAAATATAGAGATTTTGGTCAAAATCGTTAGAGCCAATTTTGAGAAAACCAAACATTTTTTAAATTGTTTGCACATAAAAGGTAGTCGGAACGGGAGGATTTTATTGAAAATCTTCGTGTCGCATCCTTGGAAGATATTAAACTTAAATACCAAGTTTGGTATTTAACGGACTTTTCGTTTTTGAGTTATGCTGCGCGCGCACACGCACACACACACACATCGACATTTTTTTAAAAATGCTTTTTATGGATTCAAGTGTCAAAAATAATTTCCAATGAAATATCGGTATCGAATTTTGGGTGCAATACAATACCTTCTCTATCCACTGTGTACATAGTACGTGTAGAAAAAGTAAAAATTATTCGTGCCGTTAACCGGTCGCGCTGTTTAGTATTCAATAAAAACTATGTAACAACAGGCAACTTGTTGACAGAGAGAGAGAGAGAGAGAGAGAGAGAGACGTAGTAGGTAATCGAACAGGCTACCGAGGATCTCCGCTCCACCTAGAGGGTCCCAGGGGCGGTCCGGTCCGTAAACCCCAGCAACTAGCCAAAGGCCGAGACTGAGGAAGTTCCATAGTGAGCATCCTTTTTCCCTACCACGTTGCACCGAAACACCACTCTGACACTTCCAATCCTAGACAGATCAAATGGGGTGAAGAATGTATGACATGATTAATGGAACAAAATATAGAGGCAGAAATTCGGGGAATGAGAGAAACCACTCCAGCATTCGCCTTATGACCCGGGAAACCCCGAAAAACCCATTGGCCAATGAGGGTGGTCACCAGCAATTGATTTTGGAATATCTAGATTGAAGGTTAGCATATTAACTACCAGAATGATAACCACAGAATTTGTCAGTGGCAACTCCTGGCCTGTTGTTTAAGGGATGTAACTGATTTTAAAAATGTGAAAAACAGTTTAACACAAAAGTTGCTTATGCCAAATTAAAAAGTTAATTATTAAATAAAAATTTTGCCATAGATTTGTGTATATTTAATTATCTATATTGGAAACTGCCCACCGAGGAAGAATGTTATCCTTGCCCCCTTCCGAATAGACCAGTTTTCACATTTAATGTGATTAACAGAGGCTTTGTGCCATTTATTGGGCATATAATATTGTTCAAGTCACCGTATACACCTTCATTCCACACTTTCTTCTCGTGAGGAAATAATACCAACAGAAAAGTTAAACAAATCCAGTAACCACTACCGAAACGAGAGCACATGACTTCAGTGGTATGGTTACGTTCAAATCTGCCTTGGTTGTCCACCAATAGTAATTCTCCTGTTTTAGAGAAATAAAGTTTACTAAATGCCTGCCTTAAGGTGATGCACCAAAAATTGTGAACAATTAAATTATCTTTTTTGTAATAAAATGATACGAGTACTTAATTAATAGGCACTCCCATCTCTAAATCTTACTTTCTTACAAACTTTTTCCAACACTTTTCCATAATCGAAAAGTTGCACATGATGCATTTTTTCGCTAATTTGTTTAAAAATGTTATACTGCCTTTCATAAACACATTAAAGAAAATGGTCATATACTTTATTGAAATAATGCTCCAATTTTAAGACTTCAATTATTAAATTGTGAAAATTCACTACTTTTACAGAGTATGAAACGCAATATTTTTTACACTAACAGATCTAATATAACATAACGTAACAGCTTTGCTTCTAGACTCATTTGCTGTAAAACTGGAATTGTTTAAGTTATAAGGCTTAAAAATGCCACACTTGGTCATTTTATTGCAACAGTGTATTTAGACAGTACAAATATTATTTAAATAATCATGCAAGCTATAATTTTATATTTGTAAAAACATTATTATTGTGTGTAATAACTGATGTAAATTTCAAAAAACTATCTTATATATTTTGGATTTTCTAAATTTCACAGATGTTTTACCTTAACAATCAGACTTCGAAGTTGGCGTCTGAAATGCAAGCGCTTAAATATCCATCCTTGAACTAGACGTGTTGTCATTTTAAAGTTGCATCATTTATAGATCTTAATGTTGTTATATTTATTCCTCACAAACACGAAACTTTGTACATTTGGCAATTGCATTAAGCACTAGTCATTTATCTTCTTTGGCGATACTTTAAAAACTAAACGGATACAATGGTCAACATTGCTCAAGCCACCCTTATGCCTGCGACAGACCGTTCTGCATTCCTAATGTACGAAAATGTTCAACAATAAACACTCTCTTACGCGAGAGGGTGGCAGTTTTGCTGCTTGTGCCATCTTAAACATTGTTTGGAAATTATCAGAAATAAGCAACCGGCAAGTGGAGCTCGATATGACGATTTTGAACTTCTAATTATCAAGACAGTATATTTCATTGTCAAGTCAAATAATTCAGATGCTTACAATTGTCTCGCAAATAATTCACTCAGTAGAAACAGATTTGAACAAATTCATTGCTTCCTGCATTTCAATGATAACGCATCTATAGATCCATGTAACAAAACTTAATTTTTCATTACTACTTTTATTTAAATACGGATACTACGGATGTTTATACACGTGGTCATTGAAATGCCAGGCTGATGGCCTCTACTTAAGTTGGTCGTTGACAGATGACAGTTGCAGAGTCGTATTTCTGTGTCATGCATTTTATTTTTACTACTTTTATTCTTATGGGTGGACATTTAGATGCATAAAACTGAAAACCAGGTCCGGATTCAATCTCAAAGAACCGCATGTGGGATATGTGGTGCACAAAGCGATGTCTGGGTAGGTTTTCTCCGTGTTCTCCGGTTTCCACCGCCATTCATTCCACCAGTTGTTCCGTATCACCTTTCCTATAATTAATTTGCCTTTATTTCATATCATCTACTTCCTCATCCCTCCTTCCTCACTGATACCTTGTTCCGGATTCTTCATTCTATGATTAAATCGTTAACTTCTTGACTGGCTTCTGGCCCTAGGCACCCACGTGTAAGTTCTCCATACGGGGAAGGTAAGCCGACTAAACTAAGCTAAGTAACTGAAAACATGCTTTTGAGGAAAGGTAGGTAAAACTTCGTCTCTTTTTTAAAACTAGACTTCCAAATCGAACAAAACAAGATTACCGACTAAGCCATTTCTCTCATAGAGATTTTATTATACATAGTGATTGATTAAAGATCACTAGGTGGTTAAGAAACCGTGCACATACGTAGCCATGACGTAATGAGTTTCTGGAAGTAGGCCGTGTACGAACCGCAGGCTGGCAACACTTTCTGGGAAACAGATGAAAGTGCCTCCTTGGATTTACCCGTTACTCCGTGTCTCCGGCGACCGTTCGTTCAGTGCCGCTGTTGAGGTTTCATCTTTGTGGAGGTATCGACTCCGCACAATCCTTGCTGTATAGTGCTACTCAGAAAAGTGTTGATAGTGAGGCAAAAAGAAGAATATTTTGGATGAATGATGACAGTTTTTCTGAGGAACAAAGCTGGATAAGCTTGAAGTGCGGACCTCAAGTAAGTTGAGTTCTGTGTATCTATAAAATAATATATTTTAAAAAATCTGATGTGTTCCATTCACATAACTTTCTCTACATATCTGCAACAAGTTATTGTTAAAAAGCTTATTCTTCCATTTCTTTTATGCTAATCGGGAAAAACATTAGCAGAAATTGTCTTTTTACTTACTTCCTTGTAATTAGAAGGGAAATAAGGGAATACATTAGGCTAAAGCGATAGTTAAATCTTTTAAAAGCCGGTTGCCATGTGTTTGAATTTCCTTTGTTTGTATGGCCAGGAGTTGACAAAGTCCTGTATGAGAAAAGTATAAGTATTTTAAAGCTGAAACCGTAACAAGGAATATCTCAAAAACGGCCAACTGCACGAAAAAGAATGATTATAGCATACATTATTTGTTTTAACAAGCTCTACAAATGTTGTACAGTAAATTTTTGTCTATCTCTTACAGTTTACCAGTTATGCAAAATTCCGCAAAATTCACCTAGAATAAAGATGTCTTCAGAATATATTCTCAGAAAACTCAAGATATAAATTTTGTTTGTCATGTAAATATCTTTAATATACGACATTTTAATCAAAATCTTTCGTGCTATTTTTGAGAAAATCAAAACTTTCGAAATGTAAAGGGTAGTTGAGGTTGGGGGGTTTCTTGAAAATCTTCTTGTCGCATCCTTGGAAGATACCAAATGTAAATACCAAGTTTGGTAATCAACGGTCTTTTCGTGTTTGAGCTATGCTGTCCACAGACATACACGGACCTTTTTCTAAAAATACTTTTTTGGATTCAGGAGGACCCAAAACATGTATTTCCAATGAAATATCGATATCGAATTTTTGAGTGCAATTCAATATCTTCTCTATACACTATGTACATAGTACGTGTAGAGAAAGTCAAAATTGGACCAAACTGCCCGTTAAGAGACAAATTAGCTTCAGTTTGAGCTAAAGGTTGAACAATGTGTTATGCTAACACGTCCTGGCTATATTTTCTCAGATAATAATGCTGAATAAGAGCCTAATGCATTATTGTAATCTGAAAGTAAGTTTAGTCGAGAAGAGTTTAGAATTAATACCACTACTTACACAATGCATCAACAATTCTATGGACATTTGTGTATTTGCTCAGAAAATGCACGCCATTTACCATCTCAAAATTCAGTCAATATGTATAACTGTAAATAAGGATTTTAAACGGGAAAATATGAAATATAACAGTACATACATGAGCTGTTTCTATAGAACATTAGAAAAACTGACAATTTGAAGCCTCCTCTCCCCCCCTCCACACACACACACACACACACACACACACACACACACACTATCCTAAAGAGACAAAAGGCAATATCCAAACGTGTTCAGTTTCAAAAGACGGTTGTAAAGTGGCGCCCTTTTACCTGTCTCATATGGACAGCTAACCATTGTGTTAAATCGATTTTCACTCAGAGGCCATAACTCTGCCTCAACGACTACACTACCCAAACTGTCATTCTGTCCATGTTTGCTTTAAACAATTCTGTGTATGACTGCTTTTTTCTGTGGCATGAATGACCCTTTTTCTCGGAAACTGTTGAATATAGCTAAATTAAATTTTAGGATGATAAAGGCAACCTCTAAAGACTTTTGTGAATCTACTTAGTGTTAAAAAGTTGGTTTGTACTCTAAGAAAAGTAATTGCTGATAAATTGTTATATAAAGCAGATGTAATTGAGAAAAGTCATATCTATATTAATAGTCTTATTGGATTAAAAATAGGCCAGTGAACTTGGTTCGCTTACATCCAGTACAAGTTTCAGTAAATAATTTCTGAGGTCATGAATGTAGCAAGTTTAAAATTGGCCGATAGTCTTTTTAATCTCCTTTAAAGTTTTAGAATATAGACACTTAAATGATTGTCATATGTTACAAAATAGAGCTAATTTTAAAATTTAAATTTATTGTGCATGTACATTTCCAGTTTATAAGGTTAAAAGCTGTCTTGCTTCGTATTGGACAGACACATTTTTTGTTTGTTTTTAATGTCCGTTTAATGTTCCCTAGCTGGATAGGCCACGTCGTATGATGAATGCATGAAACGAATTAAATGAATCTCGCATTAGCCCGGGGTTCATAGAGCTTTAAAATTACCCGACATTCTTCTTTTCAGGATAAGGGAAAACCCGGAAAAAATCTTATCAGGCTAATACCCTAACTGGGATTCGAGTTAGACATCTCTTGAATGTGATACGAACCGTTTACATTCTATAAGAAAAAAGGATGAAAATAATGATAGGGGTGGTTTCTGAAAGTCGTGCTTGTTATTACCTAAAATACAATCGTATAACTAAAGTATTGTCCAAATTTGTCAAATAAAAACGTGAGCAAGGATAGCTTTTTTGAGTTGTAATGTACGCTGTAATTTTCGCCAAGGCCTATATTTCAGATGCGCCAATGTATATCCTGATTGGCCAAGTAGTATAGCATAGTTTTGTTCATAAGGGGCTAAAAATAAAGGCAAGGGTAGTTTTTCAAACTTTCGAAATATGATTGAAAACAATGGTTAGTTGCAACTCATAAGGTAAAATCTGTTTAGTGAATGCGAGTGTAGTTGCTTCACAAAGGAAATGTATCCTAATCACAGCTAACGATTGTCACAAACCGATTTCCACGCCCCAGAAAATGGAAGCTTCTATCTTTGTCCTAGAAGACCAATAGCAACCCTGAAGAACCACTCATTTGGAGTCTCAGTTGCCGAAATTCTGAATTCACGCGTGTACGAAAGAGAAAGCCGATCGAGAAACAGATGGTGATGTACAGAGGTTGTAACTCTGCAGAAAGGGCAGAAGGAGGCAGGGCTTAATGCTGCCAAACGATTATAAGGGTGCCTCAAAGGAGGTGGCCGAACTATACCCGTGTTAACTATAGACAGACTCTAAATTACGATTTTTGCCAGGTCCTGTAATACGATTTTTAAAAAAAAAATGGTTGATAACATTATAAAGGTAGTTTTGAGAGTTGTAAGTAAGAGTTTTCGTTACAACAGCAAGATAGGGTAAAAGGTTTTGATAGGGATAGTTTTTGCGTCCATTAACCTGGTAGAGACGATGGATTCTCGAATGAAGCCGGGGTCCATGGAGCTTAAAGATACTTCATATTCATCTTCTTAAGAATTATCATCAGGAAAATCCCAGAAAATCACTTTGAATGCAAGACAGATAGGCTACCTGTTCACAATAGAAGCAGGGTTAGCAGAATTTGTTGAAAATGAAAGTGTCTTATTATTTTTGGCAGGTTTTCGAATCCAAGTGCCAAGTTTTGTCAAAGTCATATTAAAATATTTCTTAATAACAAAATTGACCCATTTCAGAGGGATATTTGGTGATATGAACAACCTTACAACTCGTCTCCTTCAACAACTAATTCTTGTTTAACTCTTTGAGCTGGAATTCGTATGACTGCCATATTCACAATAACGTGCCGAAAACTGTTATTCAATACAGAGTGAGAGAGAGAAAGAAAGAGAGAGCGAGAGAGAGAGAGAGATGGATGGATTTCCCTCTGCATGATATAGTATAGATTGTATAAGCTTCCCATTGCATTTTCAGAATGTGTTGATGTTTTTTATACTTTGACAGCTGCTATATCCTAGTTAACAGCAGACATTACTGTTAATGACGTTCATATTTTACACATTGAAGCATGCTTTATTTTGCCATGCATAGAAACTACACTTATAATATGAGAAATTAAGAAATACAAATATCAAGGACGTAGTCCGCTTAATCCGGCATTAAGATTTGATTGAAGTCCAGATTAAGAGACAAAATGGGGTCAATGAGCCTATGGCTAAAAGAGGATATATTACACCATCATCTGTGCTTTAACTTATCATGTTTACTTTTTCCATTTTCCAGTATTTTTCAAACAGCACACTGTTTATAACAATAATTTTATGTACTAAATGCGTAAAACTTTTAAGAATAACAGGGCCAAAATTAAAGCAAATGTTACGTTGAGAGAGAAAGAAGCTAATTTTATTTTAAAACTTATAATAACCAGCATTATAGGTGTGCCCTTTGATATTCCTCTTCTCTGGAGTACTTATGGAAGGTTATTTTCAATCTGCATATTTTTCTATTGTTATTCTTCATAGCACCTAATAGTTTTCTTTGGCCATTGTACTCAACATTTTCACTAGGTTTTCTCGTAAAGTTTTCCTCCAAAATTTTAATTTTTATTTTCTGACATATGATCACTCCACATTAAATTCATCTAGACCTAAATACTTCTACTATAAGGAGGGTTGTTATTAGATTTAGCTGTTATATCTTAAGCGTTTAGTTTCTTATTTCATAGCCGTTTTATATTAAAACACAGTATCAGTTGGGCAATATTGAATGCAAATGTATTATGCAAGGAAGTATGATGTATACCAAGTGCAATCCAAAATAAAGAAAGCAGCCTCTTTGCTCAGTGTCGTTGTAAATTCAAACCAAATGCTAATGAATTATAAGACATCTCTTAATTTCCAACCGCAAAGTGAATTATTTGCGTACAAATTAAAAACCGGTGCTAAATCCAGCTCAAAAAAGAAGCCAAGTAAAAATGCTGCCGAAACAAAATAACATCCGCTCTTAATTTGCATGGCTGTGAGGAATGCTTGTGATTATGATTGTAGAAAATGGCGGTATATTTGACTTTGGTCTGTTCGATGCGAAATTCAGTTTCAGAACATTTGAAAACTATAATGTTTGCGAAAAGAGGTGTACGTATTTAAGGGACCGGCCGCACTTGGGCATTATACACACTCCACAACCCCAACACTCACCCGCCATCCTGTAAAAACCCCACAATCCCGTCAGAACGTGATTAAGTTCTCTCCGAGAACAGGGACACGTCTATCACACCTTGGGCTGCCCTCAGCCTGCCAATTGCTCTGGTCTGGGCATTATAAGTATCCTTCCGCCATCATTTTGAAGAGTTAATTCGGTGAATAGATCCTCGTGATAGTCAAAAAGATTGAGGTTCAATCGATAGAGCATCTGCCTGCTGTGTGAGGGTCCCAGATTCGATTTCCGGCTGGATGTGGGCATTTTTCTTCTCTAGGCAAGATTTTTCTCATTTTTCTCCAGTCTGGAAGTATGTATATGTGTGTATATATGTGCTATATATGTAATGTTTACGATCTAATGAACCAAATCCAAAAGAAAAACAAAAACCCAATGACAGTAAATGAGTTAACACCATTGCCGATAGGGAATATGTTCTAAAGGGAAATGCCGACGATATGGCCATCCGGTTCAAGGTGGGGTACAACCCAAAAGAAAAACAAAGTTGCTCAGGTACAGGAGATTCGGAACTACAGAATATTTTGAGTGAACTGAATGTTTGCTTGTTGCAGGTACTGTGGCATCTGGACATCTTCCGGCGCAGTTTCCGGGAGCTCTCCGGACATGCCTGCATGGCTGAGTCCTGCATCTTCTGTGCTCTCAAGGTGAGTTGACTCACACATGTGATATGACACGTCATCTTCCTGTTTCACACGCTGTAACCATGGAAACTTGACATCACTGCTGGCTCAAGTGTAGAAGCTAATAAAGTCTCGTATTCTTGTCGTAATGGAAGTCATAGTTATAAAAAAAAAAAAAAAACTAACGTCTTCCGTTCACATGGCTTTCTCTAACATCGCTGTAACAAATTATTGTTAAAAAACATATTCTCCTATCTACTTTATGATAATCAAGATAAACATCAGCAGAAATTGTCTTAATTATTTGCTTCCTTGTAAGTAGAACGAAAATAAGGGAATACGCTAGGCTAAAACGATAGTCAAATTTAAAAGCTGGTTGCCATGTGGTTGAAATCCGTTTCTATGCAGAGCCAGGAGTTTACAAATTTCCGTGTGAGAAACGTTTAAGTATTTTAAATCTGAAACAAATAACAAGGAATGTCTCAGAAATGGTCAATTCCACGAGAAAGAAAACGTATATGACATAAATTGTGTATTTTAACGGGATCTACATTTTTTGTGTAGTAAGTTTCTGTCTATCTCTTACGGTTTACCAGTTAAATTCATTCAGAATAAAGACCTCTTCAGAGACTATTCCCAGAAAATGTGTATTTTATTTGTGATATGAACATCTTTAACATAAAATATTTTAGTCAAAATCGTTGGAGCCATTTTTGAGGAAATCAACAATTTTGAAAAATTTTCCAGTAAAGGGTATTTACCGCAAGGGGGGGGGATTTTCTTGAAAAATTTCATGTCGCATCCTTGGAAGATGCTGAACTTAAATATCAAGTTTGGTGTTTGACGGAAGTTTCGTTTTTGAGCTATGCTACACACACACACACACACACACACACACACACACACACACACACACACACACACACACTTGGACATGTTATCTAAAAATGCTTTTTTTTTTTTTTTTTTTTTTTTTTTGGATTCAGGGGATACCAAAACATGTATTACCGATGAAACCTCGGTATTGAATTTTTGGGTGCAATACAATAGGACCTTCTCTATATACTATGTAGACAGTACATGTAGAGAAAATAAAACGATAAAATGTGTAAGTAGGTAATATAAAATAGATCAGCAGGATTGCTATATTTTTTGCATATTCTATGAGTTTCATTAGGAATTAAAAACTAGAATTACTTTGCTATGCAATATGTGAAATTAGTTATGGTTGTCTTGTTTTTAAGAAATGTGATAAAATTAGAGCGCAAATTTTAAATATTTAATATAGTTGTAGGGAAATATTGAAACAGTTTAAATAATCCTGGTATTTCCAATCTTCTCTGTATTATGCATCTACATGTCAGCCGATTAGGCAATTAACCTATAGATAAAAAATGAAATATTTCTTTTGATAAATATCCCTGATGTGTTACATTCACATAACTTTCTCTTTCCTCTGTTTATTAGTGTGCAGACTAACTATTCTTACGAAATCTTGTTTTCTATCTACTTCATTTTAGTCGAGGTAAACCTTTCGTTATAATATTTATTTCGTTATAGATGTAAAGAAAATAGCGATAGTCAAATACTGGCCTTAAAGTCCTATATTTTGCCCGCCTGGGTAGTGTGGGGGATGTGTCTTCCTCACATTCAACAGGTTGCGAGTTCGAATTTCGCATGAGGTGAGTTACCTAGATAAGGCTTTTACGGGGTTTCCCCTTATCCTGAGAAGATGAATATCTAGCAAATTTAAGCTTCATTGACCCCGAAATTATTGGAGCATCATTTCACCGATTTAATTAATTTTCCGATATGGCCATCCTAGTTAAAGGGCATTGAGCTAAAAAAAAAGGAGAAAGAAAACCATATTTTTTCTATTTAATTACGAGAAATAACAAAAAAATTGACAGGACTAAAAAAATAACAAAGGTATTGTACAATCGAATACCTCGAGAATGGCTTATACCACAAAAAAAAAAAATCGGAATGAGTTGTGAAGATCTTTTATGAATAAATTGCTTCATTACCTTATCAATTCAAAAGATTGCCCCATTTATATTAACAATTACTCTCTGCTCTACCACAGAGTCACTATGGCATCATGCCGGCATAACATTGAACTTCTCAACTGACTCGCATGTTACCTGGTAAACCAATTGGTGTTCTCAAATTATTTTGAGATGACTAACACCAATGGCGACTTGCAATGACGTAAGTACTTCAAGATCAGGATTCATAGAATAGCCAACTATTATGGATAATCGTGATAATTTGTGTTCGCACAGAAACCGTGTGGACAGGTAGAATCAGACTGAAAAATGCAATGCCATCGCCGGGATTTGAACTATCGCACACGGTTTCTGTGAGAAAACAAATTATAACAGTTGCTTCATTCAAACTATAATTGTTTCTCCGCTTTCATTAAGGAGATTTACATTTTTTGTGCAGCTCAATAAACAAATTTAATTGTAGCATTTTAATCACAATCGTTAGATTCGACCTAGAGATTTCACCGAAAGTATAATTATGGTTTCGCCACAAATAAAATGTACATCTTAAATTTTATAGAAATAGCTCTGAAGTTCTCTTCAGTCTGTATGACTTTGTATAAGTGATAAACTGTAAGACATAGACAAAAGCTACTACTCAAAAAATGCAGATATCTTTAAAAAAATTTTGTCATACTTTTTTTTTTCGGAAATAAAAATATAAATGGCGTGTTATTTATGGACGTTCTTTAACTGCTGTGGTTCTCAGCGTCCCATTCTAAGTTGGGCATGAAAGACCGCTTAATTTTGCTCAGAGGCCTCTCTATCAGGCTTGAGGATCTTTTACGTGCCGTAAATCTACGACACGGGACCAACGGCTTTACTTCCCTTCCGAGGGAAATCATGCTAAGAATTTTTACACCCGAAAAATCCATCGTCCTCCGGCGGGTTTGAACCTGCGACCTTGGGTATATGAAGTTAGCATGGTAACCATTACACCACAGAGGACGACTTTTTTTTAGGAGTAAGCCATTTCCGAGATATTCACTATTTTTGGTTTTAAAATTTCCAGTTCTTGGACTGTACTCAAATGGGAATTCATTGTTTACTTTTTCCATCCTGGTAGGAAAGGAGAAGGCGCGACGTTCATACTCCTCGTTTATCCCTGATTATTATTTTTATTATTAATTACGTTTTAATATATTCATATTTGCCGGCTAGTTGGGTTCTTCGGTCGAGCAAGTATACCTTAACAGGTTGTGAACGTAACTATTTCAGAGAAAACACATTAGTATCTTTTAGTTTGAGTATTTTATTTAAATTGTTTCCACGTATATTCACAATTTATATAGATTTTATAATTCTTTGAGATCCTATTTGAAACTGTATTATACGCGTTCACTTACATACAAATGGAACTTAAGATGTCGCGTATCACATTTCTTACGTAAATAATATGTAGGACCGAAGTACTCTAGAGAACAACTGGCTGCACTTCTACCTAAAGACGAACTGACTTGTACAGTTAATGAGGACGAACTGTGTTAGAACCTGCGTCTCTGTAGAATAGCATTCAAACCCATTGTTCTACCTAAGCATTAAAACTGTGCTCTAATTGGTTTGTTTTCCCCACTTCAAGTAGCGTCTCTTCTCATGAGCAATAGAAACTATCCTATTTCACTTAGGCTGCTGGCGGTAATTTTCACAATCTCGCCACCCCCTCAAGCATACGTTATCTATTTTAGCTCAAGGACATTCTTTTATACATTTCATCCCAGTTCCCTGGCTATTGTTCACAATAATCTTGCGAAAGATTTATCTTTTATGACTCATGTACAGTTTCAGCTATTTCGTCTAAACTTATGCTAACATCCTGTAATAATGTAATGCCATTTCTATATTACATATATGTAGTTACATTATTTTATTAATTATTTGTATATTTTTGCAGTCATTAGTTCTGCCTCAAAGGGCATTTCAATTGTATCACTAGCAACAGCGTTTAAAAGATTTGATTATCGCTTTAGCATAATGCATTCCTTTATTTCCCTCCTACTTACAGAGGGCCTAGCAGTAAAACCATTTCTACCCATGTTTATATCGATTAGCATTACGTAGAAAGAAGAATAAGCTTTTGTAAGAATATTTTGTTAGAATATGTAGAGAAAAGCATGTAGAGAAAAGCATCAGATTTTTACTTTTAAACAATAAATCATATTTCAAATTACTACGTAACAATAATGTGGCTGAGTGGTTAGACCGCTCGCCTCCCACTAGGCGGCCCGAGTCCGATACGCCCGGATTTGTGGTGGACAAAACGGCGTCTGGGCAGGTTTTCTCCGGTTTCGCCCGCCACTCATTCCAACAATTACTCCATCATCTTTTCCATCATCCATTTCGCTTGTATTCCATATTATCCACTTTCTCATGCCTGGCTACAGGCTGACCACTCGTTCCAAGTTCTCCATTCTGAGGCTTCGTGCCGTTGGCTTCCCGACAAGCTTCTGACCCCTAGGCATCCGCTTGTAAGTCCTAGGGGGGTATCAGCCCTAAATATGGGGAGGGCAACGAAACGAAAAAGAATAAAACTGCAATATGTAAGTTTTGATCATTTTACACTTCTGGTTACTTTACGTCCTTTGACCATGCCATGGTCATATTGGACACCCTCCTGGGTAGTGTAGTTGTAACGCGTCTGCTTCACATTCAACAATACTTATTCGCTTCCTCTTCTACCTATCGATGTAGAGGATTTACTTAGGGATCGCCATCTTGTTCTATCATGTGCTAAACGTCCATCTTGTCTCCAGTCCACTCCTGGATCCTGTAGAGAGATTCTGACATTGTCTTCCCAAGTCGTTCTTCTTCCTCTAGACCTTTTTCCTTCAGATTTTGCTTCATACATTTTCTTCGGCAGACGATCGCGAGTGCGAATCTCGCTTTGGGTGATTTACACCGATAAGCTTTCTTTAGGGATTTTCCCTTAACCTGAGAAGACGAATGTCAAGTAACTTTAAGCTCCATGGACCCCTAGATCATTTGAGCATCATTTTAGCAATTTCACTCGTCCTATATGATTAACCAAATTAAAGACGTTAAGCTATACAAAAATACAAAATAAAATAATTGGGCATTGAATGAGAGCTAAAATGAGCCAAGGGTCTGAAGAACAAGATATCCTGATATTTATTTTCAGGATAACGTGACTATTCCACTACTACAGCATGAAAGTATACCTCGTTTAACCTCTTAGAGTGCTATTGTAGGTACTGGCAGAGCAGAAATGGAGTAGGTATACAGTTATGAACTTCTAAGAATATTGCCATTGCAGTCAAATTTAGCATAGGTCTGACAAAGCGAGCTCCCAAGAGGCAGGCAAATACCGTTGAAGCACTGTTAAGGTTACATCGTTAATTCCTCATTAACACACACTTAATGGACCAACGTTGTGACACAGAAGAAACATAGAATAAGTACATAAAATCGTATTAATCTGTTCGTATTTTGTCTACAGTTTGGGGATAAAGTAGTGAGAATGTTGTTAGTTCCAATCTTATTTTATGTGAATTAACTTTATCTATCAAGCCCCATTATCGTAACATATGTACAAATATGTATCTTGAATTTTCTGTAATTGATCTGCCAACACCTCTTCTGCAGTGATGTTATCTGCCCCCCTCCCCGCACCAATGTTAATTGTTCCCACAAATGAACAGTAGTTTTTAAATGTTTTAATAGTGTTTAACGGCTCACTTATTTTATACGGCACCAGGGGCGGAGAGACTTAAAATACATGAAATTAAAATTGATAAATTGTGAAAAGAATTTTGGGAAGGAAGTGTTCCAGGTCAAGTTCAGGATATACCCATTTCCTAATTATTAGGATTGAGAAAAATCTGTTAAAAGAACTTGTCAGGGAGGATGGTCCTAACGGGATTTGAATCATAGACCTCCAGTTCACGAGTAGTACTTAGGCACCTCGGCTACCCGTGCACAGAGCCGTATTTACAAAGGAGTTTTAGGGTTCAACTCTCTCCCCACGAAACTTCTGTCATTTTTTATTTATTTAAATTCATATCAAACTAATATAAAATCAGTAAGCCCAATACTAGTAGCATATTTACAAGCAAAAAAATTCATGGTAACTGGGAAGGGGCTGTTAAACTTAGATCTAATTTTGGACCCCCCCCCCAAAAAAAAAAAAAACTCTGAAGGTATGGGATACCCGTGCAGGTTTTAGAACAGGCTAGGCACAGTGATGCTGATAGGTCTACACAGTATCAAAGGCATTAAGAATGATAGCAGGACCTGTTTCACTGTGGGACATCGTACTCCTATCACCTGTCAAAACAGAGGTCATAAATGTACTCAGGCTATTCAACCTCAATGCAGTTTGAACTAAGGACTGATACAGCGGCTTGAAGAGAAGCCCAAAGTGAGATTAACAGAGAAGAAAAAGGAACACTGGCAATAATTGCTTTGCAGATTACATGGAAGAACAGACAACTAGTTATAAAATCTCCCGCCAAAACTAAATCTGAGATGCAGCCTCCTTACATGGATTGAGTAGCAACACGAAGAAATGAGATGACGCATGAAGCAAGCGATGAACTCAGAGGCGTAACCAATAGCAAGCGAGGTCAGGTAAGGCGCGGGACTCTTTCCTATTGGTCGACACTCTGCAACAATACTCTGGGCCTACTTTCCCGGCCCAGTTGGACACCAGGAAGCATATTAAAAACTGCGACATTTACATACTCGGAGATGAAAATGAAAATAGGGTACAACAGATAGTTATTTGTTTAGGAGTTTGTAAAAGAGTAAGTAGGCATTTAGGTGATGCACCTTCAATCATGGGGAAGTGTGAAAATTAAAAGCATATTAATGCTGCCAAAAATGTTAAACTGGCTGCAAGTAACTATTTGTTTGGGCTTAAAACCTTTTTTCTCCCCCCCACCCCAAATAGTAACGATAAAAAACATTACTGCTGCAATTTGACCTTTAGCTAGTTCGCCGGAGACATGTGTAAACATAAGGTGGTAAGCTACATAGATAATGTCTAATGCGAAAGTGATGACATTCATATCCTCTGATTGATTTTTTTTTTTTTTTTTACCTAATGAGAACTATTTTCAGTAGGCAGTCTGTCATAAGTAATACCACGAGTGTTTTCATATTGTCGATAATTCTCGACCGGAGCGAAGCAACGGGAGTGAATTGTCCGAAGAGATGAAAACACGAGTTGTATTTGTTAAGACAATTCAGCGAAATAGACTACTATTAATTTTTAATATATAGGAATGGAGACTTTATCAGGTTATGCTTGTAACACATTAGTTCTCAAATGGTAGATGACGCATTCAACCATGTTTATTTACTTTTCTTTTTGTTCTTCTTACTTCACTGCCTCCTGAATTTTGATATGGCCATCGTGTCTACACCCAATGTACGAATATCGATAGTAACAAGAGATATAGGGAACAATTATTTTCTTTCATATTTTAACAAGTAATCATGAAATGGAAAGAATCGTTATTTTATTTGAGGTTATTACACTCATCACATACTTAAGAAATGCAAATAATCATTATTTTCACTCCTTTTTTGAACTAAATGCATGATGAATTGGATAACACTTTAAATATTGTAACTGAATTACCTAATTGAAAGTACAGTTGTGAAACTGACAGTTATTAAAAGTGAAGGTTGGCTGCCTGGATTACAACCTTGTTACCAATAACCAAGACAGGAGATTAAACATACGAACGTCGGGTGCGAAAAGATTTCAAAAAAATAAAAATGTAAATGGCGTGCTTTTTATGGACGCTCTTTAACTACTGTGGTTCTCAGCGTCCCATTCTAAATTGGGTATGAAAGACCGCTTAATTTTGCTCAGAGGCCTCTCTAACAGGCTTGAGGTTCTTTTACGTGCCGTAAATCTACGACACGGGACTAACCTTCCCTTCCGAAGGAAGCCATGCTAAGGATTTTTACACCCGAAAAATCCATAGTCCTCCGCCGGGTTTGAACCTTGGGTATATGAAGTTAGCATGGTAAGCATTACACCACGGAGGACGACTAAGAAATGAACATAAGCTGCGATAAGATTTTTTGACAATATCGCTCCAGTCAGATGACCGCGTTTGGTTGCAATTGCCTAATCTCGGCCATTCCATTGGCGCTTTAATAGTAGACCTGAATTGCCCAAAAAATACGATCCTAGAAAGTTATACTTGTTCACAACTTTGTGCATATGTGTTATATTGAGTGAAGTATGGGCTGCTTCGTGTGTTTAACCATCACACCGTTATTAAGGCGCATGCGTATGTGCTTGACGTTTCCAATCGTATAGACATGCACTCGCGGTTCAACCAATTAGAATACATAATCTTATTTCCGCCAATTATAAATATTTTGTTCTTATCCACATGCAGCGAGATGTCTAAACAAAGCAAGGAGCAGTGGAAGGGAAACTGCTTCCTTATTTTTAACACTTCGGGTTTATGTCTAAGTTTAAAATGTAACACTTTTGCGGGCGTTTAACAAGGGGGAAAAACAAGTTACGGAAATAACAGTATGAAACGCAACGAAAAACACATTTCTTTCATTAAAAGAAAAAGGGTAAGTGATAGAAGAACTGACAATCAATATTTGTCAAGAAATAAATGCATCTTGTAGCATATCCGATGGGTCCCGCGTGATATGGGAAGTCGTCTGTCGAAGCTCCTGGAAAGCAGACTCCCCGAGGAAGGAAGGAAGGAGATGCAGAGGGCACGTGCGCACGGTCAAGGGCAACCAGCAGACGTCAGGTTTTGCCGCCACTTTAAAAACTAGTCGCTCGCTTTTACTCTGTCTTCGGTTGCAAGCCTACTTCTAACCCAGAGAAACTGCGCTTGACATTTGGTTGTAGAGTCAACAAAAACGTTTCCTCAGGTTTACTTTATAGCCAACTGTCATGACTTCACTGATGATGCCTCTCGAATCGCCATTTTTTTTTTTTTTTTTTTTTTTTACTTGGTATTTCCTGTAAGATGTAGGATATTGGAATGGAGGGGGATATCTCGCACACTGCGACACCATGGTGGGCCGATTGTGACTATACCTCAGAGAGGCAGGGACGAAGTGAAGGAGCCGGAGGAGGTGCCAGGCCCACAGAGACGCGCAGAAGACCTAAAAACATCCAGTTTGAACACTCGTACACTGTAAGGGAGCAATCCCAGAAGAGGGTTGCCCTGCAAGGGTATATAGCGATCCTTGCAAATGAGACAGCTCACTCTGCCATTAACGGGTAGAACTCTTTCCATGTCGCAAGAAACTACACAAGCCGCGCCATGGCTGAATGGTTAGACCACTTGCCTTTCACCTAGGCGGCCCGGGTTTTTTCCCCGGGTTCTCTGGTTTACCCCTCCATCACATTCCATGGTTGCTCCATATTCATTCAATGTATCACCAGCGCCATCGCCTGCGATACCATGTGTAGTAAAAGCTGGCGTTAAACACTATAAAAAAAAAAAAAAGAGATTGCACTATCTGCCCGCACCGCTGACGCTGCAGAACATGAAAAGGAAAAGGAACGGAGAATCAGGATGGATTATGGTGATGGGCACTATCGATAGGCATTATTCGATAGTCGCCTAACTATCGGTTTTTCGATTATTGCCCAGTATTCAGACCTAGTAAATAACTACAAGGCAGGTCTAATGGCAGAACAACAAAAGTGCCAAATGTGGTCACATTAGGAAGTAAGCAGAATTAGGGTAGGTTATACTACACAGGGAGGGATATTGACACTGCTGTATTTTCCACATTTGTCTGGACATTTAAATGAAGAACACATAACTTCAGAAAGTGATAGCATGCTAATTATGCATTACATTCCTAAATTCAGCCCAAAGTATCAGTTACCCAAATTTAGTACCAAACATCACAATTAAAGAATGAATCAGGACCTTACTAATGGACAATCTCCCATACTTGTTGCACCTTTTGGCATATACTATTGTATAATAAACTGTGCCTCCTAATTTTAATCTCAAATCAAGTAGCTATGCAATAATTAACTAGTAGGTATATAATAAATTTACCCCAAAAGTAGAAAGTTTTGGTTATAAATGTATTAAACCATGAAATATACTTATAAGGGACTGAGAGTTGTTAGTGTGTATTCCCTAAATTTTATAATAAAATGCGACTAAGATGTATATGTGTTACGAATATAAGATTTGAGTGGTTCCCTATATCAGGAGTTTATCCTAACTTATATTACATAAAACCTCAAATTATTATGAATCCATAATTGTATACAGTTCTGCAGACTATATTCACCTTAAAAATGTGAATATATATTTTATATGTATTTATTTGAAAAATACAAAGTTCCATTACAGAGTTGTATGTGCTAGTCTGTTTGAAAAATGCTTTCACAATCTGAAATCCATGAAATTAATTATGTATCACTTTAAGTACTAGAGAATAACTGCAAACAATTGTTTTAATATTGCAAAATAATGTGTACTGAAATATTTTATATTACTCGAGGGCTAGACCAACTATCAAATCCTACTTTTAAATCCAAATAAAACTTGATTACTTTAGCTACAGATCTATACTACTACTTCGCATATTTTTCAAAAATAAATAGCTTTTAAATCTGAATGAAAAACTGAATCACTTGGTAGTCATTTCTCACTATTGTAATAGATTCAATTGTCGAAAGCATGCTATAGTACCCATCACTACAAGTATGCACCACCCCAGGTTTTTGTGACATTGGTGCTATGGGCACTTGATGTTGGAGAGACTGAAAATTTTGAGCCTTTCCCTAGCTGGAATGTTCCAAAAACATTGTAATAAAAACAAATCAAAACAATTTATTGAAGAGAATATTCTTTGCAATGGATGTCATGTCTTTAAACTTTTCACAAATTTATGCAACCAGGCTACCTGAAATACAGCAGGGTCTCAGTTGTTGCAGAATTTTATCAGGCTTTTGATTGACTTTAAATTTTCTTTCTTCTAGATGCTGTAGTTTTCTCATGACATTTTAATGACAGACAGAAGTAATCATTTTGACTGTTATATTCCAGCTAGTCTTGGTTGTCACCCATAGCCTGCCTGAGGATCTTCCTTCAAGCAGCACATCCCTCGCCATCTTTGTATTCCTTAATAGGGATTGTAATTTTTGGAAGCACCATTTAAAATAAACAGTAAAATGCTTTAATTAAACTCACAAGCCTAATTATTTAAGATTTCCATTTTAGAATATGTATGCTACTTAGCAGAGAGGCTCAAAATGTGTAGCCTATAATCACTGACAAGAGTTGAACACTTAAAGTGAAGGAATTATTCAAATGAGAGCTGTTTCTCAATTAAAACCTGAATTTCAAATAAAAATATGAAACCTGATTGCTCTTTAGGGCTAATCATGGAATCCCCAACATATTTGCGTTAAAGGTCCAAAATTATTCACTGACTTCAGTATTCAGCAAAACTAGGATAAGAAAGGTCACAATAAGACTTTTGAGAAAATTTGCAAAAGGAGTTTCTGAGATTACCCCAGTCATACAAGCAAATTTTTTTATTTATAAATTGGTGCAATTAATAAATATAAGATACAATATATAATTTGGCTGATGTTTACAGATAGCAGTAGGTATAGCTTAAATATGACACAATATGAGCTGAAAGTATTATTTTATTTTTCAGGATTTATTCTCACAACTGCAGTTCAGCCAGGAGAGTGCCCTACCTCCAGATGCCTTGCGTCGTGCCCTTGCTGAGTCTTTCTTTGATCAGCAGCGCTTCCAGTTGGGTTTCATGGATGATGCCGCAGAATGCTTCGTAAGTATAAAAGTTTGTTAGTTTAGTCTTGTTGAAAACAGAATTTCATATAAATTCATGTGAATTAGCAATTATAACTGAGATTAATGCCAATATTATGCTATTTTAGCAACATAGGAAAATAATCCATTTCTTAAAAAGTCATGTCCAAATATGGACCCTGTTTCAACAAGAATCTCGGCCCTTTGTCATTAATCATCAATGATTTTTTGTAACATTTCAACCTGAATAGCATTAATTTTTCTGTGAAAGTTTTTTTAAGTTCTCCAGGGGAGCAGCTAAAATGGTTTCATCAAAATTGTGCAACAGCACATACTGTTAGAATTCCCATGGCAATTGTGCATCAGCTCTTTGTGAATCAAGTCATCTCAAAAAATGGTATATAACCTTCAAAAACCCATATTTCTTGATCTGTGGCTGTTTTCTCAGTGCCTATTTGAAGATGAGCAAAGCTTATTCAAATTGTCCAGAAACACTACTCAAAAAACAATATTGCCCTGAGAAATTAATGGTATTCAGTAGCAATGTTACCAAAGTCCTCTGAATCATAGGCTGACAGATTGTCACAGAAGTGGAGGTCATTTAAAAGATGAAAATTTATTTTGCTATGTTGCTTAAAATTGCACATTATTGGCATTGATCTCATGTAATTGTTAACTTTCATGAATAATATGACTAATGTTTACTACACAATTGTAAAAGTTAGATTTCATTGGATCATAAACTATAAAACAATATGGTTGGATACATAAATGTAGATCATGGGTGCTATAGAGTTATCAATTTGCTTCAGATTTCAGAAAAAGTCTAGAACTGAGGGTTCTTGCCATTGAGTCTCATTTAATGAGAAACTGGCAGCCAAGAGACCTTAAATGTTATTAACTTGATACCAAAGTAAATTCTCAATTATTGTAGTGAACATTGTACGAGGGCAGTTCAGAAAGTAACCTCCGTTTGGAAATAGAAATTAAACAAGTTGAGATATAACAATTTTATTATTATATATGAAAAATACAACATTTTTTTTTATTTTTCTACATATTCTCCGAAGAAATTCAAGCACTTGTCACACCTTTTAACAGTCCTTGAAATACCCTCTGCATAAAACTCTGCCGCCTGTGAACGTAGCCAACCCGTCACGGCATGATGAAGCTCTTCGAAACGCTGAGATGCAAGCCACTGTTTCATGTATGGGAGCAGATGAAAATCACTGGGAGCTAAGTCCAGGCTGTAGGGGGGATGGTCAAAAACGTCCCATTTGAAACTGGCCAAAAGTTCATTTGTTCTTCGAGCTGTGTGCGGGCGAGCGTTGTCATGCAGAAACACAACACCAGATGACGGAAGACCACGACGCTTGTTTTGGATTGCCCTTCTTAGTCCTTTCAACGTTTCACAGTAGCTTCAGAATTGACAGTCGTGCCACGTACCATAAATTCAACGAGTAAGATGCCCTTAGTATCCCAAAAAACCGTAGCCATGACTTTCCTCGCAGACAAAGTTTAACAGGTTTTCTTTGGCTTGCTTGGAGAAGCGGTATGTCCCCATTGCATTGACTGCCGTTTTGTCTCAACATTCACGGAGGCCACCCAAGTTTCATCGCCAGTAACAATTTTGTTCAAAAATGCTTCTCCTTCGGTGGCATACTGAGAAAGAAAGTCGATGGCAGAACTCATTCTTTTGGTTTTGTGGTCGTCAGTCAGCGTTTTTGGCACCCAACGAACACAAAACCTGCGATAGCCTAGGTGTTTGGTCACTATCTCGTGCAAAAGACTCCGAGAAATTTTGGGAAAATGATCGGAAAGTTCCGTTATCGTGAACCAACGGTTCTCACGAACTTTTCCATCCACTTTGACCACCAGGTCATCATTGACAAGAGTAGGCCTACCACTCCTGTATTCTTCATGAATGTTAGTTCTTCCATTTTTAAAAAATCGTACCCATTGATGGACAACACCTTCACTCATAATGTTAGGACCATATACTGCACACAATTCACGATGAATTTCGGCTGCTGAGTGATGTTTTGCCAAAAGAAACCTTATAATACCGCGCACCTCAAACTTGGCGGGATTTTCAATTGCGGCGCTCATGTTTTGAGGTTATATCTCTCAAACGTGCGACAGTGCAATGCTCTTCCTTAGACAGCTAGAAGCATACTGACCACTGTGCGCACTGATGCGTAGAAAACGGCGCTACCCCCACCACTTCCTGCGCTATGCACAAACGGAGGTTACTTTCTGGACTGTCCTCGTATTTAGCTCTTACTCTGGCTACTAGGGTTCAAAATACACCAGTGGCATTGAAAATTTCTTCTCTTTTTTACCATCTGTATCTTAAAAAATCTGATGTGTACCGTTCACATGACTTTCTCTATATCCATGCAACAAATTATTCTTAAAAAGCTTATACTTCTATTTACTTTATGCTCATCAGAAAAAAATAGCAGAAATAGTCTTATTACTTGCTTCCTTGTAAGTACAAGCGAAATAAGGGACTACCATAGGCTATAGTGATAGTCAAAAGCTGGTTGCTATGTCAATGAAGTTCCTTTGTTTGTATGGATAGAAGTTGACAAGTTCCTGTATGAGAAAAGTATAAGTTTTTCATAGCAGAAACCAAAAATAAGGAATGTCTCAAAAACGACGAAATCCACGAAAAAAATATAAATTGGGTGTTTTAAGGTGCTCTACATTTTTTGTGCAGTAAGTTTTTGTCCATCTCTTAAGGTTTAGCAGTTATTCAAAATTCAGTAAAATTCATCCAGAATAAACTACTCTTCAGAGGCTATTCCCAGAAAATTCAAGATATACATTTTATTTGTCAGGTATATATCTTTAATATACAAAATTTTAATCAAAATCGTTAGAGCCATTTTTGGGAGAATCAAAATTTTCGAAAAAAGTTCCATGTAAAGGGTAGTTGGGGGTGGGGGGATTTTTCTCAAAATCTTCATGTCGCATCCCTGGAAGACACTAAACTTAAATACCAAGTTTGGTATTTTACCGACTTTTTGTTTTTGAGTTATCGTGTTCACAGACACACACACACACACACACACACAGACCTTCTTGTGAAAATGCTTTTTTTTGGATATTGGGGACCCTAAAACATATATCTCGGTATCAAATTTTTGGGTGGAGTGCAATACCTTCTGTATACACTATGTACATAGTGCGTATAGAGAAAGTAAAAATGTGCTAATCAAAGATTATAATGAAAAAAAAAAAAAATAGAAACAGCTTATTGTCAGTAAACTTGTACAAAAGTGTCTGGCATCATCTAAGTTTTCTGTTAATAACATATTAGAACTAAATCTGTATTTAAAGACATGTATAAAAAACAGAAACAGTATTATTATTGAACATTAATTTTCTTTTTCACTGCAAAAGGAAGTAGAATACGGGTTCTGCTATGTAAACACTGGCAATTTTTGTTGGAATTTTCTAGTTTCTTCAAAGAGGCATTCAATTAGGAATCCAGATAACATAAATACTTGTTGGTTGTTAGTGGGTCAGGTGACCAAAGCATGCAAATTTATTGAGCATTTGAAATAACAATTGATTTGCTACTCCTGGATGTTTATTCTATCAGGAGTAACTGTTCCATCCTTTTCCTCTGGACAGTTTTGGTGATCGTGATATGATGTTACTTTGCGGCTGCCCCAGTAGCTCATTCAGTAGAGCACTTGTCTGCTGTGTGAGGTATCCTGGATTCGATTTTCAGTTGGAGGTGGGAATTTTTCTCTGGCCAAGATTATTCCCTATCTTCCACAAAGTTTGGTAGTATGAATGAGAGTGTGAATCTAATTTATAAAATCAAACTAAATGAAATCCAATGATAGCTACACATAAGTTAACAACACTGACAGTAGCCAATATGTTCCAAAGGTAAAAAGCCCACTGAAATGACCATTGCAATAAAAGGCAGGATATAAATGTAAAAAAAAGTTACTTTGGCTCAGCCATTAATTATGTTTGAATTAGTAGCATTTAAATAAATTATAACTTTGAAAACTGCCAAATAGTATTATTCAAAACCAAAATTTCTTGCTTCATAACCTACATTTCTGTTCTTCCTCCAAAGTCCATGTTAAGAAACAAAAATAAATATTTGTTTGTTAACAATGCTGTTATTTATCAGGATATCAGTTCTGCTGGTGTGCTGGAATTTCACTGTGCTGGAGTCTGTTTACATGCCAGTAAATTTACTGACATAAGTCTGTTGATTTTAAGCATGCTTAACACCCCTTGGTCTAGGTCAGGTTTGAACACACAATCTTGGGATCAGAAAGCCAGTGCCACCCAAACTAATATCCATGTGAAGGTGCAGGTGAAGTGGTGTAAGTGTAAGAATTCTTTTCAGCTTTCCTTAGATATGATATGGAAGTGCATAAATAAATAGAAAATGTATAGCAATTAACATTCTGCAATGCTTCTTAGAATAATTGCATAATTTTTCCCCCCTCACCTGACACTTTCTTTCTTTGGCACATAATATGTTACATAAGAAAGAAATGTATAGTTTTTTCCAAAACATAATGGCCTTCAAACGGGACTGCTCCCCCTGCCACTGGGCAATAACCATTAGCAAACAAAAGGCAACCATGTACTAGGGGTGATAGGCAACATAGCAAAATCTCTTGATTCCTGGACACTGAAGACTCTGCTTGCAAGTTGAGATTTGCACCTCAGTAAAGGGACTAGGAAGTGGAAGACTTAGCAACTGCAAGGGTTGGTTTCCAACCACACCCCTCCTAATCCCAAACTTTAAAGAGGGTATCATTTCTGAAAAATACTGTATATAAACTTTTTAAACACGCAATGTTGCTAATAGCTGACAATGGTCAGTGTGTTGTAGCTTTGTGGTGGTGGTGGTGCATTTTTTGAAGGATTCTCTTTAGCGTCAATCAGACTACCATCTGTGAGTGGCTTTTGTGTTTAATTAAATAATTCATTAATGTAGGAAACCTGGTGTATAACCTGATGTTGTACTGATGTATATCTAATTATAACCACAAAGAAGTTGTAAAGAAAGCACATAAAAACTAGAATATCTACAGATTTCTTAAAACTCAGTTTTACTTATGTTCCACATTATAAATTGTGAATAGTACAATATTTAAAAATTAAACAATAAGAGAACATATTAAAGCACAAAAATTAATTTCAGCCACTGAAAATACACTTAAAAGAGATTGCAGTATATTAAAAGGAATACGTTTGTTTATTAGGTTGAACAGTATAGGACAGAGTAGGACATTATTTATGCCATTATATGTAAATACCAGAGTTGCATAACTTCTTAATCCACAGAATGAATCAAAGTGCGTGATATATTTTGCAACAGCTTTTTGAGCTTTACAAGAAAATGTTTCAGCACATAATGTTGTATTTTGTTTTTGCAGGAGAATATTCTGTTGCGCATTCATTTCCACATTGCAAGTGGGGAGGCGGAAGACATGTGCAATGCAAGACATTGTATTCCACACCAGAAGTTCGCCATGACACTTGTGGAACAGAGCGTGTGTGGTGCTTGTGGAGCGACATCAGAACCTCTGCCCTTTACACAGGTTTGTGATAGTTATTGTTCTCTGTACTCTGATTTGTTATACTTCTATGCATTTTCTTTAACAGCTATCTTGTTGCATAACATGGGAAAATTCTCATAGTCATTAGATTTTTATTTCTCGAAAAAACGTTTTGAATTCTAAAAAAGGCCACCATTCCTACTAAACAAAATCTGGCTTGTATAAAAATTGGATGTGCATAAATACAAATATGAAACAACTGTGAACAATTCCAAATAAGGAAAGCAAAAAGGAATATGGAAATTAGAGCTTAAGAAAATTCAAACAATTAAAATATAAGCAATCGGAAAAATATGCAATGGTTGGGTGTTTTCATATACTCTTAAAACTGTTTACAAAACAACAGGAAGTGACCATTTGGGAACAATCCTACATCAGGAAAAACAAAGACAGAGTTTTCAATTTTGAAATTCCACTGCAAGAATTTTTTCACTATCTTCCTGGAAGCAGCACAACAACAACATGAGCAACGAAGTAGTGATTTCACATAGATTGAAATTGGATATAAGTTATTTCATATTTAATTATTAAAATATTTTATTTTTATTTTTGCTTTTATGTAAGGTTTGATTGATCTATAAAACATGTCCCCTATGATACTGGTTTTGTATAAGTAACAGATTTGAATAAGGTTTGCATAAAAAAATGCCTCATCAGTTCATTGCTATGTTAACTTGAGCTTCACAATGTATCTCTTCTAAATTTATTATTAATGTCCCTAGGTGTTATTGTAAGTTGTGTATATTGTCACTAATTGACTCAAATTCTTAGTGCTTAACTTGGAAACTGTGGATTGCACTGTGTAGCATTTCTGACCTTACATATCAGGAATGATTTCCTCATCCACCTGCAACAGAAAGCATGTTGTTGGCAAACATCTTTATGTTATAAATTTGTTTTAAATATATTGAGATCTCTCTGGGTTAAAGGACAACATATCTACTCCTTCCACACTGTGTATAAGCTTTATTTTTATTATAATTTTAGGTACTGTATTATGTGCAGAAATTCAGATGAATTGTTCATTATGGTTTATTACCAGTATATAATAAAAATATTATTGTATTTCATTTAATTTCATAAATTATGAGAAAATGTTTAGAGCATGATACAACAGCGACTGAATGCACAAGGTTTAGCTCTAAGGTTTAGTTGTGCTTCTTTTTATGTGCAATATTACCTGTAAGCATAACCACCATATGTGTGCTCAATTCCTTGACAGCCATGTTCATACTGTGAAGAAATGACTACACCAGATAAGGTGGGGATTCACCAATGTGAGTTGTGCTATTGATTCCATTGGGTGTAAGCTACCATTACCGTTGTCAAGTTTAAGATTGACTCAATAGTACATACATTCAGAAATATTGCATTTGAAAAACTAATATGAAGATAAAATGAATAAAATAAAAATATATTTTTAAAATGTATAAGTAAATTAAGATATATACAGCATAATTTGGAAAATATGCAGTTGTGTGCAACATAAAATATTGTTTAAATTGATGGACTTTCAGTAATTAACTCACATACCAAGTAAGCATATTTTCTGATAGCAAAGAAAAAATCCTGACCCTAATTGTAAACAATAAATCAGTTCTTTTAGTTATTGTACAAGAATCCACATAAAAACTGTTTTTTATAATATTCCAAGTATAAGACACCCTGATTATTTATTTGAGCGCATCATAAAATCTTGCACTGTTTTCTTCAGATGGTGCACTATGTATCAGCATCAGCACTGACAGCACAAGCAAGACAAGGTCCAGCTCATCCAAACATGTTTGGTCAGCTTCTTAGAAATGCAGGCGGCATGGGAGACATTCGTGATTGTCCGGTAAGATCATCACTTCTTGTCAAATAAAAACAATATCAAGCGCTAATCATTGCTTTTGTCCTGTCATTTGTTTAAAACATGTTATCCCCTATATCCTATAAAGCACTGCTTTTTGAAATAAGATTTTTTAAAATTGTTATTTGAAGCTTGTACATCTTTATTTATGTCAATCAGATGCAAGTGAAATGTGTTACATATCAGTTTTGCCAATCTCATATAAACAAATTACTTTTAAAATGCAATATATATAAGCTGCATAAGATACCAGATGAATAATTTAAAATCACCAATATTTCTAAAACAAATATTTGCTCTGTTGCTTTTGCAAAATATAAGTATATTCCCAATTATCTGGACTAATCAGGTGCCTAGATATGTGAAAAAAAAAAAGATAATACAAAATTTAATTACTCTGCATGTAGATGTAGTATACAGGGCCACTTACATTTATATTCATTGATATATCTATACGTGTACCATTTTATACATACAATTAAAGTTGACTAGAAATTAAGTAGGAAATAAGTTAACATATATTTGTATATGCTGACTATGATACTTTCTGCTTCTATCATTAAATTGTTTCCTTACTGCAATTTATATTTTACGTGCTGCAGTAATTGTTCCAAATAATCTAACAAAGTGTTGAAACTTCACAAAGCTTCAGTGTGAGAAATACATAATCTTTTAATCCTAGTTTAGTTTACTTGTTAATGCAGCCAATAATTAAACTTTTTGTGATGTATGGCTGTGAAACCTAGGCAATGATGGAAGATATAAAATTACTATTGTAAAGAGGGTGGAAAATATGCAAAAATATGGAATTAAATTTGGTATATGAAAAACTAATATAGTAACACTGTTGCAGTTAAAAGAATTGAATGGGTTGGACATGTGATTAGGATGGATAATGCCAGATCTATTAAAACCATCTCTGAAAGTAAACCCGAAGGGAGGAGAGATAGCAGAAAACCAAAATTAAAGATGGCTGAATTGTGAGGAGAAGGTTGCATAGTTTGAGGGTTCAAAGATGGAGGAGAAAGGTAGAAACTAGAGAAGAATGGGCTATTGTCGTTAAGGAGGCGCTAGCTAACTTTAAGAGCTATTTGCAAGAAGAAGAAGAAGAAGTTAATGTTACTGCTTTGTTTAGTTCTAACATGATTACTAACACAATACAATTCACTCCTTCAACAGCAAACTGCTACCAACTTCAGTGGATATTTACTGATGAACTTGTAATAAAACAAAAACAAAGCCATAAATTTTGATATACCACAAACAAACAGTCTCATCTCAAAATTCATCTACCCAGAAGAGACCTATACAGGCTGCTGCCACGAGTTCATCAGCAAATCTCTGCTAAAGATGGTGGCACTAGCCACTGGAATATATCCAAAGTAAATTACTTATTTCAACTAGTAAAGTTTGAGTGTGATTCTGTATTTTTATTCTTAATTGATTAGTTATTTCTCTGTGTATTTCCATTAATGTTTTAATAAGAATTGTTGTTTAATAAGATTAGTTACGTAGACAGAAGCAATTATACCCAGAGTCAAATCATTATAGTTGCTTAAAACTGTTTAAACCCAATACAAGTAATTCCATTCTCTAGTTTTTATGTATTCCACCAAGATTGTATGCATACTTGTTTAATAGGTCAACTGATGCTAGAGTTTTGCTATCAAATTTATTGCTATGCATGATTATATTCTTTAAGCTGAACAAATTGTATTAACTTCAAGAAAGTAAAACTAAATATAGATTAATTTTTTTTTCACACAAGCTATGATGCACTTCTAAATTCTTTGATGTAATTTTTTCGCTATGTCTTCCAATTCATAAAGGATCTCTTTAACTATTTGGAAAAAGATCTTCCTGGAAAGATAAAAAGCCACTGACATTCTCTTCTTATCTAGTTTTATTTTCTTGATATTAATATATTATTTTTTTAATTGAAAAAGTGAATACGTAAGATATAATGTTTCTGATATTATGTGGATGTGAACTTCATTTGTGTGAAAGCAATGTACCAATAGCATTTTGAAATATTTTCAATGGTAGTTTTAGATATTCAGGTAGGTTTATGTTTTATTTGTTAATAACATATTGTAATATTTTTGTGTAACAGAGTTTGTGTGGAGCCAAGATCCAGATATGCCGCACATTAATGAACCGACCAGAGATTGTGTCAGTGGGCGTGGTTTGGGACTCTGAGAGGCCAACAATTGAACACATCATGGATGTTTTTGCCACTGTTGGAACATCACTTCGCCTAGCCGACGTTTTCCATAGTGTTGTGGATCATCGCTGGGCTGCTGCCACAACACACTCTCTTGTTGGTGTTGTCACATATTATGGCAAGCACTATTCAACGTTCTTCTTCCACACAAAACTGCGCCTCTGGATCTATTTTGATGATGCCACAGTGCGAGAAATTGGCCCAAGATGGGAGCAGGTAGTGGAGAAATGTCGGCGTGGTCGCTACCAGCCATTGCTGTTACTGTATGCGGTGCAGGGAGGCACACCTGTATGTACTGATGGTGCTCCCAAGAGTGTGATACCTGTGAGCACACCCCGTACCCCACCAAGACGTTCTGTCACTCCTAGTCCTGAGAAGACAGCACCAACTGGTAACTCTGCCCCCCGTAGAGCAATCACGCCCAATCCTTGCCCAGGAGGTGGTGACTATCAGAATCTTACTGACATTCAAGCTGCCATCTTCGAGCCTGGTGGAGATTACATCTCTCGTCGTGCAGTGGAGAATGTACTGAGCTATCAGCATCTCAACATGCCACGCAGGCGTGACTCTGGTAATTGGAGCGGGGATCGCAACAGTGCATCATCCTCTTCATCCACATCTATGGAGAATCCGTACCTGTTCATTGTGGGGAAGATGCCCTCTCCACAGCCAGCAGGATCACCTAAAGGCAACACTGTGCCCAGGAGCCCTACAAGTATAAAAGGGAGTGACTCAAGCAGTGGTCCATATGATGCTGGATATGACTCGTATTCTCTGTCGTCCACTGATAGCCTTCCTCTGCAGCAAGGACTCAAACATAATCTTCAGGTAAATTATCTTACTACTCCTAGCTCATAACTGTTTTGCTGTTGTGATCTATGCTTAGATATCTTTTCAATTATATTTGTGTGCATACTCATTTATGAACAGCATTAACTGTTTAAAGCAAAAACGGAATTGATTAATTACAATAAACGACTCACTTTTTAATTTCCCGAAACATGTTTTGGGTGCTAATTTCCTTCATTATCAACCATATATTGACTGATCAATGCTGGTAATGATTATTCACACTATTCTGGTGGTGGTTCTAGGAACTAGTACATTGGGTCACTCTGGGGAATATCAAAGTTGAAGACTCTATTCTTGTTCTGCCAGATGAAAATTTTTTCCCAAGTTGACAATTCCTGCTTTTCTGTTTCATGTTTTAGTGGGTTTATGTCATAGTTTATTGCTCAGAAATGGGTAACAACTGCTGATTTTTCTAAATTTTGTGTTTTATGCATCTGAATTGTTCCCTAGCTCTTGTTTTGAAGTTCCTATTGGTTTTGCCTCTGTAAACCATGACTTCTATCAGATTTTACTGTTTGTAGTTTTTAGGCGACTCTTTCACAAAAAGAACTAACACTTATCAGGTCTGCAGCTGCAAGGATCTGAGGTTGGGAGGCACATTTCCCAGAATTTCTTCCAGTTTCATTTTTCAAGCTCACAACTAGAGAGAGCTATAGCAACTGTTTCATGTAAAGCCAGCGTACGGTGAAGATAGTAATATGCCCAATATGGATCTAATATTCTATGCCTGGAAATGAGAAAAAAAAATTATAACTTTGCTAAGCTTTTTTACCATTCCCAGGACCCAGGAAAGCTTCCCATTAATTATGAATGCTCACATTACATTACATGTATTTTAACTTTGTGGTTCTAACTCTGGTTACTGTTCTTGATTATTGTAGACAAACCGTGCTTATCTCTCATTTCAGAGAAGAGGTTTCGAAAATGTTCATGCTGAAAGCACAAATCCATATTTGTGCCTATATTTTGTGTTTTTCAAACAATGAATGGCACAAAAAAAAAAAAAAAAAAAAAAATACATGCCACATGCAGATAAATTAGTTGTAGTCTCCTGAGATTTTTTAATATGCTCTCGGAAAAATGTCTTTAAGCAACACCGTAACCTTTCTTAAGTTACTTTAATGTGCAGTATCTTTCCTAGAAACACAGCTTAATTTTGTCTATAGTGTGTTTTCAATTCTGCATATTGCAATCGTTTGTCAAATGTTCTATTTGTTGGAATCTTTCCATTATTGGTACTCATGTAAACTAGCACTTAAATGCATTTACGTTTATTCCCTTTGTGAGGACATTAGTGATATTGTAAAATATGTCATTTTTAATATATTACTATTGTTGCAAAATCCTTTCCTAGAAATGAAAACTATCTGTTGTATTCAGGAAGACACAAAATAAAAACACAACACAAAACTTAGTCATGTTTATTTATAAATTTAAAATAATATCCTGAATTTACATTGCTGAGAGCCCTTTAATATCAGTTATAGATTAGTATATGAATGCATCTTGTCCAGCTACCATTAAGAGTGATGATTGTGTTTTATGTAAACAGTATAACATATTTTATATTTTGGAAATACTACATGCAACATTAGACACAGCATATTATGAAATTAAACTTTGATTTTTAGATATGACAGTAAATTTACATTGCTTACATTGCAAATAGGTCATACAATGATGATGTTTGCTTCTCTTCAGTGAAAGTGATGTGTCATTTGGAGAATTCAGATTTGATTCCTGGGTTCCATTGCTTGATAGTAGCTTCTTTTCTTTGAAAATATAAATACCAGATACTCACAAGTGCCAAAGGGTTCACTTGCATTATTTCATTCATTCTATTAATTGAAGAAATATAGTTTAAATATATGCATACAAAAATATGATGGAATAAATAACTCTAATCGTCAAAATCATCCTGTTTATGGTCATATTGCGTATACTGTGTGCAACAATTTAAGATATTCAAAATACCATTTGCAGATTGTAGCAAGCTAAATGTGAATTATGATATGCTAAATTTTTGAACAATTGCAACAGGAAAATAACTAGATATCCTATAATAAGTGAATTGGCAAAGGGTTACACTACATCACTGAAAAAACATTTACTTGGACGCGTTTCGGGAATGGGGCATTGTTCCAATCCTTAACAATTTTCCAACTGAACAATTTTTCTGTCCAGGGGAAGTAGATTGCTCGTGCTCTCTGGTGATGGGGTGATGAATCTCCCAAGGTGGTTGGTGGCAGTAATTCAAAATTCATTGCATGGTCTTTGTGCTTTTTTATGTGAATTTTCTCCCAGGTTTCTAATTCATAGCTAAGTTTTTATTGGTTTCAAAAGTTTTATGCCAGGTGAATGGGCATCATCTCACTAAGCTAAAAATGGCAGCAATTATTTGAACAATATTCAGCAACAACCGGTGTATAGCAATGAAGGATGTAAACCATGTTATTAATTATATAATAATGTTCTAGCTCTATTTAATCATGAAATGGATTGTTGCAGTTGGCACAGATCCCAGAGGGCCTCCAGACAAGCGAAGTTGTCACAAGGCCACATGCAGGAGACGACTGTGAAAGACTGTGTCAGGAAGCAGATCAATTACTGGATAGATCGAGGGCTACGGAGGATGATCTCCAAACTGCCTTGGTGCTATGCCGTGCTGCTGCTGGTAAAGCTCGTGCAGCCATGGATGCTCCCTATAATAATCCACAAGCCCTTACATCAGCACGAATGAAGCACAACACATGTGTGATGCGAGTAAGGAGCTTACATCGCCGACTCCTCCAAGAGATGAATGCCAGTGCAAATAAGGAAGGTGAGTTACAACATTCTTTATTACCTGAATTAACTGGGTCCCATGTTAGCAACAAAAACAAAATCTATAACGATCAGAGCTTTTGAATTATTCTCTTTTGGGAAAACATAGTAGAGATTTTTATATTATATGCACAAATTGAAATTTTAATTACTCTAGATTCATTTTCTACACCATAACTACACAAACACTTTTGGAGACTGTTGTCCACAACATCAGCTGAGACTCAAGTGTTGTGCTTCCTCCTGTGACTTATAGAATGTGTATCTTGGCTGTACTTTCTTTCTTTCTTTTTACAAGGGGCACAGAAAGATTTAAACACTGCAAAGGCTTTTTGTGCTGTATGCAACCATTAAAAAGAAAGATCTGAAGGATTAATGCTGAGACCAAGTTGCAGCAGATATTGTGAGATCCCTAATGTTCCCTGATGGAGACATTCCTGCAAACAACCCCCAGCACTCCTCTTGAAACATCATGTTCTATAATTGCACACATACCATGCCTTTCCATTCTCCATCTCTCCCACTCACAATGTGAATTTCTGCACAAATTCAAATTAGTTAAAATATTTATGATGTCTAAATACAAAATCATATTCCATCATTGTCATTATAGTTATGCTGTTGACACCATCACATCCTACCATTGCACCCTTACCATATATTTCCTTACTCTGTTTTTCGTCTTCTGCTCAAAGAATATAGAATATAAGCACAAATTCAAATTAAGTAAACAAAAAAAAAAAGGACTTTATCAGCTTAAGCATCCCTTGGCTTGTTCAAAATATATGGCAAACATTTAAATTCCATTTAAAAATTAAGTTGTCTTGTTTTTATATAGATGATATGCTAAATTCTAAAATTAAATTTTGAAAAGTGGGGACCATTACAGTATATTTTTCCAAAATTGAGCTTTTATTGGGGTGAACAAGAACACATGGTTTAAAAAACGCATGAGAAACGTAAAATTTAAATAAACTGAGAAATCAGTTTATTTATATTTAGTCCACAACTCGCCAGCTAAAAAAACCTAAGCTTTTAAAAACCCTTCAAAAACCAGTGGGAACAATTATTTATGTATAAAAAATGTAATTTGTTAAATTTTCCAATATGAAAATTATCATACAGTACCTTCAGCCAGGAAACACCATCAACAAACCATGAGAAGTGCTCTAAGCTTATGATGGAGACAACCAGTCTCCAAAACATGCTCCTGTCAGTTTTGGTGTAGAAGTAAAGCTAGAGTAATTAAAATTACAATTTGTGTATGTAAAAATTAAAGCTTTTCTCTGCCCATTACTATTTCATAGCCACTAACAGATTAATTCAAAATCTTCTCGGGCTTCTAACCAGGTAAAAATGTTGGTATCAAGCCAAGTTTTTACCTGGTTAGAAGCCTGAGAAGATTTTGAATTAATACGTCGCCAGGAAAGCTTCAGTTCTTATTTTACTAACAGATTGTTTCTATAAAAAGCTTCTTTGCTATCTGTTTCATTTTTATCACTATTGACACATAAATTACTTCAGTTAAGTAATATACCTTTATTATGGCTGATATAGAATTCTGACCAGGGTATGCTTTGCTTTTATGTTCTGTTATATTGAATTTTGCATTACATATGCTAACATAAGTAACATTGCAAATAAATTTGCTAGGGAAGTTCAAAATAAGAGCTCAAATTATGAACACTATTCCATATAAAAAATGTAAAAACTATTAGTTTAACCCTGCTAATATGCTCTCCAAGGGATTGCAGTTTAAAATGTAATAAATGCAGTACTTGAAAAATTATCTAAGTTTATAAATTATTCAGTAAGAAAATTGCTTCTAATATACAATTATTCATCTGTAAATATTAATGAACTAACACATTTCATACTTGTAACTTTTCAGTGTATTGGTCAAAAAAGCTTGCATTATTCTTCATGTGGTAATAAAAACTCTAACAAGCAACACTGTAATTCACTGCAATTTTAATGTCATTTATTATTAAATTTATACAACATTTACTCCTTTCAGTATTAAAATTTTTGCTTGAAATTGAAAATGAACACAAACACTCAAATAGATATTAACATATTCAATTAAATGTCACTAAAAATATTAACAATTTTTTTACATATTTAGACTATTCAATGACTAAAATGTAAAAATGCGCAAAATTCTTCATAAAAGAAAAACCCTGATACTTTTTGGTGCCAACAGCTTCTATAGCTAAGTAGCTACTATATACTACTCTACGACATGACCATGTTACTTTGTGAATACCAATACTAATGTGCCAAATGAACATGCACACTTTTCAAAACATAATCTTTAAACAAAATGAGATATAAGATATTTTACGTCCCATATGGCAGTAATAGAGAACACGATTTTTCCCTCTCTAAGTATAAGAAGTCCTGAATAATATGGAACGTCTGTGAAATCTATTCAGGAACTCTTGCTCTCATCATATTTGGTTACTGATGAATTTTCTTCTGATGATCAATCTAGGAGATTTGAATGTGCTTGTTAATCAAATGTTCTTCTGTTGGAATGTATGGCTAGTATTGATTTTACAGTTTGCTTTTTAAATCAGCAGTAGTCGCACATTTCTGATGCAAAATTAATTAAGCATATCAACAGCACTGTAGATCTAAGTGTGTGAGAGAAAATTTTCATATGGAAAAACTGGCAGTAGTTTATAAACTTTGATATCCTGATGGACGAAAAGTTTATTAGTAAATACATCCAAAAACCTCACCAGTTACAATCAACTGATGATGGGAGCAACATGCTCTGAAGCAGTTGTAGTCAATCCATTTTCAATTTGAAGAAAATATATATAATTCTGATCATGTTTCTGATGGCTGAATTGTCAAACAACATGTCTAGTAATTAGAACCACCTTGGTTTGAATCCTCGTAGTACTACAATTTTCTTTTTTGAAGTAAATTAATATTTAATATATTATATATTTTTAATGGCTAATATTTATGCAGATTATAAGGCATTCATGCATAAGCACAAACATTTAAATTATTCATCTTCATTTTCAAAATAAATGTTCCAAGGAATAGAGCAATAATATAATTGGAAGGCTTAGATACCCAATATTAAATTTATATTTTTTATTTAATTTTTCATTCAAGAATGTGATAAATGTTATATTTATTATGAAAATAAAAACAAGTAGTGCAGTTTTTGTATATGACCATTAACTTAAGATCAGTTAAGTCCTTATAGTTGTAGGCTGTACTATCAAGAGTATAATAAACCTATTTATCTTTAGGGTGGACAGATTTGTGGGTGATATTCAAACCAGTAATTCTCACCACTATCTGCTTACAGCTGCCCAGTTAGCAGCACATGTTTGAAATTTCACTAACTTCTCTTTGGATGATGGCTCTGATTTTTTGATATCTACTACATTCTTAAACATGATTGGTCCATATCAAATGATGTGTCTGTGGAGTAGTTTAGAGATATTACTGTAATTAAGGGAGAATTATTTGTTGTTGGTGCTGCATAATGTTTAGTATAATATTTTGTGTTTAAGTAGTACTTCTTTTTAAAATGGCTGCTTTACTTACAAACTATATGTATTGTTTTCCAGAGGTGCCACATTCTAGACAAAACACCAACATTGAGATTTATGCTACTCTTCCAAAAAAGAAGGTGGGCTCTTCACGGAACAGCAAAACTTCTCGTTTAGGTGAGGATGAAGAGTACATGCTTTATGACCGCCCTGGACGAAATGGGAGTCGAACTGCAGGACGACGGCGAGAAGACAGTGACAAGAGTTCGCGTGAGAAACGTGCCCGCAGTGAGGAACGAAATGCTGTCACTAACACCACAACAACAAAGGATGCTGGCAAGAAGGGAAAATCTAATGAGCAAGGAGAGGCTAAAACAAAAAAGCAACATAAAATAAGGCGTAAGTTGCTAATGGGAGGCTTGATAAAGCGAAAAAATCACTCAATGCCAGACCTTCGTGAAGGCCAAGGCAATAGCAACAATGGCTCACCAGGAAATCTAAATAATGGAACCAGTGAAACAAAAAATGGTGCAAATAGCAAAGCGTCATCAAGAGATGACAGCACCCTGGGCACAAAAGGAACAGGAGCACTTAGTGGCTATCTGTCGGAGGGCCATCTGGAGTACAATGGAGGTGGTAACCCAAATCTTGAGCGCAGTCGTCTAATGAGGAAAAGTTTCCATGGCAGTGCTGGGAAGGTGCTACACATACCAAAAGTTCCACCACCACCTCCTTTACGTACAACATCCCAACTGTCTGTTCCCAAAACCAACCCCTCTACTCCTCCTGCCGATGAGAGGCAACAGTGTCCCATATCCTATGAGCCACAGTCTCTTCCTTATGTTCCTACGTACACTGTTCAAGGTGATGCAGTGACCTATGCCAATGGTGGCATTTTCTGCAACAAGCTGGTTACCCAGGCACAAGTGCACAACAATGACACTGATGATGTGGACAGCATTCTTCCACCTTATCCAAGTCCACTGGGCTCTGTGACGCATTCCAGACAAGCCAGTGAGGAGTTCCCACCACCACCGCCACCACTGGAAACCAATGAGACAACCACAGAGGAGCCAAGTCCTTCTCCAAGCAGTCTGCTGATGGAGCTGCAAGCCAAGAGGCAGCAGATATTTGCTAAAGAGAGCACATCCCTTAAGGAGGGCAACAAGGAACAGGGACCTGAACCCAAATCTGGAGAGGAGTGGTTACGAGAACTACAAGCAAAACAGGCAGAGCGCAAGCTGAAAAAGCAACAAGGGAATGAGCCAATGCATAGAAACAGCAATGAGGTATTAGCATCTGCCAGTGGCAAACCACTGGACAAAAAGCCATCATCTGTCAAAGACCTGGCTTCACGATTTGAGAACATTCGTCTTCAGAACACAACAGTAGCAGTAGCAACAGTAACAACCACCACAACAGTAACATCACCAGCACAGAGTTCTGTGGAAGTGTCTAAGGTTCTTGGTGCCAAGTTCCTAACACCAGTAGAACAGCAGTGGAACCAAGTAACAGACAATTGTCAACCTCCCTCAAACCTTCGTGAGAACCGTTCTTGTGACAGTGTGTTTGATGCAGGGGTGCTCTCTGTGAAAAAACGAAACAGTGCCAGTGGATCATCAGTGGAGTGCCTTCTGGAGCAGCAGCAACAGCAAGAACACCTCCAGGATGCCATACTTGCAGCCATGCCACAGTGTGATATGGAAGTGCGCAAGAAAAAGAAAAATGTTACGTTCTGTGATCAGGTCATTTTAGTGGCAACTGCAGAGGACGAAGAAGAAGACAGCTACATTCCAAATCCTATTCTTGAGCGAGTGCTACGATCAGCATTTCAACAGGAGCCACATATAGAAGTGAGGAGTTTACAGGGTTCTGAAGTTGGGCAGTCTTCGCAAAAAACTGGTGAACAGGGACTTGCATATCAGAAGATGCCTCCAACCACAGAACTAAGCCAAAAGGCTACCGAACAGATATATCCACCATATCAGAAAGTGCCAGATCCAAATCACATTCCTCTGAAAGCTAATGAGCAGATGTATCCTCCTTTCCAAAAAGTGCCACAAGTTTCAGAAGTGGGACAAACCTTCCAAAAAGTTCCTCAGCAGAGCTACCCTTCTTATCAGAAGATACCTCACTGTTCTGATGCTGGACAGCTTTACCCTACATATCCAAAAATGTCAGCTGTTTCAGATCCAATAGCAGTCCACAAGGCTGGGGAACAGTTGTACAGCCCTTATCAGAAGGTGCCACAGTTTGCAGACTTAGGGCCACATGTTCAGAAAATTGGTGCTAATAATGACCTAGCATACCCACCGTACCAAAAGATAATGCAGAGTCAAGAGCTTCAGAGAGTTGCCAGCAATGGAGAACAAATATATCCAATGTACCAAAAGATGCCTCAGAACCCAGAAGCTGTACAGCCTGCTATGCAGAAGATAAGTGAACAACAATATCCTCCCTATCAGAAAGTACCACAGCCACACACAGGCGTGTATTCTGTAGATCAGAGGATTACACAAGCAAATGGAAGCATGTATCCCCTTGAACAGAGGATGGTGCAAGCTAACCCAAATATGTACTCTGCAGAACAGAGAGTTCCACCTCAACAAGCAGCATATGATCCCAGATCTCCGTACAAACCAATACATGCAGACATGTTGAGGAATCCACAGATGTATCATTACACCAGATCTGTTGGAGACCAGGCTCCTCGTCCAGTACACACACCTTATCAGTTAGTGCCACATCCACAGTCCTATCATCATAACCAAGATTCTGTTAGGAGTCCACAAGAATCCATTCGTAGTTCTGATCAGAATTCCTTTGTAGGTCAGGAGCCTTTGAGAAACTTTGTCCCAAATCAAGGACATTTAAGGGTGTCTAATGATCCCAGTTTTCTGAGGGCACATGAACAAATGAGAATGTCTCACAATGGTCAAGAAATGAGGGACACATTAAGAGGCATACATGACCCAATGCGGGTACCTTACATAGGTCAAGAGCAAGCAAGAGGTGCAAGTTCTGACCTTCAGCAACAGAACTTCTATCATCACCAACAAAGGAATGTTCAACATACAGAGCAGCATCCTGGTGATGTGCAACACCACCCTCTTCAATCAGTGAGACCTGTGCCACCGTATCAGTATCCCCCCACATGGACAGGTGCCAATATAAAAAGTATTTCCTCTGAACCTGAACAGGAACAGCGAGTTGAAAAGAAATTCCCTCCGGTAGTGGACAATCCTTGCCACTTATGTCGTAAACGGTTGGTGACCCCACCTGCTATTTACTGTAGTGACTGTGAGTTTTATATGTCCAGGTTCAGGCCAAGGAACTGAACTTGTACTACAAACTTAAAATGAAGTACAAAGTAGTCCCTCCACCGAAAACTCGAAGTGACTGTGATTATTTTGATATAGTTTTTAAAGAAACACATTCCATCCACTTTCTATGTTAATTTCTTTGCTGCTTGTAGTAAAATGTGTAGATAACTATACAAATCTTTTACTCAAAATGTGACTATGCATAAAAAGAAATATTTGTTGCATGTTTTGTACAAATTTGTAAAAACACTTATAAACAGTGAAGCGGAACCAGTGATCTCAATAGTTTTGATTAGCAAATCTGTAATGTCAGTTGAGGCTACTTTAAACAGAATTAGGAAAATGTTTTTACGGGGATAATGTGCCCATATTGTTAACAACACATGTAGCAAGTTTAGTGTTTATATTCCTACAACGGGTAAAAGGCGTATAGATGTCATCCTTTAAGTCAGAAATAGAGTTCAATAAGTATGATGAACAGTTTTATGAACATTTTTCTTTATCTTCCATTGATTTGTAGAAATAATGTTTTGAAATTAGAGATGACTGGCAATAGCATGCCTTCCCTAAGTGGGTGGGAAAATACTTCATGGAATAGAATGGATTTTCTGTTACCAATGCCACACAAACTGGAACTGTCTTTAATTCCAAAGACAGTTTCTTTTGTGTTTTTAGCAAAATGGTGAATGTTTAATTAAAGTAGCTGACACAAAACACACTTGATCTGTTTGAATGAAAAGATAAAATAAAATTAAACTTTCACTTATTGTGCAAAAAGATTAAACGTCATAACTCTCAAATATAAAAAAAGTTCATGATGTTTAACAAAAAAAATAAATAAATTAAATAAAATAAAAAGAATAAAGAAAGACATTTTTTACTCTTTCTGCTACTGATAGTAAGTAAAGGAAGCATTGTATTCCACTAAAAAATTAGGTACTGAGATTTCATCAGAAATATATGCTTTGAGGTTCCCTGAATCTAGATAAGCATTTATTAGGCAAAAGTATGTGTGTGTGTGTGTTCACAGTTATCATAGACATAACAGTTATCCATGTTATCATTGAAGTCTTGCCCCTGCTATTGGTCTTGGTTAAACACCAGGCTTGTTGATCTTGGTTATAAAGTTGGTTAAACACCAGGCTTGGTATTTAACTTCTGCATCTTCCAAGGAAGTGACACAAAAAAGATTTTCAAGAAATTTCTCCACCCTACCTTTTACTTGGATTTTTTTATTTTCTCAAAAGTGACTTATATTTATAATATAGTACCATATGTTTAAGGTTGATTATATTGCATTTTTTTTGTGAATAGCCTTTGAAATCTTCTTGATTATGAATTACTTTGGTATAATTGGTTAACCTTAAGAGATAGACAAAATCTTCTTGTATAACTAAATAGTATTATAATTGTTATTTATATTTGTACGCAGAATCACCACCTAATAGGATGATATTTATACTCCTCTTATCCAATATAGGTGCACCATTAAGTTTCTACACAGGAGAAGATATTTTCTCTCTTGATATGGCGATATGAATAAAGTTTATATATTATGTATGCAGCTTTTCTTGGGAGCTCGGCTCCCTAGTCTTCTTAGGTTTTGCACAAATTTGAAAGCACAGTACGAGACATGAAGTAAACAAGAACCTACACAGAACATGCATGTGCCGTGTTTCGTTTAATAATTCAACTAGTTCAAGGTAAATTAGATAACCTATTCACCAAAATGGCTGAGGGTCTCAAAAACATAAACTTTTTGATTGTCAACATTGCAAAAAGAAAGGCAGGGGAGCTCTCTCTTTTTCCCCCCGACCCTTGTTTCCTGTAAAGCCAAAATCCAAGAAAAGGTGTATGCATTTATGTTACATTCCTTCAATTCCAGGCTTTTGCAGTGCACAAATTATACCCATAGCCTACTTGATGTGCCTTTTCCTGGATAATTTATTCTAATCAGTAATTAGGTGCATAGGCTTTTTGTTCCTAACAAAAATTTTACATACAGCTATTTTCAGTAACAACTTCAGTTCAAAAAGAAATAGGTTCTAGATAATGTTCCAAAATAAAGTCAAGTATAAATAAAAAATAAAAGCATTTGAGTCGGTTTTTGTAACACAAACATCACTTAATTTTACTTACTGGGGACCAGTTTCGGGTAACAGTTGCTCCCATTTTCAACCCCTAATTGAAAATGGGAACAACTGTTACCCGAAACCGGTCCCCAGTAAGTAAAATTAAGTGATGTTTGTGTTACAAAAACCGACTCAAATGCTTTTATTTTTTATTTAATCACATCACTGTCACAAGCTTCTATGCATATTTGCAAGTTTTGAAAGTCAAGTATGTTCACAAGTATTTATATAATAATTGTAACCATAAGGTACTCTGGCCCAGCCATTATTAACTCTGGTCTCGAGTTCTTTTGCAGAAAGTTGTGATTCTTTGTATAATATTTGGATTATTCTTTGTTGAATATTGCCAAGTAGCAACACAATGCTCCACTTCTTCTCCCACTCTCCTTCCATATATAGCATGCACTCACAAATTTGTAACATAAGGTTAACCATAATGGTTGGTTCACAACTCGTAACGGCAACTAGAACGACAAATTTGAAATACATTTCAATATGAGCATTCACTATTGTTGGGGAAACCTTGACCAAATTTTAACTTTCTTGTTCTCATTCCCAGGCACGGCATCTTAAATGAACATTACATAAGATGGTTATTATATGAAACAGTCACTAGAGCTAACTTTAGTGACAATTCTTTCGAATTATAATGTTGGCTGAATTGGAGACATCATTGGTCAGTTAAAAACAAATGAAGTCTCAATGCAAAAAACTGACCAGGAAAAGAAGAAGAAATACGTTCCCGTTCTTGTTACTGGGGTGTTATGAGCCAAAATCTTGCATCTTGTAAAGCTTCCCATTCTGGTTACTGTTCTCGGGTTATTATGAAACAGCCTTAATACACTGCATGCCTTACACCTAAATATTTGTTAAAATTACTCCTCACTTTCCTCATGTTAAAGGAGTTCTCATCCATCACTTTCCACAACGCTAAGGATTTAATGTTTCCAAATGCCTTTAGCATATTACAAGAGCTCAGCTTATTAAATGTGATTGGTCATAAGATATTTAGTGGACATTGTCATCTTTGCAACTTAGAAGCAACGAAGGCTCCAAAGTCTTGTCACATATGCATATTACATGTTTCATTTTCTTTATTATTTCTGATTGTAAGATAATTTGCATTTGTTATGTTATAACAAAGTGTGCTCTCTATGATCAGAGCATCACTTTTGGAACTGTATAATAGTACCTATGGTTACTTTCATAAACAGTTATAAACTGTTATTAAACAATGGTTGCATTATCCTTTTCCTGTCTTTATTTTTATAAAGTAATGCAAACCTCACTTGTGTTGGTAAAAAAACAGTAAAAGTATTACATCTCAGAAAGTAAATCACACCAGTGTATCGCACAAGACTTAATTGCTGCACCTCAATTTATTAATTTTTATAAAAGAAACCACTTGCCAAAAGTCCATTTTGCAAGAAAAAACACTAATCACAAGCTTATTGTGTAGTCTAAACATCATAAGCACACAATGCCTTGTAATTTTAGGTTAGGAATCCTCAAGTTGCACCAACTGACTGTAAATATTTTATTTGTATTTGTAATACCTGAATGTACATAATTTTTTAATTGAAAATGATTTATATTGGAGAAATAAATATAGTGCAAAAGCTTTTAAAATATTGTTCTGTTTAATTTAAAAAAAAATTCCTCATTATGTAGTGCTAAGTAATCCCTACATTAAGTTTACTAAGTATACTCTTCACTCCAAGAAGAGGTAAGTAACAATGATGGAGTAAATCCTGGTACACAAATGCCCAGGAAAGAAATCAGGAAGCTTAACATATTACATGATCCCAAGGATGCAAATAGGAAACACCAATCCTAACCTAAATTTGCTGATTTCTACACAATGTATTATGAGAATTCATGTTTAGAGGAAAAGTATTTTTATGCCTTAATAGTTTATGAAACTCATTTCTACATTTAATAACTCACAGGATTGAGGAACTACTGACATCCTTATAGATAATTTAATGAAATAAACAGCATATTTTTTAGTATTCTGTAGATAACCTGTTTCTCTCATTTGACCAGTAAACATTTAATAGGGAAAATATCCTTTCCATGTTCATAACTTCAGTGCATGTATTGTCTCACTGCTTAAAATATTACACACCAATCCAAAACAGTGTTCCCTAAAAATAAATATGTAAGTACAGACACTTTGTATTTATCTATACCATTTTCTGGATTTTTAACCTGGGGTAGCAAAAAAATTTAAAAACCAGGTGGTGTGAGGTTAAATCAGATGATTTAGCACAGTATTTCAATCAGGAATACAAAACAGAGCATGAACAGCAAATTACTGCCTGTTTGGTTGAGTGTTAGGTTTCTGGCTTCTTAACCCAGGGTCCTTGGTTTAATTCATGGATGGACCAAAGGAATTTGTGTTTAATTAGAAACTTTCCCTATGCTCAGTAGAGACTGGAAGCAATATCGGAATTAAGTAGTCTGTTTTCCAACCCAGAGCTCTAAGAGTTCAAATCCTGGCTGGGGTGAGCAAACTTTTCTTTGATTTCACACTTCCCCTAACCTCAGAAGATGAAAGTGTGAATGTGTTGCATTTCATAGCCAAAGTGATTAACTGAAAAGCATTCTGGTTTCAAGTCCTTGGTTTGATTCCTGGCTCAGACAAGTGTAACTTTTTCTTTAATTGGACTCTTCCCCTACTCTGCAGAGTTTGAAGGTATGAACTTGGGGGTGCACAAAATCAATAATAAAAAATATACAAACCTGAGCTTTTAAGGCCAGTATCCATGTTAATGCATATTCTAGAAGGAATCAAAGATACTGACATATTACCAAGGACTGCACTTGGCATCTTTGGGCGAGAACTTGCCGAGATCAGCCAAAAATAAATGTTACATTCATCTCCAAATGGATAGTTTTCTGTAATTCTGTCTTGGTGTACATAGGCATTACACTGTATTTTATAGTCACGAGAATAAAGGAATACAGATACATAGCAAATTTAGACAAACTGAAAAATCATCCATGGTAGAATATTCATTATTTTCGGTCATGATATCAGCTTTAAAGAAATTTTCAACTGTGAACAACCACACTTGATTGCAAAGGAAGCTTACAGAAATTTATAAACACAAGAACAATTTCAACCAAAGGAAAAGGGCTCTCTGAGTACATAAAACCTGGAAGGGTACCTTGGTAAAGAGTTTAGCTATAAACAACAAAAACCATAATGCTTCACCCAGCTCAGCCCCTCCTACAGATATGAAGCTGTGTGCAACACTAACTTCAAGCCTTCCACCCTACTTCGTAAGAGTGAACTTGTTGTGGCTCTACTTTGGTGAAACATCAGTACCATTTATGCCATCTAGACCATTGTCTACAAGCCTTACAAATTGAAATACATGTATTAATATAACAATCTGATGTGTTCCATTTGCATGACTTTCTCTATCTGTTCTGCAAACTATTCTTCAAAAGATTATTCTTTTATCTACATCATACTAATCTAGATAAACCACTATTATTATTTGTTTTCTTGTAATTAGAAGGGAAATAAGGGAATACACTAGGCTAAAGCAATAAGTCAATCTTTTAAAAGCTGATTGCCATGTGATTCAATTAAAATAATTGCATTGTTACAAAAGATCTGCCTAGAAAGCCTTATGGTTCTAGCCAGGGATAGTCCTAAAAGTCCTCCAGATTAACCTTCAGCATCAGAAGCAGTCTTCAATGGAGAAGGAATAGACATACTCCTGATTCAAGAATCCTGGATTAATAGGAGTCAAACTTTGGGACTTATGATTCAGATTCATATTTTTATTCACCATTTATAACAATTACAAGGCTTTGTCAATATAAAAACTGTGCATGTATACATTTTAAGAGATGTTACTACTGTGAGTTATATATACAGATTTTTCATTTTACTACCAGCTACTATTTACATTTGCTATTTTATATTCTTCAAGTGAGTAGAAAGCTTTATTTACCATGTAAGTTTTAATTGCCTTAGATTTCTTCACTTATTTCCTTAATCTGGTGAGCTAAATGATCATATAAATCTTTTTTTATCGTTTTCAATACATTTTGTACCTAGGGAGCCTCTTAGTTTGTCCCTAAAATAGTTCAGTTTTATTCTTGTGTTATGTCTATGAATATTTAAATTTCTTTCTTCTTTGAGAGGATTCTGTGCTTTTTAAAAGTATTTTGCGTGAATTTCTTCCTTGTATTTTTTAAATCATTCCTATTGCTTTTCTCTGTAACCTAAATATTTTTAAATAAGAGCCGAGAACACTTAGAGTTAAATATGTTTAATCTCTTGCTTCTTTCCTGCTGCCCCCCATAAGATGATCCCATAATTTAGATGTGAGTGTATGAAAGCACAAAATGCTTTTAGGGAGATATCTTCATCCATGATTTATATTACCTGTTTTCGCACTTATATTAGTAGTTAATATTTCTTGTAACTCTTAAATGGAGCATAGGCATCGTTGTGATGTTTCCTTGATCTGATTTGAATTTATAGTTTGTAAGTTTGCTGATATGCACCATGGTGATGAGGGTTCAGTTTGTTGTCCACAGAGGCACTGCAGGACAAAATTATAACTTGTGTATGCGAAATAGCAGAATTTTGCCCAGAAATCTTCTTCTTTCAAGATCTGGGGTTTGTTTACATGCAAATAAACATTACACGAGACATACACCCTCATTAATTTAATTGCTGATTATTTCTACAAGTTTGACCCATTTCAGATTTATTATCTATCACTAGTCCTAAAAAATTTGTCTCTATTACTTGGTGAATTTTCTCATTTTGGATTGCTTGGTCTGTATTTATTTCAATTTGTATCCATTCAGCTTGTGTTGAGTATCATTCCTAGTGCTGATAGGTATGTTCTAACTCTAATAATCTATTTGTCTTATTTTGTACCTCTGCTGCCATTTTACCCATTACCACTATGGTAGTATCATCAGTTACCCAATGGCTAATCCTCCTGTCTCCTGTGAATGTCAAGGTAAGCTAATACATTGCAGCAATGGCACTTGCATTCTTATTTGCAATAGAATTTAAGGCTTGCCTTTTTTAGAGTTTTGGTCTAATGATATTCACCACTGTGAAAATTGACAATGTAGGGGTACAAACCATCTTTAAATATGATACCAACTATCATTATGGAGTCTGGGGTCACAGGAAAATTGACAAGAAGGGTGAGTGTCTTCTAAATGTTCTGCTCTTCAGTAATTTATGTCTTCTGAACGTTGACAAAAATCATATAAGGCAGAAAGTTATCAACATTAATTTTTGTACTGAGTATATTTCAACTCAGAACATTGACTGGAAGGTTTTAAATAAAACCACCACTTTTGCATCAGAACTACATATCTGATGCTAATCTACTTAAAAGAGATAATCACTACCAGCATCCCAGGAGAGCCTATTGAGAGCTCTATGTACAGAATTTCTTGGTAGGATTGGGCAGATTGATAGGATTTAGATCTTTGCTCACCTATTCAATTCAAGAGGCTATACTTGACATCTGAAAATGTCCCAAGCAAACATGAAACCCAAGAAAGTGACATGGTGAACTAACACCTTGAACACAGGACAGGCAAATTATCGCACCTCTTCAACAAGGCAAAAAGAACTGGAAATTGAAGGGAGTATCATATAGCCCTTTTACAGACAGATTACAATAAAAGCATGTGTAAGGCCAAACAATCTTCCTGCTAAGTCTTCTGTGAGGAAATATCTAGTTTATCAGAGGTAGCACTGGCCCATGATCTAATAAATTCTGTAGGAGCATTATGCATACTTACAGGTCATTTTACATGCTCAGCTGAAGAAACACTCAGTTCTCTTTGGGTGCATATACAATGATAGCTGCAAATTCACAGGCTACTGCAAAAACTCTAGTGCAAGAGCATCGTAGGACTGGGAACTTGCACGTCAAGCAGTTGCAATTCAAGGTGTTCAGTGGGCAATTAATAAATTCAGTTCATTAAAATTAACAGGCAGAGACAGTGGGTGGTATAAATAAAAGGAAGCACTACTTTATTCTCACTAATTCCAAGCTACAGCTCGGTTTCATATAAATAAAAATCTTCTACTCAACCGCATTGCGAGCTGAAGCTGGCTGATCTTGATTCCTGAGCTTTAGCTCATGAAATGGTATAAATAAAAACAAGACATGCTCGCTGCTCTGAAGCTTTTGCTGGGTATTTCTTGAGGTACCTGCATAGCTACCTCAGCTTACTCAACTGCAGTTTAGTACCACTGCGAAGTTCATGATAGTAGTTCCTGAGCAGAAAATATACAAGATGTAGGGACTTGGATGTGAACAGATATAAACAATTATACCGCTTGCAGAACATTTTCTTCCACAGTCAAATGAAATACAAGGTGAAGCTCTTAACAATGCTGAAAAAATTCAGACTTTTTTTAAGTATGTAGGAGATCCTGGTTTTCAAGCTGGTATTGTGGAGGGGACTCGGATGTGAACAGATACAGACAATATACTGCTTGCAGAACATTTTCTTCCAGAGTCAAATGAAACACAAGTTGAAGCTCTTAACAATGCTGAAAAAATGCAGACTTTTTTAAAGTATGTAGGAGATCCTGGATTTCAAGTTGGTGTTGTGGAGGATTTGAGTGTTACAAAGGCTACGGTCCCAAATACCTTCTGGGAAGTTGTTAACACAATCAACGCTAGAGCAAGGAATTGGATACAATTTCCCACAACTGCTGCTGCCCTAAAGGAAGCCAAGGCGGAGTGGTCAGAATGCTATATTTCCCTGATGCAATTGCAGTGGATTGTACTCATATTCTAATAAGGAGAACAAAATGTAAATGGCGACAAGTATATCAATAAGAAAGCAGTTCCTAGCATCAATGTGCAGGCTACATGCAACGCACAAATACAGGGTGAGCGAGGTCTAGTGATAAGCTATTATCGGAAGACTGTTGACCTAATCACAGCAATGTACACATGTATCACGTACATGAAGCAGAATGCTCATGTAAATCTAACCTGAATTATAATTAAAGAAATTCCCGTATAAATGACCCTATATCTACTTTCAATGAAATGAACCACATTTTCTTCCAGCATAACATTAATTCATGATAACATATTATAAAATCTTGTAATAACTATTTGTGATATTTTACATAGATGTTAATGGCCTCGTTGCAGATGATAAATAAATATGCAAAAAACAAGAATAATATATTTCCAATATATCATTTATTGAGTGACAGGCTCCTAATACCTTCAAATTAAGCAAATCATAATTGAATTCCAAAAGGGGATTACCATCATGGTTTGAAAGTCAAGGAATCTCAATTTCTATTTAATTTGCCAAATCTTTCATTATATTTCTGTTACTTTAAATCTGTTTAACATGAATGAAAAGGTAATTGGGCATTTAAAGTGCAGCATAGATTTAAATCCCCTTCTGACAGAGGAATTGGCATATTTGTTTACTTAAGTGATGTGAAGGTCAATGACCTCAAGCTAGATAGATGTGAGTAAAAGCAAAGCGAAGAGGGGACATTTTTATTTATACCAAACCACAAGCTAATGCTTTTTCTCAACTTGCTTGCAAGCTGAAGCTCACAAGCTACTGCTGGTTTTTATTTATACCACTCAATATCTTTCCTGCACTGCTGAAGAAGGGACCTGACTCACTTAATATCCTCTTCTGGGCCAGTATAGATTTATTCCTCTGGCATGGAGAACTACTGAATATTTATTCCTGGGTGTGGTCAAAATAATTACACTGAAGCTAAGGCCAACAGACCAATCAGTCTTGCATCATTCCTTTGGAAACTGATTAAAAAAAGAATTTGATGGTTTCACTCATATGACTTTCTCTACTTGCCCTTCAAACAAACTATTCTTACAAAACAGAAACTCTTTTATCTATACCATATTAATCCAGATAACCACTAACAGAAATAGTCTTACTACTTGATTCCTTGTAAGCAGAAGGGAAATATGGCTAAAGCCATAGTCATATATTTTAAAAGCTGGTCACTATTGAACAATTTATGTTTGCTTTGCAAGGCTAACAGTAAACAAAAACGAAATGAAAGGAAAGGTAACCCTGTTTGAGAAAAGTTATGTAGTTTAAACTCAAAACCAATAACAAGCAATATCTTGGAAACAGTCAACTGTTACAATAAAAATGCGTATTACATAAGTTGTGTTTTAACAAGATCTACATTTTTACTTTCTCTACACATACCACATACATAGTGTATAAAGAAGGTATTGTATTACACCTAAAAATTTTATGTCGAGATTTCAACAGAAATGTATGTTTTGAGGTCCTCAGAGTAAAAAAAAACTTTTAGAAAAAGGGCCATGTGTGAGTGTCTGTGGACACCATAGCTCAAAAACTAAAAAAAACATTAAATACCAAATTTGGTATTTAAGTTTGGTATCTTCCAAGGATGCAACATATAGATTTTCAAGAAAATCCCCCCCATCTCAAACTACCCTTTATATGGCAACATTTGTTAATTTTTTCTTCTTCTCAAAAATGGCTCTAAGTACCGCACATTAAAGCTATTTACATAAAAAATAAAATGCATATCTTGAATTTTCTGGAAATAGCTCCTGAAGACCTGTTCTTTCTGGATGAATTTTCCTGAATTTTGTATAACTGGTAAACCATAAGAGAGAGACAAAAACATATTATACAAACAATGTAAATCTCCTTAAAAATACACAATTTATGTCATATATATTTTTGTTACAGAGTTGACTGTTTGCGAGATATTCCTTTTAATGGTTTCAGTTTTAAACTAGGTATCTTCTCAGATGGGGTTTTTCTTTTCATCTCTCTTTTGGAAATGCAAAGCAAATCAAACTTCAATTGTTCACATAGGATTGACTTTTAAAAGATTTTACTATCACCTTAACCTCCCTTATTTCCCTTCTACTTACAAGGAAGTAAGTAGTAAGACCATTTTTGCTAATGTTTATCTTGATTAACATGATGCAGATAAAGGAATAATCTTTTCTAAGAATAGCATGTTTGCAGAACAGATGTGATGTAAATAGATCACAACAGATTTTTTTTTTTTTTTGTGGTAGCTTTTGTCTATTTTTTACGGTTTACTAATTGGCAAACTTCATCTAGAATGAACAGGTCTTCAGAAGCTATTCCCAGAAAATCAATATATACATTTTATTTGTGATGTAAATATCCATAATGTACAGTATTTTAATCAAAATCGTTGAGAGCCATTTTTGATAAAAACAAAGGGTAGGCTGGGATAGGGGAATTTTCTTTAAAAATCTTTGTGTTGCATCCTTGGAAGATACTAAACTTAAACACCAAGTTTGGTATTTAACATCTTTTAATGTTTGAGCTGCTGTCCACAGACACACACACACATAGACCTTTTTGCTAATTTTTTTTTGGACTCAGAGGACCTCAAAACATATATTTCTGGTGAAATATAGAATGTGATGTCAAATATTTAAAAGGCTGGTTGCTTTGTGATGGTTTACTCTTCGCTTGACCAGGAGAAAGAAAAATGAATAAGTACTTCCCATAAGTCACATCCTTATAACATACTGAACTTAAATATCAAGTTTGATACCTACTTTTTTTGCATGTGTGCATACATTCTCATGCAAACACACAGGGACCTTTCTGCAAAAATTCATTTTTTTGGATTTTAGGGGTCTTCAAAACGTTTATTTCAGTGAAATTCCATAACATGTTTTGTATACAGTACATCTTCTCTACCTACTATTGTATGTATATAGTCTCCCTACGTGTTGTAGTGATTACCATGTTAGCCTCGTGAATCCAAGGTCACAGGTTAAAACTTGGCTAAGAGCAATGGAGTTTTTGGACGTAAAAATATTAGCATGGCTTCCTTTGGAAGGGAAGTAAAGCCTTGATCCTTTGTCAGATTTATGGTAAATAAGAGAATCTCAATCCTGATAAAGAGGCTTCTGAGCAAAATTAAAAGAAATCTTTGATGCCCAACATAGAATGGGACGCCAAAAACAATCACAGTAGTTAAGAGAGTCTATAAATAAAACTCCATTTACTTCATTTCTTGTAGGAAGAGATTTTGGTGAATAACTTATTCTACAATGTAAACGGCTGAAGCGTATTAAAACTAAAATAAGTTGATTGTGATGACATGAATATGTTTGTAAATGTCTGTTTAAACCACGTAAGTGAAGTATTAATGTCACCACAATTAACCTAGGTTATTATAGAGAACTTCGGCCCCTCTAGAAATTAAACAAATTGTGGTTTGACTGTAAGTTTGGTTTATACTTGTTACGGTTTCACCAATTTTTTTTATCGGAAAAGCTCTGTAATTAAGTTAGATGCTAATTTATTACGTGCGCGTAGAGATCCTTTTTTGTGAATATTTATGAAGTATGCTGCCTAGAAGGAGTAGAATATAAATAAAGAAGTCTTGTAGTACTTTTGCAATGTAAATATATAATAATACTACACACTAAAATGCCTAAAACCTGAGTTTCATTGCCGGTGGCAGGCGAACAGTGTTGTGGTATGCAACACCGGCATATGTCGCTAGATGCTGTGCTGATGTATGATGAGTATGTTTCACGCAGTTAGAGCTGTTCAATGAATTTTATTAGGCAGAACTTTGGCCGCTCTAAAATTGAATGAAACTAAGTGCGATTGATTGACTTTGTATTTATGATGACAATTTCAACGCCTGTGGATTTCAAATTTAGCACAAGGTTAGGTTGCAATCTGTTTAGGTTAGTGTGTGTATATAAATTTATGTTTCTAATTTTATATTGTGGTAGTACCTCATTATCGATATTTCCAACAACTTCTAACAGCGCAATGAATACAACATTAGTTTTTTAAACCATCTCCCCACCTATAATCCCTCTCTAACCACACCGGTCCCGTTAAGAGTGCAAAACTGGCATAAGTTACAGCAGATAGAGTTAGTGGCCCAACTTGTAAATAATTACCTTAACCTATCTCAATTTTAATGTTTTCGCTTCACAGTAATTCTACACAATGCCACAGCAATGTTGAAAATATTTTATATTACAGTTTGTACTCATTTGCAGAGAGAAAATAAATATGAATGATACACCACCTTACCAGTTTACCAAGTCCTATAACACGGGATATGCTGATAACAAGTGTTTTAACATTTATACTTTCTCTAGCCCATATGTACAATGTACATAGCAGGTAGAGAAGTATTGTATTCCACACAAAAATTTGATGTCAAGATTTCACTGGAAATCTATGTTTTGAGATCCCCTGAGTCTGAAAAAAGCATTTTTAGAAAGAGGTCTGTGTGCGTGGACAGCATAGCTCAAAAATGAAAAGACCGTTAAATACCAAACCTGGTATTTATATTTAGTATCTTCCAAGGTTGCAACACAAAGTTTTTCAAGAAAATCCCCTCATCACAAACTACCCTTTACATTAAAAAATGTTTGAAAATTTTGTTTTCTCAAAAATGGCTCTTAATGATTACCATATATTAAAGATATTTACATCACAAATAAAATGTATATTTCAAATTTTCTGGGAATAGCCGCTGAAGAGCTCTTCATTCTGGATGACTTTTGCATAACTGATAAATCGTAACAGATAGACAAAAACTTACCACACAAAAAATGTAGTCTTATTAAAGCACATAATTTATGTCATTACGTTTTTCTTATAGAGTTTACCATATTTAAGATTATTTTTTTATTTTAATTTAACGTCCTTTAACCTGGTTGGTCATATCGGACGATGAATGCATGAAATTGGTAAAATGATGCTCAAATGATCTCAGGGTCCATGGAGCTTAAAGTTACTCGATATGTGTCTTCTCAGGATAAGGGAAAACCCCGATAAAAATCTTATCCGAGTAATTCACCTTAAACAAGATTCAAACCCATGACCTTTTGAATGTGAGGCAGACACGCTACCACCACACTACCCAGGGGGGCAAGATATTCCTTGCTATTGGCTGAATTTTAAACTACCTATCTTTTCTCAAACGGGACCATGCTGAGCAAACCAAACATCAATTGTTTCACATAGCAATGCGCTTTTAAAAGAATTGACTATCGCTTTGGCCTAATGTATTCCCTTATGTCTTTTTACTTACAAAGAAGTAATAAGATGAATCTTGCTAATGTTTATCTTGATTAACATGATGTAAATAAAAGAATAAACTTTTGTAAGAAGGGTTTGTATGTAAGGAATAACTAGAGAAATTATTTGAATGGAACACATCAAATTTTTTTGGTATTCAGATTATCCTTGGCTCTGTAGGTGTGCAAAATTGAATAATCTTTTTTTACTGGCTCTGTTGTTTTTGAATGATAGAGCCTTATGGAATACAAATGATACTGAAAGTACAGACAATTCCAGAACCCTTTGTAGTCAGCATAAATAAATTAAAATATAACTATAATAATGAGATGACGATGATGCTATCGAAGAAGATGATGCTAAGCTTTGTAAATTTTAAAACATTTGATTGCTAACCTCATTATCAATTGCAAATATCATATCTGTGCCAGGATCTCATTCTGCAAGTCTTTTACATGACAGTAAATACACTGACATTGCTTTTAAGCTTACTTAAAAGCTATCGATCTGGGCTTTGAACCTTAACCTTAAGATTAGAAAGCCAACTGAGCCACCAAGACTAATGAGCTTTGTACAGTTAAAAATCAACAACAAATTCAGTATTGCATGCCTCATTATACTTAATAGGTAAGTAGCTCTGAGAAGGAGATTTGGCTTAAGCATTCATGTTTTAGTATGCATTAGCAAATAATTTACACATATACAAAACAACAGATTTGGAGGTAAACGCATATAGATTAGATTTGAAAGCATTCTGTAGGTTCGTTTAGGCCAGAAGGCCACTGAACATAGAACTTGTCAAGGCATATACATGTATACATATGTTTATATACTATACACTATGAAAGAAAATGTATAAAATTCTAGTGCTAAAAGCATAGGTTACAAAAACAACAGAATACTTTGTTTTTTTTTGCATGCACATAAAAACAAAGAGTATCAAAATATAGTGTTAAAATGTATAAATAAATATAATTTCATTATATGTAAAACTAATGTTATGTCAGATGATAGTTTTCAAATTATCAATATAATAGTTACTAATAGCAATCATATATACTAAAACATGATTATTGTATTATGTACTCTTCATAAATGTCAACAAATTACAATACATATTTACAAATATGTTATATAATTTCCAATGCAAAGATTTACAATTTAGTACTAGAGTGTAAAATATCAAAACATGAGGCTTTACAGACTTTGTGTCATTGCTAAATACTAAAAAAATTCATTTGACACATTCGTGCAAGTCATATATGCTTATGAAGAGGTACCAAAGCACTCTAGTTGTATGTTTATTACTACCATAAGTTGCACAATAATAAACCTCAGACATGCTTATGGTGGGTCACATTTATTAATGTTATACGTGTTCAGTTTGTTACTAGGCAATATGTAATACATTGTAATTGAGTTATTCTTTGATATGTTGCACTATAAGCAATCGCTTGTAATTATGCAACAATAACTTTAAAAAATACAAAAAAGCAAGCTAACTCATAATGTAAATACACTGTTAGATTTCCTTTCTTATCCTCTAAGCATAGAAGAGTATTTTTAAAATGAAACCTAAATATTACTAGAAAATAACTGCAATGTAAATGTCTTACACGGTTAAGTTTTACTTTAAGGTTACTTATGTGTGCGACTTTGGTTGCTAAACAATAAAGGTAGCCAGAGGAAATAAGTCAACATTTATTAGCTTTCAACACTGCAAGAACAAAATACTCGTGTAAATGAGCATTTTAATTGGACAATTTATCAGTAATATCACTTAACAGTTTTACAGGCCTCAAGATTTACTTAGAAAGTTGGGCTGTATATTTTATGGTGCTTAATTCAAAGGTTAAGAGTGACAAAGAAAAATGCATGCAAGCATTTAAGATGCAAATCTCATGTGGTATCTGCTTTACTTCCCAATTTTCTGCTGTCAACTAGTGAGAAGAAAGAGCAAATTGTGCAAAAATTTAGAATAAGAACTTAGTAGTTCTGATACACATTAGTTTTTCGTCCTTTTTGTATTCTTTAAAATAAACAGGGGAAATTATTAAAATGAAACAAGATTGTTTATCAATCGTATTTTAACTGAAAATGAGACATTGAAACCCACTGAGCATTAATGCAAAAGTTATTCAAATAAATCAATAAACATAAATGTATTCAACTGTAAAATACAGAAGAGTTCGCAACTTTTAATAAATTTTACTGCGCATTATGTTTAATTCAAGTGTAATTTTTCACCCTTATTATAAACATATTCAAAGACCAAATATTTGCTTCCACACGTTTATAGAAATGTTGATCACTCAGATTGTGTACTATCATTAGTCTCCGATTATAATTTTAAAAAACCATAACTAAACGAAAGGGAAAATTTTATTGCATTATTTCGGAATAGGTATTAAATAAATTCGTATAAAAGTGAGTACAAATGTGTCCTTAAAGAATGCCATTATATTTATTACACTCCACCAACATTTAATGGATACACCATTGATTTACTTTTTCAAAACTGTGTAAATTTGTAAGTGCCATTTTAACTATCAAATCACATGCAATCGTGATCGGAATTCGTTTTTTCACTGAATTTATGAAATAACCTGTCACTACCAATAATTACGGATGTGTATAATAAAACATTTTCATAAAACCTATACTTGAGGTTTGCCAAGAAACTAAATAAATGCATAAAAACAAGAAAGACAAAAAACTGTCGTTCAAAAGTGTATCTTACAATGCAGTGTATCATACAACTCACTGTGGCTTGGATTTGTGAACGTATGCTGAAAACAATTGCAAATGGTAGTTCATAAGTTCACATGTGTTAAGTTAAAGTGTCGAGGTGTTTACTTCTGGAGAAGTGTGAACATATGCAGTGAGAAGGAAACGTGCGTTTTCTATTGAAGTGATGACACATTGCTGGTGTAAATGTCCTAACGTGTATTAGAGTTAATAATCATGGGTACAAAAGACAGTGCTCAAGGACAAGGGAAAAAGCTGGGAAATGATTTTCGTTTTGTTGCACCAAAGAATGTGCCAGTGTTTGAACCATCAATTGAAGAATTTGAAGATCCGCTGGCGTACATAAAAACAATTCGCCCCTTGGCTGAACAAACTGGAATTTGCAAAATCAAACCGCCACAAAACTGGCAGCCACCGTTCACAGTTGATATCGACAATTTTAAGTTTACACCAAGAAAACAGCGATTAAATGAACTTGAAGCAAATACAAGAATAAAGCTTAACTTTCTGGATCAGATAGCCAAGTATTGGGACTTACAAGGTTCTGCACTAAAGATTCCAAAAATACAAAACAAGCCACTGGATCTTTACACACTTTATAAGCTAGTAAAGGAATTAGGAGGAGCTGAAACAATAACCAAAGAAAAGAAGTGGACATTAATTGCTCAAAAAATTGGCCTCTCTCCTGACAAAGATCTTGAAAATGTGTTAAAAAATCATTTTGAAAAGATTTTGCTGCCTTATGATGTATTCCAGCAAAATAATTGTACAGATAAAATTAAAGTGCATGTGGAGAAGGAATTAAATGATGTAAAATCTATCCAAAATTACAAACCACATGGTATTGTCTCAAGGCAAGCAATTAAGCCACCACAAGAGAAATACTGTAGAAGGTCACAACTTGAAATTAGGACATCTACCTTTGGTGATGGGAAACCTAAGGCATGCAGAAGTAAAGAGTTGCAACGTCTACAGTTTTATGGTGCTGGTCCCAAAATGGCAGGTTATCAATATCTTAATGAGGAAGATATGAAAAACAAAACTAGAGGAAAGAAAGTTAACTATCAGTTTGATCCTTTGGCCAAATATACATGTCAGACATGCGGTGGAGATGATATGGAAAAACGTATGTTGCCATGTGATACATGTGATCATTATTATCACATGTTCTGCCTTGTACCTCCCATGCAAGAACTTCCTAAAGATTTTTGGAGCTGTCCTAAATGTGTCGCTAAGGAAGTAAGCAGGCCAATGGAAGCTTTTGGTTTTGAGCAGGCAGAAAGAGATTACACCCTACAAGAGTTTGGGGAAAAGGCTGACAAATTTAAAGCAGATTATTTTAGTACTCAAGGATGTCGTGTCCCATTGGATGTTGTGGAAAGAGAATTTTGGCGCATTCTCTCTTCTATTGATGAAGATGTTACAGTGGAATATGGAGCAGACTTACATACGATGGATCATGGATCTGGGTTTCCCACCAAATTCACACCAAATTTGCACCCAGTAGATGCTGTTTATGCACATTCAGGTTGGAACCTGAATAACATTCCCGTTCTTGAAGATTCAGTATTAGGTCATATTAGTGCAGATATATCAGGTATGAAAGTTCCTTGGATGTATGTGGGAATGTGTTTTGCTGCATTTTGCTGGCACAATGAAGATCATTGGAGCTACTCAATCAATTACTTACATTGGGGTGAACCTAAAACATGGTATGGAGTCCCAGGAAGCCAGGCAGAGAAGTTTGAAGCAGCAATGAAAAAGGCAGCGCCTGAATTGTTTGACTCACAACCAGATCTGTTACACCAACTTGTGACTATTATGAATCCAAACACATTGATGAAAGAAGGAGTACCAATTTTCAGAACTGATCAACATGCAGGAGAATTTGTGTTGACATTTCCAAGAGCATATCATGCTGGTTTCAACCAAGGTTTTAATTTTGCGGAAGCCGTTAATTTTGCTCCAGCTGATTGGTTGTCTGTAGGCAGAGAATGTGTTGAACATTATTCTGCACTGCAACGTTTTTGTGTATTTTCACATGATGAACTTGTATGTATTATGGCTCAAAAGCCAGAAGATTTGAATAAGGCTATGGCTACAGCCACATACAGGGATGTATTGCAGATGTTTAAAAATGAGCAAAAGTTGAGAAAGTCTGTTTTGGAATGGGGTGTTAAAAAGACTGAACTTGAATTTTTTGAACAGTTTCCAGATGATGCAAGACAGTGTGATGTTTGCAAAACTACTTGTTTTCTCTCAGCAGTCAGTTGTGAGTGTACATGTGACAAATTAGTTTGTCTAAGGCATTACACTTCACTTTGTGAATGCCCTCCTTTCAATCATGTCCTCAAATATAGGTATACAATGCATGAGCTTGCTGAATTGGTTCGAAGATTGAGAAAAGGAGCAGAAGCTTTTGATATTTGGCTTGCAGATGTGAGGTATGCACTAGATCCAGGATCAGGAAAGAAAAAAGAACTTCAAGAATTAAAACAATTGTTGCAGGAAGCAGAAGAAAAAAAGTTTCCTCACTCTGAACTACTTGAAAGAATATCTCAAATTGTGGAACATGGTGAAAAATGTGCAAAGGTAGCAGAATTTCTTCAGAAAAGACGGTCAAAATGTGGAAAAGCCAAGAGTGCTAATGACCTTTCAGTTGCAGAGAAACATGCATTAACTTTGGAAGACTTGACTTTGTTTAATTCTGAAATAGAACTTTCACCTTGTCATATAAAAGAATGTGATGAAGTTGGAAAATTGTTATATGATGTGAAGATTTTCCAGAATGAAGCTTCTGACATTCTGCAGCAAAATGTCCAAGAAGCAAGTACCATAGAACAGTTGGTTGAAAAGGGTGTTTCCTTAGACGTGAAGATTCCAGAACTCTCTACTTTGATGGATGTGTTAAACAGGATGAAGTTTTTGGCTATTGTTACAGCACTGCAAGAAAACACTAAACAGTTATCTATAGAAGAAATGCAGCATCAGCTCAGAATATCCTCTGCTCTAGTATCTGATAATGCAGTTAGTGAGGCACTACCAGAGCTTCAAAAGATTCTTCAGCAAGCAGAAGCTTGGCAGGCAAAAGCCAAAGCTTATGTTGAAGAAAATACAAAAATGGAAATGTCTACCATAGAAGCACTATTGATGGAAGCAGATAGCATACCAGCTTTGTTACCATTTAAAATGTACTTACAAGAGATAGTGGAAAAGGCAAGTGAATGGAGTCGTCAGGCAGAAGTATTGAAAGCAAAGCAGTACCTTCCCATAGAACCACTAGAAGAATGTGTCATGCAAGGCAGAATTATCCCTGTGTGTTTAGAGCTGCTAGCAGAACTTGAATTAAAGTTAAGGAATGCTGAGAACTGGAAATCTAGAGCAGCCTGTGCTTTCCTTAGGAAAAGATCGATTTATTCTCTAGCAGAAGTGTTGATACCTAATTGTTCATTAAACCAACAGAAGAAGGGTGTGGAAGAGCAACATAATCCTATTGTTGTTGGTGGAATCAAATGGATGGGAGATGTTGACCAAAAGCTAATGGCAGCTGCTTACAGGGAAGCAGCAGAAGCTGAGAAAGTTGCAGCATATCACATTCAGTTAAGTAATTTACAGAAAGTCAGCGGCTCTGACATAACCACATACTGTGTATGCACTGGAGCTGCATCTGAAAATATGTTGCAGTGTGATCTATGTAAAGATTTGTTCCATTTTACATGCTTATCTATCTCCAAGAAAACTGATACAGTTGTAGACCAAGATCAAATATTTTTCTGCCCTACCTGCTTGAGATCAAGGCGTCCACCACTGATGGTTATTTTTTCTTTAGTATTATCTCTATACAAGCTTGATGTACGCATGCCAGAAGGAGAAGCACTATTATACCTTGCTGAGAGGGCTTTGAAATGGGTGGAACGTGCAAGACAAACTCTTTCTAGGGAAGAAATTAAATCCTTTATTGAAAAATTGTCACCAGTTGTGCAGGAACGTATAAAAGCAGAATTAGAGGCTCACAGTAAAGTTGCCAAACTTGCACATGGACTTTTTCAAATGAATGACCCATATACTGAGTATGAGAACCAGATTCTGGGTGAAAAAAGTTCTAATGAAGAAAACACACCAAACTTGGAAGAAAATAATAATTGTGGTGATGTCAGTTTTTCTTCCTTATCTACAATGTCAGAGGATCCAGTGTTCTTAACTAAGGAAGTGCAGGCTGAGTTAGAAGAGCTGTTCATAAGTGGGAGCTTAATTCAGGCCTCGCTTTCTGAATTAAAGTGTATATGGAGAATTTTGAAAATAACAAATCCTAAACCTGTGATGCCAAAAATTGCTCACATAATGGATAATGAGAAAATAGGAAAAAGGAAACAAGAAACTGAAGAGGATTCAGAACCTATTGGTAAAAGACTGCGGCCACAAAGAGAAAGACAGAGCATAAAGATTGTTGATGTACAGGGTGCTGTACAAAACACTGATGGGAAATCTGTTAATGAAGATGTGTTTCACAGTGATGGCCCCAAAAATTCGCAGGAAGTGAGTAATGAAGAAGAAGAGGAATGTGGAGCTCCAAAGTGCCTGAAGCCTATAGGAGACCAACTGGATTGGGTACAGTGTGATGGCATCTGTGAAAAGTGGTTTCACTTTAAATGTGTGGGAATATCTATAGACGATATCAGCAAGGAAAAAGAATATGTTTGCTGTCAGTGTATGCCCAGCCAAGCCGCCAAAGTCGTAGAGGTTGCTGTTGAACCAGAAATAATTATTGTAAGTATTAGCATATAGTTTACCAAGCAGCCTGACAAGCTAAGTATCAAACCCTTCATCCCAAAACCTAACTTGTAATTCTTTTAAAAGAAGCCAGGTGGGATAAGAAGGCCATGTACAGAAAATTAGTTGCCAGTTTCACTTACAAGGTATCAAAATGAGAACAAATCCAGAAACAAGAATGTAATATATGTTGTAGATAGGCATCTATAGTAGTACGATTCTCTTGCTTTTGCCATTTGTGATATGACCTTGCCTAGTGCTGGTGGAGAATTGCTTACCTGTAGCTTAATCCACTTGTTTGTTTACATTTGCTAAACTCTGTAACAGACTTTTTTTACTGATTATAAATGAATCCAAAGGAACAAACAGGATGTTACTATATACGTATGGAGCACATCCATTTGTTCCACCCTGCATTCACCAAAAGTCAAGCAGCCTTACTGCAAGTTAACTAATATAAAATGTAACTTAACACAGAAGTTTGCGTAAATGGCAGAATCTAAAATTGGGTTTCACTCCCGAATCTAATGACAACTACTTTACTAACTAAAAACTTAGGGATTCTGATGATTCTTATATCTAGTATAATCTTGCAGGAGTAAGGACATGTTAGGCAGATGATGTTGCTAAAAGTAACTTTATCATCCACCTGCCCTTGTTTGTTAGCTCGCTTATATACAGCAAAGCAATGCTATTTTCAATTCAAAGGTACAAAAGTAGCATTCAATAGGTGTTGCCAACCTAGGAAATTAAGATATGGCTGCAGCAATATGCCAAATGATGCTGAAAATTTAGCGATTAAAAATTTGAGAAAGCCAGCTTCTGTGAAGAGCTAACCTCAATGAAACCTGTGTAGCCGTAAGAAGTTTTCCTCAGCCACGTTTTATGGCTTAAGGCTCTTAAACTATCCGCTATTACATCAGTAGCCTTCAATATCCCTCGGCTACACAGGATTCATTGAGGTTTTCTGTTCACATATTACGCGGCTACACCCTGTTGTCGCTCTACATCTGCAGCCTTTGCCGCATATGTCTCACCCCTCTCCTAAAAAAAACAACTCTTAGGAGCTCTTCTTTCAAACATGTGACTAGATTACAAAGTCCAACGTGAGCAGGATATTTGTTTGAAGTACAGCTTTAGATTTATTACGTAATATGTGTTTAAAATTAAATTTAACAATGATCATACCAAAGAACGTACTTTTAACATAACATCTATAGTTCTTTATTTACTTTCTGCTCATGTAGCCATACTGAAGAATGAAGTGCAGCGAAATTATCCATCTTGTATCACTTAACGCAATGCAGCCACAGCCTTTTTACAGAAAATTGCATAACTGTATAACTATGTACACTTATCTCTAAATTACGATGACTAGCTATGTACACTTGTTAACTAAGCCTAGCCTATACCTTATCGCTATGTCTTCCACAAGTTCTTGGAAAGGATCTGCTGAACGATTTTTGGTGTCACTATTATACAAATACAAATGTGAGCATTTAAATATTCTCATCAAATGTTGCCCCTGTATAGATGCAGCCATAGAGTTGTTGTTGTTATTATTATTATTGTTATTATTATTATAATAATAATAATATTTGGTCATCGGTTGTTTCTGTCTGCTTATACATGCACCTTGTAAACCTGTTGACTTATGAAAATTAATTGTTCAAAAGTATCCTCCCTTCAGCTACACTTTGCAGCTTAGGACCTCCAATCCCTCAGCTGTGCTTTGTGGCTTAGGGCTCTGAACTCCTGGGAAATACATTATAGCTTAGGGTCCTTAAGCCTGCAAGCCTTTAGCTTAGAGTCCTCAAATTATTGACCACAACATCAACAATGATGCATGTGATTGTAATGTATTTTTTTTTTTTTTTACCTCTGTTTAAGATGTTGACTGCCACATCATTGCTATGTGTTGGCAATATGCAGAGAATGTGCCTAGTTGCTTACATATTAGTAGATGTATGTAAAAGAACGCTTGCGGGATGAAATTCTGGCTGTGCTCATAAGATTCTGGGAATTGGAGCATCGTTAATAGAAAACTTTGTTTTTTATTTTATTTTGTTTCTGCCCCCCCCCCCCCCCCCACAATGTTTTTAAATGTGCTCTTTTCTGTCACTCCCTATCCTTATACACACAAATGGTTACATGGAATAACATTTCAAAGTTAAAATGTTCCAAACAAGGATACCAGGGCAGCACAGTGGTTTTGTTGGCAGCTTTCTTGCAGAGGGTCATGGTTTGATTACCGACTCTGGGTGGCATTATCTCTCCATTTTGACGGAGATGTAACGTAAATGTTTGTGTATATGCCTATACTGGATCTGCTTAAACAAAGACACTTTTGTATTACTCCACAGATCATATTCACAGATATGCAATAACTGGATGGGTGCTGTGGTCAGAAACCAATAAGAGTATTATTGTGGTTATGTCCTTGGGATTGCCTCCTACCTTTGTTTTTCTCAAGTTTTATTTTGGGAGGAGTATAACTATTTGCATGTAGCTGTTTTTATCATTAGGCTTTCAGCTTGAAGGGCTTGATAAGTAGAAACCAGCATACTGGCATTTAACAAAATTAGACATAATGGTGTTTTTTGTAGTTTTTATATTTAATTATGTTGGGTGCCTATGCTCATCTCTTAATAAATAGCACTAATGTTTATAGAGAATAGTTTGTGTGTACGTGTGTGTGCATACGCATCTCTTGAAAACTTGTTTTTTATAATTATTTCACTATTGAAGATACCTGTTCTTCCAGACAATCATAGACCATTAGACAGCTTGAAGTTTCAATTCCTAAATGAATACAAGATCAGTGGGTCGTCATAAAGTCTGTATGCTAGAACACAAACTGTCGGGAGTCATTGTAGAAGTTATTTACTAGAATGGTTTTGACTTTTCAAATTTTCAATTGTCTGGATTGGTGGAACATTGCTCTGTACAGGATCAAAGAGCCAACTTCCTGCAACACTACTATTGTAGCTAAATGTGATGGCTATTGGGAATACAGGGTCAAGAAACTTTGTCTATCTTCTCCGAGAGGGTATACTGAACTAGGATGCGGATTACAGTGTAATTCTGCATATAAACTGACCATCAAAATTGAAATTAATTGGCTCAGAAAACAGCAGTAGGGTAAGCGAGTTTTCTACTAGATTCATGCAAGCCCCAATGGCAAGCAGTATATATATACAGGCTATTTTGCCCAATCATTCTGATGATGGGAGAGAAGCATGCTCCTGAATTACATATGGCTCCACATTACCTCATCTGGCTTAAAGCCCAAGAATGCATAGATTCTTTTCAAATTATTGTTACTCACTGGGAATATCTGTAAAAACAAAAGCAAATTATATCATATTTCAAGCCATATGCATATGGGGTGAACCATTAAGAATGCTAGATTGTATTTGTACACTATTGTTCATTGTTGACATGGGAGCATTGTGTTTACATGTTTTGTATTTATTTTTTGCTGTGAGTTATCATAGAATGCATTACAATGGAACAATGAATATTGATTGTGAATGTTACACAGAAACTGTGTGGAAGCTTCATATGTTTCTTGGTCGTCATAATGCACCTAATGGTAAACAGTTTGTAGGCTAGTAACAAAATTTTGAGACAATAGGTTCAGTTGCAGACATCAAAATTCCAGTGCACTCTCATTCCAGCTGGTCTGATGAGAACATGAATTGTTACACGATAGTGTTGCTATGAGTCCACAAAAATCAATTCATAACAGTTCAGCATTGCAAAAAGCTCCCTCCAGCAAATTCCCACTAAGGATCTTCATATGCATGCCTACAAAATTCATTTAACTCAACATCGGAAACTAACAGATCATTTTCAACAAAGATAGCTTGTTGGATGTATTTTGGGGAGACAATATGCACACAAGGGTCATCTCCGTAGCATGGTGGTAGCACAGCTGTTGCCAAGCAGGAGACCTGGATTCGATTCCCAGTACCAGTATGGGGATTTTTCCCCTGTTGGGAGACCTGGTCCGGGGTTCACTCAGCCTCGTGAGGTCCCTGGGGGGGGCCAATTGAGGAGCTACTTGATGGAGAAGTAGCGGTTCCAGGTCAGGAGGACCGCATTAACTGGCCAGGAGGGATTCCAGGCGCTGACCACATCTCACCCTCCAATACTGCATCCCATCCATGATGTCTGTCCTGGACCGAGATGGGGGATGCAGCAGCTGGGCGATAGGCCAAGGTTCCTTGTGTACAGATGTGCCATGTAGTTATTATTATTGTAACATGCACACAACAATTTTTTAATGTAAATCTTCTCTGATGAGGCACATTTTCATTCAAATGGCTTATTAACAAGCAGAATTGTTACATCTGGTGGTGGAGGGGGGGGATCCTTACATAACCCATAAAGATCATGTGCCTCAAATGAGTAACTTTGTGGTTGTGGATTTTGGGCTATTGGGGTCATCAGGCACCTTCTTGGGGCCTTCTTTGAGAATGAGAATGAAAATGCCATGACAGTGAATGGATAACACTACCAAAATGCAGTTAAAAATTGTTTATGGCATAGCCGTAATGATATGAACATAGAGAAATTTGGTTCCAACAAGATGACACTATCAGCCACACCTTGATACAATACTCTTTTGAGGAATAAATTTCCAACCCAAGTTCTTTCATGCAATGGCAACCAGAATTGGCCAGCAAAGTTATGTGCCCTAACACCCTATGACTTCTTTCTTTGAGGGTATTTAAAATTGCAAGTTTATGAAAATAATCCCTGAATAATACCATGAGTGAAGGAAGATATTCAAAATGTCCGCCCAAATCGAGGAGTAGATCTGTCGGAAGGTGATAAAAAATTTCATTTATAGGATTACAACATGCAGAGCAAGTCATGGGGACATGCTGGATGTAATTTTACTTTCTCTAGCATGTATGTACATACAATATGTACATACAATTGCATTCCACCCAAAATTTAATGTCGAAATTTCACTGGAAATGTGTGTTTTGAGGTTCTCTTAGTCCGAGAAAAACATTTTAAGAAAAAAGTTTATGTGTGCGCGCATGCATGTATGTATGTGTGCTTGGGTGGGTGAGTGTGTGTGGACAGCATAGATAAAAAACAAAAAGACCATTAAATACCAAATTTGGTATTCATGTTTAGTATCTTCCAAGGATGTAACATGACATTTTTCAAGAAAATCCCCCCACCACAAACTACTGTTACATGGACAATGCTTTGAACATTTTGTTTTTCTCAAAAATTGCTCTTAACAATTTTAATTAAAATACTGTACATCCAAATAAAATGTATATTTTGAATTTTCTAGGAATAGCCTCTGAAGACCTCTTTATTGTGGATGCATTTTGTAGATTTTGTACATTGGATAAACTGTAAGAAATAGACAAAAACTTGCTACAAAAAAAAATGTAGATCTCGTTAAGACACATAATTTGTCATATACATTTTTCTTGTTGTGTTGACATTTTCAATATATTCCTCATTATTTGTTTGAATTTTAAACTACACTTTTCTCAATTATGATCATGCAAAGTGAACCGAACCTAAATTTTTTTCACATAGTGACCTGCTTTTAAAAGATTTGATTATCGCTTTAGTATAATGCATTCTCTTATTTCCCTTCTACTTACAAGGATGCAAGTAATAAGACCAATTGTGCTAATGTTTATTTTGATTAGCAATATGTAGACAAAAGAATAACATTTTGTAAGAATAGTTTGTATATGGAATAACTAGAGAAAGTTATGTGAGTGGATGGCATTAGATTTTTTGATATGTAATGTTTTTACCTGTAATGTTACATGTATTCCTTTGTATTGATGTTGAAATATATTACGTTTCATGAATAGAAGAGTATTTTATTTAACAGTTAATAACCAGCATTCTTAATGGCTCACTGTATAATTGTAATGTAATGTCGGGTCCCTACTGCCTCAAAATCAACACACAACATTAAACCTTAAACATACAAGGGTTGGAACATTAGTCATGGCAACTAATTTATTTTGTGACAAACTGTTAGTGGAGCACAAAATGCTGTGTACTGTGGGGAAAAGAGCAGTCCTAAAGTGTGTTAACAATGCCAACTTGTGCCAGAATGGCCAGTAGGAGGACAATGAAAAATCAGTTGTTCAGCTACTGCTGTGCAAGAAGGATGTAATCGTGTTACACATGCTCATACATCAAATCAGCCATTCTCTATGAGAGAACGTCACAGGTAATTGGTGAAAACTATTAGAATAATGCCCTGCCAAACTGGCAGTCACAAGTGGATAGATAAAGCAGTGTGTGTTGGATGACTACTGTATCACTGAGAATGGGAAGAGCTGGGGCACTCACCATCCTGATTTGTCTCATGTATCATTTGAGTCCTTATAGGCAAGGTAAAAGAACCATTACATGTGAGGATATTGTAAATATGGTGCAGCTACACAACACCAGATTTCCACATGTGAGAAAAATAGTGATGCAGATGGTATTCAGTGCCTGCCATACTGTTGGTAGCATGTTGTTACTGCTTTGAGGGCCTTTAGAATGAGATGTAATGAGCTGACCCATGAAATCAATAATGTCATGTCATATTAATAAATAGTAAGTGAAGTGCAGTTTTGAGGTGATATCCACTGTCCAAACTGTTCACATCCCCTTCTATCAAATGAATATTTCAATTTTTACACACGCATGCACACACACTGTATTCTCACAAGAAATAGTTTTTACGACTTCTGCCCCAACCCTTGTATACAACTTGAAATTAATATAATGTGAAACATGTTATTCATGCATGTAGTTGAAATTTCTATCAACATTCCATCTCCACTGCATACATTAGTGCAGCAAAAGGCATTTCGTTCAACATCTATAATCATTTGGTTCTGATTATGAAGATTTAGCCTTTGTGGGCACAATCTGTGTGTACTTAGTGGAAGACCCACAAGAATAAGAGAAAAATCTGATATATTGCACTCACTTGATTATCGTTTATTAGTGGCCATACAAAGTGGCTTTTACAAATGCTTATTTTTCTATGTACTTGATTTTAATAGAATAAACCTTTCCAGAAATTATTACATTACCCATTTTACTATAGAGACAAACAAAATAACAATATTTAACATAAAGTTAAGTCGGGGTTGAAATACATACATCTCTTACATTATTTGTACCTGACTGGTTTCAAGAGCTGTTGCTCTTATCTTCGGAAGAGTCTGACTTTATTGGAAGTCATATTGTAACAAATGAGAACACCAAATTCTACTAAAGATGCTTTATATGCCTTGGAGACACTCAATATAATGCTACACATTATACGTGGAATAGTGTCAAACACTCGGGGCAGAACACAACTGAACCAACTCGTGACTGAACTGCACTCTGCACTGTCTTTACTATCCCCTTATTTGCTGCGTTCATTCTTTATTTCTTAATTGTCTGGCCAGGCACTCATCGACCCATTATATATGTTTTGTAGCCCGGGTCTAGAGGTCAAAGATACAAAACGCTTCCAGAATTGTTTTGCTCAAACTGCAAGGAAGTGATATAATCGGCTTTGTTAGTGCAGCTGTTGTGTTCATTATGCACTATTGTTAAGAGTGTGGGGGAAAAAAGTGTGAGTTCCTCCATAAATAAAAATAACAGTTAAATTGAGGGCACAATTGGCTGACGAGCTGGAAATACTGCTTTAAGACCCCTGAATCCAAAAAAGACAGAGAGAGAGATAGATATTTGTTAAATACCAACTTGATATTTAATTTCATCTTCTATGGATATGGTGTAAAGATTTTAAGAAAGTCCTTCCATTCCAAACTATCCTTTGCTGAGAACATTTTCCAAAGATTTTGTTTTTCGTAAAAATATCTCATAATGATTTTGATTAAAATATCATATATAGTTTGCATTCAAGCAGAATTGTACTCCTTGAGAAAGAAGTCTGTAAACCATATCTCAAAATAAAATTCTGGACTTATTGATATTTGCCATAATTCCAGTGATATTTAATACATTTTAATAAATTTTCTGAAAATAGCCTCTGAAATCATGTTCATTTAGGATGACTTATTTGCGTAACTGGTAAACCATAAGAGATAGACGTAAAACTGAGCATTTCGTTAAAACACAAAGCTTTTTTGTAGTGATAACCATTTCTGAGATGTCCATTGTTTTTGGTTTCAATTTTAAAATGCTTCTGCTTTTTCTCAAATGAAGTCATCCGTTTTTCTCCTGGTCATGCAAAGAAAACATAATTTCTGAGCAATCATATAGAAGTGACCAACTCTTAAAAGATTTTACTTGCTCAACCTTACTGTATTCCCCTATTCCCATTACATCTACAAGAAAATATGTAACAAAAACATTTCTGCAAATGTTTACATTATAGTAGTAGAATATGCTTGTTTTAAGAATATTTTGTTGAATAATTGGTAGAAAAAGTCATATGAATGTGACTGTTTTATATATAATTGGAACAGTTACAGTTGTTACTAAAAAAATAACCATTTTCCCCACATCTTGGGAAAACCATTCTCTCCTAAAACATGATGTGCAGCATGAATAGGCCAGGAATTATTTCAATGTGGTACATACAGCCTAATATTTCAATGCGGCACACTTACTATATTTAGAGAGTTATCTCAAATGCATGTGGACATCTTGTCACCATCGTTAGCTTAGAGCCACTAGGAATATCTTGATTTGCCTGTAGGTGTCACTTTTGGCTTGATGAATTTCCTGATGAGATCCTTGTCTGTTAGAACACTAAAAGTCAAGATGTCTTCAAAATCTGTTTGAGATAACTCTAAAAAAAAATCTGTGTTCCATTCTCATGATTTTCTCTGCATCTCTATAAGAAATCATTGCAAAAAGGTTTACCTGTTCTTCTATCTGCTTTGTGCTAATCGAGATAAACATTAACAGAAATGGTCTTATTACTTGCTTCCTTGAGAAAGTAGAAGGGAAATAAGGAAATACAATAGACTAAAGCGATAGTCAAATCTTTTAAAATCTGGTTACTAAGTGGTTGAATCCTTTCCTTGCAACACCAGGAGTTTACAAATTCCCTTATTAGAAAAGTTGTAAGTATTTTAAAACTGAAACCAATAAGAAGGAATACCTCAGAACTCCACAATAAGAAGGTATATGACATAAATTATGTGTTTTAACAAGATCTTCATTTTTTGTGTAATAAGTTTTGTATATCTCTTATGGTTTACCAGTTATACAAAATTCATCCAGAATAAGAGGTACTTTGAGGCTATTCTCAGAAAATTCAATGTATACATTTTATTTATCATGTAAATATATTTAATTTACTGCATTTTAATTGAAATCATTAAGATCCCTTTTAGAAAATCAAATTTTTTTAAAAATTTTTTCATGTAAAGGGTATTTTGGGGTGGAGGGATTTTCCTCAACATTTTCATGTCGCATCCTTGGAAGGTCTTAATTACAAAGTTTGGTATTTTACTGACTTTTTGTTTATGAGTTATCATGTTCACAATTACACAGATCTTTTTCTAAAAATCTGCTGTGTTCCATTCACATGACTTTCTCTATATCACTGTAACAAATTTCTATCTACTTTATGATAATCGAGATGAACATTAGCAGAAATTGGATGAATGCATAGGTAGAAATTGCCTTAATTACTAGCTTTCTTGTAAGTATAAGGGAAGTAAGGGAACACAAAAGGTTAAAATGATAGTCAAATCTTTTAAAAACTGGTTGCCATGTGTTTGAAATCGATTTCTATGCATGGCCAGGAGTTTACAAATTTCTGTGTGAGATAAGTTTAAGTATTTTAAATATGAAATTAATAACAAGGAATATCTCAGAAATGGTGAGCTCCATGAAAAAAAAGTATAGGACATAAATTATATATGTTAACAAGATCTACATTTTTTTTCATCCAGAATAAAGAGGTCTTTAGAGGCTATTCCCAGAAAATTCGAGATATACGTTTTATTTATGATGTAAATATATTTAATTTACAGTATTTTAATCAAAATCGTTAGAGCCATTTGTGAGAAAATCAAAATATTAAACATTTTTTCCATATAAAGGGTAGTTTGGGTTGGAATTTTTCTCAAAAATTTTTGGTTGCATACCTGGAAAATACGAAATTTAAATACCAAATTTGGTATTTTACCAACTTTTTGTGTTTGAGTTATCGTGTTAACAGACACATGGACACACACTCACGTGGACCTTTTTGAAAGTTTTTTTTTTTTATACAGTGAACCCTAAAACGTTTATCTCCGGTGAAATCTCGCCATCAAGCTTTTGGGTGGAATGTAATACTTCTTTATACACTATGTACATAGTGTAGAGAAAGTAAAAATGCTTCTTTTATTTTTATGCAGGGTACCCTAAAATGTGTATTTCTGGTGAAATCTTGGGATCAAATTTTTGGGTGGAGTGTGATACCTTCTCTATGTACTATTTAGAAAATGTAAAAATGTGAGGTCATAAAGAGAGTGTGCCTTATTTAAATAATTCTTCCAATTATATTTAATTCACTGCTGTTTTTCCCTATAGTGTTGGTAGTTTAAATGAATAGAACAGTTCATCCACAATGGTGAAGGGGTTAATATGCCATTAGGACAATTATAGGAAGTAATTACAATTTTTATAAAAAATGAGTCGAACTTAATGCTCTTAAGCTTCATGTTTTAGGTATTTAGTTAGAACATGTTTCACAGGATGTTTCCTGCATAATAGTCAACTGAATGAGCCTGGAGTTGGAAGTCATGTCGTCGTCCTCTGGTGGTTTGATGAAGCTATTGGATTGGATTTTCTTTCATATTTAATTCAAAGTTCTTTAATTGCTTCTAATACTTCTTCATGTAGATTTTTCCCAGGTTTCCAACTGAATGGCAGGCCATTTTTTCTTCAATATTATGATGATTTTTTCAAAAGTGATAGGCAATAGTGGAACTGGTCTATTTCCTTATTAATGCAAATTTCTGAAATGCTTTTATAACCTGGTGCCTATTTTCCTTTTTGTTATTTCTATGTAAATATATGAGAAGCAATTAGTGAACTTCAAAATAAATATGGAAGAAAATCCAGATTACAGGTTTCTCAAACCACCACCAGAGGAGAACATGATTTCCAACCGGTTTTTCACCGGGCTCTGACAGTCGATTCTAGCTGATGATGCGGGAAATATCTTGCAAAACATGTTCTAGGTAAATACTCAAGATAACAAAGCTTAAGAGTATCCAGTTTGACTCATATTTATTATTTTTTTAAATAATTTTTGAGCTTCGCTGTGTTTTTCCATTTTTAATTTGGCTAATAGGAAGTAATGCTAATTTAATTTTGTTTACAGATTGAATAAAAGCTACAAGAAGTAAGAAGACTGTGCCAGGTACTTCATCATTCCAAAGGATTGAAATTTGTTCCAGTTTAACAGCAAAGAAGAAGAAACTGACTATTTTTTTGTCTATGTACCACTATATTATAAAGTGGTTCAGTAATGTAACAAAAGTTGATTTATCAATTAAAATGTAAAAAAAAAGAAAAAAGAAGAAAAAAAAAGGAGAAGCAGGCAAGAGGAATAAGTGTTTTTTTTTTTCCACTACTTCTATTAGAGCAGTGATAAAATGGCAAAGATTTTGTGAATTATACTTTTAGTAATTTTGAGTAAAGTTATTATAAGACTGTTTATAGATAAGTCCTGCAGAAGTTATTTGCATACAGGTTTTTACTTTATTTTGTGTTAGTCAAGCAGATTGTAAGGATGTATAACTAAGGTTTAGAAAAGCTGTAGCTATAAATAAACTAAAGTTACCAACCAGTGAGCAGGACGTTTTCATAATTGAGGAGTTAACATAAAGTAGGGTGAGACTGATCACGGTTTATCTTCTGATTTAAACAAAAAGTTTCAACACATAAAATTAAATGACTTGAATATTAGAACAATAACAGTTCAAAACATCACATACAACTAAACTGTACAAGGCTACTTTTTAAACAAGTACTGGAGCCTGGGCTGAATGCCCATCATACTCGAGTATGTATTTGCTTAACACATAAGTAAATAAAGTACTCTTTTGAAATTGAAAACTCATGCATGCTTTTTTTTTTTTTTTTTTTTTTTTTTTTTTCCTCTTCTTTTTTTAATCAATTGTATTTTTACATGAAAGCCAGTACTTTAATCTACTTTTCAACATAATTTCTACTAATATTAAGGCATTTGTCATGTTGTACAACCAGATTTTTAATTTCATCCAGCATGAGCCCAACTGACGATAAGTCAAATGTTCTGACACTATTCCATAAAAAACTTCAAACGAGGAAACTCACAAGATAAAAATCAAATCATCTATCAATTTTCTACATCAAATTTTCAGTAATCAAAGAGGGTTGTCCACTTCATTTTTCATCACACCTTCGTGTGGCTATCTTGAAACTCTAATGTATTTCATGTTTTACCCATACACCTCACTGATCTATTGCTTTTACTTCCTCTGCATTAAGAAAACAAATGGTAGAGTGTATTTCACAATTGGTGGCAGATTTCTAAGAAGATGGAATTCTAAAGCTGTAATATTGATAGAAATTATATTGAAAAGTAGATTAGGTACAGGCTTACATGTAAAAATAAAATGTATAAAAATATATATGCATATAAAAAAATAAAAGAATTTGAGTCAGTTTTTGTAACATAAACATCACTTATTTTTACTTATTGGGGACCGGTTTTGGGTAACAGTTGTTCCCATTTTCAACCCTTAATTCCGACTAAATCTTTCAACATTGGCATTAATGATAGGGGCGGTGGTGTATTAATTGTGGAGGCATCTGTTGCTGGATCTATGAACTTCCAGAGGTTGCTGTATGGTGGCAAATCAAAATTCATGATATGGCTCTTTTTCTTCATGATGTAGATCTTCTCCCAGATATCTAATTCTGTGGGTTTATAAGCTGGTTTTAATAGTTTTATATTTGGTGTGATTTCGTGTCCTGATGTCCAAGTTCATAGATCCAGCAACAGATGCCTCCACAATTAATTCACCACCACTCCCATCGTTGATGCCAACGATGAAAGATTTAGTCGGAATTAAGGGTTGAAAATGGGAACAACTGTTACCCGAAACCGGCCCCCAGTAAGTAAAATTAAGTGATGTTTGTGTTACAAAAACCGACTCAAATTCTTTTATTTAATCACATCACTGTCACAAGCTTCTATGCATCTTTGCAAGTTTTGAATATATGCATATGTTTTTAATTTCAAAATGGTACTTAAAAAACATGCCCTATACTGGTATTCAATTGTAATCAAATGAACATTGATCAAACTCATCCCACACCATGGTATATTAGGTGGAAGTAGTATAGATGTTCTCTACATAGGGGAAGAGTCTGTGTACAGAGACTAATGAAAAATTATATTTTAATTTATGAATGCATATTTCAGCATAAAAATGTTTTATGTACTTTTCGTGGCATAATTCACGCATGGAACTATTAAGGCAAACCTTTTCTACATTCTACAGAGTAAATTGAAACTACAGGAATAAACTTCAGGCAGTGATACCTGAAAGTAAAATAGACAAGAAAGCTTATATCATATGCCCAGAAATAGTGAGCTTGCAATAAAGCAATTAAGCCTTCTTTAACTTCTTTAGTCATTTGACATGAACAACTGAATGGCGTTACTGCTTGCTGAACTATATTGGTTTTGTAATTTGTAACAATAAACACACTTTCATTCACTGCCACAAAAATACTTTCAGACTCTGTGGGAGATGTGGAATAATTCTGGTTAAAGAAACATTCCCAGCCCCAACCAGAAATCGAACCTGAGGCCTCTGGGTTGAGAAGCCAGAATGCTGAACCATTTGACTGCAGTGGCATTCAGCATTAATTCTTTTATGCTAATTTAATTGTTTTTCACACAAGCCATGTGTAGGACAAGAGTTGAATAGGCAGAGTCAAACTGAAAATTTCAATGGTATAGCCAAGATCTGAACCATGGATCTCCCAGTCACTAGCCAGTTGCTCTAGCCACTGAACTACCATGGAATTAAATTTCTCAACTGATTTGCATGTTTCCTGGTAAACCACAAGTGATCTCAAATTATTTTAAGATGACATACCCAATGCTGTTATGTTGCCATGGTAGCTCAGTGGTTAGAGCAACCAGCTAGTGACTGGGAGATCCATATTGAATTTTTCAGTCTAACTCTACTTAGCCAACTCCTGTCCTACACACGGATTATGAGAAAAAAAAATATCAAATTAACATTAATTGACCTAATAGTTGACTAAACTATGCAGCTCTGGACTTGAAAGTACTTGCACAGCATTGTAAACTACCATTGGGGTGATTGAGATCTTGTGGTTTCCCAGGAAAGATGTGAGTCAGTTGTTGTGCTGGCATGTTGCCATGGTAGCTCAGTGGTTAGAGCAACCAGCTAATGACCGAGTTCCATGCTTCAAATACTGGCTATGGCAATGAATTTTTCAGTCTACTCTACCTATCCAATTTTTTCTATGCTAAAAGATGTTTGTGCCTCCATGCAGTGTAGTATAAGCATCCATATGTCATCTCAAGCGTTGCCATCACCTTCAGTGATAATGGTTACCATGCTAACTTCATATACCCAAGGTCGCAGGTTCAAACCCGGCGTAGGACAATGGATTTTTTTTTAGCGTAAAAATCCTTAGCATGGCTTCCTTCGGAAGGGAAATAAAGCCATGGGTCCCATGTCAGATTTACAGCACATAAAAGAACCTCAAGCCCGAAAGAGGGGCCTCTGAGCAAAATTAAGTGGTCTTTCATGCCCAGTATAGCATGGGATGCTGAGAACCACAGCAGTTAAAGAGTGTCCATAAATAAAATGCCATTTTTTTTATCAAGCATTACCTTCCTCATACAAATACTCCAGCCTTGAATGTATCATAGTCTGCACTAATATGCTCTTCAAGAGACAATACTTTGGGAACTGGCTCCACATAAACATTTTTTGAGGTGTCATCTCTAGTAAAAATCATGGTGGTTTAAGTTTGGAGATTAAGCAGGCTGTGCAGCAGGACCATGTTATCCACCTTTTGGGAATGGATGTTGAGGTATTGCTGAATAGTATTAGCATCTTGGCAACCAACAGTGGGTTGCATGCGCATACGCAGGGCAAACCGGGCAACTGCCAAGGGCGGCACATTTTAGGGAGCACAGAAAAGAATGAAAATGTGTCACGCTCTCTTACACAGCTGTGCAAGATGTTAAAAGGTAACTGTCTAGAGAGTGTTTTACCCAAACTTCAACATAGCTCTACAAATATACTTGAGCACTCCTGCTTCCAACTGCTGAACTGAGAGATCATTTTCTGTTCTAAGTTGTATAAATAATTATTTAAGAACATCACAAATGAAGGATCGTCTTAGTTATCTTGGTGTTCTTGCAATTGAATCTAACTTAACAGTGAAAATGGACTATGACGAACCCATAAACCTGTTTGCAAATGACAGGGCAAGGAGGAAGCCTCTTGTTATTTAAACAGTATATGTTTTGACATCTTATATGGAGTGATGCCTCTTTAGTGTATGTTCTCTCTATTAAGATTTAATAAACTCACTTATGGTATTTGCCACACATGCTTAAGTATCCAAACTAGTGAAACCATTCTCTATGTTGTGAAAATTTAAGTAATACATGTATTGCAAGTTGGGGGAGTAGCAAATGTTTTTTTTTTTTTTTTTTTCAGTCCCCAAGATGCTACCCTTAGTGATGAGAAACTGTTCCAGAAATGAACTCACTCTATGTCTTGTCATAATCCAAGAGAGGCATAGTGGTTTGCTAGAATCTTGGAAGAATAAGTGGTTAGTCACGATTACAATGAGCAGTCTAGTATTTGGGGCTGGTTTTTTGTGCAACACCTTATAGTATAATACATTTTGTAGTGGAGTGGATGTCTATGAACAAGTGGCCAGAGCCAATTTTAGTAGGCAACCTGATAAACTATGTCTTCTCACCAAAAAATCAACTTAATCTGCAAAAGTGTGAATTTTGTTTCATGGGAATGATTTTGTAGCAGTATTACTATCTATTGTGGAGAATATAAATTTCTGAGCATGTGTTCATATGAGTTTCTTGTCCATTGTTTCTTGAAGTTTATCCTTATAGTTTCAGCTCATGCTTTGTATAAAGAGAAAATGTGGTAGTAAATAATAATGATTGATGAAGTGGATTTGAAGACATTTGAAAAACTTATAATTTATTTTGAACAATTTTTTCAATGGTGAATAGCTTAAATGCTTGTGGTTTTTGAGAAATTATCTTGCTATTCAAAATGAAAACTCAGTAAAAAAAATTAAATTTTACAGGTTTGATTATTATCTGATGCCAGTTTGAAGCATTTTCATAGTTCATGGCCATTTTCTTATGTATATGGCAGATGCACATGTGCTATAACTCTATATTTGAATGAATGAATTTAGAATCATAGATCACAATACAAACATTGGTTACATTTCATACAATAATAAAACTTTCTACGATTGATGGTTGGAGGAATTTAGTAACAGTGACGGTCAAATTATATGTGATATTAATTTGTTGGTTGGTATTTTTAACACTATGTCACTTACTTGAAAATGTAAGTGACATAGTGTTAAAACTTTTTTCCTTAAGCACATTCATCAAAATTTATATCCTTGAGAGTTGCTTGTTCCTTTTGACCTTAAACTCGCTAACACTCTGGTTATTGGTGTATAACACTAAGTAATCTTACTTTAAAAAGTGCATTTAAATAGTTTATGGGTACTTTTATAAGTAAGCTAATTCTGAGTCTTCATATTTCAAGGATGGCCATCATAAGGCATTCATCATTATAGTAGAGAAACATGACATCAGGTTTAATTTGTGCAATTTAATTATACTTCTTTCAGTATTTCATACATAACCAAACTTTTCATGGTTGTTGAGACTGATGATTCTCTTGAGGACCCAATATGTCAAGTTTCCCTATTGTGAACAAGAGCACACCATTCCAACTACTCTCTGTCTCTCTCTCTAGTTTCCAACTCCACTTGCCTCTTACTCCTCCTAAATATTCCCTCTCCATCTCACTTTCCTATTGAATTTTTTTTTCCGTCACTGGTACTCGCCAATACTAAACTCTCCCAATATTTAATTGTAAAGGTTTCAGTGAGCAGACATACAGTAAATTAAATTACTGAGCATTAAATTCTGTATAAGCACTGCCTGTATGCATGCAGTATCGCAATTGTGTTTTAAGCTAACATAATAGGTAAAATGTCATACTGTGTGCTGTAATTTTTTGTGAAAGCTATAATGCCAAAGGAAAGGAATAAATATAGTACACAATGGATTTCCCAAGAAATCAAAAAAGCAAAATGGTAAAATTGTAATTCTATTTAGTTGTTTTTGAAATGTAAACATTCATTTTAGAAAAAACATCTATGATACAAACTGAAACTATATCAGAGGCTAGATTTTATAAGCATGTCAGTCCCATTTCTTCTACATTTTCTTTTTTCCAAGTTATGTATAATTGTGTACAAAAGTAAATTAAACTGTGTGTCCAGAAATTAAGTATGAATTAGTGGCTGAATATTAATAATCTTGATATATGTTTATTGCCTGACGCATTCAACATATCTCCCATTTGTCAACTGTGGCACAAAAGATGTTCTGGAGCATTCTCTGCGGCAGCTTGACTAACTTAGTCTTAGATCTCTATCAACATAATGCATTGGTGGTATTCATGTCTCTGGATATAGCTCTAAATAAATAAGTCCATTGGTGTGAGTTCAGGAAAAATATCATTCAATAAAGGACAAACATCTGTGACATAATGCATGGTACCCTCTCCAGCTGGAAGTAGACAGTCTTCATACATTGATCCTGGACAAGTTATGGGAACAAAACTTGCAGCATATCTAGGTACACAGCCTCATTGATGGTGTTTTTGGGAAAAAAATAATGGGAGAGTCAGCTCAGAAGGTACAATTATGTCTAAACTTTTACTAAAGTGTGGAGCTTGAGGATGCTGCAATCTTCATTTGCTGCAAGCAAATCGACATGTTAACATGCTCTGTCAAATCCTTGTCATGATGCAGATGTCCAGTTTTAATATCTTTATGCACTGTCAAGCATGGAATGTTGTTCCTATAAACCACACTGATTTTGGATTGTATAATGGATGTCTTAATAGCTTCAATTCTACCATCAGAGTTTCTTGCCCAGATTCATTCATAGTAGTCTCAGTGCTTGAATTTGTTTATCTGTAGGTCCAAGTTAATCGAGTCAGCAATAAAATTTTGTTTCAACCTCAAGATAAGCCATTGCAACCTCCATGTCACAATGGCCACCTTCTCAGGCACACTTAGCATTCATGTTCAGTCAAGTATATGTCAGCAAAACGTACATAGTTAAGAAGACAACACCCCAATTCTAGCGATCTGCAATACACCTCAATGTACGTGAATACAAAATACTAGCCCTGTAATCCCCATTTTTACAGAGGTAATAATTTGTGGACACCTTTATAATGTGACATTTTTGTTCACATTTTAATTAAATTAAAATCATGTGTAATTGTTTTAAACTTTGAAAACAAATTTGAATGTTATAACAATTAAAGTGTGCCTAGCTTTTGTTTGGAAGTTATAAAATGAGTTATTCATAGTCCCCCTTCTAAGAAAGCAAAACATGGAGTTTAATGGATATTGAATTTTATCTTCCCCTCCCTTTTTTTCCCTGCAAATTTCTTCATTGGCTTGCAATAAAAGGGATTCAGAATAGTAAATTGTAACAATTTGAGATACAGATAAAAAAGGATCTGCTATTCATATGAATAAAGAAAGAAAATAAACATATTATTTTGAGAGTAAAACCAAAATAATCAGTGACATGTCTATTATGGCCCTGTTTAATATAACTTTACATATGTTAGTATTGTAGAGTGTTACACGTGGTGATTGTCATCCAGGTATTGTAAAATTTTGAAGGGAAAGGCAAAATTGCACCTGCAAAATACTACAGTAGTCTGGCAATTAATTTATGTGCTCTAGTTCCAGAAATACCTCTTGTAAATGTCACAGCATACAGTGGATTTGGTGACTAAGGAGATCATTTCCATGGAATACTGAAATAGTGCAAAGGACTAATCATATGGCTGAATCTGCAGAAACTAATCTACATTTCTTTTTTTCTTTTTTGTATGTTTGTTTTTACTTTATATTTATTTTCTCTCTTTTTTCTTTTTTTTTTTTTTACATGTTTTTTCTTTTCTCTTTTTTTTTTTTTTTTTTGTTTTTTGTTTTTTTTTTTCTGTTTTTTATATCATAAATGTTTTCATTTTCTTCCTTGACACCTTATTTTGTCATACAGTTAATACACTTTGTATGAATCGTAATTTATGCTGTAGCTAAGGTTCCTATCTGAATAACTGACCTCACATACCCATCAGATTACTGTGGTGTTACTTGGCATCACATATTCATATTTTCAGTATAAAGAGCATTGCCAACATTGTGCAATAATTTTATTTCCTTTGGATATTTGAGTAAAAATAGTTTAGCTGCTAGTCTTGTTTATTAAATGAGTTCCTTAGATTGATAACAATATTCATTTTCATTTTGTTTTCACTTAGTGCTTCAATAAGCACATGAGCCTTTTTTTGTATCAAATAGTTTATGAACTTGTATGAAGGTAAATTCTTATTTGGTTTTTACTTTAAGTGAATGTAAGTAAATATTTAAGTTAAAGCTTAGATGCTTTCATTCTTTTGTTTAGAGTAAAAAAAAATGTATCTTACTTCCATTAAACAGTTGCTGCAAAGGCACAACTAAACTAATGAGAATTAAAAACCTCTACTAAAATTAACATCTTACCCATAAATCACATTTGTGGCATGCTTCAGAAACTTAGTATTTTCTACTGTATAGTGTCCTTGACCTTAACTGTCAAGTTTGATTTGCTTAGTCACACATAAGAAAAGCTGTTTTGTTGCCAAGCATCTGTGATTTTCAAAACAATTGTCTGCAAACTATGAAACGTAAAAGAAAAGTGCTCAAATGTTTTTCTTGTGCCCATTAAGGATGATATACCCCTTCCTCTTGGCAAGCATAGGAACTCTGAAAAGCAATGAATAAATGCCATGGAAAGTTGCATAACAATCTAACTCAAGCGTTTAAAACCAGAAATATAGAATAAATTTATATAACTTAGCAGTATAGTTGTCATTTAATCTCTTTAGTTTAGTCATCTTAAAGAGTATATTAAGTGAGGGAGCACTTTTCTTCTCTCATATATTTGTAGAAAAACACTTTGAAGAGAGGAAAAATTTAACAGCCCTGCACTTTGCTATGCATAGGATTGAGAGATTCATGCTTGATGACATCATGCCTATCCTGCACTAGATGTGCTGTGTCTCCAAAATTAAAATTGGCCATAGAATGACCAGTTTGTGTTTAGTTTTAATACATTGCCCTGCATGAAGTGGCATTTTAACCTCTTAAAATACATTACTTTTGAAGTGATGCATATTTTTTCAGCTATTTTTTTATTGCAAAATTTAAATATTCAGAAAGGTGCAATAAAAATAGTAATAATGAAACACATTTTTCAAGAAATCAAAAATGGATGTTTTACTCTAAATGTTTTCTACATTATTCCTGAATGTACTTGATATACTTAAACTTGTTGTATTTGTGAACTTGCATATAAAGAAGCACTAACAGTTGAACTACATTAAATACTAATGACCTTAACCGTATTCACCCTAAAGTAGTACTACTTTCACCATCATTAATTCAGTACTGAACTCTTATCACTCTTTTTTATAAAGTGTGATGAAGAAACATAAAAAAACAGTGAGAGCCTATCAAATAGAGACATCTAGTATCAATAAAATGTGCAGAAACAAAATTTGACAGAATTGGCTAATTCACAAACACCTGTTCAGTAGAAATATATGTGTCAAAAATTACATTACAGTGAAATCAAGGGGAAATATCAAGGAACTATGAGAAAGTGTGACAGAATGAGTGCATTCAGCCTTTTAAAATATTAAAAGCATGAATATAATCTAGCTTTTATGTTATTAGGTTATAAATAAATGAGTGTTTATTTACTCCCTTAACCCTCTTGGTGCCAGCCTCAATAGCAATGTGCTTTCTGAAACGTGCCAAGCAATTTTAGAGGAGAAAGCAGGGTTTTAAATTATCAGTAATAAAATGAGCACCAAATGACATAGAGAGCTGAATCTTTTTTTCATTTTTAGTAAACTCTTTTTTCTACTGTACAATATGCATTATATGGATGAGAAGTCTCCTCAATATTTTTAAAAGATTAAAACAGAAACATTTGAAAATGAAAAAAAATCCCAAAACAATCAATGATTATGCATACAAAACCTTATTACACAGAAAGTTCAGGTTAATTAAATGAAAGTACAGATATTTCTTTACTAAAACAGCATCCTGTTTGGGTCTGGTGTTTTATTTTTTAAAATGCAAAAAATTAATTTACGAAACCTGTAGGCTGAAAACTGAAAAAAAAAATAAAAAATACTCACATACACACAAGCATGGTACCACTATTACTGAAACTGACAAAGCAACAGGATACAAATATAATGTAGATTACTGTACAATTTAGCACTTGTGCTGTCGTAGATGAATAGTTGAGTCACATTGTCTGCAGATCTGGTAGATTTTGATAAGTATACTGATTATTTGCATGCATATGAGGGCCGTTGTTGTTGGCTGCATTTTCATCAATGAAACTAGAATATATATCTTCCTCTCTTATGTTGATGTCAGAAATGCCTTCATCAAGGTCTGAAAATTCAAAATCATTCACTTCTAATACATTGCGAAATGCAGCTCTTATTTCATCTTCAGTTAGTAAACTTTTGCTAGCCGATGCCATGTTTCAATAAACATAAACAAACACTGGCTAGAAAAATTAAATTTGGAGCTAATTTAGCGCTTTGGTGTGTGTAAATAATGCCTTGAAATGCTTCAGAAAACCTTTCTCAATGGCTATGACGTAGAAAATACACAGACTTTTCCACTGGAAAGAGTTAAAATGTGTGAAAATGACATCATGATTAGTTTGTGATTAGCAATTCTCGAAGAATGCTTGGATCACAATTAAGATCATGATTGGCACTAAAAGGGTTAATCTTTGTGTTTCTATGTCAAGGTGTTACCATCTAGTTTCAATATGTCCTTTGGATTTATATCAGAGATTGGCAGAATTGCTTGATCCAAATTACGCTTTTGTTTGTCACTTCAGGTTTTGGGCATTGCTGATTGCAGTTTTGTAAAAATTGATGCAGTTAGTGAATATGACAGTTCAAACTATAGTTCACTGTAAATTTCTGTTTTGTTGTGAAGACTAGAAGTTCTTAGAGGTCTAGTCTTCACCAAGTTTTAATCAAGTCATTTGTTTAAACAGGAATAGTCTTTATTCATTGTGTTGTAGTACAGAATGATCATTTTATGGCTCTGTCTGAATAGCAGTAATGCATACTCCATCTGGTGTCTACTACGCTAGAGGGTTTTCCATTTCAAAACTTACACAGACATAGTCATAAGCAATGGTGGACGCTCTGTAAGAACATGAGCATGTGAACACCCTACTTTTGAAGCATTGCATATCTATTGGTTATTCTTTATTTGAAGGATGTTAAATGTAATATATATGCATTATTTAAAACCAACAGCATTTTAATCTACCGCATTAATGTTATAAACTTCAGATGTGGCAACAGTTCCACTAGCACATCTTGACTTGTGCATATTTTAAGGAGCTTCTGCACATACACAACTGGTATGTTGTAATTAACTTATGGCGCCAGTACATAAAGGTCTTGCACATGTAAAGAAATAAATTAGCAGGTGAACCTTTGCCCAAACTGTTTCCGTTTTATGTCAATGTCACTGGATGGTGAAATATTATGGCAGAAATTAGACTCACTGTAGCAAATGTACCACTTGGAATGTTTAGCAGTAGTGCTGGGTTGGAGGCATTGTTATTGAGTTTACATTCAAGTATGCCGAACAGAGTTGCTGAGTTGGCTGTAAGTAAACAATACTAAAAACATATACTCTGGGAAGCATGTAACATGCACAAGCACAGAATATTCTCACTGTTTCTTCATACCATCCATAAATTCAACTAGGTACAATTTAATTTACACATTGGTTCCTTTGTGCCCAAACATGGTGTACTTAATTATCTACTCAACAACAAACCTCCACAAAAAACCCTTCTTTTCGTCAGGCAAGTTATGTATTATCATCATTATTATTGCTGTTTGTTGTCACTGCTATTAGAAGTGGCAGTTTGTTCACTATCATAACTATTTTGCAGCAGATGCTATTTCACACTTTTTCAGGGCTGGAAGATCAAAGTTTTATGAAACACCCAAAAATATATATATATATACACACACACATACATACATATATACACTCATGAGTATATGCTTATAAGTAACATACACTCTGCTTATAAGTAACATACATTATAACGAGAACTAACCTTGTTATAAATATGTTGAACATTATGTCCATATGTAATCCATCCTGGCTCATAAAATGAACACACTGAATAATCAAAATGACAGCTATCAACAACTTGACAGCATCAAATTAAATGTGAATGTGATAGCTCTTAAACATAATTCTTAACACTCGATTGGCTGATTTACAGACACATGTTTACTAATGCATGTATTACTGGGTTCTTTCAGCCATTTTGGATTGTCTTATCAATTATAAGGGGTATGGCATTCAAAAGAGGGGCCCCAGAAATTTTCATGTCATTGTATAGATATTTTTCCAAATTTTATCAAATTGGATTAGAGGACAATCCATTAAATGAGAAAGTGTGCCAACAGAGGTAATGCAAACCACTGTATGGAGCTCATGTTCTAGTTCAGCAAAAGTAGAATAACTAATGTGACATACCTTCCGCTAGTGCTTGTGATGTATTGCTATTCTGTTGAAGCACATGTGTTGCTTGTGAATATTGCAACATTGGAATGCATCTCTTAAAGCCTTCAGGAAAGTTTTTGGAATGATTTGGTGGCTGACAAGGATCATCAAAATTCTGCATACAAAGATCAGTGAGGAAGTTGGAATACAGTGTTGGAATGACATTGTAATTTAAATTTATTAGCAGCCTATAGACTCTTTTCGAGTATCGGGCATTGTCAGTTTACATTAAACAAAATTAGCATTAAACAAACTTAGTCTACATAAATTATAAAAATACATTAATATATACAGGATGTTTGGTTTAACAAAGTATTAATATAGTCTACATAAATTATTTTAAAAATTCATTGATATACACAGGATTGTTCAGTAAATATGTCTTGAGACATTGTTTAAATTTAACAGCATTTTCAGTTTTTACATATGCAGGGAGTCGATTATACATGTGTAATCGTATTATATAGGGATCTTTATTTACAGATTTTACATTGTAGCTGGTATAATGTAAGTCAAGTTTGCATCTAGTATCATGGTTATGTATTTCACTATTTAGTTTTGGTTTTTTCTGGTTAATTAAGTTACTTTGTATATGTAATAGAGATACTACAGTAAACATCTTTTCTCTTTTAAAAACTTCCCTGCATGATTCTCGACACCCCATTTTAAACATAGTTCTGATACATTTCTTTTGTAGCACTAGAACCCTTTGCATATGCATTTTATTACAACCCCCCCAAATTCAATACCATATTGGATAGGTGAATAAATTAACCCATAGTATATAAGTATTAGAACCTCAACATTACAAGTTTTTGCAAATTCCCTCATTAAATACAAACCTTTACTTATTTTTTTACAAAGGTCATCGATATGATTAGTCCAGGACATGAGTTTATCTACTTGCTTCCTAAAAATTTGTGAGAATCAGACTCCTGTATTGCAACATTTCCAAAGTTAATATGAAATATTATATCTTTTTTCTTCTTGCTTAACTCAAATTTGATTATATTTGTCTTGTCAGGGTTATTAGTGAGGTTGAAAGATTTAAAAAATGTGTTTATTCTTAGCGATTCATTGGTGGCTAATGATTTCAAGTCAAGATCATTGTTTGCTTTACATATAATAGTGGTGTCATCTGCATAGCTTATAATTTTACAATTAGGTGTCAAATACATATCATTTAAATATAAAATAAAGAATAATGGTCCAAGTACTGAGCCTTGGGGTACACAGTATTTAACTATTTCAGCACTTGATTTAAATTTTGTTCTTATTTTTCCTTGTTTGAAACTTATTTCTGTGTATTGTACACAACCTTTTAGATACAACGAAATTAATCTATTGGTAACCCCTCTAATACCGTACTTTTCTAAGATTAATAGTAATGTATCATGTTGGACACAGTCAAACGCCTTAGATAGATAAAAAAATATGCCTACAGTTTTCTTTTTTTCATTTAGATTACTTAAGATGTTGTGAGTAAAGTCTATTAGGGCCGTGGTGGTTGATCTTTTAGCCCGAAAGCCATGCTGAAAATCATTTAAAATATCATATTTTTCAAAGAAATTCATAATTCTCTTCAATAGTATTTTTTCAAACAACTTAGCTACCGAGGTAAGGGTTATAGGTCTATAGTTTTGCATGTTACTTTTGTCTCCCTTTTTATGTATCGGAATCACAGTACTAATTTTTAAACAATCTGGGAAAATTCCTAGGTTTAGTGATGTATTTATTAGAGGAACCAAGGGGGTGCTCAAAACATGTTTACATCTTTTTAACAATTTAGAGCTAATTCCATCCCATCCAGTGGAATTTTTATTTTTACATCCAGTAATTAATCTTATAACTTCATCTGCCGTATTATCATACAGATAAAGCGAATTTCCTACACCCTTATTAGTTTTAAAACTGCAACATCAGGGGTATTTTGATTGCTAGCAACATTTATAAAGTAATCATTAAAACAATTGCATATCTGAAGTGGATTATTTTCTATGCAGTTATTAATGAGTAGATTAATATTTTCTTGCTTTAACTTTTCTTCCCTCATGCTATTAATCATTGACCATGCTGTTTTTGAATAGTTACTAGTGTCAGAAAGCTTTCTTATCATTTTTTGTGATTTATTGTTTATCAATTCATCCTCATATGCTTTTTTAAATTGTTTGTGTTTGATATTGTAGTGCTCGAGGTTTGTTGATTTAGCAAGTAAATATAAATCCTTTATTTTTTCCTTCAACCTCAAAGCCTCTCTTGAAATCCTTACTCTATGTTTTTTTAAAGGTTCCCAAATTTTGTTTACTATAGGGCAGCATAGCTCAATATAGAGGTTTAGAATTTCATAAAATGTATTCCATTTTTCATTTGTATTTTTAATGCTATACAAATCTTGCCATGTTTCATTAGCCAAACAAGTATGTAGTTTTAAAATATTAGCCTCAGTAAATTCTTTAAGCGTTATAATTTCAGTTAGGTCAGGGATTTTAAATGTACAGTTATTTATATCTAAAAATTGAGCATGATGATCAGATAGGTGATTGACCATATTCCCAGCAACACATTGGCTTTCGTTTATATTGGTAACAACATAATCAATTACAGAATGAATTTATAGTTTCCCTAATAGCATCTAGCTTAACACTTTTTAAATTAAATGAATAGAACATATCCTGCAACTTTAGAAAATCCTCATTCATATGATCAGCATATATATTCAAGTCTCCCATTATTATTATTTTACAGTCATATTTTAAACAATACCCCAATACTCTAAACATACATTCAATAAATTCATTTACTTTAGCATGTGGAGATCTATAAATAGCAAGAATTTTAACCTCTTCATTATTCAGTTTGGTTTGGGCCCCTACTATCTCACATACCATTTCAATATTAAAATCTTGTATTTTTACTAATGGAGTAATGAGGGGATGCCTGCATAATTGGATTACCTATTATTTTCGACTCAACTGCAACAGATGAATTACATGGAATTGTTTTGAGAATTTGGAACCACTTAGATGATCAGGAATATACACCTGATACCAATAAGATGGTGGAATACTTCTGAATGAGCATGATTGAGATGGAATCGTTTTTTCTCGAAATTGTCATTTCAGAAGTATTAAGCACCCAAGAACACCAGATTCAGCCCCAACTGACTTTCTTATGAGTCAACCTTATATAAAAAGTTTACAAAAACAAATCACACACCCTCGATGAGCTATGGCAGAACATCTTCCTTGAAGTCCAGGCAATGTCACCTGAGGTTCTGGCAGCCATGTTCACTTGCTTGCATCTTCATGTTGAACTGTGTTTAAAAGTTTAGGGACATCATTTCCAGCTTCTCCTGTCATACATTTAAATTTCCCACACATACAGCTATGACATGCTGAAATTTTGTTTTGTTTACCTTTTTTGCATCCATTTTCTGGGGTAGGTATTTTATTCCATCCAAACATTTGATACCAAGATTTCACCAGAAATATATGTTATGAAATCTCCTGAATCGATAGGAAAAGAAAGGCGAGAAAAAAAAAAAAAAAAATTAAAAAAATAAGAAAATGTGAGTGTCTATGGGCATCAAAGTCAAAAACGGAAATTCAGTATACTTTGGTATTTAAGTTCAGTACTGTCCAAGGATGCCACACAAAGATTTTCAAGAAAATCCCCTCACCCTTAACTACCCTTTACATAAAATATTTTTCGAGAATTGTGATTTTCTCAAAAATGACTCTAACAATTTTGATTAAAATGCCATATGGTTAAGAAACTTTAATGACAAACATAATGTATACGTTAAATTTTATGGGGATAGCCTCTGCAGACCTCTACATTGTGGATGATTTCTGTATAACTCTTAAACCTCAAGAGATAGACAAAAACTTACTGCACAAAAAATGTAGATCTCATTAAAACACACAATTTATGCCATATACTTTTTTTTTTATTTATTATATAGAGTTAACCATTTCTGAGATATTCCTTGTTATTGGTTTCAATTTTAAGCGACTTAAAACTTTTCTCCTGCGGGAACTTTCATTTCATTTCTTTTGTTTTACTCCCGGGAATGCAAAAGGGATCCAAACTTCAATTGTTTCTCATTGTGACAGCTTTTAAAATATTTGACTATTATCATTAGTGTATTTTCTTATTTCCCTTCTACTTACAAGGGAGCAAGTAATAAGATTATTTCTGCTAATGCTTATCTCGATTAACATGATTTTACAAGGAAAATTTATTTGTGGAACAGCTAGAGAAAGCTATATGAATGGAACACATCAGATTTTTTTCAAGGAGCAGTGAATGATGATCCTTATTGTTTTTCTTTATTTAATGTCGGTAGAAACTCCTTAACATCTCATTACACCAGCCTTTAGATGAGCCTAACCTTTATTGATTTGAATTCAAGTCTAACGCACATGCATTAACCTATGAATAAAGGTCTGGCATAGGTAAATGGGAGGAGTTTGGAAACAATCCACATGAAAAGCCTTATGAGCATTATACATAAGACATTTTAAGTTGTCTTTCATTTGCACATTAACTTATACATCAAAACAAATCATATTTATCGTAAACAATGTTATACTTATATACAGTTGCAGGCATAGAATTGTTTTGATATTATGTGCACTGGTCTATGTTGGTAAGTAAAAACTAAACCATTTCTGCCATATTCAGTCCTCACTGCGTTTGTAGGATAATGCTTGAAAATCTATTTGATCAAACCAACAAAATGGATACTCTAAGGGAAGGTGTAGCTTGTATTAGCAAAGCAAGCCTTTTAAACACTAATTGAAATTTTTCTTTTACTCCACTTTTGCCACTCACCTAGGGCAAACCTTGGGTTTTAGGTCAATGTGAGTGTATGGGACTTTTCAAACCAATAGCACTTCATCTTGCCCAGAGATGGTGTGGTAAGGACTTTCTACCAACATAAAATAAAGAATACTACAGAAGCATCAGCATGTTTCTGTGCACTCAACTGTATACTGAAATAAGAAACGATGCATATAAATATTTTCTACCCTTTAACAATTCATGGGGTATCCCAAGTTTATACTGTTGACAAAAAATTAATCCTCTAACTTTATATTCCTCATAATGTGTTTTGTGTAGAACTATTTTGAATTAAGCAATTACAGGCATTCCACCATGGTTACATGAAAGATACAGAAATTAGAGTTGCTTCAAGATCATTTTTGTTTCCATGAGCATATACCGGAGAGTTGCACAAGTTCAAACATCATATATACGTTGCAGCCAATCTAGACTTCATTTTGAGAAAGCCTAAACAAAAAGGAGCAATAATTCTAAACTAATTAATGGTACTGAAAAGTTAACTTGACAGATTGTATGTTTGAATTAGCCTTACATTTTTGTGCAAGTTTATACAACAATTAGATCTGCTTTTTCTCTGTACTAAGATTTTGTGTTTCATTAAAAATTGTTCCTTAGAAGGCGAAAAGTAGTAAAAGTTTTTTAATGCATTCTTTGGCATGAGGACAATTTTTTATATCCTAGAGTTAAGTATGAAGTTGTATTTATCCATTGTTCATTCCTGGGTTAGTTATTCTTTTTATGACACTTGTGAAAGCTTTGCTTTGATTTGGGAAGGGGCGTCGAACTGTATATCTGGTTATCGGTAACGGTTGCTCTACCCACCATAGTTAAAGAGTAGAGAAATTAAAAGTAGAAAATATATTTTAATGTTTTCAACCAGAAAAATGTTAGTAATTTGATGTCCTTTAACCTGGTAGGTCAAATCGGACAATGAATGAAATCAATGAAATGATGCTCAAATAAATTTGGGGTCCAATGAGCTTAAACTTGACATTTGTCTCAGGATAAGGGAAAACAACTTTATATGGGTAATTCACCCTAACTGAGATTCAAACTCAGGACTTGAATTAATATATTGTTATGTAAGCAACTAAATAAAAATTTAATGTCATAAGGTATTATTAGCGAATGCTACAAAAAGCGACAATGTTTGATTTTTGCAGTTGCTACTTAAAAATGAGTTAAACATGATTCATATTTTTAACTGATTAGAAGACAAAGATATAAGCACTGTTGTTTTGATGTATAACAAATTCATTGGGGATTAACCTTGCAGTGAGCATGGAACATTTTCAGAGATGAATATTCGTGCTGGCTGCACATGTAGCCTAAATTATAATTTTGGTCCTCTTAAATATTTTTGAACACTCTTTATAAGTTTATATTGCAATTTTATATATACAAGTTGCATTTTTTGCAAAAAAGAAAATCCACATAACATTATTTTGGTTAAAATAAAAATAAATTTGATAATTACAAAATTGCAAGATTGTGAATCCTATTTTATTCAAATTCAATGCTATGAAAAACAACTATGGAATAACATCATTTTATGTTTTCTTCATTTTTATTAATTACATTTGTTTGCTACAATCCTTGTTAAGAAGTAAATAAGAAAAGTGAGTACCTTTTTAAGAGTATAACCTTTATTAGCAGTTATACACATATCCCCCAAAACTGACATTGATGTGTTTTCATGTTTTGTCATAATTACTTATGCATGTATAAAAGCTATTCATGATGCCTACTCATTCTGAGTATTTTGAGGTGAGGTGAGATATTTTGCAAAGATTTATGCAAACTAGTGCAAAAACCTTAATGCTATATTTGGCAGGTTTGAGGGGTATACATACCTGTCAATATAATGTTCAATACTTTTATTTGGCACTCCTTCTGCAGTGCCTATACAGCAACATTTTTACTTATCTGCCATCGTAACATTAGTAGCATGAGTAATCATGCAGGCTACAATGGTAATCCAGGAGGATTTAACTACGCCTGCAGTTAGTTACAAATCCAAAAAAGTACTGATCTATAAGAATGAACAATATGCTTTAGAAACCCCCAACTCTCTAAAATCACTTGCAGCTACACATGAACAGAAACAAAATGACTGGACTACATGTGTAACTTGTGCGACTACTTCAGGATTAAAGAATGTTCTACCTGTATCTTCAGTTTGGAATGAGGTACAAAACCTCAATAATCATTTCTTAGTCAAGGAGAAGTTAAAGTCTTTATTATGCCTAACATTATAATAGGGGCATTGTGTTGCTCATTCAGTTGTCCCAAATGCTGATGCAAAGTCTTGCATTTCAGAGCTGGAGTTTTCTTTTACACTTTAGCAACTTTGAGAACATAATGACATATTTCCACAAATAGGTAGTTGTTTTTTGCCTGAATGAGATGTAAATAAGAACTTCTGTCACAGGTATTGTGTTAGCTGCTTTACTCATGCTGAACATAAAAAATGTTTTACATCAATAAAAACCTAAAGCCATTTTTAAAAGTGCCCATTATTTTGGGCTGCCTATATAACATGTTTGGAAAATATACAAATATTACTACTCTAATTGCATTTAGGTATACCTGCAAAACTTGGGATTCCAATATTTCATTCTTTTTGTGAATTTTTAAACTTCATAAAAGCTTCATGTACAGAAGTTTTAAATGAAAATAACTTTTATAAATGTTAGATACCAACAGCAATCCTTTTAAATTCTCACTATAATTCCTTGTATTGTTGTTTAGCAAACAGATATTATGAAGTAAAAAATTAAGGCCCCACATTTTACAGATTTTGGAGGATGAAGGAAACTTGTTTTATTTATTTTTGAAATTGTGGAGATGAATTAGAGATAGATTTTCTTAACCCATGGACTCAGAAATTTCGTTATTTTAATATATTCCTAGTTCGATTGATATACAAATGTAAGGTAATCTATGGGTACTAGACTGCCAACAGTTTGATTTTTTTTATTAAGTATGAAAGGACAATGCTTTCCATATATTTTATACCCAATTTGTTCTGATCCTAAAAGAAGAATAACTTAACTAAACCTAAATTAGTCGGGAGAAATGCAACCTATTTGCAAAATTGGATAATAAATATTTAGGACCTCAGGTGCGAAATAGCAATACTACCAACAGATACATATATATGTAGTATTTCATGGTGAACAAGTTACATGAAAACACGACACTTTAACGGTATAATATGGATATTTTTATTTTGTGTCGTATTATATTCACAGAGAAAGGCTCTAATTGATAACAGTAAAGAAGTAAAAAACTGAAATGAGAGTGGGTAGCTATGGTTGCATTGGCAACGAAATAAATTTTGAATATCGGAAGATACCTTTTCACAATGCTACCAAAAGCGGCAGTGTTTGATTTTTGCATTTGCTACAAAAAAATCAAGTATATGTGATACATGTTTACAGCTGATAAGAAAACAAAGGTATTTAACAATATCGCATTTGGACATATCTTAGAAGTTTCCTGGAGGCTACAGAAGATACGTGTTTCCTTTTAAGCATCTACTGCTAAAAGGTTAGAACAAAAATACAGCTTCAAAACCTTATATTGATAATATATCATAATTGAAAAGAACAAGGCAAGGGAAACACTGTTAAAAAAACTGGGCGACCATTCTAATATCATTGCGTTTTGAATCGTTGGGCATAATTTGCTTTGTAAAGTTTAGTCCTCCAACTCATATGCAACTGAGTGGGTTGAGGTGGAGTGGCGTGGTTCAGTGTCCAGAAACTGGAACAATTTAATGAAGGACATATTCTTATAATGAAAGTAAACGTCATTTGGGTACGCGGAGTTTAATATTTGTGCATTTTGTATGCTCTAAGATAAATTTTAATTCCAGACTTTTAAAGTATTCACTCATTTAGGTTATGGTTTTAATCGTTCTTCCTAAATCTCTCGTTTCTCACATTAAATGTCAGTGACATTTTTGCTTGGGAAGTTAGTGTTTTAAACCTTAGTAATTAGAGCGTAAAACTGATACAGTTTAGAGGTTATGATTTATCATTTTGCCATACTTCCTTATACGTACGTACAATGTAGCACCAGCCTATGATTTTTGTGTGGTGTTTCTTCACGGGGATATAACCTCCTGTATATCTCATGTGCATAGAATTGATAATGAGAGAGAATTTTAACTTTTGAAGCCAGATTGGCATTAATAGTCCCAGGTGCAAATGTCACTTTATTGATCTTGTATAACGTGTACTGCATAAGAATGCTTGTGTAAAAACTATTTAGATTACATTGAATGAGGTACACAGGTATTGCAGATATGTTTTAACAAAATTTATATTTAAATAGACACATTACAATTCATTCAAAGCAACAATTTCAGTAATATTCACTTGCTATATAGTGTACACCAAGTGGTGCAATGAGGATTCTTTTCTATGTAGGTATTTTGATTGTTAAAATACATCATACAGGAAAGAATATATTGTGCAGTACTGCAAACTTAGTGTGGTGTATTGAAGAAGTTTGACCAATGCAGTTTCTATTAAAATATTGAAGCCCAAGCCAGAGTATAGCTCAGACCATGCAACCTATGCTGGAGTATAACTCGGGCAGGTATTTTTAACGCTTTTTATGCAATTCCACAACTGTATCTCGGTCTTGAGCTATGTGGCAAAGGTCGTGCATCAGATATTGTTTAATTGTGTGATTAGTGCTGCCATCTATCCTAGCTTTGGTTCAATTATTAGGAAATTTAGGAGAGTTAGTAATATTGGCTGCTCTTGGATCACTCGCGCTAGTTTCCTTGAACATGGTGATCTGTTTGTAACATTTGGTGTTCTTAAAGGTTAAATTGCAGCATTTTCCTTGATTTCTGCAAACTGAAGCTGAAATTCAGGATACAATAAATGAAGTTTTGAAAAATTCTGATTCCGAGGGAGAGATTTTTCAAGCTTTCAGTAAATGGAGTGTAAACTGTGTTATACAGATTTTTTCATACTCATATTTGATATTTGTAAATTTAAAATAAAATATTAATACAGAAATTACGACTATTTGTTGAGAAATCCTTGAAAATCATGCTTTTAGACTGAACCAAGGCATTTTAGCAGATTTCATTTATGTACTGTAAATAATGACTCAAAATAGGCGTAAAAACTCTGGGTTTCTTGGTTCTTCAACTAAAGAAACGCCTGGACTTCAATGTGTTAAAAAAGAAGAAAGAATGTATGTTTGTGTTATATATATATATATATATATATATATATGATGGATTTTTTCGGGTTTAAAAATCCTTAGCATGGCTTCCTTCAGAAGGGACGTTGAGCCATTGCTTCTGTGTCATAGATTTATGACACGTAAAAGAACCTCAAGCATGATAAAGGCCTCTGAACAAAATTAATCGGTCTTTCACGCCCAATATAGAATTGGATGCTGAAAAGTATAGTAGTTAAAGAGCATCCACAAATAAAACTTCATTTCCATTTAACAGTAACTGGCACAATTACTGCAAATGTTTTTCAAGGTGAAGTGTTTACTTTTTCCAATACTGCAACTTTTGTAAATCCATGGTTTTTTGAATAACGTAGGATAGTGCTCTTGCATAGTGTTATTTCATTGCAGATTTAAACTGCCCTTATGAACTATTAGTGTAGGGTTGGTTTTACAAAATTCAAAGAGATTTTTGTGTCTGTAGAATTATTATTCACAAAGCAGCTAAGGAGTAAAGACAAAGAATTTTTGCCCACTTGGGTAGTGTGGTGGTAGCGTGTCTGCCTCACATTCAAAAGGTTGTGAGTTCGAATCTCGCTTGGGGTAAGTTACCTGGATAAGGCTTTTTTTTTCTCAGGATTTTCCCTTATCCTGAGAAGATGAATGATTTGTTACGTTCTTATAAAAAGTGAAGCAAATGTTGCTATTAAAGTAATTTTATAAGTATTATCTGTTGAATCAGTGAAAAGAAGGATTCTATGTTCAGTCATCTTTTTTATAATATCCACCAAAGTTTTTCCCATTTCAATTGGTAAGAAGATTTTTTTTTTAAATGTATTTTGGGAACTACAAAATTATAATGCTAAGGAGTGAAACGGAAAGTTTGATGCATGAAATATTATCTAGATCAGGGGTTTCTAAAGTGCAGTCTGTGGTACCGTGGGGGTCTGGATTTAGGGGGTCTACAGAGAGTTTTAAGAAAAAATATAACATGTCCTTTTTTCAAATTAGATATCTAATGTAATTAAAATGAACTATAATATTCTTGGCCTAAATACAGGTAGGGCAGTGTTGTCTGTGAACATTCATTAATATAAGGTTAAAGGTAGCTGGTTTGACACCAATGTAGCTGGATTATTTTAGTACACGAAGGTAAGATAGATCCGAGCTGCATTGGCAATGCTAGTTGCATGGATGGATGCACAACTGTGGGCTTGCATCACTGTGACAGCCACATGGGCCATGGCTGCTAGTCTGATTGATTGGTCAGTCAGTCACAGTCAAAGTATGTAGCTGTTTTCACATGCCTAGGGAGCATTTTAAATATTATAAAATGGATTGTTGGCTTAAGCTTGGTTCTGTGAAGCATCCTATTAGTATCAGAACTTCTGTTCTACAGAATCTGTAAACTCTACATGTCCCGGTATCTCAAATGTAGATTTTGCAGGGTCTGAACATGTAATAAGTGCTAATAGTGTCACTAAAGTAGATTCTTCAGAGGCTGAAAAGGATACACTTCACATGGAGGTAGTGCAAAGAAGTTTTGTAAGGATTTTGATTTGTACATTAATCTTGGCTTTATTTCAGTTCAAAAAGAAGTTATGTGTTACCAAATTCTATCTTAGAACACACAAAACTAGCAAAACTGTGATACAGAAGCCAAAACACCCAGATTATATTAATAAATCCAACATTTTTAAAAGCAAAAGCTGTTGGCTGGCACATGAACAGAAGATTGCATTTAGTCAGTGGTGGCAGTGATAAAAGTGCTATTCATGTTTTATATGAAATATGTGTATTCATCACTGAAAAGGGAGAGCCACATACTATTGGCAAAGAATTATCCAAACCTGCTGCTAGATTGATGACCGTGAAGTGACAGTTCTTGGTGAGAAAACTAGTATGTCTTTAAATTCAGTTCCACTATAAAATAACACAGTAAGAGAGAAGATATGGCATGTTAGGAAGATACTGATAAAAGTAATTAAAATGGTATAATTTTTGCTACCAGTTAGATGAAAACTCTAACATTGTGCATAATGAAAATGGAATTGCTTTCATCCGTTTTGATTATGAAAATGATTTCAGAAGGATTTTTATTTTTTTGAACATCTACCATCGCATACATCAGAGAATTGTTCAAGATCTGAACAGTACATTGTTCATAATGGTATTAATTGGAACAAATATGTTAGCAGTGATGGAGCAAGATCAATATATGGAGGAAATACTGGACCGATCACTAAGATAAAATCTGTAGCACCATTTGCAGCGTGGGTTGATTGTTCCACCCACAAAGAAGCATTAGCAACAAAGATGATGTCATTAAAATTGAAGGGTTGCCTTGATGACATTAGAATTGAAGATTTGCCTTGATGAGGTTTGGATTGTGAATTTTATTATAGTTGGTGAGAAATTAACTTGTGATTAACATTAGGCCACGCCATGGCCAAGTGGTTACACCATTTGCCTCTCACCGAGACGGCCCGGGTTCGATCCCAAGTGACGGCATGTGAGATTTGTGGTGGATAAAGCGGTGCTGGGGTGGGTTTTCTCTGGGTTCTCCAGTTTCCCCCGCCATCGCATTCCACTGGTGCTCCATCTTCATTCATGTATCATCAGTGTCACCGCCTGCGGTGCCATAATTAGTTAAAGCAGGCGTTAAACACTACCAAAAAAAAAAAAAAGTGGTTGACATTCTTGCTGACATATGGCTGACTCGGTACATTGTTGCCATATTTATTTGCTTCCATCTGCAGCAGCAGACATAATACTGCTTCCTCTAAAATGCCCTCTTCTTTCCATGCATTTTCTATCACACTTCTTTCTTCACTAGATACCTCATCTATTCCTTTCAACATTGGATCCTGTACTTCAATAAACATAAAAGTTTTATTGTTTGGCCAACGTAATCATAACTCGTTTATCACGGCTGTAAGACATTTTCAAATCATAGTGCCACTCGTGGTAGTTCTAGGATGAGAGCAAGATGTCCACGAAATATAAAAAGGTTGTGATGATTATAAGTGTAAATCCTTAAGGAATCACTGTGTATAACACTATTGAACTTTTCCTAGAATGAAATCAAACAATCAGATCGGTCATTATGAGAATGCTCATGTAAATTTACACTGAACCCATAGGTGTTGCAACACTGATGACATGATGTCTCTGACAGTAATGCATTGGTCAGCAACCTGACGAGCCCCTGCAAGCAGACAATGTACCCCATAAGTTTCAATCACAAGGAAATTTGTCATTGACGTTAGTTAAACTCGGGGATGAAAATCTGTTTTTATGTGATTCCAACTTTGACCTTAAAGTCAGGTTCCATGACTTCAAGTAAACTTTAAAGTTGTCATACCTTGCTGATACCTTCAATCATCTGAATGCACTTAATTTAAGTCTGCAAGGATCTAGCATCACTATATTTGTGATAGAGCTGAAATTGAGTGGATTACAAAAAAACTGAAACTTTGGATTCAAAGATTAGATTATGAAATTTTTGAGCAAATCCTTTTCCTGATAGATTTTGTGAAAGTGTTAGGCTAAATCACAGTCATGTTTAGGGCAACTGCACTTGCAGCTAAAGGAGTATTTCCTGGTGACGGATGAAAGTGATATGTGGATTAGGAATCCATTTGTTAATGGATCTTTTCTTACATTACAAGAAGAAACTTTGGCAGAACCTCCAACTGACTGGTCATTAAAGGTATAATTTTCACAATTACAACTAGTTGACTATTGGTTATATATTATGGTTTAATATTATGAACTTTCAAAAATACATACAGGAGGAGTTAGAAAAAAAGATGGTTCAAAGAAGCACAACATGGGTTTAGATCTGGGTATTCGTGTGAAAGTCAAATAACCTCATTATTTCAGGATTTGGCAGATGGGGTGGATGCAGGGGAAGGCTTGATGCAGTGGTGATAGACTTTTCTAAAGCTTTTGATGTAGTGCCGCATAATTTACTCTTCTGAAAGTTAGCAAAAACAGGAATCAATAATCGTGTAGTATCATGGATAGAACATTTTTTGAACGGAAGGACACAGAGAGTAAGAGTAGGTAAAGAACTATCTGAAAAGGGTTTTGTAAGTTTGGGTGTGCCCCAAGGCTCGGTACTAGGTCTGTTACTTTTTCTTATCTTTGTTAATGATATAAGTATTAAATGTCAGATTAAATTATTCACAGACGATTGTATTATTTACAATAAGATTCAAAATACCATGCATGAGACCGCTCTTCAGGATGAGCTAAATGAAATAAGTAGGTGGGCTGCTGCAAACAAAATGGCAATTAATGCTAGGAAAAGTAATTCAATTGTTTTTAGTCGTACTAAGGGGAAAGTTCTTCATAGCTTTCATATGGGCAGGGAAAAAATTTCACAGGTGGACAGCTGCAAATATTCGGGAGTGTGTGCATCAAGTAATGCCGTATGGGAGGATCAGATAAATTCTAAATCTAGGAAAGTGTGGAAGACATTGTACTTCGTAATGAGAGCACTGAAGAAGGGGAGCGCAAAGTCCAGGGAAATTGCCTACAAATCCTTAGTGCTGCCAGTTATGGAATATGGAGTAGCATGCTGGGACCCATACAGAGTTAATCAAACTGATTCGCTGGAAAAGATACAGAGACGGGCGGTTAAATTCATAAAGAGAGGTAAAGATTTTGACTTACGAAAAGCAAAGAGAATAAATGAGCCGCTAAAAGTTAGGTGTAAAACACATAGGTTAGTCGCACTATTTAAAGCTTATACTGGTTTAAATGCATAGGTGGACATTAGAAAGAGGTTAGAAAATCCAGCATACTACAGGCGAAACAATCATTTGTATAAAATTAAGGGTAGAAAGTACAGAACTGACATAAGAAAATTTTCTTTTGTTAATAGGAGCATTGAAGAATGAAATGAATTGCCTGTAGCAGCCTTTGAGGGCTGCCCTCTGACCTTATTGTGAAGTAATTAATGATCTCAAAAACGTATTATTGTAATATTATTAATGTATATATTAGTAATGTATAGTATTAATGTTGAGGCTTCATAATAACTGTTTATATTCTAGCTGGTAATTGACATAAGTATTGCTATACTGAATAATAAGTAGCTAGGCATTGAAAAAAAACGTGTATATATAATATGTTGTATTACTAGTCTTAATGTAACTTAGATTATTGTTGTGAGTGAATTTTATACATTTAACTCTGCCACCGGGCAGTACCCAATTGCAGAGAGTAAAATGCACACACATGCACATCTTTGAAGTGCTTCACTGCGTTTCTCACTTATTTATGTGAAACTGCATTTTCCCACCTCATGTACTTGAAATCAAAGTTGAGAAATAAACTTGAAGTTCAAAGTAACTTAATATTGAAATCAAGAGTCACTAAACCTAACAACACAGAGATAATTGATCAAAAGCAGTTTTATTGTTCACATTAATTATTAAACTAAATGCACCATTTTTTTCCCATTAAAATACAGAACACCTGTAATGGTTGTGATCTACTGATCAATATATTCTAAATATAGTATTAACATAACACTAGAATGAAAAAAAATTATATTGAATAAATGCACTTTATAATATTCGAGTTCCCACCATGTGCAATTGAAAATGCTGCATTGCAATTTTGCAGCAAATTTCATAGTTAATCGATTTCCTGATGGCGACCGAGTATGTTGTTGAAAGCTTGGAAATTAATTCAACAATTACCTGGCTTACATCTCAAGAAGAAATCATTAATCCAGCACCGGAAAAGTTTCAAGTCCTTGATTTCATAATCTAATTTTGTCTCTTCGAGGAAAGGATATTTTTCCTTTAAATTGGAAGAGACTGTAAATTTCCGTTTAGGCATAATAGCTAAGTTTTCACAAATTTTCCTAACACATCGACTGCCAACACTAGACTAGGCAAACTTTATCTGTCTTCACTGTTCACAGAACGTGCTAAACGATGACAACAGTAAGTGAGATAAGTGCAGATTCAGTATTTCTTACAAGAATGGCTACAATATGTAGTTAGGTTTTTAATTTAAGAAGATGTCAAGAAAATATGGGAAAATATTCTGGTTGCAACAAAAATTCTCAGTATGCGGGACTTACAAGTAAAAAAAGGGGACTGCCCCATTTTTTACAGGATGAATGGCAGTCTTATATTAAACCATTTTTTGTATCAGTGATATTCTTATTTAGTCTTTTGATTTTAATATCAAAATGTGTGCATTTGTATCACATTTAATTTTGGTTTATTTTAAAACCCAGAGGAAATTTAAATTTTTTTAATGGGTCTGTAAACTGAAAAGTTTGGATACATTGATCTAGATCGTAGTTCAAGATTTAAAACTCCACCTGCAATTCTGGGTAAGGTAGCAGATATTTAGTATTCAGTAATGTTATTAAGTAATAACACTAATAATAATTGTTTTTCGTTGAAGTTGCTTTTGAATACAACTTTATCAAAAGATCACAAGCATTGCAGCCAGAAGTAGATCATACAAAAAATTAACAAAATGAAGCTTAAATTCTATATTTATGTAGTTTAAATAAGAAACTTGGGAATAAAATGGTTTCAATAAGAATCAGTTATACAATTTAGTTTTGAAAGTGTTGATTAGGAGCAGTAAGTCTGTTAGAATGGTATTTTTACTGTCTTGAGTAACTTAGAGGATGCTCACCAAGAATAATAATTTGTATAGTAATTTTGTTTCTTATTTCATTGTTAAAGGTTTTTGGAGGGGGTGTGCTCTTGATGCTCATTTTGGGTACATTGGTGAGGAGGAGCATCAGCGTGATGGCAAGCAATTACACTACTGGTACACATTCAGTAGCATTTGTCACAGCTCCAAGCGAAGAAGTGGCCAAGAAGCTTGCTCAGTACGTAATACAGTTCTAACAGTAAATAGCAGAGTACTGAATGTATTTCATTCTTCAGAGACTTATAATAATTGGTGTTAGTCTTTTGATATTTACTAATCTTTTAAATGTGTTAAAACATGTGTTCCAATAACTCATTTTTACTTTCTCTACACTTTACTATGTACATAGTGTATAGAGAAGGTATTGTAATGCACCCAAAAATTTGATACCAAGATTTCACCGGAAATACATGTTTTAAGACTCCCTGAATCCAGAAAAAAGCATTTATAGAAAAATGTCTGCATATGTGTCTGTCTGTCTGTGTGTGGGTGTGGGGGAGGGGGGGCTCAAAAATGAAAAGACACCCTGTACATGGAACTTTTTTTGAAAATTTTGATTTTCTCAAAAATGGCTTTAACCATTTTGATTAAAATATCATATATTAAAGATATTTACGTGACAAATAAAATTTATATCTTGAATTTTCTGGGAATAGCCTCTGAAGACTACTTTATTCTGGATGAATTTTACGGAATTTTGCATAACAGCTAAACCATAAGAGATGGACAAAAACTTATCGCACAAAAAATGTAGACCATCTTAAAACATACAATTTATGTCATATACATGTTTTCGTGAAGTTGATCACTTTTGAGATATTCCTTGTTATTGGTTTCAGCATTAAAGACATACTTTTCTCATACAGGAATTTGTTAACTCCTGTCCATACATCAAAGGAACTTCAGTCACATAGCAACCACCTTTTGACTATCACTTTAACCTATGGTACTCCCTTATTTCGCTTCTACTAACAATGACACAAGTAATAAGACTATTTCTGCTAATTTTTTCTCAATTAGCATGAATAAATGGAAGCATAACTTTTAACAATAATTTGTTGCAGAGATGTAGAGAATGTCATGTGAAAGAAACACATCAGATTTTTCATAACTTATTTTCCATTTGTTTTATATATATATATATATATATATATATATATATATATATATATATATATATATATATATATATATATATATATAAAGGGAAGAAAGAACCACAGAAAATTATTTCCTAAAGCATTAAAGCTATAAACTTAATTTTGTACACGTACTTCACATGCAACTAAAACAAGTTGGTTTCACTTTGATATGTAATAATGGTTTTTGAGATAAATTTTATCAGATTTATTCATTAAGGCTGGTTCACAACAATTGATAATGGTAACCAGAACAAAAATAATAAAATTAGGAGTGTCTCGGAAGCCTTTCCAGACTCCAGAAACAGGAAGCAGACTTTGTCAAATTTTAATGTTCTTGTTTCTGGGCTAGTATATTAAATGCTTATTGTGCATATTATACTTTTCACCGCAGAGACTCTAGGGACCAGTGACATGAAACAGTTGTTAGAGCTCCTTTAATTGCAGTCCTTTAAAATTATGATGTTAATTAACCTGCATTATGTTGGCTGACTTGGAGATAGATAAAAAAAATATCACTGTTAAAAAAAATTAAGTCTCAGGGTGCAAAACTGACCAGGTAAATCAAGAAAAGAAGAAATGTATTCCTGTTCACATTCTCGGGTTGTTATGAATCAAAATCGTGTGTCCTGTATGGCTTTCCGCTCTCATTTTCATTTTGGTTACCATTTTTGGGTTATTGTGAACCAGCCTTTAAAATGAAAATGCATTTACTTCTGCAATTCAGGAACTCCAAGCATAATTTTCTATTAATACCTCTGTAAAAGGCATCCATTTGAAATTGCCTAATGCTGCACGTTTTTTTATATTCATTCTACAAAGATGAAAAAAGAAAAAGAAAAAAAATCTGATGTGTTACACTAATATGACTTTCTCTAACTGCTCTATAGACAAACTCCTTACAAAAGATTATTCTTCTTTCTACACCATGCTAATCGAGATAAACATTAGCAGTTTAGTTCCTTAAGAGTAGAAGGGAACTAAAGGAATGCACTATGCTAAAGTGATAGTCAAATTTTTTAAAAGCAGTCATTATGCAATTGCATTCCAAAGTGCTTCTTTGCTTGGCCAGAGGTAGAAAAAAAGAAAAACAGACACTTCCTGTCCAAGAAAAGTATAAGTACTTTTCAATTGAAACTAATAACAAGGAATACCTTGAAAATGTAAATTCCATGAAAAAAATGTATATGACATAAATTGTGTATTTTAATGATCTACATTTTTGTGTAGTAAGTTTTTGTCTATCTCTTTGAAGTTTAGTAGTTATGCAAAATTCATCCAGAATAAACAGGTCTTCAGAAGCTATTCCCAGAAGATTCATATATACATTTTATTTGCGATGGAAATAGTTTTAATATGTGTTATTTTAATCAAGATCGTTAGAGCCATACTTAAGAAAAAACATTTTTGAAAATTTTTCCATGTAAATTTGTGTCGCATCTTTGGAAGATATCAAACTTAAATATCAAGTTTGGTTGATTGATGTTTGGAGGAATTTAGTAACAGTGACGGTTAAATTAATATAACATCAAGTTTGGTATTTAACCGTCCTTTCGTTTTTGAGCTATGCTGTACACACACACACACAAACACACACATTTTTTTTTTCTGAAAATGCTTTTTTTGGGTTCAGGGGGTCCTAAAACATGTATTTCTGGTGAAATCTCAGTATCAAATTTTTGAGTGGAACACAATACCTTCTCTAACCACTATGTACATTGTACATGGGGCGGGGGCTAGAGAAAGTAAAAAGAAAGGAAAACAATAAAACTGCACTTGATTATGCAAATTATGATCTCCTTGCATGGTACTCTGGCTTGGTTACTGTTTATATTTGAATCACACTCATAGGTAGGACACCACTTATCTGTTGCCTACTTTCTGGTTTTTCCATTCTAAATATTTTAGTAACCTTTTATGGATGGATTAACAGAGGCTGAATGATTACATTGTTCTTAATTATGTCTAAAAAAATAGTCATATAACATTCTTTAAAATAGAAGAATTGTTAAAAGAAGTAATTTTTAGGTATAAATATATTCTGTTATAAAATGTATCAGAGTAAGATACAGAAATGAAAGAGTCTTTGTTCTCTGTAATTAATTGCTTCAGTAAATACTCTACTATTTCCCACCCTTAGTGGTAGAAGTGTCCTCACAATTGTGATGTTCTTTTTGAATGACTTTCAGAGTGAATGTTAGGAATAATGACATGCATACATGCAGAAAATGCATGGCATAATTTACTGAAATATTAATAGTAGTAATAATGATGATAACAATAATAATAAGCATATCAATAATTGTGAGAGTGGACATGTACAATGGTGATTAAATTGATTTGATTTTTTCTCATCACAAGTGCACTGAATCCTTGCACTTGACAGTTCAGGTGGTTTTGGGTAAGGTTGGCTATGCTACCTTTGTGGCATTGCCAGAGTAACTAGTAAACAACAGCTGATCACAAATGTCTCTATATCGCATGTAAAGACGAATATAAACAATGTACATAGTATACGAATGCTGATGAATAATGAAAGTAATTTGTTATTATTGATGTTAATTGAAAATAACAGTGATATTGTAACGTATGTAGCATAAATTACACATTTACGACAATATAGAACAAATTAATGCAAAATTGCTTGTTACAATGAGAGAAAGATACAACAAATTATTTTCACCAGTTTAGAATTTTAATGGCTCAATTCCATCCAAGTCTCTGTTATCATTTTTGGAAACATTATCAATGTCATCATCATCATCAAGACATATCATTAGTGGCATACATTCACTGATGATTCCATCTAATTCCTGTGCTTTTCGTATTATTTTGTACACATGATTCACTTTCTTCTTTGTCGTCCTCCGTGGTGTAATGGTTACCATGTTAGCTTCATATACCCAAGGTCGCAGGTTCAAACCCAGTGGAAGATGATGGATTTTTTCAGGCATAAAAATCCTTAGCATGGCTTTCTTTGGAAGGGAAGTAAAGCCGTTGGTCCCATGTCTTAGATTTATGGCATGTAAAAGAACCTCAAGCCTGATAAAGAGGCCTCTGATCAAAATTAAGCGGTCTTTCATGCCAAATTTAGAATGGGATGCTGAGAACCACAGTAGTTAAAGGGCATCCATAAATAACACACCATTTACATTTTTTTTTTTTTACTTCTTCCATGAAGCCCATCCACCCTCGCCACACCTTCCTGCAAAAGTCTATCCACCTCTATAATTGTGAAAGTCTTATGTTCCCTGACGTACAAACACCAACATTAACAATAGCATCAAATATAAATAACAACGAATAATACGTAGCTTGCACAGAACAACCCAATGCACATGTTAGGAGTTCAGAAACTGAGCATGCGGTTGGAAATAGCCAGATATTGCAACGGTGTGGCATCTAAATCTGTTTCTGTTGTCCAACTGACCGGAATGCTGCTTTGTGATTGGTTCAGAAAGTCAAACGGATAAGGCTTTTCATCTGTGTTTTTGCAAGGATTCAGTGACAGGGGTATTTTAATAATGATTTTACCTGATTAACTAACCTGCTAGTTGAAGGCATGCACTTATATAGTAACAGTTTTGTTTCCCTGGGATTACTCCAGCACCACATACTCTGTTTTATTTAGCATTCAACTAATTTAAGTAGACTAGTTAAACTACAGGTTGACTTTAAATAGTTGTTCAATATTCTAATAAAAGTATATGAATCTTGAAAGTTTGAAACTTGTATGTGTTACTCTATATTTTGATTACCTAATCTAGCACTTCCTGACTATGAATACATGGGTGTATGCATTTTTGCAATGTAAATTTGATAACTGTGCAAACTGTGTTGTGTTTATCTGCCAATGGTGCAGATCCTTGGAATAAGGCAGCATAATGCTGTTATAATATTGTTTGAGAATGAAGTAAGTCCATGCTTCTAGGATCACATACATTTCCTCATGTTTTTGTTTTAAAAAGGTAGAGCATAGAAAATCACATCAGTGTTAACTGTTTTGTTTTCAGTGGACTGGTGACAAAGAAACTAGCAGCATGCGTCAACTTGGTTCCCAAGATTACATCTGTGTGAGTATGTGTGTTAAGTTTAATAAATAATCTCTTCCAAATTAAATATTTGAATTCAATTAACCACTGCAGTCAAAGCATCTAGAAAATTTCTGCTGCTGCCAAATTTTTCAGTTATTTGTATATTAAATTAGCAATTGATGTGAACTTACCATATGCAAAGTGTATGGGAAAAGGTCAATAATGAATTAAAAGTCACTGCTGTTTAGATTGGCATTTTATAAGATATCTTACAACTATAATTAGATTGATATTTTTGCAAGCAATGTGATGCATCAGTGAAATGTGTATTTATGGTTGTAAAAGAAATATCTAATTAATAGTGTAAAACTGCACACCAAACATCATATAGAATAGACCATAAAGAGTAACAACTACATCTGATTTAAAAATACCAAATTTGTTTCCTCAGATACCCATCCAATCTTGCTGATTTTCTTCCAGTCATTAAATGTCTGATATTTTTTTATGTACCACAAACTTTGAGAAACTAAGTAAATTATTTTGTTAAACTAGAAAGGAGCAAAAGACAAAATCAACAGTAATAATTACAGACTGATAAAGTTTGATGTCTACTATGTACAAATTATTTATGAACCTTCTAACCAAGACATGAGGACCAACGAACAAAGCAAACTGGATGCAGATCTGGATACCATTTGTTTGACCCCTACCAGCAATGACCCAATTGTTATAAAAAGTTCAAGAATTCAACCTTAATTGTTCATTACCTTTTTAGACTACACAAAGGTTTCAACACAGGAGAACACATATTTGTCTGGAAAGCACTAAGAGAATTGGGTATACAAACCAAATACATCAGAATACTTGAGAAAATGTATCAAAACAGCAGGCCAAAATCAAAACAGAATGAGATGGAGAAAGGTTCTATTAGAAATGGGTATTATACAGGGCCAATGTCACTGAAACTATTTACATGTCTGCAGGAAAATCAGGTCAGTAACCTAGATTGGGAATACAAATATGGAATCAGTAATGATGGAAAAATGTTAACTGACCTGAGGTTCACAGATGACATCGTGATAGCACAAGCCAGGAAGGAATTGAAACATAATGCTAAATGACCTAGAGAGTAGGTACAGAAGTAGCATTTAAAATGAATTCCACGAAATTAATGACAAACACCACAGAGGAACTAGTCTGCATAAACATTGAAGCACTTGAATAAGTACAGGACTATGTCTACCTGGGCCAAACTTTGACACACTGATGTTGAGCCATAGGTACTTGTGAGATTGCCAGTCTACTGCAGTCAAACACAGTTATAAAGAGAAAATGAAGAGAATGATCCAGGTATATCCACTAGAAATGAAGAGGAAACTACTATAGGTAATACGGGTAACATTCAGGGACAGAACATGCAATGAGGAAATTAGGAGGAGAGCAGGTATGGGAGACATACAAAGCAGAGCATCTCAAATGGAAATAGGGAGGCCACATTGCAAGGATGTGTAGCAACAGATGGACTAATAGAGCAACTATGTAGGACCCCAGAACAGGAGGGCAGGCAGAGGATCAGATGGGCAGGCTTCTTTAAGCAGAACGTGGCTAAGGCATACAAGAGAGAGAAGTGCAGAAAGAACTCGCCAAATATTAGATGCATAATGTAGATGGACAGAGACAGAGTAATGCAGAAGAACTTTCAAAAGTGTTAATGTAAAAGTAATGTTAATGTACTAAATAAATAAATATATTTTGATTCTGGTGCTTCAGTGTTGTTTAAAATATTTCAGTGAGGAAGTTATGAAAAATTCAACATTATGTTGCTTTTGATACAGTGAGCAGACATTTTTCTTACACTATAGTGCACTAGATATTGGACACTGATTATACATGGAATGAAATGATAATGGGGAAAAGAAATGTTTCAGATCTACACTTGTGGTATCTGCTCAGCATTTGTCAGTTATAAGGACTTGAGAAGGCCTGAAAAAAAAAAAAAACACAGTTAGCAAGGATTGACCAGGCAGAGTTTGAACCATGTAAATTTCATGATCCTAACAACTTGAAATAGTACAGCATTAAATAAATTTAGTTTTCTAATTTACATGCTGTTTCAGTTCAGTTTGCGTTTTCATGCTTTGTATAAAAAAATATTTTGTGCACTCATTTCAATATTTTACAAAACTTGCTCTAAGCAGAATTCTATTGCATTACAAAGTACAAAAAATATTAATTTCCAAGTTCAAGTATTTCTGTTGTTCATCATGAAATGTAAAGATTAGGTTTCTTTTTAAAACAAAGAACGTAGTATTACAAAATGTTGTTATAAGAACCATTAACCAATTTTATGAAAATTGTCAGCATAGATTTCATCAAGTGTTATATTAACCTGATTTTATTTATTGATATTTTTATCTTATAGGTATGAATGGAAAGGCGAAATAAATGAAGATTCTGAAGTTCTAATGGTAAGTGTTCAATTATCCACAACATAAGAACAGTAGTTGATTGATTGTAAAACATTCTGTTATGTGAACAGCGTATGTTACAGAGCAGTAACATCAAAGGAAACTAACATATCAGTTTTTTCTAATTTCATGTCTTTAATTTTATCGATTAGATCTAGAGAGTTTTTTTATACTTGCTGTTTCAAATTTAGGGAAGGAAGAGAATCTGTTTGTTAACCATTTTGCTAGATTATATGTAGGTGTACTTATATTGTTTATAATTGGTCTCATTGAATTTCCCGGCCTGTGTATTTTTGGAAGGCCATAAATTCTGGGCAGAACTGGATTATCAACTTTAATTTTGCATTTTTCTTTTTTGTCTATTAGTTTACATTCTTGAATACTCGCATTTAATTTAACTATACATTGGTTTAGAGGGCTCTTTTGTACTGTAGAGTATTCTTCTTTTTCTAAAAGTGTTTCCATTCTTTCTACATATTCAGTTTTGTCCATAATTACTATTGTGTTTCCTTTGTCAGCTTTGCTATAAATTACCGGTTTGCTTTTTAGTGCTCTTATTACATTTTTTGGGGGGTTAGTTTTCTTTTTGCTTTCTATTGTTTTGATAATTTGGCAGCATTCACTTTTTATAATGCTTTTATCAACATCATTTATGTGCTGGGTGGCTATTTGTATGTCTGCAATGTAATCGTCAATTTTATCTGAAAAATCCACGCAGGTTTTCATCCCTTTATTTAATAAATCCAGTTCTGATTTGGTGAAAGTTTGGTCCGATAGGTTTTTGATGTACATTTGTGGTGTGGATTTTTGAATTGGTTTTCTTTTCCCTTGTTCTTTGCACAGCTTTTCAAGTTTACGTTTTTGCATTAAAATTTTGTTTCTCATTTTGATGCTTAGTTTGGCCAAAAGATTGCTTTCCAAATTTTCTCAAATGATGCTTCCTAATTTTTTGGTTAGTTTCAAGTGTAATTCATATAGCTGTAATTCTACCTCACTTCTACGTTTGTAATGTTTGTTCTTCTCCATTTCCAAGACTTTTTTGATGGCTGCTTTTTCTAGTTTACTATTGTTATCATTTTTTATTATTTTCCTGACAAATTTTGGCGTGGCCTCTTTAATTCTACATAAGTTTAGAAAACGGATATCCGCGGCTAATTTGCATTTCTTTTCCTGTAGTTTTTCAAATAACTTTATATCTTTTTTGTGGTTGGTTTCGTTAAAAGCCTTGTAAATGAATGTTGAATTTGATCCTACCTTTGTAGCGTCCATCTTCTATTCCTTTCACCATGTGTTGTATATGTTTACGGCAGTCTCTGTCCACAAGGTTTGTATTTCTCTGAATTATCCTGATATATGGTGGACTTTGTGACAGTGATGTGTTTTAACAATTGATAGTTGAGTCGATTTTGTAACACTACATCACTTACTTTTTATTTCGGAAAACATGTTTCAGAAGCCATGTACTTCCATTGTCAATTCCGTTGGTCGACTGCCGGCATTGCTTGCTGTGGTGGTTGTCTCTGTCCCTGGTGGTGGTTTGATGAACCTCTGAATGAGTAGATCGCCTGGCGGGATTTCTAAATTGAAAACGCGGTTCTTGTTTTTCCAAATATATATGTTTTCCCAAACTTTTAATTCTGTCTTCCTTGTGATGTTTTTAAGGATTTTTGGGCTTCTCTTTCCAAAAATGCCAAGCTACTGCAGATTTGTCTTCTTGTTTGAGTTTAATATTTCTGTGGTGTTCTTTTGCCCTTGTTTTTATATTTCTTTTTGTGAGGCCGATGTAGATTTTTTCACAGTCATTACAGCTGAACTGATACTTTCCTGGTTTGTTTTTTTGTGGGATATCATCTTTTAATTTAGAATTTAAAATGTTTTTTTATAGAGTAATTGTTTTTAGGGGCTAGAATGTTGTTATGTTATTTGAAGATCCTCTGGAATTTGTAGAAAGTTGTAGGGTGGTATGTAAACTTCTTGTAGATCTTGTTTTCTTTCTGGTTTTGAGTGAGTGTGCTATATTATCATACCATTTTACCTGATAACCTTATGGAGAAATTATTTTCTGAAATGTTTGTAAGGAGCGCACATGCCCTTGTGTCCCTTAAGGCCAGTTGCTGCCGCTATAACAAGGCCATATTGACTGCTTTGCTTTAGAACAATTAATTGCTCATCAGCAATAATTAATTTATACTATTTGTTTAAATCTTAGGCTTCTATCATTACTTTTCCTTAAAGAAACTTATGCATTACATTCACATTAATCTTAGGCTTCTATCATTACTTTTCCTTAAAGAAACTTATGCATTACATTCACATTACTTTGGCTTCGCATTCTTCAACATACTATTATTACAAAACGCATACGTCTATCTACTTTGTTAATCCGGATAAGTATTTACAGAAATATCTCATTGCATATTTCTTTGTACATACAAGGGAATTAGGGGGACATGGTAAGCTTTAAGCACAGTCAAATCTTTTAAGAGTGGGTTTTTTGATTTTTTTGTTTTGTAAGTTTAATGTCCTTTAATCCAGTAGGTCTATCAGATATTGAGTAAAATAAACCCGAAGCCCTACCTACCAAAAAATATGAACCCAAAGTCCATGGAACTTAAAATTACCTAACATTTGCCTTCTCATTTGCTGAAAAAAAAACTTTTCTTAGAATTTTATTCTAACCGTGATGAGCTCGAGACCTGTGGCGTGTGAGGTGCATCTGCTATCATCACACCACATAGGTGCGCTTGATGACTTTTAAATTCCATTTCTTTGCATGGCCAAGAGAGAGGGAATTGTCATTTGAAAAAGTATAAGCACTTGAAAATTCAAATCAATAACAAGAAATATCTTACAGAAATGCCTTACTGATATTTCCTTTTAGGTACAAGGGAATCAGATCACAGCAGACTATAAGCAATAGTCAAATTATATAAGAGCAGGTTGCTAGTGGTTTTTGTAGTTACTGGTTTGTACATTTAATGTTCCTGAACCTGGTAAGTAACATCGGATGATGAATGAAATCAACGAAATGCTACTCAAATGAATTTGGAGGCCATGGAACTTAAATTCACCCAATTTATTTATTTATTTATTTTTTGTGTAGTTTAATGTCCTTTAACCTGGTTGGTCATATTAGACAATGAATGAAATTGGTGAAATGATGCTCAAATGATCTTGGGAACCATGAAGCTTAAAGTTACTCAACATTCATCTTCTCAGAATAACGGAAAGCCCCAAAAAAAAACCTTATCCGGGTAACTCACCCAAAGCAAGATTCGAACTCATGACCTGTTGAATGTGAAGCAGACATGCTACTGCCACACTACCCAGGCGGGGTAATATTTGCCTTCTTATGAAGAAAACTTGCCTGGGTAACTTGCCCTAACCGAGATTTGAACTTGGAGCCTCTTGTATGTGAGGCAGCCATTCTACCCCCACACCATCACCACTGTTGCCACCATCACCAATAATAATAATAATAAATTAGAAGTGATACACTGTGAAGCTCAATTATTATTTAATGTACCAATGAGCCATTTTTCACAAGGCTTCATCAAAATTGTTGCTTGTATCTGGCCTACACCTTCAACTGCAGACTCACTTAATGTTATGCATATCACAATCATATTGGACGAGGTGTATACTATGGTACTTATAAATTTTATTACGCATAACTTTATTATTGGATTGAATGTCAGTAAGTTTTGTTAACTTAATTCCTGATTTAGTAATTTTATAACTTTATACATTATTTTTCTACAGGACTAACAGTTTATTATTCTTTTCATTTATTTTATTATCTTTTGTTCCCTGAAAATCTTGGGTGTTGCATCCTTAGTACTAAGTTTGATATTTAAATGATCAGTGCATGTATACTCATGCATATACATGCTCACATGCATATACCCACCTTTTCATAAAGCTTTTTATTTGGGGTCCTCAAAACAGTGGAATTTTAGTATCAAATTTTTGGGTGGAATGTAACACCTTTTATACAGATTATATATGATAGAGGAAGTGAAGCTGTGTAAAAATAAGTGACTGGGTGGAGAAACTCATGTGAATGTAGCAATTTTATATATATAATTTTTACTTTCTCTATACGTACTATGTACATAGTGTATAGAGAAGGTATTGTATTGAACCCAAAATTTTGATACCAAGATTTCACCGGAAATATATGTTTTGAGACCCCCTGAATCCAAAAAAAGCATTTTTAGAAACATGTCCGTGTATGCGTCTGTCTGTGTGTATGTGTGTGTGTCTGTGGGCAGCATAGCTCAAAAATGAAAAGGCCATTAAAGCCCAAACTTGGTATTTAAGTTTGGTATCTTCCAAGGATGTGACACGAAGATTTTCAAGAAAATCCCCCCACCCCAAACTACCCTTTACATGGAATTTTTTTCAAAAATTTTGATTTTCTAAAAAATGGCTCTAACGATTTTGATTAAAATCCTGTATATTACTGACATTTACATACCAAATAAAATGTATATCTTGAATTTTCTGGGAATAGCCTCTGAAGACCTCTTTATTCTGGATGAATTTTGCTTAACTGCTAAACGGTAAGAGATAGACAAAAGCTTACTACACAGAAAATGTAGAGCAAGTTAAAACACACTATTTATGTTATACATTTTTTTTTTGTGGATTTGATTGTTTTTTAGTTATTCATTGTTTTTTATTTCACCTATATTTTCTCATACAGGAGAAAATTCCTGTCCATGCAAACAAAGGAACTTCCGTCACATAGCAACCAGTCTTTGACTATCACTTTAAAATCTATGGTACTCCCTTATTTCGCTTCTACTTAAAAGGAAGCAAGTAATAAGACTATTTGACTTTTTTTTCTCGATTAGCATGAAGTAATTTGTTGCAGAGAGATAGAGAAAGTCATGTGAATGGAGCACATCAGGTTTTTTTTTTTATTATTTGACTCTTTAATTTACCTTTACACACTTTAATCTATCTTTACCACACCTTGTTCATCACTCTTTGTTTTTTTTTTAAATCTCTTGAGCTACATTCTTGTCACATAAACATACTTATTGAATTATTATTAATTAATAAGTTGCACTCTTAACTTCACTTTGAGTCATTAACTGAAGATGCTGGCAATGGCTGGCGAAAATATGTTTCTAGGTAAGAAACCTTAAAGTAGTTACAGTGTAACTCATTAATTAATAATTATTGATTTACGCTTCACTGTGAAAATCCAACACTTATTGAGGTTATCTTAAAATGTCTCCTAATAGTTTTTCTGACATTTGTTTCTTAAGTAATAGAAAATGTTTTGCTGTTTTAGATGATCAAAACAAGAACTTCTCGAGTGAATGAGCTGGTAGATTACGTAAAGTAAGTAACTTATGTAGTGGAATTACAGTATATAATTTTAATTTGTGGTAATATCGGGCAATTTACAATTGTTTTAATCTCTTCACTTTTGTTCAATGAAGCTCCTAGTGTTGTTTTTTCATCCAAGTTATAGAAATGCATATAAGTATAGCGTATGATGGGAACCATATCACTTGTGAAAGAACAGGAGGGTACTTAATATATAGATTAGTTATATTCTTATTAAATAACTCAGAAGTTTGAGACAAGTGAAGTTTTAATCAATGTGATGTTGAAAATGAGTCGGAATAGTAACACTCACCTCACTTATATGCATTATGTCCAAAACATATGTTTCAAGGGCAATTGCCCTCTTCTTCAGTTGAAGTCCGACTGATGGCTGGTATTTGTGCTCTGTGGTCTATTACGGTGGAGCCATCTGGTGTTCTCAGTAGAAGTTCAAAATCATGTGGCGGTATTTCAAAATTCATCAGTTGGTCTTTTTGTTGTGTAATGAGAATATTCTCCCAAACTGTAAGTTCTGCCGGGTTGTTTACAGGTTTTAGCAATTTTATGTCATTTTGTATTTCATGATGTGATGTCCAAAAATGGTATGCTACTGCCGATTTATCTGTTTGTTTCTGTTTGATATGTCTGAAATGTTCCTTTAGCCTTGTTTCCAGTTTTCTTTTTGTTTGGCCAATGTAACATGATTTGCAGTCCTTGCAATCAATTCTGTAGATGCCTGATCTCTGGTTTGTAGGTATGGGGTCTTTAATGTCTGTTTTCAATGCATTTTTTATGTTGAATTGGTTACTTGAAGCTAAACTTATATTGTATTTCTTGAAAATTTTTTTGAATTTCCTATCTGCTGTTGGGTGATAGGTGAATTTTTTATATATAACTTTCGGTTTTTGTATGGACAAAGTGGTGATTTGTTTTAAGGTTAATTTCTCCTTATGTTTTTTAATTTTTTGGTCAATGATGTCTGGGTTAAAACCATTGGCTGAGGCTATATGTCTTAGTTGGAGGTATTCTGTGTTGTACTCTTCTGGGTCAAGTGGGATGCTGAGGAGTCTGTGTACTGAACTGTTGAAGACTGCCTGTTTATGAGGTTCTGGGTTGAAACTATTCTGTTTTATGTAATTGTCTGTATGTGTGGTCTTCCTGTAGATGCCATAAGTGATCTTTTGTTCTTTCCGTGTTAGTTTTAGGTCCAGGTATGGTAGCATTTGGTCTTTTTCTGTTTCCATTGTGAATTGTATGTACCTGTCCTGTAGGTTTAGTAATTTTAGAGAGTCTTCTGCTAATTTTTTGGGGACCACCGCAAAAACATCATCAACATATCTAAACCATTTTTTGAATATATTCGGAAAACTGGAGGTTATATGTACTTCAAGTCGTCCCATGTACAGATTTGCTAAAAAGGGCGAAAGTGGGTTACCCATCGCTAAGCCTGATGATTGTCTGTAAAATCTACCATTGAATTGGAAATAATTCTGGTTGATGCAAAGTTCTGTTAAAGTATGGAAGTCTTCTATTTCTTTCTGGTTTAAGCCTATGCCCCTGAGCCATGCTTTGAAGGTTTCAAGTAACTTGTCGACTGGGATGCTGGTGAATAATGATTTCACATCAAACGAAACCAACAACTCATTGTTTGAAACTTTGTACTCTTCTAGATGTTTTATTAGTTCTATGGAGTTTTTAATGGAAAGGTGGTTGTGTTCACCTTTCCATTAAAAACTCCATAGAACTAATAAAACATCTAGAAGAGTACAAAGTTTCAAACAATGAGTTGTTGGTTTCGTTTGATGTGAAATCATTATTCACCAGCATCCCAGTCGACAAGTTACTTGAAACCTTCAAAGCATGGCTCAGGGGCATAGGCTTAAACCAGAAAGAAATAGAAGACTTCCATACTTTAACAGAACTTTGCATCAACCAGAATTATTTCCAATTCAATGGTAGATTTTACAGACAATCATCAGGCTTAGCGATGGGTAACCCACTTTCGCCCTTTTTAGCAAATCTGTACATGGGACGACTTGAAGTACATATAACCTCCAGTTTTCCGAATATATTCAAAAAATGGTTTAGATATGTTGATGATGTTTTTGCGGTGGTCCCCAAAAAATTAGCAGAAGACTCTCTAAAATTACTAAACCTACAGGACAGGTACATACAATTCACAATGGAAACAGAAAAAGACCAAATGCTACCATACCTGGACCTAAAACTAACACGGAAAGAACAAAAGATCACTTATGGCATCTACAGGAAGACCACACATACAGACAATTACATAAAACAGAATAGTTTCAACCCAGAACCTCATAAACAGGCAGTCTTCAACAGTTCAGTACACAGACTCCTCAGCATCCCACTTGACCCAGAAGAGTACAACACAGAATACCTCCAACTAAGACATATAGCCTCAGCCAATGGTTTTAACCCAGACATCATTGACCAAAAAATTAAAAAACATAAGGAGAAATTAACCTTAAAACAAATCACCACTTTGTCCATACAAAAACCGAAAGTTATATATAAAAAATTCACCTATCACCCAACAGCAGATAGGAAATTCAAAAAAATTTTCAAGAAATACAATATAAGTTTAGCTTCAAGTAACCAATTCAACATAAAAAATGCATTGAAAACAGACATTAAAGACCCCATACCTACAAACCAGAGATCAGGCATCTACAGAATTGATTGCAAGGACTGCAAATCATGTTACATTGGCCAAACAAAAAGAAAACTGGAAACAAGGCTAAAGGAACATTTCAGACATATCAAACAGAAACAAACAGATAAATCGGCAGTAGCATACCATTTTTGGACATCACATCATGAAATACAAAATGACATAAAATTGCTAAAACCTGTAAACAACCCGGCAGAACTTACAGTTTGGGAGAATATTCTCATTACACAACAAAAAGACCAACTGATGAATTTTGAAATACCGCCACATGATTTTGAACTTCTACTAAGAACACCAGATGGCTCCACCGTAATAGACCACAGAGCACAAATACCAGCCATCAGTCGGACTTCAACTGAAGAAGAGGGCAATTGCCCTTGAAACATATGTTTTGGACATAATACATATAAGTGAGGTGAGTGTTACTATTCCGACTCATTTTCAACATCACATTAGTTATATTCTTGTTTAGAAGTCTAGATCTTGCACTTCGCTCTCCCAAACAATTTTGTTAGTGCACACTACGATCAGCCTTACCAATATTATAAACCGCTTCTATTTTCTTCTATTATAAACTTAATTTAAAATAAAGATGCCTTATGTTTTGCTCTTATTTATACAATGAATAAATAAAATTGCTTATTTTACTCTATTTTGTTAAATTGCCATAATTGCACATTTTGAGTTTGTTTTCAGTGAATGTTTATTTAAGGTGTTTTAATATTTTTATATGGTGTTTGAAAGGTCATTGCTCTTAGTTTGGTTTTACTTCAAGGGCACATAAGTAACTGTAAAACATTTTATTTTGTTATTTTATTAATAATTGAAAAGTATCTTTTTGATATTGTTTGCATTCACTAAACTTTAAAAATGTACTGCAAATACAAAGAAATGTCTTTAGAATTTAATGTCATTAGTCAAAGTGAATATAATTTCATTCATGGTTCTTTGGAAATACAACTCTCCTTCTTCTGAGCTACCCTCCAGTTCTCATCTTCAGGGAAGTGAAAAATCCTTTTGTTCCGAAACTTGTTTCTACACATTTAAAAAAGAGTAGTCATAAACTTTTTAATACACCATTTGAGATCTTCTAATTTAAAGAATGACATATACCTCATCTGTAAGGGGTGTATGCATACAGTGTGTCCAGAAATTGGTGTACTAACTCTCCATTATTCTTTCCATGGAAAAACCAAACATAGATTGTTTATGGCATATGTGTACTTAGTTTGCAAATTGTAGAACATTTAACAATCATAACATTTATCACATGAGAAAATTGTGTTATGAACTGTTAGGCTGATGTTCATAACACCTGTTGGTGCTGGCCATTTGCCTAGTTAAAGATCAACTTTCTGTCACCCTCTCTCTTAAGCCTACTTTCACTATTTAATCTTAAGCTTTAAATTGGTCTTAAGCTACAGAGTTTTATAGTAAGCAGTTTAAGCAATATAGTGAGTGTAACCATGGCTTGGATTAAATCATACTAAACTGTGCTTTAAGCTAAGGAGCCAGCATGTAATGTAGGAAGAGGTTATTTATGATGAAGAAATGTTAATAACAGAAGACTATCTGGAATATTTAGAATGTGTATCATTCTCATGCTGAGAATAATTGTAATTTATTAGCAGCCTATAGACTCTTTTCGAGTATCGGGCATTGTCAGTTTACAATAAACAAAATTAGCATTAAATAAACTTAGTCTACATAAATTATAAAAATACATTAATATATACAGGATGTTTGGTTTAACAAAGTGTTAATATAGTCTACAAATGTCACAATGATGCTACCAGAAATTATCAGTGTTACAAATAAACATAGAACTGCTGGTAAACAAAGCAATTTTCAATTTTACTTCATACCTTTATTGTATAGTTACACTCATTGCGCTGCACCTGTAACATATTTGGTTCTTTGTAATTCAATAAAAAAGGCTTTTATCAAAAGAAATGCTTCTCTGGGCACTGAGCTTATATGCTAATTGCAACTGAACATTTTTCCAGCATCTTAAAATCTACAGCATTCAAAGGTTTCAAAACCAAAGGTATAACTGGGAAGGGGTTTGGGGGTTGGAACCCCCTTTGGTAAAAAGATAAAGAAAGAAAGTAATAATAAAATCCTAATTTTAATTCCAATTGCTGTACCTTAATCTGTGAATATAAAATCAATGCTTTTAAACATTTTGACTCAGGATTAATTCATATTTATCATATAAATTTATACAAATTGTGTAAAACTGGATCTCTATATATAAAACCCTTCTGGCTATGTCACTAGTCAAAACTGTTTCACACCATTTTAATCCACTCTTTGCATTTTAATTTTCTTACTTTGGTTTTCTTACTTCATAATAGTTTGTTCAATTACTTACACTTTATTATATGCTTAAGCTGCTTTATGATTTCTAGGAGAATGCTGACTTCTTGAGAAGTAAAGTTAGCAGTATTTTTGACTCCAATTTTGTTGGTTATTTTAACTGTACATTGATGGATAACCTGCAGAAATTTTATTTTTGGAACAGTGTTGTCTTAAATAATGGGAACTCACTCTATGCACATTTGCATTACCAACTCTACTGTTCCATGGAGTTGTTGCTGGAACTGAATATCTGGGAAAAGATTTTTAGACTGAATTAAAAAAAAAAGAAAACTAGTGAATTTGAAATTCCTGTAAGACAACCCACCATACAATTTCATCAGTCGACCTCTCCCCAGATACACCTTTGGTTTTGAAAGCTTTGGATGCTGTAGTTTTTAAGATGCTGGAAAAATTTCAGTTGCAATTAGCATTTCTTTTAATACAAGGCAGTGACATGGCTAGGTATATGGGCTAGCGAAGTTAAATGTTTAAAAAATAAAGGAGAAAGAGTGCAAGTGAAAGAAAAAGAGAGTGAATGCTTTAATTCAAACAATTAAGCTATTCAAAGCATGTTGCAAATGTGAGTTTTTTGCATTCTGCACAATATCCATAAAACCAAGGAATCAATCTTCAATAGTTTCCAAGATCCTACATTGCAGAAAATAATTTTGACAGTAGTGACTTCCCCTAATATCACAGAAACAAAATATGTTTCCAAAAACTCTTTTCTAATTTTATTGGTTGTGACTATGCTGTGTGGAAATTAAGTCATTTTGTATATCAGGTGAGGTGGCACAAAATGAAATGAGCTTTTCCAGGTGGTCTTTGAGACACTTACATCATATTTAGTTATTCAATGAAATTTCCTGTTTTAGATGATTCAGCTCAATGTGGCCATAAATGCAGACCCTTGAAATGTAGACAGCTTGAATGAAATATGCCAATGTTGCTAAGTTTTCTATCTTGCCTTCATTTTATGGTATTGTTTATTGCTGATGATGTGAGGATGCATGTTTAAGTTTACGCTTCCCCAGACTCTCACATCTATGTTGGGAAGTGCTGTATATTTTAATAGAAATAACACGTAAACCTCAAAGCTTTCATTTATTATGCTCAAGCAATTTTATGTTCTATGCTAATGTTTACCTCTGGAGGCTAAATGTCTTCTGATGTCATTTCTTCCAAGCCTACTGCTGACTTATTTGATCTCTGTTATTGGCAGGTAGGACATCATTTATTTTCTGGTACAATGTGATGTCCTTTTCTTTTAGAGCGTTAGCTTCTCCTAAACCACTGTTAACATTACAGCACTTTTCTTTGGTTGAGCACAAATCTTTGTGGATACTAAGATCTTTTTGGAGTTATGCTGACTCACACTTATTTGCACTCACCTTCACTTTATATAGTTGAAAAGATATATAACTACATTAAAGTCAGCTATTTAAATTGGAGGTGAGTGTAAATAAGTGTGACTCAGCACAACTCCATGATGATGATTTCTTCACTGTTAATAGTGTTTCTGTTTATTTTTTTTATAACACCTGCTTTTACTACTATGGCACCGCAGGCGATGATACTGATGATGCATGGAATAAAGATGAAGCACCAGTGGAATGTGATGGTGGGGGAAACTGGAGAACTTGGAGAAAAACCACTCCTGCGCCGCTTTGTCCACCACAAATCTCACATGCAGTCGCTTGGGATCGAACCCAGACCATCTAGGTGAGAGGCGAGTGACTTAACTACTCAGCCATGGTTCAGTTGCTTCTATTTTTAATATTTAACTAAGATCTTTATTCATTACTAAATGATTTATATCTCCCTCAAAGGTTTCAGAATCAGTACAGTAGTCTATTTCTGTCTTTGTAAATTACATAATGGGATTCATTGAAAATAAAAGATCCACTAATAAATAAGTTTTGTAGAATTCTAATTTATGCATAACTTTGTGATGCAAACACTTTCAGACATGATTTTTACGTTTCATTGATTAATAAAACCAACATATTAAGTGCTTAATCATACATAATTATCTGATTTAAGGTCAGTTAAGCAACTTTAGAATGAATTAATTTCTCTATTGCTAGTACATTTCCTGAAATCAATTGGGGCAATTACATTGTATACAGTGGAAATACCTATTTCCATTTGTTTCTATAACTTCTTTATTAAAGGTATACTTTGGTTATCGGTGTGTTACTTAGGCTAATATACAATTAATTATTCCCTAGAAGTCTATGTCCTTTTGATTTTTGAAATTAGGTTGTGATCACTAGTTACTGGCAACAAATAATTGCAGAATAAAAATCTTTAGATGCTTTCCATAACAACGCACATTTAACATTGGTATTTTGGCTTCAGAAATGTGTTAATTTGCTAAATTTTGTTACTATAAAGCATAGAAATACTGTAATACTTTAGAGTATAAAACTTTCTTGAACTCTCACTCTCACTTAATATTCAACAATCTAATGTTAATGATCCAGTATGCCATGGGAATATATTTAAAAATGTAATTATTGGAAAATTAGAAATAATAAATTATAGGCAATTATTTCAATTACAAATTTATTTATGAAAAGTACTATTATATGATTCTAGATTTAGCATTGCTGGTTCTACATCTCAAATCTTCAGTATCCCTCAGTTCTTCAAGATAACTTTTATTCTTGTTGTAGATCTGTACTTGATCCACCTGTGGAGAAAAATTCATCACATTCTGGAATGCAGTAATTGATGTAAAAAATTTGCATATTTAAGCCATAAAAAATAAACTTTTAAAAACCTAAATGTTTTATTATAAATTTAAGGTGAACTAAGATGCCTTTAAAAATAAATTTAAAAATCTGATTTCTTACCAACATTATAAAAACAAGAAACACTTTTTTTGCATATTAAGTCAAAAGTTAAAAGTGATTTTGGTGCTCTCTACACATCATCATATTTGCTTAAAATTTACATATTTTGCAGGGTTCTAAAACAGAATTGAGAAGATCGGATCTATTTTTTGAAGACAACATTAAATTGTTCATACATAATTGATGCCAAAATACGAAGAAGCTTAGAGAAGGCAGTTGCCATGCCTTGGTTGAAGTGACAGAGAGTGAATGACACACTTATGTATCTGAAATTTTACAGCACACCATACTAAATAATTATAGTAATTTGGTCAGCTTCACATCTCTGAGTCAGCCAACTCCCTTTCTTAGCTTGAAAACTTAGAAAATAACACATATCAAACTTTTTCTTTAATTTGTCTATGGAATAGGATCTTGGAAAGTTAATGCACTAATTTATGGACACCTGTATGTAAGGCATTAAACATACTTGCATTTTGTTTTGACAGTTTATCTGATATGATACAGGGTGTTTCTATAACCATGTCACAAACTTTAAGCGATGTTGCAGAATGGTAATGGATCCATTTGAGATAAGGAATCCCAGTCTGGAAATGTGTCCATTGCAAGTTAATACAATTAACTATATTTTGTAAAGTAAGAACTGAAGCTTTCCTGACGACATATTAATTCTAAATGTTCTCGGTCTTCTAGCCAAGAAGCTAGAATTTGCACATCTTCAAAATGTTGGAGTGAATCCATGAACTTAACCTGGCTAGAAGCCCAAGAACATTCAGAGCTCTTGTTTGTATTTCATAGGTTACTCCACTGATTCAACAGTGACGTGAATGCTAAAATGTGGTTGGTCTTGATGTATGAGTGCGTGTACGGTAGATTGTGTTTACATGTTGCAGCATTCATTTGGTCAACCTACTTGGTGAAATGGAGAAAGACGTACACAGTTGGAATTGGCAGATAAGGTATTTGTTTACGGACAAGAAATGGTAATGGTCAGGAAGTAGAACGATTGTATTGGGTTAAATACTCATGAAGGGAATTTTCAGCTCATATAGTGTTTGCAAGACCATTCTACAACTGCAGGAAATGGACAATTGACATTGCAAGTTCATAAGCAAGGAGCAAGACATACAGTATGAACACCTGACAAGGAGGAGCTGGATTGTGTGGCTGAGGAACCTACCAGAACTCAAATACTCTCATATAAAATGAGTGTCACCCTACCATCCACAGAAAGTTCATACTTTGCATCCTGTGGACTTAGAACTGCACGTCATATTCAGCCAATAGTTATTACATCGCAGTGAGGTTGAGCCTCATTTTCAAGCAAATTTGCTTTTCACCAATGAGTCTTGTTTCATAGGGGTTGGAACACCAAATAACTGAAATAGTTTGTATGGATGAATGAGAATCCTTATGTAACAGTTGAAAGATGCCATTGCAGTGAACATATGACTAGACAGAATTAATGATTACACCATAGTCCATATTATCTTCTTCCAACTCAACACCAGAGGGAAGGCAGCCATACATCAAGGATCCTCAGGTTGAATCTGACAGTCGAAAGCAGTAGACAATGATGCAACACGCATGCAAAACTAGTTCTGCATAAGTAAGTTTTTGTGAAGCACATCTGTGTATACTCGATTCCAATATTAAAATTTAAAACTTCTTCCAACTTGCTTAATTGGTGCAGTTTACACTGTGTTTCCGAGAGATGTACTCCATGCATTTCAGAGAATGCTCCACTTATCTGTCAACACTTATGGTTCCAAGATGATGGGCTGCCTCCTCACTTCATAGTGTACCTGACCATGTAACCTTCCCAGCAAAGTGCATAGGAAGAGGAGGTCCTGTTTCTTGGCCAGCTTATTGACTAGATCTATCCACACACAAATTTTACTTGTGGGGACATGTGAAATCTCTGGTGTATGAGACAGCTCTAGAGACTGCAGAGGATGTCACTGCAAGAATCTAAACTGCCTGTGATACTTGCATGACTCCAGAGGTCTTTGATTGGGACCTATTGCAACGTTATCAAATGCTGAGAGACGTCATCTTGAACATCTCTTATAAAACATACTGATTTCTCAACACTAAAGTATATGATTGTTATTCCACATTAATAAATAAACCCAAAATTAATTTGATGCATTAACTTGTAATGGGAAGTTTCCAGACAAGGTTTTAAGAGTCAAATTGATCTATCCTAAATAATCCCTGAAGGTTTGTAACAATGTCACAGAAACATGCTGTATACCTTACCATAATCTTCCAGACTACAATAGAAGGGCTCTTTGAAGTGTTGTTTGACATCAAACTAAACTCTTTTTCAGGCATTGCAACACTTAACATTTGACAATTTATCTAATTTAAGATTGTTAATTCTTAAGAAGTTGTTCTTTTTCATGCTATGTATATGTGCAGCATGTACTTAGCTAGAAGTGGCTGATATGCGCAGCATGGTACATCTTTGTGCTTAGTCTAGAGGGTGATGCTTGGAATAGCAGCTCTAGCAGTTGCAAGTATTGTACAGTATTTCACGCTTAAAGCATTATAGGTACAAATATGGCATTACCCCTCTTTCACATATATATTTTATCATTTGCTCCATTGTAATGTAAGTGGATTTGTAATGTAAGAAAATAATGCATGATCTTGTAGAGAATTTGCCACTCTTATCAGAGGTTACATAATTAAAACAGCTTTCAATTAAGGGGAGTCGAAATGGGATTTTCATATTGTTTTTCCATTTTCGTGTTTTAATTGCATATGAATATTTGGTATCTCCCACTCATTTTGGTATAACTTTTATAGAGGTATGCTAATCATAAATAGTTTTAAAAGTATTGTTGAAAATAATCCTGAATAGTAGTTTTTACTTTCTCTACACATGCTATGTACATAGTGTATAGAGAAAGTATTGTAATGCACCCAAAAATTTGATACCGAGATTTCAGCAGAAATACATGTTTTGGACCCCCTTAATCCAAAAAAAAGCATTTTTATAAAAATGTCCTTCTGTGTGTCTGTCTGTATGTGTATGTGGGCAGCATAGCTCAAAAACAGAGAGACTGTTAAATGCCAAACTTGGTATTTAAAGTTGGTAATCTTCCAAGGATGCGACACAAAGATTTTCAAGAAAATCCCCCCACCCAAAACTACCCTTTACTTGGAAAAATTTTCAAAATTTTTATTTTCACAAAAATTGCTCTTAAGGATTTTAGTTAAAATACCATATGTTTAAGATATTTTCATCACAAATAAAATGTATAGCTTGAATTTTTTGGGAATGCTTCTCAAGTCCTGTTCATTCAGGATGACTTGCGTAACTCGTAACTCATAAGAGATAGACAACATCTTACTTCTCAAAAAATATAGATCTTGTTGCAATAGATAATTTATGTTATATAAATTTTGTTGTGAAATTAACAATTTCCGAGATATTTCTTTATACGTTCCAATGCTTTTCTCAAATGGGAAGTTGTGATGCATTTTTTCCTTACTCCTGGCCATTTAAAGAAAACTGAATTCTAATGTCATCACATGGCAACCAGCTCTTAAAGATTTGGCTATTGCTTTAGCCTAGAGTATTCCCTTAATTTCCATGCACCTACAAGGAAATAAGTAATATTTATCTTGATTAGCATGAAGTAGACAAAAGGTTACTTTTGCAAGAATATTTTATCGCAGAATAGGTAGAGAAAGCCATGTGAATGGAGCACATCCCATTTTTATAGGTAATGTTGGGCTTATTTGGTTCTGATATTCCCTACACCTAACTTCTTTTACTTTTAATTTTCAATATCAAAATCAATGATTTTGAAGGAAAAATTATTGCAGTGTTTTTCTTGGTATTAAACATAATAAAGTTTTATAAATTAATAATCTTCATATTCATTTTCTCAACATTGATAACTGAGCAACATTTTAAATAAAAATATTTAACATAAAGAAAAGTTATTAATTGAGAACTATTCCATAAGAAGGCAAGTTAAAATGATTTGGTGACACAAGCATTTTATTAGAAAACTAACAATATGCACTCTTATTTCCAACAGAACTATTCTTTATAAATATCTGATGTTTCCATTCACATGACTTTCTCTACATCTGTGTTACAAATTATGTTCAAAAGCTTATTCTTCTATCTACTTCAAACTAATAGAGGTAAACATTAGCAGAAATGGACATATTACTTGCTTTCTGGTAAGTAGAAGGGAAATATGGGAGTACATTAGGCTAAAAGGATAATCAAATCTTTTTAAAGCTGGTTGCTATGGAATTAAAATTTGTTTCTTTGTCAGGTCAGGAGTTAAGTTCCTGTATGAGAACAGTTAAGTGTTTTAAAACTGAAATCAATAACAGGGAATATCTTGGAAATGGTTAACTCCATTAAAAAGTGTATAGGACATAAATTGTGTGTTTTAACGAGATCTGCATTTTTGGTTTAGTAAGTTTTTGAAAATTTTTTATTGTTTATCACTAATAAAAAAGCCATCCAGAATGAAGAGATCTTCAGAGGCTATTCCCAGATAATTCAAAATATATATTTTGTCATGAAAATATCTTTAATATACAGTATTATAATCAAAATTGTTAGAACCATTTTTGAGAAAATCAAAATTTTCTAAACTTTTTCTATGCAAAGGGTAGTTGAGGGTAGTTCAAGCCGCTTCATTGTTTACACACATACACACAGCAGAACACACGCAGACAGACAATTTTCTAAAAGTTTTTTTTTTTTTTTTGATTCAAGGGTTCTCAAAAGATGTATTTCTGGTGAAATATTGGTATCAAATTTTTTGGACAGAATGCAATACTTCCTCTATACACTATGCACATAATATATGTAGAGAAAGAGATAAAAGAGTTCAGCATTTCAGCATAGAAATATATAATTCCCTTCCAGATTCAGTTAACAGTACGGAAAAGTATATATTCAAATCTAAATTGAAGACTTGTTTTGCAGGAACATTGCTTTTACTCAATTGACGAGTATTTAAATTTTATAAATATCCAGCTGTGCATTTTGTAAATGTTATATTTATTATACTGTAATTATGTTCTAATTTGCATATTCTTATCATTCTTATGTAAATTAATTAATTAGCACATAATTTTCAAAATTAATATGTTGTATATATTATTATTAAATATGTCCATTCTTTTAACATATCCTGTATCAATGTGCATTGTACTGCATGAATAAAAAGGATGAATAAGATGAGTTTAATTACAAAAAATGTCTGTGCACAAAAAATGCAGCTGGCAGAAACATTGTGACTATGTACTGTATATGGAGGTCCAAAGAGAAAAATGAAAGATATAGATAACATAACATTTTTAAAGAAACAAAAATCTGTTAATTGAAACAATTCAGCATTTATTACGAAAATAATTTGAGTCAATTATGGACACTAGAGTTCTATTACTTGTTTTTTCCCCCTGGATAATTTTAAAGATGTTCATCTCCTTGTCAGCGGATGTTTGACTGACTACAGAAGAGGAAGTTCCTGTCGTAATTTCATCCATGCTGCCATCTGGTTTCCTTGGGGGTAATCTTAAGATGTCGTCTACCTGTGGTTCAAAATTCATAACTGTGTGTTCATTTTTGGTACATTTTTCCAAGTTCATGAACCAAATACATGTGATGATTCACCAATCAATAGATTGTACACTATATGTTTATGAAATATGGTTTAGTACTCTAGCTTAAAATTTGGTGGAAGCACCTGCATTTGTTTATTACATGACCTAACTGAATTGTGTGAAAGGTGCAGTTTATCTCCATTGAATAGGAAGCCTAAATGACATCTTTGAAAAGCAGGACATAGCAAGGAATATTATAGAGAAGTGATTCCAAACCAGAATTGCAATAATGTTTGATTAGTTACAGAGTTAGAGGTTATACCAAAAACTCAAATGGGATAATAATTAATTTGATGCATAGCACCCAGTAATTGTGGTTAAATGTGAAGAAAACACCATTAATTTGATGTTAGTATGTTTAACTTATGACCTTGAAATTTGAATAGAGGCACCCAGACCAACACAGTCAATTCAGTACTGCTTGATTATTCTGAAGGCTAAAAATAATTGTCTTCATGTGCCAGCATTTAAGATAGAAGAAAAAAATGTGTATTCCAATTTAACTTTTTGTTTTTAGAAGTAATTTATATGTATATTTGGCTTGTCCTGAATGATGTGATTGATAGCCTGCTGCTCTTAATACACTGCTTATAAATGTTTATGTAGAATTGGACCATCCTGCTGCTTTTGTCCTTATTAATGCTAACAATAAGAAAAAGTAGGAACATGTCACACTCAGCTTTCATTATAAAAATTGTTTGAAATGATACCTCTCTGCATCAGTATAAGCCTGGCACCTACCTATTGGACTTGCTATTGAACAATCAATGAATTTCTGCAGCACAATATTGGAAAATGTAGACCGGATACTCTTCTAATGCACAAAATGTATGGAGATTAGTTTCATAAACTTAATATTTAGATTTGGAGAGTGACTGGACCAGTCTATTATTCTGTTACTAAAATATATAATGAGAGGCAGTTGGAATTTCCACTACAACCCCTATTTGTCTAGGTCCTTCCAGGTTATGTTTTTTTTTAAACTTGCATGGAACCATTGTGGTTTACGGGGAAACATGCGAGTCAGTTGAGAAGTTCAATGCTATGCCGGCATGCTTCCATGGTAGTTCAGTGGCAGAGCAACCTGCTAGAGATTGGGAGATCCGTGGTTCAAATCCCGGCTATGGCATTACATTTTTCAGTCTGACTCTACCTATCTAACATGGAACCAGTGTGGTTAAATTTTTCTAATCTATCAATAAATTGTGGAGTTGTTAGGAGCAGTGTTGACAGGGATTTTCTGTGCAAATTCAGTCTCACATGTATTTCTATTCAACCAAAGCTTAAAATAATATAATAAATACTAATACTACACTCTAACGACTAACTTCCTGAAATTGAAACCAATTAAATTTTACCTAGTCCAGCAAAGCAGCATAATTTTACAATGACATGAAATTCAGAATGGTAAAATTAAAATGCAGTAAATGTAACAAACTTATATGTAAAATAAATGATAATTCTGTTCTATAAGAGCCCTTGAAGACCTGGCAGAACTGTTTTCTGACACACTTGTTGAAATTCTTCTTGGTATCAAAGTAACATGTATTAAAGCTAGCACCATCACTTCCTATTCCATGTTTTATGTCTTTAAGCATAAATAAAAAGAGTCACAAAAAGTGGGAACCATCCTGCAGCCATAGGACGCAATTCATGTGAGGGAGTTGACTTTACAATTTGTCTTCCATTACTGAATGTTCACGCCCATTTACAGCTAGATACTGGAGGTCACTTGTGCAATCAAATGTTAAATCCGTAGCAGCTCATGTGAAGGGGGACCATGTTCATGATGAAGCATAGATATACAGATAAGCTGTAGCCATCATAGTACTGTATATGAGTTAGTAAGAGTATGTATTCTTAAGTTATAATGTAATAGAATTTAATGTTTTGTCTATGGAGACAATCAGCCCACAAAGCTCTAAATGCCTTCTTTGCAATAAAGTCATACATTTTTTCAAGCTGACAAGTATGCCCACCATGATAAAGTATACATAGGAATCACAACAGCTTCACATAATATTGTTCCCATTTGCCAACAACATCAGACTGAACTGTAAATACTGTTATTCTCTATAGAGGCATGAACTAAGAACTGCTGAGTGAGATCATCCATCCTACAAGTCAGTCAAGGGGTCCCAATTTATTCTTCAAGATTATGCTAGTATAAGAACTGGGTGAAATATATAGGAAATTAACTAAAATTACATCGGAATAAAGCAGGAATGGAAAGGATAAGTCTTTTGCATTTTAATCAGAGCAACATGTGTCCATATTGGCGAGAGTGTAACCTATAATGGATTTCATGTACAAGTGTTAAAAGTTGTAAGTTAAATGTTCAGAAAAATGTACAAGCCACAAAAAAGCTTCCATTTTGTGCAGAGAGTCATCTCTAAAAGTTGATCCAAGCTCTGATAAGGCATTAAAGGTTTTTAAAAATTAGCTCTAATCTTTATCTTTCATGATTTACATCTTAAATCATAATACAGGTTTCCATGGAAGGTTTTGAGATTATAAATTTTTATTAAATCATAATCAGAGTTTGTGTTATACTTGAATTTAAAGGTATACTCTCAAGAATTTATTACAGTTTAGTACATTTCAATATGTGTGGACTTATACATGACAGAGATATAGGCCCATTCATTTTTGTTGAAAAGGCAATAACTGGTGATGTCTATTGTGACAGAAGATTTTGTTTTGCTCATTTGGATGATATTGAAGTGGAGAAGGGTTTTCTCCACTTTCTGCAAGATGGTGCACTGCCTCACTTTAGTTTGCGTGTATGGGAGGCACTCAATACTCGACTCTGCAACAGGTGGGTTGGCCTCCAAGAAGCCCAGATTTAACTCCCTGTGACTTCTTCTTCTGGGGACAAGTGAAGAACCTTGTGTATTCAGAGAAAATTCAAGATCTAAGCCATCTCAGACAATGGATAATCACTTGCATGGCAGCTGTCGCCCCAGTCATGCAGGCCAGGACCTAGCAAGAGGTAGAATTTTGTTTAGATGTGTGCCTTGCCACTAATAGTGCCCACATTGAAATGTACTGAATTGTAATAAACTCTTGAGATTATTTACCTTTAAAGTCGTGTATGATACAGTAAATGTCCGCCTGGATAGTGTGGTGGTAGCTTGTCTGCCTCACATTCAATAGGTCGTGAGTTCGAATCTCGCTTAGCATGAGTTACCCGGATAAGGTTTTGCTTGGGCTTTCCCTTATCCTGTGAAGATGAATGTCGAGTAACTTTAAGCTCCATGGACCCCGAAATCATTTGAGCATCATTTCATAATTTCATTCATCGTCCGATATGACCAACCAGGTTACAGGACTTTAAGCTACAACAACAAAAAACAGTAAATTCCAATTGTGATTCAATAAAAATATTTAACCTCAAAACCCTGTAGTTCTTTTGTGGAAACCCTGTATTATGTTCTCCTAGAAGTGCAACATACAAATATTCAGCTCTAACATGAGGATAGTAAGTTCCAAACTAACAAAAGAAAGCTGTGTTAAAAGTGGACAGCAAATTTTAATTTTTTTGTTTTTCTGCATTTACAGATCAAATCACCCATATGAAGTGTGTGAGGTTATTTCACTGCCGGTATGTACAACATCTCACATATTTAACATAGCACTTCTACTAACAAAACACATTTAACATTTAAGAATCACACACTTACCAATTGATTTCCAATTAACCATTTTTTAAGGATGAATTTATGAACCTGTAGGTGCTAATATCTAGATGTATCATAAGGTTTAAGTGTTTGAATTCCACCATGCCTCTAATGCTAGAAGAATAATTCATGGCAATGGTTAAGTTTCTGTTATTCTGTGCTGTCAAGTGTTACAAAATGGAATACTTCTAGTATTATAGTAACAGAATTTATATTTTTTGTTAAGCAGCTACAATCGGAAGCCGATATTGGGGGAATCATTTTATGAAGATTAAGATGATTTATTGTTGCATACATTTAGAATGTTTGATCAAAAGCTCTGCAAGTAGTTTAACGATATTTGAATGTATAATAAAGTTTATACAACTATAATACATCCCATAGATAAGTTACAAAATGACAAAAGCATCATCGTGATTAAAGTTGTAGCTCATCATTCACATGTTTAGCTACCAAATAGTAGTCCTTGTCTACTAACAAATTTGTTATTATTTTGTTAATGCATTTTAGGTCTTTAATTGCTCTTATATTGCTGGGAAATTTGCTATAGACTTTTATTCCAGCATTTAGCATATTTTTCTGATCTTTTCTGGCTATCTTTGGTTCTTGTTTTATGATAAGAAATTTTTACAGAATTTCAAAATTTGTATATTTGCGTTTATTAAATTCATATAGATATTGTGATAACAGAGTTAGTATTTTCAGATCTTTGAGAAGATTCTGCGCGATTCTTTAGGTCATTATGCAGATTATTATTTATTTATTTTCACTTTTAAAGATTGTTTTTCAATCAATACCAATACCTTATAGTATCAGCATGTATGTCATTGCCCTCCGTGGTGTAATGGTTACCATGCTAACTTCATATACCCAAGGTCACAGGTTCAAACCCGGTGGAGGACGATGGATTTTTTCAGGTGTAAAAATCCTTAGCATGGCTTCCTTCAGAAAGGAAGCCGTTGGTCCCGTGTCGTCGATTTATGACACATAAAAGAACCTAAAGTCTGGTGAAAGTGGTCCCTGAGCAAAATTAAGCAGTCTTTCACTCCCATTATAGAATGGGATGCTGACAACCTCAGCAGTTAAAGACCATCCATAAATAAAACTCAATTTTTTACAGAAAGAAAGTAACTGAAGTAAAAAAGAATGTTTCTTGTTACTATGGTGGTGGTTTTCACTGTACAGGTCATATTAAAAAAGCATTACTTAATTTCTGTATGTGGTCCCATGTATATGGTCATCTCATTTTAATTGCTTATTTAGAGTTATACCTAACATTTTTTAAGTTTTATACAGCAAAGAGATAGCGGGTATAATGCAACATTTGAACCTCTCATATGAAGGTGTAGGTTTGATCTCATCTAAGGTTTTAATGTGTGTATTCCCTTAATGCTGTGGAGGTAAACGAGTATCTTTTCTGTTGACTTCAGGACTTTAAGAATCTTGAGTTACATTCACCATCTGACATGATGTCCTCAGTGAAAAGATTAGAAACTGAGAAATTCCAATGTAACACATTAGCAAGAATTTCTCTATTCAAGTTCACATATATCCCTTTAGTATGATAGTATTCATAAAAAGCTGGCCTTTTTTTTTACCCACATTTTGTTATTCTCAATACACTTTTGTCTATAAATGCTTTCAGGTTAAGCAAAAAGTGTTAATTAAACCAGGTGAATCACTCAGCCCTTTTTTGTGTGAAGTAGGGGATTTATGCAACCTCCTAGTGGATTGTGTCATAAAACTGTCTGCTCTAATTGCTTTTCAACTTCTTTATATAGGGTGAGTCAGAATAACATCAAATAATTTTAAGTCAAAATTCAGAGGTTATAATTTGAGTATTTTCTTGTTGGGAATGTATGTCCGTAAATATCTGGTTATCATGTGAGAGGGCATTAAATTTTTTTAAACACTGTGTCGGGTTAGAAGAAATTCTGTCAAAAAAGTTGCTGTACATTTTTGTTAAAAGACATTATGAGAGCTTTGAAATGAGTTGCTGGTATCTTGAATCTTAAACAATACAGTAATATAAAAGTCTCTTGTAAATCTTGATTTAATAGTATGAAAATTCATTTGCTCTGAAATAGATCAAACCTGTTAACTGATCTACAATACATGTTATTGTTAACATATACAAATACTACTATTGCTAGTCTAATTTTCTCGAGCATTATACAAATTACTTCAAAAAAGTTAAAGCAGTGTTAAATGATATAAATACATATGTGCTTTTAAAAGACTTCAAACGTAGTGAAAATAAGAACAAAACAAGAGTTGAACAAGTGCATAAAGTTTATAAAAGGTGTTCAAAATGCCGACCTTGGATTTTGGAGCATAGGTGATTGCATTGTAGAAGTTATTGTTGAGCTCTTTCAAAAATACTTGGCATTTCACGAATAGCATTAAATGCTACAAAGATCCTGGCCATTAGCTCCTCTTCATTATTAATTGGCATCTTATGTGCAAGAATCTGAGCATGTCCCCAAAGGAAATAATCCAAAGTGAATCAGATCTGGTGAACATGCTGGCCATGGTATTGGTGCTCCTCTACCATTCCAGCGATTAGGACATCACTGGACTAATGCACAAGTGCCCATCGCCTTGGAACCATATTAACTGGCATATTCCTAAAGGTACACCTTTCAAAAGATCTGGCTAAGTATGTTGTAAAAACTGTAGGTAAATGTGGCCCATCAAACATGGAGGTAGTAAACAGGGTCCCATGAGTGTGTCATTCAGAATACCATCCCAAATGTTCACTGCAAACTGATGTTGACAATTTTAACTCTAATAGCTCTAGGGTTTTCCTTTGCCCAAATGTAACTGTTATGTGTGTTACACATACCATCTCATGTAAAAACTTCTTGTCCATCCACAATATGGTTGTAGGAAATTTTGGTTGATAAGCATTTATGAAGAAACTATTGGACAAACTGTAGTCAGTGTTGAAAATCATCTGGCCCCAGTACTTGAATTCTGGTGAAATGATATGGATGTAATTTCTGTTCACTCGGAATTCTTGGGACCAAAGACTGACTTATATGCATGGCATGCACTATTGCTCTTGTGCTTGTGGTTAGAGAATAATGAACCTGGTCAAAAACCTCCTCTTCTAGAGCCACTGTTCTTACATTTCTTTGGACTCCCAAGCAATGTGCTTGCTTTGGAAAGCTTCCTATTTCTTGTAGCTTTGATGTATGCCAGCAAGGATGCTATGAGAGGCAAATGTCTCCTTGGGTAAAGCTCAGCATAAAGATCTTGTGCCCATTTTCCATTTCCCCAAGCAGCACCATAAACATTCTGCATGTCTGCTAGTTCTGCGTGGAACATGTTTACAATATTTGTAAAAATAAATATCCTTCCAATAAATATGCGAGATCTTATAACCAGAACTACAAAGTACAGTATAATATGTGATGAAATACCTTACCATTAAGTAACATAATGCAGATTTAAGGTTAATGGTGTTATAAACAATGTTAGAAACAGAATACAAGTGAAATTCTAAAGCGCAAAGAAAACAAAACATAAGTGATATTCCAATGCCAAAAAGCGAACAAGGATCTTTGGGACAGCATTTCATCTAACCCGACAGAGCGTTTGAAAAACTTTTATGTCCTCTATCGCGATAATAAGACCTTTAAAGATGCATATTCCCAATCAGAAAATATTCAATTTTAACCCCTGAATCTTCCCTTAAAATTAATTGGTATTATCTGACTCATCCTGCACATTTATATAGACAAAATCTTCAAATCTATGCAAAAGTTATTCAAAGAACATAACTTACTGTGACTTCGAGTTCGTCTGATACTGCTGCCCAGTTTTCTAGCAGTTCAGTAATTTTTATTAGCTACAAACAATCAGAGGTATGCCAATATGCAAAATATTCATACAGATACGTCACACACAAAATATTAAATAATATTTCAATTCTGACACAAGTACAGCAGATATATTAGGTGTTGCATGCATGATTTGTGCCATTTTAGTTGCCTTGTTATGTCTAATAGACATTAATGCCATGTTGAAAGGATGTAACATTCGAGTAAAGTTGCAAGACCACATCCAGATTTATTTATTAAAAATAGTAACATTTAAAGCCCTCGTATTGCAGGTTCAAAGTAACTAAATGGCATAATGACTATTTGTTCAATGTTTCAAAGTAAGTATATGGATTTAAATCTTAACAAAACAAAAAAAAAAAAAAAAAGCAAAAATGCTTGACTCCCCCCCCCTCTCTCCCCTTCTTTCTTTCATGCTTAGGGCTTGGGTTTTTATTTTTTTATTTTTTTTTTTGCATTATGTTTTCTATGAAAGTTACAAGTAACATATAATGCAAAGATAATTCATGCTTTTTGGAAGCATTTATGTTATATTTGTAGTATTCTCCAAGCTTGAGAAAGAACTTACATTAAATGAACAAAAGCAATTCTCGCTCGTCCCGTAACTCAGTCAGTAGAGGACCTGCCAGCTGTGCAATGTGTCTCTGGTTCAATTCCTGACTGGGCACTAGGAACTTAAAGATTATTCCCTATGTTCCACAGAATCTGGAGGTATGAATGAGAATGTGAACATCTGTGGCATACAAAAACCCAAAGAAATAAAATCCAATGAGAATTGTACATAATTAAAACAATTAACAAAAGGCAATATGTTCCAAAGGTAAAAGGCTGTCAATATGACCATTGCAGTTAAAAGCAAGGTAAAGTGGAACAATTAAAAAAGTATTTCTGTGGCACCACATACAGAACATTACATAATAATTGTGTGATCAGAATTAATATTGATTTTTATCTCTTCAGTTGTGTGTGATATAATTTAAAATGAAAAACATAAAAAAGACACCTTTTGGATTCCACATTCTTTGTTTTCCAAAAGATAATTTGTTCAACCACATAGAACCAGAATTGATAGAACTCAAAAAATAGAGCACCTTTGTACTATGCTCCTTTCAGAGTTACAGCAGAGTATTCCTGTTAAAGCTTTCTGCAGCTTTTTTGCATTTGCGCTACATGTTAATAATACTGTCTGTGCAGAGCAATAAAATAGCATGTACAAGAAATAGCTGGAAACAGTATTTTTCGGCAAAAGGTATTATTTCTCAAATGAGACTATACTCTGGGATTGCGTAAAAACCTATGAATAGCTAGTTTACCTCATTCATAACATATAAAAATAACATTCAAATGTTTGATTCAAAGCATGAAAGTGTAAATTCAGATATAAGTAACTAGCTCTTATAAAGAGAAAAGGAAAATTTTCAAACTTTCCATTGTATAATGCAGTCACAGAAAATTTCATAACTGCCAATACTTTGGAAGAAGTTACCTGACACAGATTGTGTGCACTTTTTCTGCCTACACAATAGGTAGAGAGGATATTGCATATAATCCAAAACTTCAATATTAAGATTTCACTGGAAATAAATGTTATGAGACCCCCTGAATAAATTTTAAAAAGGTATTTTTAGGAAAAGCTCTGTGTGCATTGTGTGTGTGTGTGTGCGCGCGCGCGCGCGCGTGCGGACGGGTGCGTGCGTGCGTGTGCACAATTTTGATTTTTGAAAAATGGTTTTAATTAAAATACCATATATTAAAGATATTTATTTGGAAATAAATATCTTTATGCGGAATTTTTTGGGAAGTCCATTTCATTCTAAATAATTTTTGTACAACCTTGTATTATTAGTAATGTTAAGTGATAAATGAAAATGCACTGCACAAAAATGTATATTATTAAAACACACAATTTATTTCAAGTAACTTTTACGTGGCATAAGCCATTTCCAAGATATCCATAATTTATGGCTCCAATTGTTAAATTCTTGCCATTCTTTTAAAGTCCTGTGGACATTCAGTTGTTTTTCCAATTGCATTGAAATGTATGATATTTTGAGACCAGCATATAGGGTTTCAGATTTCAAACACTTCACTATCACTATTCCTCACATATCCTAATGAAATGTATAATGCAGCCATTCTGCAAAGGTTTATTTCAATTAAAAATAATAGATAGAAAAACTTAAATAAGAATAATCCATATACCCAATAATAAACGATACTGGGTAGAAAAAGTAATGTAAATGTAATGTATCAATTTTTTTATCTGTAAAAATGTTTTGTCTACCTTATATGGTTTCCCAGCTAACAAAATTATATAAAATTCAGTCAGATTGAAGAGAGTTTTAAGACTGTTCTAGATAACTAAAAATAGCATTTTAGTCCAAATCATTTGAGCTATTTTTGAGAAAATCAAAATTAAGAAAAATTGTTTAATGTAAAGGGTTGTTCATGGTGGGGATGTATGAATATCTTTGTGTTGCATCCTTAAAACTGCTGGATTTAAATATGCCATTCATTGGAATTTTTCATTTTATACCTATCCCCCCTCCCTATATACCCTTTTTTTTTTAATCTATTTTGTGTTCAGAGGACTTCAGAACACGTAAATGTAAATGACGTGTTCTTAGCGTCCCATTCTAGATTGGACGTGAAAGACTGCTATTATGCTTGAGGTTCTTTTACGTGCCGTAAATCTACGACAGGACCAAGGCTTTACTTCCCTTCTAAGGAAGCCATGCTAAGGATTTTTACACCCGAAAAAATCCATTGTCCTCTGCCGGGTTTGAACTTGTGACCTTGGGTATATGAAGTTGGCATGATAACCATTACACCACGGAGGGGGACTCAGAACGTGTATGTTTTGTAAAATCTCAACATAAAATTTTTTGGGTGGAATGCATTACTTTCTGTACTTAGTGTCATGTATTCACAGGTAATCAGAAAAAGTAAAAGCAAAAAGAAAAATGCTTTTATGTCTTTAGGAATTAATGTTTTCAGTTTGTTTTTGACTACAGATAAAAGTTATCATTTGCTCTTACTTCAAATCATGCAGCACAATGATGTGTATTTAATTATTTCACATGTTAGAATTTCTGTTCATTCTTTGCAAGGGTTCAAATTCTTCTTATCTGAAAAATTCAGATTGGATGTTCTTAGGAGAGAGGTGGCAAGGATCTGCAGAAAATGCTCTATCTAAGCAAGTGGACTTTTGAGTTTTAATTTAACTCATTAGATCTCACTTTTAATTCTTACCTTTCAATTTTCAGATTTATAGTACTAACATTATTTATGTAGAATTTTGCATCTTATCTGTTTTTCACCAGTTAATTAGGAAACATAGCCAAAGATTTTTAAGGAGTATGTCAGATAATGAGCTCTTGATTCAATCAACAGCATTAAACTGAAAGACAAAGGAACTAAAGAAGTACCAATCTAATGGCGCTTTAATCTGAGTATGATTACTTCGTAAAGATTTGTTACTTAAGTGTTTAACATCATTTTTAACAACTTTGAATATAATACAATAATCATTTACTTAGTACCAATATGAAAAATATGTCTTACAGATCTGTTCATTGCTATAATTCAAAATTTCTTTTAGAAAATCTGAAATGCATAAATAGTTATGTTTTCATGTGATAGAGTTTATCCTAGTTTAACAGCAGCGGGCATGTGAATGTGCAATCTTTTTTTGTTTTTAATTTAGCATGTACAGCAATATAGTTTATAGAAATAGCAATCTTGTGAAAAGAGTGATTGTTTGAGTTTTTATTAAGCAAGTAAAAGAAGTAATCCTTGACATTTTAATATGAAGCCTTCATTTCAATGGATGACCATATTATGGGAAATTGCTTGCACTGCACTGCACTGTTTGTAATTGGTTCCCTGCCCCTCCACACTTTCCCTCCTCTGCATGTGTCTGCTAATCATTTAATGCAAATTCTTTGTACATAGTTTGCTAAAACTTCACACTTGACAGCAGTTAAGTTGGTACACTTGCAAAAAAAAAAAAACAGATATAAAGCTTTACCTGTTAAACATCCTGAGCCAATCACAAGGCAACATTCTCAGTAATCAGTCATGAAGCAAGAGCAGAACTGGAAGCGTCTCTATTGACAGATTTGGCTTTTCCAACTGCCTACTTCAGTTTGAGATCTCTATCATGTGCATTGAGTTGTTCTTGGCAAACTACATAATATTGGTTAAGTACTTTTGATAATGTTGTAGGTCTATTTTTATATATGTATATATATATATATATATATATATATATATATATATATATATTTAATTGTAATTATTTATATAAAATTTGAAGTGCATGAAGGTATGCCGTACAATAATTTGACAATAACCATAGTAATTGTTAAAAGAGGACCACAAAATTCTTTGAACAGGAGGAGTACATGAGAGTTTGTGAACTAACCCTCTATCTTTGCTGGTAAAATTGTATGACGAACTACAGCAGCTCATGCACTAAGCATGAGAACTTTTATCAGCTAGGTGTAGAGAAGCAAGACAAATTCTTGAACCATAGCATATATTTCTGTGAGCTCCAGGGGGAAGAAAAAAATAGGCTCATCTGATAATGGGCAAGTTTGTATTAATTTGTTTTTATATTGCTGAAACTTCATACTTTATTCTACCTGATTGCAATGTTACCTTTTCAATTAACAATATGAGGTGTAGACAAAAAGTTTCCGGAATGATGTCATAAATATTACACTACAGTTTGTTTTGTCTAATCTGCACTGTCACCCTCGAAGTAGTCTCTTTGGGAGTTGATACACTTATCCCAGCGCTTCTGCCACTCTTGGAAACACCTCTGGAAGTCCTCTTCTTTCAACATGTTCAGAGCTTTCTGCAATTCGTGATGGATGACATCAATGTCCTCAAAATGGTGTCCTTGGAGCCGCATTTTAAGTCACAGGAAAATAAAAAAGTCCGATGGTGCCAAATCTGGAGAATAGGTGGGATGGGGAACAGTATTCATCCTATTTTTATCCAAAAATTGGCAAACAGAAAGGACTTTATGCACGGGCACATTGTCATGATGCAGGAACCAGTCACCACTCCTACATTTCTCTGGCCGTTTGCATCACACATTCTCCCTTAATCTTTGCAACACTTGTTTGTAAACCACTTGTTTCACTGTTTGACCCTGTGGCACAAGTTCCTTGTGTACAATGCCTTTAATGTCAAAAAACACAATCATAATTGACTTCACTTTGGATCAAACTTGTCTGGCCTTTTTTAGGTGAGGAGATGAAGGACTCTTCCATTGTGAAGATTGTTGCTTCGTTTCTGGATCGTACCCATAAATCCATGTTTTATCGCCAGTAATAATTTTCTCCATAAACTGTGGGTCATTTTGTAGCTGTTCTTTAAGACCTGTGCAGGCATTCACATGGCTTTCCTTTTGGCCATTTGAAAGCAGGTAGGGCATGAACTTGGCGGCAATTCTTCTGATGTCCAATTGTCTTTCAAAATGCTTTGAACATTTCCAAAGGAGAGTCCTAATGAGTCAGAAAGCTCTCTTATTGTAATGTGCCTGTCATTTAAGACCATTTCCCTCATCTGATTGATATTTTCATCAGTTTTGCTGGAACAGGGTTGCCCCAAACAATCTGCATCTTTAACAGATGTCACACCACTTTTAAATTTCGAACACCACTCAAATGCTTGAGTTTTGCCCATAACTTCCTCCCCATAAGCTTTCTTAACATGTCATAAGCTTCTGTTGCAGTTTTACTGAGTTAAAAGCAAAATTTGATGTTCGTTCTTTGTTCTTCATAATGTAACATTTTTGTTATGTGGAAAAATCGCAGCACATGCAAAACACGTGTTCACTTCAGAGCATCTACCTTACTGCATGGTCACAGGAAGTCACGTGACCTCTCATTTTTTTAGTGGGAAGGAATGTTGCATATGCAGTCTGGGTAAGAATTAAAGAAATCTCAGTGTCAGCATTGTTGTGAAGCCATTCCGGAAACTTTTTGATCACACCTTGTAATACAAAACTGGTTATTTTGTTATCTACATCCCTCTATCTGTTTATATGTGGCTTGAAATACAATAGAAAGTTACATAATCAGCTGTTGTTTAGCTGGCAACAATGTGATCACAATATAGTCAACATTTTGTGAAGCACACAAACTGGCAATACAAAGTTCGAGCATTGGGGATGGATTCCTTGCCTCGGAGAGAAATAGTTCATAATCATGTAAATAGGGAAACAGGATCTTTGTTGAAAAGCAACCATAATTACATTAATGTATTCTTACAGAGGAAAAACTTGATTAAATTAGAGAAAAAAGCAAAGTCCAAAAAAAAATATCCATGAAGGCTTGCACAAGAATCAGGATTTTCCAAACCTTGTTGTAGAATACCGCTAAATTTTTAAGTTTCTATAAATAACTATAGTTCAGGAATTACAACCACACATATGTGAATAAGGTTAATTTCTGCTTTTGATTATTGATTGACCAGCATTTAACTTTTTTACGGACAAAGCATGGTTTTATGTACATGACCAAGAAGAATTAATGAGTGTTATGCAAATTTTCTGAAAAGCTGTGAGAAATGTGTGGCACCTCAAAGGATGTAATTTCCAACCTCTTCTATGATGAGATATTTGTATTTGATTATTGTGTTATTGTATGAGAAGTTTATGAGCTTGAATACCGGTGCTAAGAATATCTGATTCCACCAGCAAACAGTGTGCTTCCTGATGCTAAGAAGATGGCATACGTCCAAATGAAAGTTCTGTATAAGTTATTCACTAACTGTGAGTTAAAATTAAATTGGTGATAAGTGACAAATGTAGCTCATTTATAACGTACCAGACATATTTTGACAACTTCCCTTCTCATTTTCAAACAAGAATTTGGACAATATGAAATTCAAATGGATTCTTTCTTATAAGTATGAGCATATATACAGGATCTTCAGCTAGCTTCCCCACTCCCCTCACTCACGACAGGCTTTTCAATTCTTCAGTTACCACATAGTCATTAGTGTTAAGAGTCAATTTCATTGTGAAGATGGGAAGGCATTTTCTTTACAATAATGTACATTTATATGTAAATGTTATTTTAAACACCAATTGACTCGTCATGTATATGAAGAATTCCTCCTGAAGTTTCCCGCACAATTGCCTCCTTCCAGAACTTCAGATACAATCTTGTGACTAAATTTGAAAATACTGGTTCACTGAAGACAAGAAACACATGCAGGAAAAATGAAGTTGATAGCAGAAGAAAAGTAGATGAAATTGGCAAAATTCAAAAGTTTGCCACAAAAATCACTTGCCCATTGGAAGAACTTAAGGAAAACATATAAACTGAAATACAAAATATTACAGTGACTGAACTAAATCGTGGTAATCTAAATGTGCTTATTGAGTACAATGCTTGTTTAACTGTGGAAAGATCACATTTCCAGCATTTACTATGAGGTAAGAGTGAATTTTGTTATATTTTATATACAAGCTTACAAGAATACAGATTTAAGAAGCAAAGACATAATGCTGGCATATTGTGCTACTCATATGCAAAACCTTGTGCAAGTAATCAGATCTTATACCAAAGACTCGTAATATACCAGAAAAATGTGGGAATGAAGTGCTTCAGATCCTTATGTATTCAGTATAAAACTACCTCTACATTAAAGTAATATTTCTCTAAATATTTCGTAAATGTTTATATACTAAATGTAATAAATGAAAATTAATAAAACACATATTAATATACTAGTTCTATTTCTGTATGGCCAACATTTAACTAAAAAAATCTGATATGTTCCATTCACATGATTTTCTCTGCATCTCTAAAAATTGTTAAAAAACTTATTTTTCTATCTACATCATGCTAATTGAGATGAACATTAGCAGAAATTGTTGTTATTACTTGGTTCTTTGTAAGTAGAAGGGAAACAATCTAACGTGTTCCATTCACATGATGTCCTCTAGCTGTTCGGTATACAAACCTTTTATTCAAAACATGAGTATGTTATTTACATCAGACTAATCAAGATAAACATAAGTAGAGTTAGTCTTATTACTAGCTCCTTGTAAGTAGAAGGGAAATAAGAAAATGCATAGGCTAAAGCAATAATCTTGCCCTTTAAAAGCCAGTTGCTGTGTGAAACAATTGAAATTCCAAAAAAAAATAAGAACTAAAGCTTTCCTGGCGACGTGTTAATTCAAAATCTTCTCGGGCTTCTAGCCAGGTAAAAACTTGGCTTGACACCAACGTTTCGAAGAAGTACATCTTCCTCGTCTTCAGGGTGAACCCCTGAAGACGAGGAAGATGTACTTCTTCGAAACGTTGGTGTCAAGCCAAGTTTTTACCTGGCTAGAAGCCCGAGAAGATTTTGAATTAATTGAAATTCCATTCTTTTTTCTTACCAGAAGTAAACAGGAAAGAAACAAGAAGAAAGTTGTCTTCCCATTCGAGAAAATATTTTAAGTGCCTTAAACTTGATACCAATAATCCAAAATATCTCAAATAGTTAACTCTACAAACAAAATTGTATATAACATTATGTGTTTTAATAAGATCTACATTTTTTGTGAAGTAAATTTTTGTCTATCTTTTATGGTTTGCCAGTTATACAGAAGTCATCCAGGATGAAGAGGTCTTCAGAGGCTATTCCCAGAAATTCAAGATATGCATATCATTTGTCATAAAAATATCATAAACATAAAGTATTTTAATCAAAATTGTTAAAGCCATTTTTGAGAAAATCAAAATTTTCAAAAAGTGTTCCATGTAAAGGGTAGTTGGGAGTGGGGGAATTTTTCTTGAAAATCTTTGTGTTGCATCCTTGGAAGATACTCAAATTAAATACAAGTTTGGTATTTAACCGACTTTTCATTTTTGAGCTATGTTGCCCCCTCCCTCACACACACATATACACTCGCACATAGACATATTTCTAAAAATGCTTTTTCTGGAATCTGGGAGTCTCAAAACATGTATTTCCAGTGAAATGTTGGTATCAAATTTTTGGGTGCAATACAATACCTTCTCTATACACTATGTATATAGTACATATAGAGAAAGTAAAAAGAATTAATTTGTTGTTTGTGTGTGAGAGAATGTTATCACTTTCTAGACTGTAATTTGAAGTAGGTTTTATTTTCCTTTTATTATTGTTATTAATATTATTATTATTATTATTATTATTATTATTATTATTATTATTATTATTATTATTACAACAGAATGATCAAACTTCAAAGCATACATATTTTACTGTGGCATATTTTACAATTATGCGTCTTTTAACACATATATGCACAAAGAAAACTTTACTTTTCTGCACTGAGAGCACCTAAAATTATAATACATGAATCATTTTAAATTCTAATAATAAAACTTGTTATTTTTATTCTCCAGATTGAGAATGGAAATCCTTCATACTTGGACTGGATCAGCGACTCTGTTCCCGGGAAATGAAGTGATATCGTTATGTGCTAAGAAATAAGCTGTGTAACAAGGCTTCTGTTGCATGTGAGTGAATGAAGAGCCAATCATAGGTTGAGAAACATCTGCATCGACATCAGCTGCCTAAAAGATAAGACTGAAATGCTATATTCTGTGGGTATAACAGTAGCATATTACCCTTTAAGTACTTCTGTTTTTCTTTAATCTGTAATAAATGTGCTGTGATTTGCTGAAGAACACCCAAAAAGTCAAATATAAATGAAAGTGAAATTGCATTACGGGTATAATCTTTTACCAATTGATGTTTTAATTCCTCCCTGGATGGATCAAAAGCAAAACTTAAAGGATTAAAAAAAATACTTTAATTTTGCTTATAATTAGTGCACAACTTGGAAACAGTTGTAATACATTTTAACAAGTTGGAATGAAATATACAAAACATATGATGTGCAGAGTCATAAGATTTTCTCGTCAGTTATAACTTATTTTCATATCGTAGCAGAGGTGATTAAGACACAGACTTGTGCATGGAAGCTCCATGTTCAATTCTTGCTAGGACCACCCTCCTAGACTAACATTTTTCCAGCTTTTCCCTCAGTCTTTAAAGTGTCAAATGCCAAGGAAGTACCCTAAACTTAAGCCTGAAAAGTTTCCTTCCCTAATTTCCTTTCCCAATTATCATTTTAATTTCATGTGTCATCAGTAGAGGCAATTTTATGCACTATAAACTCTCAAAAATGTGCATATATTCATGCACTAGCAAACTGTGAAACATGCATAATCAGGGGAAAATTCTGTGTGTTCCTTTCTCTAGTTGTTCTGCAAACAAATTATTCTTAAAAAAATGTTGTATCTGCTTCATGTTAATTGAGATAAATACAGCTGAAATGGTCTTGTTACTAAGTTCCTTGTAAGTATGGGAAAAAAGGGAATACACTAGCCTAAAGCGATAGTCAAATCTTTTAAAAGCTGTTCTATGCGATGACATTCAAATTTGATTCTCTCTGCATGGCCTGAAGTAAAAGAAAAAGAAAAATGAATAGCAACTTCCTGTTTGAGAAAAGTATAAATATTTTAAAATTGAAACCAATACAATGAATAACCCGTAAATGGTTATTTCTGCAGAAAATGTATCTGATTTAAATTGTGTGTTTTAGAGATGTACACCTTTCGTTTAGTAGGATTGTGTAATCTTAAGGTTTACCAGTTAAAATTTGAATGGCATTTTAATCAAGATCATTTTTGAGAAAGTAAACCATTTTGAAAAATGTTCTATTTAAAGGGTAGTTTTTGGGTGGGAAGATTCATGTTAGATCATATCATAAACTTAAATATCAAATTTGGTACTTGAGTGACTTTTTGTTTTTGAGTTGTGCTGTTCACAGAAATATGGATATTTTCTAAAAATATTTTTTTTGGATTCAAGGGAGCTCAAAAATGAATTTCCAGTGAAATCTCTGCATTACATTTTTGGGTAGAATGCAGAACCTTCTCTACCTAATCTGTGCATTGTACACACACATATTCTAGAGAAAATATAAATACATTAAAATATGCACTTTCATTTTTGTGACAAATGTGAAACAAATGTAACTTTGCAGTCAGCTTTTAAATTGTAGTACATTTTATCTGGAGTTATAATGCAACTAACGATTACCAAGATATGATTAAAATGGACATTGTTTAATTAATTATTTTGAAGTTTTTTAATGCTTTACTCACATCACAGAAAATGCGGCCTGGCCAAATTCTAGTGGGTAGTACAAGATATGTATTCTACAATATATGTATTTCTTAGTGCTTCAGTAACCGTAAACAATTAAAATTAAACAAAATCATAGGAAATAGCAGTGCTTACCTTGTTATTGCAATAATCTCAAAATATGACATTCCCGTTAATCTATCACAATCTGTTCCTTTAATCCGTTGTACAAAGAATGCACTTTTAAAAACTTTAATTGGAGGCATATTAGAGGCAATTTTGAAACACTATAAAAATAAACAAACCAGTAATTGGACAGATAGTCAAGCTGAAAAATTCAAAGCCATAGTTGGTATCTGAACCATGAATCTCCTAGTCTCTAATCGGTTGCTCTAACCACTGACCTACTATGGCTACATGCTAAAACACCACTAAATTCCTCAACTGATACAGTTTCCAAGTAAACCACAAGGTAATCTCAAATTATTTTGAGATGATATACTCTACTCAATTTTTTTTTTAAATATTTAAACTGTGTTGTAGTGAACTCTAGTATTATAGATTTCAAGACTGTAACATACTTCTGCAGATTTTCTTCGTAAAGAGGGCATGAGTCTGGAAACATTTGAAATTATTAATGAAAGATTCAAATTTTAATATATCTAAATTGTTGTTTATGGAAGTATTAATACTGGATAGTTCATAGCCTCCCTAAAAGAATTCAAAGGATGGGTCTGAAGGTTAATCATTGCAACTAAGCAACCGAACCTTCTATATTTCTGCACTGCTATTCTCAGAATAACTGACTTAAAATCAATTTGTGACATGCAATCTGTGGAATGCCTTCAGTCAAGTGTTGTAGAAGTGAACTTCTGTCCAGTTTTTTTAGCCCATATTCCTTATGCTAAATTAAAAGACTTAGAAACTTATATCCCATGTGCCATTGTGCTACAGTGTTACGTACTATTGAAGCATGGATTTAAACTGCATATAATTATCTCCTAAAAGGCCAAAACAGGTAAATCAACATAGAAAAATTACAAACATTTGGAACCAGAAAGTAATGAGATAAATAACTGTTGTGACTAGTGCCAAATGCATATGTCTATGCCTTGTCAACCCATATTTGCCACACACACATGTGAGCGGCTTGTTGTGTGCTATTACCTAGATCCGGGACAGGATGCCTCCAATACTGGTGTCCCTGGCATTAGTGTCCACAATAAAGTCATGACCAGGTTGTGGAATTCCTGAAATAGGCACACTGCAGAGTGCTGAATTAAGCATCTGGAATGCACTCTCACCACTCCTGACCACATTTAGAAGGCTGGTGCTCATCTGTCAGACAAGTGAGGGGTTTCATTTTTCTATTTACGGAAGTTTGTGAACAGTGTTGTTATATTCATTTACTTGATTAATTACACTAAACAACATTTACTTTGGATTTTTTGCTAGAACTTGTTTCAAAGGTCTATTATCGGTGAGAAATTTCCTTGTGATTGACACTTGTGGGGTGTGTCATCTGCTGGCAGGGGCACGTCAGGTTGCTGACCAATCATAGTGTAAGAATACATAACCGCCAGAGACGTGACGTCATCGGCGTTGCAACACATACATGGTTCAGTGGAAATTTATGCGCACGTTCTCATGCATGACTGATCAATTGTTTACAATCTGATTGATTGCATTCTGTGAAAAATTTGGTTGTGCTACACATAGTGATCGTAAAGATTTACATATATAATCGTTACTAGGTACCTTTTATATTGCAGACATTGCTCTCATCCTAGAAATATCATGAGTGACATTGTATTTTGAAAATGTCTTACATTTGTGATAAGTAAGTTGAGGTTACTTTAGCCGAAATAAAAAAAACTTTTCCGTATAGTGAAGTACAGGACCCAATATGGAAAGGAATAGATGAGGTAATTGGTGAGAAATGGGGAAAAATAGTTCAGCATACGAGAGGTATGCATGGAGAGAACAAGGCATTTTAGAGGAAGCAGTGGAATGTTTGTCGCTGCAGATGGTCAGGGAGTAAATATGGCAACAGTGCACCGAGGTGGCCACGTGTCAGCGGAATGTCAATCACAAGGTAATTTCTCACCGATAATAGTTTCCTTCATTTTCAACCAGACATTGACTAATTCCTTGCGGCAAACCTGGCGATGTTGTAAGTGCTGTCTCCTCTGGTGGTGGTTCAATGAACTTGCTAAACACATCCTTCTGTGGAATCTCAAATTTGAAAACCCTGTTTCTATTTTTTACAATGAAGATGTGTTCCCATCTGACCAGCTCTTATTTTCCTGTTCATGTGTCTTAGAAGTTTCAAGTTCTGAATTTATATTGTGGTGTTATGTCCAAAAGTGGGTGGCAATTGCTGATTTCTCCAATTGTTTTTTATTTATGTTTCTGAAGTGTTCTTCGGACCTTCCATGGACATTTGACAAGTTTCAAAAAATAGAACATTCAGCTAGCACCAATAAACCATCACAGCATAAAAAATCTGATGAGGATTTGGAATAATTTCTCATGTAATTTCCCATGAAAGAGGAAAAAAAGAAGCATTTGGAAATTATGGAATAATCTGAGCTATATCAGCTATTGGTTTCCTAGGTTTTGTAGTATGAGCTGTTACATTCAGATGACTTTCTCTATATCTCTGCAACAAATGATTTTTAAAAAGCTTATGCTTCTATTTACTTCCTGCTAATTGAGAAAAAATTAGCAGAAATAGACCTATTACTTGCTTCCTTGTAAGTAGAAGCGAAATAAGGAAGTACCATAAGTTAAAGTGATAGTCAAAGGCTGGTTGCTATGTGACTGAAGTTCCTTTGTTTGTATGGACACGAGTTCACAAAGTCCTGTATGAGAAAAGTATGTTTTTTATAGCTGAAACCAAAAACAAGGAATATCTCAAAAACAATCACCTCCACGAAAAACATGTATATAACATAAATTGTGTGTTTTAAAGTGCTCTACATTTGTTGTGTGGTAAGTTTTTGTCCATCTCTTACGGTTTAGCAGTATGCAAAATTCCAAAAAATGACCCAGAATAAAGTAGTCTTCAGAGGCTATACCCAGAAAATTCAAAATATACATTTTATTTGTCAGGTAAATATCTTTAATATATGATATTTTAATCAAAATCATTAAAGCCATTTTTTAGAAAATAAAAATTTTCGAAAAAAGTTCTATGTAAAGGGTAGTTTTGGGTGGGGGGATTTTTCTCAAAATCTTAGTGTCGCATCACTGGGAGATACTAAACCTAAATACCAAGTTTGGTATTTTACCAACTTTTCGTTTTCGAGTTATCGTGTTCACAGGCACACTGACACACACACACACACACACACACACACACACACACACACACACACACACACACACACACACACACACACACACACACACACACACACACATTGACCTTTGTCTGAAAATATTTTTTTTTGCATACAGGGGACCCTAAAACATGTATTCCAGTGAAATCTCAGTATCAAATTATTTGGTGGAATGCAATACCTTTTCTATACACTGTGTACATAGTACGTATAGAGAAAGTAAAAATGAATTAGGCTCAAATATCAAGGACGTCATCCCAGCAAAGAAAATATCGGGCATACTCAAAATGGAATGCTGGGATTGTAATCAGATTTATATTGGAAAAACAAAAAGAAATCTAGAAACAAGATCCAAAGAACACTTCAGAAACATAAATCAAAAACAATTGGAAAAATCAGCAGTTGTCATCCACTTTTGGACAAAACACCACAATATAAATTCAGAACCAAAACTTCTAAGACACATAACAGGAAAACAAGAGCTGGTCACATGGGAACACATCTTCATTGTAAAAAATAGAAACAGGGTTTTCAATTTCGATGTTCCACAGAAGGATGTGTTTAGCAAGTTTATTGAACCACCATCAGAGAAGACAGCACTTACAACAATGAAAGTAAACTATGAAAATGAAATAAACTAGTCCTTCGAAACATGTTCCGGCAAAACGCCCAAGTAAATGTTGTTTAGTGTAATTAATCGACTTATCAAATAAATAAATATAAATGGGGTTTCATGTTGGAGAAACCTCTGATAACCAGTGGTAGTAGTTACATAAGCCCAGGAAACTTTGCAGCTGACATTTGTATTGGCAAGACCAATCTCTCGCTGCCCAAGCCATGGCCAATTCAAATGATGAGACTTTGTGACCAAAGTAGTTCACCTCCTTGCAGGAGAGTTGGCAATTATTTGCATTCAGCCTCGGTTAGCTACCTGCTGTATCTTGGTCAGGTTCTTGAGATGATCTTCGAAGTTGCCAACAATGATGATGCTATCCAAATATCGCAGGTAGGTGTTGTAGGTCAACCCTTACATTACAGATTTCATGAGGTGTTGGAAGGTGGTTGGTGCATTACAGAGGCCAAAGGGCATAACTGTAAAGTTACACCTGTTGAGAATGCTGTCTTTATTCCTGGGATTTAAAGACATTTGCTAGTGTCTGATTTCAAATCCAAAGTTGAGAAACACTGGACATTGGGTGTTGTTAATCCATTGTAAAGGGAAACAGTACTTTCTGGTGAGAGCCAGAAGCTCGTTCTCCACGTAGAAGCATATTTGCCATTCTTCTTTTTCATTAAGACTACAGAGAAGTACCAATGGCTGTTGGACTCTTCAGTGATTCCCCTAGATCTCAATCTCAAATAGGCTCAAATCTCAAGGACGTCATCCCAGCAAAGAAAAAATCAGGCATAAACAAAATGGAATGCAATGATTGTAATCAGATTTATATAGGGAAAACAAAAATAAATTTATAAATATGATCCAAAGAACACTTCAATCATAAATCATAAACAATTGGAAACATCAGCAGTTGCCACCCACTTTTGGACAAAAAAATCACAATATAAATTCAGAACTAAAACTTCTTAAACACATAACAGGAAAACAGCTGGCCACATGGGAACACATCTTAAAAATAGAAACTGAGTTTTCAATTTTGACATTTTGCAGAAAGATTTTTTTAGCAAGTTCATTGAATTACCAGAGGAGACAGCACTGACATCACTAGTTCACCACAAGGAATTAGTCAATATCCAATTGAAAGTGAAGGAAAACTAGTCCTTCAAAACATGTTCCAGCAAAAATCCCAAGTAAGTGTTTTTAGTGTAATTAATGTTGTCAAATTAAATGAAAAATCTTGGTGTTACTTCTTGAAATACATTGAAAATTTTGGTATTAACTGACTTTTTGTTTTTGAGTATGCTAGTCACAGACAGATACGCACATATGGACCTTTTCTAAATGTTATTTTGTTTTGATTCAAGTGAAATTGCAGCATGATCCAGCTACATGTAAGTGTTACACAAAGTTAATACAAAATAAACTATTCATTATGCAGTAGAATGATTCATTTCTCATGGGTGCATGACATCAAACAAGAGAAACAATATATTCTAGTAGTGTTTAAATGTTTATACAAATAATTTGTGAAAATAAATAGTGTTGGTTGGTATCTAATGTTGAGCAGTTGACAGTGAAGCTATTCGCTCTCTTGCATTCCATTATTTTTATGTCATATCATATTGACTAAAGGTTGGGCAGCGCAGTAGATGGTTTCCATCCATATCTTCTTTAAGTGTACAGAAAGGATACAGATATAGGATATACCAATCCTGAACAAATGTTAAATGAGACAGTCATGGCCTGTTAGGTGTCTAAAAGTTGCTACAGAGGATTTTCTTGGTAATGTAGTGATTCTGGTCGTGTTATTACATAAATTTTCCCATGGTTTTCCTTTTGTTTGTAATACATTATCTTCTTTAATTTTGTTAGTATATGTTGATATAATGATTCTTTTGATACATATATCAAATAAATAGTGTGGTCAGTAACTTTTCTCTAGATACTATAATTTGCATTTCTGCACATAATATAAACCTATCAATGTACTTACACTCTGGATTATCAAGATTTTCACTAATCTGGATAATCAGTTCTAGATAATCCAAATAAATAAGGCTAAATAAAGTAAATTTAAACAATAAAAGGAAGTAAAACCTTGCAGTATAGCAAACTAATACATTGTAACAATGGTAATTTTAATAGTAAGCATTTGATTAATAATTAATTTAAAGCAAAAGAAGGGAAAAATACAATGGTGCAAAAACTAAATTTATATTATTTACATACTGATCTATGTTTAAATCTGTACAGTTAAGAAACTTTGTCAGTCAGAAAAATAACGCTGATATTTATTTATACATTGCATTTTAACTCTCGGTGACGTAAATGTTCTAATTACCATATAAGATTCTATTTAAGTTCAAGGATGTCATTAATCTAGGTGAATGTATTAAAAGTTTAGTATTTATTTACTAAATCATACAATTTGCTGATGTTTGCATACTTGAGAATCCTCTTGGGTGGTGCTCACTATCTTCAGTGGTTGGGAACTCCTGCTCTACAGGTTATAACATAGGTATGTATTTACCACATTTTAATGTCCTTGCCCCCATGTCCAAAAATTGAAAGTTGACGTTTATGAGTTAACTGCTCTCCTTTCTAAGACAGCCTCTATTTTACAGTCAGAAATGTGATGTTTGTGTACTGTAGAGCTATTTGTCTCTCACTTTTGGGTTTGAATGGGGTAAATACAGATGAGGCAGCTAAAAGCAACTAGTGTTGCTTTGTAAATGTTGAAAACATAATAGGTTATTCATTTTTTTAAAATATATTTTGAATTTAAGTTTGATTGTGTTTTCTGAGAATTTATATTTTTAATCTAGGTGCATCTTGTTCCAAACCTATTCAAGCTAAAATAATTACACTTTCAGAATTCTTTTCAAACCAACCTTTGCAATACTATGCAGTTTTTCTTAACCATGTAAAACTTGCAAACATTTTATTGGGAAATATTTTTTTTGAGCAGTGAAGATTTTTATGGCCATATAAATCTTAATATGAAGGTGGGCTGATAAGTCTCTCTCTTGTTTTAAAAAAGTAATTCAGGCCAAAGTGGTTTTCATAGGTTATTCGCAAAATATGCATTTTATCTTAAACTTATATCATTTAAATAAATGTCATTAGTCATTTTTGGCAAAATCAAAATTAATAAAACTTGTCTCTGCAGGGAGCAGTTTGGGGTGGCAGATTTTCTTGAAAATTTTCGAGCCAAGACCTTAATTTTAAATTTGAATATAAGATTGCTATTGAATTGACCTTTTGTTTTTTAATTAAGCTGTTCATAGGCACATGAATATACACATGCATGCATATGAGGATCAGCTGATAAGTCTCCTAGGCCTCACACAAATATGGCGCCACTAGGCCAGTTAGACGGTAGCATTGTATTGTTTAACTCTAGACTAGCTTGTATCCATAGTTACAGGTCAATAGCTTGTTTAGTTTTCGAATGACAGCTTTTTAAATAAGGCAACTTTAGAGTTTTCACAAAAATGGAGAATTTGGAAAAATGAGCAGTGATTAAATACTTTCATTTGAAAGGCTTAACACCTAAAGAAATCAAGGAGGAAATGGACAGTACATTGAAAGACTCTGCCCCTTCATATTCAATGGTTAAAAGGTGGGTTTCAGAGTTTAAAATGGGACGTATGAGCACTAGTGATGAGCCTCGCTCTGGATGCCCTGTAGAAGTTACAATTCCAGAGATCATTAAAAAGAACTCATCGTTTAGTACTGGAAGACTGCAGATTAAAGTTGTTTGAGATAGCAGAGTCTATAAACACATCAAAAGAACATGCAGGTAATATCTTAAGTAATGTTTTGGGATTTCATAAGGTCTGTGCAAGATGAGTGCTGCATTTGTTGACACCTGATTAAAAATTGCAAAGAAAAACTGTTTCTGTTAAGAATGTGGAGCTCTACTCTAAAAATCCCAGTGAATTTTTGAGACGGCTTATTACCATGGATGAAACTTGGATACATCACTACACTCCAGAAAGTAAATCAGTCAAAGCAGTGGATTGCGCCAAGTGAACCAACTCCAAAAAAGGCAAAGTCAATTTTATAAGCTAACAAGGTTATGGCAAGTGTTTTCTGGGATGCACAGGAAATTATTTTTATTGATTACTTGTAAAAGGGTAAAGGTATCACTGGTGACTAATATGCAAGCTTACTACAACATTTGAGTGATGAGGTGAAAAAAAAAAAAAGACCTCATTTGGCAAAAAGAAAAAATCTTGTTTCATCACGACAATGCTCCGGCCCATCATTCGTTCAATCATTGCAATGGGAAAAATGTGCGCATTAAAGTTGGAATTGCTTGAACATCCACCTGTTCCCAAACCTCAAAAAATTTCTTGGAGGACGAAGATTTCACAGCAATGAGGAGGTCATTGATGTGGTAAACCGCTATTTTGAGGACCTTGATAAATCACACTACAGATATGGTTCAATTAAATTAGACACCAATATGGCAAATGTATTAGCCTCTCTGGATATTATTTTGAGAAATAAAGCAAAAAAGCATTTTTTTAAATGCTGTTTTCATTGAGAGGCCCGGGACCCTAGTAAATTAATATTGTATCAACAACGAAGACTTTTCATAATAAAGTGTGCTGAATATACCTCTGTGCTTGGCCTTGCTTTCCAGTTAAAAACACCATATGGACTAAACAGAAATTTTCTTATTTTATATTATATATTCAAGTTATTTAAGGATACAAAGAGTAACGAAAAGTTGTGTAAGTATTTGAATTGTGCCTTATGGAAAGAGCAAACATTTTCAGTGAAAGTATATTGATCATCCAGAGATATCATGGTGACCCTAGTTGTCATGCAGTTGTTATTCACTTTTGACTATAGATATCACTTTATAAGTCAAAGTAATGGTCTTTCATTTAAGTCAAATGGAGGCAATAGGGGAATTAAATAAACAGAATGAAACCAGGAAATTGTATACAGCAGTAGATCGAATGAAGAGAGAGTTTCAGCCAGAGTTAATGAATGTAGACATAAGAATGGGAAATATAGGAGAAGAGAGGAAAGTAATAGAAAAATGGGTAGAATATTTTGGAAAGTTGCTAAATGATACAAATGAAGGGAACAGAGAAGAATTAGAGGCAGAGGGAATGAATGACAATAGATATGGGATAGAAGAAAGGAACATTGACTCACCCACATTAGAGGAAATTGTGGTAAGATTGAAGAACAATAAAGCTCGGAGATGATAACATAATGGCAGAGCTGCTGAAGTATGGTGGGGTGTTCATAAGACAAGCCTATACAGAATAATTACAATGATTTGGGAGAACGAGGAAATGCCAATAAATTGGAGCATTGGAATAATTTGCCCAATTGTTAAGAAAGGGAATAAATTGGAATGTAATAATTATAAAGGTTATATTGAACATAATGTATGAAATATTATCAACAATAATTAATGAGCCTGTAGTGTGGTGGTGGTATGTTTACCTCACATTCAACAGGTCACAAGTTCGAGTTTCGCTTAGGGTGAGTTACTTGAATAAGGTTTCTTTCAGGGTTTTCCTTATTCTGAGAAGACGAATGTCAAGTAATTTTAAGCTCCAAAAAATAAATAAATAAAAGATGGAATTAAGCAAATAAGTCAATAATAAGAGATTGCTAGTGTGGATTTTGACCTAATAAGGAAACTATCGACCAGCTGTTTACCATGAGATAAATCTTGGAAAAGAATTGTGAACACAGGATAGATCTACACATATTGTTCATTGATTTTCAACAGGCATTTGATTGAATTATTAGGATGAAATTGTATGAAACTATGAAGATAATGGGTACCCCAAATAAATTAAGATTGCTATGTGGATGTCATCGCTATTGTAGCTAGATCTAGAAATAAAATAGAAGTGTATGAGAAATTACGGGAAAATGTAGAAAGAATGGGATTGAGAGTTAATGTATAGAAAATAAAATACATGATCATATAAGGGAAAAGGAAACAACAGATTTGGAAATTGGACCTCTTAATTTTGCACAGAGGCTTCTTTCATCAGGCTTGAGGTTCTTCAATGGCATTATTTCCATTCTGCAGGAAGCCATGCTGAGGATTTTTACACCCGAAAAAATTTATCTACCTGCACCTGGTTTGAACCCAAGATCTTGGGTATATGAAGTTTGCATGGTAATCATTACATCATGGAGGGCGGACACTGCCCATTTGGCGAAAAAGAAAGTGATGTTTCACCACAACGCATTAGCATATTCGTCCGGAGTCACCGTCAAATTGCAGTAATTGCTGCCGCACCCCTCCCCTCTTAATAATTGCCCGACCTGGCATCCTGCGATTTCTTCTTGTTTCCAAACATTAATAAATGGCACGCGGGAACAAAATTTAGATAAAATGAGGTTATCATTGAGGCAAAGGCGTAATTTGAAGATATTTATGTTTCCTATTTTTGGATGGGCTAAAAATAGCATGAACATGGGGAGAAGAGTATATCTAAAAGGGGACTATATTGAGGAATAAATAATTTTGTAGGCGGTGCCGTGGCCGAACGGTTAGACTGCTCGCCTTCCGCGGCCCGGATTCGACCCAAGCACCCGCTGTGGGATTTGTGGTGGACGAAGCGGCGTCTGGTCGGGTTTTCTCTCGGTCCTCTGGTTTCCCCCGCCACTCTTTGCACCAATTGCGTCATCGCCTTTTCTATCAACCATTTCGCTTGCATTTCATATGATCCATTTTCTCACGCTCATGCCTGACTACAGGCCGACCACTTTTCTAGGTTATCTATTCTGTAGTTAGATGCCATTGGCTCTCCGACAGGCTTCTGTCCCTTAGACACCCACTTGTAAGTTCTAGGGTGGTGTCAGTCCTAAATATGGGGAGGGTAAGCCGACTACGAAAAGAAGTATAATTTGATTTGAAATAAGTATCGCCGTGATTCCTAACGCCAGTACTTAATTAAACCGTCCTCATAAGCTTACCAAAGCGTGATTGGTAGAATTCTCTTCGGATCTATTGTAATTTAAATAGGTGAACAAACCATTTTACTTTCCCTAGAACATACAAACGTAGCATTCCACTAAAAACTTTGATCTTTAAATTTAACCGGAAATGCATGTTTAAAGGACTCAAAAAAAGAAGAAAAAAAGCGTCGTTCTCTGTGATCTAGGGGCAACATGCTAGCCTCTGCTACCTAGTAGATTTGTCAGACGTATTGCCGTCCCGTATTATCAGTATTAGGGACGGAAACATCCCATATTCCATGCTATGCTTAAAGCTTGCATTCTGAAGTGTACGCATATTCATTCAACACTACGATATTGGTAACTACTGATCTCATTTTAACATTGTACTTTGCGGTATGCAATAACATGTCACGAGATCATATGGTCAAGTGGACCAAGTCATGTTGCATTGTTAACGGAAAAGACGATGTGTATTGTCGCTAGGGTTGCCAACTGTTCGGGTTTTAAATAAAAACTGGCGTCCGGTCAAAATTCCGGTTTTCGGGCCCCCTTAAATTAGGCTAAATTCATAGTTACTATTTTAATTTTTTAAAATTTTTTACAGAAGCCAAATAATGAAAATCAAGTCAGTTAAACCTTTCAATTTGATTATTCTTTAATTTCAGTATTTTGAAGTTGGGAGCATTGTGGATTCTAACGTATTTTAATATAAGTTAGCGAGTTCATTTGTTCGCATGCTTTTTAAAATTAATGGGTTTTTATTGCAAGCACTGGTAATAAAATGAAAAGGCAACATTGTTGCTGGTGTTTTTTTTTTTTTTTTTGCCGCTAGCTATATAACTGCGAAGAACAAATAGACATAAACTGATATTTTCAGGACTTGCCATTTCAAATAAATGAGTGACATTTTTAATAAAGTAAAGCAGATAATTTGCTAAATGTTCAACAAGTGCTAGCAGTGCCACCGTTCAAGGCGTTTGAGGAGTCAATTTGTAGTGTGATGCTAAATATCTGGAGCAATGAAAGAAAAAGACTGAAAGTGGAAATGGCGAAAGCCAAACTATTTGTGAATTTTAATTACTACATAAAATGTGCTAAATTTGTCAAAGAACTTGTTAAAACTGTGAAGTCAGAAAAGAAGTATAACTAGCAAAGAAACTAGAGGCTTGCAGAAATGGCTGGATTGACAGTATCATGTTAAATAAATGCATGCTTCCTGTCGTAGCAGCTATAGTGTAGGTATTGTGTAATGTGTTGTGAATAATAATAATTAATCAAAATGTTTGAGTTGTCCGTTTTTGGCTCCGGTTACTATTATTGTCAACCCTAATAGTAGCGCACAGGTTCTTGAATGCTAACCTTAATCCAGAAATGAGTTAGCGAATCTGTATCTATCCTCCCTCAGGATTCCGGGAACTTGATGCTTATGTAACTTGAAGCAAGTAGGGAGAATCGTCTGGCCCCGAGTACAGTTGAGTGTAACGTATTGTCGTTAGTGTACTTTTACATGTGTCGAGTTAATTTTTACTTTCTCTTCCGCGAACACTGTGTTCGATTCTATCATAAATTGGATACCAAGATTCTTTAAGTCCCCTGAATAAAAAGAGCATGCTCAGGGAAAGTTTCGTGTGTATATGGTTGTGACCAATGCAAGGAAAAGCTCCAAATATGAAGCATAATAGTCCATCAGAATATGCAGATGGCTAATTGTATATTAGTTGTAATTTTCTATTATAAAATAAATATAAAAATGCAATATTGTGTGTTAATATGTATAATTTAGCGAAACTTCACTCAGGGGGTTCCTTTGAATTCTTAATTTAGGGGAAAAAATGCATGTTTAATGTGGCAAATATAGGAATTTTATGCGATACAGTATTTATAGTAATTGTTTTGGCTTTTAAAAGGAGCGTGATCATGCGCGTCATTTTAAAAATCCGGCAAGTCTAGTTCAAACCTCGGAGGGCTAACAAAGTGTATGCCTATGCCATGAATTTTTCTGGGAATAGTCTATGACGCCCTCTATGTTATATCAATTTTTTAACCGGTAAATCATAACAGACGAAACCTTACACCACATAAAGTGTAGATCCCTTTGAAACATACAAATTATTTCAAATAAGTCTTTTGTGGCATCAGTCGTTTCCGAGATAACCTTGTTATTCATTTGAATGGTAAAAGCTTCACTTTTTAAGTATTATTGCTATTCAGTTGTTATCGCGATGTTATGAAACAACTAGGAATTTGTAGGCCAACATATAGCTGACTATGGATTCAATTACTCTATCGGAAACCCATCTCAGTTCAAAACATGTTTTCAGACACCTTGGAGCAGGCTATGCAATATCGCACGGCCTTATTGGGATTTTCCATACAAATGGAATATAGTGTAATGAAAGGCAAAGTAATTGTGTTGGACTGGGCGTAACCGCTCCCTTTATATTGTTAGAGAAAACCGACAACAAACATTAATAATTCACGATACCTCGCTACCCCATTAGCGATGTGTGACGCAATAATCAAAATTCCACCATCTGGTGTATTATTGTCGGAACGGATCGATTGCATGCTTCGATAATGATATTCAAATGTTTTTCTTGTGCCTTCAAACACGCCTCACAAAACATCTGGGAACTTACTTATTCCTTCTATAAGAACCTACGAGGAAAGCATCGGCATAGGTTTCTATGAAGTTTATTCCAATGTAAGGCACCGGAACAAAACTTGTAGCATGCGCATATTCCAGTAATACTTTCAATTAGTTATTAACCACTTCTGTAAACCTGTGGGATTCGATTAAGTTATTTGATGTAAGCGGGATTTCGAAAATTATTTTCTTTCTAAATAATTTAATCAGAAGGAAATAATTTCTTGGCAGCAGAAAGATGCTATTGTTTATAGGTGAAATTTCGAATGAAATTAACAAAGTAGAAAATAAATCCATTTGTAATACATCGTGCCCGTGACACCAAGTTAATGAGCTTTTGGAATTCTGAAATTACTGTTCATACTGCGTTCGGGTATGTCTCAAGCGGAAGTCCTGAGATTTACAACGGAAACTAAAGTATCTACGAAATTTTGGGCTGTGAGAAATATTATGTCAAGTATTTTGGAGTGTAACTGAGAGATATAATAGAATACTCTTTATGTTTTATATCTCCTTGTTCTCTGGTGTTTCTTCTACGCAGTAATATCGCAATCACTATGCAGTAAGAACAGATTTGATCGATCTTGTAACGCTATTCTCGACTCATTTCTTTCCATAATGATTTGCAAATGTTTTATATTTCCAATTTAAAAACAAACTTAACGTCAATCTGAGTAAGTCGGTCTGAATTCCCAGGTGCAATAGATTGTATCTAGGCGAAGAAAACAGGACAGAATAGAGGAAGCATTTAGTTTTAAAACTGCATTTCACAAAAGGACCATAGTTCTATAATCTTGTCAGTTTCAATGTCTTGACTTTTGGATTTATTGGGTCAACTAAACCTGAATTAGAAGAGGAAAGATGCTCCTCTAGCATGATAAACTTGATGTTTTTGCGTATATCGGAGAAACTTTTAAGATACAGTTTGAGACACCTTGACACTTGTGTAAATAAAAATTCCTAAGTTATAAGCCAAACAGGTTATATAAGGTTGAGTTGAAAGAACTACATTCAAATGGCATGTAACTGGAAGTGTCTGGTGGTATTACTTTGGATTCCACTACACTACACAGAAAGCAATCTGGGACCGCATGCCAAGGTTCAAGTTACGGTCTCAATTTTAAGAAGATTTGAATCTGGCTGCCTCTTCCTTTTGTATTCATCTGAGTCTACAGGTGAGTATGAAACTATTGCTACTGTTGTACAGAGATATAGAGCAGGAGTGGACGCACCAATTTTGGAAGTGTTAAGAGGCTACTAGTAGCACTGATTGGTTGGCACGTAAATGTGCCAAAGTCAAGTAACACTTCCGCAACTGATTTTGCCCAGCCTCCTGTAAGTTAAGAGAAAAAAAATTAGTAACATTTCTCCAGCAAGTTATAACTTTGTTATAGATGTTGGAAATTATGGCTTTGTGTCGCCACACACCTTTCTCACTTTTAACATTTCTTTAGTTTAAAAGTTTAATTGCATTCCAAATCAAGCTTTTCAAAATTCCCCCATTCCTGTGTAAGCATTCTTGGAGATTCCCTTGGACTTTGTTTTAACTTCTCTCCGATGTCATTAAGTTTTTCCCCTGTGATTTACTTTTGGCATTTGTATAGACCCATAAATATTGTGTTCACTATTTCTAAAATTTGTAGTAAAATACAGATTTATAAACTTTCTGGAACAGATACTTTTTTTTTTAAATTCCAATATGGATTCTTACCCAAACACAGTATGGCAGCAGTAGCTCTTGATGTAGTTAACCTATTGCTGTAGATAACAAAGAAATTGCAGGTGGATTTTTCATCAAACTATATAAAGCATTTTATACTGTCAACCATGAACTCCTAAAAATTGGCACAGTCAGGAATAAGAGAAATTGCCTTGAACTGATTTAGAAGCTATCTCCTTAAAGCACAATATGCCAGCTTAAACAATTATTCCAGTCCAATATTAACAGTAAAACAAGGAGTTCGACAAGATACAGTGTTAGGTCCAATTTTATTTCTCAGTTTTACATTTGCAGATGACATTTTCGTATTTTATGAAAATAAATCTGAATGTTACAGTAATGAAAGATATGCAAACTGACCTTACAACGCTAAAACATGGTTCTCAAATAATATCTTAATCCTTAATGCCAAAAAAAACTAAATATACGTTAAAATAAGAACTGAAGCTTTCCTGACGACGTGTTAATTCAAAATATTCTTGGGCTTCTAGCCAGGTAAAAACTTGGCTTGACACCAACGTTTCGAAGAAGTGCATCTTCCTCGTCTTCAGGTTGAACTGATGGTTTGAGCTTGCAAAGACTGGTATTTATAAGAGCTGGGATGAAGCTAACATCTGATTGGTTCGCGTGATATTATGGCCTGGTATTTAAGATGACTGAGACATGGGCATTCCATAATGAATTATACTTTTTTTTTCCTCATCATTCTTGGTCTGCTATTTGGGTCGTTATGATAGTTGCAAATCAATAGTACTTTGGTCTGTCCACTGGTGGCAGGATGTTCCATAGAAGTTACAGCAATGCAGCACATTTCTTCAACTGCTGCCATTTCTTAAGTAGACACCGTGGAGTGGGATATTATGGGCAGCACTGAACAATGTAGTTTCTGTGAAAAAGAGTGTGGCCACTGAGATTCACAGGCAATTTCTGGCAGTGTGTGGGGAGTCTGCACTGTCTTGTAAAAGGTTCACAACAAGGTAAATGGATAGAAAAGTGGCTGCACATCAACAGAGAAAGGAACCAGTTCTGTAGAGATGACAACACCAGTCATAATTTCAAGAGTGAAGTGGCTTATTCAGGAGAGCAAGTGCACCACATTCACAGAATTGGAGGTGGCCACAGGCCTTCCCTGAAACACTCTGCACCACATATTGCATGAACACCTGTAGTTGGGGAAGGTCTCTGCCAGGTGAATGCGCACAAAAGCAACAGCACAAGGACATGTGCAGTGACCTCCAATGCAACAACCAGGATCCAGAAGGCTTCATGTCCAAACTCGTGATTGGTGACGATCTCAATCAATGCAGTGGAAGCATAAAGGCAGTTCCATACAGCGCCTCAGTGTGCAAATGCATGGCCACGGTGTTTTGGGACAGAACACAGTTGCAATCATCCTCATTGATTGGATGGAACCAAACACCACCATTAACAGCACGGTGTGTTTGGTGAGTCTTAAGAAGTTGCACTGTGTAATTCAAATGAAACAATTGCGAAAAAGGGTGCAAGGTGTGCTCCTTTAACACAATAATGCTCGTCCCCACATGAGACTGGAAACCATGCCATCACTGAGATACAGTTCCAGGTGCTGCCACAGGCACTGCCTGGCTTGGCTCGTTCTGATTACCACATATTATATATGAAGAGATCTTTGCGTGGACATCATTTCACCGACTTAGAGGAACTGCATACAACTGTCCTGCAATGGGTGTGACAGTTTCCAAAGAAGAGGTTCCTGGAGGGTCTGCAGAAGTTACCACACTGACCTTAGTGGAGTCTATATTGAGAAATTAGATATACCGTAGAGGTTCTTATTGTTTGTAAAAAAAAATAAAGTGTAATTCATTAAGGAATATCCCTTGTATTTGAAAGTTTTACAGAGTTCCCTGACAGCTTAAGTTCTCTTAAAGATGCTCCAGGACTGGTTCAGACTCAATAGATAAGATCATAGTTCTTTTTTTAGCATCCTTGTCTACCCTTTCTTACCTCGGATCCTTTCATGTGCTGTCATCCATACAGTTTTGAGCATATTTTTTACACCTGTTACATTACTGTTACAGAAGTCCCACACCATTCTTCATCTGTCCTATTGAACCATGGCAGTGTTTACAATCAAAGTGTATGTTTGTGCAGCACTAACTCTGAATGGTGATTGCATACTGTGTCTAGTTCCTTATTTCCCCATCCCAGAATTTAGTCCAGTGCTCTCTTCTCTTACAGTTTACTTTTTGTTGTTGTGAAATCATATCCTTTCATATGCAACATCACAGATGTTTATGCTTCAGCAATAGCAGAAGCCGGTGAGTTGATCAAAGTGAGGAAAACTCTGTCAAAGTTGTGGGTCACCTCAGGAATGCAGTCTCTTGACCGCTTCAATCAGACGTCTGTCATAACACACTGTTATTACAACAGACCAGTTAATGTCATCTTGGACAGTGGACTTTTGCTAAAGGTATATAGATTGTGTTGAAGTTTGAGTTTGAAAATCTGCAAATCAACAGTATCCAAACACCTTTCTAAATTACAGGTTCTACCGGGAGCAGTTTGGCTACAGTTCTTCAACAAATCCTCATCTGTAAATTCTGATATAGAAGTGTCGTTTGATAGTGAGTTTTTGGTGGCTAGACCCCACAATTCCAGTGTCTACATCACTGAAGTGTATCAGGCTGCTCCAGGAAGATCAATAAATGAGGTTTACTTTGGGAATTGGACTGCTGCAAATGGCCTCATCAGTGTCATTGGAAGCTTAGTTGCTCGTCGAAAGGATCTTCATGATGTAGTCATCAGAGTGATATCAACAGAGGTATGCACAGAACTATCTGAACTGTCAGTAATGATGAATATCATTTGTTCACCAGTGGTATCTTCCACAGGATCCTCCTGTAACCATTGTGAATGCAGATAATGCAAACATTAGAGGCTTCTTTGGTGATGTATGGGAAATACTGCAGCAGAAAATGAACTTCAGGTAAGAATTGATATTGTTAAATGGTGTCCCTGATATTGAGCAAACTATTTGTATCTATGTCCATGAAAATTCAAACTAATGGCACAGCCTTAAGACTGATTGGGAAACAGTTAGTAAATTTTTTGTTATATCAGTCTATGTCATGGGAAGCTTTAGCTCCAAGGGATCATAACAAACCTACCCCTTCAGTACCTCTTCTTGTATGAAGACATACCACCCCTCCTGAAGCACTTCTCTAGACTTGCCAGATTTTTAGAATGACAATAAGGAACACTCTCCACCTCCTCCCCCCTCCTCATTTGAAAGTCAGAGGCAGCACTGCAAGTGAATATCAACTTGCAAAAATAAGATAAGCCATACCATAATTCAGTGTGACTTGAATTTCACGCTATGCTGGCATGTTGCCTGGTAGCTCAGTGGTAGAGCAACTGGCTAGAGACCAGGAGATTTGTGGTTCAAATCCCAACAATGGTACTGAATTTTTCAGTCTGACTCTACCTATGCAATTCCTGTCCTACACATGTCTTGTGTGGAAAAACAATTAAATCAAGAATACAGACTGCTTCTGTGGTCAAGTGATCAGCAAGCTGATTTTTCACCCAGAGGTACTGGGTTTGATTCCTGGCTGGTGTGGGGAATTTTTCTTTTACCGGAATTATTCCCTAACCCCCCACAGAGTCTGGAGGTATGTAAGATGTTTGTGAGAGTGAATGCGCTTGTGTTTGAAGAAAAGAAAATTATGAAACCCAATGTTCAAGAACCTACAGTTCAGTTGTTTCTTAAGTCAAAGCAATATGACATAGATGTTAAGGGGGTTACATAAATGAAAAAAAAATTGCCTCAGGTCCATGTCTTCCTTCTTTGTGGTCATCCAACAGAATGACTGAACACGTGACCCAGTGACATGACAGTGTTCACAACCAGCTACTACAAAGCTGAAAATAACACTTTCTTTTGTATCTGCCAAGAATAGTAATGAATATTCAGATACAGCCAGTGAAATTGCAATGAATCATCACAGTGTGAAGCAAAATCTTTGTTACAATAGTTTTGATTGTTACATGTAACTCATCTGGCATGTGTTTGTGACAATTCTGCAGAACAAGGAAATTAGCCTGTGGTAAAACCAATGTAGAAGCTTTAGTAGAGACAGGTTTTAGGATCAAAAAGTGTAAGATATTTTTTGTTGTGAAGAATTTTGTGTATTCCGAGATAGTTCAAAGATGTTAAACAGCCTGAAATTTGATCATCTGAAAGGAAATTATTAACATTTTCAGTAATCATTGATATTGATCAAGATGAGTACAATGGCGGCTTGTAGCCAAATTATCTGGAAGGGCACAATTTTAAGATTGAAAAATTAAAACTAAATTGAATGTTACTTATAGATGATCTTTGAACTGCTACAGTTCTAAGCGTCCCTTTCTATTTTGGGCACAAAAGACTGCATGATATTGCTTAGAGGCCTGTTTATCAGGCTAGAGGGTTTTTTTACGTGCCTTAAATCTACGACATGGTATCAACAACTTTACTTCCCTTATGAAGGAAGGGATTTTTACACCTGAAAAAAAATCAGCCGGGTTTGTACCTGCAACCTTGAGAACCTGAACCCCTAGATCACGGATGACGACTGACTAAAATTAGTGTATACTAAAAGCTATCAGGAGAAATGAAATGCTAATATGTGTTTTAGCACTAACCTTTTTGTTTGTAAATGAAGTCCATCCTTCGATCCTTCGCTTGAAAAAATACTTCCATAAATCTTTGATTTAAGTCAGAAATTGTACGTGACATGTTCCGAGAAATTTGAACACGAACCGTCACCTTCACTGTTTACCATATGTCAACATTATCAGAGAGGTGATACTGCTGCAAATTAATGAATAGCGCATCTTAACAGCTGATGCACTTAAGTTTAAGATTCCAGTCTTCAATACTACCTTACACAACTTTATTAGCTTATGTATGTCAATTACAAAGTTCACATTGTTTCTTTTCACAAAGAAGCTCTCTTTTCTCTCAGAAAATTATGGAAACTGCCCTTAAAGTAAATAGAGCGTGATATTAATGTCTTAAGCATTTTCTTTATAAACAATTATATAATTTACCAACCATCGCCTATCTTTTGTAAGAGTGTTTAGAATTTTCCCTCTTAAGACGAGTTTTAACACTGCTGTTTCTTTGAACGCTAGCAACTGATAAATCAGCATATTATTTTGCAGTTAATTTCACCAAATTATTCTCCAGCACATTGGATTATGTTTCATTAACATGTGAAGTGAAATACTTCAAGGCACTGTTTCACCACTTACCAGTTTACTCTTAAGGTGGATATTGTAACTCAGCACTCATTCTCAAAACACTAGCCACTAATCACTTCTCGCAAGTATGGTCCATTGTACTGTTTGTTCAATAACTATTGGTTATTTGGCCTTTTCCTGTTTTCAAGTGAAGCTTCAAATGTATTGTGAATCTATTTCGTAGTAAACTTACGGTAGTTACACAACACACTACTTGTACGCCTTGAGCATTGGCGGGCGAGCATACCTTGTCGTCTGCTTGCTAACAAGTATCAAAATTGTAAATTTTTACCACATAAGCTTCTTTTTGTATATTTCGTTTGGGAGTTTATAGATCAACTTTGTTTTCAAAAGAAGACATTCAAACTTAAGAAACATTTCTTATTAATTACTCTTACATGTGAAGAGATCTTTCATAAATATTTTTGTTAGGGATTTTACTCAAACTTTAATTTTTGGTTTTTGTCGGTTCTTATTTTCTCTTTGCGCATGCGCAGCAAATGACCACCAACACTTTCGTTTCCTAAGAGAACCATCCCCTATCAGTCCCTTGAACCCCGCACCAACAAATTAACTGCATCTGAAAGTATTGAATTCTTCTGTGCATGCGAATAGGATGACCACAAAATCGCTTGTGTCCAAAAAATGCGGCTACTTACTATTTCCGACAGCCATCTTCACTGCAACTGTCCAGTGTGCATAGTAGGTTTAAATTTATACAAAATATGTTATAGATTATAGCATTTTACCTAATAATATATTGAAGAAATTATTGTCTGAAATTGTTGTAGGGAGGGCTAGACATCGTTTGTATGCCAGTTATGATCTTTCATATTGCACAGATTCTAAGTTGTTTACTACTGTTGATTTTGCTTGATGGATTGGTTAGGTTTGCTACTCTGATGTAATCACTAGAATCTACATAAATAAGCAGGGCTGATTGTTAAAATGAAAAAAAATAAAGTTCAGCCCTAAAAAAATCAGCTTGTAGGTACTATATGAATGGTTGATGTTAGTAAAATATAAGCTTGTTTTACAAAAAATCATTCTGCAGTAAAATATGCTGTAGCTATCTTTATATTAATTCTGAGTTCTGATGTTTCAAGGCTGACTATATTTGTTTTATTCAATTGTTTATCATGTGTTGTATGTGATACATGAAGTAACTGTTTATTATCCAGTTGTAAAATGCATAAAAGAAGAGCATATTCGTCAATGCAAGGACAATAAAATTAAGTCTAACTAGAAATTCTATTTACAGAAATGATCCAGTATCAGATTTACATGAGGAATCTATTTTACTGGACCCTCAAGCTGCCAGAACTATATTAAGAGTTTTATTGAGGTGTTTTTAGTTATGAAAAATATAACTTTGTTTTTACTGTAGGGCAGACCTTCCAGCTTGGGTGCTTGTCAAAAGAGCAGAAAATTACTCAGGACTGACAGGGATCTCCTGCAATATGCAATACAGATCAGCTTTGAGGGCAGGCTATTGTTATGGCTCCTCTTGCAGCCGAGCTCCATGGTCTGTGGTTGGGTACATATGAATATTCTGATTCAGCTGGTGTAGAGAACAGTAGTGGATTTGGTGGTGAAATTTATTCTATGCAACACTGATACATTCAAAAGAATATCCACATGGGCGAAGCTATGGATGAAAGCTAGTAATACTAACCCAGACATACTTTCTAACAAGCAACACTCAACCGGTTGGTGTTTGATATGATGCAGATGTCAAATGTGTGGTTCCAATGCATATGTGTACTACAGAGATCTAAAATACAGTTACAAACCTTATAAAGGGCTCTCTTCACTTGCAGGACTAAGTTGACAGTGGAGGTTAAACCCATGGATACAGGAAGCTGTAGTGGTCTACTGGGAGCAGTTCAGTGTGGCAAAGCTGATGTGGCTCTCCATGCCTTTGCCACGAATTCGTATCCTAAAGCAGGAGTCCATTTCTCCATGCCACTGCTCTACACGAGGTAGGTTCAAAAATCAACATCCTGAGGTGGTTCGGCAGGGAGAGCGGAAACATCACTCTTTTGTCAAAATAGGATATTGATAAAAATCTGATGTGTTCCATCCACATGTCTCTCTCTAGCGTTCCACAAACAACTTTTCTTACAAAAGATTATTCTTTTATTTGATCATACTAATCAAGTAGACATTACCAGAATCGGTCTTAGTACTTGCTGCTTTGTAAGTTGAAGGGAAATAAAGGAATCCACAGACTAAAGTGATACTCATATCTTTTAAAAGCCGGTAGCTATTTGAAACAATTGAAATTCAAATTTTTTTGCTTGCTAGGAGTAAACAAAAGGGAAGTTGCCCATGTCATATTTTTTACCATATATCTTTGGATTAATTATTTGATATAAAATGTTCATTGTAGCATTGCATAGCTAATTTAAATAATGGAAATAGCACTTACTGTCACAGGATAGGTCATTTATTGCTGTTTCCTCGAGAAACATACTGTACATCTTTTTTATTTTTTTTTTCAGATGCATGGATAATCCACAAACCAGATAATCTGCACACCAAAAATCAGGAGTATACTGTACTGACAATGTAATGAATTAAAGTTATCCTGTTGGTAACAATGTTTTAATGAAAACCAAAATACTATTACATTGTTGAATAACTGCTCACACCAGAATATTAAAATGAATTAAATATAACATGTTATATTACTCTTGAATTACAGTTTCCCTTGATATTGTTATAATAATATTTTTGTAGATTAATATTTAATTATGAATAGGTACATAATATTATCAATGCAACTTTCATATTGTGACCACCTCTCTTCTCTTGGTCACCCTCCATGGTGTAATGGTTACCATGCTAACTTCATATACCCAAGGTCACGGGTTCAAACCTGGCAGAGGATGATGGATTTTTTCGGGTGTAAAAATCCTTAGCATGGCTTCCTTCAGAAGGAAGTAAAGGAGTTGGTCCCGGGTCGTAAATTTATGGCATGTAAGAGAACCTCAAGCCTGATAGAGAGGCTTATGAGCAAAATTAAGTGGTCTTTCATGCCCAATTTAGAATGGGATGCTGAGAACCACAATAGTTAGAGAGCGTCTATAAATAACATGCTATTTTTATTTTCTCTTCTCTTGATAATTTCTGTGCTCTTAATCGAGACATTGCTGATAAGACACATTGAAAATAATGATTAAAAATTCAAGGAGATCTTTTTCATTTGTCACAATTACTAATTTGGTAACAAATTTTAAATTTGCTCTCCTAAAATGTTTGTAAATTTTGACATTCTCGCTTTTCTTCTTGTAGTCCTCATTTGGTGCTCTACTCTGTTCAGGTATCGGGTATTCATCAAGAAGCCAAATGCTGTGGGATCTGAATGGGGAGCATACCTTGCACCATTCAGCCCCCAACTGTGGTGGGTACTTGTGTTCACCATTGTCTTCATATCATGCTATCTAACTGTGCTATATAACATAGGACGCAAGTCTGGAAATGAGGAAGCCCTGGGACCTCGTGTCTATGGCCTCTATGACTCTCTTCTATATGTGTATGGAGCCTTTTGTCAGCAAGGTGAGTAACGCTGAAAGCTTGCAAGTTGTGTGGTTAATAGTTCTGATTAGTTAGAGGGCCTGTAGCTTTTGCTAAATAATAATATTTGCTCTAACACTCATTTTCTAATGCATGGGGATGTGTGGATGGATTTATTTAATACCAGAAACAGACTTAATCTATTACAAATAAATGTTCATTCAGAAAGAGCAGAAAAAGCTAAACAAAGCAGTACTTATTCACACTTACTACATGCAAAGGTAAACTAGGTGTTGACTTTAACTGTCAGTGCACTGCATTCACTTGGTATTTGTTTACAAAGCAGCAAAATATAAGGTCGGCATATAGTGAGTAATACAACACAAATGGAGCATCCTGGCCTGGAGCTGGGTGTATCTTGATATGAAACATTACATGATTAATTATATGTAACTGTAATTACACAGGTATATAATAGGAAAAAAATATGTGCATTACATATCTATGTAGTCGTTTATTGCAATTATCTAAACAATACCACCTGCAATTTCCAACATGGAAAAAAAAAATCTGTGTCATATTCACATCGCTTGCCATAACCTTTACATCCATTATTAGGTATACAAATTATTCTTACAAAAGTCTATTTTCCAATCAACTTTATTTATTTTGTATTACAAACAAAATGAGTTTGGGAGCTTATGTCTTCTTCCTAAGTAAACTCTTAATAATAGATTCTTTACTAAGCAAGGTTAAAAGCTTTCAGTTGTCTAGGTCTGAATTTTTTAGTTGGCATTATTGTGCAGCTAGACATGGAGAATATGTCTTTAATATTATTCTCCGTAAATGACCTGCATTTTCTGTCTAAAAGCTTAATTTTTAATTTGCTTATTCCTTTAAGCAGCAACTTATCTTTTAGTCTCTCATGGGAAAAGATAATCAGGGGCTAACATGGATGGTAACATGACAAAAGAGTAGGATAGATTCAGGTTTCTCCATATACAGTATTTTATTTAATTATCATAATTATCACATCTACTAGAAGTGTAATACAAAATAAAAGTAAATATCAACACATTTCATCATCAGTGTCTGTTGAATTGCCATTGAAAGATTCCTCACAGTTTACTAACATCGCTATCTATTACTATACAAATTATGAACCTCCCAACATCTTGTTTCATCAATCCATCTTCTTCTCTATAATCATCTTCAGCAATTCTTTAGTGATATATGGTGGACTTTGTGACAGTGATGTGTTTTAATAATTGAAAATTAGTTGAGTTGATTTTGTAACTCTACATCGCTTACTTTTTATTTCGGAAAACATGTTTCAGAAGCCATATGCTTCCATTGTCAATTCCTTTGGTCGACTGCCGGCATTGCTTGCTGTGGTGGTTGTCTCTGTCCCCAGTGGTGGTTTGATGAACCTCAGTATCAGTAGGTCGCCTGGTAGGATTTTGAAATTGAAAATGCGGTTTGGAAAGAGAAACACACTATAAATAGAAACCCAAAAAACTCAAAATCATCACAAGGAAGACAGAATTAAAAGTTTGGGAAAGCATACATATTTGGAAAAACAGTAACCGTGTTTTCAATTTCGAAATCCTGCCAGGCGACCTACTGATACAGAGGTTCATCAAACCACCACCGGGGACAGAGACAACCACCACAGCAAGCAATGCTGGCAGTCTGGTAATGGAAGCACATGGCTTCTGAAACATTTTTCCGAAATAAAAAGTAAGTTATGTAGTGTTACAAAATTGACTCAACTAATTTTCAATTCTTTAGTCTTCTCAGTTGCAAAACTAAGTTGTGATGAATAACAGTGTGTCATGATTGCTACTGTAGTGAGTGAACTGCAACTGACTTGTTCTTTTGCTTATTTTCTGATATGCCTGTTTTTTTTGTCAACCAATACCTAAGGAATGCAGAAATTCCATTATCCTTTATTTCTCAACCAGAAATCTCTGTGCAAATAACCCTCCCTTTCTGCCTTCCCTCCTTCCATTTGTTTACCCTCCTCCTTGTATGTAGGACATAAAAGCCAGCGCCTGGGGTCAGTTTCCTGTTGAGCAAAGGCTCAAGTTCAGAGAAAAGCCAAGGTAGATTATCAGCCTGATACCTGGTATGAAAGTGAGGAAGTGGATAGAATGAAATGGCGGTGAAATGGATGACAGGAAAGATGAATATGGAACAATTGGTGGAATGAATAGCAGGGGAAAAACAAGAAAACTGGGTGAAAATCCTTCTGCCACAGATCCCACATGTGGTCCCCTGGGATCGAACCCAGGCCATATAGATGAGAGGCAAATGGTCTAACCAGTGCTACCCTATCCAAATATCAATAAATTTAATTGGTTTGCAACCTCATTTATGCAAAGTATCAACAAAGGAAGCCAATCCTTTGATAATTCACTGCTTTCAGTATTGGGCTTTTGTAAGCAATTGCTAGGAAAACATTCCAAGACAGAAAGATGGAAGAACAGCCGGAAAAATTTACTATCACTCTGGAGTTAGTTGTGTGATTTACATTCATGAGTTTATCTGCTATTTCTAGAAGTTTGAGGCACTCACCAATGTGTTGAGGGCTTTTTATTCTTAGGCTATCACTTATTAGTTCAATTATACATGTTTTTTAAGTATTATTACCTGTTTTTTGGTTTACTACTTTCTGTAATTTTGTTGTTTGCATTTTTGCTTCCTGAATTACCATTCTATACATTTTGTATTTATTTATACAATCCTTATCATCTTTGTTTAAGGCACCTTCTCTATTTAGTCTGTTCAAGAGTTTTGCTTTTTACTTTCTCTACATGTACAGTGTACTTAGACTATAGATTCAATACTGAGATTTCGCTGGAAATAAAGGCATTTTTAGAAAAGGTCTGTGGACAGCATGACTCAAAAACAAAGTCAGATAAATACCAAACTTGATATTTAAGTTCAATATCTTCCAAGGATGGGACATGATTTTCGGCATAATCCCCCTATCCACAACTACACTTTTCGTGGAACATTTTTTTCAAAATTTCTATTGAAATACCATTTGTTTAAGGCATTTTTATGAGAATTTTTCTGAATTTTCTGGGAATAGCCTCTGAAGACCTCTTCATTTGAATGGCTTTCGTATAACTGACAAACCGTAAGAGATACACAAAACTTACTACTACGCCATATACATTTTTTTGTAGAGTTAACTGTTTCTGAGATATTCCATTTATTGGTTTCAATTAATTTTTTCTCAAATGGGAGGTCATCTTTCTTTTTGTCTATCTTTTGTTTACTCCTGGCAAGCAAAGAGAATGGAATATCAATTGTTTTGTATAGTGAACAGTTTTTCAAAAATTTGGCTATGGCTTTACCCTAGTGCATTTGCCTATTTCCCTTCTGCTTACAAAGAAGCAAATGTTAAGACCAATTCTATTAATGTTTATCTCGATTAGCATGATGTAGATAAAAGAATACTTTTATTTTGTAAGAACATTTTGTTTGAGGAAGAGCTAGAGAAAGTCATGTGAATGGACACATGCAATTCTTTTTTAAATACTTTTACATGGTTCAGGTAGTCTGAAAACACATATTTCTGGTGAAGTTTTGCATCAAATTTTTGGGTGAAGAATGCTTAGTGTAAGTACATAGTAGAGAAGACACTGATACTGTTAGAAACAACATAACTCATTGTAAATTATAAGGTAAACAAGTTTGATGTTTATTTTATATTATATTTGTTAGCTAAATAGGCAATAAACAATTTTTGGTAACACTAAATTTTCTCTGACTTCTAGCAACGTTTTGAAGAAAAATTTAGAGTTAGTACATCATCAGGAAAGCTTCAGCTCCTACCGTATAGTTTTTATTTTTAGATTCTTAGTTTCATGAAATAGATATTTTATAGAATATTATGTTGCTTTGCTGCTTGTTGATTCCACTTCTGGTACTTTTCCCACAGGTCATGAAGTGACACCTCGTTCTATGTCTTGCCGTTTTGTTTACATCACAGCCTACGTTACTGCACTGGTACTCATGGCTGCCTACTCTGCTGCCCTCATCTCCTCCCTGACAGTGTACAACCCCAATCTGCCATTTCAGGACCCAGAGGGCATCCTCAACACCAAATCCTTCCAGTTTGGTGTCCTTGCTAACTCAGAACTAAGTTATATAATGATGGTAAGTAGCTCAAGAGATCAGTTGCCCCACACCTAGGTGTTATGCACTGTTCTCCTCTCAAGATAACATCCCTAAGGGATACTTAGAGCTTCACCTTCATGTTAGTCACTTCTATAGCTTTTGCAGATGTGTGTTCATTTTTTAGGCACTGGATTTTGTCCATTAATACAAGGGTGGATCAAAAAGCAAAAAGTAAATCATAATAATTTTTTTACAAAAATGTTTAATAGTTTAAAAAAAATCACAAATAAACTTACACTTTTTGGACATAGCCACCAACTTTCTCAACACATCTGTCCCATTGTGAATACCAGGTTCAATATGACCTGTTCGTAGAAGTGCATTTCCCTGGTGTATAGCCATCTGTAGAATGTATATTTCACTTGCACTTCTGTTGTAAAGCGTTGGCTGGCCAGGAATTTCTCCATGGGACCAGATAGATGAAAGACCAACAGTGTAAGGTTCGGACTGTGTGATGGATACTGGAGCACCTTCCAACCAAATTTGGTGATTTTCTGACGAACAGCAGCAGCAACATGGGGGCGAGCATTGTCATGAAGAATTAAACACCTCAGCAGGATTAATGTTGTAGGGTTTGTCATGAAGAGCATGATGCAACTTCACCCAAGTTTTAATGTAGGCTGCAGCATTCACAGTGGTCCCGTGTTCAGCAAAGTCCACCAATAAAACACCATGCATATCCCAGAACACTGTCACAAGCACTTTTTTTAGCAGATTGCGTCACATTGAATTTTTTCTTTACCAGCATGTTTCCACTCCATACTTGCCTACTTTGTTTCAGGTGTTTGGTGGTATGACCATGATTCATCACCAGTGACGATTCCTTTCAGAAAGTCATGCCCTTCTGTGGTGTACTGCGTTAAGTGAACCAAGCTTGTCATCATTCGCTAGCCCTTTTGGTTGTATGTCAGGTTCTTAGATATCCAGCAAGCACTAACTTTACAAAATTTCAACGTGTCATGAACAATATTGTACACTATACCATAGAAATTGTTGAACTGTTGCAATAAGATTTGCAGTTGCTCAAGTCGGCTGTTCAAAATTGCCACCTCAATGTCTCTGACATTCTGTGGGGTGCAGCTGTTACACGGCCGTCTTGGAAGAATGCACATCACTGAAGTCATTGCTATGGTCCACACATGTCCCTGTGAATTTCACTCGGTTTATGCCCTTTGACCCACAAATATTGAACCATATCTCTCTGCTCTTCACACTGGATGACAGTAGCAATATTCTTTGCATAGTTCACACCTTTCGTGCTAGAGCTGTACATGAAACAAAAACCCTATATAGTGAAAACTTCAAACTATATCTGTGTGAAAATGTAACATTCCAGCTGTAACATTCTGCCAAGGCAGAAAAAAATTATTGTTCATTACTTTTAGATCCACCCTTATAGTTTGCTTGATTATACATTTTTCATTTATAAGTTTTCTCATTAATACATGATATTTTTTATGTATGAAAATATATTAATTTATTTACTCATCTATACTTGTTATCTATGCTATGTTAAAATATATTATGCATGATTTCTGTGTATTGTATCCTTGCTGTTGCAGCACTAAACATTTGGCATGTTGGGTAAGGAGTTATTGTTTAGAAGATACTATAGATACACACAAGTTAACAATAGGGTTAGTCAGGGTCATTCTTTCCCAGATTGCATCTGATACTGATGATAAAGTAGTTCTAAACAATGAATGTATCTCCAGCGTGCATGAGGCACTCAAGCTCTAGTGCAAAAATGACATGACAATGACAACATTTTTGCAATTAGTGATGTATGGAAAAACTAAAGCGTAAAGGCAGATTGAAAATGTTTTTTAAAACCAGTGTAAAGCAGCAGTACCACCTCCTCCTCCTGGGCTGTATGGAATTACAATTATAAGGGGTAAGAGGATTCCTATAAAATTCTTCTACGAGGGCCGTTCAGAAAGTAGCCTCCGGTTGATTGCAAGAAATTCACCAAGTTAAATAAAAATATTTTAATATATACATCTTACAACTACATCTTTGCACTATTTTTCTACATAGTTTCCATAACGATTGAGGCACTTATCGTATCTGTTCACAAGCTTTGAAATTCCTTCTGCATAAAAATCACCCGCTTGTGCCTGGAGCCAGCCTGTGACCGCATCTTTGAGCTCTTCGTCGTCATTAAACCGCTGGGACCCGAGCCATTTCTTCATATGCATGAAGAGGTGATAATCGCTTGGCGCCAGATCTGGGCTGTAAGGTGGATGGTTGACAACGTCCCACTTGAAGGACTCAAGAAGGGCTGTTGTTCTGCGAGCAGAGTGAGGACAGGCGTTATCGTGCAAAAAAATGATACCGGAAGTCAGCATACCACGGCGTTTGTTCTGTATAACCCGTCGTAATTGTTTTAGTGTTTCACAGTACACGTCTTGATTAATGGTCGTCCCACGTTCCATGAAGTCAACCAACAACACCCCTTTTGCATCCCAAAACACCGTTGCTATCAATTTTCGGGCAGAAAAATCTTGCCGGGCTTTTATTGGTTTGGTAGGCGAATTTGAATGTGCCCACATCTTTGATTGTTCTTTTGCCTCAGGGTTCACGTACTTAATCCAGGTTTCGTCCCCGGTCACGATTCTGTTTAACAATGGTTCACCTTCGGCCTCATAACGTGACAGAAAGTCTAATGCAGAGGCCATTCTTTGAGTTTTGTGGTGGTCGGTAAGAATTTTGGGCACCCATCGTGCACAGAACTTACGGTAACCCAATCTTGCTGTCACTATCTCGTACAAGAGAGTCTTAGAAATCTGTGGAAAATCAGTAGACAATTCCGACATTGTGAAACATCGGTTTTCACGAACTTTTGCATCAACTGTCTGAACGAGTTCGTCCGTGACCAATGATGGTCTACCACTCCTCTCTTCATCATGAACGTTTTCTCGTCCACTTTTAAATAAACGTACCCATTCACGGACCACTCCTTCACTCATAACTCTTGGTCCGTACACGGCACAAAGCTCACGATGAATAGCTGCTGCAGAATATCCTTTGGCTGTAAAAAACCTTATAACAGCACGCACTTCACATTTGGCGGTGTTTTCTATTGCAGTACACATTTCAAACGGCCACAAACACTAAACTAGCGCAGGTACGACTTTCACTAGACCACGGCTTGATGCCGACTGACCTGCTGAGTGCATGAATGCACAGATGGCGTCGCTACTCCCCCCACTACCCGCACTGTGACCGATCGGAGGCTACTTTCTGAACGGCCCTCGTAGATTATTGTACAATAATTTCATTGGTTGGCCTTGTAGCTCAGTCAGTAGAGTACCTCCTGCTGTGTAAGGGGTCTTGGGTTTGATTCCCAACTAGGAGGGATAGGGATGTTTTTCTAGTCCAGATTATTCCCTATCCTCCACAGAGTCTGGAAGTATGAATGTGAGTGTGAATATTTGTGATCTAAGGTATAAATTAAAGATGAATAGAAGCCTAATAACCACAGTAAATGAGTTAATAGCAATTGCTGATAGACAACATGTCCAGGGGGAAAAGTCACCAATAGGACCTGCAGTTAAATGCAGGGTATGAATGGGGGGAGGGGACAAAGAGAAGGTGAGAAAGCTTATATTTTCATCCACTGTGATTTAAAAATTAATCCATTATTCTGGTAGTTCTTTCACCACTAAAAGATACATACATGAAAAGATTATACATTATTTCCAGAATTTGTTAAGACACCCAGGGAGAGGTTAAGGAAAACAGGAAACATCTACTGATATTTCCTGCCCATTTCCATGACTAACAGCGGATTTTTTTGTCTGTTATTAGCTTATGATGGGAACTTTGTGAATTACATTATAAGGAGCAAAGGGAAGAATTTGAAACAAAAATCATTTATATCGCTATGCAATAGTTTCTTAAAGAACACAAAGTAAGAAAAATTACATTAATTAATTTGTCATTAGAGGTTTAAAAAGCCACATTTGTAATGTCAGCCAACCAACCAGTTATAGATAAGCAAGAAGAAAGTATTTGCTCATTTTGATGCATATTGGCCAAAGTTTGTTTGATGTTTGTTTCCAGAACGATGATGGAATCTTGGGCAAGCTATACAATGCCTTTATTGAACCTCACAAAGAGGACATGCCTGTCACACACCTGGAGGGCCTGCGTCGAGTCTGTCGAGGTGACTATGCTTTCATGACATCACAAGAGAATGTACTGCCTCTGCTGGATCGTATACCATGCAAGATACTTCAGTTACCATTTGTGATGTATCCTGTTACATTGTCTCCTGCTTTTGTTCATGGTTATCCTTACCAGGAACTCTTCAACTACAGGTGAGGATAATGGCTGTATGTTAATCATGAAAAGATTGGCTAGGAAGGGTGAAAGTGGATTGCCCATTGTTAGGCCGAAAGTTTACAGTAACATTTTCCATTTACCCTTTCACCCTTCCTAGCCAATCTTTTCATGAGTTACTTTGAAATACAAATAACATGTTGGTATAGGTACTTTGACAATAGTTTTGCCATTGTTCCCCACAAATTCCTACAAGACTTAAAACTATTCAACTTTCAGAATAGAACTGTAAAATTCACAATGGAAATAGTAAAAGATGGTTACCAAACCAGATAGACAATTACATTAAAAATGACAGTTAAAATCCTACACCTAACAAACATGCAGCATTAAACAGCTTAATATTCGGACTGGTTAATATCCTGATGAGTAAACCAGAGTACAAAAAAGAATATGACCTTGTAATAAAAGCAACCACGAATAATGGAGTCAGCAAACAATTAAATGACAAGAAAATTTGGGAATTCAAAAACACATAAAAGAGAACACAAAACTGATACAACAGAAAGATAAAACACTGCAATTTAAAAGACTCCATTCCAGAACATACAAAATCAGGTATATACAGAATTGACTGTTCATATTGCAATAAGCTTTACATCGGGGAAATGAAAAGAAGTATACAAACCAGACTACAAGAACACATGAAATGTGTGAAATACAAACAAACAGAAAAATCTGCAATTGCCCATCATTTCTGGTTTACCAATCTTGAAATCAAACCAAATATAAAACTGATAAAACCAGCCAGATATGCAGCCGAATTTGACACTCGGGAAAATATACTCATCATAAAAAACAAATCACATATGTTAAACTTTGATTTACCACAAAGATATTCATTATGGAAGTTCATCTCACAGTCACAAGATGCCACCACAGACAGTCTACAAACCACGGATCAAGCTAGTTGGATAAATGCTGATGAAGCAAACCATTTCTGAAACATGTTCAAGTAAGAAATAAGGTTAAGTGATGTAGTGTTAACAAGTCCAAACTCATTACTTTTATTATTCTGTATTCCTGAAGCTGTGCACAGAAATTATTAATAGACAAAGAAATAATTTCTTTGTATTCAAAGTATTACAAGAGTTGAAAAAATGTCTGCAATATGAACAAGCAAAATTTGTCAGAGAAGCTCCGTAAGTCTGTTCTAGGATTCTGGAATATCTAGAAAAATGGTTTGACTTCAGTGAAAATTCAATTTTTAAGCTTAGCTCTCAGTTAAATCTTGAAGAGCCCCTTAAAAGGGAGAAGATAATGAAACTTATAGATTATTTCAACATAAATATAAACGGTGACAAACTATTCTCTGAATATTTTGCCATTCATTAAGGACTTACCAGACTCAATCATTTCAAACAAAGATGCAAAGCACATAATTTGCTGATAGTTGTTCAAGATGTGCCAGCAGTGCCACCGTCCAATGTGTATGAAGAGTGGATTTTCAGTGTAATGCTAAATATCTGAAGCAATGAAAGAAACAGACTGAAACTGGAAATGGTGAAAGCCAAACTATTTGTGAATTTTAGCTACTGTATGAAATGTGCCAAGTTTACTAAATTTGTCAAATTCAATAATGGGAAAGAACTTGTTAAAGCTGTGAAGTCAAAAAAAAAAAAAAACTTCAAAATATAACTAGAAAAGAAACTAGAGGCTTGCAGAAATGACTGGATTCACAGTATTAACAGTGAGTATCGTGTTAAAGGCATGCTTCCTGTTGTAGCAGCTGTAATTTGTGTGTTGTGAATAACACAGGCTATTTTTTTCAACCTCTGATGGAGCATAACACAAAGACAATTATGAATCAAAATTATTTTATTACCAGAAGTTAAGCACAATTATAGTTACTTCTCCACATGAGTTGCCATGAAAATTAAGACATTTGTCGTATTGATAAACAAGCTTTCCAAAATCTTTGTCATATATATTTGACGGCAGCATATGGAGATGGGTCTTTACAGCATTTTGAAGTTCTGCATTGGTGCAAAAGTGCTGTCGGGAGGGAGAGACCTTGTTTCTGCTGCCGTAAAAGATGAAAGTTGTCATGGATCAAAATGTTATGCTGATGAAGGGGAAGAGTTTTTGAGCTCCATTGTGATGGGGGACAATGACAATCCAGAATCCAAAGAAGAATCAAAGCAATAGATGCACACACACTACCCGCAAAAACCAAAAAGGGTCAAAAAATATTCAGCAACAGGAAGACCATGGCTATTGTTTTCTGGGATCAGAAAAGTGTGTTATTTGTGAAATTTATAGAGCCAGGGACTACAATCACTGCAAATTTGTACTGCCACTCATTATGCCACCTACAAATCAAAAGGAGTTTTTGAACCACGACAATGCAAAACCACATACTAATGCGGTAACCAGGCAGCTGCTTACTCAGTTTCATTGGGAAGTGTTCCATCATCTGGCACACAGCCTAGATCTAGAGCCTAATGACTTATCTTTTTCAGCATCTGAAGCAAGGTCTGGGAGGGCAGCACTTTTGCACCAAAAAAATGACCTATCTCCATACACTGGCAGCAACCATACATGAAGAGGGTATTGGAAAGCTTGTTTTTTGATACAACAAATGCCTTAATCTTCATGGTGTGTATGTGGAGAAGTAACTGTGATTGTGCTTGACCTCTGATAATAAAATCATTTTCTGATTCATATTTGTCTTTCTGTTATATTCCATCAGAGTTGAAAAAAAATAGTCCTCATAATAAATGTTTGAGTTGTCCTAGTTCTGGCAGACATGTGCTGAGACATTGTCATGATATAGATGAAGGTGCCCACTCTTCAACTTTGGGTGCTATAACCTCCTGCAGACATTCAGTAATATACCTCTCAGCACCCAAAGTTGAAGACGTGACATCTTCTTTCACAACACGACAATTACACATGTTCAATGTCACAGAGGTGAGATTGCCTATCTTGGTGAAGAAAGTGGCCATCATCTTCTTTCCAGAGCTTTTACTTCTCCAAACTTTTGTGAGTGGTTATTCATCTGGAAAGCACCATTGAAGAATATTATATAATTTATATCAATGTTCACACACTTCTCTTTTCCTATTAATTGTACACTTATGTTTTGTTTTGTATAAGAATTGTTCAAGACTTTTGGACATCCCTTTTATTGAAGCTTAATATCAATTTACAAATTCATTGGCAGGTTGCAGCAACTGCAGGAGAATGGAATCCTACACAGGCTACGTGTATTACACTGGCAACTTTCCAATCTGCTAGAGATAGACCTGAACCCCAGCACAGTAGGAGTACATCTGGAAGCTGTGGTGCCACTTCTGGTGCTGCTATCTGTTAGCATCATTCTCTCCTTAGTGCTTGTATTTGCTGAGCATGGCTGGTTCACTATTTCCAGGAACAGATCACTGCCTCCAAGAACTCACAGGAACCTGATGCGCCAACAGGCTTCTGTAACACACCATAAGATTGGTTCCACAGGAATGTATACATAATTTCTGTATGCACATGTCAAAGTGTGTGAGCACGCTTTCACACACACACATTTTTCTAAAAATGCTTTTTTTAGATTCAGGGGGTCCTAAAACAGTATTTTTGGTGAAATCTTGGTGGGTGGATTACTATACACTATGTACATAGTGTAGAGAAAGTAAAAATTAATGGACAGAAGATCATGCTATTGTTAGAAAAATAAAGTTAAATCCAAAATTAACTGCACCACAAATTGCCACATAAGTGAATGAGCTATGAAACAAGCATGTCAGTCCACAAACAATTAGGAAGACACTAAAAGTAGAAGACTTTAATGGAAGAGTAGCCAGGAAGAAATCATACTACTGCTAATTTTTTCTCGATTAGCATGAAATAAATAAAAGAATAAGCTTTTTAACATTAGTTTGTTGCAGAGATGTAGAGAAAGTCTTGTGAATGGAACACATGATCACAAATTGTTTTATAACATGTTTATATACACGCTTCAATTATGATGAATTAAATAATACAAGATTCATTTCAGGAAAAATGCTCATCATCTGAAATGTACCAGAGATTTTTAAAATTAGCATAATTGATACCTATATATCCGCATGTTATAAAATGCTTTACAAATTTGAGATACTTCATTGTTCTTATTACTTTATTTTAATAGTCATGACTACTCAATGTGTTATCAAAACCAATGATTTAGCCTTAAATTTCAAGTTACAAAACTGGTTTTAAAAATCCAGGTACATCCATTTTCCTGCCTAAATTGTTTTTTCCCTGACATTTAAGCAAAATGTCAGTAGCAGAAAGGTCAGCATTTACGGCTGCAAGTTATGTAGACAGCTGGTTTACATAACATACAAAGTTTGAAGGTCACAAATATCTGACTATTTTTCTGTAAGATAAACCAAACGAACATTCTATTATAGAAGTAAAGAAATGTACCAATTCAAATTACTACGTAGCTGGACAAAAAACTGATGTGTTCTATTCACATTTCTCTGCATCGCTCTAACAAATTATTGTTAAAATGCATGTTGTTCTATCTAATTTATAATAGATCTAGAAATTAGCAGAAATTGTCTTAATTACTTGCTCCCTTGTAAGTAGAAGGAAAATAAGGGAATGCACTAGGCTAAAATGAATGTAAAATCTCTTAAAAGCTGGTTGCCATGTGGTTGAAATCCGTTTCTATGCAGGGCCAGGAGTTTACAACTTTCTGTGTGAGAAAAGTTTAGGTATTTTAAATTTGAAACAAATAATAAGGAATATCTCAGAAATGGCCAATTCCATGAAAAAAAAAAACAAAACAACATATATGACATAAATTATGTGTTTTAACATGCTCTATATTTTTTGTATAGGAAGTTTCTGCCTATCTTTTACAGTTTACCAGTTATGCAAAATTCTTTCAGAATAAAGAGGTCTTTAGAGGGTTTTCCCAGAAAATTTAAGATATAAATTTTATTTGTCTTAATCTTTAATATACAATATTTTAATAAAAATCACTAGAGCCATTTTCGAAATTTTTACCATTTAAAGGGTAATTTGGGGTGGGGGGATTTCCTGAAAATCTTCATGTCACATCCCTGGAAGATAGTAAACTTAAATACCAAGTTTGGTATTTTACCAACTTTTCGTTTTTGAGTTATATTCACAGACATATGGACACACACAAAATATGGTGCAGCATACTGAGTATAGAATTTGAAGTTTATGTTTTAAGTTCCTTTTTAGATACTGTGGATCATGGGTAGAATGGACCGTATCTCAAGGGCAGGAAAAGAGGACACTCATTAAAAGTCTGTTCAAACTACATAAGAATTTTTCAATACCCAATTGGACATTTCATGTTATGTATGGTATCAGGACATATTATTTAAGTTTAAGAAAGGAATATTATAATTGTTTAGAAGAAAAATACTGATTTTTTTTATTTCACTTAGAATTAGTGTTATCTAATGTACTGATGTAGAAAAGTAGTGGCACAACTTGTAGCTTACATGCAACATTTCTGTTATTCCAGCCTATTGTTACAGGGTCATTCAAAAGTAGTAACATAACTCATCTTCACATATAAAGTATCATTTGCACAATTTTCGAGCCAGAGCAGAGCAACAATATTGAGACATGAAGTATGCTATTCACCTTGATTATCTAGTGGGTTCAATGCTAAGACCTCATTCTGTCTTTAGATCCTAGAGTACATGCTCATGCATATGCACCGTGTTTCATTTAATAATTGCTAGTTCGCTGTAAATAAATAAACCTATTCACCATTTTGTAACACTTCTGAAGTAACTTGTATTTAAGTTTTCTTACTCATAATCTTGTATATAATTGTTATTATGATCCTAGTTATAAGTTTCTGACATGTCCTACATAATGTACTATGATCAAATGGATGAATAAAATTCTATTCCATAATGTCTGAGGGGCACAAAGAAAAAAAACATTCTTTGGTTGACGACACTGCAGAAAGACATATGAGCAAACTCTTTCTTCTTCCCCCTGCCTTTGCTTTCCCCATAAAACTGTGCACATAGCACAGAAGTCACAGAATATCAGCATGATTGGAGCAAACAGTTGTCAAGGAGTATGTTATATCCAAATAGCATAGACAAGCATACTACAATTGTGATGTTGCATTTTCAATATTTGCTTTGTATTTTGTTGATATCTCCATCACTAGAAAAGAAATTCATGTGATTTAAATTAACTTTTATTCCTGGTTAAAAAAGAGAAAAAACTTACTTAGGTGTTTCATATTGACATATAAATTTCTAAGATTGTTTATAAAATATCACATTGGTGCAAAATACGAACTGTTCATTATGTTTACATTAATAAATTTACTTACTATCTGCACTTGACAATTTTTGATAAGAACTAGGCTTAAGATGGTAAATACATTTTTTGGACATACCTTTTGATATACTAACCTGATTTGGAGCTCTGTCCCAAAATGTATTGCAAGCCAGGAATACCATATTCCTATGGCACTATGGCTGAGAGGTTAGACCGCTTGTGTCTCCCCTAGGTGGCCAGAGTCCGATCCCAGCAGTGGTTCTGCCTGGTTGGACCTCAGCTGACTGGCTGGCTGCCTGGCTGATCCTTGCTCCCGGCTGGCTGATTGGCTGTGCCTTTTGACTATCTGGATGTCCTGGCTGGTTTGCAATTGTCTTATTACGTGCTTCCGTGTAATTAGAGGGGAAATAAGTGAATACACTAGGCTAAAGCAATATTCAAATCTTTTAAAAGCTGGCTGCTATGTGAAATAATTGAAGTTCGGTTCACTTTGCAAGCTCTTCTTTAAACAAGAGAGATGAATCAAAAGGTGACTTCCCGTTTGAGAAGAGTTACATAGTTTAAAATTGAAATCAATATTTTAAATGATCTACTCTACATATATAACGCATATTACATAAAATATCTGTGTTAACGAGATCTACATCTTTTGTATAGTAAGTTTCGTCAATTTCTTAGGGTTTACTAGTTATACAAAATTTAGCAAAATTTATCCAGAGTAAAGAGGTTATCCCCAGAAAATTCAATATGACATTTTATTACTCATTTAATATCACTTATTACTCTTTTAATTAAAATTGTCAGAGCCATTTTTGAGAAAACAATTTTTTCAAAAACTTTTCCATGTAAAGGCCAATTTGGTGCTGGGGTTCTTAAACATCTTTGTGCTACAACATTAAAATAAACAGCTTGAAAAAAAAATTGATCAGAACCTAAGAATCCGGGGCTTGTACACATGTCTTTAATCCTGAATAATGCAAATTTTGAAGTGCATCCTGTTTTCCCCTTTTCAAGTTTGGTCTGAATTTTATTTCACAAGAAATTGCTAACAACATCTGAAGAATATGATCTAAAATTATGATGTGTTATACTCATATGTCTTTCTCTACCCCTGTCTCTTATTATTTGTTATATAAGTTATCCTTAGAAGAACTAATTTCTATATACTTCATTTTAATCCAGATAAACATTTTCGGAAAAGGCTACATTATACATTTTATTATAGACACTAAAGGACCAGCGAAAGTCAAATGTTTAAAAACTGTACCCTGTACGTGGTTTTAAAGTTCCAAGTCTTTCCATGCAATCGCTAGAAACAACTGAATGCTGAAGGCACTTTAAAAGAATGACAAAGTATTAAACCATTCGAATCGTTAATGAATATCTTCAAATGATTGATGCCTCAAAATCAGTTAGTTTATTTAAAATATCTGCTTTAAAGAGATCTACATTTTCATTTATCGCTAGTTATTCACGATTAAATAAAATTCCTTCCGAGAGAAAATAAAATAAACATTTTGTTTGTTAACGACGCTGTAAATAGTCATGATCATATTAGCACCAATGGTGTGCTGGAATTTCTTGCCGCAGGGAATTTTTTACATACCAGTAAAACTACTGTTTTAAGAATATTTAAAAACAATCGGCCTGGGTTGGGTTTCAACCTGCGATCTTGAGATCAGAAGTCCAGCGTCTAATCAAATGAGGACTTCACAGGCTGTTGCAAGAAAATTTAAGGTATCCATTTTATTTGTCATTTAAATGATTTTAATATATGCTATTTTAATCAAAATCTGTATACTTACAATGACTTTCAAGTGGAATGAGGTTTGTCCTTGAGCGCCACCAGGCCGGCAGTCAACCTGAGTGCTGCTGTGTTGACATATTGGATTCTCTCTTAACTGGGGAGTAACGCCTAAGTGATTCCCATCTCTCATAAATATTACTTGCGCTAAGACAAAATATTAAAATGTTGCAAAAAATTATTCACGAGGAATTTAGGGGGAAACGTAAAAACCACAGATTTTTAGCTCAAATAGTTTTCACAAAACACATGAGTAAACATACCTATGTTTTATATCAGAATTACATAAGAACTTTAATGACCATTATTGTATAGATATTCAACTATATATTATGTACACACATGCGTAATTACACAGAAATGGAATGTAAACTATTGACATGACGGTACTAAAAGAATTATTACGTTTAGCGAGTTGTTAAAGTCAAGAGTCAGAGAGCGAACACGCTCGTATTAGCTGTAGAATGCTGCGTTAGCTATTGCATGTTTATGTCTCAAAATCAGTGTTTATTTAATCCCAATCTCTACAGAGTTCAAGAGAGTCTTTAGTTATTGTTTAGTCAGGAATAGAGCAAATGCAATGACTTTTAGTGGTGAATCTAAGATGCAGGTATTGCTTAACCAGGCTCGAAGTATGTTTACGTTCTACACATTTTGAAACAAAAACGCAGCAATGATGAATTACGTAACTAACGACAGCGATATGGAGGCGCCACTGGCAGTTCAGTTGTATTAAAAGAGCAGGTAATTCATAAAATATAATAATACAGCATTTAAAAAAACGTGTACACAATATGCAAATACGCATGTTCAATTTTTAAATTTAAAATATGCAAAATTATAGAAGTTTAGAAAAATCAGTTAGGGTTTCCTTACGTCCACCATTATGTCGCCAGGCAGATTTACACGCTAGTGAGACAAAAAGGGGGAATAAGTGCGGATAGCGACCTGGCAACACAGCACGATACCGCATCTCATTCGCTGCAGAGTAGAACTCTTCCCATTTGTAAAACATTGCAGTATTTTGTTTTTTAAAGCTAAACACTTAAAACATATTCCAGGTAAAGGGTTGTTTGGTGGTGGGGATTTTCTTGAAATCCTCGATTCCATCTTAGAAAGGTACTGAACTTAAGTACCAAGTTTGATATTTATCCGAAATTTCGTTTTTAGTTATGCTCTCATAGATCCACACACATGGATTTTTTCTAAACATTATTTTTACTTTCTCTACACGTATTATATACATAATGTATAGAGAAGAAGAATGCACTTATTGCACCCACAAATTCAATACCGAGATTTCACCGGAAATACATGTTTTGGGTCCCCCCTAAATTCAAAAAAAGCATTTTTAGAAAAATGAGCATGTGTATGTGTGTCTGGGCAGTACCCAAAAACAAAAAGTCATCTTCTATCTACTTTATGCTAATCTAGATAAACATTAGTAGAAACGGTCTTATAAGTAGAAGGGAAATAAGTGAATACGCTAAGCTAAACCGACAATCAAATGTGGTTGCTATGGAATTAAAATCCACTTCTTTGCGGGGCCAGGAGTTGACAAGCTCCCGTATGAAATGAAGTGGAGTTTTATGGACACCCTTATCCTACTGTAGTTCTCAACGTCCCATTCTTTACTTGGCGTGAAAGAGCGATTAATTTTGCTCAGAGGCCTCTTTATCAGGCTTGAGGTTCTTTTACGTGCTGTAAACCGACACGCGACCGACGATTTTCTTCCTCTCCGAAGGAGACTTTTACGCCCGAAAAAAAAACTATCGACCTCCGCCGGATTTGAACCCGCCGCCTTGGATATATGAAGCTAGCTAGTAATAGTAACTGTTACACCACGGAGGGCGACAAGTTCCCGCATGAGAAAAGTAAGTATTTTAAAACTGAAACCAATAACAAGGAATATCTCGAAAACGGCCAACTCCAAGAAAAAAAATTATGACATGATTGTGTATTTTAAGGAAATCTACATTATGTATGTAACATAAATTGCGTGTTTTAAATAGTTCTACATTTTTTGTGCCGTAAGTTTTTTTTTGTATCTCGGTGGCCAAATTTACTAAAAAATCTTCGTGTCGCATCCTTGGAAGACTCTGAACTTAAATACTAAGTTTGGTATTTAACGGACTTTTTGTTTTTCACACACACATACACACACCCACGGACATTTTTCTAAAAATGCTTTTTTTTATTCAGCGGTTCTCAAAACATATATTTACGGTGAAATCTCGGTATCGAATTTTTGGGTGCAATACAATACCTTATCTATACACTAAGCACATAGTACGTGTAGGGAAAGTAATATATAATTGCCCAAAAGAACATACCTTTATGCATAGTGGTAAGGTGTGTTCACTTTGTGAGTAAAGAATCCTTTAGAAGTGGTACAAATTACCATTAAAGCTATTTTAGTAAATCATTGCATTTTAAAGGTGCAAGATGTTTAAGCAGATTTCAAGCTCAATTTAACATACGTATTTTTTTTTTTGTTAATGCAAAAGGAAAGAGAAAATCTCTCTTTCAGATTTTTAAATATAGGGACACAAATTTAATTCAGCTTCTAATGCTACGAACGCAGTTTTTCGACACAAATTCTGCATTCTAATTGATCTCTAAATTTTCTTAAAATTATACTGTTATGTACTAGGCGTTCAATAAGTCCTTAGAAAATCCAAAAAATTATACTCGTAGGATCGGAAAAAGTTTGTTTTTAGTAACTGTCGTCTCTTCCTAGATGGTAGTTAAAGTTTCAGCTATAACCTTCACGTGGTTTCGTTTATATAGGCGATTGAATCAACAATCTTGTGATCTTTAGAAAGATTGGGGTGGGGTGAGTTTTGTGCGGTGATTAAACACTTCTATTTAGAAGGCTTAACACCGAAAGAGATAAAATACGAGGTGGATGAAGTTCATGGCATATCTGTTCCTACGTTTGCAACAATTTACATTGGATAAATGAATTTAAACGTGGCCGTACATCCACAAAGGATGACGATCTCTCCGGACATCCAAAAGAAGTGACTTCCTCCAAAATGGTTTTGAGTGATCGACGAATCAAGGTTCGCGAAATAGTAGAGGCCACAGGCATATCACAACGTACAGTGTTCTCAATTTTGCACCAAAATTTAGGTCTTACAAAAGGTCTCGGCAAGATGGTTTTTTCTCAATGGAGAATAAACACAACTGTGATCGATTCGGAAGAAGGTTTGGCACTTTTCCACCGCATTCCTAACCAGTTTCTGCGTCGATACATAACTGTGGATTAAACATGGATACCCTACTACATTCCAGAGACAAAAGTATAGTGAAAAAAGTGGGTTTTGTAAAGGCGAACCGGCTTCGAAAAAGGCAAAGGTGGTGAAATCTGCAGACAAGGGAATGGCTTCGGCTTTTGGGATGCACGTGGAATAATCTACATTATTACTTGCAGAAAGGAAAAACGACAAATGGAGAGTATTATGCATTGTAATTGCTCCGGTTGAACATAAAAATCAAGAAAAAACGCCCTCATCTGGCAAATAAAATATTTTCTTCCATCAAGGCAATGCAAGAGTGCACACCTGCGCAGTTCGATGGCGAAAATTGTAGAATTAAGGTTCCAGTTACTACAACATCCACCGTGTACGTCTAACGAAGACTTCATCTTCCAAACAGGCGCCTATTTCGAGGACCTTCCGAAATACTACTTTTTGAAAGGCTTAAACAAGTTGGAGAAACGCTGGGAAAAGTGTACAAAATTATGTTGAAAAAAAATCTACCAAAACTAATTTGTTTTTCTGTCTTTTTCTAAGGACGCTCATCGTATAATTGTTTCTGAGTCATGTAAAATTCTGTAATACGAAGAGAACCTCAATGGAAACTCACAGAAAATTCAGAATTTTTATCATATTTTCCATATTGAATTTCTGGGTGGAAAACAACACTGCCCTTACCTACTCTAGGTAGCGGCGGAATCCCGAAAGACAATCATGCTTCGCAACACTGTGCGAACAATGCTGGAATATATGCTTGTTACGCTTACGTCGTGAAACTGTTTTGTAACCAGGCTGTAGTCGGCACCCGACCTAGTTTTGACCATAATATGCGCAATGGACCGTGTTATGCCCCTCCCCTCTAGTTATACCACTTTTAATTTCAGTCTGTTGCCACATATGTCTGCAGGCAAGGACATTCACCCTGGTGCAACGAGGGTGCATGTTACTTGTAGCCAATCCCCTACATTACACAGCATTCGGATCTGACGTGGTAGGAAAGCAAAATATCCTAGCCCAGTATTCAACTGCATTACGTAATACATATTCTTAGAGTCGAAACTTTACTTAATTTAAATTCTAACCTAATGGGGGTTATTTTTATAATGTCTTTATTAAGTTGAACTAATTTTGATTCATATCTGCGTAAGTTCCACTTACCTATTCAATCAATCAAATAAAGTAGACTCTTGACTTATTTCTGTTTTATCCACATCTTAACTTACAAAATATTAGCTATTAGCTTCGAGGTACTAGCTAAAAACTGCGTCGTGGTACGGTCATAGAATTTCTTTACCCATTACAAATTCACAGAATTTGTTATATTTATTTATTGAAACAATAGCATCTCCCCGTATTTACGGACTGTCAACAAAGATAGAGCAAAATAAACAAACCATTAATTAACTATCTAAAAGAAGAAAAAAACTTGGAATTCTTCTATAAAGAAAATGTAATATCGACAGTTTTCGTTAGTATAACAAACTAAAAGTGCAAAAGGATTATTAAACATGATAAAAATTGACATACAATAAATAAATATAGCAAAGAAATATAGACCCTAAAAATGCTGGTTATTATACAAATGATTTCGAAGAAGAGAAATTGAACCTCTTGTTGCAGATGACAATTTCTTTTACTTTTTTTCTTCTTCAGTCCAAACTTTTTCCAGGTATTGAAAAGAAAAAGAGTGCAAGCATATTCCGCCAGAAAGTACACCTGCTTTAGGAAAATCTGAACATAAAACGTGAAATATTTTGTAAACAGACATCGCGGGGAAAACGATTGGCACAAACTGTATTTTTAATTGCGTAACTTTAAATAAAACATTACATTTTCATTGTAAAAATAAAAATTAATTTTTATAAATGTATTCAAATATAATTATCTCAATAACAGCTTCAATGGTATAGACTAATACAAACTATTTGAACAAATTATAAATATTATTAAAATCAACATAATTAAGAAAAAATTAAATATGATTGTGGTAACTTCTTATCTAGTTCACATGTTTCCCAGTTATATAAAATATTTAAAATTAAGAAGTAATAAGTAACCGTAATGCTAAACCTCAAGTTTTGGACATAGGCATACAGCTAAATAGAGCAGCCTGAGTTTAACATTGTGATGCAGGATAAATGTGCAATTACAAATGCATCGCCTTCCCTGAACTTCACGTTTCATTTAACACAATTTCGAGTATTTGTTTTAATCATCAAACGACGGCATACAAAGAAACAAATATTTTCAGCTAAAAACACACTAAGAGCCACTCCAAGACCCATAGACAGGAAACAAAAACCACTCTGAAGATTTTCTAGACGAATAATATCAAATTCTTGGGATAAACTCCTCAAGCTTGCTAGCGTTGAGTTGATCCTGGCTCTGACGAAAGATTGATCAACCCACTGCTGAAAGAGGCCAGCTTCCACAATGTTCTCCATTATTCTGTTAACTCTGTCTAGGAGGTGACTACCCTTCCTGAGGGACATTGCAATGAATACTGAAGACATCTCCCCATCCTCCAACTCACAAATGAGTGGATTGCCCATAATGTCAGCCAGCTTTCCGGTAGAGAGATAGTATTCCTTGAGAACATCTGGATATACCGTCGAGAAATTCCTGCTTACGGCAACCCAACTGATGCAGATGTCGATGTGTGGGCAAATCTTCCGATTTGCTGTGATGGTAACAGATCGCTCATCCTTGTCCTGATCGTAGTTGTGATCCAGAAATTTGGGGTAACCGTATGCGAGCCCAGAACTCAAAAGTTCGTCCATAGTTCTGATGTAACCTTCAAACCCAGGATCTATCAGGAATGTAGTGAGGAAAGCTTGAAAGGCTGTGCCGATAACTAAACAAAAGAACACCCAAGCGATGAAGAGCACACGAACAGGCCCTCTTAATGGTAATCGCGATGAGGAGGAATTGAGGGCTACGGCCCATATACATACACAGCTGATTTTCCAAGAATCGAACCCGGAGGTATCTGACGATATCCTTGCAACAAACACCAAGGTTGCCGCTGCCAGAATGAAGCTCAGCAAAGTGGCTACCCAGAAACTTGGGGCAAATACTCTCGGGATGCTCCTCCAACGAGGAATCTTCTTAGGACATGGGACATACCACTTCCATACCCTTCTGAAATACGACCTTGTCATGTCAGTGTATACAGGCCCTCCGCTGCGGACTCCAAGTGCACCTATAGCGATGTCTCCGTCGTAACTCTCCAGATCGTTAACGAAGAGCCCGCCATTTCCGTGATCTGGTGTGACGTTTCCTGAACGTCTCGGGGGTGAGGTATACACAGCTGTAGCATTTATCAGTCTCAGAACTTCTTTTAACATAAGAATTTCCCAGCCATCTTCATACGCTATTTCAGACATATTCGTTACTATGGGTTTGAACACAAAAGGCGGTAAAGCATCCGTCAAAATCTTCAGTGGACATCCATTAAGATTGTCTGATTTGAATGTGTAGAATTCCTTTTGGCAAACTATAGCACCATTGGGATCCACAGTCCAGTTCGAAATCAAACTAAGATCATCACTATCTCCACAAGAAGCTGTTTTAATGTACGGATGCCAAATGTACACTGAAAGTACATTGTAATAAAATGTTAGCGTGACGAAATTAGCAATTCTATGTTTCCAGAAAAGTTTCACTACATGTTTTATTCTTTGAGATGTCACAGTAGCAGATGGAAAAAATACAGTCAGAAATTTTGCTCGAGGGTTCCAATCTAAATTTAATTTGTGACACTTCAGGTGTTGCATCAGTTCACCGACATTCCTTAAAAGTAAAATGTAGTGAGCCACTGCTCCATATACATTACTCTGGAGGTTGTTGCATCCAGTCATATTAGAGTTTCTGAGAGTGACAGAAAATAGTTGATCACTTTCCAAATGCTGTAATAAAGACGTAAGAAAGCTCTGAATGACAATATCTGTCGTGGTGTTGGATACTGAGATGACAAGCGAACTGTTTGGCTGAAAGTTCTTTAGAATCAAGTCTTTCACGCAGAATAATGCATAACTGTGAGGGTCTGAGATACAGTGCTGCAAACATAGCCATAGAAGTACAGAATAAAGAATAAGATGTGGCATTTTTTGGAATACTGGATTCGCAAACTTCACCGGGTTAATCATCAACAATTAATATAGGTATCCGCTTTTCAGTTTTTCTCTTATACTAGGAAAAATTGACAATCAATACAGTAGCACAAAATGGCGTTGCACTTAAATGAATTAAATGACGACTTTAAAAAGACATGCATCAGCCGACACTGCTTGATATGTTTGGACTCAGCATAACAAAGAACAGTTACAGCGTTTTATAAAAAAATACAAGACATTTGAAAGGATATTGCTTTTAATTTATCAAGTTTTATTGAGATTAATAGAAAGCATACTTGATTGATATTGCATGCAACAATATTTATGTTTTCCTTAAGGAACAAAGAATGAACTTCGTCCATTATATCGATATCTAGAATAATTCAAAAGGTTTTGAAAGAAATACTGAGGGGCTATTATAGAAAAAACAAACAAACAAACTTCGTGTTTATATTAGTTTGTATTCGTTCTGCTCTTTCTCATCTGCAGACCTGTGATCGATTTTAATTGGATGCGTTCTTAGAAAGCTTTCAGGAGCAATTCCATTCTCAAAAGGATATAAAATTCTTTGCCCAATTTATGTTAAAATGTTAAACATTTAGTAAATAGAGACTTTACCATAGTTGGTCGGCCCACAGGAATTGAACCTAGGGCTCCCGAACGCGGACCCAGACTGAGTTATCCCGCTTGGCTAGTTTCTTCTTGCTAGCAATAAAGGAGGGAGGAGAGAAACGTATATTTGCCTGCTGTGCTAGCGGTCCCTAGTTCGATTCCCGGCTGGAGGAGTTTTCTTTAACCAAGAATATTCCCTATTAGGCAATAATTAATATCTAATATAGTGAAAATTATATTCATGTGTATGTTATGCATGCACCTCACCTTTTCTTGGGCGCTAGTTCTACGGGTTTGTGAGGGCAGGAAGGAAGAAGAGAGCGCTCGCTCACCTGACTTTTCGTAGTGTTGTCAACCAAAGAGATTTTTCTTTCTTTGAGGCCCTCAACCATTATGGTGAATAGGTTATATAATTTACCACGGACTCTCTGAATTATTAAGTGAAACACAGTGCACCAGCGTGTGCGCTCTGCAAACCAATGTTAATATTGGTTAATAGCATTCAAAATAATTGAGATGAGGTAAACCAAATGGTCTAACATTGATAAAAAAATCTTATGTGTTCCATTCACATGACTTTCTGTGCCTCTACAACAAATTATTGTTAAAAACTTATTCCTCTATTTACTTCAAGCTAATCGAGAAGAAATTAGCAGAAATCGTTTAATTACTTGCTTTCATGTAAGCAGAAGGGAAATGGGGGAGTACTATAGGCTAAACTGATAGTCAAAAGCTAGTTGCTAGGTGACAGAAGTTACTTTGTTTGTATGGACAGGAGTTGACAAATTCTCGTATGATGAAAGCATAAGTATTTTATAGCTGAAACCAATAACAAGGAATATGTCGAAAACGATCAACTCCACGAAAAAAAAATGTATATAGCATAATTTGTGTGTTTTAACGAGCTCTACATTTTCTATTGCGTAAGTTTTTGTCTATCTCTTACAATTTACCAATTAAGTAAAATTCCGCAAAATTCATATACAATAGGTCTTCAGAGGCTATTCCCAGAAAATTCAATAAATACATTTTACTTGCCATGTAAATATCTTTAATATACGACATTTTAATCAAAATCATTGGACAATTTTTGAGAAAATCCAAGTTTTCGAAAATGTGTCCATGTAAAGGGTAGTTTGAGGTGGGGGAATTTTCCTCAGTCTTCGTATCGCATCCTTGGAAGATGTTAAAATTATATACCAAGTTTGGTATTTGTGGGTATTTTCGTTTTAGAGCTATGCTGTCCACAAACACGGACCTTTTTCTAAACATGCTTTTCTCGGACTCGGGGGACCCCGAAACATATATTTCCGGTGAAATCTCGGTATCTAATTTTTGGGTGCAATACAAACCTTGTTTATATACGAGGGTCGGCTGATAAGTTCCGGGCCTCACACAACTATTTGGAGGACCTTGATATATCGCACTACAGAGATGGTTTAATTAAATGAGAACACCTATATGACAAATGTTTTAATTAGCCTTTCTGGAGATAATGTTGAGAAATAATGCAAAATAAAAAAAAATCTGTTTTCATTGAGAGGCTCAGGACTTATCAGCTGACCCTAGTACATGGTACGTATAGAGAAAGTAAAAATATAGTTCACATTATAAAAGGTCTTGCTTTAAGAACTGGTCCAGTGGTAGACGGCTTCTGATACGAGTTGGCAAGGTGGATTTTTTTTCCAAGAGAGAAATAACCAGCTCCAGTTGCTATAGCATTTTTCTGCTTGTGAAGAAATTGGCTGTAGGGAGGTAAAGGGAGAATGAAATCCTAAGCATTGAAGCCACTAGGTATCATGGTTGAGTGTGGTCGGTCTGCTCTGCTTTCTAAATTGCAAGAAATCTACCTAATGAAAACGGGAGTCGACTGCCTCCATGGTCAAGTGGTCAGCGAGCTGACTTCTCTCCCGAAAGTGATTGATTCGATTCGAGGCTGGGCGGAGAATTTTTCTTTAACCGGAATTATTCCCTATCCCCCACAGAGTCTGGAAGAATGTATGCGAGAGAAAAAAAAAAACGTTTTTTTTTTTTTTGGACGCTCTAAAGACGCTGCTGTGGTTCTCAGGATCCCATTCTATACTGGGCGTGAATTACCTCTTAATTTTGCTCAGAGGCCTCTCTATCAGGCTTGATGTTCTTTCACGTGCCGTAAATCTGTGACACGGGACCCACGGCTTTACTTCCCTTCCGAAGGAAGCCAATGCTAAGGATTTTTACGCCCGAAAAAATCCATCATCCTCCGTCGGGTTTGAACCCGTGACCTTGGGTGTATGAACTTAGCATGGTAACAATTACACCACAGAGGGCGACTGTATGTGAGAGTGAATATGTGTGTGTGTTTGAGGAAAATAAAACGATTTAAACCCAACGTAAGAACCTACAGACCACAAGTTGTTTCTAATGTAAAGCCCCTGATATGACCTTAGAGTTTTTTTTTAATTTTACCTCTTTTTCCTTTCCCTACTGGTTGATTACCGATTTTGCTGTTCTAAGACACACTCACACACATACACATTCACAAACACCTATACCCAAGGCGGGACCCGAACTTACGATCCCCTGCGCCACGAAGCACAAAGCGAGACACCTTAGTGAGCACGGCCATGGGGACCGGCATGTTTATATAGTTGCGAGCCCGGGTTTTTGAGTAACAACAGTTTATTCCTTTGGTTTTCAATTCTATTTTATTTTACCTCGCTTTAACAACTTGATGATATCGCGACGGATCTATTCGATAAGATACCTCGTTGATAGTATGTGGTGGTCTCTTCCCAGTACCACACTATTTTCGCCTCACGCCAAGCAGATCATGTGTAGTTGTTTCCTGTCTAGCTTGCTTTAATCATCCGTAGGAAGATAGCGAAGTGAGCTCTTATTCCTTTGCACCAACTCACTTTACTCCGCGAAAAGCAGACGTGGTTACGGTGCCATCCAGTCTAACTGCTTTCATTATTTGCTAATAGATACCAGCACAATTACAATTACATTGTATTATTGCTTTAAACTAGAGGTGGATCTTTAAGTTATGGTATTAAATATCCGAAGGAGTCGCCGTGGTTAAGAGGTTAGACCGCTCGCCTCCCATCTAGCTGGCCCGAGCTCGATCCCGGGCACCCGCATGTGCTATTTGTAGTGGAAAGCGGCGTCTGACCGGGTTTTCTCCGGGTCTTCCGGTTTCCCCGGCCACTCATTCTATAAATTGCTCCATAATCACCTTTCCTATCATCAATTTCGACTACATTTCATATCATCCACTTCGTCATACTCATGTCTGGCTATGGGCCGACCCCTCGTAACAGGTTCTTCATTCTGTAGTTTCGTGCCATTGGCTCCCCGACAGGCATTGGTTCGTAAGTCCTAGGGTCGTGTCAGTCCTACAAATACGGGGAGGGTAAGCCGATTACGAAACGGAACGAAATTAAATATCCGATATTTACCATGGTGTCTGAGGGAAACCACGAAAAAAACCCAGCCAGATTGGTCGACCCAGAGGATTTGAGCCCAGGGCATCCCAAACGCGGGCCACAGACTGAGTTATCCCGCTCGTTTAGTTGATTCTTGCTAGCAATGAAGGGGGGAGCAGTCCCGAGTTCGATTCCCAGCTAGAGGATTTTTTTAATGGAATACACCAGACATTTTACTTTCTCTACACGTACTATGTACATAGTGTATAGAGAAGGTATTGTAATGCATCCAAAAATTCGATACCAAGAATTCGTGTGTGTGTGTGTGTGTGTGTGTGTGTGTGTGTGTGTCTGTGAGCAAACGAAAAGTCCGTTAGTGTTTAAGTTCAGTATCTTCCAAGGATGCGACACAAAGATTTTCAAGAAAGTCCCCCACCCCCAACTACCCTTTACACCAAAAACTTGTCAAACATTTTGATTTTCTCAAAAATGACTAGAACGATTTTGATTATAATATCGTACACTAAAGATATTTACTTGACAAATCAAATGTATATGTTAAATTTTTTGCGAATAGCCTCTGAAGACATTTATTCTGGATGAATTTTGCGTAATTTTGCATAACTGGTAAACCGTAAGACACAAACAAAAACTTTCTTAACAGAAAATGTAGGGCTTATAAAACACACAATTCATGTTATATACATTTTTTCGTGGATTTGGCCTTTTTCGAGATATTCCTTGTTAATGGTTTCATTTATAAGCCCCCTAACATCTCTCAAAGGGGACCATGCAGAACGAAACGAACTCAATTCTTTCACATAGTTACCGGCATTTAAAAGAAAGCAAGTAATAAGACCAATTCTACTATTTTTTTTTTATTGTTTCATTTGTATAGACCCCTTTAACTTCAATTGTCATATCGGGGGCTTTGACCTGCGAAACAACTCGTATTACTGTACTTAAGAACATTAAGTTAACACATTTTTATTACTAAACACACACACATTCACTCTCCCATTCATACTTCCAGACTCTGTGGGGGATAGGGAATAATTCTGGTTAAAGAAAAATTCCCCGCCCCAGCCGGGAGTCGAAACCAGCATCTCTGGGTGAAAAAGTTTGCTCGCTGACCACTCGACCACGGAGGCAGTATAATTCTGTTAATGTTTACCTAGATGAAAGAATACTCTTTTGTAAGAAAATTTTGTTTGTGGAACAGCTAGAGAAAGTTATTTGAATGAAATACATCATATTTTTACTTTCTCTATACGTACTATGTACACAGTGTATAGAGAAGGTATTGTATTGCACCCAAAAATTCGATACCAAGATTTCACCGGAAATACATGTTTTTGGTCTCCCTGAATCCAAAAAAAAAAAGCATTTTTAGAAAAAGGTGTCTGTGCGGTGTGTGTCTGTGGACAGCATAGCTCAAAAACGAAAAGACCGTTGATTGCCAAACTTCATATCTACGCTCTGTATCTTCCAAGGATGCGACACGAAGATTTTCAAAAAAATCTCCCACCCCGAACTACCCTTTGATTTTCTCAAAAATGGCTGTAACGAATTTGATTGAAATATCTTATAGATATTTAACCTGACAAATAAAAAGTATATCTTGATTTTTCTGGGAATAGCCTCTGAAGACTACTTTATACTGGATGAATTTTACGGAATTTTGTGTAACTGGAAAATCATAAGAGACGGACAAAAACCTACCACACAAAAAATGTAGAGCACGTTAAAACACACAATCTATGCTAGATACATTTTTATAGTGGAGTTGATCGTTTTTTAGATATTCCTTGTTATTGGTTTACCCTTTAAAAAACTTAACTTTTCTCATACAGGAATTTGTCAACTCCTGTCCATACAAACAAAGGAACTTCAGTGACATAGCAACCAGCTTTTGACTATCACTTTAACGTATTGTACTGCCATATTTCGCTTCTACTTACAAGGAAGCAAGTACTAAGATATTTCTGCTAATTTTTTTCGATTAGCATGAAGTATGTAGAAGCACAAGCTTTTTAACAATGTTTTGTTGCAGAGATGTAGAGAAAGTCATGTGAATGGAACACATCAGATTTTTTTTTTTTTTTTTTTTTTGATTCAGGGATCTAAACAATTTCCGGTGAAATCTCAATATAGACTTTTTTGATGGAATACAATATTTCTTGGTACAGAAGGTAAAACTTACAAGGTCATTATTTCAGACGCAATAAACTACAATAGTTGATATTAATGAACGTGTGCATGCCGGCGCAGAAAGAGAAGGCGAGCTTTGGTGGGCAGGAAACCGCAGAAGTGTGTCACAAGTGGAATAAGGTACACACACATGGTTGTTTAGGAGAAAGTGGTTTGACCGCCCGAGGAGGGAGGTTTCATACACACACAAACACACGTTGTCTGTGGACCACAGACTCTCAACGCAGCACCTGCCGTCAAGATGCGTCAACTCCTGAGGTTCCTACTCCTGGTCGCCGTTGTGTGCGTCGCCAGCGCCGCCGTCGTCAAGGTAACAAGTCCCGTTCATCTCCACAACCTAGCTTCAACCTTTTAAAACAGCAACTTCACCTTCTTGTACATAGTGTATAGAGAAGGTATTGTAATGCTCCCAAACATTCGATACTGAGATTTCACCAGCAATATACGTTTTGGGACCCCCTAAGATCGAGAAAAAACATATTTAGAAAAAGGTCCGTGTGTTTGTGGACAGCATAGCTCAAAAACGAAAAGTCGTAAAATACCAAACTTATAGGGATGTGACACGAAGATTTTAAGAGAAATCCCCCCCCCCCACAAACTACACTTTACATGGAAAAAAATTCGAAAATTTTGATTTTCTCAAAAATGGTTCTAACGATTTTGATTAAAATACTGTATATTATATATATATATATATATATATATATATATATATATATATATATATATGGCAAATAAAATAAAATGTACATCTTGAATTTTCTGTGGATAGCCTCTAAAGACCCTTTTATTCTGAATAAATTTTGCTGAATTTTGCGTAACTGATAAACCGTAAGAGGTAGGTAGAAACTTACTTCACAAAAAATGTAGATCACGTTAAAACACACAATTTATATCATATACTTTTCTTTTTCTCGTGAAATTGACCATATCTGAGATATTCCTTTTATTTGTTTCAGATGTTAAGTACTTAGTTTTCTTACACGAAAAGTTGTAAACTCCTGGACCTGCAAAGAAATGAATTTCATCCACATGGCAACCGGCTTTTAAAGGATTTGACTATCGTTTTAGCCTAGTATATTGCTTTATTTTCCTTCTACTTACAAAGAAGCAAGTAATTAAGACAATATTTGCTAATGTTTATCTCGATTATCATAAACTACATATAAGAATGTGCTTATAATAATAATAATAATAATAATAATAATAATAATAATAATAATAATAATTTGTTACAGCTATGTAGAGAAGGTCATGTGAATGGAACACACCGGATTGTTTTTATAGTATACTGCGTACTAAGAACTGTAAGTTACACTTATAAGGTCGAGAATGCATATTGGGAATACGAGGTCTACAGGGCCGAGTTTTCCCAAGTGTTCGAGATCTTATAAGTAGCTTACAGTTCGTGGTTGGTCAATTACTATTTGAAATATTCGAAAAAACTGTATAAAAATATATATAATAATAATAATAATAATAATAATAAAAAATCAAAATTGCTTTTAATATTTTATTGAACATTAAGAAAAAATCTTATGTGTACCATTCACATGACTTTCTCCATATCCCTGCAACAAATAATTCTTAAAAAGCTTATACTTCTATTTACTTTATGCTAATCAGAAAAAATTAGCAGAAATAGTCTTATTGCTTGCTTCCTTGTAAGTTAAAGCGAAATAAGGGACAACCGTAGGTTAAAGTGATAGTCAAAATCTGGTTGCTATTTCAATGAAGTTCCTTTGTTTATATGGATAGGAGTTGACAAGTTCCAGTATGAGAAAAGTATACGTTTTTCATAGCAGAAACCAAAAATAAGGAATGTCACAGAAACGACGAACTGCACGAAAAAAATGTATATAACAGAAATTCTGTGTTTTAATGTGCTCTACATTTTTTGTGTAGTAAGTTTTTGTCCATCTCTTACGGTTTAGCAGTTATTCAAAATTTAGTAAAATTCATCCAGAATAAACTACTCTTCAGAGGCTATTCCCAGAAAATTCAAGATATACATTTTATTTGTCAGGTAAATATGTTTATTATCCGAAATTTTAATCAAAATCGTTAGAGCCATTTTTGAGAAAATCAAAATTTTCGAAATAAGTTCCATGTAAAGGGTAGTTGGGGGTGGGGGAATTTTTTTCAAAATCTTCGTGTCGCATCCCTGGAAGATACGAAACTTAAATACCAAGTTTGGTATTTTACCGACTTTTCGTTTTTGAGTTATCGTGTTCACAGACACACGGACACACGGACCTTTTTGTGAAAATGCTTCTTTTGGATATTGGGGACCTTAAAACATATATTTCCGGTGAAATCTCGGTATCGAATTTTTGGGTGGAGTGCAATACTTTCTCTATACACTATATACATAGTGCGTATGGAGAAAGTAAAAATCTGATGTGTACCATTCACATGACTTTCTCTATATCCCTGCAACAAATTATTCTTAAAAAGCTTATAATTCTATTTACTTTATGCTAATCAGAATAAATGAACAGAAATAGTCTTATTACTTGCTTCCTTGTAAGTAGAAGCGAAATAGGGGACTACCATAGGTTAAAATGATAGTCAAAAGCTGGTTGCTATGCCAATGAAGTTCCTTTGTTTAATGGATAGGGGGTTGACAAGTTCCTGTATGAGAAAAGTATACGTTTTCATAGCAGGAACCAAAAATAAGGAATGTCTCAAAAATGACGAACTCCACGAAAAAAATGTATATAACATAAATTGTGTTTTTTAATGTGCTCTACATTGTTTGTGCAGTAAGTTTTTGCCCATCTGTTACGGTTTAGCTGTTATTCAAAATTCATTAGAATTCATCCAGAATAAACTACTCTTCAGAGGCTATTCCCGGAAAATTCAAGATATACATTTTATTTGTCAGGTAAATATCTTTAATATACGAAATTTTAATCAAAATCATTACAGCCATTTTTGAGAAAATCAAAATTTTCGAAAAACGTTCCATGTAAAGGGTAGTTTGGGGTGGGGGGATTTTTCTCAAAATCTTCGTGCCGCATCGCTGGAAAATACTAAACTTAAATACCAAGTTTGGTATTTAACGACTTTTCGTTTTTGAGTTATCGTGTTCACAGACACACAGACACACGGACACACACACACACACACGCGCGGACCTTTTTGTGAAAATGCTTTTTTTGGCTATGGGGCCCTAAAACATATATTTCCGGTGACATCTCGGTATCGAATTTTTGGGTGGAGTGCAATACCTTCTCTATACACTATGTACATAGTGCGTATAGAGAAAGTAAAAATGAATTTTCGATGTGAGCAAATGAAAGGCTACTCTAAATTATATGGACAAAGCCTTCTTATACACACTTTTTATTTATTTAATTGTAGCTTAGTGTCCTTTAGCCTGGTTGGCCATGTTGGACGATGAATAAAATTGATGAAATGATCTCGAGGTCCATGGAGCTTTAAAGTTACTGGACATTCGTCTTTTCAGGATAAGGAAAAACCCCGAAAAAACCTTATCTCGGTAAATCACCTAAGTAAAACTTGAAGTAGCACATGTATTGTTTGTTAGGTTAATTGTTTATGTAGCTGAAAGTAATCTTGACATTTTTCATAGTTGTTATCAAGCAGTAACATTTTATAAAAATGAGCGAAAATGTTATTGAAGAAACTGTAGATCTAGCATGTGCTTCACTTTAACCACCGAAGTCGAAGAAAAGATGGTTATGTCATTTGCTGTAAGTACTCTTGTTACAGTGTTTTATGCTCATATTCATAGTTACCTACGTTATGGTTCTCTGTTGTGGGGCAATCATATCTCTGTCGGTCAGTTATTTGTTCCTCAGAAGAAATCTCTACGTATCACATTTGGAGCTTCACCAAGAACTCACTGTAAACCACTTTTTCTGCAACTTGGTATATTGACATTGTTTTCAATGTTTGTTCTGGATTCCCTCTTATATATTAAAAAAAAAACCTTTTCTCAATATGTTCTTCTATCCATAATTATCCCACTCGAAAATGATCTGATACTTATATTAACAAATTAAGTTTCTCATGTATGTCAGTTAAAATGTTCAACACCTTACCTCAGAATATCAAGACTCTTCCTTTGTTAAACTTTAAGCGGAGGATCAAAACAATCTTGAAGGCAAATCCTCTTTATAGCTTTTCAGAAATTTATGACCTGAAATGGGATTAATCTTATCCATTTTTAAATGTATTGTTGTAACATTATTGTATGTAGAATGTTTCATTAATTTTTATTCTCTATGTTTTATAATGACTGAAAATTAACTATCTATATATTAATGACCTCTCACAAACTCTTACTGTAAGAATTTAACAGTGCTTGTTGTCAAGGCAATTAATAAATATACTGTAAATTTGGCTTACATTACCAAATATGTGTTCATAATGATTAACTTACATATCAGTATTTCATAAATTCTCTACTAGTACAGTAAGCAGGGGAAGTATTGTATTTTCCCAGACATTCTATACAGATATTTTACCGTAAATGCACATTTTAAGACTCCCGGAATTTTTTTTAGAAAAAAGTCCGTCTATGTGCTTATGAATGGCAAAACTCAAAAATTGAAAATTGGTTAAATACAAACTTTGTATTTAAGTTCAGTATCTTCCAAACATGAACCTCGAAGATTTTCAACAAAATTTCCCCACCCCAAACAACCCTTTGTAAGGACAATTATTTTTTATTTATTTTTTTTTTATTTTCGATTTTCTCCAAATTAACGATTTTGAATGAAATGCCCACATACATAATGATAATTACATACAAAATAAAACATTTATCTTGAACTTTTTGGGAATAGCTTATAAAGTTCTCTTCATTTTGTACAATCTTGTATAACTAGTAAATAATAAACGATAACGAAAAACAATGTATCTATTTCAAATAACTTTTTTGTGCCGTAAGCCATTACCGAGGCATCCGTTGTAAATGCGTAAAATCCTTCAATACTTGGCCATTTTTTCTAAGTTATTCCAGGTTTAGAAAGAAAAATTGTCTTTTGTAAGAATTTTGTCCGTAGAATAGCTAGAGAAAGTCATGTGACTGTAACAAAGAGTTTTTTTTTTTTTTTTAATTCTGCCACTTTTCATCTTCTTTACGAGTCCAATCCAAGTCAATTTTTATTTTCTCTACACGTACTATGTACATAGTTTATAGAGAAGGTATTGCATTCCACCCAAAAATTCGATACCAAGATTTCACCAGAAATACATGTTTTGGGTCCCCCTGAATCCAAAACTGCATTTTTGGAAAAAGGTCCGTGTGTGTATCTGTGGACAGCATAGCTAAAAAAACGAAGAACCGTTGAATACCAAACTTGGTATTTAAGTTTTGTATCTTCCAAGGATGCGACACGAAGATTTTCAAGAAAATCCCTCCACCCCCAACTGCCCTTTACATGGAACTTTTTTGAACATTTTTATTTTCTCAAAAATGGCTCTAACGATTTTGATTGAAATATCATATATTAAAGATGTTTACATGACAAATAAAATGTATATCTTGAATTTTCTGGGAATAGCCTCTGAAGACTACTTTATTCTGGATGAATTTTACGGACTTTTGCATAACTGCTAAACCATAAGAGATGGACAAAAACTTACCATACAAAAACTGTAGAGCACGTTAAAACACACAATTTATGTTACCTATATGCATTTTTTCGTGTAGTTGATCATTTTTGAGATATTTCTTGTTTTTTGGTTTCAGCTTTTAAAAACTTATACTTTTCTCATACAGGAATTTGTCAACCTCTGTCCGTACAAACAAAGGAACTTCAGTGACCTAGCAACCGGCTTTTGACTAACACGTTAACCTATGGTACTCCCTTATTTCGCTTCTACTTACAAGGAAGCAAGTAATAAGACTATTTCTGCTATCCCCCCCCCCCCCGATTAGTATGAAGTAAATGGAAGCATAAGATTTTTAACAATAATTTATTGCAGAGATGTAGAGAAAGTCGTGTGAATGGAACACATCAGATTTTTGCATATGTGTAACTCGATTAGATGAATAAGTTTTTGTAAAAATGGTTTTGAACAAAAAGTACAGAAAGTAATGATGTAACATACCAGACTTTATATTCATTTCGCCTTTCCTCAATAGCAGATCTTGTACATTTTATTGTGACCACAGTTACTTCATTACTCGGTGTTAGCGAAAACTTTCTGAATGAAGACTAAGGCAATATCTTGTTAATGTGCTACAAGTTGGTGTTCCGCGTCATCAGATCCCAATGTAAACACAAGAACTTGAATCACTGTGGTGTTGGTTAGTTTTTGTCTCCAAGCGGAGATATCACCTGGATGCGTCGGATAGTTTACCACAGCAACAAACGTGTTCCGTGTTGTAACGAGCCAATTACGTCATTTAGGCACAACAATTACTACAATCTAACCTCGTTCAGTCGCTTTCACAATTATGGCATTGTTGCGTCAGAAACTCATGCCCGAATATACGCATAGATGTATTAACCCCAAGGGATACCGAACGAGGTGGCGGCAAACCGCATTCGGGAGGTTCTGGGTTTTTCATAGTTTTATCGGGTCGATAGGCAAATGCTGGAGTGGTTCATGTTCTATCACGACTTTCCTGTACCCATCACATCCTTGTTATGTGTTTTTGGGTTCTTGGGTAAGTATTTATTTCACTTCATTCATTACATGATTTAATTCGCATCTAAAATTCTGTAATACTTAAATTCTATCCGTACGTTTTACCTATTGCATCTCATTTTATCACTTCACTGAGTTGCTGTATTTCTGAGGACCCATAGAATCCAACACCATGGAAAACAAAATACCGTTAAATACCAAACTTAGTATTTATCTTTAGTATCTTCCAAGGAAGCGACATGGGGATTTTCAAGTAATCTCCCCCACCACAACTACCCTTTTCATGGAAAACTTTTTGTTTTTCTCAAAAACGGCTCTTAACGATTTTGGTTAAAATGCAGTATATTAAAGATATTTGCATAAGAAATGAAATGTATATTTTGAATTTTCTGGGAATCGGCTCTGAATATCTCTTTATTCTGGACGAGTTTTGCAGAATTTTGCGTAACGGTTAAACTGTAAGATATGGACAAAACCCACGTCACTTTCCGTGGTGTAGTGGTTACCATGCTAACTTCATATACCCAAGGTCGCGGGTTCAAACCCGGCGGAGAACGATGGATTTTTTCGGGTGTAAAAATCCTTAGCATGGCTTCCTTCGGAAGGGAAGTAAAGCCGTTGGTCCCGTGTCGTAGATTTACGGCACGTAAAAGAACCTCAAGCCTGATAGAGAGGCCTCTGAGCAAAATTAAGCGGTCTTTCACACCCACTTTAGAATGAGACGCTGAGAACCACAGCAATTATAGCGCGTCCATAAATAACACGTCATTTACATTTTTAGACAAAAACCTAAAACACAACCTATGTCACATATCATTTATGTCATATACGTTTTTTATGTGGAGCTGACCGCTGCGTCACCCTCCGTGGTATAATGGTTACCATGCTAACCTCATACACCCAAGGTCGAGAGTTCAAATCCGGCGGAGGACGACTGATTTTTTTCGGACGCATGGCTTCCTTCGGAAGGGAAGTAAAGCCGTGGGTCCCGTGTCGTAGATTCACGGCACGTAAAAGAACCTCAAGTCTGATAGGGAGGTCTCTGAGCAAAATTAAGCGGTTTTCACGCCCAATATAGAAGGGGGTGCTGAGAACCATAGCAGTTAAAAAGAGTCCATAAGTAAAACGCCATTCAATTGCTGACTATTTCGGAGATATTCCTTGTTATTGGTTTCAATATTAAATTAAACGTTTCTCAAACCGGAAGTGACGTTTCGTTTCATCTCTTATGTTTTACTGCAGGCCATGCAAAGCGAACCGAACTTCCATTGTTTCACATAGGATCAGGTTTTAAAATGTTTGACTATCGATTTAGCCTGGTGTATTCCCTTACGTCCCTTCTATTTACAAAGAAGCAAGTAATAAACAATTTCTGCTAATGGCTACCTTGATTAGCATGAGATAAAAGATTAGTTTTTGTATGGAAAATTGTTTGTGGCAGCTAGAGAAAGCCCTGTGAATGGAGCATTACAGATTTTTTTTGAGATATAAACAATTTCCAAGATATTCGTTATTAAGATTTGAACTGTTCAGTTCTTTTTCATTCTATTAAACTCTTTCGACATTCAGTTGTTTCTCGCAACTGCATAGAAAGAACACGGAATTTTAAGGGCAATGTATAGCGTCCAGTTCTTAAACGTTTGACTATTGCTATTTCCATTGTATTTATAACGAGGTGTGCAATATAGATATTTCTGCAAATGTTTATCTCGATTAAAAGGAAATAGAAACAAATCTTTTGTGTTCTATTCACATGACTTTCTCTACGTGTCCTGCAAACAAACTATTCCTACAAAACATTGTTTTTTTTTTTGTCTGCATCATGCTAATTGAGGTAAACCTTAGCAGAAATGGTCTTATCATTTTGCTTCCTTGTAAGTAAAGTGAAATAATGGAATAGACTGGGCTAAAGCGATTGAAGACCATAGCTGTCTCTATGCGATTGTCATTGAAATTCGGTTCTCTTTCATAACCAGGAGTAAAACAAAAGAGATATAAACGGATGAGGACTTCCTGTGTCAGAAACTTTCAAGTATTTTAAAATTGAAACCAGTAACAGGGAATATCTCGGACATAGTTAACTCAAAAAAAAAGTTGCTATTTGACAAATTGTGTGTTTTTACGAGATCTGGCTATTCCCAGGAAATTCAAAATATATATTTTGTTTGCTAATATTATATTTAATATGCATACGGTTATTTTAATCAAAATTGTTAAGAGTCATTTTTAAGAAAATAAAATTTTTGGAAAATTTTTCTATGTAAGGGATAGGAGGACTTTGTAAAAACCTTCTTGTCGCATCCTTGGGGGATACCAAACTTAAATATCAAGTTTGGAGTTTAATGGACTTTTCGTTTTTGGGTTATGTTATCCACAGACACATACACTTTCTTCTAATGTTGGTTTTCGGATTTAGGGGACCTCAAAACATATATTTCCGGTGAAATTTTGATGTCGAATTTTTGGGTGGAATACAATACCTTCTCTAACGACAATACCTGTACATATGTGCTAGAGAAAGTAAGAAGAGTAGTTTTTATAGGTATTAATAAATGACAGAGGAATGAGAGTCACGTGAAGGTAACATATACATATTTTTGAAGTTTGTAGTACGGCCAAAGAAAAAAATAACTCGCGGATAGAGCTTGGCTCACGTGCGTGGTTTGATAATCTAAAGAAACGGTTTATGTATGCTACAGATTTTTCAGAACATGATAACCCTACCTCTCTCTTCTTCCAAAGACTTTAAAGTTTGGGATTAGGGTGTGTGTTGCTAAAAGCCAACCCTCACTGTTATCAAGTCTTCCAGTTACTGGTCCCTTAACTAAGGCGTGATTCTTGACTTGCAAGCAGTGTCTCCAGGAAACAGATTTCACTACGTTGCCTTTCGCCCGTAGTGTACGGTCGTCTTTTGTTTGTTAATGGTTATTGCCCAGTGATAGGGAGGAGTGGTCCCGCTTGAGGGCCATCATGTTTTGGAGAAAAGTATAGGTGTCTGACCTTGTTGTTGCAGAAGCGACAGGCGGTGTACGGCCACGTGCTGCAGCCGGTGGCTTATGCTGTGAAGAAGCCTCTCCGTGAGCACGAGAAGGAGCAGGACCTGACCAAGATCCCTGGTGTTCCCGGCGTGGACTACCCCGTGTTCCACTCAGTGCCTCCTACCAACTTCCACTGCGGCAATGTGCCTGCCGTTCCTGGCATCTATGCTAATGTCGAGACTGGCTGTCAGGTAAGTTTATAGGGCGCTCTGCTACTGCAAATCAAAATGACACTTTTAAAACGAACATTTAAATGTTACACTCATTAAATCATTGATGTGTTTAACTTTTAAGTTTTAACATTTTTAAAATCCCTAACCTCAAGGTTAACTTTACAGTGTTAAAAGGTCATAAGGGGGATCTAAATCACGGATCTCCCAGTTGAAATACCAACAATGGGCTTGAATTTTTCAGTCTTATTCTAACTTTCCAACTCCTGCCCACATTTAGAGTAGAAGAAATGATTAATTTAATTTGAGCCACGGATGTCCTGGTCTCTAGCCGGTTGCTCTATCACTGAGCTACCATGGCAACATGCCGGCATAGCATTAAATTTCTCAACTGACTTGCATATTTCCCGGCAAATCACAAGGTGATCTCAAATTATTTTGAGATGACATATCTCTATGGCGACTTGCAATGTCCTTGTAGTTTGTCGGGAAACATACGAGCCAGTTGAGAAATTTAATGCAATGCCGGCATGTTGACATGATAACTCAGTGGTAAAGCAACCGGATAGAGACCGGCACTGGCATTGAATTTTTCAGCCTGATTCTACCTATCCAACTCCTGTCCTACACACGGCTTGTGTGAAAAAAAATCAACTAATTTAAAGTTTAACATTTTTCAAAACTCTTTCCTTAACTAAAATCTAAATGCTAAACCCATTATTTAACCATTGTCATTTTTAATTTAAAGTTTAACACTTTTCAAACTCCTCAGGTAACTAAAATTTAAAATGTACACTCATTAAACAAGGTGAAAGTAGCTATCTGAAAACATAGATAAAAAGCTTTGGTCTTCAACAGTGCGTTCCAGCTTCTCGCGTTGGTCGGTTAGAAGTAAGAGATTAATGCCCCATTCACAATAAAATGTAAGCGCAAGCCTTTACACCTATATTATTTAATGTAAGTATTCACATAGACGCACGCAACATACTACGCAATGAAAGAGTTTGCTAACTCTAAACTTTATCCTTGCGTTGCTTACATGGAAAAATAATTCTGAACTCTTTCCTCTATGTATTATCTGCTATCAACATCAGACGATCGCAACGCGAGATTTTATAGCGCCTACTGTATATATATACAATATTCTATTTAGCCCTGCCACGCCATCTCTCATTTCCATCAAGAGGTTATGTTAGGCTCCTTGCAAATCCTACTTTGATTTAATGAATGTGCCCATCATCAACGTCTAGATTTCTTGGCCCTCACAAATCGTAAGGCGCAAAGAGATAATTCAAATTGCATTAAATATGCAGCGTTATCACTTTCTGCAGTCTCCACGCTTGCATTGGAAGATATCCGCGCGTTATTTTCAGATCTAAAAAGCTGTGCCAACTTTTGCGTTATGCTTACGACTGCATTGTGGATGGTCTTCCCTCGCGCTTGCGCTATGCTGCGTTACTTTAAATACGGGTTTAATAACGTACATTCGCAAAGATCTACGAACCCGCAAACACATCATTTTAAATTGGTCGAAAAGTGTAAGAATTTAAAAATTGTACATATAACTCTGCACTTAAACTAAAGCATTTAACGTTATTGAAACAATGTAAAAATGTCGGAAAATGAACAATAGTGAACAACATTTGGTGAGGTATAAAGATTAAACGTTGTGAAATTGTGGTTACCTCTTTAAAAGCTTTCTCCCCATATACTTTAAAAAGAATTAAGAAATAAATAGTCCTGCTACTAAAGAGTTTCGATAAAATGTCATTTCATACATGAAATTAGGATGAAAATATAATAGGAATGTTTATGCTTCACTGACTCCTAGTGTTTCTTAAAAGAATATTTTTTATCTCTCCAATATAGAGATGGATAAAGAACAGTTACACACACATCAGCAAGATTTTCAGTCCTGTGGAAATATCAGAGTAACTAGTAGGTCCTGACCGCACTAGCCTGTATGGAGGGGAGGGTTGGAGAACAAAATACTGCTTCCCCTCACGGTTGGAAAAAATGTGCGTGTTGCCTAAGTAAGCAGGCATAGATAGAAATATAAGCCGGCTAAGGCGAGTGCAGTCCCACACTGAAACGGAGAGCAGGCGAACTAACGCGATGACGCAATATGACTTCACGCATACGTCATGAAATACTGTACGTCTGGTTTATTTCACTAGCATACCGCGTAGATTTCAGTAGACTGAACGCAAACCGTGTTATTTACAATGTTCTTAAGTTTTGTGACGAAGAGAACATAGAAGCTCAGAAAATACTTATTACAAATGCTACTGAACGTATTGTCGCTACCGGTTAGAATAAAACAATGATATGCAAGATCAGAAAGGACCTTGAAGAAGATTTTTTTTGGATAGTGTTTTAAGCCCGCTCTAACTACTTGTGGCACCGCAGGCGATGACACTGATGATACATGAATGAAGATGGAGCACCGGTGGAATGCGATGGCGGGAGAAACCGGATTACCCGGAGAAAACCCGCCCCTGCGTCGCTTTGTCCACCAAAAATCTCGCATGCGGTTGCTCGGGATCGAGCCGAGTGGCCCACGGCGCGGCCTTGAAGTAAAAGGTGGAACGAACACAAGAGGTGATGTAATTTTGCAAAGACATTTTGGACGATATGGACGAGTGTGTCATTAGAAAAAAAACATCAGAAGCATTGCGAGGTTAAAAAGAAATCCCTACGCTGCGAAAATTATTCAACTTTTGCAACAAGGAGACTTAGGAAAACATTGAAATTTTAAAAGAGTAAAGATAAACGAAGTTTACTGAAAGAACACTCTAACGTAGTGACTCAAAGAGCATACTTTCTTAGAACGCTATTGGGTCAGTATTTGACTGGAAAAACTCGGATTAGAAGGTGAGAAATATTCAAGAAACATACCTACTGAAATAAAGATGCACAAATGGAAAGGATAACAATCAATCCAGGAGTCGACAGCAATGCTGAATTGGAAGAAACGGCCGCTGGATCGGAGATCGACACGGAAGTGAGGGAGATATCACGGAATAATGCCAACCACGCGATAGAGTGAAATAAATATGCACATTTATTGTGTTGTAATGGTATATATTTGATTGTTTATGATATGAATATGTACACGATTTTAACACCCACAAGGGAAATGACATCTTGAACTATCACTCGCGATTGTAGATTGTGCAGGCGAGCGGGGAAGCCATTACATGTACAATTGGCGCTCCCCGGTACAGGACTTTACTCGCCTTGGCCGGCATATAAAGTGAAAACTCTCACCTCTAACCGTCACATCTGGTAAGGACACCGCTGCGTATAACCTCCGGCGGAATTTTGGGAAAAGTCACGCCTAAGGCGACGTGTTGGTAGTCGCTAGGTCATTGAACCTATCGTTACAATATAAAGACAGCTGCTTGATGTAAATCAAAATGCCTTATTTTCCACATTTAACGTTATGTGAGATTAATGAAAGCGGTTCATGCTGTAGTTGACAAACCTGTACTAAAGGACCAAGTGATCAGTACACATTGTGTTGCCCCAGATACCGACTCGGATCTTGCGCAAATATTAGAAAGGTCTGTTGAACAAGGCGCAGCTTATCTGCAATCTGCTCGATTTAAATACCAGTGAAACAACTGCTACTTGAATGCCTAGTTTATATACTGTGGCAAATAAAGCGGAAAGTCTGCAAGCTGATACCTGAATTAGGATGTCACCAATTCGCAGATATACCAGAAGTAACAGAAACACTTTCATTAGGCACCATCAAAATCTGAACATTGTATTTTACTTTCTCTACAGTACTATGTATATAGTATATTGAGAAGGTATTATATTGCACCCAAAAATTGATTTCGAGATTTCACCGGAAGTAGATGTTTTTGGTCTCCTGTATTCCAAAAAAAAAGTGTTTTCAAAAAAAGGTCCGTGTGTGTGTCTGTAAAATATCAAAATTGGTATTTAAATTCAGTGTCTTTCAAGATGCGACACGAAGATGTTCTAGAAAATCCCCCCACTCACAACAAACCTTTACATGGAAACATTTTCGAAAAGCTTGATTTTCTCAAAAATGGCTCTAACAATTTTGATTAAAATATCATATATTAAAGATGTTTACATGAAAAATAAAATGTATAACTTGAACTTTCTGGGAATGGTCTCTGAAGATATCCTTATTCTGGATGGATTTATCGGAATTTTGCATAACAGGTAAACCGCAAGAAATAGACAAAACTTATTTAACGTAAACTGTAGAGTTAGATAAAACACACAATTTATGTTATATACATTTTTCTCGTAGAATTGACCGTTTTTGAGATATTCCTTGTTATTGATTTCAATTTTAAAATACTTATACTTTTCTCGTACGGGAATTTGTCAACTCTTGGCCATACAAATGAAGGAACTTCAATCACATAGCAACCAGCTTTTAACAGACTTGACTATCGCTTTAACCTATGGTATTCCCTTTATTTCCCTTCTACTTACAAGGAAGTAACTAATAAAACCATTTTTGCTAATTTTTATTTCGATTAGCATGAAGTAGATAGAAGAATTACCTTTTTAACAATAAGTCATTACAGAGATGCATAGAAAGTCATGTGAATGGAACACATCAGATTTTCTTTTATTTACAGGGGTGATTTTATGGCACTGATATTTCGCAAAAATTCATTGGAAAAAAATCTGATGTGTTTCATTCACATGACTTTCTCTACATCTCTGTAACAAATTATTGTGAATAAGCTTAGTCTTCTATTTACTTCATGCTAATCGAAATAAGAATGAGCTTACGTAGTACCTTATAAGTAGAAAGGAAATAAAGCAATAGCGACAGCCAAATGTTTTAAAATGTGGTTGCTATGGGATTGAAATCCGTTTCTTTGCGGGGCCAGGAGTTGACAAGTTTCCCATACGAGAAAAGTTTAAGTATTTTTAAAAGTTTAAGTAATTTTATTTTTAAGGAATATCTCGAAGACGGCCACTGTAAAAGAATGTATGTAGGTTATTCCCAGAAAATTCAAGATAACATTTCATTCGTCATATAAATATCTTAAATATCTGAGAATTTAATCAAAATCGTTAGAGCCGCTTTTGTGAAAATCAACTTTTTAAAAATTTGTTCCATTAAAGGGTATTTGAGGGTAGGGGGCATTTCTTGAAAATCTTGTCGCATTCTTGGGAGATACTAAACCTAAATACCAAGTATGGTATTTAAGGGTCTTTTCGTTTTTGAGCTATGCTGTCCGCAGACACACACACAGACAGACACCCGGACCTTATTCTAAAAATGCTTTTTTCGGACTCAGGGGAAATCTCGACATCGAATTTTTGGGTTGAATACAATACACATTGTAATACGGGGATAGAGAAAGTAAAAAAGCAATAATTGCATATCATATTTAATGTATCAGCACTACGCATATAACACTCTAATATGGTTCTTTTAAAATGCCACTAACTACACCTTTTATCTGTTATTACTAAAATATATCACAGCTGCTCATTAGGGTCACTAATCTGTACATTCGAGCTGAGCTCAAATGTAACATGCAAGTCAGTTGACGAACTTAGGGTCATGCCGACATGTTGCCATGGTAGCTCAGTGATTAGAGCGACCGGCTAAAGACCGGGAGATCCGTGGTTCATATCCCGGCTATGACATTGAATTTTTCAGTCTGACTCATCTTATCCAACTCCTATCCTACACACGGCTTGTGTGAAAAACTATTAAATTAACAATCATTATTTTTGTTAAACAGTTGAGCTGTGCATTTGAAGTAAAGTTAATCATTTACAACTCCGTTAAATCTATTTAAACATTTTTCTTTCCTTTATAATGAGAAATCTATTTTGGAGTTTTAGGGGGGGGGCAGACCTCTTCAGAAAAGTTATGGGGACGGTGCGTTTTATAAGTTAGACATTAGACAGACAGACAGACAGACAGACAGAGAGACAGATAGATAGATAGATAGATAGATAGATAGATAGATAGATAGATAGATAGATAGATAGATAGATAGATAGATAGATAGATAGATAGATAGATAGATAGATAGATAGATAGATAGATAGATAGATAGATAGATAGATAGATAGATAGATAGATAGATAGATAGATAGATAGATAGATAGATAGATAGATAGATAGATAGATAGATAGATAGATAGATAGATAGATAGATAGATAGATAGATAGATAGATAGATAGATAGATAGATAGATAGATAGATAGATAGATAGATAGATAGATAGATAGATAGATAGATAGATAGATAGATAGATAGATAGATAGATAGATAGATAGATAGATAGATAGATAGATAGATAGATAGATAGATAGATAGATAGATAGATAGATAGATAGATAGATAGATAGATAGATAGATAGATAGATAGATAGATAGATAGATAGATAGATAGATAGATAGATAGATAGATAGATAGATAGATAGATAGATAGATAGATAGATAGATAGATAGATAGATAGATAGATAGATAGATAGATAGATAGATAGATAGATAGATAGATAGATAGATAGATAGATAGATAGATAGATAGATAGATAGATAGATAGATAGATAGATAGATAGATAGATAGATAGATAGATAGATAGATAGATAGATAGATAGATAGATAGATAGATAGATAGATAGATAGATAGATAGATAGATAGATAGATAGATAGATAGATAGATAGATAGATAGATAGATAGATAGATAGATAGATAGATAGATAGATAGATAGATAGATAGATAGATAGATAGATAGATAGATAGATAGATAGATAGATAGATAGATAGATAGATAGATAGATAGATAGATAGATAGATAGATAGATAGATAGATAGATAGATAGATAGATAGATAGATAGATAGATAGATAGATAGATAGATAGATAGATAGATAGATAGATAGATAGATAGATAGATAGATAGATAGATAGATAGATAGATAGATAGATAGATAGATAGATAGATAGATAGATAGATAGATAGATAGATAGATAGATAGATAGATAGATAGATAGATAGATAGATAGATAGATAGATAGATAGATAGATAGATAGATAGATAGATAGATAGATAGATAGATAGATAGATAGATAGATAGATAGATAGATAGATAGATAGATAGATAGATAGATAGATAGATAGATAGATAGATAGATAGATTTATTGTCTGTTGCCACACACTATACAGATAGACTTGTCATAAATGGATATTAGTTAAACAATTCACTTAAACTGTACAAAGTTTTGTCATGTAAAATTTTAAATTTACACATATCATCTATTTTAACAATGTCATATGGGAGAGCATTGACAATTTTACTTATGAGGCACTTTGGTGGTTCTGAGTATTTAGTTGTTTTATATTTTCCTATGTGGATATCATTCATGTTTTTATAAAACAGTGCAGCATTATATATTAATAAATCAGTCAAAGTAAAAATATAAAATTGTTTAAAAACATGTCTTAATGAGACTTGGCTTCATATTAAAAACTATTCTTAGCATTTTCTTCTGAATTAAAAATACCTATTTACTGCAGATTCCCATATTAAAATATTGTATGATAAAATTAATTAGGGGAGCAAGAAGTGCCTCCCCCCAAGTCTGCGCCTATAACTGTATATGTTGATTTTCGCAGGCATACCACGTGTGTCACGATGGAAGGGAAGGTCACCAGGGTGCCTCTTTTCTGTGTACCAATGGCACTCTCTTCAACCAGCATGAATTCGCCTGTGACTGGTGGTACAACGTCAACTGCGCAGAGGCTCCATCTCTCTACAGGTGGGTACACCAACATTACCGGCCTCGGCGCGTTTATCAATGTACTGGTTACCTATATGTATTACTTTCTCTATACGTACTACCCAAGTACGTTATGTATAAAGAAAGTATTGTATTGCACCCACAAATTCAATACCAGGATTTCACCAGAAAGATATGTTTTGAGACCCCCTAAATCCAACAAAAGTATTTTTAGAAAAACCTGATGTATTCCATTCCATCCTCTACATCCCTATAACAAATGTTATTAATACTCTTATTCTTCTATCCGCTTCATGCTAATCGAGATAAATGCCAGTTAGTTCCTTGTAAGTAGAAGGGAATACACTAGGCTAAACTGACAGTCAAATGTTTTAAAATGTGGTTGCTAAGGGGTTGAAATCCGTTTCTTTGCGTGGCCAGGAGTTGACAAGTTCCGGTATGAGAAAAGCTTAAGAGTTTTAAAACTGAAACCAATAACAGGGAATATCTCGAAAACGGCCAAGTAAAAAATACATGACATAAATTGTGCATTTTAAGGTGCTCTACATTTTTTGTATAACACATTTTTGTTTATATCTTATGGCTTACTGGTTATGTAAAATTAAAAAGAAAAATCATCCACAATAAAGTGGTCTTTAGAGGCTATTCTCAGAAAATTCAAGATATACATTTTATTTGTGATACAACTATCTTAAACATACGGTACTTTAATCAAAATTGTTAGAACCGTTTTTGAGAAAGTCAACATTTTCGAAAAATGTTCCATGTAAAGGGTAATTGGAAGTGGGAGGATTTTCTTAAAGATCTGCATGTCGCATCCTTGGAATATACCAAACATAAACACCAAGTTTGGTATTTAACGGTCTTTTCGTTTTTGAGCTATGCTGCCACACACACACACACACACACACACACACACACACGCACGCGCACGCGCACACACACACAATTTCCGGTGAAATCTCGCTATCATATTTTTGGGTGCAATACAATACCTTATCTATGCCAGTAGAGAAAGTAAAAATGTCCTAACTTGGCATTTAAGTTCAGTATATTCCAAGCATGCGACACAAAGATTTTAAAGAAAATCCCCATCCCCAACTAATCTTTACATGGAATACTTTCGAAAACTTTGATTTTCTCAAAAACGGCTCTAACGGTTTTGATTAAAATTTCGTGTATTAAAGATATTTACAAGACAAATAAAATGTATATCTTGAATTTTCTAGGAATGGCCTCTGAAGATATCTTTATTCTTGATGAATTTTGCATAACTGGTAAACTATATGAGATAGATAAAACTTAACAAAGAATGTAGAGCTTGATATAACACACAATTTTTGTTACATACATTTTTTTCGTGGAGTTGACTGTTTTTAGTATATTCCTTATATTGGTTTCAGTTTCAAAATACTTTTACTTTCTCATACGGGAATTTGTTAACTCCTGGCCATACAAAAAAAGGAACTTCAATCTTTTAAAAGATTTTTCTATCGCTGTAGCCTAGTGTATTTGCTTATTTCCCTTTTACTCACAAAGAAGCAAGTAATAAGAACATTTCTGATAATTTTTTCCCGATTGTATGTAGTAAATATAGGCATAAGCTTTTTAACAATAATTTGTTGCAGAGATGTAGAGAAAGTCATGTGAATGAAACACATCAGACTTTTTTTATTTCTTCTCAATGTTTGTATGCTGCAATAATTTTTTTACAACAAATCAATTTACGCCCAGAGTAATTAAACTACATTTATAGTTCCTTGCCGGATTTTAATTTCGTTTTTTTGTTGGAGTCTAATTCTCTGTTGCCGATAGCAGCTTTCCAATGCGACTCAATACTGTCATGGAAGCCATGACCAATCGGTGACACAGTTGTACTATTGTACTTGTCTCAAACTGTAGAACTTTTATGTAACTGGGCAGCTGTTCAAATTAAGAACCGAAGTTTTATTATTCTTGCTTTTCTTTTGTAGCGTTGCCAACTTCAAAATTTAGATGACTAAATTATCATCGATTACTCTTTGTTTCAATAAATTATCTGGCAAGCTTTTACTCTCTTATGTTATCCCTTCCTTATTGGAACACTTTTTCTTACATAACCCTTTTAACGCATGCGTTAATTACAATTATCGTTCAAATTTGCCCTCGTATGGCCACATATTACTGTACCCGAACCAGTGGCGTATCTAGAGGGTGTGGGCTGGGGGTTGGAGCTTCCCCCTCTTGTGTTTCATTCATTTGGTTTTCTCTAAAAATTCAAGATATATAGTTTATTTAAGAACATTCGAAACGACTTTATATTGGAAAATAAGAGTTAATATTTTTACTTTTTCTACTACGTACAATGTATAATAGGTAGAGAAGGTACTGTATTCCATCCAAAATTCTATTTCAATATTTCACCAGAAATATATGTTTTAAGGACCCTGAATACACACAAAAAATTGAAAACAGGTCAGCGCGCGCATGTGCTTTTTGCGGAAAGCATTACTCAAAAACAAAACACCCATTCAATACCAAACTGAGTATTTCAGTTTGTATATTCTAAGGAGGCGAGAAAAAAAAATCGGGAAAAATCATTCCACCCCAAACTACTCTTTAAATGCAAAAATGTTCAAAGTCTTCTATTTTCCCCAAAATATTTCCAACGGCTTTGATTAAAATATCCTATATTAAAGAGTTTATATGTCACATAAAATCTAATTCCCCAATCTCTTGGGAGTAATCACTGAAGTTCTCTTCATTCTGAATGACTTTTGCATAACCAAAATCGTAAGAAATAGACAAAAACTTATCACACAGAAATGTAGATCTCGTTAAAACATACAATTTGTGTCATTCACTTTTCTGTAGAGCTAACCATTTCAGAGATATTCCCAATTATTGGTTACAATTTTAAAATGTTTAAACTTTTCTCAAACGAGAAGTCCTCATCTGTTTCGCATCTTTCACTCCTGGCCATATAAAGAGAACCGAATTTTAATGAGAATTCCATTGGGATATCTTTTAAAATATTTGAAAGTCGATATAGCCTAGCATATTATCTTATTTCCCTTCTATTTATAAGGACCTAAGTAATAAGAGATTTCTGATGATGTTTATTTTTATTAACATAACGTAGATAAAATAATAACCTTTGGTAAGAATAGTTTGTTTGCAGAACAGGTTAAGTCATGTGAATGGAACGCATCAAATTTTCTTTTTCGTTTGTCGTAAATTAAATGATATGGCTATACAAATTTCATGAAACAAAACAGTTAAGAGCACCAATAGGTGAAATTGCATTCACTTGACAAAAGGCTAATAATGCCTTTGCATTTTTAATTTTCTGAAGTTTTGTTCATGCTATTATTTTAAACTGATGGTTTAGTTAATTAATTTGCAAGTTATGAAACATGTTCCATAGGATTGATAATTATATTTATTTCAATATTTTTTGATGCACTAGCTTCATTGGAAAAATATGAAAAACAAAACTTTACTTCTCTTTTAGTCTTTGAGAAATACTCAACATTTTCAGGGTACAAATCGGATGCATTTTTATTTCTTTGGAATGTAGCATGTGTGTTAATTCTGAAGAAAGCTGAAAACAGAGAAGTTCACTTAGAAACTTTTATTTTCTGAAAAACTGTTAGCTTTAAGGGGAGTCGAAACGGCATTTTCGTAATTTTTTTCCATTTTCATGTTTTAATTGCATAAAAGTATTTCGAATCTCCCGCTCATTTTGGTATAATTTTCATAGAGGTATGCTACTTTTAAATAGTTTAAAAATATTATTGAAAATAATCTTGCGTAGTAGTTTTTAGCACATTTTGGTACACTCACTTGGTAAAACATCAATGACGTAAATATTAGTGTTAGAGAAGAGATCTTTTTATACCTTTATTGAAGAGTTTTACTTTAGCTATTGGCAGCATTGAAATCTGCTCATATATCTTTCATGTGAGAGTTTCCAAGTACTGTGAAGTACTGTATTTGGAAAGTTTGGTTACATTTTTTGTAAATTTTATGTTGGAAAGCAATTTCTGATGAAGTAATATTTTCGAACAAATGCCCCATTATCTCAGTAACTAATTGACATTAAGAACTGACATTTTTACCACACATTTGTACCTCAATAGCCTTTATTTTAAGGAAAATTTGTTATGTATATGGGTTAGTTATTTAATTTAAAAATCATCATTTTTCAATAAAATTTGAATGCTTTATTAAAGAACATACATTTTCTTCTAATAAATAGGAGTATTCTACTTTTCGTCAATCAGCTGTAAAAGTATTGCTGAATATATCTTGAAAATGTACCTTTGCTCAGATAGTGGGTCAAGCTTTAACATTGACAAGATACGGCATTTCCACTCCGCTTAAAAGCACTAATATTACAAAAGTGTAGTTTATGACATTCCCATAATTTCATATCTTTGTGCTTTCTTCTTTTGTATTATTTTGTCTTTTAGACACATTTTCTTCATTTAATGAATGTAATTACGGATTGGTTTAGCTGCTTTGTATTGATTTTCATTTAGTCTACCGTTAATATTTTAGTTACATTATGTACATCATGTTTTCCTTTCTTCCTGTATATTTACTATTCTTGTTTCACATAATTATGTATTTCTTTCTCATCTATTAGTTTGGTATAGAAACCGTGTTTCTTGCATGTTTGCAGTTTGAATTTGGATCCTATCAAGAATCCCTATGCTCCAAAACCCAAGAAGATAGAGGGTGCAGCGGTTGTTGCAGTACCAGTTGCGCACGCAGCAGTTCCAGTTGCGCACGCAGCAATTCCAGTTGCGCACGCAGCAATTCCTCATCATTTGATCGGCCGCAAGTAGATTTCCACACTCTTATAACAATGTAACTTTCTGAATCTCTTTCAATAAATTATTGCTTTTCCTCTCGCCTCGTCCCTTTTCAAGTGTATATTTATTTTCTGTGATCCTTCACAATCCCTACGCATTTACTTTGTAATGTAAAACGGAACCCTAAAATTAAAAAATAATCAAATTGATTTTAAATACGAAGCATAATACTGCATAAAGATTATATAACCGTTGAGTTAAAAATTATAATCGTTTATGATGTAACTTTCCATTGAGTTATTTTATCACTTATTGTACAAATTGTATATAATTAAATTCATCTTCATGTGTAAACATTTCTCAATAAAAAGTACAAAATTAGTAAATAGAACTTTTCATTATTTTTAATCTTTAAATCATATTAATGTAACACAAATTTAGCATCCTAGATAATACAGAGTTAATAAAAACTTCCAGAAGCTAATAAATAATGATCGATATAAATTCGGAATAGCCCACCCTATGTGTGGGGGTAGTAGTAGCCTTATATTCAGGAGGTACCAAGTTCGAATACCAGTTGGGAGTGATTTACATGGATATGACTTTTTCTGGGGTTCACTCATATCCTGTCGGTGGACTTTAAGGTCTATGGACTTCGGGCTCATTTGAGTATCATTTTATACATTTCATTCATTCTTCGTCCTATATTACCTAAAAGGTAAAAGGACGTCAAAAATCAGTATAGCCAGGTGTGGCCTTAAAATTCTATGAATGCCATGATTTTATTTTAAATTGTGTAGCCATTTTCGTTTAATTAAATTACAGAAATCTGACGCGTTTCAGATAACTGTCTCTAGCTGTTACACAAACAACTTTCCTTACAAAAGATTATTCCTTTACCTATGGCAAAGGTAAGTAAATATTAATCAAGATAAATATTAGCAGAAATTGTCTTATTACTTGCTTCCTTGTAAGTAGAAGGAATACGAGAAGTGTTGGTGAGAGATTTCCTTGTGATTGACACTAGTATCGTCTGCTGGCAGGGGCTCGGCAGGTTGTTGACCAATCATAGTGTAAGAATACATAACCATCATGTCATCAGTGTTGCAACACCTACGGGTTCATTGGAAATTTACACACGCGCTCTCATGTATGAACTGATCTGATTGTTTGATTTCATTCTGAGAAAAAGTTCGGTTGTGTTATACACGGTGACTATGTAAGAATTTATATTCATAATTGTTACTACCTTTTATATATCGCAGACATTGCTCTATCTATCACGAGTCACACTGTGATTTCAATATGTCTTACAGTCGTGTGATAAACGAGGTGAGGTTATGTTAGCAGAAGTAAAACCTTACGTTTACTGAAGTACAGGATACAATGTTGAAAGGAATAGATGAGGTTAACTAGTGAGAAATGGAGAAAAGTACTTCAATATACGAGAACGTGATTGAAAATGCAGGAAAGAAGGTATTTTAGAGAAAGCAGTGGAACATGTGGTAATGCAGACGGATAGCGAGTAAATATGGCAACAGTGTACCGAGATAGCCACGTGTCAGCAGGAATGTCAACAACAAGGTAATTTCTTACCAATTAGGATAAATCGATAGTCAACTCTTTTAAAAGCTGGTTCTATGTGAAAGATTTGAAGTTCAGTTTGCTTTGCATGGCCTGCAGTAAACCAAGGAAGATGAAACGAAACGTCACTTACTAATTAAGAAAAGTAAAGTAGTTTAAGATCGAAACTAATAACAAGGAATATCTCAGAAACGGTCGATTCTATTCTTCGTTCAGCCTTACTTCACCGGTACTATAAACAAAAGCAAAAGTTTGTAATGGCTGTGATTGGTTCCCCTACGTTTTACTGCTTTTCCCCATCTCAAAATAAGTTTTCTTAAATTGCAGAGAGAGTACACTATGCCATGTTGTCTAAATAAATATAGTAGAATGATTAAGGAACAACATTACTGGTCATTTAATCATTACTTCTTTATACAACAATGCATCTCCGTTGTGCAGTTCAACGACTGCTTCTGGCTAAGAAGGAATGGCGGAAACATGTAATAGCAGTGTAGTGAAACATAAGCAAGGAAAGAATTGTTTCTAGTGTATTTAATAAGTTTTGTGAAAAGTACCTTACCTTTTCATTAAATACTATTCTTAGCTTAACGGCAGAATTTGCTGGTGTTTTCGAAAGCAGCATAAACTGTGCAAAACTTTCGGTGCGACATCTTGTGCAAGCTCTTCAACAAGTGACAGACGAAAATGCAGTGAATGTGTATCGCATATTGTTCGGGAAGAGTAAATTCTCATTTTACTTTGGTTGTAACATAGCATTTCAGCAATATGCTGAGGAAGCAGGGAGGTAGGTAAGATTTGTTTCTATTTGTTTGGGTGTTAGCTTCGGATTCTTGTATAATATATTCAGAAAAACAGACTAAATATAGATAAAATATAGTGATTTTAATTTCTCTTAATAAAAAGTTTGCTATTTATAATTAGTGAAAATCACTAATCTTAACTATTATTAATGTTAAAAAGAGGCATTAAGCATTTACAAAAAATTCTGAAGTGTTACATTCATATGACTTTCTCTGCCCTTTAATGATTATTAGCAACTATACAAACAATTCTTAGGATAGCATATTGCTCTAACTACTTCCTTTTAATCGTGATGCAATGGAAGAATCCTCATAGGCATGCATTCTAAATATTATCATTTAGAAATAATTAAAATGAAACATTATTGAAAGTTTAAAATATCTTACAGAAGTCAGAAACATTTCTATACAAGTATTTGTTACATATTTTACATATGCATGGAAAATGTCCGAATTGGAATGTTTACTTCTTTATGTAATCCTCATAAAGCAGAAACAATTAGGTTAAATCAGCAACTGTATGAAGGAGGGTTATTTTCATGTGTACAAAAGCCCAAAAGGAAGCGTATTTATGTTGTAAATTATAGTCATTAGTTAAGTGAACTTGTATTCATACGCCGAAAGGATCCATAAGATCAGACAAAAGAAATCAGCTTTCATTGTATAAGAGATGAGATTTTGTTTGTTACCATAGTAACTTAACAAGTTAGTCAGTTTTATTGAACTTACAAAAAAGTCACGCTGACGGCCTCCGTGGTCGAGTGGTCAGCTCGCTGACTTCTCACCCGGAGGTCCCGGGTTCGACTCCTGGCTGGGGCAGGGCATTTTTCTTTAACCGGACTCGTAGGATAGTGTGATTTAAGACTGACGCAACATTGAATTACGTATAAATTTGTATATAATTAATAGCTTTACTTTGTAACACAACAACATATGGAATGATATTCACATAAGTAATGGTGAAAGTATAAAATTAATCGAAAATAAATCTTGCTATGAACTGTGTTAAAGCCACGTTGCGTTCGCATCAAACTGAAACGAACTTATTTGAAAAGAAATCTTACATATCTTCACTCTACTCCATTTAGAAATCTCTTGCGGTACAAACAAATCAAATAAAATTAACAATCTTAATACAGCTAGTCGAGGCATTACCACAACGAACCCAACTATAAAATGTACTGAAATAAACGTATTGTTGAAGCAGACGGAGCAAGGCAACTTTATCGCAAACAACAGGTAAGGCAACAGCGGAAAGAATCTATAGTGATACCAACCGCTAATTTGCTACACGGCGAACTCTACTGTTGCAGTGATAAACTTTTGCAAAACCGCTATAAATGTAAATGGCGTGTTATTTATGGACACTCGTTACACATTTCGTTACTATACAAAGAGAATAGGAATAGTCAAATGATTAAGAACTGGATAATATAATTCCATGTATTTTGCATAAAGTCGCGTGAAACAACTGAGTGTCGAAAGTACCTTGATTAAAAGAATGACCAAGCGCTGAGGAATTTGAATCATCAATCACGGATATCTCGGAAAGGCTAATTCCTCATTTTTAAATAAATTGTGTGTTTTAAAAAGATCTACTTTTTTGTGTAGTGCGTTTTCATCTATCGCATTATATTTTCCTGTTACATAACATTATACAAAATTACTTCCGAACTTCAAAATATTATTTTATTATCATGTAAATATTTTAAAATAGGGTATTTTAATTAAAATTGTTAGAGGCCATTTTTTATAAAAGTCATCCATGTAAGGGTAGTTTCGAGAAGGGGATTTTCTTAAAATATCTCCATGTCACATCTTTGGAAGATGCTGAACTTTAATAACAATTTTGGTATTAACCAATAATTTGGTTTTCCAGTTATGTTGGTTTTCCAGGCAACACTTTGGAACATCTTGATATATCTAGGTCTTGGAACACCTTTAATGTTGATTTTAACAAAGAATATTTGCTCCACAGAGAAGAAGACTTGCAACATTTTGAAAGAAAATTAAAATAAGCAAGAATCGCTTCTTCATTAATGTCCTGAACATTTCTTCGTATCTGCCAGTCCTTAAATTTCTGAAACTCTTTTTTCGTATAATTGCCGTTAACTCGACGGTAATAGAGCTCAACTGCTTCTTTTACTTCATTTATATGTCATTTGGAACCGATACATTAACGTTCTCAACGTCCATCGTAAACTTAATCAATTTGAAACTAGCAGCAATAAAAACAAAATTAGTATTCATACATAACCTACCATATTTTATAACTATAAGAACGCCTCAGTCTAATGCCTTACTCCTTATTCAATTTAATACTATCTGTTGTAAAATAATTAACTGAATATTTGTCATATATTACTTTATTGTATCTGTAGGATAAAATAATGTATTATACAAGTGAACAAACCTCTATTATCCACTCGTAGAACTTAAAACGCGACCCGAAGATAACGGTTTCATATCTATTTCCACACTTGCACTAAAAATAGTGATTCAAGGGACGAAAATGAATATGTGACTTCAAGAGGAACTTCTACGGCCTGCATCGTCCCTATAATCCCTTTTTAAGCCTTTACCATGTCAACAAAGTACTCCATTCTGATAATACTGTGCATGTGAAGAGGAAAGTGCCAACCCAACTAAATTAGCGTAATCCGCGAAAATAGCGATGCTTTTACTTCAATGTTATTTGAAACCAACTTACTTACACAAATTAATCTAAATTTTGATTTAATCAATTTTGATTTACGTCGCTTTAACTTTTATGTCTAATTGTTACAATGTTAGCCCCTAAAACCGAAGATTGCTGGTTCAAACCTGGCGTTAGGTGATACATTTTTCGAACGCAAAAATCTTTATCATGGCCTCCTTCGGAAGAGAAGTAAAGCCGGTGGTCCCGTGTAATGTTTATTCGCATGTAAAATACGAAGGTTTCTGGGCAAACACTTCCGCTTTCATCCTACAGTGCCATCTGTGGGCGACGAGCTGATCCTTTGCCACCATGGCGCATAGCGGCGAACTCATGAACTAAAAATCCAAATCCAATCATGGAAACACTGTAACGATGCCCTTTGCTCAACTTCTATGTCATGTCGTGACGAAACTTTTCCCTCAGATACCTTGTTGTCGGTATGTGGTGGACAATAGGCTTTCAGCTTTATCCCCGTACCATACAACTTTTGCTTTCTGCCAATCAGATGGACAGACCAGCTGCGTCGATAGGCAGATGGCGCGTTAAGCCAATCTCTAGTTAGTTCTAGACTAACTGCTTCATCATCCGTCTTTTTTTTTTATTCCCCTTGTTTTCTTTTTCCTTAAATTTCCTTTGTTTTCTGTGTTCTGTTTTATAACAAATACACATACATGTACACATTCACAAACACACAACACCCATACCCAAGGCGGGACTCGAACCCACGATCCCCTGTGCCACGAAGCACCAAAGCTTTAGCGAGCGCGGCGATGGGGACCGGCTCTTCAGAATACAGAGTTCAGCAGACCTTCGAGGCCATATCACTATCACCACACTTCTTTGCTCCGCAACAGGCAGATGGGGTTAGGGTGCCATTCAATCTAACATTCAATGGATGGATAACAATGTACTCACTATTACCATCTATTTTCAGTTTTTACTATTGTTTTTGGCTTAAGGTCAAAATTCATCCAAAATAAACATGTTTTCAGAGGCTTTTCCCAAAAATTTTGATATACATTTTATTTGTCATGTACAAATCTTAAATATAAGAGATTTTAATCATAATCATTAGAGCCATTTTTGAGAAAGTCAACAGTTTCGAAATTTTTTCCATGTAAAGTGTAGTTGGGGGTGGGGGGATTTTCCTGAAAATCTTCGTATCGCATCCTTAGAAGATACTGAACTTAAATGCCAAGTTTGGTATTTAACGTTCTATTCGATTTTGAGCACACACGGACATTTTTCTAAAAATTCTTTTATTTTTGGATCCAGTGATCCCAAAACATTTATTTCTGGAGAAATCTTGGTATCAAATTTTTGGGTGCAATACAATACCTTCTCTATACTGTATGTACATAGTACGTGTAGAGAAAGTAAAATTAATAATGTTAACTTCAGTTACCATTTAAGGTACCAGCCGCCACTGGTATATGTTGCTAACACGCCACAAAGCCTGTTATACTTTCATCAACTACCGCAATCATTCTATTCTCGGACAGATACAAGCCATTTATTATTTTACGCAACTCAGTGTGTAAACATGATAGCCCAAGTTCTAACTAACGTGAGAAACAAAAAGAGCTCGACGTTTTGGGAATATTCCCAGGGCTTTGCTGTAGTTATAAAAATTGACCAGTGAGGTTTAAAAGCATGTGCCTCGAGTTCACATTAGCGCCAGGGAAAGTGAGTATAGCAAGGATTCCAGATGGCCATGAAAATTTTCTCATACAACTTTCGCTGCAAGTCACTGATTTAGTTTTTTTTTTGTTGTCAGGTTCTACTGTCCGGTCCACCTGTTGCACAAATGAGAATAAAATATGTAACTATAACTGTTGCACTGTTACGAACTTTTAATGCCTTAAAAGGTCCTGGAGCATAAACTTCAGTTCTTCTGTAAACAACTGAAGAAGAGTTCTTATCAAATTCTAATGTAAAAAAAAAAAATGGTAATTTTCGATCTAGGATGAACAACTTACATTATCTTATTATTTACGAACTATTTTTACTTTCTCTACACGTACTATGCACATAGTGTATAGAGAATGTATTGTACTTCACCCAAAATTCGATACCGAGATTTCACCGCAAATTAAAAAATTTTTTTTTTAGAAAAACGTGTATGCGTACCCGTATGTCCATGTGCCTGTGAAGACGATAACTCAAAAACAAAGAGTTCATAAAATACCAAACGTGGCATTATTACACTTAGTATCTTCCAAGGATGCGACACAAAGCTTTTGAGGAAAAATTCCCCACCCCAAACTACACTTTATATGCAACAATTTTCAAAAATTTTGATTTTTCAAAAATGGCTTTTAACGATTTTGATTAAGATACCGTATATTAAAGATATTTACAGGAAAAGTAAAATGTATATCTTGAATTTTCTGGAAATAGCCTCTGAAGAAATGTTTATTCTGGATGAATTTTGTTGGATTTTGCATAACTGGTAAACTGTAAGAAATGGACAAAAGCTTACCTAATAGAACATGTAGAGCTCGTTAAAACACACAGGTTTTGTTAGATACATTTTTTCGTGGAGTTGACCATTTCTGAGATATTCATTGTTATTTGTTTTGGATTTAAAATACTTAACTTTTCTCACGAGGACATTTTTAAACTCTTAGCCATCCACAGAAACGGATTTTAACCACATGGCAACCAGCTTTTAAGATACAGTCATAACGTTATAGCATAGGGTCCTGCCTTATTTCCCTTCTACTTACAAGGAAGCAAGTAATAAGACCATGTCTGCTAATCGATTAGCATAAGGTAGATAGAAGAATAAGCTTTTTAACAATAATTTGTTACAGAAATGTAGAGGAAGTCATGTGGATGGAACACATTTGATATTTTAGTAATGCTGTTTGCAGACATGTGGATTTTTAATAAATAATAATAATAATAATTATTACCATTGTTATTATTATTATTATTATTATTATTATTATTATTATTATTATTACAGTTACTACATTGAGGGAACCTAAATCTTGCACCTCTAATGAAATCTCGATAGCGAAGTTTTGGGTGGAATGGAAAACTTTCTTTACTTTTTAAATGTAGCATTAGAGAAGATAAAAACGATATTTTAAACATTCGTTGATAAAATTGGATAAAATATCATATAGAACAGTTTCAATAGGGTTACAATATCTGCATAATTGACTCAAAATGACACGCGTGCCAATTATAGCAATGATGCATTTCGTATAGCAATTATATATTATCCATATTCCAAGTTGCCTTGGCTCATAGCGAGAAAGGAGAAATTTTCTCTGAGCAACGAAGATAAAAACGGCTCTGTCCATTATTAAATATAGACTTATTAAGCTCTGAATTTATAATTGGTTAGTACTGTGTTCAAAAAGTCCGTAACACTTGCTCACGTTTCTTCCAGGAAGAGTATGCAAACAACTGGCTGCTTATTGGTTCAACACACCAGGTAATAATAAATAAAACGCAGGGAAAAAAACTAAGATTCTCATTTACGAATGCATATGAGATGTTCTTTCTTATATCAGCAATGGATACCCAATCGAGATCGTTAAAGTTTTATTTCATTAACAAGTAACGATTTGGATCAAAACGCCATATGTTTTAAGACATTTTTTTATGAAAAATGATATGTATATCTTGAGTTTTCTCGAAATAGCCTCTGAAGTTTTTATTCTGGATGACTTTTGCATAACTAGTAAACCGTAGGAGACAGACAAAATCTTGCTGCACAAAAAGCGAAGATCTCGTAGCACCACACAATTTATGACCAATACATTACATTGTGGAGCAAGATATTCCTAGCTATTGGTTTAAATTGTCGGATTCCTACACTTTTCTCAAATGGAAAATTGTTATTCGCCTTTATAAGGAGAACAGTATTTCCAGGAAATCATATAGCGACCAGCGCTTAAAACATTCGGCTATCGCTTCACCTTTGTAACTAAGGAAATGTGTAATAAATTGAATTTGTATTAATGTTTATTTCAACTAGTATGAAGTAGATAGAAGAATAAGACTGAAAGAATACTTTATTGTTGAGGGATAGGTAGAGAAAGTGATATGAATGTAACACATGTGACTTTTAATTATTTTAATTTCGATCCTCCCACATTGGATTATATGTTTACAGAAGTGTTTCTTGAATGTTTGGAAGTACTTACGTAATAGGCAAAAATTCATTCAAAATTTTATTCGATGCAAAAGAAAAATTATGTATTTCATGGCGGCGACTTGGTTGAATGGTTAGACCGCACGCCTCCCATTTTTTTTTATTAATAAAAATGCAGTACGAAGTCTGTTCGGGACTCCGACGCTGTATTCCTTTTTCTAATTCCTCTTCTTTGTTTCCTTTTTCTCTAATTTTCCTGTGTTTACCGTTTTCTGTGTTATGACAAATACACAAACACAAACACCCATACGCACTCGAACACTCAACCCACGATCCCCTGCGCCACGAAGCACCAAAGCGATCGCGGCCATGGGTTCGATCCCGAGCGCCCGCATTGGGATTTGTGGTGGACAAAGCGGCGTCTGGGCGGGTTTTCTCCGGGCCCTCCGATTTCCCCCGCCACCCATTACACCAATTGCTCCATACTCACCTTTCCTATCATCAATTTCGCCTGCATTTCATATCATCCACTTGCTCATGTCTGGCCACGGGCTGATCCCTCGTGACAGGTTCTCCATTCTGTGGTTTCGTGCCTTGGCTCCCCGATAGGCTTCTGACCCTTAGGCATTGGCTTGTTAGTCCTAAAGGGTGTCAGTTTTACGGGGAGGGTAAGCCGATTACGAAATGAAATGTATTTCATGATATGGAAATTTCTGAAGATAACAAACAGTTGGATAAGAAAGAATGAAACTGCTGTTAAAACGAAGGCTTAAAAGTTTGAAGTACTCAGATCTTTGAGTTAACAACACTTTCGACCATAAAAGAGTTTTTATATCTCTTTAACAAAGACCTGGTGTATTCAAAGAGTTCCTAAAGTGTAATTGGCAACACTGCTGCAGTAGATTGTTTTTATTAGCGTCTTTCTGGAGCGAGGGAATAATTTACTTTCGTTTTTACAGCTCTACATCTCTTTCTGTTTCTCAAGAAGACTGGTTCCGTAAGTGAAACTGGCTTTTCATGAAATGAACGTCGACAGGCGACCTTTTTCCTGGACGTTTATTTACGTCTACTGCGTGATCTAACTGGCACAATACACTTTTAACGTTTGTGGCCGTTAGAAGTAGGTTTAACCCTTTCCAGCCCAATTTATTTTTGATAGATATTGCTTTTTGAAAACTGACGCGATAGGATGCATATTTGTCTCAAACACTTGGTCTTACCTGATCTCTTATTGGTGTCTCAATTGTTTAAACTTCTAAAACACTGAACACCATAGATCAGGACTACATTGTCATAGGATAACCCAGGTTGGAGTCCACGGTACATTGCTATTGCTATAAAGGAAGGGATGGGTCCAGGTAAAATAAACACACGCCAATTGGCAGTTCTAAGCGTTGAATGAACATAATCGCGTTATAGTGGAATAAGGTTCTGTATTTGTCAGAAAAAAAAAATATCTTTGAGGGATTTTATTTTCGCTTTCGCTTGTTCAAAGCCGTGTTAATATCAATAGATACATTTAAAGAAAATACTGAAATATAGACAGAGAAGATATAGAATCATTGAACATTAACCTTTTATCCGTCTCGAGCAACAAATGCTGATAATAATGCCATATGGCACCATTGGGATAGAAAGGGTTAACGTGAGGAATGCATTACGGAACTAGAGGAAATGTTACTTCCAACTTTTTAATTATCTATAAATACTACAATATTTGGGTAAGGAAAAACAGACTAAAACTCTAATCTGTTCCATATGACTTTCTCTACTTGTTCTGCAAACTAACTCTTCTCACAAAAGATTATTCTTTTACCTACATGATGCTAAATAGTTAACTGCCTTCTAGTCGAGTGGTCAGCGAGCTGACTTCTCACCCGGAGGTCACGGGTTCGATACCCGGCTGGGGTGGGGAAGTTTTCTTTAACCAGAATTATTCCCTATCCCCCACAAAGTCTGGAAGCAGGTATGTTGAGTGAATGCTTGTGTGTTTGAGGAAAATAAAAAACAATTTAAACCCAACGTAAAGAACCTACAGACATCGAGTTGTTTCTAATGCAAACACTCCGATATGACCTTAGATTTAAAGGGGCTATATAAATGCAACAATAAAAAAATAAACAGTTGAAGTGTTCTTATTACTTACTTCCTTGTAACTAGAAGGGAAATAAGTAAATACACCAGGTTAAAGCGATTGTCAAATATTTTAAAAGCTGGTTCTAATATGAAGCAATTGAAATTCGGTTCTCCTTGCATGGTCAGGAATAAAACAAAAAAATATATGGAACAAATGAGGACTTCCCGTTTCAAGTATTGAAATTGGTTCTCATTGTATGGTCAGAAGAAAAACAAAAGAGATATGCAACAAATAAGGACTTCCCGTTTAAAATATTTTAACATCGAAACAAAGGACAAGCAATATCTCGAAAATGGTTAATTCTACAAAAGAGAAACAAAGAAACAAAATATATATGTGACAAATTATGTATTTTAACGACTCTACATTTTTATGTAATAAGTTTTTGTCCAATTTTTACCAGTTATACGAACTCATCCAGAATGAAGTGGTCTTAAGAGGCCACTCCCAGAAAATTCAAGATATAGGTGCCTACATTTCATTTGTCATAAAAACATTTTAAAATCTATGGTATTTTAATAAAATTCGTTAAGAGACATTTTTGAGAAAATCAAAATTTTGGAAAAATCTTCCATGTAAAGGGAAAGTTGGGGTTGTGGCATTTTCTTTAAAACCTTTGTCACATCCTTGGAAAATGCTGAACATATCAAGTTTGGCATTTAACAGACTTTTCGTTTCTGAGCTATACTGTTACAGGTACACACGCATGCACACACGCACACAGACCTTTTTCTAAAAATCTAAAGTGTTACACTCCCATGACTTTCTCTACTTCCTCTACAAACAAATTTCTTACAAAAGACCATTCTTCTTTCTATACTATGCTAATCGAGATAAAAATAAACATGTTCTTATTACTTACTTCTTTGTGAGTAGAAGGTAACTAAAGAAATGCACTTTGCTAAAGTGATAGTCAAATGTTTTAAACACTGTCATTATGCGATTGTGATTGTAAGTCGCTTCTTTGCTTGTCCAGAAGTAGAACAAAAGAAAAGCGAACACTTCCTATGTGTATGACATTGCTTGTGTATTTTAACGAGATCTACATCGTTTGTGCAGTTTGTTTTTGTCTATGTCTTACGGTTTACTAGTTATGCCAAATTCAGCAAACTTCATCCAGAATAAACAGATCGTTAGAAGCTATTCACAGAAAATTCAAGACAGACTTTTTATTTATCATGTAAATATCTTTAATACGCGATATTTTAATCAAAACTGTTAGAGCCATTTTTGAGAAAATCATGACTTTCGAAAATTTTTGCATGTAAAGGGTAGTTGGGGGTGGTAGAATCTTTTTTGAAAATCTTCGTATCGGATCCTTGGAAGATACTGATCTTAAATACCAAGTTTGATATATAACGGACTTTTCGTTTTTGGACTTTGCTGTTCACAAACACACACACACATACAAACACGTGCGTGCGCACAGACATACTGATAGAAACACACACGAACATTTTTCTAAAAATGTTTTTTTTTTTTGGATTCACGGTGTCCTAAAATATGTATTTCCGGCGACATCCCGGTATCGAACTATTGGGTGCATTACAATAGCTTCTCTATACACTATGTATATAGTACGTGTAGAGAAAGTAAACATACAAAGATAATATCATATGCATGATCTTTCTTTCCTCTAACAACTGAGGTCATGGGATTCCATAGAAACAGCCAATGCAACAGTCCAATAAATACAACCGTTTTCACAGCACACGAAATCGCGCTGTTTTATTAGTGTTATTCCTTTGTTGCTATTGTTGGAAACACTAATTAGCCCAGTTCCCTCAGTAATAAACGTGAGAATGGTTTATATATTTCTGTGTGAGAAAGTGTTGCATTTGTCACAAAATGATTCGCTCAATTATCTTGAATCATTGCACTCTCACATATTTTGCGTGTGCTGTGAAAGATGTCAAGAGGCCGTGAGGTGAGGACAATATCTCACGCATATAATATGCTGCAGTATGAGTTAAACTTCGATCATCCCAGTTAACCATTCGTTATATTAACTGTCATTTTACTTTCACTATTACGTATATAAATAGAGGAAATATTGTATTTCCCCGAAAAAAATCGATGTGAAGATTTCACCGAAAATATTTTTGAGGTCACCTAAATTTAAAAAACATTTTAGGGAAAAAATATGACGTGTGTTCCATTCACAGTATTATGTCTACATTGCTATAACAAATCATCGCTAAAAAGAATTATATTCTTATCTACTATATGTTAATCCAGATAAATATTAGCAGAAACGTCTTAAATACTTGCTTACTTGTAAGTAGAAGGAAAAACACAAGGCTAAAACGATTGTCAAATCTTTTAAAAGCCAGTTGCCACAAGAAATATATCAAAAACTGCCAACTCCACGAAAAAAATGTATATAACATAAATTGTGTATTTTAACGTGATCTACATTTTAGTGTAGTAACTTTTGTCTATCTCTTACGGTTTACTAGTTACGCAAAATTCAGCAAAATTTATTCAGAATAAAGCAGTCTTTAAAGGCTGTTTCCAGAAAATTCAAGATATATATTTTATTTGCCACATAAATACCTTTAATATACGATAATTTAATGAAAATTGTAAGAGGTATTTTGGAGAAAATAAACATTTTCGAAATTTTTCCATGTAAAAGGGTGGGGGATTTTTCTGAAAATCATCCTGTCACATCCCTAGAAGGCATTAAACTTAAATACCAAATTTGGTATTTTACCGACTTTTCGTTTATGAGTTATCATGTTCAAAGGCATACGGACACACACACGGACCTTTTTCTGAAAATACTTTTTTTGGATACAGGGGACCCTAAAACTCTATTTCCGGTGAAATCTCGGTATCGAATTTTTAGGTGGAATACAATACCTTCCTTATACACGAAGTACACAGTACGTGTAGAGAAAGTAAACAAAGTCTGTGGGTGTTTGAGCGTGTTTGTGTGTATTGTACGTGTCCATATGTGTTCTGAACAGCAAAATGTTAAAACGAAATGTCCGTTAAATGTCAAACTTAATATTTAGTTCAGATTTTTCAAGAATGCGACACGAAGATTTTCATGAATATCCCACAACCCAAACTATTCTCCATATGAAATATTTTTCGACGATGTTTATGTTTTCAAAATGGCCATAACGATTTTGATTAAAATGACATATATTCAATATATTTTGATGACAAAATTTAGCTATATCTTGAATTTTCTGGGAACAGTCTCTCAGGGGGGCCGCGCCGTGGCCGAGTGGTTAGACCATTCGCCTCTCACCTAGACGGCCCAGGTTCGATCCCAAGTGACCACATGTGAGATTTGTGGTGGACAAAGCGGTTTCCCCGACACCATCGCATTCCACCAGTGCTCCATCTTCATTCCATGTATCACTTGTGCCATCGCCTGCGGTGCCATGGTAGTAAAAGCAGGCGTTAAACACTATTAAAAAAAAACGAACAGTCTTTAAGGACCTTTTCATTCTAGAAAACCATATGAGGTACAAAACATGAAACTTCGTTAATGGACATAACTTAAGTCTATATGTAGTGTGTGGCGTAACCATTTCCGAAATATAATGATTATTGAGTTCTCAGTTGTCCAGTACTTACGCTTTTTTCAAATGATCAGTTATCATTTCTTTCTTCAGGCTATACAAAAATAACGAAATTTCAAGTCACCACATAGCCACCACCTCTTAAATGGTATGCCTGTCGCTTTAGCTTAATGTGTTCCCTTAATCACCTTGTATCAACAAGGAAATAAGTAATAACATTTCTGCTAATGTTTATTTCAGGAAGCATGAAGTAGAGTGCAATACCTTCTCTATACACTATGTACATAGTACGCGTAGAGAAAGTAAAAAGACTTTGCCCAATGACATCCTCCCAAATTATCTTTAAAAATTCTTATAAATTTCTCTTGCCTTGTGAGATAAGCTTTAACAATAAAACATCAAACTCCTCTATTGCAAAGCTGAATTCATTCAACTTTTCTACATGGCTTGCAAATGTTGTTTTTCATCTTCACTTAAGACATTTGGATGATCAGATGAGGAGGTATGCAGAGTCTTAAATTTATTTTTTATACTGCTTCGGCAGATCTTAAAATGAATCTCAGCATGTGTTTGACTCATTTCATCTGATCTAATAGCTTCCAAGCAATTACTGAATTTAACTTCTGTGAAATCATGGTATCTTAGTTTGCTCCCAGGTTACCACTTGTATTTTGATGGCATTTTTTGAACTTAGAACAACATGTAGAATTTTAGTAACTCCTGTAATACATGTCGCATTAAAACTTTTTAATGACATTTTTTTAATCGATTTAGTACGTTTTTTTTATTCAGTTTAATTCTAAGAGCTACTTTGGCTACCCGTTTTTAAAGTTATTTGCACAATATTTTATTCTGTACTTATAACGAAACACCTTAATATTTGAAAATAACTGTGTTATATATTCTTAATATAGATGATATTAGCTTTGAAATTTCATACTTACATAAATTAGAACAAGCACTGGAGTCCTGCACACTTGGAAGTAAAGTACTCGTGCCCCGAAAAAATGAACTAAAGGAAGAAATCGCAAATTATGTATATAGGATTTCGCAGAAAACCCTACACAGATCCAAAACAAGAGCAAAAGAGTCGAACTCTGCCTACAGGAATGAGGAAAGCATTTCTAAATCTTCTGTGACAGTGGTAAATAATTATTCTCAGTTCAGCTCATCTTCAGTTCCAACAATAATTAGCGGAATCCGTTGCCAACTGAAGTGCTAGTGCATTCACCTCACTGCGGAGACACATTTGAAACATCCATTATCACAGCAAGATCTCCATTTGCTAAATCCATTTTTCTGTTTCCCATAACGTCTTCATAATAGGGGTTTGATTTATTTATAGTGGGTAAAAGTTTACTTCTTTATAATAGCTTTAATGCTTATATTTAACAAAGACATTTCATCTAATCCCTTCACCACAAGCTTAAAACAGTTTTAGCTTTTAATCACAATCACCCAGCACGTAAAGAATTAGGTTACGCTGGAAGTAATACAAGGCCCGCTATATTTCAATGCAAGGCCTCCTATAGCGATACTTACACGTTATATCAATCAATTAAAATGTTGCACGCGCGATCAATCAGTGGCGGCTTGTCACGCATAGAGGCGATTACGGAGTTTTTTCTCAGACATGCAACTGTCGTCATTCTTTTGTCTTCGTCACCGTTCAGTGTTATTACGTTCTTTCTTCCATTGTTCCAACTTCCTTCTACCGCATACTTCTCGTTTACATATTTTCTTTTCGGTTTATAAAACTGTCTCTCTGAAATATGCTTTCTTTTTAAGACGACATTCCTATTGTCCATTGTTTGCTTCACTCTTCTATCCGATATAACTGTAATCTTCACTGTTCCTTATGTGCATTCTCTACATACATCACAATTTGTTTTGCCGTTTGCTCTCACTTGATTTATAGTAGGGGAAATATTGCGCTTGATCTGACGTCATTTTACCAGAAACATTTTTTCAATATTTATATTTTAGTAATATGTTAGGACAGAAGGATGACTCAGGCTGTAGCATCCAAGGTCCACATTCGGGAGGTCCTTTGTTCGAACCCCGGCGACCATGGAGATTTTCCTGTTTTCCTCTGGCCGCTATTCTTTATCTTTGTATTTCCTCCGTCGTTCTCCTTCTCCTCATTCCATTTCCCTTTCATCTTTCAAGTTTATTATGGAGATTCGGTTCGGTCGGGAGGTAGTCGGCGCGGAGGCTTGTGAGTTGGAACTTTTTCTCGCCTGCCTAGCCTCCACAGGAGGGTCGTGTTCCCCGGTCCCACGAGAGGAATGTCATAGAGCGACCCTGTCATGAGCGTGCGATCAAGCTTGGAACTATTAGGGAACTCTACACGTCTTTTGTCATCTTTGACTTCCTGCAGTCCATTTGCCTCCTGCGGTTCCGTTACCTCATCCGTTCCTCCCAGAGGATGTCGGGATAACTGTTCGAGAGTCGTGGGTTCGAGTCCTGTGGCCGACCTTCCTGACCCATTGGATCCCTCAGGGGTTTCCCCTGGACCCTGGGCGAGTACATCCCCACGAATGTTCCTGTTCGTATCACTTCCTTGTGATTTGTTTCAGGGTTGAAGGACCAGGCGACAGTGCACAGGGGCTGCGGTGGTTTGCGTACCGTGCAGGTTTATTCTTGGCGTCGTCCTGGAACCGCTCTATCGGGTTAGACCACTCGCCTCTCACCTAAACGGCTCGGGTTCGATCCCAAGCGACCGCATGCGAGATTTGTGGTGAACAAAGCGGTGCAGGGGCGGGTTAGCTGGGTTCCCACGCCATCGCATTCCACCGGTGCTCCATCTTCAATCCATGTATCACCAGTGACATCGCCTGCGGTGCCACAAGTAGTAAACGCGGGCGTTAAACACTACCAAAAAAAAAAAAAAAAAAACACGCACACATTCAATCCCGTATATATGCGGGGAAGAAAAATTCCCCACCCCAGTCGGGAATCGGACCCGGAACCTCCGGGTGAGAAGTTTTTGAGTTTTTATTGATCTAGAAAACATCAAAACTCGAGTGGAGTTTTAACTGAATGTCTTACGTTTAAGAGAAAGTATATAGAGATTACAAGAAATAAGTATAATAACATTTTATTCACTTACAAACTAATTAATATAACTGTTCACACACTGTTGCTGTTTCTCTTTGTGTTGTTTGGTTTCGTGATGCTTTGGTGTAGTTAACTTTGAATGCGGAAAACAAATGACGGTAAGAAACAAATTAACAGATGTTAGGGAGTTGATAAACACATACAAGTGCTACGGAGAAATTAAAATGTGGGATAAACTTCGATGATAGGTTGAGAAACATAATTTCGTAGCATCTTATTGGTAAACATTGTTTGTTCTGGGATGGTATGATGGAGTAGTATGAGTGGGATATTCATCTTAAAATGGCATTTAACTATTTACAATAGTTTCTGAGAAAACATGACGTTTATACCAGAAAATGTCATGCACAAAAAGTAGTTAAAATGGAATAAACTAACGCTCATAATTGCAGAGAAGCTATATTAAAGACGCGTACCAATTTTTAAAGCGAAACTTGCCCTAAAAGTGGACATGATACTTACCTCTTTTTTATAAAGGGGAGCTGTGATATGTACAGGCTGTTAGGGGTATAAGTGCAAATATTTATATTGGTAATTAAGAACAGTACATCAATATTTGTTTCATTTGCAGACTTATACGTTTACTTATTAAGAGAAGTATGTTTCCAGGTTATTTGTTAGTACTTCCAAGAAAGCGTGGCACACACAATACATCCATGTTTATTTTCGCTGAGACTGCGGGGCGGAAGGCTTAACCTTGAGTGGAAGGGCCTTGCTCTAATGAATGTTGTATCGGAACTGAGTTTGAATGCTTTCATTAAGACCAATGACCCCGCAATACCTAGGCCACCAGATCACGTATTGAGGTGTGAAAACGTGGGAGTAAAACAGATAAACTATACTGACAGACCAACGCAGTTAAGACCATGCAATAGACATCATATAACATATTCAGTGATTGGTTATAGGGAAAACTATTAGACGAAGAGAAACAACGTCCAATATTAAGGTGGCATTTATCAAAATACCGATACCCCTAGAATTTTGTATGCTTTGTGAAGTGTTGGAGAATTCAGACGTTAATGCAATATACAATTTAAAAATTTGATGTGTTCCATTCATATGACTTTCTCTATCTGTTCCGCTAATACTATTTTCTTACAAACGATTATTATGTTATCTGCATCATGACATCATTAGCAAAATTGTTTTATTGCAGACTTCTTTTTAAGTAGAAGGGAAAAAAGGGGAATGCACAGGCTAAAGCGATGGTCAAAACTTTTAAAAACCGGTAGCTATGTGAAACAATTGAAATTCGGCTTTCTTTGCTTGCTGGATGGCTTTCCATTTAAGAAAAGTTTAAGTGGTTTAAAACTGAAACCAATAACTGGGAATATCTCAAAAATCGGTTAACTTTACTAAAAATGTATATGAAATAAATTGTGTAATTTTTGTGTAGTAAGTTTTTGTCTATCTCTTACTGTTTACCAGTTATGCAAAATTCAGAAAAAAATCGTCTAAAATGATAAGCTCTTCAGAGCCTACTCCCAGAACATTCAAGATATACATTTTGTTCAGTATGTATATACGATATTTTAATCATTAGAGCCATTTTTACGAACATCAACATCTTTGAAAAATGTTCCATATAAAAAGTAGTTGGGGGGGGGCGATTTTCTTGTTTTCATATCGCATCCTTGGAAGATGAACCTAAATACCAAGCTTGGTATTTAACTGACTTTTCGTTGTTGAGCTAGGTTTTAAAACTGCCTTTATGGATTCAGGTGCTCTGAAAACATGTATTTCCGGTGAAATCTTGGTGTCGAATTTTTGCGTGGAATACAATATCTTCTACATCCATACGTGCTAAAGAAAGTAAAATATATATTTAAAATATAAGTGTGGTGCCTACAGTATGATTCGTATTAAATTATCAAGGACATTCCAAATTTAACACTGGAAAAAAAGAACTAAATGTGCTTCCGAAACTGAATTTATGTTGTAAGTTAGCTTAGGGGAGGTGCCGTGGCCGAGTTCGACCCTAAGCGCCCGAATGTGGGACTTGTGGTGGAGGAAGCGGCGTCTGGGCGGGTTTTCTCCGGATCCTCCAGTTGCCCACGCCACTCATTTCACCAATTGCTCCATCATCACCCTTCCTATCATCGATTTTGATTACATTTCATATCATCCACTTCCTCACATTCATATCTGCTACGAGACGACCACTCGTTCAAGGTGCTCCATTCTATGTTTTCGTGCCGTTGGTTCCCCGACAGCTTCTGGCCCCTAGGCATTAGCTTGTAAGTCCTAGGGGGTTGCCAGGGAAGCCGACTACGACAGAGAAAGTTAGCTTAGGAATTGTGCTGAAGCCTTTTAACATTAGTGAGAAAAAGCTTCGCGACCGCCTCCGTGGTCGAATGGTCAGCGAGCTGACTTCTCACGCGCAGGTAACGGGTTCGATTGCCGGCTAGGGCGGAGAAGCTTTCTTTAACCAGAATTATTCCCTATCCCCCCACAGAGTCGCCCTTCGTGGTGTAATGGTTACCATGCTAATTTCATATACCCGAGGTCGCGGGTTCAAACCCGGCGGAGGACGATGGATTTTTTCGGGTGTAAAAATCCTTAGCATGGCTTCCTTGGTTCCGTGTTGTAGATTTACGGCACGTAAAAGAACCTCAAGCCTGATAGAGAGGCCTCTGAGCAAAATTAAGCGGTCTTTCACACCCAATTTAGAATGGGACTCTTGAGAGAACCACATCAGTTAAAGAGCGTCCATAAATAACACGCCATTTACATTTTTTATCCCCCACAGAGTCTGGAAGTATATATGTGAGAGTGAATATGTGTGTGTGTGTGTGAGGAAAATAAAAACGAATTAAACCCTACAGACAACGAGTTGTTTCAAACAAAAACCAAAAAACCACTTCGATATAGTGCATAACAAACCTTGCAACATTTGAAGGTGACTGGAATGGCTGTCTAACAATTCTAAACTATATAAAGTGATGGAAAGCTGGAGAGCATGTCCCTTGCAGGTTATCTTGATGGAAAATCACGGGCATTCCAGTATTAGAGAGAGTTGGTCAGTGGTTTTGTTGCCCAGATTAAAAATGACTTAATACTTAACCAATTTGACTGTGAGAAAACCCAGTGATCTAATGCCGTAATTAGAAGACGAGTGAAGCCCTTTCACCTCTGAACGGCCTTCGGGGGTCAAGGACGTGCTTTCCCTTTCGTTTGCTACTCACTTCCGTTACTTCATTTATTGCTCTCTGGCAATGCGAGGGATCTGATGGGTGTGGGAAGTTCATCACCAATTCGTGACCGAACCACAAAGAAGTCAAGAATGTTTTCACTTCTACACGGAAACTTGTTTCTATGTTAACTCAACTGGAAGTTGTTCCCTGTGAAATCAACGGTTATCGAACCCGAAACCGCAAACGTTTAACTGGAATCCACACTCATTAATATGAGAAACAGAACAAATCGTAAAAAAATGTGTTCCATTCACATAACTTTCTCTAACTGTTCCATATACAAATTTTACAAAAAGGTTATTTTTTATCTAATCAGATAAATACTAGTGTCGGCTGATAAGTCCCGGGCCTTTCAATGAAAACATGAATTAAAAAAAACATTGTTTTGCTTTATTCCTCTACACACTCTCCAGATGTCATATCAGTGTTATAATTTAATTAAACCATCTCTGTAGTGCAATTTATCAAGGTCCTCAAAATAGCTGCTTACCGCATCAATGACCTCGTTGCTGGGAAATCTTCGTCCTCCAATACATTTTTTGAGGTTTGGGAACAAGTGATATAGCCACTGGGTGCTAGATCTGGTGAATAGGGTGGATGTTCAAGCAATTGAAACTTTAATTTGCACATTTTTCCCATTGCAATGACTGAACGATGACCCGGAGCATTATCGTGATGAAACAAGATTTTTTTTCTTTGTTTGCCAAATGAGGTCTTTTTTTTTCACCTCATCACTCAAACATTGCAGTAATCACCAGTGATACTTTTACTCTTTTCCAAATAATCAATAAAAATAATTCCCTCTGCATCCCAGAAAACACTCACCATAACCTTGTTAGCTGATAAAATTGACTTTGCCGTTTTTGGAGTTGATTTACCTAGCGCAATCCACTGTTTTTACTGTGATTTACTTTCTGGAGTGTTATGATGTGTCCAAGCTTCATCCATAGTAATAAATAAGCCGTCTCAGAAATTCAGGGGGATATTTACAGTCGAGCTCCACATTCTTAGCAGAAACAGGTTTTCTTAACTTTTGATCAGGTGTCAACAAACACGGCACCCATCTTGTACAGACCTTGTGAAAGACCAAAACATTACCTATTTAAAATATTGCCGCTTTTGATATGCTTACATCCTCTGCTATTTCAAACAATTTTAATCTGCAGTATTCCAGTACTAAACGATGAAGTTTTTCAATGATCTCTGGAGTTGACACTTCTACAGGGCGTCCAGAGCAAGGCCCATCTCTAGTGCTCGTACGTCCCATTTTAAACTATGCAACCCACATTTTAATCATTGATGAAGGGGCAGATTCTTTCAATGTACTGTCCATTTATTCCTTGATTTCTTTAGGCGTTAAACCTTTCAAATGGAAGCATTTAATCAATGCTGGTTTTTCCAAATCCTCCATTTTCGTGAAAAAACTAAAGTTATCTTGTTTAAAATGCTGTCATTCGAAAACTAAACAAGCTATTGGCCCGTAGCTATGGATACAATCTAGTCAAGAGTTAAACTATACGATGCTACCGTCTAACTGGCCTAGTGGCGCTATATCTGTGCGAGGCCCGGGACTTATCAGCCGACCCTCGTATTAGCATAATTGGTCTTATTACTTGCTCCCTTTAAAGTAGGAGAGAAATAAGGGAATACGTCAGTCTACAGTGATTGTTATATCCTTTAAAAGCACGTCGCTATGTGAAACAATTACGGTTCGGTTCGCTTTGCATGGTGCTGTTTGAGAAAAACGTAAGCATTTTAAATCTGAAACAAATAACGTAATATGTCAGAAACGACCGGTTCTAAAAAAAACAAAAAAAAAAAAAAAAAAAAAAACAAATGATGTGAATTTACATGACTTTCTCTACATCTCTAACAAATTATTGTTAAAAAGCCTATTCTTCCCTCTATTTTATGCTAATCGAGATAAATATTAGCAGAAATGTTTTCTTGTAAGTTGAGGGGAAATAAGTGAATGCATTAGGCTGAAACGATGTCTTATAGAAAATCATATTTTTCAGTAAATATGTAGATAACTTTATAATGTGGCAAATATAAATTATTTTGCATGGCACTGTTATTATTCATATGTTGCCCATTAAAGCGTTGAAAATGATGACCTTGATTATAAATGCTTCAAGGTAGCCTGGTTTTCCTTTTGTTGTTGAAGTTGTTTTACCTTTTTTTATTTCGTTTCTTGGTGTTAAATTAAACCACATTTGGCTTTAGTCTCCAGATTACTCACAGCTGCTCTACTAGGAACTGTAACGTCTACTAACTTCGATGACATTTATTCCGACATTTTTTGAGTGTGAGTGTTTCACATTGGCATTATATAGTATATTCTGATGTGTTCCATTCACATGGCTTTCTCCAGCTATTCCGCAAAAATTATCCTTGCAAAAGCTTATTCTTCTATCAACTGCTTGCTAATCAAGAGAAACATTAATAGAAAGAGTATTATTACATATTTTCTTATCGGTACAGTAAAAATAAGGGCTAGGCTAAAGCGATACTAAAATCTGTTAAAAGCTGGTCGCTAAGTAATGACATTGAAATTGCGTTTTATTTGCATGATTAGAGTATTACAAAACTGAATGACGACTTCCCTTTTGAGAAAACTATAAGTATTCACTACAAATACAGGTTTTGCAGTTCCCTGAATCCATTAACAAAAAAGCATTTTTGGAAAAGGGTCATATATGTATATCCGTGTGTCTATGAAGAGTATGACTCAAAAACGAAAAGTCTGTTAAATGCCAAGCTTCGTATTTATATTCAACCTCTTCCAAGGAGCAACACCAAGATGTTCCTGAAAATATCCTCAACCCAAATCACCCTTTAAAAACTTTTGAAAATTTTTAACTTTCTCAAAAATGGCTCTTAGGAATGTGATTATAATAATATTTAATGTTTAAGATAGTTTCACGTCACATAAAATGTATAATTTGAAGTTTTTGAAAATAGGCTATGAAGATTTCTTTATTCTGTAGGACTTGAGCAAAACTGGTTAAGTTAAAATTGATTTTAAAAATATAGATCTCGTTAAAATGCCATATTTATTTTTATTAGCCATTTCCGAGATATTCATTATTATCGGTTATAATTTTACAACACTTAATGCTATTCTCAAACGGGAAATCATTCAGTTTTCTTTCTTCTGGTCAAGCAAGGAGAAATGAATTTCAAAGCTATCGCATATCAAGCAGCTCTTAAAAGATTTGACTGTCGCTTTATTGTATTTCTCTATTTCCATTAAACAGGATGGAAGATGAATATAAGTGAAAATATCTATATCAACGTTTGAAGTCGATGTGATGATCCAATATTTGAGTTTTTTTCCACTATTTTCTAAAATTATGTTCCCGAGAAAATTTTCACAATTATTTTAGAATTGCCATTATTCCCTATCTATCGTCCGGGGATTGTTTACGTAACAGCTCACACGATTGACCCTTCTCTGTCCTTTGCCCTGCCCAACTATAAGCGGTGTGTGGAGAAAATGATATCGGCCGCTTTGAAACTCAATCTATGTAACCACACGCTTTTGTTTTCAAAAACATTATGCGATTGGGATTAACAACGTATTCAGGGTTCAGCTCAAAAATATTGAACACAATGACATTGTTATGCTTTATTTAAATTTCTTTTGTTGAAAAAATACATAACTCAAACAAAAATGTAAGCATTTGCACTTCTGTCTTTTAAACAACAAACTCTGCTTAAATAGTCTTAAAAGCTTGTGCTTTTCATTCCCATGACTTTCTCTACATCTCTGTAAAAAGTTATTCTTAAAAAACGTATTTCTCTATCTACTTCATACTAATCGAGATAAACATTAATAGAAATTATCTTATTACTTGCTTCCTTTTAAGTAAAAGGGAAATAAGGGAGTACACTAGGTTAATGCGATAGCCAAAATTTTAAAAGTTGGTTGATATGGGATTGAAATCCATTTCTTTGTATGGACAGGAGTTGACAAGTTCCTGTATGAGGAAAGTTTTAAGTATTTTTAAACTGAAATCAATAAAAAGGAGTATCTCTGAAACAATCAATTCTACGAAAAAATGTATATGCCTAAATTGTCTAAATTTTTATGAAGTAAGCTTTTGTCTTCTTTTTACGGTTTACCAGTTTTGCAGAAGTTATCCAGAATAGAGAGGTCTTCTGAGACTATTCCCAGAAAATTCAGGATATACCTATATTTTAATTGTCATGTAAATATCTTTACTATATGGTATTTTAATCAAAATCGTTAGAGCCATTTTTGAAAAATCAAAATTATCTAAGTTTTTTCAATGTAAAGGGTAGTTGTGGTTGAGGGACTTTCCTTGAAAATCTTTGTATCGCATCCTTGGAAGATACTGAACTTCAACTCTAGGTTTGGTATTTAAGGATCTTCTCTTTTTGAGCTATGTTGTCCACAGACACACACACATACATACACTGACATTTTCCTCAAAATGTGCATTTTTGATGAAATTTACGTATCGAACTTTTGAAAGGAATACAATACCTTCTTGTAGAGAAAGTAAAAAGGTGAATCAGCATATTAAAGCCATTCACCGTGTAAAGGAAAGCTTGCGAGTGAATCTGTCCCTCGGTTCCTCGCTATGAGTCACGTAAATGCAGGTCGGCGGTGTGCAAGCTGGTCTTTGCTTGATGAGTGTAAACACGGGAGAAGCATAACGCAGAGACGTTCAAAGCACATTAGACCCTAAATTTTGTGCTTCAATGGTATTAGTTAGTGGTCAAAATGAGATACTCTAATGCGTTATATTTTTTTATTCTGTACCAAATATCAGTTATTTTCAGTTCTTCACATCCCACCTGTATATATATAAGAAAATATGTAACAAAATTATTTCTAAAAATATTTATATTTATTAACAAAAGTAGATAAATGATTGTTAATGATTTTGTCAATTGTCAGGTCCATATCAGCGCGGCCGGAGTGCCGGAATTTCGGCCTGTAGGAAACACTTGCCAGTAAATTTGACATGGGTAGAGATGCGTGTGAAAAATTGCAACAATACACCTTTGTAACTTGATGGTCAGGTCATTGAGGCAGTGAATATTTTCTATTATCTAGGAAGTATCGTAACGGCAAATAGAGAGGACGATGAAGACTTTGCCAGTCATTTGAATGAAGCTAAGGGCGCGTTTGCAACATTCCGTGGAGGTCAAAAAAAGTCGGCACAAGAACAAAATTACGGATCTTCAATAGCAATGCCAAGCTGTGTTGTTATATGCATGTGAAACTTGGAAAATGACAAACCTGTGACACAAATATCCAAATGTGAACATCTGTCCAAATGTGAACAAATTCTTCGGAACGTCTTGAGGATATAATGGCCAAATGTGGTGTCAAATGAGTAACTTAGGTCGAGGACAATCAATTGTCGATTGACGCGCAGATCAAGAGAAGAAAGTGAAAATAATTGGGCATACACTGCGCAGACTTGAAGACAGTATTGCTAAACAAGCCATGGAGTGGAATGCTCAAGGCCATAGGAGAAGAGGAAGACTAGGACGACATGGAGAAGATCAGTGAAGGAAGAGAGCGAACAGCTTGGGTATTCATGGGGACAGTTGAAGCGCATAGCACGCAACAAAATCAGATGGCGAAACCTTATCTCGGCCTTATGCTCCTCAACAGGAGTTTAAGGAAATAAGTCAAGTAAATCTAATCAGACTTTTAAGCTCACGTGAAAACCATCAATCTGGGCCCGCAACCTGTGGATCGGAAGGCAGCGCCTAAAACACTGAGCTATCCAGATCAACAAGGAAATCAAAAGAATAGAATTTTATAATAATAGTTTGTTGAAGAATAGAGAGCTATGTAAATGCAACACATCACTTTTGGTTTCTCGAGAACTATCCAAGGAACTGGTTGAACGTTTGATTTAATCTTGTATCACTAAACATCTCCTTCCCTTCAAAAAATTAAATAAATAAAATAAAAAAAAATAAATGTAACAAATCTGATGTGTTCCATTCACATGACTTTCTCCACGTCATTGTAACTAATTATTGTTAAAAAGTATATTCTTCTATCTACTTTCTATACAAACATTAGCAGAAATTGTCTTAGTTACTTGCTTCCTTGTAAGTAGAAAACGAAATAAGGGAATACACTAGGCTAAAACGATAGTCAAATGTTTTAAGAGGATGAAATCCGTTTCTATGCAAGGCTAGGAGTTTACAACTTTCCATGTGAAAAACGTTTAAGTATTTTACATCTGAAACAAATAACAAGGGATATCTCCACGAAAAAAAAAACAACAACGTAAATGACATAAATTGTGTGCTTTAACGAGTTCTACATTTTGTGCTAAGTAAGTTTTTGTCTATCTCTTGCTGCTTACAAATTATGTAAAATTCCGCTAAATTCTTCCAGAATAAACATGTCTTCAGAGGCTATTCTCGGAAAATTGAAGATATATACATTTTATTGTAATATAAATATCTTAAATATAGGAGATTTTAATCGAAATCGTTAGATCCATTTTCGAGAAAACTTTTTTTTTTCGAAATTTTTGCATGTCGGGGGATTTTCTTGAAAATCTTCGTGTCGTATCCTTGGAAGATACCAAACTTAAATACTAAGTTTGGTATTTAACGGTCTTTTCGTTTTTGAGCTATGCTGCCCACAGACACACAGACAGACAGACACACACACACACGGACCTTTTTCCAAAAGTGCTTTTTTTGGATTCAGGGAGACCCAAAACTTGTATTTCCGGTGAAATCTCGGTATCGAATTGTGGGTGCAATACAATACTTTCTCTATACGCAATGTACATATACGTGTAGAGAAAGTAAAACGCTAATTGCTTAAGAATGGAGGATTTCCTAACATCACGGTTAGGTCCGCCCGAACCTTTACCGTGACCTTGAGTGATGGATGCAGCAACTGTTGCCCAATACAAGACCCAAGTGGTTTGGTTTCAACGCTGGACTACGCCATTTCCCCCTTGGCGTTTCAAGATTTGCAACACATATACGTACATAAGTGTGGCAGTGGCGTGTTATCTCTTTTAACTTACTCTAGCACCTTCCTCAAGTTGGCACACATAATATTGTATTTCGCCAAAGAATTTTAAATCGAGATTTTACCCGAAATACACATTTTGAGATCCACAGAAGAAGAAAATGAAATTCTTAGAAAAAGTTCTTATGCATATGTGTATTTGAGTAGCACATTTAAAAAATTTGGTGGCTTCATTCACATGAGTTTCTCTACATCTCTGTAACAAATTAATATTAAAAAGCTTCATCCTCTGTCTACTTAATGATAATCGAGATAAACATTAGCAGGAATTTTCTTAATTAATTGCTTCCTAGTAAGTAGAAGGAAAATAAGAGAATACAATAGACTAAAACGAATGTAAAATCTTTTAAAAGCTGGTTGCCATGTGGGTGAAATTCCTTTCTTAAAGTATTTTAAATCTGAAACAGATAACAAAGAATATTTCAGAAGTGGTCAATTCCACGAAAGAAAGGTGCATGACATAAATTGTGTGTTTTAACGTGATCTACATTTGTGTGTAATACGTTTCTGTCTATCTCTTACAGTTTACCAGTTATGCAAAACACAGCCAAATTAATTCAGAATCAAGAGGTCTTTAGATGCTTTTCCCATAAAATACAATATATACATTTTATTTGCCAAATCTAATAATCTTTAATATGCGGTATTTTAATCAAAATCGCTAGAACCATTTTTGAGAAAATAAATCGAAATGTTTTCCAATTAAAGGTTAGTTTGGGGTGGGGGGATTTTTCTCAAAATCTTCGTGTCGCATCCCTGGAAGATACTAAACTTAAATACCAAGTTTGGTATTTTACTCACTTTTCGTTTTTGAGTTATCGTGTTCACGGACACACACGCGCGGACCTTTTTCTAAAAATACTTTTTTGGTTACATAGGACCATAAAACGTGTATTTCCGGTGGTATCAAATTTTTGGGTGCATTACAATACCTTCTCTATACACTATGCACATAGTACGTGTAGAGAAAGTAAAAATCTGGTGTGTTCCATTCACATGACTTTCTCTACAATTGTGCAACAAAGTATTGTTAAAAAGCTTATGCTTCTATTTACTTCATGCTAATCGAGAAAAAATTAGCATGAATAGTCTTATTACTTGCTTCATTGTAAGTAGAAGCGATAAAGGGAGTACATTACGTTAAAGTGATAGTCAAAAGCTAGTTGCTATGTGACTGAAGTTCCTTTGTACAGACAGGAGTTGACAAATTCTTATATGAGAAAAGTATACGTTTTCTAAAGCTGAAACAAAAAACAAGGATTATCTCAAAAACGATCAACTCCGCGAAAAAAAAATGTATATAACATAAATTGTGCGATTTAACGTGCTCTACAGTTTTTGTGTGGTAAGTTTTTGTCCATGTCTTACGGCTTAGCAAAATACCGTAAAATGCATCCAGAATAAAGTAGTCTTCAGAGGCTGTTCCCAAAAAATTCAAGTTATACATTTTATTTGTCAGGTAAATATTTTAATATATGATATTTTATCAAAATCATTAGAGGCATTTTTGAGAAAATCAATTTTTCTAAAAAAAAAAAAAGCTCCATATAAAAGGTTGTTGGGTGTGTGGGGATTTTCTTGAAAATCTTCGTGTCACATCCTTGGAAGATACCAAACTTAGGTATTCAAAAGTCACACACACATGGACCTTATTCTAGAAATGTTTTTTTTTTTTTTTGGGATTCAGGGGGACCCAAAACATGTATTTCCGGTGAAATCTCGGTATCGAATTTATGGGTGCATTACAATACCTTCTCTATACACTATGTACATAGTACGTATAGAGAAAGTAAAATGGAAAGCTGAGGGTCCAACTTACAAACCTGATGCATTTTAATATGAACCATGCATTCAAATCTGTCTTTGTGTTCTCGCTATTGATATTTTCAGCATTATGCATCTTGTAAAATGCTCCTTGCGTAGCAGTTTTTCTGTTACACAAATAAAATTTACTGTACATGTTCACAGAAGTACAATGATTAAGAATTTCACTAGATTTTGCTGTCAGATGTATTTAAGCATATATTTTCAAATTTGAAACACAAAAATTATACTTTTTGTGACAAAAAACAACACATTCACAGCTTTAACAATTGATGGAGCCTAAAGCAAAGAAGACTCAGAGAAACCTAGGGGGATTTCAAAAAGGAGATATAGTGTGATTCTAGGGCTAAAATATTAGACCAAAATTGAATTTCTTTTGTCACAAGGGACTTTCTGTAGTGACATGGCAGAAATATAAACAAATAACCACAACTTCCAAAACATTAGAGCAAAATTGATGAATTTTTCACCGTAATGTGTTTGCATTATATTGGATCTGTGGTATAGATTTCAAAAATGTATCATTATTAGTTGGAATTAAAAAAATTCAGCCATGCATGTTCGTAAGTTCAAAAAGTTGAACCATGGGTCTCGTATTTCAAATTTCGTGACTAATATCATTCAGTGCAGGCTTCAAATACATCGGTATTTTTCAATACCCATATAATGTGTGTTTTCAATTAATTAGATCACAGAGATGAACACAACACTCTCACCCAGTTTTATTACCGTAACACTATTTCCGGAGTGTAAGAGCTATTTTAACGGTTATGATGCGCTCCGCTTCCGTAAACAAACAAGTGAAGAGTTGTTTCAAGGCCGTGAAGCATCCTACAGCAATGAATGGTTTGTCACGTGGTACCCTCTAATTAGCTTCCATAGTAAATAAACCTGACATCACTAAGTGTTTCCACCTGTTTCTATACAAATACTAAGGTCTTTTACATAAACCTCATTCCCAAAATTCTTCTGGCGGCTTTAAAAACATTGTCAGATTTGCCAAATTAACGGTTTTGCATATTAATCTTCCGGCGAAATATACTTCATGCCGCCGCGGGTTTTAAAGAACTGGGAAGTTTCTATTATCCTGGTACAATTTTCATTATTACAACATGTATTTAAAAATGCCATAGATTTCAGTGATTTTTATTATTACAACGGTGCATATTATGCTCAATATAGATGTAAATTTTCAGGACTCTATGTAAGTTCAGTAGATGATAATAATTAGTTGCTAAAACAATTCTAAAAGTTGGCCAAAAGGGTCCTTTTAGGCAACATTTTCTTTAGTACTGTTGCATATTATAAAGCTCTGACTGTTTTGGTATCCTATTGCCAATTTGTACCAGCTTTTATATTGTAAAAATGTGTACTTCATAAATTGCATTATTTTGTAATATATAAAAATAGCTTATACTTTATGATTAGAAAAACTGAACATACTTTTTGTGGATTTTCTTTACAATTTCTGGACTGGTAACCTCATTTGGTCGACCACTGCGATGTTCGTCTTGGCAGCTCATACGGCCGCGCTTAAATTCTACCACCCAATATTTCACTGTTGTAAACGAAAGAGCAGACTCCCCCAAAGTAGAATCTAGCTCAGCTTTAATATTAGTTGGATTAAGACCTTTAAAATGAAAATATTGCAGCACGATGACCAGTTTTATTCATGTTTACAAATTCGCTGAAAGCATTCACTAATGATGGCTGCCAAACAAATGCTAAACAATGTAAAATCGTCAAACTTGAAACTTAGGGTCTCTAAGGTTGGTACTTTATACCATTGTTGTTTGAAACAACAACCGCTATCTATTCGTCAGGTCGGGTACTTCTGGGTCAGCCCTCGTATAACATAATTGAGTATTTTATTCCTTTTAGCTGTACGTACTTATTGGTAAGTATTTTTCGGTCTTGGTGCAGAAATCTGTTAAATACAAATGTAAACGACAATATACGCATTGGATAAATTATGACGCAGTTATGCTGTTGGGTGTTGAGAATTTGAATCTTCCGTGTTCCAGATAACAATACGCATATTGTAGTTCACATTTATTTTGTGTTTAACATGTTTTCACACCGAGAACCACAAACATGCTCAAAATAGGTACGTACAGCTATATGATTATTCCTGCTTTTTCTACTTCGCCATGATCTATAACAGTGATGGCCAAATGGTGGCCCGTGGGTATGTTTCATCCGGCCCGCGAATAAATATATGATTTATTCCTTTTTTTAACTTCCTGCATAGAATTTTATGTTAGATTTCGATCACAAATGGAACTCATCAACAAGGCCACGAGATGTTAAGTAGAATGCCAGCCCGGGGATCTACTATGTGAGCTCCAAAGTGATTCATCTCTTCAAACAACAGAGGCAACTGGTGTTGATTTTTGGAAACTCATTTCAAAGGAACATTTTCCACATCTTAGAAATTGGGTTTTAAAACTTACTTTCATATTTGGTGGTACTTAAATATGTGAAACTGCCTTCTCTGCTATGAAACTAGTGAAATCAAAGTCCAGAAACAGATTAACTGATTCAATGTTATCTCAAATTCTAAAATTGCAACATCAAAACTAGTAGTGGATTTTTAGATCCTTTGTAAAATATTTTACAAACCTCATTATTCTTAGTAAAAAATAATGCTAGTTCCTTCACTGTGCATATAACAATATTAAAAAAAAATCTGATGTGTTCCATTCACATGACTTTCTCTATATCTCTGTAAAAATTATTGTTAATGAGCTTATTTTTTTATTTATTTCATGCTAATCGAGAAAAATTAACAGAAATAGCCTTATTTCTTGCTTTATTGTAAGTAGAAGCGAAATAAGGGAGTACCATAGGTTAAAGTGAAAGCCAAAAGCTGGTTGCTATGTGACTGATGTTCTTTTGTTTGTATGGACAGGAGTTGACAAATTCCTGAATGAGAAAAGTATGTTTTTCAAAGCTGAAACCAGAAACAAGGAATATTTCAAAAACGATCAACTCCAGGAAGAAAATGTATATAACATAAATTGTGTGTTTTAACGTGCTCTACATTTTTTGTGTGTTAAGTTTTTGTCCATCTCTTACAGTTTAGTAGTTATGCAAAATTCATCCATAATAAAGTAGTCTTTGGAGACTATTACCAGAAAATTCAAAATTTACATTTTATTTGTCAGGTAAATATCTTTAATATATGATATTTTAATCAAAATCGTTAGAGCCATTTTTTAGAAAATCAAAATTTTCGAAAAAAGTTCCATGTAAAGGGTAGTTTGGGGTGGGGGGATTGTTCTCAAAATCTTCGTGTCGCATCCCTGGAAGATGCTAAATTTAAATATCAAGTTTGGTATTTTACCGACTTTTCTTTTTCGAGCTATCGTGTTCAGACTCACGGACACACACACGGACCTTTTTCTGAAAATACTTTTTTTGGATACAGCGGACCCTAAAATATATATTTCCGGTGAAACCTGGGTATCCAAATTTTTGGTGGAGTGCAATACTTTCTCTATACACTATGTACATAGTACGTATAGATAAAGTAATAATATGCTCTGAAGTTGCCATTGCTGTTATTATATTTTTAATATAGTTATACTTTTAATTTTCCTGGCACTCAAGTAAAGTCCTTATCGTATTCTGGCCCTCAGCGCATTACTAATTGGCCATCACTGGTCTATAAGACTCACCAACATGTGTTATTACGGTTATGGGCAGCTAAAATTGGTACAGTAGGTATTGATTACACCTGACGTAATTTTATTTCAATAGAGACACTTCGTGAATTACTTTGTCAGTTATTAGTTTTGCTGTACGCGACGATACTTATTCATGATATATCATTATTTTTCCTTTTGGATGTGTTCCATTGACACGACTTCTTTACACCCCTGTATAAAAAAGAATTGTTAAAAAGCTATTCTTCTTACGACTTTTGATAATCGAGATAAACATTAGCAGAAATTGTCTTAGTTACTTGCTTCCTTGTAAATAGAAGGAAAATAAGGGAATAAACTAGGCTAAAACGATTGGCTGGTTGCCATATGGTTGAAATACGTTTCTATGCATGACCAGGAATTTACAAATTTCCATGTGACAAAAGTTTTAAGTATTTTAAATATGAAACAAATAACAAGCAATATCTCAGAAATGGTCAATTCAACGAGGGGGGGAAAAAAAAAGAAAGAAAAGTATATGACAAATTGTGTGTGTTAACTGATGTACATTTTCTGTGTAGTAAGTTTTTGTCTGTCTCTTATTATACGGCTTTGTCGTGTTGCATTACGTTCGGGGCTCCAGGTATGAAGCGTTGCCTCCTTCCCAGTTGGCGGGTGCTTCCAGACTCACTCCACTACCAAATGATTAGACCTCCACGTACCTTTGTTTAGAATATCTACTACCGGTGATTTGCCTCGGTCAGCTAAGTCTGCACTCGGGGTGGTAGCAATGAGGGTAGCTTAGGGAGTGATCTTATACAATAATTAAACACGCTTAACTTTCTATTTCTATTTATTCCAAATTAGAAGACTTCGTGACAAGCACTTTGTTTTACAATCTAATGTGTTACTATAACTTCTAGGAGTTTTCCTTGCTTCACGACGTACACGTATTTCACTCAATAAAGTTGTTTCTTACACTTATTACTTTAAACCGTACTAATGAGTATAACCTTGATGCGCGTAATACTGAGTGCGTAACTGTGGACCCGGGTATGCCTAAGTATCCATCATTAAGTGAGCGTAGCTGTGTTTAACTGAGTGTCCCGATGTTTTTTTTTTTTTTTTTTGGAAAACAGGTAATGGTTATGAGGGATTAACAGGATGATTGGAATGAAGGATGGGGCGAAGGGGATGTTATTCTGAGGTGACATTTTTTAATTTAATTTGCAGCTCAATGACTGCAACTGGTAAAGGCTAGGCCGGCACCTTGGTGCGATACCCAGCATATTGTGGGTGCTTGTTTAAAGGCGAAAGCCTATTTGTTGTAGTTCGATCTTGCTGGATTTAACCGTCTAGGTCTCTCTGCGGGCGACTCTTGTTGTCTAAATCCTGGATGCGAGGTGACTGGCGATTGGTCTTGTCTTCTGGTGGCTGGTTCTCATCCACTTTCTCATTGACGTGCTGTGCGAGTACTTGGAGCGACCCCTCCCTTTGGCAGTAGTTATCGTCAGTTTTCTTTTCGTGCTGTTCTATCCGTGTAGCCATGTCCTTTGAGTTCCGAGTACTGATTTTGCGTTTGTGTGACTGTGGCCAGAAGGTCGTATCGTTGCTTGTCAGCTTCGGCGTCTGCGGCTACAATCACTTACTTATATAGTGGAATTACGTCATGGCGGCTTCTTCCTGATTGGTCAGAAAGACCGCGAACTTGGTGTGAATATAGCCCATAATGCATCATTTCCTACCCAGAATGCACCATAACACCCACGTGTCAAACATTACACAATGAAAAAGGACTGATCTCGCTACTAGAAGGGTCTTCACCATCACGTATGTATCTATTGCACTCGCACGCTCCTTGTACGTGACTGACAAAAGAATGGTCTCCAAACAAAGTGTCCTCCTGAATCAACTCTGAACTGCTCTTGCTATAAGCTAGTTTTACACTCTAAATATATGAAATAATTCATTATTAACATCTTAAATATGAACTGATGAACAATTAATAGAAATAACAATAGTTATTATAGCGAGGCCGACTAACGGTCTCAACCAGTTACGCAAAATTCATTCAGAATAGGATCTCTAGAGGCTCTTCCCAGAAAATTCAAGATATACATTTTATTTGCCATATAAATATCTTTAATATACGGTATTTTAGTCAAAATCGTTGCAGCCATTTTTGAGAAACTCAAAATTTTCGACTTTTTTTTTTTCCATATAAAGAGTAGTTTGGGGTGGGGTGAGTTTTCTCAAAAACTTGGTGTCGCATCCCTGGAAGATTATCAAATTTGGTATTTATTCGAGTTTTCGTTTTCGAGTTATCGTGGTCACAGACACACACACACAACACACACGGACCTTTTTCTGGAAATATCTTTCTGGATACAGGGGACCTTAAAATGTCTTATTTCCGGTGAAATCTCGTTATAGAATTTTTGGATGGAAAGCAATAGGTACACTATGTAAATAGTACGTGTAGAGAAAGTAAAAATTGACGTAAACAGACATCTTGTATACCAATTGACATTAACGGTACCATTATCTTCAATTGATATCGTAACAATACAAACAGTTTTAGAACAAATACTATACATCTTCCTCTTACCAGCACTACGAATTCGCGAACTTTTTTGATTTAGGTTCTATTAAAGACTCATTAAGCCGATTGACTTTTCTTTTCAAATTCATAACAATAAATATAGAATTCATTACCAGTAATATTCCAAACTAAATTCTGCCAATAATTTTTTCAGAGTTCTTCTGCCCCAATCAATGCATTGTCTTTTTATTGCGAGTTAGTTTATGTGGAATTCATTGACAGCCAGGTTATCAATGTTGATGTGAAATGTTTTGGGTTAGATTCATAACAATGTCGCCAAAATAAATTCATAGTTGACCGTCGACCTTTTTCAGGAGGCAGTGAAGAAAGAAAGTAAAAAAATTCGGACGTGCTCTTTTCACATGACTTTCTGTACATCTCTGTAACAAATGAATTATTGTTTATAAGCTTATTCTTCTATTTTATGTTAATCAAATAAACATTAGCAAAAACTGTTTCATTATTTGGCTCCTTATAAGTAGGAGGGAAATAAGGAAATACACTAGGTTAAACTGACAGTCAAATGTTTTAAAATGTGGTTGCTAGGGGATTGAAATCCGTTTCTTCACGTGGCCAGGAGTTGACAAGTTCCCGTATGAGAAAAGTATAAGTACTTTAAAACTGAAATCAATAACAAGGAATATGTCTAAAACGGCCAACTGCACGGAAAAAATGTATATGATATAAATAGTCTGTTTTAAGGAGATCTACACTTTTTATGTTGCAAGTATTTGTCTGTCTCTCACGGTTTACTACAGAATAAACAGATCTTCAGAAGCTATTCCCCAAAAAAAAATTTAAGATAGAAATTTTGTGTGTGATGAAAATGACTTTAACATGTGGTATTTTCTTCAAAATCGTTAGAGTTTTTCTTTTGAAAATCAAAATTTTCGAAAATTTTTCCATGTAAAGGGTAGTTTGGGGTGAGGGGATTTTCTTGAAAATCTTCTTTGTGTCGCATCCTTGGAAGATACTAAACTTACATACCTAGTTTGGTATTTAACGATCTTTTCGTTTTTGAGTTATGCTGTCCACAGACACACACACACACACACACACACACGCACACACAGGATCCTTTTCTAAAAATGATTTTTTTTTTTTTTTTTTTTGGATTCAGGGGGACCCGAAACATGTGAAATCTCGTTATCGAATTTTTGGGTGTCTTCCAGTACCTTCTCTATACAATATGTACATAGTACTCGTAGAAAAAGTAAACAAAAAAAAACATTCGAAAAATAAACATGGTCGAATGCATCTCTAATATTTGAGAATTAATGTATTTCAATGATAACCTGATAAAATCGCCCTTCCTATATATTATAAATTATTAATAGTCTATCTACGGGGGCCGTTTTTTTTTTTCAACCTCCAATAGGCTAAAAATAAAAGACAAGGTCATAGAAAACAATTATTTTATTACTAAAAGTTTTGTAAACTTATGGTTACTTTTCAACATAATCACTGAAAAGTTTGAGATATTTATCGTACCTGTGCACAAGCTTTGCAATACTCGCTTCAAAAAATGTTGCCGTCAATGATTTCAAATGAGTATTGACGTTGTTTTGAAGATCTTCGTTGGTTTGAAAGTGCTGCCCTTCTAGCCACGTCTTCAGTTCAGGGAAAAGTGAAAGTCCCTGGGTGCCAGGTCAGGACTGTACGCCGGATGATCGAAAATGTCCCATTGAAATTGTTCAAGGAGACGATGGGTTGTGCCAGCAGTGTGTGGACGAACGTTGTCATGGATCAACACAATTCCTGAAGTCAGCATTCCTCTTCGTTTGTTTTGAATGGCTCTCCGCAAACGTCGTAAAGTACGAAGATCTTCAAAGCAACGTCAATGCTCATTTGAAATCATTGAAGCGGGTATTGCAAAGCTTGTGCACTTTCACGATAAATGTCTCAATATTTTCGGTATTTATATTGAAAAGTAACCATAAGTGTACAAAACATTTAGTAATTAAATAATTGTTTTCTATGAACTTGTCTTTTATTTATAGCCTATCGGAGGTTGAAAAAAAAGGCCCTCGTATTTCGCTGAATTGTCTTGTGTTTTCATCTTTTAGGACAACTCACTCGTGGTATTACTTATAAAGATATAGTTTTGATTTACAAAACAAATTGATTGCATTAAACGCTATTATTGTGATAGGCGACAGCAATGAGACCTCTCCAGCATGCTGAGAGGGGTGTGTCCCATTAGGTGGAGAGAGGGGGAAGGAGAAACCTTTCTCCGTACGACTCTATAAAGCTGGCTTGCTCCACATGTTGCTAACCACTCTACCTGTTGCTTCATCATTATGCGGAGGTGGTGTATCATTGCAGGTAAGTCAAAAAGTAACCATCCCTCTTTTTACTTGTGCGAAATAAGCTCAGTGGCGCCTACAAGTGTTACACTTTTGGATTAGTTGCCCTATGGTGTATAAAAGAAAGAAATTTCTCTGCTATTTTTAGTAATAGATATTTCTGTGAAGAAAACTTCAAAATATAATACTTTTCCATGTGGATATGTAATATGGACTGCGCGTTCTAACCATTCCAACTGTACATATGATATCACCATTCACATGACTTTCTCTACGTCTCTGTAACAGATTATCCTTAATAAGCTTATTCTTCTATTTATATCTTGTTAATCAAGATAAACAATAGCAGATATAGTGTTATTGCTTGGTGCCTTATAGATAGAAGGGAATAAGGGAATAAACAAGACTAAATCGGCAGTCAAATGTTTTAAAATGTGGCTGCTATACAATTGTAATCAGTTTTTGCGTGGCCCAGATGTTGACAAGTTCCCATACGAGAAATGTACAAGTATTTTAAAACTGAAATCAATAACAAGGAATAACCAAAAACGGTCAAATACACGAAAAAATGTATCTAACATAAATTGTGTGTTTTAACAAGCTCTACATTCTTTATCAAGTCATTTTTTTTTTTTTTTGTCTATCTCTCTTCGTGTCGTATCCTTGGAAGATACTGAACTCAAATACCAAGTTTTTGAGCTATGCTGCCCATAGACACACACACACACACACACATACACACACACTGACAGATAAAACACATACACACGCGAAATAATGCTCTTTTTAATGCTATTTTTTTTTTTAAATATTCAGGGGGTCTCAAAAATATATTTCCGGTGAAATCTCGGTATCGAATTTTTGGATGCAATACAATACCTTCTCTATACACAGTAAGTGTAGAGAATATAACTAATGATGGTTTTAACTTTGCACTCGCTGGGGATTTGATGCAAGTGTCCCCATATATTTTAAAACAATGCTTTTTATATTATCTTATACTTGAGCGTTCGTAATATACCAGTTTGAAAAGGATATATTTCATTTTGAATTAAACTATTTGAAATTTGTATGGTATACATTATATCAATATTGTAGTTTCTAGTTTTAAAGAATATTCAGAGACTTAATACCCATTTTAAGAATTATCAAGGTTTATTTTCTTTGAGATATTTAATTTAGAACAGGTACTTACCGTTATGGTGGGTTGATCTGAAGGTTCATGACCAGTTGATCAATAGTGTAATGCCACCTGTTAAAATAATAATTGATTAATTTATTTTAATTTAATTGGGTTAATTTTTCAAACCACTATCTCTTATTCATCTTTAAGTCACAAAATAAAAGTATTTCCCTTCTGGAATCAGAAACTATACTGCTATAAAGCACCACAAATCAATTGTTTTAATACGTATATAGTGAAATCATTCATACAATACTGTTTTTATGTCTACTTCCACTTAATTCTGAAAAATATTCGCCAGAATTGTGGTAATACTGCATTATTATATATTTAGTGGATAGAGATTATAATAAACTGTTCAAAAGTTTAATTGTATTATACCCATTATATGGATGAGCTCATAGAAGCAAAAGAAGTACAATAGTAAAAATGAAATTGTTAAATATTTCTAGAGAATGAAGACTTGGATTGTGTGCGATACAGTGTCAGAGCTCGTAATTTAAAATAACGTTTATAGTATGAACACCAACCTTTATACACAATAAAGTAGTAGACTGCATAAAAGATTAGTTATTATTTGACCTTCCTGTTCATCACTGTTTGCTTATTCAATATTTTTACTGGAGCTTTTCTCTAATATCAATTTTTATGTACATTACGGAAACTAAAACCGTTTTTGAGATATGCACATTTAAATAAAATTGAACATTTAAAACTATTAATTATAAACATTCTTAAATATTATTTTTTTAAAATCTAAATCTAGTATAAAAGCTCAATATTTAGGTTTCAATATTATCTAATGAATGGAAATCCAATTAAAAGTACTTCATTTTTACTTTCTCCATACGCACTATGTATATAGTGTATAGAGAAAGTATTGCACTCCACCCAAAAATTCGATACCGAGATTTCACCGGAAATATATGTTTTAGGGTCCCCAATATCCAAATAAAGCATTTTCATAAAAAGGTCCGTGTGTGTGTGTGTGTCTGTGAACACGATAACTCAAAAACGAAAAGTCGGTAAAATACCAAACTTGGTATTTAACTTTAGTATATTCCAGGGATGCGACACGAAGATTTTGAGAAAAATCCCCCCACCCACAACTACCCTTTACATGGAACATTTTTCGAAAATGTTGATTTTCTCAAAAATGGCTCTAACGATTTTGATTAAAATTTCTTATATTAAGGATATTTACCTGACAAATAAAATGTATATCTTGAATTTTCTGGGAATAGCCTCTGAAGAGTAGTTTATTCTGGATGAATTTTACAAAATTTTGAATAACTGCTAAACCGTAAGAGATGGACAAAAACTTACTACACAAAAAATGTAGTGCACATTAAAATACACAATTTATATTATATACATTTTTTTCGTGCAGTTCATCGTTTTTGTGACATTTCTTATTTTTGGTTTCTGCTATGAAAAACGTATACTTTTCTCATACAGGAACTTGTCAACTCTTATCCATATAAACAAAGGAACTTCATTGACATAGCAACCAGCTTTTGACTATCACTTTAACCTACGGTTGTCCCTTATTCCGCTTCAACTTATAAGGAAGCGAGTAATAAGACTATTTCTGCTAATTTTTTCTGATTAGCATAAAGTAAATAGAAGTATAAGCTTTTTAAGAATTATTTGTTGCAGGGATATGGAGAACGTCATGTGAATGTTACACATCAGATTTTTTAAATTTCGCCGTAGAAAATATGGAACAGAATCACAAAGCTCATTTTAAAAATAACTTCAACATTATTCAAATTAAATTGATAGAAATCCTTTGAAGCCGAATTTTGAGAATGCAACCTCTTAACACTTCATGGTGCACTGCTTAAACCGTGGAAATATAAAAATTAGCAGTGGTGAACACTTTAGGAATGGAATGCTTCAAAACGTTGCTAGATATAAATAGTGCATTTTAACAGACTCAACTTTAATGTCACTTAGTCTATATTTTATAGTTCTTCAGTTATAAAATAAATAAGTATGAAATGGATGTCACTAGCAGTTTACAGGCAATATAAAATATACCGTTAGGGGTCAGTTTTAAAGAAATAAAAATTATCTCAAGTTTTGATTTTTTTAGAGGGTGAATTCCATTTTTATTGTTATTATTATTATTATTATTATTATTATTATTACTTTTATTAATTAAAACATGCAGAACTTAGCTGTGTTCCTTATTTATACACATGGCTTTCTCTCTAAGATGGATTTTTGTGAATTTCCTCATTAGTGGACCTGCAAAAGTGCATATGTTGAGATACAAATTAATCCCTCAATGATAGAGAAAGTAAAAATCTTATGCGTTATATTAACTTGACTTTCTACACACATTATTCAACCATTCTTTAAAAAACGTATTTTATCAATTTGCGTTAATCGAGGTGAACATTTGAAGCAAGGATATTTTATTTCATATTATCTTGCACATAAAATAGGAATAAGGAATGAAGTAGGTTTAAACGATATAAGACTGAGCTTTTTAACTATTTTAATTTTAAAGTGAGCTGTTCAAAATTGAAATCTCTAGCTCAAAGACTTTCTCAGACAAACTTAAATATTTTAATTAGTAATTAAATGCAAATTTCCAAAAACTGCCTAGTACATTCATATTCGTTGGAAACGTATGGTAGCAACATTTCTGATGCTCTAATAGAGCGAAATTAAATGTAAGTATTTTATTTAAATTGAACTTATTAGTTGCGGAGAAATATTTTTCATGGAGTTTTTGGTATCAAAATTTTGATTGTGTTTTCAGTATAAATTAATTTGTTTTAGCAAATATATAAAAGTCATAAAATACATACTTACATATTTATATAGCTACTTGAATTTAGGTAAATGTAAATTTGCATACAAATGAAAATAAAGCTGAAACACAAACAATACATTTCATTCACAAACATGTAAAACGGACAAAAGCCACAAACAGAAAGGATAGATAGATTTAAAAGCTTGCGCATGGATGATTTAAACATGTTGGTCGGATTTAAAAATGGCGGGTCCTGAAATATGTTTCACTAAACCAATCCATACGAATCCATAGAATCTTTATGTGTTATAATGAAAAAGAGTGTTGCCACCCAAAAAAACTCAATTCCATTGTTCCTTAAGAGGTGATCATTATGCTTCAATGGCTCCGATTCTCTTTGCTTGAACAGAGGGAAAAAATATCGAATAACTACTTTCCATTTGAGAAAAGTATAAGTAATGGAAAATTAAAACCAAATAAGTAATATATCGGAAATGGTTAACTCAAAAAAGAACATAATTGCTATAAATTGTGTACTTTAACGATGTCTACAAATTGTGTATATTGTGATTTTCTACCTCTCACCATTTACCAATTATGCAAAAGTCATCAAGAATGAAAAGTGCTTCAGAGGCTGTTCCCAAGAAATTCAAGATGACATTTCTCTATAATGAAACTATCCTAAACGTAGTATTTTAATAAATATGGTTAGAGCTTTTTTGTAAATGAAATCAGTTCTTTCTAGACTTTTCCAGTAACGGGTAGTTTGGAGTGGGGATTATTTTATAACTCTTTTGTTGCACCCTTGGAAGATGTTTTTTCGTAGTCGGTTCATATCCTCCTAGGACTTACAAGCGAATCCCTAGGGGTTAGAAGCCTGTCGGGGAGTCAACAATACCTAACCACAGAATGGAGAACCTGGAACGAGCGTGAGGAAGTGAATGGTATGGAATACAAGCGAAATAGATGATAGGAAAGGTGGAGCAATTGGTGGAATGAGAAAATCCACTCCTAGTTACTATATGTAGTTGAGAAGGTAAAACGTGAAGTTCACTTTAACCTTTAGCATACACTAGTGTAGAAAATACACGCGTTGGAGAGTACTTAACACTTTCTTCGGAAACGCTTTCATATTAGCGGTCTCCTCAGCAAGTGCCGTTTCTATGGCGACCGGCAGAATCTTGTAAAAGTAATTTTGACTTATGCCCTTGGCTTTCACCATCGCTAAATATTTTGGCAGGACCCGAGTGAAAGTCCATTGTGGCCAGAGTCCAAATCTTCTGCAACAGGGCGTGGGCTCGACCTTGTTGGAGCCACAGCAACGCATCACGTGACGCTTTGCGGCGTTTCATCGCGTCGTAACCTGAAAATGGATGGTTTCGTTGACTTGAATGTGCAAACTTTGTACTCACTTTCCCTTATTTTGTTAATATTCGCAACAGTAACCAGTAGCACGATATCTTACTAAATTCTCCTCCTACTTATCTACCTTTTTACTTTCTCTGGCACGTATGCATATGCATGACCCCTGAGTCCGAAGAGCAGTTTTAGAAAAAAGTCAACGTGTGTGTATGTGTACACAGCATAGCCCCAAAACAAACAATTCGTTAAATACTCTTCCAAGGATGCGACACAAAGACTTTCAAGCAAATTCCTCCACTCCAAACTACCCTTTACATGGAAAATGTTTTGAACATGTTTTTTTCTCAAAAATGGCTGTAACGATTTTGATTAAAGGTATTTATATCACAAATAAAATGCACACTTTGAATTTTCTGGGAAGCCTCTGAAGTCCTCTTTATTCCGTATGAGTTTTTCATAATTTTGCATAACGGTTAAATCGTAAGAGATAGACAAAATGGTACGAGTATTTGTGGCTTCTGATTGATGCTGCGTGTTTGTATGTTTTATACCAACGTTACGACCTAATGCCACTGCCCGCGGAATCCTACAAGAATACAGGATAGACAAAATCTTACTACACAAAAATGTAGATCAGTTAAAATAGATAAGTTATGTCATATATGTTTTTCTTGTAGAGTTGACCATCTTCAGACATTCCTTGTTATTAGTTTCAATTTTAAGCCATTAAACTTTTCTCAAACGGGACCATGCCAAGCGAACCGAGCCTCTACTGTTTCACATAACTACCAGATTTTGAAAGAGTTGACTATCGCTTTAACCTAATTTATTCCCTTATTTGTGTTCTACTTACAAGGAAGCAAGTAATAAGACAATTTCTGGTAACGTTTATATCGGTTAGCATTAAGTAGGTAGAAGAATACTCTTTTATAAGAGTAGTTTGTAAATAGAACAGCTAGAGAAAGATATGTCAACGGAACACATCAGATTTATGACGTTAAATGCTTTAATGAGACTTCTTTTTCAAACTATCAAATCACATTACACAATCGATTTAAATACAACGGGAATAACGATATATGCTGGTTTTAATATTCTTTCCATGTAATTGCGAGAAATAACTGAAAATCGACAGGACTTTAAAGGGATGACAAAGTGAACAATTCGAAAAAACAATAACGAATATACCGGAAATGGTTTATAATACAAAAAATGTTATTTGAAACAAATTGACTGCTTAAAACAGACCTAATTGTGTGTGTGTGTGTGTGTGTGTGTGTGTGTGTGTGTGTGTAGTGCATCTATCCCATAACGCACACAACTATATAATATTATATACATTTCCTTAAAAAACAAAATGGACCACATTATTAGGATATGTATTTTATTTTTCATGTAAATATCTTCAATATATGGCATTTCAATAAAAATCGTTAATTATATATTTTTTTGAAAAAACAGCATGTTTCATATAAGGGCTAGTTGAAGCTGGCTAACTTGGTGTTTGCCAGATTGTTCGTTTTTGAGTTACGCTGTTCAAACGCACAAACACACACGCACATGTGCACACAAGGGTAATTTTCGAAAATGCTTTATTTTATTCAGGGGTCTCCCAAAACAAGTATTTCCAGGAATTCTAAAGTTGTTTTAGAATGCAATACCTTCTCTACCTAATACACACATGGTAGAGAAAGTAAAAACTGGAACCATGTTTATAGAATGTTCTGTATTTTAAGCCTAAGCAGAACAGCACCCAAAGGATTCAGTGATAGAACTAGGAAAAAACGGGGGAAGGGTGTAATCCTAGAAAGATTATTGAAATACCAGGTGGCCAACTCCTCGTATTTGGTGTGTGTAGTTGTTCCTTCCTGCGTTAAGAGTTGCAGAACTCAGCGGGGTTACTTCAAGTTAAAGACAGTAAGTGGAGAACTTGCTGAGCGACCATCGTTTTATCCCTCTTGCTTGTCAGCGGGGAAGGTGAGCGCTCATTGAGAGTGGTAAAACCACGGTGGAGTTATAATTCCACCATGGATAAAGCTAAGATCGCTGTAAAAATGAAATGGCGTATTCATTATGGACGCTCTTTAACTACTGTGGTTCTCAGCGTCCCATTCTAAATTGGGCCTGAAAGACCGCCTACTTTTGCTCAGAGGCCTTTCCATCAGGCTTGAGGTTCTTTTACGTTCCATAAATCTTACTTTCCTTCCGAAGGAAGCCATGCTAAGGATTTTTACACCCGAAAAACTCCATCGTCCTCCATTGGGTTTGAACCCGCGACTTTGGGTATATGAAGTTCGCATGGTAACCATTACACCACGGAGGGCGACTATTTGTGATGGAAATACCTTAAATATGTGGTATTTTAATCAAAATCGTTAGAGCCATTTTTAAGAAAAACAAAATTTTCGAAAATTTTTCCATGTAAAGAATAGTTAGATGTGAGGGAATTTTCTTGAAAATCTTCGTGTCGCATCCTTGGATGATACCAAACTTAAATTCCAAGTTTGGTATTTAATCATCTTTTCGTTTTTGAACTATGCAGTCCACACACACACACACACACACACACACACACACACACACGAACCTGTATCTGAAAATGCTGTTTTTGGATCCAGGGGGTCCTAAAACATATATTTCCGGTGAAATCTCGACATCGAATTTTTGGGTGGAATACAATACTTCTCTATCCCTATGTACATTGTACATACGGGGCAAGAGAAAGCAAACAGTTGCTTCGTTTATTCAGAAAATAAAGAAAGAATGGGTAACAGAGGTATATGCAGACATATATAAAACCAAGGGAGGGAAGGATTAGCCTCGATACGAACAGGAACATTACTTTTGAAAGTTGTGTAAGTCAATGAACTAGAACGACGTATTTTATGCGGGGAGCAGAACAGTATGATAATGTTACGGGGTCGTGTGAAGGCATTGCGTGCAGCGTTCTTCAACTCATGGTTTGTAGTGTAGCGTCTTTTATATAAATCCCGCTTATAATACTCCAAAGAGAGTCTGGTGTGATGAGGGCTAAGGCAAAGATAAAGAAATATTCTTGTGTCTACGACCAAATCAATCTATTTAGAGAAAAATTACTAAGTGCAATCGAAAAAGTAATGAGAATGCGTCATTTAGTCGAAATCACTCAGTTTCAGACACATTTAATCTTTATTAATCGCATGCAAATTATCTGATTCATCGAGCATTGAAGAAACGATGGGAGGTGTAGTTGTTTCCGGGGTTTTGATCAATCACACTATTAGCATCAATTTATTTAATAACTGTTCTTTCACATTGACTACTTGTCTAATTAGGAACGAAAGTTGGGCCTGATTTGGAAGTTTCAATGTCATGGCTGAGACCCACCTTTATGACTTAACAGAATTAAAGTAAACAGGCGACTAAAGTCTCAAGATATCATTTATTATTTTTGAAAATAATGTGCAATACTGGCTGAATAGAATGAAATATAAACTCGCATCTTTGCGTTGTTATTTAGGTCTTTGAACGACTCTACTAGGTAGAGAATGCATTGTGTTCCACCCAAAATCGATGTTAGGATTTCACTGTAAATATGGAAATATGTGTTTTGAGGTCCACTGAACTAACAACAACAAAATTTAGAAAAAGGCCCATGTGGTGTGTGGCCGATAAATATCATTTGTTGTTTAAATTAGTTTCTTTCAAGGATATAACACAAAGATTTTCAAGAAAATCCTTCTACCCCAAGCTAACCTTTACATGGATATTTTTTTGAAAATTCTATTTTTCTCAAAAATGGTTCTAATGATTTTGATTATAATACCGTATGTTAACGATATTTACATAATAAATGTAACGCATATCTTGAATTTTCAAGGAAAGGCCTTTGAAGCTGCTTCAGTCCGGAAGAATTTTGCATAACTGGTAAATCATAAGAGATAAACAAAAAGTTGCTACACAAAAAATGTAGATTTTGTTAAAAACACACACACTATATATATAGTTGACAATTTCTGAGATACAGTTTATTTGTCACGAAAATATATTAAATGTGTAGGATTTTAATTAAAGTATAAAACCGTTTCTGAGATAAAAATAACGAAAAATGTTCCATGTAAAGGGTAACAGGGTGGAGGAACGTTCTTTTGGAAATCGCCTGGCTTGTTTTATAGTATCCGTTAAAATAATAAAATTATATTTTTCGATTTATAGTTCGTGTATAATGCTACAACCACACACACAAAATTGACATTTGCCAAAAATGCTGTTTTTTTAGGGTTCGGTGGACTTTAAATCGTGTATTTCCGGTGTATTCTCGATACTGCAATAATTATAGGTAGAAATAATTTTAAAAAATCTGGTATGTTCCATTCACATGGCTTTCTCTACATCGCTGTAACAAATTATGTTAAAAAAGGATATTCTTCTGTCTACTTGACGATAATCGAGATAAACATTAGCAGAAATTGTTTTAATTACTTGCTTCCTTGTAAGTAGAAGGGGAGTAAGGGAGTACACTAGGCTAAAACTGTAGTCAAATCTTTTAAAAGCTGGTTGCCATGAATATCTCAAATGGTCAATTCCACAAAAAAACCAAAAACAAACAAAAATATATATGACAAATTGTGTGTTATAATGTGATCTATATTTTTTTATGTAGTAAGTTTTTGTCTCTCTCTTACGGTTCACCAGTTACGCATAATTCAGCAAAATACATTCCGAATGAAGAGGTCTTTAGAGGCTATTCTCAGAAAATTCAAGATACACATTTTAATTTCATATAAAGATATTTAACATACCGTATTTTAATCATAAATCGTTAGAGCCATTTGTGAGAAAATCAAAATTTTCGAAAATCTATCCATGTAAAGGGTAGTTTGGGGTAGGGGAATTTTCTGCAAAATCTTACTTAAATACCAAATTTGGTTTTTAAGAGTCTTTTCGTTTTTTGAGCTATGCTGTTCATAGGCATATACACGCATAGACACACACGGACTTTTTGCTAAAAAAAATATATATATTTTTTGGATTCAGGAGGACCCAAAACATCTATTTCCAGTGAAATATCGGTATCGAAATTTTGGGTGAAATACAAAACCTTCTCTATCCACAATGTATACATTATACATGCCGGCTAGAGAAAGTAAAAATAACAAAAAATGTCCTATGTGAAGGCTAGCAAGTTGGAGGAACTTTCTTTTGAGAATTTCTAGGAATGTAGTACAGTGTCCGCTAGCACAAGAAAATTTATATATTTTCGATACTTAGTTTTTGTATAAAGCTACACACACACACACACACACACACACACACAATTGACATTGTCTAAAATGCTTTTCTTGGGGTTCAGTAGACTTTAAATCGTATTCTCGATACCGAAATTTTGGAAGAAATAACTATAAGTACAAACAATTAAAAAACAAGTGGTTCATTTGGAACAGTGACAGGAGTTTGCAGCAGTAACGAGGTCTTGAGATGCAATCAAGGATGGGATGGTTATCAAAGCAAGGTGCTATTTCCAAGGTACGACAATCTCGCAGCAAATTGCGTGGTGTCAGTAGATTCGCAACTTCGAGCGTGCCTATTGTAAGGTAGTGAATATAATCACCTCACGAACATCTCAGTGCGGTTGCAATTGCCAAATGACATGGAAAGGTGAATTTCCCAGTCACGTGTGCATGCAATTCTCCCAGTTAAATCTCATCGCACGAACGTAAACATCTGAAGATGTATGGCTTTGGCAGAGGTCGTCGTTTGTTCCCGCCATGAGATAACATTCAGAGCGGAGCTTATGTAAGCGTTGCATGAGCGCATTTTTAAATTTCACATGACAATTTGGGTAATTTCATTTGTTCCAACCTAATTTTTACTTTCTCTACACGTACTATGTACATAGTGTATAGAGAAGGTATTGTATTGTAACAAAAAATTCGACACCGAGATTTCACCGGAAATACATGTTTTGGGAGCCCCTAAATACAAAAAAAAAAACGTTTTCAGAAAAATGTCTGTATATGTGTGTCTTCGGATAGCATAGCTCAAAAACGAAAAGTCCGTTAAATACCAAACTTGACATTTAAGTTCAATATCTTCCAAAGATGCGACACTAAGATTTTCAAGAAAATCCCTCTACTCCAAACTATCATTTACATAAACATTTTTACGAAAATTTAGATTTTCTCAAAATGTTCCCAACAACTTTGAATAAACTGCCGCATGTTAAAGATATTATCCTGAAAAATAAAAATCTGGAAGTAGCCTCTGAAGACGTCTTCATTATGGATGATTTTTGTATAATTTTTGCATAACTGGTAAATCTTAAGAGATATACAAAAACTTACAACATAAAAAATTAAAATACACAATTTATAGCATATATATTTTTTGTGATTCTAGCCGTTTTTGAGATATTCTGATTTATTGGTTTCAGTTTTATGCTACTTAAACTTTTTTTCAAACGGGAAGACATCTTCCTTTTTTTCACATAGTGATCGATTTGTACTTTCTCTACGCGTACTATGTCCATAGTGTATAGAGAACGCATTGCATTCCACCCAAAAATTCGATACCGAGATCTCGCCGAAAACAGACGTTTTAGGATCTCCTGCATCAAACAAAAAACATGTTTAGAAAAACGTCCTATGTCTATGAACTGCATAACTCAAAGACGTAAAGTCGGTAACATACCAAATTTGATATTTAAGTTTAGTATCTTCCAGGGATGCGACACGAAGATTTTGAAAAAATCTCCCACCCCAAATTACCCTCTGCACGGAAAAAAATTGAACATTTTGATATTCTCAAAAATGGCCGTAACCTATTTTCTTAATTGAAGATATTTTCACGTCAAACTAAATTAATATCTTGAATTTTCTGGAAATACCTTCTGAAGATATCTTCATTCTGGATTATTTTTCTATAACTTTACAAAAACTTGCATAACAAAAAATGTAGATCTCATTGAAACACACAGAGGAATTAACCATTTTCGAGATATTCCTAGTTTTTGGTTCCAGTTTGAAGCTTTTCTCAAACGGGAAGGCATCTTTTTTTTCGTACCTCTTTTGCTTACTCCTAGCAAACAAAGAGAACTGAATTTCCGTTGTTTCACTTAGCGACTGAGTTCTAAAGTTAAATACTAACGTTTTAGACTGTGCATTCCCTTATTTCCCTCCTACTTACAGAGACACAGGTAATAAAACCAGGTTTGGTGATGTTTATCTTGACTGGCATGATGTAGATAACAGATTCATCTTTTGAATACAAGGTTTGTTTTCGGAACAGCTGGAGGACATCATGCGAATGGAACACATTATTTTTACCTTTCTGCTAACAAGGAACCAAGTAATAAGGACAATTTCTGCTAATGTTTATATCATTAGCTTGATATAGATAGAAGAATAAGCTTTTTTAACAATAATATGTTACAGAGATGTAGAAAAAGGCATGTGAATGAAACGCCGCGCCGTGGTCGAGTGGTTAAACCACTCGCTTATCACCTAGACGGCCGAGTTCGATCCCAAGCGACAGCATGTGAGATTTGCGGTTGACAAAATGGCGAACAGACGGGTTTCTCCGGTTTCCCGCGCCATTGCATTCCACCGGTGCTCTATCTTCATTTCATATATCACCAGTGTCATCGTCTGCGGTGCCATGCTAGTAAGAGCGGACGTTTACCACTATAAACGTTTTTGAATGAGAAACATCTAATTTTTTACTCCTAGCAAGCAAAGAGAGCCGAATTTCAGCGACCGATTTTTAAAGTTTAAGACTATCGCTGTAGCTTGTGCATTCCCTTATTTCCCTTCTACTTACAAAGAAGCACATAATAAGACCAGTTCTGGTAATGTTTATTTAATTAGCATGATGTAGATAACAGATTAAACCTTTGAATAAAAGGTTTGTTTTCGGAACAGCTAGACGACATCATGTGAATGGAACACATCAGATTTTACCTTCTGCTTACAAGGAACCAAGTAATAAGTACAACGCTGCTAAAGTTTATATTATTAGCCACATTTTTTACTCCTATGAAGCAAAGAGAACCGATTTCAGCTGTTTCACATATCGACCAGGTTTTAGTCTGTGCATTCGCTTATTTCCCTTACGCTTACAAAGAAGCAGGCAGTAAGACTCATTTTTGTAATGCTTTTCTTGATTAGCATTTGCAAGAATAGAAGCTTGTTTGAGGAACAGCTAGAGAAAGTCATGTGTATGGAACACATCAGAGTTTTAAATTCAGCGATTGAACGCCTTTAGGAATATAGAACAGCCGTTACTGGTTGCTAATTACGTTTCACTGGACAATACTACGGACCGCTCCGATTTCCTGCACTCCCGGAGGCTATGTAACCTTGTGGAGCAGTTCTAGGTATACAAAAAACATCCCCGACGCAGTTAAGCTAAAGTGGAAATCCTCGCAGCTTGCATGTACCTGTACAAATGTCAAGGCTGCTGGTAGGATGTGAAAGGGCGTCAATCGCTAAGTGTGGGAACTCGTGATGATGGCGTTAGGAAGGAACAGTGATGGATAATGCTAGGTTTAACTACTGCAAGCTTCGGGATTTAGGAACCCCACCCATCTAACCTAATCCGGAACATTTGGTACAGCAAGACATGTAATTCAGACGACAGTTCAAAAGGTAAAATTTGACGTGATCCATCCACATGACACCTCTGTAACAAATTATTGTTAATAAGCTTATTCTTCTGTCTACGAGGGCCGTTTTATTCAACCTCCGATAGGATATAAATAAAAGACAAGTTCATAAAAAGCAATTATTGTATTACTAAAAGTTTTGTACACTTATGATTACTTTTCAACATAATCACCGAAAAGATTGAGACATTTATCGTACCTGTGCACAAGTTTTGCAATACCCGCTTCAAAAAATGTTGCCGCCAATGATTTCAAATGAGCATTGACGTTGTTTTGAAGATCTTCGTACTTTACGATGCTTGCGGAGAGCCATTCAAAACAAACCAAGAGGAATGCTGACTTCAGGAATTGTGTTGATCCACGACAACGCTCGTCCACATACTGCTGGCACAACCCATTGGCTCTTTGAACAATTTTAATGGGACATTTTCGATCATCGTATAGTCCTGACCTGGCACCCAGCGACTTTCACCTTTTCCCTGAACTGAAGACATGGCTAGGAGGGCAGCACTTTCAAACCAACGAAGCTCTTCAAAACAACGTCAAGTCTCATTTGAAATCATTGGCGGCAACGTTTTTTGAAGCGGGTATTGCAAAGCTTGTGCACAGGTAAATGTCTGAAACTTTTCGTTGATTATTTTGAAAAGTAACCATAAGTGTACAAAACTTTTAGTAATAAAATAATTGTTTTCTATGAACTTGTCTTTTATTTATAGTCTATCGGAGGTTGAAAAAAAAAACGGCCCTCGTATTTAAAGCTATAACAGTAACAAAAGCGGTCTTATTACTTACTTCCTTTATAAGTAGAAGGGAAATAAGAGAATACACAAGGCTAAACTGACAGTCATATGTTTTAAAATGTGGTTGCTATGGGACTAAAATCCATTTCTTTGCGTGGCCAGGAGTTGACAAGTTCACGATTGAGAAAGGTGTAAGTATTTTAAAGCTGTATTCAATAACAAGGAATATCTCGAAAACGGCCAATTTCACGAAAAAAAAATGATTAGCTGTGTGTTTTATTGTTATGTACATTTTTTGTATCATAAGTTTGTGTCTATCTGTTACGGTTTACCAGTTATGCAAAGTTCAGTTAAAACATCCATAATAAAGGGGTCTTCAGAGGCTATTCCCAGAAAATTGGAGATATATGTTTTATTTGGCATATATCTTAAATATAAGAGATTTTAATCAAAATCGTTAATCATTTTTGAGAAAATCAAAACTTTCAACATTTTTTCCAGGTAAGGGGTAGTTTGGGGTGGGGAATTTTTTTTCAAAATCTTCGTGTCGCATCCCTGGAAGAATACCAACTTTGGTATTTTACCGACTTTTCGTTTTTGAGTTATCACACGAACCTTTTTCTAAAAATGTTTTTTTTTATACAGGGGACCCTAAAATGTATATTTCCGGTGGGATATAATTTTTGGGTGAAATGTAATACCTACCTTCTCTATACACTATGTACATAGTACATGTAGAGAAAGTAAAAATTGTATGTGTTCTATTCATAAGATTTTCTCTACATCTCTGTAAGAAATTATTGCTAAAATGTTTATTATTTTATCTACCTCATAATAATCGATATAAACATTAGTAGAAATTGTGCTTAGCACTTGGTTCCTTGTAAGTAGAAGGGAAAAAAATCTAATGTGTTCCATTGATACGCTGTTCTAGCTGTTCGGTAAACAAACCTTTTATTGAAAACATTAATCTGTTATCTACATCATGCTAATCAAGTTAAACATAAACAGAATTAATCTTATTACTAGCTTCCTTCTTAGTAGAAGGGAAATAAGAATATACACATGCTAAGGTGATAGTTTCGTCCTCTTAAAGCCGGTCGCTATATGAAACAATTGAAATTCCAATCTCTTTGCTTGTCAGGAGTAGAGAAACAAGAAAAAGGACGTCTTCCCGTTTGAAAAAAAAAAGTTTAAGTGGCTTAAAATTGTAACCAATAATCGGAATATCTCGAAAACGATTAACTCTACAAAAATGTATATAACATTAATTGTGTGTTTTAATGAGACCTACATTTTTGTGTGATAAGTTTTTGTATATTTCTTATGGTTTGCCAGTTATATAAAAATCATCCAGAATGAACAGGTCTTCAGAGGCTATTTCCAGAAGGTTCTAGATATACATTTCGGTTGTCATAAAAGTATCTTAAACATAAGGTATTTTAATAAAAATCGTTAGAGCCACTTTGAGAAAATCAAACATTTCTAAACTTGGTACTTGATGGTCTTTTATGTATTTGCCATTTCCGTTGTCCTCTTGTTTTCACATTCTAAGGACTTAATACTGTGTTGGTATCTTTGATTGTCCGAACCTTTTATCTCACACCATGTGTTTTATTGCATTTCTCAACGAGCAGCATCTTTACATCCAATGTCTAGCCTTATTTTCCTTTCCCTGGTTCGTGTCAGCATTGGTCTTCTTTCCTCCACTCTTTCTCAACAGTTTCACGATATATTCTCTCTATTTTAAACGTCCCACGCTACTCCATATGCCAGGAGCCCAACAGCGCCATATTTCACTTGTGCAGATAACCCTTCGTTCGTTTAAACAGTAGAGCTCAACTGGGGTAATGCAAGTAAACACGAGTCAGTGACGAGCATCCTTTGTTCTACTCCTCTTGCATATCAGCGGAAACGGTTTGGGAATCGCTCTGAGTGGAGTTCCCTGCTTTGTATAGGGTGATTTATATAGAGCCGACACATTTCTTTCATTATTGTTTCAAAACGTGTTATGCTAGCGACAACTTATTATACCTAAATTGTAGAGGAATTTTGGGAGATTATTTACCTCTGTAGCAAACGTCGAAATTGTCCTCCATCCTGCATAAGGCACAGCTCAACACGTCGTACTGGTCACTCGTTGGAGGACTCGATTGTCAATAGTTTGAATCTCCTTTATGATGTTGTGCTTCAGATCGTCCAATGTCTGGGGACGTGTGGCGTAAACCCTCTCTTTTAAGTAACCCCATAGAAAGAAGTCCGACGATGTCAAATCTGGAGATCTCGGTGGCCACAGGTTCCTGTAAATTATCCGCTCGTCAAAGAAACTTGCAATTAGGTTCATGGATTCATTTGATGTAATCCAGTATTGCTTCACAAGGAAGAGTCGTTGATTTAATATGTACTGCATTTTCACGTTGACTACAAGAACAAAATATCGAAACAGCTGCCAACAATGCAATTAGGAATAAAACATAAACATCTGCGCATCTAGTCACAAGGAATCGAAACTCCAGGACGTTCTGCTTAATTTGGTGCTAAAATTGGGTCATTGAATGAATTTCCAACGATATAATTAAAGAAAGAAATGTGTCAGTTGTACATAAATCACTCTGCATTGGAGTCCAAGATCTTATATACAGGAAACATGTAAACAGGTCAAAAAGTTACAGAGCTTTTATTTTTCAGAGTGTAAATTCAAAATTAATTAAACAGTTGATCTTGACAGAATGGAAATTGCGTTGAGAAATAGAGTAAGGTGCTGTAACTTATAAATAAAGATTTATGTTGATATCAATCGCTATTATTTAGTTATGCCAAATCGTCAGTCACTTTCTGGATGTTCCTCCTGTGTGTTTGTGTATCCTTTTAATAAATCAAGACAATCAACCTTTTCCAATGTTGGCTAAACATTTATTTATTAAAAATAAAGTACTTGATTACAATAACGTAAGAATATCGGTTGTTCTCTGGCATACAGGCCAGATCTTAAAGGCGGAGGTTTATTAAGGACATCTATTACCAGCTTCAGCCTTTTCCATAATATGGTTTGACAGAAAGCATTCAACAAGGAAGCGGCGTCTGATGAAAGTGACGAGAGCAGAATGTAGACTTTTCTTCCCAGAAGTATTGAAAGTGTCGCTTTAATAAGAGCTTCCTCAGGAAGCGACAACTGGAAAGGAATGCTGCACTTGGAGTGAAAATCTCGGGTGCAGTAGCCTTCGCGTGCTCCAGCACTCTCAAATTCATAATCTAGGTCTGTCGACAGTTTCCTGATAACGAATTGTGTCATAAGAACCCAAACATCAATGAAATTTCTATCCAGGAAAACTTGAATAACTTTGTACTTTTACAGATTACTTCCCTTTTAAATCAAAGCAATTTTGGGAATTCATAATAGCGTTCAGAGGGTAATTTTTGTGTCAATATGAAATATTAGAGATTTCGAGATATGTCACATTTTAAAAACATCCAGTTAAAGAATACATTAATTAATTTCTTATTCACTCCATAATATTTCTATTTTCATTATTATTTTATGCATGAGAAAAGAATAAAGAACTATGATACCTGTTTGGTGGTCTAACACTTTTCCATAATCAACAACGGTTCAGTTGCTTAGTGACTAGGGCCGCGCCGCGACCGAGTTAGACTACACGCCTCTCACCTAGAAGGCCGGGGTTCGGTCCCAAGCGACCGCATGTGAGATTTGTGGTGGACAAAGCGGCGCTGGGGCGGTTTTTCTCCGGGTACTCTGGTTTCCCACCGGTGGTCAATCATCATTTATGTATCATCAGTGTCACCGCCTGCGGTGCCATAAGTAGTTAAAGCGGGCGTTAAACACTACCAAAAGAAACTATGTCCGTCGATAATTTTGTGTGTGTGCGCGCACGTGCTCGTCAGAGCGAGATAGAGATCTCGTAGAAAGAAAAATAGATAGATACAAAGAGAGACAGACGAGAGTCCTGTAATCGTCCAAAGATCATATCGCAGGAGCAATAAACGAACATATGTCAAAATATCTGACATTCGCCTTTTGAGGAAAAGGGAAATAAAATATGGTTACATTCACATAACTTTCTCTACCTCTTATGTAAATACTTCTTTCTAAAGATTATTTTTCTATCTGCTTCATGTTAATCGAGATAAACATTAGCAGAATAGTCTTATTACTTAGTTCCTTATAAGTAGAAGGGAAATAAGGAATAAACTGTTAAAGCTGTCGCTATGCAATTGGCATTGAAATGCGCTTCTCTTTGCATGACCAGGAGTAAATGAAAAGATATTTGCCTTTTCTTCATATATAAAACACATGAACATATTCATTATAGTTATATCTATTACAGTTGCAGGTTTTGGTAATTGCTTAGTACCTGCAGCTGATGTAGCATCCCCCCGAATAAGTAATATAAGTTTTTAACTTCTACCCCCTTCTATTATCTCATTAATTATTAGAATTACTGAAAGAGGAGTCGTGACAAGATGAACAGTAAATCCACCCTTCCTGTTTGAGGAAGGTGTACAGCTTTTTACTTTCTCTACGCGTACCATGCACATAGTGTATAGAGAAGGCACGTACACCCAAAAACTCGATACCAAGATTTCACCGGAAATGCATGTTTTGGGTCCCCCTGAAACAAAAACAAAAAAAGCATTTTTGGAAAGAGGTCCATGTGTGTGTCTGTGGTCAGCATAGCTCAAAAACGAAAAGACCGTTAAATATCAAACTTGGTATTTAAGTTTGGTGTCTTCCAAGGATACGACATGAAAATTTTCAAGAAAATCCCCACCTACAACTACCCTTTACATGGAAAAAATTTCGAAAATTGAATTTTCTCAAAAATAGCTATAAAGAATTTGATTAGCATATCTTTTATATAAGATATTTACATGCAAAATAAAATAAATATCTTGAATTTTCTGGGAATGGCCTCTAAAGACCTCTTTATTCTGGATGATTTTTATTGAATGTTACATGTTGAAGCGTAAGAGAGAAAAGAACTCAGTACACAAAAAATGTAGATCACGTTAAGACACAATTTATGTCATATCCATTTTTTTTCATGGAGTTGACCGATTTCGAGATATTCCTTGTTATCGATTTCAGTTTTAAAATATTTAAAACTTTTCTTGTACGGGAACTAGTCAACTACTGGCCACGCAAAGAAACGGATTTCAATCCCAAAGCAATCACATTTTAAAACATTGACTGTCGTTTTAGTCTAGTCTATTCCTTTATTTCCCTTTTACTTATAAAGGAACTAAGTAAAATACCATTTCTGCTAATGTTTTAGCGTTAAATAGATAGAAGAATAAGCTTATTAACAATAATTCGTTACAGAAATGTAGAGAAAATCTTGTGAATGAAGCACATCAGATTTTTTAAACTTGAAACCGATGCTAAGGAATATCTCGGAAATGTCACGACGCAAATGTATAGGACATAAAATGTGTGCTTTGACGAGATTTACATTTTTATTCCAAGGGAAGGGAGTGAATTTTTATTGACTTTGGGTAGGGAATTTTGATTACATAAATATAAAAGTAGTGGCGGCGCCGTGGGCGAGTGGTTAGACCGCTCGCCTCCCATTTAGGCGGGGCGGGTTCGCTCCCAAGCTGGGATTTGTGTTGGACTCCACCAATTGCTCCATCATCATCTTTTCTATCACCCATTTTGCCTACATTCCATATCATCCACTTACTCACTCTCATGCCTAGCTACGGAGTGATCTCTCGTTCCAGGTTCTCCAATCTGTGGTTTCGTGCCATCGGCTCCCTGAGAGGCTTCTGACCCCTAGACATCCGTTTGTAAATCATAGGTTTTTGTTGTTAAATATTCATCTGTGCGCCCCGTTACAATAACATTACATGCATTGAGACATTAGTACATGCTATCAACACAGTAGTTACTTTCTCTATACGTGCAATGTACAGTGTATAGAGAAGGTATTGCACTCCAACAAAAAATTTGATACCGAGATTTCACCGGAAATACATGTTTTAGGGACCCTGTATCCAAAAAAAGTATTTTCTGAAAAAGGTCCGTGTGTCTGTGAACACGATAACTCAAAAACGAAAAGTTGGTAAAATACCAAACTCGGTATTAAAGTTCAGTATCTTCCAGGGATGCGACACGAAGATTTTGAGAGAAATCCTCCCACCCCCAACTACCCTTCACATGGAACTTTTTTCGACAAATAAAATGTATATTTTGAATTTTCTGGGAATAGCCTCTGAAGACTACTTTATTCTGGGTCAATTTTACGGAATTTTGAATAACTGCTAAACCGTAAGAGATGGACAAAAAGTTACCACACAACAAATGTAGAGCACCTTAAAACACACAACTTATGTTATATACATTTTTTCGTGGGGTTTGAGATATGCCTTGTTTTTGGTTTCAGCTATAAAAACTTATACTTTTCTCATACAGGACTTTGTGAACTCGTGTCCATACATACAAACAAAGGAACTTCAGTCGCAGAGCAACCATCTTTTGACTATCATTTTAACCCTTATTTCGCTTCTACTAACAAGGAAGCAAGTAATAAGACTATTTCTGCTAATTTTTGCTCCAAATAGAATAATTTGGGGCAGTGATATAGAGAAAGTCATGTGAATGGAGCACATCAGATTTTTTACATTTGTTTGCTATTATAATATAATAATTATAATTATTACAATAAACAATAATAATATATAATATACACTTAAATTTTGTTTCAGAAATAAAGTCATTACAGTCAAATGTCATTAAAATAACTTTATATTAAATTTGACTGTATAAATTATTTTTAGAATTACTCTGTGCTCAGAATTAGTACATATTAAATATACAATTTATTTATACATCTATTTGGTTTAGATATCCATGGATTTAATATATTTATAAGAACTTCGTAAATGCCGGAATATTAGTTGTTGATTACTGACAGGCCAGGTATATCCATTCTGAGTAACTTCTTTGATTAATATTGCTCTGTGATGCTCTATATTTATGCAGTCGTATATTAGATGGTTAATGGTCTGTTGGCTCTGTTGCATTCGCACGTAGGGTGTCAGTACTAAAACACATAGATTACGAAACGAAATGAAATACAAAAGTAACCCCTAAAACCCTCAATTTAACGCTTTGTTTTGAGTTATTATACAGCCTGCGTGCATTTGAATGAATAAGAATTCTCAATAATGAAAGAATTATCAAAATATAATGATTTTGGGTCTACACTATTTCTGTTTATATAATTAGTGCAGATAAAACTTCGTACTGAATGCTTCACAATGATGATACAAACTCTCAGAAGAAATGCAATTTCAGAACATTTTGTGTGGAACTATGTAAGGCTGTGGGCTGCCGAAACAGTTCATTACATAACGAACGACACAGAAACCACACAACACGGCGATTTCGCAAGAGTCGTAACCAGTTATTCTCAGCCGATTTTACCAAGGCCAACACGCCGTTGACATATTCCTTCAAGGGTCACGACACTTTATGAGGGCAAAGAAAAACGTGGGGCGGATTCCGGTTCCACACGACAGATTGGCTTCGTAGATATCACGAGAGATATTCCGGATAGGATTATGAGGACCATGCACTGCGGACAGGTATACATTTCAATTGGTTACAACTGGAAGGAGACATACCATATTGTCTGACAACGAGGTTGAGGGGAAAATCTTAAGGGTAACCTAAAAGTCTGGTTTGGTGCTCAGCCAATAAAATCAAAGTTACATCTACCGTGTTTTCCCTCATATCCTTCTTTTGAGTAGTATGCTGTAAGAATATATGTTCACGCATGGAGAGCGAAGCTTCTTAGCGAAAACCTGACAACGTTGCTTTTCGCGACATTGAATACCTTCATCTTCTTACCCAGTTTTGATATGTCACATGTTAATCATTAGCGTAGCACAATAATATACGCTTTATTAATCATTTCAGGGTTTCAGACTTATTGTATCTCACTCAAAATTGTTGTAATTTATGAAAAAAAATTAATAACGAAAGAAATATTATACAAAAGGACGAGTTTATTGGAACTGGGAAATTTAATTAATACTTTCGCTTTGCATTCTTAAAAGGTGCATTAAAATGTGTACTTTCATTATTTTCCGCTCCTAAGTTATATTCTCCCCCACCCTCATTAACACACGCAATCTCTCACACGGACTTCTGTTTTGCTTCTCAACTTGTCCTTTTGGGGCTCACAGAACTTTCAACCTATATTTTTACTTTCTCTATACGTACTATGTAGATATTGTATAGAGAAGGTTCTGCGTTGCACCCAAAAATTCGATATCGAGATTTCACCGGAAACATATGTTTTGATATCCCCTGAATAAAAAAATCATTTTTAGAAAAATGTGTATGTATGTGTGTGTGTGCGCGCGCCTGTGGACAGCATAGCTCAAAAACGAAAAGACCGTTATATACCAAACTTGGTATTTAACTTTGGTATTTTCCAAGGATGCGACACGAAGATCTTCAAGAAAATTCCCCCCACCCACAACTACCCTTTACATGGAACTTTTTTCGAAAAACGTTTTTGAACTATGCTGTCCACACTCACCTTTTTCTGAAAATATGTTGTTGTTTTTGGATTCAGGGGGTCCTAAAACATGCATTTCCGGTGAAATCTTGGTATCGAATTTTTGGGTGGAATACAATACTTCTCTATCCACTATGTACGGGGCTAGAGAAAGTAAAAATGACGTGATTGTGCTGTGGGGTGTAGGCAGACGTCATTGTGCGTTGCCCTCGCGGAGACCTACCCATTGAAGTGACTTTCTTTTCCCGTGATGGAATGTCATGAGGGTGACGGTCCTTGTACCAGATGAGTTCTGGGCTCTAGGGTGTTTTGGTGGCTGAATGAGACGACTTACAGGTTTTAGTAGATTTCAAATCACTTGGGAATGATTAACACAAGGTAATTAGAGCATCATGGGTAGGACCGCCTTAAAATGGATACCCCAGAGCGGGGAATCGAACCACGGACTCTCAGCTCGAAAGACGCGAACAAAACCACTGTGCAACCGCGACGCTCCAGGTAATAAATGCTCCACATAGTGTCTAGCATCAAGCACCATATGGAAATTTGTTACCTTGGTCCACTACAGGGAAAGAGACACGAAATAGCAATTCTAAGACGGTTGTTACACATTGAACAGTTGTTATAACTGACCTGGGAATAATAAAAAAAGTTGTAACACATCAGTAATGCCAGGTATTAGAGGAACATTATCAAATGATCCATGAAGACTTTAAGCGAAAGCTGAGGTGAACACCACTCGAATTCACATTAAAACATATACAATTTTGTTAATGTGTACATAGCAGTACTTTCACTAGTTAGTTCTCAGATCAGTGGCGATGTATTGCGTGTTAAAAAGAAATCGGTACTGGCATTCCCTGTATGAGCAACAGTTTCAAACTGACTCACAACAGTTCGCCTGAAGACAAAGGCTCTTTGCACTTCTGACATGTTCGCTCTTAATAGCCTATTAATAGATAATCAGAATCAAGAACAACGCATTCATATATAATAACCAGAGCTAGGGAGTTCGTACCGTTCGCCGTTCCATATACAGGTTGCGACCGACCATCTCGCCGCATCAAAATAAATAGACAAGAAAGCACGATGGAGAGGTAAAAAAAAAAAAAAAAACGGTTGTCAAGTAAATAGTACTGTTGGCAGAGAGCAAAAATGACTTATGAAACATTTGTAAAAGCATATTTAGATAATTAATTATGTACAACATACAAATTGTTACATATATAAGACTGACTATGACTGTTTTCCTACTTTACACACGTACATTATGAAAACACCCCAGTGTTTTTAATTTGGATTGTAGTATTACTGATTGAATGTAAAATAATAACCAAATAATAAAATTAATTTCTTAAATATCTTCAGAGTGTTACTATGTAAAAACGAAAGTAGAAATTAAACTAAATGTTTACCCATTTGCAGCCATATTATGAAAACTATATGCACTTCTGAAGAATTTCAAATGAAAACCTCATTCTACGTTCCGACAAACAAGAAAAAGTTGTTCGATCCGCTTCGGTACGATCAGGGCATATTTGAAATATTTTATAGTTCCGTATCAGTATCACCAAGCAAATAACATTTGTTAGGATCTAGAAGTGCAGCTTGAATGCGACACATCACACTGAACCCTCATCCTTTTCAATTAAACTTTTTATTTTTATCTTTATTTCAGTTAGGATACCCGTGGATTAGTAAATCCGTCTTTGACAGTCTTCTACATGCCGCACCGATTCAGTTCAGCTCCATACCTCTGCACTGTAGCAGTTGCGGGTAACTTTTTTAAACAAATTTGCAAACAATAATATGTCTCTGTGAATCTGTTCTTTACTAGACGTTGGACTGTTTACTAGAACTGCCATCGGTTTCTAAATAAGTACATGAATAAATTCACTGCTAAAATACTTACTATGGTTGTAAAACGAATTGGTTTTTCTCACATTTTAGCAAACAAAGATGTTATTCGAACGCCTTCCTTCCTACCGACGTGGCTCTGTGTTATGCAGTGATATCTGTTTTGCAGTAATGGGTTGCACCCTACGTTGACCTTTGTTCACGCAAGTAGCGCCTCATGGAATTGCCAAACCCGGGCGCTCTTACTCTGCACAAGGAAATTGGTACCATCTTCCTAGCTCTGCTAATAGCATAAACCTTGCTAGCAAAATCAATAGTTATGCTTATATAGTTCTATTTAGAAATAAAATAATCTTTAACTAAATGTTAAAAAAGATACTCCATTCACATGACTTTTTCTTACTGTTCTGTAAAGAAGCTATTCTTTTATTTACATCATGCTAATCGAGATAAACATTAGCAGATGGTCTTATTAATTGCTTCCTTCAAGTTGAAGGGGGGAAAGGGAAAACACTAGGCTAAAGCGAATTTAAATAATTTGAATTATTAAAAAAAAAACAAAAAACAATAACAACAAAAATAATAAATTAACATCGTACCAACAACGAAGAACTGTCATAACAAAGTGTGCTGAACATATCTCTGCGCTTGGCCTTGCTTTCCAGTTAAAAATACTATATGGTCTAAAGATAATTTTTCTTGTTTTCTATTATATATTCATATTATTTAAAGATACAAAGAGTAACGAAAAATTGTATAAGTATTCGAATTGCGATTTATAGAAATAACAAACATTTTCAGGCCGTTCCAGAAATATGTACCCATTTGATATCATGAATTAATGCAAAATGTAAATGCCAACCACTCAGAGCCATAATTTATCGAGATTTCTTAAGCGACTGCTACAAAAGCGAAAATGCGTAAATGTTTCTTGAAACTCTAACTAGATCGGAAAGCTTCTTTGAAACGACTGTTAGAATGACGTTAGTATAAACTTATATCAAAGCGTGTACAACTCTTTCAAATCATTCCTATTTATATATTTATTTTTAAATGTTTGATTCTGATCTGAATGTCATACACGTTATGAGGAACCTAATACATCAAGTTTCACAGTTTCGTTTCGTAATCGGCTTACCCTCCTCGGAATTGTAGGGCTTACACCCCCCTAGGAAGGTGACGATGGAGCATAGGTTAAATAAGTGGCGGGGGAAACCGGAAGAGCCGGAGAAAACTCACCCTAACGCCGCTTCGTCCACCAGAAATCCCACATGCGGGCGCTTGGCATCCCCCAAAAGTGAGAGACATAAAATTAGTAGCGTTCTATTTACATGATATACCTTTGGTTTTACTGTTTTTTCTTTTTTTTTAAATTAAACGATTTAGTATGCACAAAATAGAATATTATATAATTTAAATAGTAAGAGCAACTGCTTCTAATAATATTTGTTTTTGAAAAATGCAGCTCATATAAACAAGAAACTTTAAATAAAAAAACAAGCAATAAATTAATATTGTACCAACAATGAAGAAATTAATGTCATAAAGTGAGCCGAATATACCTCTGCGCTTGGCCTTGCTTTCCAGTTAAAAACACCATATGGACTAAACAGAAGTTTTATTATTTTATATTATACATTCATATTATTTAAAGATACGAAGAGTAACGAAAAGCTCTATAAGTACTTGAATTGTGATTTATGGAATTATCAAACATTTTCAGCGAAAGTAAACTGACCATTCCAGAGGTATGTACCCATTTACACCATGAATTACGTGCAAAAATGTTAAATACCAGCCACTCAGAGCAATAATTTATCTAAATTTCTTAAGCGTCTGCTATAAAAGCCAAAATGCGTTCTTTTTCTTGAAACTCTAACTAGGTCGGAAAGCTTCTTTGGAACGACTGTTAGAATGCCATTGATGTAAACTTATATCTAAACATGTATAACTCTTGAAAATAATTCTTAGTTATCTATTTATTTTTAAATGCTTAATTCTAATCTGATCTCATCCGGAGGTCCCAGGTTCGATTCCCGGCTGAGGCGGGGAACTTTTCTTTAACCAGGATTATTCCCTATTCCCCACAGTGTCTAGAAGTATGAATGTAAGAGCGAATGTGCGTCTGCTTAATGATAAACCTTCGTTCTAAACCTACAGTAATATGAGTTGTTTCACAAATCAAAGCCCCCGATATGACTATAGAAGTTAAAGGGGGCTACGCAAATGAAAAAATTAAAAAAAAAAATCTGATGCGATCCATTCGAATGACTTTCTCTACATCTCTGCAACAAATTATTGTTAAAAGCTAATGCTTCTATGTACTTCATGCTAATCGAGAAAAAATTAGCAGAAATAGTCTTATTACTTGCTTCCTTGTACATAAAAACGAAATAAGGGAGTACCATAGCTTAAAGTGATAGTAAAAAGCTGTTTGCTATGTGACTGAAGTTCCTTTATTTGTATGGACGGGAGTTGGACAAATTCCCATATGAGAAAAGTATGTTTCTAAAGCTGAAACCAAAAACAAGGAATATATCAAAAACGATCAACTCCACGAAAAAAATATGTACAACAGAAAGTGTGTGTTTTAATGTGCTCTACATTTTTGTATAGCAAGTGTATGTCTATCTCTTACGGTTTAGAAGCTATGCAAAATTCAGTAAAATTCATCCAGAGTAAAGTAGACTTGAGAGGCTATTCCCAGAAAATTCAAATTATACATATTATTTGTCATGTAAATATATTTAATATACGATATTTTAATCAAAATTGTTAGAACCATTTTTGAGAAAATCAAAAATTTTGAAAAACGTTCCATGTAGGGTGTAGTTGTGGGTGGGGGGACTTCTTGAAAAACTTTGTGTCGCATCCTTGCAAGATACCAAATTTATGTGCAGTTTGGTATTAACGGTGTTTTCATTTTTGAGCTATGCTGTCCACAGACACACTCACGCGCGCGCGCACACACACACACGCACCTTTTTCCAGAAACGCTTTTTTTTTGGATTCAGGGGAACCCAAAACGTGCATTTTAGGTGAAATCTCGGTATCGATTTTTTGGGTGCATTACAATACCTTCTCTATACACTATGTGCATAGTACGTGTAGAGAAAGTAAAAATATAATCTGAATGTCATACACGTTTATGAGGGACTTAACTCATTTTATAGATGCATCAAGTTTCATAGCAATGAATTAACATGTTAAAAGTCTTTGAGGCTTTATTATGTATCTGGTCCACTCAGTTTTACAATTTTATTTTCACCCGCAAATAGCAATAAGTGCCTCAAGAGAATGGCTGGCTGCAGCAGTCAGGTTCAACAACCTCAGCATTCTAAAGAAAAAACAAGTGCTCCACATTACTGGCGGTGATATAACATTGAGTGCAGTTTAATTTACCATAAAAGCCTTTTCACCGGTTCATTTAACATGTTTCGTTTCCCTAAGCGTGTCTCACGCTCCAGTGACGTCACGAGAACTACAGGACTGCCCTTCTCATACTGTTACATTTTTCCCACTCACTACTACACCAGCATGGAAACAAGAATTTACATCCACAACTCCAAAAGCCGATAGAAGAGAAGTGTTTGCGCAACGCTGCTCGGCTGTGTTGTAATGAAAAATAGTAAAAGTGTATTAATCATGTTCGGGAAGGTGTGAGCTGGTCCAATCCCCTTCACGTCTAGAAGTGGGCGACCAGCTGTTACCATTATCGAGATTTCAACGTTGGCATCGAACATGAGTGTATGGGAATGTCAATGCAAACTTAAGGTAGTAACATCAATATGGTATTTAAGATGGCTTCATTGCTAGTATAACATAAAAGTATGTAAGCCCACCTGGGTAGCCTGGTGGTAGCGCGTCTGCCTCACGTTCAAGAGGTCCTGAGTTCGAATCTCGCTTAGGGTGAGTTACCCGGATAAGGTTTTACTTTTTTTTTTCCTCGGTGTTTTCCCTTATTCTGAGAACACAAATATCGAGTAACTTTAAGCTCCATGGACCCTTAGATCATTTGAGCATCATTTTACCAATTTCGTTCATCGTCCGATATGACCAACCAGGTTAAAGGACGTTAAAATAAAAACAACCACAACAAAATATAAAACAAAATAGCTTCATGGCACGAGAGCTCACAAGGAACCTTGGCCTACCTACCGCCCGGCCGCTGCGTCCCCATCTCGGCCCATGAGAGGCGTCATGGATAGGGTGTAGTATTGAAGGGTGAGACGTGGTCAGCGCCTCGAACCCCCGGCCGGTTAATGCGGTCCTCATAACCTGGAGCCGCTAATTCTCGATCAAGTAGTTCCTCAATTGGTCCCCCAGGGACCTCACTAGGCTGAGTGTACCTATAAACATATCTTTAACACCTATATGTTTGTGGAGATTTCAATGCTAGTGTAAGGCAGTAACACCACGGTTACCGTTATAGCACAGAATCGATTAACAACAATTGTAATGCACGTGGAGATTTCATTGCTATTATAAGACAGTAATTATAACTGTTGTTTTCCTTTTGTTTTATTTTATAAAAAATACAGTTCTGGAGTCTGGTCGGGACTCCGGCGCTGTATATTTTTCTCTGCTTTCCTAGCTTTTTACTTTGATTTCTGTTTGATTACGGTTTTGCTGTTTTCTTCCGTTACACACTTACACAAACATATAGACACCCATACGCAAGGCAGGACTCGAACCCCTGTGCCACAAAGCTTTAAAGCAAGACACTTAGCGAGCGCGGCCACGAAGACCGGGGCTTTCATGGAGATCTCAACGCTGGTATGGCATGTATCCCTTATGTGGTGTATAAATACGGCAACGTTCTATAAACATAAGTTTATTTATATTATGTTTAATATCTCTGAAATCTGTTCTTTCAAATTGTATGTGGCTTATTTCATAAATAGATGCAATATTAGTTCTGATTCTATAGCTTTAATAAGAAGTACAAGTGCATGTTTTGCTTCAAATTAAATTTTTTTTCGACATTCAGTTTTAATATTAATGCTGCTTTTCTAGGAAACTAAAGTATATCAGGTTTTAACTTTTTAAACACTGTTATTACTTTTTATTAGAGAATAATTATTAATAATATTATTTCCTATTAACATTTTAAGTAACATTTATAACTTATAAAATATTAATCCATTTAATCCATCGAGGGATAGAAGTATACAATACTACATATAAGTAATTAAATTTTTGAAGACTGCATAGAAAAAGCAGCCTTAAATCTCTTCATTTAACATAGGCGCCTCTCAACTTCCTTCAAAACAGTTACGAGGAGACTTCAATGCTTGCTTAAGACACTAACACATTCTATGAACACTTCAGTCAGTTTATTCTTCTATTCCAAACCTACGGAGTTGGAGAAGATGGGATTTCTAGCTTGCTGTAAGGCACATTATTTTGGACTATAATAAACCAACCAGAGTAATGTACAGTTAATATGTTTTAGTTGTAAAGTTTCTCTTTCAATAAAACTATTTGACTGTAAAAGAAATCTAAAGCCACTTAAAGAGATATCACAGCACGTAAAACACTAAGCTGTAAACAATTTAATGGTTATTGTGTAGTCATTATTAAAACATCATTGCGTTTTCTCAACTTATATAGAAAAACTTCTTTAGTATCTTGTGCTTTTGCCATCACCAGCTTGCATAACAATTTTCAAGAGCTAATTATTTCTGAGCCACGAGCACGGAAAAGTTTCAGAGCCTCTGGCTAAAAACCTGTTGCTGCTATGGAGATTTTTGCATCCGTATAAAACAATAGCTACCACATATACAGTATTAATTTGCTACTGTATTATTAGAACCAGTTGAAAACTTTAATGCCACAGCCGGGATTTGAACACGGTTCTCCCGCTCCCCGCGCGGTTGCTCTAATCATTGAGCTACTACGACAGCTTCCCGGGATATCGTTCAATCTTCCAACTGAATGTAATATATTTTTTTTACCCGGTTCAGTTAACCAGTATGTCTCCCTTTGGAGAAATACCTTAATTGTGACTTACTCCCTAAGTACTTAGTATCAGGAAATATTAACGTCATTGGCAACTATCCAGGCTATTTTTACTTTCTCTACACGTACGTGCTATATACATAGTGTATAAAGAAGGTATTGAACTGCACTCAAAAATGCGATACAAAGATTTCACCGGAAATACACGTTTTAGGGTCTCCTGTATCAAAAAGAAGTATTTTTAGAAAAGATGTCTGTGAACACGATAACTCAAAATCGAAAAGTCCGTAATATACCAAACTTGGTATTTAAGTTCAGTATTTTCCAGGGATGTGACATGCAGATTTTTAGAAAAATCCCCCCATCCGGAACTAAACTTTACATGGAAAGCTTTTTCGAAAATTATGATTTTCTTAAAAATGGTTCTAACAATTTTGATTAAAATGACGTATATTAAAGATACTATATGACACATAAAATGTATATCTTGAATTTTGTGGGAATAGCCTCTAAAACTTCCTTATTCTGGATTAATTTTGCTGAATTGTGTGTAACCGGTAAACTGTAAGACATAGATAAAAACTTACTACATAAAAATGAGGATCACGTTAAAACATACAATTTATGTCATACACTTTATTTGTGGAATTTATCATTTCTGAAATATTCCTTGTATTTGTTTCAGATTTAAAATATTTAAACATTTCTCACGTGGAAAGTTGTGAGCTCCTGGCCCTGCATAGAAACGACAACCAGCTTTTAAAAGATTTTTACTATTATTTTAGTCTAGGGTATTTTCTTACTTTCCTTCTACTTTCAGGGAAGCAAGTAATTTCTGCTAGTGTTTATATCGATTATCATAAAATAGATAGAAGCATATACTTTTTAACAATAATTTGTTACATATATGTAGAAAAAGTCATGTGAATGGAATACATCAGATTTTTAAACTCCTGACCGAACAAAATGAACAGACCTAGCGATTAGTTTTTAAACGATTTTACTATCGCTTTGGCCTAGTGCATTTTTCCTTATTTCTCTTACACCTACAAGGAAATAAGTAACAACACTATTTCTATTAACGTTTATCTTGATTAGCATGGAGTACATAGAAGAAAAATCTTTTTTAGGAATAATTTGTAGCAGATTAGGTAGAGAGTCATGAGAACATGGCTTATTTTTACTTTCTCTACACGTATTATGTACATAGCGTATACAGAAGGTATTGCATTCCATCCAAAAATTCGATACCGGGATTTCACCGGAAATACATTTTGGGTTCCCTGAATCTAAAAAAAGCATTCTTGAAAAAGGTCCTTGTGTGGTCTGTGGACAGCATAGCTAAAAAACGAAAAGACCGTTAAATACCAAACTTGGTATTTAAGTTTGGTATCTTCCAAGGATGCAACACAAAGGTTTGCAAAAAAAAAATCCCCCTCCCCATACTACCCTTTACATGGAAAAACTTTCGAAAGATTTGATTTTCTCAAAAATGGCTCTAACATTTTTGATTAAGGTTTCTTATATTTAAAATATTTACATGCCAAATAAAATATATATCTCGAATTTTCTGGGAATAGCCTCTAAAGACCTGTTTATTCTAAATGATTTTATTGAATGTTGAATAACTTGTAAACCGTAAGAGATAGACAAAAACTTACTACATATAAATGTAGATCACGATAAAAACATAATTTATGTCATAAACGCTTTTTTCGTGAATTTGACCATTTCTGAGATATTCTTTGTTATTGGTTTCAGTTTTAAAATAGTTATACAGTCATCATACGGAAATTTGTCAACTTCTGGCCTTACAAACAATGGAACTTCAATCACATAGCAACCAGCTTTTAAAATATTCGAGTGTCACTTTAGCCTAACGCACTTGATTATTTCCCTTATAGTTACATGGAAGCAAGTAATAAGACAATTTTTGCTCTTAATTATCAAGAAGTAAATAGAAGATCTTTAACAATAATTTGTTGCCAAGGTGTAGAGAAACTCATGTCAATGAACACATCAGATTTTTTAACTCCTGGCCAAGCAAAGATAGCATAGCTAAAAAACGAAAAAACCGTTAAATACCAAACTTGGTATTTCAGTTTGGTATCTTCCAAAGATGCGACGCAAAGGTTTTCAAGAAAATACCTCCACCGCAATCCACCCTTTACACGGAAAATCTTTCGAAAACGTTGATTTTCTGAAAAATGGCTCTAACGATTTTTATTAAAATCGCTTATATTCAAGATATTTACATTCTAAATAAAATGTATATCCTGAATTTTCTGGAAATAGCCTCTAAGGAACTGTTTATTCTGGATGATTTTTATTGAATTTTCCATAATTTGTAAATTGTAAGAGATAGACAAAAACTTACTACATAAAGATGTAGATCTCGATGAAACACACAATTTATGTCATATACATTATTTCGTAGAGCTTTTGACTATCCCTTTAACCTATGGTACTCCCTATTTCGCTTCTATTTCAAGGAAGCAAGTAATAATACTATTTCTGCTATTTTTTCTCGGTTAGCATGAAGAGGCATACACTTTTTAACAATAGTTTGTTGTAGAGATTTTTTAATTAGGGGGCTGAAGCAAAATTGGTTCTGCATATGTTTACTATTTGGGTCCACACATATATCACAAACACCTCAAGTACACCTGTCCAAACCAGCCAGTGTGACAAGCTGCATGGAGTTTTCGGAGCGGAAACTAGGGCAGTGTGGTGGGAAACCCGAATTTCCAGGTTCGGAATTTGGGTAAGATGAAACCTCGACCTTCAGATGTCTTTAACTCGATACTGTGAGGCATCTGACACTTTGCAGTTACCTTGGTGATAAAGGTTTGGACAAATGCACATCAATTACTTGGAAACGAAAGTGCGGTGCTCCAGATATGCTAATGAACGTGTCCTCCCTTCACTGGAAAGTGAAACTTGTATTAAACAGAAGAGAATGTAATTGACAGCTAACAACGAGTTGCATAACAAGTAGAGTCGTTTGTACGTCATCTCTTCCTGTTCTTGGGAGTCTTCGTATTGTCACATACACCCACTCACAGCTTTTCATCTCCATCTAATTTTCACTGGAGTTCACAGAACTCTGATTTTAATCACGTGTCAGCTTTAAACTGACGGTAAACAGAGTTGCTAATTTGCGCAGAAATTCTGATCACGACTTTGGATTCATAAATATTATGATATTATGGAAGGCCACAATTCCAACAGCTTTATATGTTGGCAGTTTTCTGGTTCATATGGACACCCAACAACTCAATTACGTAGAAGGTTCTTGTGTCGGTGGATGAATACTAGTGTGAGCCTAAATTCAGGGGCGGAACACTGCGCATAGGCTCTTAGGGCCCTTTGTGTCGTATGCAAACATAGACGGGCCCCCTAACGGTTACAGACGGAACGCCTCTGACGCCGCCCGACCTCACTCACGAGTTCCGAGTCTCCAGTGGTTTACCGAGGGGGGCCCGAACATGAAAGCCCCGAATGCTGGCCCCGAAAAAGACGTCCCGTACAGTGAACAAGCCACTACCCGTGGAACACCGTAGCCCGGTTCTTCAACCCTGAAACAGTTTACAAGGCAATGGTGGCAACAGGAACATTCGGAAGATTTAAGTAACGTTCCCAGAATTCGCCAGGCCAGTCTGCGAAACCTCCGAAAAAAAAACTCATGGTTTTTGAAGCCCTGCCACGGGAATAGAACCTACGACTTCCGGAGAGCGAGTCGCAACCGTTACAGCGGTCACACCTCGCGTAATTCAAAAAGAAAATTCATTTAAACACCAAATTGGTATTTAAGTTCAGTATTTTCTACACGTAGCTTTTCAAGAAAATCCCCTACCCCAAATTACCCTATTCATGGAAACTAAGAAAGAATCAGAAATCCGAAAACTTGAAGAACTTTGAAAACCACATTGTATGGATCTTTTTTTTTTACTTTCCCTTCACGTACCTTGTACATAGTGTATAGAGAAAGGTATTGCATTGCACACAAAAATTAGATACCGAGATATCACCAGAAATACATGTTTTGGATGCCCCTGAAGCCAAAAAAAAAAAGCATTTTTGAAAAAAGGCCCGTGTGTGTCTGTGTGTGGACAGCATAGCTCAAAAACGAAAAGACCATTGAATACCAAAACTGCTATTTAAGTTTGGTTTCTTCCAAAGATGTGACACAAATATTTTCAAGTAAATCCCCGCTCCCCCAACTACCCTTTACATAGAACTTTTTTTTTTTCGTAAATTTTGATTTTCTTAACCATTTTGATTAAAATATCGTATATTAAAGATGTTTACCTCTTGAATTTTCCGGGAATAGCCCCTGAAGACTACTTTATTCTGGATGAATTTTACAAAGTTTTGCATAACTGCTAAACCGTAAGAGATGGACAAAAATCTACCACACAAAACATGTAGAGCACATTAAGATACACAATTTATGTTACATCATTTTTTTTTCCTGGAGTTGATCGTTTTTGAGATATTCCTTGTTTTTAGTTTCAGCTTTGAAAAACCTGTATTTTTCTCATACAGGAATTTGACAACTCGTGTCCATACAAACAAAGGAACTTCAGTCACCTAGCAACCAGCTTTTGAGTATCACCTTAACCTATGGTACGCCCTTATTTCGCACCTACTTACAAGAAGCAAGTAATAAGACTATTTCTGATAATTTCTTCTCGATTAACAAGAAGTAAAGTGAAGCATAAGCTTTTTAACAATAATTTGTTGCAGATGTAGAGAAAGTCATGTGAATGGAACACATCAGATTTTGTTTATTAAAATCTGTTTATGTAGATTTGACAGAGTAGCAGGTACATTTGGTGACTGGTCTGTAAGTATCAGAACTTTCGTTTTCCAGGATTCCACAACGGGATGATATTCATTGGAATACTATTTTTTTATTGAGTGTTAGCAGTTGGGAGAGTATTTTCGTTATCTCAGAAGATGTGTATCTAGAGACTATTGATAGAATACCTGCTTTGGATTTTGATAATATAACTGCATTCTTGAATTTATTAATACGGCATAGAAGATTTCTGCGACTTTCTCTTATTGCAATGATTTCTCCATCAAAACCTGTTGTTCCATATCCAAGATTTCTATAAAGTAAGAAGAGACAACATGTAACACCTTGTGCTCTGGAGATCAAAGATCCATCAGTGTATATATGGAGCCAGTCTTGTAGAGGGTACCTAATGTTAATAGTCTCTAAAAACAATTGTTATTTGCCATTTTCACACAAACATTTTAGATCTTGTTAAAACATACAATTTTTGTTATATTCATTTTTTACCTGGAGTTTACCATTTTTAAGATATTCCTTGTTATGGCTTCAATTTTAAAATACTTATACTTTTCTCATACGGGAACTTATCAACTCCTGGTCACTCAAAGAATCGGATTTCTATACCATAGCAACCACATTTTAAAACATTTGACTGTCGGTTTAGCGTAGTGTATCCACTTATTTCCCTCCTACCTATAAGGAACTAAGTAATAAAACAATTTCTGCTAATGCTTATCTCGATTAGCTGGAAGTGGATTTTATTATGATTATTTTTAGATTGCTTTTATTTCTTGTATTTTAATTACAATGTTTTATTTAAACCCCACTTATTATCACTATCATCATCATCATTTTACATAAGGAGGCAGGTTCACAAGTTGTTTCATGGTTACGGGCGAATGTATCTAACACAGTCCTGTTTGATCATCCTTCCTATAACACAAGCACTTTCTATAATTTTCTCTTTGAACGTTTGCAGCTTGCAGATACATGTAGATATTAATTAGGTAAATTCAGAGGCTTTCTAAAAACATGCGTTTGCAATTTCAACGCCACGAGCATAAGTTGGCAACACTGTCACCCTCGAGGGCAGTAAATCTGTTTACTAACTGCTGCAGTCAAGTGTAAAGAGGAACCTCATAATCTTCAAACATGTTACACTTTCTCCGGATCTGACTTGTTCCACAAACCGGAAGCTCACACTCTTGGAAATTTCCCGTTATGAAAGTTTATGATCAAATATAAACACATAGTAAAACCGGTAACTACCACTGCAGGATTGAGTTAACTTCTATTTAATAATCTAATTCAAATAGGTATGTTTTCTTAGAAATTTTCTATTATCCATATCGCTCAAGGTGAAGCTAAGACCACTTTACTTTGAATATTGAGTTATCTTGAACAGCCTGCCAATCCTAGGGTTCCTAATATTATATTTACTCAATATGAAATATACTCGTAAAAAGCACATGTCCCCGCTAAACCGAACTAAAGCGAGCGGAGCCATATTGGATAATAAATGCTAACGATTTTAAGAGAACAATATGTGAAATTTAGTCAAAATTTTAAAAAAAAAATCTGTGTTCCATTCACATGGCTTTCTCTACATCCCTGAAATAAATAATTGTTAAAAAGCTTATACTTCTTTTTGCTTCATGCTAATCGAGAAAAAATTAGCGGAAATAGTCTATTAGTCAAAAGATGGTTGCTATGTGACTGAAGTTCCTTTGTTTGTATGGACAGCAGTTGACAAATTTGCGTATGAGAAAAGTATAAGTTTTTTAAAGCTGAAACTAATAACAAGGAATATCTAAAAAAAAAACGATCCAATCCACGAAAAAAAATGTATATAATGTAAATTGTGTTCACATTTTCTGTGACATAACTTTTTCTCCATCTCTTACGGTTTAGCAGTTACGTAAAATTGCGTAAAATTCATCCAGAATAAAGTAGTCTTCAGAGACTATGCCCTAAAAATTCAAGATATACGTTTTAGCTGTCAGGTAAATATCTTTAATGTATGATATTTTAATTAAAATCGTTAGAGCCATTTTTGAACATTTTTCTATGTAAAGGGTAGTTGAGGGTGGGGGATTTTCTTGAAAATCTTCGTGTCGCAACCTTGGAAGATACTGAACATAAGTACCAAGTTTGGTATTTAACGGACACACACACACACTAACTTTTTTCCAAAAATGTTTTTTTTTACTTTCTCTACACGCACTATGTAATAGTGTATAGAGAAGGTGTTGCGATGCACCCAAAAATTCGACACTGAGATTTCACCATAAATACATATTTTGGGTCCCCCTGAATCCAGAAAAAGCATTTTTCATGTGCATTACGCCCACATGATTTTCTTTACACATTATTCAACAAACTATTCTAAATGAAGTACATTCTTCTATCTACTTCACGTTAATTGAGACAAAAGTTTGTAAAAGAACTTTTATTTAACATTTCCTTGTAGATAAAAAAGGAATACCTACGGGAGTACAGTAAGCTTCAGTGATACTCACACCTTTTTAGAACTGTTCGCTATGTGATGATATTTGAGATTCCGTTCTCTTTGATTAACCATAAAAAACAAAAACGAATAACCATATACCATTTGAAAATCTTAAAAGCGTTTTCAATTTGAAACTAATAACAAGGAATACCTCGGAAATGTATTTGATGTAAATGATGTGCTTTAACGAGATCTATATTCGTTATGTAGTATGCCTATCTATAATATTTTACCAGTATGCAAAAGTCATTCAGAATAAAGAGGGTATTCCCTAATAATTCAAGACTTACAATTTATTTGTCAGCAGATTCTATTAAATATATGTTCAATTTTTCAATCAAAGGGCGAGGAGCGGGATTACTCAGGTGACCTTTCTCTGCATCTCTGTAATAAATTATTATTAAACAGCTTTTTCTTCTATCCACTTCATGCTAATCGTGATAAAATTAGTAGAAATGGTCTTAGTACAATTTTCCTTGTAAGTAGAAGGAAATTAAGGGAATACAATACGTTTATTAAATAGTCAAATATTTTAAAAGCTGGTTGCTATGAGATAACATTAGTTTCTTTGTATTGCCGGGAGTTGAAAAGTTCCCGTATAAGAATAGTATAAGACTTTTAAAGCTGAAACCAGTAACAAGGAATATCGGAAATGGCTAGGTCTACAAAAAAATGTATATGACTTAAATTGTGTGTTATAACGAGATCTACATTTTATGTACTGTAAGTGTTTGACTATCTCTTACAGCTTAACAGTTATTCATTCAGAATCAAGAGGTCCTCAGAGGTTTTTCTTAGAAAATTCATTTGACACGTAAATAAAATCATCTTAAAATAATAATAATAGTAACAACAATAATCATCATCTTTAATATACGACATTTTAATGAAAATCGTTGAAGTCATTTTTGAAAAAATCAAAATTTTCGAAAATGTTTCCAAGTATGGTGTTTAACGGAATTTTAGTTTTTGAAATATGCTGTTCCATAGAAAAATACAAACACATTAACCTCCTTCTAAAAATGCTTTTTTGGATTCAGAGTAATCAAAAAATTTCCGTGAAATCACGGTATCGGATTTTTGGATGGAATACAATACCTTCTCTATACATTACGTATATAGTAAGTGTAGAAAGAGTAAAACAATCTGGTCTTTCATTCATATGACTTTTTGTAGCTGTTGTGAAACAAAGTATTCCACAAAAGATTCTTCTATCTACATCATGCTAATCGAGATAAACATTAGCAAAAATTCAAGCGCCATTTCAGCATCTACCAGCGGTATTTGAATATTTAATGGGAATTAGTATATTAATTAATGCATTTTGGTTATTAATTAGATTGGTAGGTGGATTTTTCGTTAGATTAATATGTTTACCTCAAATCGATATAAAGCCTTTAATTGCTTATTCTTCTGTAGCTCATATAGGAAGTGACTATCCTTCTGAGGATGCCGACGGATTGGTGGACGAAACATTAGGTGTTTATACCTCAACTGGGCCACGGTCAAGAAGCCCGGAAACAATATTTCATTGGACAGACACCGGTCGTGAAAGCTTAAACATGCACGTTATCAGAAATTATCTTCTTACTTACTTTCTTCTAAGCAGAAGAGAAATAAGGGAAGGGAATACACAATACAAAAACAAGAGTCAAGTGTTTTACATGCTCGCCGCTATGTGAACTGAAGTTCAGCTCGCTTTGCCTAGCCAGGAGTAAAACAAAAGAGAGATGAAACGAATGATGACTTGCCGTTTGAGACAAGTTTAAGTAGTTTAAAATTGAAACCAATAACAAGTAATATCTCGGAAAAGGTTAACTCAATTACAAAAAATGGATACGACATAAACTGTGTTTTAACGAGATATACATTTCTTGTGTAGTAAGCTTTTGTTTGTTTTTTATGGTTTACCATTTATGTAAAATTCACTCAGAATGAACACGTTTTCAGGCGCTATTTACAGAAAATTTAATATATACATTTTGACATGTAAATATATTTAATATACGGCATCGTTAGAGTAATTTTAAGAAACTCAAAATTTTTAAACATTTTTCTATGTAAAGGTGGTTTGAAAATCTTCGTGTCGCATCCTTATAAGATAGTAAACTTAAAAACCAAGTTTGATGTATAATGGTCTTTTCGTTCCTGAGTTATGCTGCCCACAAACACTCATATGCATGACCCTTTTCTAAAAAATGCCTTTTTACTTTCTCTAGCATGTGTATAAATACAATGTATGCACATAGCTAGAGAAAGTATTGTACTCTACCGAAAAATTTGATGTCTAGATTTTACCGCAAATCTATGTTTTGATATCCCCTTAGTCCAAACAAAAATTTTAGAAATAGGTGCACGCGCGTGTGTGTCTCTGTACATAATTAATGTTATACATAATATTATTTTGAACTACGTTAAGTCTTCTCTAACAGGATGTTTCCTTTCGTTTCGTCTCTCTGGTTTTACTACTTGCCATGTAACTCGAACCGAATTTCAATGTTTTCACAGAGTGATCAGCTTTTAAAAGATTGACCATTACTTTAGCTTAGTATATTTCCCTTCTACGCTCAAAAAAGTAAGAAATAAGACCAATGCTTATCTCGATTAAGATAATATAGATAAATGAATAATATTGTGTAAGAATAGTTTATATGGGAACATTAGAGAAAGTCATGTGAATAGAACACAGCATACTTTTTTATTCAGGAGACCTCAAAGCATATACTTCCGGTGAAATCTCGATTCGAATTTTTGGGTGGAATACAATATATTCTCTACTTACGATGTGCTTATTACATATAGAGAAAGTAATTACACATTGAACCATGAAATAGAAAGCACACACTTAAAGAAAGGAAAAAAGCCAATCCCCAAGAATGAAGCAAGAAGATGTCTAGGATGTCCTAAGAAAAGATAGCCCGTGGCTATTACTCTTCCTTTGCAGAACATTCATTTCCCACACTGTACACACAGTAGTTCATGACTCGAATTTGAAGAACTTTCTTGTTTGTTTCCATGACAACCTGCCAAGTGTAGTCATTATATTTTCTCCCACAAGTTCCGATTTGCAGTTCCAGCACGTTATACTACATCTGCAGCAGTAGAGAAAGATATTATCAGAGAGAGAGAGAGAGTGGAAAACGTTTCACTGAACCTAAAACATTGTTTTGACTGCCTGTTCTTGTACTTGAGAGATTACAGATACTACAAATTATAAACATCTGATGTGTTCTATTCACATGACTTTCTCTACATCTCTGCAACAACTTATTGTTAAAAACCATATGTTTCTATTTACTTCATGCTAATCGAGAAAAAATTAACAGAAATAGTCATATTACATGCTTCCTTGTACGTAGAAAGGAAATAAGGAGTACCATAGGTTAAAATTATAGTCAAAAGCTGGTTGGTTGCTTTGTGATTGAAGTTCCTTTGTTTGAATGGACAAGAGTTGACAAGTTCCCATATGAGAAAAGTATAAATATTTTAAAGCTGAAACTAATAACAAGGAATATTTCAAAGACGGTCAACTACAAGAAAACACGTATGTAACATAAATTGTGGGTTTTAATGTGCTCTATATTTTCCGTTATGTACATTTTTGTCTACCTCTTAAGGTTTACCAGTTACGCAGAATTCAGCAAAATTCGTCCAGAGGCTATTCCCAGAAAATTCAAGTTATACAATTTATTTCCATGTAAATATCTTTAATATACAGTATTTGAATCAATATCATTAGTGATATTTTAGAGAAAATAACAATTTTCGAAAGGGTAGTTTGGGGTGGGGGCATTTTTATCGAAATCTTCGTGTCCCATCCCTGAAAGATACTAAACATAAATGCTTAGTTTGCTACCTTACAGACTTTTCGTCTTCGAGTTAACATATTCACAGATACGCGGACCTTTTTTTAAAAATGAATTTTTTAGATGCACAGCACCCTAAAACGTGTATTTCCGGTGAAATCCGAATTTTTAGTGGAATATTATAGCCTTTTTATACACTATGTACATAATACGTGTAGAAAAAAAAAATAGAAGGTAAACAATAGATTTTGTAGACAAATTTATTCTGTTACAATAAAAATGTAAAATATATCTTATTGTTCCATTCACATGAATTTCTCTACCTGTTCTACAAAAAAGCTGTTCTTACAAAAGATCATTCTAATCCAGAAAAACTTTACCATTCTCTAATTACTTGTAAACAGAAGGGAAAAAGGGAAAACACCAGGCTAAAGCCTGGCTATTAGTAAGTAGACCTGGCAAGTAACACAATTCATGCTGGACGAAATCCCAGCATACCGGCGGCGCTGATATGATCCTACAAATTGACAACCTTGTTAACACACTATTTTAAAATATTTTATTACTTTCTCAACCACGTATGTACAATGTACATAGTAGGTAGTGAATGTATTGCATTCCACCCAAAAATTTGATACCCAGATTGTGTGTGTCAGCGAAAGTCAGTAAAATACAAAAATTGGTATTTAAGTTCAGCATCTTCCAAGGATGAATAGAGAAGGTGTTGTATTGCACCCAAAATTCAATACCGGAAATACATGTTTAGGCCCCCCTGAATCCAAAAAAAAAAAACATTTCTGGAAAAAAAATCCGTGTGTGTATGTGTGTGTGTGTGTCTGTAGACGCATAGGTCAAAAACGAAAAGTCCGTTAAATAGCAAAGTTGTTATTTAAGTTATGTTCCAAGGATGCAACACGAAGATTTTCAAGAAAATCCTCCCACCCTCAACTACCCTTTACATGGAACATTTGTCGAAAATTTGACTCTCTCAAAATGGCTCTAATGGATTTGATTAAAATCTCTTTTATTTAAGATATACATGTGAGAAATAAAATTTGCATTTTCAATTTTCTGGGAATAGCCTATGAAGACATGCTTATTCTGGATGAATTTTGCGGAATTTTGCTTAACTGGTAAACCGTAATAGACAAAAAGGTACTACACAAAAAATGTAGATCACAATAAAATATTTAATTTGTGTCACACACACTTTTTTTTCGTGGAGTTGATTGTTTTTGAGATATTTCTTGTTATTGGTTTCAGCTTTAAAAAAAACTTTTCTCATACAGGAATTTGTCAACTCCTGGCTATACAAACAAACAAAACTTTAATCACTTTTGAATGTCACTTTAACCTATGGTACTCCCTTATTTTGCTTCTATTTACAAGGAAGCAAGTAATAAGACTATTTCTGCTAATTTTTTCTCGATTAGCATGAAGTAAATAGAAAAATAAGCTTTTTAACAATAATTTGTTGCAGAAATGTAGAGAAAGTCATGTGAATGAACATGTCAGATTCTTACTTTCTCTACACGTATTATGTATATAGTGTATAGAGAAGGTATTGCACTCCACCAAAAAATTCGATACCGAGATTTCACCGGAAATATATGTTTTAAGGTCCCATGTATCCAAGAAAAGTATTTTCAGAAAAAGGTGCGTGTGTGTCCGTGTGTCTGTGAACATGATAGCTCAAAAACGAAAAGTCGGTAAAATACCAAAATTGGTATTTAAGTTTTGTATCTTCCAGGGATGCGACACGGAGATTTTGAGAAAAATCCTCCCCACCCCAAACTACTGTTTACATGGAACATTTTTCGAAAATGTTTATCTTCTCAAAAAAATGGCTCTAAAGATTTTGATTAAAATCTCTATATTTAAATTATGCATGTGAGAAATAAAATTTATATCTTCAATTTTATAGAAACAGCCTCCGAAGACATGCTTATTCTGGATCAATTTTGCGGAATTTTATTTAACTGGTAAACATAATTGATAGACAAAAACGTACTACACAAAAAATGTAGATCACAATAACATACACAATATATGCCATACACATTTTTTTCGTGGAGTTTTTGTGATATTTCTTGTTATTGGTTTCAGCTTTAGAAAACTTTTCTCATGCAGGAATTTGTCAACTCCTGGGAATACAAACAAATTAACATCAGTCACTTTTGACTATCACTTTAACCTATGGTACTCTCTTATTTCACTTCTACTTACATGGAAGCACGTAATAAGACTATTTCTGCTATTTTTTTCTCGATTAGGATGAAGTAAATAGAAGAATACGTTTTTTTTAACAATAATTTGTTGCAGAGATGCAGAGGAATGCATGTGAATGGAACACATCAGATTTTTACTAATGCATTGCCAACACTATTTTAACTCCATAATGAAGCATTATCGTCTTTCATGGAAATATTTCTAATCAGTGAAATGAATCGGCGTTGGAATATCTACTCCGAGAGGTCACGAGTTCATATACTATTGAATCGGATTTCCCTCCTGCAGTAGTTTTCTCGTCACCGGGTTAATAACGACTGAATAATCAATTCGCTTAATGGTGAACTTCACAGGATTTAATTCGCGAAATGTTCTACGTAGTGTTCAGAGAGTCACATTATTCCAATAACATCACAGAGTTGTGTGGAAAGTGAAACTCGTTTTCCATTATGATGATTGGATATGGGCGTGACTGACACATCTTGTGTAACGTCCCAAACCGAGAGCAACTGTTAGACAGAGTTTCCTTTGCTTTCAGCTCAAGATATCATTCTCTAGCTTTCCCTCTCATTATTTCATAGCGTAAGTGTAACGCATGGAAACATCATTATTATAGGATGGCATGTATGACGACCCCGGAACCATCAGTCACACTACCCACACTCCAGCCAAAATGACATCTTGGGCTTGCAATTGAGGGCAACCTGAAACAAGAGATAAAGATGAAAAAGCTACCTTCCAACAGTGAATGTGGCAATATTTTTATGAACACACTTGTACCTATGTATTATTCTCTTCTCTTCAAGCTCTACAGCTCTTGGTGAGCTTTGGTGTCCTGCAGAATCCTCCTCCAAATATCTAATCTTCTGCTTTACTTTTCCATTCTCTGATTCCATCTCTCTTGGATCTTCCATTACATTATCTAATCATCTTGTTTTGCTCTTCATTTTTACTTTCTCTACATGTACTATATACATAGTGTATAGAGAAAGTATTGTAATACACCCAAAAATTCGATAACAAAATTTCACCGAAAATACATATTTTGGGTCCGCCTGAATCCAAAAAAATCATTTTTGGAAAAAGTTTCATGTGTGTGTTGTGTCTGTGTGTCTGTGGACAGCATAGCTCAAAAACGAAAAGACCATTGAATACTAAATTTGGTATTTAAATTTGGAGTCTTCCAAGGTTGCGACACGAAGATTTTCAAGAAAATCTCCCCACCCTCAACTACCCTTTATATGAAACTTTTTTCGAACATTTTGATTTTCTCAAAAAATGCTCTAACAATTTTGATTAAAATATCGTATATTAAAGATATTTACCTGACAAATAAAATGTACATCTTGAATTTTCTTGGAATAGGCCTCTGAAGACTACTTTATTCTGGATGAATTTTATGGAATTCTGCACAACTGGTAAACCGTAAGAGATAGATAAAAACTTACAACGCACAAAATGTAGAGCACGTTAAAATACACAGTTTATGTTATACACAATTTTTTTCGTGGAGTTGGTCGTTTTGGAGTAATTCCCTGTTTTTGGTTTCAGTTTTTAAAAACTTACACTTTTCTCACATATGAATCTATCAACTCCTGTCCATACAAAGGAACTTCAGTCACACAGTAACCAGCTTTTGACTATCACTTTAACCTATGGTACTTCCTTATTTCCCTTCTACTTACACGGAAGCAAGTAATAAGATATATCTGGTATTTTTTTCTCGAGAAGCATGAAGTAAATAGAAGCATAAGCTTTTTTAACGAACATTTGTTGCAGAGACGAAGAGAAAATCATGTTAGTGGAACACATCAGATATTTTTCCTCTAGCGTACAATCTTCCTTTCAATATTCTTTCTGGCATTCTATCTTCCATCATTCTCTCTGTGTGTCCTAGCCATCTTATTCTCTATGTCTTTATAGATTTCAGAATATCTTGCTGATTAATTAGTTTTTCTATCTCATATTTATATCATATTCTCCATTGGTCTTTATCCTTTACAGGTCCAAAGATTCGTCCAAGTATTTTCCTTTCAAATATTCGTAGTATTTCTTCATCTACATTGTTTAGGGTCAGGTTTCTGCAGCATACATTACTATTGGTCTTATTAGTGTTTTATAGGTCTGGTATTTTGTCCCTGTACTAATAAGCCTATTTTTACTTTCTCCATACGCACTATGTACATAGTGTATAGAGAAAGTATTGCACTCCACCAAAAAATTCGATACCGAGATTTCACCGGAAATATACGTTTTAGGGTCCCCAATATCCAAAAAAAGCATTTTCACAAAAAGGTCCATGTGTGTGTGTGTGTGTGTGTGTGAGTGTGTCCGTGTGTGTGTCCGTGTATCTGTGAACACGATAACTCAAAAACGAAAAGTCGGTAAAATACCAAACTTGGTATTTAAGTTTAGTATCCTCCAAGGATGCGATACGAAGATTTTGAGAAAAATCCCCCCACCCCCAAATACCCTTTACATGGAACTTTTTTCGAAAATTTTGATTTTCTCAAAAATGGCTCTGTGATTTTGATTAAATTTTCGTATATTAAACATATTTAGCTGACAAATAAAATGTACATCTTGAATTTTCTGGGAATAGCCTCTGAAGAGTAGTTTATTCGAATGAATTTTACTAAATTTTGAATAACTGCTAAACCGTAAGAGATGGACAAAAACTTACTACACAAAAAATGTAGAGCACATTAAAACACACAGTTTATATTATATACATTTTTTTTCGTGGAGTTCGTCGTTTTTGTGACATATACTTATCTCATACAGGAGCTTGTCAACTCCTATCCATATAGACAAAGGATCTTCATTTACATAGCAACCAACTTTTGACTATCACTTTAACCTACGGTTGTCTCTTATTCCGCTTCAACTTATAAGGAAGCGAGTAATAAGACTATTTCTGCTAATGTTTTCTGATTAGCATAAAGTAAATAGAAGTATAAACTTTTTAAGAATTATTTGTTGCAGGGATATGGAGAAAGTCATGTGAATGGTACACATCAGATTTTTAATAGTTTTAAATGCGCATAATAGGCTGCATTTTCACTTTGAATTCTTTCGTTTATGCACTCGTTTAGATTATTATCATTATTTACAAGTGCTTCTAAATATCTAAATTTCGATAACCCTTCAAATGTTTTGTCTCCAACTACTAGATTTGAAATTGTTCTTTTGCTTTTGTCTCTGTCATTTTCAGGCATTTAGTTTTTGTTTTTCGTTTACTTCTAATCCTATTTCTTTAGACCGTTTTTCTTATTCTTCATAAACTTCAACTAACAATTTTTTGTCTCTTGCCAACTGTGTATTATGGCGAGCTATAAAAGAATCTTCTACACGTACTATGTACATAGTTTATAGAGAAATTATTGTATTGCGCCGGAAAATTCGATATGGAGTTTTCACCGGAAATACATGTTTTGAGGCACCGTGATTTAAAAAAAGCATTTTTAGAAAAAGGTCCGTGTGGGTGTGGGCAGCATAGCTCAAAAACGAAAAAGCGGTTAAATTTCAATTTTGAGTATCTTCCAAGGATGTGCGACATGATTATTTTCAAGAAAATGCCCTACTGCAAACTACTCTTTACATGGAACATTTTTCAAAAATTTTGATTTTCTCAAAGCTAACGATATTTTATTAAAATACCTTATGTGTAAAATATTTTTATGACAAATGAAATGCATATCATGAATTTTCTGGGAATAGACTCTGAAGACCTCTTAATTCTGGATGATTTTTTGTATAACTGGAAAATCGTAAGAGAGATACAAAAGCTTACTACACAAAAATGTAGATCTCATTAAAACACACCATTTATGTCATATTTTTGCTTTTTTATTTTGTAGAGGTAACTGTTTACAAGTATTCCGGATTATTGGTTTCATTTTAAGCCACTTAAACTTTTCTCGCATGGTAAGACATCTTTCTTCTCCTTTGTTTACTCCTGGCAAGCAAAGAAAATGGAATGTAGCTGATTCATATAGTGATCGGTTTTTAAAGGACCAAACTATCGCTTTAACCTGTGCATTCCCTTATACTTACAAGGATGCTAGTAATAAAACTAATTCTGCTTATGTTTACATTGATTAGCATAATCTAGATAAAATATTAATCTTTTGCGTAAAAGGTTTGTTTACCGAACAGCTAGAGAATATCATGTGAATGGAACACATCAGATTTTCCCCCTTCTACTTTCAAGGGACCAAGTAATAAGGAAAAATTCTGTTAATGTTTATCTACATTAACATGAAGTAGACAGTACAATAAGCTTTATAAAAATAATTTGTTCGGAGATGTAGAGAAAGTCATGTGAATGGAGCTCATCAGATTTTTTACAAAAGCTTATTCTTCTATCTACTTCATGCTAATCGAGATAAACACTAACAGAAACAGTCTTATGACTTATTTCGGTGAAAAGGAAATAGGGGAATACACTGCTTTAGAGGAATAGTCTAATACTTCCAGATTAATAACGATTATTAAATGTAATACCAAGAATTGCATTATGATGATTTTCATTATCTTCATGTAATTTCAAAACAGAAAAAAAAGAGAATGCATAAAAATAAAACTATCATTAGATACAAAATGTTTGCTATTGCGATAGTGATAATATATCTAGATCAGTCATAATTCCGACATAAACGTTAGTCGTGTAGCAAAAAGAAAAAAGACAGTTTTTCATTGAGAAATTTAAAACAAAACAATATCTCGCAAATAGTTAACTTCACAAAAATATATTTGCCATAAGTTTTGTGTTTTAACGAGATCTACATCTTTTGTGCAGTAGGATTTTGTCTATCTCTTACGGTCTACCAGCTACACAGAAGCATGCCTTTTTTGGGACTTTGCTACTATGTTTTACTTTCATCAATATCTGCTGCTAAGGTAATCTACAGAGCCTTAATAAATGCATTGGGTAATCTGCGATGATGATTTTTAAATTTATTCATTTTATAGAAACGTTGCTCGCAAGTGTATGTGGAGCCAAACATTGATATTAAATATAATCCAAATATTTGGAATTTGGAAAATGAATCATCAGGGAATGATTTAAATAATGCCAACTTCTTGCTTTCCAACATTTTACATTTGTACACTTTTGTAGATAAATTAATTCCATGTGCAGTTCTTGTGGAGCCTCTAAAAGTGATATGAAAATAATGCCTCCATCGTTTCAAAGGTAACATTCTGTTTATGTTTGCTTATAAACAGCAAATTCGCTATTGAGCACCGTATGTATGTATGTATGTATGTATGTATGTATGTATGTATGTATGTATGTATGTATGTATGCATGGCAGTATGTGTGACTCATCAACGTTCCCCCGCTTAACTGAAGTCGGAAAGAAACGAGTTCTGACATCAGTACATTATAACAGTTATTTTTGGACATGCTTCACATATAGATAAATTATATAGAAAGTAAAATATAGGTAGCTTGGTTTGTAGTGAAGAACAGATCCTTGAGTGGAATAACTAATTGATTGAAGGTATAAGTGTGAAGGTTTTACCTTAGTGCCAACCTAAGAAAGAAAAATGAGGGATTGTATCCGTTTCTCACACAGTAATACTGTATCGATGAGAACAATATAAGTATCGTTTGAAGTTATCCTTGAAACGTCGGATAAAAAAAGTGATATATCACACAATCCGATTCAGCAGATTTAAAATCAAGCTCCTTAAAATTATTAATACTGTTTGTTTCCATTATTTGCTTCCAATTCTTATATTGGGAGAACATTAATTTACAATTTTCTCTTTGCAGCGTTCCTGCTGGCCTATGCGGCAGCGGAACCCCATCATGATGGCACCGATCACCACCACAAAGAGCAAGAGGTTGCAGAAGATGACCCAAAGGAACTCATCATGCTGGAGATAGAACCACTCAACAGTAATGGCACGAAGGGCAAGAGGTCACCACAAAGTAGCCAGGCACTGTACGGAACATCACCAGGACAGTTTGTTGTGAGAACTGCATCTCCTCAAGCTGCCGCACCTGAGATACCTCCAGAGTACCTGAATGTACTGCAGCAGTTGGTCGCACAACAACACCCTCAGGAACCCGCTAACACTCATCAAGTCCCCGCGCCTGTCATTCAACAGCTTCTTGTCTCCAGGTATATATTTCGTTTACTGATACCCTAGATAACAAATATGCCCACAGTAGGTCCCCACACTGTTATTCAGTAGTTGTTCGTCTGCAGGTATGAATGCCATTTGCGTGAATAACAAATTTGTTCATACCCTGGAGTTGAGATTCTCACACTGTTATTCACTCCTCTTCAGATATGGGTCTCATTTACTGATACCTTTGATAACATACTATGTCTTATAGTCCAATAGATCCCCTCCTGTTATTCAGTGCTGCTTATCTCTAAGCATGGGATTTACCGACACACCGGATAATAAACTTACTTATAGCAGATCTCCACATGTTATTCAGTAGCTGTTTGTCTCCAGGCATGGTTCCATTTACGGATACTTTGGATACACTCATGATCATGCCCTGGAGTTGAGAAGATCCTTAAATTGTTATACATCAGCTACTCTCTCCAGGTATGGGTCTCATTTATTAGAACCTGATTAACAAACGTGTTATACCCTGGAGTTGAGAAGATCCTTACACTGTTATTCAGCAGCTGCTCTCTCCGGATAGTCGCCCTCCGTGGTGTAATGGTTACCATGCTAGCTTCATATAACTAAGGTCGCGGATTCAAACCCGACAGAGGACGAAGGATTTTTTCGGGTGTAAAAGTCCTTAGCATGGCCTCCTTCGGAAGGGGAGTAAAGTTGTTGACCCCGTGCTGTAGATTTACGGCACGTAAAAGAGCCTCGTGCCTGATAGAGAGGCCTCTGAGCAAACTTACGTAGTCGTTCACACCCAATATAGAATGGGGCGCTGAGAACCACTGTAGTTAAAGAGTGTCCATAAATAGCACGCCATTTTTTATTTTCTCTCCAGATCTGGGTCTCATTTACTAGAACCTGATTAACAAACGTGGCATTCCCTGGTGTTGTTGTTGTTATTCAGCAGCTACTCTCTCCAGGTATGGATCCCATTTACTAGAACATGATTAACAAATATGTCATACCCTGGAGTTTAGAAGATCCGTACACTGTTATTCAGCAGCTGCTCTCTCCAGATATAGGTCTCATTTACTGGCATCCTGAGTAACAATCATGTCATGCCCAAGAGTTAAGAAGATCCTTAACACTGTTATTCAACAACTGCTCTCTCCAGATATGGGTCTCATTTACTGGCACCCTGAGTAACAATCATGTCATGCCCTGGAGTTGAGAAGATCCTTACTGTTATTCAGCAGCTGCTCTCTCCAGATATGGGTCTCATTTACTGGCATCCTGAGTAACAATCATGTCATGCCCTGGAGTTGAGAAGATCCTTACCACTGTTATTCAGCAGCTGCTCTCTCCAGATATGGGTCTCATTTACTGGCATCCTGAGTAACAATCATGTCATGCCCTGGAGTTGAGAAGATCCTTACCACTGTTATTCAGCAGCTGCTCTCTCCAGATATGGGTCTCATTTACTGTAATCCTGAGTAACAAACTTGCTCATGTCCTGGAGTTGAGAAGATCCTTACCACTGTTATTCAGCAGCTGCTCTCTCCAGATATGGATCTCATTTGCTGGCATCATGAGTAACAATCATGTCATGCCCTGGAGTTGAGAAGATCCTTACCACCGTTATTCAGCAGCTGCTCTCTCCAGATATGGATCTCATTTACTGGCATCCTGAGTAACAATCATGTCATGCCCTGGAGTTGAGAAGATCCTTACCACTGTTATTCAGCAGCTGCTCTCTGCAAATATAGGTCTCATTTACTGGCATCCTGACTAACAGACATGCTCATATACTGGAGTTGAGGCATTGAGTAGTTGTTTTTTCTATTCGTGTGTCCATTTAGTGGGACTTTAGATTCTATATTCATATTATATGTGGTAAGTGCACTCCTTGAGTGTCAATTTAAGATCTTATTTTCTGGCGTTTATGAACGTTATGTGTTGACCACACATCCGAACAAAAACGCTTAAAATCTTTTCGTATTCTCTTCTAAAATAAATATTCAGATTACTTTATGTTTACAATACAAAGTGCCACAAATTGCCTTCGTGTTTAACACCTGAATATTAATTTTGATAGCATATTTGTTAAGACAAGTGTGATCAACGTTGGCCAAAGAAAAGGATATTGCTCACATTAATCCAATGTATTCCCTTATTTCAACTCTTATTTATAAGGAACTAAGAAATAAAACAATTTCTGCCAATTTTCGCATTATTCGCTCGTCTACATTGGAGTCGGTCTGGATTAGTGCCAGTGAAATACTGTTAAAAATAAGTGTGTACATACGTCCTTGATGTTCGGTGATGCGCCGGCTAGAGCTCATCGATGCTTGAACACATAAAATCGACTCTCACTGAGGGGAGGAAGAATAACATGGGTATGTCACACTGGGTGGATAACAAAAATAAGCACATTAAACTCCTCAAATTCTTAATTATATTATTATTGAAGCACTAATCCGTCGAGCAACTCCCGAGATAATCCTTGTAGGTTTAGTAAGTTACGCTTATAACAGGCACTACTTCTTATGCATACAAAGTTTCTTATTGTCGCGGTCGGTAATAGTTATTACAACCTTTAGGGGATACACATAAATCGCTTACTTCACTGTTACGCGATATAAAACTTGCACATCAAACTAACTTGCATTTCTTCGCGTAAGATTTAATATGACGAACTTCACATAACAGAGACCAGAAGGTTCAAAACAGAACGCACATAGAGCCTCTTTACTCGAGCGCTCGCCACTTTTATACCCAAAATATCCAAGCTTCGTGCACATCTCTGATTTGTTCCTTAACAGCGCGAAAATATAGTTATCACGTGGTTAAGTTTTGGTATTTGATTGTGTTTTACTCACGTAACCTCTCTTCATAATGGAAGAGTTCCGTACTCCGAAAATTTAGGGGAAAAAAAAAAACAACTATGTCTGTAGAAACTCCCTGTTACTTAGACCTTTAATGCAACAAAACCTTGCTCTTACAAAAGCGTTTGTATTTTTTGGATTGACAAAAGAAGTGCCCTTGGCAGATACAATAGCAAATTCTTACCCTTGCTGTTTGTTTTCTGAGATCTGCCAAGTCCTGGCTACTGAGGAAAATATCTTTCCGAAACTAAGCTTGTGCAAATTAATAATGAAAGTAATGGACTGAAAAACGTACTAATATACTGTTGCATAATGCTTATCTTGATTAATATCATGTAGATAAATAAAAATCTTTTAAAGAATATTTTCATTGCAGAATAGATAGACAAAGGCAAGTGTTGAAACATTTTGAGCTATACTGTCCCAGACAACTTTTTCTTTGAATTATTATTAGTTTGTATATTATATTTTAATAATTGAACAGTTTTTGTGATATACTTATACTTTTCCATACGTTTTAACAGATTTATTGCAAATTGTTTAAATTAAAATTTTTAAATTCACAAGTTAACTGTGTCTGAATTAAATGTGCAGAAGTTAGTAGGCATGCTTTAATGAAAATGACCAAACATTTGACGCACAACATCAGTATGGTAGTTTTCCTTATCATATTTCAGGAACCCTGATCCAACCGCTGTGCAGTTCTCCAGCGCACCAGGCACCCAGCAAGTTCCCAGAAGACGGCCTCAGGATGACCCTGCCGCCCAGCTACAGCAGATCTATTTCGACCGTCAGTTCCAGCAGCAGATCCCAGTCAGGCCTCGGTACCTGCGACCACCCCCACAGAGAACCGCCTCTCAGACATCCAGCGGGCTACCGGCTAGCGTCACTGCCTCGCCCCAAGCTCACAGTGTCCACGACGCCCGGCTCAGAGCGTCTCTAGCTGGGGAGAACCCTAATCTACTCCAGCAGCAACTAGTGTTTTCTGTTCCCACCCAGGCACCAGAGGCGGCATACCAACAGCACCAGCAGCAACAGCAGCAGCTATTAGTGCAACCCCAACAGGTGAGAGAATATTCTTGAAGGTTAAGACCTAACACTTAAATTAATTTTTACTTTCTCTGCACATACTATGTACAGTGTACAGAGAAGGTATTGTATTGCACCAAAATTCGAAATCGAGATTTCACCGGAAATATATGTTTTGAGATACCTTGAATAAAACAAAATAAAAAAATTTGATGTGTTCCATTCACATGACTTTCCCTACTTCTGTGTAACAAATTATTGTTAATAAGCTTATTCTTCTATTGACTTCATGCTAATCGAGAAAAAATTAGCAGAAATAGTCTTATTACTTACTTCCTTGTAAGTAGAAGCGAAATATGGGAGTATCATAGGTTAAAGTGAAGTCAAAAGCTGGTTACTAGGTGACTGAAGTTCCTTGTTTGTGTGGACACGAGTTGACAAATTCCTGTATGAGAAAAGTACAAGTTTTTCAAAGCTGAAACCAAAAACAAGGAATATCTAAAAAACGATAAACTCTTCGAAAAAAGTTATATAACATAAATTGTGTGTTTTAATGTGATCTACATTTTTGTGTGGTAAGTTTTTGTCCATTATCCACAATAAAGTAGTCTTCAGAGGCTATTCCCAGAAAATTCAAGATATACATATTATTTGTCAGGTAAATATCTTTAATATACGATATTTTAATCAAAATCGTTAGAGCCATTTTTGAGAAAATCAAAATTTTCGAAAAAAGTTCCATGTAAAGGTAGTTAGGGGTGGGGGATTTTCTTGAAAATCTTCGTGTCGCATCCTTGGAAGATATCAAACTTAAATATCAATTGTCTTTTCGCTTTTGAGCTATGCTGTCCACAGACACACAGACAGACACACACACATACGCACACACGGACCTTTTTCCAAAAATGCTTTTTTTGGATTCAGGGGGACCCAAACATGTATTTCCGGTGAAATCTCGGTATCGAATTTTTGGGTGCATTACAATACCTCCTCTATACACTATGCACATAGTACGTGTAGAGAAAGTAAAAAGAAGCATTTTTAGCAACTTGGTATTTAAGTTTTATTACCTTCAAAAGATGTGACACGAACACTTTCAAGAAAATCATTCCACCCTAATTTACCCTTTACATGGAAAAAATTTGAAATTTTTGTTTTTCTTAAAAGTGAATAACGATTTTGATTAATATACCGTATATTAAAGTTATTCACAATACATATAACATGTATATTTTGAATTTCCGGGAATAACCTTTGAAGTCTTTTTTATTCTGGATGAGTTTTGCAGAATTTTGCATAACGTTAAACCGTAAGAGGTAGACAAAAACTTAATACACAAAAAATATATATGTTTTTAAAACACACAATTTGTCATATGCAATTTTTGTTGTAAAGTTGACTTTTCCAAAATATTCATGGTTACTACTTAAACTTTTCTCTTACGGGAAATGACGTTTCATTTCATCTTCTTGTTTTACTGCAGGCGAAACGAGCTTCAATTATTTCACAAAGAACCAGCTTTTAAAATATTTGACTATCAATTTAGCCTTATATCCGTTCTACTTACAATGAAGCAAGTAATAAGTCAATGGGCCAGTTGAATAAAAGTCAGTAAACTCTTTTACTTGCATTATTTTAAGCAAATACTGATAACAAATTGAATACGCCATAAGTGATTACTTACAGTTCAAGTGTTACTGATTACTGATAAGTTATTTCTTTTATTTGTTTAGTAATTACTAATTTTTCCAGAAAATACTTAGAATTTGTTTGAATAACTTCAGTGATTACTTGTTGAGTTAAGTATTTGCTGAAATATTTTTAAGTTTGCTGTAGAGTTGACCTGCAAAAGTAACTGTAAATAACTGCCATACACCAGGTAAAGAACTACAATAAGAGAAGGGATATTAGTCCCAGTGATTCAAAGAACCTTGAGATTTGAAAGTGAAAGTGTAAAAATTTTAACAAAGTATTTTATAGATAGTACTTTTGAAACAAGAGGTGGAGTATTAAGTTCGCATCACAAAATGAGCCTTTTTTGTGCTATTTAGCTGACCAAGTCTACCAGAGTGGAGTTGCAGAAGATTTTGGTATTCACCATTCCACGGTGTGCAAGATCATAGACTTCAAGGCAAACAGAATTGAAGCAAAGACAGGTGGCTGGATAAAGTTTCCAACCTCAAATTTTGAAATTCAAGAATCGAAAGAAAATTGGTCTTCTCGCTTTAGATTTCTTTCAGTTATTGGTGCACTTGACTGTACACACGTATAGATTAAAAATCCTAGAAGTATATATTCCTTTTTTACCCCTATTCAGTTTTATTTCGTTTGGCAGAGCTAGAGAACGTTTAATTTTACTATTCGATTTCATTTCTTGTCGACTGAAGCGTGTCAATCTTCTTTTGACACCTTTCCATATATTTTTGTCATTTGTTTTACCTCTTTGCCTTACTGTCGAGCTGACTAGCCCAAGACTTGGGAGGCAAGAGCAAGAGTCCATCTAGTACGAGAATAAAAGCCTGAACATAATGTTTCTGCATTTAAACTATCTGACCTATAAAGCTGTCTTTTTGAGTTCACAGATACGAATAGTCTATTCCGTATGTCTGGATTGTGTATTACCATTTTAGCCTTACCTAGACAGAGAAAGTAGGGAACTCGAACCAAATATTTGGTATTGAAATGTGAATATATACGTCTGAAATTCCTGAGTAATTGAAGCATTTTAAAAAAATGTTCATATATATATATATATATATATATATATATATACACACACACACACTACCGCTCAAAAATTTTTGAACAGCCTGTTTTGCTGCAATTAACAAGTGTATAGCGCCAAACAGAGCCAATGTCATATTATAAATGGTGGAAATCCATGGAGACATAGTTGAAATTCACTATGCTACCTTTTGTTTGTCAATTATGCGCATTTTGAAAAGGTAGCATTTGTTGGCCCTTATAGAAACAATTACCCTAATGTTGTTTTGGATGTCATACTATGTCTGTGATTCACTAGATGTCGTTCACAGACATCTGTACATAGGTATTGGCTGCGAATAGCACTTCAGTGCTTCATAAGCAGGTGAATTGTACAGATTGTTATTGTGCAGTTGAAAAATCTGAAATGGATAAAAGAAGGGAGCTTTCAGCAGAAAAACGTGCTGCAATAGTTACTTTACATAAAGCAGGCCACGCCATGCGTCAAATTGCCACACAAGAACACGTTTCCTTGGGAAGTGTCCACTACACTGTAAAGAGGTATGGATCTACAAATAGCAATAAGGATCGTTATCGAGAGGGGAGGCCTAGGGTAACCTCGAAAAGTGAGGATAAACATTTAATAGTGACCAGCAAACGTGATCATTTCAAAACAGCACCCATGCTGATAGCAGCTCTGAACTCGTTTAGGGATAATTCTGTGAGTGTTTCTACAGTGAAGAAACGACTTCAGGATGCGCATCTGAACGGTTGCATTGCGGCAAAGAAATGTTACAATGGGCCAAGAGACATGTAAGATGGACTGTTGATCAGTGGAAAAAGGTATTATTTACTTATGACTCTAAGTTTGAGCTGTTTGGCTCAAAACGTCGTCAGTTTGTTCGACGTGCAAAAGGTGAACGATGGCACCTCAGTGCATATCCCCTACAGCCAAGCATGGAGGTGGTTCAGTGCTGGTATTGGGGTTGTTTTGGTGGAACTGGGACAGGCGATATTGTGAAAATAGGAATGATGAAGGAGTACTATCACAATATTCTCCAACGCCATGCCAAACCATCTGGGATTTGGTTAATTGGCAAGGGGTCATTCTGCAGTAGGACAATGATCCCAAGCATACATATATATTCTGTAGAAGATATGTTGGACGATTGGAAGAGGCCCAAGTCTTGAAGAACATGGTTTGGCCCCCTCAAAGTCCTGATTGCAATCCTATTGAACTAATTTGGGATCATGTGGACAAAGAATAAGAAAGAAACAACCCACTAACATAAATGTATTGTGGAGTCATGTGCACAACATATGGAGGGATATTTCTGAAGATACACTGGCACAATTAACAGAAATAATGCCCAGTGTTTGCGCAGCTGTTATTAAAGCAAGGGGAGGTTACTTTGAAGAAAGCAAAGTCTAACATGTATTGCTGATTTTCATTAAATATACTGTTGTGACTACAAACTATGTCTGTTTTATTCCATTGTTTCAATAAATCCTAAAAATGAGGTGTGTTCAAAAACTTTTGAGCGGTAGTGTATATATGAGTCTTGAATAATATAATAATTTCAAAGTCGAAACAAGTATATATGTTGTTACTTTCACATAAAATTCTACATACATCCTTCAACAAGGTATTCCTACATTTTATTCTTCTACCTACTCCATGTTAACCAGATATAGTTTTTCTATAGTTTCTTGTGGGTCTAATGGAAATAGTAAGTACAGTAGGCTTAAGCGATAATCAACTGTTTTAATTGAGGGGGTCACTATGTGCTATCTTTGAATTTCCGTTCTCTATGCATGGCAAAGAGAAGAAAAAAAAAACGTAAAGAAAAAAAACGAATAACCACTTCCCATTTAATACAAGTATCAGTACTTCAAAACTGAAACCAACAGCCAGGAATATCTTGGAAACGGTTAAATTTACAAAAGAAAACTACTTGGTATAAATCGTGCACTTTAAAAATATCTATATTTTGTGCAGAAAAAAAACATTGTATATCTCTTATTGTTGTCCAGTTATGCAATAGTCGTTTAGAATGAAGTGGACTTTCTAGAAAATACAAGATATGCTTTATTTGTGAAAATCATATCTTAAAAGTATATTTTAATCAAAATCGTTAGAGCCATTTTTAAGAAAATAAAAAATTCCAAAGAAATTTCATGTAAACGGTTGTTTTGGTTGGGAGATTTTCTTGAAAATTATCGTGACAAATCCATGAAGATATTGCATTTATCTTATCAAGTTTTTAAACGAAATCTTGAGCATTGGTTCACAACACACACACGCGCGCGCGCGAGCACATACATGCATATCGATTCACTTATGGATCTCTTTCCAAAATGATTTTATGGGTTTAGGTGGCCACAAAGCATATTTACATTGAAATCTCGATATTGAAGGTTTAGATAAAATACAATACTTTCCCTACTTACGACACGCAGTAGAGAAAGTATAACTGGGAAATATACCAAATTACTCAATAAGAAAAATATTAAAATACCAGCAGTTTGGGTAATCCCCCTACCAACTATTACTTTACAAGGAACATATTCAGCTTTTTATTTTTACAAAATTACTCCAACGAATTGAATTAAACTATCACGAGGGTATCTATATGAAGGTATCAAACAGGGGGCCGAAACTGGCCGCGGAAAAAGATTTGACTGAACACTCAAAGTCTCACAGAGACTCCAAAGTCACCCCGCTGTGGAGAACTGAATTTCCAAAGGACATTTACCACCATGGAAGGGCGCCACCACCGCAATCTGCGCCGATACTTACAACTCTGAGAGGGACCGTTTGAAATAAAATGAAGGGACAGAAAGTTCGGTGAATGAAGAACCCTCCCATCATTCGCCTAGTGATCCGGAAAATCCCTGAAAAAAAACCAGAATCAAAGATATCTGTCGCGGGAATCGAACACACGACCTCCCGAATGACAGTCTCAGAGGGAATGCCGGGGCCACCTGGCTCGATATATTGAATGAATGAATAAGTGTATTTATTGACATAACAGTGTAATACATCGGGCTTCAACAATTGCACTGGTCCACAGACCGCACGTGCTTTTGCAATACACAACATGGTAAGAAATATTTAAAAAAAAAAAACACACAACAAAAAAGAATTATAAGAGTAAACATTAAAATAAAAAGACAAAGATGTTTGAATACAGCAATTTAAATTTACAGCAGAGAGTACACCTTATCAGATGCATTAACGTACTCTATTATAATGGACAAATACACTTAAAAAATATATATACATACACATAATACATACACAATATATAGGGCAACACAACAATGACACAACTATGACATAAAATATATGTATGTAAAACATTATATTCACTTTTGTTTAGCTACTCTTATATCCCGCCCTCTTCTCTATTATCAGTCTTCTCAGATCTCAGCTGTCTTGCCTTAAGTATAAACTTACCTAGCCCGTCCACGTCTTCCGTGCCAGCCAGTAGCGTCCAACATGCTTGTAGCTCTACGTTCGTGGTGGTAAAGGATCGCGGTAAATACTTTTCCCTCAATTTCTCCGTAACCCTACATCTTGCCAGGATATGGATCCAGGACTCTTCCTCCTCGCAAATGGGACAGATTTTCATACCATTCTCATCAGCAATTTTTGTGCTCCGCCATGCTCCTAGTCTAATCCACTAAATAAAGTTGAATGTTTGTTACATATCGTTTCTTATGGTCAACCCCATATAACTTCTACGGTCTTTGATTTGAGGAACAACTGAAGCTGTTCTAACTTAAGTAAATATTATTTTAAATTATTCATTTGAAACCATTGATCAAGTCCTCTTAACTTTATTAAAATATAATACAAATTTTGAGCATCAAAAAATTCTCTTCAACTCAAATCGATATATTTAATTGAATCTAAACTACTTATTAAAAACTTTTGTTTAACTTCTGTGGTTAGATTAAGATCTTAATCTATTGTTATAACTTTATTATTAGATACCGTTATTATTTATGTTTTGTAATGTTAAATTCTTCATTAAAGCGTTATTCTTACCAATAAAACAGACTAGTGGTTTCGAGGCTTTAGAGAGCAAGGAATAATTAACCTAATTTAAAAAATCTCTTAGTCCTATCAAGAAATCAAACCCAGCTAAGTACTAGATGGAATTAGCAGAAGAGCGCTGATCAGTCGATCCTGCAGGAAATCTATTGAATGTGTTCTATATTCTTTTTAATTTATCTACACGTACTATGCACTTAGTGTGTAGAGAAGGTATTGTATTGCACTAAAAATTCCATATCGAAATTTTACCCGAAACATATGTTTTGAAACCCCCTGAATCCAGAAAAAGCATTTTTAGAAAAATGTCCGCGCGCGCGTGTGTGTTTGTGTCATTTCTTTAAAACACTGAGTTAATATCAAATACGTATTTTGTAATATTATCTATTTCCGAGCTTCCCGTTATTAATGGTTCGATTTATTCAGCACCTGCATTTTTTTTAGGTCCTGTTAGTTGTTTTTCGTAGTTGCTTGGAAACAGTATGGAATTGCAAGCCAGCGTATAGCATCCTTTCTTTTCCCTTTGTATCGTAAGAAATGTGTAATGTAACTTTTTCTGCATCGGTTTATCTGGATTAAAATGAAGTACATAGAAAAATGAACTTTAGTAAAATAATAAATAATACGGGATATAGAAAATAATGTGCATGTAACTTCAGATTTTTCATCATTAGTGCATCATATCTTTCTGGCCACTCACCCATACTCGTATCCTTTATCTAGTTCATCTCAACGTATTACCTTCTCTTCTACCTGCATAGTAAGTAGGAAAAGGTATCAAATTAAAATAAAAATTCGATATTTAACCTGAAATATATGTTTTGTGGCCACTAGTATCCACAAAATACTTTGAGAGAAGGGTTAGTGTGTGTGTGTGTGTGTGTGTGTGTGTGTGTGTGTGTGAGCAGCAAAACTTAAACCGAAAAGTCTAATAAATACAAACTTGGTATTTAAATTAAGTATCTTTCAAAGATGGGACACGAAGATTGTTAAGCAATCCCTCGCCCTTAAACGGAACATTTGTCGAAATTTTTAAACATTTTCAAAAATGGCTCTAATAATTTTTATTATAATACATATATTAAAGATATTTAGATAAAAATAAAAAGAATTGAATTGTTCAGAATTTTAGAGAGTAGAACGCGAAGTCCTCTTCATTCTGAATGGATTTTGTATAACTCGTATACTTGAAGCAATAGACGGAAAATACTCTCTCTAAATTATTCCCTTTAAACACACAATTTATGCCAAATAACTTTCTGTAACATACAGAATTTTCGAGATATCCGTAATTTATTTATTTATTTATTTATGATAGCTTAACGTCCTGGTTGGTCATATCGTACGATGAATGAAATTGGTGAAATGATACCAAAATGATTTCGGGGTTCACAAATGAACCAGTACTTTGAAAATGAGGTGAACATAAACTCAGTCTTTCCAAAATGTGTGGTTTGTATTTGTATTGTAAACGGTATGTTTATATTAGAGAAAACCGATATGAGGAAAGAATGGTTTGTATTTTCAGAATTTTAAATGTTGAATGGATATTGAATGAGTATCGCTTTTTGAGTATCGCATATACAGAAGTTTTGTGCAGCCATGATCAGAAAATATTTTTTATAAGGCATATATATTTTTAAAATATTTACCCGAGCGTAATTAATGACGTTATGGTCTCAGTTCAGGCGCATTAGATATGTGTACCAGTTTGAGATAGCTGGTAAGAGGGACAAACATAAAATTAGTTGGTGTCTTCTATAAAGCCCGCCTTCATATGCCTTTAACTTTTGCACCTATACTAGTAATATGTTCGTTGCAGTTTTGTTAACTTATACTATGTGACATTTGCAGCAGGTAAGCTACGTGCAGCAGCCTCCCACGGTGACGCAGAGGGCAGTGACTGCCCAACCACCTCAGCAACAACAGGTTGTTCGAAGACCCACTCCAGCTCCACCAGCAGCACCAGCTCCAGAGCAGTACCTTCGAGAGACCACGGCACAGCAGGCACCTGATCCATCCCTGTTCTTTCCCCAGCATCAGTCTGACGAGGACCTGCTGTCCCAAATCCTAGCCAGCAAGAATGGTCGTGGACTGTTTCCTGGTCCATCTACCCCAGCCCCAGCCGTGTCCACTACCACCGCGATACCCGCTACACCTTCTAGGTCTTCCATCTATGTATCGCAGACCACCAACAACCACAGAGGCTCTTCTGCAGGCGTTACTGTCCAGGAGGAAGTTTCCCAAGTCGGATCAGAAGGATCCTTGCCAATCGTACGTCTTCCCACACCTGAAGGACAACGTCCTCTTACTCAGAGTGAATTCCAGGCCCTCCTGGATGCCGGGTTCAGCCTAACACCTGTGGAAGAGCCCTCTCAGCAACAACAGGTGCCCACGTACTATACCCAGACGACTACACCAAAGAGGCAGAGGTCCTATGTGACCCCCGCACCTCCAGCCCGTAACCAGGTGCAGGAAACAAGGAAGGTACCTCTGGAGGAGACCAGGCAGCAACCGGTAAGATTCACTATTCCTGATGTGGAGTCAAGGCAGCAAGAGATTAGGTACACGAACTCTGCACGTCAACCACAGAGCCAGGAGGTAAGATACACAAATCCTGAGGCGATACAACGCCAACCAGAGCAGCAAGTAAGGTACACAAGCTCTGAAGCAATCCAACCACAACCCGAGCGGCAACAGTTGAGGTTCGAGAATCCTGAAAGGATACAATCCCGTCCACAACAGCAGGAGGAACAGGAAGAGGTGAGGATACAGTTGCCCAGGCCAGGAAGTCGCGGTGGTCAGTACTCCAGCTTCAGATACGAGGCGGCAACTCCCAAGAAACCGGAAGAGGAAGTGCAATACGTGCAGATCCCAGCTAGACGTCCTCTAACGCGTTACCCTGCAGAGGAAGCCGAACAACAAGTTCAGGCTTACCAAGAGGAGCAACAGGTCCAGACCTATCAACCCCAGGAGGAGCAGGAAAATGTTCAGAACTTCCAGCCTATAGTAGTGGCAGATTTACCCTCCACAACCCCACTCCCTCAAGCACCTGCACCAAGGAGGCGCAGGCCCAGACCCCCGCAGAACAGAGTGGTATACCGTCCCCAGACCGATTTGGAGGATCAGAGGCAAGAGCAGCCTTCAGGACAATTCCTTATCTCTTATGAGGCGGTGCCCGATACGACGACATACGGCACCAGAAGAGCGAGACAGAGATCCCGCCGTCCCTCACCTCCCCCCGAGTCTTAACGCCAAGAACCTCTAATGAGCGCCCAGAGTATCGCTGACGACATCTACCGTCTGAGATGAAAGTGAAAGTGTGCCGCATCGTTAACCCACTAGGCACCGCTAGCAGTGGCGGCACGAGTCACAAATGCAGCTACAGAATCACAAATCTTTCAACAAATTAAATTATATAAGGACTAATGCTTATAAGTAGCAACATAATTGCCCAACTAACATTTGAATTTAAAATACTAGTAACTTAAATACATTCAAGTTACATAGAAACTTACATTTCTCAAATTACTAAGTGTTCCCTTTATGCTTTAAGACGATTATGTCCGCTTTTACACCAAAAACAACGAAACATCAATTTACTTTTATTTTGAGGGACGAAGATTTTTTTTCCTGCTAAAGTTAAACAGAACTATAAAATGCTTTAAATAATCGTTAAGTATGAAACGTCTCCAGTATATTTTAGCAAATCATTTATTAATATAACACCACAAATAGTATTTTCTAACACAGAATAACATTCTAGCGGCCGGAGTTGGAACCTAACGTCTCGACATGCAGCGTCTCTCTTGGTCAGTGGCGTAGTGGCGTTTTGGAGGTTAAACCCTCTCTAGAAAACATTCTTAAAATTCCAATAAAAATACGACCCTCCACATTTCAGATTATGGTACTCAGTGCCTCCTTTACTTTTGTCGGTGCTTGCACACGACTATATAATCAATTATTTGTTTTGATGCTTCGAAAATTGCCTAGAAGTTTCTCATTTCTCCTCTCTTCTCTTATGGCACACAAAAAAAAAAAAAAAAAAAAAAAACGAAAAAATTGCCGTAGCTTGAATTATCAAAACATTATAATGTAGTCTTTAATCAGCAATTTCTGTGGACTTCGTACTTTCAACAATTGTATTGTTTGAATTATTTATTAATCATATTCTCACAATCTGTACATAGGTCATAAAGAAAATAATTATAAATAAATAATAGTATTCCACGTTGAATAACGTATTTATTCAATGCTTATGTACTTTATATTATTTTCAAAACGTCTGAGTTAAGCCTGCCTCTGTGATGTTGAGGTAGCACGTTTCTTACATCAAGAGATCCCGAGTTCGAAACTCTGTTTGAGTTACCCGGATAAGGGCCTTTCGGGGGTTTCCCTTATCCTGAGAAGACGAATGTCGGGTATCTTTAAGCTCTATAAACCCGGGCTCATTTGAGCATCATTTCACTCATTTCATTCGTTCATCGTCCGATAAGACCTAACAGTTAAAGGACGTTAGAACTTAATCGTGTGGGAAATGCCAAAAATCACATGCAGAATATTCTAATGGACAATTAAATAGCTAAATGTGTATATGTGAATCTACAATAAATAAACGTGCCAGCCATGACCCTGCATTTAGCAGCTCATTTTAATTTTGAAGTTTTTTTTTTTTTTTGCAATATTGATTTTTCAAGGTCAGAACACAGTACATTCATTTAAAGATTGCATTTCTACAGGAAAATGTTTAAAAATTAAGAAACAATAATAAATAAAAGAGGATCTTATTATGGAGACGATTTCAAACCCCTCGACCCCGCCATCCACCCGAATAAAAGTTCTGGTTGCTCTTGGTCATATATTTTGATTGGTAATGTTTGGAAGTATTTGATCAATATATGCATGAAAAAAAAAAACAGTTGTAAAAAATTAGATGTGTTCCATTCACATGACTTCCTCTACATCGCTGTAACGGATTACTGTTAAAAAGCATATTCTTCCGCCTACTATATGATAATCGAGATAAACATTAGCAGAAACGGTCTTAATTACTTGCTTCCTTATAAGTAGAAGCGAAATAAAGCAACATTCTTACGATAGCCAAATCCTTTAAAAGCTGGTTGCCATGTGGATGAAATGCGTTTCTATGCAGGACCAAGAGTTTACAACTTTCCGTGTGAGAAAAGTTTTAAGTATTTTGAATCTGAAACAAATAGCAAGGAATATCTCAGAAATGGTCAAATCTATGAAAAAAACGTATATGACATAAATTATGTGGTTTAACGTGATCTACATTTTTGTGTAGTAAGTTTTTGCCTATCTCTTATGGTTTACCAGTTACGCAAAATTCATTCAGAATAAAGAGGTCGTCAGAGGATATTCCCATAAAACTCAAAATATACGTTTTATTTGACGTATAGAATATCTTATATACGATATTTTAATCAAAATCGTTAGTCATTTTTGAGAAAATAAGCATTTTCGATTTTTTTTCCATTTAAAGGGTAGTTTGCGGTGGGGGATTTTTCTCAAAATCTTCGTGTCGCATCCCTATCAAATTTAGTATTTTACCGTCTTTTTGTTTCTAAGTTATCGTTCGCAGACACACGGACACACACACGGACCTTTTTCTACAAATGCTTTTTTTGGATAAAGGGCATCCTAAAACATATATTTCCGGTGAAATCTCGGTATCGAAATTCTGGATGGAGTGCAATACCTTCTTTATACAGAGAAAAAATTAAGTATTTTCCGACTCTAAAAACAGCCGTTGATAGGAAATGAGTCGATCATTTCACCCTCTCGCGTGGCCTCGGAAATGCGACTGATATCCTGAAGAAAAAAAAAAAAAAGATTCACATAAGGACCATGATTCAGACTCTAACACTAAAACATTAGGTCATTTTCGATACTAATTCGCTTTGAACATTATATGTATATTTTATATAAGAACTTTGAAAGGATTTAATTCTTATAATTTTTATAATAATGTGTTGGTCAACTAAATGCTATAACAAATAGAAAATGTGCTTTTTAGGAGAGCTCACACTATTATTAACTAATTTACTCCATTTTCAGCGCGCATTTGTCGATTTCCTTTCAGTCGCTTACCTCTTTCAATTTGCGGTTTCACACGTTATTTCAAGCATTCTGGGCGCCCATCACACATATATCATTACATAAAGTTTGCCACGTTTAGGGGAGCATCTCTCCTATTTGACTGCACTGGCAAATTTGTCATGGTGATTTCACAAATGATAGATTTAAGTTGGTATGAATGTAAATATTGTTGGTACTATTGACTTATGTGACATCACTTTTTTCGCCCTTAGTTACAATGTATTGCTGTCGATTTGATAACAAATCATTGGCGAATAAAGGCGGTAAGACTGAAGTCACACGTTTTGTATGTGTATATAGATTTATGTGTTGTTGTACAAGTAGAAAGAAATAAAACAATGATAATTAAAATTCCGTTGGTCTTTATTCTCTTACTCTTCCTTAGGCACCAGTTACATATCAATTGATTCTGGTAAGTAATGCCCCTTTCACAAACAGATGTATGCACATAAGCCAATGTAAGCGCAAGCTTTGCACTTATGTTATTCGATGTAAGCATTCACATAGACACACGCAAAGTAAGAATCATCAAATTCCAAACTTAACCCTTGCGTTGCGTACACAGAGAAAGAATTCTGCATTCCTTCCTATATGCATTGCCTGCTATTCAACAATAGAGGATCGCAATGCGAGATTTTAGAGCGCCTACTGTATACACACTTCTAGTTAGCCATGCCGCGCCATCTCTTATTTCCCTCAAGAGGTTATGGCAGTCCCTCCTTTGATTTAATGGATGCACTCACCATTTGCATCCAAATTTCTTGGCTCTTATAAATCGTAAGGCGCAAAGAGATAATTCACAGTTCATTAAATGTGCAGCTTTATCACTTTTTGCATGCTTGCATTATTTTAAATAAGTTTGGCTAAAGGTGTGCTGTGACGTCACTGCCGCAAGTTCAGGTGTTAGTATGTAATTTTTATAACCTACGAGCTGACCCGGCGAACTTCCCCCCCCCCTTAGAAGCAATAAATAAGCAGATTTTGGATTTTATTAACTTCAATTATTAGGATAATAAATATACATACAAAAAACCAAGCATTTTAATGATTATTTATTGGCCGTGTATTTTGGTGCATGGGTTGCTTTCTTCAGTGAAGCACATTGTGATAGATGACATTTCTTGTTTTATTATCAGACGCAAGAACAAATAACGCAGATGGTCTTCCGACCCGTGAACATGCCACATATAACTGACCATGGGAAAACCATGGATTTTCTAGATTCAGATCACAAATTTTCAAGGATTGGCCTTGTGATTTGTTAATGGTCATGGCGAATGCAAGACGGATCGGAAATTGAAGTCGTTTAAACTCAAACGGCAAATCGGTTGGGATCCTCGGAATGAGAACTTCAACTTCGAATTTTCCTTTGAGTATCGTCGCGTAAATCACATTGTTCGTCAATTTACTTACCACCAAACGCCTTCCGTTGCACAGTTTTGGTTGGTTTATGTTTCGAAGCATGATTACTACGGAGCCAACCTTCAGTCGTAAATTGTGCCAGGCACAAGCCAGGCACATCCAAAGAGTTTAAAAATTTAATTGAATAGTTGCTCTTCACGTGCAAATTTCATTCGCAATGTTTCGAATCCTTTGTCGGGAAAGATTCGATTGTCTTGGTCGCGGCATTATTAATGATAATATCGGCACAATAAGCTAAAAGAAACTCTAAATAAATACCATAGACAACAATGCGTTTTTCTGTCTGTTGCGCTTTGTTATACCACGTTTTATGTCACGTCCCACTGAAATGGGATAAAAAGTATCCTATGTCCGTCTCCTGGTTCTCAGCTACCTCCCCACCGATTTTCAGCCAAATCGGTTTAGCCGTTCTTGAGTCATAAATAGTGTAACTAACACGACTTTCTTATATATATATTTGTAAAAGATTGAGTGAATTTTCTTATATGGTATTGTTGGTCATGTTATTCAATTTGAGACTTTCAGAGTGCTTAGAAGATATGCACCTGTATGCAATATATAGATCCAGAAACCTAACGCTTACAACTGCGTTGTGAAGGTCCTTCCCTTGCGCTTGCGTTTATGTTGCGTTACGTCTGCGCTTGAATCTCATTGGAATATGGCTTAATAACGCATTCAACGTTAAACATTTATTGGAATATGTGAGAGTAACAGCACAATCTTGTCTAAACCAGGACTTAACTACTACATATTCGGAAATATTCGACTCAAAACGTGACAATGCTGCTTGTACTTTCTTTCAGGTACATTCGGGAGAAAAAAAACTGTCGATATAATGAGTTATGTTTTAATTTGGTAAGGAATTGGTAAACGAGCTCCTCCTATATTCATGGCTCTACAACTAGATAATTTTAGATTCGCTGAGAAAACATAATCAATTTAGTTTAATTGTTATTCGTACTCTGGAATCTGAATAAAAATGCATGCAAGTTGTTATAGGGGTATATTATCTTGTTTTATACCGGGAAAATTCAAGTGAAATGATCATCTAATTCATAGCTCAGATAAAAGAGCAGCGGCATCGTAGCTCGGATCTCGACTATGACTGTGTGGTTTTAAGTTCAATTTCCACCATTTCATAATTGCTTCAGAATTAAGATTATCTTATATTCACTTTATTATCAGCGTTTAGCAAGAAAATTAATATACAGAACGTTGCCAATCCTTCTCAAGTAATAAGAAATTGTGATATGTTTTAAATGTTTTTTCGTTTTACGTGGTTCATTTGTGTATAACTGTATTCTTTACCATTATTTTTTTTTTTTTTTTACTTTTGTTTGTAATACCAAACTAGCCCCTTTCGCGACCCAGGTTCGATCCCAAGCGACCGCATGAGATTTTTGGTGGACAAAGTGGCGCAGTTCTCCGCCATCACATTCCACCGGTGCTCCACCTTCATTCCATGTATCATCAGTGTCATCATTTGCGGTGCCATAGTAGTAAAAGCGGGCGTTAAACACTATAAAAAAACCTTTTCGTGGTATTTCTTCCACCGGTTCTTGGAGATGCTCCATTAGCTTTCCAACCTCAATATCTTTCGGTTTGTTGGCTATGATCTGTGCTCATTTCAAATAATAAATATAAGAAGAGCACAATGTATGCAAGGTTTTTCCATTCAACCTGTCCAAGCAATGTTTATCGTAACCCCATCTTTCCTTTGTACCTGACCGAGGACGACCGCAGTTCATTGGCTAGTGTTGGAGTGACAGATTTTTTTGCATCTAACCAATAGGAGACGCACACCTCTAGCAAGTGTTTTCCATATCACTTCTTCTATTTTCCACACTTTTCGCCCTTACTTTGTTTAAACCAATATGAGATTACCGCAAACAAGTAGGGCTGTTAAGGAAACTTTTCAAGCATTAAATGAGGAAAACCACTATACCCCCCCCCCCAAGTACATTACATAGTAGAAGGTATTGCATTCCACCCAGAATTCAATACCGAGATTTAAACGGAAATTGTACATGTTTTAAGAACTCCTTAATAATAAAAAAAATAAATAAATAAAACTTGTTGACTGCCTCCGTGGCTGACTTCTCACCCAGGGGTACCGCGTTCGATTCAAGTTTTCTTTAACCAGAATTATTCCCTATCCCCTACAGAGTCTGGAAGTATAAATGTGTGTGTGTGTGTGTGTGTTTAATGATACAAAAATGATTACCAAACGTTCTAAACCTACAGTAATACTGTTGTTTCATAAGTCAAAGCCCCCAATACGACCATTGAAGTTAAAGGAGGCTATACAAATGAAACAATTAAAAGAAAAACTTGTGTCTGAACTGCATAGCTCAAAAACTTAAAGTCGGATAAATATCTTTCAAGGATATGACACGAAGATTTTCAAGAAAATCCCCCACCCCGAACTACCCTTTACATAGAACTTTTTAAAAAAATGTTGATTTTCTTAAAAATGGCTCTAACGATTTTGATTAAAATCCCTTATATTTAAGATATTCACTTGCCAAATAAAATGTATATCTTGAATTTTCTGAGAATAGCCTCAAAAGATGTCTTTATTCTGGATGATTTTTGTTGAATTATGCATAACTGGTAATCCATAAGAGATAGACGAAACCTCCTACACAAAATATATAGATCACGATAAAACACACAATTTATGTCATATACATTTTTTTCATGGAGTTGATCTTTTTTGAGGAATTTCATGTATTATTGGATTCAGCTATAAAAAACTTACACTTTTCTCATGCAGGAATTTTTCAACTCCTGATCATACAAAAAAAAAAAAAAAAAAACTTGTCACATAGCAACCAGCTTTTGACTATCACTTTAACCTATGATACTCCCTAATTTCGCTTCTATTTACAAGGAAGCAAGCAATAAGACTATTTCTGCTAATTTTTTCTCGATTAGCATTAAGTAAATAGAAGCATGAGCTTTTTAACAATAATTTGTTTCAGAGACGTAGAGAAAGTCATGTAAATGGAACACATCAGATTTTTTTATATATTAGCTCTAATCAGTGCAGAAAATTCTTACTTTTCAAAACTCTTTAGTTTTAAAATGTGATAAATATTTTATTTATCAAAATTGGAACGTTATTTCGAAAACGTAATATGACTATTTACTTTAATGTACATTTTTGAAGGCAGTTGTAAATTTTGAAACAAATTACATAGTATAAACTGCATTGTGTGGAATATTTTGGTATGGAAAACTGTGGGAGAAAGGTTTTCGAGAAAATAAGGTTCAAAATTGGGAGTATCTATTAATAAGCATGCTTACCCATTTATAGCGTCAGTTAATTGTAAGTTTAAGCGCGCCAAATAGTAAAAACTAAGTATATGTTCTTAATGTTAAGAATTTACACAATTTCATTATAAAACAAACTATTTTTACTTTCTCTACACGTAATAAGCACATAGTGCATAGAGAAGGTATTGCATTCCACCCAAAAATTAGATATCGAGATTTCACCGGAAATACATATTTTGGGTCCCCCTGACTCCAAAAAAAAAGCATTTTTACAAAAAGGTCCATGTGTGTGTATGTCTGTGGACAGCATAGCTAAAAAACGAAAAGACCGTTGAATACCAAACCTGGTATTTAAGTTTGGTTTTTTCCAAGGATGCGACACGAAGATTTTCAAGAAAATCCCCCCACCCTCAACTACCTTATACATGGAACTTTTTTCGAAAATTTTGATTTTCCTAAAAATGGCTCTAACGATTTTTATTAAAATATCGTAAATTAAAGATATTTACCTGACGAATAATATGTATATATTGAATTTTCTGGGAATAGCCTCTGAAGACTATTCTGGATGAATTTTACGAAATCTTGCTTAACTGCTTCCACACAAAACTGTAGAGTACATTAAAACACACACTTTATGTCATATACATTTTTTTCGTGGAGTTGATCGTTTTTGAGATATTCCTCGTTTTTAAGATATTCCTCGTTTTTTATTTCAGATTTGAAAAACCTTGTACTTTTCTCATACAGGAATTTGTCAACTCGTGTCCGTACAAAGGAACTTCAGTCACGTAGCAACCAGCTTTATAAACATTTGACTATGGATTTAGACTATGGTAGTCCCTTATTTCCCTTCTATTTACCAGGAAGCAAACAATAACACTTTTCTGTTAATTTTTTTCTCGATTAGTATTAAGTAAATAGAAGAATAAGCTTTTTAACAATAATTTATTGTAGAGATGTAGAGAAAGTCATGTGAAAGGAACACATCAGATTTTTTATGTTTACATAGCACGTTAATAAAAACCTGTTCCTATAATAGATCAGTGTATGTCTGCAATCCAGACAAGCAGTAAATCTGAGCATAAATAAGCAGTTTCATAAAAGCGTCAATTCTTTGTTTGAAACAGCGCCAAACTGCATGGAGGCAACTTTTTTGATGGTAAAACAAAGATAATGGATTTTCTGCCCAATATTTTACGCACTTAATTTATGTTAATATATTCGGCCTTCAGAGTAAATTTATTCAATAATACTAAGAAGTTCGAGAGAGGTTCTGTCTTCCAGAATGAGCAGACTGCTACCAGGTTTGAATATATAAAATGTACATATTGGATAGAGAAGGTAATGTATTCCATCCAAAAATTCGATGTCAAGATTTCAGCGGAAATATATGTTTTGGGGTCTCCTGAGTCCTTAAAGCATTTTCAGGAAAAGGTCCGTGTGTGTGTGTGTGTGTGTGTGTGTGTGTGTGTGTCTGTGGACAGCATAGCTCAAAAACGAAAAGACCGTTAAATACCAAACTTGGCATTTAGGTTTGGTATCTTCCAAGGATGAGACATGACAATTTTCAATAAAATGCCCCACCACAAACTACCCTTTACGAAACATTTTCGAAAGTTTTGATTTTCTCAAAAGTGCCTCTAACGATTATGATTAAAATCGCATATATTAAAGATACTTGAATTGCAAATAAAATGTATATCTTGAACTTTTTGGGAATAGCCTCTGAAGACCTCTTTATTCTGGGCGAGTTTTGCCGAAGTTTGCTTAATCGTTAAACCGTAAGAGATAGACAAATACTTTCTGCACAAAAATGCAGATCTCGCCAAAACACACAAATTATGTCCTTTACATTTTTGTTGTGCAGGAAACAGTTTCCGAGATATTCTTTATTGTTTTCACTTGTAAAGTACGGACAGAAAGTGTCCGTTTTTCTTTTGTTCTACTCCTGGCCAAGCAAAGAAGCGATTTGCAATGACAATCGCATAACGATAGTTTTTAAAACATTTAACTATCACTGTAACCTAGTGCATTTTTTTACTTCCCGTCTACTTTATAAGGAACTATGCAATAAGAACATTCTGACAATGTTTAACTCTAATAGCATGGTGCAGAAAGAAAAATAACAATTTTTAAGAATTTGTTTGTAGAGAAGCTAGAGAAAGTCATGTGAGTGTAACACATTAAATTTTTTGTATTATTAATAGTGCAGAAAATATTCTTAGTCTGCCTTCGTGCAAAACGACACTGTGTTAGATAATTTATGTTTTAAGTTAAAATGCAGTTAATTAAACATGTTTTAAGCTACTCATCCATCTGTGGAAGTAGACAAACATAATTGGATCCAAAAAATGTAATATCGAAATTTCTTTGGAAATACTAGTTTTGTGCTCGAATGGATGTAACATTAGCAGGTCTAATTTATTTGATTTTTTTTTTTTTCGGTTTAATGTTGGGCGTGAAAAACTGCTTAATTTTCTTAGAAACCTCTTTATCAGGCTCAGGGTCCTTTTACGTAAATCTGCGATACAGGACCAACGGCTTTACTTTCCCTCCGAAAGGATTTTTGCACCCGAAAAAATCCACCGCCCTCAACCGGATTTGAACCCGCGACCTTTGTAGCAGTTTTTAACATCTTTCATTTATGTTTAAGGACGTTTCCTACAGGAGGAGCTGTTGGTAGGATGGCTGTTGTTACGGTGGGTGTCCGTGTGCCATGCGGGGTACCCGTGTCGCCTTAAGCCAGTGTCTGGGGTATAATCAAGGGCACTCCGATGAATTTTATCATAAAGACATTTAAGTTTTTGACTCTGGCGGTAGCGTCTTTGACCCGTATTTGGGAACACTCAGGTTCATGGATATTTTTTACTTGTTACTTTCTCTATACTCACTATGTGCATAGTGTATAGAGAATGTATTGCACTCCACCAAAAAATTCGATACCGAGATTTCACTGAAAATATATGTTTTAGGGTCCCCTGTATCCAAAAAAAGTATTTTCAGAAAAAGGTCCGTGTGTCTGTGAACACGATAACTCAAAAACGAAAAGTCGGTAAAATACCAAACTTGGTATTTAAGTTTAGTATCTTCCAGGGATACGACACGAAGATTTTGAGAAAAATCCCCCACCCCAAACTGCCCTTTACATGGATTTTTTTTCGAACATTTTGATTTTCCAAAAAATGACTAACGATTTTGATTAAAATAAAGTTAAAGTTATTTACCTGACAAATAAAATCTATATTTTGAATTTTTTGGGAATAGCCTCTGAAGACTACTTTATTCTGGATGAATTTTTAATAACTATTAAACCGTAAGAGATGGACAAAAACTTAACCCACAAATAATGTAGAGCACGTTAAAACACACACTTTATGTTACATACATTTTTTTCGTGGAGTTGACCGTGTTTGAGATATCCTTTTTTATAAGTTTCAGCTTTAAAATACTTATATTTTTCTGAAACGGGAATTTGTCAACTCCTGTCCATACAAAAGAACTTTGATCACATAGCAATCAGCTTTTAAAAGATCTGACTATCGATTTAGCATATGGTACTCCCTTATTTCCTTTCTACTTACAAGGAAACAAGTAATAAGGCTATTTCTGCTAATTTTTTCTCAATTAGCATTGAGTAAATAAAATAATACGCTTTTTAACAATAATTTATTGCAGAGATGTAGAGAAAGTCATGTGAATGGAATACGTCGGGTTTTTTTACGTGGTTTCTCTTAGTTAGCAAGGCTAATTACAGATTGGATATTTATTACCATGAATCAAAGCTCCACCAAGCTCGCTTAAGGTGAGTTACCCGGATAAGGTCTGAGAAGACGAATGTTGATTAACGTTAACCTCCATGGATTCCGATTTCATTTGAGCATCATTTCACCAATTTTATTCATCGTCTGATATGGCCAACCATATTTAGGGAAGTTAAGCTAAAAAAAAGTTCCACTTTCAGTCTAAAACAATAGTAAAGCCATCAATAGGTTGTAATTACGATTATGCGGCTATATAACCATGGGTAGTGTAAGCAGTAGACTGCAGACTGGACGGCACCCAAACCACATTTGCGTGTCCAGGGGCTGAGTGGTGTGATATGAGATGATACCATTATACAGTCTCACTCACTCAATAATTAATATACATATTTCCTCAGAGATGGCAGTAATGTGTAGTGCGTTTTGTATCTGTGGTTCAAGTATTCATAAATCTTCAGCGGAATATTTCAGGGAAGGTGACAAATGATGCACGTTTCCATAAGTTTCTTTGCCTTCTCAACACACGAGACTCTCAACAGAAGTGAATCAGAAAGAACTGCTTTTAGTCGCCCACGAGTATGACGATCCGGATTTAATCATAAACTTGGAGGTCATCTGCGACATTAGCGCTCTCTGGTATCCGGGTAACACAGCTGGAACCTCATATTGTTGGAATCTTTACTGCTGAAACGCTTCTCCTGGACATATTCGGTAACAAACTCGTTCTGAATGGGCATTAGCGAGTAATAAAAGTAATGACTGCATTACTGGAAGTATTTATGTTCTGAGATCAACCTGGAAGTTATGTACAGAGTCAAGAATTACTAAGGTTATACCTTCTTAGGCAGATACAAATAATCTTGTTACTCTGTTACGGAGGCGAGACATAAACATATAACTAACAAAATCTCATGTGTTCCATTCACATAACTTTTTCTACATCTCTGCAACAAATAATTGTTAGAAAGCTTATGCTTCTATTTACCTCATGCTAATCGAGAAAAAACTAGCAGAAATAGTCTTATTACAAGCTTCCTTGTAAGTAGAAGCGAAATAAGGTTAAAGTGAAAGCCAAAAGCTGGTTGCTATGTGACTGAAGTTCCTTTGTTTGTATGGACAAGAGTTGACAAATTCCTGTATGAGAGAAGTATATGCTTTTTAAAACTGCAACCAGTTTCTCAAAAACGGTCGACTCCAGGAAAAAATGTATATAACATTAATTGTGTGTTTTAAAGCACTCTTCATTTTTTGTGGGGTAAGGGTTTGTTTATCTCTTACGGTTTAGCAGTTATACAAAATTCTTTAAAATTCATTAAGAATAAAGTGGTCCTAAGCGGCTATTCCCAGAAAATTCAAGATATACATTTTATTTGTCAGGTAAATATCTTTAATATACATTTTAATCAAACTCGTTAGAGCCATTTTTAAGAAAATCAAAATTTACGAAAAAAAATCTATGAAAAGGGTAGTTGGGGGTGAGGGGATTTTCTTGAAAATCTTCGTGTCGCATCCTTGGAAGATTTTATCTTAAATACCAAGTTTGGTATTCAACGGTTTTGAGGGCCAGCCGCATATACTGCGACCGGAGACCAACGCCGTTGGTTCGACTGGAGCTACAGGACCAGGCTGACTTGGAAGCTGCCTTTTTTTTTTTTTTTTTTTTTTTTTTTTTTTTTTTTTTTTTTCACTCACTCAAGTTACTGGCTGGCTGAGGTTCAGCCAGAGTGTTTTTTGCTGCGTACCCACCCTCAACAGGGTTTAACCGCAGGGTTTTTATTTCGGGATGGGGTGTTAAGGACGGCTGTTTCATTTTTTGGGATGGGTGTGGGTATAAAGGAGGTAGCATTTTGCTCCCCAACGAATGTCAATAATTTTGCAGGTTTTAATTTAGAAGCTAGTCACCTCTTGGTGAGGTTGTAATGGAGCTCAGCTTTTGTGCGGCTGTTGGAGTTGCTCCAGTGTTATCTGGTATGCCCGCAAGCCATGCGGGGAACCCGATGACGCCTGAAGCGGCGTGTTCTGGGATTGTAATCACCAAGAGACCTAACCAGGACGCTCTGATTTTGGTGTAACTTTTCGTAAAATTTAGCTGCCTTTACGTCAGGGTTGCCCTTATTAGGGCGACTCCTGGTGATCGAGGCTAGCCAATAGGAACGCCACCGGCCTTGTCGACGCTGCTGTGCCTTTGGGCATAAAGCTGACGCCTGTTCCTCGCCGCCGCGGTGCCATTACTGTGGTACCAACACCACCACCGTCGAGTACACTGGGCACGATCTCCGCCGTCGTGGTACAAGACATGTCACCGGGCAAGCCCAGTGCCCTCTTTACCCCAGGAGCAGGCCATTAACACCACCAGCCCGGACTACACCACCGCGACAACCATCATCGACGCCACGCCACCTGCACCCTCGATAGACGTAGCGATCTCCACGCGGAGATTCTGAACGTCGGCGCTCATTTAGCTGCCCTAGAAGAGACGTGCAGTGACTTCACCCAGAAGCTCCTTGAACTTCAAGCTTCAAACTCTTCGGTCATCTCCACTCATCAGGCATCTGCAGCTGATCTATCCACCCGGGTAGAAGGCATCACTCAACAGCTGAAGCAGATTCGCCTGAAGCAAGCTGCCCACTCTGCTGACCTGTTTCGACTCCGAAGCCAGCAGAACATCACCGCTCCTCCTCCTGCTCAGGTTGAGGGGGACGCACAGCCACCGGATCTTCGAACATCAACCAGCTGGAAGACGACTGGGAGCTTCGCTAAGCACTACCGCAGCAGAAAGATCCAGTAAGTTTTCTACGTCCATATCTCTCCTCAACTTCCACCTTATAACTCCTTTCTACTATTACCTTCATTCATTCCCTAGGCTGCAGTTAGGTTCCATGGGTGCCAGCCTAGAATCAACCTTTTACCAGCTCCCGCACATAGTGCGGCAGCATCCTATCCTTTACTAACGTGGGTGCATATGCGGGACCGCGCTAAGCTACACAGCACGATTATCTCAGCAAACTACTGTTATAACGTGAAGGGTTTTTTAGTGGGTATGCCGCATGAGGAAGTGGAGAGCCCCACATATCCTCCCAGCCATTGCGCCTCGACTGGGGGTCGAATGCGTAATCCATTTTTCGCTTTTGAGCTATGCTGTCCACAGGCACACACGGACGTTTTTGTAAAAATGTTTTTTTTATTCAGGGGGGCCCAAAACATGTATTTCCGGTGAATTCTCGGTATGGAATATTTGGGTGGAATTCAATATCTTCTCTATACACTATGTACAAAGTACGTGTAGAGAAATTAAAAAAACTGCACACAATGCAAACTCATTTCCTGTTACTTAAGCTATATTACCTATCCTAATGTTTGAGTTTAGGCGAATGTAGCAACCTTTAGTTTGTTTTACCTTATTCCATTCTCTGTGTTTTCTCTGCTGTTCTCTCTCTTTCTCCTAATGCAGTTTTCTTTTGTCTTGCGCAAATATTTCCCAATTTAACTCCTCTCTCTCTCTCTCTCTCTCTCTCTCTCTCTCTCTCTCTCCCGACATTCAACAGTTTCATTGCTACCATCTCGCCTGGCATACTATTTCATTTATGTTCGCACATTCCTCTCTTCTAATTTCTTACTCCGTTAGATTCAGTTAAATAGTGAACATTTTGTCTCGCACCCCATATAAAATAAATCGTTTTAATTTATTATCTTTCATGCCTTTCACAAGTATTGCTTCTGTCGTAATCCAAGCTAATCCTTCCCTCTTTTGTTTATTTCATACATCTACATCCCTCTCTTAACCATTCTTTATTTGTTTTCCGTTATAAACAAAATTACTTTTTTGTGCTCCAGTTCACCCTATACTTCCGGTCCGTCTTCTATTCTACTTCTCCCCTATTTGCAGAATCCTATTTAATTTTCTTCTCCCCTCCACCATATGTGTCCCATCTCTATTTTCGTCTTCCTCTATATTCACTCAGCAGAACTTCTCGTCCTAAATTATATTCAGTTGTTTCATATAAATTTTCTCGTGTTCGCTCTTCATACACCTATATAAATATTTTAATACTCTATCATCACTCCTCTTTTTCCTCATCTTCCTGTTTCTACCATCGCCACCTCTTTTGGTGCTGCTCTGCTTAGCCCTAAAATCTCTTACAGAATATTCTATAACTATCGTCTACTTTTTTATGTCCAATATTTCCGATATGTAATTATATTTTTGCTTCTAAAGTTGCCTCATAAACCCTCTCTAACCAAGTTAGGTTAACTATGCGTGAAAGTGTATGTATGTATGTATGTATGTATGTATGTATGTATGTATGTATGTATGTATGTATGTATGTATGTATGTATGTATGTATGCATGCATGCATGCATGTATGTATGTATGTATGCATGTATGCATGTATGTATGCATGTGTGTATGGGTGTATGTGTGTATGTGTCTGTGTACGTATGTATGTGTGTATGTGTGTATGTATATGTATGTATGTATGTGTGTATGTATGTGTAGGTATGTATGTGTGTATGTATGTATGCGTGTGTGTATGTGTGTATGTATGTATGCGTGTGTGTATGTGTGTATGTATGTATGTATGTATGCGTGTGTGTATGTGTGTATGTATGTATGCGTGTGTGTATGTGTGTACGGATGTATGTATGCGTGTATGTAAGTATGTATGTATGTGTGTATGTATGTATGTATGTATGCGTGTGTGTATGTGTTTATGGATGTATGTATGGTGTGTGTATGTGTGTATGGATGTATTTATGCGTGTATGTATGTATGTATGTATGTATGTGTGTGTGTATGTATGTATGTGTGTATGTGTGTATGTATGTATGTGTGTATGTATGCGTGTGTGTATGTGTGTATGTATGTATGCGTGAGTGTATGTATGTATGTATGTATGTATGTATGTATGTATGTATGTATGTATGTGTGTGTGTGTGTATGTATGTATGTATGTATGTATGTATGTATGTATGTATGTATGTATGTATGTATGTATGTATGTATGTATGTATGTATGTATGTATGTATGTATGTATGTATGTATGTATGTGTATTTGAGAAGAATGCCCCTGAATACGAGATTTTCGCCCTTAGGATGTAGCTAGAAATTGTACATCATTTCTTATATTATGACATATTTCTCAAGCAATAAATATAAAATCATGAGAAGGAAGATGAATTCGCAGGATATTACCAGAAAATTCAAGAGTACATTTTGTCATTGCAATTGTTTTACGATATTTTAATCTAAGTTAAAACAGTCATTTTGAGAACATAAAGAAAACACGAAATTGTTTGGTACGGGAAGAACTGTTCCCTTTAAATCCTAAAAGCGTACATGATAAATTAGAAATTTAATATGTATCCGAATTTGAGATTTGATGTTATACTGTTCGAACAACATAACTGTGCACAGGAGCAGATTTTCTTTTCCAAAATGAGGGGTTTTAGATTCAGGTACGTGGAAACGTATACTGCCTTTGAGACCTCAATATCCAATATTTGGGTGGAATGAGTACTTCCTCTAGCGTCAGAGAAAGCAATAAAAATGTAAGTTTGTATTTCTTACTTGTGGCCTCCTTTGAAGTGGATTTAGCACCCAATGCCTGGGAAGTAGGATAACCCTCAATCATTGTAGCCAACTTCATCCACTCACCTCTTTTCGATGTTATTGCAGCCTAAAAGTTTAGGCAATGAGATCTATAACACTGATAAATTTTCATCTGTGCTTAGCATTTATTGGTTATTCAACATTATGCAAAATTCCTTTCAAATTAACTGCACTTCACAGACTATTCCCAGAACATTTCAGATATACATTTTACTTCTCAAATAAATATATATAATATTGAATTTTAATATAACTCCTTAGAGCTATTTTGAGAAAATTAGCAATTTTGAAACATATTCTGTATAAAGGGTAGATTGGGGCAGGGTATTTTCTTGTTGTATCATTGAAAGATACTGTTTTTGATAGTGTTTAACGCCCGCTTTTATTACCATGGCACCGCAGGCGATGACACTGGTGATAAATGGAATGGAGATGGAGCACCGGTGGAATGTAATAGCAGGGGAAATCGGAGAACCCGAAGAAATTCCGCCCCTGCGCAGTTTTGTCCTCCACAAACCTCACATACGGTCGCATTACCATACCAAGTTTAGTATTTAATTGATTCTTGTATTTGAGTTATGCTGCTCACAAACAAATACACAGACGCACATGAATTGCTTTTCTGGATTTAGGGAGTCTCAAATTTCACTAAAATACAGTATATTTAAGATATTTACTAGACGAATAAAATGTATATCTTCAATTTTCTGTGAATAGCCTCTGAATCTCTCTTTATTCCGAATGAATTTTGCTGGATTTTGCATAAGTAGTAAACCGTCAGAGATAGAAAAAACTTACTACACAAAAATATAGATCTTGTTGAAGCACACAATTTATGTCATATACATGTTTTTCTTAAAGTGACCATTTATGAGATATTCCTTGATATTGGTTTCAGTTATAAAATACATAAACATTTCTCACACGAATATTTTTGAAACTTCTGGCCATATATAGAAACGGATTTCATCCACATGGCAACCAGCTTTTAAAATGTTTGTCTATCGTTTTAGACTAGTTAATCCCATTATTTCCCTTTTACTTAAAAGAAAGCATTTCTGCTAATGTTTTATCTCGATGAGCTGAAGTAAGTAGAAGCATACGCTTTTTTTTTAAAAAAAAAAGCTGATGTGTTCCATTCACATGCTTTTCTCTACATCGCTGTAATAAATAATTATTAAAACATATTTTTCTATCTACTTTATGATAATCGAGATAAACATTAGCATATATATTGTCTTAATTACTTGCTCCCTTATAAGTAGAAGGAAAATAAGGGAATGCACTAAATTAAACCGATAGTAAAATCTTTTAAAAACTGGTTGCTATGTGGCTAAAATCCGTTTATATGCATGGCCTTTCCGTGTGAGAAAACATTTTAAGTATTTGGAATCTGAAACAAACAAGAATGAATATCTCAGAAATGACCAATTCTACGAAAAAAAAACGTATATGACAAATTGTGTGTTTTAATGTCATCCATATTTTTTGTGTAGTAAGATTTTGCCTATCTCTTACGCTTTACCAGTTACGAAAAATACAGAAAGTTCATTTAGAATAAAGAGGTCTTCAGAGGCTTTTCCAGAAAATTCAAAATGTACATTTAATTTGCCGTATAGCTATCCTAGATATACGGTATTTTAATCAAAACCGTTAGATCAATTTTTGATAAAATTAAAATTTTTGAAAAATTTTCCATGTAAAGGGTATTTGGGGTGGGGGATTTTCTTTAAAACCTTCGTACCGCATTCTTAGAATATACTAAACCTAAATACCTAGTTTAGTGTTTTAACGGTCTTTGCGTTTTTGAGCTATGCTGCCCACAGACACACACACATACACACAGACAGACACACACACGGATCTTTTTCTAAAAATGTTTTTTGTTTTTGGATCCAGGGGGACCCAAAACATGCATTTCCGATGAAATTTCGGTATCGGATTTTTGGGTGCAATATACCTTCTCTGTACACTAATTACATAGTACGTGTGGAGAAAGTAAATATGTATCAGTGGCCTATTTTTATTACTTTCGCTACACGTTCTATGTACATAGTGTATAGAGAAGGTATTGCACTCCAACCAAAAATTCGATACCTAGATTTCACTGGAAATATATGTTTTAGGGTCCCCTGTATCAAAAAAAAAAAAAAAAAAAAGCATTTTCACAAAAGTCCGCGCGCGCATATGTGTGTGTGTGTGTGTGTGCGTGTGTGTGTCTGTCTGTGAACACGATAGTTCAAAAACGAAAAGTCGGTAAAATACCAAACTTGGTATCTAAGTTTAGTATCTTCCAGAGATGCGACACGAAGATTTTGAGAAAAAAATCCCCCCACCCCAAACTACCCTTTTCATGGAACTTTTTTCGAAAATTTTTATTTTCTCAAAAATGGCTTTTAAACTTTGTGATTAAAATATCATATATTAAAAATATTTACCTGACAAATAAAATGTACATCTTCAATTTTCTGGGAATAGCATCTGAAGACTATTCTGGCTGAATTTTACGGAATTTTGCATAACTGCTAAACTGTAAGAGACGGAGAAAAACTTACCATATAAAAATGTAGAGCACTTCATAACACACAATTTATGTTATATGTATTTTTTTCGTGGAGGTGGTCGATTTTTAGATATTCCTTGTTTTTGTTTCAGCTTTAAAAAACATACTTTGTCACAGGACTTTGTCAACTCCTGTCCATACAAACAAAGGAACTTCAGTCACATAGCAACCAGCTTTTGACTATCACTTTAACCTATGGTACTCCCTTGTTTCGCTTCTACTTACAAGGAAGCAAGTAATAAGACTATTTCTACTAATTTTTTCTCGATTAGCATGAAGTAAATAGAAGCATAAGCTTTTTAACAACAATTTGTTGCAGAGATGTAGTGAAAGTCATGTGAATGGAACGCATCAGATTTTTATTACAATGATGAATTTAGACAATAAACAATTATTATTTAAATAACTATAATTTTGATACATGATAAAAATTGGTATAGGTGGTAGAAGTTTCAATTAGGTATGTTATGTATGGTTGATTTTCCAAGTTTCTTAGATGTGTCACTTTTAAACGACTGTTTAGTAGCAGATTGTGACTTTCTGGTTAGGAAGGGGATGATTTATCAGCAGTCAGAAGAGTTATTTTCAGAGAATATGTGACATGAGTATTTTTAACGGTTGACGAGAACCTCTGATTGCCAATTGAAGCAGATGACGGTAGTTTCCCAACTCTAGGTTTGGCCCATTAGGATGAATTCCATTCTCCGTACGACTTTTTAAGTATTCTCGAGACACCTCCAGCCGTTGGACCCGGGTCAACTACTCTATGCAATCCTCATCAGCCGAAAGTAAGGTGCATCTCTTTCGGGAGGGGGGGGAGGCATTGCGTAACTCTGCCACGTTATACAACATCCGTGTTGGGGAGATGACGCTCTTAATCCAAAAAGTGGACATTCTGGTCCCATTACTGGAAGATGCCAAACTTGTTTCTTTGAATAATGGGTACTTGCTAAATGCAATCAGTGCCGCATGGTCGAGCGAAGAATTGCGTAAAATAAAAGGTAATCATTTACCTGTGGAAACAAAACAATAAATAACCGGTAACATCTATAGCCCGGATTCAAATTCTCTAGACCAACTAATCTGACTGAGGTTTTTATGTGGTTTTCCCCAGTCGTCGATGTAAATACCGGGCTGAATTGGATAGGTAGAATCAGACTGAAAAATTCAATGCATAGCCGGGGTTTGAACCACGAATCTCCCGGTCTCTAGCCGGTTGTTATACCACTGAGCTGTCATGGCAACATGCCGGCATAGCATTCAATTTCTCAACTGACTCGCATGTTTCCGGTAAATCACACTGTGCTCTCAAATTATTTTTGAGATGACAACCCCAATGGTGACTTACAATGTTGCAAGTACTTAAGTCCCAGGATTCATAGTATAGCCAACTATTATGGTCAATTGGTATTGGATTAATTGTTTTTTCACATACGCTGTGTGTAGGACAGGAGTTGGATAGGTATAGCCCTACACACGGCTTGTGCGAAAAAACAATTAATCCAATACCGTGTCGAATATTTAATACCATGATCCAAAATTCCACGTTTAGTCTAAAACTGTAGTAAAATTGAAAGTGGATCGTAATTGCGTTTGCTCTGTAATCTATACATCGACTGTGACATTAGCTTGACTGGACGGCACCCTAACGCGGGGCAGAGCAGTATGATATAAATGGTTGAGATTTCAAGGTCTACAACGCCATCTGCTTGGCGTGAAGCGAAAGTGATACGATACGGGCATGAACACCTGGAAGGTTACTGTCTACCCCATACCGATCAATGAGTATAACAGATCTGGACATGTGAATATCTTAATGAGAGCTAGGAAGCGAGTCGTATGTGTTGTTACCAGATAAGCAGCTCAAAGTAATACTCGCTGTGTCTGTGAGTAAACAAAGTAACCATATCGTAAACTCCGAGTAAGCTAGGCTCGGCAGCTGGATTGGCGGTCGGGGGTCACGATTCCAGAAGTTTTGCGCCCGCTATATACATATAACAGATTCATTGCGAGATGATGAAGAGTTAAAGCGACGTAAACAAATAAAATAAAAAAAACTACAAATATATAAATCTTAATAAGAAGTACGATAACATATATGGGACAGAAACATGAGCTAATTACGGGTTTGAGATTGAAGCAACTTCCCACTGAAATGGATTATTTTAAGCAATCCACTAGACATTCTACATTAAAAAAAAAAAAAAAAAAAACTAAATACAATCATTAGAAAAAATATTATTTAATTTTGCAAACTATAAGCAACTCGAATATTATGGCTAAGTACATAGAGTTCCAGAAATAAGATTACCTAGACAGGTATTAGAATTGATTCCACTAAGGAAGAGGAAAGCAGACCATGAAAGACTTGAATGGATGGTATAAGAAGTGATATGGAGAGAGACTTCGAAAAGTTGGACTGGAAGGCAAGAAAAATCTGATGTATTCCATTCACATGACTTTCTCTACATCTTTGCAACAAATTATTGTTAAGAAGCTTATGCTTCTATTTATTTCATGCTAATCGAGAAAAATTAGCAGAAATAGTCTTATTACTTGCTTCCTTGAAAGTAGAAGCGAAATAAGGGAGTACCACAGGTTGAAGTGATAGTCAAAAGCTGGTTGCTATGTGACTGAAGTTCCTTTGTTTGTATAGACAGGAGTTAACAAATCCGTGTATGAGAAAAGTATAAGTTTTTCAAAGCTGAACCCCCCCCAAAACTGGAATATCTCAAAAACGATCAGTTCCACGAAAAAAATGTAGATGACACAAATTGTGTGTTTTATCCTGATCTACATCTTTTGTGTAGTGAGTTTTTGTCAGGCTCTTACGGTTTACTAATTATACAAAATTCAATAAAAGTCATCCAGAATAAAGAGGTCTTTAGAGGCTATTCCCAGAACATTCAAGAAATACATTTTATTTGGCAAGGAAATATCTTAAATTTAAGAGATTTTAAAAAATCGTTAGAGCCATTTTTAAGAAAATAAAAATTTTTGAATTTTTTTCCATGTAAAGGATTGTTGGGGATGGGGGGATCTTCTTGAAAATCTTCGTGTCGCATCCTTGGAAGATACCAAACTCAAACACAAAGTTTGGTTTTTAACGATCTTTTCGTTTTTGAGCTATGTTGCCCACAGATACACACGGACATTTTTCCAAAAATACTTTTCTTGGATTCAGGGGTCTCAAAACATATATTTCCGGTGAAATCTCGGTATCAAAATTTTTGGTGCATTATAATACCTTCTCTATACACTATGTTGATAGTACGTGTACAGAAAGTAAAAATAGCATAAACGCCTTGTATACAGGAAGAAATGAATTTATATTGTATATAAATAAATAAAATGTTTATGTATCTTACAGTGTTGACACATTGGAGGTTGGTGCTGTTCTAAACCATAATTGTGCGTGATTTTGGAGTGGACTATTCTTAGTCTGGATATTAAAACTTGGTCCTTTCTGTACCTAAAAGGAAATAGAACGACATGTATTATGTATCTGTATCTGCAAATGTTTAACTCGAATAATTTAAGAATATAGAAAAATAAACTTTCGGAAGCATAGTTTTAGTAGTTACTAATAAGCGATAGAGGATATAGAAATCAAGGGAATGTAAATGATTATTTTAAAATGTGTCGCTCTTTGAGGGCTTTAAATATCCATGCTTTTTGCATGTTCACCAGAAAAATGATAGCAACTTTCTGCTTCAGAGTATTTAAACCTATTTAAAACAAGTAATATCTCAAAAATGGTTAAGCCTGCCAAAATTTCGTTTGACATAAATTGTGTGCTTTAACGAGCTAAATATATTTTTTATAATAAGATGCTTTTCTATACCTTTTTTCACAAATTTTACAAAAATAATTCAAAATAAACTGGTCTTTATAGATTATTTGCAGAATATTCAGTGTATGTAATTTATCTCAAACGTATAATTTAAATAAAAGTCGTTAGTTATTTTTTAAAAAATTAAAATGAATAAAAATTGCCTATGCAGGCAGCAGCTTGGGGTGGCAAATTTTCCTGAAAATCTTCAAGCCAAGTCCTTGATTTTAAATTTGAATACAAGATTGCTATTGAATTTACCTTTTGTTTTTTAATTAAGCTGTTCACAGGCACACGTACACACCATGCATGCATGCATACATACAAACATACACACACAAAAATTCCTTTCTTTATTTAGGGGACGTGAAAACGTTATTTTCAGTGACAACTTGGTATCAATTTTTGGGTGGAATTCAATTGTTCCTTTACTTACTATAGGTAACTGGCAGAGAAAGTCTAAGTAAGAAAAGTATAAGAATTTTAAACTTTAAAGTAATAACAAAAGATTCCTAAAAATGGTTAACGCTGTAAAAGTTTCACTTGACATAAATTGTGTGCTTTAAAGAGCTAAATACATTTGTTGTAGTAAGATGTTTTTCTATCTCTTGTTTTTGGCAATTTTACAAAAGTAAATCAGAATAAAGTGGTCTTCATATGCTATTTTCAGAATATTCAGTATATGCATTTCGTCTTAGACTTTATAGTATTCAAATAAATTTCGTTAGTCATTTTTGAGAAAATTATAATTAATAAAACTTATCTATCCAGGGGGCCAGCTTGGGGTAGCAGAGTTTCTTGAAAATCTTCATGCCAAGCCCTTAATTCAAAATTTGAATACAAGATTGGTATTGAATTGACCTTTTATTATTTAATTACGCTGTTCACAGGCAAACGGACACACCCACATACATACATTGAAACATTTTAAAAATTGCTTTTCTTTATTTAGGAGACCTGAAACGGGTATTTTACAGTGACAACTTGGTATCAATTTTTGGGTAGAATGCAATACATCCTTTACTTACTATAGGTAACTGGCAGAGAAAGTACAACTCTGATGTGTTGCATCCACATGACTTCCACTATTGTGTTATTTTTCTTTCCGTCATGGATTGGGTCATTGCTGGCCTGTTCCGGAGCTAATATTGTCTGTCACAAGTTCCAACAGGGTGGCAAGATAAAACTTGCCTCGGCAATCGGTCAAAAAACGTTATTTCCCTGTGGTGGTTACCTACCATCTTCTTTGATAACTATCAATTTCCTCAATCATACAGTGCGACCCATATTAGCTGAACCATTTTAATAGGCCATCATTTCTCTCTGAAAGCTCGTAGTAATGTGAAATTTGTTTTAATGTTCTCAGTGGCTCAGATGATCTCCGGGAGAATCGACAACAATCATGGCAACAATCGATCTATGCCATGTGTCGACTATATGGATGATTTCGATGGAAATTACCAGCATTTTCATGGCAATATAGACTCTTTAGTTTACAGCAACATGCAGTACTCACTTCGAGAGCATGTTTTCATTGTGAAAACGTATTGGAAAACAAATTCCTTGGTAACAACACAACAGGAATTTCGTAGAGAATTTAATGTACGGGATATTCCGATAAAGGCAACAATTTTATCGCTAGCAAGAAAGCTGGAGACAACTGGTATACTCGTTAGTGAGAGTGGAAAACATAGACCACCATTGAGTGCAGAGACTGTTACAAATGTTCGAAGGCTAGTGAACTCTCCAAACAAATCGTTGCGTCGATTGAGCCAGATATCAGACTATTCATATGGCACATGCCAAAGAATTGCGACTGTCTACAATGCCATGAAAATGCTCGTAATTTCCATCAACGTCATCAATATAGTCAACAGATGGCATGATCGATTGTTGCCATGATTGTTGTCGATTCTCCCTAAGATCATTAAAACAAATTTCACATTTCTACGAGCTTGCAGAGAGAAATTATGGCATATTAAAATACTTCAGGTTAATATGGATCCCACTGTACCCTCAGATGTTAATTTATCTCGTGTTTCGCTGTTTTTAATCCTATTTAGTAGCTTAATAGATCTATGAAATCTCATTTGTGCAACTACAACTCGCTTTTTATCTTGGACTCTCAAAATCCAAGTTTCATTTCCATACAGAAGAAAGGCTTTGATGATTGGAATTTTATGTTTAACATCTTTTGACATATGAATTCATGATATTTTCTACAAATTATCCTTAAAATCTTATTATTCTACCCATTTCTTGTTAATCCAAACTCAATTCAAATTTAAACATTTCGATGTACGATACAAGAAAAAAAATGTTATATAGTAAGAGTTTATTTGTTACTGTTCACCAGTTAGGCAAGGATTTTCTCAGAAAATCAACGTATACATTTGATTTTTCATGAAAACATCTTAAATGTGTGGTATTTTAATTAAAATGTTTTATGTAAAAGGTAATTGGTAGGATTTTCTTTAAAAATCTTACTATTACATCCTTGGAAGATACTATATTTAAATATAAAGTTCCCGAGATTCTATTTTTATTTTCTCTACCACTTGTAGTAAGTACCCATTGCATTCCATCCAAAATTTTGATACCGATATTTAAAGGATATACATGTTTTAGGGTGCGCTGTATAAAAAAAAAAAACAGTTTTAGAAAACAGTCCGTGTGTGTCCGTGCGTCTCTGAGCACGCTAACTCAAAAACGAAAAGCCAGTAAAATACCAAACTTGGTATTTAAGATTAGTATCTTTCAGGGAGAAGTATCTAGAGTGTGTGTGTGTGTGTGTATATACACACACACACACACACACACACACACACATGTCGGATGAGTCTTCTCAGCCAGTAACTAGGCAACCCTGTATGTTGTAAACGATGCAAACAGGTAGTTACAAAACTCATTAGAAAGGGACTCGCGTGAATTAGACTAGGAGCATGGTGGATGATAAAAATTACTGACGAGAATGGTATGAGAATCTGCCCCATTTGCGAGGAGGAAGAGTCGTGGACCCATATCTAGGTAAGATGTAGGGATACAGACGAATGGAGGGAAAATATTCACCGCGATCCTTTACCACCGCGAATGTAGAACTAAAAGCATGTTGGACGCTACTGGCAGGCATGGAAGACGCGGGCGGGCTAGGTAAATTATACTTAAGACAAAACAGCAGAGATCTGAGAAGGCTGATATTAGAGAAGAGGTGTGGGGGGATAAGAAGAGCTAAACAAAAGTGATTATAATGTTTTACATACATAGGCTTTGTCATACTTTTCGGTCATTGTGTTGTGGTGTTAGTATTATGTGTATATATTTCTCTTAAGCGTATTTTCCTACTATAATAGGGTACATTAATGCATCTGAATAAGGTGTGCTCAGTACTGTAAGTTAAAGTTGATATATGCAAATATCTTTGTCCTTTTATTTTCGTATTTACTCTTTTAATTATTTGTTTTTTGTTTGTTTTAATATTGCTTACTAGTTTGTGTATTACAAATGCACGTACGGTCTGTGGACTCGTGTGATTGGTGAAACTCAATGTATGATACTGTTATTTCAATAAATACACTTATTCATTCATGCAAACGATGCGAAATGCAGATGACACCGCATTCACTAGCTGGTGCCATTTGTTAACGTGCTCCATTAGCGAAATAATTACCATGCTGGAAAGTCATGATGAAGGTCGCAAGTTCAAATCACGCCTGCAAATAAATGCGTTTTTTACTTTCTCTACACATACTATGTACATGGTATATTGAGAAAATATTGTAATGCACCAAAAATATATACCGAGATTTCACAAGAAATACAAGCTTTGGGTCCCCCCTGAATAAAAAAAAAAGCATTTTTAGAAAAAAGTTCGGTGTGTGTCTGTAAACAGCATAGGTCAAAGACCGTTAAATACCAAACTTGGTATTTAAGTTTGATATCCTCCAAGAATGCGACATGAAAATTTTCAAGGACACCCGCCCCCCAATTTTCGACAACCCTTTACGTAGAAAAAAAATTAAAAATGTTTAACGATTTTGATTAAATTATATTTAAGATATTTGTGGCCAATAAAATGCATATATTTAAGTCTCTGGGAATATCCTCTAAAAACATGTTTATTCTGGATGAATTTTGCATAACTGTTAAACCGTAAGAGATAGACAAAAACTTACCGCACAAAAAATGTAGATCTCGTTAAAGCACACCATTTACGTTATATACCTTTTTTCGTGGGGTTGAACATTCTTGAGATATTCTTGTTATTAGTTTCAGCTTTAATACTTGTACTAGACTCATACGGGAAGTGATCAACTCCTGTCCATACGAACAAAGGTATTTCAATCACAGAGCAACCAGCTTTTAAAAGTTTTGACTATCGATTTAACCTACGGTTCTCCCTTATTTCCCTTCTATTTGCAAGGAAGCAGGTAATAAGACACTTTCTGGCAATAATTTTTCGATCAGAATTAAGTACATAGGTACAAGAATAAGCTTTTTAACAATCATTTATTGCAGAGATGTAGAGAAAGTCATGTGAATGGAACACATTAGAATTTTTTTTCTGTTTTACTTTCTCTACACGTACTATGTACATGGTGTATAGATAATGTATTGTAATACACCCAGAAATTCGTTATTGCGATTTCACCGTAAATACATGTTTTGAGACCCCTGAATCCAAAAAAAAGTCTTTTAAAAGCGTAAAGTTTATTAACAACCAAACTTGGTAATTAGGTTAGGTATCTTCCAGAGATGCGACACGAAGCTTTTCAAGAAACTCCTTCCACTGCAAATTATCTTTTACGTGGAACTTTTTTCGAAAATTTTGACTTTCTCAAAGCGGCTCTAACGATTTTGATTAAATATTGTAGGCATATTAAAGATATTTACCTGATAAATAAAATGTATATCTTGAATTTTCTGGGAATAACCTCTGAAGACTGCTTTATTCTGGATGAATTTTATGGAATTTTGAAGAACTGCTAAACCATAAGAAATGAACAAAAACTTACTACATAAAAATGTAGAGCACGTTAGAGCACACAATTTATGTAATATACATTTTTTTCGTGGAGTTGATCGTTTTTGAGATATTCCTTGTTATTGGTTTCAGCTTTGAAAAACACTTTTCTCATACAGGAACTTGTCAACTCCTGTCCATAAAAACAAAGGAACTTCAGTCACATAGCAACCAGCTTTTGACTATCACTTTAACCTATGGTACCTCCTTATTTCCTTTCTACTTACAAGGAAGCAAGTAATATTTCTGCTACTTTGTTCTCAATTAGCATGAAGCAAACAAAAGCATAAGCTTTTAACAATACTTTGTTGCAGAGATGTCGAGAAAGTCATGTGAATGGAATGCAGATTTTTGAACGACGATTTATGCCAAGACTGAAACGATTCATATGATTCTTTCCTTGTAGTCGTTCATATGAACGATTCGTTCATGAATCACCCATGATTAAAGTAATGTCTCACCTAAGTGACTATTTGACATTTCACACACCTGACACTTGTAGATCTGGTGTAACAGCCCTCAATTACAACACTGCCGAAAAGTGATTTGCATGAAATATTGAGACATAGCAATAACAAATCAAAAAGTGTGTCAGTTTCAACCATCACATTCTGCTGTTGTTGCTGACCCTATGACGTCACCAGAGGTCATTAGCGCCTCTCCACCGTTTAACAGCCTCCAGCTCCCTGTTTGGATTCGCGCAGATCGCTTTGTCCCGGAGTAAACTGTCCGTGACATACCATTAAGGAACAAGAGGCCAAGTTTAAACTTTGATATGTCGATAACGGGCATGACCTCGAGAGATTGGTCCTCCAGGGCACAGCGTAACACCAATAAAGCTTACCTAATGTAGATCCAAACCGAATTAACAAACAGCTCCGGCCTTATACTCTAAACAGGGCTTTTAACAGATAACGGTTGTTTCAAAAGCGACACTCCGCCCAAAAGTTGAATGAGAATTATACAGCATATCAACCAGTTTTAAAAAAAATCTGATGTGTACCATTCACATGCCTTTCTCTATATCCCTGCAACAAATTATTCTTAAAAAGCTTATGCTTCTATTAACTTCAGTAAAACATTAGCAGATATAGCCATATTACTTGCTTCCTTGTAAGTAGAGGTGAAATAAGGGAGTACCATAGGTTAAAGTGATAATCAAAAGCTGGTTGATATGTCACTGAAGTTCCTTTGTTTGTATGGACAGCAGTTGACAAATTCCTGTATGAGAAATGTATAAGTTTTTCATAGCAGAAACCAAAAATAAGGAATGTCACAAAAACGACGAACTGCACGAAAAAAATGTATATAACATAAATTGTGTGTTTTATGGTGCTCTACATTTTTGTGTAGTAAGTTTTTGTCCATCTCTTACGGTTTAGCAGTTATTCAAAATTTAGTAAAATTCATCCAGAATAAAATACCCTTCAGAGGCTATTCCCAGAAAATTCAAGATATACATTTTATTTTTCAGGTAAATAACTTTAATATACGAAATTTTAATCAATATCGTTAGAGCCATTTTTGAGAGAATCAAAATTTTCGAAAAAAGTTCCATGTAAAGGGTATTTGGGGGTGGGGGGATTTTCTCAAAATCTTCGTGTCGCATCCCTGGAAGATAGTAAACTTAAATACCAAGTTTGGTATTTTACCTACTTTTCGTTTTTGAGTTATCGTGTTCACAGACACACGGACACACATACACACACACACGGACACGAAGGTTTTGAGAAAAATCCCCCCACCCCAAACTACCCTTTACATGGAAAATTTCGAATTTTTCAAAAATGGCCTTAACGATTTTGATTAAAATATCATATATTAAAGACATTTACCTGACAAATAAAATGTATATCTTGAATTTTCTGGGAATAGCCTCTGAAGAGTAGTTTATTCTGGATGAATTATACGGAATTTTGAATAACTGCTAAACCATAGGAGATGGACAAAAACTTACTACACAAAAAATGTAGAGCACGTTAAAACACAATTTATGTTGTATACATTTTTTCGTGAAGTTAGTCGTTTTTGAAACATTCCTTGTTTTTGGTTTCTGCTATGATAAACTTATACTCTTCTCATAAGGAGTTTGTCAACTGCTATCCATACAAACAAAGGAACTTCAGTGACATAGTAACCAGCTTTTGACTTTCACTTTAACCTATGGTACTCCCTTATTTCGCTTCTACTTACAAGGAAGCAAGTAATAACACTATTTCTGCTATTTTTTTCTGATTAGAATGAATGAACTAAATTGAAGCATAAGCTTCTTAATAATAATATGTTGCAGAGATGTAGAGAAAGTCATGTGAATGGTACACATAAGATTTTTTAAAGCTGAAACTAAAAATAAGGAATATCTTAAAAACGATCAACTCCACGAAAAAAACTGTATTATACATAAATGACGTGTTTTGTCGTGATCTACATTTTTGTGTAGTAAGTTTTTGTCTATCTCTTACAGTTACGCAAAATTCAATAAAAATCATCCAGAATAAAGAGGCCTTTAGAAGCTATCCCCAAAAAATATAAGATATACGTTTTATTTGGCATTTAAATATTTTAATATACGATATTTTAATCAAAATCGTTAGAACCATTTTTTTAAAAAATCAACATTTTCCAAAAAATTTCCATGTAAAGGGTAGTTGGGATGGGGGGGATTTTTCTCAAAATATTCGTGTCGCATCCCTGGAAGATACTAAACTTAAATACCAAGTTTGGTCTTTTGCCAACTTTTCGTTTTTGACTTATCGTGTTCACAGACACACACACGGACCTTTTCCTGAAAATGTTTTATTTTGGATACAGGGGACCCTAAAACAAATATTTCCGGTGAAATCTCGGTATCGAATTTTTGGGTGGAGTGCAATACCTTCTCTGTATACTATATACATAGTACGTGTAGAGAAAGTAAAAATACATAATAACTCAAAGTTCCAACTCCTTGTTTTGTATTGTGACGAAGTCGGACTGTATATGATTGAAATCATGCTTAATCCGTCGAAAGTAATATAAGCTCCGAACTACATAACTGAAAACAAACCTGCTGGTTTTACTTTATCACGTATGTACAATGCACATAATAGGTAAAAAAGCTCATGTATTCCAATAAAGAATCCGATATCGAGATTTCACCGAAATACGTATCCAAAAATTCTTATGTGTGTCTGTGAACGATAACTCAAAAATGAAAATTCAGTAAAATACCAAACTTGGTATTTCAGTTCAATATCTTTCAGGGATGCCACACGAAGATTTTGAGAAAAATCCCCCTGCCCCAAACCACACTTTACATGGAAAGGATTTCGAAAATTTTGATTTTGTCAAAAATGGGCTAACGATTTTGATTAAAAGCCGTACATTAAATATATTTATATGGCAAATAAAGGTTTATTTTGAATTTTCTGGGAATAGCCTCCAAATATCTCTTTATTCTGAATGAGTTTTACTGAATTTTTGGGTAACCGTAAGAGATAGACAAAAAATGTACAACACGCTAAAACACACAATTTATGTCATACACGTGTTTTTCGTGGAATTGACCATTTCCTTATTATTTGTTTCAGATTCAAAATACTTAACCTTCTAACACGGAAAGATATAAACTTCTGGCCCTGCATAGAAACGGATTTCAAAATAACGCAACCACCTTTTAAAATACTCGACTATCGTTTTAGCCTAGTGTATTCCTTATTTCCCTTCTACTTACAAGTAAACAAGTCCTTAAGACAATTTCAGTTAATGTTTATCTCAATTATCATGAAGTAGATAGAATAATATGATTTTTAACAATAATTTGTTATACAGCGATGTAGAGAAAGTCATATGAATGGAACACTTCAGTTTGTTAGAAAAACATCCGCGTGTGCATGTATGGGTCTGTGGACAGCATAACTCAAAAACGAAAAGACTGCTAAATACCAAACTTGGTGTCTTCCAAGGATGCAACATGAAGATTTTCAACTACTTCCAGCTACCTTTTACATGGAACTTTTTTCGAAAATTTTAATTTTCTCAAAAATGGCTCTAACGATTTTGATTAAAATAGCGTATATTAATCAAAACAAATAACATGTATATGTTCAATTTTTTCTGGGAATAGCCTCTAAAGACTACTTTAGTATGGAGGAACTTTACGGAATTTTGTATAACTGGTAAACCGTAGAGATGGACAAAATCTAACTTAGCAGAAAATGTAGAGCTCGTTAAAACACATTATATATATATTCGTGGAGTTGATCGTTTTTGAGATATTTCCTTGTTATTGGTTTCAGCTTTAAAATATTTATACTTTTCTGATATGGTAATTTGTCAACTCCTGTTCATATAAACAAGGAACCTCAGTCACATAGCAACCAGCTTTTGACTATCACTTTAATTTATGGTATTCCCTTGTTACGCTTCTACTTACAAGAAAGCAAATGATAAGACTACTTTTGCTATTTTTTCTGGATTAGCAACGTAAATAAAAGCATAAGTTTTTTTTAACAATAATTTGTTGCAGAGATGCAGAGAAACTCATGTGAATGGAATACATCAGATTTTTTTGACGATGACTGGGTTCACATGACTTAGTGAGTAGGAGATCTACCGCCATTACTTCTGAGGTGCTCAAAATGTTGAATTCCTAGGGTGCTTAAACGGAAATGGAGTTTTATTTATGGACGCTCTTCAACTGTTATGATTCTCAGCGTCCAATTCTACACTGGGCGTGAAAGACCACTTAATTTTGCTCAGAGGCTTCTCCATCAGGCTTGAGGTTCTTTTACGTGCCATAAATCTACAACACGGGACCGACGGCTTTACTTCCCTTCCGAATGAAGCCATGCTAAGGATTTTTACACCCCCAAAAAATCCATCGTCCTCCTGCGACCTTGGGTATATGAAGATAGCATGGTAACCATTACACCACGGAGGGAGACGCTATGGGGCTTAGAATTTATGTGGATATGCCATCAAAGTTGTGGAAAACGTAGCTAAAGCAACACTGCTCTGCCTGCCTTAACTTCTGATATTAATCAAGTCAAAAAGAAAAGCTCATGTTAAGTAACTCTCTTGCAGTGAAAATCTAACATAACACGATGAAGTTATTTTGCATGACAGTTGACGAGTGTTTGCGTAGCCAGGTGCGGCGATGGTGTGGTAAACATTAGTAATGAGTTGCAACACATCCATTTTTGGGCCTGTCCACACCAGAACAGTGAAATTGCCCCGCCCAGACCAACACCTCAAGGTGAATACTATAGATTCGGGATAGATCTAATCAAATGGGATACAAGGTCCTGTAATGGTCGTGCATTCCTTGATGGAAATGTTTTCATCCATAGGGATACATATCCAAAACAATTAGTACTTGCTGGCGACATACAGTGACCTACAATGTCCAAGACGGATGGTTTCCGCTTGGGTAGCGCTGACGGAGAAAGTATTGCATGCACCTACAATTAACTCAAACCGGTGCATTTAGGTTCAAACGAAAATGATTCGGGTCAATGACTTCAAGGAATTAAAACCAAACTCAGCTGGTAAATCACTGAGAGCCTCAAAGAAATATGCAGTATCCGAAATCTACGAATGCTAACAATGGGCTGAATTTTTCTATCCACTTAATTTTAATCATAATTATCATCAACAGCTTCTGATTAGTCATAGATCGTTGGTATTGTACACTTTGATATTCATAGAGACTGGGATTACTATTTATAAATCAAGTAGATACTGGAACTCATTAAATATAATAAATAAATAAGCAGCGAATAGTTCGAAAATAGTTAACGTCACAAAAACTAATTGAAATAATGTAATTGTTTTTTTCACTCAAGCCGTGAGTAAGAGTTAGTAAGGTAGAGTCAGACTGAAAAATTCAATGCCTTAACCGGGATTTGAACCACGGAAATCCCGGCTATGGCATTGAATTTTTCAGTCTGTCTCTACCTTACCAACTTCTGTCCTACACACGGCTTGTGTGGGAAAAAAAAAAACAAAAAAAAAAAAAAAAAAACAAAAAAAAAAAAAAAAAAAACGTGACTTAAAGTACTTATGACATTGCAAGTTGCCATTGTCTTAAAATAATATGAGATGCAAGTCAGTTGAGGGATTTAATACCGTGCCGGCATTTTGTCATGGTAGCTCAGTGATCCGTGGTTCAAATCTCGGCTACAGCATTGAATTTTTCAGTCTGACTCATCTTTCTAATTGAAACAAGTTACATATTTTAATAATTTCTGTGGCTTCCATGTAGTTAGCCTCATTGCCGTTTTTCATATTTTACCAGCTTTATAATATTTCGGTATAGTTATATTTTATTTGTTTCATTTATAAATACCAGATTATATAGTTTGCCCAAATGAGACAGGCCAGCGTTCATTTCTATAATATGGTTTGGAAGAATTGATGCAGTAGCTACATACAGTCAAAAGAATTAAAACTCCAGTTTTATTAATGGACCCTCTTTGAATACTATGCTTCTCGGCGTCCTATTCTAGATTGGGCGTGAAACACTGCTTACTAATACTTTTGTTCAGTGACCTGCTTTAAGCTTGAGGTTCTTTCATATGCCGTAAATCTACGACACGGCACTACCAGCTTGCCTTTCCCTCCGAAGGAAAGCATACTAAGGCGTATTAGTTACAAGCGAGTGATCCACTACATAATGTATACTGTAGGAGAAAAATGTACTGGTTTGGTTACGGAACCGTATATTAATGTCTCACTTACCTCTTTTTTCTTTTAAATGAATTGGTATTCCTGGAAACACATTGCAGTCATTGGGCGAGAGTTTGACACTAGGGCTCTTGGAGGACGTCTCATCGGAAGCACTACAGCCTATCTTGACACAATATTTACCACGTGCGGATGAACGTTGTCGTGAAACACTAATCCCCAAAGGTATATCCTGCTTACTATGGTAGATGCCAGTCCCAATGACAGCTTCTACATAAGAAAGAAAGAGAAAAAAGGGGAACGTTGAATAAATGCACCTTGGCTGTTTTTGGATAAATCCATCAAAATAGTAAGTACCCTTGCTTCTGCGCACGCGCCATTAGCTTATTATCACTTTCCAGTGAGATCAAACGACTTGGTACGAATACATCTACTGACATTACATTATGTTAATCCTATAAAAGCATGTCCTCAAATAATTAAAATGTGTAATTTTAAGAAGGAGCAGAAATCAGTGACAGGTACAAAAATTATATTTCTATTGGAATGATTTAACCTTAATAAGTTCAATATCCCAAAGTGTATTAAAGACAGACAAAACCACATGCTACAAGGACAGAATAACATTCCTTCACACAGAATTTTTTCAAGAGAATTCCTATCCAAACATTTAGTTCTGAGCAAATAAAACTAACATACAGAATTGTAGTTATCGTCCAATAACTTTACACACTTATATACTATGAACCAGCCAGCTTCATGTGGAAATATTATTTCTACCTCACATTCAAAATGTTGAGTGTTCGAGTTCGTCTGCGATGAATTACCTAGATAGGAATGAAAATATGAATAACGAGTAACCCTAAGTACTATGAACCCCGGATTCTTTATGCATAATTTGTTCCGATTTTATCCTATAAAATATAACCTAACTGCTTGAAGAACTCTAAAAGGTAAATGCATTATATAATTAGAACTGATGCTGTTTACGAATTTCATTAGATTGGGCGGTATCACACTTTAGGTCTAAACCCAAGAAGCGAAGATTTTTGATCATGTGAAGAAAGGATACCACCACACACTGCTAATTTGGTGACGAAGAAACAAATTTAGCGATGAATAAACTGGTACAGGTTTTGACCAATGAATATTTTTTTAATTACAACTAAGCATGAGCTTATCTAGTGATATCTTTCTCAAATAGGTCTGTCTGTTACAAGTGAAGACCCCCAAATTTTTACGCACTAGTGCTTGTGATGACATATTAACTCAAGTCAAATGAATTGGTTCTTTTCAGTCGTTCGACTTCACACTTATTTAACACTTTCAACATTTCTGTGATTTAATGATATAAAACTCTTTTCAGATATTTCTTTGCAGTCTTTTTTGTTTCCTCTTGGACTACATCGATATTTAAAGCTAGCCTGCATTCCTTTAAAGCTGTTGTGCACTGATCCTTTGTAGAATATTAGTATCTTTAAATTTAGTTTTCTCAAAACAACATTTTTTAATACTTATCTATGTACCTTTTTCCCAGAAAGTATAAGTCATAGATAACTTAAATTTTCAGTACGTGTATACAACACATAGATGAACTATCTGAGCCACAATCATAATTTAATAATATATATTAAAGCAATAACATTGAAAATGTTCCACATTTTTACATTTTTGATCTTGCAAATAATTGTTTTTTCAATTTCTAGTGAAATGGTATATAACTAGATAATTGAGGTTCAGAAGATAGCTAATTATATTAAAAACAAGCATGCAAATGTGTGATTCTATATTGCAAGTAATATCAGAGCAAAGGGTACGTACATTCACATGTTTCAAGAGCATATTTTACTATTTTTCTGCTGACTGAAGTACTCTTTACAGACTCAACCGCATAAGTTAATAGTTCAATCAAGCATTTAGAATAATTTTCGTGATTTGTAGAATAATTTATTAAAAAATAAAAAAAAGCATTGAGAACTTTAAGAGCAGTGGTAATGTAACTCACATAAGGTGTAATTTCCATATGTTCAGAGTACCTCGCCCCCTTAAGACTTTATTTTGGAATATTTGAATGCGTTTGATATGGGTCAATTTGGTACAGTCCCAGAGCTGTATCCTATAAGTCTAAACTGGACCATGGGATTGTCTAAGATCAAGTATACCCGTGCATCTTAGGCAGGGTCTCTTGAAAGAATAATGAATTTATAGTCAAATGTGAACAAGTTTGTCACTTCCTGACCTGCCCCAAGCAAAAATCAAGTTAAACATTCAAATGGCACCGATGCAGCTCTCCCTAAGGGTGGTCACCCAAAACCAGCTCTGGACCTGATCAAGGAAATTAACAGTTTCTTAGAGCAGTTTATCGATTTTATACATCTTGTAGGCGGATTACAAATTATTCCCAATGCCGGGACATTTAGACAAGCTAATAACAGAGTATGAAGAAAGAAATCTACAAAAACTCTTCCTGTTGTGGTGTTATTCACGACTTTTCGGCAGGACGCACCTGCTGACCAGTTCTCAGGAATGCCTACGGAAAGTCCATTTGATAAATTGTCCCTCTCGAGTGCTTCGGGGATATCACACCGACGGACAGAACCTCCTCCCACAGACAGTCTCTATGTCGACAGCATTTGGCCGATGTGGGGCGTGACGATAGCCTTCAGTGATTTACTGAGTAGGTACCTTAATAACCTGCACAGCGAGGTCAGACAAAACCTCTCGTCTTTTATTTCTTGTTCACGTAACTCAATATAGTCCTCGCCATTGCGTGGGTGCAGATTCGAGTCCCGTATAGCCCATTACATGACTAACGTTTTCCTTCAGCCTAGGGGCTGCCAGTCTCTTTGTTAAGGTTTAGCAACGTTTACTGGATTGTTTTATTTTTTCTGTTCCCGTATGTTCGAGGATTGGCTGATAAGTATCGGGCCTCTCAATGAAAACAGCATTTAAAAAAATTGCCTTATTTCTCAACATAATCTCCAGAAACACTAATAAATTTGTCATATCGGTGTTTTAATTTAATTAAATCGTCTCTTTAGTGCGATTTATCAACGCCCTCAAAATAGCTGTTTGCCACATCAATGACCTCCTCGTTGCTGTGAAATCTTCGTTCTTCAAGAATTGTTTTGAGGTTTGGGAACAGGTGGCAGTCACTGGGTGCTAGATCTGGCGAATAGGGTGGATGTTCAAGCAATTGCAACTTTAATTCACACATTTTCCCATTGCAAGGACTGAACGATGGGCGGGAGCATTGTCATGATGAAACACGATTTTCTTTTTCTTGCCAAATGAGGTCTTTTTCTTTTCACCTCATCACTCAAACGTTGCGTAAGCATGGATAGTAGTCACCAGTGCTACTTTTACCCTTTTCCTAGTAATCAATAAAATCAATTCCCTATCCATCCCAGAAAAACTCGACATAATCTTGTTACTTGACAAAATTAACTTTGCCTTTTTGGAGTTGGTTCACCTGGCGCAATCCACCGTTTTGACTGTGAGTTACTTTCTGGAGTGTAGTGATGTATCCAAAGTTCATCCATGGTAATAATCCATCTCAAAATTTTATTGAGATTTTTATGGTAGAGCTCCACATCCTTAACAGAAACAGTTTTTCTTTGCAACTTTTGATCAGGTGCACAGACCGTGTGAAATTCCAAAACATTACTTACTTAAAATATTACCTGCACATTCTTTTGATATATTTACAGCCTCTGCTGTCTCAAACAACTTTAATCTGTGTTCTTCCAGTACTAAACGATTAATTATTTCAATGATCTCTGGAGTTGTCACTTCTACAGAGCGTCCAGAGTGAGGATCATCACTAGTGCTCTGCAAACCACCTTTTAATCATTGAATACGAAGGGACAGAGTCTTCAACGAACTGTCCATTTCCTGCTTGATTTCTTTAGGCGTTAAGCCTTTCAAATGGAAGTATTTAATCAATGCGCTCGTTTTTCCATATCATCCATTTTCGTAAAAACTCTTAAAATTGTCTTGTTTAAAATGCTACCATTCGAAAACTAAATAAGCCATTGACCTGTACTATGAATACAAGCTAGTCTAGAGTTAAACTATACGATGCTACCGTGTAACTGGCCTAGTGGCGCCATATTTGTGTGAGGCCCGGTACTTATCAGCCGGCCCTAGTTCAATGTATATAGTAGACAGAGAAGGTATTGTATTCACCAAAAGATTCGATGTCGAGATTTCACCGAAAATATATGTTTTGGGGTCCCCTGAGTCCACAAAAAACAGTTTTAGAAAAAGGTTCGTGTCTGTGGACATCATATCCTAAAACCGAAAATACCGTTAAATACCAAACTTGGTATTTAGATTTAGTATCTTCCAAGGATGCGACACAAAAATTTTCAAGAATATCCTTCCACCACAAACTACCATTTACATGGAAACATTTACGAACATTTTATTTTCTCTAAAATTGCTCTGAACGATTTTGATTGAAATGCCTTATTAAAGATATCTACATCCCAATAAAATGCATATCTGGAGATTTCTGGGAATAGCCCCTGAAGACATCTTTATTCTGGATGAATTTTACCGAATTTTGCTAAACTGTAAGGGATAGAAAAAACTTACTGCACAAAAATGTAGATCTCGTCAAATCACACACTTTATGTCCTTTACAGTTTTGGTGGAAGTAACCGTTTCCAAGAAATTCCTCGTTTTTGCTTTCAGTTGTAAAGTACTTGTACTTTTCTCAGGCAGGAAGTGTCCATACTTCTTTTATTCTACTCCTGGCCAAGCAAAGAAGCGATTTGCAATGACAATAGCATAACAACAGCTTTTTAAACATTTGACTATCGGTTTAGCCTAGTGTATTCCCTTAGTTCTCTTCTACTTTAGTTATAAGGAACGAAGTAATAAGAACATTCTGCTAATGATATCTCGATTACCATGGTGAAGAAAGGAGAATATTCTTATGTAAGAAGTTTGTAGAAAAGCCAGAGGAAGTCATGGGAGTATAAAACATAAGATTTTTTGTTCTCTAATTAAAGTGCTGCAGAATTTAGTAGAGCAGTGAACTGTCAGCAAATCACTTTGACTGAACTGGTGGGAAATGTTCAAGAAGATTTACTTACCTTCAAAAAACTAAAAAAAATCTGATGTGTTCCACTCACACGACTTTCTCTAGACTCTGTAACAAATTATTGTTAGTAAGCTTCTTCTAACTACTTCATGCTAATCGAAATAATATTACTTAGTACCTAATAAGTAGGAAGGAATACATTAGGATAAACAGACAGTCAAATGTTTTAAACTCTGGTTGGTATGGTATTGAAATCAGTTTCTTTGCGTGGCCAGGAGTGACAAATTCCCGAATAAGAAAATGATAATATTTTAAAACTGAAATCAATAACAAGGAATATCTCTAAAACACCAACTCAAAAAAAAAAAAAGGATATAACAAACTATGTGATTTAAGGGATCTACATTTTTAAGTGTAGAAAGGTTTTGTCTATCTCTAACGGCTTACCAGTTATGTAAAATTTAGAAAAATTCATCCAGAATAAAGAGGTCTTCAGAGGCTATTCCCAGAAAATTCAAGATATACATTTTATTTTTCATGTAAATATATTAAACATAAAAAGATTTTTATCAAAATCGTTACAGCCATTTTTGAGAAAATAAAAACTTTCGAAATTTTTCCCACGTAAAAGGCATTTGGGGTGGGGGTATTTGGTTGAAAATTTTCGTGTCGCATCCTTGAAGGTACTAAACTTAAATATCAAGTTTGGTATTTAATGGAATTTTCGTTTTTGAGCTATGCTGTCCACAGTCACACGGACCTTCTTCTAAAAATCTTTTTGGGATTCAGGGGATCCCAAAACATACTTTTCCGCTGAAATCACGGTATTGAATTTTTGGATTCAATACAAAACCTATGCGCTATGTAAATAGTACGTGTAGAGAAAGTAAAATGATCATTTGATGATTCTATATATACATTGTTAATTCAATTAATAAAATTATTAGCTGAAATATATTTAAATACAATATGTTTATGTTTAGGCTTTTAGGAAATATTTTAAATCCGGATGCATACGTAATACAGTGCTTCCTCTTGTTACAAGCAGAACCGCCCAAAATGGTGGAATCAGAATCGTGTAAAGGGGCCTGCACGATTAAATACCAGAAAATGGAGGTGTGCACAGTTTACCATGTCACAATATATAATCAATACCCATTTATCCCACAAATCAATTCAGGTTTTATGATTACTGGTTAGACCATCATGGCCTTTACTAGAGATGGAGGCCCCGCCAGAATATTTGTTTGAGAGGGTCCAAAATTTATGTGGCGGCACTGATACGAAAAATAACTTCGCAGACCACAATCTTTCGATTCGTACAGGTGCCCTATCTCGCTGTTTTCTATAAACGTTCTATAATTGAGCCCCATAAAGCTTTCCAAAAAACAGTGTATGCAGATGTAAAATAATATCTAGATGACTGCCTTTGAGGTCAAGAAGTCGGAGCTTCTCAACCCTGAGGTCTCGGCTTCGATAAAAAGACAAAAATAAAAAGAAGGAAGTTAAAATATTTTATCACGAGGCTAAAATACTATTTAAAAGGAAATCTTCTAAACTGATTAAAATAACACATGTAAAGCTTCAATATAAGTATTTAGAGAACAATTTATTTAATTACATTAAATGGACTCTGTAAAACTAAAGGCAACCATTGATACAAAAAAAAAAAAAATCTGATGTGTTCCATTCACATGATTTTCTATACAGGTCTGAAATAAATTATTGTTAATAAGATTATTCTTCTACTTCATGCTAAAACATTAGCAGAAACGGTCTTTACGGACGCATTACCGAGAAAACGTATACCGAAAATCTATAATTGAGCAACATTTTAATGCAGAACGACTGGTCCCTAAAATTTTAGCGTATGTGTGCGAAAAATGTTGAATATATAGTTTGTAGGGGACTAAGTAGAGCAAATCATGTGAATACAATACTTCTAATGTTTTTAGCTTAATGCTAATTATGTGTTGGAAAAACGGACGTAGCAGCAAGTGTCCAATATAAAGCAGACCAACATCCGCACAGGATATAAGACAAACACGACGGAGAGTGAGCTGTAGGTCCCTGGAAAGAATGTACATCCTGTTCTCACACAAACTGAATGTCAAGGTTCGAACCTTGAGAGACATGCTCTCTTTCCACCTTTTTCTTCAGACTTGTCTTTTTATGGCCCCTACAGCATCGATAATCGTTTGTTTACCAGCAGCTCTCAGGAGTAGCCTTGAGCTTGGTCAACGGATGACACCGCTTTGAGATACATTGAAAACTCACATTTCGGGATGCTTCCTCTGAACTGTAACAGAATAATGTTATATTTCTGGTTTCATTTACAATCAACGGTCGAATTTTTCTGATAAACATTAACTTATACCAGATCTATTATCTGTCCATCCTTATTTCACTGGCGATGTATTCTTCCGCGAACGCACGTGCTCATGCTACGTGGTGCTAAGCTGATTGCTCTGCCGTACAATTGTAAAATCGCATACCTATTTTAGCAGGAAAAGAAATAGCTAACCACTTTCACTATTCACAGGTAATGATTAACTATATTAAATGTATAATAAAGAAAATACAATAAAACTGGTAGGTGAGTCGTTATAAATTCATTACAAAACGGATAACTCTCCCGTAAAATTATAAAATGCAAGACATGTTGGTTTGAAAGTTTGCTGAAGTATTGCTTACGTACATTACTCCAGCAGCTATTTGCGAATTTTAGTTTTCACATATGCACAACCATACATTGCACATTTCTTTAATATAACGCCATAATGCAGTGACTCACCAGAAGAGCTAATCTGAAGATGAAACTGTTCCCACTCCTTCAAGAAACAAATCATTTGCTGCAGTTGCAAACGAACTATCTGAATCATCAGAGAGACTAATAATTAGTGAGCCAATGACAGACAATATCTACCATTCCCTCCAAATATCACCCTGTTTGCTCTTCCCGAACAATGTGTGACACACATTCACCGTATTTTCGGCTGTCACTTGTAAAGCTGCTGGCACAAGATGTCGCACAGTTCGGAAACACCGGTAAATTCTACCGTTAAACTAAGAACATTGTTTAAAAAAATCTCTACATCTCTGCAAAAAATTATTGTTAGAAAGCTTATGCTGCTTTTTACTTCATGCTAATCGAGAAAAAAATAGCAGAAATAGTCTTATTACTTGCTTCCTATAAGTAGAAGCGAAATAAGGAAGTACCATAGGTTCGTTTGTTTGTATGGACAGGAGTTGAAAAAATTCTGTGTGAGAGAAGTATACGCTTTTTAAAGCTGAAACAAAAAACAAGGAATATCTAAAAACGATCAACTCCACGAAAAAATTGTATATAACATAAATTGTGTATTTTAATATGCTCTACGTTTTTTGTGTGGTAAGTTTTTGTCCATCTCTTACGGTTTAGCAGTTATGCAAAATTCCGTAAAATTCATCCAGAATAGTCTTTAGAGGCTATTCCCAGAAAATTCAAGATATACATTTTATGTTTCAGGTAAATATATTTAATATACGATATTTTAAAAAAAATCGTCAGAGTCATTTTTGAGAAAATCAAAATTTTCGAAAAAATTTCCTTGTAAAGGGTAGTTGGGGGTGGGGGATTTTATTGAAAATCTTCGTGTCGAATCCTTGGAAGATACGAAACTTAAATACCAAGTTTGGTATTTAACGGTCTTTTCGTCTTTAAGCTATGCTGTCCACAGACACACACACGCACACATGGACCTTTTTCTAAAAATGGTTCTTTTTTTTGGATTCAGGGGGACCCAAAACATGTATTTCCGGTGAAATCTCGGTATATAATTTTTGGTACATTACAATACTTTCTCTATACACTGTGTACATAGTACGTGTAGAGAAAGTAAAAAGTAAAAGTATACATTAGGGATAATTTTTTCTTGTCTTATGTTTCATCGTACTGGTATTACATGTTTCCGCCATTACTAACTGATTAGAAACAACCGTTAGAAACGAACTGCATAATGGCTATGCATTGTTATATAAGGAAGTAATGATTAAATGATCAGTAAAATGTGTTCCTTAATCATTCATACTATATTATTTAGATATCATTGCATAGTGTAATATGGCATTTCTTTACTAGTTCGGAAATTTACGAGGAACTATTTTGTGATAGAGAAAAGCAGTAAAACGTTCAGCAACCAATCACAAACATGTCAAGCTGTTGCTTTTGTTTACATTACCGGCGAAATAAGGTTGAACAGAGGATAGAAAGCTCATACCGACTTCCTTATGCAGAATAAGAGCGGCCAGGTTTTGCAATACCATGCGGCGCTACTTGCACGAGCAAAGGTCAACGTATAGTGCAACCCATTACTGCATAACACAGGGCCAGGTCGGTAGGAAGGAAAGCGTTCGAATAGCATCTTTGTTCTGCTCAAACGTGAGTAAAATTTCTGCCACGCAGAAATTCAATTTTTATGTATGCTCACTGTTCAACTTTAGTGCCATTCGCTTTGGATACTAACGTTTGCATGTGTCTACTAGCACCTAGCACTGCACTCGGACGTCATCTGGTGGTGATATTCCATACTATGTACAACATGTTTTCAAATGGATATATTGTAATAATATATATTGGAATATACAAAACAGTTGCCATGATTTCTGAAATGGCTCTCGTATATATGTGTTTGTGTATTTAGGACATTTTAGAAAAGAATGGTTAAATAATTTACAATTACAACAATGATTGCTGGAGGTGCCCTGGGAACTTAGTAGAGTACAAGTATTGTCAATACAACGTGAACGTGTGTTTGTCAGTTTTACTTCTTTATGGAAAAAGTAGGAAACATTTAAAAACAGCTAAATCCTTTTCAATTTCACTGTCAAAATTGCCTATCAAACACACGCATGAACTTGCAGCTGCAGAAGCTGCACTTACATTGTTTGCAGTTAATCACTGTGCAATTAGATCCCTTGATCACCTTACAGATCTAACCAAGGATTTGTTCAACCTTGAGTTTTAATTTAATTTATATTTTTAAAAGAAAATTCGGAAATTTCTAATTTTGACGGATTTTTACTTTCTCTATACCAAACTTGGTATTTAAGTTTAGTATCTTCCAGGGATGCGACACGAAGATTTTGAGAAAAATCCCCCAACCCCAACTACCCTTTACATGGAACTTTTTTCGAAAATTTTGATTTTCTAAAAAATGGCTCTAACGTTTTTGATTAAAATATCGTATATTAAAGATATTTACCTGAGAAATAAAATGTATATCTTCAATTTTCTGGGAATAGCCTCTGAAGACTACTTTAATCTGGGTCAATTTTGTATAACTGCTAAACCGTAAGAGATAGACAAAAACTTACCACACGACAAATGTAGAGCACCTTAAAACACACAATTTATGCTATTACATTTTTTTCGTGGAGTTGATTGTTTTTGAGATATTCCTTGTTTTTGGTTTCAGCTATAAAAACTTAAAACTTTTCTCATACAGGACTTTGTGAACTCGTGTCAATACAAAGGAACTTCAGTCGCAGAACAACCAGCTTTCGTCTATCACTTTAACCTATGGTACCCCGTTATTTCGCTTCTACTAACAAGGAAGCAAGCAATATTTCTGCTAATTTTTCCTCCATTAGATGAAGTAAATAGAATAATTTGTTGCAGTGATACAGAGAATGTCATGTGAATGGAACACATCAGATTTTTTAGTGTTGGTCTGGCGGAACAAAGAAGTATGTGTTGGCAACACTGCTGTTCATAACTAACGTGTATCGTAGTATCCCAAAGCCAGTCTGTTTCTTTGTTTAATCGGATTTATATTCAGCAGATAATTATTTGAAGTAAATTCAGTTATTGGTAAAATCTCTTGCTTTCCTAATAAAACAATTGGAAGGGCAGAGGCAGAGTGAAAAACTCAATACCATAGTTGGGATTTGAACTATGGATCTATTGAGTTGCTCTAACCACCGAGCTGCATGTCGACACAGCATTAAATTCCCAAATTGACTCGCATTTTTTCTGGCAAACCACAAGGAATGGTTTGAAATAACATATCCCAAATGGCGACTTACAAGATTGACCTAATAGGTCGTTACACTATATAAAGCTCGGGTCTTAAAGCACTTACACCATTGAAAGTCGCCATTGAGGTATAACATCTCAAAATAATTCAAAACTATATTTGTTTTCACTTCTCTTCCTCGTATACGTATAAACAGGGAATTCCATGGCGAAATTTCCAGTAAATGTATATTTGGAATTTGTAGAATGTGTGCGTGTGCACCTGTGTGTACGGATCTATGAACAGAATACCCCAATAACTAAAAATCTGACAAACACCAAATTTGGTATTTAAGTTCAATGTCTTTCAATACCTCACGTAGATTTTCAACAAAATACCACACGTACCTTTACATGGAACATGTTTCGATTTTTCTTCATTTTCACAAATATGGCTATAAATAATTTTGATTAAAATCCGTTTATTAAAGATATTTAAATGCATAATAAAGTGTTTATCTTGAATTTTCTGGGAATAACCTATAAAGCCCTCTTCATTCCGAATGACATTTGCAAAGATGGTAAACGGTGATATACACAAAAACTTACTATATAAAAATACAGATATCGTTAAAACACACAATTTACGTAATATCTATTTTGCACAATTAACCATTTCCGAGAATTCCTTATTATTCCTTTGAATTTAAAATACATTAACTTTTCTATGAGATATGTAGATAATTCCTTTTAATTTTGTTTTACTTCTGACCATGCAAAGAGAACCGAATTTCAATCTAATAGCGACCAGTTCAATATCGGTTTAGCATAGTGTATCCCCTATTTCCTTATAAGGAATTAAGTAATAATCAAGGCCATCCCTGCTAATATTGATCTTAATTAGTATGAAGTTGATAGAAGAATGACTTTTTGTAAGAATTTGTCACAGAGTAGATAAAGAAAATTATGTGAATGAAACACATCAGATTTTTTGATAACATGCTTCTAATTTATGTTAAGTAAACTATATTTCAGGGCATCACGTATTCGTTAATGAATGTTATTAATGTATCTTGTTTATACTAAATGTTGTCTAGCTTAGATTCATATTGTTGATGTGGGAAATTCTGTTTACATTGCGACACAATTTAACGAATTTTACAACATTCGTTGGATTATGAAGTATGAGTAAACTAGCGGCGAGGGACACCTCGGCAACTGCGATCAATTATTCATCTATTGCGGCCTATCACACCCCCTCCCGGGGAAGGAACAAGAGGAGGAGAAACCACAGACCAACACATAGGAAATGACAGACGTAAGCACAGAGACGACTGGAAGTCTCTAACATGTTACTAGATTGCAGCCCTGACGCATCATGGGAGGCCGTCGGAAGGACGCCTTTATATCCGCACCTAGCCTCAACCAGCGCAAACAAGGCGGAAGAGAGTTTTAATCGGAGCAAGCGACTGTGCCATCTGCCATCAAAGCCCCAAGCCACACAGCCGCTGACCTGAAAGATGAAGGGAAAGGAACTGTGATAGCATTCGTCTAAGCGCCCCTGGAAAATCATGGAAAAAGCCAGGCCCAGAGTACGCGGTCGACGGAAAGCGAACCCGCAGCTCCCGAAGTCTGAGCCTCCTGGCTTGCCTTCGTTGGGTTACATACCCGAATCTGATAATCAGGTTTCCGCACGATTTTACTCCATCCGTCTTAAGAAAGTAAAAGCTCCAGTGCTACTGTTTCTTTGTTCTGCAGTGCAAGTGTTCGACACCAATAATTACATTTTCTAATGCAAGCTGGCACATTAATTATCAGAACCGGTAGTGCAGATATGGAGCGTATAGCTTGATGTATTTATTGCAAAACAATGTGCCATATGCATGACGGGTGGAAGTGACGAAACCGAGATCTGGAGATTTCGTCACTAACTCGGGCGGTATCTGATTTGACATGCGTTCACGGGCTTTAAACTGGAGTGTGATTCTTTAAGTGGGGTCATAACTTGCTAACCACACTACCATGTTCTTGCGGCATATGTTCCTAGTCTGTGTAAAGGAGGATATATGTGAGCTGATTCATAGGGAGTAGTTCAAAGCTGTGTAATTTGTTAGGCTCGTAACAATTGTTTGCAGTCGATACTTTCAATATGTTCCAAGATTTATCATTCTTAGTCTGCATAGAAGAACAGCTGTTACAAAACATAAAAAAAATCTGTGTGCACCATTCACATGACTTTCTCTACATCTCTGTAAAACTATTGCTAATAAGCTTATTCTTCTATCTATTTAATTTAGCAAAAACGATCTTACTACTTAGCTCCTTTAATAAGGGGAATACGAGAATACACCAGGCTAAACAGACAGTCAATATTTAAACTTTGATTGCTAAGGGATCGAAATCCGTTTCTATGCATAGTCAGGGGTTGACAAGTTTCCGTATGAGAAAATTTTTAAGTATTTTTAATCTGAAACCAATAACTAGGAATATCTCAGAAACGGTCAACTCCACTAAAAAGATGCATATAACATAAATTGTGTGTTTTAACGAGATCTATATTTTTTGTGTAGTGAGTTTCTGTCTATCTCTTACAGTTTATCAGTTATACAAATTTCATCCAAAATGAAGAGGTCTTCAGAGGCTATTTACAGAAAATTCAATATTTGCATTTTATCTGTTATGTTCAGACAGTATTTTAATCAAAATCGTTAGAGCTATTTTTGAGAAAATCAATATTTTCGAAAAATGTTCCATTTAAAGGGTAGTTTGGGGTGGGGGATTTTCTTGAAAATCTTCGTGTTGCATCCTTGGAAGACACAAAGTTTGGTAGCCATCGGTCTTTTCGTTTTTGAATTATCGTGTTCAAGTACACACAGACACAAACACACACACACGTGGATATTTTTCTGAAAATTCTTTTTTTTTTTTTGGATACAGAGGACCCTAAAACATATATTTCCGGTGAAGCCTCGGTATCGAAATTTTTGGTGGAGTGCAACACCTACTCTATACACTATGTGTATAGTGCATGCAGAGAAAGTAAAAATGCTTTTTTTAGGATTCATGGGGGACCCAAAATATTTATTTCCAGTGAAATCTCGGTATTGAATTTTTGGGTGGAATACAATACTTCCTCTATACACTATGTATATAGTACGTGTAGAGAAAGTAATAAGACCACAGTTATATTTTATATTGTCAGCATTATCTTGTTCCATTCAGTTGACAACTTAAGCATACTTTTTTTTATACTTTTGTGTTTCAATAAGCCCACCTGGAGTTGATGTTAATCGTATTTTTTTTTTTCTCTGCTGCTTACAAAGAATATTTCGAAAGCGGTAAATGTTAAAAGCAGCTTCCATTCTAATATTTATTGTTTTCAACGCTGCCCATATGGTGTCTAAAACCTTTTGGGTGCACCTTGTCCCACCAAGCGATTACTGGACGCATTTTAGGTACCAGCTGGAGTCTCCGCGGGTGGTGTCATTTACATTCAATGGTAGGATGACAGAAATCAAAGGAACGAAAGAACCTACAGCTTTTAGATTGGACTCCGAAACGCATTGGGAATTGGAAATATTTCACATGATATAGCTAGAGGAGAAAATCCTTACTCCATAAACATGAATAAAAATTTTCGAAAAATGTTCAATGTAGACTGGCGTGGGAGGGAATCAAACCCGACCAGTGGGGAACTGCCGATAGCGACCTTCACTTTATCCCTGGCAATGAGTGCATCACCACTAAAGTGAAGTTCTTTCTCTTTTTTTTCTCTCTCTCTCTCTCTAAAAATACAGTTCTGGAGGCTTGTCAGGACTCCGGCGCTGTATTCCTTTTTCCTCTTTTTTTTCCAGTTTCCTACTATTCCTTAGTTGATCTATTAATTTAACATTTTCTTTTTACATGGATATACACAGACATATACACATTTATAAACACATAAACACCCATGCCCAAGGCGGGACTCGAACCCACGATCCCCTGCGCCACGAAGCACCAAAGCGAGGCGCTTTAGCGAATGCGGCCTTGGGGACCGGCAGGAACCACATTTTAAAACATTGACTGTCAGTTTAGCCTAGTGTATTCCTTTATTTGCCTCCTACTTATAAAGGAACTAAGTAATAAGGCCGTTTCTCTTCAGTCCTCCACTGCCGGATTTTAACTAGAAATAACCCCGTTGAATTCTGCAGCTCTTTTAACGTACGAAGAGATAACTGCATAGTCAAATACGGAGTAGTTGGATTACCTGGGATTTTTTTAACCCAAATTAGTAGATATATTACTACGCGCCATCCTATATAAGTTGCCACTATTGCCCCGTTTTGCTTCGGGCTCATCTGACATCCAAGGTCGTCTGAAGTTCTCATTTACATTGCTCACCTTGTGTTGATGATACCAGAAAATTACTAGTGCACGACTTGCAACTCCTCTATTACTGCTCGCATTCCTTTCTGCCACGGTTTGTGTAGGAGTGTTGACTTAGGCAACAGGTAGATAAGTTCAATCATGAAGACTAGGGAAATAAAAGATTACTCGGAAATAAAAAAAACAAAAAAAAAAAACGATGTGTTCCATTCACATGACTTTCTCTACATCTAAGTACCAATTATTGTTAAAAACCTTATTGATTTCATTACACGTACTATATAAGTAGTGTATAGAGAAAAATTCGATAATGAGACCACCGGAAATTCACGTTTTAGAGTCTCCTATAACCAAAGAAATCTGATATGCTCCATTTACATGGCTTTCTCTACATCTCTGTAACAAATTATCGTAATAAGCTTATTCTTCTATTTAATGCTAGAAACGGTAGAAACGGCCTTATTACTTCGTTCCTTTATAAGTAGGAGAGAAATAAGGTTAACCGACAGTCAAATGTTTTAAAATGTGATTGCTATGGGATTCAAGTTTGTTTGCGAGGCCAAGGGTTGACAAGTTCCCAAATTAGAAAAGTTTTAAACTGAAATCAATAACAAGGAATATCTCGAAAACGGCCAACTCCACGAAAAAAATGTATACGACATAAATTGTGTACTTTGTCCTAACCTACATTTTTTATATAGTAAGTTTTGTCTATCTCTTACAGTCTACCAGTTATGCAAAATTCAAAACAAATCATCCAGAATAAAGAGATCTTTAGAGGCTATTGCCAGAAAATTCAAGATATGCATTATATTTGTCATGTAAATATCATAAATATAAGAGATTTTGATGAAAATCGTTGTCTTTTTGCGAAAATCAAAATTTTCGAAATGTTTTCCTTTTAAAGGGTAGTTTGAGGTGGAGGAATTTATTTGAAAATCTTCGTGTCGTATCCTTGGAACTTAAATACCAAGTTGGTATTTAGGCGTATTTTCGATTTTTAGCTATACTGTTCACAGACACACACGGACATTTTTCTAGAAATGCTTTTTTTTTGGATTCAGGGGACCCAAAATATACATTTCTCGAAAAATGTATCGTGAAATCTCGATATTAACTTTTTGGTTGCAATACAATACCTTCTCTATACATAGTACGTGTAGAGAAAGAAAAATATTTTTAGTAAAAGGTCCGTGTGTGACGTGTGTCCTTGAACACGATAATTCAAAAACGAGAAGTCGATAAAATACCAAGCTTGGTATTTAAAGTTCGTATCTTCCAGGGATGCGACACGAGGATTTTGAGAAAAATCCCCCGACCCAAGCTACCCTCTACAAGGACAAAATTTCGAACATTTTTATTTTCTCAAAAATGACTAACGATTTTGATTAAAATACCGCACATTAAAGATATTTATATGGTATATAAAATGTAGGTATATCTTGAATTTTCTGGGAATAGCCTTTAAAGACCTCTTTATTTTGAATGAATTTTACTGAATTTTGCGTAACTGGTAAACCATAAGAGATAGGCAAACCTTTCTACATAAATAATATATATCACGTTTAAACACACAATTTATGTAATATACGTTTTTTGCGTGGAATTCTCCATCTTTGATATATTTCTTGTTATTTATTACAGACTTAAAATACTTAATCTCATCTCACGGAAAATTGTAAGCTCCTGGCCCGCATAGAAACGGATTTCAACCACATGGAATCCAGGTTTTAAAAGATTTGGCTATCATTTTAGCCTAATGTACTCCCTTATTTTCCTTCTTCTTGTAAAGAACAAAGTAATAAGACCGTTTCTGCCAATGTTTATCTCGATTAGAATGACGTAAATAGAATAATTAACAATAATTTGTTAGGACTGCCTCCGTGGTCGAGTGGTCAGCGACCTGACTTCTCAGCTGCTTCCCGGCCGGGAAGGGCGATGTTTCTTTTATCAGAATTATTCCCTATCACCCAAATAGTCCGGGAGTATTGTGTGTGTGTGTGTGTGTGAGCAAAATAAAACCGATTTAAACCCAACGTATAGAACCTACAGACTAGTTGTTTCTAATGCAAAGCCCCCGATATGACCATAAATGTTAAAGGGGACTATGTAAATGAAAATAATAGTAAATAATTTGTTTTAGAGATGTAGTGAAAGTCACGAGAATGGAACTCATAAATATTTACTTTCTCTATACGCACTATGTACATAGTGTATAGAGAAGGTAATGCACTCCACCCAAAAATTCGATACCGAGATTTCACCGGAAATATATGTTTTAGGGTCCCCAATATCAAAAAAAGTATTTTCACAAAAAGGTCCGTGTGTGTGTGTGTGTGTGTGTGTGTGTGTGTGTGTGTCCGTGTGTCTGTGAACACTATAACTCAAAAACGAAAATTCAGTAAAATACCAAACTTGGTAATTAAGTTTAGTATCTTCCAGGGATGCGACACAAAGATTTTGAGAAAAATTCCCCCATCCCCAACTACCCTTTACATGGAACTTTTTCCGAACAATTTGATTTTCTCAAAAATGGCTCTAACGATTTTGATTAAAATTTCGTATATTAAATATATTTACCTGACAAATAAAATGTATATCTTGAATTTTCTAGGAATAGCCTCTGAAGACTACTTTATTCTGGATGAATTTTGCATAACTACTAAACCGTAAGAGATGGACAAAAATGTAACACACAAAAAATGTAGAGCACGTTAAAACACACAATTTATGCTGAATAATTTTTTTTCGTGGAGTTGATCGTTTTTGAGATATTCCTTTTTCGTGTTTTCAGCTTTGAAAAACATACTTTTGAAACTCCTGCCCATACAAACAAAGGAACATCAATCACATAGCAACCAGCTTTTGGCTTTCACTTTAACCTATGATACTCCCTTATTTCGCTTCTATCTACAATAAAGCAAGAAATAAGACTATTTCTGTTAATTTTTCTCAATTAGCATGAAATAAATAAAAGATAAGCTTATTAACAATAATAATTTACAGAGATATAGAGTAAGTCATGTGAATGGAACACATCAGATTTTTTTTTATCAAGACAAAATTCGGATGTCAATTAAGCAGTCTGGCCTAACCTGTCTTCTTGCTAACACTCCAGTCTCTCTCTCTCTCTTAAATGCACACAAACACTGCACACACCAAACAAATATTAACACCTGAATATTCATTACATTTAAGCGTAAAAACAAGTTGGTAATTGCTAACAGGAAATTACGATAAAATTGCCGCTAGACCGCAATACAAGTTCTCCTTGCGAAGCTCTTACATTCCGGGTTCGACTTCCGGCTGGGGGTTAGAAATTCTCTAGCCAGGATTATTTCCTATTCTTCCCAGAAAGTATGAATGAGAGTGTCAATATGGATGAGCTAGTTGTAAAAAATTCAAAGAAAATCTGATGTGTACCATTCACATCACTTTCTCTATATCCCTGCAACAAATTATTCTTATAAAGCTTATACTTCTATTTACTTTATGCTAATCAGAAAAAATTAGCAGAAATAGTCTTATTACTTGCTTCCTTGTAAGTAGAAGCGAAATAAGGGACCACCATAGGTTAAAGTGATAGTCAAAAGCTGGTTGCTATGTCAATGAAGTTCCTTTGTTTATATGGATCGGAGTTGACAAGTTCCTGTATGAAAAAAATATGTTTTTCATAGGAAAATAAAAAATAAGGAATGTCTCAAAAACGACGAACTCCACGAAAAAAATTTATATAACATAAATTGTGTGTTTTAATGTGCTCTACATTTTTTGTGTAGTAAGTTTTTGTCCATCTCTTACGGTTTAGCAGTTATTCAAAATTCCGTAAAATTCATCCAGAATAAACTACTCTTCAGAGGCTATTCCCAGAATATTCAGGATATACATTTTATTTTTGAGGTAAATATCTTTAATATACGAAATTTTAATCAAAATCGTTAGAGCCATTTTTGAGAAAATCAAAATTTTCGAAAAAAGTTCCATGTAAAGGGTAGTTGGGGGTGGGGGGATTTTTCTCAAAAGCTTCTTGTCGCATCCCTGGAAGATACAAAACTTAAATACCAAGTTTGGTATTTTACCGACTTTTCGTTTTTGAGTTATCGTGTTCACAGACACACGGACGGACACACACACACACACACACACGCACACGGACCTTTTTCCGAAAATGTTTTTTTTTTAGATAAAGGGGACCCTAAAACATATATTTCCGGTGAAATCTCGGTATCGAATTTTTTGGTGGAGTGTAATACATTCTCTATACGCACTATGTACATAGTGCGTATAGAGAAAGTAAAAATTAAAAGAAAAGCCAGATATCCAATGACAATTGAACACGAATTGGGTTATTAAATAGTATAGCTGGTCGAATATGAATAATAGCATTTCAACGCCATTGTCGATAGATAGTATGTTTCAAAAGTAAAACGGCCATTGTAGTTAATTACGCCATATACATGGGACAATAAAAAATCTGATGTGTGCCATTCACATGACTTTCTCTACATCTCTGCAACAAATAATTGTTAAGAAGCTTATTCTTTTGTCTACTTTATGATAATCGAGATAACAATTAAAAGAAATTGTCGTAATTATTTGCTGCCTTGTAAGTAGAAGATAAATAAGGGAGTACCATAGGTTAAAGTGATAGTCAAGAGCTGGTGACTATGTGACTGAAGTTCCTTTGTATGGACAGGAGTAGACAAATTCCTGCATGAGAAAAGTATAGGATTTTTAAAGCTGAAAGCAATAACAAGAAATATCTCAAAACGATCAACACCTCAAAAAAAATGTATATAACATAAATTGTGTGTTTTAACGAGCTCTAACTTTTCTGTTAAGTTAGCTTTTGTCTATATATTACTGTTTCCCAGTTATGCAAAATTCCGTGAAGCTCATCCAGAATAAAGTAGTCTTCAGGGGCTATTCCCAGAAAACTCAAGATATACATTTTATCTTTAATATACGGTATTTTAATAAAAATCGTTATGGCCTTTTTTGAGAAAATAAAAATTTTCGTAATTTCTCCATGTAAAGTCAAAATCTTCGGGTTGCATCCCTGGAAGATATCAAACTTAATTACCAAGTTTGGTGTTTAACGGTCTTTTCGTTTTTGAGCTATGCTGTCCACAGAAGCTATTTTAAAATTTTTTTTCGGACTCAGAGGACCCCTAAACATATATTTTCGGTGAAATCTCGACATCGAGCTTTTGGGTGCAATACAATACCTTCTCTATCCCTATATACATTGTACATGCAGGCTAGAGAAAGTAAAAAGTTATCCTTGAGTGTTCAAGTTAGATCTATATATAAACAGCCTTCGTTTATGGTAAATAAAACAAAGAAACACATTACAGGTTCACACACGGAGGGAATATTCCACTTGTCAAATATTACTTATATAAGCACCAGCAGTTTTGCAGTATACTGTCTGCTCTCTTGTAAGCAACAAGGCAAATTAAATTCCCATCAGTGATTCGGCTCCGGTATGTTTACTCGATCGCATTCAATGTGCTTGACTAGCTAGTTGGGATTAGAGGAGTATAGTGTTCAATCTACTCATGCCTACATCTGCTTGATTATACAGCACCTCCGATATTCCTCTTGGCGTGATGGGAAGCAGTATTTTGTCTTCTCCTTCATACCACCTAGTGCATACCTGAAGAGCTTGCTCTAATTGCAGCCCCTACCTAACCCAATCCACTCGCCTGCTTAGCTGCCTACATTACGAGTAACAACAAAACAAAGCGGGCAGCCAGAGACCCTTCATTTCCATGTGGAAACAAATCTGATGTGTTCCATTCACATTACTTTCTCTACAGCTCTGTAACAAATTATTGTTAATAAACTTATTACTTTCTCTACACGTACTATGTACAAAGTGCATAGAGAAAGTATTGTATTGCGCCCAAAAATCCGATAACGAGATTTCACCGGAAATACATGTTTTGAGACTCCCCGAATCCAAAGAAAGCATTTTTAGAAACATTTCCGAATGTGTGCATGTGGGGGGGGGGCAGCATAGATCAAAAACCAAAAGACCGTTAAATATCAAACTTGGTATTTAAGTTTATATCTTTCAAGGATACGACACGAAGATTTTCAAGAAAATCTCCCCACTCCCAACTACCCGTTACATGAAAATAATGTCGAAAATGTTGATCTTCTCAAAAATGGCTCTAGTGATTTTCATTAAAATACCGTATATTAAAGATTTATATTGCAAATAAAATGTATATCCTGAATATTCTGGAAATATTCTCTTTATTCTGAATGAATTTTACTGAATTTTGCGTAACTGGTTGTCCGTAAGAGATAGAAAAAAGCATACTACACAAAAAATATAGATAACGTTAAAACACACAATTTATGTCATATACGTTTTCTTTCTCTTCATGAAATTTACCATTTCTAAAATATTTCATGTTATTTGTTTCAGATTCAAAACAAGTAAACTTTTCTCACGCGGAAAGTTGTAAATGTCTGCCCTGCATAGAAACGGATTTTAACCACATGGCAACCAGCTTTTAAAAGCTTTGACTATCGTTTTACCCCAGTACATTCCCCTATTTTCCTTCCACTTACAAGGAAGCAAGTAATTAAGACAACTTCTGCTAATGTATATCTCAATTATTCATAAAGTAGATAGAAGAACATGCTTTTCAATAATAATTTGTTACAGCCATGAAGAGAAGGTCATGTGATTGGGATAGATATTTTTTCTATTCACTGCATGCTAATCGAGATAAACACTAGCAGAAACGGTCTTATTACTTATCAGTAGAAGGGAAATAAGGGGATATACCAGGCTAAACCGACAGTCAAATGTTTTAAAATGTGCTTGCTATGGGATTGAAATCCGTTTCTTTGCGTGGCTGGAATTTGACAAGTCCAGTATGAGAAAGTAAGTACTTTAAAACTGAAACCAATAACAAGGAGTATCTCGAAAACGGTCAAAAAAAATATATATATATGACATAAATCGTGTGTTTTAAGGAACTCTAAATGTTTTGTACAGTAAGTTTTGTCAATCTCTTACGGTTTACTAGTAAGTAAAATTAAAAACTAAAGTATCCAGAAAAAAGATGTCTTTAGAGGCTATTCCTAGAAAATTCAAGATATACGTTTTATTTGTCATGAAAATATTTTAAATATGAGGGACTTTAATCAAAATCTTTAAACCTATTTTTGAGAAAATAAAAAATTCGTTTTTTTTTTTCATGTAAAGGGTAGTTGGAAGTGGGAGGATTTTCTTTAAAACCTTTATGTCGCATCCTTGGGAGATACTGAACTTAAATATCAAGTTCGGTATTTAACGAGTTTCTCGTTTTTGAGGTATGCTGCCCACGATACACACACAGTAATATAATAAGATATATGATAAATTGTACAACAAAAAAAGTCACGTACTAGTTGAAATAATCGGAATGTAAACTTTCAGAACACTTTCAAAGTGGAGAAGTTTCATTATTAATCAGTTTGGTTGGCATTTTTACTTTCTCTATACGCACTATGTACATAGTGTATAGAGAAGGTAATGCACTCCACCCAAAAATTCGATACCGAGATTTCACCGGAAATATATGTTTTAGGGTCCCCAATATCTAAAAAAAAAGCTTTTTCACAAAAAGGTCCGTGTGTGTGTGTGTCCGTGTGTCCGTGAACACGATAACTCAAAAACGAAAAGTCGGTAAAATACCAAACTTGGTATTTAAGTTTAGTATCTTCCAGGGATGCGACACGAAGATTTTGAGAAAAATCTCCCCACCCCAAACTACCCTTTACATGGAAAATTTTTCGAAAATTTTGATTTTCTAAAAAATAGCTCTAACGATTTTGATTAAAATATCGCATATTAAAGATATTTACCTGACAAACAAGATGTATATTTTGAATTTTCTGGGAATAGCCTCTGAAGACTACTTTATTCTGAGTGAATTTTACGGAATTTTGCATAACTGCTAAACCGTAAGAGATAGACAAAAACTTACCGCAGAAAAAATGTAGAGCACATTACAACACAATTTATGTTATATACATTTTTTTCATGGAGTTGATCGTTTTGGAGATTTTTCCTTGTTTTTGTTTTAAGGTTCGAAAAACTTAGCTTTTCTCATACAGAAATTTGTCAACTCCTGTCCATACAAACAAAGGAAATTCAGTCACATAGCAACCAGCTTTTGATTATCGCTTTAACCTATACTACTCCCTTATTTCCCTTCTACTTTCAAGGAAGTAAGTAATAAGACTATTTCTGCTAATTTTTTGTCGATTAGTATGAAGTAAATAGAAGCATGAGCTTTTTAAAACTAATTTGTTGCAGAAATGTAGAGAAAGTCATGTGAATAGAGCACATAAGATTTTTTTAAAAAAAGGCAAAGCAACTAAGATCAGAGTATAAGGAAGAGGGAGGTCACTGAGTTTGGCTTGTAAGCAATAGTGTGTGGGTGTGCAAAGTGTTATTCTGTTTTCTGTTTTTATGCTTTGCGCTTTTTGTAATTAGTGTTTCTTCTTTTCTTTCTTTTTTTTCCAGTTCAATGTCACAAATATAAATTGAAGCAAGGACTACAGTGCATTATATAAGCACGTATCTGTACCGTGCAATGTACATACGGGTTTTAGGATGTAAAACTTTTAAGACCTATAAGTACACCAGTCCACTCTATTCTGCTCTACTCCAGCAGTCAAGAGTATGAGATCAGGTTTCCCAACTGCCTCACTCTCTCTAACCTTGACTCCTGCTGGCAGATAGAATAAGCTAGGTTTAGCTTGACCTGCCCAGCGTTGAGGAAACTGCATGCTTATACATAGGTTAGCTAGCGGTTAATATTGCAGCATTTTTACTTTCTCTAGCCAGCATGTACAATGTACATAGCGGATAGAGAAGGTTGCACTTCACCCAAACAATTCAATGTCGATATTTCACCGAAAACATGTTTTGAGGTCCGAAAAAAGCATTTTTAGAAAAAAGGACCGTGTATGTGTCTAACATAGCTCAAAAACGAAAAGTCCGTTAACTACCAAACTTGGTATTTAAGTTTTGTATCTTTCAAGGATGCGATACGAAGATTTTTAAGAAAATTCCCCTACCGCAAACTACGCTTTACATGGGAAAATGTACGAAAAGTTTTGATTTTCTCAAAAATGGCTGTAACGATTTTGATTAAAATCCCGTATATTAAAGTTATTCCCACCACGAATAAAATCTATACCTTGAATTTTCTGGGAATAGCTTCTGAAGACTTGTTTATTCTGGATGAATTTTGCTTAACTGCTAAACCGCAAGAGATAGACAACAGCTTACTACACAAAAATGTAGATCTCGTCAAAACACAAAATGTATGTCCTTTACGTTTTTGTTGCGGAGGTAACCGTTTCCGAGATATTCCTTGTTATTAGTTTCAGTTGTGAAGTACTTATACTTTTCTCAGACAGGAAGTGTGCGTTTTTCTTTTATTCTATTCCTGGCCAAGCAAAGAAGCGATTTGCAATGACAACCGCATAGCAATAGCTTTTAAAACATTTGAATATCACTTTAGCCTAGTGCATTCTCTTAGTTTCCTTCTACTTATAAGGAACCCAGTAATGAGAAGATTATACTAATGTCTATGAGAATTAGCATTGTGTAGAAAGAAGAAAAATATTTTATAAGAAGTTTATTGAGTGACGGAAAGTCATAAGAGTGTAACATATCAGATTTTTTTTTCAAAGTAAAAAAAAAAAATACAGTTCCGGAAGCTTGTCAGGACTCCGGCGCTGTATTCCTTTTTTCTCTCCATTTTTTCCAGTTTCTTATATTTCCTTAGTATACCTTATTATTCTTAACGTTTTCCTTTTACATATACATACACAAACATAAACTCATTTACAAACACAGAAACACCCATGCCCAAGGCGGGACTCGAACCCACGATCTTGTGCACCACGAAGCGCCAAAGCGAGTCACTTTAGCCAGCGTGGCCACGGGATCGCCTAACTTTTTAAACACATAAATTGGCCTTTAGGCATAACTAATTGGCCATCAGAGGAGAGAGAATTACTGAGACAGATCACAAACGCTCGCGCCAAGGCCGAACCCACGACCACCCACGTGACGAGGCATCACAGCTAGAGCGCGGCAATGGGGGACCGGCAATAGCAACCATTGTACACCTCTACAAGTGACTTTCAGATGGGATGAGGTTTGTCCTCGAGCGCCACCAGGCCGGCAGTCAACCGGAGTGCTGCTGTGTTGACATATTGGATTCTGCTAAACTGGGGGGTAACGTGCTAAGCGATTCCGTCTCTCATAAATACTACTTGCGCTAAGACAAAATATTCAAATTTTGCAAAACAATAATTCACGATGACTGCCTCCGTTATCGAGTGGTCAGCGAGCTGACTTTTCACCCGGAGGTCCCGGGTTCGATTCCCGGCTGGGGCGGGTAATTTTTCTTTAACCGGAATTGTTCCCTATCCCCCATAGAGTCTGGAAGTATGAATGTGAGACTGAATGTGCGCGTGTAACACAAAGTTTAACCTAATGTTCTGAACCTACAGTTTCACAAGTCAAAGCCCCCGATATGACCATTGATGTTAAAGGGGGCTATACAAATGAAGCAATAAAAAAAAACAAAAAAAAAAACAATAATTCACGAGGAAGATAGTCGCCCTCCGTGGTGTAATGGTTACCATGTTAACACCGGTGGAGGACGATGGATTTTTTCGGGTGTAAAAATCTTTAGCATGGCTTCCTTCGGAAAGGAAGTAAAGCCGTTGGTCCCGTGTCGTAGATTTACGGAACGTAAAAGAACCTCAAGCCTGATAGAGAGGCCTCTGAGCAAAATTAAGCGGTCTTTCACGACCAATTTAGAATGGGACGCTGAGAACCATAGTAGTTAAAGAGCGTCCGTAAATAACACGTCATTTACATTTATTTTTACGAGGAAGATAAGGAGTAATACTTGTAATACCGATTTTTAACTCAATTAGTTTTTATAATACACAAGAATAAACATTATGTCGCCAGGTAGATTTGCATGCTAAGTGTGCGAGTGAGAGGGAAATATGAAAAGAGCGACCTGGCAACGCAGAGCACGATAACGCATCTCATTCGCTGCAGAGTAGAATGCTTCCCATATGCTCTGAGACTGGTTTCGGGCCGCGCCGTGGCCGAGTGGTCAGACCATTAGCCTTTCACCTAGACGGCCCAGGTTCGATCCCAAGCGACCGTATGTGAGATTTGAATACTTTAAAATACTTATACTGTTCTCATACGGGAATTTGTCAACTCCTGGTCAAATAATCAAAGGAATTTGAATCACATAACATTCAACTTTTAAAAGATTTTACTATCGCTTTAGCCTAGTATATTCCATTATTTCCCTTCTGCTTACAAAGAAGTATTATTTTGCCAATTTTATCTCGATAAGCATGAAGCACATAGAACAATAATTTGTTACAGAGATGAAGAGAAATTCATGTGAACGAGACGCATAAGATTTTTTAAAACTAATCCTTGTTTGTTTTTCTAAAAATGTTCTATTTTTGTGCATGAAAAGGCAAAGAGGTACCAATGAAGGATGGTAAGTTTGAGTAGAAAATTATTATTGATTGATTAATAGATACTTTGAAACGGTAAAGTGTCTATACTTTTGATCCTCAAGGTCCAATCAATAATATTATACCAGTTTATTATACAAAGAACTGTGACGACCTCCTACGTGCAACTAAAAGCGAATTATTTAAATAGAAACCTTCCTGTGTATTATTTATGCAGTCAGCGTATAGTGTATAGGTTAAAAATAATGTTTACATGAATAACTTGTGCGAAATGGTAATGGATAGAGAAAGCTCTCAGTATGACTTTTACTTTCTCTACCGCTTAAAGGAAGTATTGCATCCAAACCAAAAATACGATAATGAGATTTCATCGGAAATACTCGTTTTGTGGCTTCCTGAATCCTAAGGATCTATATCGATAACAATTTGCGCTGTATAATCGAGTGCGAGGAAACTAAAACGTGGAGATAGAAAATATGGAACAAAAACCATATAGAAGAAGTTAACTTAACCTAAAGTCATGCTCGACGCTTGGTTATTACAATATGACAATTCCTGCATCACATGGAATATTGTCGAGCGTCGCTGACCCGACCTACATGCCTTTGACAGCAGATCATGGATGCGAGGTAGGGATGGTGGTATTCGCTACCGCTGTACAACAATGTCAAACTTGTCAAGAACTAAGGGATATCTCGTACACAAAATGCTTTTACATTCAAATAAAAATGTTTGCACACAAAGTAAGTATCCCCTTTGAGTAGTGTAACCTTATCTCTATTGTCATGACCAGGAAGAGGGGTTTTAATAAGTAAACTATCCATTTATGAATACACTGAGGACTGGTAGAGAAGGAAGGGGAATCAACTGCGAACCTTATAGTGTTCTCCGTAAGAGAAGAATAGTCGAAAGCAGATAAGTTAAGGAATATCGGAAAATAACAAACGTATAATTATCTATTGGAAGTGTACAATAAAGTTACTTCATTATTTAATTAAGGTATTACTGAACAGAAATAATTTATATTAGCTTTTCTTCTACACTGTGAATTTTACAATGTACAATGATGTAACTTTGAAATACGTGGAATACAAATCGCATGCAATTAAGACTGTTAGACTGTTCTTATGCTTTGAAAAAATCTGATGTGTTACATTCACATGACTTTCTCTACATCTCTGCAACATTTTATTCTATTTACTTCATCTAATCGAGAAAAACTTAGCAGAAATAGTCTTATTACTTCCTTGCTTGTTAGTAGAAGCGAAATAAGGGGGTACCATAGGTTAAAGTGATAGTCAAAAGCTGGTTGCTATGTGAATGAAGTTCCGTTGTTTGTATGGACACGAGTTCACAAAGTCCTGTATGAGAAAAGTATGTTTTTTTATGGCTGAAACCAAAAACAAGGAATATCTCAAAAACAATCAACTCCACGAAAAATATGTATATGACATAATTTATGTGTTTTAAGGTGCTCTACATTTGTTGCGTAGTAAGTTTTTGTCTATCTCTTACGGTTTAGCACTTATGCAAAATTCCGTAAAATTGACCCAGAATAAAGTAGTCTTCAGAGGCTATTTCTAGAAAATTCAAAATATACATTTTATTTGTCAGATAAATATCTTTATTATACGATATTTTAAGCAAAATTGTTAGAACCATTTTTTAGAAACTCAAAATTTTCGAAAAGCGTTCCATGTAAAGGGTAGTTTGGGGTGGCGGAATTTTTCTCAAAACCTTCGTGTCGCATCCATGGAAGATACTAAACTTAAAATACCAAGTTTGGTATTTTACAGACTCTTCGTTTTTGAGTTATCGTGTTCACAGACACACGGACACACATACACACATGGATCTTTTTCTGAAAATACTTTTTTTGGATACAGAGGACCCTAAAACATATTTCCGGTGAAATCTCGGTATCGAATTTGTTGGTGGAGTGCAATACCTTCTCTATACACTATGTACATAGTACGTATAGAGAAAGTAAAAATAAAAAAGAGATAAATATGATAATGAATCAGGAGGAGAAAAGCGAAACAAAAGCCATGTTCCACATCACCCAACGAAGTATCAGACATGCTTGTGATTCCCTGTTTCAGTAACGCGTCCCTCATTTTACCATTTCTGCATACCCTGAACTCTTATTTTTTTTTTAACAAAAAAAATATGTCTATTCTTTCGTTAACAGTTCCAGATAAAAACTTACTCAGTGCTTCTGAAATTTGTACGATTGTCTAAGAGCTTCTCTCTTGTTAGTGTAGGTGCTTGTAAATACATATTATCGTAGTTGGAATATTACTGCAATGACTCTGAATATATAAAAGGTCTTAAAACAACTGGTGAAATTATTTTCTTCACAGCACGTATAGGGAGGGGCGACTTCTCTCATCATAGAGATAAATACTGTTAATGATTTTATTTAATATTAAGCTTTATCCTGCAACCTATAGCCTTGAGCTGAAGTTTTCCCGCCACAAACGATGCTATTTGTGATGATGATTAAAATGTGTTATTCATATTTACAGGTATATTGCCACCAATAGCTTTATGCAGGGAATAAATGGAACAGTCACAACGGAACCGGCTGCTATTGAGGGAAGAGGAGCAGAGTGTCAGCCACAATACCTGACGTCGTCTATATCCCATGCGATTACGGTTGCTTTATTTACTTACTAAAACTCCTGTCTCTACAGCCAGTGAAAAAGAGCCTAACTACACACATTCGTGTTAAAAACACATCTGGCAACGAGAGGTGTAATAACATCCTTGTTGCAATATGTTTACGACATCCTTCGGGCTATGCCAGACTTTTGCTTGTAATACACGCCGCTCGCAATGACATTGCTTTATAACTGCGGCGATTGTGGATAACGCAAATCATTTTAAATACGTTTATCACCGCATATTTCAGTGTTTTATTAAATATAGATAGTTATAGATAGATAGTAGTTTTGGCAGTTTGGAAGAGCAAAATGGACGATAGCCGGTGACGAACGGCGGCAATGGTGTAAGAGCGCCCGTGAGGCAACTAAAACATCAGTGCATAGTTAATTCTCCCAGACTGTAGTCATGAGCACTATCAAATGAAATGGAAATGGCGTGTTATTTATGGACACTCTTTAACTGCTGTGGTTCTCAGCGTCCCATTCTAAATTGGGCGTGAAATACCGCTTAATTTTGCTCAGAGGCCTCTCTATCAGGCTTGAGGTTCTTTTACGTGCCGTAAATCTACAACACGGGACCCACGGCTGTACTTCCCTTCCGAAGGAAACCATGCTAAGGATTTTTACACCCGAAAAAATCCATCGTCCTCCGCCGGATTTGAACCCGCGACCTTGGGTATATGAAGTTAGCATGGTAACCACTACACCACCATGAGCACTATCATGACAGCTGTTTAGAGTACATTGAAGACTCCTTTCTTGGCCAAACGATCACCTTATTAGCTTTCCAACTCGAGGCCCTGGTTCATATTCCGGCTAAGGTGCGAATTTTCATTCCCTGTTCTTAGCAGAATCTGGAAGCATGAATTCGGAGGAATATGAGTTTGCTAAGATTAAATGAATAAAACTATAAATAATATAGGTCCAAAGTCCAGGATATGGCGAAAGAATGATATAAATGAAAAGAAAAAATAACCTACATTGAATGCCATCGTTCTAATATCCTGTTATGATGTCTTTGTCTTCATGTATGGTTAACAATACTTAGAAATTAAGCTATTATATGATAACTGTAGAGTAGCTACGGAAATAGATAATGATGTTTTCACCACATGGGTATAATTTAGTGGCAACTTCACTAGTGTATGCACATAGACTTTATCCTTTATAACATTCGTTGATATTCAGTAACCTTTTCTGTTTACCTATCCTACTTTTCGAAATACGAGGAAAACCTGTGGACGTTTAATTGAATTCCAGAAGCTTGTCAAACGCATGTTCTGCAATCTGCTTGGGATGCACGGCCTCCTGTAATACATCGCCTGCCAGAACCTACATATTTATCTTCACTTTACGTGTATTTTTGTGTCTGTCTGTTATCGACACATGAAACAGACACCCAGGTCGGGTTTGTGGACGCCCGCTGTGCATTCTAATCGAGTAGCACAATGGAGAGATTCGACACGAGAGATGTACTCAAGTAAGCTTTCTCAGAGGAAGCATCTTTTCCATTTCTGAGCTATTCATACGACGTGACATTTGTGTTAATATACAACGCACTGCAGATATTATTTGAAGGTGTTGGTAAGTCTAACGCATTAATGGAAATTTTAATTAAAGGATGGATTTTACACAATGGTATATTCATTTGTTAATTTATACGAATAATGTAAATAAATTTTCTTCGATAAGATCTTAATATTATTAATATAATAAATATATTCAATTATGTTCTTACTATATTATGAGGTTATTCTTTACTTAAACTAATTACATTTAAGTAACAATTTGCCCAGTGTTGTACATTCATCACAAATAATCTATTGAACGAATATATATGTTCCTTCTGCCAAACATACTTATAATGAATTAAATATTATTATAAGTAATTCTAATATGGTGGATTAGTGCATTGGGTTTAAACTCATGTTTGAGAGGATGGCCTGTGCCCCTCTATGTTACATCATGTAACTGTCCTTTTTTCTTTTTTTCTTTTATATACTTCATGCTAATCGAGATAAACATTAGCAGAATTGGTCTTATTACTTCCTTCCTTGTAAGTAGGAGGGAAATAAGGGAATACATAAGGCAAAAACGATAGTCAAATCTTTTTAAACCTGGTCACTTGTGAAACAACCCAAGTGCGGTTCGCTTTGCATGGTCCTGTTTGAGAAAACTTACGTAGTTTAAAATTGAAATAAATAACAACAAATATCTCGAAAACGGTTAACTCTGCAACAAAAATGAGCATGACATAAATGTGTTTTAACAAGATCTATATTTTTACTTTCTCTTCATGCACTATGCACATCGTGTATAGAGGAAATATTGTATTCCGTCCAAATTCGGTTTCGAGATTTCACCGGAAATATGTTTTGAGGTCCTCTGAGTCCAAAACGTCCTATTTAGAAAAAGATCTGTGAGTATCTATGAACAGCATAGCTCAAAGACTAAAAAAAAATTGTCAAATACCAAAGTTGGTACATTTTGAAGAAAATACCCCCCACCCCAAACTACCCTTTACATGGAAAAAAATGTCGGAACATTTTTATTTTTTCAAAAATGGTTCAATGATTTTTATAAAATATGGTATATTAAAGATATTTACTGACAAATAACATGTATATCTTAAATGTTCCTGGAATAGTTTCTGAAGACCTCTTTATTCTGGATGCATTTTGCTGAGTTTTGCATAACAGGTAAACCGTAAGAGATAGAAAAAAAGCTTACTTCACAAAACAAGTAGATCTTGTTAAAACACATATTTATGTTATGTACTTTTTTTGCAGAGCTGACCGTTTCTGAGATATTCCTTGCTACTGATTTCAGCTTTAAAATACTTATAATTTTTTCATACGGGAATTTGTCAACTCCTGGCCATGCAATGAAATGAATTTCAAGAACATAGCAACCATCTTTCAAACGATTTGACTATCGCTTTAGTCTAGTGTATTCCCTTATTTCCCTTCTACTTACAAGTAAGCTTGTATTTAGACAATTTATGCTAATATTGTCTCGATTAGCGTGGAATAGATATAAGAATAATCTTTTTAATAATAATTTATTACAAATATGTAGAGAAAGTTATATGAATGAGACACACAAGACTTTTTCTAGTTATTTGGTCCCTTTTACAAACTTTGCCTAGGGCTTTTTAAGGCAATTTATAGGTCTTAAAATTCCTAGCTCTTCTCATGATATTATTTTGACATAAACTAAATGTATGTTACGTCAATTACCGCTATTAGCATTTACTCATATTGTTCATCAAACTTTATTTTAGTAACTATCGACGATATCGAACTCACTCGTGGTGTTGCTTTTATCGGGGACTATATCAGAGAATACGAAACATACCCAACTCATATGAAGCTCTCGTCCAGCACTTGCGCACCACAGCTCTCAATTTTGGGCGTTTCCAAAATTGAAGTAGTTCACCATCATGGTTCAGAGTATGATTCAGTTCATTATGCACGTCAAGACTTCTGGATTGATGATAACATGTCTGGGGATTCTACAAGGGTCGCAGTGCAAGGGAGCGTTGCATCCTCACATACCTTATATATCACTTATGAAAATTTCCCATAAGATATTTCATCGCTGTCAAATTCAAGTATCTAATTTATATTTTTCCAACTATTTATATCTGACTAATAGTATTCTCTCTCTTGGCAGCTCCGTGGCACCTAGATGGCCCGCGTTCGATCCCAAGCGACCGCATGTGGGACTTGTGGTGGACAAAGCGGCGTAGGAGCAGGTTTTCTCCGGGTTCTCCGGTTCCCCCGTCAGCGCATTCAGCCGGTGCTCCATCTTCATTCCTGCATCATCAGTTTCATCGCCTGCGATGCCATATGTAGTAAAATCGGGCGTTAAACATTATAAAAATCACTCTCACTCTCCCCTTCACTCCTTCTCCCACACAAAATACTTTTCTTAATAATGGGATCTCCAAATGAGTTTTTTCGAAGACATTTTGTATAGATTTTTTGGTAGAATACATTACTCTCTCTGCCCACCTTAGGCAGCTGCAGGAAATAATGATTTTCTCTAGATGTATCAGTTTACAGCCACTTGGTCAACTTTCCATCCCACTTCTGCATTCATAAACAACAATAATGCCCAGCGAAGGACATAAATTTATCGTATTATTGCTATGGGATATTCTCAAAAGATTAGGCAAGATTAAACAACCGCAATGAACGTCCTTCAACCATGAAACAGTTGACATGCGATGTCGATAAGGTTACAATGGAAGTACTTGGCAATTGAGAACTGGTCCTTGTTGATTTTCTTTGCTTACAGGATATTTCATTTCAAATGGTCCTAAATTCAAGGAGAACTGACATTGTAGTTATTTATAAACCTGTGAAAATTGTCCAAAATTCTTGAAAATGTTGAATTGTTACTTTTTCTACGTATCATGCACATAATGTATAGAGAAGGTATTGCACTCCACCCAAAATTATATAGCGAGATTTCACCGGAACTATATGCTTTAGGGTCCCCTGTATCCAAAGAAAGCATTTTCAGAAAAAGGTCCGTGTATGTGTGTGTCCATGTGTTAGTGTGTCCGTGTGTCTGTGAACACGATAACTCAAAAACGAAAATTTTGTAAAATACAAAACTTGGTATTTAAGTATCTTTTAGCGTTGTGACACTAAGTTTTTGAGAAAAAGCCCTCCGCCCAAAAGTACCCTTTACATGGAAATGTTTTCGAAAATCTTACTTTTCTCAAAAATGGCTCTAACAATATTGATTAAAATATCGTATATTAAAGATATTTACCTGACAAATAAAATGTGTATCTTGAATTTTCTGGGAATAGTTTCTGAAGACTTAGTTTATTCTGGATGAATTTTACGGAATTTTGCACAACTGCTAAACGGTAAGAGTTGGACAAAAACTTACCATACAGAAATGTGAAGCATGTTAAAACACACTATTGATTTTATATACACTTTTTTTTCGTGGAGTTGATAATTGTTGAGATATTCCTTGTTATTGGTTTCACCTTTAAAAAACTTACACTTTTCTCATACAGGAATTTGTCAACTCCTGTCCGTACAAATAAAGGAACTTCAGTCACATAGCAACCAGCTTTTGGCTATCACTTTAACGCATGGTGCTCCCTTATTTCGCTTCTGCTTACAAGGAAGCAAGTAATAAGACTCTTTCCTCTAATTTTTCTCGATTAACATGAAGTAAATAGAAGCATAAGCTTTTTAACAATATTTTGTTGCAGAGATGTTACATTTAACTGGATGGATTAATACCTGCTAAAAATATAGAAAATAACATTTTTAACCAACATTATTTTTCTCAACATAATCTCTTTGAGTATCGATACTCTTGCTCAAACGAGATTCCAAATTATTTATATATATAAAACGTCCTTTAACCTGGTTGGTCATATCGGACGATGAATGAAATGATGCTCAAATGATCTCGGGTTACTCGATATTCGTCTTCTCAGGATAAGGGAAACCCCCGATAAAAACCTCATCCGGGTAACTCACCCTAAGCGAGATTCGACCTTACGGCCTTTTGAATGTGAGGCAGACATACTACCACCACACTACTCAGGCGGGCAATTCCAATTTTTATAGCATAAAAAATTTAGCTAACTGTTAACACAAATAACCTTGTCATTTGACGTAAATTTCTTCCCTCCAAGCCATGGTTTGAGGTTAGGAAACATAAAAAAGCTTATATGCTCCATTCACATGACTTTCTCTATACCTCTGTAACAAATTATTATTAATAAGCTTATTCTTCATCTACTTCGAGGTTAAGAAACATAAAAAGGTCTTATGTGCTCCATTCACATGACTTTCTCTACATCTCTGTAACAAATTATTGTTAATAAGCCTATTCTTCTATCTACTTCATGCTAATCGATGTAACCATTAACATAAATGGTCTTATTACTTAGTTCCTTATAAGTAAAAGGTAAATATACTTGGCTAAACTAACAATTAAAGTTTTAAAATGTGGTTGCTTTAGGATTGAAATCCGTTTCTTTGCATGGCTAGGTGTTAGCTAGTTCCCTACGAGAAACTTAAACTGAAACAAATAACAAAGAATATCTCGAAAACGGTCAACTCCACGGCAAAAATGTATATGGCACAAATACGAGATCAACATTTTTCGTATACTAAGTGTTTTGTCTATCTCTTACGGTTTACCAGTTTTGCAAAATTAAGTAAAATTCATCCAGACTAAAGAGGTCCTCACAGGCTGTTTCCTGAAAATTCAAAATATACATTTTATTTATCATGTAAATATCTTAAATAGAGATTTTAACCAAAATCATTAGAACCATTTTTTAGAAAATAAAAAGTTTCGAAAAATGTTCCATGTAAAGGGTAGTTGGCGGTGGGGGGATTTTCTTGAAAATCTTCGTTTCGCATCCTTGGAAGATACTGAACTTAAATATCAAGTTTGGTTTTTAACGGACTTATCATTTTTTAGCTATGCTCCCCCTCCCCCACACACATACAATATCTTCTCTATACTCTATACAATACATAGTACATGTAGAGAAAGTAAAAATGAACGTAATTGCTTAAGAAACATTAAATTTGAAATTTCCACAGATTGGACCCTTAAATGGCAGCTTCTGTGTGTATAGACAAGTAGGATACATTGTAATAGAATTTCTCTGTTTGTAATACTTTTAACATCTAACGATGGATGGATTATACCTGGTAAAATATAGAAAATACTATTTTTATACCAAATAATATTTCTGAACTCAATCTACTTTGAGCTCGATACACTTGGTCCAGCAAAATTACAATTCTTATTGCATAATATGCAGTTAACTGTGCATAGTACTCGTGCACCACCCAAATAACCTCGTCATTTCATGAAAATTTATTCCCTCCAAGCCTTGTTTTGAGATTAGAAAACAGATAAAAAAAGTCAGGCTGTGCCAAATTTGGAGTATAGTGTAGGTGAGGCACTTTTGAAGCCCACATCGTGCAGTTTTGCGATTAAAATGGCTTGTTCGCTTTTGCTTCTGCTCAAAATGCAGAAGGTTCAATAAAGTTGCGTAATAGCAGCTACTCACTGTTTTATGCTTCTCCAAATAGTCAGTCATAATGAATCCCTCTGAATCCCAAAATATGGTACACACCACTTTTGCCGCCGAAAAATCGTTTTCATTTTCTTCGGTACCCTTTCTTTTATCTTAACTAACCCTCTGCTTTGACTGCTGTTTAGTGTGGAGTGTAGTGGTGAAAGCAGATTTCATCTACGTTGTCCTCCTTGATCTAGGGGTAATGTGCTGGCCTCTGGTTCCCAAAGACGCGGGTTCAATGAAACATTTCGGGCGTAAAAATCCTTAGCATGGTTTCCTTCGGAAGGAAAGTAAAGCCATTGGTCCCGTGCCATTGATTTACGGCATGAAAAAGAATCTCAATCCTGATAAAAGAGGCCTCTGAGAAAAATTAAGCGGTATTTGACTCCAAATATAAAATGGGACGCTGAGAACTACAGCAGTTAGATTTTATGGCAGGATGAGAGCCACTACAATCTAAACATGAATGCATATGCACATGGCAAATTGCAACCACTTTGAGTTAAGCGGTGTGTTTTCAGTTCTACTGTGATTTCCACATATCCTCTACATACACAGACCTTCAGGGATTCCTTGTCACTAACGAAGGGCAAAACTTTTGTCTACATTCCCTTATAGTGCATACAAAGCAGCATCAAGTCATTTCGGAATCTTCCCATTCCCATATGCTTGCGTATACCTGTGCATATTAGTATTATGGCCTAAATAGTACCTATAAGATTTTTCGGTTGTAAAAAATCCTTAGCTTGGCTTCCTTCGGAAGGGAAGAAAAGCCGTTGGTCCCGTTTCGTGGATTTACGGCACGTAAAAGAACCTCAAGCCTGATAGAGAGGCCTCTGAGCTAAATTAATCGGTCTTTCACGCCCAACATAGAATGGCACGCTGAGAACCATAACAGTTAAAAAGCGTCCATAAATAAAACGCCATTTAATTTAATTTTACCTATAAGAAGCCCTGCAGTATATCATTTAAACAGCCAATCAGACAGAATATGTAATTTACACTGTTTCACTAAGCACAATTCTTGCCACTTAGAATCTAAGTCCTACACATCTTTTAATAAGTTACATATACGTATGGTAAGGAAAGATGGCGTCACCAATCCTTGCCCCTGAAGAGGAAAGAACAAGTGAATATCACAAAACTACGAATAGGACATACTAAACTAACCCATTCATACATCTTCACCAAAGACAACCCACCTCAATGTGAAGTCTGCAACACACAACTCATCATTAAACACATTTTCACAGAATGCAGAAGATACACTACAAAACGACAGCTCTACAGCATCACAGAAGATATAGTCACAACAATGAATACTCCACAAAAATTCAAGCAAGTTCTACTCTTTCTTAGAAACATAAAACTGTACTTCAAACTCTAATGTACAATTCACAATATTTTAAAGCTTTGTAAAACTGACTTTAACAGCAATGTACCTTTTCAAAATATTTTATTTAAATGTATGTAAAACTTGCTATTCTAATGTAATTTTAATTCCCAGACCTGTGTTTAATGTGTAAATAATTCCATTGTAATATAATGAATTCAATTGTCATAACTATTATATGGTCGCGATATGACCTAGGAGTTAAAGCGACCTAAAATAAATAAATTAAAAAAAAGTAACATACTTCACCTATATTCTATCATTCAACGCTCTGGAAAACAAGTAATCCTCACATGCAAATACGGATGGAAATGAAAACGCCGATAAAGCTGCAAAGGAAGCCACCCGACATTCTATCAGTGACCACGGAATAGCTTGTACACATCAAGACGCCATTAGATACACCAAACAGCTATTTATAGAAAACTGGAAGACGACATGGCCAACATCCCACAGCAAACTGCTTGATGCTGGATCTATCAATTTCTTCGAACCTCTCCGAAAGTTAGAAAGTCGTGAGCAAACAGTAATTACCCGCCTTAGAATTAGTATCATGAGCAATATTTGCTGAAAGACGTGGATAAACTGTTCAACCTGTACCGGCTCCTCTTTCAACTGTTCTTCTAATAATTAGTAAGATAATAGAGAGAGGTAAAAGTCAAAAGTTTATATTATTCATTCGAGGGAATGCTATGTCGGGTGCTCCAAATATTAGAAGTACTAATCAATTTCCAAATCCTTCATTATTGACAAAGATCCAGAATCAAAATGTAAGAATTGCAACACACCGTTTACTGTCCAACATATCCTGCTGCAGTGTCCGAAATACACCAGAAACTTCAGGCTGGCTTCAGTGACCTGCCAAGAGCTCTACACAACCATCACACAATTAAAATAACTATAATATTTATAATACAATGTAAACTTTTTGATTTATTGAGAAGCGTAAATGTATCCATTATGTATTATGCCACTATGTAAATAACTGTTTTATGTACAATTTGAAATGTCGCGATATGACCATGCTGTTAAAGTGACCCAAAATTAATTATACTGTTAAAAAAAAAACTTCCCTGCAGAATCTTTAACTTATTTTTCAAAATTTAACTACAATTCCAATTGAATGTACGTTTTCTTGTTTAAAACACGCAACGAGTTGAGTGCGGAACACTAATTACGAAAAGTTGTTCCTGACTTTCATTGTGTATTGGTAAAATTCACAGTCAAATACAATTTCACGATGATATCACAGAAAATTTGCCCAAAAAGGAGAAAGGTGTATTTCATTGGTTTACAGATGAAGAAGGTAAGCCTTATTTTGGTTCCAACACATATTTCTTCTTCTTCTTCTTCTTCTTATTATTATTATTATTATTATTATTATTATTATTATTATTATTATTCAAGGATAGACTCTTTAAAGTCTGTTCCGTCTCAAAGGTCATTTTGACAAGCATGCGTTTGAAAATCTGCCCTGAACGAGTAACCAATCCGTTGCAGGGAAAGCTTGGTGGTGGGGTTGCTACCTTACCGTCTCCAAGCTTACAGGATATTTGTTACCTATAATGATATTTTTAATTTCTCTACACGTGCTCTACACTTAGTAGGTAGAGAACGTATTGTATTCCACCCAAAACTTCGATATCCTGTTTCACCGGACATTTATGTTTGGAGGTCCCCAGAATATAATTTTAGTGTGTTCCATCCACACAACTTTCTCTAGCTGTTCTATGTACAAAGCATTCTTACAATAGGTTATTCGTATATATGTGCAATGCTAATCGAGATAAATATTAGCAGAATTGATCTTATTATTTGCTTCCTTATAAGTGGAAGGTAAATAAGGGAATACATTAGGCTAAAGCATAGTCAAACTTATAAAACGTCGTCGCTATGTGAAACAATTGAGGTTCGGTTCGCTTTATGTGGTCCCGTTTGAGAAAGGTTAGGTAGTTTAAAATTGAAACCAATAACAACGAATATTTCTACAAGAAAAGCGTTTATGACATAAATTATGTTTTAACGAAATCTAAATTTTTGTGCATTAAGTTTTTGTCTATCTCTTACGGTTTAACCGTTATGAAAAATTATGAAAACTCATCCAAAATAAAGAGGTCTTCCCAGAAAATGTAAAGTATGTATTTTATCTGCTATGTAAATATCTTTAATATACGGCATTTTAATAAAAATCGTTAGTCATTTTTCAGATAAACACAATTTTCAATATTTACTTTCTCTGCACGTACTATGAACATAGTGTATAGAGAAGGAATTGTAATGCACCCAAAAATAACATACCGAGATTTCACCGGAAATACATGTTTTGGGTCCCACTGAACCAAAAAAAAAAAAAAAAAAAAAAAAAAAAAGCATTTTTGAAATAGGTCCGTGTGCGTGTGTGTGTATGTGTCTGTGGACAGCATAACTCAAAAACGAAAAGACCGTTAAATACCAAACTTGGTATTTAAGTTTAGTTTCTTCCAAAGATGCGACAAGAAGACACCCCCAACTATCCTTTACATGAAACTTTTTTCGAAAATTTTGATTTTCTCAAAAATGGATCTAACGAATTTGAATAAAATATCGTATATTAAAGATATTTACTTGACAAATAAAATGTAAATCCTGAATTTTCTGGGAATAGCCTTTGAAGATTACTTTATTCTAGATGAATTTTAAGAATTTTGCATAACCACTAAACTGGAAGAGATGGACAAAAATTTATGACACAAAATATGAGGGCACGTTATGGCACACAATTTAAGTTATATTAATTTTTTTGGTGGCGTTGATCATTTTTAATATATTCCTTGTTTCTGGTTTCAGCTTATACTTTTTTCATAGAGAAATTTGTACACTCCTGTCCATACAAAGAAAGGAACTTCAGTTACATATCAACCAGCTTTTGGCTATCACTTTAACCTATGGTACTCTCCTATTTCGCTTCTACTTACAGGGAAGCAAGTAATAAAACTATTTTTGCTAATTTTTTCTCGATTAGCATGCAGTAAATTGAAGTATAAGCTTTTTAACAATAATTTGTTGCAGAGATGTAGAGACAGTCGTGTGAATGGAACACATAAGCTTCTTTTCTTCTTTTTGTCCGAGTATTATTCTAGTTGAGAGGAACTACACACCAATATTTCACGTATTCTAGCGAGTTGTGGTCTATCTGTGCGTCACGGTCACCTGCTCTGAATAAAAGTGAAGAACATTCACCGGACATGTCCAGCAAGTGCACGATTTTGGAAGGTGTCCAATTTCCTTGTGAGTCGTTCCTCACGTGCATCTTGTTTTAGGATCGCCCAAAGTGGCGGACACTGTTTCACCTTTCACCTCACTTTCCCTCTCCTTTCTTGTGCAAATGACTCCGTCTGCCTGACACTAACAGGACGGACTCTATTCAAATGGCCTTTGTTTCGCTTTTCTTCTCCTGATTCATTATCATATTTATCTCTTTTTTATTACTTTCTCTATACGCACTATGTACATGTCCACCAAAAAATTCGATACCGAGATTTCACCGGAAATATATGTTTTAGGGTCCCCTGTATAAAAAAAAAGTATTTTCAGAAAAAGGTCCGTGTGTGTGTCCGTGTGTCAGTGTGTGTCAGTGTGTCCGTGTACACGATAACTCAAAAACAAAAAGTCAGTAAAATACCAAACTTGGTATTTAAATTTAATATCTTCCAGGTATGCGACACGAAGATTTTGAGAAAAATCCCCCCACCCCAAACTACCCTTTACATGGAACTTTTTACGAAAATTTTTATTTTCTCAAAAATGGCTCTAACGATTTTGATTAAAATGTCGTATATTAAAGATAGTTAACTGACAAATAAAATGTATATTTTGAATTTTCTGGGAATAGCCTCTGAAGACTACTTTATTCTGGATCAATTTTACGGAATTCTGTATAACTGCTAAACCGTAAGAGATGGACAAAAACTTACCACACAACAAATGTATAGCACTTTAAAATACACAATTTATGTTATATACATTTTTTTCGTGGAGTTGATTGTCTTTGAGATATTGTTTTTGTATCAGCTATAAAAAGCATACTTTTCTCATATAGGACTTTGTAAACTCGTGTCCATACAAACAAAGGAACTTCAGTCACATAGCAATCAGCTTTTGATTATCACTTTAACCTATGGTAGTCCGTTATTTCGCTTCTACTTACAAGGAAGCAAGTAATAAGACTATTTCTGCTAAATTTTTCTGATAAGCGTGAAGTAAATAGAAGTATACGCTTTTTAAGAATAACCTGTTGCAGGGATATAGAGAAAGTCATGTGTATGGTACGCATCAGATTTTTTTTTACTTTCTCTACACATACTATGTACATAGTGTATAGAGAAGGTATTGCATTCCGCAATACAAAAGTAGTTAAATACCAAGATTGGTATTTTAACGACTTTTCGTTTTTGAGTTATCGTGTTCACAGACACACGAACACATACACGGACCTTTTTCTGAAAATGCTTTTTTTTGGATATAAGGACCCTAAAACATGTATTTGCGGTAAAATCTCGGTATGGAATTTTTTGTTGGAGTGCAATACCTTCTCTATACACTATTTTTTCATGGAGTTGATCGTTTCCGAGATATTACTTGTTTTTGGTTTCGGCTTTAAACAAATATACCTTTCTCATACAGGACTTTGTCAACTCCTGTCCATATAAACAAAGGAACTTCAGTCACAGAGCAACCAGCTTTTGGCTATCACTTTAACTTGTGATACTCCCTTATTTCGCTTCTACGTGCAAGGAAGCAAGTAATAAGACTATTTCTGCTATTTTTTTCTATTAGCATTAAGTAAATAGAACAATAAGCTTTTTAGCAATAATTTGTTGCAGAGATATAGAGAAAATCATGTGAATGAAACACATCAGATTTTTACTTTCTCCATACGCATTATGTACATAGTGTATAGAGAAAGTATTGCACTCCACCAAAAAATTCGATACCGAGATTTCACCGGAAATATATGTTTTAGGGTCCCCAATATCCAAAAAAAAACCCTTTTCACAAAAAGGTCCGTGTGTGTGTGTCCGCGTGTCCGTGTGTCTGTGAACACGATAACTCAGAAACGAAAAGTAGGTAAAATACCAAACTTGGTATTTAAGTTGAGTATCTTTCAGGGATGCGACACGAAGATTTTGAGAAAAATCCCCCCATCCCAAACTACCCTTTACATGGAACTTTTTTCGAAAATTTTGATTTTCTCAAAAATGGCTCTAACGATTTTGATTAAAATTTTGTATACCAAATATATTTACCTGACAAATAAAATTTATATCTTGAATTTTCTGGGAATAGCCTCTTAAGAGTAGTCTATTCTGGATGAATTTTGCTAAATTTTGAATAACTGCTAAACCGTAAGAGATGGACAAAAATTTACTACACAAGAAATGTGTATACATTTTTTCGTGGAGTTCATCGTTTTTGTGACATTCCTTATTTTTGGTTTCTGCTATGAAAAACGTATACCTTTCTTACATTTTAACTTGTCAACTCCTATCCATATAGACAAAGGAACTTCATTGACATAGCAACCAGCTTTTGACTATCACTTTAACCTACGGTTTCCCTTATTTCGCTCCTACTTACAAGGAAGCGAGTAATTAGACTATTTCTACTATTTTTTTCTGATTAGCATAAAGTAAATAGAAGTATAAGCTTTTTAAGAACTATTTGTTGCAGTGATATGGAGAAAGACATGCGAATGGTGCACATCAGATTTTTTATTAATATGATTTCCAATTTTCATTCTCGGTTTATTATGAATCACAATATTCGACCCTTAAAGCACTCGTTTTCTATTCTCATTTCCCTGCCCTTTGACTTGCCCGACTATGATGATGAAAGGGAAGAATATAGATCGCACTGAAACTTCAGCCTACGTAAACCTGCGTTTGTTTTCATATTGAAATATCTGATTAGGATTTATAATGCATTCAGGATTCAACAATAAATATTGAACACAATGACACGATTATGTTTTATTTAAATTTAGTTTTATTGAATAAGCACATAACTCAAACCAACATGAAATCATATGCACTTGCGTTCTTTAAATAACAAAATCACCCACATTGCTCCTACAATAGTGAGACATCAAAACATAAATCTCAACAATTAAAAAACTTTCAACTCGGGAATTAGTAGAACCTTTGCCACAGAACCTTCGATACACCGTAGTTAACGTTCGTCTTTCGAGAAGATATCGATTTCACCGGAAATACATGTTTTGAGACCGCCTGAATAAAACAAAAGTTTTTTTAGAAACATGTCCGTGTGTGTGTGTATGTGTGTGCGCCTGTGGGCAGCATAGCTCAAAAACGAAAAGACCGTAAAATACCAAACCTGGTATTTAAGTTTGGTATCTTCCAAGGATGCGACACCAAGATTTTCAGGAAAATCCCCCACCTCAAACTATCCTCTTAAATGGAACTTTTTTCGAAATTTTTGATTTTCTCAAAAATGGCTCCAACGATTTTGATTAAAATGTCGTATATTAAATATATTTACCTGACAATTAAATGTATATCTTGAATTTTATGAGAATAGCTACTGAAGATTACTTTATTCTGGACGAATTTTACGGAATTTTGCATAACGTAGAAATCGTCCCTAGCAGTTTTGGCAGATTCCCCAGTTGCGGCGTAAATGAAATAAACTCTGCTAAATCAGTATAAGTAAAACCATCCATTATGTAACGAAAGTTTGCAACTGAGTCGGACTTCATTTTCTCACTGTGAATCACGTGATTGTAGGTCGGTGGTGTGCGAGTTGTACTAAATACATGAGATTGTCTTTTACTGGTGTATGTAAACGCAAGAGAGATATATGGTCGAGCCGTTCAAAGCATATTAAACCCTGAAATTTGTGCTTCATTTATGCCAATGCTATTAGTAAGCAGACAAAATGAAATACATTTGTGTTATAGCATTGTTCTCTAATAAATATCAAATTAGTTTCACTTATTCACCTTCCAGCCTGTACACGTGCAGTGTTAAGTAGCAAATGTGCTGTTTTTAAGCAACATAAACATAATGGCAGCTTCGAAACGCGGGAAGAATCATTTTCATAAGATTCTCAGAGGTTTCACACGAAATGCAAATGGAATTTCTTGCTCTACAAAATTGTACGAACATAAAATGCTCGAAAGAAGGATATTGGGAGTTATTTAAAGCATTACATAAGGATTCATATTCCATTGTTATTCTTTGGATCACATTTAATGGCAATGCTTGACTCCACATACATTTGCGAGAAAAGCATCCCTAAAATAAATTATATTAATCGCATCGCCGTAGAGTACACGAATACCATTTAGGTCATCTATTAAAGCTCTGTACATCATCTTTAGCAGCAGATATTGATGGACTCGTCCAGAGAAAACCTATAAGCGAAGCAAAAAAAATCTGATGTGTTCCATTCACATGACTTTCTCTACATCTCTGCAAGAAATTTTAGTTAAAAAGCTTATGCTTCTATTTACTTCATACTAATCGAGAAACATTAGCAAAAATAGTATTCTTATTTGCTTCCTTGTAAGTAGAAGCGAAATGAGGGAGTACCATAGGTTAAAATGATAGCCGAAAGCTGGTTGCTATGTAACGAAGTTCCTTTGTTTGCATGGACAGGAGTTAACAAATTCCTGTATGAAAAAAGTATGTTTTTCAAAGCAGAAACGAAAAACCAAGAATATCTTAAAAATGATCAACTCCGCGATAAAAATGTATGTGACAAATTGTGTATTTTATCGCGAGCTACATTTTGTGTACGGTAAGCTTTTGTCCATCTCTTACAGTTTAGCAGTTAAGCACAATTCCGTAACATTGATCCAGAATAAAGTAATGTTCAGAGGCTATTCCCAGAAAATTCAAGATATACATTTTATTTGTCAGATAAATATCTTTAATATACGATATTTTAATCAAAATCGTTAGAGCCATTTTTAAGAAAATCAAAATTTTCGAATTTTTTTCCATGTAAAGGGTAGTTTGGGGTGGGGAGATTTTCTTGAAAATATTCATGTCGCATCCTTGGAAGATACCAAACTTAAATGCCAAGTTTGGGCTTTAACGGTCCTTTCGTTTTTGCGCTATGCTGCCCACAGACACACACACACGGAAATTTTTCTAAAAATGCTTTTTTTTTTATTCAAGGAGTCTCAAAACATGTATTTCCGATGAAATCTCGGTATCGAATTTTTGGGTACAATACAATACATTCTCTATGCACTATGCACATAGTTCGTATAGAGAAAGAAAAGAGAGAGAGAGAGGGAGAGAGAGAGAAAGAGAGAGAGAAAGAGAGAGAGAGAGAGAGAGAGAGAGAGAGAGAGAGAGAGAGAGAGAGAGAGAGAGAGAGAGAGAGAGAGAAGAACCGCACATATGCAGACAAGGAAAGCCTTGTGTTTGCAAATATTCCATTACGTCGCATAGTAGCATGTTCCAATGCTTCATACGGAGTAGAATGAGTTACTGGGTCTCTTCTTCTGCTCCTATAATTTGGACATGCCTGTATGCGTGTTTACGTTACGAAGGCGCATTCCACACTGTAGCCGTGGCCTTATTGTACGTCAGACCCCTGGAGGAAGTGTGAGATGAGTTTAATTTCAGAGAGCGGCCGATATCCGAACAGGGTTAGAGCCGTCGTGGGGGTTCTAACAATTGACAAACAGTTCATCACACGCGGGGAGTCCGGAATGGCGCGTAACCTATAAAATAAAGACTAGGAAGCTGAACGCCCAATAAAAGGTGTACGCCAGATCTCGGAGCCCGGCTGAAGGAGGATCGTAATAGCCAATACGATATTGGGCGGAGGTAGTAGAAAAAATACTTACGCTTCCTGTAACTCCATTCAGGTATGACATTATAGCTTGCCGTCAGTGCTGAGCGGTATTGCATATTGCAGGTAGAACCCTTGTGATTTGTAACTCGATGAACGTTGGCGCGCAACCAAGCTGGTCTATGGTCTTCATCCTCACTCACGCAACATTGTAGTGAATCTAGAACAGAATATTTAATCTCAGTTGGGATCTGATTTAAACAGCAATGTTAACTAACTTCCTTTAAAAGTCTCATTCCCTAAAATGGTCAAATGCCAATTTGTGTTGGCATTTTCAGGAACATTTTCACGAGTGAGCGAGCAAATAGAGCGCTGCTGCCAACAAGTACACTCTCTGCATTAATAAAGTGATTTATCACGTGTGTATGTATCAAAAATACACAATAGTACCAGGTGTTCAGTTCTACCACAGCACGTACCGCTAACTCGTGACCGCTTTGGGGTCTCGAACCGCCGCGCCGCTGTGTGTTTAGTAACCAATAGATATGAAATCAATGTATGTTTGGATTTCCAAGCTCCGTTGCATAAACCTCCTGGCGAGAACACCAGATCTTATTACTTTCTCTACACGTACTATAAACATAGTGTATAGAGAAGCTATTGCATTCCACCCAAAAATTTGATATCGAAATTTCACCAGAATTACACGTTTTAGAATCCCCAGCATCCGAAAAAGTATTTTCAGAAAAAGGTCCGTGTGTTGTTTGTGTGTTCACGTGTCTGTGAACACGATAACTCAAAATCGAAAAGTCGGTAAAATACCAAACTGGTATTTAAGTTTAGTATCTTCCAGAGATGCGACACAAAAGATTTTGAGAAAAATCCCCCCACCTCAAACTGCCCTTTACATAGAAAACATTTCGAAAATGTTGTTTTTCTTAAAAATATCTCTAATGATTTTGATTAAAATACCGTATATTAAAGATATTTAATTCAAATAAAATGTATATCTTGAATTTACTGGGAATAGACTCTAAGGACCTCTTTATTCTGAAAGATTTTTTTTTAATTATGAGTAACTGGTAAACCGTAAGAGATAGACAAAAGCTTACTGCATAAAAAATGTATTTCACGTTCAAACACACAATTTGTCTTTTCGCTTCTTTTTTCATTGAATTCACAATTCAGAGATAATACTTAAACTTTTTTTCACACGGAAAGTTGTAAATCCTGGCCCTACATAGAAATAGATTTCATCCATATGACAATCAGCTTTTTAAAAGATTTTACTATCGTTTTAGACTAAAGTATTCCCTTATTTTCCTTCTACTTACAAGGAAGCAAGCAATTAAGACAATTTCTGCTAATATTTATCTCGATTGTTATAAAGTAGATAGAATAGGATACTTTCTAACAATAATTTGTTACAGCGATGTAGAGAAAGTCATGTGACACATCAATTTTTACTTTCTCTGCACGTACTGTGTACGTAGTGTATATAAAATTGTATTCCACCCAAAAATTCGACACCAAGATTTCACCAAAAATACATGTTTTAGAACCTCCTGAATCCAAATATATATATATAGAATAAAGGTTGTGGACAGCATAGCTCAGAAACGAAAAGACCGTTAAATACCAAACTTGGTATTTAGGTTTGGTATCTTTCAAGGATGTGACACGAAGATTTTCAAGAAAATCCCTCCACCTCAAACTACCCTTGACGTGGAAAAAAGATTCGAAAATGTTTTATTTTCTCAAAAAGGCTCTAACGATTTTGATTAAAATCCATATATTAAAGATATTCACATCCCAAATTAAAGGCATATCTTGAATTTTCTGAGAACAGTCTCTGAAGACTGCTTTATTCTGGGTGAATTTTACGGAATTTTTCATAACTGCTAAACCATAAGAGATAGACAAAAAGTACGGCTCGAAAAATGTAGATCTCGTCAAAACACACATCCTTTACGTTTTTGTTGTGGAGGTAACCGTTTCCGAGATATTCTTTGTTATTAGTTTCAATTATAAATTACCTATACTTTTCTCAGATAGGAAGTATCCGTTTTTCTTTTGTTCTACTCATGGCCAAGCAAAGATGCGATTTGTAATGACAATCGGATAACGATAGCTTTTAAAACATTTGACCGTCGGTTTAGCTTAGTGTATTCATTTAGTTCCCTTCTACTTATAAGGAACTAGTAATAAGAACATTCTGCTAATGCTTATCTCGATTAGCATAGTGTAGAAAGAAGAATCAGATTTTTATTGGCTTTGTGTGTACAAGGCAGTATGCAATTTTACCTTCTGGCAACAGCTCCAGGAGTCTTCTGTTTTGTGAACGGTACGAGTATATGAAAATTGCTAGAGTACTTTCCAACAAAACTTGCATGTGCATTTAAAGCTTTAAGTCACGCACAGTGTAACGTGTGCTTTAAGTAGTCATGACCTTAATCCCCTTCATTATAAATGAACATGCTTGCCGCAACATATATTACAATATTTGTTGTACAAAAAGACTTCTTACTGCAGATCTGTTTAGCATTAGGCATATATAACAGAACTGGTATTACTGGTTGTCATTGCTGCGTGCCAAAGAAGAGTTCTTAACCTAACAGGTGGACTTGTTTGTAGGTGTGTTCGCTACGAAGGTGCCCGTATGGAACAACTCGCCAGCTCTCCAAATACGGAGTTAATATTTTATATATAGTAGCTGCAGTCAATTATGTATCAAATTTGAAGCCCAATATACGCCTACACAGACACATTATATACGTTCATTAGTCAAGATAACCAGTGTTAATCCGTGGGGGGGGGGGGGGGGGGAAAACTGTTGTGTTCCATGTGTTCCATGTGTTCCACATGACTTTCTCTACATCTCTGCAACAAATTATTGTTAGAAAGCTTATGCTTCTATTTACTTCATGCTAATCGGACAAAAATAGCAGAAATAGTCTTATTACTTACTTGTAAGTAGAAGCGAAATAAGGGAGTAATTTAACTCCATGGCGCGACAGCTCACGGGGAACCTTGGCCTACCGCCCGGCCGCTGCGTCCCCCATCTCGGTCCACTACAGACGTCATTTATGGGGTGCAGTATTGGAGGGTGAGGCGTGGTCAGCGCCTTGAGCCCCCCGGCCGGTTAATGCGGTCCTCATGACCTGGAGCCGCTACTTCTCCATCAAGTAGCTCCTCAATAGGTCCCCCAGGGACCTTACGAGGCTGAGTGCACCCCGGAAAAACCCCCACGCCAGTACTGGGGATCGAACCCAGGTCTCCCGCTTGGTAAGCAGCTGCGCTACCACCGCGCGAGTACTATTGGTTAAAGTGATAGTCAAAAGCTGGTTGCTATGTGACTGAAGTTCCTTTGTTTGCATGGACAAGAGTTGACAAATCCTTGTATGAGAAAAGTGTACGTTTTTTAAAACTGAAACCAATAACAAGGAATATCTCGAAAACGTTAAACTCCGTGAAAAAATGTATATGACTTAAAGTGTGTATTTTAACGAGATCTAAATTTTTGGTGTGGTTAAGTTTTTCTATATCTCTTACGGATTATTAGTTATACAAAATACAGCAAAGTTCTTCCAGAACAGCTCTTCAGAATCTACTCCCAGACAATTCAAGATATAAATTTTATTTGTGTTGTGAATAACTTTAATATACGCCATTTTAATCAGATCGTTATAGCCATTTTTAAGAAAATAAAAATTTTCGAAAAATGTTTCATGTAAAGGGTAGTTCGTAGTGGGAGGGGGATTTTCTTGAAAATCTTCGTGTCGCATCCTTGGAGGATACTAAACCTAAATACCAAGTTTGGTATTTAACGGCCTTTTCGTTTCTGAGCTATGTTGTCCACAGACTGAGAGATAGACGCATATACGGATCTTTTTCAAAAAATTCTTTTTTCGGACTCAGGGGACTCCAAAACATTTAGTTCCGGTGAGATCCCGACATCAAAATTTTGGGTGGAATACAATACCTTTCTATGCACTATGTACATAGTACATGCGGGCTAGAGAAAGTAAAGAAATCTGATGCGTTCCATTCACATGACTTTCTCTACATCTTGCAATAAATTATTATTAAAAAGCTTATCGTTCTATTTACTTAATGCTAATGGCAAACAATTGGTAGGAATTTTTATTGCCCGCTTTCTTGTAAGTAAAAGGGAAATAAGGAAGTACCATAGGCTATCGATAGTCATATCGTTTGAAAGCTGGTTGCTATGTGATTGAAGCACCTTTGTTTGTATGGACAGGAGTTCACCATTTCCCGTATGAGAAAAGTATAAGTATTTTAAAGCCGAAACTAATAACAAGGAATATCTAAAAAACGATTAACTTCACGAAAAAAGTGCATATGACCTAAATTGGGTATTTTAACGAGATCTACAGTTTTTGTGTGTTAAGTTTTTGTCTATCTCTTACAGTTTATCAATTATGCAAAATTCCGCCAAATTCAACCAGGATAAGCATGTCTTCAGAGGATATTCCCAGAAAACTGAGGATATGTATTTTATTATTCAAATAAAACAGGTATACCGGATGCACAGAAAAACACGACATCGCCTAGAAAGTTGGGCAGGACTTTAAAGCAAACAGTTTTACTTTCTCTACACGTACTAAGTACTTAATACATAGAGAAGGTATTGTATTGCATCCGAAAATTCGATACCAAGATTTCACCGGAAATACATGTATTGAAATTCCCTGATTCCAAAAAACCATTTTCAGATATATGTCCATGTGTGTGTCTGTGGGCAGCATAGCTCAAAAACGAAAAGTCGATAAAATTCCAAACTTGGTATTTAAGTTAAGTATCTTCCAAGGATGCGACACGAAGAAAGTCCCCCACGTTAAACTACCCTTTACGTGAAAAAAAAATGGAAAATTTTGATTTTTTCAAAAAATGTTCTAGTGATTTTGATTAAAATGCCGTATATTAAAGATATTTTGCCTGACTCATAAAATGCATATCTTGGATTTTATGAGAATAGCCTCTGTAGACTGCTTTATTCTGGGTGAATTTTACAGAATTTTGCATAACTGGTAAACCGTAAGATACAGACAAAGACTAACCTAACATAAAATGAAGAGCTCGTTAAAACACACAATTTATGTTATATATAATTTTTTTTGTGGAGGTGATTGTTTTCAAGATATTCCTTGTTGTTTATTTCAGCTTTAAAATACTATATTTTTTTCATATAGGAGTTTATCAACTCCTGTCCATACAAAGTAACTTCAGTCACATAGCAACCAGCTTTTGACTATCACTTTAACCTATGGTACTCCCTTATTTTCCTTCTACTTACATGGAAGTAAGTAAAAGTACTATTTCTGCTATTTTTTCTCGATTAGCAGAAGTAAAGCATAAGATTTTTAACAATAATTTCTTTGCAGAGATGTAGAAAAAGTCATATGAAAGGAACACATTTTTTTTTACAGTAAACCGTTTTCGAGAAATTCCGGATTATTGGTTTCAATTTTAAGCCACTTAAACTTTTTTTTAAATGGAAAGATCTCTTGCTTCTTGTGTCTCATTGTTTAGTCCTGGCAGGCAAGAAGAATGGAATTTCAATTGTTTCGCATAGCGACCGGCTTTTACAGGACTTGACTATTGCTTTAGCTTATATATTCTCCTATTTCCCCTTCTATTACAAGAAAGCACGTAATAAGATAATTCTGCTTATGTTTATCTTGATTAGCATGAAAATTAAGCTTTTCAATAAAAGGTTTGTTTGCGGAACAGCTAGAGAAAGTCATATAAATGGAACACATCAGGTTTTTCAAGTGGGAACCAATATCCGGAAGTACATGGTTTGAGCCGCCTTGGAATGTAGTCCTAGGAATGAGGCGTTGTGATTGGTGAGATATTGAAATTACGTAGGCTTTAATTTGAGTAATGTCATTGCTCTATGAGCTGGTGCTCTAGAAATTTGTCTGCTGTCCTAAACGCCTCAAAGATTTCCTTATTAGGTTCCGAGGTAGCTTCGACTTCGTCAAGTTTTTCCTGTAATAACGTGATGGGTTTGTTGTCTATTCTTCTTATTCATAGAACCTGTTTCGTTAAACCAATCCACCAAGTGCAATACTGAATTCTTATAAGGAAGTGATTTAAGAAATTTAAGCCTAAAATTTCGACTGGTTTTTACTTTCTCTACGCGTACTGTGTACACAGTGTACAGAGAAGGTATTGTATTGCACCCAAAAATTCGATACCGAGATTTAACCGGAAATATATGTTTTGAGACCCCCTGAATCCAAAAAATAAGCATTTTCTGAAAAATGTCCGAGTGTGTGTCGTCTGTCTGTGTGTGTCTGTGGGCAGTATAGCTCAAAAACGAAAGGACCGTTAAAAACCAAACTTGATTTTAAGTTTGGTATCTTCCAAGGATGCAACACGAAGATTTTCAGAAAATCCCCCCAAACTGCCCTTTACATGGAAAAAATTCGAAAATTTTGATTTTCTTAAGAATGGCTCTAACGCTTTTGATTAAAATCTATTATTATATTTAAGACATTTACTTTCCAAAAAATTTATATCTTGAATTTTCTGGGAATAGCCCTAAATTACCTCTTTATTCTAGATGATTTTTATTGAATTTTGCATAACTGACAAGAGAGACAAAACTTACTGCACAAAAAATATGTAGATCACGTATAAACGCATAATTTATGTCATATACATTTTTTTCATGGAGCTAATCGGTTTTGAAATATTCCTTGTTATTGGTTTCAACTTTAAAATGCTTATACTTTTCTCATACAGGAATTTGTCAACTCCTGTCCATACAAACAAAGGAACTTTAGTCACATAGCAACCAGCTTTTGACTATCACTTTAACCTATGGTACTCTCTTATTTCGCTTCTACTTCCAACGAAATAAGCAATAAGACTATTCCTGCTAATTTTTTCTTGATTAACACGAAGTAAATAGAAGTATAAACTTTTTAGCAATAATTTGTTGCAGAGATGTAGAGAAAGTCATGTGAATGGATCACATCAGATTTTTTTACATGAATTTTTTCGTTTCATAGTTGCTTACCCTCCCCATATTTAGGACTGGCACGCCCCCAGGACTTACAAGCGCATGCCTAGGGGTCAGAAGCCTGTCGGTGAGGCAACGGCACGAAACCACAAAATGGACAACCTGAAACGAGTGGTAGCCAAGCATGAGTGTGAGCAAGTGAATTATATGAAATGCAAACGAAATGGATGATAAGAAAGGTGATGATGGAGCAATTTAGGGAAACCAAAGGACACGGAGAAATTCGTCCAGATGCCGCCTCGTCTACCAAATCCCACATACGGGCGCTTGGGGTCGAAACCGGGCCGCTTAGGTGGGAGGCTAGAGGTTTCACCACTCAGCCACTATGAAAATGATTTTAACATGTGCATACGCTCGCATAGTGAATATGCAACCATATTGTAGTACGAACACATGTAAATACACCCACTCAATTCTAGGTCTAATCTTTCACTGTGTGTGTATGTGTGTGTTTATGGAACTTAAAGTCCAAAGAAAAGAACAGAATTCCCCAAAAAGTGAAATAGGAACGACAAGAATAGCGAAATAAACAAAAGAAAATGAAATGCAGTAAACATAAACAAAAACAATCTGATGTATTCCATTCACATGACTTCCTCTGCATCTCTATAACAAATTATTGTTGGAAAGCTTATGCTTCTATTTACTTCATGCTAAACGAGAAAAAATTAGCAGAAATAGTCTTATTACTTGCTTCCATGTAAGTAGAAGCGAAATAAGCGATATAGGTTAAAGTGATAGGCAAAAGCTGGTTGCTATGTGACTAAAGTTCCACTGTTTGTATGGACAGGAGTTGACAAACTCCTGTATGAGAAAAGTAAGTTTTTGTAAACAGAAACCAAAAACAAGGAATATCTCAAAAAACGATCAACTCCACGAAAAAAAATATATAAATTGTGTGTTTTAACGTGCTCTGCATTTTTATGCGGTAAGGTTTGTCCATCTCTTACGGTTTAGCAGTTATGCAAAATTCTGTAAAATTCATCTAGAATAAAGATGTCTTCAGAGGCTATTCCCAGAAAAGTCAAGATATAATTTTATTTGTCACGTAAATATGTTTAATATACGATGTTTTAATCAAAATCGTTAGAGCCATTTTTGAGAAAATTAAAAATTTCGAAAAAGTTCTTTGTAAGGGGTAGTTGGGGTGGAGGGATTTTCTTAAAAATATTCGTGTCACATCCTTGGAAGATACCAAACCTAAATACTAAGTTTGGTATTTAAGGGTCTTTTCGTTTTTGAGTCTCACACACACACACACACACACACACACACACACACACACAGGCGCGCGCGCACACACACACATGAACCTGTTTTTATAAAAAAAAATTTTTTTTAATGAGGGAAACCCAAAACATGTATTTCCGGTGGAATATCGGTTTCGAATTTTTGGGTGAAATACAATACCTTCTCTATACACTATGTACACAGAACATGTAGAGAAATTAATAAAATACAAATAACCCTCCCTTGGTTCCGCCTTTGCTACTGGATCTTCCTGTGTCCTTTTCACTTTCCAATTATTAATAATAATAATAATAATAATAATAATAATAATAAAAGAAAAATATAGTTGACTACAATGTAGTTTCATTTTTATTTAGTCGTAATTGAAAATTCTTTATTTTCAATTATGGTTTAAATAAAAAAATCTAGTCCTCTAGATATTTTTATGTAGAAAATATAAAGATACTCAACAGTGTTAGATTTTCAAACGTATTAAAAAAAAAAAAAAAAAAAAGAATTCGCCGGATATGCACGATAACTTCCGAGCGGTCGCGGCGCACGGGACCGGTCTGGCGGGTGGAAGTTATCCCGTCAATATTACCTGGGACCCACTAAACAGGGTTACTACAAAAGAAATAGAAAACTTCAACTGCCTGTAAAACAAAAACTATTAGAGATAGCAACCTAATTATTTTGGAGGTATGTTGAGAAAATCTCAAAGTTTCGTTTGTTACTATTGGTAACGCTGTAGTGTTTTGTTTGTTGTTGCAGAAGCTGAAATGGCGGAAAATCCTGTGGAAAAGGCATATTGCGTGTTGGAATTTGCTAGAACGCAATCAGCAACTGTTGTCCAACGACATTTTAGAACACGTTACCAAAAAACGCCACCGACTAGACAGTCAATCTACAACTGGTATAGAAAATTCGAGACAACGGGATGTTTGTGCAAAGGGAAGAGCTCGGGAAGACCAAGAGTTTCGGAAGAAAACGTTGAACGTGTTCGTTCTGCCTACATAAGAAGCCCACAGAAATCAACATCTAGGGCAAGCATGCAATTACAAATTCCACAGCAAACTGTATGGAAAATCTTGCGGAAGGAACTGCACATGATGCCTTACAGATTACAGATGTTGCAGTTTCTGGGTGAAGAAGATAAGGGCATACGGCGTGACTTTTGCATGTTGCGACATGATGAAGACGATGCTGGCTTTTGTGAGCGCATCATTTCATTTTTGTGATAACGTGTTCTAAAATGTCGTTCGACAACAGTTGCTGATTGCGTTCTAGCAAATTCCAACACGCACTATGCCTTTTCCACAGGATTTTCCGCCATTTCAACTTCTGCAACAACAAACAAAATACTACAGCGTTACCAATAGTAACAAACCAAACTTTGAGAGTTTCTCAACATACCTCCAAAATAATTAGGTTGCTATCTCTAATAGTTTTTGTTTTACAGGCAGTTGAGGCTGTCTATTTCTTTTGTAGTAACCCTGTATTTGAATTGCCCCGTGTTTACATACATTAGGCTAGAGCCAGCTTCTATATTTAGTACCTACAGCTCGTACACCACTGACTTGCATACTCGTGGCTTACAGTGAGAAAACGAGGGACAGATTCAGTGCAAACGTTCCTTTACACAATGAGTAGTTTTCCATACGCTGCAGGTCCGCGCGTGTGTGTGCGCATGTATGTGTGCGTGAACAACAAAACGAAAATTCAGTTAAAAACCAAACTTGGTATTTCCAATGACGCGACGACACGACTTTCAAGAAACATTCTCTAACCCAAACTACCATTTACACAAAACAATTTTGTAACATATTGATCTTCTCAAAAATGACTGCAACGCTTTTGATTAAAAAGCTATACATTTAAAATATTTTCGTGACAAATGCGTAACAGGATTTTTTTGAGAAGAGTATCTGAAGTCCTGGTTGGCATAACTGGCTGACCATGCAAGTCTTACTGTACAAAAAAATATATTTCTCGTTAAAGCACATAGTTTATGCAAATACTTCCTTTTGCGCAGTTAACCAGTTCCAAGATATTCCTTGTACTTGGTTTGCATTTTAAAATACTCATATACTTTTCTCAAACGAGAGAGAGAGAGATGGTTTACTTTTTTTTTTTTTTTTTTTTTTTTTTTATCAGAGTCATGAATAATAACGGCATTTCAAAGCCGTTACATAACTGACCCGCTCTTAAGATATTTAACTGTCGTTAAAGCCTACTGCATTCCCATAATCCCCTTGAACTTACAAGGGATGTGCAATAATTTCTACAAATGTTTATATCGATTAACTTAAGTAGATAGTAGAATACGAATGTGCAAGAACAGTTTGTACAGGAGTGTAAAAATCATTTGTACGTAACAATCATATCTTTTATTTATCTGTTAAGTACAGTAAATAGGGGATATGTATTCTACCCAAAAATCTTATGTCGTGAATATCGGGAAGGTATGTTTTTGGGCCCCTGAACACAAAAAGCACTTTAAGGAAAAAATCTATGGATGTTGTGTATGTGTAACATTTAAAACCTTTATCTATATACATTTAGTAGGACAAAATGTTTGTAATTCATCTGGAAATCTTGAGAAAAAATTTACAAATTTGTTTCTCCATTATTTAAATTTATGTCGGTGAAATTTCCAGCTGCTAACTAAAATGTTCTCTACTGTATGTTTAAAAATAGGTTTTTAAATACTACAAATGAAAGATTAAGGGAGTTTAGCCCTATTAGGAATAATTAGAAAAACATTAACAAGGAAAAGTGCAAAAATGAAACATTTCTTAAATTTTATAAGGTTTTAGCGGTGCGCATCTTATTATATTGGACACTTAAAGAAAAAATGTCTGACTTACAGAAGATGCTGAAATGAAGTTTTTGAGATCTGCAGATATGGACAAACAGAGGAATCAATATACCTATGAGGAAAGAATTAGGAATGTTTAAATTGCCAGATAAAATTGCAGATTATCTACAGAGAGAATTGATACTCTCATGTTCGAAGAATGTAAAATGAAATAATTCCTCAAATGCAACTGAATTACAAGCCTAGAAGTGGAAGTTATAATGTTAAGGATGTCCCGTTTGAAGATGGATTGAGAATTGTAATTTGGAGTCGAACAGATCTTTAGAGGTCTAATCCGTGCTGTATTATGGTAATGCTGGTGATGGTGACAAATAAAAGAATTGAATAATCGTTGCAATTATAAAAAATCTGATGTGTTCCATTCACATGACTTCCTCTAAATCTCTATAACAAATTATAGTTGGAAAGCTTATGCTTCTATTTACTTCATGCTAAATGAGAAAAAATTATCAGAAATAGTCTTATTACTTGCTTTCATGTAAGTAGAAGCTAAATAAGGGAGTACCATAGGTTAAAGTGATGGTCAAAAGCTGGTTGTTATGTCACTGAAGTTCCTTTGTTTGTATGGACAGGAGTTGACAAATTCCTGTATGAGAAAAGTTTTTTGAACCTGAAAACAAAAACAAGAAATTTCTAAAAACGGTCAATTCCATGGAAAAAATGTATACAACATAAATTTTGTGTTTTAATGTGCTATACATTTTTTGTGTGGTAAGCTTTTGTCTATCTCTTACGGTTTAGCAGTTAAGTAAAATTCCGTAAAATTCACTCGGAATAAAGTAGTCTTCAGAGGCTATTCCCAGAAAATTCAAAATATACATTTTGTTTGTCAGTTAAATATATTTAATATACGAAATTTTTATCAAAATGGTTAGAGCCATTTTTTAGAAAATCAAAATTTTTTAAAAACGTTCCATGTAAAGGGTAGTTTGGGGTGGGGGGATTTTTCTCAAAATCTCCGTGTCGCATCCCTGGAAGATACTCAACTTAAATACCAAGTTTGGTATTTTACCGACTTTTCGTTTTTGAGTTGTGTTCGCAGACACACGGATACACACACACACGCGGACCTCTTTCTGAAAAAAATTTTCTGGATACAGGGGACTCTAAAACATATATTTCCGGTGAGATCTCGGTATCGAATTTTTTGTTGGAGTGCAATACTTTCTCTATACACTATGCGTATAGAGAAAGTAAAAACAAATTTAATGTGTTCCATATACACGACTTTCTCTACATCTCTGTAAGAAGTTACTATAAATATGTAAGCTTATTCTTCTATCTACTTCATGCTAATCAAGATAAACTTTAACAAAAACGGTCTTATTGCTTAGGAATTTATAAGCAGAAGGGAAATAAGGGAATACACTAGACTAAAGCAACAGTCAAATGCTTTAAAATATGGTTTCCATAGTATAGATTTCCATTTTTTGCGTGGCCAGGAGTTGACAAGTTCCCGCATGACAAAAGTTTTAAGTATTTTAAAACTGAAACCCATATCGAGGAATATCTCGAACACGGTCAACTCCACGAAAAAAAAAAAAAAAAATTGTGCATGACATAAATTGTGTGTTTTAAGGAGAACTGTTTTTGTTGTGCGGTTAGGTTTGTCTATCTCTTACGGTTTACCAGTTATGCAAAATTTATTAAGAATAAAGACGTCTTCAAATGCCATTCCCAGAAAATTAATGATATACATTTTGCCATATAAATATCTTTAGTACACTGTATTTTAATGAAAATAATTAAGAGCCATTTTTGAGAAAATCAAAAGTTTCTACATTTTCCTTGTAACGGGTAGTTTAAGGTGGCGGGATTTTCTTTAAAACCTTTTGAGTCGCATCCTTGGGTGATGCGGAATTTAAATATCAAGTTTGGTATTTAAGAGATAATAACTGATAAACGTAAGAGATGGACAAAAACTTGCTAAACAAAAAATGTAGAGCTCGTTAAAACACACAATTCATGTTTTATACATGTATTCTAATTCATCCAGAATAGAAATGTCTTCAGAAGCTATTCCCAGAAAATTCAAAATATACTTTTTATATGTAAATAACTCTAATATACGATATTTTAATCAAAATCGTTAGAGCCATTTTAGAGAAAATCAAAATTTTCGAAAATGTTTCCTGTAAAGGGTAGTTGAGGGTGGGAGGATTTTCCTTGAAAGTCTTTGTGTTACATCCTTGGAAGGCTATGAACTTAAGTGTCATCTTTGGTATTTAACATACTTTTCGTTTTTATGCTATGCTGCCAACAGACACACACCGACAGACGGACGGACGGACGGACGGACGGACATTTACCTAAAAATGTTTTTTTACTTTCTCTACACGTACTATGCACATAGTGGAGAGAGAAGGTATTGTATTTCACCGAAAAATGCGGTACCTATATTTCACCGGAAATACGTATTTTGCGTCCCCCTGAACCCAAAAAAAGCATTTTTACTTTCTCTATAGGCACTATGTACATAGTGTATAGAGAATATATTGCACTCCACCAAAAAAATCGATACCGAGACTTCACCGGAAATATATGTTTTAGGGTCCCCTGTATCCAAAAAAAGTATTTTAAGAAAAAGGTCTGTGTGTCTGTGAGTGTGAGTGTGTGTGTATGTGTGTCCGTGTGTCTGGGAACACGATAACTCCAAAATGAAAAGTCGGTAAAATACCAAACTTGGTATTTAAGTTTAGTATCTTCCAGGGATGCGACACGAAGGTTTCGAGAAAAATCCCCCCACCCCAAACTACTCTTTACATGGAACTTTTTTCGAAAATTTCGATTTTCTCAACAATGGCTCTAACAATTTTGATTAAAATATCATATATTAAAGGCATTTACCTGGCAAATAAAATATTCTGAATTTTCTGGGAATAGCCTCTGAAGAGTAGTTTATTATGGATAAATTTTACGGAATTTTGAATAACTGCTAAACCATAAGAGATGGACAAAAACTTACTACACAAAAAATGTAGAGCACGTTAAAACACACACCTTATGTTATATACATTTTTTCGTGGAGTTGGTTGTTTTTGAGACATTCCTTGTTTTTGGTTTCTGCTATGAAAAACTTACACTTTTCTCATACAGGAATTTGTCAACTGCTGTCAATACAAACAAGGGAACTTCAGTGACATAGCAACCAGCTTTTGATTATCACTTTAACCTATGGTACTCCCTTATTTCGCTTCTACTTACTAGGAAGCAAGTAATAGGACTATTTCTGCTATTTTTTCTGATTAGAATGAACTAAATAGAAGTATAAGCGGTTTAATAATAACTTGTTGCAGAAATGTAGAGAAAATCATGTGAATAGTACACATCAGATTTTTGTAATAATGTCCATGTGTGTGCGTGTGTGTGTTTGTGTACGTCTGTGGACAGCATAGCTAAAAAACGAAAAGCCCGTTAAATACCAATCTTCTAAGGATGGACACGACGATTTTCAAGAAAATGCCCCCCACCCCAAATTACCCTTTAAATGGAAAAAGTTTAGAAAATTTTGATTTTCCCAAAAATGATTCTAATGATTTTGATTAAAAACAATTATATTTAAGATATTTAGATGCCAAATAAAGTGTATATCTTGAATTTTCTGGGAATAGCCTCTTAAGACTTATTTAATCTAGATGATTTTTATTGAATTTTGCATAACTTGTAAACCGTAAAAGATAGACAAAAACTTGACATATTAACAAATATAGATCACGCTAAAATACACAACTTCTGTCATATACATTTTTGTCATGGAGTTTATCGTTTTTGAGATATTCTTATTGGTTTCAGCTTTAAAAAACGTATACTTTTCTCACACAGGAATTTGTCGACTCTGTCCATACAAACAAAGGAACTTCAGCCACATAGCAACCAGCTTTTGACTATCACTTTAACCTATGGTAAACGGGCGAGGTCAAGAGAGGACACTAAAAATTATGGACATTAGCCATGTCAATGGGGGTGAATCAATTTCGGCCAATGAGAAGCCGACAGCTTACAAACTGCCGGGAAATTAAGAAACCGAAAATGTTTGGCCATTAAGAAGGCGATTTGAAGGCACAAAGCAAAGCTTTAAAAACCATATACGGGTGTCCAGAAGACACAAGGGGTTGTTGCTTGTTTCGTTCGGTTGTTGTAGTGTGTTCTAGTGCCCAGAACGGCCAAGGCAGGGAATCGCGGTAAAGCAGATGAAGTAATCGTGAGTGAGTTTAGATCGCTCAAAGTGGCGTTTGTGTCTGAGTAATGGAAATCGCGAAGCGAGAAATTCTTACCGCATCACGCGAGAAATCGCGTCGCAAGAACCGCAACACAGTCAAATCAAAAGAACGCGCCAGGTCGACTTATCAACCAAAAAATAAATTGGAGTCAGCAAAACTGTCTAGTGTCCTTTCTGTTCTCCACCTCTGAGAAAGAGACGAGTCTCATGGTATTTCAGCCGGCGGCACGAGGACACCGAGCGCCCAGGAGAGGGAGAGACAGCAAAAGGGAGATAGGAGGAGACGAAGATCTTACCAGAGCAGAGCAAAGAATTCCTACCGTTCGCCGTTCCTTGTACAGGTTGCGACCGACCATCTCGCCGCATCAAAACAAGTCATTGATAAAAATCTGACGTGTTCCATTCACATGACCTTCTCTACATCTCTGCAAGAAAATATTATTAAAAAGCATATGCTTCTATTTACTTCATGCTAATCGAGAAAAAAATTAGCAGAAATAGTCTTATTACTTGCTTCCTTGTAAGTAGAAGTGAAATAAGGGAGTGCCATAGGATAAAATGATAGTCAAAAGCTGGTTGCTATGAGTACTGAAGTTCTTTTGTTTGTATGGACAGAAGTTGACAAATTCCTGTATGAGAAAAGTATAAGTTTTTCAAAGCTGAAACCAATAGCAAGGAATATCTAAAAAATGATCAACTCCACGAAAAAAATGTATGTCACATAAACTGTGTGCTTTAACTTGCTCTACATTTTTTGTGATAAGTTTTTGTCCATCTCTTACGTTTTAGCAGTTATGTAAAATTCCGTAAAATTCATCCAGAATAAAGTAGTCTTCAGAGGCTATTCCCAGAAAATTCAAGCTCCAGCCAACCCCAGTCAAAAACAACCTACTCAAGCGAAGGCGCGCTGGCCTGCTAGGCAGCCAAACTTCTTCCCCAGGGCTCCGCAAGGGAACGGTACTCCCGTGCCCGAGCGACAGCAGGGGCAGGAGGCGGCTGGCGGCGTGCCTGCGCCCCGACGCACTCCTCCCACACCCTCTCCCAGAAGCATCACCCCCACCACACCTGTCCTGCAGCTGTCGGATGTGATGGCGTGGATACAGGAGCTTCTGCTGAACCACGGCCGGCGCATCTGTGAGCTGCTGGTCAGATTCCTCTCTGCCACAGACCCAGCCGCAAAGATGGCTGTCGCCATGGAGGGACTTGCCCTCCTGACCTTGATCGTCCAGACCGCCCAGAATGGCGAATCGAACTAGGTCTCGTACCTCTTTCCGATTCGCGTTCTGGAACGCGTGTGGCCTGAACGGTCAGGGGAGTGAGCTCCAACATTTTGCCGGCTCATTTGCCCTAGACCTTGTGCTGGTCAGCGAGACACATCTCCGTCCTGACAACTCATTCCGACTTCTGGGCTACAACTGCCTCAGAGTGGATCGTGTGGGCCGCCGAGGAGGTGGCACAGCGATCTTCGTGAGAAACAGAGTAGTCCACAAACCCATCCAACCCACGCCTCTTCAAACCATGGAAGCCACGGCTGTCTGTGTTGACCTTGGCGGTACGGAAGTTTTACTGGTGTCTGTTTATCACCCACCCCATAGGCAGTTCGTAATAAACGATTACCTTTCCATCCTAGCCCTTCATCCTAATGTCATCCTGGTCGGGGACTTCAATGCCAAACATCCGCGTTGGCATTGGTAGATGCGGACCCTCATCTCAGAGTAGAGGGCCCCTGGCAACCCACACACCATCCACGAGGTCAAGGACGGGCATCCGTTATTGACTTCGCGATCATCAAACAATTCCCTTTTCATACATCTCTCACTTCGATCAACGCACTTCATTCCGATCATAATCCCGTGTTAGCTGAGGTTAACACAGGGTTTGCCAGTCATGACGTCTCGGTTCAAAACCGCGACGTCGACTGGGAATGCATCAGGGTTTGCCTCAATGACTCCATCCCGCCAAACCCTAGGATCACAGACATCCCATCCCTAGAGGCTGCGGTCCAATCCTTTACCTCCATCGTGGTGCGAACTGCTCATAACCAAACTGTTCACACCCCAGCACCTCTACACCTGGATGTCTCCCCGTGAACTCCATCTGCTCATACGCCGCTCCTGGGCTGCCCGCAGACTTTACCAGCGTCACCGCACGCCACATAACCGAGCACTCCTGAGGCGTTTACGCCGAGAGGTCCTGACCCGACTACGCGAGCACAGGGTGCGAGCGTGGGAGGAGACGATGACCCGCTTGAGGCTCGAGGATGGCGACGTGTGCAGAATTGCCAAAGCGCTCCGACACCGCGGAGGTCAAATCACCTCCCCAATCCAAGGCACCCAAGGCCTGGCTTATGAACCCCGAGCCAAAGCCGATGTGTTCGCTGACTACCTCGAAAGGACTATGAGGCCACGAGACGACCCCCAGGACGAAGACTTCTCGGACCGTGCTCGGCGGGAGGTGCGTCGATATCTTCGACGTCTCCTCGACGAGGCGGACCGACTTCCTGTCATCCGACCCAGTGAACTCCAGGGCGCACTCCGGCGCCTCAACCCCAAAAAGGCAGCGGGTCCTGACGGTCTAACCCCCGCCGTGCTCCGATGCCTTCCCATCAAGGCGGTGCTCTTTCTAACCAAGGTTTTCATCATGTGCCTCACCTTGTGCCACTTTCCACGCGAGTGGAGGTAGACCCGGCTGATATGCATCTTGAATCCGGGGAAAGACCCGATACACCCATCCAACTACCGATCCATCAGTCTCCTATCAGTTCTCTCGAAGGTTTTCGAGAGGCTAATACTAGTCCGCTTGTCCCCTCTTTTGGGCGACATTCAAGCCATCCCAGATCACCAGTTTGGTTTTCTTCCTGGGCATTCTACACCCCAGCAACTTCTGAGAGTGGTGGAGGCCACTGCCCTGGGTTTCCAGGACAGATCCTACACTGCGTCGGTGTCGCTGGACGTGGAGAAGGCCTTCTCTACGACCTGGCACGCGGGTCTGCTCCTCAAATTCATCCGACTGGAGCTCCCGACACACATCATACACCTACTGCACTCATACTTTAAACACAGATATTTTGTAGTTTCAGTTACGGGACACAAATCAACACCTAGGCCAATAAGAGGCGGAGTCCCCGAAGGCTCTGTAGTTTCCCCCACGCTCTTTAGCGTTTACATCGCCGACCTACCAACAGTAGCAAGTCAACATAGCCCAGTATGCTGTTGACGTGCTGTTATACTGTACAAACACCCATGCAGAGCCTTCAACCCCATCCAGAGACACCTCTGCCTCATCCAAGAGTGGTGCGAGCGTTGGCGATTGTCCATAAATCCGGAGAAAAGCCACGCTATTCTATTCACCAAGCGCCGCTTTCCCGCAAACTTCCCCACATTCACGTACCTCAGACGAAGGATACAATGGACCAACACCATCACCTACTTGGGGGTGAAGCTTGACACGGGCGTCACTTTTAGGGAGCATCAGGGGGCTGTGGTGCCGGGGCAATGGGGCGGCGGCCTCACTGTACCCGATGCTGTAGTCCTCGATGACGGTTCCCCTTAAGTTGCGCCTCTTGACGGCTCTCATAGTCCCCTTGTTAATCTACGCCTGTGAGATTTGGGACATGGCGGCAGACTCCTATCTGCTGTTGCTTCAGCGGGTACAGAATAGGTGTCTTCGGGCTATCTATTCTGTGCCTCGAGGCTTTCCAACGAGACTCCTGCACGAAGCCTCTGGTCTACCATACCTGGAGGACGAGATTAGGCATCGGGCAACAAAATTCAACGAAGGGTTACCATTCCATCGGAGCGCCCTCGTTAGGTCTCTTGGGGATTACGATCCCACAAACCGCCGCTTCAGGCGATACCGGCTTCCCCGCATGGCTTGCGGGCATCCCCGGTAACGAAGGAGCACCTCCAACAGCTGCTACGGCTAAGCTTCTTATAATCCTTCAAGAGTTGCTTGGATTCAAAATTAAAACTTCAAAATAAACATTTTGATAAACTCACACCAGCGGTGCACAAGGGCCGTTGCACCATCATAAGCAACCGTCGAGGGGCAACACTTGCCTCCTCCCGTCACTCCACAACCCCAACAGTCACCCGCCATCCTGCAAAACCCCACAATCCCGTCAGAACGTGGTTAAGTTCTCTCCGAGAACAGGGACACGTCTATCACACCTCGGGCTGCCCTCAGCCTGCCAATTGCTCTGGTCTGGTCTTCGTCAAGCCTGACAACTTAGCCCTTATAACAATTTTGAAATGAAGTGGCGAAAGTGCGCTCTTACGAAGATCTAAGAGATTTTATAACTCCGCCCATTCATAACTTGTGGTAAGGGATCATTAAGGTATTATAATATTTTAGAACATTTTAGTTTGAAGAAAATGGTCAACACTTTTAAAGCTTGTCAACAAATATAATTCACATCTTGAATTTTCTGGGAATGGCCTCTGAAGACTCTATTTTGGATGAATTTCATGGAATTTTGCACATCTGGCAAACCGTAAGAGAAAGTCAAAATCTTACTTAACAGAAGATGTAGAGCTCGTTAAAATACGAAATTAATGCTATGTACATTCTTTTCATGGAGTGGATCGTTTTTGAGATAATATTTGTTATTGGTTTCAGCTTTAAAAGACATACTTTTCTCATACAGAAATTTGTCAACTGCTGTCCATACAAACAAAGGAAATTTAGTCACATAGCAACCAGCTTTTGACTACCACTTTAACCTTTGGTACTCCTTTATTTCCCTTCTACTTGGAAGCAAGTAATAAGATATTTCTGCTAATATTTTCTCAGTTAGCATGAATTAAAAAGAAGCATAAGGTTTTTAAACAATTTTTTGCAGAGATGTAGAGAAAGTCATGTGAATGGAACACATAAGATTTTTTGTTGTTGACTGAGCGTTTCTTATGTAGATATGATTTTGGAAAAATAAAATTGATTTACTGACACTTCTGGATGTTTCGCGATTACATAAGCAACTAAAAATCATGAATCTTAAGAGTCAAGAGTTGAAAACCTTTGGAGACCACGCTCTGCTAGGGCGAGGTCCACGTGACAGATCGCTGTCGAATAACCGTAAGAGCCATTAACGAAAGTTGATTCATATCATTATACAATTACTCACTTCCTGACTACTACAGCATTAGGCATTTGAAAGACTGGGACAAGTTAGAAAAGCCGTCCTCCCTGATCTAGGTGCAACATGCTGGCTTCTGGTTCGTAAGGTTCAAGGTTCAAACCCGGCGGAGGCGATGGATTTTTTCTTGCGTAAAAATCCTAGCAAAGCTTTCTTCGGAAGGGAAGTGAAGTCCTTGGTCTCGTGTCGTAGATTTTCGGCACGTATAAGAATCTCAGGTCTGATAAAGAGGCCTCTGACCATTAATAATCGATCTTTCACGCCCAATATAACATGGGACGCTAAGAACCGCAGCAGTTAAAGAACGACCATAAATAAAACGCAATTTCTATTGTAAAAAAATTACGAAAGAAAACATTATGTGTTCCATTCGCATGACATTCTCTTCCTATTCTGCAAAAAAAGTCTTACAAAAGAATAAATATTCTTCTACTTCATGGTAATTTAGATAAACGTTACCAGAAATGGTCTTATTAGTTTTCTAAAAGTAAAGGAAAATAAGGGAATACGCTAGGCTAAAGTGACAGTCAAATCATTTAAAAAGTTTCACTATGCAATTGTCATTGAACTTTGGTTCGTTCCATGACCAGGAGTAAAACAAAACATAGATGAAACAGACGAGAACTTTCCATCTGAGTAAAGTTTAATATTTTAAAATTGAAACCAATTATAGGGAATATCTCCAAAATTGTTAGGTTTGGCAAATGTACCTAGGTCAGGCTGCTCCAGAATGTCCTTTATTCATTCCAGGAGGGGGGATTACAATGATTGTGATATAGAATATCCCTATTCCAGAGGGAGATTGTTCAACTGTAATCTTATACATAGGTCATTCTGCTCCAGAATGGCCTTTAGTCGTTTTAGGAGGTATTTTAAACAATAATTGTGATACATAATGTCCCTGCTTCAGAGGAAGTTTGTTCAACTGTACACTTGATGATACCTTGGTCAGTCTGCTCCAGAATGTCCTTTACTCATTTCAGAGAGGAATTTTAAGTAATAATTGTGGCACAGAATGCCCCTTCTCCAGAGGAAGTTTGTTCAAATATACATTTGTTGATAATACCTTGGTCAGTATGCTCCAGAATGCCCTTTATTTATTTCAGAGGGGAATTTTAAGTAATAATTGTGGCACAGAATGTCCCTGCTCCAGAGGTTGTTCAACTGTACACTTGATGATGATACCTAGGCCAGCCTGCTCCAGAATGTACTTTATTCATTTCTGGGGGAGATTTTAAGCAATAATTCTGATACAGAATGTCCCTGCTCCAGCGGAAGTTTGTTCAACTGTACACTTGAGATACCTTGGTCAGTCTGCTCCAGAATGTCCTTTATTCAGAAAGTGCCTGCTCCAGAGGTTGTTCAACTGTACACTTGATGATGATGATGATGATGATACCTAGGTCAGTCTGCTCCAGAATGCTCGTGGAGTAATGACCTTGTTGAGGTAAGAATTCGCTAAGATGTAATGTGGGTGGAGTTGACCCACATGACAAACGTTTTCACTGCGGCTTGCCAAAAGGGCGTCTTGACCAACCAAGCGTCTTGCCTCACACACGATGTCCTTCACCGGCAAGTGGAAGATAGCAGTAACATTGTTGTTAGTGCTCCGTAAACTGGATCAACAGTTGAAGCGTTCGATTTAAAACGCTCTGTTGAGGTGTACAGCACTGAGCATAAATGGTTTCACTACTTGTGTAGTTTTTACTTTGTCTACACATACTATGGACATAACTTACAGGGAAGGTAATTGTATCGCACACCCAAAAATTCGATACCGAGATTTCACCAGAAATACATGATTTGGGTCCCCTTAATCCAAAAATTGCATTTTAGAAAATGTAAGGACAGCATAGCTCAAAAACGAAAAGTTCGTTAAATACCTAACTTGGTATTTAAGTTCAGTAATTTCCAAGGATGCGACACACAGACTTTCAAGAAAATCCCCCACCCCAACTAACCTTTACGTGGAAAAAGTTTCGAAAATTTTGATTTTCTCAAAAATGGTTCTAACGATTTTGATTAAAATATCATATATTAAAAATATTTACATGACAAATAAAATGTATATCTTGAATTTGTCGGGAATACCCTCTAAGAACCTCTATTCTGTATGGATTTTGCCAAAATTTCTTTAACTACTAAACCGTAAGGGATGGACAAAAACTTACTGCATAAAAATGTAGATCTCGTCAAATCAGACAGTTTATTCCTTTACGTTTTTGTTGTGAAGATAGCCGTTTCCAAGATATTCCTTGTTATTGTTTTCAATTGTAAAGTACTAATACTTTTCTTAGGCAGGAAGTGTCCGTTTTTTCATGTGTTGTACTCCTGGTAAAGTAAAGAAGCGATTTGCAATCGCATAACGACAGGTTTTAAAAGATTTGACTATCACTTTAGCATAGCGCATTCCTTCATTTCCCTTCTACTTTTAAGGAACTAAGTTATAACATTCTGCTCTGTTTATCTCGATTAGCATTGTGTAGAAAAAAGAAGAGTATTTTGTAATAAGTTTGCTTGTAGAGCAGCTGGAGAAAATCATGCGAATGTAACATCAGATTTTTTTTATAGTGTTTAACGCCCGCTTTTACTACTTGTGGCACGCAGGCGATGACACTGACGATACATGGAGTGGAGATGGAGCACCGGTGGAATGTGGTGCTGGGGGAAACCGGAGAATCCGGAGAAAACCCGCTTCGGCGCCACTTTGTCCACCACAAATCTCTCATGTGGTCGCTTGGGTTCGTCTAGGTGAGAGGCGAGTGTTCTAACCCCAACATGCATAACGTCCAGAAGAGTGGTCAGCGTTCTAGCTTTTGAAGTTAGTGGTTGCGAGTTCGATTCCTGGCTGGGGTGACGGGATTTTTATTTAATAAAAATCATTCTCTATCCGCCACAGAGTCCGGAACAAGAATGTGAAGTTAATAATATGTGTATGTGTTTATTCGTGTAATACCGATATATTCCGTTCATATGACTTTCTTGCAAAATATTCCATTAATTTACTTCATGGTGTAGCTCTCCGTGATGTAGGGTTTACCATGCTAGCCTCTGAAACTCTGGCTTTTCTCGGAAGAAAACATCTTTAACATGGCTTCCTTCGGAAGCAAAGTAAAGCTGGTGGTTCCATGTAATGTTTAATTGCACATAAAAGAAACCAATTCCTTGAAAGACGATGGTTCCTGGACGCCATTTCGCGTCCACAGGTCGTGAGTTCGTCCCAGAAAGCCATCGTCATCATGGCGCATAACGGCCAAATCACGAACTAGAAATTCAAATCCGATCACGTAAACACCGTAACGATGCCTTATGCTCCACTTAGGAGCTACAGGACATTAACTAACGTCGTGCTATTCGAGATAAACATTAGTAGAAATTGTGTTATTACTTGCTCCCAACGCTCGCCTCTATGTGAACAATTGAAGTTTGGTTCTCTTTGCATGACCAGCGGCAAAAAAAAAGGAAAAAAAAAAAGGGGCAGTAAACTAAAAATGACCTCCCATATGAGAAAAGTGCAGGAAGTTTAAAATTGAAACCAATAACAAGGAATATCTCAGATACGGTTAATCCTACGAAAAATCTTCATTCTGGGTGACATTTGTGTAACTAGCAAACCGTAACAGATAGGCAAAAAGTTGCTATACAAGAAAAGGAAAATCTTGTTAAGACACACAATTTATATCCCATCCATTTTTTCGTGCAGTTGACCGTTTCCGAGATATTCTTTGTTGTTGGGTTCAGTTTTAAAATGCTTGAAATTTTCTTATACGGGAATTTGTCAACTCCTGGCAATGCAAAGAAACGAATTTCCATCACAGAGCAACCAGCTTTTAAAATATTTGGCAATCGCTTTAGCCTAGTGTACTCGCTTATTTCCTTTCTACTTTCAAGGAAGCAGGTAAGAAAACAATTTCTGTTAATGTTTATCTCAGTTAGCATGAAGTAGATGCTTTTTTGACAATAATTTGTTACAGAGATGTAGAGAAAGTAATGTGAAATGGATGTGCGATGTCTTTAACTACTGTGGTTCTCAGTCTCATTCTATATTGGGCGTGAAAGACCGCTTAATTTTGCTCAGAGGTCTCTTTATCAGGCTTGAGGTTCTTTTACATGCCGTAAATTCAGTACACGGGACCAACTGCTTTGCTAGCCTTCCGAAGGAAGCCATGCTAATGGCTTTTTACTCCCGAACAAAATCCATGGAGTAAGCATGCTAACCATTACACCACGGAGGGTGACAAAGTAAAGTGAGGGGAACTTACCAGCTTTCTTTCTTTTTGTTTGTTTATTTTTGTAATACAGCTAACAGAAATTAATCCAGACTTTTAAAACGCACTTAAAAACTCGTAACACATATCTCTACTCTTTAGAACTGTTGAGTATCTCAATAAAATTACTTATTTAAGACAAGGAGCCTTGTCAATTGAGGTTTTATTTATGGACGCTCTTTAACTGCTGTGGTTCTTAGAGTATTTATTCTATACTGGAGTGAAAGACCACTTAATTTTGCTCAGAAGCCTCTTTATCAGGCTTGAGGTTCTTATACGTGTCGTAAATCTAAGACACGGGACCAACGGCTTTACTTCTCTTCCGAAGGAAGCCAGCTAAGGGTTTTACGCCCGAAAAAATCCGTCATCCTCCGCCAGGTTTGAACCCGCGTGGGTATATAAAGTCAGTATGATAACCATTAACAAGGTGTCTTGTTTGTTAAAAACGTGATATATCGATCAAGGTGGTTCTGGAAGATTTATAATATAATTAATGCATGGATACATCAATAAATTCTCAACTACTTAACCGGTATCACTGACTTTGACCTTATCCTTCAATTTTTGGAAAGAAATTAGTGTGTAACAGGTGGCTGTTATTATCTTGTTTCTTGTAAACTGTTTACATCACATGCTTGCAAAACAAGTAATCGACATAAGCAGGAGATTGTGTGCAGAAAAAAAATCTAATGTGTTCTATTCACATGACTTTCTTTACATGCCATAACAAATTATTCTTAAAACATATTCTTCTATCTACTTTATAATAATCGAAATAAACATTAGCAGAAATTATCTTAACTACTTGCTTCCTTGTAAGTAGAAGGGTAATAAGGGAGTACACTAAGCTAAAACGACAATCAAAAATTTTAAAAGCTGGTTGCCATGTGGTTGAACTCCCGTACAACTTTCCGTGTGAGAAAAGTTTTAAATATTTTAAATCTGAAACAAATAATAAGGAATGTCTCAGAAATGGCCAATTACACGAAAAAAACGTATATGACAAAATAGTGTGTTTTAACGTAATATACATTTTTTGTGTAGTAAATTTTTGTCTATCTCTTACGGCTCACCAGTTATGCAAAATTCGTTCAGAATAAAGAGATCTTTACATGTTATTTCCAGAAAATTCCAGATATAAATTTTATGTCAACAATTTTTTAACATAATCAAAATTTTCGATTTTTTTTCATGTAGAGGGTAGTTTTGGGGGGAATTTTTCTCAAAAACTTCGTGTTGCATCCCTGGAAGATACTAAACTTAAATACCAAGATTGGTATTTTATCGACTTTTCGTTTTTGAGCTATCTTGTCCAAAGACACACGGACACACACACGGACCTTTATCTGAAAATGCTTTTTTTGGTTACAGGGGACCCTAAAACATATATTTCCGGTAAAATCTCGGTATCGAATTTTTGGGTGGAGTGCAATACCTTCGCTATACACTATGTACATAGTAGAGAAAGTAAAAACAAAGTTGGATGAATACTAGACATATGTAACAAAAAATATTCAAGAGCACCCCCCAACACCTTTTGTATGGAAACAGTTTAAATTTTTCCCTGAAAAATCACTCCATTTATTATAGTGCAGATGACTGACTTATTTTTATTATAGTGCCATATAGTTGAGAAGTTTTATAACAAATAAAATGTAGTCGTTGAAAGGAATATGTTCATTGCTTTTTATAAGTAGAAGGGAAGTGAGAGAATACACTAGGCTAAAGCGATAGTCAAATATTTTTAAAGCTGGTAGCTAGCTAGATGGTATTGAAATTTCCTTCTCTTTGCATGAGAGAAGTGCATGCAGAAAAGTGAATAACGGCTTTCAATTTTCGAAAAGTATAAATGAAAAGAAATATATTGAATGTTTAGCTCCACAAAAAAGTGACATAAATTGTGTGTTTTAAGATATCTATATTTTTGTATAGTAAGTTTTTGTTTATCTCTAACGATTTACCAGTTATGCAAACGTCATACAGAATGAAGACTGTTTCAGGATTATTTAAAGAAAAACTTCAAGATGTTGCCCATGTACATATGTTTAATATATGTTTTTGTGCTTAACGTCCTTTAACCTGGTTGGTCATATCGGACGATATGAAATGATGCTCAGATGAGCTCGGGGTACATGGAGCTTAAATTTACTCTACATTCGTCTTCTGAGGATAAGGGAAAACCCTGAAAGAAACTTTATTCGGGTAACTCATTCTAAGCGAGAGTCAACTCACAACCTTCCAATATGAGGCAGACACGCTACCACCACGCTACCCAGGTGGGCTACAAACATGACATTTTAATCAAAATCGTTGTAGCTATGTTTGATAAAATCAGAAATTTCGAAAAAAGTTCCATGAAACTGTTAGTTTGGGTTGGGGAAATTTTCCTGAAAATTTACGTGTGTCGTCTAAATTTAAACACTAATTTTAGTATTTAACTTACTTCTCGTGTTGACACAAACATGGACCTTTTTCTAAAAATGAGCTTATTTATTCAGGGGCCCTAAAAAACTTGTATTTCAATGAAATTCTATTAGTGTGGTACACAATACAATCTCTACTTACCATGTATGTGCATAGTACTTGGTAGAACATGTATAATGGTTAAAATTTCTTAAAAGCAAAGCACTGAAAATGCTGTACCAAATATAGGTAATTATATACTCCAATTCAAGTTCTTGAGAGCAAAGAAAATGTAATTGGTGGTGAAATTACTCTTAAGAATGCTCACGTTCCGGGTCTCGCTCTCTTGCCCTTGAGAGCATCGTGTCACTGGCAGAGCAAGGACGGCCCGGGATGCTACCGACACTTCCGCATGACGTATGACTCAGTGGTCGGCCTTGTCACACCTTGCCCACGTCCTCCAGACGGATTCCCTTGTTTCACATCCTCAATAGTCGAGAGAGTGCTTTTCAATCTCTAACATATAATAAAACTGTATCCGAGTTTGTAATTTGCGACATTTGACGAATAATTCAGTCATCTGAATAATCGTCTACCTTGAAGTCAAAAATAAAATTTTAAATTGAGACTTTAACCTTATCATGCAAGTATGATCATACTAATTATTGGTTTAAACTTTGGTTAGGTAATATACGAGGGTCGGCCGGGCCTCACACAGATATGGCGCCACTAGGCCAGTTAGACGGTAGCATCGTATAGTTTAACTCTAGACTAGCTTGTATCCATAGTTACAGGTCAATAGCTTGTTTAGTTTTCGAATTGCAGCATTTTAAACAATACAACTTTAGAGTTTTCACGAAATGGAGAATTTGGAAAAGCGAGCAGTGATTAAATACTTCCTTTTGAACGGCTTAACGCCTAAAGACATCAAGGAGGAAATGGACAGTACATTTAAAGACTCTATTCCTTCATATACAGTGATCAAAAGGTGGGTTGCAGAGTTTAAAATGGGACGTACGAGCACTAGTGATGAGCCCTGTAGAAGTGACAACTCTAGAGATCATTGAAAAAAATGCATCGTTTAGCACTGAAAGACCGCAGATTAAAGTTGTTTGAGACAGAAGATGCTGTAAACATGTCAAAAGAACGTGCAGGTAATATTTTAAGCAATGTTTTGGGCTTTTACAAGGTCTGTGCAAGATGGATGCCGCGTTTGTTGATATCTGATCAAAAATTGCAAGGAAATACTGCTTCTGTTAAGAATGTGGAGCTCTACCGTAAGAATCCCAATGAATTTTTGAGACGGCTTATTACCATGGATTAAATTTGGATACATCACTACACTCCAGAAAGTAAATCACATCCAAAACAGTGGATTGTGCCAGGTGAACCAGCTCCAAAAAAGGCAAAGTCAGTTTTGTCAGCTAACAAGGTTATGGCGAGTGTTTTCTGGGATGCACAGGCAACTATTTTTATTGATTACTTGGAAAACGGTAAAAGTGTCACTGGTGACTAGTACACAACTTACTGCAACGTTGAGGTGAAAAGAAAAATACCTCATTTGGCAAAAAAAAAAAAATCTTGTTTCATCACGACAATGCTCCGGCCGATCATTGTCATTGCATTGAGAAAAATGTGCGAATTAAAGTTGGAATTGCTTGAAAATCAACCATATTCGCCAGATCTAGCACCCAGTGACTACTGCCTGTTCCCAAACCTCAAAAAATGTCTTGGAGGACGAAGATTTGACAGCAACAAGGAGGTCATTAATGCGGTAAACAGCTATTTTGAGGACCTTGATAACTCGCATTACAGAGATGGTTTAATTAAATTAGAACACCGATATGACAAATGTACTAGCCTCTCTGGAGATTATGTTGAGAAATAAAGCAAAAAATAAAAAAAAAATGCTGTTTACATTGAGAGGCCCGGGACATATTAGACCCTAGTAGCATGCCTTAGAAGATATATAGAAGCTAGAGAAGGTAAGTATTATATTCCACACAAAAATTCGATGTCGAGATTTCACTGGAAATATATGTTTTGAGGTCCTCCGAGTCCGTAAACAATTTTTAGGAAAAGGTCCGTGTGTGTGTGTGTGTCTGTGTGTGGACAGCATGGGACAAAAAAGATATTTATGCGACACGAAGATTTTAAAGAACTGCCCCTCCCACTACAACCTACCCTTTACATGGAAATGTTTTCGAACTTTTTATTTTTTCAAAAATGTCTATAACAATTTTAATTAAACTACCGCATATTAAATATATTCACATTAGATACAAATAAAATGTGTATCTTGTATTTTCTAGGAATAACCCCTGAAGAGTTCTTTATTCTGGTTGAGCTTTGCAGAATTTTGACAACGGTTTAATCACAAGAGATAAACAAAACTTTTAACAAAAATTGTAAATCTCATTAAAACACATACTTTATGTTATATACGTTTTTTATGAAGAGCTTACCGATTCTGAGATATTACATGTTATTGTTTTCAATTTTGAACTTCATAGAGCTTTTCTTTAATCGGAAGTGACATTTCGTTTCATCTCCCTTGTTTTACTGCAGGACACGCAAAGCGAACCAAACAAAATTGTTTTACATAGCGACCAGCTTTTAAAAGATTTGACTATCGCATTAGCCTAATGTATTCCCTTATTTCCGTTCTGCTTACGAGGAAGCAGGTAATAAGACAAATTATTTTAATGTTTATGTAGATCACCATGATGTAGATACAAGAATAATCTTTTGTAAGAGAAATGTGTTCGTGGAACAGCTAGAGAAATGTATGTGAACCAGATGTTTTATGTAATTGACTTTAATCGACATCAATCATTGCAGAAATGCTACACTAAAGATAACAAACAGAATAATCATAGTCAATATTAACAAATGAATGCTATATACTGGTCTTAAAATCCATAATGTTTCCACGTAATTTGCAAAGCAAGATGTGTTAAATTCACATGACTTTTTCTATCTATTGTTAGGCAAGCTATTCTTACAAAAGAATTTTCTTTGATGTATTTCTTTCTAATGAGATAAACGTCAGCAAAAATTGTCGTATTACTACTTGCTTCCTTGTAAGCATAAGGGAAATAAGGGAATGCACTAGGCTAAAGCGAGAGTTAAATCCTTTTAAAGGTGGTTGCTATGTGAAACAATTGAAAGTAGGTTTTCTGGCCAGGATTAAAGTAATATATGAATACATGAAACGACTAACAACTTCCCAGAAAGAAAAGTTTAAGTATTGCAAAATAATACTATTAACAAAGAATATCTCGAAACGTTCAACCCAAATGCACAAAGATCTAATGTGTTACACTCACATGACTTTCTCTACATCGCCGTGACAAATTGTCAAGAAGCATATTCTTCTATATATTTTATGATAATCGAGATAAACATTAGCAGAAATTATCTTAATCACTTGCTTCATTGTAAGTAGAACGCAAATAACTGAATATACTGCTGGTTGCAATGTGGTTGAAATCCGTTTCTACGCCGGGCCAGAAGTTTACAACTTACCGAGTGAGAAAAGTTTAAGTACTTTAAATCTGAAACTAACAACAAGGAATGCCTCAGAAATTGTCAATTCCACGAGAAAAAAAAGTGTATGGCATAAATTGTGTGTTTTAACATTTTTCTGCAAGTTGGAAAATATCATTTTAAACGATAATACTCCGTTCCAGCTGCCCGAAGACGCTGATGCACTGCTTTCCGGATATGCTCCAAGGATATGCCATGCCATACTCTGGGGTTTAAAAGACTGTTACTTGGTTTTCAGTCGTCTGATGGTTATTACTCTTCAGATAAATTATCTTTAAAGTCTTTAGTTACGTTTGAAAATCTTCATTTAAAGGTTTAGTTAAGGGAATGATAGAGTTCTTAAGGACTTTTGTTTGAGGCTCGTAATAATGGCGATAGCCTTTACCTCCCTGTCGCAATACTCCTAAAAAAAATCACCTGAAAGTTTTAGTTGATGGTTCTTCATGAAGTTTGTGGATTTCAGTCAATACACATAGGACCCAATGGGCACAAACTTTTCAATAACCTAAGTTTTCAATCTTTTCTTGCAATGCACTATGTCCTACTGTAAGATTTGCAGCGATTTCATCCACAGTGACACGCCTGTCTTCTCTAACGAGCTCATCAACTCTTTCCTTGTTGCGTTCCGCGGAGTCAGTTCGAGGACGACTGCTAGGAGACCCATTTCCTAACACTGCAGACATCTTCATAGGCACGTTGAAATCTGAGGTGAATTTTAGTAGCAGATTTTTTCCTCTTTAACAAGGAAATCCATGACAGCATGCTTCGAAACGAATGATGTCCATCATTTTGAAAATAGAAGTTAATGCTGTCACAATATGACAGCTTGTGGTATAAGGTCTGCAGATTACGATCCTGCAGTCATTTCTGTTACATTTTGGAATCTGAATTTTACTGGTGGGTTGCTCACTACTTTCAGTATAACCCTCATATAATTTACATATAGTTTTCTCCAAAAATTGATAGCCCTCAAACGGAGCCACTCCTTTCTGCCACTGTGAAATATCCATTAGTAAACGAGCCTGTACTAGGGGTGAGAGTCAACATAGTAAAATCTGTTTTCTGGGACCTCGAAGACACTGGTTGCAAGTCGAGATTCGCTCCTTAGTTAAGAGACCACTAAGTGGAAGACTTGGCAACTGAGAGGTTTGGTTTCTAACTGCAAACTTCAAGTCACTCCGAGGACCATCATGTTCTGAAAAATACTGCACATGGTAGAGAAAGTAATAAACTTTCCTGACTACAATTTGCATAACCACTAGTAAACGATATAGGGAATGAAAAGGCTTTTATATTCGCGGTAGACTATTATACATACATTCTTTATCCAGAATAGAAAATAGTTGGTGTAGCTTACATTTCGAATATGTAGGATGTTTCGTAAAAAACAAGAGCAATGCTGTTTTACCATAACTACGACCTCCACTGATCTTGGTTGCTGAAGGTTGTTGCATCAGTATTTAACTTTTCTTTCAGCGCCATATGAAGACAGTCTCCTGCAGGGTGTGTCCGAGAAGTGAAGTAGAAAATAATATTTTACGAAATGATCAGAAAGTGAGGTGTAGTGTGTAGGAACGTATGAGTCACTAACGTGATAGTTGCCGCCCCACAGCACGGACAGTTACCGGGTTCGGAGGTCATTTTACAGGTTCCAGTTGTCTACTCCTCTATCGGGATGCGTTGAACCGTTCAAAGTCATATTTCTCTCTCTCACAATTTGGCTGACAAATTAAGTTTGAATTGTATTTAAGTGCGCACTTTAACCGCTACGTTCTCAGCCTCCCATTTTACATTGTGCGTGAAAGAACGCTTAATTTTGCTCAAAGGCCTCTTCATCAGATTTGAGGTTCTTCTACGTCCCTTCCTAAGGAAGTCAAGCTAAGGATTTTAAGCCCGAAAAAACCATCGCCCTCCACCGGGTTTGAACCCGCGACCTAGGGAATCAAAAGCTATCGTTGACAGGAGTTGGATAGGTAGAGTCAGACTGAAAAATTCAGCCATAGCCGGGATTTGAACCACGGATCTGCCGGTCTCTATCCGGTTGGTCTACCACTGAATTACCATGGCAACATGCCGGCATAGCATTGAATTTCTCAAATGACTCGCATGTTTCCCGGTAAACCACAAGGTAATCTCAAATTATTTTGAGATAGCACACCCCAATGACGACTTATAATGTTGTAAGTTCTTTAATTCCCTGGATTCATATTAATAGCCAACTATTATGTTCAATTAGTATTGCTTTATTTTTTTTTTTTTTTCACACATAGGACGGGAGTTGGATAGATAGTCAGACCGACAAATTCAACGACATAGCCGGGATGAACCACGGATCTCCCGGGCTCTAGCCGGTTGCTGTACCACTCAGCTACCATGGCAACATGGAATTTCTCAACTGGCTCGCATATTTCTCAGTAAAACACAGGGTGATCTCAAATACACTACGCTAAACCGACAGTCCAATCTTTTAAAATGTGGTTGCTATGGGATTGAAATCCGTTTCTTCGCGTGGCCAGAAATTGACAAGTTCCTGCATGAGAAAAGTTTAAGCATTTTAAGAATGACCTCAATAACAAGGAATATCTCGAAATCGGCCAACTCCCGAAAAAAATGAATATGACAAATTGTATGTTTTATCGAGATATACATTTTTCAATGTAATGGGTATTTAGGGTTCGAGGGGATTTTCCTCAAAATCTTCGTGTCGCATCCTTGGAAGATAGTAAACTTATATACCAAGTTTGGTACTTTACCGACTTTTCGTTTTTGAGTTATGTTCACAGACACACTGGCACACGGAAACACACAAGGGCCTTTTTCTGAAAATACTTTTGGATACAAAGGGCACTAAAACGTGTATTTCCGGTGAAATCTCGGTATAGAATTTTTGGGTGGAATGCAATAGATACCTTCTCTATACACTAGGTACATAGTACGTGTAGAGAAAGCAAAAATCTGAGGAGAACATAGTGTCGACATGGTAACGACTTTTACCTGGCTTAGACAGGCGCCAGTGCTGGAAGATACAACAGCCACTGGCAAAATGCTTAGCCATCCACGCCCTTGCAGAAAAAAACTGGTCTTTCACATGAACATAATTATTAATATCGAAAACAGTTCGTCACTGCGGTCACATAATTGCTACGTAATGAACAACAAGGACGAAATGTGGTAGCGTGGCCGTGGCTATTATTTTGAATGGCAAACAAAATAAAGAATGCTGAAAAGTTTACATACTTCTGATATCAAAACATGGATGTACGCGATCTAGAATTAAAGGAATTATATCTTATAATAATTGTTTCTGCTATGTACCTCAAAAACAACTCGGTCTTGAACTGTTGTGATTACAAAGGTTTCTGTTACAAAAGAAAATAGACTAAGTTATTAACAGTTTATTCAGCATAGCGTGTAACAGAAGTTTCATGAATTTAACAAATGTATTTTTACTTTCTCTTCACGTACTATGTATATAGTGAATAGAGAAGGTGTTGTAATGCACCCAAAAAAATGATACCGAGATTTCACCGGAAACACATGTTTTGGGTCCCCCTGAATCGTACTTTACGACGTTTGCGGAGAGCCATGCAAAACAAACGAAGAGGAATGCTGACTTCAGGAATTGTGTTGATCCATGACAACGCTCGTCCACTCACTGCTTGCACAACCCATCGCCTCCTTGAAAAATTTCAATGGGACATTTTCGATCATCCGTCGTACAGTCCTGACCTGGCACCCAGCGACTTTCACCTTTTCCCTGAACTGAAAACATGACTAGGAGGGCAGCAGTTTCAACGAAGATCTTCAAAACAACGTCAATACTCATTTGAAATCATTGGCGTCAACATTTTTTGAAGCGGATATTGCAAAGCTTGTGCACAGGTACGATAAATGTCTCAATCTTTTCGGTGACTATGTTGAAAAGAAAACATAAGTTTTAGTATTAAAATTATTGTTTTCTATGAACTTGTCTTTTATTTATATCCTATCGGAGGTTGAAAAAAAACGGCCTTCGTAAAATATCAGCACATTCCATCTGCACAATAATAAAAACATTGAAAAAGCTTATGGTTGGGGTATGAATAGCGCTTATAGGCTGTAAAAACAGCGAAAGAGGTGGATGGATTAGATTGGCTGCAAAGTATGAGGGGAAACCGATTTCACAGGCATGTCATGATGGACTGTGACATAAACGGTCATATATACAAATTATATGCTATATAGAGCAAATGGGAAAAAAAAATGTCTCAGGAAATTCGTATTGCTTCTTTCTTCTTGGTTTGTTCTTCATGTCTGATGAGATTAAGCTCAACTACAGAAAATGTGAACAAACGTATATATACGTTAGTTTACCAAAGTAGTTTAAACAGTTGGCTAACTGTTATTAAATTGTTAGCTTGTGACTAAACTGGGCGCTCGTTTGCCCCTAAAATTTCAGTTCGCAATAAGACACTGATTAACTTCAGCCGAAGGCAGTTGTCTCACGCTTGTGAAATGTTAGATTGAATCATATCCCTTCACCCATGAGCGAACAGTTTTCAGAAAGCAAACCGTTTATTAGAAACTCCACGCGTCAGCAGCGGAGCATTTAATGAGCTAACCATTTGACTGCACCAGATGATGGTGGAAGGAATACAACCTGGGGCAAGGGTAACACAAGAGGCACATAGAAATCTGTCATCATTTTCCAGTAATCACTTTTACCTTCATCCTGTGTCTTGAGAATTGACTTATGTCATCTGTTCCTTCAAGGTTTTTGTTGGTTTACTGACACATATTCAGCTACTGAACCTTCAAATTCATCCAATACAAATTACTTTCACGGAACTAACACTTACGTTGGCTCAGGAATTCTATGTCATAATCAGATTTCAAAACCAGCTGAATTTTTCAAGAAAATTATTTGGATTCTGTTTTTTTTTTTTGTTTGTTTTTTGTCGCCATTAGTTGGGTTGGAGATGTACAAATAAAACCGATGAGTAAACCAGTTCTTCAACTTCTACTATCTATACAGGTTGTCCCAAAATTAGACCGACAAAGGAGCTCATAGATAACATTACTTGAAACAATTTTAAGGCCTTTCTCTACACGTACTATGTACATAGTATATAGAGAAGGTATTTTAATGTACCCAAAAATTCTAAACCGAGATCTGACCGGAAATACACGTTTTAGGACTCCTGTAACCAAAAATAGCATTTCTGGAAAAAAGGTCCGTGTGCGTGTGTGTGTGTCTGTGGACAGCATTGCTCAAAAATGAAAAGTCCGTTAAATAACAAAGTTAGTATATAAGTTCAATATCTTCCAAGGATGCGACACGAAGATTTTCAAGAAAATCCCATCCAACTATCCTTTACATGGAAACATTTTCGAAAATTTTGATTTTCTCAAATATGACTAATGATTTTGATTAAAACATCGTATATTAAAGATATTTACCTGACAAATAAAATGTATATTTTGAATTTTCTGGGAACAGTCCCTAAAGAACTCTTTATTCTGGATGATTTTTATTGTATTTTGTGTAACTGGTAAACCGTAAGAGTTACACAAAAACTTACTCCACAAAAATGGTAGACTACGATAAAACACACAATTTATGCCATATACATTTTTTTCGTTGAGTTGATCGTTTTTGAGATATTCCTTGTTGTTGGTTTCAGCTTTAAAACAATTGTACTTCTCCCATATAGGAATTTTTCAACTCCTGTCAATACAAACAAAGGAACTTCATTCACATAGCAACCAGCTATTGTCTTTCACTTTAACCTATGGTTCTCCCTTATTTCGCTTCTACTTACAAGGAAGCAAGTAATAAAACTGTTTCTGCTATTTTTTTTCTCGATGAGCATGAAGTAAAATGAAGCATAAGCTTTTTAACGATAATTTATTGCAGAGATGTAGAGAAAGTCATGTGAATGGAACACATCAGATTTTTTGGCAGTACCCTCGCACTAATTATAGGCACTTGCGAAACAAATTCAATGAAAAAGGATGCATTGTTAAACAATGCTAATTTTGAGGTGCACGCATGTTGGGTTGAAGCAGCCGCGCCCATGTCCTTGCCCTTAGCACATCCGCTGTACTCAAGTACAGTTACCGCCTTATTATTGCACCCAACAATGGTCCAAGGTCGTTCGGTTTTTGTCGGGTCACACTCACCCACAACCTTGTGAGAAACTTTTCGAAATGATCTGCATGGAAACAGTGGCGGCTAATGTAATAACAATACAGGTTTCATAATGCAGAATCAGACTTGCGGGAAGACGCTACTATTCATCTTCGACATTTACAGTTACAACTGTTACTCAAAATACCCACCATCGGCGTCGATACACTTCTGAGTATATTGAACTACTCCTCGAGCAAAGCTTGCAAAAGTGTGCTCAGTGAGTGCAGCACATGCCGTTCCCTAAGTGTTGTCAGTGTAGCTGGTTTTCTATCATGCTAAAAAGGTTCCGCATAGCACTTAGATCCAGAGAAAGCGAGGAAAACTCAATCGGGCCTCTGCGTCCTATCCAGTTCCCTGGAATACTGTCATCAAAGTACGTACTTCTCGGTGGAAAAATGTTGTGGTGTAACATCCTGTTGGAAGTAAAGTTCATTTCCACAGTGTATGAATGGTAGGTAAGACGGGTGTGCCTATCATGCTCAGTCGCTCTATGTGGTGTGATGATTACCATGCTAACTTCATATACCCAAGGTCGCGGGTTCAATCCTGGAGGAGGACAATGGATTTTTTTCGGGCGTAAAACTCCTTAGTATGTTATCCTTCGGAAGGGAAGTAAAGCCGTTGGTCCCGGTCGTAGATTTACGGCACGTAAAAGAACCTCAAGCCTGAGCAAAATTAAGCGTTCTTTCACGCCCAGTATAGAATGGGACGCTGAGAACCACAGCAGTTAAAGAACGTCCACAAATAAAACGTCCATTTCCATTTATCATGCTCAGGCACGCTTGGTTAATTGCTGTACCTTAAAAAAAGAATGGCCCAATTAAACCCCTAGATTTAATCTAGGGCGGCGCCGTGGTTGAGTGGCTAGACCGCTGGCCTCCCTTCTAGGCGGCCTGGGTTTGAACCCAAGCGCCCTAATGTGAGATTTGTGGTGGACGAAACGGTGTCTGGGCAGGTTTTCTCCGGATCCTCCGGTTTCCCCCGACACTCATGCTCCATCATCACCTTTCCTATCATCTATTTCGCTTGCATTCATACCATCCACTTCCTCATGCGCATACCTGGCTACGGGCCGACCACTCGTTCCAGGTTCTCCATTTTGTGGTTTCGTGCCTTTGGTTTCCCGACAGGCTTGTGACCCCTAGGCATCCGCTTGTAAGTCCTAGGGGTGTGTCAGTCCTAAATGGTGAGGGTAAGCCGACCCCGAAACGAAACGATGTTAATCTACACCAAACAATTCCAAGTAAATTAACAGTCATATGGATTGTTTGCACATCAGTAGTAAGGTTGCCAGAATGTACTCGAGGCAGGCCCGGAGATCAAACAACGGACAACAGATGTTTGAGTAAGTGGGGACTGAAATTGTTAAACAGATTTTTACTTTCTCTATGCGCACTATGTACATAGTGTATAGAGAAAGTATTGCACTCCACCAAAAAATTCGATACCGAGATTTCACCGGAAATATATGTTTTACGGTCCCCAATATCCATAAAAAGCATTTTCACAAAAAGGTCCGTGTGTGTGTGTGTGTGTGTGTGTGTCTGTGAACACGATAACTCAAAAAGGAAAAGTAGGTAAAATACCAAACTTGGTATTTAAGTTTAGTATCTTCCAGGGATGCGACACGAAGATTTTGAGAAAAATCCCCCCACCCCAAACTACCCTTTACATGGAACTTTTTCGAAAATTTTGATTTTCTCAAAAATGGGGTTAACGATTTTGATTAAAAATTTGTATATCAAAGATATTTACCTGACAAATAAAATGTATATCTTGAATTTTCTGGGAATAGCCTTTATTATGGATGAATTTTACTAAATTTTGAATAACTGCTAAACCGTAAGAGATGGACAAAAACTTACTACACAAAAAATGTAGAACACATTAAAACACACAATTTATGTTATATACATTTTTTTCGTGGAGGTCGTCGTTTTTGTGACATTCCTTATTTTTGGTTTCTACTATGAAATACGTATACCTTTCTCATATTTTAACTTGTCAACTCCTATCCATATAGACAAAGGAACTTCATTGACATAGCAACCAGCTTTTGACAATCACTTTAACCTACGGTTTCCCTTATTTCGCTTCTACTTACAAGGAAGCGAGTAATTAGACTATTTCTACTATTTTTTACTGATTAGCATAAAGTAAATAGAAGTATAAGCTTTTTAAGAATTGTTTGTTGCAGGGATATGGAGAAAGTCATGTGAATGGTGCAGATTCAGATTTTTTTTTTTATACTATTACGGTCCAATTTTTACTAACAATAAAATTAACTTACTACTACTACTAATACTAACAGCCTACTTATGCTATCATTAGCACTAATCGAACCTATACAAACTAAATAAAAATAATAAAGTGTATATTCTGCATTTACAAATACACTCGTCTCTATCAACCTCTTGTGATCACTCTTCATAATTTTCGTCCTGCAACCATTCTTCACGGAATGAACTTAGATATCGTCTCATTTTACTGTTGTCAACTTATCACTCACTATCACAGAACAACAAACTATAACTATTCTGAATTATGAAAGATAGTGGTAGTCTATCCACTCACGATCCACTTACCGGTAAACTGCTAACTAGTGAAACAGTTTCATCAACACAACTATTTGAAACAGATTCACCACAAACTGTTTTATAAAATAATTCTGGAAATTGTGTTATTCTTTCATGTATCGCTTTCCCGCAACAGATTCATGCAACAATAACAGCAACGCCTTATTGCAACAGTTACGACGGTGCGATTGTTGTGTTCCATAACGTAAATATTTTGTCACTGCTTCCCAAGTTTAGAGCAAGATGCGCCTTTGTTCCTTGTAGCGCGCGCGGTCTGATATTATCGAATGTACTAAACAAACTCATTCCCTTTCATTAACATGCAACAATGCTTTGCTTCCGCAATTTGATAATTTCCTTTTCAGTGCACCTAATGACTGGTTGCATTTGGGCCATTGTGATGGACTGTTTATCTCAATAGTATTTGGTGCTACACAACATGTGTGCAACAGTTTTGCAGCTGATCAAAGCTGCGAGGGAATTTCTGTTGTAGGAAACTGTTATTTCGAACTTGTTTCGTGGTTGCAACAGAAACAAATTAAACTGCTTCGCAAAAAGAACATCTTTTCCCACCACTACTGCTGACAAGTGACAATAAACGAGGCGCGATTTGCCAGTGTTTCTTTAATAATGTGAGCCGAATACAACAGACGCAACAAGAAAAACTGCCAGAATAAGAATAGAAACATAGCGTTTTGTTACAATTAGAAGTTAGCATCCGATCCAAATTATTCATGAGTAAGGTGACATTCAAACATGTAGATTAAAGTCATTGGCCCGTACACCCGGAGAATTTATTGCAAACCCGAGCACTCCGGGCCGCGCCCGGAGATCTGGCAGTAGACAGGTGTGCTGGTTAACAGTTCCGTTCAACTTAAATGGTGTCCCATCGGACCAAACAACTTTCCCTACGAGGACCTCATCCTCTTGCACCATATTCCGAAGCTCTCAATCAAGGTCATCTTCACTTGGGATGAAAACTTTCAACTTTACTGTTGTAATAATATGACGTAAATTATTTCTGCTAATCCCAGTCCCACACGCACACTGTTTTGTATATTTCTGCAGTGAATGCTCAAAACCATTGATTGTTGCTGTTCGAGGTGAACACCGTATACGATACGGCTCCATGAGTCTCAAATTTGCTCTGAATGCAATTGTTACTCGCGTTGGCGGTTCTGTTCCGTAAACACGTCTACATTGTCGTTGAGCTTCGGCAACTTTCTCGGTTTTGCAATATAGCTTCAAAATTTCTTTCCGCTGTTCAAACTCTACACGTATTATGTACATAGTATATAGAGAAAGCATTGTATTGTACCCAAAAATTTGATAGCGAGATTTCATCGGAAATATATGTATGTATCACCCTGAATCCAAAGAAAAACATTTTTAGACCAAGGTCTGTGGGTGTGGGGTCGGGGCAGCGTAGTTCAAAAACGAAAAGTCCGTTAAATACCAAACTTGGCATTTAAGTTCAGTATCTTTCTATATTTGACACAAGATTTAAGAAAATCTCCCACTTCCAATCATCCTTTACATGGAAACATTTTAGTAGATTTTTATTTTCTCAAAAATGGCTCTAACAATTTTGATTAAAATGTCGTATAGTAAAGATATTTACAAGACAAATAAAATTTATATCTTGAGTTTTCTCGAAATAGCCTCTAAAGAACTTTACATTCTGGATTATTATTATTATTATTAATTTTTTTTAAATTTTGCATAACTAGTAAAACGTAAGAGATAAACAAAAAGTTACTGAACAAAAAATGTAGAGTTACTTAAAACTCACAATTTATGTCATATACATTCTTTCCTAGTTAACCACTTTCTGATATTCTTTGTTATTAGTTTTAGTTTTAAAATACTTATACTTTTCTCATATGAGAACTTTACAACTCCTGGCCACGCAAAGCAACTGTTTTCTAACCAATAGTAACCACATTTTAAAACATGTGACCATCGGTTTAGCCTAGTATATTCCTTTATTTCCCTTCCATTTATATAGAACAAAGTAATAAGACCGTTTCTGCTAGTGTTTATCTCGATTAGCCTGAAATTGACAGAAGAATAAGCTTATTAACAATAATTTGTTACAGAGATATAGAGAAATTCATGTGAATGGAACACATTACATTTTTATTTTATCGTTTGCGTGTTATGTAAATTTAGCTTTCACACGAAATGTTTAAAAGTATCAATTTCCTTGATTTTCATGACTTTTTTAAGAAATTGTCAGTGGACTACTAAAAGAACTCTTGTGAGAATACTATTTCATTAGTGTTTAGTGTTTGGCAACACAGAATTTAAAATAATATTAGTGTAATTGTTTTTATTGGCCTTTGCAATTCCCGTTGCCATAAACTACTCTTTAATTCTTAGTTTTATTTTTATTTTAAAACAGTATATATACATATAGCCTAATCAAGCAATACAAAAAATAAAGTTATATAAATAAATGTTAAATATCTACCGGTATATACAACATTGTTTAGGACATTAACGTTATTTCAAGTTATTAGAAGTTTACACATAGGTACACAATGCAAACAGAATTTCAGATCTAAAGTTAATGCTAGTTGAATTTTCTGTCTACAATATTTGAAAGACTGGGCAACTAAGAGCATTAAATCACATTATATATATACTCAGTTGCATAATTTTAGAACATGCAAAATCCCTAACTTTTGTGCAACCGAAACTAATTTTCGTGACCATCATGCCGTAGATAATAACCCAAAATTCCCTGAGAATTTATTTTTCTGATTTTCCTCCATTTTTCCTTATTTTCCAAGCCTGTGTGAACCACGAATTTACTAACATAGTTTTATTCAGAGGATATATTACTATTGCTATTTTAACTCTTATGTGCAACTTCGTTGTATTTATCAACTGCGTTTGTATTCTCTATTACAGACGTCAGATAATAATAACAAAGGGTTCTAGAAGTGGAGTCAACTTTATATAATATTTGTACCATTAAATTCAGTTTTCTTACAACATTTTTGAATACTTATGTACCTTTTTCTCACAAAGTATAAGCGATGGAGTGCTGAAATTTTCAGTTCATGTATACAATACATGATTGAACTTTCTGAACCATAATCATAATTTTATAATATATATATATTAGCGGTATTAAAAAAGCAATAACATTGTTCCACTTTTTTACTTTTTTGACTTTGCAAATAATTGTTTTTTCAATTTCTAGTGAATTGATATATAACTAGATAATTGAGGTTCAGAAGATAGCTGATTATATTAAAAACAAGCATGCAAATGTGTGATTCCATATTGCAAGTGATATCAGAGAAAATTCACATGCTTTATGAGCAAATTTCTTTTTTCTAACTGAAATACTTTTTAAAGACTCAACCATATAAGTTAACAATGCAAACAACCATTTGAAATAATTTTCGTGATTTATAGAATAATTCATAAAAAATTCAGGAAAAACTTTAAAGAACTTTATGAGCACTGGTAATTTAATTCATATAAGGTGTAAGTTGCATATGTTCAGACTACCTTGTCCCCTTAAGGTGAGGCATCTTGAAATTTGAAATACCCAAAATATGTAAGATATCTTATTGAAATGTATACCAGTTATTATACACAATAATAGGATATTTTCACCGTGTATCAAAACTGTAACTTACATGGTTATTTAAATAACTTTTTACTGTCTAAGTGCATTGTTCTAATAAAAATGAGCCACGTGATGCATTTTTAAAAGTATTCACATACAAACATTCAGTTTTACAGAAAATTAGTTTAAAAGTAGATGTGTCTTATTATATTTTTTAACATTAGCCCAAATTAGTAGAGAAAATTATTATTTTTTGTATTTTCCAAAACTCATAATTTTTAAAAATGTAACAGTTTATTTATAAAATTGCAGCATTATTTTGAAAAAGCAATATTAATATTTTATTGACAGTATAACATGTTTGAAACATATTACAGAAAATTTGCTATGTGTGGCACATTTTGAGTATGGAAAGATGTTGGGAAAAAGTTTATGAAAAAATAAGGTTGTCTATTAATAAGCATGCGTCTGCCCAACTATAGCTTCAGTTAAATATAAATTAGAGTGTGAAAAATTATATATTTTCTTAAATTTTGTAATTCATATTATTTTATCCTCCAACAAAATACTTTTTCAATTTTGCACAACTTTTGGTCACAGATACATCATCTTAAACAAATGAACTTAATTTAGAACTTTCTCTAAAAGACATTTTTGAACCAACCTATACAGACGCACAACCGAGTGTTGTGTAACTCGGCCAGTTCATTCCTAGTCGATAAACCCGCAGGGGACATGAACTTGGTAACGGCCTACACCACTCTGGAATGCCATTATCTGAACACCCTATACAGGCACACAACCAATTAATGTTGTGTAACTGGGTCCATTCATAATTCGTCAAACCAACATACCACAAGCGGCCGTGAACTTGGCGGTGGTCACCGTTTACACCACGTTGAAATGCCACTACCTGCTGAACTTGTGGAACTCCCTATACAGACGCACAACCAGTTAGTGTTGTGTAACTGGGCCCGTTCATTCATTATTCGTCAAACCCACATATTATAAGAGGCCATGAACTTGATAGTAGCCACCATTTACACCACGTCGGAATGCCATTATCTCCTGAACTTGGCACTGAGAATGCCGTGTGTGTATTTTGAAAGTGGAATGCGTAGCTGGTTCCTTTATTGGACGAGATCGAAAGTGGTCTGGCCTTCACAGCATTCGTTTCGATATTGAAAAACTGTCTAAAGTTTTTGCTGTCGTTTGTTAAGTTAATGTACTGTAAAACTGCTTTGGTCTTTCTAGATAAACTATGGAATGCTCACTCCAACTGAATGGGGATACACTAGGACGAAAATAATACCGCTCCGGAAGCTACGCTGGTAACAAGATCATATACTGAGTGGGCTATGTCTATTCCGACAATGTTAATTTACGTAATGGCAGATTGAACGAAGGAAAGTTGGTTCTGACTCAATCGGTTCTGATCCCATGGTCGTGGGTTCAAACCCGACCCACAAAAAATAAATAAATATATATATATATATATACACTTTTTTAGTGTGTATAAGCGACGCAGGATCGAATTTTTTAACTTATTTAATTTTAAAGCAATTTGTTTGACATAAGAGTAAATAAAGAAATGACTATGCAAGAATCTAAGCTCTAGTTCAAATAGCTTCTCAGATAAGGTCTCTGAATATTTTAATACTGAGGAAAATGCACATTTTCTAAAACTGCCTTGCGCAATCATATTTGTCAGAGAAGTTTGATAGTGACATTTTCCGACGCTTTGGTACAGTGAAAATAAATAAGAAAATTTGATTTAAGTTGTTGATGTTAGTTGTAGGGACACACATTTTTACTTCTCTGCACTTACTATGTACAGAAACTATTGTATTGCACCCAAAAATTCGATACCGAGGTTTACCGAAAATAGTGTATGTTTTGAGACCTCCAGAATCCAAAAAAGAATTTTTCATAAAAATGTTTGTGTGTGTCTGTCAGTGCGTGTGTTTGTATATGTGTGAATGTGTCCGTGGGCAGCATAGGTTATCCAAAGTCCATTAAATATCACACTTGGTATTTAAGTTCAATATTTTGCGACACGAAGATTTTCAAGAAAATCCCCGCAAATCCAACTACCATTAAGATGAAAAATCTTTCGAAAATTGTTATTTTCTCAAAAATGGCTGTAACGATTTGGATTAAAATATCGTATATTAAAGATATTTACATGACAAATAAAATGTATATCTTGAACTATTCTGGCAATAGTTTTTTTTTGTAGTGTTTAACGCCCGCTTTAACTACTAATGGCACCGCAGGCGGTAACACTGATGACACATGAATGATGGAGCACAGGTTGAATGCGATGGCGGAACCGGAGTACCCGGAGAAAATCCGCCCCAGCGCCGTTTTGTCCACCACAAATCTCACATGTGGTCGCTTGGGATCGAACCCCGGCCGTCTAGGTGAGAGTCGAGTGGTCTAAATAGCCTTTGAAGACACATGTATTCTGAATGAATTTTGCGGAATTTTGCAAAAGTGGTAAACCTTAAGAGATAATCAAAAACTTATTCCACAAAAATGTAGATTTCCTTAAAGCACACAATTTAATCTTGCACAATTTTTTCCTGGAGTTGATCGTTTTCGAGATATCCCTTGTTATTGGTTTCAGTTTTAAAATACTTAAAACTTTTCTCATACGGTAACTTGTCAGCTTCTGGCCACGCAAAGAAACGGATTTCAATCCCATAGCAACCATATTTTAAAACATTTGACTGTCGGTTTAACCTGGTGTATTCTCTTATTTCCCTTCTACTTATAAGGAACTAAGTATAAAACAATGTTTGCTAATGTTTATCTCGATTAGCATGAAGTAAATAGAAGAATAAGCTTATTAATAACAATTTGTTAGAGAGATGTAGAGAAAGTCAGATTTTCTTAAGTGTGCTTAAGGGACCCTGGGACTGAATTTTTAAACTTTTTCAATTTTAAAGTAATTTGTTTGACAATTGGCAAAATTAAACGAATAAACAAAGAAATGACTACGCAAGAATTTAAGCTCTAGCTCAAATATCTTCTCAGATAAGGTCACTAAATATTTTAATACTGAGGAAAATGCAAATTTTCTAAAACTGCCTTGCGCAATCATATTTGTCAGAGAAGCTTGATAGTGACATTTTCCGACGTTTTAGTATAGTGAAAATAAATACAAGAATTTTATTTAAGCTGTTGACATTAGTTGTAAAGAAACATTATTTTACTTTCTCTTTCACTTATGGACTATGAACATAGCGAATAGGGAAGGTACTGCATTCCATTAAAAATTCCATACCAAACTTTCACGAGAAATGCATGTTTTTAGGCCTCTGAATTAAAAAACAAAAAGCATTTTTAGAAAAAAGGTACGTGTGTATATGTGCGAATATATCTGTGGAAAACATAACTCAAAACGAAATACCAATTAAATACTAAACTTGGTATTTAAGTTCAGTATCTTCCAAGGATGCGACACTAAGTTTTTCAGGAAAATCCTCATATGGAATTTTAATCAAAATCGTTAAACTTTTTGAGAAAATAAACATTTTCAAAAAAGTTTTCATGTAAAGGTTATTTGCGGGTGGGGAATTTTCTTTAAAATCTTCGTGTCGCCTACTTTAAAGACGCTAAATTAAAATATCAAGTTTGATATTTAATCGGCTTTTCGTTTTGTAAACGGACTCGCACACAAATATGCTTTTTTGGATACAGGGGACCCTAAAACGTGTACTTTCAATGAAATATCGGTATCTAATTTTTGAGTGGAATGCAATACTCACCTTACCTATGTATGTAGTATGAAATAGAGAATGTAAAAATGCATTGATTACAACAACGAATTTAGATAAGATAGCATTTAAAATCACAGTAAAAAAAAAAAAAATTAATGTGTTCCATTCACAGATTTTCTCTATGGCTCTGCAACAAATTATTGCTACAAAGCATATTCCTCCATTTCTTTCATGAAAATCGTGAAAAAATGAACAGAAATGGCTTTTTTACTTGCTTCCTTGTAATTAGAAGGGAGATAGGCGAATTCACTAGGCTAAAGTAAAAGACAAAATTTTTTAAAGCTAGTTGCCCTGTGATTGAAGTTCCTTTATTTGTATGGGCCAGGAGTTGACAAAGTCCCGTATGTAGAAAGTATAAGTTTTTTAAAGCTGAAACCATTAACAAGGAATATCTCAAAAACGGTCAACTCCACGAAAAAATGTAACATAAAGTGTGTTTTAAGGAGCTCTTCAAGTTTATAGTAAGTTTTTGTCCATCTCTTACGGTTTAACATTTATGCAAACTACAGAAAAATTCATCAGAATAAAGAGGTGTTCAGAGGCTACTCCCAGAAAATTCAAGACATACATTTTATTTAACATATAAATATCCTTAATATATGATGTTTTAATCAAAATTGTTGGAGTAATATGTAAAAAAATAAAAATTTCGACATTTTTTTTTCATGTAAAAGGTAGTTTGCGGTTAGGGGATTTTCTTGAAAATCTTCGTGTCGCATCCTTGAAATACGCTGAACTTAAATACCAAATTTGACATTTCACCAACTTTTCGTTTATGAGCTAACGTGTTTACACGGACACCCACAAACACACACAGACTTTTTTTTATAAAAATGTTTTATACAGGGGACCCTAAAACGTGCATTTCCTGTGAAATATCGATATCGAACTTTTGGGTGAATGCAATACCTTATTTATTTATGTACTAAGTAGACAAAATAAAAATGCATCGATTAGAGCAATGAATTTAGACAAACTAGAATTTTGAATCATAGTAAAAAATATTAGCTATAGTGTGTAATATTTGGAAGCATATACCTTCAAAAGGGTAAATGACCATTAAACACTATTTGAAATAACTGATATGTAAGTTAATCATTTTGAACACATATTTGGTATTGTAAGCTAAATTTATAATTCATTTATTAATTGCCATGCCAACAAGCACTGTAAGTACTTACAGTGCTTGTTGGCATGTACTTACAGTACTTACTCTTACTTACAGTAAGAGTTTGAGAGGTCATTAAGACTTACAGTATAATTAGGAAATGACGTAACCATCTTTGCTTCGACTTCGCTGGTAAAAGTGAAGCACATGATAGATCTTCAATAGCAATGACGCTCATTTTTATGAAACTTTACTGCTTGATAATAACTATGAAAAATCGAAAGATTCAATTCGGCTACATAAACAATTAACCTAACAACCAAGACATGTACTTCAAGTAAAGAATCTATTGCAAAATTCATTAACAAAAGAGTGTATAAGAAGGCTTTGTCCACATAATTTAGATGCATCCATTCATTTGTTCACATCGAGAATTCAGTTTTTCTGAATGTTCAATAAAATAGTATTATTAGTGACTCTCTTATCAGCCTTAAACGCCCTTCAAGACAGTTTCCAACAAATAGTATTGTACAAGAAAAACACAACCATGTCGCCACTATCTCCGAATCAGAAAAGAATATCAAATTTATGTGAATACCATCTCAGAAGAACATTACTGGAAACGGGAGAGCTACAGAAATACCACTACAGGCAGCTTCTGTTGACATTTCTCTTAATGATGCAGTCACACACTTTAAGAGGAAAATACGCAAAGAATGGCTCACCATCTGGATGGACAACTCCACAAGCAAGCTGCACGATGTCCACGGAACTTCATCGCGAGAGTACTCAACACGGCAGCTAAATCGCCGAAATCAAGTTGTGATATCCCGACTGAAAATTGGACATACCAAACTGACACATTCATATCTGCTAATTAAAAGTCCATCAATATGTGAAGCATGTAACACAATATTAACAGTAGCCCACTTCATACCGATATACCACAATTTGATAAATAACGCAGTCAGTTTGGTATACCCAAAAATATTTCTGCAATACTCAACGATGCTTCTCTCATTCATAGCACAATTAGTTACCTCAAAAAATAAATGTATATAAACTCATATAACCAAAGAACTCAAAATGTATTTAAAACTAGTAATTGTAAATTATAAATGTTATTAATGTATTGTAAATCATGTAAGATCGTGATAAACCCTTGAGAGGTTAAAACTACCATAAATAAAGCTTAATAAAAAAATAAACATTGAAAAGCAATTTTTATATTTTTTTTACAGTTATTTCAAGAACTTAAAAAAGTAATTGGCTAACCACGAACTGTAAGTTACTTATCAGATCTCGAATGCTTGGGAATATTCGGCCCTGAGGACCTCGTATTCCCAATATGCATTCTCGGCCTGATAAGTATAACTTACAGTTCTTAGTACGCAATATACTATTAATGCCACTGCTTTTGTTTTACAAGGCAACAACGAACTGAAGCAATAAAACACTAGTATTTAAAGATAGCCTGAGAAATGTTAATAACAACCGGAACGGAGGAAGAAAGTGGAGTCGTTGCAGCAGGCCGGGGACTGGCTGGGTCCCGTCGCCACACCTACTGGCAACATTATGCAACATTATGCAAGCCACTTAGTATTTCTCTTTCAACATTCTCATTGTCCATTCGCTAAATTCACTAAAACATTAATTTCCTTTCTTGGACAGAATCTCAACAAGACAGATGTTTACGACACATAAAAGACATCACATTACTTGGCATAGTTACTCATAGTTGTTCATTTGAAATCATTGGCGGCAACATTTTTTGAAGCGGGTATTGCAAAGCTTGTGCACAGGTACGATAAATGTCTCAATCTTTTCGGTGATTATGTTGAAAAGTAACCATAAATGTACACATCTTTTAGTAATAAAATAATGTTTCCTATGAACTTGACTTTTATTTATAGCCTATCGCAGGTTGAAAAAAAAGGGCCCTCGTAGTTAATTTGAATTTTCATTAGCCTCTATAAACAGTACGCTAAATGCCAGCTCCGGATATTGTATAAATAATGCCACAAAAGCGAAATAAAGACAAAAGTTTTATATTTTCCATGCTTGGTTCAACTTTAGGCGGAGCCACGAACATCTAGCAAAAAATGGCCCAGCTTTAGGTACATCAGTTTGAATTGTCTTGTTCGCTAGGAGTCGTGAGTTGCAAGTGACCCGCTTATGACCCTAACATTAGCATGAGCTTTGGGAACTGAAAGCAAAGTCCAACTATTCCTTTCCAATTGCCTTGAGTGTGATGCAACCCTGAGACGGATAGTGCGCCAAGTGCCTTGATTTCATTATCAACTCTCGCCATAGGCTCTATCCTTACTTCAACCAAATTCCTAGAGTAAAAATCTGATGTGTTACATTCACATTGACTTTCTCTACATCTTTGAAACAAATTATTGCTAATAAGCCTATTCTTCTATTTATTTAATGCTAAAACACTAGCAGAAATGGTGTTATTTAGTTCCTTATAAGCAGAAGGGAAATAAGCGAATACACTAGGCTAAACCGACATTCAAATGTTTTAAAATGTGGTTGCTATGGGATTTAAATAGTTTCTTTGTGTGGACAGGAATTGAAAATTCCTGGGAGAGAAACATTTTTAAGTATTTTAAAACTGAAATCAATAACAAGGAATATTCGGAAACGGTCAACTATGTATATTTTAAGAAGATCTACATTTTTGTGTAGTAAGTTCTTGCCTATCTCTTACGGTTTACAAGTAATGCAAAATTAAAAACAAATCATCCGGAATAGAGAGGTCTTAATAAGCTATACCCATAAAGTTCAAGATAAACATTGTATTTGTCATGTAAATATCTTAAATATAAGAGATTTTAATCAAAATACTTTTTGGGAAAATCACAATTATTTCCATGTAAAGGGTAGCTGGGTGTGGAAGGATTTTCTTGAAAATTTTCGTGTCGCATCCTTGGAAGGTACTGAACTTAAATATCAAATTTGGTATTTTACCCACTTTTCATTTTTGAGTTATCGTGTTCACAGACCCATGGGCACATGGACGCAAACACGGACCTTTTTCTAAAATGTTTTTTTTATACAGGGGACCCTAAAACCTATATTTCCGGTGAAATCTCGGTATCAAATTTTTGGATGGAGTGCAATACCTTCTCTATATACTATGTACATAGTACGTGTAGAGAAAGTAAACATCTGATGTGTTCCATCCACATTGACTGTCTCTACATCTGTGTAACAAATTATTGTTAGTAAAAGTGTGCTTCTATTGATTCATTCTAATAGAGATAAACATTACCAAAAATTTACCTTATTACTTGGACTCTTGTAAGTAGAAGGGAAAAAACTCTAATTTGTTCCATTCACATTATGTCCTCTAGCTGTTCGGTAAACGAACCTCTTATTTTGACATTAATCTATTATTTACGTCAAACTAATCAAAAGATAAACATAAACAGACTAATAATTAGTCTTATTACTTGCTTTCTTGTAAGTAGAAGGAAAGTAAGAAAATGCACAGACTAAGCCGATAGTCTCGTCCTTTAAATGCCAGTTGCTATGTGAAACCGTTGAAGACCATTCTCTTTGTTTACCAGGAGTAAACAAGAAGAAATATATTTTTCCGTTTGTGAAAAGTATAAGCGGCTTTAAATTATAATCAGTAATTCGAAATATCTCGAAAATAGAAGAATAAGTTTATTAACAGTAATAATTAACAATAATTTGTTACATAATTTAGAGAAAGTCAATGTGAATGAAATACATCCGACTTTTACTTCCTCTAGACGTACTATGTACATAGTATATAGGGAATGTATTGTAATGCACCCAAGAATTCGATACCGAGATTTCACCGGAAATACATGTTTTGGGGACCCCTGAATAAAAGAAAACAGCTTTAGAAAAATGTCCGTACGTGTGTGTGTGTGTGTGTGTGTCTGTGGGCAGCATAGCCCAAAAACAAAAAGTCAGTTAAATACCAAACTTAAATATCAAGTTGAGGATCTTCCAAGGAAACCCTTCGACCCCTAAAAAAACATGGAAAAATTTTCGAAAATGATTATTTTTTTTTAAAAATAGCTCTAATGATTTTGATAAAAAAACCCTATGTTTAAGATATTTTATGACAAACTAAATGTATGTCTTGAATCTTCTGTGAATAGCCTCTGAAGACCTCTTCATTCTGGATGACCAGCAAAGGAATTGGAATTTCAATTGCCACATAGCAACCGGCTTTTAAAGGACGAGACTATCGCTTTAGCCTTTGCATTTTCTTATTTCACTTTATACTTACAAGGAAAGTAGTAGTAAGCCTACTTCTGCTTATATTTATCTTGATTAGCATGATGTAGGTAACAAGTTCATGTTTTGAATAAAAGGCTTACTTACCGAACAGCTAGAGGACATCATGTGAATGGAACACATTAGATGTTCCCTTCTATTTACAAGGAACCAAGTAATAAGGACATTTCTGCTAATGTTCATCTCGATTAGCATGAAGTAGATAGAACAATAAGCTTTTTAACAATAATTAGTTACAGAGATGTAGAGAAAGTCATGAGAATTGAACACGCATTTTTTAGTTATTCTGTTCTCACACATCATTTAAAAACGATTTGTCTGGATTCAGGTGTCCTCAAAACATGTAACTCCGGAGAAATTTCTGTATAGAATGTTTGGATGAAATGCAATTCTTTCCCTACCTACTATATACATCGTTCAAAGCTGGTAGAGAAAGTAAAACTATAAGCACATTATGTACATAATACTGATATGATCATCCTTTTTAAAGTTTCATTGGTCACTTCAGAGAGAGAGAGAGAGAGAGAGAGAGAGAGAGAGAGAGAGAGAGAGACAAAAGAGAAACTAAACAGTGTAATGTGCATTTTATGCATTTAAATTTGCACTTTGTTTATTTTATATTTTCTTCAAACTATTTAAATATCTGCCAAAGAAAAGAGTAGCATGTAGTGCTTTTGGATTACACTTTTAAAAAATTACAGAAAATTCCAATTTTATTTCTTGACAAATTTTGTCATGGAATTCTGTTATATTTAAATTTCAGGTGTCAGAAACACAAGAGTATAACCCATGTAGTCCCAGAAATTTAAATTTTCAATAAAAGCATTTAAAATAGAGTGAGAATATTTAAGTTTAAACCTAAAGGTAATTAGAATGAAAAATCTGAAAATTGTTCTTCAGGAATTTTTGTACCTTTTCCCTGCTCCCTAGTCTAAATACAATGAAATGAAACCAATGGAAACAAAATGTTGTTTCTGAACTAATTCGTGGTAGTCACAAGCTTTTCAAGTTTGTTTTTATTTCAGACAAGGTGAATACCAGATCGCTGTGGTACTTGAAATGCAGATCGCGTTAGTGACCTTGATTTACCAGTCAAATCAGGTCCTTTATGGTAGCAAGACCAAAAAAGGAAATAAATGCAACAACTACAACATTATCTTTGTTACTTATACAGAATTAACAGGCTTCAGTAATGGAAAATGAATTCAAATTGAAGCAGATCAAATAAATTATTCTTAAATAAAAGTGGAATTCGGTCGTCTCCTTAGCGCGGTAGTAGCGCAGCTGCCTACCAAGCGAGAGACCTGGGTTCGATCCCCAGTACCGGCGTGGGGATTTTTACCCCGCTGGGAGACCTGGACCGGGGCTTCGTGAGGTCCCTGGGGGGCCAATTGAGGAGCTACTTGATGGAGAGGTAGCGGCTCCAGGTCATGAGGACCGCATTAACAGGCCGGGAGGGGCTCGAGGCGCTGACCACGTCTCACCCTCCAATACTGCACCCCATCCATGACGTCTGTAGTGGACCGAGATGGGGGACGCAGCGGCCGGGCGGTAGGCCAAGGTTCCCCGTGAGCTGTCGTGCCATGGAGTTATGTTATAAAAGTGGAATTCTGCAGTCCCACTGCTTTCTCCAATGTTTTTATAATATCTTATAAATCAGCGTCTTGCACAAATAAGAATACAGATTATTCTAACGATAAATAATCCCATAAGAGGGTTTGAAATTATATAATGGGCTCAAAACGTTGAGTCAAATATAGTATATTTTTTTTTTCTCTAGCCCGCATGTACAATGTACATAGGGATAAAGAAGATATTGTATTCCAGCCAAAAATTCGATGTCGAGATTTCACCAGAAATATATGTTTTGGGGCCCCCTGAGTCCGAAAAGAGCATTTTTAGAAAAAGGTCCGTGAGTGTGTCTGTCTGTGCCTTTTTTCTATTTTTTTAATTTTTCACAATTATTGCTCAACGTCCATAGATTCATCACTTTAACAAACCTACCCCATTTTCAGCGGGAATTAAAGTAATGATAGTACATGATTAAGTGGTTTGTTTTAAAATATGTTTTATTCTAATTACAACTTCCGGCGTTTAAATATTTCCCTTACTATTTCTATATCATGTTTTCTCTGCTTCTTCAGGCGCTTATATTCTTTAGCTGTGGTTAGAATTTGTATATTCCTTCTCCTTATAGTTTCTCGAAGCTAACAGAAATTATTACTCTGCGCTTCTAGTACCGAGTTAATATCTTTCTAATAACTCGCTGTTTATAACGCTTGTACTTATACCACGGTATTTATCTCATATTAACGATATGGTATTTTTTTATTTTTTTACATAGTATATAATTTTGTTCTTTTATTTATTTGTTTATTTTTATTTGTTTTGCCTTGGACAGCATAGCTCAAAAACGAAAAAGAGCGTTAATAACCAAACTTGGAAAATCTGTCATCACAAAACTCCCTTTACATAGAAAAAATTCCAAAATTTCGATTTTCTTAAAAACGGCTCTAAAGATTTTCAGTAAACTCCCGTACATTAAAGCTATTTACATCCCAAAAAGGAATGTATATCTTGAATTTTCCGGGAATAGCCTCTGAGGACCTCTTCATTCCGGATACATTTTTCAGATTTTTTCTTAACTGCTAAACCGTAAGAGATGGATAAAAGCTTACTACACAAAAAATATTGATTTCGTCAAAATACACAATTTATATCCGTTACGTTTTTGTAATAGAGGCAACTGTTTCCGAGTTATTCCTTGTTGTTGGTTTCAATTGTGAAGTACTTACACTTTTCTCGGACATGAAATGCCCGTTTTCCTTTTGTTCTACCCCTGGCCAAGCTAAGAAGGATTTTCAATGACAATCGCATAACGATAGCTTCTAAATCATTTGATTATCAGTTTAGACTAGTGGTTACCTTCCACTTATAAGGAACTAAGTAATAAGAACATTCTGCTAATGCTTATCTCGATTAGCATTGTGTAGAAAGAAGAAGAATCTTTTGTAGAACAATTGAGATCGTCATGAGAGTGTAAATCAGCAGATGTTTTTTAAATAGGGATGGAACCTTCATATCTCGATATTCTCGATAATCGGTGGAATTAGAGTATGTCTAATGCTAGAAATCAACCTGCGACAGTTTCTTCGACACTTTTAAACGTTTAAGTTTTGCAATACTGAAAGTTGTTGCGTCTAGCTTTATATCAGATAAGGAATGAAAGCAGTCGAAACTTCGCGTTACTGCTTCGCATGTCCCCCAAAAGTTGCTGGACTATACTCCTTGATTGACCTTGACTGCGTTCTCTATCCGTGAATGAATACAACATCCCATAGACACTGGTGTCTAAATGTAAACTTATAAAAAAAATCTGATGTGCTCCATTCACTTGACTTTCTCTGCATATCTTCAAACAACTTATTGTTAACAAGCTTATGCCTCTATTTACTTCATGCTAATCGAGAGAAAAATAACAGAAATAGTCTTATTGCTTGCTTCCTTGTAAATGTAAGTAATATTAATTATGTGTTTTAGCGAGGTCTACATTTTCTATCAAGTAAGTTTTTGTCTATCTCATACGGTTTAATCGTAATGCAAAATTCGCAAATTTCATCCAGAATAAAGATGTCTTCAGAGGGTATTCCCAGAAAATTCAAGAAATACACTTTATTGTCATGTAAATATACGATTTACGGTCTTTTCGTTTTTGAGCTATGCTGCCCACAGACACACGGACCTTTTTTAAAAAATGCTTCTTTTTGGATTCAGAGGGATCCAAAACATGTATTTGCGGTGAACTTTCGGTATCGAATTATCGGGTGCATTAGATGTATCACAAGACCTTCTCTATACACAGTACGTGTAGAGAAAGTAAAAGATGGAAGTAAGAAAGAAAGAAAGAAAAAAGCATTAAGGAAAAACAATGATTTGTAAATTGCAACTCATGTTGGCATACGGCTGATGCAACTTCTAGTATAATGAAGGCAATGGGAATCTTAAGCAATTTGAGAATGTTAAGGTTATAAAGAGAAGAACCATGTTCATTTCATAATTTGGAATTGAAGCTGGAAATTGGAAAAACAGACCTTTGTCAATCATGTCATCAGTAGATACATGTGGTTCCCAGTTATCTGCAGATCTCAATTCGCTGACTTTTGGTCTCGGAACTACGTTAAAGCACGAGATTTTCTGGCATATCCAACAGCCCCCCCCCTGCAACTCCCTTGCAAGAAACGGTCAACATTCCAAGGTATTATCTGCAAACTAATGTGCAACTTGTTGCAGAAAGAATTAGTATGTTGAACAAGCGAATAGCGGTATTATTACAAATGTTTAGTAAACACCAAACCCCACTGTTTGCTCAATACAATGCTTTATCGATCGTTAGTATTATAAAATGTACAATATTTTATCGTAGGTAATATGCTCCAACTTTTATCTAGAGAAAAGTTGTAGTGGAGTTGTATTTAATTAGACTATTTCGTAAATAAGATATTAATAATTAGCCTATATTGACACGAAGAATAATATTCTTACAATTTCATTTGTCTTGACGTATATTTGCACCGAAATCACTGCAACTTGATGTCCATATCATAAATCACGGCCTCGTTGCTTACAGAATTCGTTGAGCTGGTTCCATACACTCTCTTTGTTGTTTTTAGTATTCTGCCGCTTTGGGTTTTCAATTAATATGTCTATTTCAGCGATAGACCTTTCCCCAAAACGTTTTGGAACTTGCGTCGTTATGTACAGAAATATCACTGCACACTGATGCTATTATTATCAGACGAACATTAGTTCAGAGAGAAAACAACTGCACGTGGGTGCGATAAATTTAGAAAAACAATTGCAGTTCGTGTGATAAAAAATCGACTAAAATGCAAAGATAATGAGTTCCAATTGGTTGGAATTCTACACGCCAATGTACTGGATTGGCCACTTCCTACGATCACGTGACGTGAACGAAATAATCACTATAATATATACACAGTAAAAGTAATTTTTACTTCGTTGTGTTTAAAGCAAGTTATCATATCGGGGAGTGCTGAAAGTTAGTTAAGGATCAGTACTTTAACCTCGAAAAATAAGGTAAAATGTTACATAAACAGAATAAATGAGGGTTAGCCTTTTAGAACAGTCAGTATAGGACGAGTCTTTTGTGTGAGGGGTGGGTTCTATTCCTGGCTAGGAGAGAATTTTTCTATAGACACAATTATTGCCTATTGTCTCCCGAGTCTGAAATGAAAGACAGCTAATATATGATTGTTTTCTGATATTCAAAAACCCTAAAAAATAAAATTCATTAAAATTGTATCTAGTTAATAACATTGCCAATATACTATAATTACAGTCCAAAGGAAAAAAGACCACCGATACGGTTAAAGGCGGAGTATAAATGGAACAATTAAAAAAAAATCTGATGTGTACCTGTCACATCACTTTCTCTACATCTCTGCAACAAATTATTCTTAAAAAACCTATACTTCTATTTACTTCATGCTAATCAGAAAAAAAAGCAAAAATAGTCTTATAACTTGCTTCCTTGTAAATAGAAGGAAATAAGGGAATACCATAGGTTAAAGTGATAGTCAAAAGCTGGTTGCTATGTCACTGAAGTTACTTTGTTTGTATGGACAGCAGTTGATAAATTCCTTTATGAGAAAAAGTATAAATTTTTCAAATCAGAAACCAAAAACAAGGAAAGTCTCAAAAACGGTGAACTCCACGAAAAAATGTATAAAACATAAATGGTGTGTTTCAACGTGCTCTACATTTTTCGGGTAATACGTTTTGTCCATCTTTTACGGTTTAGCAGTTATTCAAAATTCCGTAAAATTCATCCAGATTAAAGTACTCTTCAGAGGCTATTCCCAGAAAATTAAAGATATACATTTTATTTGTCAGGTAAATATCTTTAATATATGAAACTTTAATCAAACTCGTTAGAGCCATTTTTGAGAAAATTAAAATGTTTGAAAAAAGTTCCATGTAAAGGGTAGTTGGGGTGGGGAGATTTTTGTCAAAATTTCCGTGTCGCATCCCTGGAAGATACTAAACTTAAATACAAAGTTTGGTATTTTACCTACTTTTCGTTTTTGAGTTATCGTGTTCACAGACACACGGACACACACACACGGGTCTTTTTCCGAAAATGCTATTTTTAGATAAAGGTGACCCTAAAACATATGTTTCCGGTGAAATCTCGGTATCGAATTTTTGGGTGGAGTGCAATACCTTCTCTATACACTATGTACATAGTGCGTATAGAGAAAGAAAAAATAAATAAAACATAGAATAAAAGTGAAGAACACATTAAAAATAAAATAATTAAATTCCCACCTGCGTGGTGTAGGGTAGAGTCTGTTTCACTTTTAAGAGGTCCTACTTCGAATCTAAGTTACGGCGAGTAACAAGGTTACGGTTTTCCGCGGGGTTTTCGTTGCACTAAGAAGACTTAATATTTCTTCCCGAATATCCATTTTCACTCATTTGTTGATTAATTTGGTACAGTTTAAACATCCAGAATTGAAACGGTTTATTCCAGCGGGGTTACGAAGCAATGAACAAACAAAGCACTACTATGTCACGACTAAAATTCAGTTCTATGTAATGACGACTCTAGCAATATTAATATTAATAAATATAAGAATATTTCACTTAATATTACGATAGGATAAAACATTGTATATTACACATGGCTTATTAAACTATTATTTGCTCATTAGAAATTAGAAGACTCGCGCTTACGAGCTCGTGTACTAAACAACCCACTCGCAAATAATAATCTATTTAAGTCACTTATAATATAAATAACTCTTTCTGTGATGCATAAAACGATAGATTATTGTCAGTAATTTCATGTTTGTTAATTAAGGTGATGCATTTGTAAAATTTCACCAAAAATTGAGGAAAATAAAACATGATTTTGTTTTATAATACCTAAAATGATTTGAATTCTAAACTTTAAGAAAATATAGTATTTCCTACATGAAGTACTTAAACTACTAATATATGGGCAGCTGCATGCTTATTAATAGGCACTGCCAACTTTAAACCTTACTTTCTTGAAAACTTTTTCTCAACACTTTCCATTCTCAAAATGTTCGATACGATAGAATTTTTAAGTAATTTTTTCAAAACTTTTTGTTGCCCCAGAAAAGCGCAGTATAGAAAATGGTTATATTACTTTTTCGAAATAATGTTAAAATTTTGAAAGAAATACTAAATTTTGAAAAATCAAGAGTTTTGAAGACTACAAAGAGTAATAATTTTTCTCCACTAGGGTTAATATAAAATAATATCATATCACAGGTATATTTGTAAACTCATTTCCTATAAAACCGAATATTTGTATGTATTTTTGAAAATGCATTACGTGTCTCAATTTTATTACAAGGAACTCGGACAATAAAAATCGGATGTGTTTCATTCACATGACTTTTCTACATCTCAACGATAAATTATTGCTAAAAAGCTTACTTTTCTATTTACTTAATGCTAATCGGGGGAAAATTAGAAGAAAGGGTCTTGTTACTTGCTTCCTTGTAAGTAGAAAGAAAATAAAGGAGTACACTAGACTAAATCGATAGTCAAATCTTTTAAAAGGTGGTTGCTCTATGATTGAAGTACCTTTGTTTGTATGGACAGAGGTTGACAAACTCCTGTGTGGGAAAAGTAAATATAAGTATTTTAAAGCTGAAACTAATAACAAGGAATATCTCAAAAACGGTCAACTCCCCGAAAAAATGTACATAACTTAAATTGTGTGTTTTAATGAGAGCTATATCTTTTGTAAGTAAGTCTATCTCTTACGGTTTACCAGTTATGCAAAATTCCGCAAAATTCATCTAGAATAAACAGAGGCTATTCCCAGAAAATTGAAGATATACATTTTATTTGTCATGTAAATATCTTAAGCTAGCTGACCCGGCGAACTTTGTTCCGCCTTAGAGGAAATAAATGAGCAGATTTTGGATTTTATTAAGTTCAATTTTTTATTAGGATAATAAATATATATAAAAAATCAAGTATTTTAATGATTCTTTATTGGCCATTTATTTTGGTGCACGAGTTGCACTCTTCAGTGAAGCACCTTGTGATACACCACATTTCTTGTTTTGTTATCAGGCGCAAGAACAAATAACACAGATGGTCTTCCGACCCGTGAACATGCCACATATAACTGACCATGGGGAAAAACATGGGTTTTCTAGATTCAGACCACAAACTTTCAAGGTTTGGCCTTGCGATTTGTTAATGGTCATGGCGAATGAAAGACGGATCGAAAATTGAAGTCGTTTAAACTCAAACGGCAAATCAGTTGGTATCATCAGGATCCTCGGAATGAGAACTTCCTCACCTTCGAATTTTCCCTTGAGTATCGTCACGTAAATTCACATTGTTCATCAATTTACTTACCACCAAAAGCGTTCCGTTGCACAATTTTGGTTGGTTTATGTTTCGGAGCATGATTACTGCGGAGCCAACCTTTAGACGTAAACTGTGTGGTGGTAAGCCAGGCACATCCAAGGAGTTTAAAAATTCAATTGGATAGTTGGTGGCCTCATCTTCATTTGTTACACAGTCAATAGAATTGAGCTAGTATGCAAGCAGTAATCAGTGCTGCAATCGTATCGAAACGAAACGCTGCTTGATTCAAATCAGTACTTGATAAATTTCTTCTTGTGCGTCGAAAATTATCTAGTTGTTGATCTCTGAGGTTTGCTCGACGATTTCGCATTGCCAACCGAGCCGTTTCACGGGCTGCCTTGCTTTGCTCTTGTGATTGAGAAGCACGAAGTCGAGCCATACTAACATCCTAATCGGTTCAGCCGTTCTTGAGTTATAAATAGTGTAACTAACACGATTTTCTTTTGATTAAAGTCTTTTATTTATATATATATATATATATATATATATATATATATATATATATATATAAAAGACTTTAATCAAAATCATTAGGGCCATTATTGAGAAAATCAACATTTTCGTATTTTTTTCCATGTAAAAGGTAGTTGGGTGTGGGGGGATTTTCTTGAAAATATTTGTGTCGTATCCATGTAAAATACCAAACTTAAGTACCAAGTTTGGTAGTTAACGGCCTTTTTGTTTTTGAGCTATGCTGTCCACAGACACACACACGACCTTTTTCTAAACATGCTTTTTTTCGGACTCAGGGGACCCGAAATCATATATTTCCGGTAAAATCTCGGTATCGAATTCTTGGGTGAAATACAATTACTTCTCTATCCACTATGTACATGCGGGTTAGAGAAAGTAAAAATAAATACAAGAAAAACCCTCCATAGATGTCATCGAGTGAACGCGGAGACCAGTCACTTCTACCGAGTCATCCGATCCTGTAATAATATGGGTAAGTGATTTTTTTTTTTTTTTTTTTTTGCGTAGTTTAACGTCCTTTGACCTGATTTGTTATATCGGACGATGCATGGAATCGGTGAAACTATGCTCAAATGATCTTGAGATCCATGGACCTTTAAGATACTCGATATTTGTCTTCTCAGGATAAAAGAAACCCCGAAAAAATCTTTATTCGTAACTCACCGTAAGCGAATTCGATATCGCGACACATTGAATGTGAGGCCGATAGCTACCCCCACACTACCCAGGCGGGCTTAGGGAAAGTGTTGTCAAGCTAATACCTTACCTGTAAATGACAAGGTGCCCCATCTTGTTGGAAGAACAGTTCAGAGAAGTGATCTGTGTTCACAAGTTGTGGCAACACCGCGTTACGCAAGATGTTTGATTGTTACCATCCACAGTGGTATCGAAGAAAACCGGTCCTGTAACACCTTTGCCGGACATTGCAACCCACGCAGTAACGTCTGGCTGGCTCAGTTGAGGTGTAATAATCATTCGAGGATTTGTATCTGTTCAGAATACACAATTAATTATGTCTGTCCACATTGCCAGACTACTAGAAACTGGCTTCATCAGACCAGATTATTTTACTAAAAAAGGGTGGTTGGTAACTAACTGGATTATGCACAATTTTACAAAGTTGCAGCTGACGATCTGTCGCCCACCAAAAGACCCTGTAGAAATATTGGATGGTATGCAAATTACCATAAGCGTTGCAAGGTCGCTGTTGGCATACATAGCTCCTGAGACTTGCGATGTTGCTTTGTTTAGGTGGGGAGGAGCTATGCTTCTTTTCATTCTTATTGTTGCATTTATACCCCGCCTTTAACTGCATGGTCGTATCAGCAACCTTTCTGTTTGGAACGCATTGCCTATCCACAATGGTGTTAACACGTGCACTGAGTCATCCGCCGTGGTCTAGGGTTAATTTGCTGGCCTCTAGTTCCCAAGGTCGCGGGTCCTTTGTATGTCTTCCTTCGGAAGGGAAGTAAAGTCATTGGTCCCGTGTCGTAGATATACGGTATAAAAAGGAACCTCAAGCCTGATAAAGAGGCCTCTGAGCAAAATTAAGCAGTCTTTCTCGCCCAGTATAGGACGCTGAGAACCGCAGCAGCAGTTAAAGAGCGTCCATAAATAAACCACAATTTCAATTTCATTTCGTGTATTGATTTCATTAGGTGTCTTATTTGTTTTTAATAGATCACGCGCACACATTCACAGCTGTTTTCTTATTATTCTCTGTCAACGACGTGTTCAGAAGTCCAGATTAAAATTTGTTTCTGATACACACACAATGTGACCATTTATTCTGCATTTTCAGTTTACTAGGACTGCTTTTCTTGTTTGATTATTCGTTTTCCAAGTCATGTTTTCTGTTAAGGCGAGTGGTTAGCCCGAACGCCTCCCACCTAGGTGACTCTGTTTCGATCCCACGCGTCGTAGGATTTGTGGTGGACTAAATGGTGTCTGGGAAGGTTTTCTCCTACTACTCATTCCACCAATTGCTCCTCAGCTCCTTTCCTATCATTCATTTCGCTTTCATTTCATTTCATTCAGTTCCCTACGCTCATGCCTAGCTACGGGCCGACCACTCGTTCCAGGTTCTTCATTCGAGAAGCGACCCCTAGGCACCCACTTGTAAGTCCTAGGGGATATCAGTCCTAAATGCGGAGAGGGTATGCCCACTAGTAATGTTTTCTGTTAACTTCCCCCATTAATAACATTTATATTCTGTTAATTCAGTTTTCATAGTGTTTGGGATTACGTAGCTGTATCGTGCACATAATCAGGATCGAGGGCAAAATTCTCCAACGCCCTCAACGCAGACCCTTGGTATTTGACTAGGGAGGGGTGTGAGGCATGAAGATGTTGGACAAAGACAGATAAAGTGGACTCTTTTTGGTAGTGTTTAAAGCCCGCTTTAATACTTTGGCACCGCAGACGATGACACTGATGATAGATGACATGAAGATGGAGCACTAGTGAAATGTAAAGGTGGGGGGAACCGGTGAACCCGGAGAAAACCTGCCCCTGCACCGCTTTGCCCACCACAAATCTCACATGGCGTCATGGCCAGTAGGCGATGAGCTGTTTTACTGTGCAGTATTATAACGTAACGTATAGCTTTTTCAAAAACATGATGGCCCTCAAACGGAACCGCTCCCCCCGTCCAGTGGGCAATAACCATTAGCAAACAAAAGTCGACCGTGTACTAGGCGCGGGAAGCAACCCAGTAAAATCTGTTTCCTGGAGACTGCTTGCAAGTCGAAAATTGCGCCTCAAGTAAGCGACAGCAAGTGGAAGACTTGGCAGTCGCAAACACTCTAATCCCAAACTTTAAAGTAAGACTTTGGAAGAAGAGTGGGGCAGGGTCATCATATTCTGAAAAATCTGATGTGTTCCATTCACATAACTTTCTCTAAATCTCTGTAACAAATTATTGTATAAAAAAAAAAAAAAAAAAACCTGTTCTTCTATTTCATGATATTCGAGATATACATCAGCAGAAATTGTCCTAATTACTTGGTTCCTTGTTACGTAGAAGGGAAAAATCTAATGTGTTCTAATCACATGAGGTCTTCTAGCTGTTTGGTAAACAAACCTTTTATTCAAAAAAAAAACTATTATTTTATCTACATCATGCTAACTAAGTATAAGGGAAATAATAAAATGCACAGGCTAAAGTGATAGTCTCGTCCTATGAAAACCGCTCACTATGTGGATAAATTGAAATTCCAATCTCTTTGCTTGGCAGGAATAAAGAAATGAGAAACAAGAAGTAAGATGTTTTCCCGTTTGAGAAAAGTTTAAGTGGATAAAATTGAAGCCAATAATCTGAAAAAAAAAAACAGTGCTCTACAAACAAACAAAAATAGGAAAACAACTGTGTGTTTTAATGAGATATATATTTTTTGTGTTGTAAAGTTTTGTATATCTTTTATAATTTGTCAGTTATACAAAAGTCGTGCAGATGGAATAGACCTTCAGAGGCTACTCCCAGAAAATTCAAGATATACATTTTACCTGACATGTAAATATCTTAAATATAAGAGATTTTAATCAAAATCGTTAGAACAATTTTTGAGAAATCAAATTTTCGAATTTTTTTCCATGTAAAGGGTTGTTTGGGGAGGGGGGATTTTCTTGAACATCTTCGTGTCGCATCCTTGGAAGATACCTAACTTGAATACCAAGTTTGATATTTTACGGACTTTTAGTTTTTGACCGTCATGTATTTCCGGTGAAATCTAGGTATTGAATTTTTGGGTGCAATACAATACTTTCTCTATACACTATGTACATGGTACATGTAGAGAAACTAAAAATATAGTAGGGTAAATTAGTTAATAGTCCTAATTAAATAGTGTTTTATTGTGAGAGCTTCTAGGGAGATGTTGCCTAGTGCACAACGCATAGCAACCTTTATATCAATTAACAACTCCATGAACTCGACATTTCCTATTTCTATGAAGAAGTATAATTAAATCTGTATATAAATTTCGGCCGCTCAATATTATACATTAAAATAGATTTAAAAACAACAATCTCCCAATTGTAAATCGTTTCCGCTTGTTTCAAAAGAAAGCACTCATTAACTGCCGTTGAAACATCTCATTGCTTCCTTGGAATTCGAAGCCAGTACTTTTAACTTACAGGTCACGTATGTTTTGCTCTTTATCTCACACTTTCTTTTTTCTTCCCATAGCTACACCTCCTCCTCTCCAAATTCCTGTGTACAATGCAATTGCGTCACATGAGGTAACCAGACCACAGGTAGCTTGTATCTCGTACAAATAAAATTAAGTGGGGCACATAAATTATACAGTCGAGTAGTGATGATGACCGGGCACCTAACATGTCTATGCAGTTTGTTGCTGTTAGCTAGTCCGCGGACCCTGGGATCTGCCTGCCACTCCTACATATTTATAGGCCATTACATTGATACCCGGTCGTCTCCTTAGCGCGGTGGTAGCGCAGCTGCCTACCAAGCGGGAGACCTGGGTTCGATCCCCAGTACCGGCGTGGGGATTTTTCCCCCGCTGGGAGACCTGGACCGGGGTGCACTCAGCCTCGTGAGGTCCCTGGGGGGCCAATTGAGGAGCTACTTGATGAAGAAGTAGCGGCTCCAGGTCGCATTAACCGGCCGGGAGGGGCTCGAGGCGCTGACCACGTCTCACCCTCCAATACTGCACCCCATCCATGACGTCTGTAGTGGACGCAGCGGCCGGGCGGTAGGCCAAGGCTCCCCGTGAGCTGTCGTGCCATGGAGCTACATTGATACGCGCTTTTGACCTAAGCTTCCATGGAGAACACAGGTTTTAAAAAAATCTTATGTGTTCCATTCATTAGCAGAATAGTCTTATTAGCTGCAGAAATTGTCTTATTACCTGTTTCCATGCAAGTAGAACGGAAATAAGGGAGTAGCATAGCTAGTGAAAAGCTGGTTGCTATGTGACTGAAGTTCTTTTGTTTGTATGGACAAAAGTTGACAAATTCCCAAATGAGAAAGGTACAAGTTTTTTTAAAGATTAAACCATTACCAAGGAATATCTCAAAAACGATCCACTCCACGAAAAAATGTATATAACATAAATTGTGTTTTACTCAGCAATACATTTTCTGTTAAGTAAGTTTTTGTCTATCTCTTACGAATTGCCAGTTATACAAAATTCCGTAAAATTCATCCAGAATAAAGTAGTCTTCAGAGGCTATTTCCAGAAAAATCAAGATATACATTTTATTTGATAGGTAAATATCTTTAATATTTGATATTTTAGTCAAAATCGCTAGATCATTTTGGAGAAACTCAAAATTTTTGAAAAAGCTTCCATGTAAAGTGTAGTTTGGGGAGGGGGGATTTTTCTCCAAAGGTTCGTGTTGCATCCCTGGAAGAGTTTGGCATTTCACCTACTTTTCATTTTTGAGATATTGTGTTCACAGACACACGGACAGTTTTCTAAAAATGCTTTTTCTATACAGGGAGCTCTAAAACGTGTATTTGCGGTGAAATCTCGGTATCAAATTTTTGGGTGGAGTGCAATACCTTCTCTATACTCTATGTATACATAGTACTTGTAGAGAAAGTAACAAATCTTATGTGTTCCATTATTTTCTCTACCTATTTTGCAAATAAACTAATCTTAAAAAATTAATATTATTTTATCTACATCATGCTAATCAAGATAAACATAACAGAAATCGTCTTATAACTTAGTTCCTTGTGAGTAGAAGGGAATACACTAGGCTAAAGCGGAAGTAAAACATTTTAAAAGCGGTATATGTGAACAATTTAAGTTCGGTTGATTTTGCATTGCAAGTAAAACAAAAGAGATGAATGAAAAGTTACATTCTTTAAGAAAATTTATAGTTCAAGATTGAAGACAATAACAAGGAATATATCCGAAACGGCCAACTCTACAACAAAAATGGATATGACAAATTGTGAGTTTTAAGAAGATCTACATGTTTTATGTACAGAGTTTTCTCTATTTCTTACGGTATACCAGTTATGCAAAATTCAGCAAAATTCATTCACAATTCATTCAGAAAATTCAAGATATACATTTTGTGATGTAATATCTTTAATATACGTACGGTATTTCAATGATTTATTATTATGTATGATTTTCATTAGAGTCATTTCTGAGAAAAATATTTTCAAATCTTTTTCTGTGTAAATGGTAATTTGGGGTTGGAGTATTTGCTTTAAAATCTTCGTGTCGCAGCCTTGGAAGATACTTAACTTAAATACCACGTTTGGTATTTAATGGTCTTTTCATTTTTGAGCTATGCTGTCCACAGACGCACACACGGACCTTTTTCTAAAATGATTCATTTTTGGACTCAGGAGACCTCATGGCATATATTTCCAGTGAAATCTCGACATCAAATTTTTGGGTGGAATACAAACCTTCTCTGCTTATTATGTGCATGGTACGTGCAGAGAAGGTAGAAAGCTTATTATTTATCTACTTCTTGCTAATCAAACATTAGCAAAAATGAGTAGTTTAGTCGCAAAACTCATGTTCCTCATTTTTACTTTCTCTACACGTACTTATGCACAGTGTATAGAGAAGGTATTGCACCCAAAAATTCGATACCGAGATTTCACCGGAAATACATGTTTTGAGACCCCCTGAATAAAAAAACTTTTAGAAAAAAGTCCGTGTGTGTCCGACTGTGTGTGTGTGTGTTTGTGTGTGTGAGTGTGTGTGTGTATCTGGGTAGTATAGCTCAAGAACGAAAAGACCGTTAAATACCAAACTTGGTATTTAAGTTTAAAATCCTCCAATGATGCGACACGAAGATTTTTAAGAATATGCCCCCACCTTCAACTACCCTTTTTTTACATGGAACCTTTTTCAATAATTTTGATTTTCTAAAATGGCTCTAACGACTTTGATTAAAATCTCCTATATTTAAGATATTCATGTGACAAATAAAATATATATCTTCAATTTTCTGGGAATACCCTCTGAAGACATGTTTATTCTGGATGAATTTTGCGGAATTTTGCATAACTGGAAAACTGTATGAGATACACAAAACTTACTACACATTCACATAGAGCTCGTTAAAATACACAATTTATGTTATATACGTTTTTTTCGTGGAGTTAACTATTTTTAAGATATTCCTTGTTATTGGTTTCAGCTATGAAATGCAAACACGTTTCTCATATGGGAATTTGTCAACTTCTGTTCATACAAACAAAGGAACTTCAGTCACATAGCAACCAGCTTTTGACTATCATTTTAACCTATGGTACGCCCTTATTTCCTCTCTGCTTGCATGGAAGCAAGTAAGAAGACAATATCTGCTAATTTTTTCTCCATTAGCGGGAAGTTTAAAGAACCATAGTTTTTTACATTTTCTACGCACCATGTACATAGTGTATAGAGAAGGTATTGATTGCACTCCACCAAAAATGTCGATAACGAGATTTCACCGCAAATATACGTTTTAGGGTCCCCTGTATCCAAAAAATGTATTTTCAGAAAAAGGTCCGTGTGTGTGTCCGTGTGCCTGTGAACACGAGAACTCAAACATGAAACGTCGCTAAAATACCAAACTTGGTATTTAAGTTTAGTATCTTCCAGGGATGCGACACGAAGATTTTGAGATAAATCCCCCCGACCCAAGCTACCCTTTACTTGAAACTTTTTTATAAAATTTCGATTTTCTAAAAAATGGCTTCAACGATTTTGATTAAAATATCGTATATTAAATATATTTACCTGGCAAATAAAATGTCTATTTTGAATTTTCTGGGAATAGCCTCTGAAGACTGCATCATTCTGAATGAATTTTACGGAATTTTGCATAACTGCTAAACCGTAAGAAATGGACAAAAAATTACTACACAGAAAATGTAGAGCACATTAAAACACACAATTTATGTTGTATACATTTTTTCCCGTGGAGTTGATCGTTTTTGAGATATTCCTTGTTTTTGCTTTTCAGCTTTGAAAAACTTAACTTTTCTCATACAGGAATTTGTCAACTCCTGTCCATACAAACAAAGGAATTTCAATCACATGGAAACCAGCTTTTTACTATCACTTTAACCTACTTATTTCGCTTCTACTTACAAGGAAGCAAGTAATGAGAATATTTCTGCTATTTTTTTCTTGATTAGCATGAAGTAAATAGAAGCATAAGCTTCTTAACAATAATTTGTTGCAGAGATGTAGAGAAAGTCATGTGAATGGAATACATCAGATCCATTTTCTTTACAAATAGTCTTTTAAGCATGTTTTTCTACAGTTTGAAAAACACCAATGTAGCAGGATTGTACGTTTCATACTCCACTTATTCTACCTAAACAGGCTGCTAATACAGTTAAATATAACATTTGATTTGAATTCAAAAAGTATTGAAATATCAATCATCCTTATTTAGTTGAAATTAAGTAAGAAGCAAATTAATTGTAATCAGTTTCGACCTGATCGGACTGCAGCAGAACTCGTTATATCCAAGGTCTGTACTAAAGCAAAATTTATGTCCTCGCAAAACTGCAGAAAAAGTCGTTACATTTATTTATAATGCTCGTTTTATCATTCGGAACAGCTGCAGAATTCATTGTGTTGACTTTGCAGCACGGATTTTAGATTCACATCCTTAATTATTTTAGGTCTGTTACGTAGAATAAAATAGGTTGATTTCAAGCAGTGAGGTTCATTATCCCGAGAAAAAAAATATTATCTGCTTCATTTTTACTTTCTCTAGCAGTATTTACAATATACATGTTAGATAGAGAAGGTATTTATTGTATTCCACCCAAAAATTCGATACCGAGATTTCACCGGAAATAAACGAATTTTAGACGCCCAGAATAAAAAAAAAAATGTAAAATAATGTCCGTGTATGTCTGTATGTGTGTAGGTTAAATACCAAACTTTGTATTTAAGTTCACTATCTTCCAAGGATGCGAGAAGAAAATTCCTCCACTCCCAACTACCCTTTACACAAAACTTTTTTCGAAAATTTTCATTTTCCCAAAAATGGCACTAATGATTTTGATTAAAATAGTATATATTTAAGATATTTTGAGATAAAATGCATATCTTGAATTTCCTGGGAATAGTGTCTGAAAACCTCTTTATTTTGGATCACTTTTGCATAAATGGTAAACTGTAAGAGTTATATTAAATCTTAATATAAAAAATTCTGATGTGCTACACTCACACGACTTTTTCTAGCTCTTCTACAAACTTCTTACATAAGATTCTTCTTCTTTCTGCACCTTGCTAATCGAGATAATCATTAGCAGAATGTTCTTACTACCTAGTTCCTTATAAGTAGGAAGAAAATAAGGGAATACACTAGGCTGTCGTTATTCGATTGTCATTGCAAATCGCTTGTTTTCTTGGCCAGGAGTAGAACAAAAGAAAAACGGACACTTCCTGTCTGAGAAAATTATAAGTACTCACAACTGAAACAAAAAACAAGGCATATCTTAGAAGTGGCTACCTCCACAACAAAAATGCAAAGGACATAAATTGTCTGTTTTGATCAGATAAACATTTTCTGTGCAGTAAGTTTTTGTCTATCTCTTACCGTTTAGCAGTTAAGCCAAATTTAGCAAAATTCATCCTGAATAAAGAGCTCTTCATAGGCTATTCCCAGAAAATTCAAGATATACATTTTATTTGGTATATAAATATCTTTAATATACTGGGTTTTATTCAAAATCGTTAGAGCCATTTTTTTAGAAAATCAAAATTTTAGAAAATTTTTCCATGTAAAAAGTAGTTGGGGGTGGGGGATATTCTTGAAAATCTTCGTGTCACATCCAGCCTCAGTGCTTGAAATCAACATATTTTTAAGTTTCATCCTGTTTAAACCACTTTAGCTAACTATTAGAATGCGAATCTAAAATCGGTACAACAATTTCAACAAAATATATTCCGCAGCTGTTCTTACTGATTAAACGTACACTACAAATGAACACAACGATTTTTCTGCAGTTTTACGAGAACATAATACATGTTGCTATAGTACAGTACAGTACAACCGGCGTGTGGATTTTTCCCCGCTGGGAGACCTGGTCCAGGGTGCACTCAGCCTTGTAAGGTCCCAGGGGGGCCAATTGAGGAGCTACTTGATGGAGAGCTAGTGGCTCCAGGTCAAGAGGAACGCATTAACTGGCCGGGAGGGATTCGAGCCGCTGACCACGTCTCACCCTCCAATACTGCACTTCATCCATGACGTCGGACCTGGACCGTGATGGAGGTCGCAGCGGCCGGGTGGTCGGCCAAGGTTCCTTGCGAGCTGTCTTGCCATGGAGTTATTGCAGTACAGTATAATCTGCGGTGAAATCTCGGTATCGAATTTATGGAGGGAATTCAATACTTCCTCCATACACTATGTATAAAGTACGTGTAGAGCAAGTAATAATGAATAAAAACTGCATCCGATAGAGGGGTACGTCACAGCAAGCCTCCATTCCTCTGGTTAGTGGGATGTAACGCGTTCGCCAATACCTGGTTTAAGTTATACTTTAGTGCTTAATTCTATGCGGTGTGAGCCAGAGGTCTTCCATCCGCATCGTATGTACTGCAGTGTTGCCGTTACTGGAAAATCACGGCGCATATGTGACGTTGCTCACGTCAGCTCTGAACTCTGTACTCCGGTAACGGTCTTTGTCGTGGTATGACCTCCACACTCCCTTCTGCAGCTGCATTAATCTCATTGCTCTGTACCAAACTTGACATGTCGAATGAACGACCTTGGCCGTATTGAGAGAGCAGGCGCTGCTGGTCCAGTGCAGTTTCTCAATACCCAGTCCAGCAGCTTTCAGACTCACGCTCCCGGGTTCGGTTACTGGGCGGCGAAACCAATACTTGCGGTTACATCACGAATAGCGGACACTGTTGTCGCGTTACACGCAGTGATTATGGCATTCTTACAAGATGCAGGTCCTGCATGTCCCGAGGAAGCAAAAAATCACAGTTTTTGTAGGGAAAGCTAATACGACTACATAAATCTACAACTACTTACCTTTTCTTTTTCAACATACGACGTCCTAAACTATAATCCACGCGTTTTCTGTTTCCATATTCAAATATCATTTACAACCATGTCGTTCACGTCAGGATATTAATAGTTTGTGCTTAACACATTTTAATTAGGTAACTTTAACATAACCTTTCAACATTATCTCGCAAAAGGTCAATATTTTCACAAACATATATACATTCCCTACATATACATAGTTAATAAAGAAGGTATTGCATTCCCCTAAAAAATTCGATACCGAGATTTTAACGGAAATAGACGTTTCAGGGTCCCTGAATAAAAAAAAATGTGATGTGTTCCATTCACATAACTTTCTCTGCATCCCTGCAACAAATTACTCTATTTACTTCATCTAATCAAGAAAAAAATTAGCAGAAATGATCTTATTACTTGCTTCCTTGTTATTAGAAGCGAAATAAGGGGGTGCCATAGGTTGAAGTGATAGTTAAAAGCTGGTTGCTATGTGACTGAAGTTTCTTTGCTTGTATGGACACGAGTTTGCAAAGTCCTGTATGAGAATAGTGTAAGTTTTTTATAGCTGAAACCAAAACAAGGAATATCTCAAAAATAATCTTCTCCACGAAAAAAAGGTATATAACATAAGTTGTGTGTTTTAAATTGCTCTACATTGTGTGGTAAATTTTTGTCCATCTCTTACGCTTTAGCAGTTATGCAAAAATCCGTAAAATTGATCCAGAATAAAGTAGTCTTTAGAGGCTATTCCCAGAAAATTCAAAATATACATTTTATTTTTCAGGTAAATATCTTTAATATACGATATTTTAATCAAAATCGTTAGAGTCACTTTTTAGAAAATCAAAGTTTTCGAAAAAAGTTCCATGTAAAGGGTAGTTTGGGGATTTTTCTCAAAATCTTCGTGTCGTATCCCTGGAAGATACTAATCTTAAATACCAAGTTTGGTATTTTACCGGCCGTTTTTCAGTTATCGTGTTCGCGGACACACACGGGTCTTTCTAAAAATTCTTTTTTACTTTCTCTATATGACGTTGTTTTGAAGATCTTCGTTGGTTTGATAGTGCTGCCCTCCTAGCTACATCTTCAGTTCAGGGAAAAGCTGAAAGTCGCTGGGTGCCAGGTCAGGACTGTACGGCGGATGATCGAATATGTCCTATTGAAATTGTTCAAGGAGCCAATGGGTTCTGCCAACAATGTGTGGACGAGCGTTGTCATAGATCTACACAATTCCTGAAGTCAACATTCCTATTCGTTTGTTCTGAATGGCTCTCCGCAGACGTCGTAAAGTACGAAGATCTTCAAAACAACGTCAATGCTCATTTGAAACCATTGGCGGCAACATTTTTTGAAGCAGGTATTGCAAAGCTTGTGCACAGGTACGATAAATGTCGCAATCTTTTCGGTGATTATGTTGGAAAGTAGCCATAAGTGCACAAAACATTTAGTAATAAAATAATTGTTTTCTATGAACTTATTTATAGCCTATCGGAGGTTGAAAAAAAAAAGACGGCACTCGTAGAAGCGTATGTAGAGAGAGATAAGCATGTGAAAACAACAGGTTTTGCTTCACGAGTTTACAGTGATTTCTATCGAGTTTGCACAAGGTGGACAGCCTAGTTCCATTTCTCTACGCTTCACTGAAAGAGGTGCATGTATCGTCAGATTATCTCCATGTAGAGGACATCGACTTGTTGGCATATCCCAAAGGAGGAGTCCTGAGGTTTATATGACTGGAACATTAATTGCTGTTAAGACCTTGGCATATACAATACAACAAAAACTGGTAACTGTAACACTTGGTGGCAGAGCCGTTTAAGAAATGTAACCCTGTCATGCCATGGCCTGTTTCTGCACGTGTCCTTGAGATCATTCAGCTAGAGGGAGAAGACTACAGCTTACAATTATAATTCTTTCTTCGTGAAACAAAGACGCTAGCGACTGCCTCCGTGGCTGAGTGGTCAGCGAGCTTTCTCACCCGGAGGTACCGGGTTCGATTCCCGACTGGGACGGGGAATTCTTCTTTAAACAGAAGTTTTCCCTAACCTCAAGAGTCTGCAAGTATGTATGCGAGAGTGAATGTGTATGTATTTGAAAAAAATAAAACGATTTAAACCCAACGTAAAGAATTTATAGACGAGTTGTTTCTAATGCAAAGGCCCCGATATGACCTATGTTTTTTTTTAAACACTTATATTTCAGCTGAATTCTCGGTATCGTATTTTTGAGTAGAATACAATAGGTACTTCCTCTACTTAGTATATGTAATGTTGAAAGTAAAAATGATTGAAATGTATAAACAACTGAATACTTTTTCAAATGTACTTATCAATATGTGATGACATTTCAAATGTCGAAGTAAAAGGGTGAAACCTCCAAACGCAAATAATGCTTTTTTAAACCTCCATCTGAAACATTTGATCCATGTATTTAATTAAATTTCAATAAACAATTATTAAATTAGTATTTTAAAACGTGTATTGCATAGGTAATTGGTTATTTATTTGATGCTTCAGGATGTAGAGGTCTGCTGCACGGGATGGGCAGATTCAAAGCCATGGTCGACCCAAACTACGGCCATGGCATTGAACTTTTTAAATCTGATTCGACTTTCCTACACGTTTGTCAGTTTTGAGAGAACATGTTTTAACAAATTGCATTATTTACTCTCGCGGATTTCGGGTAGTATTTTAAGTTGTCTTTTTATCACAAGTAATATAACGAGAGCTGCAACTTTTATCGATAAATTCGCGAGCAACTTGTGAGAAAAGTTGTAGCTTGAGTTGTATTTAATAAGACTATTTCGTGAATAAAATAACTATTTTTTGCCTATGGACACGAAGAATAATATTCCTAAACTCCCATTTGTCTTGACGTATATTTGTACAGAAATCACTTCAAATTGAGTATGTTGAGAAAGTAATGTGAATTTAACTCTTAGTTGCCTGCATTACACAGTTGCCATTTTCCCTTTAATTCAAGTTTAAAACTGGAGTTCTAGTAAAATATATGGGAATAAGTATATAAAATTGCTATATAAAATAATAGAGAAAATATAAATGAAAATAAATGTAGATCCTTTATTAATCTTTTTCTTCACCATTAAAAGTTTAAATTCTTCTATACCAGTTTTCATAATCCTGCCAAAGGCACTACCAAAAACGTGGTTCAAATGGCCATGAGTGTTAGGTGATAGGTAATGGACTGACTATCCATTCAAAGCCAAATGTTGCAAGTTCAAATCCCAGTGACGGTGGTAAAGGACGGGAAGAGCCCAAGTAAAATAATCGGTGTGATGTTTGGAAGTTAATCGGATTACATTTGACTGTAGTTATGTGGGTTTTACCATTTTATTTATTTAAAAAAATCACTGCAATTTTTTGCAAAATTGTATATATTTTTACAATATAAAACAGTCTTGATTACTTGTCATTTATGGTTGAAGGTTAGTATAACATGAAATTAATCCTCGAGTACATCTTATTTGTGTAGTTACGCTTAAGACAAGCGGGCCTTATAGGTACCGACAGGCAACAAAGGGTTAAGTCTGTATTTCCCTTTACCCTTCTGCTCTCTGTGCACTGGAAATCATGCGCTCTAAGTTGTCTGTACAGATTGGTGTTCCGTGGAAAACGTGCAATTCTCGTGACTTTTCTATTGTCAAGCTCTGTGTCTAAATACTACGCCAAACGTTTTCTGTTTAACTGCAGTGACCTCTCCTCTATATCCAGTTTTAATAATAGGTTGCTTACCCAGAGGGCGTTGGGTCGAAACCTGCTTGAAGTTTTCCACTAACTAAAGGACAAATGGCGAGTACTTGAATCTACTTCTGGTCTGGAAATTTATATAACATTAATGTCAAACGACCAGTCCGGAACCAAATGCTAACGGCTTAGGAAAAACAAAATAAAGTCGCATATATTCGTTTTTACTTTCTCTATAAGCACTATGTACATAGAGAAAGTATTGCACTCCACCAAAAAATTCGATACCGAGATTTCACCAGAAATATATGTTTTAGAGTCCCCTTTATCTAAAAAGCATTTTCACAAAATGGTCCGTGTGTGTGTGTGTGTGTGTGTGTGTGTGTGTATGTGTCCGTGGTCTGTGAACACGATAACTCAAAAACGAAAAGTCAAAATACCAAACTTGGTATTTAAGTTTAGTATCTTCCAGGGATGCGACACGAAGATTTTGAGAAAATCCCCCCACCCCAAACTACCCTTTACATGGAACTTTTTTCGAAAATTTTGATTTTCTCAAAAATGGCTCTAACGATTTTGATTAAAATATCATATATTAAAGATATTTACCTGACAAATAAAATGTATATTTCGAATTTTCTGGGAATAGCCTCTGAAGACTACTTTATTGTGGATGAATTTTGCATAACTACTAAACCATAAGAGATGGACAAAAACTTAACACACAAAAAATGTAGAGCACGTTAAAACACACAATTTATGTTATATACATTTTTTCGTGGAGTTGATCGTTTTTGTGATATTCCTTTTTCTTGGTTTCAGCTTTGAAAAACTTATACTTTTCTCGTACAGGAATTTGTCAACTCCTGTCCAAACAAACGAACTTCAGTCACATAGCAACTAGCTTTTGGCTTTCACTTTAACCTTATTCCGCTTCTACCTACAATAAAGCAAGAAATAAGACTATTTCTGCTAATTTTTCTCGATTAGCATGAAATAAATAAAAGATAAGCTTATTAACAATAATAATTTACAGAGATATAGAGAAAGTCGTGTGAATGGAACACATAAGATTTTTTATTACTATTTATATTTTTATTAAGATTTATTTTTGGTATATATTATATTATAAATAACAATTTATTTTATTGAAAACAGGATGAAAATGAATATGTGAATTCTGCCAAAACATCGTCAAAATTAATAAATAGTGTTATTTATAATAAGTATTTAGGTATAAATATTGTAGTTAAAAATCTACTGTTTACATTCACATGAATTTATCCACCATCCTTTGTTTATTAGCGAATATAGAAATTATTCTTACAAAATCTTATTACTTTCTCTGGCACGTATGTACATACTAGTTAGAGAAGGTATTGTATTCCACCTAAAAATTCGATGTCAAGATTTCACCGGATATATATGTTTTGAGATTCCTGAGTCCGAAAAAAAAAGCATTTTTAGAAAAAAAAAAAAAAAAAGAAAAGAAAGAAAAAGGGCCGTGTGTGTGTGTGTGTGTGTGTGTGTGTGTGTGTGTGTGTGTGTGTGTGTGTGTGTGTGTGTCGCTGTGGACAGCATTGCTCAAAAATGAAAAGGACGTTAAATATCAAACTTAATATTTGTGTTTACTATTTCCAAGGATGCGATACGAAGATTTTCGAAAAAATTCTATCACAAACCACCCTTTACATGGAAAAAAATTTAAATGCTTGTTTTTCTCAGACATTGTTCTAACAATTTTGATTAATATACCGTATAACAAAGATATTTACATCGCAAATAAAACGTATATTTTGAATTTTCTGGGAATAGTCTCTGAAGAACTTTATTCTGGACGAGCTTTGTAGAATTTTAAATATCGGTTAAACCGTAAGAGATAGACAAAAACTAAACAAACAAAAATGTAGATCTCTTTAAAACACATAATTTATGTCACATACATTTTCTTGTAGAGTGGGCTATTTTCGAGATATTTCTTGTAATTGGTTTCAATTAAAAACTAACTTTTCTCAAACGGGACCATGCAAAGCGAACCGAACATCAATTGTTTCACTAATGACAAGGAAGCAATTAATAAGACCATTCTGCTAATGTTTATCCAATTAACATGATGTAAATAAAAGCATAATCTATTGTTAAGAATAATTTTACATGGAACAACTGCAGAAGGCCATGTGAATGGAACACATTAGAGTTTTTTCTATTATTTGTTTTTAATAAAGATAAACATTTACAGAAATAGTTGTATTACACCTTTGGTATCAGGAACAAATGGAAAGCGATAATCAAATGTTAAGAACTGTACTTTATATGTTGGATACATTCCAAACTCTTTACATGCAGTCGCGAGAAACAACTGAACATCGTTTAAGTTTTTAAAGCTGAAACTAAAAACAAGGAATACCTCAAAATTGAATAAATCCACGAAAAAATGTATATAACATAAATTGTGTGTTTTAACGTGATCTACCTGTTTGTGTGTTAAGTTTTTGTCCATCTCTTACGATTTAGCAGTTATGCAACACTCCATAAAATTCATCCAGAATAAAGTAGTCTTCAGAGGCTATTCCCAGAAAATTCAAGATAAACATTTTATTTGTCAGGTAATAATATACGATAGGTATTTTAATGAAAATCGTTAGAGCCATTTTTGAGAAAATCAGAATTTTCGAAAAGTTTTCCTTGTAAAGGGTAGTTGGGGGTTAGGGGATATTCTTCAAAATCTTCGTGTCACATCCTTGGAAGACACCAAACTTAAATACCAAATTTGGTATTCAACGTTATTTTCGTGTTTGAACTATGCTGTCCACAGACACAGCTATACACAATCACACGAATCTTTTTCCAAAAATACTTTTGGGGGGGATTTAGGGGGATGCAAAACATGTATTTCCGGTGAAATCTCGGTATGGAATTTTTTGATGTATTACAATACCTTCTCTATACACTATGTACATAGTACGTGTAGAGAAAGTAACAAAGCTGTGGGCACAAAACCGCGGTCCATGAATGTTTAGAATGAACTTATTAAGGCGCAATGTGCGTGAAGACAAAATAAACTAGTCACCCTTCTTGTTGGAGATACATAGCGGAAAAACATCTGGCCTTTCGGAAACAATGTCATTTAAGTACTTGCAACATTGTAAGTCTGTTTTGAGATATGATATTTCGAGGTTTCGAGATCGCCTTGAAGGTTTAACCGGGCACTTGAATCAGATGAGAAGGTTTAATGTGCGTATGGCCATAGCTCAATGGTGCAAGAGCATCGGCAAGGAGCGCCGAATATCCTTGGCTAAAGTACCGAACTGACATCGAATGAGGTGGCCCCGCGGTAGCCAGAGTGATTCGATTTCGGGAGGTGCCGAACGATCATTCACTGACCTATGTTTTTTTTTGTGGTTTTCCCGGGGTTGGCAGGAGATTGCTGGGTTGGTTTCTCATCTACCCCGACTTCCTTCCATAATTTCGGTTCCTACTGATCTTTAAGGTGTGTTTCTAGGTTGTAGCGAATAGCGGTGCGGGCATATGGCGCGGAAGGAAAGATGGACACAAGAGGGCTACCAGGTCGATGGGTCGCTTGATCTGGATGCCCTAGAATTGGGACGGGTCATCGCAAGTTTCTGTGGCCTGTCTGCACATGGTCTCCTGTAGATCTCATTAGAACACACCCAATTTATTTATATACATTCTTTTTCATGGAGTTTACCATTTCTGAGACATTCCTGTTGTTGGGCCCAGTTTTAAAATACTTAAACTTTTCTCTTGGGGAATTTATCAACCTCTAGTGATAAGAAACGAATTTCAATCACATAGCAACCGCTTTTAAAATATTTATTTAAACGCTTTATCTAGTGTATTCTCTTATTTCTCTTCTACTTACAAGGAACCAAGTAATAAGACCGTTTCTGCTAATGCTCATCTCGAGTAGCATAAAGTAGATAGAAGAAAACGATTTTGTAAAACCAGTTTCCTACCGAATAGGTAGAGAAAGCCATGTGAAAGGAACACGATCAGATTTTTAGATTATGTGATATAAATATTCTATAGACATCTGTGAATCGTTTTCTGAACATTTTTCAAAATGCTGTATTTTTCAAAGTTCAGCAACATGTTTAAGTCAATCATGCGCTACTTTGTAACCCTACTTCTTTTTTCAGAATTTTTTTTTTTTTCTCAACTTGACATTTTACTTATAAAATTATTTCCTTGCGTTTTATTTTTGCTCTGGATTGTAGGTACGCAAACTTGTACCTACATAATCTCAAGTGTGCTATCTAAAGACTATGGATGTAGTTTATGATTGCTTTATTCATTGATTAAAAAATAATTGATACTGCAAAACAAATAAAAATCTGATATGCTCCATTCACGTAACTTTCTCAACCTCTCTGTATAAAATTATTATTAATAAGCTTATTCTTCTATTTACTTCATGCTAATCGAGATAAACATTAGCAGAAATGTTGTATTACTTAGTTCCTTATGAGTAGAAGGGAAATAAGGGGATACACTAGGCTAAACCGACAGTCAAATGCTTTAAAATGTGGTTGCTATGGTATAAAAATCCCATTCTTTGCGTGGTTAGGTGTTGACAACTTCCCGAATGAGAAAAGTATTAAGTATTTTAAAACTTAAATCAATAACAAGATGATAACCTCCGCGGTGTAATGGTTACCATGTTACCTTCATATACCCAAGGTCGCGGGTTCAAACCCGGCGGAGGACGGTGGATTTTTTCGGGTGTAAAAATCCTTAGCATGGCTTCCTTCGGAAGGGAAGTAAACCCCTTGGTCCCATATCGTAGATTTACGGCACGTAAAAGAACCTCAAACCTGATAGAGAGACCTCTGAGCAAAATTAAGCAGTCTTTCACGCCCAATTTAGAATAGGATGCTGAGAACCGAGTAGTTAAAGAGCGTCCATAAATAACAAGCCATTTACATTTAATAACAAGGAATATTTGAAAAACGGTCAACTCCAGGAAAAAAAAATGCATACAACATAAATTGTGTGTCTTAACGTGCTCTACATTTTTGTGTGTTAAGTTTTTGTCCATCTCCGCAAAATTCATTCAGAATAAAGATGTCTTCAGAGACTATTCCCAGAAAATTTAAGATGTACATTTTATTTTTCAGGTAAATATCTTTAATAAACGACATTTTAACCAAAATTGTTAAGCTATTTTTGAGAAAATAAACATTTTCGAAAAATTTTCCATGTAAAGGGTAGTTGGGAGTGGGGGGATTTTCTTGAAAATCTCCCTGTCGCATCCTTGGAAGATACTGAAGTTAAATATCAAGTTTGGTATTTAGCGGACGTTTTGTTTTTGAGCTATGCTGTCCACACACACACACACATACGTGGACCTCTTTCTAGAAATGCGTTTTGTTTTTTTATTTTTATGGGGGAGGGGTGATTTAGGAGGTCCCAATACATGTATTTCCGGTGAAATTCGGTATCGAATTTGTGGGTGCAATGCAATATCTTCTCTATATACTATGTACATAGTACTTGTAGAGAAAGTAAAGTTACTTATAAAGAATGAGCTATGAGGTTATTAAATTTGAAACTTGCAGTGCGCTTGGAAGACTGCTGAATGTAACTACGGACCTAGAAACCCGTGCCAACTTCTTCCGTTACGCCTACAGCTGCATTATGAATGGTCTTCCCTCAGCACTGTACTTGCTGAGCTATGTCTCTGATAACGGAGCATTAGAGTGCCGGTTAATGTTCACTCCTGTAGTACAAATCATTAGGATTAATACATTTACAGCGATGTGACTGATTCTAAACCATTTGTTCCGGGTTTAATACGCGCGTTAGACTTTACTTTTTAGGGAAAACAAGAGAAATGCCCATTTAATGATAACTTCGTATTTTGTTAAAGTATAAAAAGGTCTTAAAACGAATTAAAAAGAAAATATCAGTAAAAGTAAATTTATTGTAATTTATCTTTTTTTACTTTCCTTAACACGTATGTCGTTACAATGTACATACTAGCTAGAGAATGTATTGTATTCCACTAAAAATTCGATGTCGAGATTTCACCGGAAATATATGTTTTGACGCCACCTGAGTCCGAAAAAAAAAATTTTTAGAAACAGGACCGTGTGTGTATGTGTCTGAAAACAGTATAACTCAAAAACGATAAGACCATTAAATATCACGCTTGGTATTTACATTTAGTATATTCCAAGGATGAGATATAAAGATTTTCATAAAAGTCCCCCCAACACAAACTAACCTTTGTATGGAAACATGTTTGAATTTTTTTTGTCTCTCAAAAATGGCTCTAACAATTACGATTAAAATACCGTATATTAAAGATATTTACATCACAAATAAAATGTATTTTGAAGACCTCTTTATTCAGGCTGAATTGTGCATAACTGGTAAACCGTAAGAGATAGAAAAAAACTTATTACGCAACAAATGTTCATCTCGTTAAAACACACAATCTATGTAATATATCTATATTTTTTTTGTAGAGCTGACCATTTCTGAGATATTCCTTGTTTTGGTTTCAGCTTTAAAATACTTATACTCTTCTCATACGGGAATTTGTCAACTCCTGGCCATACAAAAAAGGAATTCCAAGCACACAGCAATCAGCTTTTAAAAGAATGGTTAACAACTCCACGAAAAATCTATTGGATGTAAATTGCGCTTTAATGAGATATCGATTTCTTTTCCATTAAGATTTTGTCTATCTCTTACGGTTTACCAATTATACAAAAGTCATCCAGAATAAAGAGTTCTTCAGAAGCTATTTCCAGAAAGATATACGTTCCATTTGTCACGAAGTATCTTAGATATACGGTATTTTAATTAAAATCCTTTAGAACCATATTGTATGAAAACCATTATCTGGAACACATTTTTCCACGTAAATGCTAGTCCGGGGTTTTCTCAAAAATCTTCGTGCCTTCGACTCAAATATTAAAGCTTGGTATTTAATGGACTTTTCGTTTTCGAGTTATACTGCTCCCACATACACACATACACGCACGCCTTTTTCTACAAATGCTTTTTATGATAAATTCATCTTGGAGACCTCAACACGTGTATTTCCGATGAATTGTTGTTGAATTGTTGTTGAAATACAATACTTCCCCCACTTATTAGATATACTAAATTGGCATTATCTTTTCTACCCAATGTCGTACATTTGTATGCCTTTTACTCTTAGAAATGTTGTTGTAGATAAAAAGGTAATTGTATGTGTTTTAACGAGATCTGCTTTATATACGGTATATAAATGAAAATCGTTAGAGCCACTTTTGAAAAAACAAAATTTTCGAATTTTTTCTGTGATTTTTGTCAGGCTCTAAAACGTCAATATCTAGCATTTTCAGGTGGTCAAGCTATTTAGGTTTGTATGTAGGAAAATGGAAATAGAGTGGCATTAGTCGCTGAAAGATATATTCCTTAGACGATCCTACAGTCAAAGACCCAACTGGCTTTGTGACGGTCGAAAAGAAGTGAGAAAATCAACGCTTCTTCTGAAGAAAATCGCCATAATGCGGAACGAAACGTTATATTTCTTATTTTTATTCTTCAACGGACTGCATTTCCTTTTATAGGACTTACATCCCTAAGACTTTTATAAGCGAATGACTTTGATTCAGTATCCTTTTGAGGAGCAAGCTTAGCATATCCAGGATGACTGATCAGTGAAATACCTGATAATGCTGATGAAGAAGACGGAAATCATATGCGGCGATGAAAGGAATGATAGTAGAAAAATTTGCGAATCAAAGTATCCAACCCAGCATTCGCCGAACGACCGAGGAAACCGCGAAAAAAGCTTCGAGCAAATTGGTCGGTTCCGGAAATTTGTATCCGGGAACTCCCGCAGAGACGTTCGGTACGTTATATTTTCAAGATATATATTCAGACGACGGCCAAAACAACTAGAACTTTCCAATATTAATATGACTGCGACCCTGAAAACAGTTAATCTGTAGTTTTTCCGTGTTCTAAAGCTTAAGTCCAGATCCGCCTTTAGTTGCAAACGTAATTCGGCGGTGTTTTGACTTGTAATAACTCGTATAAAGTTGTCATTGGATTTATGATTTTTCTTTGAGTTTTATACATTAGAACACACACATATATTCATACTATGTGGAGATGATAGAATCGAACCCGGGACCCCTCACACAGGCTGGTGCATTATCGACTGAGCTATGGAGCTAGCTCATAAAGTGCTGATGATTGTGGTGTTTTAAGTTCTGAGATAGTTAATAATCTTTTTCAGGTTCTAAAGCTTAAATATTCAAAGTTTACACAGACCAATCAAACAGTATTATAAGTACCATTAACACAGTAGTAGTTAAATAAGAATACTTTTGTTGTCCCCAAGCGTTAAGTGTCAAACCTTTTTTTTTTTCTTCTTTTTCTTTTTCTTGTAGTTAAGTGTTTATGTTTAGGAAATGAAAATATGGTAGGGCAGTTTCTGAAAACTGCAAATTTTGCCATTCCCGCGAGGAACGCACATAAAATATTCCCTAAAACAGCTCACAATGAAATTTCAGCGCTAACTAAAAGCATATTTTTCTGTGTACTTTGCCATAATCGAAATAAACACTAGCAGAAATTGTCCTAATTACTTGCTTCCTTGTAACTAGAAGGTAAATAAGGAATACACTAGGTCATGTGGTTCACATCCGTTTTTATGCATGGACAGGAGTTTACAACTTTCCGAGTGAAAAAAGTCTAACTATTTTAAAGCTGAAACAAATAACAAGGAACATCTCAAAAACGATCAAATCTACGAAAAAAATGCATATAACAAAAGTTGTGTGTTTTAACGAGCTCTGCATTTTCTGTTAAGTAAGTTTTTGTCTATCTTACAGTTTACCAGTTATGCAAAATTCCGCAAAATCCATCCAGAAAAAAAAATTCTTTAAAGGCTATTCCCAGAAAATTCAAAATATACATTTTATTTGTTATGTAACTATCTCAAATATACAACATTTTAATCAAAACCGTTAGAGTCATTTTTGAGAAAATGAAAATTTTCGATAATTTTTCCAAGTAAAGAGTAGTTGGGGGAGGGGCGTTTGGTATTTAACAGGCTTTTAGTTTTTGAGCTAACTGCCCACAGGCACACACACTGCAGACAGACAGACAGACACACGCGCGCGCGACCTTTTTCTAAAAATGTTTTTTTCGGACTCAGGAGATATTAAACATATATTTCCGGTGAATACTAGGTAGCGAATTTTTTGGGTGGAATACAATACCTTCTCTATCCAGTATGTACATTGTACATACGGACTATAAAATCTATAAACGTGGGAAATAAATTATAAAGTTTGCAGTATACGCCCTGGTATAGGCAACTAGATGCCAGGATGTTGTATTATAGATTTGATTTGATTTTTCATTTTGTACATACGGACTAGAGAAAGTAAAAACGGTAGAGTGGTTTTCGATATTATCACAGAGAGAGGGACGTTTAGATTATTGTATGATTGTCGTCGTACTTTCCTTCCGTGGTTTTCAATGACACAAGTCGAGAACAGAAGTAGGAAAAATGCTTAGATGCTGCCAGTGAATCTATTGAAATGCGGAGGTCGCTTTTAAGAACAGTAAAAACCATCTTGGCCGGTTTTGAACACACGATCTTGGAATCAGAAAGTCAGTGCCTGAGCCATCCGGACCAACATTAAATATTTAGAGATGTGTAGGAAAAATACAAAAAATCTGATGTGTTCCATTCACATGACTTTCTCTATATCTCTGCAATAAATTATTTTTAAAAAGCTTATGCTTCTATTTACTTCTTGCTAATCGAGAAAAAATTAGCAGAAATAGTCTTATTACTTGCTTCCTTGTAAGTAGAAGCGAAATAAGGAAGTACTATAAGTTAAAGTGATGGTCAAAAGCTGGTTGCTATGTGACTGAAGTTTCTTTGTTTGTATGGATACTAGTTCACAAAGTTCTGTATGAGAAAATTATGTTTTAATAGCTGAAACCAAACACAAGGAATATCTCAAAAACAACCAACTCCGCGACAAAAATGTATATAACATAAATTATGTGTTTTAAAGTGCTCTACATTTGTTGTGTACTCTTACGGTTTAGCAGTTATGCAAAATTCCGAAAATTGACCCAAAATAAAGTAGTCTTCAGAGGCTATTCCCAGAAAATTCAAAATATACATTTTATTTGTCAGGTAAACATCTTTAATATACGATATTTTAATCAAAATCGTTAGAGCCATTTTTTAGAAAATCAAAATTTTTTAAAAAAGTTCCATGTAAAGGGTAGTTTGGGGTGGGGGGATTTTTCTCAAAATCTTCGTGTCGCAACCCTGGAAGATACTAAACTTAAATACCAAGTTTGGTATTTTACTGTCTTTTCGTTTTTGAATTATGGTGTTCACAGACACACGGACACCAACACACTGACCTTTTTCTGAAAATACTTTTTTTTGAATACAGGGGATCCTAAAACATATATTTCCGGTGAAATATCAGTATAGAATTTCTTGTTGGAGTGCAATACCTTCTCTATACACTATGTATATAGCGCGTATAGAGAAAGTTTAAATCTAATGCGTTACATTCACACCTTTTTTTTTTTCTACCCTCTTTAGTGTGAATACGTAGAAATAAGAAAGTTGCACATTCCGTTAAAGCTACAAAGGGAATAGCAATAGTCAAATGATAAACCGTTTCCACGCAACTGCGAGAAACAAGTGGTATCCAAAGCGCTTCAAAAATGATCAAGGTTGAACAATTCGAGTCATTAATCATATACACCAGGAATCGACTGGCGGACAATAATTATATTTATAATAAATTGTATGTTTGAAAGAGAATCGAATTTTTTAAGCAGTAGTTGACGTCTAGCTTAAAATGTACTAATTATACAATTATACGGGATATCTTCCGAATGAAAAACATTTCAGAGGCTATTCCTACTAAATTCAAGACACACCTTTTGCCATATAAATACCTGTAACATATGGTGTTTCAATAAATACGTTTGAGCAATTTTGGAAAAAAAATGAAAATTTCGAAAATGTTCCATGTGGTTTGAGATGGGGGAATTTTCCTAAAAATATCGTGTCGTATCCTTGGAAGAACAGAACTTAAATTCCAAGTTTGGTATGTAACTGACGTTTTTACCTTCTCTACACGTACTATATAGATAGTGTATAGAGAGGGTATTGCATTGCACCCAAAATTTTGATACCGAGATTTCACCGAATATACATATTTTAGGATCCCCTGTATCCACAAAAAAAAAAGTATAGAAAGGTCCGTGTGTCTGTGAACAATAACTCAAAAACGAAGAGTCCATAAAATACCAAACTTGATATTTAGTATGTTATCTTTCAAGGCTGCAATACTAAACTACCCTTTATATTGAAACATTTTCGAAAATTTTGATTTTCTCAAAAATGGCTCTAACGACTTTGATTAAAATACCGTATAATAAAAATAGTTAAATTAAAAGTAAATTATATACATTGCATTTTCTGGGAATAGCCTCTGAAGTTCTCTTTATTCCGGAAGAATTTTGCTTGATTTTTGCCTAACTATTAAACCGTAAGAGATAGCTAAAAACTTTCTACACAAAAATATGTAGATCTCGTTAAAACACACAATTTATGACTTTTTTTTTTGTGGAGTTGACCATTTTTGAGACATTCCTTGTTATTTATTAATTTTAGTTTTAAAATATTAAACTGCACATACGGGGATTTTTTAACTCGTATCAATGCAAAGAAACGGATTTCATTCACATGCAACCAGCTTTCAGAAGATTTGACTATCCTTTAGCCTAGTGTATTCCATTATTTCCCTTCTACTTAAAGAAAGCATTTCTAAATATGTTTATCTCGATAGTTTTTTAACAATAATTTGTTACAGAGATGTAAAGACAGACATGTGAATGGAACACATCAGGTTTTTAATTATGCTTGTCACATACATATAGAGATTTTTACCGGTGAAATCTTGACATCGATTTTTTGGGTGGAATGCAATGCTTCCTGTACTTATAGATTAAATTAGGATAGACAGACAGATGGATGGATGGATGGATGGATGGATGGATGGATGGATGGATGGATGGATGGATGGATGGATGGATGGATGGATGGATGGATGGATGGATGGATGGATGGATGGATGGATGGATGGATGGATGGATGGATGGATGGATGGATGGATGGATGGATGGATGGATGGATGGATGGATGGATGGATGGATGGATGGATGGATGGATGGATGGATGGATGGATGGATGGATGGATGGATGGATGGATGGATGGATGGATGGATGGATGGATGGATGGATGGATGGATGGATGGATGGATGGATGGATGGATGGATGGATGGATGGATGGATGGATGGATGGATGGATGGATGGATGGATGGATGGATGGATGGATGGATGGATGGATGGATGGATGGATGGATGGATGGATGGATGGATGGATGGATGGATGGATGGATGGATGGATGGATGGATGGATGGATGGATGGATGGATGGATGGATGGATAGATAGATAGATAGATAGATAGATAGATAGATAGATAGATAGATAGATAGATAGATAGATGGATAGATTATTGCCAAGAACATAATACATATAACAATGCCAATTAAAATCTACAAAAATGCAATGCTATAAAACTCCTGGACCTTATAGAGAGGATTTTTATAGGTAAGCAGTAGAGAAAACAAAGACTAAGCACTTAAATAAACGAAGAAGTAAGAAAGAAAGGAAGAAGCGATGCATCCAAAGATAAGAGAAAGTGATTGTCCGTTTCGCTTTGGTCATCCCTTGGCTGTGGCAGAAGTCCAACGGTTGTGAATGGACGAGCAGGGGATGACCAAGAAGAACCTTTCACCCCAGGCTAGGCGTGGCACATATCGGGTCCCCCCTACTGGTGCAGGTCCTTGTGGGGGGAGGTGCCATGCACCCACCTACCTATATAAACTGTCCCTCGAACACTTGTGCCGCTACACATTCTCTTGTGGCTTTCGAGAAACTGCAACTGGTCAGTTAGTGGTGAGTTAACATCTATTCTGTTTCACTTCCATGTGATTACATTGCCATTTTGTAACAATTACAAATGCATCGTTCGTTACTTTGTAGTTTACAAAAAACACTTTGTGTTCGTTTTCGGAAGGAAAATTAGATATCGTTGAACTTCTGAATATTTATAGCTGTTTTTCTGTACCACTTTTGCGTTTTAATTATTGTTGTGTATTCAGGACAAGCAAAACCTGTCATTTCGACATCCCATAGGACCTCTGTTCAAGTTTGTAGTTTTCATTAATGTCTGTACTTTTAGATCATTTTCCTATTATTTACAACACGTCATGTTGTAACATCTGCAAATAAGCAGCTTCGCAAATTTCAGATATACAGATATATCCATTTTTGTATCACCATTATTTCTTCTGTAGACCAGGGACACCAAGCTAGCCTCTAGTTTCGGAGGTCAGGCGTTTAAACCCGCTGGAAGGTAATGGATTTTTCCGGGCTAAAATCCTTAGCATGGCTTCCATCAGAAAGGAACTAAAGCCAGTGCTCCCGTGTCGTATATTTATGTAAAAGACGTATAGAACCCCAAATCTGAAAGAGCCATCTGACCAAAATTTCCAGTCTTTCACGCCCAACTGGACAGGGACGATAAGAAACGCAGTAGTTAGCGTCCATAAATTAAAGTAAATTTTCATTTCACTATTATTTCTGCCAATAGCCGAAGTTAAACGTACTAGTACATCTCTTAACTTAACGAAAATTGTAAAAATGCTTATTCTACCGGGATAAAGTTACCACTGAAGATTTTTGTGCTATTAGTAAACCATACTGCCAATTTCTTGAGGTGTCTTAAGGACACTCGGTACTGAATTTTCAACAAAATGTCGCAAAGTTGTTTAAATGTTCTTTGCAAAACAGTTCAAACACTGCAGAATCAGGGTTCAAATTTGCTTTTGCCTCTCTGGCCATTTAGATGTCCAAATGCTTTTAAGGGGTGCTGGGTGACTGAATAACCAAAAGAGTATAATTTTAGTAAAGTACTAATTTCTCTTAAGCTATTGCAGGTAAGCTGACCAAATTTCATAGTGTCTGCTACATTAAAAATATAGACTTAGTATATATCTGAGAAGTACATTTTATTAATCAGCTGCTTTTATACTGAAGAACATTTTTACTAGAATTTTATGTTCCTTTTTTTTTTTTTTTTTTTTTGGCAGAAACTGTGATGATACAACATTGAAACTAAGAAATAGAGCTTTTACTAAACAAAACAAACAGTGTAAGTCATGAAAAACAGTTTGCTCGAAGAAATATACATAATGTTTTACTGATAATATTCAATATTGTGCACGTTACACACAAATAAGCAAGTTTTCATGTTTCTGCCAGATTTAAATGCGACTGGCCCATTACTTTTAAGAAAACGGCACATAAAGCTTTTAATATAAGTTCTTTGACGGTGATGAGTTTGAAGAAGTATTTTTGAATGATATAAAGTATAGTTTATGATTTGATTTTAGTAAATTAATATGATTGATTTTTAGAAAATTAAGTGTCTTTTTATAAAAAAAATTAATGTTAAAAGTCTAAAATTTGATAAATAAGACTTAATGAAAACTGTTTTCTTAAAAAGCTAGATTAACAGTAGAAGTTACAGAAATTAGTAAATATCCATAAAGATGTAATAAAAAATATATTACTCAAAATATAATAAAAAATTTTCCTTTCTATGCAGACACCAACATAAAAAGTTTTAAATAAACCAGTATTACATCCACTTGATATGAGAGGCATTAGTCGCGCGCCATATTCAACCGTGTGTTCGATACCGTTACGAGCGAGACATTATCGATAGCCTCACTAATGCCAGAGCGCTGATCGGCAAAATCATGTACTAATAATTGGTACAAGAATCTTATCATCTCAACCTCTGCATTCTGATTTATTGTTCATAATAGGTACGATACAGAGTGCAACCAGAATTAATGTGTTTCTTTAAATTATTAGTATGCCCGTTAAGGGTTTTCAACATTCAAGAGTACCCAAAGGTGTAATTTCAAAATCTTGCATTTTTTGTTATCCAAATGTTTTCAAAATTTCATATACTCTGCCACAATTATAAGTGTTAAAATGTTATAGCTTTTGAAAGAAAATATTTTACTTTTTTGAACACAAACTTATTACTACAATAAGTATTCAAGTAGCAATACATAAAACTGACATGCACACACTTTTTTCATCTGATTGTTTCAGAAAACAAAACAAAATGTTTATACCTTTCACTATTTTTATAAACAAGTATCTTCAGTGCCAGAAATAAGTACGTCAGGTGCAATTTCTTTAGTTTCTGCTGAAAATATGAACAAGATTGCTTACAAACTACATCGTATGCACAGTTTTAATGCGCAAAAACATAAGAAAAATAAAAGTCTGACAACAATCATTAGAAGCAAATACAGGTTATTATTGCGCATGCTCTTGGCTGCATGTTGAAGCTTTAAAAGACCTTGAGTGCAAAAGCTATAAAATGTAATTGAATCAATGAATTCTAGTTTTTTAATTTATTGATAGTTTTGACCAGGAAGCTGTCCTCATTTCAAGTCGTGCAAGAATTTGACAGTCAGTTTAGTAAATACTAAAGCTATAAATATCTAAGTGGTGAGTAAATTTATATCAAGGACAAATTTAATTTTATTTTTGCTTTTAATAACACAATGATAAAATTTTGTCTCGAGGGTTAGCTTTGACCACAGGTTAAGTTCTAATATAATTCCTAATCGTAATAAATAATCTAAAAAAATGATGTGTTCCATTCACATGACTTTCTCTACATCTCTGCAATAACTTATTGTTAAGAAGCTTATTCTTCTATTTACTTCGTGCTAATTGAGCATTATTAGCAGAAATAGTCTGGTTTCTATGTCCCTGAAGTTACTTTGTTTATTTGGACAGGAATTGACAAATTACTGTATGAGAAAAGTATAAGTTTTTTAAAGCTGAAACCAATAACAAGGAATATCTCAAAAACGATCTACTTCACGAAAAAAAATATATATGACATAAATTGTGCGTTTTATTGTGATCTACATTTTTTTGTGTCGGGAGTTTTTGTCTATCTCTTACGGTTTTCCAGTTATGCAAAAGTCAATAAAAATCATCCAGAATAAAGAAGTCTTCGGAGACTATTCCCAGAAAATTCAAGATATACATTTTATTTGGCATGTAAATAACTAAAATATAAGAGATTTTAATCAAAATCGTTAGAGCTATTTTTGAGAAAATCAACATTTTCGACATTTTTTCCATGTAAAGGGTAGTTTGGGATGGGGGAATTTTCTTGAACATATTTGGAAGATACCAAACTTAAATTCCAAGTTTGGTATTTAACGGTCTTCGTTTTTGAGCTATGCTGTCCACAGACATACAGACAGACACACGCACACGCGCGCGCGCGCGCGGACCATTTTCCAAAAATGTTTTTTTTTTAGATTCAGGGGGACCCAAAACATGTATTTCCGGTGAAATCTCGGTATCGAATTTTTGGGTGGAATACAATACCGTCTCTATACACTATGTACATAGCACGGGTAGAGAAAGTAAAAATTGTAAATGTAAGGAAGTGTTTGTTTTTAGAAAGCACTCCAAATAATGGTAAATATAAATTGCGTTTTTCTTTAAAACATTTTAAACGGATTGTAAAATGCATCGGCAAATTTTCTTTACGTTCTTAGCATATACAATTTGAACGCGTATGAATGACATTAATAGGTGCTCTAAGTAGCGAATACATGAAGCACCGGATAAGACAGCTATTAGTGCTCCAAATGTGCCAATGCGAGCTGTAGGTCGTGTCCACATATGGCTGACTGGAGGGCAATGGAGCGTAAAGGTCGGTTGTGATGCAATGCACGGAACTGGTTCACGTGGACACACCCAATCTTATGTTTCAGACAAGATGAGGAGCCTGCTGCTTTTGGCAGCCGTCGTGCAGACGGTACTGGGAGGTGGTAGTCACTTCGCCGTGCGTCTTCCCTTCCTGAATCCCGCCGGTGTGACATACGTGGATGGACCTGCTCCCGCTGGTTTGGCCGCCGGACCTTTCACCCAGTATGCTGCTGCCGCTCCCGTTCTTTCTGCCGCCCCCGCTGTGGCTGATGGACATCTAGCTTATGCTGCCGCCCCCGCTGTGGCTGATGGACATCTAGCTTATGCTGCCGCCCCCGCTGTGGCTGATGGACATCTAGCTTATGCTGCCGCCCCCGGAGTGGCTGCTGGGCATGTAGCATATGCTGCCGCTCCCGCTGTGGCTGCTGGACATGTAGCATACGCTGCTCCCGCCGTAGCTGCTGCCCCTGCCGTGGCTTATGCCTCCCCAGCCGTGGCCGCCGTCCCCACAGTCCACCACGTGCCCGGAGTAGCTGATGTCCCCGTAACCAGGGTCCAGGCCCAGCCTGGTGTCATCCAGAAGGTTGTCGATGTGGCTAAGCCCGCCGTGTCCACTCGCAAGTTCCAACTGAGACGCCCCGCCATCCAGAAGCAGTTCTACGACATCGAAGAGCGCGTAGTGGTGCGACCCGCCGGATCCGCCCTAGTGGAATTGGATGAGCCAATTTCTAAGATCCAGAGAGGACCTGCCGTCATCAACCCTGTAGGCCCTGGCGTGGCTGTAGCTGCTGGAGGTGCTGCCCTTGCTGTAGCTCCTGCTCCTGGATTAGCCGTGGCTCCCGGTTTCGCCGTCACTCCCGCCCCAGCTGTTGCCGTGACTCCTGCCCCCATAGCTGTAACCCCATCACCTCCCGTCTTTATTTCATCCACCCCTGTTCCCTCAGCTCCCGCATTCGTTCCTTCAGGTCCCGGATTCGCTCCTTCAGGTCCCGGATTCGCTCCCTCAGGTCCCGGATTCGCTCCCCTGCAAGACCCCGAATCCATTTCTGTGGAGAATCCTGACTTCTCCGCTCGCTCTGCCGCCGCCGCTGCAGAGAACCAGCATCTGGAAGCCGAACAGCGTGCCCTAGATGTCCAACAGAGGGAACTTAGTGCTCGTCAGGATTTCCTGCAAGCCAGGAGACAAGAAGTAGCCCAGGCAAGGTCACAGTTGCACACTGAAGCCCATGCCGTGCCCCTGGGCGCTCCCGCTCCAACACCCTACCCCGGCCTTGGTCGCGCCGCTCCTCAGCCTACAGGCCCTACCCCCGCTCCTCGTGCTGGACACGCTGGAGGCGTCGAGGTCCGCACACATGGCGCTCCCCTCGACCTGATTCCTGCCGCTCCTCGCACCAGCGCTGCCGTAGTGCCCTCTCTCCGCAACCACCCCGAGGTGAACCAAGCCAACCAGCAGCGTCTCATCCAACTGCTCACCGCTCGCGGTGGCGTCGCTGAGGTAGGATTCGGCCGCTCTGGACCCGCAGAAGGTCCTGTAGGAGATGCTGGTCCAGTCAGAGCTCGCGTACTGTCCGCCACACCCGCACCACCCTATGCCGAACCTGCTGGAGAACGCGTCTCCACCCGCAGAGTCGTCGTCAGTCGTCCCATTGAAACTCTCCAGGAAGTCGATGTAGTAGAGCCCGTCACCAAGCTGGAGAGGGTAGCCGTCAACCATCCCACAGTATTCAAGACCGTCCACCACGAGGTAGCCCGAGTACCCACGTCTGTACCTGTCCTGGGCAAGACCTTCGCCCACGTGGCTCCTGCAGCCGTCCCTCTAGCTCACGGAGCTCATTTCGCCTACTAACTCCATTACCTCACATTCCTAGACCATTACCCTTCACGTAGACTCAAGAGAGATTCTTGTAAGACAGGCTGGGCTAGCCGCACGAGGCTGAGCAATATCGCTTCTAGAACATACCCCTTCGCTCAGATAATGTTCTATTCCTTAACTGATCGAAGATGACTTTATTGTTGCTGCGTGTTTATGTGATATATGACTGTTTTGAACTGAAGCAATGTTTTTGTATTTATTTATATCTTACAAGTAAATAAAAAGTTGTACATACCTTAAAAATCAATCTTTCCTACTCCAAAATCCTATACTTATTATCTTATCACAGAAAACAAACAAAAATGCACAGGGCGAAGGGAATCTGGCCCTCAAGAAAGTTTTAGGAAGCCTTGACCTTATTTTCATAATCGATTAATAACAAAACTAGAAGGCAATTCAAGGGAGACATCAAAAAGCTAAATATGATCACTTATAGATTTGTAAATAGTTATGACTTGAAAAATAAAGGAAATTAAAGTGCTTTTATGGTAATTACTCTGGAGTATTTGTCAACAATTTCAAACATGTTTCCCTAGCGTAAAATCATAACCTTAATATGTTTAATTACTAAATATTGATGTAATAAGTACTTTAATAATTAGAAAAAATTATTTGTTCAATTCACAAGACTTTCTGTTCCATTCTATACTATTATTACATAAGTTTATTCTTCTACCTACTTCATCGTAGTCAAGAAAAACACTAGCAGAAATGATCTTATTACTTAGTTTCTTTTAGGTATGTTACTCTTGGCATATTTTTGCTTAGGAATAATTTTGAATTAAGCAATAAGCGCTTAATTACAGGGGGAAACACCATCCAAATAATAAGTAATTCAAGCATCTCCATAGATGACGCATTTCTGAAGAGGTTTTAAAACCTGCAATATGAAATATTTCCTAAAAGGCTAGCTCAATGACAGTATTTAACAGCATAATCTGTATATTCCTGAAGTAAATTCACTGCCGATCTCTATCCTATTTATTTTAAAGAATGCGACATTCACTGAAATAAAGAAGACCACTGAACATTCACTGAAAATTCAAGGTAAACATGTGATTTGCACAATATATCAAACATATTTTAGTCAAACTCGTTAGAGTTGTGTCTGAAAAAAGAAATAAAAAATGACGAAACTTTTTTTCCTCTCCCTTATAAAAAGGGTAGTGTGAGGCGTGGCAGTTATTTTTAAAACCTTTTGAGTAGTATACTTGGAAGCTGGACTGACACATTAATCAGAACTTTCATTTTTACTTTCTATTCTCCTCCCTTAAATAGGGGAAAGATATTGCATTCCACCCAAAAATTTTATCGAGAATACATACCAAACTCGGTGTTTTAATTTCAGCATCCTCCAAGGATATCACACAGAGATTTTCAAGAAAACTCACCATTCCAAACAATCCTGTACATGAAAATGTTTGTAAAACTTTAAGATCAGTTGATACGTGATATCTTTGCAACTCCGTTCTCTTTGCTTGACTATAAGAGGGAGGGGTGGGGGGGCCGGGAGAAAATAATGATTCTCCATTTCTGGATAGTATAAACTATTAGAAAATTTAAACCAGCAACAAGAAGTATCTCTAGCCCGTCTAGGTAGTGTGATGGTAGCATGTCTACGCCACATTCAACAGGTCGCGAGTTCGAATCTCGCTAAGGGCGAGTTACCCGGAAAAGGCCTTTTTCGGGGTTTTCCTTATCCTAAAAAGACGAATATAAAGCAACTTTAAGCTCCTTGGACACTGAAGTCCTTTGAGCATCATTTTACCAATTTCATCCATCGTTCGATATGACCAACCAGTTTGAAGGATATATAAAAGAAACGTTAACTCCATAAAAAAGTATTTTACATAAATTGTGCTTTAAGAGTTCTAAAATTCTTATTTTTTACCAGTTTACGTAAAAATCGCCCAACAGGACTTCAAGAGCTATAACCAGAACATTTAAGAAATAACTTTCATTTGCCATAAAAATGTTTTATACATACGATTTTAATCAAAATCGTTAGAGCCACATTTGAGAAAAACGAAAATTTTTCCATGGAAGAGAACTTTATAGTGAGGGGGGGATTTCTTTAAAAATCTTCGTGTCACATCACATCTTAAATGCGAAGTTTGGTATTCAACCAACTTTCCGTTTTTGAGTTATGCTGTTCACAGACAACACACGCAGTACCTACCCTCCCTACCTGCTATGGATAGTAGAGAAATAAAAAATTGAGGCTGTGTTTAAAAGAAAACACTCTTTTTACTTTAAAATATATGTGGTTCATACTTTTACTCTTTCTACCACACAAAAAACTATACATACTTAAAAAATACTATTTATTCCAAATAAGACTTTTGATGCATTATTCCCCTATTATTCGACTTTTCCATTAATGTTGTATTCTTAAAATGCGACTTTAAATTGTTTCTCACGATTGTATAGAAACACTGTGAATCTTTAAGGTTTTCATCTCAACCCGGGGAGCAGTAGGAGCCCGTGCTTCAGGTCTGACCAAACTTCCTGAGTCTACAAACGACTTCCAAAGCCATACCGCCGTCGAGAGCTGCATTTCTAGAATGGGGGGCAGTATAGCTCAAAAGCGAAAAGCTGTTAAATACTAAACGTCGTATTTAAGTTCAGTATCTTTCAAGGATGGGACACAAAGATTTTCAAGCAAATCCCCTCACCCCAAACTACCCTTTACGTGGAAAACTTTTTGAAAATTTTGTTTTTCTCAAAAATGGCTCTTAACGATTTTTATTAAAGTGCCACATATAAAGGCTATCTACATCACAAATAAAATGTGTATCTCGAATTTTCTGGGAATAGCTTCTGAAAACCTGTTCATTCTGGATGATTTTTTCTGAATTTTGCATAACTGTAACCCGTAAGAGATAGACAAAAACTTACTACACAAAAAATGTAGACCTCGTTAAAACACCTATTTATGTTATGTACATTTTTTTCGAGGAGCTGGCCGTTTTTGAGGTATTCCTCGTTATTAATTTCAGTTTTGAAATACTTGTGCTTTTCCGATACGGGGCTTTTGTCGACTCCTAGCCATACAAAGGAATAGCAACCAACTTTTAAAAGATTTGACTTTTGTTTTAGCCTATAGTACTCCCTTATTTCCCTTCTACTTACAAAGAAGCAAGTAATAATACAATTTGTGCTACTTTTATCTCGATTAGCATGAAGTACATAGAAGAATACGTTTTTTAACAATAGTTTGTAACAGAGATACAGAGAAAGTCATTTGAATGGAGCACATCAGATTTTTACTTTCTCTACACGTACTATGTACATAGTGTATAGAAAAGGTATTGTAATGCACCTAGAAATTCGATACCGAAATTTCACCGGAAATACATGTTTTGGCCCCCCTGAACCCAAAAAAAGCATTTCCGGACAAAGGTGTGTGTGTGTGTGTGTGTGTGTGTGTGTACAGCATAGCTCAAAAACGAAAAGATCATTGAATATCAAACTTGGTATTTAAGTTTTGTATCTTCCAAGGATACGACACGAAGATTTTCAAGAAAATCCCCCCATTTACATGGAACTTTTTTCGAAAATTTTTATTTTCTCAAAAATGGCTCTATCGATTTTATTAAAATATCGTATATTAAAGATATTTACCCGACAAATAATATGTATATGTTAACTTTTCTGGGAATAGCCTCTGAAGATTACTTTATTCTGAATGAATTTTACGGAATTTTACTTAACATCTAAACCGTAAGAGATGGACAAAAACTTATCACATGAAAATGTAGAGCACTTTAAAACACACAATTTATGTTATATACATTTTTTTCGTGGATTTCATCGTTTTTGAGACATTCCTTCTTTTTAGTTACAGCTTTAAAAAACTTATACTTTCCCCATACAGGAATCTGTCAACTCCTGTCCATACATGCAAGCAAAGAAACTTCAGTCACATAGCAACCAGCTTTTGACTATTACTTTGACCTGTGGTACTCCTTTATTTCACTTCTACTTACAAGGAAACAAGTAATAAGATTATTTCTGCTAAGTTTTACTCGATTAGCATGAAGTGAACAGAAGCATAAGCTTTTTAATACTATTTTATTGCAGAGATGTAGTGAATGGAACACGTCAGATTTTTATAGAGCGAAATGTAGAGATAAAGCAATTTCCTGTTTCCAAATAAGAAAACGATGCCAAGCTATAATTATTTCGAGACACAGCTGTAACACGGACTGTCTCTGAGTCATCCTAAAGCGGATTTGGTTCTCCACCACATATTCACAAGGCCGACCGGGTATTTGCTACAGTTTTTTGTAAGACGTAGGTAACGGTAAACTAATGTATCATGTTGCAAGGTTTCACTGAGTACACCGTCATTAGCTAACAAACTGATTCCATGTTAACTCAGGCAATTTCCGTAAAATGAAGCAAATTACATTTTGGAATTAGTAGCGGGTGAATCGTATACAATTACCGTCATGAATATTTTAAACAGAGCGTTGTTATTGATGGCTGTTTCACTGAGTTCACGTAAGGATGAAAAAATCTGAAGTGTTCTATTCACATGAGTTTCTCTACATCTCTGCAACAAATTATTGTTATAAAGCTTGTTCTTCTTTTTACTTCATGCTAATAGAGATATACATTAGCAGAATTGGTCATATTATTTGCTTTCGTATAAGTAGAATGGAAAATGGAATAGATTAGGCTAAAGCGATAGTCAAATATTTTAAAAGCTCGTCGCTATGTGGAACAACCGAGGTTCGGTTCGCTTTGCATGGTCCCGTTTGAGAAAAATTGGGTAGTTTAAAATTGAAACCAATAACAAGGAATATCTCCAAAAAATGCTCAACTAAGCAAGAAAAACGTATATGACATAACTTGTGTGTTTTAACGAGAACTACATATTTTATGTGCTAAGTTTTTGTTGGTCTCTTATTGTTTAACCGTTATACATTATTTTGGAAAACTCATTCATAACAAAGAGGTCTCCAGAGGTGATTCCCAGAGAAATCAAAATATATACTTTATTTTTTTATGCAAATATCTATAATATACGGCATTTTAATCAAAATCGTTAGAGCCATTTTTGGAAAACCAAATTTTTCGAAAAAAAGTTTCATGAAAAGGAAAGTAGACGGTATAAGGATTTTGTTGAAAATTATCGTGTCGCATCCTTGGACGATACTGAACTTAAATACCTAGTTTTGTATTTAACCAACTTTTCATTTTTGAGCTCTGCTGTCCACAGATATAAACACAGCGCGCGCTTTAATCGGGCTGAAGGCACCTCGAAGCATATTTCCGGTGAAATCTCGGCATCGAATTTTTGGGTGGAAATCAAAACCTTCTCTATCCATTAAGTACATTGTACATACGGGCTAGAGAAGGTAAAATTTGTATTGTATATAACATTGAATTTTATTTATGCACACTCTTAACTACTGAGATTCTTAGCGTCCCATTCTGTATTGAGCGTGAAAGTTCGCTTAATTTTTCTCAAATGCTTCTTATCAGGCTTGAGTTAATTTAAAACAGAGGAGAAGCGACTTTATTTCACTTCCTAAGTAAGCCAAATTAAGGATTTTTAAGCCCGAAAAAATCCGTTGCCCTCCGCCGGGTTTGAACTCGTGACATTGGGGACCAGAGGTTAATATGTTACCCCGAGACCACGGAGGACGACAAACTGTGTGTTTTAACGAGATCTAGGAAGACGTACCAAGTTTCACACGAATGAAATGAGACACATTTACTAATATTACAAAGGAGACATTCCGAGGCTGCAAACATTCTTAAAAGAAAAATATTCGCTGTGGTCCCGAACTGGAGGCTTGCTAGAAGAAATGTGGCAGAATTTAAAAAAAAAAAAATTGTTATGGAAGGAACATATCAATTTATACTCGGTAAAAAAAACCCTGACCCGAAATACTACAGTAAAGCAGTAAAACGGATAAAGAAACAGGTCAGGAGAATGTATGTAGTTCACATAAAGTTAGAAGTTATCACGCAAATAAATTCCGAGTTTTGTCAAACAGACTTTTATTAGAAAAGATTACCGCGGAAGAACATTTCTTAGAAGGCATTCTCTCGTCTAACAGCAATAATTGGCAGTAATTTTTTTAAATTTTTGAGAAGGCGCAAGGAAAACGCAGAAATCAAGAATGGAAATATACTCATGGCCAACTCATCGTTAAAAGAATAAATGTTTAATCGATATTTCGCTTCAATTTTTCAAGTAAAGCGCAATGCCATTATTAAAAGAACGGAAGGGTTCCGATGACCGTGAAACCAAGCGACATTCGAAGACGGTTATCTAAATTAGGAAAACAAATCAGTTGGACCAGATGACTTTCGGGAGACTTTCTTAAGATTGGAGGGGAGACTATCGTGCCATACATACTGAAGCTATTCGAAGTAACAGTAAACAACGGAAGCATACCTCAAGATTGGAGGCACGACCATGACAGTTGGCAGGCTGAGGGCAGCCCGAGGAGTGTTAGACGTGTCCCTGTTCTCGGAGAGAACTTAACCACGTTCTGACGGGATTGTGGGGTTTGTAGCAAAGCGGGTGAGACATGGGGTTGTTGAGTGACAGGAGGAGGCAAGTATTGCTCCTCGACGGTTGCCAATTATGGTGCAACGGCCCTTGTGCACTGCTGGTGTGATGATTTTTCAAAAATGTTTAGTTTTCAGGTTTTAATTTTGATTCCAAGCAACTCTTGAAGGATTTTAAGGAGCTTAGCCGTAGCAGCTGTTGGAGGTGCTCCTTCGTTACCGGGGATGCCCGCAAGCCATGCAGGGCAGAGACCTAACGAGGGCGCTCCGATTGAATGGTAACCCTTCGTTGAATTTTGTTGCCCGACGCCTAATCTCGTCCTCCAGGTATGGCAAACCAGAGGCCTCGTGCAGGACTTTCGTAGGAAAGCCACGAGGCACAGAATAGATGGCCCGGAGGCATCTATTCTGTACCTGCTGAAGCAACAGCAGACTGGAGTCTGCCGCCATGCCCCAGATCTCACATGCAGATAGGAGGCAGGCTATAGTGGTGCCTATTTATAAAGCAGGGGATCCAATAAATGCGGCGAACTATAGGCAAGTTAGTTTGACATCAGTAGTGAGCAAACAAGTTGAGCATTTTATAGCACAATCTTTAAGACAAGAATGGGATAAAACACATTGGCTCTTCGAAGGCCAACATGGTTTCCGGAATGGACATTCTTGTGAGAGTCAACTGGTAGCTGTTTGTCAGGATGTAGCCGACACTTGACGCAATAGTTATTGCTTTTTCTAAAGCGTTTGACCTTGTATCTCATGGAAGACTAATAGAAAAAACGTTGTTAATATGCAAACAGGCAACAGAGTGATAACCTGGATACGGAAATTCCTGAGCGGACCAACCCAAAGAGTGCGGGTGGGAAATAAATTATCGTTTTCTAACAACATAGCCTCTGGTGTTCCCCAGGGAAGCGTGGTTGGGCCGTTGCTTTTCTTAGCATATATATGAATGATTTATGTGAAGGGATAACATCTCAGATTCGCCTATTTGCGGACGATTGTATAATCTATAGCAATATTAGCGGTAAATGTGACACTGTAGATTTACAAGAAGAATTAAACAAAATCCAACTCTGGTTGCAATATAATAAAAAGGAGATAAATCCAAATAAATGTAAAACAATTATTTTATGGCAAGAATAGTAGAAAACGTAACATATAAATAGACAATAAGAAAATATCAAGGGTAAATAGTATCAGATATTAGAGGTAATACTAAATGAAAGATTGGAGTGGGGGAATAGTAAACTCAGTCATTGGGAAGAAGAGTGAGTAAGCGCGACACATCAGTTTTTTTTTTTTTTTTCTTTCTGTGATGTAAGGAATCTGTCGCCTTTAATGTTCAGCGCAATGACAAATATTATATGTGATGACAGCAATCATTGATAGGGATAGCTTAAGTCAAACATTGCTGAAATATCTCTGACCTTATACATAATCCAGTAGATTTTAGATGTTTTACTTTTCGATCCCAAAAATGGATTTTAGTAGTTTTGTTACTTTGTATGGAACAAAGGGACAGTTGTGCTCCTTCTGAGACTTATGCATAACAGGTAGAGAAAGTCATTGAATAGAACACATCCAATTTTTAAAAAAGTATTTCAACTCGTAAAGATTTTATACGGGTTGTTTAAATAATGGATACCTATAGATAAACCCCCTAAAATTTTTGGTGATGCCACATAACAGCAAAACCTCTGTGAAAAGATGGATTTAGGAAACTCACCAATTCGGTCGTTCGCCCTCTGTGGTGTAATGGTTACCATGCTAGCCTCTAAACCCAAAATTGCAGGTACAAACCTAGCGGAGGGTGATGGATGTTTCAGATGCAAAAATCCTTAGCATGGCTTCCTTTAGCAAGGAAGTAAAGCCAAAGGTTACATGTAATGTTTATTTGCATGTAAAAGAACTCCATACCTTAAAAGAAAAAGGTTTCAGGACAAATTTCCACCGGTTTGCATCCGCAAGTTGTGATTTCGTCCAACAGTGCTATCTGTGGATGATGAACTAATCCCTCAACACCATGGCGCATAGCAGCAAACTCACAAACTAGAAATTATGTCCTATTAGGAGCTATAGGAAATGAATTAACCCACTTTTCCTGGGCAAAGACAAGTCAGGATACTGGCCTTAGGTCCTTGCAACACTCTTTCTACATCTCTTCCAAGAATGAACAGAAGAGGAATAAGAAAAGCAGTTACACTAATTTCAGAACATGGTCACTTCAGGAAACATCTACATGGACAAATCCATCTGTAAAGGTAGATTGTGTAAAGAGGATGAGGAAACTGTCTAGCATATCCTGATTGATGGTCCTTTCATCGCGAGAAACCATCAAAGAACTAGGAAAGGATGCTGATATTGCAACACAGAATATCTGGAAAATGGTTAATGCTATGAACAAATTGTATTAGATACGAAACATGTATTTTAATGAGCTCCACATTTATCCTGTCATACATTTTATCTCTCTTATTGTTTTTAAATTACTTCATTTAGAATTCAGAGTACTTCACAGGCCAAGACTCCAGATATACACATTACTGTGAATATCTTCTTACATGTATTTCAATCAAAACCATCAGGTCATTTGGAGAAATAAAGACATTAGGAAAATGTTCAAATGTAAAAGGTAGTTTGGGGTATAGTAAACTCTAGAAAATCTTTGTCTTGCATCCTTGACTGATGCAAGATACTCCTACAACATCTGAATGTCCTATGAGTTTTCATTTTAGAGTTCTGCTTATTTTCTCTCTCATGCCTGTACTAACTCTCGCTCTGGCTTTCTTTTGCTCTCTTTCTTTCACACACATTCACACATGGACATTTTTCTTGGAATGATTCTATTTTGGTTCATCAACAGTCTGAAAATGTTTATTTCTAATGAAATCTCGATATTGACAAACCAAAAGGAGTTTAAAAATCAGAATCAAAGAGCACTTTAGAAACCTAAAATTGAAACAAGAAGATAAATCAGCAGTAGCATTTCACTTCTGGAAAGAAAACCACAATCTAGATCCAAATCCAAAATTGCTAAAAACCATGTCAGGCCACAATGAACTCACAACCTGGGAAAACATCCTCATATGGAAAAAAACAAAACAAAAATAACTACAAGATTTCAATCCCATAGCAACCACATTTTAAAACATTTGACTGTTGGTTTAGTCTAGTCTATTCCCTTATTTCCCTTCTACTTATAAGGAACTAGGTAATAAGACTGTTTCTGCTAATGTTTATCTTGATTAGCATGAAGTAGATAGAATAAGCTTATTATCAATAATTTGTTACAGAGATGTACAGAAAGTCATGTGAATGGAACACACCAGACTTTTTCTGCTAACAATGACTATCAGAAAGGCAGCAGGCATTATTTATTAGCAGCATTTCTTGGCAACTTATGAAAATCTCAAATAGGAAGGAGGGCAGAAATGAAAAGTGTTTCAATTTCCACAAGGAATTGAGCTAAAATCCTTCTAGGAATTGAGAAAGTCACCCCTGCACTATAATCTAGCAGTTCTAGGCAGGTGCTGTTTATATGGAAGAGCCAAGGACCAGTCAACAAGTAAGCAATATAACAAGTGTCAACAAAAAATCTATACTGATTGTTTGAAATTGGTATGTGCAGTATGTTACGTTGAACAGCAAATGGGTGAACAAAGAACCTTGTTCACTGATTTGTATTTGAAACTAGGTTTCTTTTTATGTTATAAGTATTCAATTGCAAACATTAATGCACTTTTCAACTGTTACAGATGATTGCTGTGCTGTTGCCAATCAGGAATCACCTTAAAATAGAATGAGCATTCAACAGTACCCATCATGAATAGTTTTATATACTTAAAAAGGCACATTGCCCTTCTTGTGTACCTACTTAGCAGCAACACATGTTTTTAATACACCTCAAATTATTGTGATGCATAGTTGTTTTCCTAGTCTTGAATTGGAATAAAATAAGATTCACAATCTTATTCTAAATCCTATTGCAGTCAATATCAGAAATACAGTAAACCATTATCAAAAATTTATGTTTATGCTAGGTATGTGGTCATACTGGAAATGTAGACAATGAAAGAGCTGATGAACTAGCAGAAGCAGTCTCTAATTTAGTCACGGAATGTGAATATATAAAATGCCAAATATTTTTTGTAAAGAACGCTTTAAAAAAAGACATGCTTAACAATTGGATCTCAATTTGGCAAGAAAGTATTAATGGTCATTTTACAAAACAGATGTTTCCCAAAATTCAAGATAGATTAGATATATATTATTTCGAGCCTTCACTTACAATGACACAATTCATGACTAGACACGGAAAATCTTGATCATATCTTGAATGATGTAAAATAGAGAGCCAAAGCAGTGCTGGTCACATCCAATATAGAATGTTAATCATTTACACACTGACTGTCCATTACACGAAAGGAAATGGCTCAGATTGATAATAAACTTATTCTGTAATAAACTATTCATTCCACCATTACACCACGTTATTAGAAAACAGTGTTGCTTCTTAGAATTTAAAATATTTGCCAATAACATATTTAATTCATTAATTACGCACATTTCCCACATTTATTTAAATTACTTAATACTTACAGTTATGTAAATAGCTATTTTACATTTCCAATGAATATGTTCCTATTTTTATTATTTGTCAATTTACATTAATGTTAACTCTTTTGTTTGGTATTTATACTTAATATTAACTTTTATCATGTAATAGTGCACATTGTCCTAACTATAGACCTAATGTACAATTGTAAAATAGGATTTTAACATTTTGGAATTTCAATAAATAAAAGATTCACAATCTTGTGATTTGTTATCTTTGAGTTCGTTTTTATTTTAACTAAAATAATGTTCTATTATATCCTCATTTCTTATTCAATCCAGTCTTGTACACATTATGAAGAACTTTCATTTCTTTTGCCTGTGTTTGATACTGATCTCTCTTTCTGATAGCCCATGTCTCTGAACCACACAGCAAAACAAAACTACCATTGTTTTCTTTAGGGCACCATAGTAGTTATAGTTTTCTGTTTCTCTTCTGCTCCTAAACCATGTCAGAAACCTAGACACATTCAAACAGTTTTCCCAGTCTCTTCAAATCACAACAAACAACTGTTTGATTCCTACTAACTTCCCATATTCTTTGTATTATCTGGCTTTTGCACCTCTTATGTCTATAATCAGCCAGAAAACGAAAAAATTAATAATGTTAAATGCTTGAGGATTTTAAATAACTTTTGTTTTCATAATTGCTCATATGGAGGAAAGAAAGCTTAAAGACATCAGAGTTCTCTCAATTAAACTTACCTATATACTTTATTTATTTACTTTTGTAGCTTAACATGCTTTAATCTGGTTGGTCATATCGGACAATGAATGAAATTTGTGAAATGATGTAGGGGTCCCTGGAGCTTAAAGTTACTTAACATTCGTCTTCTTAGGATAAGGGAAAACCTTGAAAAAAACCTTAGCCAGGTAACTCACTCTAAGTGAGATTCATACTCGTGACTTGTTGAATGTGAGGCAGACATGCTACCACCACAATACTTCAGACGGGCAAATAATTTTTCATAAGTTCTTGTTTAGCACACGTTATTGTCAATTTTCTATTTATTCAATTAATTGCAGTAGCAGGAGAATTAAAATCTTGCTTAAATTCTATTTCAAAAGCTGAAACATTGCGACACTTCATTATTTAGTGTTCAGAGAGAAAGTGTGTATGAGTGTGCATGCATGTGTGCAAATATGTGCATGTGCATGTGCGTGTGTGTATAGGGCAATCTTGTGTCGCCCTCCGTGGTGTAATGGTTACCATGCTAACTTCACATACTCAAGGTCACGGGTTCAAACCCGGCGGAGGACAATGGATTTTTTTGGGCATAAAAATCCTTAGCATGGCTTCCTTCGGCAGGGAAGTAAAGCCGTTGGTCCCTTGTCGTAGATTTACGGCACGTAAAAGAACCTCAAGCCTGATTTAGCGGTCTTTCACGCCCAATATAGAATGGGACGCTGAGAACCACCGTAGTTAAAGAGCGTCCATAAATAAAACGACATTTACATATATATATATATATATATATATATAGGGCAATCTTGAAACCATTCAGCCAATAATTCCTTGCTTACAGACAAGGTCATAAAGCATTTTTTTTTAAAATTTAGCTTAAAAAATTCAGACTTTGAGATAGAAAAAAATCAGAAGAACATATCTTAAATGGGAAAAATAAAGAATACAGTATACGGTAATAATAATATTCATTACATTTAAAATGCTAAATGTAATGTATTATAGTATGGAAAATAATATAAAGCTTCATTCACTATGAAGAAAAATCTCTTCTAAATTATGGAATGATCCATTTTGAAAGACACAAACCACACAACAAAGCAAACTTAATTGCATGTAATTTAGCTTCACTTGTGGAGAAAAATCTCTTCTTAATTATGGAATGATCCATTTTGAAAGACACAAACCACACAACAAAGCAAACTTAATTGCCATGTAATGGTATAATAACACAACTATTAGAATCATAACATTAATTTAACATAAGTGTTAAAACAATGTTATGATTCTGATAGTTGTGCACATCTGCTGGATATGCACATCATCTCACTCCCCACTCTCCCTGCTACTTAGAAGATCCTTGTAAGCCAGTAAGCATAAGCTACATTTGTCAGGTTAGGCAAGCAGATTAGTTATTTACTTTTTATTACCATAGGCAAAACAATGTTGCCGATATTATAACTAGAAGAATTTTCCGGGCTGAGAAGCCATGGTCTGCTGGAGTTTTCAGGTCCAGATGTTTCATTCATGACTGCGGTGAACATCTTCAGTGGCGTGGTCTAAGTCTTCTCGGTGAAAGTTTGGTCGCAACTGACTTTTTGGCTGAAATAGTGGCAGTATTTATACTCAGGCTGCAGCTAGAGCTGCATGTGTGGGGGTGGTGGAGGGAGGGGGTTAGCTACTCCAGTGCTTTTGATTCCTGACCACGCCACTGATGATGTTCACCGTAGTCGTGAACAAAATGTCTGGACCTGAAAACTCCAGCAGACCATGGCTTCTCAGCCCGGAAAATTCTTCTAGTTATAATTTGGTCTCCGACTGTGAAAGCTTACGACTACTAATGTTACCTACGTTTATAATTATTTTACTGTTATTGTGTCCAGTTTTTAACCCTTTAACATTTATTATGTTGCAATCTGTATTTTTGTATTAATGTTTTGCTTGGTCAATAGGGGGCATGCACCCACCATGCTGATCCTCTAGAGCCATCCTTGCCACTCAATACTTATAGGGTTGAACTCACTGAACTGACATGGGACATGGTACAACCAGCTACAAAGAAAAACTTGAAAATGGGACTCTTATATATAAAGAGACCAATAGGGCAAGCAAGTATGCACCAAACAGAAATGCATATATGCTTGCAAGAAAAACTCTCTTTCTGGAAGATATAAGGATCAAAGAATTGCTACTGAATATACAGAACCAGCCAAAGAAGTGTAGCAAGAAGGAAACAAAATGAGAAAGAGATAAATACCAAGTTCTTCGGAACGGATAACTTGATAAATAGACAGTGGACCAGTAGTAACCCTACTCACACGCACTCAATCATAGCTGCATCAGCAGTGTGGAGGTAGCATGTCTATCTCACATTCAAAAGGTTGCGGATTTGAATTTTGCTTAGGGTGAGTTACCCAGATAAGATTTTTTGTAACTTTAAGCTCCATGGATCCCAAGATTATTTGAGCATCATTTCATTGATTATATTGCACCAAATTCATTCATTATCCAATATGACCAACCGGGTTAAAGGATACTAAGCAACAATAAATATACCTATCCAACTCCTCTCCTACACACTGCTTATGTGAAAAACAATTAAATTATCACCAATTGACCATAATAGTTGGGTATACTATGAATCCTGGGTCTTAAAAGTACTTAACATTATAAGTCGCCATTGGGGTTGCCATCACAAAATAATTTGAGCGCGCCCTGTGGTTTACTGGGAAACATGCGAGTCAGTTGAGAAATTCAATGCTATGCCAGCATGTTGCCATGGTAGCTCAGAGGTAGAGCAACCGACTAGAGATTGGAAGATCCATGATTCAAATGCCGACTATGGCATTGAATTTTTCAGTCTGACTCTACTTATGCAACTCCTGTCCTACACATGGCTTGTATGAAAAGTAATTAAATTATTACTAATTGGTCATAATAGTTGGGTTTACTATGAAGTATTTAAAGTACTTACTATATTTTAAGTTGTCATTAGGGTTTGTCATCTCAAATAATTTGAAATCACCTTGTGGATTACCGGGAATCATGCGAGTCAGTTGAGAAATTTAATGCCATATCAGCCTGTAGCCATAGTAGCTCAATGGTAGAACAACTGGCTAGAGACTGGAAGATCCATGGTTCAAATCCTGGGGTTGGCATTTAATTTTTCAGTCTGACTCTGCCTATCCAACTCCTGTCCTACACACAGCTTGTGAGAAAAAGCAATTAAATTATCAATAAATTATGAATTATATAACAAGGAGTTGCAATCCATGGATTGCACTTAAGATATAAGTACAAAATTCCACCATGTATTGAAAAATCCATGTGCAAAATAGGAGAAAAAAAGTGCAAACTTTACTACTTCAAGCAGAGCAAAAAAAAAAGGTCATGAACTTATAAAAGAAAGCAAAAGGAACTGAATGCTCATTTGAGTGCAACTTTTGATATATTATTAATAAAGCAAATGCAACTGTCCAAATTTTGTGAAATCAATAACTATCCTTCTTTACATAGTCTTATAAATGTTCAAAAATGCCACCTTGGGATTTAAGGAAATTTTCACTTTTTTTTCTTTTTTTTGTTTCCATGATTATTAGATCTTTGACATCTCCTTTTTTCTACTGATTTGAGTATGCCTGATTTTAAAACAGTGTTTATCAATCCTAAATAGAAATTGACTGTTTCGAAGGTGGTAGAAGGGGCAATGGAAAGGAAATACTTCCTCACTCAAGATGAACGTCTTTTACAGGATAAGAAGCTGGTGCTGTATATGCATAGTTTCCGTAATGGGTGAATAACACAGGAAGTCAACAATCTATATAATAATAATAATAATAATAATAATAATAATAATAATAATAATAATAATAATAATAATAATAATTGTATTTATAGTCAACAGACTGCATACACAGTTTCTGACATTGTCAAAGTTACAACATTTACAAGAGTATTGCTATTCTACAGTCAATTCATCTATAGAACCTTACTTGTTAAATACAACTTAAGTTTATATTTAAATCGAGTTCCACTAAATTGCTTTATGAATTCTAGTAATTTATTGTACGGAAACAAGTCCATTACACTAGGATCCTTGTAAAAAATCCTGATTCTAAAACTTTGTCTATAAAAGTCTTTGTTATGTCTTGTATTATTGTAATGAGCATTGTTGTTTCTTAGATTTTCTTTCTGCAGTGCATAGATGATTACTTTAGATACATATAATGAGAGTACTGTCAAGATCAATTTTTCTTTAAATTCTTGCCTGCATGAATCTCTAGGTTTTTGTGCAATTATTTCAGAAACATTCAATACTGTTTTACAAACAAAATCTTCTGCAGTTTCATTTTGTAACCAAGGTCATTTAAGTAGTGAAGGAATAGGTACTTCCATTTTATTTTTGGGTGTAATGGACCCTCCACATATTTCTTCACACTAGGGAACAAAATAATCAGTTAAATAATCAACACTTTAATCTTGAAACCAAATTAGTGCTTTATGTATTATAGAGCTTAGATTTTTTCTCTCTTTAAACAGAGCTTTACCTCCCAAAACTACATTTGAGGTGCCATAAATATACAAATCACATTTCTAACTTTGGTGGTGGGCAGTGAATACTTGAAATGCTTAACTTCCCAGTGTATCCATATGAACACAGTTGTTAAATAATTTTATTCTTTTTGCATTGTCAACCTGTAAATAGTTTTGGCTTTGTCAACCATGTCTAAGAGATGTTTTCGTAAACTTCCACGGCCAATATTAAAATTATCTTGGTCCAGAGTTTCCGGTGTAGACCGCGTCTTAAGGCTAAAATCTGCCGACGTTTCGCCCATCTTATGATAAGGCTTCCTCAGGGCTAACTGCGTCTGGTCCGGCTGGCGTACCTTCTTTTATACTGTAGTTGGGACATGCCAAGTACCGCCCTCCTGTGTTGCCATTGGTTATCGTTTGGCCAATGGCTGGGGTCGCTGCTTTCTGTATTCCTATTGGCTCACTGGCCGCAAGGTGGGATGCTTTTCTTAGCAGAGGTCTCCAGATGGTGTTCAAACTTTTTCCATTGTCTCTGTTAACTTTATGTTCTTCTTTAATTATTTCTATGCTTTCGCGTATAATGCGATGTTTGTAGTCTTCACATGGTACCAATAATTTCATGTTATCAAAATCAATGTGATGGCCAGTTTCAATAGCATGTTCGGAGAGAGCGGACTTTTCAGGCTGATTAAGTTTGAGGCTTCTGATGTGCTCTTTTCGACGTGTGATTGCCGATCTTCCGGTCTGACCTATATATGCTTTGCCGCAATCGCAGGTTATTTTATAAATTCCTGGCTTAAGTAGTGGGTTGGATTTGTCTTTTACTGGTCTGAGGGTGGATTGTAACTTCCGAACCGTGCTGTACCGAGTATTAATCCCGTGTTTGAGTAAAATTTTGCCAATCCTTTCAGTGGTGCCCTGAACAAAAGGAAGGCGAGCCCATCTTGTCTTTTGTTTTTCTTTTTCTTTTTGTGGTTTTTTGGCATTCTTTCCCCAGTATTTTATGTCGGTTTTTGAGTATCCGTTGGCTTTTAACACTTCCTGTAAGTGGTGTCTCTCTTCAGTTAAAAGATTTGGGTCACAAATACGCGTAGCTCGTTGGAACAGAGTTTTGACCATGCTTCGTTTTACTGAAATGGGGTGGTGGGATGTGGCATCTATGTATCTGTCTGTATGTGTAGCCTTTCGGTGAACTGAACAATGCACTGTTTTGCTTGCTGAATTTCGCTCTACTAGAACGTCTAAAAATGGTAATTTTTGGTTATGTTCTAGTTCCATAGTAAATTGTATATTTTGATGAAGACTGTTTAGATGTTCAAGGAACTCTGGGATGTTGTTCAATCCATGTGGCCATACCACGAAAGTGTCATCCACATATCTTAACCACATATCCGGTTTGAGTCGGCAAGTGTCCAAGGCCGTGTTTTCAAAATCTTCAAGGAAGATATTAGCCACAATCGGCGAGATAGGAGATCCCATTGCTGCACCTTCTTGTTGTTGGTAGATGTCTTCTTGGTATGAGAAATACGTATTGGTTATACAGTGGGCAACAAGGTCGGTCCAGTCTTCTGGGAGATGGTTAATGCTGATTCTTTGTTGTACGGATCTAAGAGCTTCTTCAACTGGGATGCGAGTAAACAGAGATTTTATGTCAAAGCTGACTAAGATGTGGTGCTCTTCAAAGGTAAAATTCCGGAGTATTTGTACAAAATGGCCGGAGTCCCTGACAAAAGAGTCTGTCTTGCCCACTAGTGGTTGGAGACCCTTGGCTAGAAATCTGGCGAGTTCATGAGTGGGTGAGCCTATGGCACTGACGATTGGTCTCAATGGGATGTTTTGTTTGTGAACTTTAGGCAGCCCATAGAACGTCGGTGTACGAGAGTCATGAGGGAGGAGACGTTTTTGTTGTTCTGTTGGTATTGAAGAATTTTTTATTACCGAAATTGTGGTTCGTTCTAGTTTGTTTATTGGATTCTTCTCTACTTTCTTATACGCTGTATCCTGCAGTAGGTGTGTCATTTTTTCTACATAATCCTCAGTGTCCATCACGACAGCAGCGTTGCCTTTATCTGCTGGTAAGATTACGATGTCTGGGTTGGTAGCAATGCTTTTGAGGGCTTGACGTTCCGCATGAGTGATGTTTGCTTTGGGAACTTTTGCGTGTTTGAGTACCTTGTAAGTGTCCATTCTGATATCATTGGATGTCTCCTCTGGTAAGCCAGTAAGTGAAGCCTCTATTCCAGTAATAAACTCCTCCATCGGTATATGCCGGGGTGTGATAGCAAACTTTAGTCCCTTTGCTAGGACTTGTGTCGTGGGTTCGTCTAGAGTGATTTTTGAAACATTGACCACTAACCTTTCTATATCTAATTTGTGTTCCAATGGATATTGTTTCTTTTTTAATGTTTGAAATTTTTTTCGTTGCCTATCTTCAGCAATATATGCTGTCTGGTATGCTAATGTGTATGAAATTTTCTCCAAAGTATTCCAGTCGTTTTCTTCTAAATCGGTAGCAAGCAGGTGATGCATTCCATACAATTCTGTCTCTGTAAAATGTAACTCTCGTCTTGTAAAGGCTATTCTCTCCCTTAGTAGACTGAGCGAGGCTTTCCGTATTATGTTGCGTGCATATCTGGTGTTGATGTGGTGTTTCAACTGTACAAACGTCGGAACTACATGTTGGTCTCTGCATCGTTTTAGGAAGGTTAATTGTGAAATAAGTCGTAGTTTCTTCTTCCGCAGTTGGCAGAACAGTTGTGTTTTCTTATACATTCTCTCCCCGTAGAGGTGTGTTATATGTTTTCGTAAACTTCCACGGCCAATATTAAAATTATCTTGGTCCAGAGTTTCCGGTGTAGACCGCGTCTTAAGGCTAAAATCTGCCGACGTTTCGCCCATCTTATGATAAGGCTTCCTCAGGGCTAACTGCGTCTGGTCCGGCTGGCGTACCTTCTTTTATACTGTAGTTGGGACATGCCAAGTACCGCCCTCCTGTGTTGCCATTGGTTATCGTTTGGCCAATGGCTGGGGTCGCTGCTTTCTGTATTCCTATTGGCTCACTGGCCGCAAGGTGGGATGCTTTTCTTAGCAGAGGTCTCCAGATGGTGTTCAAACTTTTTCCATTGTCTCTGTTAACTTTATGTTCTTCTTTAATTATTTCTATGCTTTCGCGTATAATGCGATGTTTGTAGTCTTCACATGGTACCAATAATTTCATGTTATCAAAATCAATGTGATGGCCAGTTTCAATAGCATGTTCGGAGAGAGCGGACTTTTCAGGCTGATTAAGTTTGAGGCTTCTGATGTGCTCTTTTCGACGTGTGATTGCCGATCTTCCGGTCTGACCTATATATGCTTTGCCGCAATCGCAGGTTATTTTATAAATTCCTGGCTTAAGTAGTGGGTTGGATTTGTCTTTTACTGGTCTGAGGGTGGATTGTAACTTCCGAACCGTGCTGTACCGAGTATTAATCCCGTGTTTGAGTAAAATTTTGCCAATCCTTTCAGTGGTGCCCTGAACAAAAGGAAGGCGAGCCCATCTTGTCTTTTGTTTTTCTTTTTCTTTTTGTGGTTTTTTGGCATTCTTTCCCCAGTATTTTATGTCGGTTTTTGAGTATCCGTTGGCTTTTAACACTTCCTGTAAGTGGTGTCTCTCTTCAGTTAAAAGATTTGGGTCACAAATACGCGTAGCTCGTTGGAACAGAGTTTTGACCATGCTTCGTTTTACTGAAATGGGGTGGTGGGATGTGGCATCTATGTATCTGTCTGTATGTGTAGCCTTTCGGTGAACTGAACAATGCACTGTTTTGCTTGCTGAATTTCGCTCTACTAGAACGTCTAAAAATGGTAATTTTTGGTTATGTTCTAGTTCCATAGTAAATTGTATATTTTGATGAAGACTGTTTAGATGTTCAAGGAACTCTGGGATGTTGTTCAATCCATGTGGCCATACCACGAAAGTGTCATCCACATATCTTAACCACATATCCGGTTTGAGTCGGCAAGTGTCCAAGGCCGTGTTTTCAAAATCTTCAAGGAAGATATTAGCCACAATCGGCGAGATAGGAGATCCCATTGCTGCACCTTCTTGTTGTTGGTAGATGTCTTCTTGGTATGAGAAATACGTATTGGTTATACAGTGGGCAACAAGGTCGGTCCAGTCTTCTGGGAGATGGTTAATGCTGATTCTTTGTTGTACGGATCTAAGAGCTTCTTCAACTGGGATGCGAGTAAACAGAGATTTTTTATGTCAAAGCTGACTAAGATGTGGTGCTCTTCAAAGGTAAAATTCCGGAGTATTTGTACAAAATGGCCGGAGTCCCTGACAAAAGAGTCTGTCTTGCCCACTAGTGGTTGGAGACCCTTGGCTAGAAATCTGGCGAGTTCATGAGTGGGTGAGCCTATGGCACTGACGATTGGTCTCAATGGGATGTTTTGTTTGTGAACTTTAGGCAGCCCATAGAACGTCGGTGTACGAGAGTCATGAGGGAGGAGACGTTTTTGTTGTTCTGTTGGTATTGAAGAATTTTTTATTACCGAAATTGTGGTTCGTTCTAGTTTGTTTATTGGATTCTTCTCTACTTTCTTATACGCTGTATCCTGCAGTAGGTGTGTCATTTTTTCTACATAATCCTCAGTGTCCATCACGACAGCAGCGTTGCCTTTATCTGCTGGTAAGATTACGATGTCTGGGTTGGTAGCAATGCTTTTGAGGGCTTGACGTTCCGCATGAGTGATGTTTGCTTTGGGAACTTTTGCGTGTTTGAGTACCTTGTAAGTGTCCATTCTGATATCATTGGATGTCTCCTCTGGTAAGCCAGTAAGTGAAGCCTCTATTCCAGTAATAAACTCCTCCATCGGTATATGCCGGGGTGTGATAGCAAACTTTAGTCCCTTTGCTAGGACTTGTGTCGTGGGTTCGTCTAGAGTGATTTTTGAAACATTGACCACTAACCTTTCTATATCTAATTTGTGTTCCAATGGATATTGTTTCTTTTTTAATGTTTGAAATTTTTTTCGTTGCCTATCTTCAGCAATATATGCTGTCTGGTATGCTAATGTGTATGAAATTTTCTCCAAAGTATTCCAGTCGTTTTCTTCTAAATCGGTAGCAAGCAGGTGATGCATTCCATACAATTCTGTCTCTGTAAAATGTAACTCTCGTCTTGTAAAGGCTATTCTCTCCCTTAGTAGACTGAGCGAGGCTTTCCGTATTATGTTGCGTGCATATCTGGTGTTGATGTGGTGTTTCAACTGTACAAACGTCGGAACTACATGTTGGTCTCTGCATCGTTTTAGGAAGGTTAATTGTGAAATAAGTCGTAGTTTCTTCTTCCGCAGTTGGCAGAACAGTTGTGTTTTCTTATACATTCTCTCCCCGTAGAGGTGTGTTATATGTTTTCGTAAACTTCCACGGCCAATATTAAAATTATCTTGGTCCAGAGTTTCCGGTGTAGACCGCGTCTTAAGGCTAAAATAAACAAACTAGAACGAACCACAATTTCGGTAATAAAAAATTCTTCAATACCAACAGAACAACAAAAACGTCTCCTCCCTCATGACTCTCGTACACCGACGTTCTATGGGCTGCCTAAAGTTCACAAACAAAACATCCCATTGAGACCAATCGTCAGTGCCATAGGCTCACCCACTCATGAACTCGCCAGATTTCTAGCCAAGGGTCTCCAACCACTAGTGGGCAAGACAGACTCTTTTGTCAGGGACTCCGGCCATTTTGTACAAATACTCCGGAATTTTACCTTTGAAGAGCACCACATCTTAGTCAGCTTTGACATAAAATCTCTGTTTACTCGCATCCCAGTTGAAGAAGCTCTTAGATCCGTACAACAAAGAATCAGCATTAACCATCTCCCAGAAGACTGGACCGACCTTGTTGCCCACTGTATAACCAATACGTATTTCTCATACCAAGAAGACATCTACCAACAACAAGAAGGTGCAGCAATGGGATCTCCTATCTCGCCGATTGTGGCTAATATCTTCCTTGAAGATTTTGAAAACACGGCCTTGGACACTTGCCGACTCAAACCGGATATGTGGTTAAGATATGTGGATGACACTTTCGTGGTATGGCCACATGGATTGAACAACATCCCAGAGTTCCTTGAACATCTAAACAGTCTTCATCAAAATATACAATTTACTATGGAACTAGAACATAACCAAAAATTACCATTTTTAGACGTTCTAGTAGAGCGAAATTCAGCAAGCAAAACAGTGCATTGTTCAGTTCACCGAAAGGCTACACATACAGACAGATACATAGATGCCACATCCCACCACCCCATTTCAGTAAAACGAAGCATGGTCAAAACTCTGTTCCAACGAGCTACGCGTATTTGTGACCCAAATCTTTTAACTGAAGAGAGACACCACTTACAGGAAGTGTTAAAAGCCAACGGATACTCAAAAACCGACATAAAATACTGGGGAAAGAATGCCAAAAAACCACAAAAAGAAAAAGAAAAACAAAAGACAAGATGGGCTCGCCTTCCTTTTGTTCAGGGCACCACTGAAAGGATTGGCAAAATTTTACTCAAACACGGGATTAATACTCGGTACAGCACGGTTCGGAAGTTACAATCCACCCTCAGACCAGTAAAAGACAAATCCAACCCACTACTTAAGCCAGGAATTTATAAAATAACCTGCGATTGCGGCAAAGCATATATAGGTCAGACCGGAAGATCGGCAATCACACGTCGAAAAGAGCACATCAGAAGCCTCAAACTTAATCAGCCTGAAAAGTCCGCTCTCTCCGAACATGCTATTGAAACTGGCCATCACATTGATTTTGATAACATGAAATTATTGGTACCATGTGAAGACTACAAACATCGCATTATACGCGAAAGCATAGAAATAATTAAAGAAGAACATAAAGTTAACAGAGACAATGGAAAAAGTTTGAACACCATCTGGAGACCTCTGCTAAGAAAAGCATCCCACCTTGCGGCCAGTGAGCCAATAGGAATACAGAAAGCAGCGACCCCAGCCATTGGCCAAACGATAACCAATGGCAACACAGGAGGGCGGTACTTGGCATGTCCCAACTACAGTATAAAAGAAGGTACGCCAGCCGGACCAGACGCAGTTAGCCCTGAGGAAGCCTTATCATAAGATGGGCGAAACGTCGGCAGATTTTAGCCTTAAGACGCGGTCTACACCGGAAACTCTGGACCAAGATAATTTTAATATTGGCCGTGGAAGTTTACGAAAACATATAACACACCTCTACGGGGAGAGAATGTATAAGAAAACACAACTGTTCTGCCAACTGCGGAAGAAGAAACTACGACTTATTTCACAATTAACCTTCCTAAAACGATGCAGAGACCAACATGTAGTTCCGACGTTTGTACAGTTGAAACACCACATCAACACCAGATATGCACGCAACATAATACGGAAAGCCTCGCTCAGTCTACTAAGGGAGAGAATAGCCTTTACAAGACGAGAGTTACATTTTACAGAGACAGAATTGTATGGAATGCATCACCTGCTTGCTACCGATTTAGAAGAAAACGACTGGAATACTTTGGAGAAAATTTCATACACATTAGCATACCAGACAGCATATATTGCTGAAGATAGGCAACGAAAAAAATTTCAAACATTAAAAAAGAAACAATATCCATTGGAACACAAATTAGATATAGAAAGGTTAGTGGTCAATGTTTCAAAAATCACTCTAGACGAACCCACGACACAAGTCCTAGCAAAGGGACTAAAGTTTGCTATCACACCCCGGCATATACCGATGGAGGAGTTTATTACTGGAATAGAGGCTTCACTTACTGGCTTACCAGAGGAGACATCCAATGATATCAGAATGGACACTTACAAGGTACTCAAACACGCAAAAGTTCCCAAAGCAAACATCACTCATGCGGAACGTCAAGCCCTCAAAAGCATTGCTACCAACCCAGACATCGTAATCTTACCAGCAGATAAAGGCAACGCTGCTGTCGTGATGGACACTGAGGATTATGTAGAAAAAATGACACACCTACTGCAGGATACAGCGTATAAGAAAGTAGAGAAGAATCCAATAAACAAACTAGAACGAACCACAATTTCGGTAATAAAAAATTCTTCAATACCAACAGAACAACAAAAACGTCTCCTCCCTCATGACTCTCGTACACCGACGTTCTATGGGCTGCCTAAAGTTCACAAACAAAACATCCCATTGAGACCAATCGTCAGTGCCATAGGCTCACCCACTCATGAACTCGCCAGATTTCTAGCCAAGGGTCTCCAACCACTAGTGGGCAAGACAGACTCTTTTGTCAGGGACTCCGGCCATTTTGTACAAATACTCCGGAATTTTACCTTTGAAGAGCACCACATCTTAGTCAGCTTTGACATAAAATCTCTGTTTACTCGCATCCCAGTTGAAGAAGCTCTTAGATCCGTACAACAAAGAATCAGCATTAACCATCTCCCAGAAGACTGGACCGACCTTGTTGCCCACTGTATAACCAATACGTATTTCTCATACCAAGAAGACATCTACCAACAACAAGAAGGTGCAGCAATGGGATCTCCTATCTCGCCGATTGTGGCTAATATCTTCCTTGAAGATTTTGAAAACACGGCCTTGGACACTTGCCGACTCAAACCGGATATGTGGTTAAGATATGTGGATGACACTTTCGTGGTATGGCCACATGGATTGAACAACATCCCAGAGTTCCTTGAACATCTAAACAGTCTTCATCAAAATATACAATTTACTATGGAACTAGAACATAACCAAAAATTACCATTTTTAGACGTTCTAGTAGAGCGAAATTCAGCAAGCAAAACAGTGCATTGTTCAGTTCACCGAAAGGCTACACATACAGACAGATACATAGATGCCACATCCCACCACCCCATTTCAGTAAAACGAAGCATGGTCAAAACTCTGTTCCAACGAGCTACGCGTATTTGTGACCCAAATCTTTTAACTGAAGAGAGACACCACTTACAGGAAGTGTTAAAAGCCAACGGATACTCAAAAACCGACATAAAATACTGGGGAAAGAATGCCAAAAAACCACAAAAAGAAAAAGAAAAACAAAAGACAAGATGGGCTCGCCTTCCTTTTGTTCAGGGCACCACTGAAAGGATTGGCAAAATTTTACTCAAACACGGGATTAATACTCGGTACAGCACGGTTCGGAAGTTACAATCCACCCTCAGACCAGTAAAAGACAAATCCAACCCACTACTTAAGCCAGGAATTTATAAAATAACCTGCGATTGCGGCAAAGCATATATAGGTCAGACCGGAAGATCGGCAATCACACGTCGAAAAGAGCACATCAGAAGCCTCAAACTTAATCAGCCTGAAAAGTCCGCTCTCTCCGAACATGCTATTGAAACTGGCCATCACATTGATTTTGATAACATGAAATTATTGGTACCATGTGAAGACTACAAACATCGCATTATACGCGAAAGCATAGAAATAATTAAAGAAGAACATAAAGTTAACAGAGACAATGGAAAAAGTTTGAACACCATCTGGAGACCTCTGCTAAGAAAAGCATCCCACCTTGCGGCCAGTGAGCCAATAGGAATACAGAAAGCAGCGACCCCAGCCATTGGCCAAACGATAACCAATGGCAACACAGGAGGGCGGTACTTGGCATGTCCCAACTACAGTATAAAAGAAGGTACGCCAGCCGGACCAGACGCAGTTAGCCCTGAGGAAGCCTTATCATAAGATGGGCGAAACGTCGGCAGATTTTAGCCTTAAGACGCGGTCTACACCGGAAACTCTGGACCAAGATAATGTCTAAGAGAGTTTGAACTCTAGAGCATGTTGCGACAATTCACTATTACCATTCACATGTGTCTGTGACAGTCTCTATTCTAGGCAGTACTTTGACTGCAGTAAGTGAGCAAGCGAAGTAAGTATTGTTTTATGCAGAGATTCTTTGTTTTTCCAAGTAAAACTCTTTGCAGTAAATCTAGATATTGTGACAATGCCGTCTGTGTATATGACCTCTCTCATGTTCACTCTGGTATGCTGCAGTGGTTCTGGAATGCGAGTTATTGCATCGGATGCATAAATAACACAGGAAGTGCAATGCAACTGTAACTGGAACCTTCAGGAATGTGACTCTCAATCCTTCTCAAAGCATCGACTTCCAGATGCTTCCAGCAAGTTCTGTGACTTTGTTTTCTAGCTATAAAAGGAGGAAGAATTGCAGTGCAGTATTGTGAATTGTACTGAGTCGTGAGTGACTGATGTATTAGCACACATGATGTGTAAGCCATGGATGGCATGCAGGCATTAACTGTCTAAATATCCAGTAAATTATTTGCAACAGAGAATATAAGACTTCATTTGTAAACAATTTTTGTGTCAATAATGATATTTGTTACAATATATTTATCGATAGTTTTATAATTTATTCACTATAGTTAGTATTTCAGTTGTCTCCATATGGACACACTGGAAAGTTAAAGGTCAAATATTATTTTGTTTCTATTTCTCATTGATTTCATAAAAGAGGCCTGTAGAATGTTTAGAAGAGGTTTGATTGTGCAGGATGTCATATTTGATGAAAGCAATGTTCCTCACGCTGATGTAATTCACATAGCACCCTTCAGTCCAGCAGTTCTCACAGATAGGATGAAGGGGGAATTCCAGATAATTTTAATGCTTGACAATTCCAGACTGAAGCTGAAATAAGAGTGGCAAATATGCAAATTGAAATAGAGCCAAAAAATATAGATTACAGAAACAGAAATAAGCAGAAAACCTGGATTCACATCTGAAACCTTTTCCTGATTAAAATTTTTGCACATAGGTTGATAAGTCACCTGTGGAAATCTTTTTGAGATGCAATTCATAGTTGAGGAGTCTAACATGTATGCACTGTTTAAGAACTGTCCAAGTCCTTCTATAGCCCCAGAAGAAATGAGATGTTTCCTTGGCATCCTCATTCTAAGACGTTATAATCCTCTACCCAATAAGAGATTATATTGTGAAGGATTCAAAGAAGATATAAAACATAAGAAATGAATTTGTATGCAATGCCATGAGAACGAATTGCTTTGAACAAATTCTCAGATTATGTGAGTTTTTAATGCTCCTCCTATATTTAGATCACACCTGGGTAATGCATTTTATTTTATTTTTTTATTAGAACCAGCTGAAAAATTCAAATCCTGGCTGAAGCGTTGAAATGTTTTCAACTGGTTCTAATAGTAATAATAATAATAATAGTAATAATAATACTTATACTACTAATAATAGTGCTAATAATAATAATAACAATAATAATACTAAGGACAACAAATTGATGAAAAACACAAGATGTGGAAAATTATACTCTTTGTTGAAAGAGTAAGAGACAAATATACTCCTCAAAAACATCTGATGTGTTCCATTCACATGACTTTCTGTATATCTCTGCAACAAATTATTATTAAAAAGCTTAGGCTTCTATTTAGTTCATGCTAATTCAGAAAACATTAGCAGAAATAGTCTTATACTCGCTTCCTTGTAAGTAGAAGAGAAATAAGGCAGTACCATAGGTTAAAGAGATAGTCAAAAGCTGGTTGCTATGTGACTGAAGTTCCTTTGTTTGTATGGATAGGATTTGAAAAATTCCTGTATGAGAAAAGTATGTTTTTCAAAGCTGAAACTAAACACAAGGAATGTCTTAAAAACAACCAACTCCATGAAAAAAATGTATAGCACATAAATTGAGTATTTTAATGTGCTCTACATTTTCTGTGTGGTAATTTTTGTCCATCTCTTACGGTTTAGCAGTTATGCAAAAATCCGTAAAATTCATCCAGAATAAAGTAGTCTTCCCAGAAAATTCAAGATATACATTTTATTTGGCAAGTAAGTATCTTAAATATAAGGGACTTTAGTCAAAATCGTTAGTCCCATTTTTAAGAAAATCAACATTTTCAAACTTTTTTCCATGTAAAGGGTAGTTTGGGGTGGGGGGATTTTCTTGAAAATCTTCATGTCGCATCCTTGGAAGTTACCAAACTTAAACACCAAGTTTGATTTTTAACGTCCTTTTCATTTTTGAGCTATTACTGCCCACAGACACACACAAGGACATTTTTCTAGAAGTGCTTTTTTTGGATTCAGGGGGTCTCAAAACATATATTTCCGGTGAAATCTCAGTATCAAAATTTTGGGTGCAATACAATACCTTCTCTATACACTATGTACATAGCATGTATAGAGAAAGTAAAAATTAGAGGAACACACGTTTAAACCAAAGCCAAAAATAAAATAGTGAGGCAATTCAAATTTGACAGTCAGATGTTATGTTTTGAAGTATTGTTTAAAACTACAATGAAATTCTTCTAAACATTTGTTAGTTGTTCTCTGAATAAATCAGTGAAGTTGAAAAAATTGTGGAAATCAAAGTGAGTGCTCTTTGATTTATTGATTTATTTTTTTTAAAAAATAGATTTTAACATAAATGTGTGATAGAAAATTGCTATTTTGTGTTCTCTGAGGCTAATAAAGAGGAATGAAGCATCTGTCTCACAAGCAGTTGTTTGGATTGAAGATAGTCATTCCATTCGCTTTACCTCCAGGATTCTTCTGTCATCCATAGGGCTTGGAGACAATATATAGAGACAGGTGGGCTTAAGAGTTGGCCTGAATAAGGGTGTAAGAAGAAGACAGCAGTACAGGATAGATGTCTTGTCTTAACATCTTTGTGCAAACGCAAATTTACAGCCAGAAATCCGAAAAATGACGTATGAACAACAACTGGAGTGGTGATTTCTGATCAGACAATAAGAAACAGGCTGAGATGTGCAGGGTTGAAATCTGGTTGGTTGGTTGGTTGGTTGGTTTGTATCTAATGTTGAGCAGTTGGCAGTGAAGCCATTTGCTCTCTTGCATTCCAGTATTTTGATGTCATATTATCATGTTTTTATTCAACTTTTTGTAACTGTTTAAAATTAGGCACCATAAATGGCGGTTACAGGAAAGAAAATGAAATTATCCCCTAGGTCTCGAATACTCTAATACCAACAGGGTCAAAGGAAACAAGAGTTGAGTCAAGCAAGACTGGATAGGAAAGGTAAAAGAGGGGATTTGATATGTGGAAAGGAAGAAATATCAGTCCAGGTCAATAACTCATCAAGCTGATCAGTGCTTATTGGTGAGCAGCCCTTCCCTTTAGTTCATCACATAATTTTGTTTAGATTGGTTCCTTTAAGTCTTCAAATTATAGAAGCAATTAAAGGGTCTCCTTTCTATTATAACACAATTGATATGTGATTACTAACAGCTGCACCACATGAAGGTAAGGGATGGACATTAGGCTTTTGTCCAGGTTGGTTCCTTTAAGCCTTTAATTAATTATTAAAAGAATTAAAGGGCCTCCTCCCTATTAGTAACAAAAGTCTTGAAATGTAGAATCCCCATTAAAGCCCCTTGTTGACACATCAGCACAAAGAAGCCCAGGTGGGACTTACTCAAAATCTTGTCAACAGGCAGCTCCGCCAATAGAAGGCTGTTCTCTTCACAGACAAGTCAAGGTTTAAATTGATGGGTTGTGATGGTCATACACATCGTGGTGAACGTTTTGCTCCAACCACTATTGTTGAACATGACAGATTTGGAGGCAGTTTGGTTATGGTTTGGGCTGGCATTACTGTTGAGTCTCGGACAGAGCTTGTGGTTGTCCCACAGCACATGAATGCTGATGTTTTACATTAATAACATTATCCTTCAACATGTCGTGCCCTCTTCTTATGGCATGGACCCTAATTTTCTTCTACAGCTCGATAATGCTAAACCCCATACAGCACGGAGTATCAAGGATGTCTAACAAGAATGCATACAGTTCTGACCTCAATCCAATTGAACATCTGTGGGATAAGCTGGAAACTTTTGTTCACAAGTGGCTTGCTGTGCAACAGGACCTGGGAGAACTCACAAATACAATCACTAAAGAATGGAAGAAAATCTCACAAATTGTAATTAGGAAGCTGGTGCAAGGCATGCCACACAGGTGTTATGCAGTTGTTGCAGCTCATGGAGGATACAATAGGTACTGAGGGTTGAAATAACCGTGGAAACATTGATTAGGAAACACTGTAATCTTATATTTCCACTTTGTTTTGTGCATCAATCATTAATTTGATCTTATTTCCAATCCTGTGAAATAAAAATGTATTACAATGCATATGATAATTTTACAATTTTCAAAAATTGAATTGTGTCAATATTTGTTTTGGGATATTGGTTTAAACATGTGTTCTTCTAATTTTTTTTAACTTCTTTTTCTTTCTTTTTTTTTGTAGCTTAATGTCATTTAACCTGGCTGGTCATAATCAGATGAAGAATGAAATTGGTGAAATGATGTTCAAATGATCTCAAGGTCCATGGAGCTTATACTTGACATTCATCTTCTCAGGATAAGGGAAAACCCCGGAAAAAAAACTATATCCGAGTAACTCACTCTAAGCAAAATTTGAACTTGCAACCTGTTGAGTATGAGGCAGACATGCTACACCAGGTGGGTTTATAAGCTTTTTGTTCCTCAGAAATCTCTCTTATGATGAATGAATGATAAAATACTTTGGTAAACATTCTTAAAAACAATTTATCAGGGAAAACCCTATTACAATTTGGATATAAAGCATGGTGTTTATGTACTACATCCGGATGTGTTTTAAATTTTTCTTTTGATTAAGGAAAAGCACCAAATCCAAATACACCAAATGAAAGCAGTTTGGAGGCTACTCCCCCTCTTATTCAGATTATAGATGATTTCACAGTAAAGTAAAGCAGTTGCCATTTCATTTCTTTGAAAATCTTTCTACACAACTTGCTGTTCTAGCTTTTTTAAAAGAAGAAGGTTTTGGAGGAACAGGCACTATCAGAAAAAACAGACTTCCTAAAGCTTGCTCCATTCCTTCAAAGCAAGATTTGGTTAGAAAGGAAACGGGCCATTTAGAATATTCACTTTGCAAGGATAAATATATACGTACATAACATTGCAATCTGTAGATCCTACTATGAGCTAAGACTCAAAGCCCAAACTCTAGGATGTAGATCATGTCAACAATTACATTTATTCATACTTATTAATACATTTATTTACAAATAATAACTCTGACAATGAATTTTCAGAGGTCAGTTTTGCATAATTTACAATTACATGTCTGTTTCCAAAAGCCTACCCATACACTTGCATTCTTAGAATATTCATGTTTATTATATTTACAATGTTACATTATTACCAGTATTTTTCGGTTGAATGAAATTCTCTTCTGTATAGAAGATGTGAGTAATAAGGTGATGGTCTTATTATAATAGATATTTATTCACCAAAAATATTACATGCATATATAAGGTTTCATCAATTTCCTAATTCTAATACATTAACTATAAACAAGAAAGAAAGAAAACACTATATTACACGATTAATGATGATAATACAATGTGAAGAAAAATACATGTTCATGTACTTCAACTGCGTAAAGCATGTGTTTTAAAAATAGATTTTTAACTTTTTTCTTGAACAGATTAGTTTTTAAAGCTCTAATTCCATTACATTATAAAGATTAACATTTTTGCAAGACACAGAATGTATGCTCTTACTGAGGCTATGTTGTTGCAGATGTATAGAGTTGGATGTTCTAGTGTTGTATCAATGGCAATCCTTATCGGCCTCCGTTGGTGTAATGGTTACCATGCTGACTTCATATACCCAAGGTTGTGGGTTCATGGAGGACTATGGATTTTGTTTGGGTGTACAAATCCTTAGCATGGCTTCCTTAGGAAGCGAAGTAAAGCCGTTGGTCCCATGTTGTAGATTTATGGCACGTAAAAGAACCTCAAGCCTGATAGAGAGGCCTCTAAGTAAAATTAAGCGGTGTTTCACACCCAATTTAGAATGGGATGCTGAGAACCACAGTAGTTAAAGAGCATCCATAAATCACACACCATTTACACGTTTTTAATCCTTATTAAGTTTAAACATGTATCTTTTTGCATGTATAAATGATGTCTCTAAAATATAAACACAAGGTAGTGGTAGAATCTATAGTTCTGAAAATATTGGTTTACTTGGAGTACATGGCTGAGTTTGCTTAATTATTCTCAAAATTCTTTTCTGTAGCTTAAATATCTTTACAGAGGCACTAGAGCATCCCTAGAAGGGTACACCATAAGACAAATATGGAATACACATATCCAAAATGAGCAGCTCTAAAAACATCCATGATGCAAACTTTAGCCAGCATTCGTCCTTCATGTCATATACAGCTTAATTTGTCAGCCAGAAAGTTGATATGCTCCATCCAGCAAAGCCTCTGAAGACCTCTCTATTCTAGAATTTTGCATAAGAGTTAATTGTAAGTGATAGACAAAAACTTACTACTCAAAAAATGTAGATCTCATTAAAACACATAACGCATGTCATATTCGTTTTTCTTGTATAGCTGATTATTGTAAGTTTTCAAGAGCTGAAAAATGAAAATCTTAAGCTTAAAGCGGGGAGATCCCTGACAGTTGCCTTACCTCGTGGCTGCTCAGTCACACTGTTGCCACTTCTTCCCATTCATGGCTACAGCACCAAATCTCTCAGTCGCTTGGCAGGGGCTCTTCTCTTAAATCATCAACTTCATCTTCACTGTTACTTTTAAAGTCAAAGTCACTGTCATTATCATTGCTTTTATTTACAATTACACTAGGATAACTCGTCACCAACTAAAACTGCATTTAGGAATGTTTGTTACATCTTGCAACAAGAATGCCATCATTGCTTACATAGCATGCATCTATTGGCAAGGAGGCTGATACACCTCTTATCACTGGCTGGCTGCCAGGGATCACGATGGCTCTCCGTAACTTTAATTTTTACATGATGAGGTATCCACAAGAGCAAGAAGTTGTAAATTGTCACAATCCTGAAACCTTACTTTCATTCCACTAAAATAGAATCCAAAATTTTGAAAAATTCTATTCTTTAACCAAGTGTTCAATTGTGGTTTGCATTTCAGGTATTGTGTAGAATCTTTCTGCTTATTTAGAGCATTTATAATTTTCTTAAAATTAAAAAAAATCCTTCCTTTTTCCACACATTATGACTAGTGTTAAAAAGTAAACATAGCCAACTGAATAGTCTTTCTAAATTGGAGCTAATGCACAATATGGAAATGCAGAAAATAAAGATTTTTTGATGACTACATTATAGCACTTTCCATTCTTTTCCTTTTTTATACAAAATTTAATGGCTTGGTAAGTCTTCCAACTGTTAACGCAGCCTTCCTATCCTTGTCTTTCCACCTGGAGAACGGTGTTGCAAGTATATTGCAAACTATGTCATTAATTGTATTTATTTCATAAACACAGAAACAAAATTTACATGCCTCTTTTATACCTCACTATCAAGGAACACAAGACAACATGAGCTGTATTTTCCTTTCCATGGCTCCAAAGCAAGCATAAGCAGTGCAGGTGAAGATATACTAGTGATGACACCATCCGAGCACTGCGGCAGAGCATTTCCTCCATGCCATCCTATACAAGTTTAATAACACAAGCACAAAACATCTGATCTGATCCATTCACAAGACTTTCTCTACATCGCTGTAACAAAATATTGTTAAACAGTTTATTCTTCTATTTACTTCATGATAATTGAGATAAACATTAACAGAAATTGACTTAATTGCTTGTTTCCTTGTAAGCAGAAGGGAAATAAGGGAGTACACTAGGCTAAAACGATATTCACATTTTTTAAAAGCTGGTTGAAATCAGTTTCTATGCATGGTCAAGAGTTTACAAATTTCTGTTGAGAAGTTTAATTATTTTAAATCTGAAACAAATAACAAGGAATAGGTATCTAAAAAATGAACAACATCATGAAAAAAAATGTATGCGACATAAATTGTGTTTTTCAACAAAATCTACATTCTTTTGTGCAGTAAGTTTTTGTCTATCTCTTATGGTTTGCCAGTTACACAATATTCAGCAAAATTCATCAAGAATAAAGAAGTCTTTAAAGGCTATTCCTAAAAAATTCAAGATATACATGCTATATATAAATATCTTTAATATACAGGATTTTAATAAAAATCCTTAGAGCCATTTTTGAGAATTTCAAAATGTTTGAAATTTTTTCCATGAAAAGTGTAGTTAGTGGAGGGGGGATTTTTCTCAAAATCTTCATGTCGCACTCCAAGAGGTTGGAGTTTGCATCTTGCTTAGGGCGAGTTATCTGGATAAGTTTTTTTTTGGGGGAGGGGGTAGTTTCCCTTATCCTGAGAAGACGAATATCAAGTAACTTTAAGCTCCATGGACATTGAAATTATTTCAAAATTTTTTCACCAATTTCATTCATTGCTTGATATGTTCAAAATTACTTAAGAAGACCAAAATTATAGTATTAAAATTTGGGCTGCATATGTAGTCCACACATGTCTGAAAATACTATACAACTCTTGCCGAGTTAAAACTGAATTTTTGAAATTTATTCAACATTTTGTTATTCTAAAAGTGCCTGTAATACTGATGAACTCTGGGCATCACAATTTTTAATTAAATTAAATATTTCCTCTTACTAACTTAAGTAAGTGGCAGAGCAAATAAAAAGCACAAGAAAGAATGGTAGGAAAGAAGAAATTGATGACATAAAATATTTTTATACACATTTTAAGACTATATTCAGATCAGATTAGAATCAACATGAGAAAGTATCACGCTAAGGACTAAGTTTTTTTATAGTGTTTAATGTCCACTTTTGCTACTTGTGGCATTGCAGGCGAGAGGCGAGTGGTCTAACCACTCATCCACAGCATGGCCTAATGTCTAAGCATAAACTTTCAGTACACTGATTAGGACAAGGTTTAAATACACTATTTGCAGCTTTGTTTAATGTATCACTCATTTAAAATCTACATTACTGCACCAAAGCCATGGTTAGAACTTACTGGTATTTTTTCATTTTTTTTTTTTTTTTCGAGGGTAAAAATCCTTAGCATAGTTTCTTTTGGAAGGGATATGGGTGGTGTCATAGATTGAAGCATGTAAAAGAACCTCAAGCCTGATAAAAAGCCCTCTGGGCAAACTTTTCAAACTTTTACTTCCAATACAAAATGGGACACTAAAGACTAAGGTATTAGAGTGCCCATAAAAAGATCTCAACTCCAACATTAGATTAGATCAGCACAGGGTAAAGGACAAGGAGGGGTACTGCAATGTAATGTAGTGTAGCTACCTCTCTATCAAAGCAGTGATGTAATGCCATTATTAGTTTTGTAAAGCTAAAATGAATATTTGTTAAAATGCAAAGTACATATATATATATGCAGTAATGACAACGCATTCATTATTGTTCTTATTCATTATTTTCATACAATAAAGCTTTGAAATTCAGGATATCTCATACTGCTTATGAAATTAAAGAAATAAACTAATATTGGTTAGCAACTTGAAAGGAAAAATGAACAATAAATATTCAATACTTACAGGTTTGAATATCATCTTGCTTCAATTGATGAAGGCTTACTAATTAGAGCAAAGGATACTATTCCATGTTTTTCTGTATCATTTTGCAGAAAATCTATATTAAATAAGTAATTTAATAAAGTGTTATTAGAGGGGCCTCAGTGTCATTAAAGGTCACTAGCTATATTGAAAAATCATTTGTATGGAATGTAAATTAATTTATTTTTATACACAGCTTTGTGGATTTTAGATAAGAGCCATTTCCATATATACTTACATATTGTAATTATCTTCAGGTTGTGTTTTATATACTGTAACTTTGTTAACAGTATCTACCTATCAAATTCCTGCCCTACACATGGCTTATGTGAAAAAACAAGTTAACATTAATTGACCTAGGCTAAACTATGAATCCTAGGACATAAAGTACTTACAACATTGTAAGTCACCATTGGGGTGTGTCATCTCAAAATAATTTGAGATCACCTTGTGGTTTACTGGGAAGCATGCGAATAAGTTGAGCTAGTGCTGTGATGTCATGTTGTCATGGCAGAGCAAAAGCTAGAGACCAGGAGAATTGTGGTTCAAATCCCAGCTATGACATTGAATTTTTCAATGCAACTCTACCTATCCTGTTATTTATATTGTTTACAAATTCAGTTATGTATTTTGTATATCCTTTTACTGTTTAGTATGCTTCATTTATAGGACCTCCAGCTGAATTTAATAATAATTATTCTGTGCATACATTGCAGCATCTTTGTATACTACAAAATCTGAAGTTGGTCTGTGTAGCTCAGGTGGTTAGACCCAAATGGATGGTTTTAGGTATGCTTAAAAGTGACAACCCAAGTGTCAGTATATTTACTGGCATATTAAGGAACTCCTGACAGACAAAATTCCAGCAAACCAGTTGATATGATCCTGGTAATTGATTGAACCATTAACAAACAAATTAATATTTTTTTTACAAAGTATGAAAGAGCTCATTCTTCCCTGAATGTCTGAGCAACTGTTGTGGAATGTACGTCGAGTAGTTATGTACAATAGTGTTCTATCATTGGTTGGGCACTGCATACACACAGATGTGTTGCAAACAGAAAACGAGAAGAAACGGGGCACAAGTTGCTTGACATGAGATACATGCACAATCAAGAATGTCCATGCCTGGTTAGGTTATGTCAAGTCATCAGCACTAAGTCATATACAGTCCCATGTGAATTAACTGAAATAGAACAATAACACAAGATTTTTCATGCTTTCATAAATTTATCATAAATTACTTCTAATCTACATTTCTTAATACTTAATATGTCCTTTCTTTTTTACGAGTTCTATTGCATGATTAGGCATGACTCCACAAGATTGGAACACACATTTTTGATATCATCATCATCATGAAACCACGCTCGAGTTAGAGCTAATATCAAACCTTCTTTTGTGGAACAGTCCAATTTTGCAAGTCTCTTTTTGAAAATAGCCCACAAATTTTCTATGGGATTAATGTCAGGCAAACTGCCTGGCCATTCAACCAGCTGATCATTGTTATCTTTGAAGAATTTCTAGGGTTCAGCATGTGCACCAAGCAAATAATGAGTCTGCAAATTCAGCACATTTTCAACAGACTATAAAACACCCTGAAAAGTAAATATTTTGGGCTGTTTCACCTATGCAGGACTAGGACCTTTAATTTCAGTGCTGAACAGTGGTCAGTACATCACAGTACTGATGAGAGTTGTTAGTGAACTCGAGAAAAGGTTTCCAGAAGTTGATGAAATTTTTCAGCAAAATTTAAGTCTGCCACACTTTTAAGAAAGTGGAAAAAATCTTCAAAGATAACAATGTTTGTGTGTTTGAACAGCTAGGAATTCGCCTTGACATTAACCTCATAGAAAATTTGTGGGATAATTGCAAAATTTGACTGTTTCAAAAATGAAATTTGATATTATAGTTAACTAACATTGATTCGACAAACACTCTTATACTACCTAATTATAATTACCTTGTTTCACAGTGTGAGAATTCCAATAAATAATATATTATTGTGTCTATTTGATATTTGCTTTAATTCAAGTGTGGTTTTATGATGACCTCAAATATGTATGTGCCAATCCTGTAGAGTCAAAGCAATTGTATAATAAAACTTATATAAAAGAAAGGAGGACATATTAAGTAATAAGAAATGTAAATTGGAAGCAATTTATGATTAAATTCATGAACGCATGAAAAATATGACATTGTTCTGTTCTGATTAATTCACTTGGGACTGTAGCTCCTCTTATAAGAAACTTTAAAAAATTGTAATTTTGTTTCCATCTTGATGCCACATTTGACTATTCGTTGATTTTGAGGGTAAGGTTCCAGCTTCCAATTGTGAAAAAGAAACTTTTTCATATTTCTCTACTTTTCCTAAAACTAATTCGGTAATGAATTGATATTCTTTACTACATAAAAGTGCAGTGCATATATGAAGCAAATCCCATAGCTAAAAATCAGTTTAAATACTAAGAAGCTAACCAGTTTTATGAGCGTCATGTTTATACATTAAGGAAGAGAGGCATGCTTATTAACGAGAATTCTGATAAGACAAATTGCCTTAAAATCACAGCTATTTATATGCAGGTAAGAAACACAACTAGTAGGTATTTATAAAATGTTTAAGCTTGATATGTATATTTTAAGTTTTTTTTTTTTTTTTCTTTAATTCAATTCTCACTTACTTCCTTATGTTATATAGATTTAGTGTTTGTTGTTGTGCCATTAAAGCTGCTTTAACTAGTTCTATATTTTAGGTACACCACTTCAGGATTTGGTACTTTTGTTATTCTGTCATTAGAGTCACTTTGTAGTTGCTTACTGGTATGTTATAAACTTTTAGGGCCCTGAGCCACAAAACTTAGCCCAAGCTGGATTGTCCTATACCACAAAGCATAGCCGAGGGATGTTTTTTTTTTTCAGCTGCAACTGTGGAATATCATGAATCTAAAAGCCCAATGATCCCAAGAAGAAGTCAAACTTTGGCAATCTGGCGACTTCCACATCTGAACAGCTTAATGTTTCCAACACTTTCAAATATGGATCACCAATGGCAATTTTACTCACCACTTAAAACTACTTCATGCAACCAGCGTTTATTTTTACCCTTCTTTGTAGTTGTTTACAAGGTCTGAGACAGCCACAATAAACTTTTAGGGCCCTAAACCACAAAGTATAGCCCAAGTCCATGAAAGTGTAGCTGAGGGATATGTTTTATAAGTAGGGCAGAGGGTCAGAGACCACCACTGTGGAGGGAAGACAAGGCATAGCCTCGCAATCTGGGAAGCTAAATCCTCAATGATCCCAAAAAGAAGAAAATCTAAAGAGCTCCATTCACATGACATACTCTACATCTGTGTAACATATTATTGTTAATAAGCATACCTATTCTTCTATTTCATGTTAATCGAAATAAACATCAGCGGAAATGGTTTTATTATTTAGTTCCTTATAAGAAGAAGGGAACTAAGGGAATGCACTGGGCTAAACTGATAGTCAAATGTTTTAAAATGTGGTTTCCATGGTATAGAAATCTGTTTCTTTGTGTGGCCAGGTGTCGACAAGTTCCAGTATGAGAAAAGCATAAGTATTTTAAAAATAAATCAGTAACAAGGAATATCTCAAAAACAGTCAACTCCACAAAAAAAAAAAATGCTTATAACATAAGTTACGTGTTTTAACGAGCTCTACATTTTTTGTTAAGTAAATTTTTGTGTATCTCTCAGGTTTACCGGTTATGCAAAATCCCACAAAATTCATTCAGAATAAAGATGTCTTCAAAGACTATTCCCAGAAAATCAAGATATACATTTTATTTGTCATGTAAATATATTTAATATACAATATTTTAATCAAAATTGTTTGAGAAAATCAAAATTTACAAACCTTTTTCCATGTAAAGGGTAGTTGGGGTGGAAGGGATTTTCTTGAAAATCTTGGTGTCGCATTCTTGGAAGATACTAGACTTAAATACAAAGGTTGGTATTTAACAGACTTTCATTTTTAGAGCTATGCTGCCCCCACACACACCCACACCCCCACACCCCCACATACACCCACACACACACACATGGATTTTTCCTAAAAATGTTTTTTTTTTTTTTTTTAATTCAGGTAGTGTCAAAACATGTACTTTTGGTGAAATCTTGGCATAAAATTTTTGGGTGCAATACAATACCTTCTCTATACACTATGCACATAGCATGTGTAGAGAAGTGTTAAAAGCTTGGCAATCTACCAGATTCAAATTTGGTCATCTTAATATTTTCAACAATTTCAAATCTGGATCTCTTGTGGAAGTTTTACCCCCATATCTTCCAAATAACTTCAATATTATTAACTGAAGAAAACAAATACCAGTTCCTAAGCAGGTTAGGCTTGGCTGTAGATTGAAATTCTTTTATCTTTATCCCTACTGTTTTTACAATTTTTGCCTTTTGGGAAACCACAATAAGAAGCCGTGAGGAAAACAAACATTCTTCACTACAGAAATCAATTGGCATATTATCTTAGTAGCTAAGATAAAAAGCTGAACTGTTTGGTATGGGTAGATACAAATATAATATTGTATATTTCTCTAACAGCAGTCAATAAAGTTGTGATATAATACACCTGAATAAAACATTGTTACCCAATTAATTATTTGGGTATATGATTTACAGATCAGTAATATGGTAGCTGAAGTTAGGGGAATGGTAATTATAACATTCATATTATTTCCTAACAATAAGCTTAAAACAACAATTTAATTTACTACATGATTAACCTCATTTGCAAGTATGGTAAAACTAAAGCTTAAAATGACAGAAAAAAATTGGTCTGTTCAATTCACATGACTTTCTCTAGCTCTTCCACAAACAGCTTTTCTTACAATAGGCTTTTTCTTTTATCTACATCATGCTAAACAAGATAAACATTATCAAAATTGGTCTTATTACTTGTTTCTTTGTAAGTAGATAGGTAACAAGGAAATACACCAGCCTAAAGCAATAGTCAACTTTTTTAACAGCTGTCACTATGTGAAGCAATTGAAATTTGGTTATCTTTGCTTTGTTAGGAGTTTGAGAAAAGTTTATGTACAAAGCTTAAAACTGAAACAAATAACTGGAAAAATCTAGAAAATGGTCAACTCTACAAAAACAAAAGAAAAAAATATATATGACCTAAATTGGGTGTTTTTAACAAGATCTACATTTTTTGTGCAGTAAATTTTTGTCTCTCTCTTACGTTTACTAGTTATACAAAAGTTATACAGTAATTATCTAGAATGAAGAGGTCTTCAGAAGCTAATCCCAGAAAATTCAAAATATAAATAAATGTTGTTTGTCATGTTAATATCTATATGTCATTTGAATAACAATTGTTAAAGCTATTTTTGCGAAAATCAAAATTTTTGAAAAATGTTGCACATAAAAGGGTAGTTGAAAGTGGGGAGATATTCTTGAAAACCTTTGTGGCGCATCTTTGAAAGATACTGAACTTAAATACCAAGTTTGATATTTAACCGACTTTTCGTTTTTGAGCTGCGCTGCATTCCCCCAAACACCAAATGAAACTTTTCTAAATTTTTAACAGAAATGTTTCTAAAAATTATTTTTTTGGGATTCAGGGATTTCAAAACATATATTTCCACTGAAATCTCAGTATCGAATTGTTGGGTGGAATACAATACCTCTGTATCCACTATGGATATTGTACATACGTGCTAGAGAAAGTAAGAAGGTACACAACTACATAAGGCTTGTAAACTGATTTACTTACCGAATTGAAATGCGAAAATAATGGGTGAGCACATAAAATTACAAACCGCCAACACTTAAACCACTTTCGTTAGTTTAAATTTGCCACTTCCATTAAATGCTAACCACACCTTCTTTCCGGTGTTAATAGTTCTCAACCGGAAACTTATTCTGTGGCGCCCTCGGAAAACAACTGCGCTAATGTCCTTCAGATGGCACAACAGTACAAACCGCAGGTGTAAGTAGTAAAGATTAGTGACTGTTTAAATGTCCTTTTGCGGTCATTCTTTCCAACCTAACTAGGACTCTCTTATCAACATGGATACGGAAAAGGGGAAAGCGTCGAAGTATCGTGTTAGATGAGGTAACAGTTCATGGTTCCAGTACATAGCAGGAACTTTCAATAGTGTCTGAACCTTGTTATAGCAAATACCACAGATTCGAAAACTCTGCCGAAATAAACATGGGAATTGCTGACAACACGTGACGCTGTCACCATCTAGTGTAGCGGCTTGGACTGCCAAATCAGCTGGTTTAAACTACATGGAAGTGATGATTGATACACGTCGTAATTCTTTTTAAAATGGGGGGAAAATGTAGTTTTACTTTAATACAGGTCAAAAGCAATGATGTACGCATTTATCTTGCAAGTCTAAATGGAGTTAAACCTTACAGCACACACAATATTATTGTTAATAATTAGTCTTAATTTCGAAATATTCAAGTGATTGTCAGAAACTACTTCGGAGAATAATAATTTACTTTTATTGCTGAGAATCTGTTTTGAAATATACATTAGCTTTAGCTCTGAGCACACAAAACGTAAAAAGCCTCGAGTCTGGGGTACCTATAAGATATAATAAAGACTATTATCTGCCACGAAAAAATACATTGTTTTAATACAGAAAGGTAGCCAACATAAAGCTTCATTAAAGCGGTCGATAGGTCAGCGGGGGTTCCGGGTTCGATTCCGGCTGGGGCGGGGAAGTTTTCTTTAACCAGAATTATTCCCTATCCCCCACAAAGTCTGGAAGCATGAATGTGAGAGTGAATGGCGCGTGTTAAGCGATATAAACTTATTCACCTAATGTCAATTATCTACAGATAATATGAGTTGTTTCACAAGTTAAAAGCCCCCGATGCGAACATAGCAGTTAAAGGGGCTATACAAATGGAGGGGGGGGCGAGACGATTATTGTGCGTATTTGAGAAATAACATTTTGCAAGTATAATTATTTTTATTTCTTTCTGAAAATTTGGATTATTTTATTATTCAGGATACATTTATTTAGCGTGTTTTCATAATCTACCTTTGCATCTATAACTAAAGAAACATCTTCATGGAGAGGCATTGGTCATAGCTTTAAAACAGTGCTTTAATGTGTTCCATTTACATGACTTCCTCTAGCTATCCCATAAACAAACTTTCCTTAAAATAGTTATTTATAATAGAAATGGTAATAATAGTGTTTTATATTGAATAGGAAGCTTGCAAAACGAGGCCGTAGGCTGGGTTTCGTAATTCTACGAACAATTTTAACACTGTGCCATACACTATTTTTAGACAGTTATCAATATTTATAGATATATTATAACCATAAATAGATTGTTTTACCTATTTGACGGAATTCATACTTAATGCGATATTCAGTTGTTGCCTTATTTAGCATCAGTGCTGACAACACGATGACTTGCTCGTACAGAACGAAAACATTCTATACAACGGAGGCAGTGTAGCAGTTGTATTTTGCTTGCTGCTTGCATAAATTCGTCTGATTCAGCAATTTCCATGTTTATGACATTCAAATCATCTACCATTTTATGGATCGATACGAGGTTTCAGAGTCATAGTCTACTTGAATGAGGCCGTGGACGCATAAACCAAAGTTGGCTTCATTGGAGTGCTATAATGTTATAACCCTGAGTTACAGAATTGTCTACTTTTAACACTACTGACATCTTGTAGAAGACCTACTTTTAGGATCAACTGTCTAAAAAATATTATCCTTTTATCTAGTCATGCTAATTCAGATAAACCTTACCAGAAATGTTTGTATTACTTAGTTCCTTATAAGTAAAAGGGAAAAAAGGGAATACACCAGGCTAAGGCGATAGTCAAATATTTTAAAAGCTATTGCTACGTGAAACAACTGATATTTGGTTCTCTTTTGCATTCCTGGGAGTAAAATTAGAGAGATAAAACGAAAGTTGACTTCACGCTTGAGAAACGTTTAAGTAGCCAAGCCAACAATAAGGAATATCTCAGAAACGGTTTACTCTTAAAAAAGTGTATATGACAAATTGTGTGTTTTAATGAGATCTACATTTTTTGAGTAGTAAGTTTTAGTCTATCTCTTACGGTTTAAGAGACGTCTTCAAATACTATCCCCAGAAAATTCAAGGTAAACATTTCATTTGTCATGAAAATATCTTAAACATATGGCATTTTAATCAAAATCGTTAAACCCATTTTTGAGAAAATCTAAATTTTAGAAACATTGTCCATGTAAAGGGTGGTCGAGGGTGGGGGGATTTTCTTCAAAACATTAAAATACCGTATATTAAAGATATTTACATCACAAATAAAATGTATATTTGAGGATTCTGGGAATAGCCTCTGAAGAGCTCTTTATTTTGGTTGAGTTTAGCAGAATTTTGCGTAACAGTTAAACCGTAAGAGACAATAACTTACACACAATAATATGTCTTATATACTTTTCTTTTAGACGTGATTGTTTTCGAGATATTTATTGTTATTGGTTTCAATTATAAACTAACTTTTTTCAAACGGGACCATGCAAAGCGAACCGAACCTCAATTGTTTCATATAACGATCAGCTTTTATAAGACTTGACTATCGCTTTACCTTAATGTATTCCCTTATTTACCTTCTACTTACAAGGAAGCAAGTAATACGACCAATTCTGTTAACGTTGATCTATAAATGAATAATCTTTTGTAAGACAATTTTATTTGTGGAACAGCTAGAGAAAGTTATGTTAATGGAACACATCAGATTTTTTTATATTTTACTTCACGCAGTATTCACGTCACGAGGATTATATCATGAGCAGTAGTAAAAAACGTAAATGGAGTTTTATTAATGGACGCTCTTTACCTGCTGTGGTTCCCAGCGTCCCATTCTATACTGGGCGTGAAAGACCGCTCAGAGGCCTCTCTATCAGGCTTGAGGTTCTTTTACGTGCAGGATTTTTACGCCATAGTCATCCGCCGGGTTTGAACCCGCAACCTTGGGTATATGAAGATGGCATGCTAACCATTACAGCACAGAGCAGTAGTGATATACACGGCGAAAATATTGTACTTTGAGCTTTTCGGTATACATATAGGTGCGTTGATAACGGCAACCACGCCTCTGATAAACTGTTATTAGTGGTAAGAATCATAAACAATCACAAGTGTGGTTTGTTGTCCAGCTCCTGTAAAATCTCTAGAGATAAAAATAACGGACAGTTCAATATTCAATTTAGGGAATCTAGCTCCAGAACTTATCCTAGGATAGGAATAGACACATACAAGGAAATCAATAACCACGCGAGCGCCGGAAAAAGCTAGTTCTGTATGGCACTATATTCACAAGTTTTAAAAAATGGAACAGAAATGGTCGTCTAATTAGCGCGGTGGTAGAGCGGCTGCCTGCCAAGCGGATACCTGGTTTCGATTCCCGGTTCCGGATTCCCCCCCCCCCCCCCCCACTAGGAGACCTTGACCGGGATGCACTCAGCCTCGTGAAGTCCCTAGGAGGCCAATTGAGCAGCTACTTGATGGAGAAATAGCAGCTCCATGTCATGAAGACTGCATTAACCGGCCGGGGGGGTCGAGGCGCTGTCCACGTCTCACCCTCCAATACCTCATCCATGACATCTGCCCTGGCCCGAGATGGGGGACGCAGTGGCCAAGGTTCCTTGTGAGCTGTCGTGCCATGGAGTTATTATTAATGAAACAGAAAACGCTTCAGAAATAATGTAGTTACTCATACTTGTATTCATTTTATTCTAACGAAAATAATTTCAAGGCTTTGGGATTCTTATATGAGTGTATCGCTGGAATGTCTGAGAAATGAAATGGCGTGTTATTTATGGACGCTCTTTAACTGCTGTGGTTCTCAGCGTCCCATTCTATACTGGGTGTGAAAGACCGCTTAATTTTGCTCAGAGGCCTTTCTATCAGGGTTGAGGTTCTTTTACGTGCCGTAAATCTACGACACGGGTCCCACGGCTAAGGATGTTTACGCCCGAAAAGATCTATCGTCCTCCGCCGGGTTTGAACCCACGATCCTGGGAATATGAAGTTAGCGTGGTAACCATTACACTACGAAGGGTGACGGAACGTCTGAGAAATATTAATTATTTGCCTAAGTGTCAATATGTATTTATTGCGTATAGTTTTCGTTTACGGGATGTTATTTAAATATCACGAAGGCAATTCAGCTCAACTGTTAAAGTGCCAATGGAATGGCCGAGATTAGGCAATTTCAACTAATCGCGGTTATCTGACTGGAGCGATATCGCCGAAACATCTCATCGCAGCTAATGGTCATTTTTAATTTCTCTATACGTACTATGTACATAGTGTATAGAGAAGGTATTGCACTCCATCAAAAAATTCGATACCGAGATTTCACCGGAAATATATGTTTTAGGGTCCCCTGTGTCCAAAAAAAGTATTTACAGAAAAAGGTCCGTGTGTGTGTGTGTGTGTGTGTGTGTGTCTGTGAACACGATAACTCAAAAACGAAAAGTCGGTAAAATACCAAACTTGGTATTTAAGTTTAGTATTTTCCAAGGATGCGACACGAAGATTTTGAGAAAAATCCTCCCACCCCAAACTACCCTTTACATGAAACTTTTTTCGAAAATTTTGATTTTCTAAAAAATGGCTCTAACTATTTTGATTAAAATGTCGTATATTAAATATATTTACCTGACAAATGGAATGTATATTTTGAATGTTCTGGGAATAGCCCTTGAAGACTACTTTATTCTGAGTCAATTTTACGGAATTTTAAATAACTGCTAAACCGTAAGAGATGGACAAAAACTTACCATACAACAAATGTAGAGCACATTAAAACACACAATTTACGTTGTATACATTTATTTCGTGGAGTTGATTGTTTTTTAGATATTCCTTGTTTTTGGTTTAAGCTAATAAAACTTATATTTTTCTCATACAGGACTTTGTGAACTCGTATACATACAAACAAAGGAACTTCAGTCACATAGCAACCAACTTTTGACTATCACTTTAACCTATGGTACTCCCTTATTTCGCTTCTACTTACAAGGAAGCTAGTAATAAGACTATTTCTGTTAATTTTTTCAAGATTAGCAGGAAGTAAACAGAAGCATAAGCTTTTTAAAAATAATTTATTGCAGAGATATGGAGAAAGTCATGTGAATGGAACACATCAGATTTTTTTGAAATCTTGTCGCACCTGAGGTTCGTTTGTTTAATCTCCTCTTGGTTATTTGAAGTTATTGCACTCAACTCAAACAGAATAACGTTTGTTTCTATTTCATGTATTAGTTATTTAAAGCTTAAATAGAATAATTGTTTCCAATTTCTATTGCTGACATCGACATTCGTAATTTGGATGTAGCCACGGTCGGGCATATCATAATTCAGGAGGCAGTGAAGAAAGAAAGAAAAAAAAATGGTAAATAAACATGGTCGAATGCGTAATTTACCATTGGAGAACTAACGTATTACAATCATAACCTGATAAAATCTCCCTTCCTATGCTATATTGTAAATTATTAATAGTCTATTTCGCTGATTTGTCTTATCAAATATACGTAACTGCCGTCGCTTCGCTCCGGTTGTTAATTATCGACAAGATGAAAACACTCGTGACTTTATTTATGATAGTGTTGTGTCAAACATGGCAATTAAGATTATTTTAGGGAAAGAAAGTGTTAAGGCTTATTACATATTATTTTTAATTTTTCGATCACGTATGTACAATGTACATAGTAAGTATGAATAAATTGTATTCCAAAAGTGCGATACAGATTTCACAGGAAATGCACGTTTTGAGGCCCCCGTATAATAACATAATTTTTAGCAAAAGGTCAGAGCGCGCGCGCGCGTGTGTGTGTGTGGGGGGCAGCATAGCTTAAAAACGAAAAGTATAATTAATGCCAACCTTTGTATTTAAGTTCTGCATTGTCCTAGGATGCGACGCGAAGATTTTCAGGAAAATCCGCTCCCCCCCCATCCCCAAGTCACCCTCCATGGTGTATTGGTTACCATGCTTACTTCATATACCCAAGGTCGCGGGTTCAAAACCGGCGGAGGACGGTGGATTTTTTCGGGCGTTAAAATCCTTAGCAAGTAAAGCCGTGGGTCCCGTGTCGTAGATTTACGGCATGTAAAAGAACCTCAAGCCTGATAGAGAGGCCTCTGAGCAAAATTAAGTGGTCTTTCACGCCCAGTATAGAATGGGACGCTGAGAACCACAGCAGTTAAAGAGCGTCCATAAATAAAACGCCATTTCAAATCTCAATACTGAATTTTTGGGTGCAATGCAGTACCTTCTCCATACACATGTACATAGTACGTGTAGAGGAAGTGAAAACAATGTAAAGATGCTCGACTTAAAGAAAAATTCCGGAAAAACAGTGGCCAGCGAGTTTATTACTTCGATTGACGTGAAACATACTGAATAGCACTTTTTTTTGGAAACAATACTCCTGAGTTTCATATTTGCATCTCAGATCACTGATGCAGAAATAATTTTTTTTTTTTTTCAGATTTCGGAAAAGTTCACAATTTTCACCCACAAAATAGGAAATTGCGTGCAGTAAGTTGCAACCACATTGTCTGGGAAACTTGCGAAAGTGAAGAACTGCCTTTTATTTTCTGAGCCGTAATCGTTTGTGGCCATTTTATGTAACATGTCTTTAACCGCAAAAGCGATGAAACATACGACTAACAGTCCCACAGTGAAGTTTATAACAGTAACAAAAAGCATAAATTACATATGATGTATCCTTTTAATGTATTTTATTTTCTCAATGACAGCGATTGCTGTACAATGAAGTTTATTAGATCGCCTGCAACCATCTGAAATGTTCCGGTGCAGTGCGCCCAATAGTTGGGGCTTGGGTGATACAGCTAATCCTCTCTGATTTTTGTGGAACCTCTAAATGGTTCAAAATGAAATTTCTTGAAATATGTATAAATATCAATTGGATCTCGCTTTTCCCGTAGGATTCGATCCCAAGCGACCGCATATGGGATTTGTGGTAGACAAAGCAGCGCAAGGGCGGGTTTTCTCTGGGTTCTCCGGTTTCCCCCGCCATTACATTCCACCGGTGTTCCAGCTTCATTCCATGTGTCATCAGTGTCATCGTCTGTGATACTATATGTAATAAAAACGGGCGTTAAACACTATCAAAAAAGCCTTTCCTGTAAATCCTAATCCATGTGTCCGTGATGGTGTTCTTCGAGCTTTAACTCTATAGTAAGATACTGGATATTACGGCAGGGAACACTTCGCTCACTGCCACGCCATATAGTTCTCCGTGCTAACCGCGGGTTCAAACCGGCGGGGGGCGTAAATGTGTTTTTCGGGCGTAAAAATCCTTAGGATGGTTTCCCTCGGAAGGGAAGTAAAGTCAGTGGTCACGTTTCGTAGATTCACTACACGTAAAAGAACCTCAAACCTGATGAAAAGGCCTCTGAGCAAAATTAAGCGATATTTTAATATAGAATGGGGCGCCAAGAACCGCAGCGGTCAAAGATCGTTCAGAAATAAAACTCAATTTAATTTAATTTCGACACCATTATGGCTACACCCTCTGAGAGGCAGGGATGAGGTGAAGATGCCGAAGAGGTCCCAGGTCCACAGACAGGCGAACTTAGGTAGAGCTATAATATTATAGATTTTTGTGGAAAAAAGTAATTCTTGCCCATTTTGTAATTAAACTTGATGACGGAGGTAAACTCCGGGCATCAGACAAAGTATATAGAGGATGCAAAGAAGAACATTACTGGATCAACAGCAGATACTGGCGTTAGTTTTTTGGAATCCCTATGGTTCTGGTCCACAAAGACGGGTGGAGCTCCCTAATATTTTCAGTTCGAACACCCGCGTACCATTAGAGAGCTACTCTTAGAGAGCGACGCAGCGACCCTTACAGGAGAGAGCGCACTCATTCAGGCGGTCATGGGGAAAAATATTATCCTAATGGATAAACGGCCGCGCCGTGGTAGAGTGGTCAGACCACTCGCCTCTCATGTGGGATTTGTGGTGGATAAAGCGGCGGGGGGATGGGTTTTCTCCCGGTTCTCCGGCTTTCCCCGCCATTGCATTTCACCAGTGTTCCATCTTCATTCCATATATCATCAGTGTCAACATCTGCGGTACCATAGTAATAAAAGCGGGTGTTAAACACTATTCCTCTCCCAAAATAAAAAGAAAAAAACCTTTCATTAAATTCCAATCCATGAATTCGCTATAATCCATGTTTCCGTAATATCATGTTACATGACGGTGCTCTCCGAGATTTAACTCTATAGTAGGATATTAGAACGGAAGGGAAACCTCACTCACTACGACGCTATATCATTCTCCGTGGTCTGGGGGTAATATGCTAGCCTCTGGTTCCCGAGGTCGCGGGTGAAGGGCGATGACTTTTTTTCGGGCGTAAAAGTCCTTAGGATGGTTTATTTCGGAAGGGAAGTAAAGTCGGTGGTCACGTTTCGTAGATTTACTACACGTTGAAGAACCCTAAGCCTGATAAAACGGCATCTGAGCAACCTTAAGCGATCTTTCACGCCCAATATAGGAATGGAGCGCCGAGAACTTTAGCAGTTAAGGAGGGTTCAGAAATAAAACTCAATTCAACAGTGACACCATTATGGTTCAATTTTGGCTGCATCCTCCGGAAGACAGGTATGAGGTGAATGAGCCTGAGGAGGTCCCAGGCTCGCAGCAGGCGGATTTATGTAGAGGCATAATGTATTACAAATTTTGTGAAAAAATTATATTGTGCCTATTTTGTATTCAACGGATTATGTTAATTTTGGAGATGGAGGTAAAATCTGGGCATCAGAAAAAGCATATAGAGGATGCAATGAAAGACATCACTGGATCAACAGCACATACTGCCGTTATTTTTTTAGGAATCCCTATGGTCCTGGTCCACAGAGACGGGCAGCGCTACCTAATATTTCCAGTCGAACACCCGCGCACCATTAGAGAGCAACTCAGCGACCCTTTCAGGAGAGAGAGAGAGAGAGAGAGAGAGAGAGAGAGAGAGAGCGCTCATTCAGGCGGCCATGGAAAAAATATTACCTTAATAGGTAAACGGCCGCGCCGTGGCCGAGTGATTCACCCACTCACCTAGACCCAAGCGACCGCATGTGAGATTTATGGTGGACATAGCGGCACAGGGGAAGTTTTCACCGCCGTCACATTCCACCGGTACTCCAGCTTCATTCCATGTAGCATGAGTGTCGTTACCTGCGGTGCCACAAGTAGCAAAAGCGAGCGTTTAACATTATAAAAATGGTTAAACAGAACCAGTCCGAGCCCTTTCAATTTTACTACCTCTGTTCTAGCCCATGCAATTCCTTCCCTGGCCGCTGTATCTCCTTTTTTCCAACCTGCTTTCCCAATTATATTTTTGATTCGCTTAAAATATTCTGTGATTCTTTGATACTAAAACTACCGAAGTTTCTGAATTTCAATATTATTCATTCTTAATTTAATTTGATTCCAGAGGTCTTCGTTTCAATTCTCTATCTCCCCTTCCCCACTACAGAAGCCCTTTAATCCTATTGAACCAAGTAGTATATTGGTTAATGTTCCTCTGTGCGATCACAGATTATGGATGTATGTATTAAGTTGACTAAATCGCCAAGATTGGTTCACCATTAGCAGTTCATACTTAAATCAGGATTAGAATTCAAAGCTCTGAAATTTTCAAGAATACTTCAATGTTGTAGTTACGTATCATTATTTTGTTTTATATAACAAAATATAATCTAAACTCAAGATAAACACCGCGGTACACCGACGCTGATTATTCCCTGATGTAACATTGTTACCACGTTAAGGGCAACCAAGGGAGTAACAATTAAAACACAGCTGCGTTGCGAAACCGCGATTGTCTAATTACTGCTGCCAACACAAAAACAAACGCATGGAAAATCCGCGCTTGCTTGGAAGATGAGGTTCATTTAAGATTATCACTCTTTACAGCATTAACGTGATTAGTAACGATAATCAAAATGTGCGAGTCATTAAGAGACAAAGTAGAAAACAAAATGCAAACATTTTGTGAATATCTGTAATCACCAGAGCTGTACAAGACATGGTAAGTCTAATTTTAAACAACCCAGGTGTCTAGAAAAAAATGCATCAATATTTACAAAGGAAATGTATGCAACAAAATAAAAACAGTTCCAATATATTTTTTTTTACTTTCTCTACACGTACAATGTACACAGTGTATAGAGAAGGTATTGTAATTCATCCAAAAATTCGATACCGAGATTTCACCGGAAATACATGTTTTGGGTCCCTCTGAATCCAAAAAAAGTATTTCTGGAAAAAGGTTCGTGTGTATGTCTGGACAGCATAGCTCAAAAACAAAAAGAACGTTAAATATCAAACTTGGTATTTAAGTTTGGTATCTTGCAAGGATGCAACACAAACATTTTCAAAAAAATCCCCCACCCCCAACTACCCTTTACGTGGAACTTTTTTCGAAATTTTTGATTTTCTCAAAAATGCCTCTAACGATTTTGATTAAAATATCGTAAAATCAAGGATATTTACCTAAAAAATAATATGTATATCTTGAATTTTCTGGGAATAGCCTCTGAAGACTATTTTATTCTGGATGGATTTTACGTAATTTTGCATAACTGCTAAACCGTAAAAGATACATAAAAACTTATGATACAAAAAATGTAGAGCACATTAAAACACACAATTTATGTAGTATACATTTTTTTCGTGGAGTTTGTCCGTTTTTTTAGATATTCCTTGTTATTGGTTTCAGCTTTGAAAAACTTACTTTTCTCATACAGGAATTTGTCAATTCCTGTCCATACAAACAACGGAACTTCAGTGACATACCAATCAGCTTTTGGCTATCTCTTTAACCTATGGTACTCCCTTATTTCGCTTATGTTTACAAGGAAGTAAGTAATAAGACTATTTCTGCTAATTTTTTCTCGATTAGCATGAAGTAAATAGAATCATTAGATTTTAACAATAGTTTGTTGTAGAGATGTAGAGAAATCACGCAAATGGTTCGCATCAGATATTTTACTTTCTCTACACGTAGTATGTACATAGTGTACAGAGAAGATACTGTATTGCACTAAACGTTCCACTTTCTCTACCTATTCTGCAAGAAATTATTCTTATAAAATCTTATACTTCATGAAATCGAGATAAATATTAACAGAAATAGTGATATTACATATTTCCTTGAGGTACATGAGGAATTAGGGAATACACTACTCTAAACTGATAGTCAAAATATTTTAATTTCTTAAACGTTTCTCAATTAAGAAGACAAGTTACGTTTCATCTGTTTTGTTTTTACTAGCGGGACAGCAGAAGATAACCGAATTTCAATTGTTTCACATCATTTAAATGATTTGAATATCGTTTTAGCCCCTTACTTATCTCCTACTTATAAGGAACTAAGTAACAAGGTGACGGCTGTTATCTCCAATTGCATGACGTAGATCAATGAATAATCTTTTGTAGGAAGAATTTGCTATAGAATAGGTAGAGAAAGTCATGTGAATGGGACACAGATTTTTTTCTTTCTCTACACGTACTATGTGCATAGTGTATAGAGAAGGTATTGTATTGCATCCAACAATTCGATACCGCGATTTCACCGGAAATATAACGTTTCGAGACTCACTGAATCCAAAAACATGCATTTTTAGAAAAATGTCCATGTATATTTCTATCAGTGTGTATGTGTTGGGGGGGGGGCAGCATAGCTCAAAAACGAAAAGTCCGTTAAATAACAACATACTTGGTATTTGAGTTCAGCATCTTTCAAGGATGCGACCCTAAGCTTTTCAAGAAAATCCCCCCACCCCCAACTACCGTTTACATGGAAACATTTTCGAAAGTTTTCATTTTCTCAAAAATGGCTCTAACGATTTTGATTAAAATATTGTATATTTACATGATAAAATGTAGATATTTTATTTTCTGGGAATAGTCTCTGAAAACATATTTATTTTGGACGAATTTTGCGCAATTTTGTATAACTGGTTAACCGTAAGTGATCTAGACAAAAAAACTTATTCAAAAAGAAATGTAGAGCTTGTTAAAACACACAATTTGTGATATGTACATCTTTACTTTCTCTACACGTACCTACTATGTACATAGTAGAAAGTATCATATTTAACCAAAAAATTCGATACCAAGATTTCGCTGGAAATACACGTTTTGAGACCCTCTGAATTTAAACAAATTAGAAAAATGCCCGTTGGCGTGGTGTTTGTGTGCCTATGGGCAGCATAGCTCAAAAACGAAAAGTTTGTTAAATACCGAACTTGATATTTAAGTTCAGTATTTTCCAAGGATCCGACACGAAGATCCCACCCCAACTACCCTTTAAATGGAAGTTTTTTCGAAAATTTTGATTTTTTCAAAAATGGCTAACGATTTTGATTAAAATACCTTATATTCAAGATATTTTTATAACAAAGGAAATGTATATCTTCAATTTTCTGGGAATGTCCTCTGAAGACCTCTTCATTCTAGATGATTTTTGTATAATTGGCAAACCGTAAGAAATAAGCACAAACTTACTGCATAAAGAAATATAGATCTCATTAAAAACATAATTTATGTCATATACATTTTTTTTTTTTTTTTTTTTTTTTTTGTAGAGTTAATTGTTTTTGAGATATTCCGGATTATTAGTTTCAGTTTTATCCGCTTAAACTTTTCTCAAATGGGAAGACATCTTTCTTCTCGTTTCTCGTTTGTTTACTCCTTGCAAGCTAAGAGATTGGAATTTTAATTGTTTCACATAGCGACCAGCTTTTATTGGACGATACTATCGCTTTAACTTGTGCATTTCGTATTTCGCTTCTACTTAAAAGGAAGCTAGTAATAAGACTTATCTTGTTTAGCATAGTGTAGCTAAAAGATTAATCTTTTGAATAAAATGTTTCTTTGGCAGCTAGAGGACACCATGCGAAAGGACAAATCAGATTTTTTCCTTTTTACTTTCTTTAGCCCCGTATGTACAATGTACATAGGGATAGAGAAGTATTGTATTCCACCAAAAAATTCGATACCGAGATTTTACCGGAAATACATGTTTTAGAATCCCCTGTATCCAAAAAAAAAGCATTTCCAGAAAAAGGTCCGTGTGTGTGTGTCCGTGTGTCTGAACACGATAACTCAAAAACGAAAAGTAGCTAAAGTACCAAACTTGGTATTTAAGTTTAGTATCTTCCAGGGATGCGACACGAAGATTTTGAGATAAATGTTGATTTTCTTAAAAATGACTAACGATTTTGATTAAAATATCGTATATTAAAGATATTTACATGAAAAATAAAATGTATATCTTGAATTTTATGGGAATAGTTTCTGAAGACCTGTTTCTTCTGGATGAATTTTGCTTAATTTGTCATAACCAGTACACCATAAGAGATAGTCAAAAACTTACTATACAAAAAATGTAGGTCTTGTTAAAATACACAAGTTATGTCATATACATTTTTTTTCGTGGAGCTTGCCGTTTTCGAGGTATTCCTCGTTATTAGTTTCGGTTGTGAAGTATTTACACTTTTCTCAGACGGGAGTGTCTGTTTTTCTTTTGTTCTACTCCTGGCCAAGAGAAGCAGCGATTTGTTATGACAATCGCATAATGACAGCTTTTAAAATATTTGACTATCGGTTTAGCCTAGTGTATTCCCTTATTTTCTTCCTACTTATAAGGAACTAAGTAATAAGAACATTGTGCTAATGAGTACCTCGGTTAGCAAGGTGCAGAAAGAAGAATAATCTTATGTAAGAAGTTTGTAGAATAGCTAGAGAAAGTCATGTGAGTGTAACACATCAGATTTTTACTTACAAGGAACCAAGTAATAAGACTAATTCGGCTTATGTTTATCTCATGTGAATGGAACATCAGATTTATTTACCTAGCTCGGTTAAGTGTTGAAAAAAGTAAAAGCACAAAGTTGAAACATGGCAACTATGTCCGCGAACTCTTGAGCTGCAAATACCAGTTGAGGTAAAATGCCCAGAAAGTTCGCACGGCCCAGCAACTGTTATATCCGACTTAATGCAGCTACCCACTTTTGTTGCGAATCCATGGCTAAAGTTGGATTTATTACCGCATAAGGTAGTAGTAAACTCTTGCAAATTTTCTCTGCTCCTTCTGGAGGCACACAACAAACTTCTGTTAATACACGCACAAGAAGAAACGTATTATTATGCGCGGCAACTGTTAGCTTCATTCTTTGTAGTTACTGTCAAAGATAAAAATCACGAAAATTACCTTCGTTTCAGATGTGGAGGAGCAAACTCTTAACCATTATTGGTACCAAGGGCCTTATCAAAAGAAGCACTATTGTGCATTATAAACAGCAAATATGCAACTGTTTCATTTGTGTGACCCTTTAACCTTACATTGTTGCATTTGGCAACAATGAAAATTAATCTAAGGTTTTAGTATTACTTTCTCTACACTGTACATTGTGTATAAAGAAGGTGTTGCATTCCACCCAAAATCAATACCGAGATTTCACCGGAAATACATGTTTTGGGCCCCCCTGAATCCAAAACAAAAAGCATATTTGGAAAAAGGTCCGTGTGTGTTTGTGGAAAATCCTGTTAAATACCAACCTTGGTATTTTTTGTTTGTTTTTTTTTTGTTTGTTTTGTAGCTTAACATCCTTTAACCTCATTGGTCATATCGGACGATGAATGAAATTGGTGAAATGATGCTCAAATGATCTCGGGGTCCATGGAGCTTAAAGTTACTCGACATTAGTCTTCTTAAGATAAGGGAAAACCCCGAAAAAAACCTTACCCGGGTAACTCACCCTAAGCGAGATTCGAACTCATGACCTTTTGAATGTCAGGCAGACACGCTACTACCACACTATCCAGGCGGGCCTTGGTATTTAAGACTGGTATCTTCCAAGGATGCGACACGAAGATTTTCAAGAAAATCCCCCACCCCCGAACTACCCTTTACATGGAATTTTTTTCGAAAATTATGACTCTCTCAAAAATGCCTCTAAAGACTTTGATTAAAATATGTTATATTAAAATATTTATCTGACAAATAAAACTTGGGTATATCTTGAATTATTGGGAATAGCCGCTGAAGACTACTTTATTCTGGATGAATTTTACGGAATTTTGCATAGCTGCTAAACCGTAAGAGATGGACAAAAACTTACCACACAGAAAATGTAGAACACGTTAAAACACACAATTTATGTAATATTCATTTGTTTTGTGGAGTTGGATATTCCTTGTTTTTGGTTTCAGCTTGGAAAAACTTACACTTTTCTCATACAAGAATTTGTCAACTCGTGTCCATACAAACAAAGGAACTTCAGTCACATAACAACAAGCTTTTGACTATGACTTTAACCTATGGTACTCCCTTATTTCGCTTCTACTTACAAGAAAGCAAGTAATAAGACTATTTCTGCTAATTTTTCTCGATTAGCTTGAAGTAAACAGAAGTGTAGGCTTTTTAGCAATGATATGTTGCAGAGATGTAGAGAAAGTCATGTTTATGGAACACATCAGATTTTTTGTTGTATAGAAGAAATATATTCTATACCTACTGTTTACATGATAGTGAAAGTAAGAATGCTGCTTGTTTTACTCTACGTCGAGCCTTTGGTTTGCAATTGTGTACTTCAATTACCTTAAATACGGTAGAGGCACTAACAAGAACAAAAGAAACGACAAGATCGCAACGCAGCAGTAAAAGACGTATTTTCTGTCAGAGGCGAGGTTGAGATTTCTCCTGTATCTATGAAGATCCGCTGATAATGAAGGCGGTTCAAGCTGGTAATCTAATAACGAGAGGAAAACAATTGCACGCCACTGTTTCACGTCTGGTACTAAGTAGGTCTCGAGCTATTAACCTGCTTTTCTGTTACTTCCGTTCCATAGTCTACTGTGTAACGGAGAAGGATTTTTAAATTGAGTTTCCTGGTAACGAACTAGTCTCGGGGCCACCAACTCGGAACACAGATGTCCCTCATTACTCCTTCGGGTTCGTAAACGAAATTAGCATGCATGGTTACCAACCATACTATCAAAACAACCTAACCTTCTTCTGTATCTTCCAAAGCACACTAAAGCAACTACAGATTTTAAGAACTACTTTTGCTGTTTACTTTTACTTTCTTTACCACTAATGTTCTCAATAGAGGAAGTTTTTTTTTTTTTTTTTTTATTTATATAGCCCCTCTAACATCTAAGGTCATATCGGGGGCTTTGCTTTAGAAACAACTCGTTGTCTAGGTTTTTTACGTTGGATTTATATCGTTTTATTTTCCTCAAACACACACACATATTCAATATCACATACATGCTTCCAGACTCTGTGGGGGATAGGGAATAATTCTGGTTAAAGAAAAAGTCCCGTCCCAGCCGGGAATCGAACCCCTGACCTCCGGGTGAGAAGTCAGCTCGCTGACCACTCGACCACGGAGGCAGTCAGAGGAAGACTTTTTTTTTTTTTTTTTGGGTAACGTCCTTTAACCTGGTTGGTCATATCGGACGATGAATGAAATTGGTGAAATGCTCAAATGATCTCGGAGTCCATGGAGCTTAAAGTCACTCGACATTCGTCTTCTCAGGATAAGCGAAAACCCCGAAAAAAACCTTATCCGGGTAACTCACCCTAAGTGAGATTCGAACTCACAACCTGTTGAATGGGAAGCAGACACGCAACCACCGCACTACGCAGGCGGGCTAGAGGAAGAATTGTTTTCCATCCAAAACTTGTATTGATAATTCCTGAAAGGTCACGTCACTAAATTAAAAGTTTACAGGAGATATAAAAAGCTTTTTATAATGGAAACACATTATTTATTGCTTTTTGAAATTCTTACAATATGCGAAAGCATTGTATTCCAGCCGGAAATTCGATCCGACATTTCACTTGAAATATAAGTTTTAAGGTTCCCTGAATCAAAATTAAAGTTTTTACTTTCTCTACACGTACTTTGTACATAGTGTATACAGAAGGTATTGCATTCCATCCAAAATTCCATACTGAGATTTCAACGGTAATACACGTTTTAGGGTCCTCTGAACCCTTTAGAAAAAGGTCCATATGTACATCGCTGTATCTGTGAACACGATAACTCAAAAACGAGAAGTTGATAAAATGCCAAACTTGGTATTTAAGTTTAGGATCTTCCAGAAATGCAACACGAAGATTTTGAGAAAAATCCCTCCACCCCGAACTACCCTTTAAATGGAAAAAAAATCGATTGATTTTCTCAAAAATAACTAATGATTTTGATGAAAATATGTATATTAAAGATATTCATATGGCAAATAAAATGTATATCTTGTATTTTATGGGAAAAGCCTCTAAAGACCTCTTGATTCTGAATTAATTTAGCTGAATTTTGCGTAACTGGTAAACCGTAAGAGATAGACAGAAACTTATTACACAAAAAAGGTAGATCTTGTTAAACACACAATTTATGTCATATATGTTTTTCGTTGAATCGACCATCCCTTGTTATTTGTTTCAGATTTAAAATACTTAACACACGGAAAGTTGTAAACTTCTGGCCCTGCATAAAAACGGATTTTAACGACATGGCAACCAGTTTTTAAAGGATTTGACTATCGTTTTAGCCTTCTTTCCCTTCTATTCATAAGTAATTAAGACAATTTCTGCTAATGTTTATCTCGATTATCATAAAGAAGATAGAAGAATATGCTTTTCAACAACAATTTGTTACAGCGCTGTAGAGAAAGTCATGTGAAGGGAACGCTTCGGGCTTTTAGAAAAGGTCCGTGTGTATGACCATGTGTTAGTGTGTCCGTGAACACGACGATAACTTTCTTAAATACCAAACTTGGTATTTAAATTCAGCATGTTTCAGAGTTGCGACACAAAGACTTTCAGGAAATACCACAAACTATCCTTTACGTGAAACAGTTTTGAAAATTTTCGAATTTCTAAAAAATGGCTAACGATTTTGATTATGTCTTATACTAAATATATTTACATGACAAATAGCACTATGTCTTGAGTCTTCTGGGAATAGTCTCTGAAGACATCTTAATTCTGAATATCTTTTGCATAATTGGTAAATCGTAAGAGATAGACAGAGTCTTATAACAAAAATCGTAGATCTCGTTAAAACACCAAGTCTTGCTATATATTTTCAAGAATTTTGGTCATTTTACGCAGGTTGGTCCACTTAAAATTACCCGACACTCAGCTTTTCTTACACTTTACACTTACTTTAACCGGGATTTGAACTCAGGACTTTTTGAATGAGGTACAGACACGCTGCGCTTTATTCATACCATGGAGCTGGGCTTTGTCTAATGACTCAATTTATGTGATTTACGAAAACATTATCTTATATAAACTGATCCATTTAATTAATCTCAAATACTAGTTAACCTCCAACGACCTCAGCAGAAACATCTTCATTAAGCTCTTGACGTATAACCATAATAAACTAGCGCCAAGATAGAATTATACAATGATTAAACTAATCCATAAGCGTACGTTGCCTGTAATAAATCCTGGTTCATGTCCGTGATTTACACATATTATAGATCATCACTGTACATCATTAAAGCTCATTCACAATGAAGTCACAGCAGTAACATAACCCAGAACAAAAGAAGGTGCGAGAAAAGACCATTTACAAGCAGTCGCAAGCGTATCGTAAAAATCTGACGTGTTCCATTCACATGACTTTCTCTACTTCTCTGTAACAAATTTTATTAAAAAGCTTATTCTTCCATCTACCTCATGATAATCGAGATATACATTATCAGAAAAGTCTTAATTACTTGCTTCCTTGTAAGTAGAAGGTAAATAAGCAAATATACTAGGCTAAAACGATAGTCAAATCTTTTAAAAGCTGGTTGCCATGTGGTTAAAATCCGTTTCTATGCAGGGCTAGGAGTTTACAACTTTCCGCGTGACAAAAATTGAAGTATTTAAATATGAAACAAATAACAGGGAATATCTCAAAAAAATGCATATGTCATAAATTCTGTGTTTTATCGTGATCTAGATCTTTTGTGTAGTAAGTTTTTGTCTCTCCCTTACGGTTTACCAGTTACGCAAAATTCAGCAAAATTCATTCAGAATAATGTCTTTAGAGGCTATTCGCACAAAAATTCAAGATATACAATTAATTTGCCATATAAATATATTTATAATACGGTACTTGAATCAAAATCGTTAGCCATTTTTGAGAAAATCAAAATTTTGGAATCTTTTTCCATGTAAAAGGTAGTTTGAGGTGGGGGATTTTTCTCAAAACCTTCGTGTAGCATCACTGGGAGATACTAAACTTAAATACCAAGTTTGGTATTTTACCGACTTTTCATTTTTGAGTTTTCGTGTTCACACACACACACACACACACACACACACACACACACACACACACACACACACGGAGCTTTTTCTGAAAATGCTTTTTTACTTTCTCTATATGTACATAGTGTATAGAGAAGGTAATGCATTGTACCTAAGTTTTCGATACCGAAATTTCACCGGAAATACATGTTTTGAGACCAGCTGAATCCAAAAAAAGCATTTTTATTTTCTCTACACGTACTATGTACATAGTGTATAGAGAAGGTATTGTATTCCACACAAAAATTCGATACCGAGATTTCACCGGAAATACATGTTTTGATTCCCCCTGAATAAAAAAAGCATTTTTGGAAAAAGATCCGTGTGTGTGTCTGTGGACAGCATAGCTCAAAAATGAAAAGACCGTTAAATACCAAACTGGTGACAGTCATGTGGCCTAAGCACTTGGCCCCGTTAATAAGTAGCATTTATCCATTACAATTATTTCCGGAAATATCTCCGCTTGATATTTAAGTTTGAATGAAATACTTGTATGTAAGCAGAACAAGTAGAAACGTCAGTACGATATTTTAAACAGTTTCAGAGATGATATTCACGCATTTAGCAAATTTAACATTGCGCTCATCATGTCGTGCTCTCCAGCTGAGAGAACAAATTGCCTGCAGCCACCACTGTACATCTGTATAGTACCCAACTGTCAGGGTATTTGGTGAGCAGACATCTTGAAACATGTAACGGCTTTATCTTCTCTCGCGTATTCTCACACTGAAGGAACAACCGGTAAATACAGGCTGGTTATAATTAAACTTTCCTTATATAGCACATTCTAGAAAAATACCAAAGTCGGTAGTTATAATGTCCACACTATGGGGCGCAAAAATTCCAATGTTTTACTATGGACATATTCGTAGCCATTTGAGTTATGGTTTTTTATTTTCGGACCACCATGCTTTAGCTAAAAATGATACTTTTATTACAGAAAAAGGCAATTCAAATTTTATATGGTGTAGCCCCCAGAACTCATTGTAAACATGTATTTGTTAAGTTGGGTGTTTTAACTTTGATTTCATTGTTTGTCTTCCAGTGTCTCCTATTTGCTAAGAAAAGTAGTCATAAATATAATCCATGTTCCGAAATTCATCTTCATCACACAAGAACTAGTTCCAATATTTACGTAAATAGATGTAAATATAGTAAGATTCAAAAGAATTTTGAGACAATATCATTGAATCTATTTCACAAACTTAGTAACAGCACTAAAGCTCTCTCCATTGAATCTTTTAAGAGGTCTGTGAAGCGCACTTTGATTTTAAATCCATTTTATTGTCTGGATGAATTCTATGATAATGCCAATTGTTTTTTATATTACTTGTAATTGACGTTGCTACACAACGTACTTTGTTCTGGTAAATAAATTATCTGTCCGTCCGTCCGTCAATCCATTCAATAGTTAGAATGAATGAATAAGTATATTTATTGACATAACAATATTATACATTGAACTTCAACAATCGCATGGGTCCACAGACCGTACGTAATTTTGTAATACACAAAATAAAAAGCAACATTAAAACAACAAAAAAGAATTAAAAGAGTAAACACGAAAATAAAAAGACAAAGATATTCAAATACAGCAATTTAAATTTACAGCACAGAGTACACCTTATTCAGAAGCATAAATGTAGCCTATTATAGTAGATAACTACACTTAAAAGAAATATATTCACATAACATATACACAACAATGACATAAGTATGACATTAAATAGATGTAAGACATTGTTGTTACTTTTGTTTAGCTATTCTTATCCCTCCCCCCTCTTCTCTATTGGCAGCCTTCTCAGATCTCAGCTGTCTTGCTTTAAGTATAAATTTACCTAGCCCGTCCACGTCTTCCGTGCCTGCCAGTAGTGCCTAACATGCTTCTATCTCTACAATCGCGGTGGTGAAGAATCGCGGTAAATATTTTCCCCTCCATTCCCTACAGCTGGTCACCAGGGTAACATTCACACATGTGCTGATCTCAAGAGAAGCATATCAAGAGAGGTATCGAGCATACTTATGGAGATTCATCGTGCACCTATGCAGAATGCAATCCTGCACTTTCAGAATCTCCTAGGCACTGACAAGTGCATGTTCTGTAGCTATTTCTCTCCATTATTCTTTCGACAATGATAATGTTACGATTAATATGTTCGGCCCACGTTGGGATTACGTTGACAATTTATTACAAATATGTCGGCGAGCTAATTGATATTTTTTTGTTTTAGTATTATTCACTGTAATAGGTACTATTATTATTATTATTATTATTATTATTATTATAATATTACTGCGTCTCAGGGTCGTGGCGGCGAGGGAGATAATGCATTATAGGTAATATAATACTTGTAAATGATATACTGGTTTCACTGGTAAGATGTTCTTATCCTTTTCAGACCTGACTTTTTATTCTTCATTGAAAAAATTATCTGTGAACCTCCTTGTCCATCTTGTAACAAAAGCTCCAAAGTAGTTCTAAACTTGGCCATAGATAGCAGTACAAAACTGGAAAACTTGAAAAAATAACAGTTCACACTCCCAAGTGATCTAAATAATAATTATAGCTTTTAATTTATTACATAGTCTGTAGAAACCCATGTCTATTCCAATGAACACTGGGACTGAAAGGGATATCACTGGATGCAATAATTATTAACACTGTAGGGTGGCACAGATAAAGTAAGATTCGTTCTACAGCACGCGTTCCCATAGGACGCTACCCTTGTGCCAAGCAATGATGATCACATGAAGACTGACCAATAAGGAATGAGCGTCTATTCAGCTCTTATATAGCCTCCAAACTTATTTTTCATATTTCTCCTTATTAAACATTCTTTAAGGAAGTATATATTATAGACTTCCATTTATTTATAAATAAATTACTTTTGGTACATATAATATTTATTTCATAAGCTATTTGCGCTTAGAGAATATTTAAATATGATTAGACAACGCTTGGGGATGCGGTATACTAGAAAGAACAACTTCCTTTTTCATGCACGTAGCAATGCAATTATCATTGTTGAATTTTTTCAAATAATTATTTTTTATCATAAATGAAATTATACTTAAAATACACATTAAATTCAATATTCTGATATTCACAGAAGACTTACACGCTAATTACTTTCAGTAATTAATTTTTTCTTTGCCACATAATCAACAAATCAATATGGCACCAATTTCCTTCCATCAACATAAAATGAACACTTGATATGAAAACGCTTGGCTTCCATATATTCACGTCTCAATAATATTAAGTTTCATGGACGTGCAATCACTCTCTTTGCAAACAGAGACTGTTAAATATGGAACATCTAATTATAACCATCCTGTATATGAGACAAAAATTGAGAATCCTTAGGAGTTGTAAATAACGCGTTAAATTTGAGAGAGACAAAGGCAGAAGTATAAAAATAACACAAAGGATTCCAAGAAATGAGCAAGAATGAGCGTAAAATTATATAAATAACCGCATTAACTACACGGAGCTTAAAGGAAACAAAAGCTGGACTTTTGCTAGCAACAGAAAAACACGAGTTTCACGGGACCGGCGGGTGGGAGAGACGGGAGAGGACATTATCAAAAAGAAAGCCAGCAGGTAGCTGGTTTAATCTCAGTACATACCTTAGATTTATTGCAGTGACGAGAATAATGTCCATTACGTAACACCTTGCTGCACTTCCTGTCCTCATAGATATCGAGAGGCCTACTGATTTGTCCAACGCTTAAAATGACGGTTTTCATCAAAACTGTGTCAGTTTCTTCAAATATGTCCAGGAGTAACGTGAGAAGAAACCGAGAAGAATGGCTCGGGAAGTAACGTACGTTGGCCGCACTCGGGAGGATCCAGTTTCGACATCCGATTTTGACCCTAAGGTTTTTCATGGTTTTCCCGGGTCGACAGGCGAATGCTGGGATGATTCACCTGTTCATAATTTCCTGGGCCCCTCAATCTGTTTCAAGGTTGAAGGATCAGCCAGGTGTTCGGCGGGTTGCGGCTGGGCGGCGGTTGTGCGCTCAGTAAACGTTTCTACCTGGCATTGTTACGGAGCCATTTGGTAGGGGGCTTTCGGGGGCTCACGGCTGTGTGTAGAGCGTGGGCGCAATCGGATGCGTTTGATCTGGAAACGTTAGGGGCCCCGTATAGACCTGCGCTCTTGCTCATCCAATTCTGGTCCCCCTAAGGCCTCTCGTTTCCTTTCATCCATATCTTACTTTCTCCAAAGGCCACACTATCCTACATGCGGTACTTAAACGGTTGCCCCTTCCGTTATAATCCTAATTCTAGACCTAGCGTGAGAAGAACGCTTTCGGGTTGGATTATATAGAGGCGGCCATTCGGATTTTGGATTATTTCTGGTTTTCCCTGGTGGATAGGCGAATTCTTGTGTGGATTATATAGGTATTATAAGGTAACCTCTCGCCGGCCTCTCTCCTCTGCAGAGAGAACCGAGAGTCGCCGGGAAAGTGGTGTCGGCAGAGATGCACTAAAATCCTTCCTTACCTTAAAGTAGATGCTAAAAATGACCTACTCTTAAACAGGCAGCAAACGAGAAATTTGTAAAAATGTTCCACTCACTCGCCTAAGCTAGTAATGGAAATCCTTTTTTCTTGTATGATGTTATCAGTAAGTTCCTGTAATGTATAAAGGTTAGAATGATTCGCTTTGTCTTTCAAAGAACCCCGTGAATAAAAATCACAATAGTTAAGTCAGGAGAACGAGGAGGCCACAAATCACCATTTAAATTTCGTTATGAAACACTATTTTATTTAATTTAATTATTATTAGAACCACCTATAGCGGCACCGAAAATACATGCTGTTAGGATTCCTAAATAAAAAAAAAGAAATAATTTTAGAAAATATCCATGTGTGCGTGTTTATATCTGTGGACAATATAACTAAAAAACTAAAAATATAATGCGTTCCATTCACATGGCTTTCTCTACATAAATAATAAATTATTGTTAATATAACGAATTCTTCAGCCTACTTCATACTATACAAGATAAATATTAGCAGAAACGGTCTTATTACATGGTTCCTTATAAGCAGAAAGTAAATAAGGGAATACACTAAGCTAAACCGACAGTCAAATGTTTTAAAATGTGGTTGCTATGGGACTGAAATCCGTTTCTTTGCGTGCACAGAAGTTGACAAGTTTCGCATGAGAAAAGTAAAGTATTTTAAAACTGAAACTAATAATAAGGAATATCTCAAAAGCGGTGAACTCCACGAACAAAATGTATATGACATAGATTGTGTGCTTTAACGAGATCTAATCTTTGTCTATTTATTGCTTTTACCTGTTATGCAAAATTCAGTAAAATTCTCCAGCATGGATAGGCCTTTAGAAGCTACTCCCAGAAAATTAAAGATATAAATTTTATTTGTGATGAAAATGGTTTTAATATATGGTATTTATATCAAAATCGTTAAAGCTCTTTTTGAGAAAAACAACATTTTCGAAAAATTTTCCATGTAAAGTGTAATTTAGAGTGCGGGAATTTTTTTGAAAATCTTCGTGTCATATTTTTGAAGGTATGAAACTTAAATGCCAAATTTGGTATTTAGCGGTCTTTTTGAGCAATGCTATCCACAGACACACAAGGACCTTTTTCTAGAAATGTTTTCTTTTTTTGTGATCCAAAGGTCCCAAAACATTTATTTCCGACGAAATCTCGGTATCGAATTTTGGGGTGAAATGCAACACTTTCTGTATATACTATTTCCCTACACACTATTGGATATAGAAAGTAAAAATACAGAAAGTTGATATGAAATTTCCGAGGGAAGTGAAAGGATGCAATAAAATGGAACTTACATATACGAAATAATGCCTTTCGAGAAGTACTCACTATATTCGCGATACAAGATAAGATCAATGAATATAGGCAGAATTAACACCAACATGTTTGCAGAATGAATGATTGCAGGATACCCAAGTTATACATTATAACTTTCGTTATAATCTAATAAGCTAATCTTGAATCTAATCCGTAAAGTAGGAGGAGGTTATAGAAATTGCGTAGAGTATGTCATGTGGATGTAATGCATGTCATTTTTTGGTATGTCCGGAACTGTTCGTCAAAAATATTTCTTTGCGGTGTGCCATCTTTTTACTTTCTCATGTTTTGGGTCCCCCTGAATCCAAAATAAGCATTTTTGAAAAAGGCTCCGTGTGTTTGGAATGTGGGTAGTACTAAAACAGACCGTTAAATACCAAACTAGGTATTTGAGTTCAGTATCTTCCAAGGATGCGACACGAAGATTTTCAGGAAAATCACCCCACCCCCAACTATTCTTTACATAGAAAAAATTGCTAAAATTTTGATTAAAATATCATATATTAAACATATTTATATGACAAATAAAATGTATAATTGAATCTTCTGGGAATAGCTTGAAGACTACTTTATTCTGGATGAATGTTGCATAACTGCTAGAACGTAAGAGGTGGACAAAAACCTACCAACCAAAAATTATAGAGCACATTAAAACAGACAATATATGTTATATACATTATTTTTCGTGGAGTTCATCGTTTTTGAGATATTCCTTGTTTTTTGGTTTCAGCTTTAAAAAACTTAACTTTTCTCATATAGGAATTTGTCAACTCCTGTATATACAAAGGAACTTCAGTTACATAGCAACCAGCTTTTGGCTATCACTTTAGCCTATGCTACACCCTTATTTCACTTCTACTTACAAGGAAGCAAGTAATAAGACTATTTCTGCTAACTGTTCCTTGATTATCATGAAGTAAATAGAGGCATAAGCTTTTTAACAATAATTTGTTAACAATAATTTGTTACAGACATGTGGAGAAAGTCATGCGAATGGAACGCATCAGATTTTTTGAACTGTTTTGCTTGATTTAGGGGTTTACAAAGCTTATTTTTGCACTCCTGAGCCTCTCTTCATTTAAATTAAATTTAGCCCACCTGGGTAGTGTGGTGGTAGCGTGTCTGCCTCGCATTCAAAAAGGTCGTGAGTTCGAATCTCGCTTAGGGCGAGTTACCCGGATAAGGTTTTTTTTTCAGGGGTTTGCCTTATCCTGAGAGACAAATGTCGAGTAACTTTAAGCTCCATGGGCCCCGAGATGATTTGAGCTTCATTTCACCAATTTCATTCATTCATCGTCCGACTTGATCAACCAGGAAAAAAAAAAAAAAAAAAAAAAAAAAAAAAAAAAAACTAAGTTGAATGTTATTTTGGACACTCTTTAACTGTTGCGGTTCTCAGCGTTCCATTATATATTTGGTGTAAAACAGTTTAATTTTGCTCAGAGGCCTGTTTATTAGTCTTCAGGTTCTTTTGCGTGCTGTAAATATACGACAGGTGGTGCCGTGATTTGAGTGGTTAGAACGCTCACCTCCGGCGGCCCGTGTTCGATCCCAAGCGCCCGCATGTGGGGTTTGTGGTGGACGAAGCGACGTCTTGGCGTGTTTTCTCCGGTCCTCAGGTTTCCCCCGTCACTCATTCCACCAAATGCACTATCATCATCTTTCCAATCATAATTTTCGCTTAAATTTCATCCACTTCTTCATGCTCATGCCAACCGATCCATTCTGTGGTTTCGTGCCGTTGGCTCCCCGACAAGCTTCTGACATTGGCCTGTATGTCCTAAGAGTGTGTCAGTCCTTCAATTACGGGTAGGATAAGCCGATTACAAAACGAAACGAAAAATCTACGACACGGAACCAACGGTTTTGCTAAGGAAAAAACTCCATCGCCCTCTACCGGGTTTGAACCGGCGACCTAGAACCGGAGGCTAGCATGTTACCCATAGATTTTCTATTACACCTAAACTCTTGTAGTTCCAAGGTCGGGGGTTCAAACCCGGCGGAGGACGATGGACTTTTTCGGGCGTAAAATCCTTAGCTGGATTCCTTCGGAAGGGGAGTAAAGCCGTTGGTTCCGTGTCGTAGATTTACCTCAAGCCTGATAAACAAAGCATCTGAGCAAAATTAAGCGGTCTTTCATCCCCAATGTAGAATGGGATGCTGAGAAACACAGCAGTTAAAGAGCGTCCATAAATAAAGCTCCATTTCCATTTTTGTGGTTCCGGAAACAGCGACAGATTTGAAAAGCATGAATTGGAAGAATTTAATGACAGCTGGCTGATAACCATTGTTGAAGCCAAGCGGACGAAATTGTGCGCAGCGATTCCAATATTTTAACGTACTCCTAGGGTAGATATCGATATAATTTAAGCGACATAATGAAGAGAAAACTTCATACTTTCACGACTATAATCCAAAAATCTTATGTGTTTCATTCACATGACTTTCTCTACATCACTGTAACGAATTATTAAAAAGTATATTCCTCTATTTACTATATGATAACACTGGTCAAAAAATGTTTTGAATTTTTTCTGCACTTTGTGAGTCAATTCTTACTAATTTTGGATCGAGAAAACCGAATATGACAATAAAAAGTTTTTCTTTGCTATAATTTTTGTGATACACACTAGGTGAAATGTATTTCATATTAATGGATTAAGAGAAAAAGATACATTTTAATTAATTATGCTAACAACATTAAAAGTGGATTTGAATTTTAAACAGTAGTTACATTCTAGGAGTTCTAAATGGCTGGAAGAATTCCTCGCAGATGGTTGGTTCTGAATCCACATTTGGTGGATTCATGAAAACGTTGTCTGTTAGCTTACCTCTTGTAAGGAGTTCCGGAGCACTTCTACATAAAGACCAACAGTAAACCTCAAGCATTGCTTCATTCCAATGGCCCTGATATCTTTGTTCCATAATAGAAATGTCCTGATGGAATATTTCTCCATGTTCATCACTGACAGTTCCACAACTAAGAAGGAAAAAGCCCAGATGGGAGTGGAGAAGTTGGATTTTAAGGGACATGTTGCAGCCAATATATTAGTATTTTTGCGGAGCACTGTCATCAACTGAGTGTAGTTATCATCTCTTTTGTTACCTAAAAATCAACGAACAACTCCGTTGAAGGCTTTCCAAGCTTCCTTTTTTTTTTTTTCTTCTCCATAACTTGGTCAAATACAGGATCTTTTACAAGTTCTCGAACTTGTGGCGGACAAAAGTACCTTCCTAAGCTTTTGCATCACTTAATTTCGGAAATTTCTCTCTTATTCCCTTCTTGGCTCATACTTTTGACAACAATTTATCCTAGCCACCGCAAAAGCTGATCGTTTCTTGCGTTGCAACATATATGTGGAGCCCAAGACTTATCCCAGTCCTCTACTTTCATACTGAAGTAATGCTGAGAGGCTGTCTTCACAAGAGGCGTCAGATTGCGTTTCTGCGAGGAAATTTTTATTTCACCATAAATGTAACAAAAATTATTCACTATATTTACACATTTTCGTGGCATTTTATAAGTTTTACACTCTCAAACCAAAAATTCTGCATTAATTACAGCAGAAACTATATGAAACTCACAGTCACAGCAATAGCATCAATGTTTATGACTTACAGACCATTTGTGTTTTGTTACTGGACAGAAGCGCGAACTCCCAAAACAAAATTTCGCTCAAACTAAATTTTAATATAAAAATGAAATATCACTTTATCGCAAAAGCAAGAGCTAATCTCTTATTTTTATGGTGATTAACTTAATTCAGTAGATGAAAATACATAAGAATTAATATTTTTGAGCCCGAAGCATTTTCATCGTTGGTCAGGGTAATCAAGACAAACATTAGCACAAATTGTTTTAATTACTTACTTCCTTGTAAGTTGAAGCTAAATAAGGGAATGTGCTAGGTTAAAACGATAGTCAGATCTTTTAAAAGCTGGTTGCCATGTCATTGAAATCCATTTCAATGCATAGTAAAAGTTTACAGCTTTTCATGTGAGAAAAGTTTTTTTAAAGTATTTTGAATTTGAAAAAAAATAACTTGAAATAACTCAGAAATAGTTAATTTCACGAAAAAAAAAACGCATATTGCATAAAGTGTGCGTTTTATCGAGATCTACATTTTTTATGTTGTAAGCTTTTGTCTACCCCTTACGGTATACAAGTTATGCAAAATTCAGCAAAATGAATCCAGATTAAAGAGGTTTTTAGAGGCTATTCCAGAAAATTCAAGATACTCATTTTATTTGTCATGTAAATATCTTTAATATATGGAAGTTTAATCAAAATCTTTAGAGCCATTTTTGAGAAAATCAAAGTGTTGGATTTTATTTCCTTGTAAAGGGTAGTTTAGGATGGTGGGATTTATTTTCAAAATCTTCGTGTCGCACCCCTGGAAATATTAAGTTTGGTACTTTACCGACTTTTCGTTTTTGAGTTAATGTGTTGACAGACACACGGACACACACAAAAAGGACCTGTTTCTAGATTTATTTTTATTTTTTTTTTTTTTTTATACAAGGTACCCTAAAACGTGATTTCCGGTAATATCTCGGTATCAAATTTTTGGGTGGTATGCAATCCCTTCTATGTACACAATGTACACAGTAGGTACATGTAGAGAAGGTAAAAATTGAATTTTTGGACCGAAAGCCATATATAATACACACACCTAATGTTAGATATGTAGAGTAACAATATCCTTGTACAATTCAGTATTTTATACACTACATCCAAAAAGTTCCCGGAATGTGTAAATAACACAGAAGCAAGTTACCATAAGGCAATTTACACAACATTTCCTTCAAAATAGTTCCCTTCCGCAGGGACACACTTATGCCACCGCGTATAAAGAGACTGGAAGCACTCCTGGAAGCCATTTTCAGAATCCTGTCGTAGTGCCCTTGTCTCAAGTACAGTAGTCTCTTCAGCGTTCGTTAATATTGACTGAAACGTTTATGCCACTCATACACCTGAGCTTTCTTCATCGCTGCTTTGCCATAAGCTTCTACTTTGACTCTCAATGACTTCGAGGGAGATTTGTTTAACAAGACAGAAAACTATATATGTTCGAATATGCTCCGTTGCAACATTATGAAATGCGATAGACGAACAATGCCTACATAACAAAAAACATCTGATTTGTTCCATTCACATGACTTTCTCTAATATCCCTGCAACAAAATATTGTTAAAAAGCTTATGCTTCTATTTACTTCATATAAGTCGTATACATTAAAGAGAAAATAAATTATTCCGGGGACTTTTTGAATCCATGGTAATATGCAACATGCTTTTAAACACTTACTTATGTTACTGTATTCGTATATTGTTATTGTGTAGAAGAATTATTTTTACTTTCTCTACACGTACTATGTACATAGCGTGTAGAGAGGGTATTGTAATGTACCCAAAAAGTCGATACCGAGATTTCACCGGAAATACAAGTTTTGGGTCCCCTGAATCCAAAAAAAGCATTGTTAGAAAAATATCCGTGTGTGTCTGTATGTGTGTGTGGGGGGGGCAGCATAACTCAAAAACGAAAAGACCATTAAATACCAAACTTGGTATTTAATTTTGGTGTCTTCCAAGGATGTGGCACGCAGATTTTCAAGAACATCCCCCCCCCCAACTACCCTTTACATGGAACTTCTTTCGATAATTTCTCAAAAATGGCTCTAATGATTTTGATTAAAATATCGTGTATTAAAGATATTTACCTGACAAATAAAATGTATATCTTGAATTTTCTGGAAATAGCCTTTGCAGATTACTTATTGTGGATGCATTTTACGGAATTTTGTATAACTAGCAAACCGTAAGATATAGACAAAAACTTAACACACAAAAATGTTGATCACGATTAAACACACAATTTATGTTATATACATTTTTTTCTTGGAATTGATCGTTTTTGAGATATTCCTTGTTAAAAGTTTCAGCTTTAAACAACTTATACTTTTCTCATACAGGAATTTGTTAACTCCTGTCTGTACAAACAAAGGAACTTCAGTCACATAGCAACCAACTTTTGCTATCACTTTAACCTATGGTACTTCCTTATTTCGCTTCTACTTACAAGGAAGCGAGTAATAAGACTATGTCTACTAATTTTTCTCAGTTAGCATGAAGTAAATAGAAGCATAAGCTTTTTAAAAATAATTTGTTGCATTGATGTAGAGAAAGTCATGTGAATGGAACACATCAGATTTTTTTTTTATTGTTGAGTGGACGACATTACCCTGGAATGTAGACCAAAGGGTAAGTAAATAAGACAATGTTTCGGTTGCATTTAATTCTGATGTCCGCACTAATAGTCTCTCACTGACCACGTTGTCACAACTCTGCACCTCACTCCCGGTGCAACTTGACCTGCTGCATGAGAAGGTAACTTGAAGAAGTGTACATATATATTAGATCAGAAGAGGAATGCGATATAGTGTTATGGAGAAAGCGGAAGTAGCATTCACTTTCTCCGCCTCCAATAAAGTCCAGAACCAGAACTTTCCCTGAGTACTGACCAGACACCTGTCGGGGGGCGAACTTCAACCTGCGTTCTTTGCACGGGGTGGAATATTAAACAGCCAGCCAGACACCAGAGGGCAAACATTCAGTTCCCAAGCCTACTACACTCGTAAATCAGCTTGCTACGAAACAAAATGTAGCTGCAGAGAATATTCTGTGTTTATTGGAACAAATGCTTGCAGTTTGATTACATTTACGAATATTACCAAAATTTTACTTTCTCTACACGTACTATGTACATAGTCTATAGAAAAGGTATTATAAAGCACCCAAAAATTCGATACCGAGTTTTCACTGGAAATATACGTTTTAAGACTCCCTGAATCCATTTTTAGAAAAATGTACGTGTGTCCCTGTATATGTGTGTGTGTGTGTGTGTCTCGGGGCAGCATAGCTCAAAAACGAAAAGTCCGTTAAAAACCAAACTTGGTATTTAGGTTTGGTATCTTCCAAGGATGCGGAACAGAGATTTTCAAGAAAATCCCCCCACCTCAAATTACCCTCTACTAGGAACTTTTTTAAAAAAATTTGATTTTCTAAAAAATGGCTCTAACGATTTGGATTAAAATATCGTATATTGAAGTCATTTACCTGTCATATAAAATGCATATTTTGAATTTTCTAGAAATAGCCTCTGAAGACTACTTTATTATAGATGAATTTTACGGAATTTTGCATAACTGTTAAACCGTAAGAGATGGACAAAAACTTACCACACAAAAAATGTAACCCAGGCTAAAGCACACAATTTTTGTAATATATATTATTTTCGTGGAGTTGATCGTTTATGAGGTATTCCTTGTTATTGGTTTCAGCTTGTAAAAACTTGTACTTTTCTCATACAGGAATTTGTCAACTCCTGTCCGCACAAACCAAGGAACTATAGTCCCATAGCAACCAGCTTTTCACTATCACTTAAATCTATGGTATTTCCTTATTTCACTTCTACTTACAAGGAAGCAAGCAATAAGACTATTTCTGCTAATTTTTTCTCGATTAGCAGAAAATAAATAAAAGTATAAGCTTTTTAATAATATTTGTTGCAAAGCTGTAGAGAAAGTCATGTGAATGGAACACAACTGAGAGGCATGAGACACTTACAGAGGCACTGATTACTGAAGCACACAGGTGAAAAAAAAAATTGATTTATCCTATTCATTTGACTTGATCTATTCTGTAAATAAACTTCTTACAAAAGCTTATTCTTCTATCTACTTAATGCTAATTAAGACAAACATTAGCAGAATGGTCTTATTACTTGCTCCGTATAAGTTTAAGATAACTAAGGGAATATCCTAGACTAAAGCGATAGTCAACTCTTTTAAAAGCTGGTTGCCATGTGTCATTCGATTCTCTTTGATGGCCAGGAATAAAAAAAAATCTGATGTGTTCCATTCACATGACTTTCTCTATATCTCTGAAATAAATTATTGTTAATAAACTTATGCTTCTATTTAATTCATGCTAATGGACAAAAAATTAGGAAATAGTCTTATTACTTGCTTCCTCGTAAGTAGAAGCGAAATAAGGGAGTAGCATAGGTTAAAGCGATAGTCAAAAGCTGGTTGCTATGTGACTGAAGTCCATTGTTGGTATGGACACGAGATGACAAATTCCCGTATGAGTTTTTCGAACCTGAAAACAAAAACAAGGAATATCTCAAAAACGATCAACTCCAACAAAAAATGTATACAACATAAATTGTGTGCTTTAATGTGCTCTACATTTTGTGTGTGGTAAGTTTCTGTCTATCTCTTACGGTTTAGCAGTTATGCAAAATTCCGTAAATTTCACTCAGAATAAAGTAGCCTTCAGAGACTATTCCCAGAAAATTCAAAATATGCATTTTATTTGGCAGATAAATATCTTTAATATACGATATTTTAATCAAATTCGTTAGAGCTATTTTTTAGAAAATCTAAATGTTCGAAAAAAGTTCCATTAAAGGGTAGTTTGGGTGGGGGATTTTTATCAAAATCTTCGTGTCCATCCCTGAAAGAAACTAAACTTAAAATGCCAAGTTTGGTATTTTACCGACTTTTCGTTTTTGACTTATCGTGTTCACAGACACACGGACCTTTTTGAGAAAATACTTTTTTTGTATACAGGGGACCCTAAAACATATATTTCCGGTGAAATCTCGGTATGGAACTTTTTGGTGGAGTGCAATACCTTCTCTATAGACTGTGTACATAGTACGTGTAGAGAAAGTAAAAAGAAACACGAATGCATTCTATTTGAGGAAAGTGTAAATATTTTAAAATTGAAAAATGCAATGAATTTCATTCTTTAACTACTGTGGTCCTCTGTGTCCCATTATAGGTAGAGCGTCAAAGAAGTTTAATGTTCCTCAGAGGCCTCTTTATCATGCTTGAGGTTCTGCTACGTGCTGTAAATCTAGACACGGGACGAACAACTTTACTTCACTTCCGAAGGGAGCCATGCTAAGGATTTCTGCACCCGAAAAAATCATCCTCCACCGGGTTTGAATCCGCGACCTTGAGTATAAGAACCATTACACCACGGAGGACTACTAACATCTCGGAAACGTTTAACTTCACAATAAAAAGCGTTTGGTACACAAAGCATGTGTTTTGACGAGATATACATTTTTACTTTCTCTACGCGTACTATGTACATAGTGGATAGAGAAGGTATTGTATTCCATCCAAAAATTCGTTGTCGTGATTTCACTAGAAATAAATGTTTTTATGTCCCATGAGTCCGAAAAATGCATTTTTAGAAAAAGGTCCGCGCACGTTTGTGTCTTTGGAAAGCATAGCTTAAAAACGAAAATATCGTTAAATACCAAACTTGGTATTTAGGTTTGACATCTTCCAAGGATGCGGCAAGAAAATCTCCCCACCCCATACTACCCTTTACATGAAACATATGTTAAACTGATAGTCAAAACCTGGTTGCTATGTGGCTGCAGTTCCTTTGTTTGTATGGACAGGAGTTGACAAATTCTTGTATGAGAAAAGTATAACATTTTCAAAGCTGAAACCAAAAACAAAGGAATATTTCAAAAACGATAAACTCCACGAAAAAATGTACATAACATAAATTGTGTGTTTTAATGTGCTCTACATTTTTGTGTGCAAGTTTTTTTACGGTATAGCAATTATGCAAAATTCCGTAAAATTCATTCAGAATAAAGTAGTCTTCAGAGGCTATTCCCAGAAAATTCAAGATGTACATTTTATTTAGCATATAAATATCTTTAACATATGATATGTTGACCAAAATCTTTAGAGCCATTTTTGAGAAAATCGAAATTTTAAAAAAAAAATCCATGGTAGTAGGGTAGTTGGGGTTGGGGGGATTTTCCGAAAATCTTCGTGTCGCATCCTTGGAAGATACCAAACTTAAATACCAAGTTTGGTATTTAACGGTCTTTTCGTTTTTGAGCTAAGCTGTCCACAGACAGACAGACACACACACACACACACACACACACACACAAAGACCTTTTCCAAAAATGTTTTTTTTTGATTGAGTGGGAGCCGAAATATTTATTACCGGTGAAATCTCGGAATGGAATTTTTGGGTGCATTACAATACCTTCTCTATACACTATGTACATAGTACGTATAAAGAAAGTAAAAATGCTCTTTTGGACTTTGCTCACAAAGTTATATTTCCAGGTAATCTAGTATCGAAAATTTGGGTAAAATACAAAATCTTCTCTATCTACTGTTTATCTTGTATATACGTAAATGGCAGGGAAGGCAAAAATAGGTACGCGAACAAATGCCTTAGAAAGATAAGAAATGGTGTGAAGGTGTTGAAGATAAGGACTGTAACACAGAAAACAAAGACGCAAGGAGCAGTTAATGTTCCTGTGTACCTGGAACTCACTAACTACTCTCATTAAAAGTATGCTTCGTCCGCCCACAGCACTCATTAATTCAACTTAAGTTCTGGGAAATGCAACTTTTCAGCCCACTTTCAAGCAGCACACGACACAGCTGCAAGTATAAAGTCAATATTTTCGTAGCAGAAAGTCCATAAAACCTTTATTAACATAATTACTTGGTACACACTGAATAGAATATTAAATAGTTTAACATTTCAAGCGTATTCATTATAAATTTTTCAAGTTTCAACAAATGTAAACACACCACTTGTTGAACAATTATGTTTTAATAATTGCTTTGCATTAATATTTTAATTAAATCAAAATTTAGTAGGTAAGAGAAAACAGTAGATAGAAAAGCTAATAATTGCCATCCAAAATTCAATACCGAGACATTCGCGAACTGCAATTTTTGATGTCCTCTGATTCCAAAAAGAAGCCTATTTTTAGATAACCTATAAAGATGTGAACTGAAGATTAAAACAAAAAACACCGATACATTACGATCCTTCACAACCGACTAAGGCGTGACTGGCGTTCGGCATGTGGGTTCGATTTCCGCGGGCGATCTCTCGTAACCATGTTTTTTCAGTTCTTTTTTTCCGGGTCACTAGGCAAACGATTGGGAGATGTCTTTATTCCCCGAACTTCCTGTTTCGTCTTTTCCTTTCTAGTTCATCCAACCGGTCTCTTTTAGGGTACGAGTGTCGGCGAGGACTGCGGTAGTGGCATCTTTCCATGGTGGTGAACATGCTTTAGAGATACAGCTCTCGGCGGCCGGGTGCCATTGGAGTCATTTGTAGGACCTGAGAGTTTCGGTCGGATGTCTCCTTAGCGCGACTGCTTGCCAAGCGGGAGACCTGTTTTCGAGATACTCCTTGTTATTGGTTTCAGTTTTAAAATACTTAACTTTTCTCATACTGGAAATTGTCAACTTCTGGCCATGTAATAAACTGGATTTTATACCATCGCAAACACATTTTAAAACATTTTACTATCAGCTTAGCCTGTAAACGTATTTCTTTATTTCCCTATTTATAAGGAACTAAGTAATAAATTGTTTCTGCTATTGTTTATCTCGATTAACATGAAGTGGATAGAAGAATAAGCTTATTAACAATACTTTGTTACAGAGATGTAGAGAAAGTCATGTGAATTACTTTTTTAAATTAACTTTTTATTTCTTCTTTTGAAATATTTGGTTTGTATTTTTTCATAAATATTTACTTGTGTTACTTTTTCTATTAAAGCTTTACATCTGCTTTAAACTCCAGATTTCTATATTTCTGTATTTTTTTTCTGACTTTTTGTTTAATAATCTCAATTTTTAATACTGTTGTTAAGATTCAAGCATTCTTTTATTCCTTTACTCCCTGTTTGCTTGCCCTAGTTCACCTCATTATGTTCTTCGCAAAAATATTTATGAAGTACCTCGCTCTTTACATCCAGGGGGAAGCAGAAACGAAAATTTTCACGCTTGCGTGAATTTCCCTTGTCGTAACGTGTAACAGGTTCTCTTGTTTTCAACGCCCGAGTGTTTACAACTTTGGAGAAAGCAATAAAGACTCTCTAACCGAGCTATAAGCTGTTAAAGTGGACTTTATTGCGTTCTTGTTAGCTTCTATAAGCCAATAAGTCTCACGCGAGTGTCTTTTGTTTTTCAAGCTAAGGTTTTTCACTTCGTCTCCGAGTGGATTTCGGGGATTACAATGAGGGAATGAAATCTCCTGAGTTTCTATACCACATCATTATTTAAGCCCTAACGCTCCGATTATGTGTTTCTTAACTTACGTAAAACCACTAAAGTAAAGAACTAATGAAGCATGCTTTCATGTAAAATAGCTAGAAAGCAGCTTGAAGAGGAATCTGTACAGCTGTAATTCCCGAATGATACGGATTTTAATATGGAAAGCCTCTAAATTTATTTCCCTGCCTATTGCAGGGGGACATACAAAGCAATATATAAGCAGAATTGTACATAATATTATAATTGTAAACAAAGCAATGATAAAACAGTTGAGAATATTTAGAGGTAAAGGCATATATAAAAGCGAGTTGTAACTTAGATAATTAAGGCAGAGGAGAGCTAGCTCAATTCCAGGTAAGAGTCCACCAACCACCACTTGGTAATGAGCACAGGTTTAGGCTAAATAATATAAAATAGAAAAGGAAAGAGATAGAAATGAGTAGGCAAAAGTATTGACTTGTCTTCCAGGAGGTACAGGGACTTGGAAAAATAGACGAGGAAGATGGAAGTTAGAGTGAGAGGGAAGCATGGGGTTTTCCTAGACGCGTCATGTGGACGTAATGCTGACAAAGCTTGAGACAATTTATTCTCATAGTATGTAAAGTGATGCTACCAATCAAAGATGATGTTATATTTTTTGGCGCGAAGATTGGCGTCTCCCGGTGACAGTATAAAAGAGAGAGCATATCTCATTCAGCACACAAACGCACCTTCTGTTGTATATAACTAATAGAGTGTAACAAATGTTAGCTTAGAATAAGACTTTATTACAGGTAAAGCAGCATTGGACGTGGCCATTACTATGTTGGGTGACCGCTAAGGAAGACCACGCGCCACCAATGAACTTTCTCATAATGATTACGTCCTTTCTGTTACAGGGCATGAATAACTTACATTAATAACTAAAGACTATGCAGTAGATGTAAAAATATGACTAGCTTAGAATATATTCTAAATAAAATATTTTAAGTGACTATGTCCTTTTGCTACAGGGATGCAGACACAATAAAATACATTAATTATTATTATATTAGTCAAGACTAATGACTATACCCGTAAGGGCAGCAAATGTTAAAGAATATCAGCCAACTTTACACTGCCTGTGTCCATTTTGTTACAGGGCTGCAGATATAAACATGTATTTATGTAAATTCTCACCACAAGTTTCCAAGGGCATAATCAGGGCTTTGGCCATGTTTGCGTCCTGGCTCTCACTCAGTCCTGGCTTAGGCCTATGGCCGGCCAACACACCCACTCCCTGAATCCGCAGGTGCAACAAGAGAAACTGCTGCATTCCTACACCCTAATTCTCTCCAGTGGAGAGGTTTTTAGTGGAATTGACAATTTATGGCGAACCCCACTCTTGGCAGAGTTGTTCCCTCTATCGCCTGTAGATTGGGTTTTTCCACTTCACTCGAAAAAAAAAATGCTCGTGTTATTACTTACGTACTTAGTAACTTACTCTGATCTGTGGTGTGAGCATAACGTGTGCACATCCTTAGTGGTGGTGGGAACGATGTGCCGATGTATAGATTAGGCTCCTAAATTTATTGATGTGTTGGGAAGATCATTAATGTAAATATGTTGTAAGAAAACAAGCTAGCCGTCCGTTAGAAATAATAAATTTAAGTGTTAAGGGAAATGCAGTGTTATTCAATATTTGCCTTATCCACAAAGTACCCTGAGATATAATTAGCTAGGCAACATTAGGAGCGGAATTTTCATCACCCGCTGAGCCGAGGACGCCGGAAACCAACTACTGAGTTCCCGCTACACTATGTCCTTGAAATTCAAACAAATGAATTTTTTGTTTCTGAAGAATTGCATGAAATTACTTGCGACACACCGGCGAACACAAACGTAGGTATTTGTAGGGAAGTCACAGTTTCTGGCGCAGAAATTGTCAATTCGAATTCATCAATCCTCCACGTGGAGCTCTGCAAGCAAGAGTAATATAGGTAGCATAATCCTCATAGTACGTAGTATTATAAAACTTAACATTTTTACAATAAATAACTAAATAATTTACCAATCCAAAACCATCCCAGTCTAATAAAATTCTAATTAAAGTAGGCTTATAATTAAAACATACATATTACAAATATTAAAACTGTATAACAATTTGATGTGTTCCATTCACATGGTTTCTCTATATATGTCACAAATTATTATTAAAAAGCGCATTCCTCTGGCTACTTCATACTAACTGAGAAAAACTTAGCAAATATGCGATTATTACTTAGCTCATTGTAAGCAAAAAGGAAATGAGAGTATATTAGGCTAAAGCGATAGTCAAATCTTTCAAACCTGGTTGCTATGTGATTGAAATTCCTTTGTTTATATGGCCAAGGAGTTGACAAATTTCCCATTGAAAAAAGTTTTAAGTATTTTAAATCTGAAACCAATAACAAGGAATATCTCGAAGCGGTTAGCACTACAAAGTATTGACGAATTATGTGTTTTAACGAGATCTACTTTTTTTTTTTTTGCAGCTTAACTTCCTTTAGACGGCGCCGTGGTTGAGTGGTTAGACCGCTGGCGTCCCATCTAGGCGGTCCGGATTCGATCCCGAGCGCCCGCATGTGAGATTTGTGGTAGGCGGGACTACTCCGGGTCCTCCGGTTTCCTCCGCTCATTCAACCAATTGCTCCATCATCACCTGTCATTTCAAAATTTCACTTACATTTATATCATCCACTTAATTTTCATGCCTGGATACAGGCCGACCCCTCGTAACAGGTTCCCAATTCTGTTGTTTCGTGCAGTTAGATCCCCGACAGGCACATGACTTTCTCTACATCTTTAACAAATTATAATTTAAAAAATGTATCCTTCTATCTGCGAGGGCTGTCCCAGAAGTACCCGACCTGATGTATAGATAGCGTTTGTTGCTTCAAACAACAACATGGTAAAAAGTACCAACCTTAAAAAGCTCAAGTTTGAAGTATGGCGATTTTACATTGTTAGCATATGTTTGTCAGCAATCATTAATGAATGATCTCAGCAAATTTGTAAATATAGACAAAACTAGTCACCGTTATGTGATACACTACTTTTATTTGAAATGTCTTAGCCCAACTAATACTAAAGCAGAGCTAGATTCTACATTGAGGGAGTCTGCTTCTACGTTTGCAACAGTGAAATATTGGTGGCAGAGTTTAAGCGTGGCCGTATAAGCTGCCAAGACGAACATCACAGTGGTCCACCAAATTGGGTTACTAGTCCAGAAATTGTAAAGAAAATGCACAAAATGGACTGAAACTGCATGTGCTAGCAGATATTACCGGCATTTCAAAAGTTCTGTATATCGCATAGTGACTGAAAATTTGGATATGAGAAAATTGGGTGCAATTTGCTCACAGTAGAATAAAAGCAGCGTCGTGAGGTTGTTTCAACCGAGTATTTGGCAATAAACCGCTGCAATAAAGCTGAGTTTTTGAGTCGATTCACAACAATGGATAAACCTGGATCCATCACTTCACACCTAGACGAAGGAACAATCAAAACAGTGGATTGCAAGGGGAGAATCGGCTCCAAAGAAGGCGAAGACAGTTCCATCTTGCGGCAAGGACATGGCGTCAGATTTCTGGGAGGCATGAAAGATAATTTTCATTGATTATCTCAAACAAGAAAAAGTAATCAATGGCGAATATTATGAGAATTTCTTACCAAGTTTGAGTGATGAAATCGAGCAAAACGGCCGCATTTAGCGAAAAAGAAATTTTTGTTTCATCAAGACAATGTACCAGTTCCACGTTCATTATCGCCATGGCCAAAATCAATGAGTTAAAAGTTCGAATTCCATCCTCATGCACCCTATTCGCCAGGTTTAGCCCCCTTTTTGATTATTTTCTGTTTCCAAACTTGAAGAAATGGCTTGGTGGTAGAAGATTTGCCAACAATGAAGAGGTGGAGTCTGCAGTTGATGGCTATTTTGCAGACCTCCATAGTTCTCACTATAAACAGGGTATCGAACATCGCTGGGAAAAGTGTATCGAGCTGAAATGGAGACACTGTATAGAAATACAGATGTTTTCCTCCAAATTTTTGTGTTTTCTTTGTTAAGTCGGGTACTTCTGCGATAGCATTCGTACATCATGCTAATCCAGGTAAAAATTAGCAGAAGGTGTCCTTATCAGTTGGTACCTTGTAAGTAAAAAGGAAAAAAAAAAAAAACCTAATGTGTTCCATTTACACGATGTCCCCAAACTGTTCGGCAAACAAAACTTTTATTCAAAAGATTTATCTGTTATCTGTATGATGTAATCAAGATTAACATAAGCAGAATTACTCTTATCACTAGCTCCTTGTAAGTGGAAGGGAAATAAGAAAATGCACAGGCTAAAGCGATAATCTCGTCCTTTAAAAGCCGGTCACTACCTTAAAAAATTGAAATTCCAATCTCTTTGGTTTCCAGGAGTAAACAAACGAGAAACAAGAAGAAAGATGTGTTTTCGTTTGAGAAAAGCTTAAGTGGCTAATATTGAAACGAATTATTCGAAATATCTCGAAAACAGTTAACTCTTAAAAAACAAAAACAAAAAAAAAAAAACAAAAAAAAAAATCTGATGTGTTTCATTCAAACGACTTTCTCGACATCTCTGTAACAAATTATTGTTAGTAAGGTTATTCTTCTATCTATTTAATGCTAAAACATTAACCGAACGGTCTTATTACTTAGTTACTTTATAAGTAAAAGGGAAATAAGGGAATACACTAGGCTAAACCAACATGTCAATGTTTTAAAATGTGGTTGCTATGGGATTGAAACCGTTTCTTTGCGTAGCTAAGTATTGACAAGTTCTCGCATGAGAAAATTTTAAGTATTTTAAAACTGAAATCAATAGTAAGGAATATCCATGAAAAAAAAAATCATTTGACATAAATTGCGTGTTTTATCGTGATCTACAATTTTTATGTGGTAATTACTTGTCTATTTCTTAGGGTTTACCAGTTATGCAAAGTTCGTTCAAAACCATCCAGAATAAAGAGGTATTTACAGGCAATTCCCAGAAAATCCAAGATATACATTTCGTTAGTCATAAAATATCTTAAACATAAGGTATTTTAATCAAAATCGTTGGAGCCATTTTTGAGAAAATCATAATATTCGAAACATTCTCCATGTAAAGGGTAGTTGGGGGTGGGAGGTTTTTCTTATAAATCTTCGTGTCACATCCTTGGAAGATGCCAAATATAAATACCAAGTTTGGTATTTAACGGCCTCTTCGTTTCTGAGCTATGCTGCACACACACTGACATGTTTCTAAAAATGTTTTGTTTTGGATTCAGGGGCTTTCAAAATATGTAAAATCACGGTATAGAATTGTTGGGTGTATTACAATACCTTCTCTATACGCTATGTTCATAGTACGTGTAGAGAAAGTAAAAAATCACATTTTTATGCGAGAATGTTTGCTTGTAGGTTTAAATCTAGATACCTAAAATTAAACCGTGTTTCTTAAAACCTTGCTCCACTGACATTTATCCTCTAACACTCCACTTCCTTCCCCTTTTGTGTTGATTAGCTAATGTAAACCCCTGAATAGGCTATACCAACCCTTTACGGCGCTACATCAGGCGATAAAAGCGGTACGAACACTCTTATTATGTTTGGTGTCGTGCTCTCTTCATACTGAGAAATTGCTTTAGAAGTAAGAATCCTCGTATATAGCTGTTCTCAACCTTAAATACAGTATAAAGATAAATGGAATATCTCTATATCCATCTAACGTATATATGTTGCCATTAGCTTTCCTTTTTACTTTCTCTATACGTACTATGCACATAGTGTATAGAGAAGGTATTGCAGTCCACCCAAAAATTCGATACCGAAATTGCACCGAAAATATACATTTTAGGGTCTCCTGTATCCAAAAAAAGTATCTTAAAAAAAAAGGGTCCGTGTGTGTCCTTGAACACGATAACTCAAACACGAAAAGTCGGTCAAGTACCAAACTTGATATTTAAGTTTAGTATCTTCCAGAGATGCGACACGAAGATTTTCAGAACAATCCCCGCACCCCAAACTACCCTTTACATAGAACTTTTTTCGAAAATTTTGATTTTCTTAAAAATGGCTATAAAGATTTTGATTAAAATATCGTATATTAAAGATATTTACCTGACAAATAAAATGTATATCTTTAATTTTCTGGGAATAGCCTCTGAAGCTTACTTTATTCTGGATGGAATTTACGGAATTTTGCATAGCTTCTAAGCCGTAAGAGATAGATAAAAGCTTACCACACAAAAAATGTAGAACACATTAAAACACAAAATTTATGTTATATACATTTTTTTCATGGAGTTGATCGTTTTTTTTTAGATATTTCTTGTTTTTGGTTTCAGCTTTTAAAAAACAAACTTTTCTCATACAGGAAGAGTACTCCTGTCCACATAAACAAAAGAACTTCAGTCACATAGCAACCAGATTTTGACTATCACTGTAATCTATGTTATCTACTCCCTTATTTCGCTTCTACTTTTAAGGAAGCAAGTTATAAGAATATTTCTGCTAATTTTTTCTCGATTAGCATGAAGTATATAGAAGCATAAGCTTTTTAACAATAATTTATTATAGAGATGTAGAGAAAGTAATGTGACTGGTACACATAAGATTTTTTACCCTCGCGGTGTCGCGAATTTCTAATAATTTGGTATTAATATTCGTTTTTACTTTCTCTACACGTACTTGTACGAGAGTGGTCTGAAAAGTTCTCGGGCTCACCCAGAGATTGCGGCATACTTGCATATTTTTTCCTCTTACGTTGGTACACATGTTAATAGACCCTATTTAAAATTACAAGTCATTCCAGGCAATAGTTGACTATAGGCAATTGTTTGAAGCAGTGGAAGTGCGCATTGCTTTGAAAATGGACAAATTCAAGTATCGTGCTGTGAAAAAATTCTTCGTAAAAGAAGGTTCAACACCTACAGAAATTAATTTGTAAATGTGTATGGTGACCCTTCACTTTCAGTTTCCACTGTGAAGAAATGGGCGGCCGATTTTAAACGTGGCCGTGAAAGCGTCCAAGGCGACCCACGCGAAGGACATCCAAAAACTGAAACTACACCGGAATTCATTAAAAAAAATATATGACATGATTTTGGAAGATCGGTGTACATAAGTAGACAAGGTATTGCATTCTACCCAATAATTCGATATCAATAAGAAAATACACGTTTTTGAGTCCCCTGTATACAAATCTGATGCGTTCACTTCACATGACTTTCTCCATCTGTTCTGCAGTCAAAGTATTTTAAAAAAAATATTATTTATTCCTTTATTTACGTAACGCTAATTAAGATAAACATCACCAGAAATGGTCTTTTTTTTATTACAGAGTTCCTTATAAGTAAGGAAGGAACACACTAGGCTAAAGCGACAGTCAAATCTTTTAAAATCTGTCCCCGTGCAATTATCATTAAAATTAGTTTTCTTTGCATGATCAGGAGTAAAACAAAATATATTTGAAACAGATGAGGACTTCCCGTTTGAAAAATTTTAAGTATTTTAAAATTGAAATAAAACAGAGAATATTTCGGAAATGCTGAATCCTTAAAAAAGAAGAGAAAATATTGCAGATGACGTTTTAACTAGAACTACATTTTTGAACAGTGAACTTTTGGATAACAGTAATGCGAACGTTTTTCAGAATGAGACTTCAGAGGCTATTCCCAGGAATTCAGGATATACATTTTATTTGCTATATAAATATCTTTAATATACTGAGTTTTAATCAAAATCGTTAGAGCCATTTATACAAAATGTATAATGTAAAGGGTAGCTCGGGGTTACAGGATATATATTTTATTTGCCATCCAAACACCTTTAATAAAAAATTTAATTCTTAATAATTTTTTTAAAAAATAACACACTTCGAAAAATATCCCACGTAAAGTGCAGTTTGGTGTGGAAAAGTTTTGTGAAAGTCTTCATGTCGCATCCTTGGAATATAACGGACTTAAATAAGAAATTAGGTATTTAACAGACTTTTCGTTTTTGAGTTATGCTATCCACATATACACACACAGACAGACACAGACACATTGACCTTTCTTATGAAAAGCTTATTTCCTTTCTCTAGCCTCATATGTACAATGTACTTAGTGGATAGAGAAGGTACCTATTGTATTCCACTCAAAAATTCGATACCAAGGTTTCACCGGAAATACATGTTTTATAACGCCTGAATAAAAAAATATCAGATAAAGGTCTGTGTGTATGTATGTGTGTGTGTGTGTGTGTGTGTGTGTGTGGGTGGGTGGGTGGGTGGATGTCTGTGGAAAGCATAGCTAAAAACGAATAGATGATTAAATACCAAAATTAGTATTTAATTTGGTATCTTCCATGGGTGCACGAAGATCTTTAAGAAAATTCTAACTACCCTTAAAAATTTCGAAAAGTTTGCTTTTCTTAAAAAGCCTCTAACGGTTTAGATTAAAATACCACATATTAAAGTCATTTCCATCTCAAATAAAATGTATATCTTAAATTTTCTGGTAATTGCTTCTGAAAATCTGTTTATTCTGGATGAATTTTGCTGCATTTTGCATAGCTAGCCGTAAGAGATAGACAAAAATGTATATCACAAAAAATGTAGATCGCGTTAAAATACATAATTTAGTTGCTTACCGTTTAGTTGACCGTTTTCAAGATATTCCTTGTTATTAGTTTCAGTTGTAAAGTACTTATAGTTTTTCCAAGTAGGAAGTGTCCATGTTTTTGTGCCCAAGCAAAGAAGGGATTTGCAGTGACAATCGCCTAACGACAGATTTTAAAACATTGACTATCACTTTATCATATTGCATTCCTTTAGTTCCCTTCTACTAAGAAGGAACTAAGTAATATGAATATTCTGCTAATATTTATCTCCATTAGCATTGTGTAAAAAGAAGAATAATCTTTTGTAAGAAGTTTGTTTGCAGAGCAGCTGGAGGAAGTCATGGGAGTGTAACATATCAGATTTTTTTTGATTCAGGATTTTTCAAAACGTGCATTTGCGGTGAAATCTCTGTATAGAATTTTTGTATGGAGTACAATACTTTATCTACCTAGTATGCATGTGTCGCCCTCCGTGGTATAATCGTTATCATGCTGACTTCATACACCCAAGGTCGCGGGTTCAAACCCGGCGGAGGACGATGGATTTTTTCGGGCGTAAAAATCCTTAGCATGGCTTCCTTCGGAAGGGAAGTAAACCCGTGTCGTAAAAGAACCTCAAGCCTGATTGAGAGGCTTCTGAGCAAAATTAATAATTTCACGCCCAATTTTGAATGGGACGCTAGAGAGCGTCTATAAATAACAGGACATTTACATTTACCTACTATGTACCTTGTACATACGTGCCAGAGAAAGTAAAACAGAGTCAGAGTGGGCAGTCGCCGGTAATCAAACTCGAGATATTCCGAATGCAAGTCCCTGGCGTTACCTCACTGAATTGTTTTAGTATTAAATTCAAGAAATTCGTGCGTATATTTAAAACATTTTAAAAAATTCGTCTTGCAAAACACAGAAACGTGGCAATAAATATAAAGCAACGGAGGATTTTTAGAAGTTTTGTTTTTCCAAAGTTGGCAACTTAATTTCATGCTTCTTGAACACTGCAATGTTACCATAGAACTCAGAGGAAAACAAACTTTATTACGTAACCGGTGCAAATCCACCTCAACGAAGAATATTTACAAAGCTTACGTCATGCGAGACTATCGAAGTTTTAATATCCTTAATGGAGGTATGACCTAACCGCCAAGGACTCGGAGCTACTGACTATCGATTCGAATATAAGATTGCTACGTGCTGACGTCCACGATATCACAAACATAACCTATCTGTAGACTAGCCATACATGAAAACACACATTTATTTCGATGAAAATGTTCATCATATACATTAAAGCAGTATTTCTAATGCCACGAGAAGAGAGAAGGAAAACACCTCTAATACATTCACATGATTTTCTCTACCCTAGTGAACTATTCTCATAGAAATGATTCTTTTGTCTACGTCATGCCAATGAATATAAACATTACTAGAAATTGGAAAGGTAGAGTCAGACTGAAAAATTCAATGCCGTAGCCGGGATTTGAACCACGGATCTCTCAGTCTTTAGCCGGTTGCTCTACCACTGAGCTACCATGGCAACATGCGGGCATAGCATTGAATTTCTCAACTGATTCGCATGTTTCCCGGTAAATCACAAGGTGATCTCAAATTATTTTGAGATGACAACCCCAATGGCGACTTACAATTTTGTAAGTACTTTAAGTCCCAGGATTCATAGTATACCAACTATTATGGTGAATGGATATTGGTATTGCATTGAATTTTTCAGTCTAACTACCTATCCAACTCCTGTCCTTCTCGCGGCTTGTGTGAAAAAACAATTAAATCAATACTAGAAATTGTCTCTTTTTTTTTTTTTTTTAACTTTAACGTTCTTTAACATGGTTGGTCATATCATAGCTTAAAGTTATAAGGATAAGATAAAACATTTATCCAGGTAACTCGCCCTAAGCGAGATTTGAACTCACGACCTGTTGAATGTGAGGCAGACACGCTACCTTCACACTACCCAGGAGGACATTTGTTTCCTTCTTAGCAGAGGGGAAATAGAACATACAATAGGTTAAAGTGGTAGCCAAATCTTTTAAAAGCTTGTCACTATGTGACACAATTGAAGTTCGATTCGCTTTGCATGGTGAGTAGTAAAACAAATTAAATGAAACGAAAGGTGACTCCCCGTTTGAGAAACGTTTAAGCAGCTTAAAGTTTAAACCAATAGTAAGGAATATCCCGAAGAAAAGGTATATGATATAAATTGTGTGCTTTAATGAGAACTAAATATGTAGTGTAGAAAGATTTTATTTTTTTCTTAGGTTTACCAGTTATCAAAGGTCATCCAGAATGAAATTCAAGTCATCCAGAAGTACACATTTTGTCTTGTAAGTCTTATATATTTAAAATACAGTATTTTATTACGTACTAATCGTTAGAGCCATCTTTTGACAAAAACAACATTTTCCAACAGACTGCCTCCGTGGTCGAGTGGTCAGCGAGCTGACTTCTCACCCGGAGATCCCGGGGAACTTTTCTTTAACCGGAATTATTCCCTATCCCCCATAGAGTCTGGAAGTATGAATGTGAGAGTGAATGTGCGTGTGTTTAGTAATATAACCTAGCGTTCCGAAAGCCCCCGATATGACCATTGATGTTAAAGGGGGCTATATAAATGAAGCAAAAGAAAAAAAAAACATTTTCCAACATTTTTCCATGCTAAGGTTAGTTTTAAATGGAAAATCTTTGTGTCGTTTCCTTGAAATATACAACATTTAAATACCAATTTGGTATTTAACGGTCTTTTCGTTTTTCAGCTATGCATTCTACAGACACATACACCGACCTTTTTCTAAATATGTTTTTCTTTATTCAGGAGACATATTTTTCCGGTAAAATGTTGACATCAAACTTTGGAAGAATACAATACCTACCATGTTCTTAATACGTGTAGAGAAAGTAAACATGTTATTCTTCTATTTACTCATACTAATCAAGATAAACATTGGCATAAATGGCCTTATTTCTTGCTTCCTTGTAAGTAGAAGGGAAATAAGGGAGTACCATAGGTTAAAGCGATAAGTCAGATCTTTAATAACTGTCGCCTAGCGACATTTAAATTCAGGTTTCTTTGCATGGCTTGGAGTAAAGCATAAGCAGAACGAATGACGAATTATCCGTTTGGGAAAAGTATAAATACTTTAAAACTGAAACCAATAACGATCAATGTATTGGAAATCGTTAACTCCACTATAATAAGTTTCCTATTTTAACGAAATCTACATTTCTGAGTAGTTTTGCCTATCTCTTACGGTTTAACAAATATGTAAACGTCATTCAGAATGAAGAGGATTTCAGAGAATATTCCCAAGAAATTTAATATCATCTTCTTTGTCATATAAATGCTTAGGTATAATATATAATAGCTCCAGAGTACGACAGTTCCAAGGAACATTGGTCTGCCGCCCGGCCGCTGAGTCCCCCATCTCGATCTGGGACAGACGTAATGGATGGGGTGCAGTATTGAACGGTGAGACGTGGTCAGCGCCTCGAATCCCTCACGGCCGGTTAATGCGGTCCTCTTGCCCTGGAGCCGCTACTTCTCCACCAAGTATCTCCTCAATTGGCCCCCAAGGGACCACACGAGGCTGAGTGCAGCCCGGACCAAGTCTCCCACACCGGTACCGGTATTCGAACCCAGGTCTCCCACTTGACTGCGCTACGATCATATAATAAATGCTATTTTAATCAAATTCGTTAGAGCCATTTTTTATAAAATCGAGATTTTGGAAACACTTCCTTGTAAAGGTTAGTTTAGGATGGGAGAATTTTCCTGATAATGTTCGTGTCGCACCCATGGAAGATACTAAAGTTAAATGTGCGTGCGTGTCTGGTAGGCTCGTGGTGAGCCTGGGTGTTGTTGCTGTGTACCTACCCTGGTAAGGGTTTAACCACAGGAATGAGGTGATGGTTAAGGTTTTGTTTGAGGTTTCGAGTGTTGGTGTTAAGGAGGTAGCGCTGGTAGGCTCCTCGAGCGGTTGCAGAAGTTAAATGCGTGCGTGCGTGCGTGCGTGTCTGGTAGGCTCGTGGTGAGTCTGGGTGTTGTTGCTGTGTACCTACCCTGGTAAGGGTTTAACCACAGGAATGAGGTGATGGTTAAGGTTTTGTTTGAGGTTTCGAGTGTTGGTGTTAAGGAGGTAGCGCTGGTAGGCTCCTCGAGCGGTTGCATTTTCAGGAGCAGCATCCTTTCCTCTGCTCCGCTGGTGTTTATTTATTTATTTATTTATTGAAATATGGTGGTGAATTTTGATTGACCTCTCCCTATGGGTGGGGGGGGAGTGCTTTGTTCAGCTATTACGCTGTTGGCTGGTAAAAGTTAAATGTTTTGTAGAGTTAACCGTTTACGAGATGTTCTTCGTTATTTGTTTGAATTTTAAACTACTTAAACTTCTCTCAAATAGGAAGCCATCTTTCGTGTCAGCTCTCTTATTTTGCGTCTGACCTTTGCAAAGCAAATGCTTCACAGAACGACAGCTTTTAAAATATTTAACTAAAGCTTTAATCTAGTATTTTCCCTTATTCTCATTACTTATAAGGAACTGACTAGTGGGGCCATCTTGCTAATATTTACAAGAGCTGTCCCAGAAGCACCCGACCTGACGTATAGATAGCGGTTGTTATTTCAAAACAACAAAAATGGTAAAATGTACTAACCTTAGAAAGCTTTAGTTGAAGTTTGACGATTTTCATTGTTTAGCATTTGTTTGGCAGCCATCATTAGTAAATTCTTTCAACGAATTTGTAAACATGGATAAAACTGGTCATCGTTATGCGATACAATACTTTCATTTGAAAGGTCTTAGTCCAACTAATATTACATCTGAGCTAGATTCTACTTTGGGGGAGTCTGTTCATTCGTTTACAACAGTGCAATATTGGGTGGCATAATTTAAGCGTGGTTATACGAGCTGCCAAGACGAACATCACAGTGGTTGACCAAATGAGTTTCCAGTCAAGAAATTGTAAAAAAAGAAAAAAAAAATCACAAAAGGGTATTGGCTGATCATGGACTGATAATGCGCGAGCTAGCAGACATTGCAGGTATTTCAATAAGTTCTGTATATCGCATACTGACTGAAAATTTGAAAATGAGGAAGTTGTGTGCAAGGGTAGTGCCGCGATTGCTCACAGTAGAACAAAAACAGCGCCGAGAGTATGTTTCAGTCGAGTGTTTGGCAATGTTTCGCTGCAATAAAGATGAGTTTTGCGTCGATTTATAACAATGGATGAAACATGGGTCTATCACCTCACATCTGAGACGAAGGAGTAATCAAAACAGTGGATTGGAAGGGGAGAATCGGCTCCAAAGAAGGCGAAGACAGAGGAACATCATGTCGTCAGTGTTTTGGGACCACGCGAGTTAATTTTCATTGATGATCTCAAAAAAGGAAAAGTAATCAATGGCGAATATTATGCGAACTTTTTACAGCTTTTGAGTGATGAAATCGAGCAAAACGGCCGCATTTAGCGAAAAAGAAGGTATTGTTTCATCAAGACAAGGCACCAGTTCACACATTTATTACCGCTATGGACAAAAGTATAGTTTTAAAGTTCCAACTGCTTTCTCATGCACCCTATTCGCCAGATTTAGCCCCCTCTGATTATTTTCTGTTACCAAACTCGAAGAAATGGATTAGTGGTAGAAGATTTTCCAACAATGAAGAGCTGGAGTCTGCAGTTGATGACTATTTTGCAGACCTCGATTGTTCTCACTATAAACAAGGTATCGAAGCTATTGAACATCGCTGGGAAAAGTGTATCGAGCTGAAAGGAGGCTATATAGAGAAGTAAAGATGTTTTTCCCCAAAATGTTTGTGCTTTCTTTGTTAGGTTGGGTACTTCTGGGACAGCCCTCGTATCTTAATACACTTGAAGTAGATAGAAGAATAAGGTTAAAAAAGAACTGTTATAAACTAGATGGAAAGTCTTGTGAATGTAGCAAATCATATTTTTACAAGAATATTTGAGAAGAAAGTCATACGAATATAATTCTTTTGATATTTAGTCACTATTTTAATGACCACGTCTCAAATTGGTGATAGAAGGATCTGTTAGTTACCTAATATCTCTCTTACGGAATAAGTTAAGCACTTTTGATTATGAATTTAAAGGTTAAATACTGATATGGAATTATGCTTAAGAAGATTTCGTTGCCAAGGCAACTGAATTAAGTTACTTATGCAAGAACTCCGACATCATACATGTAAAACCGGGGTAGGAAATAGCAAGGGCAAAACAATTTACATAAAAGTAGTTTGCCTTCAGCCGGACACACACAGAAACCATTGTATCAGTTAAGTAACACTAAAATCAAAATTATCTACAAGAACCTTGCTAACGGAACTAGGTGTTCTAATTTATTTACCATCTAAATCATAATAACTGTTCACTTTCCAAGGGCATTCAAGAGGTGATTACAAACAGGCTGCAGGATTTCGATCCAGAGCTTCTTGTCATTTCTGACTGAGGCAGCACCCCTTGCCTGATTGCTGTATGATAAATCTCCTGTTACACGATACAGACACACGGTTGCCATGGCAACCTCCTGAGAAAAGTAATATGGAAATATTCAGCACGCAATCCACGCCAATCAATATCAATAGCTCTAAAAGCTTAACGGTGTTCATTTGTCAGTCTGCTGGATGGCCGTTCACATACCAAAGAGAGTAGAACAGCTGTAGGCAACACGCGAGGAAAGCGGAAATGCCTGTTTACAGGGGGAAAATTATAAATCACTGCATATGCCTATACAGATCATGAAACATCAAGCCTAAATAATGTAGTATATACTGTATAAAGTGTCTTAAAATGGTGACATGTAAATGACGTGTTATTTATGGACGCTCTTTAACTGCTATGGTTCTCAGCGTCCCATTCTATATTGGGCGTGAAAGACCGCTTAATTTTGCTCAGAGGTCTCTCTGTCAGGCTTAAGGTTCTTTTACGTGCCGTAAATCTACGACACGGGACCAACGGCTTTACTTTCCTTCAGAAGGAAGCCATGCTGAGGATAATTATGCCGGGTTTGAACCCGCGACCTTGGGTATATGAAGTTAGCATGGTAAGCTTTACACCACGGAGGACGACTTTAAAACGGGGATATAACAATTTTAATGTACCTTCCACATAGAACTGCTAAAGAAAAACTACCTAAAATGTCTATGGAGAGATAAAAGCCTATTTAAATAATTTTTTTGCCTCAAAATGTAGTTTTTATTACTTTCTGTATACGTACAATGTATATTGTGTATAGAGAAGGTATTACATTGTACCCAAAAATTCGATACCGAGATGTCACCGGAAATACATGTTTTGAGACCACCTGAATAAAAGAAAGCATTTTTAGAAAAATATTCGTGTGTGTGTGTGTGTGTGTGTCTGTGCCTGTGGGCAGCATAGCTCAAAAACGAAAAGACCGTTAAATACCAAACTTGGTATTTAAGTTCAGTATTTTCCAAGGATGCGACACGAAAATTTTCAAGAAAATCCCCTCACCCTCAACTACCCTTCACATGGAAACATTTTCGAAAATTTTGATTTTCTAAAAAAATGGCTCTAATGATTTTGATTAAAATATCATATATTAAAGATATATACTTGACAAATAATATGTATATCTTGAATTTTCTGGGAATAGCCTCTGAAGACTACTTTATTCTGGAGAAATTTTGCATAACTCTAAACCGTAAGAAATGGACAAAAACTTACCACACAAAAAATGTAGAGCACATTAAAACACACAATTTATGTTATATAAGTTTTTTTCGTGGAGTTGATCGTTTTTTAGATATTCCTTGTTGTTTGTTTCAGCCTTAAAAATTCTTATACTATTCTCAAACAGGAATTTGTCAACTCCTGTCCATAAAAACAAAGGAACTTCAGTCACATAGCAACCATCTTTTGATTATCTTTTAACCTATGGTACTCCCTTATTTCGCTTCTACTTACAAGGAAGCGAGTAATAAGGCTCTTTCTACTAATTTTTTCTCGATTAGCATAAAATAAATAAAAGCATAGCCTTTTTAATAATATGTTTTTGCAGAGATGCAGAGAAAGTCATGTGAATGGAACACATCAGATTTTTACTTCTCCCAATTACTATGTACGTACACGAGTACGTCGAGATTTCATTGGAATAAATATATAAGGTGGTTCACCTGTTCCTTATTATTTTTGGAGGCAACACTTCATACTCTGAAAGTAGTAAGGTCGAAATTACCGTAATTATCGGCCTTTTGGTACAAAAATCTGATGTGTTACGTTCACATGACTTTCTCTAGCCGTTCTACAAACTTCTTACATAAGATTATTCTTCTTTCTGCACCTTGTTAATCGAGGTAATCAGCACAATGTTCTTATTACTTAGTTCCTTATAAGTAGGAAGAAAATAAGGGAATATACTAGGCTAAATCGATAGTCAAATGTTTTAAAAGCTGTCGTTATGCGATTGTCATTACAAATCGCTTCTTTTCTTGGGCAGGAGTAGAACAAAAGAAAAACGGACACTCCCATCTGAGAAAAGTATAAGTGCTTCACAACTGAAACTAATAACAATGAATACCTCGAAAACGGTAAGCTCCACGAAACAAATGTATATGACGTAAGTTGTGTATTTTAACAAGGCCTACATTTTTTTGTAAAGTATGTTTTTGTCTATCTCTTACGGTTTATTAGTTATGCCAAATTAAGCAAAATTCATCCAGAATAAACAGGTCTTTAGAAGCTATTCCCAGAAAATTAAAGATATACATTTTATTTGTCAGGTAAATATATTTAATATACGATATTTTAATCAAAATCGTTAGAGCCATTTTTAAGAAAATCAAAATGTTCGAAAAAAGTTCCATGTAAAGGGTAGTTTGGGGTGGGGGGATTTTTCTCAAAATCTTCGTGTCGCATCCCTGGAAGATACTGAACTTAAATACCAAGTTTGGTAGTTTAGCTAGTTTTCGTTTTTGAGTTATCGTGTTCACAGACACACGGACACACACACACACGGACCTTTTTCTGGAAATGCTGTTTTTGGATTCAGGGGGTCCTAAAACATGTATTTCCGGTGAAATCTCGACATCGAATTTTGGGTGGAATGCAATACTTCTCTATCCCTATGTACATTGTACATACGGGGCTAGAGAAAGTAAATATCTGATGTGTACCATTCGCATGACTTTCTCTATATCCCTGCAACAAATTATTGTTAAAAAGCTTATACTTCTATTTTCTTTATGCTTATCAGAAAAAATGAGCAGAAATAGTCTTATTACTTGCTTCCTTGTAAGTAGAAGCGAAATAAGGAACAATCGTAGGTTAAAGTGATAGTCAAAAACTGGTTGCTATGTCAATGAAGTTCCTTTGTTTCTATGGATAGGAGTTGACAAGTTCCTGTATGAGAAAAGTATAAGTTTTTCATAGCAGAAACCAAAAATAAGGAATGTCTCAAAAACGAAGAACTCACGAAAAAAAATGTATATAACAAATTGTGTGTTTTAGCGTGCTCTACATTTTTTGTGCAGTAAGTTTTTGTCCATCCCTTACAGTTTAGCAGTTATTCAAAATTCAGTAAAATTCATACAGAATAAACTACTCTTCAGAGGCTATTCCCAGAAAATTCAAGATATACCTTTTATTTGTCAGGTAAATATCTTTAATATACGAAATGTTAATCAAAATCGTTAGAGCCAATTTTGAGAAAATCAAAATTTTCGAAAAAAATTCCATGTAAAGGGTAGTTGGGGTGGGGGAGATTTTGCTCAAAATCTTCGTGTCGCATCCCTGGAAGATACTAAACTTAGATACCAAGTTTGGTATTTTACCGACTTTTCGTTTTTGAGTTATCGTGTTCACAGACACACGCGCGCGCACACACACACACGGACCTTTTTGTGAAAATGCTTTTTTTTTTTTTTGATATTGGGGGCCCTAAAATATATATTTCCGGTGAAATCTCGGTATCGAATTTTTGGGTGGAGTGCAATACCTTCTCTATACACTATGTACATAGTGCGTATAGAGAAAGTAAAAAGGAGTCACACAGCAGTTATAAAGAGATGAGAAGCGGAGAGGGAGACATGTGGGACACTATACCTACAAGTTTTAACACAGCAAGCAGACGCATTGATTGTACTCGTAGCTCAGCTGGTTAATTTCATGTTCCCTCAACACCTTCCCTAATCACCTCCAACGTATCAGCGGTTCGAGTCCCACAGTCTGCGTGCACTTTTTTTCTTCTCTATGTGACTGAAGTTCCTTTGTTTCTATGGACAGAAGTTAACAAATTCCTACATGAGAAAACTATAAGTTTTTAAAGCTGAATCCAGAAACAAGGAATATCTCAAAAGCGACCAACACCATGAAAGAAATGTACATAACATAAATTGTGTGTTTTAACGTGCTCTACATTTTTTGTGTGGTAAGTTTTTGTCCATCTCTTACAGTTTAGCAGTTATACAAAATTTCTTCAAGTTCATCCAGAATAAAGTAGTCTCCAGAGGTTGTTCCCAGAAAATTCAGGATATACATTTTATTTGCCAGATAAACATCTTTAATATACGATATTTTAATCAAAATCGTTAGAGCCATTTTTGAGAAAATCAAAATTTTCGAAAAAAGTTTAATGTAAAGGGTAGTTTGGGATGGGGTATTTTCTTGAAAACCTTCGTGTTGTATCCTTGGAAGATACCAATTTTTCATGTTTTAGCAATGCTGCCTACAGACACACACACGGACATTTTTTTAAAAATGCCTGTTTGGATTCAGGGGGGCCCAAAACATGTATTTCCAGTGAAATCTCGGTATCGCATTTTTGGGTTCATTACAATACCTTCTCTATACACTATGTAGGTACATAGTACGTATAGAGAAAGTAAAAAAATAGCTGTCAAAATTGTAACGCTTTTAACTGCTCTTTTGAATATGCTACAGGCAGATCATGCCGAACTGTAAATTAATAAAATGACTGAAAGTTGTTCAAAAGTGCACGGAGTTCGTTGAGCTTAGAATTAGGATATATACTTCCAACGCTGAATCATTACACTTGGCAGTTGCGAGTTAAGTTGATACATCCGCAAATAACAAATCAAAAGCTTTACCCGTTTGACTTTCTGAACCAAACACAAAGCAGCATTCCGGTTGGTCGGTCGGAGGCTATGCTGCCCACAGACATATACACGGATATTTTTCTAAAAATGCGTTTTTTTTATTCAGGGGCTCTCGAAGCATGTATTTCCGGTGAAATATCGGTATTGAATTTTTGAGTGCATTACAATACCTTCTCTATACACTAAGTACATCGTACGTGTAGAGAAAGTAAAATATATGATGTGTTCCATTCACATGACTTTCTCTACATCGCAGTATCAAATTATTCTTAAAAAGCTTATGCTTCTATCTACTTCATTTTATTCGAGAAAAAAATAACAGAAATAGTTATTACTTGATTCCTTGTAAGTGGAAGCGAAATAAGAGAGTATTATTGACTATGCTGATAATCAAACGCTGGTTACTAGGTGACTAAAGTTCCTTTGTTTTCATGGACAGGAGTTGACAAATTCCTGTATGAGAAAAGTAAGTTTTTCAAGGCTGAAATCATAAACAAGGAATGTCTAAAAAACGATCAACTCCACAAAAAAATGTATATAACATAAATCATGTGTTTTAATGTGCTCTATATTTTTTGTTTGCTAAGTTTTTATCTATCTCTAACGGTTTACTAGTTACACAAAATTCCGTAAAATTCATCCTGAATAAAGTAGTCTTCAGAGGCTATTCCCAGAAAGTTCAAGATATACATATTATTTGTCAGGTATATATCTTTAATATACGATATGTTAATCAAAATCGTTAGAGCCATTTTTTAGAAAATCAAAATTTTCGAAAATTTTTCCATGTGAAGGGTAGTTGAGGTTGGGGGATCTTCTTGACAATCTTCGTGTCGCATCCTTAGAAGGTACTGAATTTAAATACCAAGTTTGGTATTTAACGGTTTTTTTCATTTTTGAGCTATGCTGCCCACAGACACACACACACACACACAGAGAGACAGATAGACACACGGACATTTTTCTAAAAATGCCTTTTTTTGATTCAGGGGTTCTCGAAGCATGTATTTCCGGTGAAATCTCGGTATCGAATTTTTGGGTGCAATACAATACACTATGTACATAGTACGTGTAGAGAAAGTAAAAAATCGATGTACTTTACATACGCAGGATTTTAAAAATATCACAGTTGCATTACTTTTTGCGGCGGTGATTGTGGTCACTATGAGGATGAACGATCACCAGTGAGCAGGTCGCCGACGTGGAGCAACACTTGCTACTTGATATGCAGCATGGCGCCTTCTTGACCAATCGCAACTTCGACACCGATATTGTTCCCGCTGTTACCCAACCTCTGCACCAAAAGTATCATCTATACTGCATGCCGTTACTGCTTGTGTAGTTCTATGGAGTTTCCCCCCCTCCCTGGCCCAAAGACCACAAGACCAGCACAAATAGCAAATATTAAGTTCTTCATAACTTCTTATTTCAAAATGTACACCTGTATATGCTTTCCAAGAACCAACTATGTGCTTCTATTCTTCACTTGTTATGTGTTATGGTTTGATCAAAGATTCCACTACAAATACCTCAATTATTTTATTATTATACAGGATAGGTAGAGTCAAATTGAAAAATCCAATGCCTTAGCTGGGATTTGAACCATGAATCAAAACCAATTAACACTAATTGAACCATAATAGTTGGCTATACTCGCCATTGCGGTATGCCATCTCAAAATAATTTCAGAGACCCCCCATGGTTTTCAGGGAATTTAATGCTATGCCGGAATGTTGCCACGGTAGGTCAATGGTAGAGCAACCGGTTAGAGATCGGGAGATGCGTGGTTCAAATCCCAGCTATGGCATTGCATTTTTCAGTCTGACTCTACCTATCCAACTCCTGTCTTACATAACAACAAACAAACAATTATATGTACATAGTAGTTTGAGAAGTCACTTCATACCATTAAAAATGTTATACCAACATTTCTTCGGAAATACACGTTTTGAGGACCCCTGCAAACAAAAAGTTCTAATGTGTTCCATTTAAATGACTTTCTCCACATCTCTGCAGCAAATTATTATTAAAAAGCGTATTCTTCTATCTGCTTCATGCTAATCGAAATAAATATTAGTAAAAATGGTCATATTACTTGCTTTCTTGTAAGTAGAAGAGAAATAAAGGAATACACAAGGCTAAAGTGATAGCCAAATCTCTTAAAAGCTGGTCGATATGGGATTGAAATTTGATTTTCTTCATTGCCAAGAGTTGGCAACTTTTTGTACGACAAAAGTTGAAGTATTACTTTCTCTACACGTGCTATGTACGTAGTGTATTGAGAAGGTACTGTATTCGACCAAAAAATTCCATACCGAGATTTCACCGGAAATACATGTTTTGGGCCCCCCTGAATCCAAAAATTGTTTTGGAAATAGGTCCATGTGTGTGTCTGTGAACAGCACAGCTCAAAAACGAAAAGACCGTTAAATACCAAACTTGGTATTTAAGTTTGGTGTCTCGCAAGGACGCGACAGGAAGCTTTTCAAGAAAATCCCCCATCCTCAACTACTCATTACATGGAAAATGTTTCAAAAATTTTGATTTTCTTAAAAATGGCTATAACGACTTTTATTAAAATACCGTATATTAAAGATATTTACAGACAAATAAAATGTATATCTTGAATTTTCTGGGAATAGCCTATAAAAACATCTTTATTCTGGATTAATTTTGCGAAATTCTGCACAACTGATAAAGCGTAAAACATCGACACAAACTTACTCAATGAAGTTTTAAAATACATTTTCTCATACAGGAACTTGTCAACGCTTGACCACTTAAATCCCTTAGCAATCATATTTTAAAACATTTGACTGTCGGTTTAGCTTCGTGTATTCCCTTATTTCTCTTCTGCTTATAGAGGAGGTAAGTAATAAGACAGCTTCTGCTAATGTTGTTGTATTAAATAGAAGAATAAGCTCTTTGACAATAGTTTATTGTAAAGAAAGTCATGTGAATGGAACACATCAGATTTTTCTACCTACGTACATATACTTCTTGGTAGGGAAAGTATACTATGCCTCAATCTACCTCATTTTAAAGCGCCACCTGCATTTCAGTGTTAAGGGTGCCTCTTAAACTTTTCACTTGTTTACAAGCATCTGACTATAGACCATGGCGGAATACACAGAACTGCAATCTACTTTCCAGCTCTTCATCCTCTGTCAACTGTAAACTTGTCAGAAGAATCCCAAGCGGAAACTACATGCATCTACGTTCCAGAAAGTGATGACTAGCATATCACGTCACTTTCTCGCATTGCGTAAGAAACGAACGAATTTCATACGAAAGGAATGCCTAACCTCAAAGCAAGGTCTACTGTTACAAGGCTAGTTTAGAGGTGATATTGACCTGATTCTCCCAGCAACTGTCACTTCCCTCTTCCGTACATCATCTACTGAGTCCTTGGTTCGACTGATCTTTCGTATCAGTCGTACAATCAATACTGATGCGCTTCAGGGCTGCATATTCATTTCGCGCGGCCATACTTCTGGTCAAGCATCACACATATGGAAGCGCTGGTATGCAAACTTTGTGGTGTTTTGAGGAGGTTAAAATTTCGTCGGAAATGCATGTTCGAAAGACCCCTGAATACCCTCAGTGTACGTTTGTAAATCTGAAGAGCATAACTTAAAAACGAAATTCAGGATGAATACTAAACTTGGCATTTAAGCTCAGTATTTTCCAAAGATGCGACACGAAGATTTTTGAGAAAATCTCTCCACTCCAAATTAACCTATACGAAGATACCTTTTTCGAAGGTCTCAACTTTGAAAAATGATTTTAATGATATTGATTAAAATACCGCATGTTACAAATATTTATACGAGAAATAAAACGTATAACTTAAATTTTCTAGGCATAACCTGTGAAGTCCTGTTTTTGAAAGAACTTAGTCCTATATACGAGTAAACTGGTGGACTTAAGTGACGGACAAAAAATATTATAATAATAATAACAACAACAATAATAGGACTATCAACTCGGCTATCGTTTTAATTCACACATATTCACGGCACAGATGGATGATCATCCAACCGCTAAGGGGAAATGATGTGGCCAGCATGAGCAATCCCCCAGCGTTAATATAAGGTATTATGGCAGGGATCGCTGTCTATCGCAGTTCCTCATTTTCCTGACCATGCTAACGCATGAGTGGGATCGAACCTGGGCGCATTCTGTAACCGGGAACCAGAGTACCACATTAGACAAAAATGTAGTGCACAAAAAATATTGATCTTTCTAAAACAAACAATTTGTTCCAAATACATGTTTGTGACCATACGCCAGTTCCGAGGTATTCGTTATTAATGGTTCAATATTTTGCTTCCCTTGTTTTTTCTCTCTCTCTTTCTCTCTCTCTCTCTCTCTCTCTCTCAAAGTTTAACGTCCTTTAACCTGGCTACATCGGACGATGAATAAAATAATTTGAGCACGATTGAGAAAATTCGAGGTGAACATTTTATTTGCCTTGCAATCTTAGGCTTTCTCTTCCTGTTCTACAAACAAATTATTCTTATCAAAGATTATTCTTTTATCTACTTCATACTAATCTATATACACATTAGCAAAAATGGACTTGTTACTTAGTTCCTTATAAGTAGAGGGGAATATACTACGCTAAAGCGATAGTAAAATGTTTTAACAGCTGTCGCTATGCGATTGATATTGAAATTCGGTTATCTAGGCCGGCCAGGAGTAAAGCAAAAGAAAAACGTTTGACAACTTCATGTATGAGAAAAGTGAATTTTAAAATTGAAACCAATAACAAGGTATATCTCGGAAATCGTTAACTGCAAAAAACACAAATTCTTGTTTTAATGAAATCTGCATTTTTTGTGCAGGAAGTTTATCTCTCATGGTTATTCTCAGAAAATTCAAGATATACATATTATTTGTGATATAAATATCATTAATATACGGTATTTTAACTAAAATTAATGTCTAATTTTTGAGAAAATCAACATTTTTTAATAACTTTCCATGAAAAGGTTAGTTTGGGATCGGGGGGGTTTCTTTAAAATGTTTATGCCACATCCTTGAAAGATGCTGAACTTAATTATCCAGTATGTTATTTAATGAACTTTTTGTATTTGAGTTATGTAATTCACGCTCACACACGGCACTTTTTCTGGAAATGCTCTTTTCGGATACAAAGGACCCTAAAACGGGTATTTTCAGTGAAATTTCGGCATCTAACAACGATTTTGATTAAAATATCAAATATTAAAGATATCATAGCAAATAAAATGTATAACTTGAATAGCCTCTGAAAACCTGTTTATTCTGGATTAATTTTGCGGAATGTTGCAAAAATAAGAGATAGACAAGAACTTAATTGACAAAAACTGTAGAGCTGGTTATTTTTTTTTTATAGTGTTTAACGCCCGCTTTTACTGCTCTGACACCGCAGGCGATGACACTGATGATACATGAAGATGGAGCCCCGGTGGAATGTGATGGCGGGGAAAACTGGAGAACCCGGAGAAAACCCGCCCCTGCGCCGCTTTGTCCACCACAAATCTCACTAGCGGTCGCTTGGGATCGAACCCGGGCCGTCTAGGTGAGAGGCGAATGGTCTGACCACTCGACCACGGCGCGGCCTTAGTAGAGCTGGTTAAACACACAATTTATGTTATACACATTTTTTCGTGGAATTGTCCGTTTTTAGGAGATATTGCTTGTTATTGGTTTCAGTTTTAAAATCCTTAAACTTTTCTCATATGGGAATTTGTCAACTCCTATCTATACAAACAAAGGAACTTCAACTACATAGCAACTAGCTTTTAAAAGATTTGACTATCGCTTTAGGCTAGCGTTGTCCCTATTTCCCTTCTGCTTACAAGGAAGCAAGTAAATAGAAGCATAAGCTTTTTAACAATAATTTGTTGTAGAGAAAGTCATGAGAATGGAAATCATCATATTTTTACGAGTATTTTTACATGTGTTACATACAACCTTTTATGCAACTTTAGCATTAAAATAATTAATATATTTATTAAATGAAAAAGTATAATGTATCCAAGATAACAGACGAATGACGTAATATGACTGCTAAGCAGATGTTTCATTTTTCAACACTTATACAGGAAAATGAAAAGTAATGATAAAAGTATTGAAAATATGGATTGTGTTCCGTTTGACATTTTCAACCAAGCCAGGAATAATGAGAGTTTATAAATATTTACTAAGGAAGGTAACGTAGGATTTGATTAATATATATTGTTGTTGGTACTGGTCTTAAAGTACATTATCACGTACCTGCCTCACATTCAATAGGTCGCGAGTTCGAATCTCGGTTAGGGCGAAAAGATTTCTTTCGGAGTTTTCCTTTATGGAGCCTAAGATCATTCATTTGAGCATCATTTCACAAATTTCATTAATCGTCCGATATGACCAATCACATTAAAGTACTTTAAACGAGAGATAGAGAGAGAAAGAGAGAGAGAGAGAGAGAGAGAGAAAGAGAGAGAAAGAGAGAGAGAGAGAGAAAGAGAGAGAAAAAAATGAATCAGGTGATTCTTGTGTTCGAATGTTACTGCACTTGAGACGAAGACGATTTCAGGTTTTGTTACAGGCACATTGGAGACAATTATGTTGTGGCGATGATGACGTCACTGCTGTCTACTTGCCATGGTAATTACGTCATTCATTTTCTGGCACAGGTGCCAGATATAGAGTAATTTCTCACGATTTCTGCCATCATAATAAGCTATTTAATGCTAGGTTTCAGAAGATATTGCACTCCATCCAAAAAGTGGATACATAGATTTCACTGGAAATACAAATTTTAGGGTTCTCTGTATCCAAAAAAAAAGTATTTTTAGAAAAAGGTCCGTATTTTTGTGTGTTCGTATATCTGTAAACGTTCAAAAACGAAAAGTCGGTAAAATACCAAACTTAGTATTTAAGTTAAGTATCTTCCAACACAAAGATTTTGAGAAAAATCCCACACCCCAGAATACCCTTTACTACATGGAAAAAGTTTTTAAATTTTTGATTTTTTAAAAAAATGGATGTAATGATTTTAATTAAAATACTGTATATTAAAAATATTTGTATGGCAAATCAAATGTATATCTTGAATTTTCTGGGAATAGCCTCTAAAGAGCTCTTTATTCTGAATATATTTTACTGAATTTTGCGTTACTGGTGAACCGTAAGAGTTAGACAAAAGTTTACTACACAAAAAATATAGATCACTTTAAAACATACAATTTATGTCATATACCGTTTTTCGTGGAATCGTACATTTCCGAGATATGCCTTGTTATTTGTTCCAGATTTAAAATACTTAAACTTTTCTTATACGGAAAGTTGTAAACTCCTGGCTCCGCATAGAAACGAATTTCAACCACATGAGATTTGACTACCGTTTTAGCCTAGTATATTCCCTTATTTTCTTTCTACTTACAAGGAAGCAAATAATTAAGACAATATCTGCTAATGTTTATCTCGATTATTATAAGGTAGAAGAATATGCTTTTTAGCAATAATTTGTTATAACAATGTAGAGAAAATCATGTGAATGGAACACATCAGATATTTTTACAGATGATTACCAATTAAATATAATTTCCAAAGTTACCACAATTTGTTCCACACTTCCACTTTTCCAAACGCATCGGCACTTGGTAAGAAATTGGTAAACTTCGGTATGAAGGTGTGAAGATGTACTCCAATTTGACCTCTTGTAGAGCGGCATTGCCTCCTTGTCAGGGGACGTTTGTGCAGCCCCTGTGCTGGATGCGCAGGGGCAAAGAGCACCTGTGACCTACATTACCCGAATAACTCCTGGTTGCAAAGCCCGTGTGGCTGCCATCATTCATGTTTTTCTGCTGTAGGACAAAGAAGCATCAAAATGCTTATGGTAGAGGTGGGTAATTCTTCTCAGTGCAACTCCTAATCTAAGCGCTAATTGGTGTCAGGAGTGGGATCATGAGGAGTTACTATAGTTAAGCAAGATTTTCGTATTCAAAATAGTAATTAATTCTAATTTAAACACAAAGAAGGGAAACCTTTATTATATCTGAAAATTGTTTTAGAGAGCATGCAGAGGATGCATTTTATCTCCGCTGTTCAATTTATTCCTAAAATATACTAGCAGACGTTTCTACTTTCTCTACACGTACTATGTACATAGTGTATAGAAAAGGTATTGCTTTCCACCCAAAAATTTGATACAGAGATTTTACCGGAAACTGGCGTTTTAGGGTCCCCTGTATCCAAAAGATGCACTTTTAGAAAAAAGTTGTGTGTCCGTGTATCTGTGAACACGATTTCTCAAAACCGAAAAGTCGGTAAAATACCAAACTGGTGTATAAGTTTAGTATCTTTCAAGGATGGGACACGAAGGTTTTGAGGAAAATTCTCCCACCACAAACTACCATTTAAATGGAAAAACTTTTCGAAATTTTTGATTTTCTCAAAAATAGCTCTAACGATTTTGAATAAAATACCGTATATTACAGATATTTACGGGCAAATAAAACGTGTAACTTGAATTTTCTGACAATATCCTCTGAAGAACTCTTCATTCTGGATGAAATTTGCTGAATTTTGCATATCCTAAGACATAGACAACTTACAACACGTTAAATGTAGATCTCGTTAAAACACACAATTTATGTCATATAATTTTTTTTTGTAGAGCTGAATAATTTTGAGATATTGCTTGTTATTTGTTTTAGTTTTAAAATACATATAAATATTTTTCACATACGGGAATTTGTGAACGCCAGACAATGCATCGAAACGGATGTCATTCACATGGCAACCAACTTTTCATGTCGTTTTAGCCTGGTGTGTTCATTTCCTTTCTGCTTACAAGAAAGCATTTCTACTAATAATTATCTTGAGTAGAATAAAATAGATATAAGCTTAAGCTTTGTAACAATAATCTGCTACAGTAATGTAGACAAAGTCATCTGAATAGAACACATCAGATTTTTTTAATAAAGGTGTAATAAATGGCTCGGGAGGAGACGATGTTTGCATTCCTGTACTTTTTACGTGGATGGCATGGCCATTTAGTTAGTGACTAAAGGCTTTAGAAAGGCATAAATAGGTCGGAAAAAATCTTATGCGTTCCATTCACATGACTTTCTCTGCATCTCAGCAACAAATTATAGTTAAACAGCTTATTCTTCTATTTACATCTTGCTAATTTAGAAAAATTAGCAGAAATGGTCTTATTACTTGCTTCCTTGAAAGTAGAAGGGAAATAAAGAGTACCATAGGCTAAACTGATAATCAAAAGCTGGTTGCGATGTGACTCAAGCTCCTTTGTTTGTCTGGACAGGAGTTGGAATATGTCAAAAACGATCAACTCCACGAAAAAATGTATATGACTTAAATTGTGTGTTTTAATGTGCTCTACATTTTTTGTCTGTTAATTTTTGTCCATCTCTTACGGTTTAGCAGTTATGCAAAATTCCGTAAAATTCATCCAGAATAAAGTAGTCTTTAGAGGCTATTCACAGAAGATTCAGTATATACATTTTATTTGTAAGGTAAATATCTTTAATATACATTATTTTAATCCAAATCGTTAGAGTCATTTTTAAGAAAATAAAAAAATTTCGAAAAATGTCCCATGTAAAGGGTAATTGGAGGTGAGGAATTTTCTTGAAAATCTTCTTGTCGCATCCTTGGAAGATATCAAACTTAAATACCAAGTTTGGTATTCAACGATCTTTTCGTTTTTGAGCTATGCTGTACACAGGCACACACACGCACACGCATGGACTTTTTTTGGATTCAGGGGGACCCAAAACAAGTATTTCCAGTGAAATATCGGTATCGAATTTTTGGGTGTATTACAATACATTCTCTATACACTATGTACATAGTACGTGTAGAGAAAGTAATATTGTAAATAATGGGACATGGTGATAAACAAAATGAAAACAATGCCTTTAAATGGCTATGCATATGGCGCGAATGAAAAATGTTATTGAAAGGGACTGTAAATATACAATTTTAACATTGTTCCTATTTAGGAGTAATATTTATGAGAGGAAAATGGAATAAACATTTTCCAGTCTCGTAAATATAAAGCACGAGAGATATTTATGAATTATTTTTACCTACGTACTCACTCGCACGCGTATATCTGGTGTAGCGGCACACATATTAAAAATCCAATGTGTTAAAATCACATGACTTTCTCTACATCTCTGCTACAAACCGCCAAAAAGCTTATTCTTCTATCTACATCGTGCTAATCGAGATAACTACTCGTATTATCAGAAATTGTCCTTATCCCTTTGTCCCTTTTAAGTAGAAGGGCAGAAAGTTTAATGTGTTCCATATGTGAAAGGAAGACGTAGCTTTTCGGCAAACGAACCTTTTATTCAAAAGATTAATCTGTTATCTACACCATGCTAATTCAAGATAAATATAAGCAGAATTAGCTTTACTACTAGCTCCTTGTAAATAGAAAGGAAATAAATTGCACAGGCTAAAGCGATAGTCTCCTTTAAAAGCGGGTCGCTATGTTAAACAATTGAAATTCCAATCTCTTTGCTAGCCAGAAGTAAACAAACGAGAAACGAGAAGAAAGATGTCTTCCCGTTTGAGAAAAGTTTAAGTGGCTAAAATTGAAACCAATAATCCGGAATAACTCGAAAACGGTTAACTCTAAAAAAAAGTATATAACATCAATTGTGTGTTTTAATCTTTTACGGTTTGCCAGTTATAAAAGAGTCATCCAGAATGAGCTGGTCTTCAGAGGCTATTCCCAGAAAATCCAAGATTTACATTTCGTTTGTCATAAAAATTTCTTAAACATACTGTATTTTAAACAAAATCGTTAGAACCATTTTTGAGAAAATAAAGAATGAGCAATTGAACGATTGTGAACAAGCGCGGCACCCATCTGTCACACAACTTTCTCATATCCAAATTTTCAATCACTATGCAATGTACCGAACTTTTTGAAATGCTCGCAATATCTACTAGCTCGCGCACTTTCAATCGACAATCAACCAATACCATTTTGTGGATTTTCCTCACAATTACTGGTCTGGAAACCTCATTTGGTCAACAATTGCGATGTTCGTCTTGGCAGCTCGTACGGCCGCGCTTAAACTCTGCCACCCAATATTTCACTGTTGTAAACGAAGGAACAGACTCCCCCAAAGTAGAATCTAGCTCAGCTTTAATATTAGTTGGAATAAGACCTTTCAAATGAAAGAATTGTGTCACACAATCACATGACCAGTTTTATCCATGATTACAAATTTGCTGAGAGCATTCACTAATGATGGCTGTCAAACAAACGCTAAAAAATTAAAAATCGTCAAAATTCAAACTTAAGCTTTCTAAGGTTGTTACTTTTTACCAATATTGTTATTTGATGCAACAAATGCTATCTATACATCAGGTCAGACACTTCTGGTTCAGCCAGTGCATCTTAGATATGACTTAGGGATATTTTAATAGGAAGGAACCTAATTTTTCATCATTTGCTAACCGATTCTCCAAATTATTTCGTAAATTGATTTAAAGTTTACCTAATATATAGTTTCAACAAAACCCTGAAACTCTCGCATGTCAGAATGGTTAGTGTTTATTGCTATGTGAAAGGAAAAAAAATATGTGTTCCATTCACATGACTTTCTCTACATTTCTGCAAAAATATTATTAAAAAGCTTGTGCTTCTATTTACTTCATGCTAATCGAGAAAAAATAGCAAAAATAGTCTTATAACTTGCTTCCTTGTAAGTAGAAGCGAAATTAGGCAGTACCATAGGTTAAAGTTACAGTCAAAAGTTGGTTGCTATGCGACTTGTTTGTATGGACAAGAGTTGACAAATTCCTGTATGAGAAAAATAAAAGTTTTTCAAAGCTGAAACTGATAATAAGGAATATCTTTAAGATGGTTAACTCCATGAAGAAAATGTATATCGCATAAATTGTGTGTTTTAACGTGTTTTTTGTGTTGCAAGTTTTTGTCCATCTCTTACGGTTTAGCAGTTATGCAAAATTCCATAAAATTGATCCAGAATAAAGTAGTCTTCAGGGGCTATTCCCAGAAAATCAAGATATACACTTTATTTGTCAGGTAAATATCTTTAATATACGATATTTTAATCAAAATCGTTACAGCTATTTTTGAGAAAATTAAACTTTTCGAAAAAAAATCCATATAAAGAGTAGTTGGGGTGGGGGGATATTCTTGAAAATCTTCATGTCGCATCCTTGGAAGAAACCAAACTTTATACCAAGTTTGGTATTCAACGGTCTTTTCGTTTTTGAGAAATGCTGTCCACACACACACACACACACACACATACACACATGGAGCTTTTTGTAAAAATGCTTTTTTTTTTGGATTCAGGGGGATCCAAAACATGTATTTCCGGTGAAATCTCGGTATCGAATTTTTGGATGGAATGCAATAACTTCTCTATATACTATGTATATAGTACGTGTAGAGAAAGTAAAAACGAGGGCAATATATAACTAACATGCCTTTTGAGACGTGCGAAGTTCCGAGCATGTTACGTATGTATTTGCGACAAGATATCAGCGTTTTTTGTTTTTTTTTAAACAGTAACGGAGTCTGATCTGATATTTACATTTCCCCCCGTAGATTGTACTGGTTACTGGTTTTACTGCTTCTTTACAAACATATACACATTGCACAAACTATAACACCCATGCCCAAGGCGGGACTCGAACCCACGATCCCCTGTCCACGAAGCACCAAAGCGAGACGCTTTAGCGAACGCGGCCATGGGGACCGGCAGCGTCCGATAGTCTCGAGACTGAATCGAGAAGTACATAGCACGGATCGGACTTTCTCGAGCCTGATCGAGTTGCGATTTCATTTTGCCAGCCCTATTGAAAGGGTAGGTATTGTAAAAGGATTAGTAAAAAGATATGTCCAAACCTGTTTTCAGAGGATTCTATATGTAGGATCAAAAGCAGCGAAATGGGCATCTCATCCTCCCGTGTCTCTCAATGGTCATCAGAAACCAATCAGTATTGATTGCGCAATATACACACAAGCAAAAAAAAAAAAAAAGAAAAATGGTAAATACGCCCTCGGCACGTATTGAAGGCACGTGTGTTATCATGATGCTCAATATTTACTTTTTATTCTTATTCATACATTATTAATCATAATGATTTAAAAGTTCAAAAAAAAAAAAAAGTTTTACGAATGAGCTGAAAATATGTTTTCCGCTGAATAATAAAAGGGTAAAAAAAAAAAAAAAAAAAAAAAAAGTACCACTTACATGACGTTCTCGACATCTCTGCAACAAATTATTGTTAAAAAGCTTGTGCTTCTATTTAATTCATGCTAATTGAGAAAAAATAGTGTGTTTTATCATGATCTACATTTTTCGTTTAGGAAATTTTGGCCTATCTCTAACGCTTAAGCAGTTATGCAAAATTCTCCATGCAAACAAAGGAACTACAGTCACCTAGCAACCAGCTTTGGACTATTACTTTAACCTATGCTACTCCCTTATTTCGCTTATACTTACAAGGAAGAAAGTAATAAGACTATTTCTGCCAATTTTTTCTCGATTAATATGAAGTAAATAGAAACATACATTTTTAAGAGTAATTTGTAGCAGAGACGTAGAGAAAGTCATGTGAATGGAACACACAAGATTTTTAAGCTAATTTTCGTTAGATTTTAGAAAAGAATGTGACAGTCGACCTCATTATTTTGATTTCGTATTCTGTATGTTTAAATAGGAATCGGAAGCTCTACAAAATGGTTCTGGACCAATGGAAGAAGATGGAGCGCCATCTTTTGCTATTTCATCAACTTCATATTCCCTCTTGCCGTGTAACTAACAACATAATTTTTATTTTCTCTAGTACACGTGTATAACGAATGTAGAGAAAATATTAAAATGGACATTTCACCGGAAATAAATCTTTCGAGGACAAATACAAGCTGAGCTGATTAGGTGTTCAGGTGTTATTCCTGCATGGAATTTATTTTGTATTTCTATCTGTTTCGTGATTTTTTTTCGCCTTATACCATGTAAATTAATATATGCTATAGTTTCTTTCCAATTGTTCTAAATTTTCAGAAATAGATCAGAAAATAGTACGCGAATAAAGTCATCACGTTGCATTTTAAATATAGATACACTGTTTCTGTTATAAAACAGTTACTAATATTTGATTTGGTCATTTCCCGCTTTTAATTCGTAATATTAAGGGAATGTTCATCCAAATGATACAACAAATTTTAAATTGGAGATAAAAGTTGCCATCCCGCTGGAAACCGCAATTTCTCACTGTTAACTACAAGCGGGTGCAGCTTTCAACTTTGAAGCTGCGGGTGAAATTCTATAAGCATAATCCGAAGGATATTTTACATCGATTTGTCACCGTCGTTGACACCTGGATTCATAATTACGCCGAAAACCAAGCAACAATCAAACAATGAGTTGTTCCCGGTGAAGTGCTCCAAAAAGGCAAAGATTGGGCGGAAAAATGATGATTTTTAATTTCTCTAGCCCGTATGTACAATGCTCACAGTGAATAGAAGGTATTGTATTCTACCCAAACATTCGATACTGAGATATATTTGTTTTGAGTTCCCCCGAGTCCGAAAAAAGAATTTTTGGATAAAGGTCCATGCGTGTGTGTGTGTCTGTGAAGAGTACAGCTCAAAAACGAAAAGTCGGTTAGATACCAAACTTGGTATTTAGGTTTAGTAACTTCCAAGGATGTGACTCGAAGATTTTAAAAACAAATTCCCCCAACTACTCTTTACATGAAACATTTTTCAAAATTTTTTGACTTTCTCATAAATGGCTAACGGTTTTGTGTAAAATACAGAATATTGAAGATATATTGCGTGAAAAATAAATTTTGTATTTTGAATTTTCTAGATATAGCTCTGAAGAGCCTTTTAGTCTGGTTGAGTTTTGCAAAATGGTGCATAATGGTTAAGACGTAAGAGGCAGTCAAAAACTAAAACGGACATTTCACCGGAAATACATCTTTCGAGAACAAATACAAGTGTCTGCTGCGCTGATTAGGTATTCAGGTATTATTTCTGCATGGAATTTATTTTGTGTTTCTAACTGTTTCGTGATTTTTTCGTCTTATATCATGAAAATTAATATATGCTATAGTTTCATATACCACTTTCTTATAGAGTTGACCGTTTTCCAGATAATCATTGCTATTGATTTCAATTTTAAACTAACGTGCCTCAAACGGGCCACGCAAAGCGAACCGAACCTTAATTGTTCCACACAGCGACCAGCATTTAAAAGATTTGACTATCGCTTTAGCCTAAATGTATTCCTTTATTTCCCTTCTACTTACAAGGAAGCAAGTAATAAGAGCAATTCTGCTAATGTTTATCTAGTTTAACATGATGTAGTAAGAAGAAGAATCTTTTGTAAGAAACATTTGCTTGTGAAACAGCTAGAGAAGGTTATGTGAATGGAACACATCAATTTTTGGGGGGATGCGAAGGGTGTCATTTTCATTGACTTCTTATAAAATGAAAAGTTTTGTAGATTTTAGAAATTTTACCTGTGCATTCACTTAAGCTCTTGAGTACAGTATGCAGGTTTTACTTACTCTACACGTACTATGTACATAGTGTATAGAGAAGGTATTGTAGCACCCAAAAATTCGATACCGAGATTTCGCCGGAAATACATGTTTTAGGACCTGCTGAATAAAAACAACAACACATTTTTTGAAGAACGTGTGTGTGTGTGTGTGTGGGGGGGGGGCAGCATAGACCAAAAACGAGAAGCCCGTTAAACACCAAACTTGGTATTTTAGTTCACGATCTTCCAAGGATGCGACACGAAGATTTTGAAGAAAGTTCACCCACCACAATCTACCATTTCTATGGAAAAATTTTCGAAAAGATTGATTTTCTTAAAAATGACTCTAAAGATTTTGATTAAAATCCCGTATTTTAAATTTATTTACATCCCAAATAAAATATATATCTTGAATTTTCTGGGAATAGCCTTTGAAGATCTCTTTATTTGGGATGAATTTTGCCAAATTTTGTTTAACTGCTAAATCGTAAGAGATAGACGAAACACAAAATGAATGTCCTCTACGTTTTTGTGGATGTAACCATTTCAGAGATATTCCTTGTTATGGTTTCAGTTGGGAAGTACTTATACTTTTCTCAGAATGGAAGTGCCTGTTTTTCTATTGTTCTGCCTCTAAACAAGTAAAGAAGGTATTTTCAATGATAATCGCATGACGATAGCTTTTAAAAATTTTGACTATCACTTTAGTCTAGTGCATTCCCTTAGTTCTCTTCTACTTATAAGGAACTGAGTAATAAGAACTTTCTGCTTATGCTTATCTGGATTAGCATTGTGTAGAAAGAAGAATAATCTTTTGTAAGACGTTTGTAGAGCAGCTAGAGAGAGACATGTGAGTGATAACACATCAGATTTCTGGTATTCTTTCTGTCATTTGTTCTTGTAATCATTTTGTTTTATAGTACATAGGCTTGAAGAAACAAACTTCTTCGATCATAGTTTACACACATCGGCAACATCGCGCTGTGGTTTCCGAGCTTGCTACTATCTCATCAAACCCTTCTCTCAAAATTAGTGGTTTAATTCATATTACAAGATGCGCCCAAAATGTCTCGATCCCAGATTTTCAGTAGTGTTATCGAATCGTAACCATTCACTAATTAATGGATCGACAGGCACGGCCTATTAGATACCAGATGCTTAGAGGCGACTTTATAAAAATCTGATGTGTACCATTCACATGACTTTCTCTATATCCCTGCAACAAATTATTCTTAAAAAGCTTATACTTCTATTTACTTTATGCTAATAAGAAAACATTAGCAGAAATAGTCTTATTACTTGCTTCCTTGTAAGTAGAAGCGAAATAAGGGACGACCATAGATTAAAGTGATAGTCAAAAGCTGGTTGCTATGTCAATGAAGTTCTTTTGTTTATATTGATCGGAGTTGACAGGTTCCTGTATGAGAAAAATATGTTTTTCATAGCAGAAACCAAAAATAAGGAATGTCTTAAAAAATGATAAACTCCACGAAAAAAATGTATATAACATAAATTGTGTGTTTTAACGTGCTCTACATTTTTTGTGTGGTAAGTTTTTGTCCATCTCTTACGGTTTAGAAGTTATTCAAAATTCCGTAAAATTCATCCAGAATAAACTACTCTTCAGAGGTTATTCCCAGAAAATTCAAGATATACATTTTATTTGTCAGGTAAATATATTTAATATACGAAATTTTAATCAAAATCGTTAGAGCCATTTTTGAGAAAATCATAATTTTTGAAAAAAGTTCCATGTAAAGGGTAGATGGGGTAGGGGAATTTTTCTCAAAATCTTCTTCGCATCCCTGGAAGATACTAAACGTAAATACCAAGTTTGGTATTTTACCGACTTTTCGTTTTTGAGTTATCGTATTCACAGACACACGGACACACACACATGCGTACTTTTTTGTGAAAATGTTTTTTTTTGGGTATTGGGGACCCTAAAACGTATATTCCCGGTGAAATGTCGGCATCGAATTTTTGGGTGGAGTGCAATACCTTCTCAATACACTATGTACATAGTGCGTATAGAGAAAGTAAAAATCTGATGTGTTCCATTCCTATGACTTTCTCTACATCAATGTAACAAATTATTGTTAAAAAGCTTATTCTTCTATCTAAATTATGATAATCGAGATAAACGTAAGCAGAAATCGTCTAAATTACTTCTTTCCTTGTAAGTAGAAGGGAAATAAGGGTATGCACTAGGCTAAAGCAATAGTAAAATCTTTTAAAAGTCGGTTGCCATGTGGTTGAAATCCGTTTCTATGCATGGCTAGGAGTTTACAAATTTCCGTGCGAGAATAGTATAAGAATTTTAAATCTCAAACAAATAAGAAATATCTCAAAAATGGTCAACTCCACGAAAAAAAAAAGTATATGACATAAAAGTGTGTTTTAACGAGATCTACATTTTTTGTGCAGTAAGGTATTGTTTATCTCTTACGTTTTACCAGTTACGCAATATTCAACCAAATTCATCCAAAATAAAGAGGTCTTTAGAGGCTATTCCCAGAAAATTCAAGGTATACATTTTATTTGCCATATAAATATCTTGAATATAAGAGATTTTGATGAAAATCGTTAGAGCCATTTTTGAGAAAATCAAAATTTTCAAATTTTTTTCCATGTAAAGTGTAGTTGGGAGTGGGGGGGGGGTTCTTGAAAATCTTCATGTCGCATCCTTGGAAGATACCAAACTCAAATACCAAGTAAGATATTTAACGGTCTTTTCGTTTTTAAGCTATGCTGTCCACAGACACACGCACACAAACGCACGAACCTTTGTCTGAAAATGCTTTTTTTTGTATTCAGGCGGACCTAAAATATGTATTTCCAGTGATATCTTGGTATCGAATTTTTGGGTGCAATGCAATACCTTCTCTATACACTATGTACATGGTACGTGTAGAAAAAGTAAAAATCTGTAATGTCAATATTTTACTGGAAACACATGTTTTAGGACCTAGTGTACCCAAGAAAAGCTTTCTTACACAAAGTTTCGTTTATGTGTCTATATATGTATGTCACTGCTTATTTATGAAAACAACGTGAATAAATATAAAATTTAAATTCATCTCTGCCGAAGATAGGACATGACCATTTTTAAATACTGCTCTTTTGCAATATTTTTGGAAATGTAGTTTTATTTACGGACGCTCTATAACTACTGTGGTTCTCAGCGTCTAATTCTATATTGGACGTGGTTAACTTTACTCAGAGGCCTCTTTATCAGGCTTGAGATTCTTTTACATACCGTAAATCTACTACGACACGGGGCCTTCGGCTCTACTTCCCTTCCGAAGGAAGCCATGCTAAGAATTTTTACACCCGAAAAAATCCATCGTCCTCCCCCGGGTTTGAACCCGCAACTTTGGGTATGTGAGACTAGTATGGTAACCATTACACCACGGAGGACGATTTGTAATATTTTTAAACATTGGTATTTGACTTTTTACTAAATACCTTATAATTAAGATGAAAAAATAATATACCTTGAATTTTATGGAATAACCTGTGAAGACATCTTTCGGATGGAATGCTTTGTAATTTTATTTAGCGTAGTTTCACGTAGACAAAAACTTACAACACAAAATGTAGATATATTGAAAAAACACAACTTATTTTAATAACTGTTTTTGCAACAGATAATTTCCAAGAATCAATTGTTATTAGTTTGAGTTTTTCAGTACTTGAGAATTTTTAGGTGTGCCGCTAATGATTTGTTTCTCGCAAATTTCAAGGCCTACGTGCTTTTAAACATTCTATCAAATCGTTTTGAATTATTCTCTTTAGTGATAAAGTGAATATATTGCGAATCGAGCGAGTTAGCACCATAGTACAGCGTGCGATTCGCATTCTGAAGTCTCGGGTTCGATTCCCGGTGACCGCCAGCTCTGACCCATAAATTTTTGTGGAATTTCCACCGAATTTCCTACCCCTCCATATAATTCAATTAATCCTTTCATTCATTCTTCACTCCGTTTGGTTTGTTCCAGGGCTGAAAGTGTAGGCAATGGTGTTTCGGTGCAGCATGGCAGGGAGAAGATCACTCTCAGTGGAACGCTCTCCGTTCTTCGGCCTTCGGCTATTGTTTGGGGTGTACGGATCTATCATTTGGCTTCCAAATGTCGGGGCGTTTTGCTCTGTAAACTATAGGTACTCTGTCATTGCTATGCCGTCTCTCCTGGTTCGCACGATGTCTCCTCTCATCTCATCCCTCCCTCCCGGAAACTCTCTTTGAGAGGCCTAGGTCATCCCCGGATTGTTGTCGATCCGTTCCGAAAACGCCATATCCCTAAGTGCAAACTTAAAATAAATAAAAGAACTTAAATAAGAGTTCAAGGGGAGAGCTATCCGTCCTATTTCTGTCTCTTCCGGTACATTCGGGTACTAATATTCTCACTCTTGGCATTTTCCATAACTCCGCAATACACAGTGTGGAAACTAAACAGAAATCATGAGTGTGCATTTTCAACATCGGACCAAAGTGAAAAAGAAAGGCTTGCATCTTTTCGACGAAACGTCGCTCACTTAGGAATGACACATCAAGAACGCCATCCGGAGGTCCTCGCACAATGGAAGAATCGTTCAAGGTCAAAGATGAGATCTCAGGTTACATCAGAAAAAGAAAGAAGGAAACTTCCGTTGTATTACCACAAGAACAACGTATACTTTCCTAACACTATTCAGGTGCGGCATTTCCCCTAATTCTAACTGCGCGGGGTTGCTCAGGCGTATTGTGTAGATGAAAAAAAAAAAAAAAAAAAAAAACCTGATGTATTCCATTCACATGACTTTCTCTACGTCTCTGTAACAAATTATTGTTAAAAAGCTTATGCCTCTATTTACTCCATGTTACTCGAGAACAAATTAACAGAAATAGTCTTATTACTTGCTTCCTTGCAAGTAGAAGCGAAATAAGGGAGTACCAGAGGTTAAAGTGATAGTTAAAAGTTGGTTGCTATGTGACTGAAGTTCCTTTATTTGTATGGACAGGAATTGACAAATTCCTGTATGAGAAAAGTATTTTTTCAAAGCTGAAACTAAAAACAAGGAATATCTTAAAAGCGACCAACTCCTCGAAAAAAAAAAAAATGTATGTAATAAATTGTGAGTTTTAATGTGCTATACATGTCCTGTGTGGTAAGTTTTTATCCACCTCTTATGGTTTAGCAGTTATGCAAAATTCCGTAAAATGCATCCAAAATATTGTAGTCTTCAGAGGCTATTCCCCGAAAATTCAAGATATACATATTATTTGTATATATATATCTTTAATATACGAGATTTTAATGAAGGTCATAAGAGCCATTTTTAAGGAAATAAAATTTTTCGATGTTTTTCCGTGTAAAGCGTAGTTTGGGGTGGGGGGATTTTGTTGAAAATCTTCGTGTCGCATCCTTGGAAGATACCAAACTTAAATACAAGTTTGGTACTCATCAGTCTTTTCGTTTTTGAGCTATGCTGTCCACAGACACACACACACACACGGACCTTTTTGTAAAAATGCTTTTTTTTGGATTCAGGGGGACCCAAAACATGTATTTCCGGTGAAATCTCGGTATCAAATTTTTGGGTGAAATGCAATACTTTCTATATACACTAAGTACATAGTACATGTAGAGAAAGTAAAAGTATGTTAACTTTAAATCATTTAGCGGATAATATTTATTAAAATATACAATCTAACTATTAATACAATACGTACGTTAAAACACACAATTTATGTTATATACATTTTTTTCCATGGGGTTGATCGTTTTTGAGATATTCCTTATTTTTGGTTTCAGCTTTAAAAAACTTATACTTTTGTCATACAGAAATTTGTCAGCTCCTGTCCATACAAACAAAGGAACTTCAGTCGCATAGCAACCAACTTTTGACTATCACTTTAACCTATTTCCTCCATTAATTCACTTCTACATAAAAGGAAGCAAGTAATAAGTCTATCCCTACTGATTTTTTTCTCAATTAGCATGGAGTAAACAGAAGCATAAGCTTTTTAACAATAATTTGTTGCAGAGATGTAGAGAAAGTCATGTGAATGGAACACATCAGAGTTTATTTGATTCAGGGGATCTCAAGACATATATTTCCGGTGAAATCTCGGTATCGATGTTTTGGGTGTAAACACTATGTACATACTACATGTAGAGAAAGTAATAATATTATTTATACATAATTTAGTATAAAACAAGGGATTGATAGTTTCTTTCTCGCTTCCGAATTCCAACCTTGGCTTACAGCTTGTTAGGAAACGCAACACTTCCTTTAGCGGTTGCGTAACAAGAAATTCGGAAATTACCGGTTTCACAAGAGCGTGAGATATTCGTACTTGATACTGTTGAAGTTGCGATCGAGTACATGAACAGAGGTTTCTGGAAGGAAGGAAGGATGAATACGAGTCCTCACAAGGTTGCGGCCTCCATAGCAGCTGCTCCAGTTGTATCACTACTCGGCCATTATGTAAATCTGCATCATAAGGTGCATTTCTAGGTCGGTATCACGTGACCGAAACCTCAAGGTTTCGCTTTTGTTTCAGCGCTATACCTAAAATGGGAGTAGCCTTTCCATCTCTTGTGCAGACACTGATTTATATAAAGCTGACGCATTTCTTTCATTAATTGTTTCAAAACGTGTTATGCTAGTGACAACTTATTATACCTAATTTGAAGAGGAATTTTGGGAGATTATTTACCTCTAACGCAAATGTTGAAAATGTCCTCTATCCTGCATAAGGCACAACTCAACACGTCGTTCCATGTTACTGGCCACTCGTTGGAGGACTCTGTTGTCAATAGCTTGAATCTCCTTTGTGATGTTGTGCTTCAGATCGTCCAATGTCTGGGGACGTGCGGCGTAAACCCTGTCTTTTAAGTAACCCCATAGAAAGAAGTCCGGCGATGTCAAATCCGGAGATCTCGGTGGCCACAGGTTCCTGGAAATTATCCGGTCGTCAAAGAAACTTGTAATTAGGTTCATGGATTCATTTGATGTATGGCAAGCAAATGTTTAAAATGTCCTCCATCCTGCATAAGGCACAACTCAACACGTTCCATGTTACTGGCCACTCGTTGGAGGACTCTGTTGTCAATAGCTTGAATCTGTGTGATGTGCTTCAGATCGTCCAATGTCTGGAGACGTGTGGCGTCTTTTAAGTAACCCCATAGAAAAAAGTTCGGAGATGCCAAATCCGAAGATCTCGGTGGCCACAGGTTCCTGCAAATTATCCCGTCGTCAAAGAAACTTGCAATTAGGTTCATGGAATCATTTGATGTATGGAATGTAGCGCCATCTTGCTGAAAATATCCTTGACTCGGCTCTACATCGTACTGCATTTCACGTTGACTACAAGAACAAAATGTCGGAATAGCTGCCAACAATGCAATTAGGAATAAAACAAACATCTGCGTATCTAATGTCAAGTAGTCGAAACTCCAGAACATTCTGCTTAATTTGGTGCTAAAATTGGGTCATTGAATGGATTTCCAACGGAATAATTAAAGAGAGAAATGTGTCAGTTCTACATAAATTACTCTGTACAATACTTCTCTTTGTGTACGCCAGGAAGGAAACACCTGATGTGCTCCATTCACAAGACTTTTTCTTCACCTCTGTACCAAATTATTGTCAATAATTATTATTCTTGTATCTACTTCATGCTAATCGAGATAAACATTAGCAGAAACGATTTTATTACTTAGTTACTTATAAGTAGAAGGGAAATAAGGAAATACACTAGGTTAAACCTGCAGTCAAATGTTTTAAAATGTGGTTGCTATGGTATAAAAATCCGTTCCTTTGCGTGCCCAGTTGTTGACAAGATCCCGTATGGGAAAAGTATAAGTATTTTAAAACTGAAACCAATGACAAGGAATATCTCAAAAACGGTGAACTCCACGAAAAAAAAAAAAAATGTAAATGACACTTTTTTTTTAATTTATTATAGTCTCTTCAACAATGACGCCATATCGCCACTGAACACCGAGTTGTACAATGAGGTAGACTTACAAATTGTTACATTAAGTCTTACAGTGGTTAATTAACAATAACAAACTTGGCAACATTTTAAATATCATTAATAATTTTGCACATTTTCATGAAGTTGATGATTTTCTTACGGCATTGGTCACTCAAGGCCAACTGTGACATAAATTGTGTGTTTTAACGAGCTCTTCGTTGTTTGTTAAGTAAGTTTTTGTCTATCTCGAAAAGTTTTCCACTTATGCAAAGTTCCACAAAATGTATTCAGAATAAAGATGCCTTCAGGGGCTATTCCCAGAAAATTCAAGGTATACATTTTATTGGTCATGTAAGTATCTTAAATATACGATATTTTAGTCAAAATCGTTAGCCATTTTTGAGAAAATCAAAATGTTCGAAAATGTTTCCATATTAAGGGTAGATGAGGGGGGAGATTTTATTGAAAATCTTTGTGTCGCAACGTTGGAAAATGCTGAATTTAAATAGCAATTCGTTTTTGAGCTACGCTCTTCTCTATACACTATATAGATATAGTAAGTGCAGAGAAAGTAAAAATGTCTAATGTGTTGCATTCACATGACTTTCTCTATTTATTCTGAAAACAATCTGTTCTTAAGATAATCCTTTTATCCACGTAATGTCAATTGAGATAAACGTTGCCAGAAATTGTCTTATTACTTGCTCCCTGGTAAGTAGAAGGGAACTAAGGGAATACATTAGACCAAGGCAATAGTAAATTTTTTTAAAAGCTGGTTGCTATGTGAAACAATTGATGTTCGGTTCGCTTCGCATGACCTCATTTGTGAAAAGTTAAGTAGTAAATTTGAAACCAATAATAAGGAGTATATTGAAAGCGGTAATTCTACAAGACGAACATATATGATATAAATTATATGTTTTAACAACATTAACGTTTTTGAGGAGCAAGTTTTTATCTATCTTTTACGGTTTAATTGTTATACAAATTTCTGTAAAGCTCATCCTGAATAAAGAGGCTATTTCCAGAAATATATATTTTATTTGAGATATAAGTATCTTTAATTTACGGTATTTTAATCAAAATTGTTCGAATCATTTTAGAGAAAAACAAAGTTTTCGAACATTTATCCATGTAAAGAGTAGTTTGTGGTTGTGGTGGTGGTGGTGATGGTGATGGGGTGGGGGGTGGGGGTTATTGAAAATCTTCGTGTCACATCAAATACCAAGTTTGTTAACAGCCTTTCCCTTTTTGAGCTATGTTGTTTACAGTCACACACACACACACATGTACACACATACAGTATGTTTTTTTGAAAATGCTTTTTTTCAGAATCTGGGAACCCCAAAATATATATTTCCGGTGAAATCTCTACATCAAAATGTTGGGTGGAATACAATACCTTCTCCATCCAATATGTAGATTGTACATATGGGCTAGAGAAAGTAAGAACGCTATTTTTCATTTCATTCAGGAAATATCAAAATCTATTTCCAGCGAAATTTCGGTATTGAATTTTGGGGTGGAATACATTACTTCCACAGCTTTCTGTACATAGTAGAAAAAATAAACTGTTGACCATATTCTGTTTCCCTGTACAGTAATTGAAAAAAAAAAGCATGTTAAAAAGTTGTCAACATGAGAAATCTCTATGGAGTTCAATCCTAAAAACGTAGAATTTATTCATTGCTTTCTCTACGCACAATAAGTAGGAAAAGTGTTGCATTCCGCACAAAAAATCGATACTCAGATTTCACGGAAATATGTTTTGGAAACCCTTCAAATATAAAAAAAATTAGAAAAAGTCCCGTTTGTCTGTGTGTGAACGGCACCATCCAAAATCAAAACAAAATACCAAAATTGGTATTTAAGTTCAATACTTTCCAAATATGGTACACGAAGATTTTCAAGCTAATCCCTGTGTTTCCAAATACCCTTTACATGGAACACTTTTCAACAAGGTTTATCGCTAACAAGTCTGGTTCTTGAAAATCGTATTCGATATTATGTTAGTACAAACAACCGAACATTGTAAATCCAGAGCCATGGGCAAGGCTCGAAACACTGATCTTCGTCACGCGGTACCGCTGCTCTTGCCACTTGAGTTACCATGCCGAGATACTCCTGCAGATAGACGAAAAGGGGTCATGTGAATGGAACACATCCGAATCTTTTTGCCCGGTTTTCAAACTTCATGCACTTAAAACAGTTACTTAAAACCTTGGTGTTCAGCTGGTATCTTCAGGCATAGAGATGCAATTTCCAATTTTGCTGAAAGAACTGTTTGTCTTATGTTTCCTACCATCATTCCATTACACGAGAACAAAGACAAGAAAGCATACATAATATTTGACAAACAAGGCATTAAGCAAACTACTTGCTATTCTCCTAATGGGCGGGTCCGGTTTCCTGGCAACGGGAACGGAATAACAGCAGAAGATCGCGAGGCGTAAACATTATCTACTAAGATACCGCATTTGGACGACTCTAGTGCTCTTAAATGTTTATACAGTTCACTCAAATTGGAAAGAACACTCCAGAGTTCAAAGAAGCACTCAAAGTAATGTGTATACAGACTGAAGCTTATCAGATCAAAACAAATGCAAAGCGAACCTTATGCATTAAAGAACATTTTGTTGTGTGAATTACCGACATGTTTCACAGAGGTCGTCAGTGTGCGGTATGTTATAGGGGTGTCTGTGGTTCAAATTCCGAAAAGAGTATCCTCCCTGACTTTTTACTTTCTCTAGCCCACATGTACAATGTACGTAGTGGATAGAAAAAATATTGTATTCCACCCAAAATTCGATGTCGGGATTTCAACGGAAATATACGTTTTGGGTCCCCCGAGTCCGAAAAAAGCATTTCTACTTTCTCTATATGTATTATGTACATGGTATATACAGGATGTTAATGAACTATACCGAAAAATGTTCATAGAATATGTAGATTACTTAAATAAGTAATTTGAGATAGGAGACTTATGGCCTGTTTATTGAAATTTCAAAGTAATGGCTATAAGTTTCTGAAGTGCCAGTACGCCACGTATCGCGGCACTTTTTTTTTTTGTTTTTTAAATACAGTTCCGGAGGCTTGTCAGGACCCCGGCGCTGTAATCCTTTTTTCTCCATTTTTTCCAGTTTTCTATACTTCCTTAGTAGGCCTCATTATTCTTAACGTTTTCCTTTTACATATATATACACAAACATAGACACAATTACAAGCACAGAAACACCCATGCCCCCGGCGGGACTCGAACCCACGATCCTGTGCACCACGATGCGCCAAAGCGAGACACTTTAGCGAGCCCTCGTCACCGGGATCGGCACACTTCGTCTGGAATGAAAAAAATAATATTAAAAAGCATTTACTCTATGACTGGAATCGAACTCATGACCTTTGGGATAGCAGTTTCCCGGGTTACGCATTAAGCCATCTGAGCAGTTGAAAAAATGCCTCCAGAGTATGCTACATAACTCAAGAACGTAGTTAATGAATGTTGAGTGTCGCACTGTCAAGTGATTAGTTCGAGATTTTACAGATTTTTGTGACATTGAATCTTGAGAACACTATAACGAGCTACTAAAAATCGATATTTCTATACTCGGGCAGCAGTTTTAAAGACATTCTAAGCCATTTTTACTTTCTCTATACGCACTATGTACACAGGGTATAGAGAATGTATTGCATTCCACCAAAAAATTCGATACCGAGATTTCACCGGAAATATATGTTTTAGGGTCCCCTGTATCCAAAAAATGTATTTTCAGAAAAAGGTCCGTGTGTGTGTCCGTGTGTCCGTGAACACGATAACTCAAAAACGAAAAGTAGGTAAAATACCAAACTTGGTATTTAAGTTTAATGTCTTCTAGGGATGCGACACGGAGATTTTGAGAAAAATACCCCGACCCCAAATTACCCTTTACATGGAACATTTTTCGAAAATTTTGATTTTCTAAAAAATGGCTCTAACGATTTTGATTAAAATATCATATATTAAAGATAATTTACCTGACAAATAAAATTTACATTTTGAATTTTCTGGGAATAGCCTCTGAAGACTACTTTATTCTGGATGAATTTTGCATAACTACTAAACCGTAAGAGATGGACAAAAACTTAACCCACAAAAAATGTAGAGCACGTTAAAACACACAATTTATGTTATATACATTTTTTTCGTGGAGTTTATCGTTTTTGAGATATTCCTTTTTCTTGGTTTCAGCTTTGAAAAACATAGCTTTTCTCATACAGGAATTTGTCAACTCCTGTCCATACAAACAAAGCAGCATCAGTCACATAGCAACCAGCTTCTGGCTTTCCTTTAACCTATGGTACTCCCTTATTTCGCTTTTACTTAATAAAGCAAGAAATAAGACCATTTCTGCTAATTTTTCTTGACTAGCATGATATAAATAATATATAAGCTTATTATCAATAATTTGTTACAGAGATATAGAGAAAGTCATGTCAGTGTAACACATCATATTTTTTCAACCTGCTTCACTTTAACACCAAGTTATCAGCTCCTGATACCCACACGTTTAACGCTATGTAGTTACGTTATGTTTATCCGGGGACCATGCATCACCGATCTCAAATTACTTATATCAGAAACGTGCACAATATCGCAAATTATTTCGGTCTAGTTCATTAACACCCTGTAGAAGGGGTATTGTAATGTGCACAACATTCGATACCGATATTTCACCGGCAATACATGTTTTGAGGCCCCCTCAAAAGGAAGCATTTCTAGAAAAATGTCCGTGTGTGTATGTCTTTGGACAGCATAGCTCAAACTTGGTATTTAAGTTTGGTATCTTCCAAGGATGCGACGCAAAGATTTTCAAGAAAATCCCCCCCCCATCCCCAATGGCCCTTTACATTGAAAAGTTTTCGAAAATATTGATTTTCTCAAACATGGTTCTAACGTTTTTGATTAAAATACCTTATGTTTAAGTATTTTTATGCCAAACGAAATGTATACTTATCTTGGATTCTCTGGGAATAGCCTCTGAAGACCTCTTCATTATGGATGGCTTTTGCATACCTGGCAAACCGTACGAGATATACAAAAACTTACTGCACAAAATGTGTAGGTCGGATAAAAACACACAATGTATATTATATACAGTTTTTGTAGAGTTAACCGTTTTCGAGATATTCCTGTTTATTGGTTTCAATTTTAGCCGCTTAAACTTTTCTCAAACTGGAAGACATCTTTCTTCTCGTTTTTCGTTTGTTTACTCCCGGTAATAGAAGAGATTAGAATTTCAATTGTTTTACATAGCGACCGGCATTTAAAGAACGATACTATCGCTTTAGTCTGTGCATTTTCTTATTTCCCTTCTACTTACAAGGAAGCTAGTAATATGGGCTAATGTTTATCTCGATTAACATAATGCTTTTTAATAATAATTTGTTACAGAGAGAAAGTGATGTAAATGGAGCACAGGCTTTTAGTTTTTCTGCACTTACTATGCACATAGTGTATAGAGGGTGTATTGTATTGGAGCCGAAAATTTGATATAGAGATTTCAGGGGAAATACATGTTTTGAGACTCCTGAATCAATTTTTTTTTTAAAAAATGTCAATGTGTGTCTGTGTTTGTGAGTGTCTGTGTATGTGTGTCTGAATAGTTTAGCTCAAAAAAGAAAAAAATGTTAAAATCAAACTTTTTGTTTAAGTTTGGTATTTCCCAAGGATGCGACACGAGGATTTTCAAGAACTAACCTTTACAAGGAACATTTTACGAAAATTTTGATTTACTCAAAAATGGCTCTAACGATTTTTATTGAAAACTCTTATATTTAAGAAATTTACATGACACACAAGCTGTATATCTTGAATTTTCTGGGAATAGCCTCTCAAGACAGGTTCATTATGGATGAATTTTTCTGAATTTTGCGTAACTGGTAAACCATAAAAGAGACAAAAATTAACTACACAAAAAATGTAGATCTTGTTAAAACACAAAATTTATGTCTTATGCATTTTTTTTAAGTTCATAGTTTTCAAGATATTCCTTGTTATTTGTTACAAATTTAAAATACTTAAACTTACTTCACACGGAAAGTTGTACACTCCTGGACCTGCATAGAAACGGACTTCAACCACATGGCAAACAGCTTTTAAAAAGATTTGACTATCACTTTAGCCTAGTGTATTCCCTTATTTCATTTCTACTTACAAGGGAGCAACTAATTAACAAAATTTCCGTTTATTTCAGTTATCGTAAAGTAGATACAAGAATGATTTTTAACAATTTATTACAGTAATGTAGAGAAAGTCATGTGCATGGAACACATCAGATATTTCCTTTCAAAAAATGCAAGCAAGTCTTTTGTCCTGTAATTTTTACTTTCTCTAGCAGTTACAATGTACATAGTAGGCGGAGAGGTATTCTATTCCACACAAAAATTCAATAGGTATCAAGCTTTCGCCCGAAATACAAGTTTTGGGGATTCCAGAATAAGAACACATTTTTACTTTCTCTATACGTACTATGTACATAGTTTATAGAGAAGGTATTGTATTGCACCCAAAAATTCGATACCGAGATTACACCGGAAATACTTGTTTTCAGAACCCCTGATTAAAAAAAAAAAAAAAAGAAAAAAGGCATTTTTAGAAACATGTCCCAGTGTGTGTCTTTATGTATGGCAGTGTATGTGTCTGTGTGGGAGGGGGCAGCATACCTCAAAAACAAAAACTCGGTTAAATACCAAACTTGGCATTTAAGTTAAGTATCTACCAAGGAAGCGACACGAAGATTTGCAAGAAAATCCCCCCCCCGCCTCCAATTACCCTTTACATGGAAAATTTTTCGAAAATTTGGAAACCAAGATTTTAATCTTAACTTTGTATGTTTCTGTCTAGAAACATAAATAGTGAGGAAGAAGGAAAGGATATTATCGTATGAAAGAAAGGTCTCTAAAGAGTCCAGTGGGTTGTCATGGAAATGGAGCAGGCGGTATGCAGCAGCAGCCGGAAGAAACAAAACAGGATCGAGTTACGCAATCGCTTCCGAAAGAGTCCAAAAAGCAGCTACATATCGAGGAAACAACAATGGCTGCTTCTACTTTCACTGTCGTCTCGGCCAGCTGAGAGTCGAGAGGACTCAGTATCCGAGTCCACGGCGCCGAGGTCACTTCTCTTCAGCCACCCTTGACTTCTTTCCTCCAAGGTGATCGACGGCCATCTCGCTATAAAATGCACGTATGACTCCTGGCGCATGTCACAGTGTAGTGTCAACTAGTAGTGAAGTGGTGAACCTTCCTTGCAGGTAAGTGAGTGGCGGTCGTGTTTTGTTCCCTGACCCGTCCTTAAATTCTCTCTGGCGAGGCTGGAAAACAAGTGATGATATCGAAAATTTGGAAGCGGTAAAACGCCGGGGAAAGTGAACAAAAATACCTTAAATAAATGTATTAAAATGTGCATTATAACATAGTGACAGTTAATGAATAAGAGATAGTGAAGAAGTGAAAGAAAAAAATCTGATGTGTTACACTCACATGGCTTTCTCTAGCTACTTCTTACAAACCATTATTCTTCTTTCTACACAATGCTAATCGATATAACATTAGCAGAATGTTCTTATTTCTTAGTTCCTTATAAGTAGAAGGGAACTATAGGAATGCGCTATGCTAAAGTGATAGTCAAATGTTTTAAGCTATCGTTATGCGATTGTCAATGTAAATCGCTTTTTTGTTTGGCCAGGAGTAAAACAAAAGAAAAACGGACACTTCCTGTCTGAGAAAAGTGTAAGAACTGTACAATTGATACCCATATCAAGGAATACCTCGGAAGCGGTTACCTCCTCAACAAAAAGTAAAGGACATAAATTGTGTGTTTTGAGATCTATATTTTTTGTGTAGTAAGTTTCTATCTTTTATTACGGTTTGACAGTTCAGCAAATCCCAACCAGAATAAAGATGTCTTTATACACTATTCTAAGAAAGTTCAAGACATAGATACATTTTATCTGCCATGTAAATATCTTTCATAGACGATAGTTTAGTCAACATCGTTGAGAGCCGTTTTTGAGAAAATCAAAATTTTCGAAAATTTTTAATGTAAAGGGTAGTTTTGGGTGGGGAGATTTTTCTCAAAATCTTCGTCTCGCATCCCTGGACCTTTTTCCAAAAATGCTATTTTTTTGGATACAGGGACGTGTATTTGCGGTGAAATATCGATCAACATTTTGGGTGGAAAATATTACCTTCTCTATTCACACTGTACATGCAGGCTAGAGAAAGTGGAAAGGAAATAATGCTTATGAACAACAAAACACCAAGCAGATTTAAATCATTTTACGATACCTAACAGAATTTAAAATATGATTATCGGGTATTAAAATCGGACCTTTTATTAATGGCATTACTATTATCTGAATAAATATTCACACAGAGAAATAGAGGGAAACATTAAAAACATAAAAACACGTACATGTAGTTCGGGAAGGTAATCATAAATGGTAGAGGTAAAACGACGGAGAAGAGCGAAAAAAGGTGATTATGAAGAATAAGAAAAAGAAGAGAATCTAACAAGAACAATCATTATCGAAAATAAAGGTAATATTACCAGGAAAACGAAGAGCATAATGATAAGGAAAACAGGGTCATCCGTCATGAATTGGAGTTTCCAACGGAATAGGCACCGATCGAATCTGTAAATGGCTTCACGGCGCCGTGGCTGAGTGGTTAGAACGCTCGCCTCACATCTAGGTAGCCCGGGTTGGATCCCAAGCACAACTTGTGGGATATGTGGTGGACGCAGCGACGTCTGGGAGGGTTTTCTCCCGGTAGTTGGGCAGGAATACCACCGTAACTCGTACTTATCAAAGCTTTTGTTGCATTTGGAGACGCTTTAAGAAGAATAAGAGGAAGAGAAGAAAGAAGAAAATTACTTGCATGCCAGAAGAATACCGTAGGATCAGACAGAGATATTTTAATGTAAAAAGTTTACGATATTAAACGTAAAACAAATTAATAAAGCCGTTGATTTGTTTCGTTATCATGTATAATGCAGTAAAGCAAATACTGCAGGGAAGTAGAATACAGTTTGTAGCACTGTACATTAAAAATACAGTAAACAAGAAGATATTAGGATTCAATGAAATTAAATAAATATTTGCAATAATAATAATAATTACAATGATAATAATAATGAAAATATGTCTAATAATAAAATTATATCGAATAACATCAATAATAAAATGATATCGAACAACAACGATAATAATAATAATAATAATAATAATAATAGTAATAATAATAGAATATATTCTGGTTGTAAAAACATCATTCTGTTGCATCTCAGTTATTCCATTTTATTTTGCTTCGATTTCGTGTGTTTGCTGATTAAATAATTGTTTGAATTAGGTGTTTATTATTATTATTATTATTATTATTATTATTATTATTACTATTATCATGCCATCATCAGCATTAACAACTAAATAACAGGGATTTATAAATGAAATGGTCAATTTTATCGGAAACAGCTCCAGTTTCCTTGTTTTAGATTACCATTTTGCACATTTAAGAAACATACTCAAAAATGAGTACTATCATTATTTATTTGCTTTGATATGCTACAAATTATTTCTAAAACAATTTTTTCAGTCTAATAAATGTTGATAATGATAAATGTTGTCAGAAATATTTAACCTACATTTTGTAGTAGGTATACACAGCAACTCGAGATTAATAAACGGTCGAACATATTTTTAATATCTGTCTTATGCTGCATGTTCTTTACATAATCTCGGGAGAAACACAAAAGTGCACTTTGTCACTTTAAAGTGCATTGATACTAGAACATTCAAAGAAACAAATGCAAATATTTCGAAAATGACGAATGCTACGAAAGAAAGCACATTCAATTCCAGAAGGCTCAAGCTGTTATTAATAATTCAGAGAATTTTTAATCGCAATTGTTAAATAACACCCTTAACTTAAGTATAAAGTTTCAGAATATTTTTAAACACGTTTTCTAGAACAATCAAAACAACATTTTTTGTGAAGTGTAATATTCCCTCTAACTAATCGGTAGAAAATGCAAAAAGAAATATCATCATTTTTATACTGTTTCTGTTTTTCCTCAACTTTCTTTTAATTGAAAATGTTGTTTTCAAAAATACTTAAAAGTATCATCACACTGTTTATAAAACTCCATGGCACGACAGCTCACGGGGAACCTTGGCCTACCGCCCGGCCACTGCGTCCCCCATCTCAGTCCACTACAGACGTCATGGATTTGAGCGTGAGACGTGGTCAGCGCCTCGAGCCCCCCGGCGGATTAATGCGGTCCTCATGACCTGGAGCCGCTACTTCTCCATCAAGTAGCTCCTCAATTGGCCCCCCAGGGACCTTACGAGGCAGAGTGCACCCCGGGCCAGGTCTCCCAGCGGGGGAAAGATCCCCACGCCGGTACTGGGGATTGAACCCAGGTCTCCCGCTTGGTAAGCAGCTGCGCTACCACCATCACACTGTTTATAATATATTTATTTTGAAAAACCTTTTTATAAACGTAGAATAAGGAAGTAATAGAAAATACGGCTGCAATTTTCTAAAGAATACAAGAACTAAATAATGACGTAAACTGTAATATATTTTGCTGCGTCTGCATTTTGATATTAACGTCTTCTTTCCGTGATTATTTGTCCAGCAACATTTTGAATTTCTCTACCACGTACTTAGTAGATCGAGGAAGCATTGTTCGAGATTAATTAACCATCGCAAATACCTTGAGGCACCTAAATGAAAAAAAAAAAAATAATGGAAAAAGTTTTGTGTGTTTGTATGTGTGTGTAGAAAACAAAATGTCATATGAAACGAAATACTGTGAACCTTGGTATTTAAATACAGGAACTTTTAAGGTGCGACTCGAAGATTTCTTATGCCCTTTTCAGAAAACACTTTTTCTATTATTTTTTTTTATTTGTTTTCTCGAAATTGGTTTTAAAATTCTTAAGAGATTTTTAAATATAATTTTATATAAGTGGTAAACAACACACAGAAACCTATTACACAAAAATATAGTTCTCCTTAAAACACACGATCTATTTCTTATAACGATTTTAAGGCATAAGCCACCTCTGGAACATCCATTAAAATTAGTAAAATTTTGCAATCCTTTGTCAGCTTTAAAAAGTGAGGTTTATATTCAGTTGTTTTATCGCTATATTATGAAAAATATTATGGAATTTCAAGACCAGAGTAGAGCCACACGCTTTTAAACGTTTGACTATCGATTGGTTTCCCCTATCCAGAGGCGTAACCAAGGGGTTTGGGGGTTAGAACCCTTCTTCTTGCTAAAATAAAATTTGCAAATTAATAGTTGCATATCGTTTTATTTCAATTGTTGCAGCTTAACCTTGAATAGATTTTTTAAAAGTATATTAATCGATATTTATCATTTAATGTTATAGAAATTGTTAGAAGAATGGAATACCTATAAATAAACCCCCTTGATATTTTCTGGCTACGACCTGCTCCTATCACCTTGTGCTTGCAACGAAATGTATAAATATACTATTTCTGCAAACTTGATCTGATTAACAAGAAGTAGATTAACAAGTAAGCTCTTTTTACTTTCTCTACATGTACTATGTACATAATGTATAGAGAAGATGTTGCATGCCACCCAAAATTTCGATACCAAAATTTTACCAGCAATACATATTTTGGATCCCCCTGAATCCAAAAAAAACATATTTTAGAAAAAGGTCCATGTATGCGTGTGTGTGTATGGATAGCATAGCTCAAAAACGAAAAGACTGTTGCATACCAAACTTTCAAGGATGCGACACGAAGATATTCAAGAAAATTCCCTACCCCAACTACCCTTTACTTGGAAACATTTTCGAAAATTTTGATTTTCTCCAAAATCGCTCTGACGATTTTGATGAAAATATCGAATATTAAAGATATTTATCTGACAAATAAAATGTATATCTTGAATTTTCTTAGAATTGCTTCTGAAGACTGCTTTATTCTGGATGAATTTTACGGAATTTTGCATAACTGCTAAACCGTAAGAGATGGACACACAAAAAATGTAGATCACGTTAAAGCACACAATTTACATCATATGCATTTTTTTTCGTGGATTGGATCGTTTTTTGAGCATTCCTCGTTACTGGTTTCAGCTTTAAAAAACGTACAAACAAAGGAACTTCAGTCACATAGCAACCAGGTTTTAACTACATCTTTAGCTTATGTTACTCCCTTATTTCTCTTCTACTGCATTGAAGCAAGTAATAAGACTATTTCTGCTATTTTGTTCTCGATTAGCAGAAGTAAATAGAAACATAAGCTTTTTAACAATAGTTTGTTGCGGAGATTTAGAGAAAGACATGCAAATGGAACATATATCATACGAAAACCTAACCTCACTTTCCGTCAAGAACCAAGCGAGGAAGATTGAACATGGAATGTTATTGCTGTATTCTTGCGGAAAACGAATTTCGAAATGCTCATCATCGATTTCACAGAATTCATTAAGCAAGAGTGATACTGCCTGGCGTTACATCACAGGCATCATAGCTGCTGCGGGTAAGCTGTCCCATTGGCACAGTTGGCAGAACTGTTTATAAACCGCAACTCTCTTTACGTAACTCTGTGAGTAAAGTTCCTCGAACACGTGGCTCCTACTTCCATAGCCAGGCGGAACTTGGGTTTTATCACAAGGACCCGTAGTTTGTTTGTCAATATTGTCTCCGTGCAAATAACCACGTCCTCAACACAGTTTCCATACAACAACAGTCTAGTGAGTGACGTCACTCATTAACATTCCAGCAGCGAACTGTGGGATTCCTTTTGTAGCCTTGTCAATGTGGACACAAATCTCTTCATCTGATGCCAATTGAAGCGTATGCAAACCGGTGTGTAGGGTGGATGCGGTAAAGTGCATAGTCTCTCTTTGTGGTCGGTACACACGTGCAAAGCATCCCTTCTATGCAAACCACAAAACGGGTGCATCAAACGACCCACCACAAGTTCGCTGTCATATCAGAAATATTTCTAAAAGCGTATGTGGGGCCCACAGTTCCTTTGGTCAAGTTAGGTATCTGATCATCATTAATCTACCCTTTACCGGCATCCCACATACTGAACTACTCATGAAATCACAATAATTATGGTTTTGCAATCAAGTGGTTTTATTTAGGTAATTATTACATTCCAGTCAGAAGCAACATTAATTTTGATTACATACCAAAAAGTGTGCTGTGTTCAAATCCATTACTTTTTACTTTCTGTACACGTACTGTGTACATAGTGTATAGAGAAGGTATTGTATTGCACCCAAAATTCGATACCGAGATTTCACCGGAAATACATGTTTTGAGTCATCCTGAAACAAAAAAAAAGAAGCATTTTTAGAAAAATGTCCATGTGTATGTGTGTGTGTGTGTGTCTGTGGGCAGCATAGCTCAAAAACGGTCGGTCTTCATGGCCACACTCGCTATGGCGTCTCGCTTTGGTGCTTTGTGGGCAGGGGATCGTGGGTTTGAATCCCACCTTGGGCATGGGTATTATATATTTGTGCAATGTGTATGTGTTTGTGTAAAGGAACGTAAAACCAGTAATCATACAGTAAATTTAGGGGGGGGGGAATGTAAACAGGGGATACAGAGTCGGAGTCCTGACCAGACTCCAGTACTGTTTAAAAAAAAAAAAAAAAAACCCCAAGACCATTAAATACCAAACTTGGCATTTAAGTTTGGAATCTTCCAAGGATGCCTCACGAATATTTTAAAGAAAGTCCCCCCCCCATCCCCAAGTACACTTACATGTAAATTTTTTGAAAAATGTTGATTTTCTCAAAAATGGCTCTAACAATTTTGATTAAAATATCGTATATTAAAAATATTTACCTGACAAATAATATGTATATCTTGAATTTTCTGGGAATAGCCTCTGAAGACTACTTTATTCTGGATGATTTTTGCGGAATTTTGTATAACTGCTAAATCTTAAGAGATAGACAAAAACTTACCACACAAAAAAATGTAGATTACATTAAAACACACAATTTATGTTGTATACATTTTTTTCATGGAGTTGATCGTTTTTTAGATATTCCTTTTTATTGGTTTCAGGTTTGAAAAACTTATATTTTTCTCATACAGGAATTTATCAACTCCTGTTCATATAAACAAAGGAACTTCAGTCATGTAGCAACCAGCTTTTGACAATCACTTTAACCTAAGGTACTCCCTTATTTCGCCTCTACTTACAAGGAAGCAAGTAATAACACTATTTCGGCTAAGTTTTCTGGATTAGCATGAAGTAAATGGAAGAATAATAATTTGTTACAGAGATAAAGGAATAATCATGTCAATGGAACGTATAAAATTTGTTATAGTGCTATTGAAACGAAGTATACAATAGTTCTTAGCGTCGCATTCTATATTTGGCGTGAAAGACCGGAAATTTACTCAGAGGCCTCTTTATCAGGCTTGAGGTTCTTTTTAGTGCCGGGTAAACTTCCCTTCTGAAAATACACACCCCTCCGCCGAGTATGAACCCGCGATCTTGGGAACCAGAAGCTAGTATGTTGCATCTAGACTACAAAGGGAGAACAAATGACAGAGGGGCAGTCTAACGCGCCCCACGAAAACTATTATTTCAAATAAATCGTTCGTTTAGTGAGCATTATTGTTTATCAGGTTGTCTGTTTCTTAGTTTCACTTCTACAAACTTCATCACGGTTTTTGTTCTATTTATACACCGGCTTTACCTGCAATGATCATACTGGTAGTATTTTTAATTTCTCTACACGTACTATGTACACAATGTACATAGAAGGTATTGTATTGCACCCAAAACTTCGATACCGAGAAATTTTATTGGAAAAACACGATTTAGGGTCCTCTGTAACCAAAAGATCCCTGTGTTTGTGAACATAACTCAAAAACGAAAATTCGGTAAAATACCAAACTTGGTATTTAAGCCTAGTATCTTCCAAGGGTGCGATGCGAAGATTTTGAGGAAAATCCCCCCACCACAAACTACCCTTAAATGGAGACAATTTCGAAAAGTTTGATTTTCCCACAAATGGCTCAAACGATTTTGATTAAAATACCGTATGTAAAAGATATTTAATTGTCAGAGAATAGCTCTGAGGACCTCTTCATTTTGGATGATTTTTTCCTAAAATTTGCATAATTGGTAAACCGTACGAGGTATAAAAACACTACAAAAACTGTAGATTCTGTTAAAACACACAATTTAGGTTATATGCATATTTTTTACCTGGACCGTTTTCGAGATATTCCTCGTTATTAAATTCATTTTAAAGGACTTCACTCGGGATTTTGTCAAATCCTAGCCACGCAAGGAAACGGATATCAATCCCATAGCAACCATATTTTAAAACATTTTAATGTCGATTTAGCCTGGTGTATTCCGTTATTTACCTTCTACTTATAAGAAACTAATTAACGAGACCGTTTCTACTAACTTTCTCTCGAGTAGCACAAAGTAGATAGAATAATCCTATCAAGATTAATTTGTTACTGAAAGGTAGAGAAATTCATGTGCACATCAGATTTTTTCACTTTCTCTACACGCACTATGCACTTAGTGTATAGAGAAAGTATTGCACTCCACCCAAAAATTCGACACCGAGATTTCACCGGAAATATGTGTTTTATGGTCCCCTTTATCTAAAAAAATAATTTTTGGAAAAAGGTCCGTGTGTGTCTGAACACGATACCTCAAAAACGAAAAGTCGGTAAAATACCAAACTTGGTATTTAAGTTTAGTATCTTCCAGGGATGCGACACGAAGATTTTGTGAAAAATCCCCCCACCCCCAACTACCGTTTACATGGAACTTTGATGGAATTTTGATTTTCTCAAAAATGGCTCTAATGATTTTGATTAAAAATTTCATATATTAAAGATCTTTACCTGACAAATAAAATGTATATCTTGAATTTTCTGGGAATAGCCTCTGAAATGTACTTTATTCTGGATGAATTTTACGGAATTTTGATTAACTGCTAAACCGTAAGAGATGGACAAAAACTTACTACACGACAAATGTAGAGCACGTTAAAACACACAATTTATGTTACATACATTTTTTTCGTGGAGTTCATCGTTTTTGAGACATTCCTTGTTTTTGGTTTGTGCTTTGAAACACATACTTTTCTCATACAGGAATTTGTCAACTGCTGTCCATACAAACAAAGGAACTTCAGTGATATAGCAACCAGCTTTTGGCTATCACTTTAACCTATGATGCTCTCTTATTTCGCTTCTACTTACAATGAAGCAAGTAATAAGACTGTTTCTCTATTTTTTCTGATTAGCATGAAGTAAATATACGTGTAAACTTTTTAAGAATAATTTGTTCCAGAGATGTAGGGAAAGTCATGTGAATGGTACACATCAGAGTTTTTAAAAACACATACGACCTCAGGGCAATTCTATTTCTGCGTAACGGTAGTTTAATTAAATTTACAGATATTGGCAGGACTTAAAATAAACAAAAATATGTTTTTAGCAATAATAGTTTTGTTTAGTTTTGCCGCAAAAAGTATTTCAACACATTGCTACCGAAATCTCATCGATATACACCCAGCTCAATTGCTGTTTAATAAGCATTATGTGGGCTCGCAATGGAGATTCGAACCTAACTATCCACAGAAACAAGTGATATTCCCACAGAGGCAGAACAAGTAACTAAATTTTGTAAGGGCATGACAATTTTTGCATCAAGTTTATGAAACCGGTCTTTGTAGAAAACAAATCGGGACAGAAAAGGTTAACTCGTTTACATGCCTTTTAAATGTTAGATTTGTTTACTTTCATAAATCCACAATCAGGTAAGAGAGGGAGTTATTGTAATTATATAAACACTTTTCCTATAGCCAGAAATTGAGCTCAGGCACTTCTGAAATTAGTTATAAGTATTCAATAATAAAAGCTTTTTATCGCTGTTTTAATTCCCTATATAATATTTCCTCCATTTGGAAATAAAACCCAGGACTTTTGGAATTAGGTATAGATAACGTTTATATAACTAGTTCAGTTGCAGAAACTGTGTTGCTTATACACTCTATTTCTTATAAACATCACTCACAGACTGCCTCCGTGGTCGAGTGGCCAGCGAACTCTCTTCTCACCCGGAGGTTTGGGTTAGAATCCCGGATGGAGCGGGGAAATTTTCTTTAGCCAGAATTATGCCCTAGCCCCCACGGAGCCTGCAAGTATGTATGTGACAGTGAATGTATGTGTGTGTGTTTGAGGAAAATAAAATTATTTAAACCAAACGTAAAAGAACATACAGACAAGGAGTTGTTTCAAGTGCAAAACCTCCGATTTGACCTTAGATGTTAAAAGGGGCTATATAAATGAAACAATAAAAAAAATCAGTCACAATATCTGAAAATATTACAATGTAAAATGTCAACAAATGATAAAAAGATGGATTTTTTGAGTGATGAATTCTTATAATGCATGTCACGCTGTTGGGTGTTTCAATACAGCCATATTTGAAGCTCTTAATAGATTTTTGATGACATCATTACATTTAGGCAAAGAATCGGTTAATTTTTCTCAACATCATCCTACCACCCATCCCCAAATCATGTATCACTGTTCATTCTGCGTTTTATTTAAGTGCTTGTAGTTTTAGGAGTCAAATTATGAAAAATCTGACCACCTACGTTCATAAAATTGTTTCTACCTTTGGTGCAAGAAAATATACTTACAGAAACGCATTCTTCTATCTTCATGCTAAACGAAATAAAGAACAGAAATGGTCTGATTACTTACTTCCTTGTACGTAGAAGGGAAATAATGCCCTAGGCTAAATATATCTTTTAAAACTTCCCATTTGAGAAAAGATTAAGTGTTAGACATTTTAAAACTGATAACAAGGAATATTTCGGAAATAGTTAGCTATGCAAAACCAACGTACCTATATGACAAATTGTGTGTTTTAACGAGATCTACATTTTTACTTTCTCTACACGCACTGTGTGCATAGTGTATAGAGAAGGTATTGCACTCCACCCAAAAATTCGATACCGAGATTTCACCGGAAATATATGTTTTAGGGTCCCTTATATCCAAAGAAAAGCATTTTTACAAAAAGGTCCGTGTGTGTGTGTGTGTGTGTGTGTGTGTGTGTGTGTGTGTGTGTGTGTGTCTTGAACACGATAACTCTAAAACGAAAAGTTGGTAAAATACCAAACTTGGTATTAAGTTTAGTATCTTCCAGGGATGCGACACGAAGATTTTGAGAAAAATCCCCCCACCCCAAAACTACGCTTTACATGGAACTTTTTTCGAAAAATTTGATTTTTGCAAAAATGGTTCTAACGATTTTGTTTAAAATATCATATATTAAAGACATTTACCTGACAAACAAAATACATATCTTGAATTTTCTGGGAATAGCCTTTGGAGACTACTTTATTCTGGGCGAATTTTACGGAATTTTGCATAACTGCTAAGCCGTAAGACTTAGATAAAAACTTACTACACAAGAAATGTAGAGCATGTTAAAACACACAATTTATGTTATATGCATTTTTTTGGTGTAGTTGATCGTTTTTTAGATATTCATTGTTTTTGGTTTCAGCTATGAAAAACGTAGGAATTTGTCAGCTCCTGTCCATATAAACAAAGGAACTTCAGTCACATAGCAACCAGCTTTTGACTATCACTTTAACCTATGGTACTCCCTTATTTCGCTTCTACTTACAAGGAATCGCGTAATAAGACTATTTCTGCAAATTTGTTCTCGAGTAGCAGGAAGTAAATAGAGGCATAAGTTTTTTAACAATAATTTGTTGCAGAGATGTAGAGAAAGTCATGTGAATGGTACACATAAGATTTTTTGTCTTATCTCTTATGGGTTACTAGTTATGCCAGTCAACCAATATGAAGAAAATTCAAGAAATATATTTTATTTGACATCTTAAATGTACGATGGTTTAATGCACTAAGCTAATGGTCACATGTTTTAAAATGTGGTTGCTATGGGACTGAAGTCCTTTTCTTTGCGTGGCCAGGAGTTGCCAAGATCCTGTAAGACGAAAGTTTATTTTAAAATTGAAACCAATAAAAAGGAATGCCTACAAAACAACCAACTCCTAGAAAAAAATGTATATGACATAAAGTGTGTGCTTAAATAGATCTACATGTTTTGTGTAGTGAGCTTTTGTCTATCTCTTATGGTTTACAGTTATGCAACTTTCCAAAAAATTGATCCAGAATAAAGTGGTCTTCAGGGGTTATTCCTAGAAAATTCAAGATATACATTTAATCTGCCATGTAAATATCTTAAATATAATACATTTTAATCAAAATCGTTAGTCATTTTTGAGAAAATCAAAATTTTTTTAAAAATTCGTTTTTGGACACAGGGGGTCTCGAATTTTTGGATGCAACACAATACCTCCTCTATAAACTATGTTCATAGTACTGTAGAGAAAGTAAAATTATTTTACTGTGATATAGGAGATTCAAAAACGTGTATTTCTAATGAAATTCCAATATCGAATTTTTGGGAGGAATGCAATACCTAGAAGTGGTAATAAGCTTTCATAAGAGTAGTATGTATAACTATAATAAACGATAGATGGCAGAGAAATTTATATGAATGTAAAAATCAGTTTACGTGTACAGCATTCTAAGTAAGAAAATAAAAGAGCGTATAACAAGCGTTCGTTATTAGGAAACGCGAAAATAAAAAGTTGCATTGTAGAACTACTTTCTACTGAAAAGTGAAAGAATTTAAACTATCTGTTTTGGAACACCGTGAACATATTTTATTTGCATTACTGCAAGGTTGTGCACACTGATCAGTGTTATTACGTGTTGCAAATACGCACGGTCACACCCAGCCATCAGGTATGTTAATCATCATTTAATACCTAAAGTGGTATCTTACGACATACCAACTGTCGCAAAATAAAATCACCAACGAATTCCGTTATGCTAGCCGGTATTGTGCAAAAGGTCAACCTGACAAAAACAATTGCCAAACGACGTTCTGATAGAAACCGGTATCGATTTTGCTGCGTCATTGTTTCCTAAAAAGTTTTCGGCCTTGGAAGTTTTGCAGCCCAGGCAAGGGAAGGGATGATGTGATTAGAAGTGCTGGGAGGGGGGGGGGGGGCGCGGGACGATAATTTATTATAAGGGAAGCAAAAAACTTGAATTTTATTTACACTAGCAGAAGGAAAAACACTTGAAGAAAACACTATTAATTTTACTATTGAACCTACTAATGTGTTATATTCACATAACTATTTGTACTTTCATTCGTTTGTTACTAGGGCATGCAGACTATTCCTATTATTTCTATTTTTACTTTCATAATAACTCAATGGCACGACAGCTCACAAGGAACCTTGGCCTACCGCCCGGCCGCTGCGTCCGCCATCTCGGTCCATGACAGACGTCATGGATAAGGTGCTGTATTGGAGGGTGAGACGTGCACATCGCCTGGAAACCCCCCCCGGCCGGTTAATGCGGCCCTCATGAGCTGGAGCCGCTACTTCTCCATCAAGTAGCTCCTCAATTGGCCCCCCCCCCCCAGGGACCTCATGAGGCTGGGTACACCCCGGTCCAGGTCTCCCAGCGGGAGAAAAATTCCCACTAGGAATCGAACCCAGGTCTCTCGCTTGGCAAGCAGCAACTCTACCACCGCGCTAAGTGGACGACCATTATTTTTACTTTCTCTACAGGCAGAGAAGGTATTTCACATAGACCTTTTTATAAATCATTTTTTGATACGGGCAAAATTAATCATGAAAATTAATCTTATTGAGAAAACAAACATTTTCGATTTTTTTTCCATATAAAGTGTAGTTTGGGGTGGGGGGATTTTTCTCAAAATATTCGTATCGCATCTTTGGAAGATACTAAACTTAAATACCAAGTTTGGTATTTTACCGACTTTTCATTTTTGAGTTATCATGTTCAGACACACACACACACACACACACACACACACACACACACACACACACACGGACCTTTTCTGAAAATACTTTTTTATGGATACACGGACCCTAAAATATACTTCCGGTGCAATCTTGGTATGAATTTTTGGGTGAAATGCAATACCTTCTATATACACAAGGCACATAGTATATGTAGAGAAAGTAAAAAGTATATTATTGTGAACCTAAGATTAAAATATTAGACCAACATTTTAATTTTCTGGTCATAAAGGACTGTTTTAGTGACGTGGCAAAAGCATAAATAAATTTGACCTTAATCTCGAAGCCTTTTGAGCAAAATAGATGAAATAGCACTGTAAATAATGTGTATTATATTATACTTGTGGTATTAATTTAAAAAAGTCAGCATTATTAGTATGGAATTTCAAACTTTCAGTCGTACGTGTCTTTACGAATACACTATAGTGTAACACAACAGATTTCTCCCCCGGGTTGTTCAAGTAACTTTTGATTTTTTCCTCGTCGTCATAACTAATCGCTTGTGAGCGAGTGTTGATCAGGAACCCGCTGTGGAAGTATCCAAGACGCCACATGTACCTCTGTGTACAACTTCCTCGATCAAGTGGCCTGTTACGTCATCACATAACTCCATTACTTAATGTGCAATCGGCTGGAGAACTTTCTACGGCGATGATGTTAAAGAATTGCTTTCGCTTTCATCTCTTATCATTACATGCACGTGGAAAGTCGTGGGTTCATGTCCTTCTCTCACAGCTTCCTGACTTTGCACTTTCATTCTCAAAGTTGCCCCGGAATGTGAACTTCAACCGGAGCATGCCAACATGTCCCGGAAGCCCTCGGGCATAGCGAAGAACTGACACTATTATTATTATACCCCGATATTTATTTGGTAGAAACAAAAATAAAATTCCCTAACCGTAGTTGAGTTGTCAGAGAGCTTTCTCATTCAGAGGTCCCGGGTTCAATGCCCGGCTGGGGCGTGGAATTTTTCTTTAACCAGAATTATTCCCTATCTCCCACAGAGTCTGGAAGTATGTTGTGTATTTGAGGAGAAATAAAACATTTAAACCCAACGTAAAGAACTAATTGATGAGTTGTTTTTTTTTCTAATGCAAAGCCTCCTATATGACCTTAGATGTTAAAGGGGGCTATATAAATGAAATAATGAAAAAAATCCCTAAGAAACATATTAACCTAAAAGAGGAACAACAACAAGCATCAGAAGATAAATTTAAAATACAGCTTTTAGAAGAACTAAGGATAAGATGACTATATATATATATACTCTTTTTTAATTGTTTCATTTGTATACCTCCTTCAACTTCAGTAGTCATAAGGGGAACTCTAATTTGTGAAACAACTCGTATTACTGTAGGTTTAGAACATTAGGTTAATCATTTTATATCACGAAACACTCACACATTCACACTCAACATCCATACTTCCAGACTCTGAGGGGTAGGGAATAATTCTGGTTAAAGAAAAATTCCCCGCCTCAGGAGGGAATCGAACCCGGAACCTCCTGATCAGACCACTCGACCACGAAGGCAGAACTTCGATGAGAGTAAGCAATGTAAATCAAGTTTGGGATATGATGAAGACGGTATTAATAAAAATCTGATGTGCTCAATTCACATAGCTTTCTCTAGCTCTTCATTATATGAACTAATACTACAAAAGATTGTTTGCTTTAATCTACTTCATGCTAATCAAGGAAAGCATTAGCAAAACTGGTCTTATTTCTTGCTTCCTTATAAGCAGAAGAGAAATAGGCAATACATTATGATAAAGTTCATCGCTATGTGAAACCATTGATGTACGGTTCGCTTTGCATGGTCCCGTTTGGGAAAATTTGGGTAGTTTAAAATTAAAACCAATAACATGAAATATCTCGAAAACGATCAACTCTACAAGAAAATCGTAAGTGACATTTTTGTACAGTAGACTTTTGTGTATCTTACGGTTTACTCGCTATACAAATTTTTTAAAACTCATCCAGAATAAAGAGGTCTTCATAGGTAAATCCCAGAAAACTGAAAATATACATTTTATTTGTGATGTAAATATCTTTTAATATACGGTATTTTAATCAAAAACGCTAGAGACATTTTTGAGAAAAACATTTTAAACAATTTTTCCATGTAAAGGGTAGTTTGGGATGGAGAATTTTCTTGAAAATCTTCGCGTTGCATCTTTGGAAGATGCTAAACTTAATTACCAGGTTTGGTATTTAATAGTCTTTCGTTTTTGAGCTATGCTGTCCACAGACACACACATTTTTCTAAAAACAAAAATTTGGACTTCAGGGACCTCAAAACAAGTCATGTGATCATATTATTATTTTCTCTACACGTACTAGGTACATAGTGTATATTGAAGGCACTGTATTTCACCCCAAAATATACCGAGATTTCACTGAAAATGCATGTTTTAAAACCCCATGAATCCAAAAAATTAGAAAAATGGCCTTGGGTCTGTCTAGTTCAAAAACAAAAAATCCGGTAAACACCAAATTTGGTATTTAGATTCAGTATCTTCCAAAGATACAACACGAAGATTTTCAAGAAAATCTCCCCTCACCAACTACCCTTTATGTGGAAACATTTTCGAAAATTTAGATTTTCTCAAAAATTCCTCTTACGATTTTGATTAAAATATCGTACATTAAAGATGTTTACATTACAAATAAAATGTGCTTTAATTTTCTGGGAATAGATCTGAAAACCTCTTTTTTCTGGATGAATTTTGCTTAACTGGTAAACAAAACCTTACTTCACAAAATTGTAGAGCTCGTTAAAACACACAATTTATGTTATATACATTTTGACCTTTTTTGAGATATTCCTTGTTAGTTGTTTCAGCTTTAAAATGTGTATACTTTTCTCATACTTTTGTCAACTTCTGTCCATACAAAGGACTTCAATCACATACCACCCAGATTCTAAAAGATTTGCCTATGGCTTTAGCCTATGGTACTCCCTTATTTCCCGTCTACTTACAAGGAAGCAAGTAATAAGAACCTTTCTGTTATTTTTTTCCTCGAATAGCGTTAAGTAAATTGAAGAATAAGCTTTTTAACAATAATTTATTGCAGAGATGTAGAGAAAGTCATGTGATGTAACATCCATACCTCCAGGCTGTGGGAAGGGTAGTGAATGATTCTGATCAGAGAGAAATGACCCCACCCTGGCCGAGAATCGAACCCGGGACCTGTAGGTTGAGAGTTTGTACTTATACTAGTTGACAAGAAACAACTAACTCACGCATGTGGATCTATTTATATGGAAAGTATGGTTGTACGCACCGTATTCAAGTCAAAGGCGGAGGCGGCGAAGTACCAAGGTCGACCGCCCCATGGTTAACGGGTGCCAAGAATGTAATCGCTTCCTAGAGATTGTGGGGTAAACATCCGTCAGCGTGCCTCGAGAAAAACTTTTGTCTTGGTTGTGCGGCCTTCAGAGGCGACGGGAGTCTAACCTTGAGGTGCAGAGACACGTGTGGAGAGGCACGGGTAATGGTTTCTGGGGACTTTGCACCCTTCTGTCACCATTATTGTAGTGGCCCAATTTGCTAAAGGTCACAGTGTATCTTGTCGACTATAAAACCGGAAATTAAAGGGTACATACAGGTTTCCCTAGATTCTAGAACACAAAACAAGAAACTCTAAAGCCGATGCCCCACGAGCAAATTTTGGTCCAATTTTGTTTATACAACGCGAACGTTGTGTACAATTTCTCCATTCCATTCCCACGGGAGTGTGTATTGATCCAAATATTTCTCGCATCCACATGAATACCTGATAGAAAATGGTGAAGGTTGCTGATCCACAATTATTTAAGTTTGCTGTTGCAAGCTTAGTTTATGTATCCATTGCAAGAGCATATTATAATAGAAAGAAAAAAACAATAAAGAGGCGTTGGTGGACTAGGAATGCAGGCCAAGGAAGAGGTGTACTACACATGCTACAAAATGAACTCGTTTCTGACCCTGTAAATTATTTTAATTTCCTTAGAATGGACGAAAATTTGTTTGGAAATTTGCTGTCCTTAGTTGAGACAAAAATCACTCTCCAAGACACAAATATGAGGCAGTCCATACCAGAAAATCAAAGATAAGGCCACGTTTTTATATTTTTGTTGAAAAAAGGTTAGGTGCAAATGGATCTGATAAAATACATTTGCAGGGGTTATAAATACCCGAGTCATGATTTCATAAATCTCTGCCGCACAAAAAAATGTGTATTTCAACCATAGTTGAGTTACTATAACCCTGTTATTTAGGACAAAGTCCACAAGATACAGCAAAGTTTCACACAAACAATCCCATGGGCGGGAAAGGAAGACCCAGCGCTAGCTGCCATCTTATTACGTCATTACCATTGGTTTGGACCCAAAATTAGAAACTGCTGCATCCTATTGTAGAAAACTGGAATTGGACCATGTCCCACGACCCAATTTGTAGTTTAAAGAGTTTTGGACCACAACTTCTGCCACACGTGCACAGCATATGCATTCGTTCTGCTCAGTTGCAACGAGCTACTTATTTCCATTTCGAAATAGCAGCGGAATGTTTCATAGTCATGAAATCATTAAGTATATACGTTAGTGCATTTGTACTTGCTCTACACGCACTATGTGCATAGATAAGATATTGCATTTCACCCAAAATACATGTTTTGAGACCCCTGAATATAAAACAACTTTTTTTAGAAAAAGGTTAGTGTGTGGTGTGTCGCTGTTACATTGGTCCGTCAATATGTCGCTGTACTTTTGTCTACCTTGAAGTCGGTCTGGATTAGCACCAGTGAAATACTTTATAAACGGCCGTGTGCATACCTCTGTAAAGTTCTTTGATGCACCGGCTCTGCTCATCCACGTAGAACACAAGTTTGACTCTCACTGAGGGGAAGAAAGAATGACTGGGGTATGTGATACGGGGTAGACTCACAATAGAATTACTTCACTTTAGATTCCACTGAATTAATGCTTTTATTCACGTTTGTTACTTATTGAGGCACTAATCCTACAAAAGACTACCGATACAATAATTCTTGAAGACGTAGAAATATTAATAACTAGTGCTATTTTCTTCTACTTACTTCTCGTTTTTTACGGTCATCGGTAATTACTGCGTTCTTCCTTATTACGTGACAAAGCAACTCGTGCGGTAACTACAATGTTTCGCGTAATAATATCACTTACTCCGGCACTAACACCGCCGCATTCACGTACGTACAACGTACCGCGTACAGCATCACAAGTGTAACAAAGCACCCAACAAGAAAGAAAAAAAAAAAAACACAAGAAACCCAATTCCTTGTAAGCGCATCGCTTATATACCTAGAATATCCAATCTTAAAACTCTTCCTGATTGGTTGGAAAGAAGCGCGAAAATAACGTTGGCACATGATTAATTTTGTAAACTCTTTGTATTAGGCTCACGTGACCGCTCTTTATAATGGAAAAGTCCCAAGCTGCTAACTTTTAGGGGAGAGACCTTTCTCTAAAAAATACGATGTTATTTATGTCCCTACTGCGCTAAAATCTAGCTGTTACAAGGGAATTTGTGTTGCTAAGCTTAACAAAGAAAGTAACCTTGGCGTGCACAATAGCAACTTCTCACCCTAAGGTTTTGTGTTCTGCAATCTGCTCAGTCTTGGCTACTGAAGCAGATATATTTCTTATATTAAGCCTGTGTAAATTATTAATTAAACTAAAAAAAATATAAAGCATATTGATATATGTTGCAGGTGTGTGTCAGTGTGTCTGAACACGATAACTCAAGAACGAAAAGTCGCTAAACGACCAAACTTGGTGTTTAAGTTTAGTATCTTCCTTAGCGCGGTGGTAACGCAGCTGCTTAACTTTACGACTTTAATTTTAAAAGGTAATATATTTACAGTTTTATTTATACTTTTGGACTACAAGAAGACGGCAACCGGTTTCCCAGGTAAAAGGGGTTACTGCTTGCGGCCTCTCTCCACTGCGCGAGAGAACCGACAGTCGCAGTTGCCGAGAAAGTGGAGCCAGCAGAGTCGCACTAAAACCTTACCTTCTAGTACAAGCTGGAAATGTTGACCTTCAGGTCTCAAACATGCAACATACCTTGCAAAAATATTCTCGCCGAGTCTCCCAAGCTTGCTAGCAGGAACCATTGTCATTTCTTGCACAAAATTATCACCAAGTTCCTGCAGAATAAGAGGGTTAGAACGATACATTTTGTCTTTCAAAGAACCCCACATTATTTAGATCGGGGGAACGAGGGGGCCACAAATCTACACCTTTTGTCCTGAAAACCTCTTATTTCATATTTTCGTAGCAGCGTGTGTTGTTGCGTAATCTTATCTGAGCCAACCATAACGGCACACACGGTCATATATTATGCAAAAAATCACAAGAATTCCTGCTGTTAAGTTTAGGCGAGTGAGAACATTTTTACCTTTTCTATACGTACTATGTACACAGTGTATAGAGAAGGTATTGCATTTCACCCAAAATTTAGATACCGAGATTTCACCGGAAATACATGATTTGGATCCCCTGAATCCAAAACAAAAAATCATTTTTGGAAAAAGGTATTTAAGTTCGGTATCTTCCAAGGATGCGACACGACGATTTTCAAGAAAACCCCCCATCCCAACTTCCCTTTACATGGAAAAATTTTCGAAAATTTTGACTTTCTCAAAATTGTTTAACGATTTTGTTTAAAATATCGTATATTTAAGATATATACGTGACAAATAAAATGTATATCTTGAATTTTCTGTGAATAGTCTCTGAAGACTATTTTATTCTGGATGAATTTTGCGGAATTTTGTATAACTGCTAAACTCTAAGAGATGGACAAAAACTTACTACACAGAAAATGTAGAGCACAATAAAACACACAATTTATGTTATACATTTTTTTCGTGGAGTTGAGAATTTTTTAAGATATTCCTTGTTTTTGTTGCAGTTTTGAAAAACAATTTTCTCATACAAGAATTTGTCAACTCCTGTCATACAAACAAAGGAACTTCAATCACATCGCAACTAGCTTTTGACTATCCCTTATTTCGCTTCTACTTACAAGGAAACAAATAATAAGGCTATTTCGGCTAATTTTTGCTCGATTAGCATAAAGTAAATAGAAGCATAAGCTCTTTAACAATAATTCATTGCAGAGATGTAGAGAAAGTCATGTGAATGGAACACATAAGATTTTTACAATACACGTTACTTGTTTGAGAGCAGAAGGTTAACATTTCCGGCATTTGCTATTTTAGTGCGTCTCTGCCGGTACAACTTTCCTAGTGGCTCTCAGTTCTTTCGCCCAGTGCAGAGAGGCCGCAGGAAGGGTTACCTTATAATTTAACGATCCTATATGGGAATCACCCATTCTGCCACATCTAACCGCTGCGATAGATATAGTTACCCATTTCCAGGTTTTCATTGGTAGCACGTGGGCTGACAAAGATGGTTTTCTACGACCGAGCATAATTGAGTAGTTTACGAGCTCATTTCAGATCACAAAATCATTTTTTATGTAATCCACGCTCAAAGAAGTGCAGCAAGCGTAAAATACAAGCGTAAAGTATTTTTGTTCCAACTTTACCTCGGCAAACTAATTCGCGATATCAACAGACATATTGTACCTCAAACTTTTCGGGAGTAAGTTTGATTCTGCTTTTTTCGAGCTGTAAGGGTATCATATTTCTCAAAATCTGTCATTTTTTCAAAATACATCACAGAACAAAAATAATACTACTTGGATAGGTACAGTCAGACTGAAAAATGCAATGCCATAGCCGGAATTTAAACCACGGATCTCCCACCAGTTGCTCTACCACTGAACTACCATGGCAACATGCCGGCATAGCATTGAATTTGTCAACTGACTCGCATGTTTCCCGGTAAACCACAAGGTGATCTCGAATTATTTTGAGATGACAACACCAATGGCGGCTTACAATGTTGTAAGTACTTAAGTCCCAGGATTCATAGTATAGCTAACTATTATGGTCAATTGGCATTAATTTAATTGTTCTTTCACACAAGCCGTGTGTAGGACAGGATCCCACTATGGCACTGAATTTGTCAGTCTGACTCTACCTAACCAATACCTGTCCTACACACGGCTTGTGTGAAAAAACAATTAAACCAATAATATTAGTTGTAGTTCGTAGGCTTCCATGGCCGGTGTTATTAGATAATACACGAAATTTCAAGTTTGAGGACCACAGCCAACAAGCCCCCCGGAATTGCATGATTTAACTAATAATATTGGTTTGTCACGGCCTGCTATAATCGTACCGTCATCGCGCCCAGCAATGCGAAATAAATAACAAACTTAACCCTTGGTGAATGGCTCAAACTTAACATCAAATTTATTTCATCTTTCGATGCTTTTCTTTTAATATCAGAAAATTCTCGTAAAATAAATAAATAAATAAATAAATAAATAAAACAATTGTATGATACGCGACCGTAAAGTTTCTTTTTCATTGTCACGTGGTTGTGAAACAAGACTGCATCTGGTATCAGAATATTCCCGCTCGAATCAAAAACCATAACTTTACACTCTTACATCATAATTAGCTGTTATGTATCGGTGTGACCGTGCAAGAACTTTATCGTCAGGACAAAAATATTTATAACACATTTCTCTTGCTCGCCTTCTTCTCGTGGTCATACAGCTGATACTGACATTTCTTTACTTATCGTTGTATGCAATTGCTTCACTTATGTCATATTTATTCTAGACGTCCTCGGGCTTCAAACCAGATGTGGTGATGAAGAGTCATCGATGTTTCGGGAGCGTGCATCTCTCCCATCATCAGGATGCCCGCTCCCAAAGCGTCGATGGCTCTTCATCACTACTCCTGGTTTGAAGCCCGAGAACGTCGCCAAGAAAGCTTCATATTATATTTTATGTCATATAGTTGTAATGTTTTCTGTGCAGGTATAAAAATGCAGTCTATAACAATCGTGATGGTGGGAGCGGTGCTAGCCTGTTCTGCTAGCGCCCAGTTCTTCCAGCCATTTGTACCAAGTGCGCCTGGCTTAGGTCTCGGTCTACAGCCCCTCCACCCTGCAGCGTCACAGGTGAGTACGTGGAGAAAAATTGTATAAGAAGCTTAAGTAGCTATCTACACTCAAACCATTATCAGTATGAAGAATGCTAAACAGAGCTAAGTATTAGTGACAGGACGTTAAAAATTGAAAAAAGATTAATTTTTAACGATTTCAATATTTAGTCTCTCATTAAGGGTTATTTGATGGGAAAATATAAGGGATTTTAGGGAGTAGGCGAAATAGTTTGGCATACTTGGAGAAAGCATCAATTAACAAGAATGTGCAATCAAAGGACTTATTGAATAGTTTTATTTTAGCTAAGCAGAGAACTCGCATAATGTTTTAAATGATACTTTTGTTTTGCAGGCTGAACACAAGAGAGCCTACGTGCATCCTGCGGTGCAACTCAACTCAGAGGCCGAATCTCGACTCCCCGCTTCTCTTCAGAACCCCTTTTACAAGAACCCTGCCATTGCAGCGGGTCTCGCCAAGGAATCCTGGTTCACACCCGGAGAACAGCAAGTACGAGAACGAGAAGCAGAGAAGATCCCTAGACAGAAAATATACTCCATCCTCAAGAACGCCGGTCTTGCTCGTAGGAGGAGATGAATGGGTAGTGCTGTTAAAGTTATAGGTGCTACAGACTATCATTACCTCGAATAAACACAACGAGTGGCGAGATGCATAAGCCGCCACTGCAACATGAAGCAATTTCGGAGTAGAGCGAAACTCCACCACGAAAATGAATCGATGACGATCCTACTATACAAAGTACGAAAATAGTGAACTAGGATCTGATTTATACTGCATTATAAAGTGCAATTCCTAATTTTTCCAGGTTTTACCAAAGATTTTAAGGGAAACTGTTTCAATAACAGTATTTTAGAGAATTCTTCCGTAATACATTCTTGAAGATGTGATAAAAGGTTTATATTGGTTTTTTTTTTTTTGCCTTAATTTTTTTAAATTTCTTAACAAATCTAAATAATTTTTACTAACTTTTACAAAACTAGAATTTAAAGTAAAAAAGATAAATATTATTTTTTACATCCCATTGCCACTAAAAGTTTTGAACATTAATTCCAGAGGATGTTGGGAATCCTCTAAGAACCTAATGACAGTTGGTATGCGTGTGTAGTTCGCTCCAGTGTTGCCAACATGTCTTGACGCAATAAACCCAAAAGGTTTCAGAAGATTTGTGTTGGAGTTGGAGATCTCCCTGACAGGATTAACCGTCTTCGTGATACGATGTCTCACTGCTAACAGCACGTAACACACTCTACCGGCGAAATTAAACAACACGGCGTATGTTAGAACTTGCTTTCCAAGCACGTACAGAAAAGTACAGCAACTGAATAACAATTTACAAGCAATCGAACAATGAAATGGCGCTAGTTATTGCGTAATTAACCAAGGTGATTATTCAATTACTTTCTCTGTTACCAATGGCATCAAGAACCTTAAAACTAATCATATTTTAAGGTAATCTGAGCTTAAAAGTAACTATAGATAATGTGGTAATACATTTAGGAACATTAAAACAAAATTTGTAATAGAATAACAAGTAGTCTAAATCATTCCTTGGCGCATTGAAGATATGAATGGACAGGATATGCTTATTAATCAGTGCGCATGACTTGAAACCTTTTTCAGCATTTTTCCATACTCAAAATGTTCCACAGATACACTTTTTACTAATTATTTTTCAAAAAATTTGTACTGTCTCTCAAGAGGACAATAAATAAAGTGACCATATACTTTTTTTCGAAATAATGTTCCAATTTTGAGTAACAAATTATTAGCTTTTGAATACTCAAAAACTTTGAAGAATACAAAATATCATCATTTTCTACAATAATTAGGGGTTAATATAAAAATTCTGGTATGTATTTAAAATTAATTTACTGCAAAACTATTTTTAATGTAGATAATTTTATTAGAACAGTAAAATCCATTACTTAAATAACAATAAAATCTAAAACTTTGAAACATGTTTCAACAAATATCTCTTAACTGTGGATTTTTTAAGTTACACAAATGCATTATCTGAAGTATGAAAACATCAAAGATATCCCAATGAAGTAGTGCTAAATCATTATAAAATATTTAATATTGAATAGAATTTCTGGAATATTTTGGTTACATAAGTACAAACATGGACTGTCTCAGTAGTCGAGTAAGCGTTATGGCTTCTCAACTCAGAGGCCGTGGGTTCGATTCGTGGAATCGGTGGGAGAATTTTTAACCAAGACCATTTCCTGCCCTCCACAGAGTTTGAAAGTGTGAATGAGTGACTTTAATAGTAAAGTTAAATGTATACAAAAACAATTATAACTCCACTATATGTCTCTATGGTCTGGTGGTAGGCATGCTAGCAAGTCCTGGATTCGATTGCCAGCTGGAGGATGGACATTTTACTTGAACCAGGTTTATTCTGCATTCTCCCTAGAGTCTGGAAGTATAAATGAGAGAGAGTGTGTGTGTGAATTTAATGGTTATAAAGACAATGTAAACAAACTCAAAGATTAACACGATACTATCCACCAGAGCATTGTTGTGACGATGACCATTCAAAGATAAAGCCGTTGAATTCATCTTGATGTTGACTACGGCATATAAATGAAACAAAAGCAGCTCAGAGCATTATTAAACTAAGCCCCCGATATGACTATGGAAGTTAAAGGTGGCTAAACAAACCATATAATTAAAATAAACACTACGAATTATATGCATGATTAATTATCATTAAACAGTATTCAAATGTTTGTTTTGATGTTGAAATAACAACACTATGTGACATGTGACGAACTAGACAAAATATCTTAAAAATGAGGTTTTGTTCATTTTTAACTGCGTGGAAATCGGAGCGAGTGAATTAGTTTGTCTTCGCTAACGAATTTTAACTCGAACCTTGGCTTCAAAATAAGACAAAATTGAAGAGAAACTAGATGAAATTAGGGTCTTGGTTGCTGGAATATACCTTGGAATATACAGAAAATGAATAATGTGTCTTTATTCTTCTCTAAACACATTTTTTTCTTCCTTTGCTTTGCTTCTCGTCTCAAATATTGCCCATTCGGTATATTTTCTTATCTCGAAAATTTCTTCAACTGCAAGTCTGAGCATACAGTTTCTTTCCATTCAATTTCCAAGCCAATGCATTTTCTCCTCCTGCTAAGTTTTATTATATTATTCTTCCTTCGTCCGCTCTTTTTAGAACAGCTGTATTATTTACTTTGCGCATCTAACAACTTCCCTATCTATTTACACATTCTAAATCTTCGATCGCAACGCCAAAGTTTCTGCACTATACGATGCCACGTTCCACTAATCTCTCTTGCAGGTTTTGTGGCATGCTTTCTTCCTGTTATAATGATTTGCTTTTCTTTCTGCTATTACGCCAAGATTTCACACGAAATGTGTTTTGAGAACTCCTAATAATCTTTGTAGAAAAAATGTGTGTGTACGAACTTAAAAACGAAACACCAAACTTGGTATTTACATTAAATGTTTTTCAAACTATATTTACAAGAAACATTGTTCGAAAACGCTGATTTTGATTTTTTAAAAAATGAATAGCATTTTTTGTTAAAATGACGTATGTTTAATAAGCGTTATGAAATCTAATTGATGCGGAAGGAATTTTGAGTATTGTCGCTATTCATTTGTTTCTGTCAATGTCATAGAAACAAGCACTATGAGCCGCTTTTTAAACACGGCTATGAAATGTATAGTGAAAATGAATCTACAAAAATTCTACAAAGATATCAGTCATCTAGATCAAGATGAAGCAGACAGAAAAATACACTTGTGTAACAATAGTTTAAAGAAATTTGTACAAATTAATGAAAATAGTAGAGAAAGTCATGCAAATGCAACACATGCTATTTTTTTATAAATAAATTGACGAAAAAATAAATAAAGGATTTGCATGTTTAGAAAATGGATATCTTATGCACATTTTATTGGATATCTTTGATGCCTAAGAGAAAAAAACATTTCAGCATACTTAAAAATACAATGAACTTATATACATAACGAAATATATATACAAAAAGGACACGAAAAAAGCAGAGCTTGTAAACTTGTGTACCTACTTTTCCAAAGCATTAGAATTTTGTTACTTTTCTGTACAGATTTTAAAACAGCTCAGTTTTAGTTACATAGTGCTCAAATAATGTGATAAGAAGTAATAAAGCACATCTTAGACATTCTATTGCCACTTACATTATAAAGTAAATAACTTAAAAACAGCTTCAAATCACAAATTTGACAATGCCTATATTAAATCTGCTTTGAGTCGAGGAAAACAGACGTACAAATGACCAAAGTTATACTTAACATAATACATTAAAATAACCGTCAGTAACTTACATTACACTTTAAAGACAAATAATTTATACTTTATAGAACACTTACAGGTTAAGACACATAGAAAACTCCTGGATTTTGGACTGTTATGTCTTGGGTGAGGATTTCTAATGTGCTGTTTTGCCATGAATACTGTTGGCATGGTTACCAGGCCTGACCTTGGAAAGACATTATGCAGCACTGTAACCATGACTACAAGAAACTTATCTTGATTCATAATTAGTTGTAAATGTACAGTTACGTCAGGAATGTCTGACGTCGTAAGGTGTTTTAGTATGTTGCTATCTGTTAAACTTCAAGTTCCATAATCTTTGTTTTTGTTGCTCATTTTTAAGACGGACATTTAACTTAGTTTAGTGATTAATATGTCTATAAGGTAATCGCATTAATTTCACATACATCATTTAATTATTTATATTCATACTAATCATTATTGTAGTGTTTAAATGTAAGTAAATCGAGTGAGATGGTTTTACTGTTTACTTTTTGTTATATGTATCTGTTATTGTATATATACGGATTTTCAGTAATAAATCGATTGAAGGTTTTGTAAAAATTTTCTTTCAGAAACTTGCACCATCCTTAATGCCACACTACTTATTCCAATACTGACTCCAGAATTTTATAGCAGAAAGAAACATACTTCTGCCATCAATAGTTTGACTAGCAACATTATTTTGATTGTGAGTAGTTAACGTTTAACCGCTATTGACATACGAGGACTGTCCAGAAATACCCGACCTAACAAAGAAAGCACTCGAAGTATTTCTCTAAATATTCTCCTTTCAGCTCGATACACTGTTCTCAGCGATGTTCAATTGCTTATAGTGGGAACTATTGATGTCTGCAAAATAGCCATCAACTACAGGCTCCACCTCTTCATTGTTGGCAAATATTCAACCACCAAGCCAGAGGGGACTAAATCTGGCGAATAGGGTGCATAGGGAAACAATTCGAACTTAATTCATTGATTTTAACTATGACAATAATAAACGCGCAAACTGATGCTTTGTCTTGATGAAACACAACTTTCTATTTCGCTAAATGCGGCCGTTTTTGTTCGATTTCATCACTCAAATGCTGTAATAAGTCGCATAATATTCGCCATTGATAGTTTTCCTTTTTTGAGATAATCAATGTAAATTATCCTCCGTACGTCCCCGATAATTGACGCCATGAACTTGCCTGCATATGGAACTGTCTTCGCCTTCTTTGGAGCCGATTATCCCCTTCCAATCCACTGTTTTGATTGTTCCTTCGTCTCAAGTGTGAAATGATGGACCCAGGTTTCATCCATTGTTATGCATCGACCCACCTTGCACACAACTTTCTCATATCCAAATTTTTAGTCAGTATGCGATGTACACAACTTTTTGAAATGCCTGCAATGTCTCTGCTAGTTCGCGCACTTTCAGTCGACGGTCATCCATTTTGTGGATTTTCTTTACAATTTCTGGACTGGTAACTTCATTTGATCAACCATTGCGATGTTCGTCTTGGCAGCTCGTACGGCCGCACTTAAACTCTGCCACCTAATAGTTCACTGCTGTAAACGAAGGAGCAGACTCCCCTAAAGTAGAATCTAGCTCAGCTTTAATATTAGTTGGACTAAGACCTTTCAAATGAAAGTGTTGTATCACATACGATGACAAGTTTTATCCATGTTTTTAAATTCGCTGAAAGCATTCACTAATGATGGCTGCCAAATAAATGCTAAACAATGTAAAATCGTCAAACTTCAAACGTAAGCCATCTAAGGTTGATACTTTTACCATTGTTGTTGTGTGAAACAACAACCGCTCTCTATACGTCAGGTCGGCTACTTCTGGAACCGCCCTCGTATGTTAAAATACAGGTAGAAATCCTGCCTGATGAGCCAGGGGTCTCGAGTTCGTTCCCGGCAGGGGTGAGAAACGTTTGCTTAGCCAAGATTATTCTGTATACTCCCCAAAGTCTGGAAGTATGAGACAGTGTGAATAGGTGTGTTATCTAATGTATAAAAAGAAGCAAATAAAATCCAATGAAAAATGTATATAAGTTAACAACATTGCCGATGGTCAATGTGTTCCAAAGAATATGGCAATCACCGTTAAAGGCGCAGTAAAATTGGAATAATAAGTTTTTAAAAACATTCACATGACTTTCTCTGCATCTCGATAACAAATTGTTCTTAACAAGTTCATTCTTCTATTTACTTCATACTAACCGAGAAAATAAGTGCATATGGCATAAATTGTGTGTTTTATCGAGATCTACATTTTTATGTATGAAGTTTTTGCCTATCTCTTACGGTTTACCAGTTATGTAAAATTCAATAAAAATCATCCAGAATAAAGAGGTCTTTAGAAGCTATTCCCAGAACATTCAAGATATACATTTTATTTGCCGTATAAATGTCCCTAATATAACGGTATTTTAACCAAAATCGATAAAGCCATTTTTGAGAAAATCAATTTTTTACGAAGTTGATCATTTTCTAGATGTTTCCAGTTATTAGACTCAACTTTAAAATACTTAAACTTTTCTTGTACGGTAATTTGTCAACTCCTGGATATGCAAAGAAACGTATTTCAATCATATGGTAACACGCTTTTAAAAAATTGACTGTCACTTTGGTCTAGTGTATATCCTTGTTCCGCTTATACACTTATTGAACCAAGTAAAAAGACAATTTTTGCTAATGTTTATCTGTATAAACGTACAAGCTTGTGCAACATACTTTGTAGGGAAGGTCTTGTGAATAGAACATACCACTTGTTTACTCTCTATACGTGCTATACACATAGTGCATAGAGAAGTTATTGTAATGCACTCAAAAATTCGATACCGAGATTTCACCGGAAATATATGTTTTGAGACCTTCTGAATCCAAAAAAGGCATTTTTAGAAAAATATCCATGTGTATGTCTGTGTGTGTGCGTGTGTGTGTCTGTGGGCAGCATAGCTCAAAAATGAAAAGTCCGTTAAAAACCAAACTTGGTATTTCAGTTTGGCATCTTCCTATGATACGACACGAAGATTTTCAAGAAAATCCTCCCACTCCCAACCTTACATAGAACTTTTTTCGAAAATTTTGATTTTCTAAAAAATGAACCTAACGATTTTGATTAAAATATCGTATATTAAAGATATTTACTTGACAAATAAAATGTATATCTTGAATTTTCTGGAAATAGCCTCTGAAGACTACTTTATTCTGGATGAATTATGCATAATCACTAAACCGTAAGAGATGGACAAAAACTTGACACACAAAAAATGTAGAGCACATTAAAAGACAATTTATGTTATGTACATTTTTTTCGTGGAACTGATCGTTTTTGAGATATTCCTTGTTTTTGGTTTCAGCTTTGAGGATCTTACATTTCTCATACAGGAATTTGCCAACTCGTGTCCATACAAACAAACGAACTTGTCACATAGCAACCAGCTTTTGGCTTTCACTTTAACCTATGGTACTCCCTTATTTCGCTTCTATTTACAATAAATCAAGAAATAAGACTATTTCTGCTAATTTTTCTCGATTAGAATGAAATAAATAAAAGAATAAGCTTATTAACAATAATTTTTACAGAGCTATAGAGAAAGTCATGTGAATGGAACATATCAAACTTTTTCTTCTTCTTTTTACTTAGACTAACCCTTAGCATTTACCAGTTATACACTTTATCCCAAAGTCGTTGCGAAAGAAATAGACTTCACAGGCAACTACCAGTAAATTCAGATATATATTTTTATTTATTATGTAAATATATATATATATATATATATAATATGCGGTATTGTAACCGCCATTGTTGTTGGCGCCTTCCGTGGTTTAGTGATTACCATGCTAACTTCATATACCCAAGATCGCGGGTTCAAACCCGGTGGAGGACGATGGCTTTTATTCGGGTATAAAAGTCCTTAGCATGGCTTCCTTCGGAAGGGAAGTAAAGCCATAGGTCTCGTGTCGTAGGCCTGATAGAGAGGCTTCTGAGCAAAATTAAGCGGTCTTTCACACCCAATTTAAATGGGACGCTGAGAACCGCCCATAAATAACACGCCATTTACATTTAGTCATTTTTGTTAAAATTGAAACTTTTGTATAAATTTCCATGAAAAGAATAGTTTGTTGTGGGTGGATTTTCGTAAAATATTTCGTGTCGTATCTTTGGAAGGAAAATTTAAATACCAAGTACGATATGCACGGATCTTTTCCAAAAATGTTTATTTTAGATTCATTGGTCCTCAAAACACGCACGAAATGTTGGTGTATAATTTTATAGTGGTATGCAATATGTTCTCTACCTATTACTTTGGGGATAGAGAACATATTGCTCGTTAAAGTGTAGGAAATGTTACGTGAATGTTAACACATCAGATGTTTTTCTTTGAGATATTATTCTACTCTAATGTTTTGGCAATCAGGATATATGTTGTTGAATCAAACAGTACAAATGTAGGCTTAAAGAGAGGATTCTGGAAGAAAGAGATTAGAAAAGTTTGTGAGAGAAAACTAATTGGTAACAATAAGGGGATATTACGTTAAATCGTTCTCAATTGTTTTGGTATAAAACGCTGCCAATAGATAGCGCTTCGTCCAGACAGTTGGCGCTCTCTTGTGCCAAATGAGAGAATGACTATTAGTCCCAGAAACGATAGAAGCAAATTATGTAGGGATTAGGAATAATGATCATTTCCAAGTTCTGAGGCTGCTCATTATTTTCTCTGCTCCACTTTCAGATCGAGCCTTGCAGAAAAGTTAATTAATAAGATCACAAACACAAAGACTTTAAGAAGGTAGTTTTGCCTGTGTCGGAGCAAAGGTGTACGAGTGCAAAAATGGAATTACTCTCTCTACAAGTACTATATACATAGTATATAGAGGGCACTGCATTACACCCAAATATTCAATATCGAGATTTCACCGCAAATACATGTTTTGGATCCCCCTGAATCCAAATAAAGCATTTTTTTAAAAATGTCAGTGTGTGTGTGTGTGTGTGTGTGTGTGTGTGCGCGCGCGCGCGCGTGCGCGTGTATGTGGGATGTATGTGTGTGTCTGTGGATAGCATAGCTCAAAAACGAAAAGACCTTGAAATACCAACCTTGTTATTTAAGTTTGGTATCTTCCAATGTGACACGAAGATTTTGAAGAAAATCCCCCCAATACAAACTACACTTTATATGTAAAAATTAAGGAAAGTTTTGATTTTCTCAAAATGGCTCTACAATTCTAATTAAAATCTCTTATATTTAAGATATTTAAATGACGAATAAAATGTATATCTTGAATTTTCTGGGAATAGCCTCTGAAGACTACTTTATTCTGGATGAATTTTATGAAATTTTACATAACTGCTAAACCGTAAGAGATGGATAAAAACCTACCATACAAAAAATGTAGAACACGTTAAAACGCACAATTTATATTATATATATATCGCTTTTTATATATTCCTTGTTATTTGTTTCAGCTTTAAAGAACACACTTTTCTCATACAGGAATTTGTCAACTCCTGTCCATACAAACAAAAGGAACTTCAGTCACATACCAACCAACTTTTGACTATCACTTTATTCTATGGTACTCCCTTATTTCTCTTCTACTTACAAGTAATAAGACTATTTCTGCTATTTTTTTTTTCTGGATTAGCATGAAGTAAATAGAAGCATAAGATTTTTAACAATTTGTTGCAGAAATGTAGTGAAAGTCATGTGAATGGAACATATCAGACTTTTTGGATTCAGGAGGACCAAAAACATATATTTCGGTGAAATCTCGGTATCGAATTTTTGGGTGCCATACAATACCTTCTCTATACACTATATATATAGTACGTGTAGAGAATGCAAAAATTGGAATATAACTTAGCAAGAGATATACCTGAGAGTTGGCAAATTTACAGAACATTTTGGAGTGCAACGGATCAGGTTTTTAAATGCAGCAAAAGGTCAATATCGATACTACGTGACAATATTACAAACCCCTCCTCCCATTTTTTGTTGCCAGAATGTAATTTCAGCTGTTTGCAATACAGAACAGCGGCCGCAAACGTCCACATTTTATGAAGGTTTTCCTTATTGAGTTATAATGTATACTGCTGTGTTTTCCCATGTCGTGGCATTTCCACAATATTAATATATGATTTTCTCTACCTATTCTGCAAACAAACTTCTTACAAAATATTATTGTTTTATTTACTTCATGCTAATTGAGATAAACTTTACCAGAATGATCTTATTACGAACCTAGTTACTTATAAGCAAAGAGGAACTAAGGGTATCCACTAGGCCAAAGTGACAATCAAATGTTTAAAAAGCTGTTGCTAGGCAATTGTCATTTAAATTCGTTCACTTTTTCATAGCTAGGAGTGAAATAAAGAAACACGGATACCTTTTGTTTGTGAAAACTATAAGTACAGTTTACTCTCGATTTCCCGGGGTAACGTGGGGAAGAAGCAGCATGAAAAACAGGAATAATCGAGAAATAATTTAACGCTTTTAAGGTACAGCACACATATAAATAGGACATTAGGATTATAAGCTTTTTTAAGCATTTATTCTTTGTTCAAAAGTTTATTCTACTTCTGTGCACAGGTAGATATTGTTTTTCTTTAGAAACCAGCAATAAAGGACCCGCCGCGTGACAATATTCCATTGTTTAAACGATCATCGCGGCACAACAGAGAACGGTTTCCATTGTTATCGGCCTGACTGTACCGTGTAAATTAAAAAAAAAAACTGATGTGTTCCATTCACATGACTTTCTCTACATCTCTGCAACAAATTATTGTTAAAAAGCTTATCCTCTTATTTACTTCATACTAATAAAGAAAAAGCAGAAATAGCCTTATTAGTGGCTTCCTTGTAGGTAGAAGCGAAATAAGGGAGTGCCATAGGTTAAAGTGATAGTCAAAGGCTGGTGCTATGTGACTGAAATCCCTTTGTTTGTATGGACATGAGTTGACAAATTCCTGCATGACAAAAGTTTTTTAAAGCTGAAACCAGAAACAAGGAATATCTCAAAAACGATCAATTCTACGAAAAAATGTATATAACATAAATTGTGTGTTTTAACGTGTCCTACGTTTTTTTGTGGTAGGCTTTTGTCCATCTCTTACAGTTTAGCAGCTATGCAAAATTCATTAAAATTCATTGAGAATAAAGCAGTCTTCATAGGCTATTCCCAGAAAATTCAAGGTATACATTTTATTTGGCATGTAAAAATATCTTAAGAGATTTTAATAAAAATCACTAGAGCCATTTTTGTGGAAATCAAAATTTTCGAAAAAAGTTCCATGTAAAGGGTTGTTTGGGGTGGAGGGTTTTTCTTGGAAATCTTCGTGTTGCATCCTTGGAAGATAACGAAACTTAAATACCAAGTTTGGTATTTAACAGTCTTTTCGTTTTTGAGCTATGCTGCCCAGAGACACACACACGCAAACACACAGATAGACAGACACACACACACGGACAGTTTTCTAAAAATACTTTTTTATTGGATTCAGGGGGGGCCCAAAATATGCATTTCCGGTGAAATCTCGGTATTGAATTTTTGGGTGCATTACAATACCTTCTCTATATACTATGTACATAGTACGTGTAGAGAAAGTAACAAATTCAGTGTGTAAATGTCAACGAAGAAAGTTAAAAGAGCCTTGTGAAGGAGGTGGCGGTGGATACACTGATAATCTGCACACGAATAATCGGGAGTACACTGAAATTTAACATTGAAACCAATATATGAAATATCTCGGAAACGGCTAGTTCCACAACAAAAATGTAGGATATAACTTGTGGGTTTTGACGATATCTACATTTTATGCTGTAAATGTTTACTATCTCTACACGTACTATGTACATAATGTATAGAGAAGGTATTGCATTCCACCCAAAAATTCGATACCGAAATTTCACCGGAAATACATGTTTTGGGTCCCCGTGAATCCAAACAAAGCACTTTCAGAAAAAGGTCCGTGTGCGTGTGTGTGTGTGTGTGCTTGTGTGTCTGAGTACCTGTGGGCAGCATAGCTCAAAAACGAAAAGACTGTTAAATACCAAACTTCGTATTTAAGCTTGGTATCTTACAAGGATGCGACACGAAGATTTTCAAGAAATAGCCCGCACCCACAACTACTCTTTACATGGAAAAAATTTAGTACATTTTTATTTTCTTAAAAATGGTTTTAATGATTTTGATCCCCTATATTAAAGCTATTTATATCCGAAACTAAATGTATATCTCGAATTTTCTGGTAATAGCCTCTGAAGATCTCTTTAACCTGGATGAATTTTGACGAATTTTGATTAGCTGCTAAACCGTAAGAGATAGACAAAAACTCACTACACAAAATATGTACATTATGGCAAAACACACAATTTATGTCCTTTTTACTTTTTTTTTTATCTTTTTTTTTTTTTTGAGGAGGTAACTGTTTCTGAGATATTCCTTGTTATTTGTTTCAATTATGAAGTACTTAAACTTTAAACTTTTCTCAGACAGGAAGTGTCCGTTTTCTTTTGTTCTACTCCTGGCCAAGCAAAGAAGCGATTAGCAATGACAATCGCATAACGATAACTTTTAAAACATTTGACTATCACTTTAGCTTAGTGCATTACCTTAGTTCCCTTTTACTTATAAGTAATAAGAACATTCTGCTAGGGTTTATTTCTATTAGCATTGTGTGGAAAGAAGAATAATCTTTTGTAGGTAGTTTGTAGAGCAGCTAGAGAAAGTCATGTGAGTGTAACATCAGATTTTTATGCAGTAAATGTTTGTCTGTCTATTACGATTTATCAGTTATTCAAAACTCGTCCAGAATACAGAGGACTTCAGAAGCTGTTCTCAGCAAATTTGTGATATAAATTATATTTTCCTTGTAAACATCCTTAATATACAGTATTTTAATCAATATTGTTAACGCATTTTTTACTTTCTCTATACTTACTATGTACTTAGTTTATAGAGAATGTATTGCACTCAACCCAAAACATGGATACTGAGATTTCATCGGATATATGTTTTAGGGTGCCCTGTATAAAGAAAAAAAAAAAAAAAAAAAAAGAAGGAAAAAAAAAAGTATTTTCAGAAAAAGGTCCGTGTGTGCCCGTGAACACGATAACTCAAAAATGAAAAGTCGATAAAATATCAAACTTGGTAATTAAGTTCAGTATCTTCCAGAAATGCCTCATGAAGATTTTGAGAAAAATCCCCCCCACACCAAACTACCCTTTACAAGGAACTTTTTTCGAAATTTTTGATTTTCTCAAAAATGGCTAACGATTTTGATTAAAATGTCGTATATTAAAGATACTTAAGTGACAAATAAAATGTATAACTTGAATTTTCCGAGAATAGCCTCTGTCTTCATTCTGGATGACTTTTACGGAATTTTGTATAACTGCTAAACCGTAAGGGATGGACAAAAACGTACCACACAAAAAATGTAGAGCACGTTAAAACGCACAATTTATGCTATATACATTTTTTTCGTGGAGTGCATCGTTTTTGAGATATTCCTTGTCATTGGCTTCAGCTTTAAAAAAACTTTTCTCATTTAGGAATGTCTCAACCACTGTGCATACAAACGAAGGAACTTCAGTCACATAGCAACCAGCTTTTGAATATCACTTTAACCTATAGTACTCCCTTATTTCACTTCTACTTACAAGGAAGCAGGTAATAAGACTAGTTCTGCTATTTTTTTCTGGATTAGCATGAAGTAAATAGAAGCTTAAGCTTTTTAACAATATTTAGTTGCAGAGATGTAGACAAAGTCATGTGAATGGAACACATAAGAATTTTAGTAAAATGTTTCATAAAGGGAAGTTTTGAGGAAGGCTCCTAAGAATTCTCCTTTGAAGATACTAAATTAAATCCCAATGTTGTTATTTAACAGCTTTCGGTTTTTGAGTCCACAAACACGCACGCGGACCTTTCTCTAAATGTCTTTTATGGACTCGAGGACCTCAAAATAGATTTTCGTTGAAATTTCAGTATATAACATTTTGGGTGGAGTACAACCTTATGTACCTACTATTTACTTACATAGTATGTGTAGAGAAAGTAAAAAATCTTATGTATAACATTCACATGAATTTTATCTACATGCAACAAACTATTTACAAAAGCAGGATTATTTTCTATCTACTTCTTGCTTAATGAAAATAAAGGTAAAGGGAAGTAAGGGAATACACTAGGCTAAAGCGATAGTCAACTACGAGAGTCTGTTTTTTTTTTTCAACCTCTGATAGGCTATAAATAAAAGACAATTTCATAGAAAACAATTAGCATATTACTAAAAGTTTTGTACACTTATAGTTACTTTTCAACATAATCACCGAAAAGATTGAGACAATTATCGTACCTGTGCACAAGCTTTGCAATACCCGCTTCAAAAAATGTTGCCGCCAATGATTTCAAATGAGCATTAATGTTGTTATGAAGATCTTCGTTGGTTTGAAAGTGCAGCCCTCCTGGCCACGTCTTCAGTTCAGGGAAAGGTAAAAGTCGCTGGGTGCCAGGTCAGGACTGTACGGCGGATGATCGAAAATGTCCCATTGAAATTGTTCAAGGAGCCGATGGGTTGTGGCAGCAGTGTGTGGACGAGCGTTGTCATGGATCAACACAATTCCTGAAGTCAACATTCCTCTTCGTTTGTTTTGAATGGCTCTCCGCAAACGTCGTAAATTACAAAGATCTTCAAAACAACATCAATGCTCATTTGAAATCATTGGCGGCAACATTTTTTGAAGCGGGTATTGCAAAGCTTGTGGACAGGTACGATAAATGTCTCAATCTTTTCGGTGATTATGTTGAAAAGTTACCATAAGTGTACAAAATGATTTGTAATAAAATAACTGTTTGCTATGAACTTGTCTTTTATTTATATCCTATCGGGGGTTGAAAAAAAATACATCCCTCGTATTTTGCTAATCGCTAAGTAATGGAGTTGAAATTTCGTATGCTTTTCTTGGCCAAGGTGAAAACATTTATGAATAACGATTTCCCCTGTGAGAAAAGTGAAATATTGGAAAATGTATACCAATAGTAAGTAATATCTCGGAAATAGTTAACTCAACAAAAAAGTATCCGACATAAACCGCCTACTTTAACGATATCTACTCTTTTCCTTCCTTTTTTCCTCCTTTCTTTCTTTCTTTCTATATTGAGACTATGTTTACCATTTAGGTAAAATTCAACTGAATGAGGAAGACTTCAGTGGCTATTCCCAGAAGTGTCAAGACGTGCATTTTATTTGCCATGAAATGTATTTAACACATTGTATTTTAATCAAAATCATTATTCTTTTTGAGAAAGTAAAAAATGTCAACGTTCCATATAATGGAATGTGTAGCTTCAGGAGAGTTTTTTGAAATCTTGTTGAAAAATAAATTTGAACAAACAGTTTGGTATTTAACTGATTTTTATGTTCTCTACACTCACTATGTACATAATATATAGAGAAGGTATTGTTAATACACCCAAAATTCCATAAACGAGATTTCGCCGGAAATACGTGTTTTGGTTCCCTCTGAACCCCCCCAAAAAAAAACAACACATTTTTGGAAAAAACTCCGTGTGTGTGTCGGTGGCCAACATAGCTCAAAAACTAAAAGTCCGTTAAATACCAATCTTGGTATTTCAGAGATGAGCTACGAAGATTTTCAAGAAAATCCCCCCACCACAAGCTATTCTTTACATGGAAGAATTTTTGAAAATTTTGATTTTCTCAAAAATCGCATTAACGATATTGATTAAAATTCCGTATAGGTATTAAAAATATTTACATCCCAAATAAAACTCATTCTTGAATTTTCTGGAAATAGTCTCTGAAGAATGCTTTATTCTGGATGCATTTTACGAAACTTTGCATAACTGGTAAACTGTAAGAGATAGAGAAAACGTTACCACACAAAACATGTAGAGCACGTTAAAACACACAATTTATGCTATATACATTTTTTTCGTGGAGTTGATCGTTTTTGATATATTCTTTGTTATTAATTTCAGCTTTAAATTACTTACACTTTTCTCATACGGGAATGTGTCAACTCCTGCCCATACAAAGGAACTTCAATCACATAGCAACCAGCTTTTACTAATACTATAGCCTATGCTACTCCCTTATTTCCCTTCTAGTTACCTACATGGAAACAAGGAATAAGACGATTTCTGCTAATTTTTCTCGGTTAGCATGAAGTAATTTGAAGAATAAGCTTTTTAACAATAATTTGTTGTAGACATGTACAGAAAGTCATGAGAATGAAAAATGTTTAGAAAAAAAAATGTGTGTGTGTGTGGACAGCATAGCTCAAAAACGTTAAGATCGTTAAATACAAACTTGGTATTTAAATTTAGTATCTTCCAAGGATGCGACACGAAGATTTTCAAGAAAATCCCCCTTTCCCAAACTACCCATTATATGGAAAAATTTTTCAGAATTTTGACTTTCTCAAAAATGGCTAATTATTTTGATTAAAATCTCTTATTATAAGATTATTTAAGATATTTTATGCCCAATAAAATGCATATTTTGAGCTTTCTGGGAATAGCGTCTAAAGACCTGTTTATTCTGGATGATTTTTATTGAATTTTACATAATTGGTAAACAGTAAGAGATAAGACAAAAACCACTCCACAAAAATGAAGATTTCGTTAAAATACAGAATTTATGTCAGTTTTGATTTGGAAGTAACCGCTTACCAGTTTATTAACAACGGTTAGCAATAGTTTGTTACAGAGATGTAGAGAAAGCATATGAAATATGTTAGTGAAATTGCTATTTTAATAATTATCTGCTTGCTTACATAAATTCATGCATGGGTTGTGCAGGTCCTTATTGTTTTATTATTTAGGTGTTGTCAGTGGGACAAGTTGCTTCCGGATGTCAACAGGATGTTGTATGTTACATATCAACTAAAGATAATACAATCCAGGAAACGAATGAGGTCTTGAAAGGGTAAACCTGAAATTATTTGCTGCTAGAACTGCTGGAAGGTAAGTTTCAGTAAATTTGTATATTTAATTTGTAGTTAATTTAGTATGCATATGTAATGGTGGATAGTGATTCTCTTCAGACAGACATATCAGTAAAAATCTTATTGGCTACAATCACATGACTTTCTCTACATCTCTGCAACAAATTATTGTAAAAAACTTATGCCTCTATTTACTTCATGCTAATTGAAAAACATTAGCAGAAATAGTCTTATTACTTGCTTCCTTATAAGTAGAGGCGAAATTAGGGAGCACCATAGGTTAAAGTGATAGTCAAAAACTGGTTGCTATGTGACTGAAGTTCCATTGTTTATATGGACAGACGTTGACAAATTCCTATATGAGAAAAGTATAAGTTTTTTAAAGCTGAGACCAATAACAAGGAATATTTCAAAAGCGATGAAGTCCTCAAAAAATGCATATGGCATAATTGTGTATTTTATCGTGATCTACATTTCTTGTGTAGTAAGTTTTTGTCCATCTATTACGGTTTACCAATTTTGCAAAATTCCGCAAAATTCATCCTGAATAAATATGTCTTCAGAGACTATTCCCAGAAAATTCAAGATATACATTTTATATATCAGGTAAATATCTTGAATATACGACATTTTAATCAAAATCGTTAGTCATTTTTGAGAAAATAAACATTTTCGAAAATAGTTCCATATAAAGGATAGAGGGGGTTTGGGGATTTTCTTGAAAATCTTCGTGTCGCATCCTTGGAAGATACGAAAGTTAAATACCGAACTTTTCGTTTTTGATCTATGCTGTCCACACACACACACACACACACACACACACCACACACACACACACACGCGCGCACACACACAAGGATGCGACATGAAGATTTTCAAGAAAATCCCCCCACACCAAACTACACTTTATATGGAAAATGTTTCAAAGTGTCAAAAATAGCTCTAACAATTTTGATTAAAATGCCACATACTAAAGCCCATTTATATCACAAAATGTATATCTTGAATTTTATGGGAATATTTTCTGAAGACCTGTTTATTCTGGATGAATTTTGCTGAATTTTGCATAGCTAGTAAACCTTAAGAGATAGACAAAACTTACTACACAAAAAGCTTTTTAAAGCACAATTTATGCCATATACATTTTTTTTTAATAAAACTGAAAATAGATTCTAATTGCTACCAGCTATCCACAAATAAAATAAGCAAGGACTTGAGTACCCCTAGCAACATTTGCTTGTCGTGGAGCTAATTGGTAGTATCTTGTGGAAACGTTTCGTCGCGATATGACCACATTGCTAAGGTCACGTAAAATAGAATTAAAATAAGAAATCTGACGTACTCCAATCACATGACTTTCTCTAGATCTCTGTAACAAATTATTGTTAATAAGCTTATTCTTTTATATATTTAATGTTAAAATATGATCAGAAACGGTCTTATTACTTAGTTGCTTTATAAGTAGGAGAGAAATAAGGGAACACACTAGACTAAACCGACATCGAATATTTTAAAATGTGGTTGCTATGGGATTGAAATGAGTTTCTTTACGTGGCCAAGCGTTGACAAGTTCCCATACGAGAAAACAATCAATAACAAGGAATATCTCGAAAAGGCCAACTCCACGAAAAAAAAAAAAAAAAATGTATACGACATAAATTGTGTGCTTTATCATGATCTACATTTTTACTTTCTCTACACGTACTATGTACATAGTGTATAGAGAAGGTATTATACTCCACCAAAAAATTCGATGTCGAGATTTCACCGGAAATATATGTTTTAGGGTCCTCTGTGTCCAAAAAAAGCACTTTCAAAAAAAGGTCCGCGCGCGCGCGCTCGTGAGTGTATGTATATCCGTGTGTGTGTGTGAAAACGATAACTCAAAAACGAAAAGTTGGTAAAATACCAGACTTGGTATTTGAGTTTAGTATCTTCCAGGGGTGCGACAGGAAGATTTTGAGGAAAATCCCCCCACCCCAAACTACCCTTTACATGGAATTTTTTTCGAAAATTTTGATTTTCTCAAAAATGGCTCTAACGATTTTGATTAAAATATCGTATATTAAAGATATTTATCTGACAAATAATATGTAAATCTTGAATTTTCTGGGAATAGCCTCTGAGGACTACTTTATACTGGTTAAATTTTACGGAATTTTGCATAACTGTTAAAGAGATGGAGAAAAGCTAATCGCACAAAAATGTAGAGCACGTTAAAACACACACTCTATGTTATATACATTTTTTTTGTGGAGGTGTTCGTTTTTGAGTTATTTCTTGATTGGGGTTTCACCTAAAAAAACTTACTTTTCTCACACAGGAATTTTTCAACTCGTGTCCATACAAACAAAGGAACTTCATTCACGTAGCAACCAGCTTTTGACTATCACTTTAACCTATGGTACTCCCTTATTTCGCTTCCACTTACAAGGAAGCAAGTAATAAGAGTATTTCTGCTAATTTTTTGTCGATTAGCATGAAATAAATAGAAGCATAAGCTTAGTAACAATAACGTGTTGCAGAGATGTAGAGAAAGTCATGTGAAGGGAACACATCCTATTTTTTGTCTTGCGAGTACTTCTATATTTCTTACGGTTTACTAGTTAAGCAAAATTCAATAAAAATCATCCAGAATAGAGAGGTCTTCAGAAGCTATTCCCAGAAAATTAAAGATATACATTTTATGTGATGGAAATGGGTTCAATATGTGGTATTTTAATGAAAGTCGTTAGAGCCATTTTTGAGAAAAATAAAATGTTCGAAAATTTTTCCAAGTAAATGGTAGTTTAGGCTGGGGAATATTCTTTAAAATCTGCGTGTCGCATCCTTGGAAGATACCAAGCTTAAACACCAAGTTTGGTAGCCAACGGCCTTTTTCTTTTTGAATTATGCTGTCCATATACACACACGCACACACAAACGAACCTTTTTCTGAAAATACTTATTTTTTGGATTCAGGGGGTCCTAAAATATGCATTTGCGGTAAAATATAGGCATCGAATTTTGAGTGGAATGCAATATTTCCTCTATACACTATGTACATAGTGGTGTGTAGAGAAAATATTCACAAAACTTTCTCAACCTCTCCACAACAAATTATTGTTAAAAACCATATACTTCTATTTACATAATGCTAATCGACAGAAAAATGACAGAAATCGTCTTATTACTTGCTTCCATGTAAGTAGAAGGAAAATAAGGGAGTACCATAGGTTAAAGTGATAGTCAAAAGCTGGTTGCTATGTGACTGAAGTTCCTTTATTTGTAGGGACAGGAGTTGACAAATTCCCGTATGAGAAAAGTATTTTATAGCTGAAACAAATAACAAGAAATATCTAAAAAAAACTATCAACTCCACGAAAAAAATGTATGTGTTTTAAGAGCCTTCTATCTCTTACGATTTAGCAGTTATGCAAAATTGCGCAAAAGTCATCCAGGATAAAGATGTCGTCAGAGGGTATTGCCAGAAAATTAAAATTTTCAAGGGCAAGAATACTAGAAAACGTAATATATAAATTAGACAATAAGAAAATACTCAGAGTAAATAGCACCAGATATTTAGGGGTAATACTAAATCGAAGATTGGAGTGGGGGGAACATGTAAACTCGATCACTGGGAAGGCGTGGAAAGCGTTGCATTTCGTAATGAGGATTTTAAAACGCAGCAATAGAAAGTCGCGAAATTTGGCATACACTTCTTTAGTTCGACCAATATTAGAATATAGTGCTGCATGCTGGGATCCGTATCGGGTGGGGCAAAATCTGGCACTAGAGAGAGCTCAAAAAAGAGCAGCTAAATTTGTAGACAGAAGTAAACGATTCGAAAATCATACCAGCACTGCTACTTCCTGGGAAACACTAGAAAAACGTAGGAGACGAGCAAGGCTATGTGCAATTTTTAGAACCTATAAGGGGGAACCTGCATGGAAAGACATATCCAAGCCATTATACTGTGGGAGGAATGATCACTCGGAAAAAATAAGAAATAGGGAACAGAAAACAGACATGGGTAAATTTTTCTTCGCAAATAGAACAATAAACGAATGGAACAAAATACTGCAGATTCACTGGAGACTTTGCATCAAAGTGTAAATAGTTTTAAAAAGAGACTAAAGAAGAGTAATTTATAGTCAGGATAGTGAATAAAAATATTGCGTTATTATTACTGTTGTTACAATTATGTATATATTAGTATACTATGATGTCATTGGCATTTAACAGGGTATTACTCACATTATTGTTTATTAAACTCATTGTATTATTACGTTGACAGCGCTGCCACGCCCTAAGCAGTGAAATAAAGTATCTATCTATCTAAATGCGTTTTATTTGTCATGTAAATATCTTTAATATACTACGTTTTAATCAAAATAATAGTGCCATTTCTGAGAACATCAAACTTTTCGAAAATTTTGGGGGTGGGGGGATTTTCTTGAAAATCTTCGTGTCGCATCCTTAAATACCAAGTTTGTTATTTAAAGGACTTTTTGTTTTTGATGTATGCTGCCCACAGACACACACACACACACACGCGCGCGCGCATGAGGACATTTTTCTAAAAAATCTTTTTTTTTGGATTCAGAGGTTTCAAAACAGGTATCTCCAGTGAAATATCGGTATCGAATTTTCAATACGTTCTCTATACACTATGCACATAGTACGTGTAGAGAAAGTAAAATCATTCTTGGTATCTCAAATGCGAATCTCCTCTGATTCGCAAGTAAAAACTTCATCACTTCAAGCATTTCTGTTGAACAAGACTGATTCAACCTAATTTGTTATAATTATACCTTCTTTCTTCATGTTAATATTGTTAATAATACAGATTCATATTTCAACTCCTAGTTTACAAACTTGTTAATATCATTTTTATTTTAATTTTTGAATTTACCTGAAATTTGTATTTCTAAGCTTGTTATAAACTTCATCGTAGACATTGTAATTTATTTTAACTTCTAAGCTTTTCAGACAATGTACATATGTTAATGGTGTCACATGACCCATATCAATGTTATTTACTTGTTATTTTATGTTAAATTATTATAAATGGCCTGTGTAGCTTTTAGCTGGTCGGCCAAATAAATAAAGAAAGAGAAAAATCTGAATTGTTCATTCACATGACTTTCTCTACATCTCGGCCAACAAATTATTCTTAAAAAGCTTATACTTCTATTTACTTCATGCTAATCAAAAAAAAAAAAAAAAAAAAAAAAAAAAAAAAAAAAAAAATTGCAGAAATAGTCTTATTACGTGCTTCCTTGTAAGTAGAAGCCAAATAAAGGAGTACCATAGGTTAAAGTGATAGTCAAAAGCTGGTTGCCATGTCACTGAAGTTCCTTTGTTTGTATGGACAGCAGTTGACAAATTCCTGTATAAGAAAAGTATAAGTTTTTCATAGCAGAAACCAAAAACAAGGAACGTCTCAAAAACGATGAACTCCACGATAAAAATGTATATAACATACATTGTGTGTTTTAACGTGCTCTATATTTTTTGTACAGTGAGTTTTTTTCCCATCTCTTACGGTTTAGCAGTTATTCAAAATTCCGTAAAATTCATCCCGAATAAACTACTCTTCAGAGGCTATTCCCAGAAAATTCAAGATACAGATTTTATTTGTCAGGTAAATGTCTTTAATATATGATATTTTAATCAAAATCGTTAGAGCCATTTTTGAGAAAATCGAAATTTTCGAAAAAAGTTCCATGTAAAGGGTAGTTGGGGGGGGGATTTTTCTCAAAATCTTGGTGTCGCATCCCTGGAAGATACTAAGCTTAAACACCAAGTTTGGTATGTTACCGACTTTTCGTTTTTGAGTTATCGTGTTCACAGACACACGGTCACACACACACATACACGGACCTTTTTGTGAAAATGCTTTTTTTTTTTTATACAGGGGACCCTAAAACATATATTTCCGGTGAAATCTCGACATCGAATTTTATACAGGCTAGAGAAAGTAGAAAAGTCTGTTCGGTAGGTAAGTAGCGGGATTTCACATTTACTCCCTCTATCGTCCCGAGATGCTATTCCTAGTGAAACATCATAACACTCCGCTAGATGCCGTTACTGGTGCTAAATAGTGGCGCTTAACTGTTCCATATAAGTATTTTTACTTTCTCTACACATACTATGTACATAGTGTATAGAGAAGCTATTGTAATGCACCCAAAAATTCGATACTGAGATTTCACCAGAAATATATGTTTTGAGACCCCCTGAATAAAAATAAAGATTTTTTTAAAAAATGGCCACGTGTGTGGGCAGCATAACCAAAAACTAAAAGACAATTAAATACCGAGTTTGTATCTTCCAAGGTTGCGACACAAAGATTTTCAAGAAAATTCCCCCACCTCAAACTACACTTTACATGGAAAAAATGTCTAACGATTTTGATTAAAATCTATATTTAAGATATTTACATGACAAATAAAAGGTATATCTTCAATTTTCTAGGAATAGCCTCTGAAGATATTCTGGATGAATTTTGCGGAATTTTACATAACTGGCAAACCGTAAGCAATAGACAAAAACTTACCACACATCCTTGACGCATCCTTGGAAGATACCAAAATTAAATGCCAAGTTTGGTACTTTACAGACTTCGTTTTTGAGTTATATTGTTCACGGATACACTGACCACACGCGGATCTTTTTCTATAATTGTTTTTTTTTTTATTTAAGGGTAAAGGGGACCCTAAAATGTGTATTACCGGTGAAATCTTGGTACCTAATTTTGAGTGGAGTACAATACGTTCTCTATACACATGGTACGTGTAGAGAAAATAAAGATGCTTTTCCTGGATACATATATCCAGAAACGTCTACTTCCGGTGATGTAGGTATTGAATTTTTGGTGGAGTGTAAATAACACTTCTGTACCTATTTACTGTGTACTATTTGGAGAAAGTAAGAAATACATATTTACATTTTGAATTAAGGGGAGAAGGTAGTCTGAACATAGAGAAATTACACCTCAAGAAAGTTGAATTACAATTGCTCTTAAAGTATTCAATTGTTTTTCAGAAATTTGTATGCATTATTCTATAAACCATTATAATTATTTCAAGCGGTTGTTTGCTTTAATAGCTTACGTGGTTGAGACTATAAAAAGCATTTCATTCAGCAGAAAATTAGTGAAAACATGTGAATTCATGTAACTTTTCCTCTGATATTGCTTGCAATACATAATCACACTTTTGCATGCTTTTTCTTAGTATAATCAGCTATCTTCTGAACCCCAATTATTAAGCTACGATACAAATTGAGTAGAAATTAGAAAATCTGATTTGTTCGAATCACATGACTTTCTCTACTTCTGAGTAACAAATTATTGTTAATAAGCTTATTCTTCTATTTACTTCAAGTTAATCGAGAAAAATTTAGCAGAAATAGTCTTATTACTTACTTCCTTGAAAGTAGAAGTGAAATATGGGAGTATTATAGCTTAAGCTGAAGTCAAAAGCTGTTGCTATGTGACTGAAGTTCCTTTGTTTGTATGGACACGAGTTGAGAAATTCCTATATGAGAAAGTACAAGTTTTTCAAAGCTGAAACCAAAAACAAGGAATATCTCAAAAACGATAAACTCCTCGAAAAAAATGCATATCACATAAATTGTGTGTTTTAATGTGCTCTGCATTTTTGGGAGCTAAGTTTTTGTCCACTTCTTACGGTTTAGCAGTTATGCAAAATTCATTCAGAATAAAGTAGTCTTCAGAGACTAATCTCAGAAAATTCAAGACATACATATTATTGGTCAGGTAAATATCTTTAATATACGATATTTTAATCAAAATCGTTAGAGCCATTTTTGAGAAAATCAAAATTTTCGGAAAACGTTCCATGTAAGGGTAGTTGGGGAGGGGGGATTTTCCTGAAAATGTTCGTGTCGCATCCTTGGAAGGTACCAAACTTAAATTCCAAGTTTGGAATTTAACGGTCTTTTCGTTTTTGAGCTATGCTGTCCACTGACAGACACATACACACAGTCCTTTTTCCAAAAATTCTTTTTTTGGATTCAGGGGGACCCAAAACATGTATTTCCGATAAAATCTCGGTATCGAATTTTTGGGTGCAATACAATACCTTCTCTATACACTATGTACATAGTCCGTGTAGAGAAAGTAAAAAGAAATATATTTGCAAATTCGAAAAAGTAAAAATGTGTAAAATTTGCAATGTTCTTGTGTTCATAATATGATCAATATATAGTATAACACCACTATTGGGGTTCAGAAAGTTTAACTATGTATTGTATACAGGATGTTTCAAAAATACGGGGCATAATTTCAGGTATGTATTTCCCACATGTAGACAATCATATTAGTTCATTATAACATGTGTCCGGAAATGCTTCATTTCCGAGTTATGGCCTTCACAACATTGAAATTCACTGGAACGTTTTTCTTTCCGCAGGTTGTTGTCATTACAGAAGATGTTCTAAATGTCCACCTCCTGTTTGAATACAGACCTCACATCGATGTCTCATTGACCTGCGAACACGATCCCAAACTCCAGGAGTATAGCGTATGTCCTCACAACTTGCCACAATTCGATTCCGAAGAGACTCCAAATCCGGCACCGGAGACGAATAAACCAATGATTTTAAATGGCCCCACAAGTAGAAATCGAGAGGGTTCAGATCAGGTGAGCGTGGAGGCCAAGCAATTGGGCCACCTCTACCTATCCATCGATCAGGAAACCTTCGATCCAAGTACCAGCGAGCCGTAAGACTGAAGTGTGCAGGAGCGCTATCATGCAAGAAGTGAATGTGTTGATGATTGATCAGTGGAGTGTCTTCGAAAACGTCAGGTATGGTGTTTTCCAGGAAGTTTGTGTACGCCTGCCCCGTAAGTCTGTTTACAAGTACATGGGGTCCAACTAATCGATCACCAATGATACCGGCCCACATGTTGAGGGAGACCGCACCTGGTGATGAGATACAACAGTTGCACGTGGGTTTTCATGCGACCATACATGCTGACTGTGGAAATTTGTTATGCCATCTCTTGTGAACTGTGCTTCATCTGTAAATAATACGACGGCAGAAAAGTTCGGATTTACACCACACTGCTGCAAGAACCACTGACAGAACCTAACTCGTGCAGGGTAATCTGCTGGTGACAGGGCCTGTACACGTTGCAAATGATAAGGATACAATTGCTACTCGTTCAACAGTCTCCAGACAGTCGTATGAGGAACATTGACTTGCAACGCTAACCGTCATGTGCTGATAGAAGGAGTCCTGTCCACAGCCTCCAGAATCTCCTCCTGCACTTCTGGAGTTGTAGATCTTGGTCGTCCCCTTCCCAAACCAGGAGAGGTCAATGTTCCTTACTCGCACAGACGGGAATGGAGACGTACAAATGTCTTCCGATCTGGACATTGTCGCTGTGGGTACCTCTCCTGGTACAAACGACGAGCCAGCGCAGCATTGCCGTCCGCCTTACCGTACATGAAGTGTATCTCTGCCAGCTCTTGATTTGAATACATGTCGCACAGTCTTAACACCTAAAGAACACTGAATGTAACCTTCCTCAGAATGAACTATCAGAGCGCTCTCCTAATGTCTCCTTTGACGGCAAAGACCTGCGGAAAGAAAAACGTTCCAGTGAATTCCAATGTTGTGAAGGCCATAACTCGGAAATGAAGCATTTGCGGACATGAACTATTTTGATTGTCTACAGGTGGGACTTTCAATGTTGTAAAGGCCATAACTCGGAAATGAAGCATTTGCGGACACATGTTATAATGAACCATTTTGATTGTCTTCATGTGGGAAATACATACCTGAAATTATGCCCCGTATTTTTTGAAACAGCCTGTATATGTGCTGAAAATTGCAGCTTTCTAGCTCTCATAGTTTCTAAGAAAAAGTTACATAAGTAACCTAAAATGCTGGTTTGAGAAAACTGAATTAGATATACAAATGTTTCAAAAAGGGGCATTGCGTAATAGCTTTAATCCTCCTACCCCCCCTCAAAGTATACATTTTCTGAAACTAGAAATAAAAGGGGTTTTATTGGTGTGCAAAACAAAAAATGTTATTTACCAAATAAGAGTACACTGTCCCCTTAAACTATAATATCTAATTATTTGCATATATACTTTTCAAAAACGATTATGCAATACCTTCTCTAACTACATACCCTGTACTCTTTGGAGAAAGTAACAAATACATAATTACAATTTGAATGACAGTAGTTATATCCAATTCCTTGCAAACATACCTGCTTAAAACGATTAAACCAGAGAGCTTACAAAAAATTACAATATTAATAGCTTCATTTTAGTTTTTCTACACATACTGTATGCATAGTGTATAGAAAAGATATTGTAATGCACCCAAAAATTCAATACTGAGATTTCACTGGTAATACATGTTTTGAGACCCCCTGAATCCAAAACATCTGAGGTGAACCATTCATATGACTTTCTCTACATCTCTGCAACAAATTATTGTTAAAATGCTTATGATTCTATTTACTTCTTACTAGTCGAGAAAAAATTAGCAGAAATAGTCTTATTGCTTGCTTGCTTCCTTGTAAGTAGAAGCGAAATAAGGGAGTACTTTTTTTTTTTTTGTAGTTTAACGTCCTTTAACCTGGTTGGTCATATCGGACGATGAATGAAATTGGTGAAATGATGCTCAAATGATCTCGGGGTCCACGGAGCTTAAAGTTACTCGACATTCGTCTTCTCAGGATAAGGGAAAACCCCGAAAAAAACCTTATCCGGGTAACTCACCCTAAGTGAGATTCGAACTCACGACCTTTTGAATGTGAGGCAGACACGCTACCACTACACTACCCAGGCGGGCCTAAGGGAGTACTATAGGATAAAGTGATAGTCAAAAACTGGGGCTGCTATCGGACAAATTCCTTTGTTTGTATGGACAGGAGTTGACAAATTACTGTATGAAAAAGTTCGTTTTTCAAAGCTGAAACTAAAAACAAGGAATATCTCAAAAACGATCAACTCCACGAAAAAAAAAAAATGATCTGATATAACTTTTAGTTTTTTAAGGTGCTCTACATTTTTTGTAAAGTAAGTTTTTGTCCACCTCTTACGTTTTAGCAGTTATGCAAAATTTAGCAAAATTCATTCAGAATAAAGCGGTCTTTAGAGGCTATTCCCGGAAAATTCAAGATATACATTTTATTTGCAATATAAATATTTTTAATACACTGTATTTTTGAGAAAATAAAAAATACTTTTACGCTCTAAACCAACACTATTGTCATTCGTTTCGCACAACAATGCCTCGTATCTACCACGTTCTATCCTTTCCAGCTGTTACAAGGGTAAGCAACAATGACAACAGTATGAACTGATACTCCATATAGTAAGCTTGTAAGCCGTATGCCACAACAATACTTGTGCCACATCCTCCGCTGAACGGTGTGATGCAACAATGTAAGATGCCGTTGCTGGGAATCTTGGCTGGAAAGGACGTGCAGGCTGCCTACTAACAGGACCCGGATCGTGACCGTTACGTCACGAATAAACAACGTTCATTACAAGGAACAACCAACCGAGAGGAATTTCACTTGGCGGTTCACGCAACCGTGTCAGGATCATCATCTCTCGCTTGAGAGCAACCTCTTCGAGCCTACTTTCCCAGAGCGCCTGCAGCTGCTGGTTCAAAGTTTCCAAAACTCAAGCAGGATCATTTCTCGTTGAGATCAACGTCTGAAAGCCTACTTTCCCAGAACAACTGAAGCTGCTGGTTGAAAGTTTCCAACCCACACACAGGATCATCATTTCTCGTTGAGATCGTCTTAAAGCCTACTTTCCCAGAACGCCTACAGCTGCTGGTTCAAAGTTTCCAAAACTCAAACAGGATCATCATCTCTCGTCTAGATCAACGTCTTAAAACCTACTTTCCTAGAATACCAACTGCTGCTGGTTCAAAGTTTCCAACCCACATACAGGACCATCTCTTGCTTGAGAGAAACGCCTTAAAATCTACTTTCCCAGAACGCCTACAGCTGCTGTTTCAAAGTTTCCAACCCACATACAGGACCATCTCTTGCTTGAGAGAGACGCCTTAAAACCTACTTTCCTAGAATACCAACTGCTGCTGGTTTAAAGTTTTCAACCCACATACAGGACCATCTCTTGCTTGAGAGAAACGCCTTAAAATCTACTTTCCCAGAACGCCTACAGCTGCTGTTTCAAAGTTTCCAACCCACATACAGGACCATCTCTTGCTTGAGAGAGACGCCTTAAAACCTACTTTCCTAGAATACCAACTGCTGCTGGTTTAAAGTTTTCAACCCACATACAGGACCATCTCTTGCTTGAGAGAAACGCCTTAAAACCTACTTTCCTAGAATACCAACTGCTGCTGGTTCAAAGTTTCCAACCCACATACAGGACCATCTCTTGCTTGAGAGAAACGCCTTAAAATCTACTTTCCCAGAACGCCTATAGCTGCTGGTTCAAAGTTTCCAACCCACATACAGGACCATCTCTTGCTTGAGAGAAACGCCTTAAAACCTACTTTCCTAGAATACCAACTGCTGCTGGTTCAAAGTTTCCAACACACGTACAAAATCATCATCTCTCACTTCTTAAAGCCATTTTCCTAGAACACCAATTGCTGTTGGTTCAAAGTTTCCAACACAGGTACAAAATCGTCATCTCTCAAGCCTTAAAGCCATTTTCCTAGAACACCAATTGCTGTTGGTTCAAAGTTTCCAACACAGGTACAAAATCGTCATCTCTCACGTCTTAAAGCCTACTGTCCTAGAACACCAATTGCTGTTGGTTCAAAGTTTCCAACACAGGTACAAAATCATCATCTCTCACGTCTTAAAGCCTAGTTTCTTAGAACACCAATTGCTGTTGGTTCAAAGTTTCTAAAACACGTACAAAATCGTCATCTCTCATGTCTTAAAGCCTACTGTCCTAGAACACCAATTGCTGTTGGTTCAAAGTTTCTAAAACACGTACAAAATCGTCATCTCTCATGTCTTAAAGCCTAGTTTCCTAGAACACCAATTGTTGTTGGTACAAAGTTTCTAAAACACGTACAAAATCATCATCTCTCACGCCTTAAAGCTTGTTTTCCCAGAACATCTGCAGCTAATTGTCCAAAGTTTCCAAGACCCAGTAGAATTATCATCTCTCACTTCTGAGCAATGTCTTAAAACCTACTTTCCAACAATACCTACCAGTTCAAATTTTCCACCACACGTACATCGTCATCTCTCGCTTGAGAGCAGGGTCTGGAAGCCTACTTCGCTAGAATACCAACAGCTGCTGGTTCAAGATCAACATGTCTCGTTAAGAACAACGTTTCTCGTTGAGATCAACGCTTACTTTCCTAAAACGCCTACAGCTGTTGACTCAATTTCTAGGACATATGCAGAATCATCATTTCTCGCTTGAGAGCAGCGTCTGAAAGCCTACTTTCCTAGAACAGCAACAGCTGATGGTTCAAAGCTTCCAGCACACGTAAAAGACTATCATCTCTCGTTGTGATGAAAGCCTACTTTCCCAAGACACCTGCAGCTAGTTCTTCAAAGTTTCCGACACACATGCCGGATCATCCCTCGCTCGAGAGCACCGTTTTAAAGTCTACTTTCCTAGAACATCTGCAGCTGCTGGTTCGAAGTCCCCAAAAAACGCACAGCATCATCATCTCTTGCTTGAGATCGACGTCTTAAAGCCTAATTTACCAGAACGCCTGCAGCTGGTTGTTCAAAGTCTCCAATACACAAACAAAGTCATCATAATTCTCTTGCTTGAGAGCAACCTCTTCGACCCTACTTTCCCAGAACGCCTACAGGTGCTGATTTACTGTTTCCAACACACATACAGAATCATCTCGTGCTTGAGAGCAACGTCTTAAAGCCTACTTTCCTGCAATCCTGCAAATACTGGTTCAAAGTTTCCAAGATACGGGCAGGATAATCATCGCTCGTTTGAGAGTAAGTTCAAAAGCTTACCTTCCTAGAGCATCTACAGCTGCTGTTTTTTTTTTTAAACAGTACCGGAGTCTCATCAGGACTCCGGCGCTGTATCCCCTATTTACATTCCCCCCTTGTATGATTACTGATTTTACAGTTCCTTTACACAAACACATACACATTGCACAAACATATAACACCCATGGTCAAGGCGGGAGTCGAACCCACGAAGCACCAAAGCGAGACGCCTTAGCGAGCGTGGCCATGGGGACCGGCTGGTTCAACGTTTCTGACAAACATACAGGATTATTATCTCTCTTATATAGATAGATGGATGGATGGATGGATGGATGGATGGATGGATGGATGGATGGATGGATGGATGGATGGATGGATGGATGGATGGATGGATGGATGGATGGATGGATGGATGGATGGATGGATGGATAGATAGATAGATAGATAGATAAACGCTTTAAAGTTATCCATCTTTGCAGATATGTTTCAAATCGATAAATAGTCTCTTCCATACCTTCGAATCAAATTTCTTGTTATATTTCCACTTCAGCTGATTTTGGTTATTGTGAATAGAGAGCGCAGGCGCTTATGTTGTTTATCGTTGTACCAAAAAAGATCTGATGTGTTTCATTCACATACCGTTTTTTACATCTCTGCAACAAATTATTATTTAAAAGCCTATTCTCCTATTTACTTCATGATAATCGAGAAAAAAATTAGCTGAAATATTCTTATTTCCATGCTTCCATGTAAGCAGAAGCGATATAAGGGAGTCACATAGGTTAAAGTGATGGTCAAAAGCTGGTTGCTGTGTAACTGAAGTTCCTTTGTTAGTATGGGCAGGAGTTGACAAATTCCTGTTTGAGAAAGGTATAATTTTTTTAAAGCTGAAAAATCAAAAACAAGGAATATCTCAGAAACGAAACTCCACGAAGGAAAGTATATAACATAAATTGTGTGTTTTAGCGTGCTATTTTTGTGTGGTAAGTTTTTGTCTATCCCTTACGGTTTAGCAGTTATGCAAAATTCCATAAAATTCATCCAAAATGAAGTAGTCTTAACAGGCTATTCCCGGAAAATTCAAGACATACACTTTATTTTTCAGGTAAATATCTTTAATATAGGATATTTTAATCAAAATCGTTATAACCATTTTTGAGAAAATAAAAATTTTCGAAAATTTTTCCATGTAAAGGTAGTTTGGAGAGGGGGGATTTTCTATAAAATCTTCGTGTCGCATCCTTGGAAGATATCAAACTTAAATACTAAGTTTGGTATTTTACAGTCTTTTCGATTTTGAGCTATGCTGTCCACAGTCTCACACACACAGACATTTGTTCTAAAAATGTTTTTTTTTGATTCAGGGGGTCTCAAAACATGTATTTCCGGTGAAATCTTGGTAGCGAATTTTTGGGTGCATTACAATACCTTCTCTATACACTAAGTACATGTGTAGACAAAGTAATAAGGTACAAGAAATGTTTTTTTGGCAACTGTAGAAAAGTAACCTATATTATTCTTCATATGTATGTCTATTATAATGCATAACCTTAACTGTAGAAACATCTTAAGGCAATTAGTATTGGTAATAGTATTAGTAAGGGCTCCAGTCTTCATTCAGAAGATTTTGCGCAATTTTAGAATCGGAGCCGAGCAACAGCATTAAGAAATGAAGTACGCTATTTACCATTATCTAGCAGTTTCAATGCTAAAGTTTTATTTTGTGTAGGTTGTGCTGTATTTGGTTCAATAATTCAACCATTTAGCAGTAAATTAAATAACCTATTCACCATAACAGCTGAGGGTCTCATGGAAAGCACCTTACTTTGGTTTACAACACTGCAGATATACAGGCAGGCGCCCTCTTTCCTCTTTCCCCCGACCCTCGCTTTCCCTAAAACTAGCCTCCAAGAAAATGTGCGCACATAATACGTTAATTGCAACAAACATTAGTATGGACCAGAAGACGGTTAATAATCTAGGGAAAAGTACTTGATTTGGTAATCTTAACACTACCTAAAACACGCGCGCACTCATACACATGCAAACGCCCAAATACCAAATATGTCTAAATAATAGTTACATAAACACCTTATGTAGTTGCATTTAATTTGTTTGCAGTCTTAGTCTGTTTAGGTTATTTATAATCAAGTACCAGCAAATTAGCCCCCGTCTGTTGGAGGGCAAAAAAAATTGGATAGTAATTTTCTCTTAGCATCCTCCGTCTGCACGCATGTTGCCAAAGTGTGCGTTCAGTCTTGCTGTTCTACGCATAGTTGGCAAATTCTCCTCCAGCATTGTGAACAATCTTTTGAGTATTCCACCCTCCCAATCTAATTAATATTATTCCCGACTTCTGCTTCATACTCCATAAAGTATATTTCCTTACGTCATTCAACTTTTATTTCAGATTGTAGCTCCAATTATGATCTTTCTTTACATTCAGATTCTGACTGTTTTTATTCCATAGTCGTCTTTTTGCCTTTCTTTTCAGGACAATTTTCTTTTTATTTTCATTGACCCTTTGCCGACAAGTAATATAGGAAATTAGTTCTAAGCTGTAGATTTCTTTTTGTAATGCCCTAGTCATTTATGCATAGTCTGTTTAGTTTAGGGCATCTTTATATAAGTTAAATTTGCTTTGAAGGTGGTACATCTGAGAAATTTGAAAAATCCACAGTATGCAAGATACCTTATTTAAATATATACCACTTATTATACACAATGATATTTCTTCCCTGTATCAAAATTCTGGCTTGAATGGTTATTTAAACAATTTTTGTTACTGTCTAAACTCATTGTTTTAATAATAATGAGCCACGGGAAACATTTTAAAATTTTTAATAAATTATTTTATAATAGATCTGTCATGCGATACATTTTTATATCAATCCTAATTATTGTACACTTTTTACTTTCTCTACACGTACTTTGTAGTGTATAGAGGAGGTATTTTAATTCACCCAAAAATTCGATACCGAGATTTAACCGAAAATACATGTTTTGAGACCCTCCGAATAAAAAAAGTATTTTAGAAAAATGTCGGTGTGTGAATGTGTGTCTGTGTTCACATAACTCAAAAACGAAAATGTCATTAAATACCAAACATAATATTTAAGTTCATTATCTTCCAAGGATGCGACACGAAAATTTTCGTTTGTCATAAACATCTCAAATACAAGGCATTTTAGTCAAAATCGTTAGTCATTATTGAGAAGATAAACATTTTTGAAAAATGTCTATATAAAGAATAGTTTGGGGTGTAGGATTTGTTGAAAATGTTCGTGTCGCTACCTTGAAAAATACTGAACTTAAATACCAAGTTTGGTATTTAACAGTCTCTTCGTTTTTGAGCTATGTTGTCCACACACACATACACACACAACACGTGGACATTTTTCTAAAAATTTTTTTTGGATTCAGGGGGTCTTAAATCATGTATTTCCGGTGAAATCTCGATATACAATTTTAGGTGCAATACAATAACCTTCTCTATACACTATGTACATAGTACGTGTAGAGAAAGTAAAAAAAAACTGCGCTTAGGGTCAAGCACCTGTTGAGCAGATGCTCTGAATTTTTTATTTATTTATTTATTTTTTATTTTTTTAAAAATACAGTTCCGGAGGCTTGTCACGACTCCAGCGCTGTATTCCTTTTTCCTCTTTTTTTTTTTCCAGTTTCCTATATTCCCTTAGTTGACTTATTAATGTTTAACGTTTTTCTTTTAGATATACATACACAGACATATACACATTTACAAACACAGAAACACCCATGCCCAAGGCGGGACTCGAACCCACGATCCCGAAGGATTATACCGTTCCTTGTATGAAAGTGAAGAAGTGGTTATGAAATGAGGGCGAAAAGATGGCAGGAAAGATGATAATGGAGCAATTTGTGGACTGAATGATGGAGGAAGCCGGATAACCGCTTGGTCCAGCACAAATGCCCTGGAATGGAACCCGGCTGCCTAGGGAAGGCGGAGCTATCTCCCAGGTGAAATTTCTGGATGTTAGCAATGCCTCCTAGCGGAAGTAGTGATGTACGTTTGTTTTAAAAAGAGTAAAGCATCCTTGTGTCCAGGAAGCTTGCTATGAAGAGTTTTTCAGTCGGTTAAGCACTGTCCAATAAACGGTGTCAAGGTCAAACGATGCAAGTGGGCTACAAACGTGAAGAAGAAGAAGCTCCTTTCCCTCTCCAGTGAACTCTCCCTCCAGGCAGTTCAGCAGCTGCACAGGCCGGTTCTATCACAACAATATCAACTCGTGTGTGAGATGTGCACAGTGTTTACTGCAACAATGGAAACATGACGACAGCCTTCCTTCTACTGACCATCTGCGTCATTCAGGCGGTGAGTAGCGTAACGAGAAGAATCGATATAATATTGCATGTTACATTTGTACCTAATTGATAAGTGCATGGAGTAATGAAGTATTTATTAATGAAGCAGTCGTGAGTTCGTGAGAAGAGTCGCGATTGTGAAATATTGATTCTGCATCAATTGCGAGGTTATCCCGGCAGTTCCTTGATGAAATTCGCTCTTAGGCCTATCACATTTTTGTGTCACATAAATAGATATAATAAAACCTATTACAGTATAATACTGCATCTTTGATCACATCTAGCTGTGACATACTTCTGTGATGCAAGTCATACCCACCATCACATCACTGGCCGCGCCGTGGCCGAGTGGTCAGACCATTCGCCTCTCACCTAGACGGCCCGGGTTCGATCCCAAGCATCAGCATGTAAGATTTGTGGTGGCAAAACGGCAGAGGGGCAGGTTTTTTCGGGTTCTCCGGCTTCCCCCGCCATCACATTCCACCGGGGCTCCATCTTCATGTATTATCAGTGTCATCGCCTGCGGTACCAGAGCAGTAAAAGCGGGCGTTAAACAGTTGAACCCTCTCAAAAAACATCACATCACTGATCACATCTGTGATGAGAAAATAAAATGCCAGACACTTGGTCAATGCTTACAACTAAACCCCTCATTACCTATTATTTATCACATGAAATGTTTTTTTTTTATTTTTTTACAATTATTTTGGGTTGCTTTAACAGCATGGTCATATCGCCACATTTCAAATTGTACACAAAATGATATTTACAAAATAGTTACAATTATGCTTCACAATAAAAATCTGATGTTTTACACTCACATGACTTTCTCTAGCTCTTCTACAAACTTCTTACATAAGATTATTCTTCTTTCTGCACCTTGCTAATCGAGATAATCATTAGCAGAATGTTCTTACTACTTTGTTCCTTATAAGTGGAAAGAAAATAAGGGAATACGATAGGCTAAACCGATAGTCAAATGTTTTAAAAGCTGTCGTTATGCAGTTGTCATTACAAATCGCTTCTTTGCTTGGCCAGGAGTAGAACAAAAGAAAAACGGACACTTCCTGTCTGAGAAAATTATAAGTACTCATTACTGAAACCAAAAACAAGGAATACCTTAGAGACAGTTACCTCCACACAAAAAAAATGTAAAGGACATAAATTGTGTGTTTTGATCACATCAACATTTTCTGTGTAGTAAGTTTTTGTCTATCTCTTACCGTTTAGCAGTTAAACAAAATTTAGCAATATTCATCCAGAATATAGAGCTCTTCAGAGGCTATTCCCAGAAAATTCAAGATATACATTTTGTTTTGTATGTAAGCATCTTTAATATACGGGATTTTAATCAAAATCGTTAGAGCCATTTTTTAGAAAATCAACATTTTCGAAAATGTTTCCATGTAAACGGTAGTTGGGGGTGGGGGGATTTTCTTGAACGTCTTCGTGTTGCATCCTTGCAAGATACCAAACCTAAATACCAAGTTTGGTATTTAACGGTGTTTACGTTTTTAAGCTATGCTATCCACAGACAGACAGACATGGAACTTTTTCCAGAAATGATTTTTTGGATTCAGGGGGATCCAAAATATGTATTTCTGGTAAAATCTCGGTTCGAATTTGTTGGTGCATTACAATACCTTCTCTATACACTACGTACATAGAACGTGTAGAAAAATTAAAATAATGATGTTTCTCTCCAAAATTGTTGTGCTTTTTTGTTAGGTCGGGTACCTCTTGAACAGCCCTCGTATTTATTAATTTCACAGTAATTAAAACACAACACTACAAATAAACGTCCACTTAGGAATTAATTTCTAATTATTAGCACGTTTCCATGGGGAACTGAAATCGATTTCAACCCGATTCCATCTCAATATGATTCGCGTTTCATATGTTGAATTCAAAACGAATTGAGATCACTTTGCATACGCAAGTTTCGAAAATAACGTCATCATCCATTTATGTTGGTCAACTTGGAATTGCGCTGGCAAACCTGCTAAACATATATTTATTATCTGTGTATTATAAGTAGGCTTTGAAGCTAAATAATTAGATTTGAGAATCTATTACAAACTATAGAAACCATAAAATGGGTTCTGTTGTAATCTAACACAGAAAAGTCTGATGTGTTCCATTCGCATGACTTTCTCTACATCGCTGTAACAAAGTATTGTTAAAAAGCATATTATTCTACCTATTTTATGGTAAGCGAGATAAACATGAGCAGGAATTGTCTTAATTACTTGCTTCCTGTAAGTAGATGGCAAATAAGGGAATGTACTACTAGGCTAAAGTGATAATCAAATCTATTAAAAGCTGGCTACTAAGTTCTTGGGATTTATTTCTATGCAGGGCCAGGTGTTTACAACTTTCCGCGTGAGAAATGTAAGGTATTTTGAATCTGATACAAATAACATAGAATATCTCAGAAATAGTCAATTCCACGAAAAAACGTATATGTCATAAATTGTGTGCTTTAACGTGATCTAAATTTTTTGTTTACTAAGTTTTTGTCTATCTCATACGTTTCACCAGTTACGCAATATATAGCAAAAAATCATTCAGAATAACGAGGTCTTTGGAGGCTCTTCTCCGAAAATTCAGGATATGCATTTTATTTGCATTATAAATGTCATTAATATACAATATTTTAATTAAACTCGTTAAAGTCATTTTTGAGAAAATCAAAATGTTGTCCATGTAAAGGGTAGTTAGGGGTGGGGGGGTATTCTCAAAATCTTCGTCTCGCATCTTTGGAAGATACTGATCTTAAATGCCAAGCTTGGTATTTTACAGACTTTCCGTTTTTTGAGTTATCGTGTTCACAGACCACGAACACACAGAACCTTTTATTTTCTCTACACGTACTATGTGCATAGTGTATAGAGAAGGTATTATAATGCACTCAAAAATTCGATACCTAGATTTCACCGGAAATGCATTAATCCAAAAACAATTCCTGGAAAAACGTCCGTGTGTGCGTGTGCGCGTGTGTGGACAGCATAGCTCAAAAACTTAATGACCATTAAATGCCAATCTTGGTAAGTTTCATGTCTTCCAAGGATGCAAAATGAAGATTTTCAAGAAAATCCCCCCACCCCAACTACTCTTTACATGGAACTTTTTTTGAAAATTTTGATATTCTCAAAAATGGCTCTAACGATTTAGATTAAAAGATCATGTATTAAACTTGTACTTTCTTTACACGTAGTAAGTTTATATTAGGTAGAGAAGGATTTGTATTCCACTCAAAAGTTGATGTCGATATTTCACCACAAATACAGTTTTGAGACCCCCTGAGTTCAGAAAAGCAAGGTCCACGTGCGTACGCTCGTGTATGTGTGTCTCCGTACACGATAACTCAAAAACGAAAAGGTTGTTAAAATCCAAACTTGATATATAAGTTCAGCATCATCCAACAATATAACACAAAGACTTTCAGTGCAGAACCACCCTAACTACTATTTACATGGAACATTTTTCGAAAACTTGGATTTTTTCAAAAATGAGTAAATGATTTTTATTAAAATAACAATATGTTTAAAATATTTTCACGAGAAACCAAATGTATATCTTGAATTTTCTGGGAATAGCCTCTGAAGACTTCATTTTGAATGACTTTTGTATAACTGGTAAACCATAAGAGAGAAACAGCTTACTATACAAAAAGTACAGATCCGTTAAAACAAACAAATTATATCTTACAGTTTCTGTAGAATTAGCTGTTTACGAGTTATTCCTTGTTATTGCTTTCAGTTTTAAACTATATAACATGTTCTCAAATAGGAAGTCATCCTTCCTTTGTGTTTTACTCCTGGTTAAGAAAAGACAACCGAATTACAATTATTTCATCTAGCGACCAGCTTTTAAAGGTTCTGACTTTCACTTTAGCATAGATTCTAAAGTATGTCGTTATTTTCATTCTGCTACCAAAGAAGCAGACAATTTCTGGTAATATTTATATCGATTAGCATGGTGTAGATAAAATAATAATTTCTGTAACAATAATTTGTTTCCCAAAAAGGTAGAGAAAGTTATGTGAATGGAACACATCAGATATTACTGCAACGGCATTGCTGTTTAATTAATATGTATACCAAATTTAGTTAAAATTAGATAAAATAGTGTATATGTTGAATTTTCTGGGAATAGCCTACACCTACACCTACACCTACACCTACACCTACACCTACACCTACACCTACACCTACATATATATTCTTTTACAAATATGTGACTTATTCAAAATGTCTCTCGCATCCTATAATTTGAGAAAATTAGTTTTCAATTTTGCAATTAAAGTTTTGAACCACAAACAAACAAAACTTGAGCAGAAAGATGTTTTAAATAAACAAGATGACTGAATTGTAACACTTTTCTGTAGGCTTCTGTAGTTTTAACCCTTAACTAATTTTAATTCTGTTTAAGCCTTAGAACTTATTTTCACAGAAAGGTATTATTAAAATTATTTTAAGTATTACTATGTAATTTGTCGTGTAAAACGTTGCAGTGGATTCTTCTGAACATTGTGGGAAATTTTACCAAATTTAAACAAAAATGGAGACTAGAACATTTTGCACCTGTGAAAAATTACTTCTTTAAAAAAACTTTTTAAAAGTACGAGGAAACGGATGAGTTTTACGATTCTAAATGATTTTACAGTGCGAATCAAGAGGTAATGTAAATATTGGATTCTTTATGAATGCCCTAAATTAGCAATAATCATTTACTGCAAAAAAAAAAAAAAAAAAAAAGTGACCGATTCTGCTAACAATTACTTATGCCCCTTAACCTTCCCTTGACAATCTTCCAAGTTCTGGAAATATTGCATTTTCTATAAATACCCTTTGATTGTGGAAAAATCTTCTGTCGGGATGGTCAAATTACCTTTTACTTTCTCTACACGTACTAAGTACATAGTGTATAGAGAAAGTATTGCATTCCACCCAACAATTCGATACCGAGATTTCACCGGAAACGCACGTTTTAGGGTCCCCTGTGTCCAAAATAAAGTATTTTCAGAAAAAGGTCCGTATTTGTGTCCGTATCTCAGTGTCAGTGCCTGTAAACACGATAACTCAAATCGAACAGTTGGTAAAACATCAAACTTGGTATTTAAGTTTGGTATCTTCCAGGGATGCGACACGAAGATTTTAAGGAAAATCCCCTCACTCCAAACTACCTTTTACATAGAAAGAATTTCGAAAATTTTGAATTTTTCAAAAATGCCTCTATCGATTTTGATTCAAATACTGCATATTAAAGACATTTATATGGCAAATAAAATGTATATGTTGAATTTTCTGGGAATAGCCTCTAAAGACCACTTTATTCTGAATAAATTTTGTTGAATTTTGCGTAACTGGTACACCGTAAGAGATAGACAAAAACTTACTTTACAAAAATGTAGATCACGGTAAAACACACAATTTATGTCATATACTTTTTTTTTTTTTTTTTTTTGGAATTGACCATTTGTGAGATATTCCTTGTTATTTGTTTCAGATGTAAACTTTTCTCACACAGAAATGTGTAAACTCCCGGCCCTGCATAGAAACGGATTTCATCCTCATTGAAACCAGCTTTTCAAACATTTGAATATCGTTTCAGCCCAGTGTATTCCCTTATTTTCCTTCTACTTGCAAGGAAGCAAGTAATTAAGACAATTTCTGCTAATGTTTATCTCGATTATCATAAAGCAAATAGAAGAATATTCTTTTTAACAGTAATTTGTTACAGCGATGTAGAGAGAGTCATGTGAATGGAATACATCAGATTTCAGATAGTTATAGAAGAATAAATTTTAAAACTTTGTAGTTTCTTTTTATTACAATAGGTATTTAATAATATAAAAGCACAATGAAGTTCACATAATGCAAAAAAACCTTCATGTATGTATATAATGAAATGAATTTCCGCAGTTCCAGGCCACCAAGTTAATTTTATTAGAAAAGAAAGTCGGCGACCATCGAGAAAAATGAATTTGGCATAAATATTCGGTTTTATAGATTTCTAATTCTGGTACCTTCTCTTTTATACAATTATTTAGGATAATCTGCTAACGAAGGATAGCAAAGCTGTGTTGTATAAACGTTATTAGAAACTTCAAACATATTTAGAATTAGAATTAAATTATTCAGAAGTTTGGGCACTGATTCCTTACATACACATCATCTACAATTGCAAACACAATGGAAATCAAAGAAACAAATATATCGCAGGCTCAATTGTTTTGGGTTGACTATATCACGACAATCTATCTATATTTCATGCAACAAATGAAATTGACCTTTGCTTTTGTACTCTGCGGAATGCAACAGTTATATTTTACATTCCGTGAAGTAACTATAGATATTTTTCGTACTCCATGACATTCTCATCTAAAAGTCAAGGCCTTTTTCATGAACATGTTCTTTAAAACTTCAAGGTGTTCGCATTCAAGTACAAGGGTTTTTACTTCCTCTACATGTACTATGAACATATTTCACCGGAAGTATGTTTTAAGACCCCCTGAATCCAAAATAAGCATTTTCGGAAAAAGGTCAATGTGTGCGTGTGTGTGCCCGTGTGTCTGTGAACACGATAACTCAAAAACGAAAAGTCGGTATTTAAGTTCGGTATCTTCCAAAGATGCGACACTAATTTCTTTTAAGAAAATCCCCCCACCACCAACTACCCTTTACATAGAAACATCTACGAAAATTTTGATTTTCTCAAAAATGGCTCTAACAATTTTGATTAAAATATTGTATATTAAAGATATTTACATGACAAATAAAATATATATCTTGAATTTTCTTGGAATAGCCTCCGAAGACATCTTTGCTGTGGATGAATTTTGCATTAATTGCTAAACCGTAGGAGATACACAAAAACTTACTACACAAAAATGTACATCTCTTCAAAACACACAATTTATGTCCTTTACATTTTCGTTTCCAAGATATTCCTTTTTAATTGTTTCAAATGTGAAGTACTTATATTTTTCTCAGACATGAAGCGTTCGTGTTAATTTTGTTTTACTTCTGGCCAAGCAAAGAAAATATTTGCAATGAGAATCGCATAACGATAGCTTTTAAAAATTTGACTATCACTTTAACCTAGTGCGTTCAGTTAGTTCCCTTCTACTTATAAGGAACTAAGTAATAAGAGCATTCTGCTATTGTTTATCTCGATTAGCATTGTCTAAAAAGAAGAATAATCTTTTGTAAGAAGTTTGTACAGCAGCTGGAGAAAGTTATGTGAGCGTTAACACATAAGAACACATAATACTCGTCTGTTTGCCTGTCCTGCAGTCCAAATGTATCATATTAGTGGTTTCCAAACCTTTCTTTAATTTTGAACCACCTCGAATTACTTTCCATTCTCAACTGTTTTCGGTAGCAGACTGTTCTAATTAGATACTGGTTTCCGTGAACGATTCTTGTCCAATATTTAACTAATGTGAGTTTGCACTCTGTCGTTTCACTATGCACCCCGAATTCCCTCATTATTCTGCCGTACTATTCCCTATTCCCAGAATTTCTTTAAAAAATTGGGTTCTCACTTTGTCCAGATTCGCTGGAGGGAAAAGGAGCGACAATAGGTTGCGTGAACTGCATTATCCGGCTGAGAAGTACTAGGGGTGCTAACCACGTCCCACCCTCCTTTACTGCATCCCACCTATAATGCCTGTAATGGATAGCGGTTGGGGGATGCAGTGGTCGGGGGTGGTAGGCCCGGTTCGACTTCAGGCTGTTGCGCCACGTTAATTTAGATACCTATAGGTACATATTAGTACTAGTAAAAAGAAAAAAAACTTATGTGTTCCATTCACATGACTTTCTCTAAATCCCTGCAACAAATTATTGTTAAAACGCTTAATCTGCTAGTAACTTCATGCTAATCGAGGAAAATTTTTCAGAAATGGTCTTATTACTTGCTTGTAAGTAAAAGGGAAATAAACGAGTAACCTAGGCTACAGAGACAGTAAAATCTCTTAAAAGCTGGCTGCCATGTGACTGAAGTGCTTTTGTTTGTATAGCCACGAGTTGACAAAGTCCCGTATGAGGAAAGTGTAAGTATTTCAAAACTGAAACCAATAACAACAAATATCTGAAAAACAGCCAACTCCACGAAACAAATGTATATAAACAGATTGTATGTTTTAACGCGCTCTATATTTTTGTAAAGTAAGGTTTTTCTCTATTCCTTACGGTTTACCGGTTATGAAAAATTCCGCAAAATTCATCCAGAATAAAGTCTTCAGAGGCTATTCCCAGAAAATTCAAGATATATTACTTTCTCTATACGTGCTATGTACATATGTATAGAGAAAGTATTGTAATGCACCTAAAAATTCGATACGGAGATTTCACCGGAAATATATATTTTGAGACCTCCTGAATAAAAAAAAAGTATTTTTAGAAAAATGTCCGTGTATGTGTCTGTATGTCTGACTGTGGGCAGCATAGCTCAAAAACGAAAGGTCCGTTAAAAACCAAACTTGGTATTTAGGTTTGGTATCTTCCAAGGATGCGACACGAAGATTTTCAAGAAAATCTCCCCACTCCCAACTTCTTTTTACGTGGAACTTTTTTCGAAAATTTTGATTTTCTAAAAAATGGCTCTATCGATTTTGATTAAAATATCTTATATTAAAGATATTTACCTGACAAATAAAATGTATATCTTGAATTCTATGGAAATAGCCTCTGAAGACTACTTTATTCTGGATGAATTTTGCATAACTAGTAAACCGTAAGAGATGGACAAAAACTTAACACACAAAAAATGTAGAGCACGTTAAAAAACACAATTTATGTTATATACATTTTTTTTAGTGGAGTTGATCGTTTTTAAAATATTTCTTGTTTTTGGTTTCAGCTTTGAAAAACATACTTTTCTCATACAGGAATTTGCCAACTCGAGTCCATACAAACAAACGAACTTCAGTCACATAGCAACCAGCTTTTGGCTTTCACTTTAACCTATGGTACTCCCTGAATTTGTTTCTACTTACAATAAAACAAGAAATGAGACTATTTCTGCTAATTTTTCTCGATTAGCATGAAATAAACAATGTTACAGAGATATAGTGAAAGTCATGTGAATGGAACACATCAGATTTTTTTGTATGTTATGTAAATATCTTTAATATAGGAACTTTTTTCCATTTAAAGGGTAGTTGGTGGTGGGGAGATTTTCTTGAAAATCTTCGTGTCGCAACCTTGGAAGATACTGAACTTAAATACAAGGTTTGGCATTTAAGGGATTTTTCGTTTTTGAGCTATGTTGTTCCCCCCCGACACACACAGGTACACGCATTTTTATAAAAATGCCTTTTTTGGATTCATGGGGCACAAAACATGTATTTCCGTTGAAAACTCGGTATCGAATTTTTGGGTGCATTACAATACCTTCTCTATACACTATGTACGTAGTACGTGTAGAGAAAGTAATTAGTGTAGTTAATACTTTCATTCTCTTGTTTATTTTCTCTAGCACTTATTTACAATATACATAGTAGGTACATTATTGTATTCCTCCCTAAATTTCGATACCGCAATTTGTTGGAAATGCATATTTTAGGATCCTTGCGATCTTTTAACAGCATAACTCAAAAAGAAAAAGTCTGTTAAATACTAAGCTTGGAATTTAAGTTCAGTATCTTCCAAGGAAATGTCACTAAGATTTTCAGGAAAATTCCCCTATCCAAACTACCCTTTACATGGAAAAGTTTGACTCCCTCAAAAATAACTAACATTTTTTTGTGAAATACCATATGTTTAAGATATTTTTGTGACAGACGAAATGTATTTTCTGGGAATAGTTTCTGAAGACCTCTCCATTCTGGATGACTTTTGCATAACCTGTAAACTGTAAGAGATAGATAAAAAGTTACTACACAAAAATGTAGGTTTCGTTAAAACACACCTTGTATGTCACATAATTTTTTTTTTTTTTGTAGAGCTAACAATTTCCGAGTTATTCCCCGATATTAGTTTCGATTATAAAATTCTTACACTTTTCTCATAGAAGAGGTCCTGTCGTTTTAGCCTAGTGTACTCCCCGATCAGCAAGGTGTAGATAAAAGAAAATCGTTAGTAAGAACAGTTTTTGAGAAGCATCTAGAGAAAGTCATGTGCTGGAACACATCGGAATTTTTATTGCAATAGAATCGTTGAAATATAAATAAGGGCTATAAAGATACATTGTTTTATTATTTGCATTGTACTAGTGTTTTGTAAAAGGATGTAGGAGACTGAAATTATATTATAAAATATGTGACACTCATGCAAATCAAGTAGCAAGTTGACCTTCATCTGACTCGTGCGAATGAGTCAGCTCCTCCCCATCCTTCCAAACCAGTCTTGCCATACACCTAAGCTCAGGCAACCTGAGAAGGCAGCAAATGGAGTCCAAGCACCATTTATTAGCATTTAGGGAGTCGAAAATTAACAAATCAAATCTTTATTAAGTAATAAACTTAATACCAAACACAGCATTGTGATGATCTTTATTCTTATTAATAATATAGCAGGTTATCCTTTTTTACTTTATCTACACGTACCATGTGTATAGCATATAGAGAAGAAGCTACTACATGTTTTGAGACCCCTTGAATCAAAAACACATTTTTAGAAAAAGGTCACTGTGTATCTGTGAACTTCATAACTCAAAACCGAAAATTCAGTAAAATACCAAACTTGGTGCATAAGTTATAATATCTTCCAAGAATGCGACACGAAGGCTTTGAGGAAAATCCCCCCCACCTTAAACTGCCCTTTACATGGAAAAATTTTCAAAAATTTTGACTTTCTCAAAAATGGCTCTAACGATTTTGATTAAAATTCCTTGCATTAAAGATATGTACATGACATGATTTTTCTGGGAATAGCACCAGAAAACCTCTTTATTCTGGATGAATTTTGCTGTATTTTGCATAACTAGTAAACCGTAAGAGATAGACAAAACCTTACTACACAAAATATGTAGATTTCGTTGAAACACACAATTTGTCATATATATTTTTGTCGTGGAGTTAATCATTTTTTAGATATTCCTTTGTTTTTTGGTTGCAGTTTTAAAATACTTTAAATTTTTCACATACGGGAATTTTTCAACTCCTGGCAATGCAAAGAAACGGATTTCATCTACATGGCAACCAGATTTTAAAAGATTTGACTATCGTTTTAGCCTAGTGAATTTTTCATTCAGGGGACACTAAAACGTCTATTTCCGGTGAAATCTCAGTATCGTATTTTTGGGTGCAACACAATACCTTCTCTATGTACTATGTACATAGTAAATGTAGAGAAGGTAAAGAAAAAAAAATAAATAAAAAAAATAAAAAAATAAAAAAAAATAGGAAATTGGAAAAAAAAAAGGGGGGGGAGGGGGGGAAACGAGTGAAAAGGAATACAGCGCCGGAGCCCCAACAAGCCTCCGCAATTGTATTTTCATAAAAAAAAAGTTGCAGATGAGCGGCGCTCTGTAAATATTTTTTACTTTCTCTACACATACTATGTACATAATGTATAGAGAGGGTGTTGCATTGCACCCAAATTTCGATACCGATATTTCACCGTAAATACACGTCTCCTGTATAAAAAAACATTTTTTAAAAAGGTCCGTGTCTGTGAACACGATAACCAAAAACGAAAGGTCGGTAAAATACAAAAATTTAGGGATGCACCACGAAGATTTTGAGACAAATTCCTCCGCCCCAAATACTCTTTACATGGAAAAAAAGTCGAAGATTTTGATTTTCTCAAAAATGGCTCTAACACTTTTGATTAAAATACCATATATTAAAGATATTTATATGGCAAATAAAATGTATATCTTGAATTTTTTGTGAATAGCCTCTAAAGACCTATTTATTCTGAATGAATTTTGTGTAACTGTTAAACCATTAGTGACAGACAGATTGTTACTACACAAAAAATGTAGATCTCTTTAAAACACTCCTTGCTATTTGTTTTAAATTAAAATATTTACTTTTCTTACACGAAAAGTTGTAAACTCCTGACCCTGCTTAGAAACGGGTTTCAACAATCACAACCAGCTTTTAAAGCATTTGGGTATCGTTTTAGTGTATTCTATTTCCTTATTTCCCTTCTACTTACAAGGAAGCAAGTAATTAAGACAATTTCTGCTAATGTTTATCTCGATTATCATAAAGTAGATAGAAGAATATGCTTTTTAACAACAATTTGTTACAGCGATGAAGAGAAAGTCATGTGAATGGAACACATCAGATTTTTTGTTGTGTCGCAATAGTATCCCGGACAGGACTTGCTTCCGAGACCTTTGCAGCGCTCGTTCGTAGTATCACCGTGGGGGGGGGGGGGGTTCAGAGTGTTAGAGGAGTGCGCCGAGCAACATCGAATGCATTTTCTCTGGTGACATTAGATATCCCGTCCATGTTTGCGTTCCTCGTATCCTTATCTAAACGACCTTCAGGTATATCCTCTGACCTCTTCCTCTCAGAGGTCATTAATTATCAAAGGACCTACGTGGGGTTTCTGCCCTAGTGTCTGTGGGTTCTATCTGAGATAATTTATAATCCTACTCTAATGATTTACTAATTATACAAAAGTAATTAAAAATAAAAAAAAAAACATTTCATAGAGTATACTGTACAAAAGAATATCCAATAACAGCTCTTTATTTCTTCTACAAACTAATTTTTAACAGACTCTGCTCCCAAATAACTGTATCTCGTAATAATTCTGTTGTATGGTTCACTGTGGTGACGATACAGCTCTCTACGAAATTCCCGTCGCATTCGCTCAATGTTGCATGCAATGCATTCCCAGCGAAAATCTCGTAGGACTTCTAAATGCTTTTTATACCTTTTGGCCACGTCGCTGGAAATTTCCAGAAACCGTTGCACATTCTATCACACTACACTGCAGGTTTTTATTTGTAGTGTTTAACGCCCGCTATTACTACTTGTGGCACCGCAGACGATGCCACTGATGATACATGGAATGAAGATGGCGCTTCAGTGCATTGCGATGGCGGAGAACCCGAATATAAACTACCGCCGCTTTGTCCACCACAAATCTCACATGCAGTCGCTTGTGATTGAACCCGGCCCTCTAGGTGAGAGGCGAGTAGTCTAACCACACTCGCTTTTACTACATATAGCACCGCAGGCGATGACGCTTACAATGTATGGAATTAGATGGCGGGGGAAACCGGATAACTGGGAGAAAACCCGCCTCTGCGCCACTTTGTCCATCACAAATACCACATGCAGTCGCTTGGGATCCAATGATGATTATTGGTGTTTAAGGGCGCCCTGAGAAAGAAAAACTATGCTCAAACCAGAAATAAAAACACCATGACAATAAAGCTGATAAAACCCTGGGCAACAACCAGAGAGAAATAAAGCTCCAATAAAATCAATGGAAGAATAAAATAGTCCAAGTGAGAGATAAAATCCGGGAAAGATAACCACTAAGCAATGGAGGGAAACGTTAAGGGCAAAATTAAAACCAATGCCACCGGGCATGGGTGCTGGTGACAAAAATTAAAAGTGAAATTAAAAGTAAAAACATGACTTACCGCTCCATTGTCAGCCGTCAAACAAAATAAAAGCCATCAAAACTAGATTGGTAAAGCAATTGTCACTTGGGATAAAAATCTAAAAACCTTCACTACTACTCCGGGATCATCGGCCAGGACCCCCGAAAGCCTGACCGGCAGTTGCAGAGCGGCTCGTCCTGGGATCGCCTTGGTGGAAGGCGAGTGGTTTTGCCATTCGGTTACAGCGTGGTCAAAAGTGGTGGTGGTAATAGTGAGAGTAAAATAATGCATATTAACGACTAATAGGATCCATAAAAAGAGCAGTTCAAGGGAAGCACTGGGATTGTCTTAGATGGGATTCCAATAATTGCAGCACAGGTCGTAGGGCTCCAAAAGGAATACCAAATTCCAAATATGCCTTGGAGGCAGATCCTGACTGGAAGGACTCTAATGAAAAAAAAAAATCTGATGTCTTACACTCACATGACTTTCTCTACCTCTCTGTAACACATTATTGTTAATAAGCTTATACTTCTTACTACTTCATGCTAATCGAGGTAAACATTAGCAGAAACTGTTTTATTCCTTAATTCCCTATAGGTAGAAGGGAAATAAAAGAGATGCACTAGGCTAAACCGAGAGTCAAATGCTTTAAAATGTGGTTATTATGGTATAGAAATCCAATTCTTTGCGTGGTAAGGTGTTGACAAGTTCCCGTATGAGAAAAGTATTAAGTATTTTAAAACTGAAATCAATAACAAGGAATATCTTAAAAACGCTCACCTCCAGGGGAAAAAAAATACATAAATTGTGCGTTTTAAGGAGCTCTACAGCTTTTGTGCTCTAAGTTTTTGGTTATCTCTTACTGTTGACCAATTCCCCAAAATCATCCAGAATAAACATGACTTCAGAGGCTCATCTCAGAAAATTGAAGATAGGCATTTTATTTGTCATATAAATATCTTAAATATAAGAGATTTTAATCAAAACTGTTAGAACCATTTTCAAGAGAAAATCAAAATTATCGAAATTGTTTCCTTGTAAAGGGTAGTTGGGGATGGCGGATTTTACTGGAAAATCTTAAGTGTCCCATCCTTGGAAGATACCGAACTTAAATGGCAATTTTGATATTTAACGGTATTTTCGTTTTTGAGCTATGTTGCCAACAGACACACACACACGCAAGCACAGACACAGACGGACCTTTTTCTAGAATTACTTTTTGTACTCAGGAGGTCCCAAAACATGTATTTCTGTTGAAATCTCGGTATCGAATTTTTGGGTGCAATACAATGCCTTCTCAATATACTATGCCCATAGTACGTGTAGAGAAAGTAATTACGCTCACATGACTTTCTCTATCTGTTCTGCAAAAGAACAACTTACAAAAGATTCTTCTTCTTTCCACACCTTGCTAATCCAGAAAAACATTAGCAGAATGCACTTATTACTTATACTTAGCTCCTTATGAGTAGAAGGGAACTAAAGGTATGCGATATGCCAAAGCAATAGTCAAATGTTTTAAAGTCTATCGTTATGCGTCTGTCATTGAAATTGGCCTCTTTGCTTAGGAGTAGAATAAAATAAAAAGATATACTTTTCTCAAACCGGAAGCGTAAGTATTTTAAATTTGAAATCAATAAAAAGAAATATCTTGGAAACGGTCAAGTGTACAACAAAAATACACATGACATACATTGTGCATTTTAATGAAATATATATTTTTGTGCAGTAAGTTTTTGTCTATCTCTTACCATTTAACCGTTATGCAAAACTCTGCAAAAATAAACAGAAATAAGTGCTCTTCAGAGGCCATTACCAGAAAATTCAAAATATAAATTTTATTTGTTTTGTGAATAACTTTAATACGTCCTTTTAAGCCAAATCGTAAAATTTCTGAGAAAAACAATATTTTCAAAAAATGTTCCATGTAAAGGTTAGTTTGTGGTGGGGGATTTTTTTTATAATCATCATGCCGCATCCTTGGAAGTTAAGAAACTTAAATATCAAGTTTGGTATTTAACGGTCTTTTAGTTTTCGAGCTATGCTGTACACTGACACACACGTACCTTTTTATAAAACATATTTTTTATTCAGGGGGTCTCAAAACATATATTTGCGGTGACATCTCGATATCGAATTTTTGAGTGCAATATAATACCTTCTCTATACACTAAGTACATAATACGTGTAGAGAAAGTAAAACACCTAAAAGCCAGATTAAAACCGTAACGTGGTGAATACCGCCGCATGATCCTACGTAAAAAATAAAGATGTAATGGGTACGGGAAATGGCGGACAGCCTGCCAACCCGGTGAAACCATGAAAAACTCAGGGGTCAGAATGAGCGATTGCCAGTGATCGAACCAGGGACTTCTCGAATACGGGCTACAGAATCTCCTGAGCTAACCAGCTGTGTAGGTCAAGGGAAGTTCGAGTGCCTGATGTACCACATCTGAGAATTTACATTACAGTAAGACGTAAAGGAAAAGAAGCTGAAAGTCTGTTGTTGAAGTGCGCATCCATTCCTCTTAAGACACCGCTATTAACATTCTTCATTTGTTTCTCACAGTATAATGCCTAGTCTTCTCATACGTCACCAGGGCCCGTGACTGACTTTGGGAACTTTCTCACGAAGCCGAGGCATAAACTCTGACATTTTGACTCCCTCAATTAGGAATTCCAGTAAAGAGAATCACTTCAGCCCATTATCTGCTAATGCTGATTTCCTCTGCAGCGAGGTGAAAAAGTTACTTGTCATTCGGTAGAAAACTTTCACTTCTAGGTCACTGTAAAACACTGACAGCTTTGTGTGTTTGGCTTCTTTACAAGAATTCAGGGAATCCGAAGATAAATCAAGTTATACGAGAAATTATGTGAAAATTGAAAACATAGGATAGTGCATATAACTGTTGTTTATCAAGAAGGTCAAATATAAAACTTCATATATAAAATCTAACATGTTCCAGTCACATGACTTTCTCTACATATCTATAACAAATTATTATTAAAAAGTCTATGCTTCTATTTACTTTCAAAATTTTTCAAAGCTGAAACTATAGCATAACTATCAACGATATAGCATAAATTGTGTGCTTTAACGTGCTCTACAGTTTTTGTGTTAAGTTTTTGTCCATCTCTTACGTTGTAGCAGTTATGCAAAATTCAGTAGAAGTACTCTTCAAAGGGTATTCCCACAAAATTCAAGATATTCAGCTTTTTGTCATGTAAATATCTTTAATATACGATATTTTAATCAAAATCGTTACAGCCATTTTTGAGAAAATTAAAAATTTTCGAAAAAATTTCCATGTAAACGGTAGTTGGGTGTTGGGGAATTTTCTTGAAAATCTTCGTGTCGCATTCTTGGAAATACCGAACCTAAATACCAAGTTTGGTTTTTAACGGGCCTTTCGTTTTTGAGCTATGTGGTCCAAACACACACTAAGATAGACATCTTCGTACTTTACGACGTTTGCGGAGAGCCATTCAAAACAAACGAAGAGGAATGACTTCAGGAATTGCGTTGATCCTTGAAAACTCTCGTCCTCATACTGCTGGCATAACCCATCGGCTCCTTGAACAATTTCAATGGGACATTTTCGATCATCCGCCGTACAGTCCAGCGACTTTCACCTCTTCCCTGAACTGAGGACATGGCTAGAAGGGCAGCACTTTCAAACCAACGAGCTTCAAAACAACGTCAATGCTCATTTGAAATCATTGTTGGCAACATTTTTTGAAGCGGGTATTGCAAAGCTTGTGCACAGGAACGACAAATGTCTCAATCTTTTTGGTGATTATGTTGAAAAGTAACCATAAGAGTACAAAACTTTAAGTAATGAAATACTTGTTTTCTATGAACTTTTCTTTTATTTTTATGGAAGTTGAAGAAAAACGGCCCTCGTAAATTGTGTTTTTTAACCATATCTACATTTTGTGCGCAGTAAAGTTTTGTCTATTTCTTACTGTCTAGCAGCAATACTACTACATTCAGAATGTAGAGGATTACAGGGGCAACTGCCAAAAAATTAAGAAGGTATATTTTATTGCCATGTAAACATGTTTATTATACGGCATTTTAATCAAAATCGTTACAGCTATTTTTGAGAATATTAAAATTTTCGAAATATGTTCCACGTAGAGAGTAGTTTTGGGTGGGGGATTTTTTTTTAAATCTCCGAGATCCTTATAAGATCTGAATCTAAATACCAAGTTTGGTATACATCCGACTTTTTGTTTTTGATTTATGCTTTACACACACACCACATCGAATTTAATCATTAAAGATATTTACCTGACAAATAATATGTATATATTGAATTTTTGGGAATACCCTACGAAGACTACTTTATTCTGGATGAATTTTGCGAAATTTTGCATAACTGCTAAACCGTAAGAGATGGGCAAAAACCTACTACACCAAAAATGTGGAGCATATTAAAACACACAATTTGTGTTATATCATTTTTTCGTGGAGTTGATCGTTTTAAGTATATTTAAAATAAAAGTAATACAAAATCTCTTTTTAAAATTAATAAATTTAAAGGCAATCAATGTAACATTAACAATAATTTGCTGCAGAGATGTAGAGAAAGCCAAGTGAATGGTACACATCCGATTTTTTAAACTTATAGTCTGAGTTCACAATTTGTAGCCACAGGTTATAAATTATAATACTTATAGTTATTGTTTTAAAAGTTGTAGTTTTAGTTTCTTTTGAGACCTGCTTAGCTCACAATATACTATTCAAAGTAGATGTAGTATATTTTTCTGAATTTATCTTTGTTCTTATTTCCCTCTCTTGTTTTCCCATCTTTATTCGCAGGTGTTTATATTTCCATATGAATTTAATTATCCCCATCATATTTTCCAGTATCAAATCTTGATGAACATCTCCGACGAAAGTGACTGAGCTTACGACAAGCCAAACGTTGTTATACCACACATCTGGTTCCTTAGGCTGCTGTTAACCAACTACAACCACCAAAATAACGGATGAGTGTATTATATGTCAAATCCTTGAATATTATTGGCCATGATAGCGTCTCATGTCCGAGAAATCGATAAAAAATTGTAAAAATCTATAACTCGTAAACCAATCACTACCGAAAAACAATCTACATACGGAAATTACTAAAATTAAACTCTAAATGCATAGCGTTATCGGAATATCAATAAATGTGTTCTGTAGTTAAAGTAAATGACATTACAAATTTAACGCACACAATGGAAGGAGCTTTACCACACTACAGTAAAGCAAAATGAATTTTAAAACTATTTTGGAGAACATTTATTATGATTATCAAAGCGCAGAGAAACAAACTCTTTTTACACACCATTTGCACCGAATAAAATAAATTATACCTAGTGGTTAGAGGAAGTGGTGTGATTGAAACAAAATATATTTTAATTGAAGATTTTATCAACAGATAGCACTGCAGAACATTCCCGGAACTCCTGGAGTGGACTACCCAACGTATGCAAGAGTTCCACGCACCAGATTCTTCTGTCAAAAGGAGGGTTACTTCGCCGATGTAGATGCAGGATGCCAGGTGTTTCACGTGTGCCAGAGGGATGGTAGGATGTCGTCGTTTCTGTGTCCAAACGGAACAGTATTCCATCAGCCGTACTCCGTATGTGTCTGGTGGTATGAGGCTGACTGTTCGAGACCCACAGAGACACTAACTGCTGTAAGTTATACACTTTTCTTCTGATATATACATACATATAAGAGTCTTTCATAAGATAGGAATTGATCCCGGAATTATAAGCATATCATATTAGTAACTATTTTACTAAGAGATAGTAAAAAACCAAGAAATAATTGTGATACATAATTTCATTTAAGTTTGTTAAAACAATGCAGAATGTAATAAACATGTATTCTAATGCTATTGCTATAGGAGTCATTCACAAAGCAAATTGTGTTGAGAAGCAATTTACTCGAAGTCAGAATCGCTAAGATAATTAGGTTCCGGGAAACTCGGTAAATGAGCATTTCATTAGCTCAGATCATTTCCATAGAATTTGTATGCTTAGAAATCGAATGGGATGTTGAAAAATACACAGTACGTAATAGGGTAAACAATATCCTGAGGATTTGCAAGTCAAAGAATCAATAGTTCTCAGATGTTAAAATGAAATGTACAACATTGGATACAGGAACTGTGGTGGGGAGACATTGAAGTAGGCCGGACTTAGATTAATAAAAATAGTATTTAGAACATTTGGTTACCCTTGCGCATTTTGTACTACAGATTTTACAAGTTACGGAAGTGTTACTGGGATCGATAGTGCAGCGCTGTGATCGATAGATGAATAGCAGTTTAGCGAGTCTCGGTAACAAACTCTTTATAGACTACGAAAGCAGGTTTTGTTGAAGTAAGGTACTTAATACCCTGGAGATTAGTAGGTTTAATATGACGCAGTTATTTCCCCGTGCTTAGATTCAGGAACAGTTGATTTTTCATCTGCAGAACTCAACGGGGTTACTTCAAGCCAGTAGATAACCGGCAAACGCAACCTGCTCACTGTCTTCGCTGATAAGCAAACCGGGTAAAACGAATATCGCACAGTTAGTTCCCCACTTACCGGTTTTAATTTGAAATAGCCAAGTTTAGCTATGCAACGAAGAGATATCTGTACACCTCAAATACGGTGCAGCTGGGGTCACCTGGTATTTTAAGTTTAATTGGTGTTACCCATTCTCGCCCCATCCTTAGAGAAAAAAATCTATGTGTTCCATTCACATGACTTTCTCTACATCTCTGCAACAAATTACTTTTACAAAGCTTATGCTTCTATTCACTTCATGCTAATCGAATTTGGGATTAAAATTTTTCTTTTAAGGGTTTAGTTAAGTATTAAAGTTAATAAGGGAATTAAACCCTTTCATTATGATTTCAAGACATAAGCTTATTCATTAAGTTTATAACTGAATATTATTGATAAAGAGTATTATCTCATGATTTAATAATTAAGGGGACAAAAAATTAGCAGAAATAGTCGTATTACTTGCTTCTTGTAAGTAGAAGGGAAATAAGGGAGTAGCATAGGTTACAGCGATAGTCAAAAGCTGATTGCTATTTGACTGAAATTCCTTTGTTTGATTGGACCGGAGTTGACAAATTCCTGTATGAGAAAAATTAAGTTTTTTGAACCTGAAAACAAAAACAAGGAGCATCTATAAAACGATCAACTCCACGAAAAAAATGTATATAACATAAATTGCGTGTTTTAATGTGCTCTACATTTTTTGTGTGGTAAGCTTTTGTCTATCTCTTACGGTTTAGCAGTATTGCAAAATTCCGTAAAATTCACTCAGAATAAAGTAGTCTTCAGAGGCTATTCCCAGAAAATTCAAAATATACATTTTATTTGTTAGGTAAATATCTTTAATATACGACATTTTAATCAAAATCGTTAAAGTCATTCTTTAAAAAATCAAAATTTTCGAAAAAAGTTCTATGTAAAGGGTAGTGTGGGGTGGGGGGGATTTTTCTCAAAACCTTCGTGTCGCATCCCGGGAAGATACTAAACTTAAATACCAAGTTTGATATTTTACCGACTTTTAGTTTTTGATTTATCGTGTTCACAGACACACAGACCTTTTTCAGAAAAAAACTTTTTTTTGGATACACGGGACCCTAAAACATATATTTCCGGTGAAATATCGGTATCGAATTTTTTGGTGGAGTGCAATACCTTCTCTATACACTATGCATGTAGAGAAATACGTGTATAGTACGTGTAGAGAAATTAATAATTCACCGCTTACCATTGGAGCAGCTGGCAGATTAATGTAAATAAAACTATAAGCCAAATTTAATATTTTCAAAGGAAAAGTTTTGAATAAAGGAAAAGAAAAAGTTCAACCATTATTGTACAGGTATGACGTCACCAGAAAAAATATTCATGAGTAAAAAAAAATAATTCTGATATACTCCATGCACTTGAACTTCTCTATCTGTTCTACAAACAAACTATTCTCACAAAATGCGTATTATTCTTTTATCTGCATTATGCTAATGGAGAAAAACTTTATCAAATACGACCTTATTACTAGCCTTCTTGTGCGTATAAATGAAATAAGGGAATATACTAGACTAAAGCGATAGTCAAATCTTTTAAAAGATGGTTGTTTGTGCCTGAAATTCTTATCTTTGCATTGCCAGGAGTTGAAAAATCCTGTATGAGAAAAGTTTTAAGTATTTTAAAACTGAAACCAATAACAATGAATGTCTCAAAAATGGACAACTCCAGCAACAAAATGTATAATGGCATAAATTGTGTGTTTTAACGAGTTTGAGTTTGTGTAATAAGGTTTTGTCTATTTTTACGGTTTACCAGTTACGCAAAATTCAGAAAAATTCATCTAGAATAAAGATGCCTTCAGAGGCTATCCCCAGATAATTCAAAATATACATTTTAGTTGTGATGTAAGTATCTTTAATATACGGCATTTTAATAAAAATCGTTAAGCCAATTTTTGAAAAAACAAGTTTTCACATTTGTCCATGTAAAGGGGAGTTTGTGGTGGTACGGTTTTGATGAAAATCTTTGTGTAGCATTCTTAGACGATACTAAACGTAAATTCCCAGTTTGGTATTTAGGGATCTTTTTATTTTAGAGATATGCTGTCCACAGACAGACACACATATTTTTCTAAAAATGCTTTTTTGTACTCGGGAACCTTAAAACATTTATTTCCGGTGAGATGTCGACGTCGAAGTTTTGGGTGGACTACAATTTCCTTATGCAGCTACTATTTATGTACATTATATGTACACACGTGCAAGAGAAAGTAAAAATCAAGCAGTTTTAGTTACGACGCTTTAAAAGCCAGGGTGCGTACATAACTACTCCGTTCTTGAGCGTAGTTTGACATTTGTAGCATCTGCCAAGGTTTTATTAATTACCTGGTTGTGAGAAGCGCTGGTCTGCAGATTTCAAGGACAGATTGCGATCGTTTCGTTGTTAATATACGGTTGAGAGCAGAGGCGATGATACGCAAGATCGTGTCCTGACAAGGCCCCCTTAAATCCTCACATTAAATTATACAGGCGGCCGACTTCACTCACGAAACTGAAGCAATATATACTTGAGGTTCTCACGTCTGCAACCGCACCACCTGGTATTTACATGTGTACCTATTCTCGCACGTAAATTCAGAGCAAATGTTGCGTCAATAACTTAGCTCTGGAGGAATAAACCATACACATACGAGGGGCGTTCAATATGTCAGTAGAAAAATATACAAAAACAAGTTACTTTTTGGTAGATTTTACTTTCCCTACACGTACTGTGCACATAGAGCACAAATAGTAATAGACCTAGAATTTCTGATTGCCTGTAGGGGTATTTATAGGGCGTATCTTGTGATATCCGCTGGTTCCACCGTCACTCTTATTGAGCAAGGAGGAGGGGTTGTATCTTACTGCTGTAGTACACGTTACCTAATCTCGCTTCCAGTGGAGGAAGGTGGCTAGACCTATTAGCGAATGAGTTGACAAACCCAGCATAGGTTTACTCCTATGGTTCAATATAGAACACTCACCTGTAAGGAGACAGTATCAGCCAATAAAATAAAAACATGACACAATAAAGTACCCTACAAACGGAAAGAAATGCGGTGTACGGAAAAAGACAGTGCTGATTTCTTTCTGTGCCTTCTGTACATAGTGTATAGAGAACGTATTGTATTATACCCAAAAATTCGATACTGAAATTTCACCGGAAATACATGTTTTGGGACCTACTGGATAAAGAAAAAAAGCTTTTCTAGAAAAAAGGTCAAACATGGCTCTAAGGATTTTGATTAAAATATGCTATATTAAATATATTTACATGACAAATAAAATATATATCTTGAATATCTGAGAATAGCCTCTGAGTGAAATTTGCGGAATTTTGCATAACAGGTAAAAATTAAGCATTAAATTTATCAACTGACTCGTATGTTTCCCGGTAAACCACGAGGTGATCTAAAAATATTTTGAGTTGACAACCATAATGGTTATAACTACTTTTAAGTCCCAGGATTCATAGTTTTAACCAACTATTATGGACAATTGCGATAAATTTAGTTGTTTTCTCACACAGAAATCGTGTGTAGGACAGGTAGAATCAGACTGAAAAATTCAATGCCATAGCCGAGATTTGAACCACAGATCTCCCGGTCTCTAGCCGGTTGCTCTACCTCTGATCTACCATGGCAACATGCCAGCATAGCATTGAATTTATCAACTGAGTTTCCCGAAAAGCCATACAAGGGGATCTCAACTTATTTTGAGATGAGAACCCCAATGGCGACTTACACTGTAGTACTTTAAATCCTAGGATTCACAGTTTTAACCAACTAGTATGGACAATTTTGATAAATTTAATTGTTTTCTCACAGAAATCGTGGACAAGAGTTGGTAGCGTTAGACTGAAAAATTCAATGCCATAGCCGGGATTTGAACCATAGATCTCCTGGTCTCTAGCCGGTTGCTCTACCACTGAGCTACCAAGGCAATATGCTGACATAGCATTGAATTTTTTAACTGACTGGATAGTTTCCCGGTGAACCAAAAAGTGATCCTAAATTATTTTGAGATGACAACCCCTATGGAAATAAATGTCGTGTTATTTATGGACGCTCTTTAACTGCTGTGGTTTTCAGCGTCCCATTCTAAATTAGGCGTGAAAGACCGCTTAATTTTGCTCAGAGGCCTCTCAATCAGGCTTGAGGTTCTTTTACGTGCCGTAAATCTACGACACGGGACCAACGGCTTTACTTCCCTTCCGAAGGAAGCCATGCTAAGGATTTTTACGCCCGAAAAAATCCATCGTCCTCCGCCAGGTTTGAACCCGCGACCTTGGGTATATGAAGTCAGCATGGTAACCATTACGCCACTGAGGGCGACAAAACCCCAATGGCGGTTTACTATGTTGTAAGTACTTTAAGTCCCAGGATTCATAGAATAGCCAACAATTATGGACAATTGTGATACATTTAATTGTTTTCTCACAGAAACCGTGTGTAAAACAGGAGTTGGATCAGTAGAGCTAGACTGAAAAAGTCAATGCGATCGCCGGGGTTTGAATTTTTCAGTCTGACTCTACCTATCCAAAGCTTGTGATAAATTAGAAAATCTATTTACTATAAAACCTGTGATCCAAAAATAAAAAAACTTTCTTTGGTTGGCTACACTGCGGAAAGTCGAGCGAGCTAGCTCTTCTTCCCCCGTAAAACTAGGGCCCAAGAAAAGTTGCGCGCATAGTAGAAGTCACGGTCACTCTGTTGTAGCCTATTCAACAACTTCACAAAGAAACACTCGCCGTGAATTATTGGGAAGATATTCATAAACTTTGCCACAAACAAAGCAGTATTGCATGGATGATTGCTGAAATACATCTCTTGCATGTTTATTGCACTGATGAAGAACATATGAAAAAGAATAACATTTTCATGAACTGCACTCACACAACTTTCTCTACACTTTCTTCTAATTTTTTCTCACAAAACCATAGGTTTTACTTGATTCATATTAATGCATACAATACTTCTTATTCATGTGTTTATTTCACAGTAGATATAAGAAAATAATAAACTAAAGCGGTAGCCAAATTTACAACGCCGTTTAAATTATGTTCTTTCTGCATGAAAACGAAAAATCTGATGTGTTCCATTCACATGACTTCCTCTACATCTCTGCAACAAATTATTGTTAAAAAGATTATGCTTCTATTTACTTCATGCTAATCCAAAAAAACAACAACAACAAAGAAATAGTCTTGTTACTTTCTTCCTTGTAAGTAGAAGGGAAATAAGGGAGTGCCATAGGTTAAAATGATAGTCAAAAGCTGGTTGATATGTGGCTGAAGGTCCATTGTTTGTATGGACACGAGTTGACAAATTCCTATTTCGAGTGAAGTATGTTTTTAAAGCTGAAACCATAGCTGAAACCATAAAAAGGAATATCTCAAAAACGATCAACTCCACGAAAAAATGTATATGCAACAAATTGTGTTTTATTTTGAAGTACATGTGTTGTGTATTAAGTTTTTGTCTATTTCTTATGGTTTACCAGTTATGCAAAATTCAATAAAAATCATACAGAATAAAGAGTTCTTTAGAGGCTATTTCCAGAAAATTCAAAATATACATTTTATTTGGCATGTTAATATCTTAAAAATAAAAGATTTTATGCAAGATCGTTATAGCCATTTTGAGAAAATGAACATTTTCGAATTTTTTTCCTTGTAAAGGGTAGTTTAGGGTGGGGAGGTTTTCTTGAAAATCTTCGTGTCCAATTCTTGGAAGATAACAATTTAAATACCAAGTTAGGTGTTAACTGTCTTTTCGTTTTTTGAGCTATGCCGTCCACAGACAGACACACACACACACACACACAGACCTTTTTCTGAAATTATTTTTTGGATTCAGGGGGTCCCGAAACGTGCATTTCCGGTGAAATATCGGCATCCATTTTTGAGTGGAATACAATACTTCCTCTATATACTATGTACATAGTATGTGTAGATAAAGTAAAAAGGAAGAAACAAAGGCAGGGACGAATAGTGATTTGTAGTTGAAAATGTTTAACTTATCGGAAGATTTAAACCAAAAGTTAAGAGTATCTCGGAAATCGTTAACGCCACATAAAATTTTATTTGACAAAAATTTCATTTCGTCGAGGTCTACCGTTTCTGTGTAGCAAGATTTCGTCTATCTCTTGCAGTTTACCAATTACACGCGTGGTTCAGAATAAAGAGGAGGTTATTCCCAGAAAACTTAAGATACTAATTCTATTTGTCAAATTTTCCATGTAAGGAATAGTTTGGGGTGGATGAACTTATAATGAATCATTCGTAAATTCCGAAATTTAAGTTCAGTATTTAATCGCACGCGCACACACAAACACACGATCCTTTTCTAAAATGGCCATTTCTGGATTCAGAAATCCTCAAAACATACATTTCCGGTGAGATCTTCTAATCCAATTTCTGGGCGAAATGCATTACTTCCCCTACTTTGCACGATATGCACGTAATAGAAATGAAATGACGTTTTATTTATGGACGCTCCTTAACTGCTGTGGTTCTCAGCGTCCCATTCTATACTGGGGGTGAAAGACCGCTTCATTTTTCTCAGAGGCCTCTCTATCAGGCTTAAGGTTCTTTTACGTGTCGTAAATCTACGACAGGGGACGCAGGACTTTACCTCTCCTACGAAGGAAGCCATACTAAGGATTTTTACGCCCGAAAAAATCCACCGTCCTTCGCCGGGTTTGAACCTGCGACCTTGGGTATGAAGTTAGCATGGTAACCATTACACCACGGAGGGTGACTCACGTAGTAGAGAAACTGACACAAGACCACCGCATAATTTTCATTGTTAGTGAATTAGGCACACATTTCATTTAGTGTGCTAATTTCTAAAGGGATTCTTATATATACAATATTGTTTGCGGCATATTTACACTGTAGAACATAAAACACTCCGCGCCTGACTAAGTGCGGTTTGCAATTCCTTCTACACAGGAAAGGTGAAAAACAATGGCATCTTGTTTGCACAATAAGGTTTTTTTTATCGCAAAGTAAAAATTATTGTCCTCACTCTCATTACTTAAGTCTCTTCATTGTCATGCTTAGCTCTTTGAAATCATCACAAGACTGAATCGGATTTAACAAATGTATGTTCATCTTCCTCATAACGTTCTCTGAATAAAGCCTTCATTTCTGTTTCATATTCTGTTTAGTTACGCATAATTACAATTTGGCACCACAAAATTAATAATAATAATAATAATTCGTTTCGTAATCGTCTTATCCTCCCCGTATTTGTAAGACTGACACCCCCCTGGGATTTACAAGCCAATGCCTAGGAGTCAAAAGCCTGTCGGGAAGCCAACGGCACGAAACCACAAAATGGAGATCCCGTAGCCATGCATGAACATGAGGAAGTGGATGATATGAAGTGTAAGCGAAATTGACGATTGAAGGTGATGATGGAGCAATTGTTGGAATGAGCGGCGGGGGAAACCGGAGGCCACGGAGAAAATCCGTCCAGACGCCGGTTCGTCCACCACAAATCCTACATGCGGACGCTTGGGATCAAACCCGGGCCACCTAGATGGGAGGGGAGCGGTCTAAGCACTCAACCACTGCGCCGCCTAATGATAATAATAATAATAATAATAATAATAATAATAATAATAATAATAATCACAATAATATATACACTAGTTTTGTTTCACGCTATTACCCTTTATATAGAAACATTTTCGAAAATTTTGATTTTCAAAAATAGGCTCTAACAATTTTGATGAGTATACTAAAGATATTTATATCACAATGAAAATGTATATTTTGGATTTTCTGGGAATAGCCTCTTGAGGATTTTGCTGAATAACTGGTAAACGTAAGAGATAATCAAAAACTTACCACACAAAAATCTCATTAAAACACACAGTTTCTGTTATGTATTTTTACTTTCTCTATATGCACTATGTACACAGTGTATAGAGAAGGTATTGCATTGCACCCAAAAATTCGATACCGAGATTTCACCGGAAATACGTGTTTTGAGACCACCTGAATCCAAAAAAAGTATTTTTAGAAAAGTGCGTGCGTGAGCGCATAGCTCAAAAACGAAGACCGTTAAATACCAAACTTGGTATTTGAGTTTAGTATCATCCAAGGATGCGACACGAAAATCTTCAAGAAAATGCCACCCACCCCAAACTACCATTTACATGTAACTTTTTTTTCGAAAAATTCGATTTTCTCAAAATGGCTCTAACAATTTTGATTAAGGTGTCATATATTAAAGATATATGTCAAATAAAATGTGTGTACACACACACACACACACACACACAAGGACATTTTTCTAAAAATGTTTTTTTTTTTTTTTTTGGACTCAGGGGGTCCTAATACATGTATTTCCGGTGGAATCTCGGTATCGAATTTTTGGGTACATTACAATACCTTCTCTGTAGATTAAATACTTAGTACGTGTAGAGAAAGTAATATATACCAGAATATTATACGAAAGATATTGGGTCATGACATACGATAAGATTTCTAAATTTCAAGTGAGATTCAGAGAAGGCTTTTTGATCACTGACAATATTTACTTTGTCTACACGTACTATGTACTTAGTGTATGGAGAAGATATTGTAATGCACTAAAAAATTCGATACCGAGATTTTACGCGAATATATGTTTAGAGGCCCCTGAATAAAAAAAACATTTTTAGAAAGATGTCCGTGTGTGTGTGTGTGTGTGTGTGTGTGCGCGCGCGCGCGCGCGCCTGTGGACAACATACCTCAAAAACAAAAAGACCGTTACAAACGCAACTCATATTTAAATTTGGTATCGTCCAAGATGCGACACGAAAATTTTCAAGAAAATCCCCCCACCCCTAACTACCCTTTTCATGGAAAAAAATTCGAAAATTTTGATATTCTTAAAAATGGCTGTCACGATTTTGATTAAAATCCCGTACGTTTAAGATATTTACTTGGCAAGTAAGATGTATAACTTAAATTTTCTGGGAATAGCCTCTAAATACTTCTTTATTCTGGATGATTTATATGGAATTTTATATAATTTGTAAACCGTAAGAGATAGACAAAAATTCACTACACAAAAAATGTCGATCAAAATAAAACACACAATTTATGTCATTTACATTTTTTCGTGGAGCTGATCGCTTTAGAGATTTTCATGTTTTTTGGTTTCAGCTTTAAAATACTTATACTTTTCTCATGCAGGAATTTGTCAACAGCTGTCCATACAAATAAAGGAACTTCAGTCACATAGCAACCAACCTATGATACCTCCTTATTACAAGGAAGCAAATAATAAGACCATTTCTGCTAATTTTTTTCTCGGTGAGCATGAAGTAAATAGAAGGATTAGCTTTTTAACAATAATTTGTAGCAGAAATGTGGAGAAAATCATGTGAATGGAACACATCAGATTGTTAATGTTACGTTTGAAAGCCCTTTCTGAAGAAGTAAAATTGTGTTTACATGTGCCCCATTATCTCAGAAACTAACTGACACTAAGGGCCGAAATTTTTACCACACATTTGTAACTAAATAGGTTTTATTTTAACAAGAAATTGTTAATATATATGGATTAGTTATTTTTTTAAAAATTAGAAGTCATTTTGTATTCAATAATATTTAAGAGATTTATTTTAAAAAAGCTGATGTGTTCCATTCACATGACTTTCTCTACTTCTGTGTAACAAATTATTGGTAATAAGTTTATTCTTCTATTTATTTCATGCTAATTGAGAAGAAATTAGAACAAATTGCTTCCTTGTAAGTAGAAGCGAAATATGGGAGTATAATAGGTTAAAGTGAAGTCAAAAGCTGGTTATTAGGTGACTGAAGTTCCTTTGTTTGTATGGACACGAGTTTGACAAATTCCTGTATGAGAAAAGTACAAGTTTTTCAAAGCTAAAACCAAAAACAGGAATATCTCAAAAACTATCAACTCCTCGAAAAAAAATCATATAACATAAATTCTGTGTTTTAAGGCGGTATATTTTTTTTGTGTGGCAAGTTTTTGTCCATTTCTTACAGTTTAGCAGTTATGCAAAATTCCTCCAGAATAAAGTAGTCTTCAGAGGCTATTCCCAGAAAATTCAAGTTATACATATTATTTGTCAGGTAAATATCTTTAATATAGGATATTTTAATCAAAATGTTCAGAGCCATTTTTAAGAAAATAAAAATGTTCTAAAAAAGTTTCATGTAAAGGGTAGTTGGGGGTGGGGGGATTTTCTTGAAAATCTTCGTGTCGCATCCTTGGAAGATACCAAACTTGAATACCAAGTTTGGTATTTAACGGTCTTTTCGTTTTTGAGCTATGCTGTCCTCAGACACACACACACACACACACCCACAAGGACCTTTTTCCAAAAATGCTTTTTTTGGATTCAGGGGGACCCAAAACCTGTATTTCCGGTGAAATCTCGGTATCAAATGCTAGGGTGCAATAGAATACCTTCTCTATACACTATGTACACAGTATGTGTAGAGAAATTAAAAATCATACCTTTCCTTCTATCCATCAGAAGTATTCTATTTTTCATCGATCAACAGGAAAGGTATTGCTGAATATTCCCTCGAAAATGTAGCTCATTATCTTAAATAGGTACTAAGATAATTGGTCAAACTTTAACAAGGGCAAGACAGGGCATTTCGACTCCCCTTAAACTAAATGTACGAGGTAAAACGTGGTGGGTTTGAGGACGGCGTCATTTAATTAGACCTAATTGTAATGAAGCCTGTACCAACCCTGTTGAAATTGCTTTTACAGAACAATATTCTATTTAATAACAGTTTTTGACTTGGTGAATGCAGTAAGGAAGCCTTACAATGGAGCGGTGCTGCACATGTAGGCGCGAACCTGTCGATGTAATCAGCTGTACGAGCCCATAAAGCTTAATTAGTGCAGAGGGGATAATATAATCAAATCCGTGTTACATAATGGGAGAGGCTGTCATAAGGCTGAAACAGTTGATCCTCAAAGCGGGTGTGGTCTGTTGTATGCCGGATGTATAGGTACAATATCGCGCTACATGTGTTCGTATAGGGTGAACATTAATTTCCTCTTCGAACACCAGAATACTGTAGCGTCCCTAAAATTATGTGTAATTTATGTGTCAAATCTCTAAAAAGCTTATGTGTTCCATACACATGACTTTCTCTACATCTCTGTCACAAATTATTGTTAAAAACCTTATGCTACTATTTACTTCATGCTATTTACTTCATGCTAGTCGAGAAAAAATTAGTAGAAATAATCTTATTACTTGCTTATTAGTAAGTAGAAGTGAAATAAAGGAGTACCACAGGTTAAAAGTAATGTCAAAAGCTGGTCACTATGTCACTGAAATTCATTTGTCATGTAAATATATTTAATATACGATATTAAATCGATAGAGCCATCTTTTGTGAAAATTAAAAATGTTTTAAAAAAGTTCTATACAAAGGGTAATTGGGGGGGGGGGGGAGGATTTTCTTGAAAATCTTAGTGTCGCATCCTTGGGAGATACCAAACTTAAATATCAAGTTTGGTATTTAACGGTCTTTTCGTTTTTCAACTATGCTGTCCACACACACACACACACACACACACACACACACACACACACACACACACACACACGGACCTTTTACCAAAAATGCTTTTTCTGGATTCAGGGGGACCCAAAGCATGCATTTCCGGTAAAATCTCGGTATCGAAATTTTGGGTGCATTACAATACCTTCTCTATACATATGTACATAGTACGTGTAGAGAAAGTAAAAACTGCTTTGTTATAGGTACTAGGGATGTTCAATTTTTACTTTCTCTACACGCAATATAGGTATATATATACATAGCGTAAAGAAAAGGTATTGTATTCCACCCAAAAATTCGATACCGAGATTTCAGCGGAAATACATATTTTGGGTCCCCCCGAGCCCAAAGAAAGAATTTCTGGAAAAAGGATCTTTTTCTATAAATTCTTTTTTTGGGTTCAGGAGGTTCCAAAACATGTATTTCCGGTGGAAACTCGTTATCAAATTTTTGGGTGGAGTACAATACCTTCTCTATACACTATGTACATAGAATGTGTAGAGAAAGTAATAGCAGTTATCGTAATCTAATTACAAATTCTATCCATATTTTCTCTGACGTAGCCCAAATCATATACTGATCTACGGGCTGAATAAATGAAATGAATAAAATGCATACATATTACATGCTAATTTTTCTTTACGTAAATGGGCGCAACTATATTGCACAGCCCACTGTACAGAAAAGTTGCCTTAAAACAAATAAATGAAACAATAGCATTAGAGACGCATTTATGTTGCGTTTTCTGTGTTGAAGGGCTGACAGACTTAAAAAGCGTCATGTTTCATCACATTTTAAGAGAGAAAAGGCCCACCCCACCGTACAGTGAGATGCACGGAAAGGGGTCTATCATTTTCGTTTCTTTGTGAGAATGAAACAGTATACTGTTGGCAACACTGTGCACATCTCTGTAACTGGTCAGCTAACCGGATAACGTAAGTTAAAACTGGACTGCAGTGTTGATAAAGGAATTTACATCGTTGATTTATACGAGTACATGGGCATATTGTACCGCCTTGTATTTTATTATTTGACTTACGCTCAAATAACATACATTCTCAACGGTGTTAAATAGTATAAACAGAACTTCACGTTTAATGCAAAAATAAACACGAGAGAGTTAAGAGAAATAATCCACGGCCTGCTTAGAATGTAAAAATAACAGAAAGCAGAAATTTAATTGTATTAAGTTCTCAACTACCAACGTTTCTCGCTAGTAACCGAGGACACAATGGCTTGGTGCCGTGCTATTTAGGATAATTTCTGGAAGCAAACTTTTTGCAGGTCTCTGGTAAACTGTAATTATATTCTTGATTGCGACAGAGGAAAACAATTTCTTGAAAATTATGCCCTGCAAATGGCCTCCATTTCTTCAACATTAGAGGCATATCGAAAAACATCATCATTTCGCCTGGAATTACATTTATTGTTTTAAGGCGTATAAGAGAACAGTCAAAATCTTCAAACAAGATGATGCGGATATAAGCACTGCTAGATATTTCATGGTAGTTGTGCGTCGACTTTTATTGAATTCAGTATTCTAGAAATATTGCAGTCAATGGCCTCCAGGATAACCAGCTTTGTCTGACTGCTTTCTCTATGACAGACTTGGATAGCTCACTGCCGCCTCTTCCTTACCAGCTCTACCGTGCATGCTTACATACGTATATAAGAATAACAGACAGTGGGTAGTCTGCTAAGTTTCATTGACAGAAATTATCAATATAGAAAAACATATGCAACTATTTTGCAATTCATGTTTTCAGAGCAATAGATGACCCATTTTAATTACAATTAGAATTAATTACATGCAGAACCCATCTAAAACAATAGGTAAACATGGCTTGCAACTTTACGAAATATTGCCAGACGACAGATATGCTATATTGAGATTTGGGGACCTTATTGTTCCAATGTTTTGTTACACATATACATGTGAGCAATTCTTTTCTAAATTAAATTATACTAAGAGGATACACGCTATAGTTTAAATGGTAATACTTTTCTGTCAATAGATAGAGAGAAAGAGAAAGACAAATAAAGATAGAAAGATAGATAAAGAGAGATAAAGATAGAAAGACAGGTAGATAGAAAGATAAAGATAGAAAAGCAGATAGATAGATAAAGATAGAAAGACAAATAGATAGATATAGATAGATAGATAGAGATAGAAAGACAAATAGATAGATATAGATAGATAAAGATAGAAAGACAAATAGATAGATATAGATAGATAGATAGAGATAGAAAGACAAATAGATAGATATAGATAGATAAAGATAGAAAGACAAATAGATAGATAAAGATAGAAAGACAAATAGATAGATAGATAGATAGATAGATAGATAGATAGATAGATAGATAGATAGATAGATAGATAGATAGATAGATAGATAGATAGATAGATAGATAGATAGATAGATAGATAGATAGATAGATAGATAGATAGATAGATAGATAGATAGATAGATAGATAGATAGATAGATAGATAGATAGATAGATAGATAGATAGATAGATAGATAGATAGATAGATAGATAGATAGATAGATAGAAAAATTCTCTATTTGCCAGGACACTAAAAATTGTATAGCAACGTCGAAACAATACATTAAAATTACAATGTGCTACATAAGACATTAAAATATTCTGCTGTCATAGAATTCTTTACGGCTTTAAAAATGATTAGATAACAAAATTGAATTTACAGTTCTCTTAAAAACTGAAAACTGAATATCTTTTACATTATTTGGTAAAATGTTAAACAAGTTTATGTATTGAATTTCAAAACCATTCTTGATCTTAGAAAGGATGGTTTTATGCACATAAATGTTAGAGTAGTTTCTAGTACTGTAATTACGAACAGTTGTGCATAATGAATAATTGTTAATATTTCTCTTCACGTAAACAATCCAGACTAAACATTAATGTCAAGATTAAAATACTCAATTTTGTAAATAATTTACAGCAAATTCTTTGTGGAACACCACCCATATTTGTTATGGCCAATTTATGCAGAATTAATTATTTACTTGCGTTCCACTATATACCCAAAAAAAGAGCTGCAAAGCGTCGTATAGGAGGAAAAACTGCAAGATATATTTTGGTACTACTCGGCCACTACACAGTCACTGTAGAAATTTCCATTTTTTTTTTTTGGTAGTGTTTAACGTCCGCTTTAACTACTTATGACACCACAGGCGGTGACACTGATGATACATGAATGAAGATGGAGCACCGGTGGAATGCGATAGCGGGGGAAACAGGAGAAAACCAGCCCCAGCGCCGCTTTGTCCACCACAAATCTCACATGCGGTTGCTTGGGATCGAACCCGGGCCGTCTAGGTGAGAGGGGAATGGTCTAACCACTCGGCCACGGCGCGGCCATGTACTTTCCATGGTGAGCAGCTCCAGGTGAAATGGGAAGACGTCACACCTCCCCTCCCAAGGGGTGCTACATGAGTATTTTAAGAGCAATATTTATTAAAATCATCCACAATCCATGTATCTCTCAAAGACAATATCTAAGCACACACAAATTGACCTTATTTCACTTGATTAAGGATCGCATACTGGAGTTTGGTCGGCATAGAAATAAACGCCATTTCTTGGACGTAACTCGAGAAATTACATGTTGTCATGTGTGCTATAAAATGCTGTATTATTAGAAGTGATATTATATCATTTATATAACTAGCAAAATGTTAAAACCTGATGTGTTCCATTCACATGACTTTCTCTACATCTCTACAACAAATTATTGCTAAAAAGCGTATTTTTCTATTTACTTTATGAAAATCGAGAAAAAATAAGCAGAAACGATCTTATTACTGGTTCCGTAAAAGTACAAGGTATGTCTAAAAACTAAAAAAAAAAGAAGTATAATAAAATTGTGTGTTTTAATGTGCTCTACATTTGTTGTGTGGTAAGTTTTTGTCCATCTCTTACGGTTTAGCAGTTATGAAAAATGCCTTACAATTCATCCAGAACAGTCTTCAGAGGCTATTCCCAGAAAATTCAAGATACATTTTATTTGTCAGGTAAATATCTTTGATATACGATATTATAATGAAAATCCTTAGAGCCATTTTTGTAAAAATCAAAAATTTTGAAAAAAGTTACATATAAAGGGTAGTTTGGGGAGAAGGGATTTTTCTCAAAATCTTCGTGTCGCATCCTTGGAAGATACTAAACTTAAATACCAAGTTTGGTATTTTACAGACTTTTCGTTTTGGAGTTATCGTGTTCACAGACACACACATATACACACTCGGACCTTTTTCCAAAAATGCCTTCTCTATACACTATATGCTATGTACATAGTACGTGTAGAGAAAGTAAACAAATGCTACATTGAACATTGTCGTTGTTCGCAATCCGCGCCACTTGTTCCTTTTTCCCCTGCCCACACGCTGTACATTGCGTCACCTTAAGCGCATCATGTACACGGTGTAAATAACGTCACTAACAAATAAAATACGGCAGAGTAAGTTTCCTTTCCACTTTCTCAGGCTTAGGACTGGCTAAAGAATACGTAGGTGTGCTGAAACAGGTTTGGCTCTTTAACTTTGTTACCCATCAAATGGTTAAATTTGTGATGTGTTCCGTACATATGACTTTTTACTGCATGTACTATATACATAGTGTATAGAGAAGGTAATGCATTCCACCCAAAAATTCGATACAGCGATTTCACCGGAAATGCATGTTTTGGGTCCCCCTGAATCCCAAAAAAGCATTTTTACAAAAAGGTCCGTGTGTGTGTTTATGGACAACATAGCTCAAAAACGAAAAGACCGTTGAGTACAAAATTATTGTTTAAGTTTGGTATCTTCAAGGATGCGACACTAAGATTTTCACGGAAATCCCCCCACCCCAACTACCCTTTACATGGAACTTTTTCGAAAATTTTGATTTTCTCAAAAATGGCTCTAACGATTTTGATTAAAATCTCTTATATTTAAGATATTTATGTGCCAAATAAAATGTATATTTTGAATTTTCTGGGAATATCCTCTGGAATCTACTTTATTCTGGATAAATTTTACGGAATTTTGCGTAAAAATTTTGCCAAACCGTAAAAGATGGACAAAAATTACCACGCAGAACATGTAGAGCACGTTAAAACACACACGTTAAATGTAGAGCACGATTTATGTTATATACACTTTTTTCGTGTAGTTGATAGTTTTTGAGGTATTCCTTGTAATTAATTTCAGCTTTGAAAAACTTATACTTTTCTCATACAGGAATTTGTCAACTCCTATCCTTACAAACAAAGGAGCTTCTGTCACATATCAACCAGCTTTTGAATATCACTTTAACCTATGGTACTCCCTTATTTCGCTTTTAATTACAAACAAGCAAGTAATAAGACTATTTCTGCTAATTTTTTATCGCTTAGCATGAAGTAAATAGAAGCATAAGCTTTTTAATACTATTTTTTGAAATGATGTAGAGAAAGCCATGTGAATGGCTTCATCATGGCTTCACATCAGATTTTATTCTTGAAACTATTGTTTCAAAGGGCTCTTCTTTTATCTACATAGCACTAATTGAATTAAACCTTAGCAGAAATGGTCTTATTAATTAGTTCATTATAAGTAGTAGGGAAAGGAGAGGTTGTACTAGGCTAAAGCGATTATGAAATAATTTAAAAGCAGCCGCTATGTGAAATAATAGATATTCAGTTCTCTTCTTCATGCCTGTGAGTAAAACAAGACAGACATTCAAAGGAAAGTTGATTTCTGCTTGAGAAAAGTTTAGTTGAAAATTGGAACCAATAACAAGAAATACCTCTAAAATGTTTTTCTCTAAAAAAAAAAGTATAGCATATAAATCGTGTATTTTAATGAGATCTATAGTTTTGTGTAATTAGTTTTTCTTCTGTTTCTTACGGTTTACGAGCTATACAAAAGTCACCCAGAAAGATGAAGTTTTCAGAGACTATTCTCAGAAAATTCAAGATGTACATTTAGTTTGCCATGAAAATATCTTATACATGTGATATACATGAGGTGTTTTTGAGAAAATCAAGATGTCCGAAAAAAGTTCCATGTAAAGTGTAGTTGGGAACGGGGGATTTTCCTGAAAATCTTCGCTTCACATCCTTTCAAGAAACTAGACTCAATACTAAATATGGTATTTACCCGACTTAACATTTGTTTACTTTCTCGACACATACTATGTACATAGTGTATAGACGTTTTAGGGTCCCCTGTATAAAAAAAAAAGAATTTTCAGAAAAAGGTCCGCGCGCATGTGTGTGTGTGTGTGTGTCTCTCCGTGTGTCCATGTGTTCGTGTGTCTGTGAACACGATAGCTCAAAAACTAACAACTTTGTGTTTAAGTTTAGTATCCTCCAGAATTTGACACGAAGATTGTGAGAAAAATCCCCCTACCCCAACCTACCCTTTACATGGAAAAAAAAAATTAAATCTTGATTTTGTCAAAAATAGCTGACGATTTTGATTAAAATACCGCATATTAAAGATATTTATATGGCAAATAAAATATATATTTTGAATTTTATGGGAATAACCTCTAAAAACCTCTTTATTCTGAATTTTGCGTAACTGGTAAACCATAAGAGATAGACAAAAACTTACTAGACCAAAAATGTAGATCACGTTAAAACACACAAATTACGTTCTATACACTCTTTCATGCATTTGACCTTTTTGAGATATTCCTTGTTGTTGGTTTCAGTTTTAAAAACGTATAGTTTTCTCTTACGGGAATTTGTTAATTCCTTGCCATACAAACAAAGGATTTTCAATCTCATAGCAACCAGCTTTTAAAAGATTTTACTATCGCTCTAGCCTATGGTACTCCCTAATTTTCTTTCTATTCACAAGAAGCAGGTAATAAGAAATTTCTGCTAATTTTTTTCTCGATTAGCATTAAGTAAATAGAAGCATAGGCCTTTTAACAATTTATTGCAGAGATGTAGAGAAAGTCATGTGAATGGAACACATCAGATTTTTTGAATTCTGCTGTCCACACACATACACACTGATCCTTTTATAAAAGTACTTTTCTTTATTCAGACATATGTTTTCGGCGAAGTGTTGGTATCAAGAATTTTTGGAGAGACTACAAATCCTTTTCTATCCACTAGGCACACTGTAACATGTGTGCTAAGGAGAGTAAAAATTCTAACATTTTTAATGTGTGTGAATAAATTATTTTCGTAAGATGCCTTATTAATAAAATCGAAACGGAATATTTCATTGTTTACGTATGTTTTGATGGTTACCCTTGGCAGGCGAGAATGCTTGTCATTTATTTTAGCCGATCTTCTTATGGTATTCCTATTTCTTACTTTAATGCATGCACTTGTTTGGAATTGGAGAAATATATTCAAGAAAAGGAAAATTCTGGGAAAAGCGTGGTGAAACGCCGAGTTATATTTTACCCAAATAACCAATGCAGTTAGTGGAGTATTCATTCGCCCCTACTAATGTTGGAAACGTGGCATCTTCTGAATTGTAGTTGGAAAATACATAATTGTGACGTTTATCATGTTTACTTTCTCTACACGTACTATGCACATAGAGTATAGAAAAGGTATTTCCACTAAAAAATTCGACATAGAGATTTCGCCGGAAATACACGTTTTATGACACCTGTATTCAAAAAAGCATTTTTAGAAAAAAGGTCCGTGTGTGTCAGCGTCAGTGTGTACGTGTTTCTGTGAACACAACTCAAAAACGAAAAGTTAGTAAAATACCTTACTTGGTATTTAAATTTGGTATCTTTCAGTGATGCGACACGAACATTTTGAGAAAAGTGGAAAAAAAAAGAAGCTTTCCGACTAATAAAACTTTGAAATCGTCATCAGAAATAACACGGTCAGTCAAGCACACTTAGTTTCATTCGATTTTTAGAGCGGCCAAAGTTCTGCGCAATAACCAAACCATTTTTATTCATATAACACTCGTTTACGTATATTATTTGGTAAATACCAGTCATACACCTACGCAAAATACTAACCGTTCCAGCATGCACACGAATTTGTCCATAATAAACAAACAAAGCTTCGCCGGCAAATAAACATTTTGAAATCTCCATCATAAATACAAAATTCATCGATCGTACTTAGTTTCATTCAATTTTTCGAGCGGCTCAAGTTCTGCATAATAACGTAGTAATAGTATAGTAATTTTTCAAAAACAATATTTTTGTGAACAGTGATAAATTTGAATGATTAAAGCTTCAATGTTTTTAAAATTCATTAGAATTCATAACAAGTGTTACGGAATATCAACGCATGACGCTTTTGAGTTTGGTTTAAAGCTCCAATTAAAATGCCACACAATTTTATCATATTTTGAGACCTGTACAACATTTTGATTTTGTAATATATTTACATAATAATATATTAGCATAACAGAACTGAAATTACAGCAACACTTTCAGAAAATTCTATACAAAAAATACTAATTTGAAATTTCACTACGAGGGTCCCATGATGTTGTTTTAAGACTGTTATACTATATTTAGCAGTTTAATTTTGATGGCGTTCGTGATAATGCTTTAAATATGTTTTCTGTATGTTTGTTTAGCATTACTCTCTCCACGTATAAACTTTACTGTAGCAATGTTCTGTTATTTTACGTTTTTTATGCACTACTACTTTGGCGGCTACAAATTCACACTAAAACATAGAAGACAATGATGATGGATAGTTGCCCAGTTTGACTCACCATATCAGAAGCCATTACGTCCTGTCAACACACGTGAACGACTGACTGCTTAGTGGACTTAGTGTTCTGATGTTTCGTTAGAGAAAAAGTGTTACCAACCGTTGGCAGCTCGCACTCATTATAGAAATATTCCCTAGGTTTTGTTTATCGCATCTATTACTCCTGGCGTAACCTACAGATCTCCGTGGCATTGATTACGAGGGCGTCAAACAAGTCCTTAGAAACACACGTTATTTTGGTAGATTTTTACTTTCTGTGTTTGTGTGTGTGTGCCTGTGAACACGATAACTCAAAAACGAAAAGTCGATAAAGCACCAAACTTGGTATTTAAGTTAAGTATCTTCCAGGGATTCGACACGAAGATTTTGAGAAAAATCCCCCCACCCCAAGCTACCCTTTACATGGGACTTTTTCCTAAAATTTTGATTTTCTTAAAAATGGCTGTAACGATTTTAATTAAAATATTGTATATTAAAGATATTTAGCTAACAAATAGTATGTATATCTTGAATTTTCTGGGAATAGCTTCAGAAGACCTGTTTATTCTGGATGAATTTTGCTTAATTTGGCATAACTAGTAAACCGTAAGAGATAGACAAAAACTTACTATACAAAAAATGTAGGTCTTGTTAAAATACACAAGTTATGTCATATACATTTTTCTCCTGGAGTTTACAGTTTTTGAGGTATTCAGTGTCATTAGTTTCAGTTGTGAAGTACTTATACTTTTCTCAGACGGGAGTGTGCGGTTTTCTTTGTTCTACTCCTGGCCAAGAAAAGAAGGGATTTGTAATGACAATCGCATAACGACAGCTTTTAAAACATTTGACTATGGCTTTAGCCTAGTGTATTTCCTTATATTTTTTTTGCTGCTTATAAGGAACTAAGTAATAAGAACTTTGTGCTAATGAGTACGTCGATTAGTAAGGTGCAGAAAGAAGAATAATCTTATGTAAGAAGTTTTGTAGAACAGCTAGAGAAAGTCATGTGAGTGTAACACATCCGATTTTTTATTTTTCAAAACAATCTCCTTTAGCTCCATACACTTTTCCCAGCGTTTCTCCAACTGTTTTAAGCCTTCCAAAAAGTATGATTTCGGAAGGTCCTCAAAATAAGCATCTATTTGGGATATGATCTCTTCCTTAGACGTGAGTAGTTTTCCGCTGAGTTTGAAAATAAAATAGTCACCAAGGACCAAACCTGGTGAATACGGTGGATGTTGTAATTCTAACCTTAAGTCTTACAATGTTCACCGTCGAAACTACACAGATATACACCCTTGTACTATCTTAATGGAAGATAATGCTTTTCTTTACTAGATGAGGGCGTTTTTTACTTTCTCTACACGTACTGTGTACATAGTGTGTAAGAAGGTATTGTATTGCACCCAAAAATTCGATACCGTAATTACATATATGTTTTGCGACCCCCTAAATCCAAAAAACGCTTTTTATAAAAATGTCCGTGTGTGTGTGTGTGTGTGTGTGTGTGTGTGTGTGTGTGTGTGTGTGAGCAGCATAGCTCGAAAACGAAAAGTCGTTAAATACCAAACTTTGTATTTAAGTTCAGTATCTTCCAAGGATGCGACACGAAGCTTTTCAAGAAAATCCCCCATCCCCGACTACCCTTTACATGGAAACATTTTCGAAAATTTTCAGTTTCTCAAAAATGACTCAATTGATTTTGATTAAAATGTCGTATATTAAAGATAATTACATGACAAATAAAATGTATATCTTAATTTTTCTGGGAATTGCCTCTGAACACATCTTTATTTTGGATGCATTTTATGGAATTTTGCATAACTGGTAAACCGTAAGAGATAGACAAAAACTTACTCAATAGAAAATGCAGAGCTCGTTAAAACACACAATTTATACTGAATACATTTTTTCGTGGAGTTGAATGTTTTTGAGATATTCCTTGTAATTGGTTTCAGCTACAAAATACTAATGCTTTTCTTATTCAGGAATTTGTCAACTCCTGTCCATACAAACAAAGCAACTTCAATCATATAGCTACCAGGTATAGCTATGGTACTCCCTTATTTCGCTTCTACTTACATGTAGGCAAGTAATAAGACGATTTTTGGTAATTTTTTCTCGACTAGTAAGAAGTAAGTAGAATAATAAGCTTTTTAAGAATAATTTACTGTAGAGATGTAGAGAAAGTCATGCGAATGAAACACTCCAGATTTGTTTTTAATAAACTCAAACCCTTTCTCTACAATAATCATTATTAGGGAGCACATTTGGGGTATGTAAAGCCTGAAGTTCTCTGCATACTTATCTGTACGAATTCTCCTAACCGGTTTTTGAGAAGATAAAACAAAACACAGGCAGAGAGGAGGGGAGCTATATAGTGTGCCGACCCCATTTCTGACGTTATAAATCCCATAGCAATGTTAACTTCCAATCCCTCAAATGTTACCCCATCTGCGCTCTGTAATCTTTGTTAGGGTGTACTATTTTTATAAATTCCCACATTCAACGTATGGTTTCTTCTGATTTCAGGATAATGTGGTGTCTAGAGAAGATGCAGCGCAAAGAGGATCTAGCTATGGACAAAGAATCAACTCCTTGGACAGTTTCTCTACAGAAAGAAGTATATCAAGAACAGAAGTTCCTCCAAACATCAGAAAAAGTGAAAATATAAGGGAAAACTTCCATCAGGATTTGAGCAATGACGATGATGATTATGTGGACGATGAGCCTGGAGAAATCATGATAGCTCAAAGTCGGAAACATCTCCCGCCCTACAAGTTACAACAGTACTACTTGAATAGTATTGCTGGGAGGTCTACCAACAGGGAGAGCAAAAGACATGTTCTCAAAAGTGCCTCAACGAGAAGAATGAGATTCAAGTACTAAATATTAAAAATTTGACAATAATTGGCGTTCCCTTCTTCAATAGCTGCTCGCAGATTTCTTGACAGACTTGATCCATGAAAAAGTGGCCGTTTAAGTATTGTATAAGCATTTTAGGCTTGTGGCTCCAACTTGGCTCATTTTTTAAATCTAACATAAAGTAAATTTTTTCTTAGTGTAATTATCCAACTGAACAAAACTTGTATTTCAGAATAAAATGAATATAACACTAATGCTTTTACCGAGCTAGGTGACTCAGGCGTTTTGTCTAGGACTGGCATTTGGAAAGTCCTGGGTTCGACTCCCGGGTCGTTCTCTCTAACCCATTTTTGGGGGTTTTCTCAGGTTACTAGGCGGAGGTCTCTTCGTTCCTCTGAATTTCCTGTACCTTCATTTCATCTCCATTCGATTACAACTGGTCTCTTTGAGGACTGTTACTGTCGGAGAGATTACGGTAGTGGCGCCCTTCCATGGTAGTGATCATACTTTCGAAATACAGCCTCTAGGCGACAGGTTAACGTTGGAGTCGTCTGTGGGACTTGGGCCCCATAGAGGGCAGGTTCTGTCCGCTTCAGCTGCTCCTTAAGGGAGCTATTCGGATTGGGTTGGACTGGGCGGGTGAGTAATTCCTCGAAACACAAAGGAGATTGCATGCGTCTTGTTGGCGACTCCCGGACGAGGTTGTGAGACGCATCAGTGTCCTCTGGCACTAATCTGGAGCGTTGGTAGATACAAGCTGGTTGTTAACGCACTTAAATGGCGTATCCACTCCCGCTCTTGCGGAGGGCAAGGGAGACCGATATATAAAATAGGTACCGATCTGGTGGAAAACCCACGGAAGTTACTCTGGGCCGCCCGTCAGTACCGGAGCTGTGTAGGGACTTCGGGTGTTCAGTCAGACCCATGGCGCGGGCTCTTAGCGCTCCCGGGGAGAACTGCTTAGACTATGTTAAGGACCCTCCACGGTAGCTCTTTCCCCGCGGTCGGTTTAGGCCGCACATCGAATATTCTTATATCATCTTATTCTCCTGAGGTCTGCCGCACAATAAGCCCATGGTGGCTGCAGTGTGGAACCTTTTCCGGAGTGTACACTCAAAGACAATAAAAACACACCTGCCGCTGTGATTTTACCGAAAATGTGAACCTTTGACGGGGACTCTGGTCTTACCACGATTTCCATTGGTGCCATTCTGGTACATCATACCAACCGAGTAAGAAAAGGCAAATCCGATTAGGCAATCCACTCCATCCCTCAACCTGCTCAATGCTCCCACAGAACAGGTTGACTTGTATAAGCAGTGTGTTAATGTAGTCCATCATCTGCGCGTATTAGCTTGGCAAAGAACTTAGAACTATGTAATGCAGAGAAAAGATTAATCTAATTTTGTATCACACGATGAAAGAGGTCCAGTATTTCCAACTAGATAGTTTGGGAATCACCAGTTCCCAAACCAGAACTTCATTTGTCGCAAGTTATATTTCATGTCTATCCCCTTCTCTTCGGTAAAGTGTCCTGTCCAATACGTTTTTAAGAACATAGCGAAGAGGTGAAAGACATGGATGGAACCAGCGAAAAGATCAACAACAATGATGGGAGCAATTATTGGCACCATATATATATTATTCATTCACGGCGAGATTTGCACGAGGATGAACTCAATCACCTTCAAGATTTTCAAGATACAATTATTGGAATGCATCAAATGTCTGCAGTTGCTCAAAAAGCAAATTTAACTTTTAATCTAAATCCATGCAGATGGTATAGCAAAAGAAAGGCCCGTGTACAAGCAAACGAATACCTATACCTTGTAATTGAAATTCAAAGCGAGCAAACCAACATAAACACTTCAATAGTTGGTTGCATTAGAGCGTGGGTAGCAGCATAATGCTTTTTTAAAAACGTCCGCTGCGTGCTATATGCCCTTCTTGCACGCAAATATGTTCAAGGACGCGGACTTAGAATATTTCAGCCTGGTACAGGGCAAATCGCGTACGAGAGCACTAGGTGTTCTATGCTCTCGTATCGCGACGCGCTTACGTTAAGTATTTGCAGGTGAATTTTTAATGTCTTTGAGTGTACCAACCAACCAACTATTCAACACTGACAGTTTACACTATTAGGGACTGGAATAGTAATTTGCGTTCAAAGAATATGGTGGACATTTCACATATGAATTGAGATATTACCGACTGAATCATAGGTGAGACTGGGATTTTGAAATAAATACATTAAGCACTTATGGTTCGCATTCTTATAACTACATTTTCTGATACCATATACTATGTCAAATTCCATTACTTTAATAAATAACAGTAATCTATGTAGGAACAGTTGATCATAGTAATACGTCAATGTTTAAAATATTCTAAAATGATTTGCAATTAAACAGGATTTACCAAATAGCACTGGTTTAGTTCTATAATTCTAATGTTACCGTAATTTATTCATATGTTGGTGAAAGTGGATCCTATTTTTAATTTCTTTGTTTTACGTCGCTTTTAACAGCTTGGTCATATCGCGACGGATTTGTTCGATAAGATTCCTTGTTGGCGGTATTTGGTGGACAATAGCCTTTTAAGGTTTCAGCCCCTTACCAGATAGTGTCAGAATGCCATCCAGTCTAGCTGCTCTACCATCCGTAATCAGATGGCTAAGTGCAGCTAGCCTTTCGAGGTCTTACATCATTACACGAAAACCGTCCACTTAGCTCCGCATCAAGCAGATGGGGTTAGTGTTCAGGTTTACTATTGTTTTATATTGAAGGTGGTAGTTTGGGTCATGGTGTTAAATATCCAGTCCAGCATTTGCCTTGACGACTGAGGGAAACCACGAAAAACCATCAGCCAGATTGGTAAGCCCACGGGATTTGAACCCAGGACCTCTCGAGATACCATAAAGGTCCGAAATGAAACATAATATGAAATGAAATGTTTTATTTATACTAAGTGGTACTATGAGCATATTTAGTATTCTATTCCACGTACTCTACGCTGGGTATTGTTGACTTGTGAAAGACTGCTAGAAAAATGTTACTGTCTCATATTGCAGTCTATATTTAAATATTTAATGCGTATTGTGTTCTCTTTTGAGTTCAAGGCCTGAATATTTTGTGCTTATGTACACTCCTATTCGCGCCTTATGTTGAGGCGCGGACTCTTACCCACGCTAGTGACGTCACTTAGAAATATGTATGGGCCAATTGTTCCAAATATCTAGAGCTCATGGCACTTTTTTACTTTATCTATACGTACTATGTATTTAGTGTATAGAGAAGGTATTGCAATGTACCCAAAAATTCGATACCGAGATTTCATCGGAAATACATGTTTTGGGTCCCCCTGAGCCCAAAAAAAGCATTTTTAGAAAAATGTCCGTGTGTGTCTGTGAGTGTGTGTGTGTTTTGGGCAGCATAGTTCAAAAAATGTAAAGGCCGTTAAATACCTAACGTGATATTTAAAATCAGTTTCTTCCAAGGATGCGACGCGAAGATTTTCAAGAAAACCCCCTCATCTCCAACTACCCTTTTCATGGAACTTTTTTCAAAAATGTTAATTTTTTCAAAAATGGCTCTAACGGTTTTGATTAAAATATCGTATATTTAAGATATTCACCCGATAAATAAAATGTAAATCTTCAATTTTCTGGAAATAGCCTCTAAAGACTACTTTATTCTGGATGAATTTTACGGAATTTTGCTAAACCTTAAGATAGACAAAATCGTACGACACAAAAAATGTAGACCACGTATAAACACGCAATTTATGTTATATACATTTGTTGGTGGAGTTGATCGTTTTTTATATATTCCTTGTTTTTTTGGGTTCAACTTTTCTTATACTACTTTTCTCATACAGGAATTTGTCAACTCCTGTCCATACGAACAAAGGAACTTCAGTCACATAGCAACCAGTTTTTGACTATCACTTTAATCTATGATACTCCCTTATTTCGCTTCTACTTACTAGGAAGCAAGTAATAAGACTACTTCTGCTAATTTTTCCTCGATAAGCATGAAGTACACAGAAGCATTAGCTTTTTAACAATAATTTGTTACACGGATGCAGAGAAAGTAATGTGAATGCAACACATCATATTTTTTTAGCAAGTCATGACATCAAAGGAAAATGCGCAGTTTGCAAATGTTCAAATGGCTAATTATTCTTTCGCTTCTGTCTTTCTTTATTTCTTTACTCATTTACTCATCGTTTAGAATGCATGGAATTTGTGATGAGATTTTTCATTAGCATAGTGACCAAGAAACAGAAATAAATGCTGATGAAAAGATTTTATATTCAAACAAGGAGAAATTCTTTTGTTAATCGAGTATATTCATTTATAAAGTCTACTTAATGCAAATGAAGAATCATAGCATAATACTTTTGTGCCATATTTTCATAATAATATATACCATCTAAAGGTTACTGGCATGCATTTTCTTTACACATTAACTCTTCATGATTCTCCATGGACAAATTGCAGCAAAAAGCATAATATTTTAAGTGTAATTATTCTCGAGTGTAGCCGTAAATGTTTAAGCAATAAAAAGATGAGAGATTATAAATACTTCGACGCTACGTACTTGCCAGACAACAGATGATAATACCTATGCGGGCTGGTCCGGTTACCTATCTACGCTGCATTTAACCAAACACAATGCAGGATTGTAACACAGGGAAGGAACGGTACCAGTTAACTTCTAGCCAAGTATAGATTCTTCGGTAAGAAATAGCGACAAGCGTCTTTCCCAGGTATATTTTTCTATAAGTGACTTTGTTAAGAGACACTGGAAGTGAAATTTCTATATTTTCTATATATTCTTTTGAAATTTTTCCTGCGATTGAATTGCTGTTATGTTAATATGAATACCAAACTCATTCCAAATTGAAAATACGCTTTGAAGAATATAAGTAATTTTATAAACTTTATGACATAAATATATTACACAATTAAAATGTATTATAGTTTGAGAAAATTGGTTGCCATTTTTACTTGGAGCTTAAAACCACGCACGAAAATTTTTCGCGGTGATTATTTCAGTAATTTTAATTATTGAATTATTATAATTTGTTTAAATTGTTGGAAATTTTAATCTCTAAAATTAATACTTTATTTCTAAAAATATTTGTCTTGAAAAATTACTATTGGTGTTGGGATGGTTACCTGTAATATTACAATAAGTATTTCTGCACATGTAGTTGTATTAAAAAAACCGAGGCCCATGAAACATTTTGGAGGTGTGAAAATATAATTTTGAGAAAAATTTTATTTTATAAAATAACAAGCTAGAAAACAAGCATATTATACAATCTTTAAAAAACTGTACAGCCTAAAGCAAGCGGCAGAGCTATATATTGATGTTTTATGGATACCCAAAGGTTCCAATAAATATTTGCTGTAAAAAGATATTTTCGAATTTTACTTTCTATACACGTACTATGTATATAGTGTGTAGAGAAGGTATTGCACTCCACCCAAAAATTGGATATTGAAATTTCACTGGAAATATATGTTTTAGGGTCCCCTGTATCCAAAAAAAAGCATTTTCAGAAAAAGGTCCGTGTGTGTCCGTATGTCTGTGAACACGATAACTCAAAAACAAAAGTCGGTAAAATAACAAACTTGGTATTTGAGGTTAGTATCTTTCAGGGATGCGACACGAAGATTTTGAGAAAAATTCCCCCACCCCAAACTATGGAACTTTTTTCGAAAAATTTGATTTTCTCCAAAATGGCTCTAAGGATTTTGATTAAAATATCGTACATTAAAGATGTTTACCTAACAAATAAAATGTATATCTTGAATTTTCTGGGAATAGCCTCTGAAGACTTCTTTATTCTGAATGAATTTTGCTGAATTTTGCGTAACTGGTAAACCGTAAAAACTTTCTCCACAAAAAACGTAGATCTCATTAAAACACACATTTTATATCACACACGTTTTTTCGTGGAATTAACTATTTCCGAGATATTCTTGTTATTTATTTTATAGCTAAAGTACCTACTTTAACTTTCTAACACGGAACGTTGTCAACTTGACCCTGCATAGAAACGGATTTCAACCACATAGCAACCAGCTTTTAAAATATTTGACTATCGTTTTATCCTAGTGTATTCCCTTATTTCCCTTCTAGGAAGCAAGTAATTAAGACATTTTCTTCTAATGTTTATCTCGAATATCATAAAGTAGATAGACGAACATGCTTTTTAATAATTTGTTACAGCGATGTAGAGAAAGTCATGTGAATTGAACACATGAGATTTTTACCTCTGGCATTGTGCTATGAACTGTTGAGTATTTGAGGTGCAATGAGGATTTCTAATGAGCGGTGATGGATATGCAAGCATATGTTCCTCAACTTGGACATATATCCTAACTTGAAACTATTTGCAGGATGCATAAACTCCATATTTGGTTCTACTTACAGATTAGAACAGTTATTTTTAATAATTAACCGAAGTAAAACAATTCGATGTTATAGTTTAAATTATTATAATGTGCTCTCTATACAGCGCCTTGCCCGCAAAACTATTCACCCAAACATAGAACACACGAAGTTGAAAATAGGAAGCGTCAGCGTTCTGTCAGTCTCGATAGTAAAAACATTTATAATATGCATTTTTTAAATGATTTACTACTGCTGTGAATGATTTCGTATGAAAAATTATTTTTAGGATACGTGTATTTTGTATTGCACAAAATGCTCTTCATTGTTGTTAGTATTGATGTGTACACAATTTTATGTTTTCAGCACATATACGTACATACCTGGGCATTTTGTATGTACGTAAATGTTTGTTAGCAATTGTAAATTGTTTTAATATGTGAATGGCGTCTTGTAAATATATTACTTTCTCTAGCCCCATATTACAATGTACATAGGGATACAGAAGGTATTGGGATGCACCCAAAAATTCGATACCGAAATTTCACAGGAAATATAGGTTTTGGGGTGCCCTGAGTCCGAAAAAAGCATTTTTTAAAAAAAAGGTCCCTGTGTGTGTGCCTGTCTGTGTGTGTCTGTGGACAGCATAGCCCCAAAACGAAAAGGCCGTTAAATACCAAACTTGGTATTTAGGTTTAGTATCTTCCAAGATGCGGCACGAAGATTTTCAAAAAATTCCCCTACTAAAAACTTTGATTTTCTTAAAAATGGCTCTAACGATTTTGATTAAAATCCCGTATATTAAAGCTATTTATGTCCGAAATAAAATGTATATCTCGAATTTTTGGGGAATAGTCTCTGAAGACCTCTTTATTCTGGATGAATTTTGCTTAACTCCTAAACCGTAAGAGATAGAAAAAAACTCACTACACAAAAAATGTGCATCAAGACAAAACACACAGTTTATGTCCTTTACGTTTTTGTTGTGGAGGTGGCCGTTTCTGAGATATGCCTTGTTATTGGTTTCAATTTTGAAGTACTTGAACTTTTCTCAGACAGGAAGTGTCCGCTTTTCTTTTCTTCTACTCCTGACCAAGCAAAGAAGTGATTTGCGAAGACAATCGCATAACGTTAGCTTTTAAAACATTTGACAATCACTTTAGCATAGCTCATTCCCTTATTCTCTTCTACTTATTAGGAACTAAGTAGGTAATAAGAACATTCTGCTAATATTTATCTCGATTAGCATTGTGTATAAAGAAGAATAATCTTTTGTAGGAGGTTTGTAGAGCAGCTAGAGAAAGTCATGTGAGTGTAACATATCAGATTGTTTTAACTGTTTTCAGCAGCAGTAATTATAACTTTGAGTGACTTGAGTGGTTTGAATATTAATATGAACTTATATGTAGAGTATGTTATCGCTTGTTACTTTCTCTATACGCACTATGTACATAGTGTATAGAGAAGGTATTGCATTCCACCCAAAAATTCGATACCGAGATTTCACCGGAAATGTATGTTTTAGGGTCCCTTGTATCCAAAAAAAGTATTTTCACAAAAAGGTCCGTGTGTGTGTGTGTGTGTGTGTGTGTGTGTGTGTGTGTGTGTGTGTGTGTGCGTGTGTGTCACCGTGTGTCCGTGTGTCAGTGAACACGATAACTCAAAAACGAAAAGTAGATAAAATACCAAACTTGGTATTTAAGATTAGTATCTTCCAGGGATGCGACACGAAGATTTTGAGAAAAATCCCCCCACCCCCAACTACCCTTTACATGGAAATTTTTTCGAAAATTTTGATTTTCTCAAAAATGGCTCTAACGATTTTGATTAAACTTTCGTATATTAAAGATATTTACCTGACAAATAAAATGCATATCTTGAATTTTCTGGGAATAGCCTCTGAAGAGTAGTTTATTCTGGATGAATTTTACTAAGTTTTGAATAACTGCTAAACCGTAAGAGATGGACAAAAACTTACTACACAAAAAATGTAGAGCACGTTAAAGCACACAATTAATGTTATATACATTTTTTTCGTGGAGTTCGTCGTTTTTGTGACATTCCTTATTTTTGGTTTCTGCTATGACATTTCTCATACAGGAATTTGTCAACTGCTGTCCATACAAACAAAGGAACTTCAGTGACATAGCAACCAGCTTTTGATTATCACTTTAACCTATGGTACTCCCTTATTTCACCTCTACTTACAAGGAAGCAAGTAATATTGCTATTTCTGCTAATGTTTTACTCATTAGCATGAAGTTAATAGAAATATAAGCTTTTTAAGAATAATTTGTTGCAGGGATATAGAGAAAGTCATGTGAATGGTACACATCAGATTTTTTTTCAGTACTGATGTATAAATTTGTGTGTAATGAATGTTTTCAGTACTAAAAGCATGCTACTGCACTCAATTTAAGAAGTAGGTATTACAATTGTACGCCACTGATGACTTCGTGGGCAGAGTTGACATTCGCGTTTGGCACCGGGCGGATACTATCTGCTAAGTGGAATGGATTAAATGTTCCATTTTCCTACCTTCCGAGCTTCTCAAACCTGTTATAAATCGCTATTTCTATGAATACAAGTGAGGAACTCAAGGATACGCCATTTTGGAGATTATCAAAATATAACTTCACAATTCTTTATGTAAATTAATATCTATATTTTTCCCAGATTCCTAGCAGTGTTTGATACTAAACTTATATCGAAATAGAAGAGGGTTTGGGTGTTATCCAGGAATATACAACAAAAATGCTTATACAATACTTTACTGACTCAAGTATTACTTGTGTGGGTGTTATTATTATTAAATAATAGAATTAACAATGTTCAAGTTATCGAGACATTATTTGTGTTGCCTCTTAGAATGGATTTTACAAGCAATGAATAGTAATTATTTAATACAAATCTGCTAACTTGCATTTCAAATGCAAAACAGAAAGTTATAAACCTGGACAGCATGAGCAAATTCAACAATTGCAATAAATTACGTTAATGCAAATACGCTAGACTTACGTACGCAAATTTTCATGTTCCAATAAATGTGATCTTTCTCCTTAGTACTTTCACATGACAAGAAAAGTAACGATTCTCTAAATTAAACATTGTTGTATGATTTACGTTTTGTTCCAAAATCAAACATTTTACACCTTTACCTTATCTTCTAATAGTCGCCCTCCGTGGTGTAATGGTTACCATGCTGACTTCATATACCCAAGATCGCGGGATGGATTTTTTCGGGCGTAAAAATCCTTAGCATGGCTTCCTTCGGAAGGGAAGTAAAGCCGTGGGTCCCGTGTCGTAGATTTACGCCACGTAAAAGAACCTCAAGCCTAATAGAGAGGCATATGAGTAAAATTAAGCGGTCTTTCACGCCCAGTATAGAATGGGACGCTTAAAACCACAGCGTCAATACATAAAACGCCATTTCATTTAATTTTATCTTGTATTAATATCTTTTCTTTTATGAATGAATAAGTGTATTTATTTAAATAACAGTATGATTAATCGCACGGGTCGACAAAATAGTGAACAGCATTAATAAAAACAAAGAATTAAAAGAGTAAACACGAAAATAAAAGCACAGAGATATTCAAATACAGCAGCTTAAATTTACCTTATTCTGATGTAGCAATATACCCTATTATAGAAGAGAAATACACTTAAGAGAAATATATACACACAATACTAATACCACAACAATGACACATTATCAGCCTTCTCAGATTTCAGCTGTCTTGCCTTAAATAGAAATGTATCTAGCCCATCCAGGGTTTCCGTGCCTGCCAGTAGTGTCCAACATGCTTCTAACTCTAGAGAAGGTATAGATGATATCAGCATTTTCCTATTTGCTACTCCTTCAGTTGCTCTCTGGACTGCTTTACTTAATTTTAAAGTCTTGTTATTTTAAATATAACTGTAATATAAACGTTGTTTTAATTGTATCTTATAATGTGTTAAAATGTTTTACACTTTTTCACTTTTGTACAGTAATTGTAATAAAATAATATTAAATATTGATACTTAAAATGTTCAAGTGTAATTCAGTTACCCTTTAAGGAATCCACGAGTACATATATGAAAAATCGCAATTCAAGGTTGAAATGTTTACAAATCCTTATAGGTATGTAATTTAAAACCACAGATTTAATAGTGCCATTTTATTAAAATAAAGTTTAGATACCCTACAGAAACAATTTTTAAAAGACCCATGTGATTCAGTTTTAAAAACCAGTAAATAATTTGTTAATTTATTTTATATTATCTTTCAGGGGTGTCAATTTTGCAATTTTACAATTACATGTCTGTTTCTAAAAAATAGTTTGTACAGTATGATTTTTTAGAATATTCATGTATTTACAACACTGCATTAATTATTACTAATATTACTTTCTCTACGCGTACTATGTACATAGTGTATAGAGAAGGTATTGTATTGCACCCAAAAATTCAACATCTAGATTTCACCGGAAATATATATTTAGAGACCCGCTGAATCCAATATATATATATATATATATATATTTAAAAATGTCCATGTGTGTGTCTGTGGGCAGCATAGCTCAAAACTTAGTATTTAAGTTTAGTATTTCCCAAGGATGAGACACAAAGATTTTAAAGAAAATTTCCCATCCTCAATTACCCTTTACATGGAAAATGTTCGAAAATTTATTTTCACAAAAATGACAAATAAAATGTATATCTTGAATTTTCTGGATATCCTCTGCGAAATTTTGCATAACTGGTAAACCATAAGATATAGACCAAAACTTACTTAACAAAACTGTAGATCTCGTTAAAACACAAAATTTGTCATATGTATTTTTTTTTTCGTGAAATTGACCGTTTTTGAGATATTACTTGTTATTGATTTCAGTTTTAAAATTATTATACGTTTCTTATCCGGGAACTTTCAAGTGCCATACAAACAAAAGAACTTCATTCACCCTAGCAACCAGCTTTTAAAAGATTTGACTATTGCTTTAGCTTATGGTACTTCCTTTTTTTACATCTATTTGCAAGGAAGCAAGTAATAAGGTTATTTCTGCTATTTTTTTCTCAATTAGCATGAAGTAAATAGAAGAATAAGCTTATTTAACAATACTTTGTTGTAGAGATGTAGAGAAACTCATGTGAATGGCACACATCACATTTTTTTTTACTGAATGTGTCCATTAAGACAGTTATACGGTAGTATCGTATAGTTTAACTCTAGACTAGCTTGTATCCATAGTTACATGTTGTTTAGTTTTCGTGTTGCAAACTTTGAAGACACCTTTCGTTTTTGAGCTCTGCTGTCCACAAACACATACACACTCATGCTCACACGGATCTTTTTCCAAAAATGCTTTCTTTTTGGATTCAGGAGGACCAAAATATGTATTTCCGGTGAAATCTTGGTATCGAATTTTTAGGTGCAATACAATACTTTCTCTATACACTATGTACATTGTAAGTATGAAGAAAGTAATAATATAGTTACACTATATTTGAGAGCATTTTTGGATGGGAAGTAGGCTGCTTGGGTTCTTTGCTGCAGATGTTCAACAATGAATACGTTAAAGCAACACGTAATTATGGAAACTGTTAACACAGAGTTTGGCAGTTTCCACGGTAACCATGTTAGATTAAGAAACGCCATCCATCACCAGACAAAAGACGGACGTTCTCACGCGATGGGCAGTGATGAATCAGGACTTTTGCCCAAGGTTATGTCCCGATTTTCATCTCATCCTCTGCAATTTTCATATCAACTGGTTGGCGTTTTCACCGTTTCAAAATGTTCATAATTTCAGAGTATAGATTGCTAATATGGGTCGATAGTTTGTTACAAAAATCATATTGAACTCAGCGTTTATACCAGGACTTTCTTTTTTCAACCTCCGATAGGCTGTAAATAAAATACAAGTTCATAGAAATCAATTATTTTATTACTAAAAGTTTTGTATATTTATCATTATTTTTCAACATAATCACCGAAAAGATTGAGACATTTATCGTACCTGTGCACAAGCTTTGCAATACCCGCCTCAAAAAATGTTGCTACCAATGATGATCGAAAATGTCCCATTGAAATTGTTCAAGGAGCCGATAGGTTGTGCCAGCAGTGTGTGGACGAGCGTTGGATCAACACAATTCCTGAAGTCAGTATTGCTCTTCGTTTGTTTTGAACGGCTCTCCGCAAACGTCGTTAAAGTTTCACAATAAACAGCTGCATTGATAGTGGTTCAGGGCTGCATTATTGGCAGCAACATTTTTTGAAGCGGGTACGATAAAAGTCTCAATCTTTTCGGTGATTTATGTTGAAAAGTTACCATAAGTGTACACAACTTTTAGTAATAAAATAATTGTTTCTTATGAACTTGTCTTTTATTTATAGCCTATCGGATATTGGAAAAAAAAAACTTTCTCTGCCTATTCTTATAAATGATTATTATTCTTTAAACTTCATGCTAATTGAGATAAACATTAATAGAATTGGATAAGTAGAGTCAGACTGAAACATTTAATGCCATAGCCCGGATTTGAACCACGGATCTCCCGATCTCTAGTCGGTTGCTCTGCCACTGAGGCCATGGCAACATGCCGGCATAGCATTGAATTTATTAACGGATTCACATGTTTCCCGGTAAACCACAAGGTGATCTCAAATTATTTTGAGATGACAACCCCAATGGCGACTTACAATGCTGTAAGTACTTTAGACCCGGGATTCATAGTATAGCCAACTATTATGGTCAATTTGTATGGAATAACTGTTTTTTTACACATAGCCGAGTGAAGGACAGGAGATCGGGAGATCCTTGGTTCAAATCCCGGCTATGTGTAAAGAATCAGTTATTCCATTAATAGAATTGTCTTATTACTTAGATCCTTATAGGTGGAAGGAAACCAGGGAGTACACTAGGCTTAAGCGATAGTCAAATGTTTTAAAAGCTTTCGCTATGCTATTGTCATTGTCTTTAATGGCCAGGAACAAAATAAAAGAAATACGAATGACTTCTTTTATAAGTATTTTAAAGTTCAAACCAATATTTATTATCCATTGAAAATCATAAACTCGCAAAATATGAAAAATCACCTGCATATTCTGGCGTCATGTTTTTTAATAAGTTATCGTTGAATATACAAAAATTGCCTTACAACAGGTGTAAGCAAAATGTAAAGCGATTTTCAATGAATCAATGTTTCTATTCAGTGAAAGAGTTTTTAAGTTACAAGTTTTAAAATGTTATTAGTTATGTATTTTATTGTGTTTTTTGTTATTATACTGGCGTGTAAATCCATGTACTATTGGCATGTTACAAATAAATTTAAAATTTAAAAAAATTCAATAACAAGGGCTATCTCGGAAACGGTTATCACTACAAAAATTCGGCCCGTAGCCGGGGGGGTGCATGATATGGAATGCAAGCGAAATGGAAAATAGGAAAGGTGATAATGGAAAAATTGGTGGAATAAGTGGGGAGGGAAAGCGGAGGTAAAATTCCGCCTAGACGCCGCATCGTCCACCACAAATCCCACATGCGGCGCTTGGGATTGAACCCGGGCCGCCTAGGTGGGAGGCGAGCTTTCTAACCACTCAGCCACGGCGCGCCTGACTGTAAATCACACTGTGTAATTTGTGCACAAGTTTAAAGTGCTACAAAGGAATACAACATAAGTAGACACTATAACATATACCACTGAGCAACTAGATTTGAGGCACAATCTGGCGAAGCAGGCGTTAATTACTTTCTCTACACATACTATGTACATAGTGTATGGAGAAGGTATTATATTCCACCCAAAAATTCGATACTGAGATTTCACCGGAAATACATGTTTTGGGTCCCCCCTGAATAAAAAAAAAAACATTTTTTTAGAAAAGATCCGTATGTGTGTGTGTGTGTGTGTGTGTGTGTGTGCGCGCGCGCGCGTGTCTGTGGACAGCATAGCTCAAAAACGAAAAAACCGCAAAATACCAAACTAAGTTTGGTATCTTTCAAGGATGCAACACGAAGATTTTCAAGAAAATCCCCCACCCCCAAACTATCCTTTACATGAAAAAAAATCGAAAATCTTGATTTTCTCAAAAATGGCTCTAACGATTTTGATCAAAATCTCTTACATTTAAGATATTTACACTCCAAATAAAATGTATATCTTGAATTTTCTGGGAATAGCCTCTAAAGAGCTCTTTATTCTGGATGATTTTTATTGAATTCTTCATAACTGGTAAACCGTAAGAGTTAGACAAAAACTTATACACAAAAAATGTATATCATGATAAAACACACAATTTATGTAATATGCATTTTTTTCGTGGAGTTGGACGTTTTTGAGATATACTTTGTTATTGGTTTCTGCTTTAAAAAACTCAGTAACACAGTGAATAAAGTTGTAAATCTAGCAATAGGAGGCAGAAGAGCTGAAATGCACGAAGAATCTGGTACATAGTTGAATACTCTGGAAACTGGATATGGTGATATTTCATTGTACTGTGAAGACTCTGCTTTCTCTACCTCTTGGTAAGAAATTATTGTTAAAAAGCTTATTCTTCTACTTCATGCTAATCAAGATAAACGTTAGCAGATGTCTTATTATACGTATAAGAAATGTAAGGGAATGCACTAGGTTAAAACGAAGTAACATCTTTTAAAAGTGGTTGCTAGTGATTGAAGTTGAAACATCTGAAGCGTTCTACATAACTGTAACAAATAATTGTTAAAAACCTTGTTCTTCTACCTACTATATGATAATCGAGATAAAAGTTAGCTGAAATTGTCTGAATTATTCCTTCCTTGTAAATAGAAGGAAAATAAGGGAATGCACTAGGCTAAAGTGCAAGTCAAAACCTTTTAAAAGCATGCTCTAAGCTGCCCAAATTCTCCCAGCAAATACTTTCGCTATTTGCCTGTCCATAATCGTATGGGTATGGAAGAGTTTTTTTTTTCGACTTATGTGCTTAAATGTGTTCATTTGCTGTTAATAGATCTGTATCGACCTGAAGTCCATATCGACACAGATCCACTTAGAGCCCATGAAAAACAGTTTTTTTTCAATAATGTGTTTATGACGTTTATAAAGGTATTTATTTTTACGAAAATAATTATATTTAATTACCAACTTTCAGTAGATAGGTAGGCATTGGCTTCGTCAGTGAACGCTTTAATTCAATTTTTCGAAAATGTTTTTGCTTTTTCTTTCTCTAGCAGATGTCTACCATACAGTGTACATGCAGCTATAGAAGATTTTGCATTCCACCCTAAAATAGATATCAAGATTTCACAGGAAATGCATATTTGGAGGTCCCTAACAGTTTTAGAAAATAGTCCGTATGCGTGTGTTTGTGTGTGTATGTTTGCCTTTAGACAGCATAGCTCAAAAACGAAAAGACTGTTAAATACAAAACTTGGTATTTGTGTTTAGTATCTTCCAAGTATGCGACATGAAGATTTTCAAGAAAAATCCCTCACCCTAAATTACCCTTTAGATGCAACATTTTTCGAAAATGCTGATTTTTTTCAAAAATGGCTCTAACGATTTTTACTTTCTCTACATTTACTTATATACATGGTGTATAGAGAAGGTATTACATTCCACCCAAAAATTCGATACCAAGATTTCACCGGAAGTACAAGTAACTCGATACTAAGTAGCTCTTTTATAACGAATTACTTAGCATCCGCTACCTTTGCAACTGTGAATGGCTAACTAGTTACTTAGTATCCGTTACCTTTGTAACTGTGAATGGGCAACTAGTTACTTAGTATCCGTTACCTTTTGACCATGAATGAGTAACTAGTTACCTTGAATCCGTTACCTTTGTAACTGTGAATGGGCAACTAGTTACTTAGTATCCGTTACCTTTTGACCATGAATGAGTAACTAGTTACCTTGAATCCGTTACCTTTGTAACTGTGAATGGGCAACTAGTTACTTAGTAGTATCCGTTACCTTTGTAACTGTGAATGGGTAAGTAGTTACCTTGAATCCGTTACCTTTGTAACTGTGAATGGGAAACTAGTTACCTTGAATCCGTTACCTTTGTAACTGTGAATGGGAAACTAGTTACCTTGAATCCGTTACATTTGCAACTGTGAAAGGGAAACTAGTTACCTTGAATCCGTTACCTTTGTAACTGTGAATGGGAAACTAGTTACCTTGAATCCGTTACATTTGTAACTGTGAAAGGGAAACTAGTTACCTTGAATCCGTTACCTTTGTAACTGTGAATGGGAAACTAGTTACCTTGAATCCGTTACCTTTGTAACTGTGAATGGGAAAGTAGTTACCTTGAATCCGTTACCTTTGTAACTGTGAATGGGAAACTAGTTACCTTGAATCCGTTATCTTTGTAACTGTGAATGGGCAACTAGTTACTTTGAATCCGTTATCTTTGTAACTGTGAATGGGTAACTAGTTACTTTGAATCCGTTACCTTTGTAACTGTGAATGGGCAACTAGTTATTTGGTATCCGTTACCTTTGTAACTGTGAATGAGTAACAAGATACTTGGTATCCGTTACCTCTGTAACTTGAGTGGGTAACGAGTTACTTAGTATCCGTTACCTTTGTATCTGTGAATGGTAGTAACTTTATATCTGTTGCTTTTATAACCGTGGATGAGTAACTGTTACTGTATATCCGTTACTTTTGTAACCGTAAATTGATATCTAGTAACTTTGTATCTGTTACTTTTATAACCGTGGGTGGGTAACTGTTACTGTATATCCGTTACATTTGTAGCCGTTATTTCTACAACCGTTACATTAAGGTAATCGTTAGGATATAACGGTTAGGATAATTGCTGTCCATGTATGACCTACTAGTGAACTTTTCTTATACTTCCGCGAGCTGGTCCTGCCTTCCTCTTCTGTGGAGCTTGGTGGTGGCTGTATGTGAAATAGCTAGACCATATATATCCCTGACATTTACCAAGCCACTTTTCCAACTTTACGGACCCTAAAGCCTTTTGGAGCTATCGACCCAAGTGAAATGTTCCATAACAAAGAACAATCGTTTCATCGCTTGCAGCAGAGTGTTAACAATGCCTCTTCCTGGAACCACCTGGTGGGGAGTCTGGGAATTATGACAGTGCTTTGGTGATTCTACGAATTCTGTTCCTGTGGATCTAAACCGCGGAATTTTATACTAATTTTGAGTCTGACATAAATTTTCTGCATGTGGAAGGTTTTTCATGATAAATTGCTGTTTATATCACAGTAGATCCAGTTATTTCCGTGTGTTCAACAGTAAAATATAGGTACACCGACTTGGTATTATATTTTTTACTTTCTCTACACGTACTATGTACATAGTTTATAGAGAAGCTATTGCACTCCACCCAAAAATTCGACACCGAGATTTCACCGGAAATACACGTTTTATGATCACCTGAATCTAAAAAAAAACATTTTTAGCAAAAGGTCCGTGTGTGTGACCCTGTGTCCATATGTCTTTGAACACGATAACTCCAAAACGAAAAGTCAGTAAAATACGGAACTTCATATTTAAGTTTAGTATTTTCCAGGGATGCGACACGAAATTTTTGAGAAAAATCACTTCAACTACACTATACATGTAAAACATTTCGAAAATGTTTGCTGTCCCAAAAATGCCTCTAACGATGACTAAAATACCGTATATTGAAGATATTTATATGGCAAATAAAATGCATATCTTAAATTTTCTAGGAATAGCATCTGAAGATATGTTTATTTTGGATGGTACTGGGGGGGGGGGGGTGGTTCGAGGCGCTGACCACGTCTCATCCTCCAATACTGCACCCCATCCATGACGTCTGTCGTGGACCGAATCGCAGCGGCTGGGCGGTAGGCCAAGGTTCCTTGTGAGCTGTCGTGGCGTGGAGTTAAAAGTTAAAAAGAGCAGTTGTTTGAGGAAAAGATAGGTAGAGTCATATACATGAAACACATCAGATTTTTCTATACTGATAATTAATGTCAATGAAGCATGGTTGAATATGCGCTTTATGTTGTTATTCGTCATGTACACAGTTAAGCAGGCATAGTGAGGTGGTAATGTTGGCACACACAAGTGAGCAAGCTCCCCAGGTATACCCTAAATAAAGTTAAACAAACCATCAGTCGAGATTAAAACACCAGGTCTGCCAGGTGGGTTATAATTCAATCTACGGCTGAAAAGAGAACCGCCTCTGTACAAGCCGCTTCATTGGTTTTTCTAGGAAAGCCTTTTCAAGTTGTGTTTGTGCCTGTGGTGCGGTCAGGAGTGAGAGAGAGGCTACTTTGCCAAATACAAACTTTGTACTCAAGAGAGGTTTGCGGTTGAGAGAAAACAGTACCCCTGGTGTTTAAATAGAGCAACTTTTGGCGTTTGTTTTATTCCCTGTATCCGTATCAAGGTAAAATTAATGTGCTAAACCTCGCTTCATCGTTAACAATGTTATTCCTCCGTTGCTGGAAGAAAAAGACAAATACTGAAAATGTACAGTGCGTTTCAGATGTCCCGCATACTTGATTCTACACAAAAACAGGAGTGTTTTTCAAAAACGCTTGCACATTTAAAACGGTATATTTTAAAAGCCACGTTCTATCAGAAATAACCTATTTTAATATAATTGTTGTGTAAATTACCCCGCCAACAGAAACATTTTAAACAATCCTCTATTTTTCCTTTCTCTAGCATCTACCTACGAGGGTCTGCTGATAAGTCCCGGGCCTCACACAGATATGGCGCCACCAATTCGTGAAAACTCTACAGATATAGCGCCAGTAGGCCAGTTAGACCGTAGCATCGTAGAGTTTAACTCTAGACTAGCTTGTATCCACAGTTACAGCTTGTTTAGTTTTCAAATGACAGCATTTAGAGTTTTCACGAAATGTGGAGCTCTATCGTAAAAATCCCAGTGAATTTTTATTACCATGGATGAAACTTGGATACATCACTGCACTCCAGAAAGTAAATCACAGTCAAAATAGTGGATTGCGGCAGGTGAACCAACTCCAAAAAAGGTAAAGTCAATTTTGTCAGCTCACAAGGTTAATGCGAGTGTTTTCTGGGATGAACAGGGAATTATTTTTATTGATTACTTGGCAAAGGGTAAAAGTATCACTGGAGACTACTACGCAAGCTTACTGCAACGTTTGAATGATGAGGTGACCTTCAAAACAACATCAATGCTCATTTGAAATCATTGGCGGCAACATTTTTTGAAGCGGGTATTGCAAAGCGCACAGGTACGATAAATGTCTCAATCTTTTCGGTGATTATGTTGAAAAGTATCCATAAGTGTACAAAACTTTTGGTAATAAAATAATTGTTTTCTATGAACTTGTTTTTTATTTATAGCCTATCGGAGGTTGAAAAAAATGGCCCTCGTAAATTTCATATCATTATCACTGGGCCAAAATACCTCAGTCTCCATCATTGCAAATCAACTATGCTCGTGAATCGAATTTCATTTGTTATTGACGCATGTGTGCAATACGTATAACGGTCGGCGTGGTTCATTCTTTCGTATGTAAGATATCTATATATTAAATATCTATTGTATATCTACATGTAGTAAAATTTATGAATGCAACTCTCATATAACGGTTATTAGAATACTCGTGATGCTCACTTCGCTCGCTTAGAAACTTACCTCTCACTCGTATCCCAGTAATTGTCATTATAGGATCGTTGCATAAATAACTATTATATTAAACCTCTTCTCGACAGTGGAACAGCTACAGTTTATGTGAGTTGTATTTTAATGATTCTGTACTTAATTTTAACTCAGATTTCCTTTCGGTGTTTATATTGTAACGGAGACGGTATTTGTAATGCACGACTCGGGGAACTAACACTTAGGGATGGGCGTTTACAATTATCGTACACTTAGGGTAAAATATAGGAGACAAGATGTAGAGGCGATAGGTAATCTCTACTTGAAATCTGACGCTACGAGAGAGGCAACTCTTTGTACTACCAGTCCCACCTCATACTACCGGTGACGAACGCTCACACTAACTGTTGTCATACACTGGACAGGCGCTGTAGAAAATTAGTGTTTGAATACAAAGGTGTGTTAAACGAACGAGTTCTCTCATCGTTAACGATGTCCCATTACAACGGTGCTAACATTACAGTAGGCGAGATATAATACTTCCGATAACTATTGCCTATTGTATAGTGTCAATGAGATAAGTTGAAAGTCAAAATAACTGCCAATTACGTGACGGACTGTGCCATGTAATAGATCTGCAGAGCTGTTAGACAACAACACTAGCGACAGCACCGTCAGCGGTAATCTGAACTGGAACGGTGTATATAACTAAACTGCATTTACGTTATATTACAAAGAAACGATAACGATGAGCATTTTATATATTGATGACAATTAATTTAGGTGTGATAGCCTTACCTCTTTACCCACGAAGCGTGGGGTGCGTTTCGAGGCATTGTGGAAGTTCCTGAAGTAATTCACTTGTAAAAACATCGTCACCTTCAGGACGCAAAGTGATTTAGCTTTGGGTAACAGCGATGACCTAAATATCTAGGGATACAAAACCCGGGGTTATAATATTGTTTCAGTGCCGTGTGCGCTTTAATATGTGCGTCAGTGGAGTTGGAGACCTTTGAACACTAAAACCAGGAAATGCGGCGGTTTGGAACGCGAGACGTGTTAAGAGTCCTCCGGTAGATTCGACTAGCTTCCAGAAAATTCTGTGACGTCATTTTATAGGTATAAAAAGAGGAAGAATTCCAAGCTAGTGTGTGTGGTGCTGAATTGTAGTGAGTTGTAAGTGACTAGAGTGTTAGCGTGCAGTGACGTGCAAGCCGTCAACTGTCTATGCGTCAACGTGGGGTAAATTATTTGCAATAGAGAATTAAAGACTTTATTTGCAGCTAAATGTTTGTTACAATGTATTTCATAGAATTGGTCTCAGTAGTATGCTTACATTATCCTAGTAAGGTACACCTGACATCGACAACTAACAGCTTAACACAAAATGGTTATAAAATGGGATATTCGATCCCACCGCATCAGAAGCTGACAAGTGCTTTAACGTCTGACAGCGGAAATCCGAGTTCTACATTTACACGCAGTGTAAGGTTGCTACAGAAAATTGACTATTATTAAGGGTAAAATAATGTCAAAATTTCATTATCACATTATGATAATTATTATTCGAATAATTCTCAGCTCTAATGCACTATGACAAGTTCTCGTGGCTTTTGTTTGTGTTTGCTCCTTACAGCTCATACGATCAGGAAGTTAACTTGGAGGGATACAAAATGTTTTGCTTACATCAAATCTAGTTCTAAGGTTGCATGGTGGTAGCAACTGTATGAAAGAATTCATAGCTTTTAGATATAATCATAGAATAATAAGATTTTGAAATGGTATATAAAAAAATTGATGTGTTCTATTCACAAGGCCTTCTCTACACCTATATAACAAATTATTGTTAATAAACTTTTTCTTCTATTTAATGCTAAAACATTAGCCGAAATGTCTTATTGCTTAGTTCCTTTATAAGTACAAAGGAAATAAGGGAATACACCAAGCTAAGCCGACAGTCAAATGTTTTAAAATGTGGTTGCTATGGTATTGAAATCCGTTTCTTTGCGTTGCCAAGCGTTGACAAGTTCCGGTATGAGAAAGGTTTAAATATTTTAAAACTAAAATCTATAACAATGAGTATCTCTGAGTGTGTGTTTTGTCGTGATATACATTTTTTGTGTGATAAATATTTGTCTATCCCTTACGGTTTACCAGTTATGCAAAATTCAGCAAACTTAATCCAGCATGAACAGGTTTTCAGAAGCTATTTCCAGAAAATTCATGATATATGCTTTATTTGTAATGTAAATAGCGTTAATATAAGGTATTTTAATCAAAATCTTTGGAGCCATTTTTGAGAAAAACATTTTCAAATTTTTCCCATGTAAAGGATAGTTTGGATTGGGGAGATTTTCTTGAAAATCTTCGTGTCGCAGCCTTCAACGATAGTAAATTTAAATATCAAGTTTGGTATTTAACGGTCTTTTACTTTTCAAGCTAGGCTGTCCATAGACACACACGGACTTTTTCTAAAAAAAGATATTTGACTCAGGGTACCTCAAAACGCATACTCCCGGTGAAATCTCGATATCGAATTTTTGGGTGGAATTCAATACTTTAGCTATAACTTAGTACATAGACGTGTAGAGAAAGTAAAATGTAGATGTTAAAACATAAATTTATGTCATATATATTTTTGTACAATCAAACGTTTCGTGGATATTTTTACTTTCTCCATACGCACTACGTACATAGTGTATGTAGTGTATAGAGAAAGTATTGCACTCCACCAAAAAATTCGATACCGAGATTTCACCGGAAATATATGTTTTAGGGTCCCCCAATACCCAAAAAAAGCATTTTCACAAAAAGGTCCGTGTGTGTGTGTGTCCGTGTGTCCGTGAACACGATAACTCAAAAACGAAAAGTCGGTAAAATACCAAACTTGGTATTTAAGTTTAGTATCTTCCAGGGATGCGACACGAAGATTTTGAGAAAACTTCCCCCACCCCAACTACCCTTTACATGGAGCTTTTTTCGAAAATTTTGATTTTCTCAAAAATGGCTCTAACGATTTTGATTAAAATTTCGTATATTAAACATATTTACCTGACTAATAAAATGTATATCTTAAATTTTCTGGGAATAGCCTCTGAAGAGTAGTTTATTCTGAATGAATTTTGCTAAATTTTGAATAACTGCTAAACCGTAAGAGATGGATAAAAACTTACTACACAAAAGATGTAGAGCACATTAAAACACACAATTTATGTTATATACATTTTTTTCGTGGAGTTCGTCGTTTTTATGACATTCCTTATTTTTGGTTTCTGCTATGAAAAACGTATACTTTTCTCATACAGGAACTTGTCAACTCCTATCCATATAGACAAAGGAACTTCATTGACATAGCAACCAGCTTTTGACTCTCACTTTAACCTACAGTTGTCCCTTATTTCGCTTCTACTTACAAGCAAGCGAGTAATTAGACTATTTCTGCTATTTTTTTTTCTGATTAGCATAAAGTAAATAAAAGTATAAGCTTTTTAAGAATTATTTGTTGCAGGGATATGGAGAAAGTCATGTGAATGGTACACATCAGATTTTTTGTTATTGCTTTCATTTTTAAACTACTTTAACTTTTCTGAAACAGAAATTCATCTTTCCTTTCGTCTCTCTTTTCTGTTACCCTGCAAAGAGAACCCCGTTTCAATTACTTCACATAGGTACCTGATTTTAAAATATTTGACCACCGTTTTAGCCTAGTGCATTCCCTTATTTCCCCTTCTACTTACAAGGAAGCAAGTAATAAGACTATATCTGCTAATGTTTGTCTAGTAGCATGAAGTATCAAACAACAACCCTTTATAATTATAGTTTTTGTGGAACAGCTGGAGAAAATCATGTGAATTAAACACAGCAGATTTTTTGAAAAGCATTTCCATCAAACTGCATCAGAAAATTTCAGGATTTTTTAACATGCACTGTATGTTGACGGTTATTGTAATAACTGAATTTTGGAGTTATGCTAAAGGTAATGCGGAATTTTTAAGAAGAAAAGTTTGTTGTATTACACAAACAAAACTTCAGTTCTGCGTAGTTAGTAATCTCTAGAAAACCGTGCTAGACATGAAGTACCTAATATAAAGATTTGCACTTCGAAGTGCGTGACTTTTTCATCGTTGTCCAGCTTTTTCTATCTAAGCAGAGGTGTTCAATTCTGCAATTTTTACCTACTGAATCTATCTACTCCGGCAGGTAAATTTTCCATGACCCAAACTACGTGTAGGCAGGCAGGTTACCTCACTGCTGGACAGATCAAGAAAAACCTGGATTATATTAACTGCCGGTGGGAGCGGAGGTTTAGAGAGGGTAGGGCAGGATTGGGAAACCTGACAAGAGTTGGTTGGCCTGGGTATTTCTTGGGCTGCTAGCGTTGATTGCTGTTTATTTTATTATAATATTATTATAATTATTTTAGATTCCTTTATTGTAAGTTTGCCTGATGGACGAAGCTTGACAAATACAACATTAACAAGAACACATATTATTGGTTGAATATAGCAATGAGAAACACAGCAATATACAATATAAAGTATCAGAATTTGAGCTATAAAGTTACAAGTGAGGTAGTGGAAGAACATGAGATAATCCTTAAATAAGAATACCCTTGATAACGAAGACTATAAACATGATTCCTTAGAAAATCTATTGAAACTTTCAAAGCAAATGTACCAATTGATTTAATATCTATGGTGCAGTTGTCGGCGAAAACACCTATTATTATTATTATTATTATTAATTAACTGGAATCTTAGTTTGAAAATCTAGTGATAATGCATACGTTTACTATAATTTGAAATTTAGCTTGCAATATGGTGGGTTTACGAAGGTCACTTTATGAGATTCTAACAGCATGCATTGTCAACCTCACATCTGTGCTTTCCACACAATTCATTGGCGCTTAAAACTGTGACCACACTGCTACGCTTCTGTGGCACTCCAAAATGGTTACCTATATTTGTAACAATAGGCGTATTTCTAGTAAGTCACCTTGCATTCAAATCATCAATCCCAAATATACAGAGTGGGGGGGGGGTGCTAAACAAGTGCAAATATTTCTATCTGTGTTTTAAGAATGGTGTGATGATTCAGTACTTGCAGTTTTTTCGATATTTTCTGAGGTTATGTTCATGAGGAAAATTGAACGATGTTTTTAGGATGGCTATTATGCTCTATTTGAGACGATCGATTGTTCACGTTACAGGTCACCCGACTGAGTCTCCTCTGTCCTATGCTCTACCCGACTGTAGGTGGAGTGATGTATGTAAACACAGGGTCTTTCAAATTGCATTATACCCTGAAATTTGTGCTTCATTTATGACAATGTGGACAAAATGAGGTACATTTTTGTATTATACGCATTGTTAGTTACTAAATATTAATTTATTTGCACTTTTTCACCTTCCACTCTATGTATCTACCTAAAAGCCACCTATATATAAAACAAACTGTTAATACTTTGTTCCAAGCTTAATATTTTGTATAAAATTTACCAAATGCAGTAAAACATAAACTTAATGCCAAAGTGTTCCCCTGCAAAAGTTCAGTAGTTAATGGAATACATCAGTCATACTGTAGAAAGCATTCTTAAGCTCGGGGTATCATATTCCTTTCGTAACATAAAAAATCATATTGAATTTATGAATCTAAGACCCTTTGGGCCTTGTTTCAACATGAGTATCCTTAAGAAAGACTTCTTAATATGACAAGAATATATTATGTGTGAAAGCGAGGGTACTCAGCAGAATATTCAATATCCAGTTTGCTTATATAAACACATTTCAGGATTGTTTTTAGGGTTTCCAGGGTTATCTCATACCTACGTAAAAACAATTGAGAAGAAGGAAGCTAAGAAATCCAAACACGTTGCTTTAAGGATATGCTTCTGGTAATTTAAAGTTTTCTATCAATGTTTCACTACAAATTAAGAAGCAATTTGATAACATGCAATTACCTAATTAGTAAATTACAGTTTTTTGCACAGGAGGTCAGAAAGACAAGAGGCCTACTTAAAGACTTATACATGTTTCTAAGACGGAATCATAGAGTGAAATAACATTGCTTTTCCAAGGTTTCTTTGCTTCAACGGATCTGAGATCCGGATTCAGAATTGTTTGAATAGCTTTTAAATTGCAGGAATAAACAAATAAACTTACTTCCGTGCACGTTAAACTGCAAATTTTGAGAAAACACAAATCTAACTGGTAATTTAAAATAAGCGAAACGTGTATCTATAAATATACACTACATACACTTTACATTAGCGTCATACTAAACTTCTTTCAAGGTGAACAAAGGACAATCACCAGGGCAGAGCATTCTCTTCATTCTGAATGACTTTTGCATAAATGGTTGAGACAGTACCTGTGAGTTATTTAAAAAGGGAAATATAAATTATAGCTAATAATATAAATTATACCAAGAGGGCGCAAATGAAGACATTGAAAATGCGACGGGAAGAAAGATTTCAAACGTGTCTAAGCAGCTGAGTTGTCACGAGCTGGCATCATAGCACCGATAAGAGGATAGGGCATTGAACCGAAGGGCTGAGGTTACACTGTCCGAAGGGAACATAACAGGAAAAGGGAAAACAGTGCTCTCGCTGGTCAGGCGAAACTTTTTGGGGCATTTGGCGTAGAACATCAGCAGAGCAAAGATGTTATATTTGGGATCCGTGGTGGAGCCGAACAGGCTACCTTTAGTTGTGAGGGAAATAGTTATTTTAATACTGACTAGAATACAGACAAGATCACTGCATCAAAAATAATAGGTAATAATAGTCGCGGTCGGGTTAAGTATAGTTTCACAGTAGAACATTTAGGAGGAATGCGTGTGTGTTCGACGGCGGAAAAAGGCCGAACTAAATGAATAAAGCACTTGTGTCGTACCACACCTGAAAAGAGTTTCCATGCTAACAAAATCCTGAAATAGGACACCCACATCTTCACAACATTCCTAATAGCCAAAAGCTGCACCCGGAATACAAACCCGTAACTCCCGTTACCGCACCATGGTGAACTTTAAAACACAGAAACTTGAACCACAAAATTTTAAATATCCTTAAAACACTCAATTTAAATCATATAACATTTTAATAGAGCTAATTATTTCAGAAGTATTCCCTGTTATGGTTTTAGTTTTGAAATACTTAAACGTTTGTCAGACGGAAGGCGCTCATCCGTTTCATGTCTCTTTTATTTTACTTCTGGCCATGGAAAAGAAACGGTAATTAAATGACAAAAGCGACAGCCTTTAAAAGGGTTTTCTGTCGCTTTGGTCTAATATACTCCCTTTATTGACCTTCTACAATATCTGATAATGTTTATCTTGAATAGCAGGTTGTAAACAAAAAAAAATTATAAGAATAGTTTGTTTTCAGAACATATAAGAGAAAGCCGTGTGAATAAAGTGGATCATATTTTTGAAAAATGTGCATGTCTGTGAAAAGTATAACTCAAAGATGTTCGGAAATATGAGAACAAATAGTTCACTCATGTAGACTACTTTTTAGATGAACAATTTTCAGGCAGTTTTATTTGCTCAAAAATGGCTAACAAATTTGATTAAGATACCTTATATTATATGTACTTACTAATAAATAAAATGTAGATCTTGAATTTTCTGGAAATATACTGTGAAGTTCACTTCATTGGGAAGGAACTTTACTACCTAGCATTGTTCACTGCCTGACCTCGTTCAGTCCCTGCTAGTAGATAAACAAGTGAACCCTGAAAGAGAGCATAGATCGAAAAATGTCGAAAACACGAAAGGGTAGGTGTTCGATATTGAACAAACTTGTCGATGGTTCAAACATATTTTAAGTGACAGGAGAGCCTTTTCTTTCAATTCAGTAAATATGTATCTTTTAATTCACTGCAATTACTTCTGATTGAGTTTGGTTGATTTATGTTCACTGTCTTTTCTAAGCTGTGCACATTATTAACCTAAATTTTGTGTATCAAGCTGTATACTTTTATTTGTAGAAGTACAAAGTGTTTTTATTTACTGATCATTTTACGAAATAATTGTTTTATAGTGTTACTTTATGAATTCGAACGATGGATAAAATATCAATGCATGTGCGGAACTACTTTTGGAACAGAGTGTACTTCAATGTGTGCGTGTTTACGCTACAAACCCCTCCCCATTACACTCTCTTTATACCGCTGACTGCTCTGTGTGCACATCGGAACACAAAACCGGGCTCTTGTGATAAGCCAGGCCACACACATCCCAATAGCTGCGGCAATACGACTGCCTACTGTTTCAGTTCGTAGCACACCAAGCCGTTTTGAGAATCTATTCAATACTATCACCCCTAACATAGGGCAATGGTTGCGTTGGAACACTGCCAAAACTTGCATCAGTGAATCTTAATTCTTAATATAAGATAATATGAATTGATTGTACCTCAAAGCTTGATTTTTTAGAGGCAGTCTGTGAGATAGGTACTACATATTTCTTTCAATGATGTCATGAATACACATTATGAATACTGCTACATTGGACAAAAAGCAGTGCTCTACCCATCCGCTATCGACACTACAGTACGCTAGCCCTCAATCTCGCACAACAGAACAGCGCGGCAGGGTTTATACATGGCGGCTTTGGCTGTAGCATTTGTGTTTCACCGACCTGCGTTAAGCGACAAGCGAAAATGTAGAGCATACAACAGTAGACCTCATTGCAACATCATTTATTCCAAATAAATCGTTAGAAGATTTTTCACGCATTCCTTCCAGCACAAACTACCCTTTACATGGTACAGTTTTCCACAATTTTCAATTTCTCAAACTTTTTTGATTAAAATATGGTATATTAAATATATCTCCATTACAAATAAAATGCATATTTTGCATTTTCTGGGAGTTGCCTCAGAAGACCTCTTTATTCTGGATGACTTTTGCATAACTGGTAAACTGTAAAGAATGGACAAAATCTTAATTGCCCAAAAATATGTAGATCTTGTTAAGGCTCGTCACCCTCCATAATGGCTACCATGCTAACTTCATGTACCCAAGGTCGCGGGTTCGAACCCGGCGGAGGACGATGGGTTTTTCCTTAGCATGGCTTCCTTCGGAAGGGAACTAAAGCCGTTTGTCCCATGTCGTACATTTACGGCACGTAAAAGAACCTCAAGCCTGATAGAGTGGCCCCTTAGCAAAACTAAGCGGTCTTTCACGCCCAATTTAGAATGGGACGCTGAAAACCACAGTAGTTAAAGAGCGTCCATAAATAACACGCCATTTTCATTTGTTAAGGCTCAATTTATGACAGAATCATTTATTTGTAGAGTTCACCATTTCCGAGATACTCTTTGTTATGTTTTAAATGTCCCAATCCTTCTAATGCTCCGAAATGAGAAGTATTTTTTCGTTTTTATTTCTGTTCGTTGCAACCTAGCTACGCAAGGGGAATGGAATTCACTTAGCGACCAGGCCTTAAAATATTTGAATATTCCTTTAGTCAAGTGAATTTCCTGATCTTGAAGAAAATATGTAAAAATAGCATTTCTGTAAATGATTAGATTAGCGTAAAATATATATATAGAAGATTAAGCTTTTGTATGAATTGTATGCCATAGAATAGGCAGAGAGATAGTCATGTGTATGTAACACCTCAGATCTTTTTAGTTTGGGTTGTATAATAAATAATTATGTATTTCATGACCTACTTTGGGAATTATTCCTTATAATGCCCTTCAAATTGCTCTTCTCAAAACTATTTTCTGTTAGCGATAGAAATAAATGAAGAACATAATGCTCTTCCTAATTGGACGTTGAGTTTTTTATTACTGATATTATTCCCCATAATGCATTCGTATCAAAAGTGTCCCTAGAAAACGTTCTTTTCGGTTTAAAATATTCCAGTATTTAAAATAAAAGGGGCAGACTTTTAATTTCTACTTTTTCTACCATTTACATTTATAATGTGCATTGTAGGTAGAGCAGGTATTGCATTCCAGGAAGAAATTAGAATTTTCACCAGAAGTACATGTTTTGAGCTCCTCTGAATAAAAATACATTTTTTGTAAAAAAAAAGTTCCACGTTTGTGAGTTTGTGCGTGTATGTTCGTGTGCGTATGAGACTGTGTAGCATAACTAAAAAATCTGATGTGTTCCATTCACATGACTTTCTCTTCATCCTTGTAACGCATTATTAATACGATTATTCTTCTATCTACTTCAGACTAATCGAGATAAATATTAGTGAAATTGTCTTATCACCTTATTACGTAGAAGGAAAATAACGGAATACACTAGGTTAAGCTGACAGTCAAATGTTTTAAAATGTGGTTGCTATGGAATTGAAATCCGTTTCGTTGCGTGACTAGGAGTTGACAAGTATCCATAAGAAAAAAGTTTTAAAAATTTAAAGCTAAAACCAATAACAAATAATATCTCGAAAACAGATAACTTCACCAACAAAAGGTATATGACATATATTGTGTGTTTTAATGAAATTTACATGTTTGTGTGGTCAGTGTTTGTATATCTCTTACGGTTTACTAGTTATACAAAATTCAAAAAAATCTACCCGTAATAAAGAGGTCTTCAGAGGGTACTCCCAGAAAATTCAAGACATACATTTTATTTATTATGTAAATATTTTAAATATAAGACATTTTAATCAGAATGGTTAGAGCCGTTTTTGAGAAAATCAAAATTTTAGAAATGTTTTCAGTGAAAAGGGTGGTTAGTTGTATCTTGAAAACCTTCGTGTCGAATCCTTGGAAGACACCTAACTTAAATATTAAGTTTGGTATTTAACGGACTTTTCGTTTTTGAGTCATAGTGTTCACAGGCACACACACAAACGCGTATGTTTTTTTTTGGGGGGGGGGTTCAGGGGGTCCTAAAACATGTATTTCCGGTGAAATCTCGGTATCGAATTTTTTAGCGGAATGCAATAGGTACCATCTATACACACTATGTAGATAGTACGTGTAAGTAACGTTCAAAATCAATGGAATATTATTTTACCAATGACAAACGCAACTAAACGGGTGAAGCATTGAGCTATATTGTTTTAACTGTCGATAGAAACGTAAATAATGAATACGTATCCTGACAATTCTACCAAGTTTGGTATTTTACCGACTTTTCGTTTTTGAATTATCGTATTCACAGACACATGGACACACACACGAACGTTTTTCCAAAAAATGCTTTTCTGGATTCAGGGGGCCCTAAAATATGTATTTCCGGTGAAATCTCGATATAAAATTTTTGGGTGGAATGCAATTTTTTCTCCATACACTACGTAGATAGTACATTTAGAGAAAGTAAAAATCAATGAAATATTATTTTCTCAATAACAAAAGCAAGTAAACGGGTGTAGCATTGAGTAATATGTTTTAGTTGTCGATAGAAACGTAAATAATGAATACGTAGTCCTGACAATTCTACCAAGTTTGGTATTTTACCGAATTTTCGTTTTTGAGTTATCGTGCTCATAGACACACACATACATGCTTTTTTTTTTGGATTCAGGGAGTCCTAAAACAAATATTCCGGTGAAATCTCGATATCAAATTTCACTATGTAGATAGTACGTGTAGAGAAAGTAAAAAAACAATGAAATATTATTTTACCAATGACTAAACGGGTGCATCATTGAATTATACTGTTTTAACTGCCGATAGAAACGTAAATAATGAATACGTAATCTTAACATTTCTAAGACAACTCAGACTTTTCATTAAGAAACAAATTTCTATCAGCAGTCAGTCACTTTCCTCCCATATTTGTGTGTTTAGCAATAGAATAACAATCAGCATCAGCAAAGCCGCGTGCGTAATTACTGCCTCACAAGCCACGCATTTTATGACGCAACGCTCGTTTTCTTAATCAAATAATTATAACACAGCCATCACGAAGATGTGCAAATGGAAGGGATGTGTTAAAATGATATATAAGGCGATGGAATACATTTCCACAGCATCACAAGCCTCCTGGACCACTCTGAGAGGCTCCGGAATATCTAGAAAACAACAAACAGGTAAGCTGATTGCATAACACGCAAAATCCATCACATCGTTAGGAAGTTTAAAACATTAAATAGATAGTGTCCTATGGATCTAATAGCCTTAACTCTGCCAGAAACCCTATTAAAGCAACTACTCAGATTAAAGTAACAATTCAGAGCCTATCATAGAGAGAAGAAACAATAATACAAAAGCCTTTTCACTCGCAGGTCTCGATTCCCGGCTGGGGCGGGCAAGTTTTCTTTAAACTGTATTATTCCCTATCCCCAACAGAGTCTGGAAATATGAGCATGAGTGTGTGTGTGTGTGTGTGTGTGTTTGAAGAACATAAAACTGTTTAAACCCAACGTAAAGAACCTACAGATAACGAGTTGTTTCTAATGTAAAACCCCCGATATGATGTTAGATGTTAAAGAGGGCTATATATTTAAAACAATAAAACAAAGCCTGATGTATAACATGTTTAAAAAAATCTTATGTATTCCATTCACATAACTTTCTATACACCGCTGTAATAAATCATTGTTATAAATCATATTCTCTATCTACTTTATGTAATCGATATAAACATACGCAGGTATTTTCTTAATTATTTGCTTTTTTGTGAGAAAAGTTTAAGTATTTTAAATCTGAAAAAAAAAAACAAGAAATATCTCAGAAATGGTCAATTCCACGAAAAAAAAACGATCTAATTTCTTGTATAATAATTTTCTTGCTTACTCCTACGGTTTAGAGGCTATTCCTAGAAAATTCAGGATACACATTTTATTTGCCATATAAATATCTTTCATATACACTAGTTTATTCAAAATCGCTTGAGCCATTTTTAGGAAATAAATTCGAAATTTCTTCCATGTAAAGGGTAATTTGTTTTGGGGGAATTTTTCTCAAGATCTTCGTGTTGCATCCCTGGAAGATACTAAACTTAAATATCAAGTTTGGTATTTAAAGGTACTTTGGGTTTGAGCGATGCTGTCCACAGACACACGCGCGCGCACACACATACACACACGCACACACACACGCACAAACACGGACCTTTTTCCCAAAACATGTATTTCAGGTGAAATCTCGGTATCGAATTTTTGGGTGCATTACAATACCTTCTCTATACACTATGTACATAGTACGAGTACGTGTAGAGAAAGTCCGTGTGCGGATACGATAATTCAAACACCACAAGACTGTTAAGCACCAGACTTTATACTTAATTTTAGTATAGATATTTAACCGATATTTAATTTTTGACTTGGTCTATCCACACACACACACACACACACACACACACACACACACACACACACACAAAAAGCTTATTTCTAAAAATTCTTTTTTTATTCAGAGCTCCTCAAAATATATATTTCCAGTGAAGTCTAGGTATCGAATTTTATAAGGATTACAATATGTGCAAACTATTTATATAACATTTCATTTTTATCTGCTTTACTTAATTCCAGGTGTATCTTTGGAGAAAGAGCTTCATTACAAATTTCATTATATATATAAAAGAAAATAATGATAGTCAAATGTTTAAGAACTAAACGTTGTATGCTGGCATAAAAAGTCAATACTTTTTCCATGTAATCGTGAGAAATTACTGAAAAATGATAGGATTTTAAACGAAGATAAAAGTTCGAACCATTAAAATTGGATGTCTCGGAAATAATTTATGCTACAAAAGGGTTATTTGAAAGTAATTATGTGGTTTAAGAAGATCTTTAAGTTATAGATGAGTATATAACATTTCTAGTGCTATACAAGTTGTTCCCTGAAAATGTAAGGTTTCTATTTTAGTTGAAATGTAAATACCAATCAAAACCGTAAAGAACCAGTTTTAGAAAATTGATTTTTCAAAACACCTTCAATGTAGAGGTAGTTTTGGTGAGATTCTCTTTTAAATCTTCTTGAAAGACACTGTACTTAAGCTACAAGTTTGGTACTAAACGACTTTTCGTTTTTGAGTTACGCTGTTCATATATACACAGGAGTGCACATACACACAGGCGTGTGACCTTCAACTACCGTAAATGAAAAGGTGCCAAAGCAGTTTTTATTAAAAGTGCAATTGCAATTAAGTTATTTAAAGTTCTACATTTTGTGAAATAAAATATTTTATAAATGTACTAAATATATTGGTATTTTAACTAAGAAGCCAAATTTATTATAACATATAAATTAAAGTTTATAAAAATCATTCATATATAAAACCAAGTAATTAAAATTAAGTAGAATTGCAGGCCACCTCTTAATAACGCTTTTAGGAAATACTGGCAGAACAACAACAACAACAATAATAATAAAAATAATATATCTTCTACTCTGAAAATACCTTTGTTTCTCTTTTGGTTTCAGGAAGTCTCAAAACTTGTCTTTCCGATAACATCTCGACATCGAATCTTTGGTTGGAATGAAATAATTCCTCTGGCTCTCCTCTAGTGGAGGTAGCATGTCTGCATCGCATTTAAGAAGTCTCGAGTTAGAATCTTGGTCGGGGTGAGTTTCCCGAATAAGGTTTCTCCGGGATCTTCCCTTTGTCTGACAAGACCAATATTGAGCTCCATGTTCCCCGAGCTCATTTGAGCATGATTTTACCGATTTCATTAAGTGTCTGAAACGACCTACCAGGTTAAAGGGACATTACAAATACTAATTATATATAATACAATATTCATAGCTGTAAATCGCAGTGGTAGAGCATTGGGGTTTAACTTTACTTCGTCGTTTCTCAGTTGCTACTTCAGGATGTAGACCTTTGACTGTGTGATCCCTGGGGGAGGGGGAAACAGGGGAGAGACACAAAGGACAAGATCGCAACGTCGGGCGCAAATATAAACAGGGTTTTTAAGTTTCCTCAGCACACATCCATAAACCCCTAAACTCCAGCTGGCACTATGTAGGAGCGCTTGTTATTTTATTTTTTTATTTTATACCTGTTACCTCTATTAAATTAAATTAAACTCACTACGCAACAGCCTATAAGGGGCCAAGGCCTACTTTTCTAATCTCGGCCCACGACAGGCGTCATGAATGGGGTGCAGTGCTGGAGGGTGATCAGCGCCTCGAGTCCCTCCCGGCCGGTTGATACGGTCTTCTAGATCTGGAGCCGCTCGATTGGCCCCTCCCCACAGGGACCTCACGAGGCTAAGTGCACCCCGGACCAGGTCTCCCAGCGGGAGAAAATCCCCCTAGCAGGTACCGGGAATCGAACCCAGGTCTCTTGTGCTACCACCGCGCTAAGGAGACGACCCCTATTATCTCTAAATAACCTTATATTCAAAGGGATTGAAACCTGGACTTCCAGATTGCGGAACAAGACCTTATGACAACTGCTTCACACCTCTACTGATATAAAAACATCCATCTGCTAAGCTTTGCCGCTTAGAACCTAAATCAGTAATTCCCATAAGAATAGCGGTTTTTGTTATTCATGTATTGGCAGCTCTGTAGTTGTGAATTCTATAAACAAGAGGGAGGAAGCGCCACCTACAGGGAAACTTGGAAAGTCATTAGGCGGGGGAGGGGAGATGCTACGTTGTCCTTTACTTTTCTCCTCCCCTTTTATCATTCTAGTTATTCTTGTTCCGCCAAAAAGGGTTATTATAATAGAACACAATTGCCTAGCGTAGCGGCAGCTGCTTCGACTCCGTTGTATGGCGAGTGGTATCTCAACTATAAGTCCATATAGAGAGGGAACTAGAGAGATTGTGCATATGTAAACAAACAAGTAATTAGAATGGCTATTACATGTAGTTGAGACTTTTGAGGTTATACAAAATTATTGTTTCAGGTTCACAATGGTGGTCGCTAGGAGTCTGGTACTGATTTTCGTTTCAGCACTGGCAAATGTAAGTACTATTATTGAATTAGTGTATCTTAAAATGTAGATTTTACATTTACACAAATTATGCCACCTATGTCCGTGATAAAAAGTGCATTTTAAGTATTAAGTATTGTAAACACAAGTTATTTCTGCATTCACTGGTACGAACAGTTTTAATAATATTTATTCTCTCATAAATGTAAAAAGAAGCTAGTAACAGTGAAGTAATAACACAAATATTAATATAAAAATAATAGTTGCAACAAATATTCACTTATATTTTGGAATCCTTGCTTTTTTATTTTTTTTTTTACAGCCCTCGTACCTCTGGAGGATTCCAAAAGATAAGTGGAGATTTGTTGCAACTATTATTTTTATATTAATATTTGTTTTACTCTCTCATTTTAAAATCTGAACATGAACTTATGTTTTCAAGTATTTTAAACCGTCCACCGGTATAATAAAACGTAATCTTTTAAAACCATTTATCTGATTATAAATACACAATATAGTATATTAATGGTAAACATCGATAAAAATTCAAATCTTGACTCTTAGGTATTTATAGGTACTTTTGAAATGTTTACTGCAAATAACTCAACAAATCATTAGCATTTACATTCCAACATTTTCTGTAGCATACTTTTCTGAATTAATTACTTAATGGTAAATAAATCGCTCAGATGATAAAAATGTGGAATGTTTCTAGTATAAGCATATATAGTTACTCTTAAATATATTTAAAAAATTCTGATGCAGTACTTCATATCACTCTCCATGTATTCTGTCACAAACTATTTTCTACTAAGTTTATTGTTCTACTTCATGCTCCTCGAGATTCCTTGCTTCGAAAAATTTTAGTTATGCATTTCATTTATTATATTATATGTACACTTAGTATTTTAATAAAATAAAGATTGTTATCCAGTTTTGAGTAAATAGAATATTTAAAAACTACTTCACATAAAGGGTATTTTGGGATAGAAAAAATGTCGTGTCACACTTTCGGAAGATACTGAACTTAAGCATCAAGCTTGATATTTAAAAACATTTAGTTTTTATGTTAAGCTGTTCAGAATCACCGACTCGGACCTTTCACTATAAATGCTATTTTTTTGGATTCAGGGAGTCTCAAAACGTGTATTTCCAGTGAAATCTTGATATCGAATTTTTGTGAGGAAAACAAAACTTACACTAGTTACTATATGGGAGGAATGGATAAAGTAGAAATCCATTATACATATTCACATTTTCTGCTAATGTAATATACTACAGACTTTTAATTTTTTTTTATTTAATAGCAATTATATAATATGAATGAATAATACTGTTGTTTTTAAAATATGTATTCTAACAACAAGCATATTCATAATAATTTAATGTGACTTAAATTATTTATTTGCAATGCTTGAATCTAAATTTTGGGCACAATTTTGAAATGTTGCGCTGGTTAAATTAGAAGGCCAATTTTCTCTTGCTCTCAACCACAAATGCAATGTATTTTATTCCACCCAAGATTTGCCGAATCTTTGGTGAAAAATAATTTTTAGAAAAAGGTCTACGCACGTGTATGTGTGCCTATGTGTCTGTAGATGGCATAACTCAAAAATGAAAACTCGGTTAAATAATCGAATTGGTATTTTCAGGCAAATACCCCCACCACTCACCTCATAAATGGAAATGTTTGAAAATGTTGCTTTTCTCAAAAACGGCTGCAACGGTTTTTATTAAAATGCCTTAAGTTTAAGATATTTTTCATGACAAACGAAATGTAGAAATATATGCGTAAGCTTTCACGGCCGGTGTCCATAGTTTTAAAATTTAAAATTTTCGGGCTATTTTGCCGTGGTCTGTAGGTTAAAATATGTTTAGTTAAAATATTGCTACCTAACGTTTCGTCCCTGTCTGTGAGGGACATCTTCAGAGGAAATGTGCTCACGTCGCTAACTCGAAACGTAGAAACTCTGCAATGTATGGAAATTCCAACCAGAAAGTTTGTTCCAAAATAATTAAGTAATTTATTTTTAAGAAATGTTGCATGTAGTTCAATATCTATAGGAAATTATAGATATTGGTGCTAGCGAATTTAATTGAATAAATTAATTAATATAGCGAGAATTTAAAAAAAATATATAAATATATATATTTGAATGCAACATGGTATAAATACGTGTTTTGTTGCCAGAAATTCCTGTACAAAAATCTGATTCATTCCATTCACATGACTTTCTCTACCTGTTACGCTAACAAAGTATTCGTACAGAAGATGAATCTTCTATCTGCTTCTTGCTAATCGAGATAAACAGCAGAAAGGGTATTATCACTTGCTCCCTTGTAAGTAGAAAGGAAATAAGGGAGTATATTAGACTAAAGCGATAATGAAATATTTTAAAAACTGATCGCAATATGAAAGTTCTGTTTGCATGTCCAAAAGGGAGATGAAACAAAAGATGACTTCCCGTCTCAAAGACGTTTCAGTATCTGAAAATTAAAACCAATAATAACAAGGGATATTTTGGAAACGATTAACTCTACAAAATAATTATATATGAACAATTGTGTTTTTTAACGAGATCTATAGTTTTTGTGTGGTGAGTTTTTGTCAATATCTTACGGTTTACCAATTATACGAAAGTAGTTCAAAATGAAGAGGACTTTAGGGGAATTTCCTAAAAAGTTCAGGATGTACATATTTTTTGCCATGTAAACATCAAAGTCGTTAGAGCAATTTTTTAGAAATTAGAAAATTTCGAAAATGGTTCCAAATAAAGAGTAGTTTGTGGTGAGTGGATTTTCCTAAAAAAATCTTTTGGTCGCATCCTTGGAAGATACAACAATTAAATACCAATTTTTGGTTTTTAAGTTATGTTGACCATACACATACACCCTGAGCTTCTTCCAAATGTTTTTTTTTTATCACAAACTATGTATTTCTGGTGAAATACAATACCTTCTCTACTTACTACGTACATTGCTAGAGAAGGTAAAATTACAACTCTAGCTTTAATAATTTAGAACGTTTCATCATTTCTATGACTCCTTAAGAGAAGTAATGCACTTGCACCTTTTACAGGCCCAGGATGGTTACCCCAGAGACGGTCCGGGATACGACTCCTACTACAGAGGTGGAAGGGTACTCAACCCCGAGGACCCTCTCAGTGACGTGGTGTACGGCGACGAGGTTCCCGGTGTACCCGGTATAGACTACCCGATACTGACGGAGGTACCCCGCACGGGTTTCAACTGCGGACTCCAGCCTTTCCCCGGCTACTACGCCGATCCAGCTTCCGGCTGTCAGGTAAGTCATGTGTACAGAACCAGTTGACCTCAAGTTTCGCTCCGGTGATTTACCTCTCTGGAGATGAGCTCGTCTGTGTGAAAGCAGAGATTAACGTTCCAGTAACTTTAACACCACACGAATTTCTCTACACATTACTCTTTACATATTGGTCTATCGGCACCAAATCAGCACGTTACGTAAATATGTTAAAATCAAAATTAGGAAAGCCATGTTTGAGAAAATGAAAATTTAGGAAATTTGGGTTGGAGGGATTTTCCTGAAAACTTTTGACGTAAGTTGTATGTTTAAAAGAGATCTACATTTTTTTGTGTTGTAAGTTTTTGTCTATTTCCTACGGTTCAACAGTTATGCAAAATTCAGCAAAATTCATCCATAATAAAGTTCTTCAGAGGCTAATCCCAGAATGTTCAAGATATACATTTTGTCATATAAATATTTTTAATTTACAGTATTTTGATCAAAATCATTAGTGTCATTTTTGAGAAAGAAATATTTTCGAAAATTTTCCATGTTAAGTGTAGTTTGAGGTACGGGGAATTTTCTGAAAATCTTTGTGTTGCATCCTTGGAAGATAATAAACTTAAATACCAAGCTTGGTATTTTATGGATTTTTTTTAAATTATCGCGTCCAGTACACAGGGATACACTTACGAACTTTTCCCTAAAAATGCCCTTTTTGGATACAAAGGTGAAATCTCGGTATCGAATTTTGGGTGGAGTGCAACTCCTTCTTTACGTATGCACCAATACTGTGTTGAAAAAGTAAAAACAACAAAGTAAGAAAGCAAACCTAAAAGGTCAAAAAGTTCACCATAGAATGCTTCAGTATGGGTCACCGATAGGGGCTATAGAAATGGACAGCCCAAAAGGATATAACTCCACATAATACGAGATGAAACAGGTACGTCACTTTGGAGATTATATTAAAAGTAAAAAATCTGATGCGCTCCATTCACATGACTTTCTCCACATCTCTGCAACAAATTATTGTTAAAAAGCACATGCTTCTGTTAATTCATGCTAATCAAGAAAATATTAGTAGAAATAGTCTCATTACCTGCTTCCTTGTAAGTAGAAGCAAAATAAAGCTGTACCATAGGTTAAAGTGACAGTCAAAAGGTTGGTATGTGATTGAAGTTCCTTTATTTGTATGGACACGAATTGACAAATTCCTGCATGAGAAAAGTATGTTTTTAAGGCTGAAACCAGAAACAAGGAATATCTCGACCAACTCCACGAAAAAAAAAACTTATATAACATAAATTGTATGTTTTAATGTGCTCCACATTTTTTGTGCGTTAAGTTTTTGTTCATGTCTTACGGTTTAGCAGTTATGCAAAATTCCGTAAAATTCATCCAGAATAAAGTAGTCTTCAGAGGCTATTTCCGTAAAATTCAAGATATATATTTTATTTGGGATGTAAATATCTTAAAGATAAGAGATTTTATTCAAAATCGTTAGAGCCATTTTTGAGAAAATCAAAATTTTCGAAAAAAGTTCCATGTAAAGGGTGGTTGGGTTGGGGGATTTTCTTGAGAATCTTTGTGTCGTATTCTTGGTAGACACCAAATTTAAATACCAAGTTTGGTATTTAACAGACTTTTCGTTTTTGAGCTATGCTGTCCACAGACACAGATACACAACCGTACCTTTTTACAAAAATGCTTTTTTTGGATTAAGGGGGACCCAAAACATTTATCTCCGGTGAAATCTCGATATCAAATTTTTGGGTGGAATGCAATACCTTCTCTATACACTATGCACATAATAGAGAAAGTGAATATTTGGTAAAATACCAAACTTGGTATTTAAGTTTAATATCTTCCAAGAACGCGACACGAAGATTTTGAGCAAAATCCCCCGCACCACCAACTACCTTTAGATTGAAAAAAATTCGAACATTCTGACTTTCTTAAAAATGACTCTAACGGTTTTGATTAAAATACCGTGTATTAAGGAGAATAGCTGGACAAATAAAATGTTTTTCTTGAATTTTCTGAGAAGAGCCTCTGAAGGCCTCTTTATTCTGGATATGTTTTGCCCGAGTTTGCACAACTAGCAAACCGTAAGAGATGGGCAAAAACTTACTACACAGAAAATGTAGATCTCGTTAAAATACATGTCATACACATTTTTAACTTTTCACTCGGGAATTTGAAAACTCCTGAAAATACAAAGAAACAGATTTCAACCACAAGGAAAGCAAATTTTAAAGGATTTGACTATCGCTTAAGCCTTTCCCTTCTAGTTATAAGAAAACAAGTAATAAAGACATTTCTGCTAATGTTTATCTCGATTAGCATGAAGTAGATGAGAGAACAAGCTTTTTTACAACAATTTGTTACAGAGATGAAGAAAAATACATACTCGGAAGTCATAAATGACATATTAAGGGGTAGAGGAAAAATAGTGGTTATCAAAATAATACTCCCAGAATCTTATGTACAGGCCTTCTATGTGTGCACCGGGAGCGGCCGAGGGACCGGATTCCTCTGCCCTAATGGAACTATCTTCAACCAGGAGACCTTGGTGTGTGACTGGTGGTACAACTTCGACTGCGGTACAGCTGTGTCGTTCTATGGAGTCAACGCCGACACTACCCGCGCTATGGCTGCTGTGGATGCTGCTACGGCTGCAGCTAAAGCACGAGGTCTAGGAGTTCTACCACCTGGCAGCTTCTTGCCTGGTCGTTTTGCTGTGAGTAGATGATATTATCATAGAGCATTTTGGGGCTTGTGACTAAGGGAACGAGAGAAACAGCTCAGTAGTGACGGAACATGCCAATCAAAAATATCTTGGGGTTTGTGACTAAGGAGACGAGAGAAACAGCTCAACAGTGACTGAACTTGCTAATCAGAAATCTCTTGGGAATTGTGACTAAGAAGACGAAAGAAATAGCTCGGCACTGACTGAACTTGCTAATCAGAAATCTCTTGGAGTTTGTGACTAAATAGACGAGAGAAACAGCTCGACACTGACTGAACTTACCAATCAAAAATCTCTTGGGGTTTGTGACTAAGGAGACGAGAGAAACAGCTCGGCAGAGACTGAACTTTCCAATCAAAAATCTCTTGGGATTTGTGACTAAGGAGACGAGAGAAACAGCTCGGCACTGACTGAACTTGCGAATCAAAAATCGCTTGGGATTTGTGACTAAGAAGACGAAAGAAACAGCTTGGCACTGACTGAACTTGCCAATCAAAAATCTCTTGGGATTTGTGACTAAGGAGACGAAAGAAACAGCTCGGCACTGACTGAACTTGCCAATCAAAAATATCTTGGGGTTTGTGACTAAGGAGACGAGAGAAACAGCCAGTAGTGACGGAACTTGCCAATCAAAAACCTCTTGGGGTTGTGACTAAGAAGATGAGAGAAACAGCTCAGTAGTGACGGAACTTGCCAATCAAAAACCTCTTGGGGTTTGTGACTAAGGAGACGAGAGAAACAGCTCAACAGTGACTGAACTTGCTAATCAGAAATCTCTTGGGAATTGTGACTAAGAAGACGAAAGAAATAGCTCGGCACTGACTGAACTTGCTAATCAGAAATCTCTTGGAGTTTGTGACTAAATAGACGAGAGAAACAGCTCGACACTGACTGAACTTACCAATCAAAAATCTCTTGGGGTTTGTGACTAAGGAGACGAGAGAAAATGCTCGGCAGAGACTGAACTTTCCAATCAAAAATCTCTTGGGATTTGTGACTAAGGAGACGAGAGAAACAGCTCGGCACTGACTGAACTTGCGAATCAAAAATCGCTTGGGATTTGTGACTAAGAAGACGAAAGAAACAGCTTGGCACTGACTGAACTTGCCAATCAAAAATCTCTTGGGATTTGTGACTAAGGAGACGAAAGAAACAGCTCGGCACTGACTGAACTTGCAAATCAAAAATCTCTTGGGATTTGTGACTAAGGAGACGAGAGAAACAGCTCGGCACTGACTGAACTTGCGAATCAAAAATCGCTTGGGATTTGTGACTAAGAAGACGAAAGAAACAGCTCGGCACTGACTGAATTTGCCAATCAAAAATCTCTTGGGATTTGTGACTAAGGAGACGAGAGAAACAGCTCGGCAGAGACTGAACTTGCTAATCAAAAATCTCTTGGGGTTTGTGACTAAGGAGACGAGAGAAATAGCTCAACAGTGACTGAACTTGCGAGTCAAAAATCTCTTGAGGTTTGTGACTAAGAAGACGAAAGAAATAGCTCGGCAGTGACTGAACTTGCGAATCAAAAATCTCTTGGGGTTTGTGACTAAGAAGACGAAAGAAACAGCTCAACAGTGACTGAACTTGCTAATCAAAAATCTCTTGGTGTTTGTGACTAAGAAGACGAGAGAAACAGCTCAGTAGTGACGGAACTTGCCAATCAAAAACCTCTTGGGGTTTGTGACTAAGAAGACGAGAGAAACAGCTCAGTAGTGACGGAACTTGCCAATCAAAAACCTCTTGGGATTTGTGACTAAGGAGACGAAAGAAACAGCTCGGCACTGACTGAACTTGCCAATCAAAAATCTCTTGGGATTTGTGACTAAGGAGACGAGAGAAACAGCTCGGCACTGACTGAACTTGCCAATCAAAAATCTCTTGGGATTTGTGGCTAAGAAGACGAAAGAAACAGCTCGGCCGTGATTGAACTTGCCAATCAAAAATCTCTTGGGATTTGTGACTAAGGAGACGAGAGAAACAGCTCGGCACTGATTGAACTTGCCAATCAAAAATCTCTTGGGATTTGTGACTAAGGAGACGAGAGAAACAGTTCGGTAGAGACTGAACCTGCCAATGAAAACAGCAAAATGTATTAATTAACTGTTTGTATGTAAATTCACTAGAAATATTGGATTGCTATATCGTATGATAATGAATTGTCAGCATAAAATAGTAATATTGGTAAATTTTGTCGTTTGTTGGTATTTTTATTTAGGGCACATTAGATTGTAATTCTATTGTGGTACTTCATTCCCTGTATTTTGCTCATTTTCTTTAATAATAACAATAATAATTACAATAATAATAATAATAATAATAATAATAATAATAATAGTGGTTTTTAGTGAACATACTACCTGGAAAAACCTGCAGAGCCCAAACTTAAAATAGATCTTAAATAAATTTGAGAGGCGGCGCCGTGGTCGAGTGGTCAGACCGCTAGCCTCCCATCTAGGCCGCCCGGTCGATACCAAGCACCCGTATGTGCGATTTGTAGTGGACGAAGCGGCATCTTGGTGGGGTTTACTGGATCCTCTGGTTTCCCCCGCCATTCATTCCACCAATTTTCCTATCATCCATTCCCATCATCCACTTTCTCAAGCTCATGCCTGAATACGGTCGACTACTCGTCCCAGTTTCTCCATTCTGTGGTTTCGTGCCGTTGGCTCCCTAACAGGCTTCTGACCCGTAGGCATCCGCTTGTAAATCCCTGGGGCGTCAGTCCTACATAACGGTGAGGGTTAGCCGACTGGGAAAAAGTAAAATAAATACGAGTACATACAGATTAGAGTACAATTTATGGCTACTGAAACGATGTGCACAACAAACTTGTTTGTTGATGAATAACAACGACATACATACGAACTGCATTCCCGCCATTAAAACGAAGGTAAAAGTTGCTGTTGTAGAGGTGGCAGGCAAAACTAGCGACTACTTTCTTCTGAAGTATTGTATCTGACTATGTAGAGAAAAATGTTACAGATTTATATGAATCCCATTAACACCTCTTGTAATATCCCTAGTGAGTCAGCGTTATTCTTCCATACTATTTAATTAGTGAACTTGACCAATCCGATAGCAGCGCAGTGTTGTACGAGATAATACTAAAAGCCGTGAGCAACAATTTTTAAAAATCTTAATCTTAATTTTCAAACTCTGAAAGAAAAATAGGAACGGAAAGAGGAATGATGATTTCCCGTTTGATAAACGTTCCGGAAATTTTATATTTATACTTATGAATGATTCGGAAATATTTAACTCCACAAAAAAGGTATCTGATAGAAATCGTGTGGTTTTAACAGGATGTACATTTTCTGTGCAGTATCATTTTATCTATTTCTTACGGTTTACCAGTTATATAAAAATATCCAGAATGAAGAGGACTTCAGTATCTATACCCAGGATTCATTTATCATTAAAACATCTTAGACTTACGTTGCTTTAATACAAATCATTATAGACTTTTTTAGGGAAAATCAACATTTTCGATGGTACTTTGGAGTGAGGGATTTCCTTCAAAATCTTCATCTAACATCCTTGGAAGATGCTGAACATAAATATTAATTTTCATATTTAACAAACTTTTCGTTTTTCAGTTATGATCTTCTCAGACAAACACACGCACATACGCTCACAGATCTTTTTGTAAACTTTTTAACAAACATTTTGTATTTCCGATGAATTCTCGATATGAAAATTTTAGGTGGAACACAATACCTTGTTTACCTTCTCTATGTACATTGTATTTGATAGAGAAAGTAAAATTTGTTAATTTCAATGCCAATGTACGTTGGAAAAGGCTGTTATATCTATCTGTACATGGGAAAAAAAAAAAACAAAGGTTATCAATTATTGTTTACTCTTGTTCATTTTCTTTCATGTCTGTCAGGCGTATGTTTCGTTTTTCTTCCTCAGAAGAAAATGTATATACGTATATGCTTATATGGTTATAATGCTAACAAATATTATAGTTTATATTTATAAGAGAAAAAGGAATATTAATGTTTCTTTACCGTCACGAATAAAAATAGTAATTTCCTAATTGCTGATAACACCATTCCACAGAAGGAAGCCTGTAAATAGTAGTTCATCCGTTGATTACAATAGTGTTTTTATCTCCATTAAGTTTCTATCTTCTAGTAGAAACTTTGAGTTCTCACAGCCAGTAAAACAACTCGGAGACATAAATACAATTAATGGACGGTGTTATGATTAGAGATTGGTTCAAGGTCACAAAATTGCCGATTTGAGGTTCGTGCACATAGAGTATAACTGTGATAGAGTAGGCGTAGTCTCTACAGTCCGTTTCAAAATGTAAATGGCGTTATATTTATGGACGCTCTTTAACTGTCGTGGTTCTCAGTGTCCCATTCTAAATTAGGCGTGAAAGACCGTGTAATTTTGCTCAGAGGCCTCTCTATCAGGCTTGAGGTTCCTTTATGTGCCGTAAATCTACGACACGGGACCAACAGCTTTACTTCTCTTTCGAAGGAAGCCATGCTAAGGATTTTTACACCCGAAAAAATCCATCGTCCTCCGCCGGGTTTGAACCTGCGACCTTGGGTGTATGAAGTCAGCATGGTAACCATTACACCACGGAGGTCGACGAAACGTGTTGCACTATCTGGCATTGCTCACTGCCTGGCCTCGTTCAGTGCCTGCTAGTAGATAAACCAGTGAACACTGAAAAGAGCTAGATTAAAAAATGTCGAAAATACGGTAAGCGTTTGACACTGAACAAACTTATGGATGATTCAAATATATTTTGAGTGATAAGAAGAAAAATCATTCCTTTCGATTTATATTGTAATTCATTGCAATTAATTTTAATTGAGTTCGGTTGATTTAGGTTCATAGTACTTTCAAATCTCTTCGCATTATTATACTGAATTGTTTGTATCACGTTTTATACTTTTATATTATTATGCATTTATCAGAGCTGCTTTTGGAGCATATTATACCTCGAGGTGTGCATGTATACGCTAGAAAACCTTCCCTACCTTTTCTCTTTATACCGTTAACTGCTCTATGTGTTCGTTACTGTGTGCGCTTCGGAACCCAAAACCGATCTCTAGTTATGATCATTATAACATTGTAGAAAGGTTCCCATATATCTCTATGAAAGAGTTTCACTAAGATTGGTGCACAAGAAAAGGAATTAGTAAATTGCAACTTTATTGCCATTCTAGAAGACGGGATGTAGAATTATTTACATGTGAGAAACTGGACAACAGCTACGACACTTATTTATATGAGAGTTTTCATCAGCGACTTGGAGACATGGTTAAAATTATTGGCGTTATTTAACGGCAATAACCAACGCGATATAATGAAAACGGTAGAGTAGCATGAAAGTATAAGGTTTAAATTGTAATGTTATCCTTCGGCAAATTGACCATGGGGGAGGCCAGTCCAGGGGCTAGAATTACGCTGCGGTAAAAGAGGTGCTAACATGTTTAATGGGCGGTGCGAGATTTGGCGAGTACCAACATATCTGCTTCGTGTCATTATGGACCACATTTTATGCCCGAGAGCTTACCTTAAGGGAATTGAGGTATGCTTTTACAATGCATACCAACATATAAACTGTGAAATGAAACAACGGGGATTATCAAAGATTGGCTTAAACAATATTTAGCAAAGCGGTAACGAAAATAGATATAACGTTGTGAATAAAGTAAAAGACGACTATGCGATATAAAGATCCGGGAAATAGAATCAGAGTGTAGAAAAAATTATCATTGGAGTTACAAAATGAAATTAAAAATAGGTGGGGTAAACAAACATATATTTTAAACTTGGGTATAAAACAAAGGTCGGGAATAGCGTGGCTCAGGTTGGGAGGGTGGAAAACTCTTAATTTTATTGATGAAGCTGATAAGAGGATTTGCGGATCAGGAAGACTGGACGCATATTTTGGCAGATTGCGCGAAGATGGAGGATGTTAGGAAACAATTATTGCCGGAAGTATTTTTAGCTTCAAACAGACGAAGGACTGCATTCTGGGATTTGATTTTAAACAGCCAAAACTGGCTAAGCCCGGGCACATACTTAATGGAAGAGATAAAATATTTGTGTAAATATTGTATAGACTTATTTGGGGTTTGAGTAATCTATATGTGTGAATACGTGGTATAGTTGAGAGTGTAAGTGTGTGTTTGAGTAACTTAGTGTATGTATGTTTCACAGGAAGCTGGAGGACGATCACTGGGGCCCTTCGGTTATGGTAGACCTGGAGCGTTTGGTGTGGGACGTCGACCCCTAGCAACACCAGGGCGATTTTCATCGCCAAGACCGGTATACGGTCCTCCTGCAGCTGGAGGCTACAGGTTGGTATCCCATTATAAACAACTGACTCAATGAATAATGTGAATAACCGCGACACCCATCCGAGTCATTAAGGGTATGTATGACTAAACTTTCATGAAAATTCGCAAAAAAAAACACGTTTTACTTTCTCTACACGTACTATGTACCTAGTGCATAGAGAAGGTATTGTATTCCACCCAAAATTTCGATACCGAGATTATACCGGAAATATATGTTTTGGGACCCCCTGAATCAAAAAAAAATTGGATAAAGTTCCGTGCCTGTCTGTCTGTGTGTCTGTGGACAGCATAGCTCAAAAACGAAAAGATGAAATGGCAAAAAAATAACATTTCTTGTTCTTGACACTAATAAAACCTCTATTGTTTCTTGTTTCAGAAAAGTTATACTTTTGGGGGTTAAGAGGATTCTAATTAATTGATATATGATTTAAATGGCAGTCTGCATTTATTTGAAGCTGTTATGCAATGTCCCTTTTTATAACATTTGTTTCTTTAAATTAAGTTTTCTCAAAAGAGCATTTTTCGATACTTATGTACCCTTTTCTAGAAACTTTGAGAGCTAGAAAGCTGAAATTTTCAGCATACACACACATACATACATATTTTGGCAGCTTAACGTCCTTTAACTTGGTTGGTCATATCAGACGATGAATCAAATTGGTGAAATGATGCTTAAAAGATCTCGGGGTCCATGGAGCTTAAAGTTACATTCGTCTTCTCAGGATAACAGAAAACCCCGTAAAAACGTCACCCTTAGCGAGATTCGAACTTGCGAACTGTTGAATATTAGGCAGTCACACTACCCCCACACTACGCAAGCGGGCGGGAGTAGATTGTTGAGTCATTATCTTCACTTCTTTCTTTACAAGGCTTAATTAAGCAGTATTTGTATAGTGTTTTGTTTTACACCAAATGTAACAAAAATCTGTAATAGAGGCGGTATCCAAACAACCCCTTCATTCCACACCGATTAAATCACCGTTTATCGATTCTTTATTTGTGTCTCTGGATTATTTTTAGGCCGTTCATATGGAGAACTGATACCGGTTGTGTGGCGTGAATTTATGGTGAGGAAAGCACCATTGCAATCTATGAGAATGAATCACTTTTATGCACGCTAGTGTATGTTAGTAATACTTTCTGCAATCGCAAGAATTTCCAAACCCTAAGACAAATAGGTGTTTAAATTTTCTTTCCCGTAGGTTGATTCCGGAACTTGACTTCCACGAAATCGTTTATACGTTAATCTTCTTACGGAGGTCGTAAGCCCTGAACTTTCCGACCGTGAGTCTTACGACGTCCTATAAAACCCACCTAAAAATTACAAAGCTGATTAAATCGAACAAATGTACTTCTTTTATTTTACATCATTGAAGAAAAGTTGCAACAGGGCATTGCCACAATGTTTTAATAACAGGACTTTTTACTTTTGTATACTTATATTGCTACAACAGTACTTTAAGCTAAGAAGTTCTAGTTAATGGGAACCAAACTACCAATACCATCAACGTTAAATTTGGCAGTTTATAACCAAAATATCTCAGAAGCTATTGAAGACAATGAACTGATGTTTGCATGGTGTGCCGATGTTTAGGGTCTTTCAAAAGTCATTAAATATTTTTATCCTACAGATACTTGTAATAGACACCGTTGCTATGCAGAAACGACATAAGAAAACTTAGACTTTAAATCAAAGTGATAGTTATTAGCGCAACGAGTGGGATAAAGTAAACAAAATTCACTCGTTGCTCCGGTAACGGGTGGGATAAAGTAAACAAAATTCACTCGTTGCTCCGGTAACGGGTGGGATAAAGTAAACCAAATTCACTCGTTGCTCCGGTAACGTGTGGGATAAAGTAAACAAAATTCACTCGTTGCTCCGGTAACGGGTGGGATAAAGTAAACAAAATTCATTCGTTGATCTGTGTTCTGCAGAGAAAAAGACTTACAACTTTTTGAAAGAAAACTAAAATAAGCAAGAATCATTTAATGCTCTGAACATTTCTTCGTATCTGCCAATCCTTAAATTGCTGAAACTCTTTATCGTGTAATTTCCGTTAAGTCGACGGTAATAAAGCCTCAACTGCTTCTTTTGCTTCATTTAATATATCATTTTGAACCGATATATTAACGTTCTCAACGTCCATCATAAACTTAATCAATTTGAAACTAGCAACAATAAAAACAAAATTAGTATTCATACATAGCCTACCATATTTTATAACTATAAGAACGCAGCAATTCAATGCCGTATTCCTAATTTAATTTATTACTGTCTGTTGTAAAATCATTAGCTGAATATTTGTCGTACACTAATTTATCGTATTGGTAATCTATTACAAGCCCTCTGGAAGACATGATAAAGTTTTTCTCATTTTTGGCATTCAAATAAATCTCCTTAACTGTAAGTAAAATTCTGGATTTGTATTCCATGAAAGGTTCTCAAAAGCTGCCGGGGACACTTTTAGGGCACAAAAGAATACACAATTATCAGAGTAATGTTTTTGTCCCAGGAGCTACGCCGCAGATGGTGGACGTAGTGATTTTGGAAGAGGTTACAACAACGCCCCATCTCCTGCGTATGGAGCGCCACCAGGAGGGAACTACAACAACCAGTACAGCGACGGTTACAACAACTACAACAGACCTTCCAACTTCGACAACTCTTTCAGTGGAGGTCCAAGATCGTCATATCGTCGTCCTTCTGCTGGAGGTTACGAAAACCCCACTGGCCAACCAGGTACCTCCTCGCCGGATAGGCAGTATCTGCCCCCATATTAACCTAGCCGGATTTAACCGCACTGCGCAGGTCAAAACAACTTGGATGTTAAAATTATAATTATGTTCCCTTTATTTATAGATGTTATGTGCATCACTGTAAATATTATTGCAATTAAATACTTTTTAAGTGAAAAATAAATACATTTGTTTTCATTCTACACAACACTGTCCTCTTACTTTCTGCGTTCTTATCCTATGGTTCCTACTATTTAAGATGAAAAAAAATCTGATGTGTTCCATTCACATGAATTTCTCTACATCTCTGCAACAAATTATTGTTAAAAAGCTTATACTTCTTTTTACTTCACGCTAATCAAGAAAACAATTAGCAGAAATAGTCTAATTACTTGCTTCCATGCCAGTAGAAGGGAAATGAGGGAGTAGCACAGGCTAAAGTATTAGTCAAAAGCTGGTTGCTATGTGACTGAAGTTTGTTTGTTTGCATGGACAAGAGTTGACAAATTCCTGTATGAGAATATAAGTGTTTTTAAATCTGAAACTAATCACAAGGAACATCTAAAAAACGATCCACTACAGGTAAAAAATGGATATAACATAAATTGTGTTTTACAGAGCTCTGCATTTTCTATTCAGTAAGTTCTTCTATATCTCTTACGGTTTGCCAGTTATACAAAGTTCCGTAAAATTCTTCCAGAATAACGTAATCTTCAGAGACTATTCCCAGAAAATTCAAGACATACATTTTAGTTGTAAGATAAATATCTTTAATATACGACATTTTAATCAAAATCGTTAGAGCCATTTTTGAGAAAATCGAAATTTTCGAATTTTTTTTTCATGTAAAGGGTAGTTTGGGGTTGTGGGATTTTCTTGAAAATCTTCCTGTCGCATCCTTGGAAGATAACAAACTTAAATACCAAGTTTGGTATTTAACGGTCTTTTCATTTTTGAGCTCTGCTGTCCACAGACACACATACACACATACACTCACGGACCTTTTTCCAGAAATGCTTTCTTTGGATTCAGGGGGACCCAAAATATGTATTTCCGGTGAAATCTCAGTATCAAAATTGTGGGTGCAATGCAATACCTTTTCTATACACTATGCACATAGAGAAAATAAAAGCAAAATTGCTAATAATTTGCACACGTACACATAAGGCAGCACACCTGGGTTGAATGACCTGCTGGTTCATTGCACTCAGTGACGTATCTATAGGAACACCTACCCACTGAATCACTTTCAGACAGAAGTACATAGGTTCAACAACCGATAGTGTTACCGCATTCCCGAGTAACAACCGATAAGCCAAGATATTCAAGCTTATGACCTTGCGAACAAGTGCAATGTGTGGGTGCAGCAAGACCACGTGAAGCCTACTTGCCTACCGATTTCCTGTAGGTAGAGAAGATATAGTATTCCATCCAAACTTTGGATACAAAAATCTCACGGGAAGTACATTTCTTCAGGACCCTTAAATTAAAAAAACATGAAGGTCTGTATTTATCTATTTTTAAATGTTCATATAAATCTATACAATAATTAGAATTAACATTAATCTAATATATAAATACAAGTTCATAAATCATTTATATAAACTAAAGAAAACACTGTTTTGTGCTTATGTGCGTCTATTTGTCTGTCTGTCTGTCTGTCTGAGAACAGCAAAATTCATTAAACTCTGGTATTTCATCTTCAAAGAACTCCACCCGAAGATTTCCAAGAAATCCTTACATCCCAAACTACCCTTTACGTTGACATTTTCTAAAAAAATTACTCCTATGATTTTGACCATATGATAAGATATGATAAGAAATTCCATGGAAAACGAAATATATACAATTTCATTATGGATGGCTTTTGTATGACGGGGAAACCGTAAGAGACATACAAAAACTTACTGAGCAAAAATATAGATCTCGTTAAAATACAAATATATGCCATATACATTTTTCTTGTAGAATTGATCATTTACGATATATTCCTTGTTATTAGTTTTAATTTTAAAGAAACTTTTCTCAAACGAGAGGTCATATTTCGTTTCGTATCTCTTTGTTTCGCTATTAAAACATCTACTATCGCTTTAGCATCGTGTATTATCTTATTTCCCATTTACTTACAAATAAGCATTTTATGCTAATGCTTTTCTCAATTAGCATGATTTTATTTTATTTATGATTGTAATGGAAAGGCAAACAATACATCGAAGCTTACATAGATTTTGCAACTTTTGAAAGAACTCGTAGTAATGGAATTTTCAATAGATATTTATTTTACTTTCTTTATTTTCATAGTAGATAGAGAAGGTACTGCATTCAACCCAAAAATTTTATCCGGAGACTTCATCGAAAATACATGTTTTAAGGCCACTTGAGTAAAAGTGCAATTTTAGAAACGTACGTGTATGTGTCTGTGAGCAGCAGAACTCAAACAAAAAAAAAAAAAAATGGATAAACTTGATTTTCATATTTTCAAGAAAATTCATAACCGCAAACTATACTTTGTATGGAACATTTTTCTTAATGTTCATAATGACATATAAAGCACATACTTAATTTTTTTGGAAATAGACCATATAGTCCTCTTCATTAGATGGAGTTTTGTATAAACTTGACTAAGTGGTAAATGTAGATCTCTTTAAATCTCTTTATTCCAGATAACCTTTTTTGTGTCATATGCCATTTCAAGGATATCCGCTATAATTTTTCTAACTGTTTTATGCACGGTTTTGTAACGAGCCGGTGTTTTATAAAAAAGAAACATCCTTACAACTATGTTTTGCGTAAAACGCCTGTGATTGGACAATGTATGATATTCATCAATATCAAATACGCAAGTATGAATTGAGTAGATAGAAGAAACTGCCAGTGATTGTTCTTGATTCGCTAACCCACTGCGTGATTATACTAAACAAATAATAATAATAGAAACAATAATAGTACTTGAAATTTGATGTCGCAGCTTCGAGACTCTTTTAGGTCTGTTTTTATGTACCACTGAAAATTACAGCATTTTGAGATTAGGCAGTGCACGAAGCTCTAGTGTGTAATGCCCACATTCTCACACCTAGAGATGTTCTGGGCAAGCACGTGTCATAAAAACCTGTTCTATCTTTCAAGTAAAGGGACAATGGGCAGTTGCTTGCTCAAGACTACTTATGATTCGCATAGTTTCGAGGTTGCTCTTGAATGCGAAACATAAATTTTTACTCTAATCACGAGTACATTGTTCTTAGTATCCTAATAGTTAAGCAATTGTCCCACTATTAGCAAAGGCTCAACAACTTAGGTATATCTCATGCATGTCATGAACCAGGAGGACTCCCAAACTTCCGTTGAAATCTCGGTATTGAATTTTTGGTTGGAATACAATACTTCCTCTATCCACTAAGTACATTGTACATACGTGCGTTATGTTACTGGATTCCAGTAATTAACCATAATTTATTTTGTGCAAGTGAAAATTGATTTATATTTTGTATAGGTAGAGACAGACTGAAAATGCAGTGTCATAGCTGGGATTTGATCCACGGATCTCCCGGTGTCTAGTCAGTTGCTCTACCACTGAGCTACCATGTCAATCTGCCGGCACAACACTAAACTTCTCGCATGTTTGCCGGTAAACCACAGGTTATTTTGAGATGACATACCCCAATAGCGACTTACAATGTCGTAAGTATTTTAAGTCACTGGCTTCATAGTTTAGCCAACTATTATGGCCAATTAGTGTTAATTTAATCGTTTTTTCATACAAGGCGTGTGTAGGACAGGAGTTGGATAGGTAGAGTCAGACTGAGAAATTCAATGTCATGGCCGGAATTTGAACCATGGATCTCCCGGTCTCTAACCGGTTGCTCTTCCACTGAGCTACCATGGCAACATGCCGGCAGAGCACTTGTGGTGGACGAAGCGGCATCTGTGGCTGGTTTTCTCTGGGTCCTGGTTTCCCCCGCCACTCATTCCACCAATTGCTCCATCAACTTTCCTCTCATACATTTCGCTTGCATTTCATGTCATCCACTACGACACGCTCATACCTGGCTACTGGCCGAGCATTTGTTCCAGTTCCTCTATTCTGTGGTTACGTACCCCCGACAGGCTTGTGACCCCTAGGCATCCGCTTGTTAGTCTTAAATACGGGGAGGGTAAGCGGACTACGAAATTATTATTATTATTATTATTATTATTATTATTATTGCGTCTAATTTTCTACAACGTCAAGGAAAACATGAGGCACTAATGTAGGCTACAAAGATGACGCACTCGAGTGAAGAGGAATGGTGTCAGTAAGACAAAACGATAAGAAGTAGGAGTGTGATAGTAATCCCCCCTCCCCTGCCCTAACCTACCAATAAAATGTGTCCCTTATCGGCAATATACCGCAATACAAACACATTCAGCATGGAAGACGCCGAGTTTCTGCAGCACATGCTACGCAGGTCACAAAATGACGGCAGCATCATGGTGAGCTCCGTGGAGGTATCCCCCTGTTGCAAGAATGGGGAGAACTACATGTCCCTGGTGACCAGAGTCAGGATTACTGGCTTCCAGAACGCCAGACGTAGAGGTAAGGTTGGCCATCCTGTACGGAAACAGTAAATAATACTTCCGCGATAAAACACGGCGCTTGAAGAGGTTAGTGACTCAGTGTTGTTGGATTTTCCACATCTTTGCGTTTGGAACACAAAGAGTTTTGGTACTAGGTAATAGAATTTGTATTTATGCAACCTGATGTGTTAAATTCATATTACTTTCTCCATACATTCAACAAACCAATGCATCTGTGAAATTTGGAAATTCTAAACACGATATCTTATTGAAATGTATACCAGTTGTTAGACACAATAAAACTGAGCCCGTCTAGGTAGTTTGGGGATAGCGTGCCAGCCTCACATTCAACAGGCCGCGAGTTCAAATCTCACTAAATGTGAGTTACCCGGATAAGATTTTTCTTTTTTCGTGGTTTTCACTTATTCTGAGAAGATGATTGCTGAGTAACTTAAAACTCCATATCACCAATTTCAATCATCGTCCGATATTGACCAACCAGGTTAAAACATTTAACTTACCTATTAAAGAGAAAATAAATAAATACAATATCGAAATTATAACTTGCATGATTATTTAAATAGTAACTTCTTGTTGTCTAAATTCATTGTTCAAATAAAAACGAGTAATGGCAAAGATTTAAAAAAAATCTGATGTGTTCCATTCACATTACTTTCTCTATCCATTCTTCAACAAACCATTCTTATCAGTGAAATTTGGAAAATACAAAGTATATACGATCTTATTCATATTAATACCAGTTAAACACAATAAAACTACGGCTATTTAAATAATAGCTTTTTGTTATCTAAATGCATTGTTCATACAAATGAGACATGTGAAGCATTAAAAAAACATCAGATGACTTTCTCTAGCTGTTTCACAAACAAACTTTCCTTGCAAAAGATTATTCTTTTATCTGCGTCTTGCGAATCGAGATAAACATTTGCGGAAATAGTCGTATTACTTGATACCTAGTAAGTAGAAGAGGAATAAGGCAGCACACTAATCTAAAGCTACTGTCAAATCTTTTAAAAACTACCGCTAAGTGCAACAATTGAAATTCGTTTCTCTTTTGCGTCCCGGGATTAAAACAAAAGAGATAAAACGAAAGTTGACTTCCCGCTTGAGAAAACATGAAATAAATTAAAGCTGAAACCAATTACAAAGAATGACTACATTTTTTTCGTATTAAGTTTTGCGGTATACAAGTCTTCCAGAATTAGAAGGTCCTCAGCAGTTATTCCCAGAAAATTCAAGATATGCCTTTATTTGATATGAAAATAATTCAGTTTAAAAAACTGTACCTATTAATAAGCATGCGCATACCCATATTTATAGTTTCAGGTAATTGATAGTTAAGTGGGCCAATTTGTAAAAACTATTTACTTTTAAAAAGTTAACAATTCATATCATTTATAATGAAAAAATCTGATGTGCTCCATACATGACTTTCTCTACATTTCTATAACAAATTATTGTTAATAAGCTTATTCTTCTATTTCAGCCTAATCGAGATAAACATTAACAGATGATTATTTGCTTCCTTATAAGTAGTGGGGAAATAACGGAATACTCTAGACTAAACCGGCAGTTACGTGTTTTAAAAAGTGGCTGTTGTGGCATAGATATCCGTTTCTTTGAGTGGTCAAGTGTTGACAAGTTCCCGCATGATAAAAGAAGTACGATAACAAGGAATATCTCAAAAACGGTCAACTCCACGAAAAAATGTATATAACATAAATTATGTGTTTTATTGAGCTCTATATTTTAGTAAAGTAGGTTTTTACCTATTCCTTACAGTTTACCAGTTATGCAAACTTCCGCAAAATTCATTTAGAATAAAGATGTCGTCAGAGGCTATTCCCAGAAAATTCATCTTAAATATAAGCCATTTTAATCAAAATCGTTAGTGCCATTTTTGAAAAAAAAAATCGAACCTTTTTCCATGTAAATAGTAGAGGGGGTGGGGGAATTTTCCTGAAAATCTTCATGTCGTATCCTTGGAATATACCAAACTTAAATACCAAGTTTGGTATTTAACGGTCTTTTCGTTTTTGAGCTATGATGGGTACAGGTACACACGGACCTTTCTCTAAAAATCCTTTTTACGGATTCAGGGGACCCAAAATATGTATTTCCGATGAAATCTATGTATCGAAGTGCATTACAATACTTTCATAGAGAAGGTCTATGTACATAGTTCGTGTAGAGAAAGTAAAAATGTATTTTTAATTTTCACAGTTTTTAGCTAAATTTCACAGATGTATCACCTTAAGAAAACTTATTATTTCTTCTTCACATTAATTGAGCGAAATATATTTGCATTCAAACTTATTTGTACATATTATTTTAATCTCTAAATTTGAACAGTTTGTTGCTGACAAATATAGTTTTGTTACTTCAAATTGACAGGCTTCCTGGCTAAATGACTTAATAGGATAACTATATTAAATTCTACATCCTTCCTCCTTAACTTCCTTGTGATATACTCTACTTCTTGTTTCCTTTAATTTCGTAATCAATTTCTATTATATCCTGCTCAGAAATTTCCCTTAAATCCTATTTTGGTTTTCATACTTTCCAGTTAGCATATTTATGGCCACTAGTTTTTTTGTTTTTTGTTTTGGCTCATACACAAACATACGTAGAAAGTTTTTAATGTATATTTCCTTTTAGATATAATTCGCTTAGGTAAAACAAAAGAAACGGGCATGTCAAATTCCCATTTGGAAAAAGTTAAAGTATTTTAAAAAAGAAACCAACAACAAGGAACATCGCAAATAAAATGTATATGACATAAAGTGTGTTTTAACGAGTTATAGATGATTTTTATAGTAAGTTATGCCTGTCTATTATGGTTTGCAGTTATGCATATGTCATCTAGAATTTATTAGGACTCCAGGAGTCATTCCCAGAAAATTCAAGATAAACATTTTGTCATGCAAATATATTTAATGTACGGTATTTTAATTAAATTCGTTAATATAGCCACTTTTGATAAAATCAACATTTTCGAAACTTCTTCCATGAAAAGCCGCTTGTCTTATGATTGAAACCGGTTTCTTTGCATGGTCAGCAGTTGACAATTTCCTTATGAGAAAAGTTTAAGTATTTTAAAAATGAAACCATTAACCAACAACGAGGAATGGCTCGGAAATGTCAACTCTAAAAGAAAAAAGAAAATGAAAAGAAAGAAAAAAATCTATATGACATAAGTTGTGTGTTTTAACGAGATCTACATTTTTTGTGAAGTAATTTTTTGTATCTCTTATAGTTTACAAGTTATGCCAACTTCAGCAAAATTCATCCAGATTAAAGAGGTCTTCAGAGACTATTGCCAGAAAATTCAATATTATATGTTATTTATCACATAAATGTCTTAAATATTCGATATTTTAATCAAAATCGTTAGAATCATTTTCGAAATTACTTTCATGGAAAGGATAGTTTGAGGTGGGGGATGTGAATTTTACTCTAAATCTTCATATCGAATCCTTAGAAGATATATACCTGAATACCAAGTTTGGTATTTTATGAATTTTTCACTTTTGAAATAAAATTTGAAAAATAAATTAAAATTTATATATATATATATATATTTTTTTTTTTTTTTTTGAGATGGTAGGTGTAGGGATGAATATAATAGACGAATTAGGTTTATTTGAAGTTGAAGATGAATTTTGGTATTAAAATGTGTATGTTTGTGGTGTATTTTTGTGTATTATGTGCGTTATTTAGTTTTTTTAGTGTTTGTTTTTAAATTATTTTTGCATTTTATTGGTTATTTATGTAGATTGTATTATGCAAGTGTAATCATTTAAATATTGAAATATTTTTATAATTTTATTGTATTATTTTCATTTTGTGCTGTAAATTTTATTTTTTAACTTATAAACAATCAGTCAAAAATAAATGTATGTTGTATGAATATAAATACATTTTTAAAAATCCGGCATATTAGCCCTGAGTTTAGAACTTAGGTACCACGGTTTCTATACATATTTACATTATTATTATTATTATTATTATTATTATTATTATTATTATTATTATTATTATTATTATGTTTATTATTTTGTGTTATCCTGTTTACATTCATGGATACACGGACATTTTTCTAAAATTCTTTTTTGGATACAGGAGACGCCGAAACGTGTATTTCCGGTGAAACTTCGGTATCGAAGTTTTTAGTGGAATGCAATATCTTCTGTATACACTAGTACGCTCAGAGAAAGTAAAAAGTTTGAAAATTACCTGAATTGTAATACTATATGTATAAATATAACACCGTTGTATTTTAATTTTGAAGGACAAGTAGTTTAAAGACTGGAAAACTTTACTAGTATACGCTTCATACTGAAGGGAAGGTCAAGACATTTTTTCGCCTGGGGTTACAAGGGTTCAGTTTTCCCTGGCAGAGAGCCCTGGAAATTTTTCAAAGTTTTACTGCAACACGCTAAGAAAGAAAGCGCTTAGTAACGCTGCAGCTGTAATATTTTCAACATTTTCATACCAAAGTATAGGGTACTTCAAAAGTCACTTCAAACTTTAAATATTATGCTATTTCAGAGAGCAAAAACAAAAGACGTCACATTTTGGGCACAAAATGATGTTTTAAAAAACATTGGGAAGATGTCCTCCGTTCTCTTATTCAACGTATACGTTTCTTTCTGAAACTCCGTCCTCAGCATTTTGCAGATGGTATCTTAGAATATTAGTAATTTCCCCTAATAAAACATTTTTCAAATGCTATCGAGTTGTTGAATGTGTAGGTTGGATTAAAATCTGGAGATCGTGGCGGCCACATTGGAAAGTGTCTACTGAGGACACCATCCACACGATCTGGACTTGCAGATCTCTTCTTGCCCGCAACAGAACCAATTTCCACAAACTTCCTGATTAAATTCCTATAATAATTACGAATGAAACATGGATCTGCACTTATACGAGGGTGGTCTGAAAAGCTCTCGGCCTCACACAGATATCGCGGCACCACTTGCATGATTTTTTTCCTTACGTTGGTACATAGGTTAATAGATCCTACGTAAAATTACAAGGCGTTCCAGGCAATAGTTGACTGCAGGCAGTTGTTTGAAGCAGTGGAAGTGCGCATTGCTTTGAAAATGGACAGATTCGAGTATCGTGCCGTGATAAAATTCTTCGTAAAAGAAGGTTTAACACCAACAAAAATTCATTTGGAGATTGTAAATGTGCATGGTGACTCTTCACCTTCAGTTTCCACTGTGAAAAAATGGGCGGCCGATTTTAAACGTGGCTGTGAAAGCGTCCAAGACGATCCACGTGAAGGACGTCCAAAAAATGTAACCACACCGGAAATCATTGAAAATGTGCATGTCATGATTTTGGAAGATCGTCGTTCAAAGGTGCGCGAAATTGCTAATGCTCTTGGAATTTCAAAAGAACGTTTTGGTCACATCTTGCATCAGGAATTAAACATGAAAGAGCTTTGCGCAAGATGGGTGCCGCGTATCCTCACTGTGGATAACAAACGCATTCGCATGACACTTACTGAAAAGTGCTTGGCGCTGGTTCTTCAGCTCCAAAGAAGGTGAGGATGGTGCCATTGGCGGGAAAGATCATGGCATCAGTGTTCTAGGATGCCAAAGGAATTTTCTTGACTATCTCGAAAGCCATTACTGGAGTAACTATTCTGCACTTCTAAAACAAAACCCGGGTTAAAAAAGAAACAAATTGTTTTCCATCAGGACAATGCACCTGCCCACAAAAGTGTTTTGGCAATGAGGAAATTGAGAGATCTGCACTATGAAGTGCTGGAACATCCACCCTAATCTCCAGATTTGGCTACTTCGAACTTCCATCTGTTTTGAAAACTTAAGAAATTCCTCATGGTAGGCGCTTTTCGTCCAATGAAGACGCAATTACGGCTGTAAATTGATACTTTGCAGCACCTCCAGGGGAACACTACAGAGAGAGAATAATGGCATTGGAACACTGCTGGACAAAATTTATTGATATTAGAGGGGATTATGTTGAAAAATAAAACTATTTTGAAAATATAAATTGTCGTTTTCCACTATTAGGCCGAGAACTTTTCAGACCACCCTTGTATTGTTGAGTTATGCATTGCCTCAGACCTTGAGATAAACTCCTCCTGCTTTCGTAATAGCAGCTGTATCAACTGTATTGTATAATTTAGCGATAGAGACATGATTTGTAACTTACAAATTCTTAAAGCAGTATGAATAAAATTACTAATGTTTTATTCAACAAAACTGTACCCAGGGTAACGGCAAACTGAAAAAAATAACAAAAGAAGTCCAGTATGTGACTCCCGTTGTTTTTATCCTATCTTAATTATTATAATATTTATGATATGCTTTTGAAAAACACTATGCTACACTATTATGATATTTAGTATTGATTATCCTTTAGTAAATTGTCGGCTGCAAAATAAACAGGATTGCTATCCCCAATGTTCTTAATAGAATTGACTTTTGCGTATTTTTAGGGTGTTGCAGTTATAGACTGTGATGCATTTAAGCGACATACCAGGTGGCCTTACTGCCCCGTATTTGCTCAGTGTAGACATCCTTTTGTACGTTAAAAGAGTTGCAAAACTCAACGGGGCTATTTTAAGTTAAACCGGTCAGTGAAGAACTGTCATAAGTGACCTTCGTTTATCCATCTTTGTTTTTTATTAGCGGAGACGGTGAGCGGATCGACTCACTGAATTTTCTATAAATAGCCTCTGAGGTCTATGACTTTTCCAAATGGTAAATGGTAAGTTATAGACAAAAACATACTATTCTAAAAGTTCAGGTCTCATTAGAGCACACCATTTGTGTAAATTTTCTTGTCTTTTAGTTACATTTTCCAGTACTTATACTTATCTCAAATTGGAAATCGTTGGTCATGTAAAGAGACCGGCATTTTAACACCATCACATGGCAACTAACTCTTAAAAGATTTCATCAGCGCTTAAGCCAGCGTAATCTCATGTTGCCCATCTACCTACAAAGTAATATGGAACAAAGCGATCTGCTTGTTTAAGTTTTGTTTAGAAAGAAGTAGATACCAGAATAAGCTTTTGTAAGCATATTTGTTGCGGAATAAAGAACTTATGTGAACGTAGCACCTCAGATTTTTATGTATTATTTTCATTCGGTTCTCTGGTGTTTAATTCACATTTCCCAAACATTTTATTTAGAAATTCCATTAAAATGTCCGACATTGTGTAAGTTAATTCCTTCCTCTTTGCCATAGAAATCATTTACTATTGGTAGCGAATTTTGCAACAGAAGCCATAGAAAGCACTGTTGTAATAGCTATAGGATGTACCAATCATAACATGTGAGCATGTTATAAGAACTCTCTGTTTTTACATAAAGCTTTATATGAACTTAAATTTTGCTTTTTATTTGAACGTTTTATGCCCACCTACTTAATAGACTATATGATAGATTTTTATTAAGCTGAAAACTTACAGAGTCATGACATTTATACGGAATTTACATGATTATTTCGTTCATGACAGTGATCGTTGGAAGTGGCCAATCTAATATATTGGCGGGTAAATTTCCAATCAATCGGTACACATTATCTCTGCATTTTAATCGTTTTTTATCATTCATCATTGTTCTTCTAAATTTATCGTATCCACGTGCAGTTAGTTTCCTCTCTGTTCGTCTCATAATGATAGTGTCAGTGTGCAGTGATATTCCCGTTCATAATGACGGGAGTTCTAAAACGTTTTGGGGAAAGGTCTATCGCTGAAACAGACATATTAATTGAAAACTCAAAGCCGCAGAATACTAGAAACAACAGAGAGAGAGAGAGAGAGAGAGAGAGAGAGAGAGAGAGAGTGTATGTGTGGAACCAGTTCAACGGATTCTGTAAACAACGTGGCCATGATTTATGATATGGACGTCAAGTTGCAGTGATTTCGGTGCAAATATACATCAAGGCAAATGGGATTTTAGGAATTTTATTCTTCGTCTCCATATAGGCTAACTAACTCCATGGCACAACAGCCCACAAGGAACCTTGACCTACCACCCGGCCACTGCGTCTCCCATCTCGGTCCATGTCAGATGTCATGGATGAGATTCAGTATTGGAGGATGAGACGTGGTCAGCACCTCGAACCCCCCCCCCCCCCCGCCGGCCGGCTAACGCGGACTTCATGACCTGGAGCCGCTACTTCTCTATCAAGGAGCTCCTCAATTGGCCCTCCAGGGACCTCACGAGGCTGAATGTACCCGGACCAGATCCCAGCGGGGGAAAAATCCCCACGCCGGTAACGGGAGACGATCAGTATATATAGGCTAATCATTGTTATTTTATTCACGAAATAGTCTTCTTAAACGTAGCTCGAACTACAAAAGTTGGAGCTCTGGTTATATTATTTATGATAAAATTTGAATTGATACGTCACGTTATGTAGCGAATTTCTATCGCAGTCGTAGAGTTCTGAGGACCTGCTGAAGAGACAGAAAATTTATAGTGGAGAGCAGGAGAGGCCGGCATGGATATATCAGCGCCTTTGGTAAACTGAATGTGAGTCACTTCTACATGTTTTCAAGAATATATCAGCGCCTTTTGTATATGCTCTACGTGTTACTTCTGGAAGTCACCATTGTTGAAACACAGCCTCTGGACCGAATAGAAGTTGTTCTACAAATGGATGCCACTGTGGATGTACAGCGTTTTCGGGGCGATATTGTCTCGTACATCTGTTGTTTCGTTTCCTTCCTCTCTCTTTCTTATTGTATATTAGTGTTCTAAGCTTTCATGCAGTGGTAGGACTTTAGAATACTACGAATTATTGGAATTTATGACATGATGGAAACGACTATATACCTACCCTGATACCAAAATAAAACAAACAAATCGATCTTTCCCAAATTGTAAACATATTTAATTGGTGTTTCACAGAACCAATCACCCAATATTAATCTTCTCAGAGTTGGAGAGAATTCGGATAAAATCGTATCCAGGTAAGCAATAATTAATTAAATATGAGGCAATATTTATATCCTAACCACAAAATCTGACGACATTTTTGAATTTCATGTCATTTTTGTAATATACGATGTTCAAATGTTTTTGTTCTGTTGCATTCCGAAGTTGAAATCGCTGGGTGAAAATGTTTATTATTCCTTGTGCTTTCGTTGCGAGTAAGTGTTTTGATTTTCTCTATGCGATTTTGTTTTCTAACAATAAGTATCATAGTTATGTGTTGATTTTCTTGGTTGTGAAGCCAATTATTATAAAAAAAGAGGCTTTTTCACAAGCATGGAAAAGGCCACTTGGAGATTACGCGTACATTAATGTATTCGCGTAGAATTATATGCGTACTAATATTTACTGCATTCAACAAAATACATAATTGCATGCAGTTTCATATAAGAATTGTACGAAATAAACTACAATTCTACAAAGCAAATCCTGGTGATTTATTATTTAAGAAGCCGCCAGGTAGTCTGGGTCTGTGAAGCCCAACAAGCCCGCTAAAACGCCCTGAGGAGAGTCGATTGTTACTCCAAACCTAGATCTACATTTGTTTGTGCAGTAAGTTTACCAGTTACGCAACAGTCAGCAAAATCCATTCAGAATAAAAAGGTCTTTAGAGGCTATTCCCAGAAAATTCAAGATATACATTTTATTTGCCATGTAAATATCTTTAATATACAGTGTTTTAATCAAAATCACTAACGCCATTTTTGAGAAACTAAATAGGTTCGACATTTATTCCATATAAAAGGTAGTTTGAGGTGGGGGGATTTTTCTCAAACGTTTTGTGTCGCATCCCTCGAAGATATTAAACCTAAATACCAAGTTTGGTATTTTTGCAACTTTTCATTTTTGAGTTATCGTGTACACAGACACACGGACAGACATATCCAGACCTTTTGCTGAAAATGTTTTTTTTTTTTTATAGGGGACCCTAAAACATATATTTCTCGTGAAATATCGTTATAACATTTTTGGGTGGAGTGAAATACCTTCTCTATGCACTATGTTCACAGTAGTGTAGGGAAACTAAAAATGTGTCTTTACTTCTTGTATAAATAACTTATTTAAAGTCGAGCATTGAGGAAGGAACTTTTAATCTAATCCTGTAAACATTGACTTTTTCCTGCGAGGATATTACGCACTTGGCGCCGGTGCTGACCTCATGCGGCACGTCGATGGCTCAACTATTGTTTACTTGGCAAGGCCATTTCGCTATAAACCGCATGACGATAACAATGGGGTTGAATGACCGAGAAGAGTTATCAGGTTGTGTGTGTGCCAAATTGTCTTGCACTGTATCACCACACAGAGATACCCAACAAGCCATTCATTCACCTAACTGGCTTCAAAAGCTTGACGCAAATTGCAAGTACTTCACGCTTCATTGATTCGAATCGAGAACAGCTCTCGAGGGCCAATTCAGTGTTGCCTTGTTTACTTCTTTAGAAGGAGATTTCAATGTTTTTACTTTCTCTACACGCAACATGTACATACTGTATAGAGAAGTTATTGTATTCCACTCAAAAGTTCGATACCCAGATTTCACCAGAAATACACGTTTTAGGGAGGCCCCAAAAATAATTTTTACAAAAAGGTCAGTGTGTATCGGTAAAATACCAAAAGTGGTATTTGAGTTTAGTATCCTCCAGGGATATTAGACGAAGATTTTTAAAAGAAATCCATCCACTCCAAATTACCATTTACATGTAAAAATATAGAACATTTGTATTTTCTCAAAAATAGCGTTGACGATTTTAATTAAAATACCATATTTTAAACATATTTACAACGGAAATAAAATGTATATCTTGAATTATCTGGGAATAGCTTCTAAAGACCTCTTTATTCTGGCTGAAGTTTGCTGAATTTTGCATAACTGGTAAACCGTAAGAGATAGACAAAAATTTACTGCACAAAAAAATTCGATCTCGTTAAACACACAACTTGTGTCATATATAAATATATATAATTTCTTGGAGTTTACTATTTGTAAGATATTTACTGCTATTTGTTACAGATTTAAACGTTTACTCACATGGAAATTTGTAAACTCCTGACAATACATAGAAACTGCTTTCAACCACATTGTATATTCCCTTATTTTCCTTCTACTTACAAGGAAGCAAGTGATTAAGACAATTTCTGCTAATGTTTATCTCGATTATCATAAAGTAGATAGAAGAATAAATTGTTTAACAATAATTTGTTACAGCAATGCAGAGAAAGAGAATAGAGCCCACCATCTTTTTTGAACATATGCGTTTCTACTTTCGGCTATTTAAAAAAAAATTGATGTGTTCCATTCACATGGCTTTCTCTATATCTCTACAATAAATTACTGTTAAAAAAACTGCTCCTTATATTTGTTTAAAGCCAATCGAGAAAAAATTAGCAGAAAGTGTCTTATTACTTGCTTCCTTGTAAGTAGAAGGGAAATAAGAGAGTACCTTCGGCTAAATCGGCAGTTAAATCTTTTAGTTACTATATGATTGAAGTACCTTTGTTTGTATGGACAAATTCCCGTATGAGAAAAGTATAAGTATTTTAAAGCCTGAAACTAATAAGAAGGAATGTCTCAAAAACGATCAACTCCACGAAAAAAATGCATATGACATAATGTTTATCACAATCTACTTTTTTGTGTGGTTTAAGTCTATGTGTATAGTTTACCAGTTATGCAAAATTCAATAAAAATCATCCAGAATAAAGGGGTCTTTAGAGGCTATTCCCAGAACATTCAAGATATATATTTTAATTGGCATCTTAATTTTAATTAAAATCGTTAGATCCATTTTTGAGAAAAGTAAACATTTCGATTTTTTTTCCCATGTAAAGCGCAGTTGGAGGTGGGGGGATTTTCTTGAAAATCTTCGTGTGGCATATTCGGAAGATACAAAACTTAAATACCAAGTTTGATATTGAACAGTATTTTCGTTTTCGAGCTATGCTGTCCAAAGACACACAGACACGCACACAGGGACGTTTTTCCAAAAATATATATATATATATTTTTTTTGGATTTAGGGGGACCCAAGACATGTATTTGCGGTGAAATCTCGGTATCGAATTTTTGGGTGGAATACAAAGCCTTATCTATACACTATGTACAAAGTAAGTATAAAGAAAGTAAAAAGTTGACTGTTTCGAAGTGATTATTAATTTAAAATCTGTTTCCCTTTGGCCGTAGTGATATTTGAGTTTTGACCTTCAAATGGGATGAGGTTTGTCCTTGAGCGCCACCGGCAACCAATCGGGATGCTGCTGTGTTGATATATTGCATTCCTACTTAACCGGGGAGTAACGCGCTAAGTGATTCCGTCTCTAAGACAAAATATTCAGAGTTTGCAAAAAATAATTCACTAGGAAGATAGGGAGTAATGTTCGTAGTAGAACGCTAAAAACCAAAGATTTTTAGCTAAAATAGTTTTCTTAATACACATAAATAAACATTATGTGGCGAGGCCGAATTGCTTGCTCATTGTGCTAGTGAGACGGAAATATGAACGACCTGGCAACGCAGAACACGATAACGCATCTCATTCGCTGCAGAGTAGAACTCTTCCCATTTGAAAAAAAAAAGTATTTATATGGTACGTAACTTGATTATTGGCGGTACAAAGTTGACCAGGAGCGACGTGGATTCTGCACGTTTTATGATGAACTAGTTCCGGACTTTGTCGAGAAATTCTATTTATATCAACTACAGTCCAAGCTGATTTTGTCAGTTTGAAAACTGGTGTTTAACTTGGATTGGCGGACATTTTTTTTTTTCAAATTTAAAGATTATTTTCCCATTGGCTCAAGGTTAGCGTTAGGAAGCATTCTCTAATGAGCTTAAGCGTGGTGGAGGGAGATGGCGCTAGATGTGAAAATGCTACTCTCCACGTGAAACTTAATATTTCGCCTATATGTACAGCTTTGGCGAGAAATAGATCCTGGATTACGTCACTATTTATTCATCAATATAGCTTAAAGTTGAAATAGGTGCTCAGTGTTGCACTGGCTTTCTAACGATATGTTTATATTGCTTGCATTCCAAAAATTACAGATTTATATTAATTTGGATGTTAGTTTTTCATTAATTTTGCTAAATTATTATTAGTTAACTCTGGTCGGTGTGATATATCGCCACAAAACTAATAAAACAGAAAATAATTGAAACAGATGACTGGCATTTTGCTTGAGGCTACTGTAAGTAAGAGAAATAAATGCACAAACATTTAAGCCTCTATCTTTAAAAATGTTGAATTTAGGAGTTTCACTTGACTGTACCCTAATACAGTTTGCATGGAATATGATGTAAGGTAAGAGTTCTGTTTGGTCATGCGCAGAATGGTGCGTGGTGGTGAAGAGGCAGCCGACCAGCAAGGCCCGGAGGGAGATGTTCCGGTCTGGTCCGGTGTTCCGGAACGAAATGGCCGTCTACTACACAGTGTTACCGGCATTCCGGCGTCGTTTCCCCGACTGCACTCTACCATTCCCGGCCTTCCACCACGCCGACTACCAGCTCAGGGACGACATCATCGTACTGGAGGATCTGGCATTGCAAGGGTTCACCATGAGGAATCGACTGCAAGGTCTGGACGTCGACCACTGTCGGCTCGTCTTCAAGGTGCGTATATTCACTCCAAGTTGATGATATGTGTAACACATGTAAAGACTTTCCATGACAATTCAGCTTCACTATTAAAGCGCCAATGGAATGGCCGAGATTAGGAAATTTCAACCAATCGCCGTCATCTGATTGGAGTGACATTATCGAAACATCTTATCGCAGCTGATGTTCATTTCTTTGAAATCTTGCCGCACCTGACCTTCGTATGTTTAATCTCCTGTCTTGGTTATTGGTAATAAAGTGACAATCCTTCACTTTTAATAACTCAGTTCCACAATTGCACTTTCAATTAATTCAGTTACAATATGTGGGTATTTAAAGTTTTATCTAGTTCATAATGTATTTAGTTAAAAAAAGGAGTGAAAATAATCCTTATTTGTATTTCTTATGTATAAGATGACTGCAATAACCTCAATTAAAACTGCGTTTGTTTTCACGTCATATTTTGTTTCGTAATCGGCTTACCCTACCCGTATTTAGCTTGTTTAGTTTTTGAATAACAGCATTTTAAACAAGACAACTTTAGCGGTTTCACAAAAATGGAGGATTTCGAAAAACGAGCAGTGATTAAATACTTCCATTTGAAAAGCTTTAGGCCTAAAGAAATCAAGGAGGAAACGGACAGTGCACTGAAAGGCGCTGCCCCTTCATGTTCAATGATTAAAAGTTGGGTTGCTGAGTTTAAAATGGGACGTACGGGCACTAGTGATGAGCCTCGCTCTGAACGCCCTGTAGAAGTGACAACTCCAGAGATCATTGAAAAAATTCATCGTTCAGTACTGGAAGACCGCAGATTAAAGTTATTTGAGATAGCAGCGGTTGTAAACATATCAAAACAACGTGCAGGTAATATTTTCAGTAATGTTTTGGGCTTTCACAAGGTCTGTGCAAGATGGGTGCCGCGTTTGTCGACACCTAATCAAAAATTGCAAAGAAAAACTGTTTCTGTTAAGAATGTGGAGCTTTACCGTAAAAATATCAGAGATTTTTGAGACGGCTTATTACAACAGATGAAACTTGGATACATCACTATACACTCCAGAAAGTAAATCACTGTCAAAATAGTGGATTGCGCCATGTGAACCAACTCCAAAAAAGCCAAAGTCAATTCTGTCAGCTAACAAAGTTATGGTGAGTGTTTTCCAGAATGCAAGGGAACTACTTCTAATGATTACTTGGAAAAGGGTAAAGGTAACACTGGTGACTACTGCAAAGTTTGAGTGATGAGGTTAAAGGAAAAATATTTCATTTCGTAAAATAAATAAATAAATAAAAATAAAATAAATAAATAAATAAATATATATAAATAAATCTTGTTTCATCAGGAAAATGCTCCGGCCCATCTTTCAGTCATTGCAATGGGAAAAATCTGATGTGTACCATTCACATGACTTTCTCCATATCCCTGCAACAAATAATTCTTAAAAAGCTTATACTTCTATTTACTTTATGCTAATCAGAAAAAATTAGCAGAAATAGTCTTATTACTCGCATCCTTGTAAGTAGAAGCGAAATAAGGGACAGCCGTAGGTTAAAGTGATAGTCAAAAGCTGGTTGCTATGTCAATAAAGTTCCTTTGTTTATACGGATAGGAGTTGACAAGTTCCTGTATGAGAAAAGTATACTTTTTCATAGCAGAAACCAAAAATAAGGAATGTCACAGAAACGACGAAGTCCACGAAAAAATGTATATAACATAAATTGTGTGTTTTAATGTGCTCTGCATTTTTTGTGTAGTAAGTTTTTGTCCATCTCTTACGGTTTAGCAGTTATTCAAAATTTAGTAATATTCATACAGAATAAACTACTCTTCAGAGGCTATACCCAGAAAATTCAAGATAAACATTTCATTTGTCAGGTAAATATGTTTAATATCCGAAATTTTAATCAAAATCGTTAGAGCCATTTTTGAGAAAATAAAAAATTTCGAAAAAAGTTCAATGTAAAGGGTAGTTCGGGGTGGGGGATTTTTCTCAAAATCTTCGTGTCGCATCCCTGGAAGATACTAAACTTAAATACCAAGTTTGGTATTTTACCGACTTTTCGTTTTTGAGTTATTGTGTTTACAGACACACGGACACACACACTCACGGACCTTTTTGTGAAAATGCTTTTTTTGGATATTGGGGACCCTAAAAGAATATTTCCGGTGAAATCTCGGTATCGAATTTTTGGTGGAGTGCAATACTTTCTCTATACACTATGGACATAGTGCGTATGGAGAAAGTAAAAATGTGCAAATGTAAGTTCGAATTATTTGAACATCCACCCTATTCACCAGATCTTGTACCCAGTGACTACCACCTGTTCCCAAACTTGAAAAACAAGTTGGAGGACAGAGATTTCACAGAAACGAGGAGGTCATTGATGCGGTAAACAGCTGTTTTGAAGACATTGATTAACCGCACTACAGATATGGTTTAATTAAATTAGAACACCAATATGATAAATGTATTAGCCTTACTGGAGATTGTGTTGAGAAACAAAGCAAAATAATAATAATAAATGCTGTTTTCATTGAGAGGCCGGGGACTTATCAGCCGACCCTAGTACATACAGTTAGCTAGCTGCGGGAGAAGACATCAGCGACGAGATTCGACCCTGAGATCGACCAATCCTGAATTTCCAACGATCTTTAACTCGACAAAGTGTCGAGAACCAAAAAGAGGTGTTCACCACAGTCGTGTCACCTCAAAGGTCCGGGGGAGGGGGGACATAGAAGGAATGCATGTGTGTTCGACAGCAGATAATATCAAAGAAAAGAAATAAATGAGTTCTGCAGTAATCCTGAACTCAACGGAAACCACTCGTGTCTTTTAACACCAGCCCTGAGAAAGATTCCATGCTGACATATCCTGAGCTAGGGCGTTCACACTTCCAAATCTTTCCTAAATCTCCTGAAGTATCACGCGGGATTTGAACCCGGAACCCCTTTAAAGCAACCCATAACGTAAAGCCTTACGTAAGTCGACTAAGACGCAAGAGCAAATTCACGGCGACCGTCCTCTATGATACTATACAGAACTGTTGTAAACAATATTCCGGATTTGAGGTGACCGATACGAGTTGCCTTTTGGTACTTTTAGTTCCATTTAATGGTATGAATTAGCGTCAGTTAAACTCTTCGGTATCTGCATTGAATATTATACAGTTTAAGAATAAATTACACCTGAATTTTAGGTTATTAGCGTGGGATTACTTTCCTGCGCGCATTGCTACTGTGCTGTAATGTGTACTGGCTGCTTGGATCACCCTAAGAGTGAACAGATAATAATCAAGTGACGTTTAAGAGATACCAGGAACGGACCTCAGGTGGTCCGCGCACCCAAAGTTGACTGCAGTGTAAATATAGCACGTTATCGCTGCTTTGTTTACCAACTCTTGTCGAGAATGTGGGTCAGGCGGTTATCTACTACTCCAAGTCCAGCACAACACGTGGGTTCATTGTCGAGGTTCGGACCAGGGGATTATGCGGGCGTTTACGATATTCCAAGGGTTGCGCTAATGGACTTAACTGCATTATTAGGTATTTAAAGGCGCCAAGAGATTACGTAGTGATAAACACTGCGGCTAAACACTACCAAACGAATCTTTAAAAATCTGATGTGTACCATTCACATGACTTTCTCTATATCTCTGCAACACATTATTCTTAAAAAGCTTATACTTCTATTTACTTCACGCTAATAAGTAAAACATTAGCAGAAATAGCCATATTACTTGCTTCCTTGTAAGTAGAGTTGAAATAAGCGAGTACCATAGCTTAAAATGATAATCAAAGGCAAGTTGCTCTGTCCTGAAGTTCCTTTGTTTGTATGGACAGCAGTTGACAAATTCGTGTAGGAGAAATGCATAAGTTATTCATAGCAGAAACCAAAAATAAGGCATGTCTAAAAAACGACGAACTCCACGAAAAAAAATTATATAACATAAATTGTGTGTTTTAATGTGATCTACATTTTTTGTGGATTAAGTTTTTGTCCATCTCTTACGGTTTAGCAGTTATTCAAAATTCAGTAAAATTCATTTAGAGTAAACTACTCTTCAGAGGCTATTCCCAGAAAATTCCAGATACAAATTTTATTTGTCAGGTAAATATCTTTAATATACGAAATTTTAATCAAAAACGTTAGAGCCATTTTTGAAAAAATCAAAATTTTTCATAAAAAGTTCCATGTAAAGGGTAGTTGGTGTTGGGATTTTTCTCAAAATCTTCGTGTCGCATCCCTGGAAGATACTAAACTTAAATTCCAAGTTTGGTATTTTACCTACTTTTCGTTTTTGAGTTATCGGGTTCACAGACACACGGACACACACATACACACGAACCTTTTTCCGAAAATGCCTTTTTTTAGATAAAGGGGACCCTAAAACATATTTCCGGTGAAATCTCGGTATCGAATTTTTGGGTGGAGTGCAATACCTTCTCTATACACTATGTACATAGTGCGTATAGAGAAAGTAAAAACGAGTAAATGTCTTCCTACCAATCTTCTGAATAATTCCTTAATTCCTACATGAGTTTAGAAATAAACTTGCTTTAAATTATATACATTCTGGGTTTAAAAATTTGGAGTGTTCCATTTGCATGACTTGTTCCACATCTTTGCAACAAATTAATACTTAGAAAGCTTTTTGCATTGAAACATTGCCAAGCACCCGACTGAAACATCCTCACGACGCTGTTTTTGTTCTATTGTGAGCAAACGCGGCACCCACCTTGCACACCACTTTCTCATATCTAAATTTTCACTCAGTATGCGATGTACACAACTTTTTGAAATGCCTGCAATGTCTGGTAGCTCGCGCACTGGTAGTCGACGGTCATCCAATACTATTTTGTGAATTTTCTTTACAATTTCTGGATTGGTAGCCTCATTTGATCGATCATTGCGATGTTCGTCTTGGCAGCTCGTACGGCCGCGCTTAAACTCTGCCACCCAATATTTCACTGGTGTAAACGAAGAAGCAGACTTCCCCAAAGTAGAATCTAGCTCAGCTCTAATATTAGTTGGACTAAGACCTTTCAAATGAAAATATGATATTACATAGCGATGACCAGTTTTATTAATGTTTACAAATTCGCTGAGAGCATTCACTAATGATGGCTGCCGAACAAATGCTAAACAATGTAAAATCGTCAAACTTCAAACTTAAGCTTTCTAAGGTTGGTACTTTTACCATTTTTGTTGTGTGAAACAACAACCTCTATCTATACGTCAGGTCGGGTACTTCTGGGATAATCCTCCTACATACATGGCTTTTTTTAATTTTTTTTTTTTTACTCAGGGGCCTTTATATATATTTATTCGTTTCTTTGTTCTTAAAAACGCTGTGAATTACCAGGATCATATCAGCTCGACGGTGTGCCGGAATTTTGACCCATAGGAGTTTTTTTTTTAACTTAAAACCATCTTGTTATTTGAACCCGTAATCTTCAGTTCAGAAGATCAGCGCCTAACCAACTGGGCTACCCAGACCAACTCAGGGGATCCCAAAGCGTGTATTTCCAGTGAAATCTCGGTTCAAATTTTTGGGTGGAATACCTTTTTCTACTTATGTATTATGTACAAAATAGAGAAAGTAAAACTGGAGCGAAGTCTAGAAGACTCTACAATGAACAAACTTTGTAAAGGAGATCTAAAATGAAAATTATCTGATGTGTTACATTCACATGACTCTCTACTCTCAGTCGTTTGTCAGCGAGCAAACAAATTATTCTTATACGCGTTTAATTTTCGTTCCACTTCATTTTAATTAAGATAAACTTTTGCAGGAGGAGCTACATTACATAATTCCTTATGGATACAAAGAAATAGCTTTAGTCAATGCTTAAGAACTGGGAGCTATATGCTGACCTGATCCCAAGGGCTGGTTTCAAACCCGGCCCAGATGATGGTCTTTAATGAGCTTAAAAGCGACAGCCCCATGTCATTAGATTTACTGATATGTAAAAGAACTCCTACAGGACGAAATTCCGGCACAGCAATTGACATCGTTGACAAACAAAATATTTCTGCCCGCCTGGGTAGTGTTGATAGTGTGTCTGACTCACATTCTAAAGGTCGTGAGTTCGAATCTCGCTTAGGGTGAGTTACACGGATACGGTTCTTTTCGGGGTTTTCCCTTATCCCGAGAAGACGAATGCCGAGTAATTTTAAGCCCCATGAACCCCGAGATCATTTTGAGCATCATTTCACCAATTTTCATTGATCGTCCCATATGATCAACCAGGTTAAAGACGTTAAACTAAAAAAAAAAAAAAAATCTTTTATAAATTCTATTACATTGCAATAGCAAAAAACAACTGAAAATCGGCAGGACCATAACGAGATGATTTATTTAGTGTTGAATAATTCAAACCAAAAATAAAGGATATATCTGAATGGCCTATTCAAAAAAAAAAACAACAAAAAAAACCCTCATATGTTTTAATCGCATGATTTTCTCTACCCGTTCTGCAAAACAAGCTATACTTACAGAAGAGATTATTTTATCTGCATCATGCTATTCCAGAAAAACATTATTAGAAATGGTCTTGTTATTTGACTCCTTGTAAACAGAAGGGCAATATGGCTAAAATGATAGTCATAACTTTTAATAGAATTTTCAAATTTTCTGGTGGAATACATTAGTTACTCTATTTGATATAAATAGTAGAGAAAGTAAAAATGCATTGCTGAAGTAAATCAGCGTAGCTACTTCCATCTAGCGTCCATATCAAACACGATTTTTGCATGGTTTCTCAGGTAAATATTAAACAAAGGGATCAATTACCAAGTGCCTCTCAAAGAACATTAGAAATACGATAAAACTAAATGCCGTAGGAAAGCGACTACTCATTTGTCATTTCCTGTGACCTACTTTACTTCTGCGGAGCAGAATCCCAGATGTGCCTGTAAAATTGCTCGGGACAATTTATGGAGGAATCGTTAGATCCACAGCGACGTATGGGGCGAAGATCTGGGAGCGGAAACCAATGGAAAAACTATACCAAGCAAGAACAGGTCTTCTGAAAAATATCTTGGGGACGAGGAAAAAAAATCTGAAGTGTTCCATTCACATGACTTTCTCTACATCGCTGTAACAAATTATAGTTAAAAAGCTTATTCTTCTATCTACTTTATGATAATCCAGATAAACATTAGCAGAAATTTCTTGCTTCCTCGTAAGTAGAAGGAAATTAAAGGAATGCACTGGGCTGAAACGATAGTCAAAAGTGGTTGCCATGAGGTTGAAATCCGTTCCTATGCATTTGCCAGGACAAATTCCTGTATGTGTAAAGCTTTTAAGTATTTTAAAACTGAAGCCAATAACAAGGAATATCTCCGAAATGGTCAATTCCACGAAAAACGTATATGACATAAATTATGTGTTTTAACGAGGCCTACATTTTTTTTATGCAATAAGTTTATCTCTATCTCTTACAGTTTAGCAGTTAAGCAAAATTTGGCAAAATTATCCAGAATAAAGAGGTCTTTAGAGACTATTCCCAGAATTTTCAAGATACACATTTTATTTGCCATATCTTTAATATACGGTATTTTAATCAAAATCGTTGGAGAAATTTTTTAAAAAAAAATCAAATTTTTTGCAATTTTTTCCATGTATAGGGTGGTTTGTATCGCATGCAACTTAAATACCTAGTTTGGTATTTTACCGCTTTTTTGTTTTTGAGTTATTGTGTTCACAGATACACTGGCACACGGACACACTCACACAGGACCTTTGTCCGTAAATACCTTTTTTGGATACAGGGCAACCTAAAACGTGTATTTCAGGTGAAATCTCGGTATCAAATTTTTGGGTGGAATGCAATACCTTCTCTATGCACTATGTACATAGTACGTGTAGAGAAAGTAAAAATCTGATGTCTTCCATTCTCATGGCTTTCTCTACATCGCTCTAACAAATTATTGTTAAAAAGCTTATTCTTCTATCTACTTTATGATAATCGAGATAAAAATTAGCAGAAATTGTGTTAATTACTTGCTTCCTTGTAAGTAGGAGGTAAATAAGGAAATAAAATAGGTTAAAACGATAGTCAAAAATACGGAAATGTAGATGGGGAGGGGCCACTGAGCTGAGGTCATATTCAAGCACTGTTAATGTAAGTGTAATATCCATAAATGCAAATGTATATTGTTTCATTTTTTCACAAATAAAAGTAGTTTCAATTTTATTTAGTAGTTCTGTTTCTCAACCGAAATTAGTAGATACATTACGCGCCATCCTGTATTTAAAATAAGCATTGTGGGTAAGGACATGGTGTTATTATTCCTCGTTATAATGAATGTTGAATGACGATAGCCATGTGAAGTTGCAAGGTGCATGCCTCGAGTTTAAAGTATCGTAGAGACAGGATTTTTGTACGGCCGTGATCAGAAAATAAAATTCTATCCATTAATATCATTAACGCCTATCATTTGCTAATATTTATCCAAGCGTAATTATTGAAGATAATGCTATCATTTCAGACACGGAAGATGTGTGTGTCAAAAGCGGAAGCGCTGGTGGAGGGGGCAAGTATATGATTCGCTGCGGACATCAGTTCGTCCGCCTCCATATGCCTTTAACTCCTGCAAACACCATAATCTGTATCGCTATTGTTGGCACAAAAAGTTAATTACCTGAGCTTTGGTAGTCGTGATTGCATTTGAATTATTCAAATTGCTTCTCATGGGACTGATTAAAGCTTATGTAAATTAACTTGACACTGCCATTTGTAGCAATGCAGTATTAGAACATTTATCAATGAACATCTGACAACTAGGCTTGTATGAAAACAGAGTTCACCGGAAATAAACGTTTTAGGGTCCCCTGTATCCAATAAAACAATTTTTAGAAAAAGGTCCGCGTGTGTCCGTGAACAATATAAATCAAAAACGAAAATTTGGTAAAATACCATACATGATATATAAGTTTAGTAGCTTCCAAGAAGATTTCGAAGAAAATTCCCCCACCCCAAACTATCCTTTACGTAGAAAATTTTTGATTTTCCTAAAAATCGCTCTTAACAATTTTATTAAGTACCGCATATTAAATATATTTATTTACACGTCAAATAAAACTCATATTTTTAATTTTCTGGGGAAGGTCTCTTCATTCTGGATATATTTTATTGAATTTTGTATAACCAGTAAACCGTAAGATATAAAAATAAAAAAAAGTACTACCCATAAAATGTACACCTCGTTAAAACCTACAATTTATGCCATATTCATTTTTTTCTGTAGAGTTAACCGTTTCCGAGACATTCCTTGTTATTGTTTTCAGTTTTAAAATCTTTTCTCACCTGAGAATTTGTCAGCTCCTGGTCATGCAAAGGTATAGATTTCAACCACATGGCAACCAGATTTTAAAAGATTTAACTATCGCTTTAGCCTAGGGTGGTATTCCCTTATTTGCCTTCTACTTATAAGGAAGCAAGCAATAAGGCCATTTCTGCTAACGTTTACTTCGATTAGCATGAAATAAATAAAAAAATAAGCTTTTTTAACAATAATTTTATGGATATGTAGAGAAAGTAATGTGAATGGACACAGATATTTATAATTAAACCCATGCTTATGCCAGCATTGGTTTAAGAGGACACAGGTATGTCAGCATATTGACATGTTGCCTCCAATATCGATTGCTGAAACTGGTGGAACATTACATAATTTAGTCAAAACCAACACATCAGGAACCCTGCAATACGCACAACGGTTTTACATCATTTAATACTAGCATTGTATTCTGACTTCAAACATTATCACACAACACAAATAAGCCCAGACTATTTCAAGTTCCACGCTTGGAACTCCAACACGGCTTTGATGTCCGTCTTTTCCTTGAAATTTTGCATCAGAATTTAGAATACTTCCCCATAAGTTTAGGAAGTTGTTCGCTTTACATAAACGTAATATGTATAATATATTTGACAGGTTACTTTTGTTTTATGTTTCAGAGTCTTCATTACCTAATATAAAAGATATAAAATGTTTACCTATAATAAGTAGTTGATCCTTAAAGTTACCAATTTTCTAAATATTCTTAAAGAAGAGTAGATTTTCAGATTCGCATATTTCTGAATATCATTTTCGGAAGATGCTGCTGTGATTGCATTGATATTAAGTTAATACAAGTACCAACTATAATTGAAATTGCATAAATGCTTCGCAAAATATAAATTATATAATACGTTTTATTATCCAAATATATTGCATAATAAAACCTCCAGGCGGCTGAAAATTTCGAAAATTGCTTGTCATTTTCTGAATTGGAGACTTGTACCAGATAGAAAAACTTTACGCGCTATGTTTTAACAGCTTTGATTGATGAATTAAGATGATTTTTTAAAAAGATAGATATTTTAATAAATAAATTCATAAAACTATTTTTGAAGAATTGCTATTGGTGTTAGAATAATTGTTTTACCCGTAATATTAAAACTGATACTTCTTCACATTCTGGAAAATTTTCGTTTTTTTTTAAATCTGATACGTGTGGAAAATGTGGTTTTGAGAAAACAGATATATTGTAGATCTTTAAATATCTGTAGAACCCGAAATAAGGGGAGCCAGGTGTTGATTATTTATGGAATCCTAAAGGTTCCAGCATTTACTATAAAAAGCGATTTTCTATTTTTTTGTCCAATTGTGGTAAACATTTTACTCCCAGTGTCCCGTAACATCTCTATATTTGAGACTTACCTGAGTTCTTTTTGACAGGGTTTGGCAAAGTTCCACGCCGTTTCATTGGCCTTCAAGCGAGTGGATCCCGTAGAGTTCCTGAAAGTGAAGAACTCCCTTAGTGAGGTTGTATACACTCCCGAGGCCAGGAACTTCTTCAAGCTGTCCATGGAAAACGCTATGAAGATGGCAACGGCAAGTCTGAGAATACTCTCCAACGATGATGGTAGCTACGACAAGGCAATCGGAGCTCTGGAAGATCTGGTGGAGAGGGACATGTTTGGGAAGATGTGCCAGCTGGTTTCACCCGAAGAACCTTGGGCTGTCATCTGTCTTGGCGACTGCTGGAACAACAATATGCTCTTCAGATACAATGAAAAGGGTCACGTGGAGGAGGTCAGGTTCCTGGACCTACAGTTGAGTCGCTACTCCTCACCAGTTATAGACCTACTTCACTTCACCTATACCAGCACCACCAGCGACTTCAGGAAACGTCACCTGGACAGTCTCTTGGATCTTTATCATACAACTCTGTTGCAGACACTACATCAGCTACTGGGAGACATTCCCCAGGCTGACATCATCACCTCCAGAACAGAGTTCCAGATGGAGTTCATGCGACGTGTCCTGTATGGCCTCCTGAACGCCATCAGTATCCTACCAGCTGTGCTTGCCGACCCAGACCGAGTGGTGGACTTGGAGACACTTGAGGAACATGACTTCCTCTCACAGAAAACTCTAGATCTCTGGATATCCCAAATGACCTCATGCTACCGGGAGACAATCAGGGATCTAGTTCTGGAGTTCATGGACAAAAAGTACCTCTGATGTATACTTATAAATTTGCTAGTCACGTGTAGGTGTAACCAAGGCTGACAGGAAGTGTCATACAATGAACATATCCAAATTGTGTTCAGATCGTTCAAATTTTTTGATGCGTAGATTTAGTTAACAGCATAAAGTAGCCTCCGTAGATGTAACTGGTCTGTGATATCCCCGCGTACAAAGAATTTATCACAATAATCATTTCACAAATAGCTCAAAAGTATAGTACAATCTATGTAGCATAAGAAGTCCACACCCCAAATATGAGCTGCCGTTTTCAACTTGAAGAGTCCGAGGTTGAATCTGGAAAATGTCAGGTGAAAGTAGTGAACATTGCAGGGAGTAAAACGAGACAAAATTGACTGGTGTTGATATAGCGATTAAAACACTAATCGTTTGGATTTGCAACAAATAATCAAGTCATGTGGCTCAATCTTCTTGACATGTTAATAGTGTTATACCTCCTATGTTCCAAGATATTTGAAACTCATTTGAGGGTAATTCCAATTTAAATCAATAACTTATATTTGAAGCTTGGACTGCTTATACCACACAGATGACACATAGAAATTTTAGAGGTATTTGCGACGTTAACATAGTCATAAGGTGCTCGTTAAGACTTGTGATAGAGCCAGTTGTGCTTGGAAATAAATTGAAGGGTTGAGAACCATAGTGGGCCAAGCACCATTTTTTTAAAAATGGAGAAATAGAAGGTCAACGTTTTTTCAATATCATAATTTATAGAGCCAATTTACACATAATTAAATGCCACAGCAATCTAGAATATATTTTCTATCTTATTTTAGTACAACATTAATGTGGCTGAATGCAAAATTAGGTTTTACAGTTATTTATTGGGAAATATTTTTCTTTGCTGGGATTTGGCCCAGCCTAAAGAAATGTAAGAATTCTATGCATATAATCAATGTCCTACTGATCATCATTATTGACTTGCACACGCAAACTCTTGTAAAAATCATGATTCACTGGAGAAATAAATGGTAGCATGGACATAAGATCATCATGCATGATTTGCTGCATGGATTTGGACCACTCTGTCTCTAACAGAATTGGTAGTTTCATTTAGACCGATATTTAGATGCTCTACTGTTTGTAAACGGGAAATGCTGGACATGGACCACTGCAATATAGCATGTATATCCATAAACTATATCGACAGATGGTAACAGCTCAATTTTGACCTCAAATAGAGATGACCTACAATGGTTTTCAGCCCTTCAAATATAAGACGACATGGGTAACCTAAAGAAAATGAAGTGCCCAGTCCGGAAGAATCCTTTATGGCAAATTTAACAGGACTTCTGTTTAAGGCCAAATTCTCCACTTTCGTGTTCTCTGGAGTATGAGCTGCAGCGGAACAAAGCGGTCTTTTCTGCATCTAAAACACTATCAGATTAATGTTCTTAATCTAGTTTAAAATGAGTCGACCCTGCATGAAGATAATCAAGAAAAAGTTCCCGAGTCATGAATATGTTATTTCTTTCTAACCCCATGTTTCCCTAAACTAAGTGGGTGGCGCCAAAGCATGTGTGATAATCTTCTGTTGAATCTACTCAGAGCTAAGGCCGCTCGTCGCAAACTTTAAACGTCCTGAACTCACAATGACAAATGTATGACATTTCTGTTTGTGCCATAGCGTTATCTGATCTCTCCTTGACGTTTGTTGGATATGCTAATAAATGATTTATGACACTTATGTACCTGAAATGCAAACTGTATTATTCTATGTAATAGTTAATAAACGGTTATGGAAAATGATAAAAAAAATTGATGTGTTCCATTTACATTACTTTCTCTACATCTCTGCAAAAATTATTGTTAAAAAGGTTCTATTTACTTCATCCTAATCGAGAAAAAAATTACCAGATATAGTCTTACTACTTGCTCACCTGTAAGTAGAAGTGAAATAGGGGAGTACCATAGGTTAAAGTGATAGACAAAACATGGTTGCTATGTGACTGAAGTTCCTTTGTGTGTATAGCCAGGAGTTGACAAATTCTCGTATGAGAAAAGTATGTTTTTTTAACGCTAAAAACAAAAACAAGGAATATCTGAAGAATGATCAACTCCACCAAAAAATGTTTATAAGATATTGTGTGTTTTAACGTGCTCTACATTTTTTGTGTGATAACTTTTTGTCTATCACTTACGGTTTAGAAGAATATAATTTAATATTTCTTCCAGAATAGTCTTCAGAGGCTATTCCCAGAAAATTCAAGATATAAATTTCATTTTTCAGGTAAATATCTTTAATATACGATATTTGAATCATAATTATTAGCTCCATTTTTGAAGAAATCAAAATTCTCGAAAAAAAAGTCCCATGTGAAGGATAGTTTGGGGTTGGGAGATTTTTCTCAAAGTCTTGTTGATACATCCCTGGAGGATACTAAACTTGATTTACCAAGTTTGGTATTTTACAGACTTTTCGTTTTTGAATTATCATGTTCCTAGACACACGGACCTTTTTCTGAAAATGCTTACAGGGGAGATTAAAACGTGTAGTACCGGTGAAATCTCGATATGGGATTTTGGGTGGAATGCAATACCTTACTATGTCATTTAATAAGTATATTCCCTGATGCATTGTTGTAACGAAAGAATTCCTAGTTCTTGATGCAGTGGACTGTTTCTTGCCCACCAAGGAGAATTTGTGCCAATTCGAATGAATTTATAGTACCTGTAGGCGATGTATATATGTTTTGCTGGCTGCACCCCACACAGGAGCTGCATATGTGATGAGTGGACGTATCAGTGATTTATATAACAACGTTGAGCATTCCAGCCCAAGTTTGGAACGTCTGTTGACCAACGGATTTAACTTGGTGATTTGAGAAGAAGCAAGTGAGACTGTGCGAGTAATATGTGCATTCCAGGTCAGCTGGTTTCCATTCTGAGTTGCATCTCGTCACAGAACGATTGTTGTATGGCTTTGTCGTCTGGTTTCAAGCGTGCAACAATTGCAGACATTATGGCTGGAACTTCAAACGCTTCCTTGATTGGGATATATGAAACTCAATTATACAAAACGCTCTATCTTCGTTTGCATCCGTTTTCCTGTTATGTCGTCTCCTGCAACGAAATTAATAAATATGCAACATGTTTACCAACATAACCGAAAGTATTGAGTTTCTCTTTGCATTTATACCAATATCATGTTTCTTACGAAGGTTATTCAAGTTTGTAATCGGAAAGATCTTTATACTTACACTGTATATAAAATTAAACTAGACCAGAATTGTTTCTGCTGTAATGGAAACATATACAATTGACTACTGGGGAATAAAAACATCGAATTTAAAATGTTTCGTTCATGTAGCTGTGTTTCTTTACACGAAGTAGTAGCCAAAGGATTACTAACGAACTTGCTACTTGCCACATCTTAGGCTTAATTTGGGGAATAGTTTGTGTGGTATCTTAATTGTAAACGACCATTTCGACTAAATGATTGAAAGACCAAGAATGAATAATTAACATTGTACAAAGAACTCACTAATATTTTTCAAACGTTAATCACATAGTAAAGGATCATCGAGAATTCGCTCCCCACCTCCCGTGTAACCAAGATTCCTCTAGAGTCGGGAATTCTGGTGGCGAGCGTATGGTGTAAATGTTTCTCTGGTTAAAAAAACTGCTAGGTTCAGTATATTCATGCATGAAAGGTAATGTAGTTAATACTATGCAACTAACCTGTTTAAAGAAGATGCTGAAAATGTTTACCATTTTCTTGAAGACACAAATTCACTCGTCTTAATTTATTTTCGAACACTGTAATCAATGTCTCCTTTGTTACAGATACTATGTAATCTTCTATTGCCGTTTTCAGCCCATCGATTGTTTTTGGGTTGTCCTTATAGACCGAATCTTTAGCGGTTCCCCAAAGAAAATAATCCGGAGGGGTAAGATCAGGAGACCGCGAAGGCCACAGACCTTGAGAAATTAGTCTTTCCCCCAAAAAGTGGACTAACAGTCCCATGGGTTTATGTGAGGTATGAGCAGTGGCGTTATCGTGTTGAAAAACATGCACCGTTCACTTCATCTTCGTGTGTGTCTACCAGCTCCACAACGAAATAGACTAATAAAAAACAATCTTGGTATTTGTATCCAAGAACATGAGTTTCAAGAAAGTCCCCCCAACATAAGCTACCCTTATCATGGAAAAAACTTTGAAAATTGTGTTTCCCTGCAAAATGACTCTTAATGATTTGGATTAAAATGTCGTATGTTAAAGACATTTACCTCACAAATAAAATTATATTTTGAATTTTCTAGAAATAGCCTCTAAAGACCTCTTCATTCTGAATTGATTTTGCAGAATTTTGCATAACGGTTAAACAGTAAGAAATAGACAAGAACTTACTACAAAAAATGTAGATTTCCTTAAAACACATAATTTATATCACATACTTTTTTGTAGAGCTGATCGTTTTCAAGATATATCTTGTTATCGGTTTCAATTTTAAATTACTCAAATCTTCTCAAACGGCACCATTCATAGCGATACGAAACTCAATTGTTTCACATAGCGACCGGCTTTTAAAAGAAATGGTTTTACTGCTTGCTTCCTTGTAAGTAGAAGGAAAATAAGGAAATGCATTAGGCTATAGCGTCAGTCAAATCTATTAAAAGCTAGTTGTCATGTGGTTGGAATTCGTTTCTTTGCATACTTCACTATTATTTTTATCTTTAAAAGCTTATGTTTCACATTCTGAATTTTATCTTACATAGAACTCCATATAGTGACGAATTTTTGTTCATATTGTGCCTGCTTCTATGTATATTCACAGGCCTTCTGCCTCATCTATAGTTCTCGAATGTTATATAATAGTGTACCTGAATCATTGCATTTTTAGGAACCAATTACAGTATGTTGCAACTAATTATAGAAGGGTCGGAAATGATAGCTCCTATACCATAGAAAAAAATATTTACCCCTGGCGGGATAGAAATTCATCTCTCTTTTCCTTACTCGTATTGGGTGATCAATGTAAAGCAGAACAGGTTTCACTGTTCTTATCCTCCCAGTTGTGTACCACGAGGCTTCAGAGTTGAACGTGTTTGTCAGTGCGTATTAAGGGAAATGGCTAATCATGTACTGGTTTTCTCTTCTCCCAAAACTAATTCTTTATCTACGAGTCAAGCATTCGTACAGAACCTATGGCCGCGCCGTGGCCGAGTGGTTAGACCACTCGACTCTCACCTAGACGGCCGGGGTTCGATCCCAAGTGGCCGCATGTGAGATTTGTGGTGGACAAAACGGCGCTGGGGCGGGTTTTCTCCGGGTACTCCGGTTTCCCCCGCCATCGCATTCCACCGGTGCTCCATCATCATTCATGTATCATCAGTGTCACCGCCTGCGGTGCCATTAGTACGAGTTAAAGCGGGCGTTAAACACTACCAAAAACAGAACCTATGAATGGCCTCTGCGTTCCTCCGATTTAACTCCCAGAAAGTTTCATCTTTGAGGGGGTGGGGACTTAAAAACATTTGTGCAAATAAATCCACACATTTTAGATAACTTAAAATTAAGAATTCGTTTATAAATGGCTTCCATTTCCAAAAGAGAACTGCAGCGTATAGTGGTCATTTTAGGAGGTGCCTGAAATGCTAGAACAACAAAACAAGACGCTGCCAACATCTCCTGTTTTGATATATAGGTAAGTACTTTTTATTTTTCAGTGTTTACTTTTTTGTTTCTCTGTTAGAAATAACTTACGTGACAAACCATAGTACATTTACTGCGGACGTACTTACAATAATCAATTTTACTTTAAGGTGATCGATACGCCTGAGAAATATGATAAAAAGTTGTGAATAAATAAAACTTTTCTTTTTCATTTTAAAATAATATGAATTCTAAACTTTAAGAAAATCTATAGTTTTTCCCACTTTGTGCACTTCTACGGACAATTAACTAAAACTATAAATGGAATATACCTATTGAGAGTCACTATCAACTTTAAACCATGCTTTCTCGCAAACTTTTTACAAACACTTTTCCACGCTCAAAATGCTCCAGACTATGCAATGTTGTACTAATTTGTTTCAAACATGTAATACTACCTCTCAAAAGAATATTAAAGAATATGTTCGTATAATTTTTCGAAATAAGGTTCCAATTTTGAGTAATAAATTATTAAATTTTGAAAAATAAGTTTTGTAAAGTACAAATATACATTTTACACAATAATTATATCTATTTGAAAGCTCAATTACCATAAATAAGCTTTTGAGCATCACATGCTCATTTATATTAGAACAATACATTTACACAACAAAACATTATTTAAATAGCATACAAGCTAACATTTTCATTCGTTTCGTTTCGTAATCGGCTTATCCTCCCCGCATTTTTAGGAATGACACCCCTCTAGGACTTACAAACTAATGCCTAAGGGTCAGAAACCTGTCGGGGGGCCAACGGCACGAAAGCACCGAAGGAAGAACCTGTTACGGGGGGCCGTTCTGTAGCCAGTTATGGACATGACGAAGTGGAGATATGAAATGTAAGCGAAATTGATGATTGGGAAGGTGATTATGGAGCAATTGGTGGAATGAAGGGCGGGGAAAACTGGAGGAAACCCGCCCAGATGTCGCTTCGTCTACTAACATTTTCATACATGACTATTATTGTCTATAATAGCGGGTGTAAACTTCAACTGAATATCTTAAAGAATGTGGAGTGGGGGATTTCAGTTTGTAAATTAAATTTGCTACTTGAGGAACCATTACGACTTTATTGTGCGTCGTTTTCAGTAAGATACAGATCTTAAAATAAACACTTAACGAAAATTACACAGAATGTACAGGATTACCAACATTACGGCGTTACAAAAGAATACTCATAGTATGCGTTCTTTGCAGAGAAAAAAGGTTCTAATTCCAAATTATAAGGAAAACACAATTTTCTTTTCGGTTTAGTAATTAAATGAAAATTAAGGAATTAAATTCGTTGAGTACATGGTGCCACTGTTTCAATTAAATATATTTACTGTATAAAAATTGTGCATTTCACTTGCGTGAAACATCTTTTGATAAACCAAACTGTGTCACGTGCATTCGGACGGAAATTTTCCGTTAGTACAAAGAACGCACATAACATCAATCCCCACGAAGGTTTTGTTACAGCGTCAATACACTATATTACACAATCATAGAGTATATATATACATATACAACAATTCTAACATTTTATATATCTGTTACTTAAAATATAAAACATCAACTATCTCAAGATATATCTCTTGTCTTTTTAACTATTACAGTTTCTAATGGTTGGCACTCCTGGGTGAAAGAATCATTTTGTGAGCACGCTGACAAGGTTTCCATAATATTGTCGTATTTATAGTGTTTACGTCATATTCCATTCAACGTAGCTAACGAGAAGACAGGCTGGGGCGCGAACTGAAGTCACGTGATTCTTCCAGTCCAGCCATGGCCCAACGACATAAAACAATCGCCTAATACGTTTATATTCCACACAGAGAAATACGTTGCTTGTTAAATGCGTAGAAAAGATTCCGTTAAATCATGAAGATATTCAATGTTAGCCATGTTTAAGACTACCATTACTACGCAACTCTGATTCGCGCCGCAGCCTGTCTATCTCATCGGTCACGTCACTCAAAGTGATCTCTATCAAAAGAAATACTGTACAAGTGTTGCAAAGCTAAATTAAAGGCATTCTGAGGGGACATTCACAATGAAAATTAAGCAATAACATGACGTTACACTGTTGTCATTCACAATGACAAATGCAAACACAAACGGCAAACAGTCGCAAAAAAGTATGAAACAGCTGAGCTAATATGGCAGCTTGAGCAGCGACTTCAGACATAAGAGGTTATGTACATTTAAAAAAACAAACGAGAGGTAGCTACGGGTTAAAAGACGTTAAACTCGCAAACATCTGTTGTGATGTTAACATAATTTCTCTATTTATGCTGCAGAAAACTGTCTACAATAGTTAATTCTTCTATCTACTCCATGCCTTTCAAGATAGCCATTATCAGAAATATCTTATTACGATATCATTTCCTTGTACGCTCAAAGGCAATAAAAATTTGCCTAGCACTGTGATTTTGCTAAAAGTGTGAACGTTTGACGGGTCTCGGGTCTTTCCAACACTTTCATTGGTACCATTTTAGTACAGCATACCATGCGAGTAAGAAAAGGCAAAACCGATTGGGCAATTCACCCCTTATTCCCTCAACCCAGTCAACAGGTTGACTTGTATAAACAGTGCATTAATTTAGTCCACCACGTGCGCGAATTACCTTGGCATTAGAACATATTAAACTAATTTTGTATCACCCTGTGAGAGGGGATGGATTATTGTCCAAACCGAAAGTTTAGGGATCACCAGTTCGTAACTCAGAACTTCAATTGTCGCAAGTTACGTTTCATATTCATCCCCTTCCCTTCAGTAATGTGTCCTGTCCAATACATTTTTCAGAACATAGCAAACAGGTGAAAGACATGGACGGAGTCAGCGAAAAGACCCTGTCTAATGATAAGTATTTCCAGGCGAATTTTTATTGTCTTTGGTAGTAGAAGGTGAATAAATAAATTCGATAGGTTAAAATGATAATCAAATCCCTTTAAATCCGGTCGCTATGTGATGGTGTTCAAATTCCGTTCTCATTATTTGACTAGGTTAAAGAATTATGAATATATCTTCCCATTTGAGAAAAGTTTAAGTATTTGAACATTTAAACTTGTAACAAAATAAGTTCCAGAAACGATTAGCTGAACAACAAACATATATTTGACATGTATTTGTGTATTTTGACCGTCCTTGCGGAATTTGAGACAGAATTCTCGGTCACTTATATCCTGCACGCTTAGGTAAATTTTTACCTAAGATAATATAAAGAGTACACTATGTAATTCTATTTATATTACGTGGCTTTATATATAATGTAGAATATTGCACCTCAAAATTTCCCTCCATAATTTAAGACAAATTATAAAATTATATTCGATTTAATTGTTTTTTTCACATAAGGCGTTTGTTGGCCAGGAGTTGGATAGGTAGAGCAGACTGAAAAATTCAATGCCTTAGACGGGATTTGAACCACGGATCACGCGGTCTCTCTACCACTGAGCTAACATGACGACATGCCGGCATAGCATTGTCTCTTATGGTTTACCAGTTATACAAAAGTCATTCAAAGTGAAGAGAACTTCAGAGGCAATTCCAAAGAAATTCAAGATATAGATTTTGTCGCGTAAATTTTTAATCAAAATCGTTAGAGCTATTTTTTTTTAGAAAGTCCACACTTTTTCCATGTGTTTAGAGAAGGAGGTTTCCTTGATCTTCCTGTAGCATCCTTGGAAGTACCAAGTTTGATATTTAACCCACTTTTCGCTTTTTAGTTATGCTGTTCACAAACACAAGGACCAACATAGTTTATGCAGAGGAGCTTAATATATGTATTTCCAGTGAGCTTCTGTATCGAATTTTGGGTGGAATGCAATAACTTCTCTACCTATATACTATGCATGAAGCAGAGAAAATAAAAAGCATCACACATAATCACAATTTGTTTTCATGTGGTTTTTATAGATATCTTAATATTCCTGGTCTATGATCATAGAAAAAAAAACAATTTAGAGTCGCATAGCGACGGGAAATCTGTTAAGAAATGGCAAACTGATCTCGTGATAAGAATCGCTCACAGAAAGCCCAGTTTCTTATGTTTGAATGTATAGCTTGGTCCTTGCAAGCTTCTAAGTTTACTTCACCTCCAGGAGCCAGGAGCAGGAACTAGTCGCCCGAGTGTACTCGGGCGGGGGCAAATCACCACGGTACCTATCCGCTTTTCTTGCGGATTTACCCGTGTGATATAGTAGATGTAGTCTTATGCAAGCGTTTTTGTCAATGTCAAAGTAGTTGGGCAGGGTGTTCCCTCTGTGCAGCCGGCGCGGGCTGGCTTACCTATCTGAGTGGCCACCCACCCAGAGTGGGACCAGGCCCGATGCTGCTTACCTTGGCCAGCCGCTTGCGGGCTGTCAAGGAAAGCAGTGCCGACTAGCGGGGAGACATGAAGGGATATAGGTACGGGGTGGGGGAAGCCAGTGTTGCAGATCTGGTCGGGGTACGACTGGATGGTCACCCGTCCGAGTCGTGACCATGCCCGATGCTGCTTAACTTGGCGGGTAGAACAATAAAGGGAGAGGCGGCCGGAAAACTACCATCCCAAGGCGTCCTTGGGAAGGCGGTAGCTTACGCGTCTCCTTGGTAGCGTGTGGTCGTAAAGACCGAGAGTGTTCACCTGGGGATTTGGGTGGGGAGCAAGTTTAGTGTATATTGTGCGAGCTCTTTCTCGCACAACGTCCACTATGTAAGGGATTCCGGAGTGGGAATGGAGAATGTGGGACGGGAATCTGCGGTCTGTGCCGTATATCATCCTCAATGCCCTGTTCTGCACGGCCTGCAGCCTGCGGATGGTGGAACGAGCCACCGAACCCCAGACCTCACAGCCGTACAGCATCAGGGGCGGGATGACTGCGCGGTACAGCCGTAGTTTTAGGTGTGTAGGCATGGTGGAGCGGAAGATGGGAAACAGCTGCCGCAGGGCAGCGTGTCCCAAGCCGACCTTCTCCCTGACATGTGGAGTGAAAGTAAGGCCGCGGTCGAGGAGGACTCCGAGGTATTTGGCGGAGCGGACCCAGGGGATCCGCCTCCGCCGCAGCCTCAGCGACCTCTCCGGTCGCCAGCCACGGACTTTGGCCAGCAGTAGAGCTGAGCTCTTCTGCGGGCTGATGGCCATCCGCCACTGTTCACTCCATCTGCCTATGGCCTGGAGCTGTCTCTGTAGCGGGGGGAAGCAATATCGGGCGTTCTTGTTACGCGCCATTATGAGGACATCGTCGGCATACTGGCACGTAACAGTACTGGGTTCAGTGGGGAAGTCGGACATGTAGGCAGCAAAGAGTAACGGCGACAGCACGCTGCCTTCCGGCACTCCCGCCGCTATGGGTCTGACTGTGGAATGCCTCCCCTCCACCCTCACCCTGAAAGTGCGGTCCCGAAGGAAGCTACTAAGCAGGTGAAGATAGGGAGGAGGAATTTCTGCGTTCTTGAGCTTGTACAAGAGTCCCTGATGCCACGTGGTGGCGAAGGCCTTTTCCACGTCCAAGAGCACCGCGACTGTTTTGAAGTTGTCCTGGAAGCCCAGGGCAGCCTTCTCAGCCAGTCGCAGCAACTGCAGGGTTGTGGAATGTCCAGTGCGGAAACCAAACTGATGATCCGGGAGTAGGAGTCTCTCTTCGAAGAGAGGGGTGAGGCGAGGTAGGAGTAACCGCTCGAATACTTTCGAGACGATCGGAAGTAAGCTAATAGATCTGTAGCTTGACGGGAAGACCGGGTCCTTGCCGGGTTTCAAAATGCATACCACCCGCGCCTCCTTCCAACACGTTGGAAAGTGACGTAGGTGCAGGCATGCATTGTAAATCCGCGTCAGGTGGATTACGGCCTTTCTGGGTAGGTGCTGGAGCATAGGCGCCGTTACGCCGTCATGTCCAGGGGCTTTGTTAGGTTTTAGGTGGTTGAGTTGGGAAGCCACCTCTTTCGGGGTGACTAACGGAATGCGGATCTCCTCATGGGGCGGCGGGGGCTCCTCATAGAGGTAGTCTACCGTCGCTTCCACGAGCTCAGTGAAGTCCTCATCCTGGGGGTCTTCACGGGGTTCGAATTGGGACTCCAGATAGTCTGCGAAATCCGTGGCTTTGTCCTGGGGCTCAAAAGAGAGTCTCCCACGGGAGCCATGGATGGGATGCTGAAACTGACTTTTGTCTTTCCTGAGGGATCGGATGATCCTCCAGGGTTGTTTCTCTTCCAGGTTTATATGTGCCATTGTGTGTTCCCAGGCCGCTTTGCGGTGCGCGCGAAGCAGGCGCCTTGCCAGGGATTTTAACCGCTGGTACACTGCTTGGATCCTGGGATGGCGGAAGCGCTGCCATAGCTTCCGTACGGTTGCCTTGGCTTTTAGCAGCTGCCGGAGTTCATTCGGTATGGTTCTCGGGTTAGGTTTGTTTGATGGGATGCGGTAGGTATGCGCGCGTACCACATTCAGGAGTTGGCGGGAGAAGGCCGTGGCTGCCGCTTCCAGCGCTTCGATGGAATCGATGCGCGGTCGCGGGTCCACGGTTTGGTTTAGGTCTAGGACGGCTGCGTCCCAGTCGATCTCATTTATCCAGTCTGGTGTTACCAGAGCTGATACGGTCTCGGTTGTATCCACCACGACAGGGTCATGGTCGGAGTCCAACTCGTTGACCGCCGAGAGGTCTAGATGAAATGGTGTGTTCTTGGTGATTATGATGTCAAGAACATCCGGTCTGCCGCGAGCCGGATGACACGTAGGTCCTCTCGGTCCGTGCGCGACGAGGGCGGGGTTGCCGCTGATGAGGCGGTAGAGCCCGCGGCCTCGGGGGTTGTTGGTGCGGCTGTGCCAGAGGGCATGTTTCGCGTTGAGATCTCCTGCGATGCATACCACTGGGTGAAGGTTGAGTAGGGTGGTGTAGTCCGCTTCATGGAAGCGGTGGTTTGGTGGGTCATATGCAGCTATCAGCAGCGCGTCTAGCCCGGCAACGGCAAGCCGGATTGCACAGGCCTCCACGTGCTGTAGTGCTGGGAGTTGGACAGGAGTATGGGTTATGTGGTTCTTAATGAAGATAGCTGTACCGCCACCCTGTCGGCCGACCCGATCGGACCGATGGGTGACGTAACTAGGCAGCGAGAAGTCAGTAACAGCATCCAGATGGGTTTCGCAAACCATCAGAATGTCAATTCCGTACGATTGTACAAACTCAATGACGCCTGGGCGTTGCCCCCGGATGCCGTTCGCGTTCCAGTACGCGAGTAGCAATGGTCTCCGAACGAATCTAGAGACCATTACTTAGCGGAACCCGGGTACAACTGCTCCAAGGTTTGGAGGAACAGGGTGTGTTTCTGGAGGGGGGAGAGTCTGGGGTTGCTGTACTGCAACTTGAAATTGCGCAGTACAGGTAGGACCTTACTTAGGAGGTCACCGAACCACAGGGCTAGGTCCTGAAGTTCATCCAGGTCCGCCTGTGGGATGGCCGCTGTAAAGGCCGAGGAAGCCGCTGTGGTGGTAGGTGCAGCAGGAGCCTCTGCTACTGGAGTAGGTACTGTGGCGGCCGCTACTGGAGCTTCCGCCACTGGTAGCTGCTGGGGTGCTGGGGGCGTGGCCTCGGGTCTCACAGAGGTGGGAGCCTCTGTTTGGCCCGTCTGGCCAGCCGCCCGACGGTTCTTCTTTCCTCTCCTCCTGGACTTCTTTTTTGGAGAAGTCCGGCGTGGGCCCTCTGTCGAGGGCGTCGGGGCGGACTTCCTCCGTTGAAGTAGGCGGACCAGGTTGGGGCGTTGGGGTCTCCGTCAAGGACGGAGCTGGCACGGTCTCTGCAGTGACTGCGGGGCTGGGAGTTGCTGCTGCCTCAGCGGCGCGCAGTGTTCCCTCAGCGCGGTTCAGTGCCGAGGAGAAGGACACCCCAGGGCGCACTTTAGCTGGCTCCTGGGGGCCTCCACGGCGGCTCTCAACAAGGCGCTTCCGCACCTTACATCCTTTATACGAGCCCACGTGCGCCTCACCACAGTTCACACAGTGGCGAGCTTCATGGGGCTTTGTGCAGTCCCTCAGTATATGGGCTTCACCGCACCGCAGGCATGCGAGCTTGCGCTCGCACACACTGCTAGAGTGGTTGAAGCCCATGCACCTATGGCACTGCACAGGTCCCTCTTTGCCGTGGTATCTTTCGATACGCACGACGGTGAAGATAAGCCGACGGACGGCGTCTATCGGCTGAACTGACTGGGCGCGTTCCCTTGGTACCACGACCAGGAATAAGGGCATGGGCACTCGCTGAGTGCCGTCGTCGGTTGCCACCGTCTTACTGAGACGTGCCACGGTGGAAGGGGTGATATTGTACTCGTCCTGAAGAGCCGCCTTGACATCCTCAGGGGTGCAGTCGGAGTCAAGGCCCCGAATTATCCTACGCTCCACGTAGGGACGCTGCAGCGAGTAGCTGTAGAACGGGATTTGTTCATCCCGTAGTACTGCCTTCGCTGCCTCGAAATCCCTTTCCGAGGAGGTATGGAGGTGGACTTTCCTTTGCTTCCGCCGGGCCTCGAAAGGGCCCCTAAGCTTCGCTGCCAGCTTTCTCATAACCACAACGTGGTTGCGGAAAGCGTCGGCAACTATAGGCGGTATTTTTCTCCCCCCTTGGGTTGGGGGTTGGTTTATTCCCTGTGGTGGTGCAGCTGGGTTGGGGGAGGAACGACCGCTTCTGCGGCCCCCTGCGTGGACAGTTATCCACGGCCCGTCAGGTTCGACGTCGGTGTCAGAGTCGGGCATAGGGATAGTGTAGGGACTGGTTGGGTCCTGCCCGGTTTGAACACTCTCAACCGCTACGAGGCGTTGAGGCGAGGATGGCTTGCGCCTGTTGCTGCCGCCAATAGACGTCCTGCTTCGCTTGCGCGAAGGTTCGGCCGTCTCTGGTGAGGGAGTAGGTATACTTGTGCTTGGCTGTTGCCCGTCATTGTTAGTTAGGGTCGGTGCGGTTGCCCTACGGCTGTTCGCAGAGGACCGGACCTCCTTGGAGGAGGCGCCTGTGCGAGCCATATCGGCTCGAGGTTTCAGGCCAATGGCCTTCACCCTTGGCTTTGGCCTTACGGACCCGCTGTATGCGTTGTCTGTCGGTCTAGTCAGGTCAATGAAAAGAAAGATGACAGTAGAAGAGAAGTAGGAAAGTAGGGGAGTTCCTGCTCTTTATAAATTGACAGCAAGCTGTCGGGGCCGCTCGCACACTGGCGGCGGAACGGCAAGCTAATAGGGGGTCAGAGCCCACTGCGTTGCCGCTGTGTAAAAGCCGAACACCCGCAGGCGTCGGAGCTGCAAGCTAGAAGAGGGACGAATGCCCACTGCGTTGCCGCTGGGGGAATGCTGCCGTGGCTCCTGCCGCTGCTGCCGCTGCTGCCAGATCCGCCGGTAGGTGGTGCCGTGGTTGCAGAGGAGATGCTGGCCCTCTCGAGTCTCGGCCGTGAGTGAAACGTGTGACTTCACCTTTTTATGACGTCCTTTATTTATACGTTCTTCGCCTGGATGGTCTTGGTGGTTGCCTAGACGCGTTTCGATAAGTTATCCTTGTCATCAACATGCAGATTTGAGGGCGTCTGAGCTTCCTCAACTTGTATTATAGGCGACACCATGATTGAACTGCACCCTGGCGGTAGTGACTAGACCTCTGTGACGTTTCTCTTTTCCCGCTAGACAGACCTTACTGAAGATACTGAACTTAGATGCGAAGTTTGTTTGGTACCTAACAGAATATTTGAATTTAGTCAGCACAGAGTTTTGTGTAGAAAACGCTTCCTTTTATTTATTCACGGTCACCAAAACATGTATATCCTGTAAAATGTTGGTCTCGAATTCATACTGTATATGCCTTTTAAAGGAAAGTTCCCTATAAGATCAAAAATAGTAATAGACGGAGAAATAATGGAACACGTAACCACCTTTAACTACTTGGTATGTTGGATACAACAAAAATTAAATAAATACCAACATATATATGTAACTATACAAAGAACATTAAGAAATAAAACCAGAGAAAAACAATAATGAAATGTTATAAGGTACTGGCTATCCCTACGCTCTTATATGGCAGCGAAAATAGGACTTTAAATAGAGCAAACAGGAGAAGATTAGAAATAGCCGAGATGCAATTTCTTAGAATAACATCAGGTTACACATTAAAAGATCACACACCTAACATACAAATACGGGAAGAGTCAAACACATATAAATTAAAGATAAATGATACCAAAGGTTTCAACATATAAGGAGAATGCACGACAATAGAATAACAAAATAGGCACTTAATTATAGACCACAAGCACGGAGCTCAATAGGACTCCTAGAATCAGATGGGAAGATGACCTTGAGCCGGAACGGACAATATAGACTATCCCTGAAGAGGAATAAGAAAAATTCCGTAACCATCCCATAGTAACGTACGTCTGAACCCATGAGGTAAGAAATTTACTCAATTTCGGATATTGAACTCTTCAGTGTGAATGGTAATTTTCTGAAAAGACGCCGGAAATGTGCAGATAAAAAAGGTGATTTCCAAAATCTATAATGTAGAAATGTGTGTTGTCATTTATCTTTGTAATTGAAACTGTAAATATGAGAACGTGAGTGGCTGTGAGAGAATATCTTTCAGCGGAATGTGAGCTATTGCGATCAGCGCGGTGGCCACAATGTGAACGAAAAACACTCTATAATCTAGTGAATAGAGCCAAATGTATACTGTCTTTTTATATTCTCTATACGTATGTAGTAGGTAGAAATGGTATTACATTTCATCTAAACATTTAATAATGAAACGATTTGAGCCCCCTGAATTAAAAAAAAAATTATACTAAAACGTCCTTGTGTGTGCATGTGTGTGCATCTGTGAAGAGCATAATTCAAAATCAAAAAGTACGTTAAATACGAAGCTTGGTATTTAAATTCCGAAACTTACAAGGATGTGACACGTGGAGTTTTAAGAAGATCCCATTACCCCGAACTACCGTTTTCATGGAACATTTTCTCGAAATCTTTTATTTTCTCAAAAATAGATCTGACGATTTTGAATGCTTAAGATATTTTTATCACAAATCAAATATATATCTTGAATTTTCTCGGAATAACCTCTGCAGCCCATTCATTCTGGATGATTTTCGCATAACTGGTAAACTATAATAGGTAGACAAAAACTTACTACACAAAAAATGTAGATCTTATTAAAACACACATGTTATACAAATCTTTTATAGAGTTAACTATTTCCGAGATATTCCCTGTTATTGGTTTCAAATTTTAAAAAACAATTTTAAGTTTTTCTCAAACAGGAAGTCCTTATTCGTTTCATACCTCTTTTGGTTTACTCCGGCCATGGAAAGAGAACCGTATTTCCCTTCTATTTAAAAGGAAGCAAGTAATAAGACCATTTCTGCAAAGTTTATCTTAATTAGCATGATGTAGATAAAAGAACAAACCTTTGTAAGAATAGTTTATTGTAGAAGGAGTAGAGAAGGACATATGAATGGAACACATCAGATTTTTGTTTATCCTGGTCAAGCAAAGAGAACAGCATTTCCAAAACTGCATTTCCAAACCATCTCTAGTGATGACTTGACTATCTTGTTAGCTTATTATGTTTCCTTATTTCTCTTGTACAATAAACGTGAATGGAGTGTTATTTATGGACGCACTTTAACTGCTGTGGTCCTCAGCGTTCCATTCTAAATTGGAGGTGAAAGACCACTTAATTTTGCTCAGAGGCCTCTCTATCAGGCTTGAGGTTTTCCTTACGTGCCATAAATCTAGGACACGGGACCAATGGCTTTACTTCCCTTCCGAAGGAAGCCATGCTAAGGGTTTTTACACCCGAAAACATCCAACGTCCTCCTCCGGGTTTGAACCATCGACCTTGGATATATGAAGTTAGCATGGTAACCAGTACACCACGGAGAGTGACCTCTTGTGCAATGAAATACTAATTGTATAATTGTGCTAATGTCAATTATGATAAGCATGTAGCAGATGGAAGATGATATAGGTTTAAAAGGCAATTAAAAATACTACCATTTTTCGGTTCGCGCAGATCAGGCCTTCAACTACTTCCCCCTCTTCCCACTTTGACTGGCCGTGTTAGAGGTAAGAAAGGTAGGGATGGAGGGAGAGTTTGCCATCACCCCTGTATCAGTTACAAACGCGCGTGCATGGCTGAATATAGAATGCGAAGAAGTACTTGTTTTCGCATGTAAGAGTAATATTGTAAACAATCAACCTACCCTGTCCTTAAAGGGATTTACCAGAGGAGAACTATGGTATTGAAGGTCCCGACATTTATACACTCTTACAATAAACAATATGCACTATGATTTTTTAAATCCATCACTGCCGCTTGCAGTGCCCTCTCTCCCACCACTGACAAAAATTATCGCGATGTGCATGCGTGTCTGATGTCACATGGATATGCGAGAGAAGGGAGAATGACGTAATCTGCAATAGTTGCGCCCACAACGTTCTGCGCAGGGTTTTCATTATAAGAATAGTTGTTGCAAAATTAATTGCGTGCTATTTATGGGCGCTCTTTAACTGCTGTGGTCCTATTCTAAACTGGGCGCAAAGGACCGCTTAATTTTGCTCAGAGGCCTCTTTTATCAGGCTTGAGGTTTTTTTACGTGCCAGTCTACGAAACGGGAACCACGGCTTTACTTCCCTTCCGAAGGAAGCCATGCTAAGGATTTTTACACTCGAAAACATAGTTGTTGCAGCATATCTAGTGAAAGTTAAGTGAATTTTATTACACATCTAATCACTTTACTTGAATTTTGATTGCAGATTTATTGAATATTGTTGCTGAAATATCTCATGAGTGAAGAGGAGGGATTTGAGCCGTTTTTTTTTTCAGGTTTCATGTGCATAGACGCTATTCAGCCGTATGCTCAGTGTCTGTTTAGACTTCTGAAGAAAGCTAATACCTTGGTTGTTTACCTGTGTCTATTTCTCTATGGAGTCAACGTGTATTTCGTGCCCATATCTTTACTCATGAGAAATATTCCACGTTTTAAATTTTTAAATCATGTTTACTGCTCTTTGCTTATAATAAAATATTTAACATTTAAATCATCTCTCAGGGTGTTAAAACCTTAAACCCAACAACCAGGAAAACCACTCTAAATCTCTTTATAACATTTCAAAAATATTATGCTGAAAGGTTGAAAAATATTATATGTAATAGAAATATTTTAAAGAGGTAAAAATATGGGAAAACAATAATATTTTATAATTTGTCTTATAATTATATGCATTTGTCTTACACGCCTTTCCTGGTTTTTACGAAAAATAGCTAGAGGAACTGCAGCGACATCTCTTGAATTCACCTAGCACTAAGATTAGTTTGACAGGCTAAGAACTCAAAGTTGCTGCAGGCTCTACTTAGTAAACAAGTTATATATTACAAGATTCGGTGATAGGTTATTATATCTTTTTGATAAACCCAGGCCAGCAAAATTTCTTTACGCATAGGGGTCTCTAAAATATAAAGGAAGTAGGCAGAGTGCATAAGAAATAATAGTAAAGTAAAACATCTGATGTGTACCATTCACACGACTTTCTCTACATCTCTACAGCAAATTATTCTTAAAAAGCTTATACTTCTATTTACTTCATGTTAATCAGAAAAAAATTATCAGAAATAGTCTTATTACTTGCTTCCTTGTAAGCAGAAGCAAAAGAAAAGAGTACCATAGGTTAAAGTGATAGTCAAAAGCTGGTTGCTATGTCACTGAAGTTCCTTTGTTTGTATGGACAGCAGTTGACAAATTCCTATATGAGAAAAGTATAAGTTTTCAAAGCAGAAACCAAAAACAAGCAATGTCTCAAAAACGATGAACTCTACGAAAAAAATGTATACAACATAAATTGTGTGTTTTAACGTGCTCTACATTTTTAGTGCAGTAAGTTTTTGTCCATTTCTTACGGTTTAGCAGTTATTCAAAATTCCGTAGAATTCATCCAGAATAAAGTAGTCTTCAGAGACTATTCCCAGAAAATTCAAAATATACATTTTATTTGTCAGGTAAGTGTCTTTAATATACGACATTTTATTCAAAATCGTTAGTCATTTTTGAGAAAATCAAAATTTTCGAAATTTCTTCCATGTAAAGGGTTGTTAGGAGTGGGGTAATTTTTCTCAAAATCTTCATGTCTCATCCCTGGAAGATACTAAACAAATACCAAATTTTCTATTTACCGACTTTTCGTTTTTGAGTTATCGTGTTCACAGACACACGGACACACGCACAAACATACACGGATGTTTTTCTAAAAATGTTTTTTTTGGATACAGGGGAGCCTAAAACGCATATTTCCGGTGAAATCCCGCTATCGAGTTTTTGGGTGGAGAGCAATACCTTCTCTATACAATATGTACATAGTGCTTATAGCGAAAGTAAAAAGACAAAATTCCTCTAAGCTAACCAATAACATTTAAGTAGTGAAGGTTCTCGCTAACTGATACCTTTGATGCATTTGTTTTTTATGTGATGGCGAACTCTTGTAAACAGTTCAAACCGTGGTGTACGGCGTAGCCGCGGATAATCACAAGGTTGAGGCGTAAGCTGCTTGTTTCATTACAACGCCTCTGCAATATAGGAAACATGATGTGGGCTGGTCGGCGTCTGTTGAAATAACGTTGTTGATATAGATGACAAGTATTTCGATGTAGTCTGTATTTTTACTATCTCTACACGTACTATGTACATAGTGTATAGATAATTTATTGTATTGCGCCCAAAATGCGTTACCGAAATTTCACCGTAAATACATGTTTTGAGATCCCCTGAATACAAAAAAGAGCATTTTTAGAAAAATTACAGTGTGAGTGCGGAGAGCATAGCTCAAAAACGAAAAGTCCGTTAAATACGAAATTTGGAATATAAGTTCAGTGTCTTCCAAGGATGCCACACGAAGATTTTCAAGAGAATCTTCCCACTCCCAAATACAATTTACATGGAAAACTTTTAAAAATGTTTTATTATATCAAAAATGGCTGTAGCTATTTTGATTAAAATATTGTGTAATAAATATATTTATCTAACAAATAAAATGTGTATCTTGAATATACACGGGAATAGTCTCTGAAGATATCTCTTTATTCTGGATGAATTTTGCGGAATTTTGCGTAACAGGTAAACCGTAAGAGATGGACAAAAATTTACTTCACAAAAAATGTAGAGATCCTTAAGACACATAATTGGTGTCATATACATTTTTTCATGGAGTTGAACGGTTTTTTTTTAGATATTCCGTATTAGTGGAGTCAGTTTTAAAATACTTATACTTTCCTCATACCGGAATTTGTAAACTCCTGTTCATACAAAGGAACATCAATCACAAGGCAAACAGTTTTTAAAACATTTGACTATCGGTTTAGACTATTGTACTTCCATATTTCGCATCTATTTAAAAGGAAGCAAGGAATAGACAATTTTTGCTATTTTTTCTCTCGATTAGCATGAAGTAAATGGTAGCATAAGCTTTTTAACAATAATTTGTTACAGAGATGTAGAGAAAGTCATGTGAATGGAACACATTTTTATTTTATTATTAAAATGTCCTTTCTTAGAGCTAGCATGACTTCTGCAAACATTTCCTCGGGCTGTCAACGGATAAGAACAAATCCCACTGAGATTACATTTTAGGATTTATAATGAATGGTCTTGACATTTTACTCCTTGAAACAATTTCTATGAAAATATGGCGTTAGTTTGTTTACATACAGATTTCCGAGAATCTGCGGATTTTGTGAGTAATTTGAGTTGAAATCTATTGTTCATTCACAGAAGAGTAAATAAACGTTCAATGACAGGAGTGACAATGACAGACATGATCTACATTCAGAGAATATTAATAAATCCAGTGCTTCTCATTCAAAGATTGAATAGGTTGACATCCCTAATTTTTAATAGGAAATAGATAAGACAGGACACGAAAGATCCTATCTATGAAGCAGGGTATTTTTAATGTTTCAAATAAGTGGTTTGTCATGCTGAATAATGCCTTAATATTTAAGCTCACTTTGTGAAGAAAAAATAAATAAAATGTCTGCACTTTTCAACCTTCAAGACAACAAAAGCTATACTATAAGTTACAACAGAAACATAATCCATACATCAAATTAAAGCTTAAGAAACAAGGCTGTATTGTAGAGAAGAATTTTTAAATTACAACAGAAATAACCTGTGGTATGACTTTTTAAAATAAATTGTCTAAAATTTATGCATTCTATCGAAGAATTTAGCTGCATAGCTAGAAATAATATCCAAAATATTTTATTTTAAAGAATATTTCTCAGATTAAAACATGAGTCAGTGAAAGAAAATATTAATTTCTGACAGTGTTAGAATGTTCTTAAAATGCCGTATTTTTTTTTAAAAAAAAATTCTGAAAGTATTTTTAATGGTTTATTTTTTTTCCCCCTTTCTCTACACGTACTAGGTACATAGTGTGCAGAGAAGGTATTGCATTCTACCCAAAAATCTGATCCCGAGATTTCAACGCAAATAGACGTTTTAGGGTCCCCTGTATCCAAATAAAGCAGTTTTAGAAAAAGGTCCGTGTGTGTCCATTTGTCTGTGAACAGGATAACTCAAAAGCAAAAAGTCGGTAAAGTACCAAACTTGGTATATAAGTTTTAATATCTTCCAAGACTGCGACACGAAGATTATGAGAAAAATTCCTGAACCACAAACAACACTTTCTTTACATAGAACATTTTCTCGAAAATGGTTGTTAACGATTTTGATTAAAATGCCGTACATTACACGACAAATAAACTGTATATTTTGAATTTTCTAGGAATAGCCACTAAAGACCTCTTTATTCTGGATGCATTTTGCTGTATTTTGCATATCTTGTAAACCGTAAGAGATAGAAAAAAGCTTACTGAAAAAATTATGTATATCTCGTTGAAACACACAATTTATTTCATATATATTTTTTTCGTGGTATTTACCATTTTAGAGACACTCCTTGTTAATGGTTTCAGTTTCAAAATACTTGAAACTTTTCACATACAGGAAATTGTCACTCCTGGCAATGCAAAAGAAACGGATTTCATTCAAATAGCAGCCAGCTTTTAAAAGATTTGACTATCGTTTAGCCTAATGTATTCCATTATTTACCTTCTAATTACAAGAAAGCATTTCTGCTTATGTCATCTTGATTAACATGGAGCATTTACAAGAATACGTTTTTAACAATAATTTGTTACCGAGATGTAGAGAAAGTCATGCGAATGGAACACATCAGATTTTTTTTTTTTCTTAGTTCAAGTTAGTTGCTCTAACTGTAAAAATGTCATAGAGTCCTTATTAAAACTAGAATTTCTTTTTAAACGTGCGAACATACCTTAAATATGGAAGTAACTTGTACCTCACAACAGTACACCTGACTACAGTAGCCAACGAGAGGTGATTAGTCATGTGACTGTTACGCGGCAATGCTTTATGTAACAAACCTTAATGAATGCGACGTCTACTGGTTCGGAGTCTGGAGAGCTTGCTCTCATCGGCGTGCAAATGCCCATTCCACTGTGCATGCTTAACTGTGTACATGACGAATAACAACATTTCAGTATGGAAAAAGATACGCATCCATTTTCTAACCCATATTTTCAATGTAATTATAGCTGTTACAATTAGAACTAATTCCACGAGGTCTACTCCTTTAAAACAACAGGAAACACGCCACTGTTGTACTTTGCATGGTGAGCAACAGTCTCAATTACTCCAGGTGGAATGGGGAGACATACTTCCCAACCGTTTACCAGCTCTCCAGGGCTTCTCTAGGACGTAAACAAAATTTTATGAAAATTATTTATAAACAAAATATAACCACAAATGTATACATCTACCATCAAATCTGGTAACATTACTCTCTGTATTTTCCTTAAACTTTTAGTCTGGCATAAACCCTCATACAAAGACGCTGTTCATAGAAGATGTACACAAAACACAACAGTGGCGGCCAGTACGCTACTTCAAGTCTATTGTCACCAATATTTCCAGGTTTCCTGTTCTCACTTCAGAGCATGCTCACACAGTTCATATAATTCGCATCAAACCACCTGCATATGACCTTGAGAGGCTGCACGGCTGTAGCGAATCACAGGCGTACAACGTTGCCATGCCAGAACTAGCCACGTCTTGCTTAGTAAATTACTAATATAACGCTCATATACTAATAGTTTATTACAATTTAAAACCATATAGATATGAAGAGAATAATCGAGCAAACACGTTCAAAAATATCTGCTCCATTCACATGACGTTTTCTACATCTCTATAGCAAATTATTGTTAGTAAGCTTATTCTTCTACCTATTAAATTTAGCAGAAACGGTCTTATTACATAGTTCCTTTATAAGTAGAAGAGAAATAAGGGCAAAACCGACACTCAAATGTTTTAAAATGTGGTTGCTATGGGATTGAAAGCAGTTTCTTTGCGTGGCCAGGAGCTGACAAGTTACATATATTGTTTGTTTTATCTACATTTTTTGTGTAATAACGTTTTGTCCATCTCTTACGGTTTACCAGTTATGCAACATTTCACAAAACTTGCTCAGAATAAACATGTCTTCAGAGGCTATTCCCAGAAAAATCAACAAATATATTTTATTTGTCAGGTAAATATCTTGAATATGAGAGATTTTAATCAATATCGTTAGAGCCATTTTTGAGAAAAACAAACTTTTCGAATTTTTTCCATGTAAAGAGTGGGGGAATTTTCTTGAAAATCTTCGTGTCGCATCCTTGGAAGATATACGAAGTTTCAGAAAAATATCCCCCACCTCAAACTACCCTTTTACATGGAAAACATTTCGAGAAAATTCATTTTTCAAAAATGGCTCCAACGATTTTGATTAAAATACCGAATAACAAATGTTTGTTATGTGGAAAATGAAATATATATATTGAATTTTCTGAGAATAGCATCTAAAGATCTCTTTATTCTGAAGAAACTTTTGCTGAATTTTGCGCAACTAGTAAACCGTAAGAGATACACAAAAACTTACTACACAAAAAATGTAGATCACGTTAAAACACACAATTTATGACATTTATGTTTTTTCGTGGGATTTACCATTTCTGATATATTCCTTGATTATTGTTTTCAGATTTAAAATACTTTAACTTTTGTCACAAAGAACGTTGTAAAGCTTTTGGCTGTCCATAGAAACGAATTTCAAGCACCTGGCAACCAGCTTTTATGAGATTTTACTAACGATTTAGCCTAATGTATTCCTTTATTTCCCTTCTACTTATAAGGAAGCAAGTAATGAGGACAATTTATGCTAATGTTTATCTCGATTAGCATGATATAGATAGAAGAATAAGATTTTTAAAAATAATTTGTTATGGAGATGTAGAGAAAGTAATGTGAATTGAACTTTTTTTTGTTTCGCATAGAAAACGTATTACCTTGCCGAAAAGAACGTCACACTTAGACGTATTTAAGAAACCGGTAGTTCGTCTTGGAATTTAACGGCCGTAGCGACTTTCCTACTGCATAAAGAATAACGGTTTCTTTACGAGAGAGAAAATACCTTACACTTCTCCCGCCTTAAGAATGAGTAACGATGAATCATCGGCCATCCCTCTGGAATAAGCAGGTACATTAATTTCTAATGCCATTTCCTTAGTTTTAATAAATAGCCGAATTTTACTTAGATTTTAATCTACAGTTCCACTGAAATGGAACGTTATTTATGGACGCTCTTTAACTGCTTTGGTTCTCAGCGTCCCATTCTAAATTAGATGTGAAAGATCGCTTAATTTTGCTCAGAGGCCTCTCTTATCAGGCTTGAGGTTCTTTTATGTGCCGTAAATCTACGACACGGGACCCACAGCTTTACTTCCCTTCCGAAGTAAGCCATGGTAAGGATTTTTACGCCCGAAAAAACCCATTGTCCTCCACCGGGTTTGAACCCGCGACCTAGGATATATGAAGATAGCATGGTAACTATTGCACCACGGAGGGCGACACACACAGTTCCACTGAATAGTCCTCGGTAACACCCTGCGCTGCATGCTACTATACAATGTGGTTCATCTGCCCCTTTTATACAACCCGAAGATTATATCTAACCTGAAAACATCGTTCTGTACACCAGCAGTATGACCTTGACACTGCAATTTAACGCGCAGTGTTAGTATTTGTTCCAAGATGAACGATTTAGGTTCTAATTTTACTAAAACGTTCAAAAATCTTCCCCCTCTTTCTTGCTTCCTAATTTGGCACAAAACTAGATGGGATATCGGAACATTTTTAAGTTGCTTTTATTGTTGTTCTCTTTATTTATGTTTATTCTAAGTGTATCAGTCCAGTATTATTTAAAGTCTTAGTGAAGTTTCTTTTTCAAAACAATTAGAATTAAATTTAAAGATCTGAAACTGAAGTACACATACAATCAACTGCCCTTCATTGTATACCTTTTTGTTTACAATTAAACCTATTAGTGTGACAAACACTGAACTAACTTTGTGCCTTGATGGATAATACATAAATAAGAAAACAAGTGGGACTGTGGGACCCAAACCGCTGACATACTGGAAGTGACGAGGGAATATGAAATTAACCAGTTGAGCTACAATCATTGCGCCCAATTTTTCCGTTAAAACTTGTGGGTACGAGAGTCGGCTGATAAGTCCCGGGCCTCACCCAGATATGGCGCCACTAGACCAGTTAGACGGTAGCATCGCATAGCTTAACTCTAGACTAGCTTGTATCCATAGGTACAGGTCAATAGCTTATTTAGTTTTCGAATGACAGCATTTTAAACACGACAACTTTAGAGTTTTCACGAAAATGGAGGATTTAGAAAAACGAGCAGTAATTATACACTTCCATTTGAAAGGCTTAACGCCTAAAGAAATCAAGGAGGAAAAAGACAGTTCATTGAAAGACATTCCTCCTTCATATTCAATGATTAAAAGGCGATTTGCAGAGTTTAAAATGGGACGTACGAGCATTAGTGATGGATGCCCTATAGAAGTGACAACTCCAGAGATCATTGAAACATTCATGGTTTAGTATTGGAATACCGCAGATAGAAGTTGTTTGGGATAGCAGAGGCTGTAAACATATCAAAAGAAGGTGCAGGTAATATTTTAAGTAATGTTTTGGGCTTTGACAAGGTCTGTGCAAGATGGGTGCCGTGTTTGTTGACACCTGATCAAAAGAACTGTTTCTGTTAAGAATGTGGAGCTCTACCGTAAAAATCCCAGTGAATTCTTGAGACGCTTATTACCATGGATGAAACTTGGATACATTATTACACTCCAGAAAGTAAATCACAGTCAAAATAATGGATTGCGCCAGGTGAACCAACTCCAAAAAAGGCAAAGTCAATTTTGTCACCTGACAAGTTTATGGCGAGTGTTTCCTGGGATGCGCAGTGAATTATTTTTATTGATTACTTGGAAAAGGGTAAAAGTATCACTGGTGACTACTACACAAGCTTACTGCAATGTTTGAGTGATGAGAGAATAAAGAGACCTCATTTGGCAAAATAAAAAACCAATAAATAAACAAATCTTGTTTCATCACGACAATGCTTCGGCCCATCGTTCAGTCATTGCAATCGGAAAAATCTGATGTGTACCATTCACATGACTTTCTCCATATCCCTGCAACAAATAATTCTTAAAAAGCTTATACTTCTATTTACTTTATGCTAATCAGAAAAAAATTAGCAGAAATAGTCTTATTACTCGTATCCTTGTAAGTAGAAGCGAAATAAGGGACAACCGTAGGTTAAAGTGATAGTCAAAAGCTGGTTGCTATGTCAATGAAGTTCCTTTGTTTATACGGATAGGAGTTGACAAGTTCCAGTATGAGAAAAGTATACGTTTTTCATAGCAGAAACCAAAAATAAGGAATGTCACAAAAACGACGAACTCCACGAAAAAAATGTATACATAAATTGTGTGCTTTAATGTGCTCTACATTTTTTGTGTAGTAATTTTTTGTCCATCTCTTACGGTTTAGCAGTTATTCAAAATTTAGAAAAATTCATCCAGAATAAACTACTCTTCAGAGGCTATTCCCAGAAAATTCAAGATATACATTTCATTTGTCAGGTAAATATGTTTAATATCCGAAATTTTAATCAAAATCGTTAGAGCCACTTTTGAGAAAATCAAAATTTTCGAAAAAAGTTCCATGTAAAGGGTAGTTGGGGGTGGGAGGATTTTTTTCAAAATCTTCGTGTCGCATTCCTGGAAGATACTAAACTTAAATACCAAGTTTGGTATTTTACTGACTTTTCGTTTTTGAGTTATCGTGTTCACAGACACACGGACACACACACACACACACACACACACACACACACACACACACACACACACACACGGACCTTTTTGTGAAAATGCTTTTTTTTGTATATTGGGGACCCTAAAACATATATTTCCGGTGAAATCTCGGTATTGAATTTTTGGTGGAGTGCAATACTTTCTCTATACACTATGTACATAGTGCGTATGGAGAAAGTAAAAATGTGCGAATTAAAGTTGGAATTGCTTGTACATCCACCCACAGAACTAGCACCCAGTGATTTCACAGCAGCAAGGAGGTCATTGATGCGGTAAACAGTTATTTTGAGGACCTTGATAAATCGCACTAGAGAGATGGTTTAATTAAATTAGAACACCGACTTGACAAGTGTATTAGCCTTTCTGGAGATTATAAAGAGAAATAAGGCAACAATTTTTTTTAAATGCTGTTTTCATTGAGAGGCCCGGGGACTTAATAGCCAACCCTCGTATAATGTCATACATTCTCCCTCTCCGCTTCTGATCTGTTTATAACTGTTGGGCGACTCCTTTTTGTGGCTTAAGCCGTTTGTTTAACCTTCATTCATTATAATTTACTTTGCAGAACATATGACAGCGATCCTTTTAACATGAGTAATTAAGGGCATGGTTTTGGAATGGACAATTATTGCTACTAAGGCCTATTTTCCTATAAAGAGAGGCTAAATTTGCATGGTTACCAAGTGGTCCACAAACACGGTAATTTCGACTTTGCTGCTCACAGAGTATGAAGTGTTGCCTATCTCCAGAAATAATAAGGCGCAGGAAAACCACCTGGTATATATCTCTCACGCGCAAGCGCATGGTATGGCAACGTTTTAGGGCGCTCCTATTGGCTACTGCCATATGCAGGAGATTTGACGCGAAGTCTAGGTACGATAACATCACGTTGAAACGACAGGTGTATGCAAGAGCATGTGTAACTGCTGCACAGGCCGCTAGTGGTGTATGGTTGTCGGGATGCCGCTCTGCTCGGTGCTATAGGCTAGGTTGCTAGCAGCGCCCTCACCTTCAGCAGTGTCACGGCGAAGTTTCCTGTTGCTGAATCTCAGGTAGCCACGGAGTCTCTCTTTGGCCAACCTGCACACCAGATTAGCATGTGTCACCAATGAAAACAATACAGTACCTTACAGTACAAATACAGGTTTTCGAGAATGACTGGTAGGGATTTACAAGCTCACTGTGAACTAATATAAGTGATGGAAAGTACTTCTAATTAATCCTGTAACTCAAGATTTGAAAGGTTTATAATGTAATACAATAATAACACAGACACTTCACTCCAGGTTATAGCTAAGTGCACACTCAAAGACAAAAAAAAAATCTGATGTGTACCATTCACATGACTTTCTCTATATCCCTGCAACAAATTATACTTAAAAAACTTATTCTTCTATTTACTTCATGATAATTGAGAAAAACATTAGCAGAAATCGTCTTATTACTTGTTTCCTTGTAAGCAGAAGCGCATTAAGGGAGTACCATAGGTTAAAGTGATAGTGCGACTGAATTTCCTTTGTTAGTATGGACATTGTTGACAAATTCCTGTTTGAGAAAAGTACACGTTTTTAAAGCTGAATTGAAAAACAAGGAATATCTACAAAACGATCAATCTAAAGAAACGAACATTTTCATTTCTTATATTTTCGGGGTTTTTTCCGCGATGCTTAACTTTTGGGTCGGCTCGGGTGTTAGCGAGGGTGTGCTGTAACTGTATGGTGAAGGCATTTGAGTTTCCTAATGTGTATTAATAGGTACTAGCTGTCCTGTATTGCAGGTAGTATGCCTCACTTTTTCTTGGCGCTCGGCTTTTTAATGCTCACTCGGTAGGTTTTGCGGAAGCAGAACAGAGCGACAACATTGAGACATGAAGTGTGCTATACACCCTACTCCCAGTAGGGGGGAGGTTCCGACTTCTTCAGTCGCCCTCCGTAATGTAATGGTTACAATCCTTACTTCATATACCCAAGGTCGCGTGTTCAAACCCGGCGGAGGACGATGGGTTTTTTCGGGCGTAAACATCCTTAGCATGGCTTCCTTCGGAAGGGAAGTAAAGCCGTGGATCCCGTGTCGTAGATTTACGGCACGTTAAAGAACCTCAAGCCTGATAGAGATGCTTCTGAGAAACATTAAGCGGTCTTTCACGCCCAATATAGAATGAGCGCTGACAACCACAGTAGTTAAGGAGCGTCCATAAATAAAACGCCTTCTCATTTCCGACCTCTTCAGCTGCTCTGGTGCGAGAGCTACAGACCTTTAGCACCCGTGGTACTTCTGACGTTACCAGAAATAATTGGGCCGAAGATCTGAGCACCTCCCATAATGGAAGCTGTTCGGATTGGGTTGGACTCGACGTGGCAGTGATCCGATACCCGTGGGAGATTGGGTACGCTTGAGTGGTCACGCCTTAATATTCTCTGGCACTAATCTGGAAAGCTAGCAGACCTAAGCTAGTAAAGGTCGCCGCACCGAGGTTGTTCGGTAGTCTTCCCGTATGGGTTGTCGTGCGAAGTGACGTGACCACTTCCATACCTGGTGCGTGCTGCTATATAAGATAGACACCGGCCTAATGTAAGACCTCACGGGAGCCCAGGGCTTGATCCCTGCGATCTTCCCCTGGGTAGAAAGATGACAGGCTTGAGGTCTCACTCTGTGATCTTATACACCTTACGGTTTCATTTTGTCTTTGGATCCCCGAGTTTACGCACTTGCGCATGGGCAGTATTTTGATTAATAATTCAGAAAGTTCGCGGTAAATTAAATATAATGCATACCATAATGGCTCTGAGTACCACAAAGGGAGAAAGTTCTTTTATAACCATGCGGAAAGAGAAGCGGACGCGCTCTCTCTTCTTTCCCCCGACCCTATGGAAAAACTAGTGCCCTAGAAAGTATACGCGCACATTATGTCATTTACTGTGAAAATTGAAACTATTCAAATTTTATTTGGTTCTTACTGGAAACACTTAAGATTTAATTTTACTTAATTTTCAACACAGAGGGCTCTCTCTTATTTTCGAGCCATAAATGATTTAATAAGCTATTTATAATTTATTAATGCTGCAAGCCAAAGTTAAGAATTTCACTTCTCATATAAAATGTATGTACATATACGAAGTGGAAGGGAATTTATTACAGCCCTTCTAACATGTGCTTTATAGAAGCATTATAAACAAAACAGTCTGTCAATTTGTGCTTTGTTCAACCGACTTCGAAAAAAATGGTTTTTGTTCTAAATGGGATGCGCAATTCCACAAAAATGTATGAAGTATGCAGTTTATTACTTGTAAGTAACGTATTTCAGACATTAGCTTCGGTAGGCATTATGGGAGATGACACAGGGTTTCGAAATTATTAATCATTTAATATCATTAAAGGAATGTTCTGAGCAGTCTTTTCAGACGTGAAGTAACTCGGCAACGTTGCGTTGAGATTGATCAGGTTTCTGAATCGGCTTCTGGATTTAAACACGTCGGTCTCTTGCAAATACGACGCAAGGTGGTGTAATGTTTTGGGAGATAACTAATGCAATTGGCATTCTGATTGGCCTACACTGGTGTGATAACAGTGAAGTGTGTTTGTTTATGTACTGACCTAGTGCAGGTAACACCCACACAACCCTCAGCGTTGTGAGCTTGTCTGTCGTTTGTTTTTGAAGAAACTTAAATTATTTCCGTAGGAAAGGGTGAGAGACAAAAACGTAAGATGCAAAATGTGTTCCAAATGTCGAGATCTAAATTAATGTAATGACTTCCCTTCCACCCGGTTAAAGTTACTCAAAATTCGTCTTCTCAGGATAAGGGAAAACCCCGAAAAAATCTTTTACGGTTAACTCACCCTAAGCGATATTCGAATTCGCGACTTGTTGAATGTGAGGCAGCCACACAGGCGGGCTAAACATTTTATTGTGAAAAAGCCATAACGTATTCAGTCATTTGTTATATTGCGAATCAGCCAAGTCAGTCACTTTATCCTGTCACTATGACATGAAGTGTATTCTTACTTAAATTTCGGATAAATAGTTGTTCGTAGCAAGTAATTTGCGATTTATAGTTCCCGAAATTATTTTGAGACCTAGTTAGCAAACCTAATGCTTCTTACTCAGCTTTGATGTCGTGTTTCACGTCGTAATTGCAATTTTATGTAATTTGCTGGGTAAAATAACTTTTTATTGCATGTCATATGTTTCTAGTACCTTGAGACATTTTCAGGATAGGTACTATAATACTGAGTATTCTGGGCTGGCACAATTTTCAGATCCAATTTTACCTAAAGACTTTCTCGCAGGTTTAGCCAGAAATTAGGATAGAATGTTACGTTAAACCTTGCTTTTTAGACCAACTTCGCTTCGTCACAAGCCAGCACATCAAGGTGTTGAGAAGGGGGTAGGATATGACAGTAACGTCACTGAAAAACAACTGAACACAAAGGAAGGAAGAGTAACAAAGTTTCAAACGTGTTTCCAATGATGTCGCTTTGGTTGCGCAGCGCTGTTTACATTAGAGGTGCGCGCGCGACCTTCTTTTGTTTTCGTTACTATCATGCAAAACACGCTCTGTGTTCCGTTCATGTTTATCGAGTGAGGCTGCTACCTAAGTTCACTTTTTTGGAGAGGAGGCAAGTCACGTTCATTCGACTTTGACCCTTGTTTACTAGATAGACTACCTCCTCCTTTTACGCGATAACTTAGAGGTAGAGAAAGGAGTAATCAAGCTCACGCTGCCCGTGTTTTTGCTGCGTAAAGCATTTTGTTGTTCCTAGGTCTTCTTCTTCCTTCAAGCCTTAGACATTATTGTGTGTAGCAATTTACATATATTTTTATGTCATCGTTTATAGGTCTTACGAATTCTTTTTTTTTTTTTCCTATCGATTTATAGTTCTTAAAATGAAATGGTAGTCTCTTTAGATACATTCTCTGTACATGGCTTATTCACTGGTTTTATATTCCTTAGTTTTATCATTCAGATTATATGTATCCAATTCCTTTCTTATATCTTCACTTCTTTGGTGGTCTATTTTCTTATAGCCAGCAATTGCCCTTAGAAGACTCATTTCAGTTGCTTCAAATTTACTTTTACATCTCTTTGTCACATTTCAAGTTTTGTTCACATACATAATATTATTATAAACACGACTTAATTTTAATATTGTGTCTTTTCTTGCTTTATTACTTTCTCTACGTGTACTGTGTGCATAGTGTATGGAGACGGTATTGTATTGAACCAAAAATTCTACACCGATATTTCACCGGAAGTACATGCTTTGAGACCCCTTGAATTCAAAAAAGCATTTTTAGAAAAATATTCGTGTGTGTATGTGTCTGTGGGCAGCATAGATTAAAAACGAAAAGTCCTTTAAATACCAAAATTGATATTTCAAGTTCAGTATCTTCCAAGGATGCGACACGAAGATTTTCAAGAAAATCCCCCCCCACCTCCAACTACCTTTACATGGAAAAATTTTCGAAAATGTTGATCTTCTCAAAAACAGCTCTAACAATTTTCATTAAAATCTCTTATATTTAAGATATTTACATGACAAATAAAAATGCATATCTTCAATTTTCTGGGAATAGCTTCTGAAGACATGTTTATTCTGATTAAAATTTTAAAATTTTACAAAATTGGTAAACCATAAAAGATTCACAAAAATATTACTTATTTGAAAATGTAGAGCTCGTTGAAACACGCAATTTATATTATATACACTTTTTTGTGAAGTCAACTCGTGTCCATACAAACAAAGGAACTTCAGTCACATAGCAACCAGCTTTGACTATCACTTTAACCTATTGGACTCCCTTATTTCGTTTCTACTTACAAGGAAGCAAGTAACAAGACAATGTCTGCTAACTTTTTTCTCGATTAGCATGAAGTAAATAGAAGAATAAGCTTTTAACAATAATCTATTGTAGAGATGTAGAAAAAGCCATGTGAATGAAACATCAGATTTTTTACTTTCTCTACACGTGCTATGTACATAGTGTACAGAGAAGGTAAAATTCGATTAGAGATTTCACCGGAATTATATGTTTTGGGACTCCCTGAATCCATAAAAAAATCTTTATTGGAAAAATATGCGTGTGTGCGTCTATTGACAGCACAGCTCGAAAACTAAAAAATCGTTAAATTCCAAAATTAGCATTTAAGTTTAGTCTTCTAAGGAATCGACACGAAGATTTTGTGGGAAATTCCTCCACTCCAAACTACCCTTTACTTGAATTTTTTCACAAAATTTTGGTGTTCTCAAAAATGGTTCTAACGATTTTGATTAAAATATCGTATATTAAAGATATTTACCTGACAAATAATATATTTTCCTTGAATTTTCTGGAAATAGCCTCTAAAGAATACTTTATTCTGGATGAATTTTACGGAATTTTGCATAACTGCTAAACCGTAAGAGATGGACAAAAACTTACCACACAAAAATTGTAGAGCACATTGAGACACACAATTTATGATATATAATTTTTTTGTGGAGTTGATCGTTTTCGAGATATTCCCTGTTTTTGGTTTCAGCTTTAAAAAACTTATACTTTTCTAATACAGCTTTGTCAACTCTTGTCCATACAAACAAAGGAACTTTAGTGATATCGCAACCAGCTTTTGACTATCACTTTAACCTATAGTACTCCCTCATTTCACTTCTACTTGGAAGGAAGCAAGTAATAACAGTAAATAATTTTTTCTCGATTAGCATGAAGTAAATAGAAGCATAAGCTTTTTAACAATAATTTGTTGCAGAGATATAGAGAAAGTCATGTAAATGAAACACATCAGATATTTTCTGTTGTAATATGTGTAAATGAAGTATTTCTACTTAAATGACACTGTATAGATTCTCTCTTTTCCATGACTGTATATACAGCAACGGAATAGAAGGCAAACTATCAGGTATATGGGGGACTCATTGTGTTACGTAAGGGAAAAGGATCTATCAATTTTATAGTGATGTCGTTCAGAGATACACACCAACAGGCTCCAAAATGAACAAAATGTATCAGGTTGACAAGAGTAGTTCAACAAACTTGAATACAGTTGACGGGAGAACAGGCTGTAGAATAACACGATTTTTCAATGATATTCACTCTAAATGCCTCATGAGGATTGGAAGGCTCGCGAAAAGCTTTTCTAATTCATTTAAGCCACTTTTAGTTTATGTAGTAAAGTACGTGCATCATCCACATGAGCACCAGTTTGAAAGTGACCCTTATACGAGTACAAACAATGCCAGGGACTGGAAAACCAAAGCGTATTTCACAAGCTGCCTTAATTTAAAACACAACAGGATATGTATCTTACCTAATACTAGAGTCCTGGGCCACTCAATGAAAACAGCATTTAAACTCTTTTTTCCTGCTTTATTTCTCAACATAATCTCCAGAAAGGCTAATATGCTTATCATATCCGCGTTCACCATCTCTGTAGTGCGATTTATCAAGGTCCTCAAAATAGCTATTTACTGCATTAATGACCTACACGTTGCTGTGAAATCTTCGTCCTATAAGACATTTTTTGAGGTTTGGCAACAGGTGGTAGTCACTAGGTGCTAGATCTGGCGAATAGGGTGGATGTTCAAGCAATTCCAACCTTAATTCTCACATTTTTTCCATTGCAGTGACTGAATGCATTGTGATGAAACAATATATATTTTTTTTGCCAAATAAGGTACTTTTTCCTTTCACCTCATCACTCAAACGTTGCAGTAAGCTTGCGTATTAGTCACCATTCATACTCTTACCCTTTTCAGTAATCAATGAAAATAATTCCCTGAGCAACCCTGAAAACACACGCCATAAACTTACAAAATTAATTTTGCCTTTTTGCCCAATCCACTGTTTTGACTGTGATTTACTTTCTGGAGTGTAATGATGTATTCATGTTTCATCCATGGTAATAAGCAGTCTCAAAAATTCACTAAGATTTTTACGGTAGAGCTCCATATCTTAATAGAAATAGTTTTTCTTTGTAACTTTTGATCAGATATCAACAAACGCGGTACCCATCTTGCACAGACCTTGTAAAAGACCAAAACATTACTTAAAATATAACCTGCACGTTCTTTTGATATGATTACAGCATCTGCTATCTCAAAAAACTTTAACCTGCGGTCTTCCAGTACTGAACGATGAATTTCTTCAATGATCTCTGGAGTTGTCACTTCTACAGGGCGTTCAGAGCGAGGCTCATCACTAGTGCTCGTACGTCCCATTGTAAACTCAGCAACCCACCTTTTAATCATTGAACATGAAGGGGCAGAGCCTTTCAGTGCACTGTCCGTTTCCTCCTTGATTTCTTTAGGCCTATAGCTTTTCAAATGGAAGTATTTATTCACTGCTCGTTTTTCGAAATCCTCCATTTTTGTGAAACCGCTAAAGTTGTCTTGTTTAAAATGCTGTTCAAAAACTAAACAAGCTGTTGACCTGCAACTATGGATACAAGCTAGTCTGGAGTTATACGTTGTTACCGTCTAACTAGCCTAGTGGCGCCTTATCTGAGTGAGGCCAGGGACTTATCAGCCGACCTAGTACTAACAACAGGCAAATGGATTACAGGGACAGCTACAATACAGTCACGGTGAGCCATTTACAAAGTTGCATGGATGTGGTACGGCTTAGGATTAGGCAGTCAAGGATAACGTAGGTGCGGGCAGTAGTACGCTGCCTCCGTGATGCTGATATTTTAACACAAGCCAGAGGAATTATATTCTGTGGGAGAACATGTATACAGTGTGGAGAAGAGGCATATTCTTGCAGCTAGCACAGAAATAGAACTATTAAAGGAAACCAAATGAGGAAATTTACCAAAAGATGCCATCTGTTAGCTTTTTGGGCATCATTTTAATTGAAATTTCCACTTTCCATATATGCGAAATCTGAAAACATTATGTATGCTATAAACATATATATATATATATATATATATATATATATATATATAAATAACAAGTACATCATCGTACATAAAAAGTGGCCCATACAAGCTAGTCTAGAGTAAAACTATACGGATGGAACACATCAGATTTTTCAAGGTATATTCAGTATTAATTTTACAGTTGATTCATAAAAAATCTGATATGTTCCATTCACATGACTTTCTCTACACCGCTGCAACAAAGTATTATTAAAAAGCCTATTCTTCTATTTACTTCATGTTAATCGAGAAAAAATTAGTAGAAATAGTCTTATTACTTGCTTCCATGTAAGTAGGAGGGGAATAAGGGAGTACCATAGGCTAAAGTGATAGTCAAAGGCTTGTTGCTATTGCTTGAAGCTCCTTTGTTTGTATGTATGGATAAAAGTTGACAAATTCCTGTATGAGAAAAATATACGTTTTTCAAAGTTGAAACCTAAAACAATGAATATGTCAAAAACGATCAACTCCAGGGAAAATATTACATAACTTAAATTGTGTGTTTTAATGTGCTGTACGTTTATTGTGTGGTAAGTTTTTGTCTATTTCTTATGGTTTAGCAGTTATGCAAAATTCCGTAAAATTCAACCAGAATACTTCACAGGCTATTCACAAGAAATTGAAGATATATATTTTATTCCTCATGCAAATATCTTAAATATACGAGATTTTTATGAAAATCGTTAAAGCCATTTTTGAGAAAATAAAACATTTCAAATTTTTTCCATGTAAGGGGAAGTTGGGGGTGAGGGGATTTCCTTGAAAGTCTCCGTGTCGCATCCTTGTAAGTTTAGTATTTAACGGTCTTTTTGTTTTTGAGCTCTGCTGTCCACACACACACACACACACAAGGACCTATTTGCAGAAATGATTTTTTTTTTTTTTTTTTTTTTGATTCAGGGGGACCCAAATATATATTTCCGGTGAAATCTCGGTATCGAAGTTTTAGTTGGAATGCAATATACTACCTTCTCTATACACTATGTACATAGTATGAGAAGAGAAAGTAAAAAACAAAAGCCTGCAACATTTTACTGTAAGGCACACATATAGGCGGCCAGAAAGCGACAATCGATCCTGTGTTGTATTTGGTTTTAATTGCCATTCATGAAACACCACAGAACTGTGTTTAATGAAAGCATCAAAACCTCTAAATAACCTTTAGGTATTACAATTATGTAGTTCAGGCTTCATATTGATGTAGCAGAGAGAAAGGTACAGTAAACCATTCCACTCCGTGTGAGCTATATGACTAATAGAATAACGGCCCTCCTCATCTGCATCTACTATTGTTATTTGCTTTCTCTACACGTACTATGTGCATAGCATTTAGACAAGGTATGTGTTCCACCCAAAAATTCGATACCAGAGGAAATACAGGTTTTAGGGTGCCCTTTATCAAAAAAAATATTTTCAGAAAAAGTCCGCAAACGTGTGTGTGTCCCTATGTCTGTGAACACGATAAGTCAAAAACGAAAAGTCGGTAAAATACCAAACTTGGTATATAAATTCAGTATCCTCCAGCGTTGCGAAACGAAGATTTTTAAGAAAATCCCCCACCTCCATCTACCCTTTACATGGAACTGTTTTCGAAAATTTTGATTTTCTCAAAAATGGCTCTAACGATTTTTGTTAAAATATCGTATATTAAATATATTCACCCGACAAATAAAATGTATATCTTGAATTTTCTGGGAATAGCCTCTGAAGACTACTTTATTCTGGATGAATACGGAATTTTGCACAACTGCTAAACCGTAAAAGATGGACAAAAACTTACCACACAAAAAATGTAGAACACTTTAAAACACACAATTTATGTTATGTGCATTTTTTCTTGGAGTTGGTCGTTTTTAAGATATTCCTTGTTTTTGGTTTCAGCTTTGAAAAACTTACTTTTCTCATACAGGAATTTGTCAACTCATGTACAAACAAAGGAAACAGTCACATAGCAAACAGCTTTTGATTACCACTTTAACCTATGGTACTCCCTTATTTCGCTTCTACTTACAAGGAAGCACGTGATAGACCATTTCTGTTAATTTCTTCAGAATCAGGATGAAGTAAATAGAAGCATAAACTTTTTAACAATAATTTGTTGCAGAGATGTGGAGAAAGTCATGTGAAAAGAACACATCAGATATTTTCATTCATACCATCCGTTTTGGACAGAAGTTGAAGAAATAGTAAGACAAAAATATCTGACGTGCTCCATTCACATGACTTTCTCTACATATCTGTAAAAATTATTATTAAGCTTATGCTTCTATTTATTTAGTTCTAAAACATTAAGACCAACGGTATAAGTAGAGGGAAATAAGGGAATATATTATGCTAAACCGACAGTTAAATGCTTTAAAATGTGTTGCTATAGGATGGAAATCGTTTCTTTGCGTGCACCCCGGACCTAGTCTCCCCACGCCGGTACCGGGAATCGAACGGCAAGCATCTGCTGCGCTAAGGAAACGACCCAGTTTCTGAGTCTACCTTTCCAAATCTGCCATACACACGGCTGGAGTAAAATAAACAATTAATTCAAACATATTCTAGATAATCAAACTCCTATTAAAGCGATGGGGTATGTCATCTCAAAATAATTTGATCTAGTTGTGGTTTACCGGAAGAAAAAATGCAAATCATTTGGGAAATTTAATATGGTTTCGGCATGCTGCCATTTCAGTTCGTTGACTAGAGCAACCGGATTAAAATCTGGAGATCCTTGGTTCAAACCACGGGTGTGGCATATAATTCTTCAGTCTAATCCATTATCTATTTATTCTATTGTTATCTGCATTAAAGAGTATTTTTTTAAATGTCCTGAAAATTCATTGAAATATTTAGCACGATTCCCCAAAAGTATAGATATTTTTAAAGCATCCTGAAAATACTTCAATCTAAATACTGATATTCCTGGCAATTACAAAATTATTTTCTATGAAATATGCTCAATATATGAAATTAAACTGAGATTTGTCAAAGTATGCCATATAACGTTTACATAACAAAATATGCATTTAAATTTCCAATATGTTTAGCAAACTGCTATGAAACGTGCTTATATCACTTAAAGTGGTGAGAGGAAAATATGTCCAAACATAGAAATCCATCCCCTACTCATAAGATACTTTGCTGGCATTGTAAAAAATCCGATGTGTTCCATTCACATGACTTTCTCTACATCTCAGCAACAAATTATTGTTAAAAAGCTTATGTTCTATTCACTTCTTGCTAGTCGAGAAAAAATTATCAGAAATAGTCTTATTACTTGCTTCCTTGAAAGTAGAAGCGAAGTAAGGGAGTACCATACGTTAAAGTGATAGTCAAAAGCTGGTTGCTATGCGACTGAAGTTCCTTCGTTTATGTGGACAGGAGTTGACAAATTCCTGTTTGAGAAAAGATAAGTTTTTAAAGCTGAAACCAAAAACAAGGAATATCTCAAAAGCTATCAACTCCACGAAAAAAATGTATAACATAAATTGTGTGTTTTAAAGTGCTCTACATTTTTTGTGTGGTAAGTTATTTTTCCATGTCTTACGGTTTAGCTGTTATGCAACATTCTGTAAATTTCGTCCAGAATAAAGTAGTCTTCAGAGGCTATTCCCAGAACATTTAAGATATACATTTTATTTACTTTAATATATGATATTTTAATCAAAATCCTTAGAGCTATTTTGGAGAAACTCAAAATTTTCGAAAAAAATTCCATGTAAAGGGTATTTTGGGATGGGGGATTTTTCTCAAAATCTTCGTGTTGCATCCCTGGAAGATACTAAACTTAAATACCAAGTTTGGTATTTTACCGACTTTTCGTTTCTGATTTATTGTGTTCACAGTCACACGGACACACGGACCATTTTCTGAAAATGATTTTTTGGTTACAGAGGACCCTAAAACATATATTTCCGGTGAAATCTCGGTATCAAAATTTTGGGTGGAGTGCAATACTCTATACACTATGTACATAGTACCTGTAGAGAAAGTAAGAAGGGGTGTGTTTTATTTTCCCATACTAAATGAAACTGCCACACTCTTATATACAGCCATCAATTGTGCACATAAATACTTCATTAAATTGTATGTAACGTTTATACTGTAGGAATACAAACCTGCTCATTCTCCATGAAGCGAACAGCACTGGTGTCGACACAGTTGGCAAGAATGCGATCCAGACGAACATTGTGAATGTGATGTCGAAGTGTCCGGAGTTCTCATACGTCTCCGTTAACGCCAGTTTGGCCAACCTATGAACAGAAACATTTAATTGAATCCAATATTCAATCCAATGATTTTCTTCTTTCTTTCTTTTATTTTATTTTATTTTATTGTTTCATTTATATAGCTCCCTTTAACATCTAAGGTCATATCGGGGGCTTGAATTATAAACAACTCGTCTGTAGGTTCTTATGTTTGGTTTAAATTATTTATTTTCCTCAAATACACACATTCACTCTCATATATACTTCCAGACTACGCGGGGATAGGGAATAATTCTAGTTTAAGAAAACTTCCCCGCCCCAGCCGGGAATCGAACCCGGGACTTCCGGGGTGAGAAGTCAGCTCGCTGACCACTCGACCACGGAGGCAGTATATTCGGCTTTTATTTAAGTAAATTTGAACGAATGCCGTAATTGCTTGTGGGTATATCTTAAGTTGACACCCGCGCGAGATGGCTCTACGGTAGCGTTTTTGGTGGTCCTGAGTTAGATTCTTTGGACTGGATTAGATTCTCTGGCCATGGTTTTCCCTGGGTGGCTAGCGAATGTTGGGCAGTTTCTCTTCTACCAGAATTTCCTTTCCTCACTTCCTACTATTAGCGTCTCCTTTCATATTTCACCTATGCTTAGGCCAGTCTATAGTCCTATCGAGCATTTAATGTTCGTACATTTTCAGTTCCTGGGAATGCTCTGAAAATAATGTGAACATGATACTTTCCGCGCGTCTAGGTTGAAATTCTATTTGCATAAACATACACACGCTATTGTACGCATGTATGACAGTATGTGTGACTCACCAGCATTTCCCCCTCCTTCAGGCAAAGAAACGCCAGTACCTCGCAAGAGTTACCTTTGTACATGGCTGTGGTAGAGAAACCTGCGTCATCGTCGTCTGAATGTCAAATTCTATTCTGGTGGCAATTTTGTGTTAGACCTCGAAACATGGTTGACTCCTACCACCGCATAGTTAAGCTTCACGGCGATGTAAACCTATCCGCTTATAGCCATTCCCTATTTCAAATAGCTGCATAATGTAGAGCCCCTTTTACTCATGTAAATTGAAAGCTAATTCTAAATCTAGAATTACATGGCTCAGGGGAATAATCCCAATCAGTCTACCCACATCGAAAACAGTAAACCCCAGCGCATTCAGGTAACGTTATCTCCGCAACAGACACGGTATCAACTCCATCACAGACCAGCTTACGTCATCGCTGTAATATAAGAAGTCTTCTTTTCGATTAGATTAAAGGTATTAACACTTCATGCACTGCAGAATATATTTAAGGTAGTGATGGAAATGCAACTTATTTTATATTCTGCACGTTATATATAATTTGGGTAACATCAATTGTTAGCGACAGTTTATTTTCATGTTGTGAAATTTCTTTTATTGCCGAATTAGATGGTCGTTTCCTTACCAACCGGGAGACCTGGGTTCGATTCCCGGTACTGGCGTGGGGAATTTTCCCCTGCTGGGAGACCTGGTCCGGGGTGTATTCAGCCTCGTGAGGTCCCTGGGAGCTACTTGATTGAGAAGTAGCGGCTCCAGATCGAGAAGACCGCATTAACCGGCCGGGAGGGAATCGAGGCGCTGATCACGTGTCACCCTCCAGCACTGCACGCCTTCGGGCTGAGATGGAGCATGCAGCGGCCGGGCTGTTCCCTTGTGGACTATCGTGCCATGAAGTTTACCAATTTAGACTGTCATGCAGTAAAGAACTGTCCGATGTCATTTTCCTGTCGAGCTCATTGGAACTACTTGCCGGTTCAACGTATCATTTGCAACATGTCTTTGAAATTCGATCTGTTCCATTCATATGAATTTCTCCAGCTGTTCCACAAACAGCCATTTTTACTTTCTCTACACGTACTATGTACATAGTGTATAGAGAAGGTATTGCACTCCACCAAAAAATTTGATACCGAGATTTCACCGAAAATATGTCCCTTGTATCCAAAAAAGTATTTTCAGAAAAAGGTCCGTGTGTGTGTGTGTGTGTGTCCGTGAAATATTGTAAAAGCCCATCGTCATGTGAAACAATTGCAATTTGGACCTCTTTGTTTGCCAAGAGAAAACAAAAGAAAGACGAAGAGAAGTACGACCTCCAGTTTAAAAAAAGTTTAAGTAGCTCAAAATTTAAAACAATATCACGAAATATCTCGGAAAAGGTAAACTCTAAAAAAAATGTAATACGGCATTTCCACTACACGTTTCCTTTGTATTTGTCTATCTCTTACGGTTTACTAGTTACACAAACGTTATCCAGAATAAAGAGCCTCTTGCCAGAAAATTGAATATACATATCGTTTGTCACAAAATATTCTTTAACATACATATTTTAATTAATATTGTTGGAGGAAATTTTGAGAAAATCAATATTTTCGAGAACTCTTTCATATAAAGCGTAGTTGGCGGAGGGGGGGGGATGGTCCTATAAATCTTGATGTCGCGTCCTTTGAAAATGCTGCTTAAATAGGTAGTTTGGTATTTAACCGACTTTCCGTTTTTGAGTTATGCTGTCCACACACACACACACACACACACACACACACATATACGTGGACCTATTTCTAAAAACGCTTTTTTTTATTCAGAGGACCCTAAAACATGTGCTTCCGGTGAAACCTCGATATAGAATTTTTGGATGAAATACAGTACCTCTTCTGTACCTAGCATATGCATATTATGTGTAGAGAAATTAAAAACGTGTGCCTGTGAAACATGAAGTTATTGATCAAAGAATTGGAGGAACTTTTGATATCATCCCCGAGGAAGACAGATCATCTCCATGTACTATGTACATTGCACACCCCTCTACACAAAAAATGAATCATCCCCAGATTCCATATATGGATCCAAGAGTTTCGTGTATCTTCGTTAAAGCCGTGTTCACAATACACACGAAAAAAGTGTACAATAGTGTGTGACTGTCAGCGAAATGCTTAACTTATCAGTACTGAAAACAGATCATAAAACAACGTTTCAGTGGCTGAGAGGCTCCACTCATAAGCTCCTGGCGTCAAATATTGCGCTACTTGTCATTTTTTATGTTTGTTAATTTTATAACTGATAACATAATATTGCACTAAAGTGACTCTAGCATTTGAACTTATGGACCTATCTATGCGCACAAAAATATAATTATACTAATACCCGTGTTAAATAACTAAAAACAATGTGCAAATAAACTATTACCTTCTAAAACTACAATGCAAAGATCTGATGAGTTCCATTCATATGACTTTCTCTACATCTCTGCAACAAATTATTCTTAAAAAGCTTATACTTCTATTTACTTCATGCCAATCAGAAAAAGTTCCATGTAAAGGGTAGTTGGGGGTGGGGGGAATTTTTTCACAATCTTCGTGTCGCATCCCTGGAAGATACTAAACTTAAATACCAAGTTTGGTATTTTACCGACTTTTTGTTTTTGAGTTTTCGTGTTCAGACACACGGACATACACACAGGACCTTTTTCCGATTTTTTTAAATAAAGGGGACCCTAAAACATATATTTCCGGTGAAATCTCGGTATGATTTTTTGGGTGGAGTGCAATACCTTCTCTGTACACTATGTACATAGTGCGTATAGAGAAAGTAAAAAATAAACATAATTAATATCAGATGTATGAATCCTCAGTCCCTATATGTGCCCTTAATCTTCGGGACATAGACAAAAGAATCTCCTTGCAAAGTTAAGGGGACTCTATGGTAAAAGATTGCTAAAAACCCGACATTTGGTTTTGACTAATAATATTTCGCCATAATTTTGTGCATTTAAAGTTGAAAATGCAATAATATGTACTAATAACTAAAAAAGTGAGTATAGTAATGTGTTCCAAAATTTACAAAACAGGTTTCACACCTTCTACCTGCACCATCATTAATAAGGCATGCCACACCACCGATTATTTAATCTGGTCCCTCCCCATCCTAAACCACAGGCGATATGAAGCTTCTGGGGGGCCTCCCCACACCTCACCAACGGCATATTTCCGGCCGTGAAATAGATACTTTTGGCGGCAGAGTGCAGCTTGACTCGGAACAAATGACTCGCAGTTTTCCCTTACTTTATAAATATTACTGGGATTTAGTGTAAACAGTCCGTGAGAGTTGACACATATAATTGATTTAAAATTTTTGCAGAAGAATATGAAATTCTAAGACTTATAATCGCTCAAACCTACAGTGGAGTTAACTCGACCATAGCACGGCTTGAGTGTTTCTCCGCGATCGAGATATCTCAACCGTAGCACTGAAAAGATAACATTATAAAGGCTGACTTCAGATCTGTGTTCCGCTCAACGATCAGCTACCTGGCACTTTGCCAGAGGGTGGTTAATCTCTTTGCCTCATTCTGAGACTGCAGGTATCTGCGAGAAAGTTGTCGGTCTGGGTAGTTCAGTTGGTTAGGCACTGACCTTATCTTAAGCTCGCGGGTTCAAACCCCACCCAGGCAAATGGTTTTTAAGCGTACGGGACAAAATTCCAGAACACTGGCAGCGCTCTGATATAATCCTGGCAATTGACAGTGTCGTTAACAAAGAAACAATTTTAAATAAGGTAATGCGAGCAAGATCGCACAATCAAGATTTCATGCAGCGAAGAGAATATCGGCTGCACTTACATTTCCTTATTTTCCCAAATAACGAGTGCCTCCAAGAAATATACTTAGAGGTATTAAATTACTTGTTTTTATAAATTCTCTCGTTTAATATTCTTAAACACCGATATGTGCAGGGTATTCGATATTACAGTCCCTGGTGTAGTGGTTACCATGCTAACTTCATATACCCAAGGTCGCGGGTTCAAACCCGGCGGAGGACGATGGCTCTCTTTCGGTTTGTCCCGTGTCGTAGATTTAGGGCACGTAAAAGAACTTAAAGCCTGATAAAAGAGGCCTCTGAGCAACATTAAGCGGTTTTTCACGCCCAGTATAGAGTGGGACGCTGAGAACCACAGCAGCTAAAGAGCATACATAAATAAAGGTCCAGTTTATTTCATTTCATTTTGATATTACAAATGAATCGCTGTAATCTGTAAACTTTTTTTCAGGTCAAAGTTGGGCCTGTGGGAGCGTACACCGCATATTATTATTTTTGATCTACTTTCACTAAAACAATGCGTGCTTGATTGTAGCATCAATGATAAAGGCTTCCTGATAGTACAAATGACAAATGGACCAATACTCACCTTAGCACCATGAGCGGGCACAAGCACAGAGCAAAGAGTGTCGTCATGGAAATGAGGTACTTCTGTGTCCGCTTTTCCTTGCTGATGTCGAGCTCCGCCTCGTACAGGTCGTAGTTTCGATCGTACTCCTGGCCGGCCCTGCAACACATACAAACATTTCATACTAATTACTGCAAAATTACCTACCTCACCCGGCGTTATACGAGTACATTTTAACATCTACAATTATTTCATTTAGCACCCCTTGCTCTTTACATACACCAAAAAATTCGATACCGAGATATCACCTGAATCCAAAAAACGTGTCCGTGTGTCTGTGAACACGGTAACTCAAAATTGAAAAGTCCGTAAAATACAAAACTTGGTATTTAAGTTTAGTATTTCCCAGGGATGCGACACGAAGATTTTGAGAAAAACCCCACCACCCCAAACTTCTCTATAGACGGAACGTTTTTTCGAAAATTTCGATATTCTCAAACATGGCTTACGATTTTGATTAAAATATCTTATATTGAAGATATTTACCTGACAAATAATATGTATACTTGGAATTTTCTTGGAATAGGCTCTGAAGATTACTTTGCTTTGGATACATTTTACGGAATTTTGCATAACTGCTAAAGAGATAGACAAAACTTGCCCTACAAAAATGTAGAACACAACAAAAGACACATTTTATGTTGAGTACAACTTTTTCGTGGAGTTGATCGTTTTTGAGATATTCCTTGTTTTTGGTTTCATATTTGAAAAACTTATACTTTTCTCACAGGGAATATGTCAACCCCTGTCCATAAAAGCAAGGGAACTTCTGTCACATAGCAACCAGCTTTTGTCTATCACTTTTAACGTATGGTACTCCGTTATTTCGCTTTTACTTACAAGGGAGCAACTAATAAGGGTATTTCTGCTAATTTTTTTTTCTCGATTGGCATGAAGTAAATAGAAGCATTAGCCTTTCAACAATAATTTGTTGCAGAGATGTATAGAAAGTCACGTGAATGTATCACATTAGATTTTTTTTTTAGTTTAAATTTTCTTACTTTTGAAACACTCTGCATGCACAGTAATATTAACAAAATCCAAGATCTTATCTGTATCCGAAACACAAGCCAAAAATAAGGGTGGACTTCAGATAAATATTTCGCAGGATGTACATTCCAGAGCATAAAATATTTACCCTTATGTCAAACAGAGTCAGGTGGCTCAAGTTTACTTAAGACTTCATTCGGAAGATCGTGGGATCGATTTCTCGCCTATGGGCTTTATTGGGGTTTTCCCCGGGTCATTAGGTAAACGCTGGGGAGGTTTCTTTAGCCGAAACTTATTGTTCCTTATTTCATATTCACCTCTGGTGCTGACTGCGCTCTGAAAATAAATCTCTCGGCAGCGAGATGACGTTGGGAGTCGTCTGTAGACTCAGGGAGTTTAATCAGATCTGAGCGAGCGCTACCAGCGCTTTCCGCTTCGAGATGAAGATTTGCTTGGGATATGTTAGGGACCCTCTACGGCGGCTCTTCCCCCGCCGTTCGTTTCAGCCACCTATTCTTATCCTATTCAATAAGGCAATGGCTACGATGCAGAATCCCCACCTGCATCACACACGCGCACACACACCGTTTGTAAAGAGGAAAGAAATTAAAGTAAATTAAACCGCAGACCACATCGCGAAACAAGACGGCACTCCTTTGGATGCCTCTATTATTAGCATTGAAAGGTATAGGACTAAAAAGAAAAGAGCAAATCTGAGTAGAATTTCCCAAACATACTGTATAGCGCTGAAGGAGTCAGATGTTAAACATGGAACTTAATTACGTATAACAGCAATGTTATTCTCTATAGCCTGTTTTACATCGCACCATTATTCTACTGCTGTGACGTACTCGCAGCATTTGTAGCTTGGTTACCATGGGAACAGTGTGTAGTCTGCTTTGGGTATGTTAACTGCTTCCGTTACCAAAGCAACGGTCTAGTTACCATGGGAAAATTGTGTAACAAATAACACTTCTTTAGCATATTTGGCGCAAGCATTATCACGAGCTCATGAGGTTTGTTTTAACGATGTCCACAACACTAGCAAGTACGGAGTGGAGATTTTATACGTAGGAATTAAGACAAACTTTGCCAAATATATTTCAAATTTGGCTGAAATAACAACAAAATTTCTAGTAGTTTATATTTTGATGGATAGTACCCACAAATGTTTTGCTTTCTCTACATGTACTATGTACATAGTCTATACACAAAGTACTGCATTCTACCCAAAAATTCGATACCGAGATTTCGCCGGAAATACACGTTTTAGGGCCCCCTGTATCCAAAAAAAAAGCATTTTTGGAACAGGTCCGAGTGTGTGTGAACACGATAACACAAAATCGAAAAGTCAGAACAGAATTGCTATTTAAATGTAATTTCTTCCAGGGATGCGACACGAAGATTTTGAGAAAAATCTCCCCCCACTCCAAACTAGCCTTTGCGTGGCAAAAATTTCGAACATTTTGATTTCCTCATAAGTGGCTTTAAGGATTTTTATTAAATTGTTGTATTTAAAGATACTTATGTAGCAAATAAAATGTATATATTGAACTTTCAGGGAATAGCCTATAAAAACCTCTCTATTCTGAATGAATTTTGCATTACTGGTAAACCGTAAGAGATAGACAAAAACATACGTAACAAAATATGTAATCTTGTTAAAACACACAATTTATGCTATATGAATTTTTTCGAGCGGTTGACCGTTTTTTGAGATATTCCTTGTTATTGGTTTCAGTTTTAAAATACTTTTTTCTCATACGGGACTTTTGCCAACTCCTGGCCATACGAGTAAAATTAAGGCATTTCAATCACATAGCAACCAGATTTGACTATTGCTTTTGCCTAGTGTATTGTATTATTTCCCTTCTACTTTCAAGGCAGCAAGTAATTAAGAACATTTCTGCTAATGTTTATCTCGGTTATTACAAAGTAGATAGAATATGCTTTTTAAAAATAATTTGTTACAGCGATGCAGAGAAAGTCATGTGAATGGGTCACGCCAGATTTTTATTTTGTTGCACAAGAGTTTAAATTCGATACCACAACAGTTTCAACCAAATTTTCCACCCTTTTAAGATATTTTTCAAAATCGTTATTAGAATAAATATCCTCCGAATTGAAGTGGTTATTGAATATTTCCAAGCTCTGGCTAAGGAATTTGAAAGGGATTTAAAACAAATACTGCAATTAAATATGGGAGGAAATAAATAAATTATTTTTACTTTCTCTGCCACATCATAGCAGTTAAGAGGAAGTTCTGCATTCCACCCAAAAATGATACCAAGATAGCACTGGAAATATACGTTCTAAATCCAAGCAAAAATGTCGTTAGGAAAAGATCCACTGAGTGTGGGAGTTTGAGTGTATGTGTGTGTTTGTGTGAGAGAGAGAGAGAGAGAGAGAGAGAGAGAGAGAGAGAGAGAGCGCGCGGGGGAGGAGGGAGGGGAGACAGAGACAGAGAGAGAATTTTAGAGCAAATTTATTACTATTGTCTTGTATATGTATCTGGCTGATGGGTCTAATAAAAGAGAAAAAGAAATTATTGTGAATATACTTTTTAAAATACGAAATACGTTTTAAAATGACATTCTCCTGAGGACATGTACGACTAAAGGTTTGAAATTCCAAACTAATAATTCTAGCTTTTTGAAATTTATATCGCAGATACAGTATAATGCAAACACGTTACAGTGCAAATTTTAACCATATTGCTCTGATGGTTTAGAGGTTATGGTCAAATACGTATATGTTTTTCTCGCGTCACTTTAAAAGTCCCTTGCGACAAAAAGAAAAAGAAAAATTTGGTCTGATATTTTAACCTTAGGTTCACAACACATCTAGTTTTTGAAATTGCTCCAGGGTTCTCTGGGTCTCCTTTGGTTTAGACTCCGAAAATTTTAAAGCTATGAATGTGTTTTGTTTTTTCTGTCATAAAATATAATTTTTTTGTTTGAAATTTGAAAACATATGTTTAAATAGATCTGACAGTTAAAGCTAGAGAAATTCTTATTCATTATACCTCTGTGAACATGTACAGCAAACTTTATTTGTAACAGAAAAATTGGCTCGCAAGGAACATTTTACAGGAATGAAAATGCTGAAAATATCAATAGCAAGAAAAGAAGGACATATTAGAATACATGGCTCACATTAAATGCACCAGGCTGGAGCCTCAGTTTTCCTTTTCGTCTTCTCTGCTGCTGCCTTTTCTCTACTTTTTGGTTTTCTTCTGCACAACTTAGTTCCATACTTTGCATGATGCGAATGAGATCTCTTAGAACTGAAATGTTTCTTGTCGAGTCCAGTACAGTTTCAGCTCTAATACTTTGCTGTACCTCCAGTTTAGACATTTAAAAAAGGTGCCTGTTGGCCAATTATACCTTTTTTATATTCAGGAATGTTTTTATTTTAATTCCAAAAAATATTTTAAGACGATTTTCTGTGATTTGTCATGGCATTTTAGTCTACATACCCTTAATATTAAGTATATAATGACATAAAAGGGTTGGCTGATAAGTTCCGGGACTCGCATAGATATGGCACCGCTAGTCCAGTTAGTTTGCGAATGAAAGCATTTTAAACAAGACAACTTTTAGAGTTTTCACGAAAATGAAGGATTTGGAAAAACGAGCAGTGATTTAAATATTTCCATTTGAAAGGCTTAACGCCTAAAGAAATCAAGGAGCAAATGGACAGTACACTGAAAGACACTGCTCCTTCATATACAATGATAAAAATGTGGGTTGCACAGTTCAAAATGTGACGTACGAGCACTAATGATGAGCCGCGATCTGCATCGTTTAGTACTGGAAGACCGCAGATTAAAGTTGTTTGAGATATCAGAGGCTGTAAGCATATCAAAAGAACGTGCAGGTAATATTTTTAGTAATGTTTTGGGCTTTCACAAGGTCTGTGCAAGATGGGTGCCGCGTTTGTGGGCACCCGATCAAAAGTTGCAAAGAAAAACTGTTTCTGTTAAGAATGTGGAGCTCTACCGTAAAAATCTCAGTGAATTCTTGAGACGCTTATTACCATGGATGAAACTTGGATACATCACTACACTCCAGAAAGTAAATCACAATCAAAACAATGGATTGCGCCAGATGAACCAACTCCAAAAAAGGTAAAGTCAATTTTATCAGTTAACAAGATTATGGCGAGTGTTTTCTTGGATGCACAGGCAACTATTTCTATTAATTACTTGGAAAAGAGTAAAAATAACATTGAATACTACTATGCAAGCTTACTGCAATGTTTGAATGCTGAGGTGAAAAGAAAAAGACCTCATTTCGGAAAAAAAAGATTTTTGTTTCATCACGACAATGCTCCGGCCCATCGTTCAGTCATTGCAATGGGAAACACATGCGAATTAAATTTGAAATCGCTTGAACATCCATCCTATACGCCAGATCTAGCACCCAATGACTACCACCTGTTCCCTAACCTCAAAAAATGTCTTAGAGGACGAAGATTTCACAGCAACGAGGAGGTCATTGAAGCGGTAGACAGCTATTTGGATGACCTTGATAAATCGCACAACAGAGATGGTTTAGTTAAATTAGAACACCGATATGACAAATGTATTAGCCATTCTGGAGATTATGTTGAGCAATAAAGCAAAACAAACCAAAAAATAAATGCTGTTTTCATTGAGTGGCCCGGGACTTATCAGCCAACCCTAGTATGCTTTAGTTTTCACGAATAAAACCTCAACAGTTAAGCATACAAATATAGAGACTAATTTTCTCTAATATCTTCGAATCCAAGAGAAACAATTTTATTTCACAATACTTTACTTCAACAACTGATTATTATTATTACCGCTGAGAAGGAAGTTAGAAGCTGCTTGGAGCTGCTTCTTTGATTGTCCTTGCAATAAAGATAAGCTAGGTAATTGAATTCGCAAATAAAGAAAACAGCTGCAAGATGCAATATGCTGACGTCAAAAGGACTTGTTACGACTCTCAAAGGACACGTAACAATAAACTTCATCTTATTGTTCCTACAGCAGACATAATAGAAACCTTATTTTCGCTCACTAAATAGACAATTATTCCTCCCTTGTGTCTCGCATATTTATTCGCCAATATTCTCTTTTTTTACGTCGCTACTTGTTTCTTTCGTTAAATTAAACTTTCTTCATGCGCTTCTTTGTTAATTATTTTATATCAGGATGAACTAAATTGCTGGATGTTTCAGCATGGCCGAAGGAGCTCTCGTATTTCCTTTGTGTTCCTTAAAATATAATGACTACAAAATCCGATTGCAGAGACGGTATTAAGCAGTGGTTAAATAACTTCTACATATATTTAGCATATTTAACATCAAACGTCTAAATTTGATGTTAAAATAACATTGACAACACTAACCTAAAATCCGAGTCACGATACATCCTGCATGGCATTTTTACTTTCTCTACACGAGCTAGAAGCATGTTGGACGGTACTGGCAGGCACGGAAGACTGGACGTACTAGGTAAATTTATATTAAGGCAAGACAGCTGAGATTTGAGAAGGCTGCCAATAGAGAAGAAGGGGGGGGGAGAAGAACAGCTAACCAAAAGTGATACAATGTTTTACATACATATATTTTAAGTCATACTTATGTCATTGTTGTGTTATGGTTGTGTATTTATCTATTATAATAGGCTACATTTATGCTTCTGAATAAGGTGTACTCTGTGCTGTAAATTTAAATTGCTGTATTTGAATATATTTGTCTTTTACTGCCGTATTTACACTTTATTATTTGTTGTTGTTTTAATATTGCTTTTTATTTTTGATTACAAAAGCACTTATAGTCTGTGGACCCGTGCGATTCCTGAAGTTCAATGTATGATATTGTTATGTTCATAAATACACTTATTCATTCATTCATACTTTCTCTAAACGTTTTATGTACATAGTGTATAGAGAAGGTATTGCATTCCACCCAAAAATCCGATATCGATATTTCAATGGAGATACATGTTTTGGGTCCCCCTGAATCCAAAAACGGCATTTTTGGAAAAAGTTCGAGTGGGCGCGCGCGCGCGCGCGTGTGTGTGTGTGTGTAGGATAGCTCAAAAACGAAAAGACCGTTAAATACCAAACTTGGCATCTAAGTTTGATATACTCCAAGGATGCGACACGAGGATTTTCTCTTATTTTCCTTCTACTTATAAAGACACTAAGTAACAAGACCAGTTCTGCTAATGTTTTATCATTAAAAATATAGAAGAATAAACTTTTTACTTTCTCTATACACACTATGTACATAGTGAATAGAGAAAGTATTGCACTCCACCAAAAAATTCAATACCGACATTTCACCGGAAATATGTGTTTTAGGGTCCCCTTTATCTAAAAAAAAAAAAAAAAAAAACATTTTCACAAAAAGGTCCGTGTGTGTCAGTGTGTCCGTGTGTCTGTGAGCACGAAAAGTTTCGTTTCAAAAACGAAAAGTCGGTAAAATACCAAACTTGATATTTAAGTTTAGTATCTTCCAGGGATGCGACACGAAGATTTTGAGAAAAATCCCCCCATCCCAAGCTACCCTTTACATGAAACTTTTTTCGAAAATTTTGATTTTCTAAAAAATGGCTCTAACAATTTGGATTAAAATATCGTATATTAAAGATATTTACCTGACAAATAAAATGCACATTTTGAATTTTCTGGGAATAGCCTGTGAAGACTACTTTATTCTGGATGAATTTTGCATAACTACTAAACCGTAAGAGATGGACAAAAACTTAACACACAGAAAATGTAGAGCACGTTAAAACACACAATTTATGTTATATACATTTTTTCGTGGAGTTGATCTTTTTTGAGATATTCCTTTTTCTTGGTTTCAGCTTTGTGAAACATACTTTTCTCATACAGGAATTTGTCAACTCCTGTCCATACAAACAAAGGAACATCAGTCACATAGCAACCAGCTTTTGGCTTTCACTTTAACCTATGGTACTGCCTTATTTCGCTTCTACTTACAATAAAGCAAGAAATAAGACTATTTCTGCTAATTTTTCTCGATTAGCATGAAATAAATAAAAGATGAGCTTATTAACAATAATTTGTTACAGAGAGATAGAGAAAGTCATGTGAATGGAACACATCGGATTTTTAACAATGCTTTCTTACAGAGATGTAGAGAAAGTCGCGTTAATGGAGCCCATTAATTTTTTTTTTTTTTTAATGGACACCTTACCTGCCATCCGGATAGCGTAGCTAGGGTTCCTAGGCATCGCTGAAGTTCTAGAAAAAATCGGATTTGTTCTGTTCAGACAATTTTCTACCCGTTCTGCAAACAAACTATTTTTACAAAAAATATTATTTCATCTGAATCATCCTAACCGAGACAAACATTAACAGAAATTGTCTTACTACTTGATTCCTAGTAAGCAGAAGAAAATTATGGCTAAAGCGATGATCATATGCTTTAAAAGCTGGTCGCTATGTGAACAATTTAAGTTCGGTTCGGGCTGCAAGGCCAGCAGTAAACATAAGCGAGATGAAGGGAAACGTAAACCCGTTTGTGAAAAGTTACGTAGCTTAAACTTGAAACCAATAACAAACAATATCTTTGAAAAGGTCAGCTCTACAGCAAAAACGCATACGACATGAATTGTGTGTTTTAACGAGATCTACATATTTTGTGCAGTAAGTTTGTCTTTATCTTACACGTTTACTATTTATGCAACATTCAGCAAAATTCAGCAAAATTCACCCAGCATGAACTGATCTTAGGAAGTTATTCCCAGAGAATTCAAATTATTTGTAATGAAAATATATATAATATACGGTATTTAAATCAAAATCTTTGGGGCCATTTTTGAGAAAAGCAAAATTTTAAAAAAATGTTTCCATGTAAAGGTTAGTTTGGTGTGGGGACATTTTCTTGAAAATCTTCGTGGCGCATCCATGGATGATACTAAAATAAAGTACCAAGTTTGGAATTTTACACAAGCAAACAACCTTTTTCTAAACTTGCTTTTTTGAACTCAGGGAACATTAAACATGCATGTCTTTTGAAATCTTAGTATTGGATATTTGGGTAGAAGGAATATAAGGGAATACACTAGGCGAAAACGTTAGTAAAATCTTTTGAAACCTGGTTGCCATGTGGTTGAAATCAGTTTCTATGTAGGGCCACGAGTTTACAACTTTCCATGGGAGAAAAATTTAAGTATTTTAAACCTGAAAATAACAACAAGAAATATCTCAGAAATGGTCAATTCCACGAAAACAATGAAAATGACCAACATTTTTTGTTTTAACCTGAACTACCTTTTCTGTGTAGTATGTTTCTATCCAGCTCTTACGGTTTACCAGTTACACAAAATTCAGCAAACTTCATTCAGAATAACCAGGCTTTTAGAGGCCATTCCCAGAAAATTCAAGATTTACATTGTATTAGTTAGGTAAATATCTTTAATATACGATATTTTAATCAAAATCGTTAGAGTCATTTTTGAGAAAATCAAAATTTTCAAAATTCCTTCCATGTAAATGGTGGTTTGGAGTAAGGGGAATTTCTTCAAAATCTTTGTGTGATGTTTTAGAAGATACTAAACGTAAATACTAACTTTTCGTTTTCGAGCTATGCTGTTCACAGACACACACGAACCTTTTTCTAAAACCGTGTTTTTGGATTCAGGGGGACCCAAACATGTATTTCCGGTGAAATATCGGTATCGAATTTTTGAGTGCATTACAATACATTCTCTACACACTATGTACATATTAGGTGTAAAGAAAGTAGATAATAAATAATGTCTAAAGACACAAGTATGTAAGTGCATACAACGGACCAAAACATGTGGTAAATTAACTCTTAAAATAGTGACTTCGTGGCACAGCTCACTAAGAGCCTTGGCCTACCGCCCGATCGCTGCGTCCCCCGCCTCGATCCATTACAGACGTCATGAATGGAGTGCAGCATTGGGAGGGGGGTGAGGTGTGATTAGCGCTTCGATCCCCCCGGCCAGTTAATGCGGTCTTCACGACCTGGAGCCGCTACTTCTCCATCAAGTAGCTCCTCAATTGGCCCCCCAGGGACCTCACGAGGCTGAGTGCACCCCGGTCCAGGTCTTCCAGCGGGGGCTTAAAATAATGGCGTGCTTTATAGAAGGGAATACCATGTTATTTAGAACAAATTACCTGAACCGTTAAGATCTAAAGGAGGATCCCTCCTAGAATGGCTAACCAGGACTGTCAAACCAAACCACCTCTCCAAGGAGAGAGGCCCGTGCCCTCAGGGGACGCTATGGGCTAACACTAACTGGAAAATTGTAATTGGATGTGCTGAGGAAAGAGAACAGCCTCAATTGAAAACGCATGAATTGTTGAGGTGAATGCTTAGGCAGCTAAGGGAATGCCGAACCCAAGCCATTGATATCATTTATTTGGGTAGTTTACCTGAGGAACAGATGTAAAACAATAGACGCGAGGGAACAATAGAGCGCTGGTTCAGATTCGCTTACGTCAACCACAAGCAGACAGACATTCTTTTCTAAGTTATGTACCTTCAGTTCCAGGTTCTCCTCTCTCTCTCTTGGTTGTAAAACCACGTATCTACGTGAATCATCAGTCATCTGCCGCAAACCACCTTTTGTGTCCTGACAATAACTCCATAGACCTGGCGGTTTAACGCTGTTTTATTTTCTCTACCCATATTATGTATATTGCATTCCACCCAAAAATTCGATACCGAGATTTCATCCGAAATATTTGTTTTGTGATCCCCTGAATCACAAAAATCATTTTTAGAAAAAAATATCCGTATGTGTGTCTGTGAGTAGCATAGCTCAAAAATGAAAACTCGATAAATACCAAACTTGATAAATAAGTTCAGCATCTTGCAAGGATGTGAAGCGAGAACTTTCGAGAAAAAATAAAATCCCCTAACCACAAACTACACTTCACATGGAAATTTTTTCTCAAAAATGGCTATAACTATTTTGATTAAAATCCCCTGTGGTAAAGATATTTACGTCTCATATATAGTGCATTTTCTGGGAATAGCCTCTGAAGACCTTTTTATTCTGGACAAATTTTGCCGAATTTTGTTTAACTGCTAAACCGTAAGAGAAAGACAAAAACATACTACACAAACAATATAGATCTTGTAAAACATACAATTTATGTCCTTTACGTTTTTGTAGTGGAGGTAACCGTTTCCGAGATATTCCTTATTATTGGTTTCAATTGTAACGTAGTTAGACTTTTATGAGATAGGAAGTGTCCGTTATTAATTTGTTCTACTCCTGGCCTAGCAAAGAAGCGATTTGCAATGACAATCATATAACGGCACTTTTAAAAAATTTGACTACCACTTTAGCTTAGTGCATTCCTTTAGTTCCCTTCTACTTATAAGGAACTAAGTAATAAGAACATTCTGCTAATGTTTATGTCGATTGCATTGTGTAGATAGAAAAATAATCTTATGTAAGAAGTTTGTTAGTAGAGCCGCTAGAGAAAGTCATACGAATGTAACACATCCTATTTTTATAAAAAAAATACCGCGTGTGTGTATGTGTGTGTGTGTAGGTAGGATAGCTCAAAAACGAAAAGTCCTTTAAGTACCAAACTTGATATTTAAGCTCAGTATCTTCCAAGGATGGGACACGAAGATTCTCCAGAAAATCCCACACCCCCAACTACCCTTTACATATAAAAATTTTCGGAAATTTTAGTTTTTCCAAAAATTCCTCTAATGATTATGATTAAAAGCTCATATAAAAAGTATATTGAATATTCTGGGAATAGCCTCTGAAGACTTCTTTATTCTGGATAATTTTTCTAAACTTTGAAGATAAAAACTAACTGCACAAAAATGTAAATCATCTTTATAACATACATTTTTTTTTTCGTGGAGTTGACCTTCGAGATATTCCTTGTTACTGGCTTCAGTTTTAAAATAGTTATACTTTTCTCATACAGGAACTTGTCAACTCTTGGCCACGCAAAGGAACAGACCAATCCCATAGCAACTATATTTTAAGACATTTGACTGTCGGTTTAGCCAAGTGCATTCCCTCATTTCTCTCCTACTTATAAGAAACTAAGTGATAAGACTATTTCTGCTAATGTTTATCCCGATTAGAAGAACTAGCTTTTTAGCAATAATTTGTTGTAGAGATGTGGATACAGCCATGTGAATGGAACACATCAGATTTTAGTGCCGGTAGCATATTAGTTTTCCCCAATTTAGTCTTTCTCTCATATAAAGACATCACTTATCTAAGAAAGGCGCTTTTTACTTTCTCTACACCTTCTATATACGTAGTGTATAGAGAAGGTATTGCACTCAACCCAAAAATTCGATACCGAAATTTCACCGGAAATATGTGTTTTAGGGCCCCCTGTAACCAAAAAAAGCATTTTCAGAAAAAGGTCCGTGTGAGTGTGTGTGTGTGTCCGTGAACACGATAACTCAAAAACGAAAAGTCGATAAAACACCAACCTTAGTATTTAAATTTAGTATTTCCCAGGGATGCGACACAAAGATTTGGAGAAAAATCCCCCCATCCCAATCTAACCATTACATGGAACTTTTTTGGAAATCTTTGATTTTCTTAAAAATGGCTCTAACGATTTTGATTAAAAATACCGTATATTAAAGATAGTTACCTAACAAATAAAATGTATATCTTGAATTTTCTGGAAAGAGCCTCTGAAGACTACTTTATACTGGATGAATTTTTCGGAATTTTGTATAACTGCTAAGCCGTAAAAGATGGACAAAAACTTACTGCACAAAAAATGTAGAGCACGTTAAAAAAACACAATTTATGTTCTATACATTTTTTAGTGGAGTTGGTCGTTTTTGAGATATTCCTTGTTTTTGGTTTCAGGAATTTCAGTCACATACCAACCAGCTTTTGACTATCATTTAACCTAAGGTACTCCCTTATTTCGCTTTCTACTTACAAGGAAGCAAGTAATAAGACGATTTCCGTTAATTTTGTCTCGATTAGTATGAAGTAAATAGAAGCGTAAGCTTTTTAACAATAATTTGTAGCAGAGATGTAGAGAAAGTCATGTGAATGGAACACGTCAGATTTTTTCGTTTACGCTTATTGAATTTTCCAGTTACAATTCATTCCTGCTCTTTTGATGTTATATCACAGTAATTGCTATTTCACTAAAACCCTGGATCTAAAGCTGCCTTTAAGTGAGTGTGGTTTGTATCTTATGTGAGAATTACTAAACCCACGTAATAACAGTAAACTGTCAGCTGCATATATTCCACTTTCGCCACACCCAAGTGAGTTAAAACGGTTTTCACAAACTAAATCTGACATGAGTAGAGACTTTTAAGGGGTGCTAAATGCTAATATTTAGTCAAAAACTCTAGGATTGCTTTTTCTACTGCACATCTATAGGCATTAACAACCCCGGCAGAGGTGGACAACCATCCAACCGATATAGGGAGGCGTTGTGGCATCCCCAAGCCGGAATATTGGTTATCATGGTCGGCATGATTCCTTACTTTCCTCACGATGCTGAGTGAGCACCTACTCACTCAACATCGAGGGGTTCTGGATTCGATCATGAACACATTTTAGCAGTAAATCTTTTTCTGTCATATCTGTACATATAGTTTTTTTTTTTTTTTTAATTTCTAATATTGGGTCTGAAAAAAGAACGTTTATAGTAATATTTTTATCCACATTTCTTCCCTCTGTTGTATTTATTACCAAAAGGACACAAACCATCATGAGGATTGTCATCAGATGAAGCCAGGTGAAAAAAAATCTGTTATGTTCCATTCAAATGACTTTCTCTACGTCTCTGCAACAAATTATTCTTAAAAAAGAAAATGCTTTTGTTTACTTAATGCTAATCGAGAAAAAAATTAGCAAAAATGGTCTTATTACTTGCTTCCTTGTAAGTAGAAGCAAAATAAGGGACAACCGTAGGTTAAAGTGATAGTCAAAAGCTGGTTGCTATGTGACAGAACTTCCTTTGTTTGCACGGACAGGAGTTGACAAATTCCATTCTTCAAAATTGTATGAGGAAAGTATGTTTTTTTTAAAGAGGAAACTAAAAGCAAGGAATATCTCAAAAGCGATCAAAGATAATGTGTTCTACATTTTTTGTTTGGTAAGTTTTTGTCTGTCTCTTACGGTTTGCCAGTTATGCAAGATTCCGTAACGTTCATCCAGAATAAAGTAGTCTGCAGAGGCTATTCCCAGAAAATTCAAGATATACATATTATTTGTCAGATAAATATCTTTAATATACGATATTTTAATAACAATTATTAGCCATTTTTGAGAATATTAAACTTTTCGAAAAAAGTTCCATGTAAAGGGCGATTGGGGATGGGGGGATTTTCTTGAAAAACTTCTTGTCGCATCCTTGGAAGATACCAAACCTAAATATCAAGTTTGTTTTTAACAGTCTTTTCGTTTTTGAGCTATGCTGCCCACACACATATACACACAGACAGAGACAGACACACACCCGGACATGTTACCAAACAATTTTTATTCAGGGTTCTTAAAACATGTATTTCCGGTGAAATATTGGTATTGAATTTTTGGGTACATTACAATACCTTCTCTATACACTATGTATATAGTAGGTGTAGAGAAAATAATAATGTCCATACAGCTTTTCTCATGCCTTTCACATTGCTAGTGTTCTGCCCGATGGCCAGGCCATAATCATTTTGAATTCTGTCTCTGGTAGCTACATGTAATCTTTCTTCCATTCTAATCCCATACCATCACTCAATTTCTATCCTTTGTAATTTGTGTTTAACCTTCTTAGACTGGCAGTCATGACTTTTCGGGTGCGTTCAATGGTTTCTTATTTCTGGATATTTATATCATCTCCATAAGGTTTTGCAGTCAATAATTCTTTAAACGCTTTAGAATTTCCATCTCCTCTTTGTGAAAATATCATCACCAAGAAGGAAACTTATGAATGCAATGAATTTAATACCACAGATTAGGTACATGACAAGTAACAAATGATCCACTTTTCAAATTTATACCTGACCTTTGAGTTCTCATATTCAGTATTTAGTGTGGCCTCCTTGAGCTGCAGTTAGAACTGCTACACGCCGTGGTATTGGATCAGAAATGTTCTGATTTCTGTTCAATGTTCTGAGGGATTTCCCTGCAGGTAGGATGTATTAGAGCCCACGCATCCGTGAAACTGTTACTGAGGACCGTGACACACCAAGTGCCACCCAAACATATCCCAGACATGTTCGATGGGTGACATCTAAGGCGAATGTGTAAGCCAGGGAAGCAATGGTACCCGTCGTTCTTTGAAGAAGGCTTGTACATTCATCGCAATATGTTGCCAGGCATTGTCCTGCTGAAATGTGACATATGGAGATGCCTGAAGCAGGGGGAGTACCGCGGGCTTCACAACCACCTTAAGGTACCGGTTGCTGTTCAAAGTGCCCTCAATTCGTAGGAGGCAAGATCGGTTGTTGTAACCAATGGCGATCCAAACCATCACACCTGGCGTTTATCCACTATGCCGCTCAACAATACAGCCCTCCAGGTTGCGCTCGCCACGGTACCGTCAGACATAAATGCGGCCATCACTGTAGTACATGTTGAAGTGGGAGTCATCCGAAACGACTATATTTTGCCACTCAGCACCCCAATGATGGGTTCTCATGCCCATTGTAGAAGGAAGAGCTTGTGGTTTCTGGACAATGGAAGCCGACGTAATGGCAGGTGTGCAACCAGTCTAACCTGCAGCAGACGGCGACGAACCGTTGACGCAGTCAAACTTACGCCTCTTGCAGTACTCCAGTGTCGAGTCAACACTGTGGTTGAAGCTGCAGGTCCATTATGGCCATGTGGACAAGATGGCGGTCATCCCGTGTTTTGGTAATCTTCCGTGGTCCAGTACCCACTCTTCGCTGCCTACGACCTTCATCTATCCACTGCTTCCACAAAAGCTTCACAGTCGTAGCAGCATGTCCTGCATGAGCCGAAATGTCGTGGTATGACAAACCCGCTTACCGGAGCCCGATCATTCCCCCGTTCGAACTTACTCACATTCCGGCATCCCTCTCTTTAATGTCGACGAGGTATATTGGCACTCACTTTATTGTTTCCACCTTGTTTGACAGTATTGCACTGACTATTGGTGCAACATTGGTTTTGTAGAACTCGCACAACAGGGCTCTTCTTGGCCTACGTGTAACCCATCTCTCTCAAAACCTAATCACTCATTACTTGCATACTGTTCTACACTTCCAAATTTGGAGTTATTCGGGAAATTCTTTCTTGGTGTTGCAATTTTCACAAACGGCAGTGTAGTTTATGTATCTTACATTGTAAATTCCAAGGCAGGTAGCTCGGGTGGTTTTGTCTCTAGCTGGCGTTCGGGAGGCCCAGGTTCGCTCTCCGTCGATTGCGCACTCTGGCCCTAGGGTTTTCCGTGTTTTTCCTGGAGTGCTGTATATCTACCACAGTTCCTTTCCCTTAAATCCTGGCTCGAGGCTTTGCAAGCAGATGGCACGGTTGGCTGCTCCGAGTGAAACTCTCTTCCGCCTGGTTCCGCTGGTTGAGCCTAGGTGCCATTGCAGAGGCATTCTTCCGACGGCATTTTGGCGCCTGTGTATCCCCCGTGGCCACACGGGACTTACGAGTTTCTTTGCGCTTAGCTCCGTCATTTTCTTTGTGCTATCCTGTAGTTTCCCCTCCTATCGTCCCTTTTCACTGGCTGAGGTGTCCCCCACCGCTAATATACTCACACTCATACATTGTATATAGGAAGAAGATTCTCAAAAATGGTCTTTGCCCTCTTACATACCCATTTGCACTATGATAGTTTGCTTACTCTAGCCCGCATGTAGGTACAATGTGGTACATGCAGGCTAGGTACATGCATGTAGGCATTTAGCGTATAAACCCCAAAATTCGATACCGAGATTTCACCGGAAATAGACGTTTTAGGATCCCCTGATTCCAAAAGATTATGTTTAGAAAACTATTTGTGTGTGAATGTGTATATGTGTATAACTGAAACGAAAAGTCAATAAAACACCCAACTCGGTAAATAAGTTCAGTATCCTCCAAGGATGCGACAGGAAGATTTTCAAAAAAAAATTCCCCCATCCCCAACTACCCTTAACATGAAAAAAATTTCGAAAATGTTTATTTCCCCAAAAATGTCTAAGTATTTTGATTATAACACTGTATATTAAAGATATTACATGACAAACAAAATGTATATTTTCAATTTTCTGGCAATATCCTCTGAAGAGATTTTTATTCTGGATGAATTTTGCGAAATTTTGCATAACTGGTAAACCGTAAGAGATAGATAAAACTTTACTGGATTGAATACTTAGAGCTCGTTGAAACACAACATCTGTAATACGCATTTTTTCCTTAGTTGATCGTTTTTGAGATATACTTTGTTATTGATTTAGCTTTAGAATACTATTACTATGTCATACGGAAATTTGTCAACTCCTGTCAACACAAATAAAGGAACTTTAATCACATCAAAATCAACTTTTGGGTATTACTTTAGTATTTCTGTTATTTTTTTCTCGATTAGCATGAAGTAAATAGAAGACTAACCTTTTTAACAATAATTTGTGGCAGAGATGTAAAGAAAGTCATGTGAATGGAACACATCACGTTTTAAGAAAAAGGTCCGTGTGTGGACAGAATTGCTCAAAAACGAGAAGACTGTTAGATACAACATTTAGGTTTAGTATCTTCCAAGGATGCGATACGAAGATTTTTAAGAAAATCCTCCCCACCACAATTGACATTTTACGTGGAAACATTCTTGAAAATTTTGATTTTCTCAAAAATGGCTCAAACAACTAAAAATATTTACATGGTAAATACAATGCATTTATTGAATTTTCTGGGTATAGCCTCTGAAGACCTCTTTATTCTGGATGACTTTTGCCGAATTTTGCTAAACTACTAAATTGTAAAAGATAAACAAAACCTTACTGTATAACATTTTATATTTTGTCTAAACGTACAATTTATGTTCAAATACTTTTCTCAGACAGGAAGTGTCCGTTTTTCTTTTGTTTTACTCAGGCTTAAAAGCAATTTGCAATGACAATCGCATAACGACGGCTTTTAAAACATTTGACTATCACTTTAGCCTAATGAATTCCCTTAATTGCCTTCTACTTATAAGGAACTAAGTAATAAGAACATTCTGCTAATGTTTATCTCGATTAACATTGTGTAGAAAGAAGAATAATCTTTTGTTTGTAGATCAGCTAGAGAAAGCCATACGAGTGTGACATTTTTATGTTGCTGTTTACATAAACAGTGTTTTGGAAGCACAAAAACAAATACCACATTTCCGGTAGCAATACAGGTTGCTGCTACAGCAGCATTTATGGACATAGGGCCTATCACGTTCCACCTACATATCAACTGTCATGACCATCATGTTCAGTTTTAGCTTCTTCAATTGCACTTCTCATAGTGTTCCTAGCCACAACTTCTACACTACTTCCTATACAAGGTGTTTCAAAACGACACCAAATGAAGATGTTGACCTTGTTGGTCTTACCGTACTTGATACGTAAATATAATGTTCCCTCTAAATTTGACACATACAAAAACTGCCATAAAATCACCATGGATTAGGCAGTCTTACATAACCAAATAGCATGTGCCTGGCCCACTCCAAGAGAGATGCCGGTTGGTAGCGAAGGTCCCAGTCACGTGGTTTGATAGATACGCCGGCGCGGCACAGGTCACCTTACTAATGGAAAACGTAGCATGTGGGTTTTGTTGTGTGTTTCGCATAACAGGTTCTGAGGTTGTCTACGTAGCATATGACAACCATTGTTCCTTCGCTGCCTAATCCTAAATGTGTGCGATTTTTAAACACAAATAAAACTTTAAATAAAGAGTTTGAAAGTTGCGACATCAAGTTTCGATCACGTCAAAGTGTAAGCTAATCCACTGCTATTTTGTTTGGTGTCGGTTTGAAACAGCCTGTATATTGGTATTAAGTACTAAATTTAGTTGAAGGTACGGGTAGACCCATCATTCCACAGGTTGTATTTCCACCAGAAGCATCTTTACCAATGGTTCGCAAACCATATATTAAACGCACATTGAGAAAAGTTCAGAAAATTTGCCACCTTTATCTGTAAACTGTATGGTCTTGGAACTATTAAATTCTACTTCATATGGACATGTTGCACACTTTACTAAACATTTTGCTGCAATTCTATGTTGGTCCTTTGTCGAAATTTCCAAACCACTTTACCAAAACGTTTACACATTATTTAAATATATATGTAGAATAAAACTTCCTATCAGTTATTTCATTCACGTCATTATCCTTAACTTCTTTTAATACATTACTGTATTGCTCTTCGTTGTCTTATCAGATGGCTGGAATTGGACCAACCTGACGATGTAGATTAGAGGCTATGCCTTTCTTTTTTATAGTGTTTAACGATCGCTTTTACTATTTGTGGCACTGCAGGCGATGGCACTGATGATACATGGAATGAAGATGGAGCACAGGTGGAATGCCATGGCGGGGGAAACCGGATCCGGAGAATACCCGCCCCGGCGCCGCTTTGTCCACATGCGGTCGCTTGGAGGCTTTGCAATATTCTTCCTTTTCTTAAACACTTTTAAGTTGCTTCTTCTACCCATTTTAATCGCCGTTGTAATGCAAACGCATGATGAAAATTCACTAATTAGTTAAAACACGTAAAGCACATGCAATAAGCAGCAATACGCTGAAAAGCAATAATTTGGTGCTATCTGTGGTGAAAACTCTGAACTATCTAATTGGCCCAACACGCTGAGCAGTGCCAAAATGTCCCTTTTGGACATTAACCACTTCTCCTAGCATGAAGTTTAGTTGTTTTATCACAATAAGTTCAAAGTTTTGAAAGATTTCATTAAGACGTTCCACGTCCACTTAGCATTCATTTCAAACCTGTGTTATATCAGTTTAAATTCTAATAAACCACATAAATAATATGTAATTTTAAAGCTAAAATACTATAGACTTAGTTAAAACAAACAAAGAAACACAAATTTCAAGATTTTTTACTTTTCCTTAAAGCAAACAATTGATATAAAATACACCATTTAATGATGTCAACAATTTCCGAGATATTTATTATTTATATAATTTTATTTATTATTATTTAGTATTATTTTCAAATATTTGAACCTTTCTCAATTAGAAAAACTGCACAGTACTTTTCTTTTTCCTCATACTCATACGGAAGAAATAAAGAATTTTAAAGCCATCATGGAGCGAGTTATTAGCCTCTTCTATTCCCTAAAACCCTTTGTGTTTAAAGGAAAAATGTAATAAAACCATTCTGCAAATACTTATGTTGGTTGGTTGATGAGTGGTGAATTGAGTAAACTTAAACTAAGGCCTTTCCTTAAAACAACAAAAGCTTGCCCAAAATTCAAGCTTAAAAGAAACAAAAACAAAATATTTGTCCTGTAAGCAACACTTTTAATTTTTTTTTTATTCTCACTGATTCAATTGTTTTTCTCTCTTCTCTGTATAGGATAACACGCTTTTGTAGGAATTATTTCTGAAGAATGGCTAGGATTTTTTCGATAATGATAAACGCCCCCTTTTACTACATATGGCACCACAGGCAATGACACTGCTGATATATGGAATGAATATGGAGCACCAGTGGAATGCGATGGCGGGGGAAATCGGAAAACCCACCTAATCGCCGATTTGTTAACTACAAATCCCACATGCGGTCGCCTGAGATCGTGCTCAGGCCGCCTTGGTGAGAGGCGAGTGGTGTAGCCGTACGGTCTGGCTAGGGAAATGTAATATGAATGTAACAAATAAGATTTTTAAAACATATTTATAAGAGTCCAGTATTGTTTAACTAAACACAGAAGCAACTTACTCACCTTACGTCTTGAGTAGAGGACCCATCTGGTGGCCTATTCCTGGCCTCGTACATCATGACGGCTAGAGGTCCTTCTTGGACCTTAAGCTCTCTGGAAACTCTCACGTATAGGTAGCAGATCACTGCCAATGGCAGCACGTACCTGCAACAGAATGGTAAAAACAGATAGCATAATGGTACCCTTTAGATGGAACATTTTCGATAGTTTTTATCTTCTCAAAAATAACAACGATTTTTGATTAAAATAACCGTATATTAAAGATATTTATATGAAAAACAAAAGTTATACCTTTAATTTTCTGGGAATTGCATTTGAAGGCCCTTTAATCTCCATAACTAATAAACCATAAAAGATAGACAAAAACTACTACATAAAGTGCAGATCTTTAAAATACACAAATAATGTCATATTCGTTTTTGTCGTGGAGTTGATCATTTCCGAGATATTCCTCATTATTGGTTCCAGTTTTAAAATAATCACAAATTTTCTCATACAGGAATTTGTCATCTCCTGGCCATGCAAAGAAACGGATTTCAATCCCATGGCAACCGCTTTTAAAAGACTTGACTATTGCTTTAGCCTAGTGTGTTTCTATTTCCCTTCCACATATAAGTAATTAATACGGTAATTTTTGTTATCTTCTATTTATCTTGATTAGCACGAATTAAAGAGAAGTATCCGCTTTCGCAAGAATAATCTATTGCAGAATAGCTAGAGAAAGTCATGTGAATGGAACACATCAACATTTTTTAGTTTAGTTTTAATAAGTATTGGAAATTGAAACCAATAACTAAGAATTTCGCAGAAATGATTACTCCACAAAAAAGTAGTTGACAAACGGTGCGCTTTAACGTAAACAACTGTTTTTGTGTAGTAAGTGTTTGTCTATCTCTTACGGTTTACCAGTTATACAAAGTCATCCCCAATGAAGAGGAATTTAGCGGTTATTCCCAGAGATACATTGCATTCGTTATGAAAATATCTTAAAATTTATTCCAACAAAAAATACTTAAGAGCTATTTTTATAGAATAAACATATTCAAAAATGTTACATACAAAGGGTAATTTGGGATAAGATTTTCCTGAAAATCTGGTATGCACCCTTGGAAGATGCTGAACTTAAATATCGAGTTTGGTACTTCAAGTATTTTTGTTTCCAAGTTATACTATTTACGGATAAACATAGACATAAAACTTTTTCTATTTTTTTGTCGATTGAGGGTCATTAAAATAGATATTTACGATGAAATCTCGACATCGAATATTAAGAGGTGGAATACAACAGTTCCACTATTTCCTATGTATAGTAGAGAAAGAAAAAGTACCAAATATAATCTAAAGGTAAAAGACCGCCGATATAACAGTTACAAAATCTGATGTGCTCCATTCACATGACTTTTGTTACATCTCTATAACAAATTTATTTTTCTAACCGCATCATGCTAATCAAGAATTTGCTATATTACTAACTTCCTTGTGAGTAGAAGCAAACCAAGAAAATGCACAGGCTAAAGCAATAATCTCGTGCCTTAAAATCCAATTGAAATTCCAATCTCTTTGATTTCCAAAAATAAACAAACGAGAAGAAAGATGTCTGTCTTCCAGTTTGAGAAATGTTTAAGTGGCTAAAATTGAAACTAACAATCCGGAATATCTCGAAAACGGTTAAATCTACAACAAATATATATGGCATAAGTTGCGTGTTTTTAATGAGATCTACTTTTTTTTTTTTTTTTTTTTTTTGTGGAATAAGTTTCTGTATATCTCTTAAGGTATGCCAGTTATACAAAAGCAATCCAGAATGAAGAGGTCTCCAGAGGCTATTCCCATAAAATTCAAAATGTACATTTCGTTTGTCATAAAAATATCTAAAACATAAGGTATTTTAACCAAAATTGTTAAGTCATTTTTGAGAAAATCAAAATTTTCGAAAAATGTTCTATATTAAGGGTAGTTGGGGGTGAGGGGATTTTCTTGAAAATCTTCGTGTCACATCCTTGGAATATAGTAAACTTAAATACCACACACACACATGGACATTTTCCTAAAATGCTCTTTTTAGATTCAGGGGTTCCCAAAACATGCACTGCCCGTGAAATCTCGGTGGAATGCAATACCTTTTCTGTACGGTATGTACATAGTACGTGTAGGAAAAGTCAAAATAAACTGTAATGACAGGGTTATAATAAAATGCTATTTCATCCGTGAATACTGAAAATATAAAACGTATGGTGGTGGTTTGATGGTGTTTAACGCCCGCTTTTACTGTCAAGGCACCACAGACGATGACTCTGATGATACATGGAATGAGGATGGAGCACCGGTGAAATGTGATGGCGCGGTAAACCGGAGAAAATCCGCCCCTGCGCTGCTTTGTCCACATGGTAGCTTTAAGCTGTTATGCAAAACTTTGTATAATCGTGTTTTCATGTCATTAAAACTGTATCACTAAGTATTTTTCTCTTTTAATTACTGTCAAGCCGAAGTTTCAATTTTCTTGGTGACGCGAAATTGTTTCATTCTTCGCGAGGTTTTGGGTGTGGCGTTTATTCACGGAAAGCTCATTATCGTGTGAATGACAGCGTCGGCATTACCCGCTGTCATGGCAACACATGGTCGAGCTTTCCATAGCCAACTCTGTCTTCTAATTGGTGTGGCTTCACAACCCTTAACATAAGACATACAAGCGGTAACTAAGGCACTCAATATTACAACTGCGATTATTTGAGGGGCTCAGTGCCAGAGGGAGCTATCCCACACATTGTGAAAAAATGAGATTTTTTTGGTTTTTAGACAGCTTCTGCCGTCTCTCGTGTTTGTAGAAATCTTGGTAATATTAACTGTTTTAGAGTACCATCTACAGTAACTTACAGAAACTGTCCAAAGTGAGAAAGTTTGTGCCAGATGGGGATATCCCACTATGAAGTTGCCTGCTATTTAAAGAACAATGCCACCAAACTTACAGAACTTTAACTATTTTAATAGTATTGTTTATTGTTCAAACTATAGGCCAAGAAATAATGATTTTAGGCCTTAATATGTGAAACAGAATAATATGTAAGATTATTATTAAACATTAAGAATATTGTGTAAATAGTTGAAATTTTAGGCATTATACTATGCTGCAGATTATTCTGTTTTTCAAAATGGAGGTAAATAGTATAGCTAGTGAAGGAAAGAAACGAATATGCAAGCATAACATATGGAAAAAAGTTGTTGCTAAACGAAAAAGAAACATTGGTGAGGTATATGAATGACATGTTTAGTTTCTCTCTCTGCATAAGTAAAAGGTCACTTTTTTGTATTTTCTAGGACATTTCAAAATGTGGATCAAATACTGGATTTAAAAAAGTTGTACCTTAATGTTACATTTTTCACCAAATCAACAACTCTAATAAAACTCCTTTTTTCTCAAATTTAGCTATTTGTGGGATAGCTCCCTCATTTGTGAATGAATGAAAACAGAGACTTTGTTCACTTTTTCCCCCTAACTTACAATAAATTATATTACAATCCATCTGAATTACATCTTATTTAGCAAAGTCTTTTAACCTGGTATGTGATACTGGACAATGAATCCGATATTCATAGAGCAATTGTAATAATTAGGGATAGCATCTTGGGGACCGATAGCGGTTGCATTTCTGTCGATTAGACACCTATTTTAGATCGGGTGAAAAAGAAAGTGAAGACAGTGTTTGGAGAAAATGTCGGATTTTCAATAATGCGTGAAGTACGAAATCTGCCTCGAGGTGTTGCTAGGGAAATAATTGCTGATCGAGTATCCGACCCAATAGTCGATGATGTGTCCTATTTCCGTTTTGCTCCAATTTGCCTTGGGAACCAAAGGCTAAGGATAGTTTAACTTGTAATTGAGGAGAAATATCGTGTCAACCTGACTCCACTTTCTTGCGTGTGTAGAACACAAGTCAGTGTATGCTTGCAACACTCCGGCAAAGCCATAGTCTGCATCAGTGGAGTAGAATTCAAAGCCAATGTTTAATGTATTATTTTAGTAAAATAAAACGCAATTCGCAACATTTAATAAAATAAATTTAACTAACATTCTCTGCATAATGAACACCCTTGAATTTCAAGATTAATTTTCATTTGTAAATACAGAAAATATAATTGACAATATTTAGTGAAATCAATATAAGATCTTATACGCATATTTATTCGTGGAATCGAAAAACAACCACCTAAATTTACAGATAGCCAGCACTGACAAAATAATCATAAGAATTAAAAATATTTATGAATAGTACAAATTACATAATAGTTTAATAAGGTAAGAATATATATCGAACAATAAAAATACATCGAAACTAACGGATGATAAAACATTTAACATAAAAATAGATATAAAAAATAAATTGTTCAAATGAGCAGTCGTCCTCCTTGGTCTAGGGGCAACATGCTAGCCTCTGGTTCCCAAGGTCACGCGTTCAAACCCGGCAGAGGACGATGGATTTTTTTCGGACGTAAAAATTCTCAGCATGGCTTCATCGGAAGGGAAGTAAAGACGTTGGCCCCGTGTCATAGATTTAGGGCACGTAAAAGAACCTCAAGCCTGATAGACCTGTGAGCAAAATTAAGCGGTCTTTCCCGCCCAATATAGAATGGGAGCTGAGAACTACAGCAGTTAAAGAGTCCACAAATAAAAGTCAATTTTTTTCTTCTTTCTTTATACAAATGAGTTAGTAACTAACGTTCACCATTCGATCAGATGGATCTTCGGGGTTACCTCATTCTACCAAGCGGTTATTGGATCCATTTCTGGGAAGAAGGCGTCCAGCGGGCGATGTCCATTAGCTCCGATGATAGGGTAATAAGGATGGCGGTCACAGGAGAGGACCTACAGTTTTTACCGTGGACTCCGAACCACATTGGACCTTGGGGATGCTCCATTCAGAGGTGGAGACCTGGATAGTGCTGACTTATAATCGAGAATCGAGCCACGATAGCCGCGAAACCACTGTGCTACTCCGAGGCCCCTCCCCATATAATTTTTTTTTAAATAATATTTAAACAGCTTCTGATATAAATGGTTTAATTCTCTTTAGAGGGAGTTTTAAACGTTTCCATATCTTTATAAAACAATATGGTATGGTGCCAAATGTTCCTACTATTAAGCTAATTACAGTAATTTTTTGCAGTTTGTATTTTCTCTTATAATACCTACATTAGCTTCATAATACTACAAACGCGTCATGGAATTCAAGGAAAACTTCACTTGTCTTCACTTATAAATAATAATTAAACAAATAAAATTCAATTGGTAGCATTTAGTAAAATCATTATAAATATTCCTCTCCACATAAGGTATTACACATATACAAAAATAAAGAAAAAAGGAAAATACCTTATAATTCAAAGAAATTGTTATCCACCTTTGCAGGTTAATCACACAGTTGACAGCACCTATTTTCCTTTAATTTATGTATGACTGGTTCTAAAGTAAAGTTTACCAAACGTAAGCCGTTTGAGTAGCGAGGGTAGTGATGGGGTAATGGAGGGGAAATGCTTCCTGCACTCGAAGATTGTTAGCTGCCATATACAGACTATAATAAAAATGATGAGGGTTTACATCACAAGTATATTCTGTATTACGAGACAAGTTTCCCAAAAGCAAATTCCCTAACTGTATCTGGATTTGAAATTAGCAAAAATCTGATGTGTACCATTCACATGACTTTCTCTATATCCCTGCAACACATTATTCTTAAAAAGCTTATACTTCTATTTACTTCATGCTAATCAGTAAAACATTAGCAGAAATAACCATATTACTTGCTTCCTTGTAAGTAGAGGTGAAATAAAGGAGTACCATAGCTTAAAATGATAATCAAAAGCAAGTTGCTATGTCACCGAAGTTCCTTTGTTTGTATGGATAGCAGTTGACAAATTCCTGTATGAGAGAAGTATACGTTTTTCAAAGCAGAAACCAAAAACAAGGAATCTCTCAAAAACGGTGAACTCCACGAAAAAAATGTATATAACATAAATTGTGTGCCTTAACGTACTCTACATTTTCGTGGAGTAAGTTTTTCTCCATCTCTTACGGTTTAGCAGTTATTCAAAATTCCATAAAATTCATTCAGAATAAAGTACTCTTCGGAGGCTATTCCCAGAAAATTCAAGATATACATTTTATTTGTTAGGTAAATATCTTTAAAAAACGAAATTTTAATCAAAATCGTTAGAGCCAGTTTTGAAAAAGGTTCCATGTAAAAGGTAGTTAGGAGTGGGAGAATTTTTCTCAAAATCTTCGTGTCTCATCTCTGGATGTTGCTAAACTTAAATACCAAGTTTAGTATTTTACCGACTTTTCGTTTTTGAGTTATCGTGTTCACAGGCACACGGACAGACACACACACGGACCTTTTTCCGAAAATGCTTTTTCTTAGATAAAGGGGACCCTAAAACATATATTTCCGGTGAAATCTCCGTATCGCATTTTTGGGTGGAGTGCAATATCTTTTTTATACACTATGTACATAGTGCGTATAGAGAAAGTAAAAAAGAGAAAGCAGAACCTTTAAAATGCGCATGCAACTCGTGGATTACGAGGAAGCATTTGCTAAAATACTAGAAGAAAAACAATTACAGGTTCAGGTCACGAAGGGACTCAAGATCGGGGCACGACAGAATACCCTCAGTGCTTCCAACGTAATTCCTGGGAGGGATGAGAGGAGATATCAGAAGGGCGACCATCGCCGGCAGACGACGTGCTCAGAAATGGATAGGATGTTTAACGTATCTAGATTAAACGTATTCAAGGCCACCCAAAAGCCTGGAGCCCCCGGGGGTCCCCTGAAGGGTATCCTCCTCCAAGAGCATTCAGAGGCGGATCCGTGACCAGTCCGAACTACGCCAGGAGGAAGCATTCACAAAGCGCATTACCACCGCCCAACCGCAAAACTCCGAACACTGTTGACTGCTTCTTCAACCCTGAGGCACATGATGAAGGAAACTATTGGTTCAGGAAAGTTCTGCTAGAAGAGGAACCACCTACCGTCTAGGGTAAAGCACGAAAAAACCCGAAGGTTTTTTCCAAGAAAACACATGATAGAAATTAATGGTGTAAGCCATTGTCCCCGAAAATATTGTGTATATACAGGGTGATAATGAACTATAATTAAATATTTTCACAGAATATGTAGATTACTTAAGTAAGTAATTTGAGACAGGAGACTTATAGCCTGTTTATTGAAATTTCGAAGTAACGGGTACAAGATTCTGAAGTGCCAGAACGCCACGTATCGCGGCACTTCGTATGGAATGAAAAAAAAAAAAAATAATAAAAAACATTTACTTTATGAAAGTAATCGAACTCATGACCTTTGGGATAATAGCTTCCCACGTTACGCATTAAGCCTCCAGAGTAGGCTACATAACCCATGAACGTAGTTAACGAATGCTCAATGTCGCACTATCAAGTGAATAGTTCAAGATTTTACAGATTTTTGGACATTAAATCTTGAGAACGCTAGTAATGAGCTCCTAAAAATCGATATTTCTATACTCGGGCAGCAGTTTTAAAGACATTCTAAGCCATTTTTTTCAACCTACTTTGCTTTAACGCCGACTTATCATCACCTGATACCCACAAGTTTAACGCTAAGTGGTTGCGTTGTGTTTATCCGGAGACCATGCTTCGCCGATCTCAAATTACTTATATCAGTCACGTGCACAATCTCGTAAATTACTTCGGTGTAGTTCATTAACACCCTGTATACTAACGGTGCCATAGAAATGGCGTTGTGGTCTGGTGGTTAACATACTAGCTTCCAAATTCAGAGACTTCAAGTTCGGTTCTCGACTCTAGAATGGGAAGTTTTTTTTGTTGATTTTTTTTTTCACCAGGAATATTCCCCATTCACCTAAGAGAGTTTGGAAGTAAGAGTGAATGAGTGAATATGCTTATGCATTTAATAGAACATAGCTCTACCAGATTGTGATAGAATATCATTATCACAAATTGTGACTGCAGATTGAGAAAAGGAAATAAAAGACGCTCTGAGACGAGGTTTCTACGTTCAGCAACAGGAATTTCACGACTGAACATGGAGAAATGAAGAGAGGAGGAACTAATTTCAAATACAAGAAATAAACCAACGCATCCAAAGCTATCGAAATACATAGATGGAACACTTTGTTGATAGAATGTGGGAGAATCCTTGCTCGAAGATAACTTTCCAATATTGGCCAAAAGAAAATATTGGTTGTTCGAGATCCGGCTGAGGCAATAATTCTAACGTGAACGTAACAATTTGACATCTATACTCCGACGTTTTGGTTGCTGTCGATTTTGTGACCTTTCCTGTTTTCCTTGTCACCCACAACGTTCCTAAAATCACTTTGTCAAATTTTAATGGTACTTCAGTTTCTTCACGACGTAATTAAATATGTACGACGTAGCTTCATCTCCCTGACGGTGCATTGCTGGAGAGTGAGCACAATCTCTTGCAGTATCAGCACTCGCTGCACCTCACAATATTTCAAGCAAACCTCACTCGGAGAATGCACTGAATCACCAGGAATTTATGTCGCACCAGTAATACTAGCTAACTATTAATTTGTTTTCCACACAAGCCGTGTGTAGAACAGGAGTTGGATATGTAGAGTCACACTGAAAATTTCAATGCCATAGCCGGAATTTGAACCACGGATTTCCCAGTCTCTAGCCGGTTGCTCTAACCACTGAGCTACTATGGCAACTGCCGGCATGGTATTAAATTCCTCAATAGACACGCATGTTTCCCGGTAAACCACAAGGTAATCTAAAATTATGGCGACATAAAATGACGTAAGTACCTTAAATTTCGGGCTTCATAGAATAGCCAACGTAGGTCAATTAGTGTTAATTTATTTTATTTTTTCTCAAAAGCCGTGTATAGGACAGGAGTTGGATAAGTAGTCGGACTGGAAAATTGACCCAATCCCAGGCGACCGCATGTGGGATTTAGGTGGACAAAGTGGTGCAGGGCCGGGTTTTCTCCCGATTCTCCAGTTTCCCCCGCCATCGCATGCGACCGGTGCATTCCATGTATCATCAGTGTCATCGCCTGCGGCGTCGTCTGTAATAAAAGCGGGCGTTAAACCCTATCATAAAAAAGAAAAAGATTGAAGGAAATACTAACAGAATGAGAGAATATTTTAGGTTTCACAAAATTGGCTTTTAAGGACCTATAAATTCGAGGCCTATACATAAAATATCTTCTGGTAAACTCGTGTTTTTGATTTTTAACCGTCGAGGAAAGGTTTACTAGCCCGAGAAAGGTTTTAACTTGTGGTTCTGGAGTTAAGGGAGGACTAGTGTCAGGATATAAAAGATGGATGTGTTTTATTTCTGCTGCCTGATCTGACCTGAGTCGGGAGTCGAGTTTCTTCATTCCGGTAAAGTTGTGACGTTTTTGTGTTTGTGTAGAGGAAGATGTCAGCTGTGTTGAGTGATGAACACTCCACAAACACATGCAATCTGAGAGATGCAAATCAACTAACAGGCTACGTAAACAAAGCGCGGAGGCAAACTTAGGAACTTCGAGAGGCGAAATACCTTCTTAGCACAACCGTTGTTCCACAAATTAAATGGAGGAGACTGGAAAACTTGCAACTATAAATAAAATTCTGATGTGACTTTCCCTACATCTCTGTAACAAATTACTGTTAATAAGCTTATTCTTCTATCTACTCCATTCTAATCGAGATAAACAATAATTTAGTTCGTTTATAAGTAGGAGGGAAATAAGGGAATACCCTAGGTTAAACAGACAGTCAAATGTTTTCAAATGTGGTTGCTGTGGTACAGAAATCAGTTTCTTTGCGTGGCCAAGCGCTTACAAGTTCCCGCATGAGAAAAGTTAAGTATTTTAAAACTAAAATCAATAACAAGAAATATCTCGAAAACGGCCAAAATGTATATGACAAATTGTGTGTTTTAACGTGCTCTACATTTTTCGTGTGGTTAGTTTTTGTCCATCTCTTCGGTTTAGCAGTTAGGCAAAATTCCGTAAAATTCATCCAGAATAAAGTAGTCTTCACAGGCTATTCCCAGAAAATTGAAAATGTAGATTTTATTTGGCATGTAAACATCTTAAATATAAGAGATTTTAACCAAAATCTTTAGAAACATTTTTGAGATAATCAAAATTTTCGAAATTTTTTCCATGTAAAGGGTAGTTTGGGGTGGGGGGATTTTCTTGGTGTTGCATCCTTTGAAGACGCTAAACTTAAATATCAAGAAGTTGCGTTTTTACCAACTTTTCGTTTTTGAGTTATTGTGTATACAGCCACACGGACACGCACGCACACAGGTTCACACGCACACAAATGCACAGACCCATTTTCTAGAGCCAATGTTAAAGATATATAAGCGTGAGTGTGCAATGAAATATCGATGTCGAATTTTCAGGGTGAATGCAAAACTTCCTTTACCTTATGCAACCGTTACGAAAGGAAAAATGAAATACGAGATGTAAACAGCAGGACAAAAGGGGGGAAAAAAAAACAGATGGGCAAAGGCTAAAAGGGAATGGAGAGGGCTACAAATCAACCCTTATTGATTCTGGTAGAGCCTGAAATCCGAGCTTTTGCTAACATGTAACCCCTACGGGGCAAATCACATGCCTTTCTATTGACATCAAGGCTGGTTGCCAACACACACAAAAACAGTTTTACACAGAATGCAATTAATCACAGAGTTACAGCGTAGATTTAAAAAACCTAACGTGTATATTTACACCATGTGCTTTGCTGTTCGGTAAACGCACCTTTTATTCAAAACAATCTTTTAACTATATCTTGCTAATCAAGATAAACATAAATAGAACTAGTCTTATCACTAGTTCCCTTTTAAGTAGAAGAAAAATAAGAAAATGCACAGGCTAAAGCGATAGTCTCGTCATTTAAAAGTCGGTCACTATTTGAAGATATTGAGGTTTGGTAAACAAACGAGAAATGAGAAAACTGATGTACTACCGTTTGGGAAAAGTTTGAGTTCTTAAAATTGAAACAAATAATCCGGAGTATCTCGAAAACGGTTAATTCTAAAAAAAATAGTGTATGACAAATTGTGTTTTAATAAGATCTACATTTTTTGTGTAGTAAGTTTTTGTAAATCTCTAGGGTTTACCAGATATATAAAAGTCATCCAGAATGAAGAGGTCTTCAGAGACTATTCCCAGAAAACTCAAGATATATATTTCGTTTGTCATAAAAATGTCTTAAACGTAAAGTATTTTAAATTTTAGAAAAATGTTGTATATAAAGGGTAGTTTGGCGTGGGGGAATTTTCTTGAAAATCTTGCTGTCGCATCCTTGGGGGACTCTGAACTTAAATATCAAGTTTGGTATTTAAGAATATTTTCGTTTTTGAGCTATGCTGCCCCCCACGCACACACACAAACACACACACACACACACTCACGGACATTTTCCTAAAAATGTTTTTTTTTGGATTCAGGGGGGTCTTAAAATATATATTTTCAGTAAAATCTCGGTATCGAATTCTTGGGTGCAATATAACTACCTTCTCTATACACTATGTACATAGTACCTGTGGAGAAAGTAAAAAGTCTGTGTTACAATCACATGAATTTCTCTACATTTCTAACAGATTATTGTTAACTTTAGCAGAAATTGTCCGTATAACTTGGTTCCCTGCAAGTAGAAGGGGAAAAATCTATTGTGTTCCATTCACATGATGTCCTCTATCTTTTTGGTAAACAAACCTTTTAATCAAAACATTAAGCTGTTTTATAACATTCTAATCAAGATAAATATAAGCAGAGTTATTTTTATTACTAGCTTCCTTGTAAGTAGAAGGGAAATAAGAAAATACTCAGGCTAACGCAATAGTCTCGTCCTTTATAAGACGGTTGCTATGTGAAACAATTAAAATTCCAATCGCTTTCCTTGCCTTGCCAGGAGTAAAGAAACGAGAAACGAAAAAAAGAGGTCTTCCCGTTTGAGAAAAGTTTAAGTGGCTAAAATTGAAACCAATAACAGGAATATCTCGAAAATGGTCAACTCCAAGGAAAAAATGTATGTGGCATAAATTGTTTGTTTCAATGAGATCTAAATTTCTGTGCAATAAGTTTTTGTCTATCTGTAACGGTTTACTAGTTATGCAACATTTATCCAGAATAAAGAAGTCTGTAGAGGCTATTCCCAGAAACTTCCAGTGTGTTTGTGACCTCTCCTACAAGCAGAAGCTCAGAACAAACGAAGGATGTTGTAAATAATGATATTGCAATAAGGGTGACGTCACATCTCGTTGCGAGATGTGTTTACAGCACGATCTGAAGTGAGTGACTCACGTGGTTGTCAAGAGGCTTGTCAAATGCACAGTTATCTCTCTTTCTGACTTTGTTTATTCTTTTTTTTATTATTATTATTATTACCATGGTAATTTCATTCTTATTTAAAACTGAACTGCGTTCCACTCGGTGGTTGTGATTCAGTACGTACTTCATTTTTTCTGTGAGAGAACGAGAGACCAAATGTTAACTTCTGTTGAAGCCAATTTTAGTCTCGACTCAGCTAATTTTAGTCATTTTTACTTTCTCTACACCACTATGTACGTAGTATATAGAGAAGGTAGTTGTATTGTATTGCACCCAAAAATTAGATACCGAGATTTCACTGGAAACACATGTTTTGAGACCTCCTGAATCCAAAAAAAGCATTTCTAGAAAAATGTCCGTACGCGGGGGCAGCATAGCTCAAAAACGAAAAGATCGTTAAATACCAAACTTAAGTGTTAAACTTCGGTATCTTCCAAAGATTGGACACACGATTTAAAAAAAAAATCCCCCCGCCCCAAACTATACTTTACATGGAAAAAAATTCGAAAATTTTTATTTTCTCAAAAATAACTAAGGATTTTGATTAAAATCCCTCATATTAAAGATATTTACATGACAAATAAAACGTAGACCTTGAATTTTCTGGGAATAACTTCTGAAGTCATTTATTCTGAATGAATTTTGCTGAATTTTGCGTAACTGGTAAACTTTTAAGAGATAGGGAGAAAGTTACAAAAAATACAGATCACGTTCAAACACACAGTTTATGTCATTCATTTTTTCGTGCAATTGACCATTTCTGTGACGTATCAGATTTAAAAATGCTTAAAACTTATCTCACACGGAAAGTTTTAAGCTCCTGGCCCTGCATGACAACCAGCTTTTAAAAGACTTGACTTTCATCTTAGCCTAATGTACTCCCTTAATTTCCTTCTACTTACAAGGAAGCAAGTAATTAAAAGAAATTCTGCTAATGTTTGTCTCGATTATCACAAAGTATATAGAAGAATATGCTTTTTAACAATCATTTGCTACAGCGATGTAGAGAAAGTCATGTGAATGCAACACATCAGATTTTTTTTTTTTTTTGGATATCGAAGACCCTAAATCGTGTATTTCCGGAAAAATTTCGGTATTGGATTTTTGGCTCGAATGCAACACATTCTCTGTATATTATGCACATAGTACGTGTAGAGAAAGAAACATTTAAAGACACATATGGGAACATTTCAGATAAGGTTAAGACCACGAAAAAAGTAATTCTGTATGTCTGTTACTTTTAAAAATCACTAGATATTTGCTATAGTAGGTGTTTTACATATCTTCAATGGCGTCCTATTTGCAAAGGAATTTAACGGAATATTGACAGCACAGGAATATTGCTCCATGAAAAGGCTGTTTGCAGTGTAGGTGTGGAACTCTGCCCTACACACCGATATACTCCAGTATACGTTTCTAAAAATAGATTCAGAAGGGTTCAGAAGCTTGAAACTCCAGTGAAATCACGAAATGGGATTTGCAAGCGTGGTAGTTCTCTTTAGAAGCTCTTAGAGATGTGTGGATTATTTGCCTGCAGGGCTCCATTTTGCTTTCCAGTAGAACTTAATGTCAATATTTTCTAAAAAGGTCACATGTACCTTTTCAAGAACTAATCTTGAAAATTTGCTTCAGGAATAAATAACTATATCTTCCCTACAGAAAATACCTTAATATTTTTGGAAACGTTTTTTCTTTCCTCTACTGGTATAGCTGGTGAAGTGTTGTATCTCATTTATAAGTTTGATGTCAATGATACTCAGGAAATATATGTTTTGAGGCCTCCCCCCAATATCATTTTTAGCAAGAGGTTTGAGTCCTATTTTGTGAATGTGTGACAACATAACTTAAAATCTAGAAGTCTCTTAAATAGCAACCTTGATATTTAAGTTAAGTATATTTCAAGGATGAAACACCAAGACTTTTAGAAAATTTCCCCACTCTAAATTACCCTTTATAAGGAACATTTAAAAAAAATGGCATTCTCAAATTGGCTTTAACGTTTTTGATTAACATATCATATATTCAAGATATTTTCATGCAAGACGAAATGTCTTGAATTTTTTGGAATCTCGGAACACTTCTTCATTCTGGATGACTTTTGAAGAAATAGACAAAATACTACACTAAAATATGGAACTGGTTAAAACACACAATTATGTCATATGCATTTTTTGTAGAGTTAACCACATCCAAGATATTCCTTGTTATTGGTTTCAGCTTTACGAGAGTCGGCTGATAAGTCCCGGGCCTATCACAGATATGGCGCCATTAGGTCAGTTAGATGGTATTATCGTATAATTTAACTCTAGCCTAGCCTGTTTCCATAGTTACAGGTCAATAGCTTGTTTAGTTTTCGAATGACAGCATTTTAAACAAGACAACTTTAGAGTTTTCACGAAAATGGAGGATTTGGAAAAACCAGCAGTGACTAAATACTTCCATTTAAAAGGCTTAACGCCTTGCAAGGAGGAAATGGACAGTACATTGAAAGACTCTACTCCTTCATATTCAATAATTAAAAGGTGGGTTGCACAGTTTAAAATGGGACGTTCGAGCACTAGTGATTAGCCTCGCTCTGGACGCCTTGTAAAAGTGACCAACTCCAGAGATCATTGAAAAAAAATCATCGTTTAGTACTGGAAGACCGCAGATTAAAGTTGTTTGAGATAGCAGAGGCTGTAAACATATCAAAAGAACGTGCAGGTAATATTTTAAGTAGGTAATACTTTGGGCTTTCACAAGGTTTGTGCAAGATGGGTGTCGCGTTTGTTGACACCTAATCAAAAGTTGCAAAGATAAACTGGTTCTGTTAAGAATGTGGAGCTCTACCGTAAGCATCCCAGTGAATTTTTGAGATGGATTATTATTTTGTCAGCTAACAAGGTTAGGGCGAGTGTTTTCTGGGATGCACAGGGAATTATTTTTATTGATTACTTGGAAAGGGTTAAAAGTATCACTGGTGACTACTACACAAGCTTACTGTAACGTTTGAGTGATAAGGTGAAAAGAAAAAGACTTCATTTGCAAAACAAAAAAACAAAAAAATCTTCTTTCATCACGACAATGCTCCGGCCCATCGTTCAGTCATTGCAGTGGGAAAAATGGGCGAATTGAAAGTTCGGATTTCTTGAACATCCACCCTGTTCACTAAATCTGTAACCAGTGATTACCACCTGTTCCGAAACCTCAAAACATGTCTTGAAGGACGAAGATTTCACAGAAACGAGGAGGTCATTGATGCGGTAAACAGCTGTTTTGAAGACATTGATAAATCGCGCTACAGAGATGGTTTAATTAAATTAGAACACCAATATGACAAATGAATTTGCCTTTCTGGAGATTATGTTGAGAAATAAAGCAAAGCAAAGGAAAATTGAGAGGCCCTGGACTTATCAGCCGACCCTGATATATTGAGCTAGGGAATGCGTATGACCCGGGAGCGGGGAAGGTGACTCGCACCTCAATCCAACGCGGATGGTTTGTACCTACCACAGAAAGCTACAGACCGCAAGAAGGCCAACCAACAGAAATGTGCAGAAGTCCCTAAACCCAACTGAGTTGAGGTGGCTCGGGCTGGAACGCAAGTGCTAGAACAGATTCATTCAATAATGTGTACTCATAACTAGAAATCGGTCCTGGATCACAAAATTGTCAGATTGAGGTCCGGTGTACATAAACTATAACAAGATGGAGTAGGTGTGGTCTCTACAGCCGTTTGAAGACGTATTGCACTGTCTAGCGTTGCTCATTGCCTGGCCTCTTTCAGTTGCTGCTAGTAGTAAACCAGTGAACACCGAAAGAGAGAACACATTGAAAATGCGCCTACCGCTCGACACTGAACAAACTTGTGGAACATATTTTGAGTGACAGGAAGAGATTCTTTTATTTCTTTAGAGTATTTCTGAACGAATTTGGTTGATTTATGTCAAACGTCTTTTCAAAGCTGTGCACATTAACATCTTTATTATTGTATCAAGTGTATGTTTTTATTTGTAAAAGTATAAGGCGTTTTTATTTACTAATAACTGTTTGGATGCAACTTTTTTGGGATGATAGTCTTTATATGAAGTTTCTGGATAGCTTCAATTGATATGTTGTACTGCGCCATAGCCTACGGGGCGCGTATTGGGCCAACCTGGGCGAGAACATAAGTTAGATGAATATAGTTTTTCATTATTTAGCTTTAGAATTACTTTTTGTTTAATTACGAGTTTCGGCTTTTAACAATATCTATTTTTATCAAACCTACTGGATTCTGGTGGCGTTAATCATTTACCTCATACTAATAACAGCATAGAGTTTTAGTTAGCACATACCAGAGTAACTATTTTCGGAGTTTCACTCTACTAAATTAAAAATTGCAACAAACATAATGAGCATTTTTATATTGATAAATTTGTGTTCCATTAACATGATATGCTCCAGCTGTATCTCAAATAAATTTTCCTTACAAAATAGTATGCGACATACGATAAATCGAGATAAATAATAGAAAAATTATTTTATCTTATTGTTTTCTTCCTTGCAAGTAGAATAGAACTAAGATTGGGCTAAAGCGATAGCCAAATCTTTTAAAAGTTATTGCTACATGAAACAATTGAAACAACATGCATATGACAAATTTGCTTCATGCTAATAGAGAAAAAATTAGCAGAAATAGTCTCATTACTTGCTTCCTTGCAAGTAGAAGTGAAATAAGGGAGTCCCATAGGTTAAAGTGACAGTCAAAAGCTGGTTACTATGTGACTGAAGTTCCTTCGTTTCTACGGACAGGAGTTGACAAATTCCTGAATGAGAAAAGTATAAGCTTTTTAAACTTAAGATTGATAACAAGGATTATCTTAAAAACGATCAACTACACGAAAACGTAGTGTTTTAACGTGCTCTACTTTTTTTGTGTGGGAAGTTTTTGGCCGTCTCTTATGGTTAAGCAGTTACGCAAAATTCCGTAAAATTCATCCAGAATAAGGTAGTCCTGAGAGGCTATTCCCAGAAAATTCAAGATATACATTTTACATTAAGTTTTCGAAAAAAGTTCAATACTAAGTTTGGTACTGAAAGGTCTTTTTGTTTTTTTTTAGATATGCTGCCCCCCCCACATACACACACGGACATTTCTCAAAACTGCTTTTTTTTATTCATTGGGTTCCAAAACAATAATTTCTTGTGAAATCTCGGTATCGAATTTTTGGGTGGATTACAATACACTATGTACATGGTATGTGTAAAGAAAGTAAAAAGACTTCTAGAACTTTTTGAAAAAATTAAGAAATATCAAGAAAAGCCGCATTACTCAACTATATATTTGATGAGAGTTATTTAAATCGACTCTTCATTCCTTCATTTTACTCCGATATTAAAATATTTCCACGCAGACCCTTCTAGAGAGCTAAATGTAATAAGAATGTGGTATAGGTCTAAATTATAACTTTGTATAATTATGCCCAAATTTTCACCGACAGGTCCCTTAATTGGAATGAAAATATATTCCGTGATCTTCAACGGTTAAGTTTGCATTCGTTAGAATATTGTTTGTTTACTTCCCTTAATTTTGAGGTTAGGGATTCTATTTGTATGAATTTCCTGTCATGGGGTTTTGTTTTGAAACGGCATAAAACAATATTTTATTTGATAACAACAAGAGTTCGCAGAACTGCTGGTTTTGTTGCCTTAAAGTGCGGAGATTCCACTGCTTCTCTCACTTTCCCCCTTTATTTCTTTTCTCTAACTCTCACCTCTCCATTGCCCTCATCCTACGTCTCTTATTCTCCGAGTGATAAATCAGCAGTCTTCTCTTTCGCTCTGTATCTCTCTCTGTCTATTCCTCTTTTGTTATCCCATTCGCATCTCTCTCCATATCCGTTTTCTCCCTAATAGTTTCTACTTCTGCGTTCCATCATGACCAAATTTCCACACCTCTTTAACCGGTAAAAAAATTGCTGTTTCGGAGTTTTATTAAAGAATAAAACATAGGTATAAGGTTTAACGATACAAAAATATCATTTTCTGCCTTGCGCTCACAATAAGATGGACGCTTACGAATAATAATAATAATAATAAAACAATGATGAAAATTAATATAATATATTTAATATTTACTCCATCGAAATTTGTACGCAGTACTTGTAAGAAAATTCATCTATTATTATTCCCTCTACTGCGTACATAACAGATAAAGAAAGCATTGCATTCCACCCAAATTTCAATACACAGATTTCACAGAAAATACATGTAATTTGTTTTGAGGAGTCGGTAATAAAAAATGCACCTATTTCAGAAAGAGCTCCGAGTGTGTGTGTGTGTGTGTGTGTGTGTGTGTGTGTGTGTGTGCGGGCGTGCGTGTGCGAAAAGCACAGATCAGAAAAGAAAGTCGGATATGTTATGCTTAACGACAAAAATGTGACATGAATGCAGTTTACCTGGAACATTTTTCTAAGTTTTTCATTTTCTCAAAAATGGGCTTAACGATTTTGATATAAGTATCATATATGAAAACTATTCATAGAATAAATAGAAATATATCTTGATTTTTCTGGAAATAGGGTTTAAATCCTGTTGATTCGTAAGGAAATGTGCACACTTTTGTTCAACTTGTGCATATTAAACAATAGACGGAAGGTGTAAGGCTTTAACGCATAATTTATTTCGAATAGTTTTTGTGGCAACAGTGATTTTTTATTATTCATTCTTGAGATTCATAATTTAATATTCTTCAGCTACATGTAGACTTTAGTGCCAAATTTAACACTTTTGCAGATCTTTAGTCCAAATTATTTAAGTATGCATTCCTTTAAAATTGTATTCCTTTGTTAACTTTTTACTTTCTCTATACGCACTATGTACATAGTGTATAGAGAAGGTATTGCACTCCACCCAAAAATTCGATACCGAGATTTCACCGGAAACATATGTTTTAGGGTCCCCAATATCCAAAAAGGCATTTTCACAAAAAGGTCCATGTGTATGTGTGTGTGTGTGTGTGTGTGTGTGTGTGTGTGTGTGTGTGTGTGTGTGTCCGTGAATACGATAACTCAAAAACGAAAAGTCGGTAAAATACCAAACTTAGTATTTAAGTTTAGTATCTTCCAGGGATGCGACACGAAAATTTTGAGAAAAATCCCCCCACCCCCAACTATCCTTTACATGGAACTTTTTTCGAAAATTTTGATTTTCTCAAAAATGGCTCTAACGATTTTGATTAAAATTTCGTATATTAAAGATATTTACGTGACAAATAAAAGGTATATCTTGAATTTTCTGAGAATATCCTCTGAAGATCAGTTTATTCTGGATGAATTTTACTGAATTTTGAATAACTGCTAAACCGTAGGAGATGGACAAAAACTTCTACACAAAAATGTAGAGCACGTTAAAACACAACATTTATGTTATATACATTTTTTTCGCGAGTTCGTCGACAGAAAAAATGAGCAGAAATAGTCTTATTACTTGCTTCCTTGTAAGTTGGTCTGTAATTATAGTATATTGGCAATGTTATTAACTAGATACAAATTTAATGAATTTTATTTCTTAGGGTTTTTGAATATTAGACAACAATCATATATTAACTGGGGAAAACTAACATTCAAATACAAAATAATTTAATAATTAAGATTGCATGAAAAGAGTATGACAATTTAAGTCCAACATAAAGCGTCCAGTTATCAAATATTTGATTACCCCCATTCTCTTTGCAACAATAAGTATTTTGACCAGTCGCCTCCCACCAAGGCGGTTCGGGTTAAATCCCAAGCGCCCGCAAGTGGAATTTGCCGGCGAGTTTTTTTTCGGGTTCTCATTCCACTCATTCCACCAATTGCTCCGTTATCACCTTTCACATCAATTTCGCTTGAATTTCATTATCATCCACTCCCTCACGTGCCTAGTTACGGGCTGGTTCTCCATTCTGTGGTTTCGTGCCGTTGGCCCCCCGGCAGGCTTCTGACCCCTAGGCATCTGCTTCAAGTCCTAGGGAGTCATTAGGCCTAAATACGAATAGCATAAGAAGATTACGGAAAGAAACAAATAAAAAACAAGGAAGTTTGTAATGCACTCAAAGCTATTTCTTTAAAGGTTTATTTCAATTAAAATGAGGCAGGTAAAAAAAAAATCTGATATGCACAATTCACATGACTTTCTCTACATCTCTGCAACAAATGTTTGTTAAAAAGCTTAATCTTCTATCTACTTCTCGCTAATCGAAAAAAAATTAGCACAAATGGTCCTATTACTTGATTTCTTGTAATTAGGAGGGAAATAAGGGAGTACCATAGCCTAAAGAGATAGTAAAAGGTTTTAAAAGCTGGTTGCTATGCAATTAAAGCTCCTTAGTTTGTATGACCAGAAGTTGAAAAACTCCTATATGAGAAAAGTATTTTAAAACTGAAAGCAATAACAAAGATATCTCAAATACGACCAACTCCACGGAAAAATATATATAACAAATTGTTTATCTTAGCGAGCGCTATATTTTTATGTCAAGTAACTTTTTATCTACCTCTTACAATTTACCGGTTATGCAAAATTCCGCAAAATTCATCCAGAATAAATGTCTTTAGATGCTTTTCCCAGAAAATTCAATATATACATTTTGTCATGTGAATATATTCAATATACCATATTTAAAATCGTTATAGCCATCAAAAATTTCGAAAATATTTCCATGTAAAGGGCAGTTGGGAGTAGGGAGGGATTTTCTTGAAAATCTTCCGTATTGCATATTTGGAAGATACCAAACTTAAATTTTCGTTTTCGAGCTATGTTGTCCACAGACTCACGCGGACCTTTTTCTAAATTTCTTTTGGATTCAGGGGGACCCAAAACATGTATTTCCGGTGAAATTTCGGTGTCAAATTTGTTGGTGCAATACAATACCTACTTTATACACTATGCACATAGTACGTGTAAAGAAAGTCTTTGTAGGAATAGCTTGTAAAGTCAGTTGAATTTAACACTCAGATTTTAGTATTTTGCTGTTCAATTTGGAGCAAATAATTAAGAAATCTCCCTCTCCCCCCTCTCTCAATTACTCTCTCTCTCACCACACACACATACATTCATAAGTTCCATCACTTATTCTTCAGAATTAAAAAAGAGAGATAAAATATTGTGTTAAACCTTCATAATAGTATAGGATTCTATTAAGAAAATAGTAGATTAAATTCTTACTTAACTGTTATTTTCTCTAGTGAATTTACGGATCACAAAGGCACGAGGACTATGGGCTATAAACCTTTATGTGAACATTCTGTAGAATTGTTTTGAGATGCTAATGTTCACAGAAAGTGGCGAAACTGCTAGACATTGCACAGCTTTAAACTGAAATTGTTACACAAAGAAAACGAGGCAGTAACTTTTACTACAAGTTTCCATGACAACCAACTTGAGCACACTTCTAGGCAAAATACGAGCACGTTACCATGGAAACAGGAGACGTGTAAAAGGAGCAATGGTAACTTAATGTGGCCGAGATTACAAAGCCAATAATTCACACTCGTACAGGAGTTTGTCTATTGATCCTGGACGGTAACAAAGACTGGTTATGGCTCACTCAGATTTATTTGCTTCTTTGAGGTTTTGGAGTGGTTCATTGCTGTAAAAGCATTTCCTCCTTTGGGAACATTTATATCCAGACAAAACCTCGCAGTATTTCATGCGCAACAGACAGATGACTGATGCGACCCTCGCAACACAACCGACAAGTGGATATACGAGAGGCATTATGGCGTCAACAGTTTGCTCAGTCGTAATGTATTTATTGGCGGACAATTTGTCATATTGACTTTCTGTGCCGTTTATCTGCGGGAGAAAAAAGAATTACATTCTATAAAAAAATCTGATGTGTTCCATTCACATGTCTTTCTCTACATCTCTGCAACAAATTATTGTTAAAAATCTTATGCTTCCATTTACCTCATGCTAATTGAGAAAAATTAGCAGAAATAACTTTATTATTTGCTTCCTTGTAAGTAGAAGCGAAAAAGGGAGTACCATAGGTTAAAGTATAGTCAAATAGATACTATGTGACGAAGTTCCTTTGTTTGTATGGACAGGAGATGCCAAATTCCAGTGAGAGTAAAGTATAAGCTCTTTAAAGCTGAAACCAATAACAAGGAATATCTGTGAAACGATCAGCTCCACGAGAAATATACATAAAACATAAATTGTGTATTTTAATGAGCTCTAATTTTTTGTTAAGTAAGTTTTTGTTTATCTATCTTACGGTTTACCAATTACAAAAAATTCAGCAAAATTCATTCACAATAATGACGTCTTTAGAGGCCATTCTCAGAAAATTCAAGATTTACATTTTATTTGCCATGTAAATCTTAAATATAAGAGATTTTAATTAAAATCGTTAGAGCCAATTTTGAAAAAATCAAAATGTTCGTAATTTTTTCCATGTAAAGTATAGTTTGGAGTGGGGGGGACTTTGCTCAAGTTCTTCGTGTCGAATCCCTGGAAGATACTAAACTGAAATAACAAGTTTGGTATTTAACCGAGTTTTCGTTTTCGAGTTATCCTCTTCACAGACACATGGACAAACTTTGACCTAGTATGGTGCTTTTTTACATATAGAGGACCCTAAAACGTGTATATCCGGTGGAATATAGTATAACATTTTTGGGTGGAATACAATACCTTCTCTATAAACTACGTTCTTATTACGTGTAGAGAAAGTAAAAAAAGTGACATCGGGATATTATCCTACGTGAAAATCATTCTTCAGAGCAAATAACTAAGATTTCTTTCGTTATTTGTTATTTTCCCGGAAATGGCTTTTATTATTTTATTATTTTATATCAATTTTCAAAGAAACAAACATTTACATGTGGGAAAGATTCCCCAGTACCGGATACTCGACCCCTTTCAGGAACTTTTGAAGGAATTTCAGCTACGATAGGAGGATAGAATCAGCATCCACATTCAGAATGCAGATGAAGGAAACAAATTTAATAGAACTTAATTGTAAATGCCAGAAAATATGTAATAAAAATTCTATGTAACATTCACATGACCTTCTCTGAAAACTATTGTTATCAAAGGTTATTTTTTTTATCTACAGCATGCTAATCAAGATAAAAATTAGCATAAATTGTCATATTATTTGCTTCCTTGTTAATTGAAGGGGAATAAGATAATAAATATATTTGACTAAAGCGATAGTCAATCTTTTAAAAGCTGGTCGCTATGTTAACCATTGAAGTTCGATTGGCTCTGCAGGTGAAACGAAAAGTAATCAATCCCGTATGAGAGAAGTTAACGTAGCGAAAACTGAGACAAATAACAAGGAATATCTGCTGAATTGTCCACAGTTCTGCACAATTAAACAAAATACATCTAGAATGAAGAGGTCTTCAGAAGCTATGCCCAGAAAACTCTAGATATACATTTATTAGTGATTTAAAAATCTTTAATTTGTGATATTTCAATCCAAATCGTTAGACATTTTTTAGAAAACAAACTTTTTTCCAGTAAAGGGAACTTTGGGATGGGGGGATTTTCTTGAAACTCTTCGTGTTGCATCCTTGGAAGATACTGAACTTAAATACCAAGTTTGGTATTTTACCAACTTTTTGTTTTTGAGTTATAGTGTTCACAGACACATGTACACACTGACACGCGGACACACATTACACACATGGAGCTTTTTCTGATGCTTTTCTTGGATACAGGGGAAACTAAAACGTTTATTTCCAGTGAAACCTTGGTTTCGAATGTAATATCTTATCTATACACCATGTGCCTATTACGTGTAGAGAAATTAAAAACGACGTAGACAATAGAATAAACCACTGTAAGAATAATTTGTATGTGGAATAGCTAGAGAAAGCTATTGGAATGGAATGGAACACCAAGATTTTTGTTCTCAAAGATGACACAAACCAGGACTGTAAAAACGTTACTGTAAAAACGGAAGTTATCTTGCCAGACAAAATTGACCAGCGCCATGCTTTTAGCTATCTCACATATCATCCGAAAGGCTTTTAACAGTCCATAGCTACTAATCCTCCACGTACTTCTCTAGCTTTGGGTCACGTGCTCCAGATTCCAGGTGCAGCCAGTGGACACTGGCAGTGCGGTTAGCATGCTAAAAGCTCCCCATGTGGAAGATATTATACAGGGTCACTACAAAAGAAATAGACAACTTCAACTGCCTGTAATACAAAAACTATTAGAGATAGCAACCTAATTAGTTTGGAGGTATGTTGAGAAACTCTCAAAGCTTCGTTTGTTACTATTGGTAACGCTGTAGTGTTTTGTTTGTTGTTGAAGAAGCTGAAATGGCGGAAAATCCTGTGGAAAAGGCATATTGAGTGTTGGAATTTGCTAGAACGCAATCAGCAACTGTTGTCCAACGACATTTTAGAAGACGTTACCACAAAACGCCACCGACTAGACAGTCAATCTAAGACTGGTATAGAAAATTCGATACAACGGGATGTTTGTGCAAAGGGAAGAGCTCGGGAAGACCAAGAGTTTCGGAAGAAAATAACCGACAATAATGCTCTTGCATTTTGGCCACCAAGGAGCCCTGATCTCACACCATGTGACTTTTTTCTATGGGGATTCGTGAAAGACCGTGTTTTTGTCCCTCCACTTCCTCTTAATTTAGACGACTTGAAACAACGTATCAGACAAGCCGTGGCAAGTGTTGATGCAGATATGTTACAAAAGGTTTGGGATGAACTTGATTATCGCATGGATGTGTGTCGTGTGACTGGAGGAGCCCATATTGAACATTTGTGAGTTCACAATGTAAACTACAAAGACTCCTCTACAAACTAGTGAAAACGGCGTCAAATTACCGTAAATATTTTTTAATTTACAGGCAGTTGAAGTTGTCTATTTCTTTTGTAGTAACCCTGTATTACTATCTAAGCTTTGCTCCGCACTGCAAACGCACCATAATACATGATGTTGGATTTTTCTATTAATTTATTTTCATTTTCAAGAATGTGTATTGGTTGTAAAAGATGTAGGTCATGGTGATTTTATTTTTGGATTTCTACTTTCTCTACACGTACTATGTACACAGTGTACAGAGCAGATACCTATTGTATTGCACCCAAAAATTCGATATGGTCATTTCACCGGGAATACATGTTTTCGGTCCCCCCTGAATCCAAAGAGAGCTTTCTTATAAAAATGTCCGCGTGTGTGTGTGTGTGTGAGCATAGCTCAAAAAACGAAAAACACCAAACTTGATTTACGTTCAGTACCTTGCAAGGATACAACACAAACGTTTTCAAGAAAATGCCCCCTCCACTAGCCTTTACATGGAAAATATTTAGAATTTTTTCTTCAAAAATGGTTCCAATGGTTTTAATTAAAATCTCTTATATTTAAGATATTTACATGGCAAATAAAATGTATAACTTGAATTTTCTGCGAATAGCCTCTGAAGAACTGTTTATTTGGATGAATTTTTCTGATTTTTGCATAACTGGTACACCATAAGAGAAAGACACAGACTTACTATACAAAATAAGTACATCTTTATAAACACAGAATTTATGTCACACACCTTTTTTTCTTGAAATTGGCCGTTTTCGAGATATTCCTTGTTATTTGTTTCGGTTTTAAAATACTTTTCTCAATCGTGAACTTATCAAATGCCGGCCACGCAAATAAACGGATTTCAATTCCATGGTAACCAACTTTTAAACAGTTGACTGTCGGTTTAGCCTGGTGTATTCCATTATTTCCCTTCCAGCTATAGGGAACTAATAAGATAAGACCGTTTTTGCTAATGCTTATCTCGATTAGCATGAAGTAGATAGAAGAATAAGCTTTTTAACAATAATTTGTTACAGAGATGCCCATGTGAATGGACCAAATCAGATTTTTTTATTGAACACAATGTAGTGTTTGACTATGCACTGACAATATAGCATTGCATACTCTGGAATGGTTTGGTTTGTAGCACCCCAATGGCGCCTAATACACTGATATGTCAGATTAGTTATAATTCAGCTCAACATATTAATAAGGTTAATGACCGTTTCCGGTTTGTGGTAGTGCTGATCAGACAGTAATGATGCAATGTTTGTATCATTTTAAAGTAACCCAAAAGGCTGCTAACCCAATGACGAGTATTTTGCACACATTTTAAATACCTCCGCTGAACCTGACCCTTTATACCTGCTAAAACAGTTTTATCACAGGTACAGAATTTTTAATTTCTCTACACGTACTATGTATACAGTGTAAAGAGAAGGTACTGTATTCCATTCAAAATTTGATACCGAGATTTCACCGGAAATACCTGTTTTGGTTCCCCCTGAATCGAAAAAAAACCATTTTTGGATAAATGTCCGTGTCTGTGTGCGTGTGTGTGTCTGTGGACAGCATAGTTCAAAAATGAAAACACCGCTAAATACCAAACTTGGTATCCCCACCCCTAATACCCTTTATATGGGAAAAATTTCGAAATTTTTTATTTTCTCAAAAATGGCTAACGATTTTGATTAAAATCTCTTACATTTAAGATACTTACATGCTAAATAAAATTTATATCTTGAATTTTCTGGGAAGAGCCTCTAAAGACCTCGTTGTTCTAGATGATTTTTGTTGAATATTGCATAACTGGTAAACCGTAAGAGATGGACAAAAACTTACTGCACAAAAAATGTAGATCATGATAAAACACACAATTTATGTCATATACATTTTTTCGTGGAGTTGATCGTTTTTTTAGATATTCCTTGTTATTGGTTTCAGCCTTAAAACACTATTCTCATACAGGAATTTGTCAACTCCTGTCCGTACAAGCAAAGGAACTTCAGTCACATAGCAACCAGCTTTTGACTTTCACTTTAACCTATGGTACTCCCTTATTTCCCTTCTACTTACAAAGAAGCAAGTAACAAGACCAAGTCATTTATGGAAACTTAAAATAATAAAAGGGGGCTTAATCTGGCGAATAGGGAGCATGGGGAAGCAATTCGAACTTAAACTCATTGATTTTGACCATGGCGGTAATGGACGTGTGAACTGGTGCATTGTCTTGATGAAAAAAAACTTTCTTTTTCGCTAAATGCGGCGGCCGTTTTTGCTCGAGTTCATCACTCAAACGCTGTAACAAGTTCCCATAATATTCGCCATTAATTACTTTTCCTTTTTTGGGATAATCAATGAATATTATGCCGTGTGCGTCCCAGAAAGCTGACGCCATGACATTGCCTGCAGATGGAACTGTCTAAGCCTTCTTTGGAGCCGATTGTCACCTTCCAATCCACAGTTTTGATTCTTCCCTTGTCTCAGGTGTGAAATGATGGACCCAAGTTTCATCCACTTTTATGAATCGTCGCAAAAACTCATCTTTATTGTAGCGAAACATTGCCAAACACTCGACTGAAACATCCTCACGATGTTGTTTTTGTTCTATTGTGAGCAAACGCGGCACTTAACTTGCACACAAATTTCTCATATCCAAATTTTCAGTCAGTATGCGATATACAGAACTTTTTGAAATGCCTGCAATGTCTGCCTGCTCGCGCACTTTCAGTCGACGGTCGCCCAATATCATTTTGTGGATTTTCTTTAAAATTTCTGGACTGGAACCTCATTTGATCGACCACTGCGATGTTCGTCTTGGCAGCTCGTACGGCCGCGCTTAAACACTCAATAGTTCAGTGTTGTAAACGAAGGAGCAGACTCCCCCAAAATAGAATCTAGCTCAGCTTTAATATTATTAGATGACCAGTTTTATCCATGTTTACAAATTCGCTGAGAGCATTCACTAATGATGACTGCCAAACAATTACTAAACAATGTAAAATCGTCAAACTTCAAAGAAACTTTCTAAGGCTGGTAGTTTTTATCATTGTTTTTGTTTGAAACAACAATCGCTATCTATACACCAAGTCGGATACTTCTGAGACAGTCTCTGTACGTTTGTCATGCACAATTAACACTTTTAACTTGACTTTTACAATGTTTAGGACTTTTCTTTCCCTTTAATATAGTACCAACTTACTGGTGAATGTCAGTATAAAGGAATGGATCAGTTGAACAAAGAGCCATTACCGTAGTAATGTTTGTTTTGTTCCCACTCGGTAGGGTTGCTACTATGCACCTATTGGTTCAGAGTTTAATGATTATGTACATTGTGGACTTGCTGATGTTTACCCTCTATTGTATGGAGTGTGTTATGATTACGTCATTCTCAGTGAGCGTGGTGTGGTGCGCTCATTGGATAATGTTACATTTTTCATGATATTTAGTTTATAATTTGAAATTATACTCTATTAAAATGATGAGTAAATATTAATTTGTGTTATACTGTTGGATAGATAAGGCCAGACTGAAAAATGCAATGCCATAGCCGGGATTTGACCACGGATCTCCCGATCTCTAGCCGGTTGCTCCGCCAAGAGCTACCATACCGGTGTAGCATTGAACTTCTCAACTGACTCGTATGTTTCCCAGTAAATTATAACGTGATCTCAAATTATTTTGAGATGACAACCCCAATGGCGACTTATATATATATATATATATATAGTTTTGAAGCATTGAATTTTGTGAACCTAATTGGAAAGAAAGAAAGCAGCACAGGAAAATACTGAACCACATAACTAAGATGGCTTGACTATCAGGACAATATTAAGCCAATTATTTCTTTGTAATTTATATGTGAAACTTATAGGTAGCTTAATCAGATATTTGAATAGTGCTTATATGTTCTAATTGATTGCGTATTATCTGTATTTTATTGTGGTGTGTATATAATTTTGTGGGAATATTTGACGACTGAGGAATTTGGACGTAGTTAGATCTTCGATGTTTTACTTGCATAATGAATAACTACTATATGAGAGGAAGATGCTTTTCAGTGAATAGGAATTGCTTATGCATGTGGGGATCGTGAGTGAGTGAGAGTGTGTGATTTTATAAAGAGGTCTCTAGAGACAACAGGCAAAGAAAAAAGGTAATTAATAGAGGAATCCTTTCTCATTTTTGGTACGCTACATGCACACGTGTTTGCAAACATTGTTAGCATAAGGTTTAATATATAATGGTTAATCTAAACTAAGAGGTATTTTTTCATGCTGTTGAAGTATTTGTATCTCATTATAGCAATTGATATGAGTGATGACTGATGAGCAAAATGTTAATTTTGTGTATTTTCAAGCGCCTGTTTATGTAATCTATGATGCTGAACCAATATTTACATTCCCACACTGTTTCTTTATATTTTACAGCTTTGTAATACATTTTGTACTGATTTATTATTTTATATGTTCTTTTGTTTCGAACAGAAATCGGAACTACTAGAGGCATGATTAACTATTCTATATGTTTCGTTAATTAGATTTTTTTTTTTTTTTTTTTTTTGTAGCTTACCGTCCTTTAACCTGATTGATCATATTGGACGAATTGGAGCTCAAATGATCTCGGGGTCCATGCTGCTCAAAGATACTCGACATTCGTCTTCTCAGGATAAGAGAAAACCCCGAAAAAAACCTTATTCAGATAAGTCACCCTAGGCGAGATTCGAACTCACGACCTGTTGAATATGAGGCAGACACGCTACCACCACACTACCCAGGCGGGCAGTTTCATTGTGATATATTTTCTTCGTTGTGAGGCTAGATATGAGTAAAAATCTTGTGTTACACTCACATGACCATCTCTAGCTGCTCTACAAACTTCTTACAACATATTATTCTTCATTCTACACAATGTTAATCGAGATAACCGTTAGCAGAAGGTTCCTATTGTTTAGTTCCTTATAAGTAGAAGGGAACTAGAGCAATGTGCTATTCTTAAGTGAAAGTCGGATGTTTTAAAATCTATCGTTATGCAATTGTCATTGCAAATAGCGTTTTTGCTTGGGCAGGAATAGAACACAACAAAAACCGTAACTTCCTGTCTGAGAAAAATAGTGTGGTTTACAATTGAAACTAATAACAAGGAATATCTTGAAAGGGGTAAACTCCACGAAAAAAATGCACATGACATAAATTGTATATTTTAACGAGATCTAAATTATATATGTAGTAAGTTTTTGTCTATCTCATACGATTTACCAGTTACGCAAAATTCAATAAAAATCATCCAGAATAAAGAGGCTTACAGAGGCTATTCCCAGAAAATGTAAGACATACATTTTGTCATGTAAATATATTAAATATAAGAAATTTCAAACAAAATCGTTAGAGCCATTTTTGAAAAAATCAACATTTTCTCCATGTAAAGGGTAGTTTGGGGTGGGGATTTTCTTGAAAACCTTCGTTTCGCATCCTTGGAAGATACCAAACTTAGATACCAAGTTTGGTGTTTAATGGTTTTCGTTTTTGAGCTATGCTGTGCAGACACACACGCGCGCGCACACATCCGTCTTTCCAAGAATGTTTCTTTTTTGGATTAAGGTCCCAAAACATGTATTTCTGGTGAAAAAGTGTATGTGAAAAATTTTACCTTTTATCGTCGTCTACATTTTTTATGCAGCAAATTTTATTCTATCCCTTACGGTTTACCAGTTATGCAAAATTCAACAAAAATCATTCAGAATAAAGAGGTTTATAGAGTCTATTTTCAGAACATTTAAGACATACATTTTATTTGGCATGTAAACATCTTAAGTATAAGAGATTTTAATGGAATAAGGTAACCCCGAAAATCAGTTGACAAGTAACCCACCAGAAAATATGTAATAAAAGGAAGTGTAATTTCAAGAAATGTTTGTCCGATTAACTTGGAATTCAAGAATCAACTTCTCTAAGAATAATTTATTGACAAACGGGTATATAAAAATTGTAGCATATTAATGCATTTTTGTTAAATGTCGATGTCAGCAAGACATTATACTTTTTCTTGATGAAAGTTATTGAAAGTTTGTCTCATCATTTTGCTACCGAATTATTTATGGGCATGATCATTAATTTACGCTACAGTGATTAACATTACATATTTACTGGATATCGGCGAAGTTGCGTTTGGGCTAATAGAACCAGAATTATTAATCGCACTTTATAAATATTAAGCTGAATTGATAGCAGGATATTTATGACTATGAATACACTATAATATGCGTGAGGGTTGCTTTGTTACCATTCTCTCAACTCAATCAATACTGTAAAAATGTGATGTGTTCCATTCACACGACTTTCTCTACATCTCTGTGACAAATTATTGTTAAAAAGCTTACACTTCTATTTCCTACTAATCGAGAAAAACATTTGCAGGAATGCTTTCTTGTAAGTAGAAGGAAAATAATGTCATACACCAGGCAAAAACGACAGCCAAATCTTTTAAAAACTGGTTGCCATGTGTATGAAATCAGTTTGTTTGCATTGTCAGCAGTTGAACATTCCTATATGTGAAAAGTTTTAAATATTTTAAAACTCAAACCAATAACAAAATCTTGTGTGTTACATTCACATGACTTTCTCTACAGCTCTGCAATTAATTGTTGTTAAAAAGCAAAACTTAGCAGAAATAGTCTTATTACTTGCTTCCTTGACGTAGAAGTGAAATAAGGGAGTACCATAAATTAAGGTGATGGTCAAATGCTGGTTGCTATGTGACTGAAGTTCCTTTGTTTGTATGGACACGAGTTCACAAAGTACTGTGTGAGAAGAGTATGTTTTTTATAGCTGAAACCAAAAACAAGGAATATCTCAAAAACAATCAACTCCACGAAAAAAAGGTATATAACATACATTGTGTGTTTTAAAGAGCTCTACATTTGTTGTGTGATAAGTTTTTGTCCATCTCTTATGGTTTAGCAGTTATGCAAGATTCCGTAAAATTGACCCAGAATACAGTAGTCTTTAGAGGCTATTCCCAGAAAATTCAAAATATGCATTTTATTTGTCAGGTAAATATCTTTAATATACGATATTTTAATCAAAATCATTAGAGCCATTTTTTAGAAAATCAAAATTTTCGAAAAAAGTTCCCTGTAAAGGGTAGTTTGGGGTGGAGGGATTTTTCTCAAAACCTCCGTGTCGCATCCCTGGGAGATACTAAATTTAAATACCAAGTTTGGTATTTTACCGACTCTTCGTTTTTAAGTTATCGTGCTCACAGACACACGGACACACTGACAAACGGACACACACACACACACACACGGACCTGTTTCTGAAAATACTTTTTTTTTTGATACAGGGGACCCTAAAACATATATTTCCGGTAAAATCTCGGTATCGAATTCTTTGGTGGAGTGCAATACCTTCTCTATACACTATGTACATAGTGCGTATAGAGAAAGTAAGAATAGTGTAAAAAAGTATACGACACAAATTGTGTGTTGTAAGGAGATCTACTTTTACTTTCTCTATACGTACTATGTACATAGTGTATAGAGAAGGTATTGTAATGCACCCAAAATTCGATACCTAAATTTCACCGGAAATATGTTTTGAGACCCCCTGAATCCAAAAAAAAAGCATTTTTAGAAACATGTCCGTGTGTATGTTTCTGTGTGTGTGTGTGTGTGTGTGTGTGTGTGTGTGGGCAGCGTAGCTCAAAAACGAAAATATTGTTAAAAACCAAACTTGGTATTTAAGTTTGGTATTTTCCAAGGATGCGACACGAAAATTTACAAGAAAATCCCCCCGCTCCCAACTACCCTTTACATGGAACCTTTTTCGAAAATTTTGATTTTCTCAAAAATGGCTCTAACGATTTTGATTAAAATATCGTATATTAAAGATATTTACCTGACAAATAAAATGTATATCTTGAATTTTCTGGGAATAGCCTCTGAAGGCTACTTTATTCTGGATTAATTTTGCATAACCACTAAACCGTAAGAGATGGAAAAAAAACCTAAGGCACAAAAAATGTAGAGCACGTTAAAACACACAATTTATGTCATATACATTTTTACGCTGAGTTGATCGTTTTTGAGACATTTCTTGTTTTTGGTTTCAGCTTTAAAAAACTTATACTTTTCTCATACAGGAATTTATCAACGCCTGTCCATACAGACAAAGGAACTTCAGTCACATAGCAACCCGTTTTTGTTTATCACTTTAAACTATGGTACTCCCTTTTTTCTCTTCTACTTACAAGGAAGCAAGTAATAAGACTATTTATGCCAATTTTTCTCGATTAGCATAAAGTAAATAGAAGCATAAGCTTTTTAACAATAATTAATTGCAGAGATGTAAAGAAAGACATGTGAATGAAACACACAAGACTTTTGAAGTATGCTCTTCATAGATACACACACATAGAACGTTTTTCAATTTTTTTGACTCAGAAGACCTCAAAAGAAATATATCACCGGTGAAATCTTCAGTTAGAATTTTTTGCTAGAGTTAATAAAAATTTAAGAATGACGTCAGAAATCCCTGCATACCGCATATTTCTGTTACGGATAATACAGCCCAACTGCTCCGAATTTGACCTACCAGTGAAGTACTGAAGAGTTTAAACTTCAAATAGCCCCTTTGAGTTCTGCAACACTTTCAACGCACCAAGAAATTGCACATGCCAACTACGAGCAGTGGGCCACTTGATGTATTAAGTAGTGTAAATATTGTATTGCAACCAAATATTCGGCGTGGATATTTCAACGAAAATATATATTTTAAGGCCCCAGGACCCAGTTATTCCAAGCCATTAAGAAATTTGGTAGGTATTTGACATTTCACTCGAAAGACACGTTTTGAGACTCCATGAATAAAAGCAGATATACTTTTAGAAAAGGAAACACTAAGTTTCGTGTTAGTTCAGTCCTTCCAAAGATACGACCGTAGGTAATAAAGTCATAATAAAGCAATCACATAGCAACCAGCTGTTAAAAAGTTTAACTAACACTTAGGCCTACTCTATCTCGATTTTCCCAATGTATCTATAAGCAAATATGTAATAATAAATTTCTACGAATATTTCTCTTCGCTTTCAAGAAGTGAAGGAAGAATACATTTCTGTAACAATAGTCACTAGAAAAATCTGATGTGTTCCATTCACATGACTTTCTCCACATCTCTGCAACAAATTATGTTAAAAAGCAAATTCTTCTATTTACTTCATGCTAATCGAGAAAAAAATTACAGAAATAGTCTTATTACTTGCTTCCTTGTAAGTAGAAGTGAAATAAGGGAGTACTATAGGTTCAAGTGATAGTCAAAAGCTGGTTGCTATGTGACTGAAATTCCTTTGTTTATATGGACAGCAGTTGACAAGTTCCTGTATGAGAAAAATATGTTTCTCAAAGCTGAAACTAAAAACAAGGAATATACGATCATCTCCACAAAAAACTGTATATAACATAAATTGTGTGTTTTGTCGTGCTCAACATTTTTTGTGTGGTAAGTTTTTGTCCATCTCTTGCGGTTTAGCAGTTATGCAAAATTCCGTAAAATTCATCCTGAATAAAGTAGTCTTTAGAAGCTATTCATTTTATTTGACAGGTAAATATCTTTAATACATGATATTTTAATCAAAATCGTTAAGAGCCATTTTTGAGAAAACAAAATTATCGAAAAAAGTTCCATGTAAAGGGCAATTTGGGGTGGGGGGTTCTCATAATCCCTGGAATATACTAAACTTAAATACCAAGTTTGGTATTTTACCGACTTTTCGTTTTTGAGTTATCGTGTTCACAGACACACGGACCTTTTTGTGAAAATGCTTTTTTTTTTTTTTTTATACAGGGATCCTAAATCATATGTTTTCGGTGAAATCTTGGTATCGAATTTTTGGGTGGAGTGCAACACCTTCTCTATACACTATGTACATAGTGCGTGTAGAGAATTTAAAAATTAGTTTGACAATAAGTTTTAACAAGAATTCAGCGCACATACATGTTTTTAGTTTCTCTTAGTACACTAAAGAGTTATGATAAAAAAGTGTGTGTGTGTGTGTGTGTGTGATCCGTGTATATCACAACTCAAAAACCGGAGCTTCGGTTGAATACCTAATTGATATTAAAGCTTAGCAAATGGAATATACTCGCTTACTTACTCTGTTTTTCAGTCATCTTGGTATGCATTATTCATATTTATATCATCGCGTCTTTAATCAGACGAGGTGTTTTTTTTTTTTTTTTTTTTTTTTTTTTTGCATTACTCACTATTTACAGTACACTCAAATACATTAAAAATGTACCTGAAAACTTTTATCGTAAGTCGAGGTCTTTTCGCTGACCCGCCCATGTCTTCCACCTGTTTGCTATGCTCTTAAAAGCGTATTTGACAGCCACGTACCGAAGGGAAGGAGATGAAAATGAAACGTAACTCGTTACAAATGAAGTTCTGAGTTTCGAAATGGTGACCCCTGAACTTTCTGGTTAGACCGTATTCTACTCTCTCACAGGACAATACAAAATTGGGTAAATCTTTTCTGTGTGCTACATAATGAAGTTTTAATGTCAAAGCAATTCGCGCATGAGCTCGACTAAATTAATTCACTGCCAATACATAGTGGTCCAAAAAAATGCATAAAATCTTTAACGATCCATAACTTGTAAACTAATTGGCGGAAATGTCTCATTTTTTGTGAAAGTGTAACTTAAAGTCCAACTTACATATACCACAGTAGGTGCTCGAAATGATCACCATTAACATCCATACACCGACGATGCCGCTGAAGTGCACCACGAACTACCGATACTGCAACGGGCTTAGTTGGATATCAGCACACTAATGTATGATACACTCTCGTAGATATCCAATGTGCGTGGCTTTTGTCCATAAACGACAACCTTTAGTGTTCTTCATAGGTAAAAATCGAGAGGCGTTAAATCTGGGGAACGTGGTGGATACTCTACAGCACCTCTTCGGCCTATTCATCGTGCAGGTAGATTTTCGTTGAGATACTTCCTGATACGATTATGATAATGGGCTGGTGCACATTCTTGTTGGAAGTAAAACCTTTTACTGGACTTGTTGCTATTACAGGTAGTCCAGATATTTTTTTTCTGCACATCTGCAACACAGCCCTCGACTTCAAACTTGTCTCAAATGCGCGCAATTGTTAAACATGTCGGTGGCTCTGTTTGATACTCATTTCGCCACTGACGTTGAACCTAATGCAGCACTTCAAAACTGACTTTCTTTCATCGAATGTAAGCCTTACGCCAGTCATATTTACTCAAGTAACTAACAACAAAAGGATGCTTACGTATACGGCGACTGTCATCCGCTTGTGATGGCGATTGCCGGAACTACAAACTATTACACTACCAAAAATGAGATGTTTCCGCCCAATAGTTTGCAAGTTATGGAGTGTTAAACAGTGAATACATTTATTTGGACCACTCTGTATAAAGAAACCTGTTTTGAGCCGGCGTTAAGCATGGTTGAGGGATTAAGGGATGGATTGCCCAATCGGGTTTTTCTTTTCTTACTCGCGTGGTATATTGTATCCAGAATGGCATCGATAAAAATCAGGGCAAGACCCGAGTCCCCGTCAAACGTTCACATTTTCAACAAAATTTTATTGTCGCTGAGTGTACCTATGCTCGAGGGTGCGTATAATTCACAGTCCATTCACAATAATGTAGATGTATTTATATTACCATATTGTTTGCTTGCCTACTCCCATCAAATATCGGTTTGTGTGTTCATTATGAAGTAATTACTGCAATTATAGATTCATTAGCTCGGAATTTGTTTTCCTGCATTTGATTTTAATTATTTATTACTGTTTAATTAAGCTGTTCATTTCTAGATTTAAATTACGATTGCTGAATCATCTTCATTAAATGGGATTTTAGTTTTTATGATTTTTTGACGCAACGCATTATCAGTTTCTAATGTAGAGCAACAATTCTAGGAGAGAAAATGATATTTTGATGGCTGTTAGAGATCAAGAAAGGATGTAAATGGTGAACACGGCAGAATCGCAGAGGTTTGAATTTGTGTAGCAATTTTATATGCCGCAGGCACACGCCTAAAGACCACGCAGTTTTATGGAATTGCTGTCACCAGAACGTCGCTATATTTTCAAAGGTTCAATGCCTCTTTTTGCTTCAGGAAAGCTTCAGCTGGTGCTGTTTTATGGTTTCAGAAACCAGTCAGAGGCATCTTTCTCGCATTTTATATGTATACATTTTTCATAATGAACACTGGTATATTCGCTTCACGCTTGCTATTCCTATACCGATGGTGGTGTATCTGGAGGTGGGTATAATATAACTGTAAAAATATACGAACAGTCTTGTTCGCTGCATATAAACGAGGTTATGATTTCTAAAACGCGATTCTTTAATAAAACACAAAATCTGACTCAAGTGGTGACGTCTGGTTGCTGCATTCAGCCGAACCTGGGTCAAATCCCGAATCCAATTGGGGTTTTCGTGCTTTTCTTCAGTCGCCAAGGTACACATTGGATTGGATATTTAATACCACAATCACCGTTCCATATTGAGTCTAAAGCAGTAAATAAAAACAAGTCATAAAAATATTTAGTATTAATCATAAACCATTTCGTCACTTAAACTATACTAGGCATAATAAGCTACACTTCTTAAAGACATCACAATAAAATGGTGAAATATCTTATTAAAACCCTTATGTGTTCCTTTCACATGACTTTCTCCACATCTCTGCAACAAAGTATTGTTAAAAAGCTAGTGCTTCTATTTACTTCATGCTAATAGAAACAAAAATTAGCATAAATAGTCTTATTTCTTTCTTCCTTGTAAGTAGAAGCGAAATAAGGAAGTACCATAGGTTGAAGTGATAGTCAAAAGCTGGTTGCTATGTGACTGAAGTTCCTTTGTTTGTATGGACAGGAGTTCACAAATTCCCGTATGAGAAAGGTATAAGCTTTTAAAAATGAAACCAATAACAAGGAATATCTTAAAAACGATTCACTCCACGAATAAAATGTAAATAACATATGTGTTTCAATGAGCTCTACATTTTTTGTTAAGCAACTGTTTGTCTCTAACCCTTATGGTTTAGCAGTTACACAAAATTCCGTAAAATTCATCCGGAATAGTCTTCAGAGGCTATTCCCAGAAAATTCAAGATATACATTTTATTTTTGAGGTAAATGTAGTTAATATACTATATTTTAATCAAAATCATTAGAGCCATTTTTGAGAAAGTCAAAATTTTCGAAAAATGTTCCATGTAAAGGGTAGTTGGGGTGAAAATCTTCGTGTTTCATCTTTGGAACATACTGAAGTTAAATATCAAGTTTGGTGTTTAACGGTCTTTTCGTTTTTACTTTCTCTATAAGTACTATGTACACAGTGTATAGAGAAGGCATTGCACTCAACCAAAAAATTCGATATCGAGATTTTACTAGGAAAGATATGTTTTAGGGTCCCCTGTATCTAAAAAGGATTATCAGGAAAAGGTCCGTGTGTGTGTGCGTGTATGTGTATGTGTGTGTGTGTGTGTGTGTGTCAGTGAACACGTTAACTCAAAAACGAAAAGTCGGTAGAACTTGGTATTTCAATTGAGTATCTTCCAGAGATGCGACACGAAGGTTTTGAAAAAAAAAACCCACCCCAAACTACCATTTACATGGAACTTTTTTAGAAAATTTTGATTTTCTAAAAAATGGCTGTAACGATTTTGATTAAAATATCGTATATTAAAGATATTTACCTGACAAATAAAATGTATATTATGAATTTTCTGGTAATAGTCTCTAAAGACTACTTTATTATGGGTCAATTTTACGGAATTTTGCATAACTGCTAAAGCGTAAGAGCTGGACAAAAACTTACCACACAACAAATGTAGAGCACTTTAAGACACACAATTTATGTTATATATATTTTTTTTCGTGAAGTTATTTGTTTTTGAGGTATTCCTTGTTTTTGGTTTAAGCTATAAAAACTTATACTTATCTCATGCAGGATTTTGTGAACTCGTGTCCTAAGGAACTTCAGTTACATAGCAACCAGCTTTTGACTATCACTTTAACCTATGGTACTCCCTTATTTTGCTTCTACTTTCAACGGAGCAAGAAATAAGAATATTTCTGCTAATTTTTTGCGATTAGCAGGAAGTAAATAGAAGCATAAACTTTTTAAAAAATTGTCGTTGCAGAGATATAGAGAAAGTAATGTGAATGGAACACATCAGACTTTTTAGCTATGCCATCCACAGACAAACACACATACACAGATACACACGGATCTATTTCTGAAATGCTTTTTTTCGGACTCAGGGACCCCAAAAACATACATTTTCGGTGAAAACTTTACACCAAATTTTGGATAGTATACAGTACCTTCTCTATCCACTAAGTACATTGTACATACGAGGCTGGAGGAAGTAAAAAGCTGATGTGTTCCATTTATATTACTTTCTTTGGCTGTTTCACAAATGAACTTTCTTACAAAACATTATTGTTTTAAATATATCATACTAATCGAGATAAACAGCAGGAATTGTCTTGTAGAAGGTAAACAAGGGAATACATCAGGCTAAAACGATAGTCAAGTGTTTTAAAAGCTGATCGCTTTGTGAAACAATTGAAATTCAGTTCTCTTTGCAAGATCAGCAGCAAAACAAAACAGAGGTGAAAGAAAATATGGCTTTCCATTTGAGAAAATTTTAAGTAGTTCAAAATGAAAACCAGCAACAGGAATATATCGGAAATGGTTAATTTTAGAAACATAAATGTCTATTACAAATGGTGTTTTAAACAAATTCTGTATTTTTACTTTCTCTACACGTGCTATGTACATAAGTGTATAGAGAAGGTATTACATTCCATCAAAAAATTCGATATCGAGATTTCACCGGAAATATATCTTTTAGGGTCCCCTGTATCCAAAAAAGTATTTTAAGAAAAAGGTCCGTTTGTGTGTTTATGTGTGTGTGTGTGTGTGTGTGTGTGTGTGTGTGGTCGTGGGTCAGTGTACCTGTGAACACGATAGCTCAAAAACGAGAAGTCGGTAAAGTGCCATACTTGGTATTTAGGCTTAGAATCTTCCAGGGATGTGACAAAAAGATTTTGAGAAAAATCCTCCCATTTCAAACTACCCTTTACACGGAAAAAATTTCGAATTTTTTTATTTTCAAAAATGGCTCTAACGATTTTAAATAAAATACCGTATATTAAAGATATCTATACGGCAAATAAAATGTATATATTGAATTTTCTGAGAATAGCCTCTGTAGACCTCTTTATTCTGAATGAATCCTGCGTAACTGGTAAACCGTATGAGATAGGCAAAAACTTGAAACAGAAAAAATGTAGATCACGTTAAAACACACAATTTTTGTCGTGTTCACGGGCACAGACTCGGAGCTTTTTCCACTAATGCTTTTTTTTTTTTTTTTTTTTTTTTTTTTTTTTTTTTTTTTTTTTTTTTTGTATACAGGAGACCCTAAATATATATATCCGGTGAAATCTCAGTATCGAATTTTTGGTTGGAGTGCAATACCTTATCTATACGCTATGTACGTAGTACGTACAGAAATTAAATGTAGACACGTGACTAGGCTTACATGACAATGAAGAGGCCCCTCATGTACTCTTGCATGTCGTCCACCAGGTTGACGGCGCAGATTCCCACACCATCCAGGTGTTGCTTGTTGTAACTCTGCAACAAACAAAAGACAGCAGGTTATTGTAGCTGCTGCGCAACCTGGTTTTACTGCAAACAGAAATACCTCTTATAGGACGATGCAAGTAAAATGTAGGAAGTAAATTAAAAGCAAACAGAACGTAAACATGAGACTTCTAAAGTTGGTGTTGCGTGTCTCTGCAAATGTAGACTTGCCTACATCCATATCAAACCTAACTTAAATGTTATTAACTGCAAAAAGAAGGGGATAATGAATGAACTACTTAAGGGACACTGGGACGAAATTTTTAATGAAAATGAACATTTTTCAATTGTTTTAATTTACCACGTTTCCATGAGGAATTCAAATCGATTTAAGTCCAAGTGCATCTTAATATAACCCCAGTCGCCCTCCGTGGTGTACTGGTTACCATGCTGACTTCATATACCCAAGGTCGCGGGTTCAAATCCGGCGGAAGACGATGGATTTTTTCGGGCGTAAAAATCCTTAGCATGGCTTCCTTCGGAAGGGAAGTAAAGCCGTTGGTCCCGTGTCGTAGATTTACGGCACGTAGAAGAACCTCAAGCCTGATTGAGAGGCCTCGGAGCAAAATTAAGCGATCTTTCACGCCCAATTTAGAATGGGACGCTGAGAACCACAGCAGTTAAAGAGCGTCCAAAAATAACACGACATTTACATTTTTTTTAATATAACCTGGGTTTTAACCGTTAAAGTCAGTACCAATTGAGATCATTTTGAACACGCAAGGTTCGAGAGTAAATATGCGAGGGTGGTCTGAAAAGTTTTCGGCCTGATAGTGAAAAACGACAATTCATGCTGCAAGGTAGTTTTATTTTTCAACATAATTTCCTCCAATATCAATACATTTTATCTAGCGATGTTCCAATGCCTGTATCTCCTCTCTGTAGTGATCTTCTGGAAGTACCTATTTACAGCCGCAATTGCTTCTCCATTGGAAGAAAAGCGCCTACCAGCGAAAAATTTCTTCAGTTTTGGAAACAGATGGAAGTATGAGAGAGTCAAACCTGGGGAATAGGATGGATGTTTCAGCACTTCATAGTACAGATCTCTCAATTTCCTCATTGCCAAAACACTTTTGTGGGCAGGTGCATTGTTCTGATGGAAAACAATTTGTTTGTTTTTTAACCCGGGTCTGTTTTCACGAATACTTGCATTCAGTTTGGTTAGAAGTTGAGAGTAGCATTCTCCAGTGATAGTTTTACCTTTCTAGAGATAGTCAATCAACACTTCTTTAGCATCCCAAAATACTGAGGCAATGATTTTTCCCGTGGGTGGCACCATCCTCGCCTTCTTTGGAGCTGAAGAACCTGCTTCTGTCCACTGCCTCGACTGCTGCTTGGATTCGGGTGTGTTGTGACGTATCGGCGCAAAAAGTCACTTCTGTTCTTCTGAAAATACGTCAAGCACTTTTCAGAAAGTGTCATGCGAATGTGTTTGTTATCCACTGTGAGGATACGCGGCACTGCGAAAAACTTTTTTCATGTTCAATTCCTGAAGCAAGATGTGACCAATACGTTCCTTTGAAATTCCAAGAGCATTAGCAATTACACGCACCTTGGTACGCCGATTTTCTAAAATCGTGTCATGCACTTTTTCAATGATTTTCGGTGTGGTTACAGTTTTTGGACGTCCTTCGCGTGGGCCGCCTTGGACGCTTTCACGGCCATGTTTAAAATCGGCCGCCCATTTCTTCAGAGTGGAAACTGAAAGTGAAGAGTCACCATGCACATTTACAATCCGCAAATGAATTTTTGTAGGTGTTAAACCTTCTCTTGTGAAGAATTTTATCACAGCACGATACTCGTATTTCTCCATTTTCTATGCAATACGCACTTCCACTTCTTCAAACAACTACCTACAGTCAAGTATTGCCTGGAAGACCTGTAATTTTACATAGAGTTTATTAAAAAGTGTACTAACGTAAGGAAAAAAATCATACAGTTAAAGCCGCGATCTCTGGGAGAGGCCGAGAACTTTCCAGACCACCCTAGTATGACGTTTTTAATTGGCCAACTTGTATTTGTTGGTAAGTGTTAAACGTTGTTCTGTTGTGTATCATAAACAGGTGTTGGACTTAGTGAATATTTTTGGAAAAGAATAAATTGCGAGATTATCAAAATGATAAGAGATCTGACGTGTTCCATTGACATGAATGTTTATTGCGAGACACTTAGGAAATTGCGCCGCGCAATACAGAATAAGCGCCGAGGATTGCTGTCAAAGGGTGTTGGTTTTCTTCACGACAACGCACGACCACACACTACAAATGTGACGAAAAACCTCCTACAGGGATTTGGCTGGGACATGCTTGACCATCCTCCGTACAGCCCTGACCTTGCTCCTAGCGACTTTCATCTGTTCTTACATCTCAAGTCTTTCCTTGGCGGTCAACACTTCAACAATGGCGAACAGCTGAAAGAAAATGTTTCCAACTTTTAAAAGACTCAGGCGGCAAACTTCAATGAAGAAGGTACCTATATAAAAACTTGTGCCACGCCATGACAAATGCCTGCAAAGTTTCGGCAGTTATGTGGAAAAGTAGTTTAAGAGTTGTAGAATTTTGTGCAATAAATACTTATTCTGTATCTGTACACAATTTAATTTTATTACCAAACGGAACTTACTTTGTGGACGTACCTCGTAGATAGAAAAGTTATTCCATTCCACTCAAAAATTCGATACCGAGATTTCACCAGTTATGTACGTTTTAGAGTCCTCTGTGTAAAAAAGCATTTTTAGTAAAAGGTCTGTATGTGTGTCCGTGTGTCTTATGTCCCTGTGTCTGTGTACGCGATAACTCAAAAAGTCGGTAAAATACCAAATTTGGTATTTAAGTTTAGTATCTTCCAAGGATGTGAACCGAAATTTTTGAGGAACATTTCACTACACCAAGCAACCCTTTACATGGAAAAGTTTCGAAAATCGTGATTTTCTCAAAGATGGCTATATCGATTTTGATTTAATTACTGTATATTTAAGATATTTATATAAAAAATATATATCTTGGATTTTATGGAAATAGTCTATGAAGACCTCTTCATTCTGGATGACTTTTGCATAATTACTAAACCGTAAGAGATAAATAAAAACTTGTTAAACAGAAATTGTAGATCTCGTAAAAACACACAGTTTGTCTCTCATACATTTTTTGTCATACTTTTTTTGTGAAGTTAACCATTTTCGAGATATTCCTTATTATTGGTTTCAGTTTTAAAATACTTAAACGTTTCTAATACGGGGATTTAACACATGGTCATAAAAAGAAACGCATTTCAAACGAAAAGCAAAGAGCTTTTATAAGATTGGACTATCGCTTTAGCTTAGTGTACTCCCTAATTTCCCTTCTACTTACAGAGAACAATTAATTAGACCGTTTCTGCTAATGTTTATCTTGGTTAGCTTGAAATAGATAGAAGAATAATCTTTTTAACAAGAGAGCTTTTTAGAAAAAGGTCCGTGTATATATGTATGTGAACGTCCATGCGTCTGTGAATACAACTCAAAAATGAGAAGTGGGTAAAATACCAAACTTGGTATTTAAGTTTAGTATGTTCCAAGAATGTGACACGAAGATATTGAGAAAAGTTCCGTCACCCCAAACTACGTTTTATATGGAAACAACTTCTAAAAGTTTTATTTTCTCAAAAAATGTTATTCAAATGCCGTATATTAAATACATTTACATGATAAATGAAATGAGCATCTTTAATTTTCTGGTAACAGCCTCTGAATACCTTTATTCTTAATGAATTTTGCCAAATTTTACATAACTAGTAAACACAATAAATGTAGACCTCATAGTTTAGGTCACATACATTTATCCTTTGGAGTTGACTATTTCCGAGATATTCCTTGCTATTGGTTTCAGTTTAAATATACTTAAGCTTTTCTCATACGGGAATCTGTCAACTACTGGTCATGCAAATACACGGTTTTCAGTCATATTCAACCTGCTTTTAAAAGATTTAATAATCGCTTTAGCCTAGTACATTCGCTTCTACCTACAAGGAACCAAGTAAAAAGACCATTTCTGGTAATGTTTATCTCGATTAGTATCAAACAGAAGAATCTGTTTTTTAATAATAATTTGTTACGAGATGAAGAGAAAGTCAAGTGAGTGGAACATGTGAGATTTTTTTTTCTTTTGGGCTAGGTTTCGAATTTCCAGCTCGCACGATTATTTATATGTCAATGATTAATTATGCAATTTCTGTGCTAATAAAAATGCTCCACACGGTGCAGTTTCAGATTTATTCACATAAAAATCACATTTTACAGTACATGTGTTTGTGCCATACTTATCGTATCAGTCTTTTTCTGTGAAGATCTATTATTATTATTATTATTATTATTATTATTATTATTATTATTATTATTATTATTATTATTATTTTTATTTATTTTTTTTTTGTGGAAAGAATTATAACTTTTTCACTCTACAGAGTTCTCGATTTTACAAAATTAGAACATTTGACGTGTTTGAGTCACATGACTTTCTCTAGCTGTTCCAAAGAAAAGGAAATGGAGTGTTATTTATGGACGCTCCTTAACAGCTGTGGTTGTCAGCGTCCCATTCTATATTGGCTGTGAAAGGTCGCTTAATTTTGCTCACAGGCCTCTTTAGCAGACTTTTTGCCGTTCAAATAGCTTTACTTCTCATGCTAAGGACGTGTTCTGACAGGTTTGAACCTGCAACCTTGAGTATAAGAACCACTACATCACGGAGGACGATACCAGCTGTTGCACAACCAAACTTTTCTTATAAAATATTATTCTTTTATCTGCATCTTGCTTATTGAGAAGGTAAGTAGAAGGGAAATAAGGTAATACACTAGGCTAAACTGATGGTCAGATCTCTTTAAAGCTGAACACTCTGTGAAACAATTGACAGTAAATCAAAGCAGAGATGATATGAAACATGGTTTCACCTTTGAGGCAGATTATATAATTTGGAATACCAAGAAATACATTGAAAATGTTTAACTCTATAAAAAAAAAGAAGAAAAATGCATATGACAAATTATGTGTTTTAACGAGAGCTAATTAACTAACGAAATTGTTAATTTTGTACTGATAATGATAACAGTATAATAAATATAAATCCTCAATGGATAGACAGAGTCAGCCTAAAAAATTCAATGCCATAGCCGGGATTTGAACCGCCGATCTCCTGGTCTCTGACCGGTTGCTCCACCACTGAGCTACCATGGCAACATGCCGATACGGCATTACTTTTCTCAACTGACTCGCATGTTTCTCGGTAAACCACATGGTGATCTCAAATTGGAGCAAGCGGCTAGAGACCGGGAGATCCGTGGTTCAGATCCCGGCTATGGCACTGGATTTTTCAGTTTGACTCCACCTATCCAACTCCTATCTTACACACGGTTTCTGTGAGAAATTAAATTATCATAATCCGTCAATATTTGGTTATTACGCAGACTAATAACTGTATTTATTAAGGGAAGTGTGTTTTCAAGTTGGTTAGTACCTCCAAGTAGGCGTGGCACACACAAACAACATATGTGTTTATTTTCCACGCGAACGCAGGCGGAATCCATAACGTAATGTGCGCGGTAACAAATGTTGTATCGGAACTGAGTTGGAATGCTTTCTGAAAGGCCAATAAGCCCAGACTACCTACGCTAGCAGGTTACATATTGAGGTGGATGATTCATAGTGACGATACCGTCTAAGCATCCCACTTGAATACAACCATTGCGTTCCCTTTATATATAGCTGTTTATGTGTGCCTAAACAAACGAAAACATCTTCTGAGTTACACTCACATGACCTCTAACTGTTCTACAAAATTCTTGCATAAGATTATTCTTCTTTCTGCCCCTCGCTAATTGAGATAAACATTAGCAGAATGTTCTTATTACTTAGTTCCTCATAAGTTGGAAGAAAATAAGGGTATACAGTAGTCCAATGTTTTAAAAGCTGTTGTTTTGCAATTGTCTGCTTCTTTGCTTGGCCAGGAGTAGAACAAAAGACAAAACAAACACTTAGTGTCTGAGAAAAATATAAGTACTTTACAACTGAAACCAATAACAAGGAATATCTCGGAAATGGCTACCTCCACAACAAAAAAGGTAAAGGACATAAATTGTGTGCTCTGATGAGATCTATATTTTCTGTACAATAAGTTTTTGTTTATCTCTTACGGTTTACCAGTTAAGCAAAATTCGGTAAAATTCAACCAGAATAAAGAGGTCTCCAGAGGCTATTCCCAGAAAATTCAAGATATACATTTTATTTGGGATGTAAATACAGAATTTTAACCAAAATCGTTAGAGCCATTTTTTTTAGAAAATCAATATGTAAAAACATTTCCGGTGAAATCTCGGTATCGAATTTTTGGATAGAATACAATATTTCTTCTATACACTATGTACATAGTACGTGTAGAGAAAGTAATAATTTGTTTGGTGTAAACCTGCTGATGGAAAGTTTGATAGTAGCAACTTCGCTTCCGTATACTCGTTCTTCTGCAGTACAAACTGCACTAGCATATAGACAGTCAGATATTCCTGGGGCGGTGTTGTGCATGTGACAAGCCCTTTTGTTTGTGATGGAGCAAACAAGCCCCTGCTGGGTCGAAAACATTGGAATGATATATCTCACTCATTAATAGCACCCGGGAATTCATTTTTAGCCTTCTGACCAGCTGTCTCAGAGGACTACTGGTGGGTTTCGTTAATTCTAAATATTTCACGAGCAGATCTTTCTATACAAAAAAATCCATTCAAGTGACTTTCTCTACTTCTGTGTAACAAATTATTGTTAATAAGCTTATTCTTCTATTTACTTCATACTAATCGAGAAAAAATTGGTACAAAGGGTCTTATTACTTGCTTCCTTGTAAGTAGAAGCGAAATATGGGAGTATCATAGGTTAAAGTGAAGTCATAAGCTGGTTACTAAATGACTGAAGTTCCTTTGTTTGTATGGACACGAGTAGACAAATTCCTGTAAGAGAAAAGTACAAGTTTTTTAAACCTGAAACCAAAAACAAAGAATATCTCAAAAACGATGAACTCCTCGAAAAAAAATTATGTAACATAAATTGTGTTTTAATGTGCTCTACATTTTTTGTGAGGTAAGTTTTTGTCTATTTCTTACGGTTTAGCAGTTATGCAAAATTTCGTAAAATTCATCCAGAATAAGATAGTCTTCAGAGGCTATTCCCACAAAATTCAAGTTATACATATTATTTGTCAGGCAAATATCTTTAATATACGATCTTTTAATCAAAATCTTTACAGCCATTTTTGAGAAAATCAAAATTTACGAAAAAAGTTCCATGTAAAGGGTAGTTGGGGGTGGGGGGATTTTCCTGAAAACCTTCGTGTCGCATCCTTGAAAGATACCAAACTTAAATGCCAAGTTTGGTACATATCGGTCCTTTCTTTTTGGAGCTCTGCTGTCCAAAGACACACACACACACACACACACACACACACACGGACCTTTTACCAGAAATGCTTTTTTTTTTTTGGATTCAGGGGGACCCAAAATATGTATTTCCGGTGAAATCTCGGCATCGAATTTTTACCTTCTCTATGCACTATGTACATAGTACGTGTAGAGAAATTAAAAAGGAATTTTAAAACATTTGCATATCGTTTAATCTTATTGTATTCCCTGCTACTTACAAGAAAGCATTTCTGCTAATGTTTATCTCGATTAGCATGATGTAGATAGAAGAATAAGATTTTTAACAGTAATTTGTTGCAGGGATGTAGAGAAAGTCACGTGAATGGAACACATCAGAGTTTTTAGAATACTAATCAGAAAAGGGTTATGCTCCAGATTTGGCTCTAAATGCAGGCTTATGCTGAATTATTTGATCTGGATGAAATTTACCGCAAATACAGAGTGTTGTTTACCCCAAGCAAATCATTTAGACTGTGCCTACTGATGGCCTGTTTTATTTTCCCCGCGGCTGGCTGGCTGGCTGGTAGCTCGGGGCAGCTTGTGCGTTAATGAGGTACTGACCCGCTAGGGGGATGGCATCTTTCAATTACGTCAGCACAGCAATCCCCGTGCTATTTTTAAACCACTTCAGCTATTTCTTGTTACTCTTGACTCCAGCCCGTGGCCAGGAATAGCATCTCTTTGCTATTTCTGTACAAACAACCCTTCAGTCCAAACCCCTTACTACATCCTTAACGGGGATGTTAAAGGCTAAACGTGCGTCGCACATTCCGAACATCATATGCTCTTTAAGGGTTTTTAATATTTAAGCGAATTTTATAGTTTAATAATAATAATAAAGCCCGCCTGGTGGTAGCGTGTCTGCCTCATATTCAACAGGTCGCTTAGGGTGGGTTACCCGGATAAGTTTTTTTTCGGGGTTTTCCCTTATCCTGAGAAGATGTATATCGAGTAACTCAGCTCTATGGACCTCGACATCATTTCACCAATTTCATTCATCGTCCGATATGACAACCAGGATAAAGGAAGTTAAGCTACAATATATATACTGATAATAATGATAATAACAACAGCACTAATACTAATAATACTAACAATAATAACAATAACAATAATAATGTATTACCATTTCTTTTTTAGGCTCCTTGTTCACGATTACATTTTTGACAAATTCAAGTTACAAGAATATCCGAGGGTTGTCACTTCTGAATTTTTATTTTCAGACAGCTCCCAATACTTTTAAGATCTTTCAATTAAGTTTGAATAAATATTAACCTAAAGTTATATTTACGTTCGCAGTAATGTTACAGACATTTTTGTTAACATTCTTTAACCTAATTGGTCATATCGGACCATGAATGAAATTGGTGAAATGATGCTCAAATGATCTTGGGGTACTTGGAGCTTTTAAGTTACTCGGCATTCGTCTTCTCAGGATAAGGGAAAACTCCACACACACACACACACACACACACACACACACACACACACGCACGCACGCACGCACAAAAATCCTAACCGTGTTGATAGTTCGACAGGCAGGGGGGGGGGCGGGCTACACTACATTGTTTCATTCTTATCATCCTTTAAAACTCACTTACAGTGCTTTATTTATTTTATTATTTTATTTTTCAATTTTATTTAAAACACATCCTGAAGTAACATCTCTTTGTGGTCTACAGTATTCAATTACCCAATACAGCAAATTATTTTTACTTTCTCTACACGTAATATGTACATAGTGTAAAGAGAAGGTTTTGTATTCCACCCAAAAATTCGATACAGGGATTTCACCGGAAATATATGTTTTGAATCCCCTGAATACCCCCCCAAAAAAGCATTTTTGGAATAAAGGTCTGTGTGTGCGTGTGTCTGTGTGTGTCTGTGGACTGCATAGCTCAAAAACGAAGGGGCCGTTAAATACGTAACTTGCTTGGTATTTAAGTTTGGTGTCTTCAAAGGATGCAACACGAAGATTTTCAAGAAAATCCCTCTACCCCCAACTACCCTTTATATGGAATTTTTTTTCGAACATTTTTACTTTCTCAAAAATGGCTCTAACGATTTTGAATAAAATATCTTATATTTAAGATATTTACATGCCAAATAAAATGTATATCTTGAAATTTCTCGGAATAGCCTTTGAAGACTACTTTATTTTTGGTTAAATTTTACGAAATTTTGCATAACTGCTAAACCGTAAGAGATGGATAAAAACTTGCCACGCAAAAAAGGGAGAGTACGTTAAACGACACAATTTATGTTATATACATTTTTTTCGTGCAGTTGATCCTTTTTGAGATATTCCTTGTTATTGCTTTCAGCTTTCTCGTACAGGAATTTGTCAACTCCTCTCCATACAAACAAAGGAACTTCAGTTACATAGCAACCAGCTTTTGACTATCATTTAACCTATGGCTTCTACTTACAAGGAAGCAAGTAATAAGACTATTTCTGCTAATTTTTTCTAGATTGCATGAAGTAAATAGAAGCATAAGCTTTTTAACAATGATTTGTTGCAGAGATGTAGAGAAAGTCGTTTGAGTGGAACACATCAGATTTATTTTTTTTATATTTAACTGTTCTGCAACAAAATATGTTATAACACAATCACTTTCATTGTCATTAAGGTAAATTATCTGCAAAATTTCACCATACACTGCGAGAAATTAAAAGAAATGTTTTTTCATAACAAAATAATGCAAATTCTAAACTTTAAGCAAAGATATAGTTTATCTCACTTGGCTGAATTTAATGCCAATTAGCTAACGCTTTAAATAGGTAGCAGCAAGCTTTAGGCATGCCCAACTTTAAACCTCGGTTTCTCACAAACTTATTTCCAACAATTTTCTGCTCAAATTACTCCACACTGTGTAATTTTTACTGCTTCATTGTATAGTGCTGTTTTTCAAAAGTAGGTACATTAATAAAACAGTTATCTTAGTTTTTTTCGAAATAATGATCCAATTTTTAAGTAAATTATTAAATTTTGAGAAGCCAAAAGTATTGGACAAAAGGAAAAGTAAACTTTTTACAACAATTAAGATTAATATATTAATAAATTGTATTGTTTTTAAACAGACAAAGCTGCAATCGACGACGTCAATATAGCAGTAAAATATAAATAAATATATACAATATACAAAGATATATTTTGTTTTACAATAAAAATTTAAAACATAACCCAAGTTAATGTCAATAGTAGATGCATTAAAATCACTAAATTGATTGATAGACTAAATTGGATTATGGATAAGCCAATCATTTATTCTTATATAAAATATTTTATGTGGTAAAGCAGTTGAAATGAAATGGAATGAAATGGCATTTTGTTTATGGACGTTCTTTAACTGCTGCGGTTCTCAGTGTCCCATTCTATATTGGGTATGAAAGTCCATTTAATTTTTTGCTCAGAGGCCTCTCTATCAGGCTTGAGGTTCTTTTACGTGCCATAAATCTAAGTCACGGGACTAACTGCAGTTGATTCATGAGATAACTTATTAAATAATTTGATGTCGATACAGAGAAAATGTTGTGCATTCTAGTAATTAAGTACTGAGGAATTTCAATCCTTTGGCAATTTTGGGTGTTACAAGTATGCATTTTGGATCTTAAATCATTTTTCAGTGTTGTAAGTATTTATATCAGCGAAGTTTAATTTGACAGTAACATCTATAGGTCCGTGACTGGAAATCGATTCACTGCTGTTCCAGCCTGCAAATAAACAGCGCCAACGATATATCGTTGTATTGAACTTCTAACCTTTGGTCAAATACTTGCTCTTTGATGTAGTCAACAGTCGGAGGGTATTCAAACTGTTGCTACAGTTTTCGAAGTACACTTCCAGACTAAATTGCTCACAAGAGAGGGTGTTCTCAATGAATAGTAAATGGGTAGATCAAAGAAACCAAAGTAGCCCAGAGTTGATTCAAACAGTACTAAAGGTAATTATAAAGAGCTCTTGCAGCTTACAAAGCAAAACAAGAAAATCAATATAATACCAGAAAATCAAAGTTGTGTGGTATGTCAATTGTTCATCATTGTCATGCAGCAAATAAGTATGAATATTTCAACTTATATTAAATGGTTTGGTGTGATACGAGGGTCGGCTGATAAGCCCCGGGCCTCTCAATGAAAGCAGCATAACATTTTTGTTTGCTTTATTTCTCAACACAATCTCCACAAAGGCTAATACATTTGTCATATCGGTGCTCTAATTTAATTAAACCATCTCTCTAGTGCGATATATCAAGATCCTCAAAATAGCTGTTTACTACATCAATGACCTCCTCGTTGCTGTGAAATCTCCGTTATCCAAAATTTTTTTTTGAGATTGGGGAACAGGTGGTAGTCACTGGATACTAGATCTGGCGAATAGGGTGGATGTTCAAGCAAATCGAACTTCAATTCGCACATTTTCCCATTGCAATGTCTGAACGATGGGCCGGAGCATTATCGTGATGAAACAAATGAATGTCTTCTTTTCACCTTATCACTTCAACGTTGCAGTAAGCTTGCGAAGTACTCACCAGTGATACTTTTACCCTTTTCCAAGTAATCAATAAAAATAATCCCTGTGCATTTCAGAAAACCCTCGCCATAACATTGTTAGCTGACAAAATTGACTGCCTTTTTAGGAGTTGGTTCACCTGACGTAATCCGCTGTTGCTATAATTGCTATAATGTTTTTGATTCAAATTCTGTTTATTAAAGATATTTGCATGACAAAGAAAATATAATCTTGAATTTTCTGAAAACAGCCTCTGCAGAAGATTTTGCATAACTAATAAACCGTAAGAGGTAGACAAAAGCTTAATACACAAACATATAGCTTTCGTTAAAGCACACAATTTATATCATAGAGCTGACCGTTTCAGAGGTATTCCTTGTAATTAATTTCAATTTTAATCTACATACTTATGTCAACTTTCAATTACATCTGTCTTGTTTTACTGTTGGACATGCAAAGCCAAGCGAGCCTCAATTGTTCGCATAGTTAAATATCTCTTTAGCCTAATGTGTTCCTTTATTATCTTTTACTTATAAGGAACTAAGAGAACGGCATATGAATGGAATACAGATATTTTAAAACTGTATAGTGTATAAACTCCGATGAACCCTTTCATATAGTTGGATAATTGAACGGGCAGACAGGCACAAACCAACAATATTAACGCGCCTATAAATGCGTGCAACAATGCGGCGCGGCGAGGATCCTGTTCCAGTATTCTTGCAATTCTTTAGTTTGCGACTCAAACTTGGCCATTGTCTATTGGTATATTAAACACTGACGGAGGTACTTAGCTGTGACCTGTCTGCATCTATTCAAACCCTGTAGATATTCAGAACTCACTGTGCTAAAGAGAACACTATCTCGCCTAGATTTTTCTCCCGGAAACGCTAAGTAAAAAACAAAACTGATACGTTCCATTCAAATGACCTTCTCTAGCTGCTCCACAAAACACTTTAAATGTTATTCTTTTATCTACGATGTGCTAATCAAGGTAAATATTAGCAGAACTTGTCTTGTTACTTGCATCCTTGTTAAGCAGAAGGAACATAAGGGAATACACTAGGCTAAATCGATAGTCTTATCTTGTAAAGCTGGTCTATATGAAACAACAGAAGTTGGGTTCGCTTTGCATGGCCTGCAGTAAAACTCTTGAGAGATGAATCAAAACGACACTTCCTGTTTGAGAAAAGAAGTTTAAAATTGAAATCAACAAGGAATATTTCAGAAATGGTCTGCGCTACATAAAAACGTGTTTTAACGAGATCTACATTTTTTGTGTAGCAAGTTCTTTGTCCAGCTTTTTCGGTTTAACCGTTATGCAAAACTCATCCAGAATAAAAGGATCTTCATGGGCTATTCCAGAACTTTAAAACTATTCATTTTGTTTGTGATGTAAATACTTTTAATATACTGTATTTTAAACAAAGTCGTTAGAGCCATTTTTGAGAAAAGCAAAATTAAAAAAAATCCATGCAAAGGGTAGTTTTGGTTTAGGGTAGTTTCTTGAAAATCTTCATGTCGCATCCTTGGAAGATACTAAACTAAATGCCAAGTTTGGTATTTAACAGTATTTTCGCTTTTGAGCTATGCTTCCGACAAACACACACAGCATTTTTCTAAGAAGTTTGTTTGGATTCAGGGGATCTAAAAAAATGTATTTCCGGTGAAATCTCGACATCGAATTTTCGGGTGGAATACAATAGGTACATTCTCTATGTACATAGTACGTGTAGATAAAGTAAAAATATGTAGATCTCGTTGAAACATACAATTTATGTCGTGTACGTTTTTTTCGTGGAGTTGACCATTTTTTAAATATGCATTGTTATTGGTTTCAGTTTAAAAATGCTTTAAACTTTTCTCTTACAGAAACTTAACTTCTAGCCACGCAAAGAAACGGATTTCATTGCATAGCAACCACATTTTAAAACATGAGACTGTCAGTTTAGCCTAGTGTATTCCCTTATTTACCTTCTACTTACAAGTTACTAAGTAATAAAGCTGTTTCTGCTGATGTTTATCTCGATTAGCATGAAGTAAGCTTAATAACAATAATTTGTTACAGAGATATAGAGAAAGTCATGTCAATGAAACAACAGATTTTTTAAAGTTGTATAGTATATAAAATCCGATGAGCTCTTTGTTGTGGTTGGATAATAATTATTCACTCTTACGGAAGAAAGGCCAAACAGGGACAAAACGACAAGCGCCTATAAATGCGTGCAACAATGTGGCGAGGTTAGTGTCCAGTAATTCTTTTCTTTCTTTAGTTTGCGACTCAAACTTCGGTCGTTGTCTATTGGTGTATTAAACACTGACGTAGGTATTTAGCGGTGACCAGAAAATTCACGCCTGCCTGCATCTATTCAAATCTTGTCAAGAGAGTTGTATTCAGAATTCATTGTGCTAAATAGGGAACTGTCTCGCGTAGATTCTTTCCCTGGAAACGCCAAGTAAAATATATTTTAACGCGATTATGAAAGTCATCATTTTTTAAACAAGCCTACGAAGAATCTTGTTGGCTGCTGTGACCTATTTTCAGACATGCAGTGTTTTCTGTGGCAACTTCGAAGAAGAAAGGAATTAATCTTGCTTATAAATGACATTGAGAAGGGCTGCCTTTGTATCCATCGTGACCTACATTATTCTCGGCAACGAAAACTTGATGGGATTTCTAAAAGTAGTATTCCATGTTCTGGAAGGAGAAAATAACTGATACCTCACTGATACATTCAGTATTGTTTTTTCCTAAAGTCTAGAAATACAAGTAGATCTTCGGGTAATCTGATCCTATGCCTCACAATTTATATAACCTTTTAATTACTTTCTCTAGTCCCATATGTACAATTTACATAGTGGATCCATGTAGAGATTTCACCGGAAATATATGTTTTGCAGTTCCCTAGTCCAAAACAAAAAACATTTTTAAAAAATCTGATGTGTTCCATTCAAATGACTTTCTCGAAATCTCAAACAAATTATTCTTAAAAAAGCTAATGCTTCTATTTACTTCATGCTAATCGAGAAAAAAAAATGGCAGAACTAGTGTTATTACTTGCTTACTGGTAAGTAAAAACGAAATAAAGGAGTACCACAGATTAAAGTGATAGTCAAAAGCTGGGTGCTATGTGACTGAAGTTTCTTTGTTTATGTGGACAAGAGTGACAAATTCCTGTATGAGAAAAGTATGTTTTTAAAGCTAAAACCAAAAACAAGGAATATCTCAAAAACGACCAACTTCACGAATAAAATGTATATAACATAAATTGTGTGTTTAAATGTGCTCTGTATTTTTTGTGTGGTATGTTTCTGTCCAGCTCTTACGATTTAGAAGTTATGCAAAATTTCGTAAAATTCATCCAGAATAAAGTAGCCTTCAGAGGCTATTCCCAGAAAATTCAAGATATACAGTTTATTTGTCATGCAAATACCTTTAAAATACGACATTCTAATCAAAATCGTTAGAGCCATTTTTGAGGGAATAACAATTTTCGAAAAAAAGCTCTATGTAAAGGGTAGTTTGGGGTGGAGGGATGTTTCTCAAAATCTTCGTGTTGCATCCCTGGAAGATACTAAATTTCAGTACCAAGTTTGTAATTTTACCGACTTTTCGTTTTTGAGTTATCGTTTTCAGACACACGGGCACTCACACACGGACGATTTTCTGAAAATTCTTTTTTTGGATACAGGGGACCCTAAAACATACATTTCCGGTGAAATTTCGGCATCGAATTTTTGGGTGAAGTGCAATACCTGCAATACCCTATGCATATAGTACGTGTAGAGAAAGTAAAAAGGTCCGTGTGCGTGTCTGTCAGCATAGCTCATTAACGAAAAAACCGTTAAATACCAAACCCGGTGAGTAGGTATAGTATCTTCCTAGGATGCGACACGAAGATTTTTAAGAAAATCCCTCCACCTCAAACTACCCTTTACATGGAAAAATTTTTGAAAAGTTTGTTTTTCTTCTGTATACAAGAAAGCCATTTCTGCCAATGTTTATGTCCATCAGCATGTCAATCTTTTGCAAGGAAAGTTTGTTTTCGGAACAGCTAGAGAAAGTCATGTGAGTGGAACATATCAGATATGTCCTTGTTGGAATTCTCACAGGTTTAAGTTTATTTAGGTGGAACATTTGCTAGCGTGTTTGAAAATGAATACTTTCTTTTTACTTTCTCTATACGCACTATGTACACAGTGTATTGAGAAGGTATTGTAATGCACCCTAAAATTCGATACCGAGATTTCACTAGAAATACATGTTTTGAGACCCCATGGATCCAAAAAATAACATTTTTTTCATAGGAGTTCAGTATTATGAGCAAAAACCGATTTAGTCCACCTCACATTCAAAAGGTTTCGAGTTTGAATCTCGGTTACGCTACGCCCAGATAAGGTTTTTCCCCGAGATTTTCTCATCCTGAGAATACGAATGTTGAATAATTCTGATTTTCACAGATCCCGGGGCATTTGAGCATCATTTCACCTAATGTATTCATCGTCCGATTTTACCTAACAAGTTAAAGAATATTTTAACTGGCGCGCCAGTTCTTGGGAATGACATTTTTGCTTTCTCTACACGTGCTATGCATAGAGAAGGTGTTGTATTCCACGCAAAATTCGCTATCGAGAGTTCACCGGAAATATATTTTGAGATCCCTGAATTCAAAAAAAGAAGAAGTATTTTTAGAAACATTTCCCTCTGTGTGTGTGTGTGTGTGTGTGTGTGTGTGTGTGTTTGGTATTTAAGTTCAGTATCTTCCAAGTATGCGACACGAAGATTTTAAAGAAAATTGCCCCCCCCTCAACTCGCTTTTCACGGAAACATTTTCATGAAGTTTGTTTTTCTAAAAAATGGTTCTAACGATTTAGATTAAAATAACGTATATTAAAGTATTTACACAAGAAATAAAATGTATAGCTCGATTTTTCTGGGAGTATCCTCCAAATACCTCTTTCTTATAGATAAATTATGCTGAATGCTAAACTGTAAGAGATAGACAAAAACTTACTTAATAAAAAATGTAGAGCTCCTTAAAACACACACTTTATGTTATATACATTTTGAGATAATTCTTGTTGTAGTTTCAATTTTAAAATTCTTATACTTTTCTCATGTGAATTTGGCAACTTCTGTCCATACAAACAATGGAACTTGAATCACCCAATAACCAGCTTCTGACTATCAATTTAGCTTATGCTACTCACTTATTTTACTTCTATTTACAAGGCAGCATGAAGCATGAAGCAAACAGAAAGAACAAACTTGTTGAGAATTTGTTGCAGAGATGTCGAGAAAGTCATGTGAATGGAACACATCAGATTTTTAAAGAGGTTAGATGCGAATAGCTCACTCACTTTGCTGGAGCATTGGTACACAGAAGCAGGTTCGGCAGCCAGACGCTGTGTACGTTATTCTCATGCTTTTGCGCTGCAGCAGTACAGTCACTACAAAGCAACTATCACACTTCCAGTTAAGTCATTCGCATCTAGTCACTCTCAACCTCGGTTACTGCTTACACTTAACACCCAACTTTCTCTCATTTCTTCTATTCCCGACATTTCTCCCTCATCTTTATCTTAATTGCTGTCATTTTCATTAATACATCTCTCGTTAAAACACTGGCAATTGCATAAACATGCAACGCACAACTGTACGCTGTGTATTCTGAAAAGTAATCATAAGGACACAGAGTCGTTTATTATTAAAACAAACTATTTGCTGACATGTTTATCAAGTAGGCTAGCTTACTGTATCTTCGCTAAAGATCGTTCGCCAAGAAGGAACGAGCAGCCTATAACTACCCCCCTAAATTGATTTTGTTTTTGTTCTAAAAAAAATCGTTTAAAATGTTTTAAAATATTTTTTACAACACAAAGAATTTCCTCAAGACCACATAATAAATAAGAAATATTGAGCTTTAAAAAGTCTTTCATTTATTTTATTTTGAACACTCGTCGCGAACACATTTAGAGAAGACTGTAGCAAACAAGAAAATCCCATATTCAGGACCGCACAACTATGTTCTCCAAATACGTCCCTTGAAACTACCCCTCCATCACGTTTAGGGTCGTATGGAGCCTCCCTTGTCACCTAACACAACACGCTACTTTGCTGACAGCAGTGTAGCCAACTTACGCGACTTTATCTCTGTTGCCAGCACCCCCTGCTTATCATTCCCTCGTTTCCACATAGCTCCGGAATAAAGCTGGGTCAGCTATTTGCAAAATTACGATCTGCTATAGGTTTAGAGTCTACAGTCTCTGCCCATTACGAGTACAGAGCAGAGTGTAAGTTGTAGTATTGCACTTGTTTGGTTAAAGAACAAGTAGCACACATAACGTTTCCAAAAATGTGAACATCAATCTATAGATCAAAGATAACTCTTACGAGGGACTGACGTCAGAACACGTTTCCCCCGACTCCAACTATGTGGAGAAACGTTGGTGAATCACAGATACTGTCATATACAAGGTGGGAGATATATACGCACAAATATTTGCAACATATTTGAAGACGCTGTGATCATCCAATTTTTTTTCGCTATATTCTAATGAGGAAAATTTCACGATGTTTCTATGACGTCTTATTATTTCCTATCTCACAAGTTCGGTTGTATACGTAACAGATCACACGGCTGCCCCTCCTCTGCCCTGCCTGACTATAGGTGGAGTGATGTATATAAACACATTATAAAGATAGCTCAGGACCGCTCAAAACATATTATATCCTTAAATTTGTGCTTCATTTATGACAATGCTATTAGTAAGCGTAAAAAATGAGATACTTACTCATTGTTCTCTACTACATATCAAATTATTTGCGATTACTTTCCTCCCTTCCTATATGCATACAATGCTCAATATCAAATGTGCTGTTTTAAGCAAACCTCGGAACAGAAAACCAGCTTCGAAACGCGGGAAGTGTAATTTTCATAAAATTTTCAAATGCTCTTCACGAAGTCATAATGGGATTACTTGCTTTACAAAACTGTACCAACATAAAATGTTCATAAGAAAGAGGTTGGTTTTTTTTTAAGGATTCATTTTTCGAAGTGCGATTAATTGCAGCAAATGTAAAGGCAATGTTTGGACCCACATACCTATGCGAGCAAATTTTCTCTAAAATGTGTTATATTAAAAGCCAATGCCGCAGTAAACTACGCAACGGTCATTTGGTAGATTTATTAAGCCTTTATATATCATCCTTAGCAGTGAATATTCATAAACTAGTCCAATGTAAAACATATCACCGGCAGATGAGGAAGGCTTTGTATTTGCATACTTTGCATTACGTCGCATAGTTGCATGCCCCAATGCTTCACACGCAGTGGAAATAGTTCCTGCACCTTCCTCTCTGCTCCATTCATTTGGACACATCCGATCTACAGGATTAGGGTTACATACAGATGGGATTCCCAGACACTGGAGCAGAACACGGGACGTGGGTCCATGCGGCTCTGTCTCTTACGTGACCCCAGGGAGGGAAGGCTGAGGGGAGAGCCATGAACGGCCAAATGATAGAATGACGTAGGACTCAAGCTTGGACGGGGCTCCTAACGTTACAGATGGAATATTTACGATGGAGCCGAGTCGCTGGTCTCAAGGTCCAAGCCATTGGCACGACAGGATAAACTCTTTACATGCGCAAGCCACCCTATAGCCGCAACCTGCAAAACAGCGTCATCCGGTCCTTCAACCCTGGAACAGATGGCAAGGATAGGGACACGAAGTTGGGGCCGCAAAATTCGGGTGATGTAAAGAAACTACCCAGTATTTCGGAAATCCCGAAAAAGTCATGGGTAGGGTGGGCCGACCATGAGGATTGAACCCCCAACCTCCCGAGTGCAGGCCACAGATATCCCACTCGATAGATCCAGCTTTAGTTTCTCTACTACTTATTTTTAGTAAGTAGAGGAATTACAGTGCTCCACTCAAAAATTCAATACGGAATTTTAGGCATATATACAGGTTTTGAGGTCCACTAATTTAAAAATGGATCTTTTTCAAAAGGCGCGAGTATATATAGCTTTACTAAAAATGAAAAAAAAAAATATTAAATTCAAGACCATCTATGAAAGTGAAACTAAGATTAAAAAGTAATGTCACGCCACACAGTACCCTTTACATAGAGGCATTTTTGTTATTTTTTATCTTCTCAAAAATGTCTTTAGTCATTTTCCTATTAAATATTGCATATTTAAGAATTTACAATAAAAATCAAATGTGCAGTTTTAATGTTTTGAACCTTTTTCGGACCCCCACACGTATTTTTTTCTGAAGGTTCTTATTTTGGTTAGAGGGGATCCTAAAACAAGTATTTCCAGTAAAATTCCGGTATTGGATTTTTGGTTTGAATGCAAAACCTTCTATACCTATGTACTACACACAAAAATAGAGAAAGTGAAAAGAATAACGATAGCCAAATATTCAACAAATATCAATTATATAAAATGCCTTCAGATTGAAGATGATTTCACAGACTATTTCCGGAAAATTCAAAATAAATAATCATCTTTCACTTAATTATCTATAATATATGGCATTTTAAACCTTTGGCGAGGATGACCCTGGTTCGATTCCCGGTACCAGCATGAGGAGTTTTATTTGCTGGGAAGATTGGGCGCGCCCTTTCATCATAATCACGCGGAAGGGAAATGGCAACTCCACCGCTGTATCATCCAATGTCTGAACGCCATCATCATCATGGTCTTAATAAAATTGTTACGATCATTTTTGAGAAAATAAAACATTTCGAAAAGTATTTTATGTAAAGAAAAGATAGAGTGAAGGATTTTCTTCAAAATCTCGTGTCGCATCTTTGGGAAATACTAAAAAACATGTAAATTTAGTATGGGTCAAATTTCATTTTGAGCCATGATTTCACAGAAACACACACTTGAACATTTTTTCTAAAAATGCTTATTCTTAAATCTAGGGGTCCTCAAAATATTCCCGTGACATCTCAGTTGCAACTTTTCGGATGGAGTGCAATATTTTCTCTATATAAACCGTGGTTAGTAGAGAAAGTAAGAACTACAAAATGTAACAGGACTTTGTTTGAAACTACGAAAGATAAACAAAGTTGAAACTTGTGTACATTTGAAGCTAATTAATTATAAGGGAAATCATAGCTATGTATCAGAAAGACATTTTCTGTCCAAGTTCTGTATTTTGATTTAAATTCGACTTGTATCTCTATGTATTTTTAAAGGCAGAGTTTATCTTGTGTAATGTATTCATTAAGTTAGAGGGAAGAGGAATGAAAGTGAACATCTCATTAGACTCCAGAATTGTAAATTAATTATAAACTTGCATGCAAGCGAGAGTTTCTTTTTTAAAAGTTATTCAACACGCCCAACTCTGGCAATGTTTTTATTTTCTGTCTCTCAGTGAGAAATGAGACGAAGCCATTTTCAAAACATAAAAGGCACAAACTAGCAGTAAGCTCCTTCCGGGGAAGAGACATTAACTTGATGGGCTGCTTGACTTCTTTATGAGCATACCATCAAATGTGTTTTCGTTCACACTGATGCCAAATATGTGTGGCGTGTCTATTCAGCAGTGTTATAGCTAGTGGGTTGGGGTGGCTAATCGCTCAAGTATGCTGAACTCGTTCCACCCGTCGCAAATTAGTCAACAGTATTGCAATACTTCACTCAGAGGGGAGTGACTAGTCTTTAAAATCTAAGGAATCAGATAGTACACAGTGAACACACAAATATATCGGCAACAGTGCTTCCTTCTTCCACTCCTTGCTTGCTTCAGACTAAGAAAATACCAGCTCCTTGCAATTGCTAAACCCGTACTTGCTTGTGAGGGCGCCCTCCCACTAGAAAAAACACCGCTGAACAGACAGTACTTGGTTGGATTGCACACTACAATTAGAGCTTACTTTAGGGACACTGGGAGTGGAATTTTGACTAAAATTGGTCAAAAAAATCGAAATTTGTTTTTTTGAGACCAAATTGTTGTTGGAACCTTTTGACATTTATAGCAGATCAAGATTTAACTGTCCTCCCCTAGCTTCGGGCTGTACAGACCTTTAAAGATAGAACAATATAGTTTTTTCCAAAACATAATGGTACTTCCATTGGACAATAACCATTAGCAAACAAAAGAAGACCCTGTATTAGGGACGAGAGGCAACGTAGTAAAATGTATTACCTGAAGACACTGCTTGCAAGTCGAGAATCGAGCGTCAGTTAAGTGGAAGTCTTGGCAACAGCGAGAGTTGGTTTACAGCCGCACGCACCTTAATCCCAAACTTTAAAGCCAGGCCTCGCCGCCTTTGGAAGAAGAGTGGGGCAGGGTTATCATATTCTAAAAATCTGATGTGTTCCATTTCCACGACTTTCTGTACATCTCTGCAACAAATTATTTTTAAAAAGCTTGTTCTTCTATTTACTTCATAATAATCGAGAAAAAACTTACCATATGTTAAAGCGATAGTCAAAAGCTGGTTGCTATTTGACTGAAGTTACTTTGTCTGTATGGAAAGAAGTTGACAAATTCCCGTAAGAGAAAAGTATAATTTCTTTAAAGATGAAACCAAAAACAAGGAATATCTCAAAAACGATCAACTCCACACAAAAAAGTATATAGCATAACTTGTGTGTTTTAATGTAATCAACAGTTCTTGTGTGGCATGTTTTTGTCTGTCTCTTACGGTTTAACAAATATGCAAAATTTCGTGAAATTCATTGAGAACAAAGCAATCTTCAGAGGCTATTCCCAGAAAATTCAAGATATACATTTTATTTGTAAGGTAAATATCTTTAATATACGATATTTTAATCAAAATTGTTAGACCCATTTTTGAGAAAATCAAAATTTTTGAAAAAAGTTTCATGTAAAGAGTAGTTGGGGGTGGGAGGATTTTCTTGGAAATATTCGTGTCGCATCCTTGCAAGATAGTAAACTTAAATACCAAGTCTTTTTCTTTTTGTGTTATGCTGTCCACAGACACACAAACACACACACGGACCTTTTTTTGAAAATGCTTTTTTTTTGGATTCAGGGGGTTTTAAAACATGCATTTACGGTGAAATCTCGGTATCGAATGTTTGGGTGGAATGCAATATGTACATGGTACGTATAGAGAAAGCAAAAATGCCGTACACTTGTTTCCTAGCATACTACAGATTGGCACACAAAAAACCGGCCCCTAGTAGACGCTGCTCGTCCGCCAATTACACACGAGCAGATCTGACGTGTGCCATTCACATTAAAGTATCGTAAAACGCCAATTACTTTCTCTAGCCCTGTACGTACAATGTACATAGGGATAGTAAAGTATTGTATTCCACCCAAAAATTCGATGTCGAGATTTCACCGGAAATACAAATTTTAGGACCCCCTGTCTCTCTCTCTGTCTCTCTGAATCCAAAAAAAGCATTCTCAGAAACAACTCCGTTTGTGTATGTGTGTGTGCGTGTGTGTGGGTCTGTGGACAGCATAGCTCAAAAGCGAAATTACTGTTAAATACCAAACTTGGTATTTAGGTTTGGTATCTTCCAAGGATGCGGCACGAAGATTTTCAAGAAAATCACCCACCCCTAACTACCCCTTACACAAAAACATTTACGAAAGTAATGTTTTTCTTAAAATTGGCTGTAATGATTTTGCTTTAACTGGCAAATATTAAAGCCACTTTTATCACATACTTTCCTCAGATGGAAGTGTCCGTTTTTCTTTAGTTCTACTCCTCGCCAAGTAAAGAAGCGATTTGTAATGGAAATCGCATAACGACAGCCTTTTAAAACATTTGACTATCACTTTAGCACAGTGCATTCCCTTAGTTCCATTCTACTTATAACTATGTAATAAAATGTTGCTAATGTTTATCTCGATTAGCATGGTGTTGAAAGAAGAATTATGTTTCGTAAGAAGTTTGTTTGTAGAGTAGCTAAGAGAAAGTCATGTGAGGGTAACACATCAAATTTTTTTTAAAATTGTTTTATGCCCGCTTTTACTACTAGGCGATGCCACTGATGATACATGGAATGAAGATGGGGTCCCGGCGGAATGTGGTGGCGGGGGAAACCGGAGAACCCGGAGAACACCCGCCCCTGCGCCGCTTTGTCCACGACAAATCTCACATGCGGTTGCTTGGGATCGAAATCGTGCCATCTAGGTGAGAGGCAGTGGTCTGACCACTCGACCACGGCGCGGCCTGGGAGTAAGTGAATAGAGTAGGATCAAGCGAGTAATTATTTGAGAACTTGTCGCTATGTGTAACTTCGCTATGTGTAACTTTGCTTGAATTGGAGAAGGGAAAATGAATAACGACTTACATCGAGAAGCGTACAAGTATTTTAAAATTAAAACCAGAAACAAAAATTAATATACTAGATAAATTGTATGACTTCTGTATTTTAGTGTAGTAAGATTTTGTCTTATGCCTTACCAGTTATGCAGACACGATTCAGAATAAAGAAAGTTTCAGCATATTCCTAGAAAATTTAAAATGAAACAATTCATTTTGTACGTAAATATTCTAAAATGGATTTTAATCCAAATCGTTTGTATTTTAAGAAAAGAAAATTCTTGGAATAATTTTTCATATAGAGGTTGATTTTGAAGGAAGTATTTTCGTGAAAAGCTACGAGGCGTATCGTTGGAAGACTCTGAAGTTTAATATTTTACTGACTTTTCGTTTTTGAATTCCGCTGTTCTCACACAAACCCACACAAACTTTGAAAATTTTGATTTGGATATAGGGAATTTCAAAATATCCAATGAAATCCTGTATCAATTTTTGTATGGAGTGCAGCAGCTTCTATAACACTGTATACGAATTAAAACTCTGACGTGTTCCATTCATATGCCTTTCTCTACATCGCTGTAACAAAATTATTGTTAAAAAGCATATTATTCTATCTACTTTATATATTCGACATAAAAACATCTGCAGAAATGCTCTATTACTTGCTTTCGTGTAAGTAGAAGCTATATAAGGGAATACACTGTGCTAAAGCGAAAGTCAAATCTCTTAAAAGCTGGTTCCAAATGTGGCCGAAATCCATATATATGCAGGGCCAGGAGTTTACAACTTTCCGTGTAAGAAACGTTCAAAAGTATTTTCAATATGAAATAAATAACAAGATATCTCAGTAATGATAAATTCCACGGAAAAAACGTAAATGACAAATTGTGTGTTTTAAGATTATTTACATTTTTGGTGCAGTAAGCTTCTGCCTAACTCGTACGGTTTACCAGTTATGCAAAGTTCAGAAAAATTCATTCAGAATAAAGAGGTCTTTAGAGGCTATTCCTATAAAATTCAAGATATACATTTTATTTTCCATATAAATATATTTAATATACGGTATTTTAATCAAAATCTTTAGAGCCATTTTTGAGAAAATCAAAATTTTCGAAATTTTTTCATGTAAAGGGTAATTTGGGGTAAGGGGGATTATTCTCAAATTCTTCATGTCACATCCGTGCAAGATGGTAAACTTAAATAACAAGTTTGGTATTTTACCGACTTTTCGTCTTTGAGTTATATTGACAGACACAAACACACGGAACTTTTTTTAAACATGCTTTTTTGGATACAGGGGACCTAAAAACGTCAATTTTTTTAATGAAATCTCGGTATAAAATATTTGGATGGAATGCAATACCTTCTCTATACACTATGTACATAGAGAGTTTAGAGAAAGTAAAAATGGCTCAAAATGAAGAAGGCTTAAGCCTATTTCGAAAAAAAATAAAATAAACATTTTACACTAAAATTGTATTTCAATCTTTGTATTTAAATTTGGTATCTTCAAAAGATGCGACACGAAGATTTTCAAGAAAATCCCCGCAACCCAACTATCCTTTACATGGAATCTTTTTCGAACATTTTCGTTCTCTTAAAAATGGCTCTAACGATTTTGATTAAAATATTGTACATTAAATATATTTACCTGACAAATAAAATGTATATCTTGAATTTTCTGGCAATAGCCTCTGAAGACTGGTTTATTCTGGATCAATTTTACGGAGTTTTGCGTAATTGCTGAACCATAAGAGCTGGACAAAAACTTGCCACGTAAAAAATGTAGAGCTTTTTTTTTTTTTTTTTCCTTTTTCTTTTTTTTTCTTTTTTTTTTAGATATTCCTTGTTTTATTTTCAGCTTTGAAAAACTTGCATTTTTCTCATACAGGAATTTGTAAATTTCTTTGTACAAACAAAGGAATTTCAGTCACATAGCAACGAGATTTTGACTATCACTTTAACCTATGGTACTCCCTTATTTCATTTCTACTTACAAGAAAGTAAGTAATAAGACTATTTCTGCTAATTTTTTCTCGATTAGCATGAAGTAAAGACAAGCATAAGTTTTTTAACAATAAATTATTACAGAGATGTAGAGAAAGTCATGTGAATGGAATACATCAGATTTTTTTTTAATTCTATATCGAATTTTTGGATGGAATGCAGTACTTGTCTACCACTCGATACGTGGTAGAGGAATTAAAAGGCGCCTAATTAAATAATTCGTTGACCTATTCGTTAGTTTCTCATACTCGTATTTCCAAGCTCTAGCGATAACCTTAGCTAATTAAGGATGAAAACAGTCAGGTGGAAATCTTAACGTCGGAGTTTCATCACAATGGGAGGTTATCACCCTGGCAACGGGGTTCGTCATGCTGTGACGTCAGTTATTTAAAGGCTCTTGTATGTGCACAACAATAGCAATAATAATCAGGTATATCCTGTAAACCGTACGACAAAAGCGCGATTTGACAGGTGCAAGAGTTCAAAGGGAGGGATTAATTTGGTGAGAACCTACCAATAACGTAGCGGATAGATTGAAAACAGTCGGGGGAGAAAAACAATGCATACATTTCTGAAAATAGAAAGCATTACAGCGATTTTAAAAACGCTGCCCTCCATTTTCTGTTACGTACGAGGGAAAATAAGGGAAGCATGAAAACCATTCTGGCGGAATGCCGATGTTGAACTAATGACCTTCTGCCTACGCGCACGCATGCGTAACCTGTAACGTGTACGTGTTTTCAAATTAATCATCCATCATGAAGAAAGCAGGTAGGTGTTAGGAGTGGGCGCGAAGCACAAATAAGTTTACATGGAGATGGCATACTCTCGGCTGATAACACCTTTATCATATGTCGTAGGAATTTTCCTTAAGAAGGTGGCAAAAATAGACTCGCTCGTCTTCCGTCTTTTGCTTATGAAAAACATGTATCTCGAAATTTCACAAGCATTTAAGTTTAAACTTTAAGAAAATAGTAGTTTATTTCCACTGAATGTATCTGAACTACTACTAAACCGAAGCTGTAAATTGGAAGGGGTGTGCTCAAATAGACACGTTCAACTTTAAAACTTTTTTTCTTGCAACATTTTTACTTTCTCTACACGTACTATGTATAAATTGTGTATAGATGTCACCCTCCGTGGTGTAATGGTAACCATGGTAACTTCGTATACTCAAGATCGCGGGTTCAAGCCCGGCGGAGGACGATGGATTTTTTCGGGCGTAAAAGTCCTTACTTTCAGAAGGGAAGTAAGGCCACTGGTCCCGTGTGGTAGATCTACGGTACGTAAAATACCTCAAGCGTCATAAAAGAGGTCTCTGACCAAAATTAAGCAGTGTTTTAAGCCCAGTATAAAATGGGACGCTGAGAACCACAATAGTTAAAGAGCGTCTATCAATATCTAAAACTACATAGTGTATAGATAAGGTATTGTAGTCCATCCAAAAATTCGAAACCGTGATTTCACAGAAAATGCATATTTTGATGTCTCCTGAGTCCAAAAAGGAAGCATTTTCAGAATAAAGGTATGTGTGTGTGTGTGTGTGTGTGTGTGTGTGTGTGAGCAGTATAGCTAAAAATGAAAACATCGTAAAATACCAAGCTTGATATTTAAGTTTAATTTGTTCCAAGGATGCGATACGAAGATTTTAAAGAAAATTTGAAAAAAATTGTGAAAATTTTGGTTTTCTCAACGATTTTGATTAAAATACCGGTAATTACAGATATTGACAAAACAAATAAAAGTTATGTCTTTAATTTTTTTGGGAATAGCCTTTGAAAATCTCTTCATTTCAATGAATTTTGCATTAGGTATTTGTAAAAGATAGACAGAAACCTACTAAAGAAAATGTAGATCATGTTAAAACAGCAATTTATATTTTATACGTTTTTTTTTGTAGAGTGAACCGTTTTAGAGATATTCCGAATCAGTTCAATTTTAAGCCAGTTAAAGGAATTGACTATCGCTTTAGACCGTGTATTCCCTTATTTCCCTTCTACTTACAAGGAAGCTAGTAAAAGGTTTGTTTACCGAACAGCTAGAGGACGTGATGTGAATGGAACACGTTTGATTTTTTTCCTTCTGAATAAAGCAACCAAGCAGTAAGGAAATTTCCGTAATATTTATCTCGATTAGCATGATGTAGATAGAAGAACAATATTTTTAAAAGAAGAGATGTAGAGAAAATCACGTGATTGTAACTAACCAGATTTTTGTTGTTCTGTGATGTATTTTGAGAAAATGGCAGATTTTGAAAATTATGTTATCCTAAGAGCTGTGAAAGAAGCAGAATAAAATTTATTACCTGTTAAATCCCGAAAATGTTATGAGGCACACTATGAGAAATGTATGAAGTGGGTGTCTGTTGTTTAATATTTTTTTTTTTGGTAATGTTTAACGCCCGCTTTTACTGCTCTGGCATCGCAGTCAATGACACATGAAGATGGAGTCCCGGTGGAATGTGATGGTGGGGAAAACCAGAGAACCCGGAGAAACCCCGCCCCTGCGCCGCTTTGTGCACCACAAATCTCACATGATTAGTGATGTATACACACAACTATTGTAAATTATTTTGGCGAGCGAAAAGTTTAATCAAAATTACTTTATGCTTGCTGCACTTTTTGCGCATGGATTCCTAAAAATAAATTTTGCGATGTGAAATGAGCTCGTAAACTACTCAATTACGCTCGGTCGCAGAAAAAATACTTAACTTCTCGTGCCAATGTGGTAAAGTTACCTGAATGCAACTTTATTAGAAAATAGCCGTGAGCACCTGAAGTGGAAGATATTGCATTTAATGGAAGCGGTCATTTAGAACCTAATGCTAGTTAATGAATAGGCAGAAGCAAAGCGGTGAGAATTCTGCAATCGACTGTAAATTAAGATGTGGAGTAAAGCGAGCAGATGGCGCAGGGTTAAGCAGATAGACTAGTTAAGGGCTGCCAATTACTGTGTTTAGTCCACAGAGAAAGCCACTCGAGATACAAAGCCAAGACAATGCTCAAAAGAAGAAGATTAGGCATAAAACGTGTAGATAAAACGAGCAAGCTTACCCGAATTATTGTATTAAAACCAGCTAAAAATGCAACGCAACAGCCGGGATTTGAACACGTTCACTCTAACCATGAGTTACTGTGACAACATAGCAGTATGTGGGGCGGTATTGGGTTCGTATCCCGGGTGCGGGTTTTGGTTAGTGAGAATGGTGTGCATTTATGGGTGGCCTAGTTCAGGATTTTTAGTAGCATGGAAACTCTTTCAGGTTGTGCTTTATTAATTAAGTTCGGCCTTTTTCCCGCCTTCGAACACACTCGTATTTCTCTTAATTTTCTACTATGAAGTTACACTTTACCCGCACGCGACTATTATTATTTATTCGTTTGATGCACTATGATCGGTCTTAAAATCACTTACTTCCGTCACAACTAAGGGTTACACCATTCGCTCTTATATCACATCTTGGTTCTGCTAAGGCTCTCCCCAAGGGCTTCACAATTAAAAGGTAGCATGTTCGGCTCCACCGCGAATTCTAAATATCACATCTTGGTTGTGCGGAGCTCCTTCACCAAGTGCCTTACAATGTCGCCTGACCAGCGGGAATCATTGTTTTGTATCCCGTTATGTGCCCTCGGGCAGTGCATATTCACCCCTTTCCCTCGGTTAAACGCAGGACCGTAACGGGAACTTGTGCCCCGAGCTCGTGAATCATAAGTGTTTAAAGTCTTTCTACCCTTACATTTTCACTGTAAATTTATATTTTCTCTTTTGATATAATTTTTATTCTTAGCTATGATTTATATTTCCCTTCTGAATAACTCTTTTCCCCGGGACAAGACATGTACTGTCTCATATGACATATAAACTTTTTTTTTGCTTTCTCTAGCCCATAGTTACAATGAACGTTGTATATAGAGAACGTATTTATGCCACCAAAAAATTCGAATCGACATTTCACCGGAGATATATCTTTTGAGGTCCCCTGCGACCGGAAAAAGCAATTTTTGTGTCTATGATTGCCAGGACAGCATAGCTCAAAAACGAAAAATCGGTTAAATATCACAATGATGGTTTCTTGTGAATTCAACTCTGATTTCCGTTGAGTTTTTCAGAATTTTGCATAACGGTTAAACAGTAAGACATAGACAAAACTTACTGCACAAAAATGGAGATCTCGTTTTTTTTGTTGATTTTTTTTGGTAGCGTTTAACGCCTGCTTTAACCACTTATGTTACCACAGGCAGTGACACTAATGATACTTGAATGAAGATGGAGCACCGGTGGAATGCGATGGTGGGGTAAACCGGAGAACCCGTAGAAAACCAGTCCCAGCGCCTATTTGTCCACCACAAATCTCACGTGCGGTAGTTTGGGATCGAACCCGGGCCGTCTAGGTGAGAGGCGAGAGGTCTAACCACTCGGCCAATGCGCGGCCGAGATCTCGTTAAAACACAATTTATGTCATATACATTTTTCTTGTAGAGTTGGCCGTTTTCGAGATATTCGTTGTTATTGGTTTCAATTTTAAACTAATTAACTTTTCTCAAGCGGACCATGCAAAGCGAATCGAAGCTCAGATGCTTCACATAGCGGCCAGCTTTTAAAAGATTTGGCTATCGCTTTAGCCTAGTGAATTCCCTTATTTACCTTCTATTTATAAGGAAGCAAATAATGATACCAATTCTGTTTGTATTTATCAAGATTACCATGACGTAAAAAAAAAAGAATAACCTTTTCTATGAAATATTTGTTTGTGAAGCAGCTAGAAAAGGTTAATGTGAATCGAAGTGTTTTTTTGGACTCAGGGGATATCAAAATATATTTCCGGTGAAATATAGACATCGAATTTTGGGTAGAATACAATACCTTCTAGCTATTATGAGCACTGTATGTAATATAAGCTAGAGAAAGTAATAATTAATCCTATGAAATGGGAAGGAATTTCGCATTCTGAGTTAGGCAGTAATTTTGTCTTGTGTTATAGGTTATCTGTACCAAATTTTAACGAAACGTTGTAAAAGCCTGTAAAAACATATAGTACATTACATTCATACTGATTTACTGTAAATATACGTTTTGAGGTCCCTTGAATAAAATGCCTTGTTAGAAAAATGCTCGTGCGTTCAACCCTTTCGTTTACTTTTATCACCTGGCAGTCTTGCAGAAGTATGGGTTTTGACCAGTGTGCGAGTCTTCGGTATGAGCAAATTCTCGTGTTCGCGCGCTAGTGAATAAATGAATAAATATATTTATTGAAATAACAGTATCATACATTGGGCTTCATCAATCACACGGGTCCACAGACCGGATGTGCTTTTGCAATAGATAAAATAGCAAGCAATATTAAAAGAAAAACAAAGAATTAAGAGAGCAACCACGAAAACAAAAGGACAGATATATTCAAATACAGCAACTTACATTCACAACACCGTATTCAGATGCTTTAATGTAACCTATTATAGCAGACAAATATACTTAAGAGAAACACACACACAATACTAACACCATAACACAATGACCGAAAAGTATGACATAAAATATATGTATGTAAAACATTATAATCACTTTTGTGTAACTCTTATCCCCCTTCCCTCTTCCCTATAGTCAGCCTTCTCAGATCTCGGCTGTTTTGCCTTAAGTAGAAGTTTACCTAGCCCGTCCACGTCTTCCGTGTCTGCCAGAAGTGTCCAACATGCTTCTAACTCTACATTCGCGGTAGTGAAGGATCTGATAAATACTTTTCCATCCATTCCTTCATATTATGCTTGCAAATAGACGTGAACACTGTCAACATGATGCGCAGTGGCATGGACTGACGTCGGCCGGCAATGGTGCTGGCTATCACTTGAAGACTCCGCCTCTTTGTACTGCGAAACTAGCATAACCTCTATTTGCAAGCATAATACATCTTGCCAAGATACAGGTCAGTGATTTTTATCAACCGCCATGCTCCTAGTCTAATCCAGCGAGCCCCTCTCTAATGAGTTTGGCACCTATGATGATGTCTTACTCCGATTTTAGCCCAGACTGTGCTTCTAATAAAACCTTCTCCGTGCATTGCAAAATTATTTGCTGTGTGTCAATATCACAGAGATGGTTCTAAATGCTTCTCTAAATACTCCGTCTGTTTGCCTGCCCCACCATCCAAATGTATCCCAATGGTTTCGAAAACTTTCACGTCGAATTATCTTCCAGACTCAATTGTTCATGGTAGCAGACTGCCCTAATTAGAGATTGACTTCCTTGAACGATTCCCATCCAATACTTAACTGCTCTCATTTTGCACTATATCGTTTCACTATGCGCCCCTCATTGTTCTACAGTTAGCCATAGCCATACACCCAGTATTCCTTTCAAAAATTGAGACCTCACTTGATCCAGATACCCTGTTTGTTCCCATCCCCATATTTCTCCTCCATGTCATCGTGGATCTACTACGATGGACACGAATATTTGGCAACGTGGTATGGCTATTATTACGATGTAATGTGTAACTAGGTCATAATACGCACACTCAAAATTGTATGTATAAATGAAATGGCGTGTTATTTATGGACGCTCTTTAACTGCTTTGGTTCTCAGTGTCCCATTCTATATTGGGCGTGAAAGATCGCTTAATTTTGCTCAGAGGCCTCTCTTATCAGGCTTGAGGTTCTTTTACGTGCCGTAAATCTACGACACGGGACCCACAGTTTTACTTCCCTTCCGAAGGAAGCCATGCCAAGGATTTTTACGCCCGAAAAAATCCATCGTCCTCCGTCGGGTTTGAACCCGCGACCTTGGGTATATGAAGTTAGCATGGTAACCATTACACCACGCAGGGCGACAAAAAATTGTATGTGTTCCCAATTAAATGTCACCTACGTGAAAGCATTGCTTCCAGGAACACCCTGCTGACAGTTGAGTGTGGGAGTTGTCGTTTGTACCTCACAAAGAGGGCGCTTGTAGGGGTTCTTCGTCGAGCTTCAACTATGTCTATGTGTGGGCGTTTCACATGCAACGTTTAATATACACATCCAATATAATGCCACGTATATTTTATCACCTGTCCTGTCTGACATTATATGTAGGATAGATAATTTACTGCTTTCATTAAACTCCCTCGAGCTTTAGAGACAAATGCTTGTACAATGCCATAAACTGTCACAAAAATTTGTCATTCAAGTCGAAAGAAAACGGCGAATTATAAAACACTGCTTTAGAAAAGCAGCTATTAGATAAAGAAACTGCAGATAAATAAAGACTATATGATTACTCACAACATATTAGGATCAATTTAATTGTTTTTTTCACACAAACCGTAGGACAGTAGTTGGATAGGTAGGGTTAGACTGAAAAATCTGATGTGTTCCGTTCTCATAACTTTCTCTAGCTATTACAAATACAGACTATTCTACAAAAGATCATTATTTTATTTACACCATACTAATTGAGATAAACATTAGTAGAAATGGTCTTATTTCTTGCTTCATTGTAAGTAGAAGACAAATGACAGAATACATTAGGTTAAAGGGCTAGCCAAATCTTTTAAAACCTGGTCGCTTGCTTGGAATATCTCAAAAATGGTAAACTCTACGAGAAAAACGTACATAGCATAAACGATGTGTTTTAACGAGATTTACATTTTTTTCTGTAGTAAGGTTTTGTCTATCTCTTACAGTTTAATCGTTATGCAAAATTCTGTGAAACTTTTCCAGAATAAAGAGCTCTTCAGAGAATATTCCAAGAAAATTCAAAATATATCTTTTATTTATCATGTAAAGAACTTTAATTTACGACATTTTAATCATAAGCGTCAGAGCCATTTTTGGATAAAAATCAAAATGTTCGAAAAATGTTCCATGTAAAGGGTAGTTAGGGGTGAGGTGATTTTCTTGAAAATCTTATCCCATCATTGGAAGATACTGAACTTAAATATCAAGTTTGGTACTTAACGGAATTTTAGTTTTTGAGCTATGCTGCCCACAGACACTCATGTTATTTTTCTAATAATGCCTTTTTTTACTTTCTCTATACTCAATATGTACGTAGTGAATAGAGAATGTATTGCACTCCACCAAAAAATTCGATACCGAGATTTCACCGGAAATATATGTTTTAGGGTCCCCTGTATCCAAAAAAAGTATTTTCAAAAAATGGTCCGTGTGTGTGTGTGCGTGTGTATGTCCATGTGTCCATGTGTCTGAACACGATAACTCAAAAACGAAAAGTCGGTAAAATACCAAACTTGGTATTTAAGTTTAGTATCTTCCAGGGATGCGACACGAATATTTTGAGAAAAATCCCCCCACCCCAAACTACCCTTTACATGGAACTTTTTTCGAAATTTTTGATTTTCTCAAAAATGGCTCTAACGATTTTGATTAAAATTTCGTATATTAAAGATATTTACCTGACAAATAAAATGTATATCTTGAGTTTTTTGGGAATAGCCTCTGAAGAGTAGTTTATTCTGGATGAATTTTACTACATTTTGAATAACTGCTAAACCGTAACAGATAGACAAAAACTCACTGCACAAAAATGTAGAGCACGATAAAACACACAATTTATGTTATATACATTTTTTTCGTGGAGTTCGTTGTTTTGTGACATTCCTTATTTTTGGTTTCTGCTATGAAAAACTTATACATTTCTCATACAGGAATTTGTCAACTGCTGTCCATACAAACAAAGGAACTTCAGTGACCTAGCAACGAGCTTTTGATTATCACTTTAACCTATGGTACTTCCTTATTTCACCCCCACTTACAAGGAAGCAAGTAATATGGCTATTTCTGCTAATGTTTTACTGAAGTTAATAGAAGCTTTTTAAGAATACTTTGTTGCAGGGATATAGAGAAAGTCATGTCAATGGTACAAATCAGATTTTTTGGATTCAGGGGGACACAAAACATATATTTCCGGTGAAATCTCGGTGTCAAATTTTCGGGTGCAATAAAATAACTTATCTATACATTATGTACGTAGTACGTGCAGAGAAAGTAATACCTGGAATTACTCATGAGCAATGGCATTACTTTCCATTGGAGTATGTCAACTCAAAATAATTTGAGGTCTCCTTGAGGTTTATCTGGAAAATCTGAAGTCAGTGAAGGGATATAATGTTGTGTTGTTATCCTGCTTTGGTACCTCGATGTTTAGAATAACTGGATGGAGACCAGTAGATCAGTGGTTCAAATCCCGACTATGGTATTGAATGTTTCAGCTTGACTACCTTTCCAGCAGCAGGCTGGTCATTGCTATTAAATGACCGAGTAGGTAGCTCCAGTTTTCCATAACACATAATGTGTGTTATGGAAAACTGGTTATTATAATATCTTCCTCTTTCACTTCACGGCATAATATCTGTTCCGTCACATGGTTGTTCCCTCCACCTTTTTACTTTCTTCACACATACTATATACATAGTACTGAGAAAGTATTGCATTCTATCCAAAAATTCAATACCGAGATTTCACCGGAAATTCACGTCTTAGGGTACCTGAATAAAAAAAAAAAGCATTTTTGGAAAAAGGGTAGCGTGTGTGTGTCTGTGAACACGATAACTCAAAAATGAAAAGTCGGTAACATACCAAACTTGTTATTTAAGTTTAGTATCTTCTTGGGATGTGACACGGAAATTTTGAGAACCCCCCCGCCCCAATATATCTTTTACATGGAAAAAATTTCGAACATTTTGATTTTCTCAAAAATGCCTCAAAAGATTACTGTATATTAAACACATTTATATGCCAAATAAAATGTATATCTTGAATTTTCTAGTAATAGCCTCTAAAGACCTCTCTATTCTGAATGAATTTTGCTGAAATGTGGTAATGGTAAACCGTTAGAGATAGGAACTTACTACACAAAAATGCATATCAAGTTAAAACAAACAATTTATGTCATATACGTTTTTTCGTAGAATTGACCATATATAAGATATTCCTTGTTATGTGCTTCAGATTTAAAATAAGTCAAACTTTTCGCACACGGAAAGTCAAACTCCTAGCCCTTCATAGAAATGGATTTCAACCACGTGGCAACCAGGTTTTAAAAGTGTTGACAATCACCAATTATGTTATATACATTTTTTTCGTGAAGTTGATCCTTTTTGATATATTCTTTTTTTTTTTATTTCAGTTTTAAAAAACTTACTTTTCTCATACGGGAATTTGTTAACTCCTGTACATACAAACAAAAGAGCTTCAATCACATAGCAACCAGCTTTTGACTTTCACTTTAACCTATGGTACTCACTTATTTGGCTTCTACTTACAAGGAAGCAAGTAATAAGACTGTTTCTGTTAATTTTTTCTCGATTAGAATGAATTAAATAGAAGCGCCACGAAGCACCAAAACGAAGCTTTTTATCGCGGCCATGGGAACTGGCACGCATTGCAAAATCGGTACCATGTGACATTAAATACCTTGAGAGCAATGGCGGTTACGTTGAAAAACAGAATAAGGTGTGTAACTTTGTTTTGATAGCTGTGTTAATGTTGGATAGGTAGAGTCAGACTGAAAAATTCAATGCCATAGCCGGGATTTGAACTACAGATCTGCCGGTCTCTAGTCGGTTGCTCTTCCACTGAGCTACCATGGCAAAATGCCGGAATAGCATTGAATTTCTCAACTGACTCGCATGTTTCCCAGTAAACCACAAGGTGCTCTCAAATTATTTTGAAACGACGACCCCACAATCTACCTATTCAACTCCTGTCCTACACACGGCTTGTGTGAGAAAAAAACAATAAAACCAATAACTTTGTTATTGTTTAGTTATGCCAAATCGTCTGTCACTTTCTGGTTGGCCCTCGTATAATGGATCTGGAACACTTTGAGAATTACGGCACAATTCAGGTAATGGCAGTGAAGAAAATGATTACAGATAGTCCCTAGAGTGGTGTTAAGAGGAGCAACATATGAACAATTCAAAAGCACATTTATGGCACACTTGGTGGAGTGCAGAAATCCAGTTTATTGCCACACGGTGGCAAATATCGTATAACGCGAGTAATGGAAAGAGCGTGATAGACTACTTTCGAAGCTATGCACCGGAAGTGCAATTCACCCCCCCTCCTAACATCAAAGGGGAAGAGTTTATAGCCCCAATCACTCCGCACTTCCCCGTGAGAGCAAGAAATAATTTAACTGTCGCGAGACCTAAAGGAGTAGATAAAACTTGAGAACTCCTGAGCCCATTACGGATAAGTCAGAATGATAAATGGTAGAATTCTGAGGCGCGACATTTTGGTGTGACTGCAGGATATCGCATACAAAAGTGGGTGCTTAGCAGAAAGTGCAAATCAGATACCAGGGGAATGAAGAACGAGTACACGAAACATGTGATGTATTACGTGTTGCTTTCACATAATTTTGTCTATCTGTTCTACAAACAAACTAAGTGTGCAACAAGCAATCACACAGAACATCATAAAGCATTCCGTTGCCATTTTTCGAAATCATTTGTATGGTGTAAAGTAGTTAAAAGGAACCTCTTAGTTTTTCCTTAAATATTATTAATTATGTATTTATATTCTAACATTCTCAGAGATTTGAAAAGCATTAATGCTGATCGATCATCAATAAAATGAAAAAAAAAAATCATAAAGGTATAATGGTTTAGAAATGGATTTATTTTTGTAGTTTATCTCTTTTATTGTTATAACTTTTATTGTTGTTGCAGATCTTTCATAATCTGTACACGTACTATTACATAGTGTATAGAGAAGGTATTGCATTCACCAGAAATGAAAAAGAAATGAAATGGCCTGTTATTTATGGACGCTCTTTAACTGTTTTGGTTCTCAGCGTCCCATTCTATATTGGGCTTGAAAGATCGCTTAATTTTGCTCAGAGGCCTCTCTTATCAGGCTTGAGGTTCTTTTACGTGCCGTAAATCTACGACACGGGACCCACAGCTTTACTTCCCTTCCGAAGGAAGCCATGCTAAGGATTTTTACGCCCGAAAAAATCCATCGTCCTCCGCCGGGTTTGAACCCGCGACCTTGGGTATATGAAGTTAGCATGGTAACCATTGCACCACGGAGGGCGACGCATTCACCAGAAGTAGATTTTTAGGGTCACCAATATCTATTTAAAAAAAAAAAAGCATTTTAGAAAAAGGTCCCTGTGTGTCTGCGAACACGATAACTCTAAAACGAAAATTCCGTAAAATACCAAACTTGGAATATAACTTTGGTATCTTCCAAGGATGCAACACGAAGGTTTTGAGAACAATCTCCCTATTCCAAACTATGTCTTTACATGGAAAACATTTTAAGAATTTTGATTTTTTAAAAAATGGCTCTTACGATTTTGATTAAAATAACAATTATTAAATATGTTTATACGACAAATAAAATGTTGTATGTTGAATTTTCAGAGAATAACCTCTAAAGGCCTATTTATTCTGAATGAATTTTGCTGAATTTTATGTAACTGGTAAACCCTGAGAAATAGACAAAAACTAAGTGCACAAAAACGTAGATCAGGTTAAAACACACAATGTAAGTTATATACATTTTTTCTTGTAGTTAGCCGTTTTTCAGATATTCCTTTTATTTATCCTATTTTATCTAATACTCACTTATAATATTTTTGTTAAAAACCCCCAAAACATATATCTTATTGTGTGTCACTAGGCAAACTCGTATACAATTTAAGATTAGTAAATAAATAATAAAAAAGATTACTCTCTTATCCCCATCACTAATCGATATAAATATTAACAGAAATAGTCACATTATAAAAGTTGTCGCTATGTAATTGAAAGTCGGTTCTCTTCGTAGGGCTTGGAGTAAAACTCCAGAGATATAAAATGAATGATGCCTTCTGTCTGAGAAAAGAATTAAGTATTTCAAAATACAACCGACTTTTAGTTTTTGAGTTATGGTGTTCGAATACACACACATACACATTTTTCTGAATTGTTGCTTTCTCTGCACGTACTATGTACATAGTGTATAGAGAAGGTATTGTATTGAACCCAAAAATTCGATACCAAGATTTCATCGGAAATATATCTTCTGAAGTCCCCTAAGTCAAAAAAAGCATTTTTAGAACCGCGTGTGTGTGTGTGATGGGTGTGTGGGTGTGTGGGCAGCATAGACCGAAAACCAAAAGTCGGTTAAGTACCAAACTTGGTATTTAAGTTGAATATCTTCCAAGGATTGCACAGGAAGATTTTCAAGAAAATCCCCTCCCCCACTCTCAAGTATCCTTTACATGGAACATTTTTCGAAAATGTTTATTTCTCAAGAATGACTAACGATTTTGTTTAAAATACCTTAAGCCTAAGATAATCACAAACGAAGTGTGTGTCTTAAATTTTCTGGGAAATGCCTCCGAACACCTCTTTATTCGGGGTGGCCTTTGTATAACTGGCAAACCGTAAGAGAAATACAAAAACTTATTACACAAATGTAGATCTCATTAAGAAACTATGTCAAACTTTTTTTTTGTAGAGTTAATGGTTTTCGAGATATTCCGGAATTTTGGTTTCAATTTTAAGCCACCTAAACCTTTCTCAAACGGGAAGACATCTTTCTTATCGATTCTAGTTTGTTTACTCTTGGCAAGCAATGAGATTGGATTTTAGTTCTTTCACATAGTGACCGGCTTTTAAAGGACGAGAATATTGCTTTAGTCAGTGCATTTTGTTATTTCCCTTCTACTTACAAGAAAGCTAGTAATAAAACTAATTCTGCTTACGTATATCTTGATTAGCATGACGTAAATAAAAGACTACTCTTTTGAATAAAAGGTTTGTTTGCCGAACAGCTAGAGACATGATGTGAATGCAACACACAAAATTTTTACTTTCTCTAACCCCTGTATGTGCAATATTCATAGTTAATAGAGCAGATATTGTATTTCACCATAAAGTTCGTTGTCGAGATTGCACCGGAAATATAAGTTTTGGAGTCCCCTGATTCCGAAAAAAGCAACCTCAAGTAAATCTCTCTGTTGTAACATCGACTTGGAATTTTTGGGTGAAATATTGTACCTTTTCTACCTCTTACGTAATTAGTACGTGTCGAGAAAAATAAATATGATGTGTTCCTTTCACACGGCTTTCTCGACATCTCTGAAGCAAATTGTTAAAACGTTTATACTTCTATTTACTTCATGTTAATCGAGAACAAATCAGCAGAAACGGGTTTATTATTTTCTTCCTTGTAAGTAGAAGAGAGTAAGGGAGTACCATAGGTTAAAGTGATAGTCAAAAGCTGGTTTCTATGTAACTGCTTTGTATGGACCGAAGTTGACTAATTCCTGTATGAGAAAAGTATGTTTTTTAAAAGTGAAATCAAAAACAAGAAATTACTCAAAAAAACGACCAACTTCACGAAAAAAAATATGTATAACATAAGTTGTGTGTTTTAAGGTGCTCTACATTTTTTGTGTGGTAAGTTTTTGTCCATCTGTTTCGGATTAGCAGTTACGCAAAATTCCGTAAAATCCATACAGAGTAAAGTAGTCTTCAGAGGCTATTCCCAGAAAATTCAAGATATACATTTTATTTGTGAGGTAACTATTTTTAATATACACTATTTTAATCAAATTCGTTAGTGCCATTTTTGAGAAAATCAAAAATTTTCAAAAAAGTTCCATGTCAAAGATAGTTTGGGGTGGGGGATTTTTCTCAAAATCTTCGTGTCGCATCCCTGGAAGATAGTAAATACCAAGTTTGGTATTTCACCGTTTTTGAGGTATCGTGTACACGGACACACACACACACCTTTTTCTGAAAATGCTTTTTTTTTATACAGGGACCCTAAAACATATTTCCGGTGAAATTTCGATATGAAATTACGATACCTTCTCTATACACTGAGTACACAGTACGTGTGGAGAAAGTAAAAACGTACACAGATACAAATAAATAAATGGCGTGTTATTTATGGACGCTCTTTATCTACTGCGGCTCTCAGCGTCCCATTCTAAATTGGGCGTGAAAGACCGCTTAATTTTGCTCAGAGGGCTCTCTATCAGACTTGAGGTTCTTTTACGTGGCGTAAATCTACAGACGGGACCAACGACTTTACTTCCCTTCCGAAGGAAGTCATGCTAAGGATGTTTACACCCGAAAAAATCCATTGTCCTCCGCCGGGTTTGAACCCGCGACCTTGGGTATATGGAGTTAGCATGGTAACCATTACACCACGCAGGGCGACTACACAGAGACGATGGATATGGTTGGCATAATAGCAACTGTAACCGATAGAACCCGTCAGTTAAATTGACGAAGTATAGTGGATGTCGGCTATAGCAATATGCTATTAAATTCTCCGATGCTGTCTCGAGGTTCAATGTCTCCTTCTTACGCAATCTTCTTGTCTTCTATGCCACGTATAACGTGTATAGTAGGGAGAAAACTTATTGCATTCCACCAAAAACTCGATAGCGATATTTCACCCGGAATACATGCTTTCAGTTCACCTAACTCCAAACATTTTACAAAAGGCTGAGGCAATTTTTATATTCTAACCACAAAATCTGCCAGCATTTTGTGAATTCCATGTCATTTTTATAATATTTGATGTTCAAATAATTTTGTTGTGTTTCATTCCGAAGTTTAAATCGCTGGGCGCAATGTTTATTATTCTTTGTGTTTTCATCGTGTGTAAGTGTTTTGATTTTCTCTATGCGATTTTGTTTTTTTAATTTCTCTACACGAACTATGTTCCTAGATGGTATTTCACCGGAAATATACGTTTCAGCGTTCCCTGTATCCAAAAAAAAGTATTTTAGAAAAGTTCCATCTAAAGGGTAGCTGGGGATGGTGGGATTGTTTTGAAAATCGTGTCGAATCCTTGAAAGATACCAAACTTAAATACCAAGTTTGGTATTTAACGGACTTTTCGTTTTTGACCCATTCTGTCCACAGACACACACACAGACCTTTTTCCAAAAATGTTTTTTTATTCCGGGAAAACCAAAACATGTATTTCCGGTGAAATCTCGGTATCGAATATTTGGGTGCATTACAATACGTTCTCTTTATACAGGGTTACTAAAAAAGAAATAGACAACTTCAACTGCCTGTAAAACAAAAACTATTAGAGATAGCAACCTAAATATTTTGGAGGTATGTTGAGAAACTCTCAAAGTTTCGTTTGCTACTATTGGTAACGCTGTAGTGTTTTGTTTGTTGTTGCAGAAGCTGAAATGGCGGAAAATCCTGTGGAAAAGGCATATTGCGTGTTGGAATTTGCTAGAACGCAATCAGCAACTGTTGTCCAACGACATTTTAGAACACGTTACCAACTAGACAGTCAATCTACGACTGGTATAGAAAATTCGAGACAACGGGATGTTTGTGCAAAGGGAAGAGCTCGGAAAGACCAAGAGTTTCGGAAGAAAACGTTGAACGTGTTCGTTCTGCCTACATAAGCGCACAGAAATCGACATCTAGGGCAAGCATGCAATTACAAATTCCACAGCAAACTGTATGGAAAATCTTGCGGAAGCGACTGCACCTGATGCCTTACAGATTACAGATGTTGCAGTTTCTGAGTGAAGAAGATAAGGTCATACGGCGTGACTTTTGCATCGACATGTTGCGACATGATGAAGACGATGCTGGTTTTTGTGAGCGCATCATTTCATTTTTTTGGTAACGTGTTCTAAAATGTCGTTGGACAACAGTTGCTGATTGCGTTCTAGCAAATTTCAACACGCAATATGCCTTTTCCACAGGATTTTCCGCCATTTCAGCTTCTGCAACAACAAACAAAACACTACAGCGTTACCAATAGTAACAAACAAAACTTTGAGAGTTTCTCAACATACCTCCAAAACAATTAGGTTGCTATCTCTAATAGTTTTTGTTTTACAGGCAGTTGAAGTTGTCTATTTCTTTTGTAGTAACCCTGTACTATGTACAAGCACGTGTACAGAAAATAGAAAGCACACTCATAACTTGAAAAATAATTTGCAGCCTAAACTAAAGGGGACACAGAGAAACCTAGAGCAATTTCAAAAAGTAGATTTACTGTGAACCTAGGTTTAAAATATTAGACAACAATTTTAATCGTTTGTCGCAAGAAACTTTTTAGAAACCTGATAAAGCATAAACAAAATTAACCATAATTTCCAAACCATCAGAGCAAAATTTAAAAGTGGTCATACATGCCCTTAAGTTTAATCTTCCAGGACACGAGGATTATAAAACAAATTTAATAGCCTCAGAAGCCCTCTTCATTCTGAGTGAATTTAACTTAATTGGTAAACTGTAAGAGAGAGACAAAGTCTTACTACGCAGAAATGTAGACCTGGTCAAAAACATTCATTTTACGTCCATATATATATATATATATATATATATATATATATATATATATATATTTTTTAGATTTTTTTTTTGTGGTGGAATAAATCATTTCCGATATATTCCTGATATTCACTTTAAGCGACCAGTCCAGTAAATATACACACGGTAAGTTGTAAACTCCTGGCCCTGCATAGAGACGGATTTTAACCACAAGGCAAGCGGCTTTTAAAAGATTTGACTAGCACTTTAGCCTAGTGTATTCCCTTATTTTCCTCCTACTTACAGGGAACCAAGTAATTAAGACAATTTTTGCTGATGTTTATCTTATCATAAAGTAGATTGCAGGGTATGCTTTTTAACAAACCTTTGCTACAGCGATGTAGAGAAAGTCATGTGAATAGAACACATCAGTTTAGTGTTTAACGCCCGATTTTACTGCTTGTGGCACCGCATGCGATGACACTGACGTTTCATGATATGACGATGGACACCGGAGGAATGCAAAGGCGAAGACTCAAAATACATAAACTCTTTTCTCAGGAGACTTAGTCGCCCTCCGTGGTGTAATGGTTACCATGCTGACTTCATAAGCCCAAGGTCGCGGGTTCAACCCCGGCGGAGGACGATGGATTTTTTCAGGTGTAAATATCCTTAGGGAAGTAAAACTGTTGGTCCCGTGTCGTAGATTTACGGCACGTAAAAGAACCTCAAGCCTGATAGAGAGGCCTCTGAGCAAAATTAAGCGGTCTTTCACACCCAGTATAGAATGGGACGCTGAGAACCACAGCAGTTAAAGAGCATCCATAAATAAAACGCCATTTATATTTCTCAGTAGACATACTTCCAAGAGCATAGAATACTGTCGGATACAAATCTTCCAATGACAGCCCTTTCACTTGAACTTGATTGTGTCGAGTTGATAAATCAATAGCGTAGCCAGGGTTTGTTACCTTTGTTGGGAAGCTTAATTGCTTAATGTGTTTATACATGCCAATGGAGTCATCTCTTCTGCTATCAAAAACACGAAAAGCATGCCACCATTACATAATAACGCAACACAAGTTAATTAAAAGGGCTCAATAAACATAATATAGCAGCTTCTCTCTAGAGGTTTAACCACACCACCCCACACTGGATCAACCTTCGGATAATGCGTCTGTGTGTATTAATAAGAATTATAAAGGCTAATTCATGAAAACTAATATTTCATATTGGAATCTGAATCATTTATAATTATATTACTTATAGTAACAAATAAAATAACTGAATTTGACAATTAAATTTAATTGATTGTCATATAAAGTAAATATAACAAAACATTCCAAGCACAAATTTGGTAGCATTTCCTCCTGCAACAGTAAATGACAACTGAAGTACTGTAAGAACAAAATACAAAAATCTGATGTGTACCATTCACATGACTTTCTCTATATCCCTGCAACAAATTATTCTTAAAAGGCTTATGCTTCTATTTACTTCATGCTAATCTAGAAAAATTAGCAGAAATAGTCTTATTACTTTCTTCCTTGTAAGTAGGAAGGAAATAAGGGGGTAGCATAGGTTAAAGCGATAGTCAAAAGCTGGTTACTATGTGACTGGAGTTCCTTTGTTTGTATGGACATGAGTTGACAAATTCCTCTATGAGAAAAGTTAAGATTTTCAACCCTAAAAACAAAAACAAGGAATATCTCAAAAACGACTAACTCCAAGAATAAAATATATACAACATAAATTGTGTGTTTTAATGTGCTCTACATTTTTTGGTGTGGTAAATTTTTGTCTATCTCTTACGGTTTAGCAGTTATACAAAATTCCGGAAAATTCACTCAGAATAAAGTGGTCTTCAGAGGCTATTCCCAGAAAATTTAAAATATACATTTTATTTGTCGGGTAAATATCTTTAATATACGATATTTTTATCAAAATCGTTAGAGCCATTTTTTAGAAAATAAAACTTTTCGAAAAAAGTTCCATGTAAAAGGTAGTTTGGGGTAGGGGGATTTTTCTCAAAATGTTCGTGTCCTATCCCTGTAAGATTATAAACTTAAATACCAAGTTTGGTATTTTACCAACTTTTCGTTTTGGAGTTATCGTGTTCACAGACACACGGACCTTTTTCTGAAAATACTTTTTTTAGATAAAGGGGACTCTAAAACATATATTTCCGGTGAAATCTCGGTATCAAATTTTTGGTTGAGTGCAATACCTTCTCTATACACTATGTACATAGTTCGTATAGAGAAAGTAAAAAATAGGTTTTACATTAGTGCAGTTCATCTTGCCGACAACTATGGTAGAGTAATGTGGCGACATGTTGAGGTCGGTAAACCTTTAAACCTGGTCTGACCCGACTATAAACCCTGGGGCGATATCGATAGCAATATCATGCGAATGCAGTGCCCAAGTTAATCTACCATATGCGAATATATGAGTGTCGATCTATATCAAGGGACATATATTCTGATTTGGTTTCCTTCCAAATTTGCAATATAAAGAAAAATAACAAGTACTTCAATCATAAGTGCATTTGCATTTTTAAATTCGTTAGCAATTTCTTCCAAATATACCTGCCGCTAAGAAAATAAACTGAGTACAATTTCCTATTCCAAAAAATGTCAGTAATTCCTTAATTATTTAACTACTATCACATACGGAAATATAGAAAGATAACCCAAATAAATTACGATTTTATTAAACTACAGTACTTCCAGAAAATACAATTGTAAATAGAAGATAGAGATATAAGAATAAGCCCCTGAACGACATGACACTCCCTGAATTATTAGGACAGTTATTCCCGCAGTATTTCGTTGGTTTTGAAGTTCTTAAAGCAAATGCTGTGAATTATCACCTTTTCTCAGTTGGAACGATGAGGAATAGTTAGTACGAGACGGATTGCATGTGACAGTACAACAGTGTCAACCCGCTCACGCAAGCTGTTCGCCGTCGCTAGTGATACCCGATTATAAACCTCTGCTAAAGAAAACAACCGTGAAGTCTTAACAGGTCATAAGACCTAATACTTGCAAGAAAGAATACATAGTAATATTCCTACTTGCTTTACTCATTTTCTACGCTCTTAATCAGCTCTTTTTTCTTTCGTTTCTTATTTTAATATGTTTCTTATTATAACTATTCTTACTGCCTATAACATTTTTATTTTCATGCATTGTACACAGTAAGTAGAGAAGGTATTTTATTCCAAACACAATTTGATACTGAAATCTCACTAGAAATATATGTTTTGAGGTCCCCTGAATCAAAAGACAAAACCTTTTTTTACAAAAGGGTCCTATGAATGTCTGAATAGCATAACTCAAAAACTAAAAGTCGGTCAAGTGCTGAACTTAATATTTAAACTCAACATCTTGCAAGAATACAACAAGATTTTAAAGACCCACCTAAAATTACTCTTTAAATAGAATATTTTGATTTTCTCAAAAATAGCTCTAACGATTTTGGTTAAAATATTATATGTTTAGGATCTTTTATACAAATGAAATGCCTATCTTAAATTTTCTGGCAATAGTCTCTGAAGTCCTGTTCAATATCAACGAATTTTGCATAACTGGTTAATCGTGAAATAGACAAAATCTTGCCACACACACCGCGCGAAATGTGCATCTCAGTAAAACACACAATTTGTGTCAAGTTAAGCCTATCCAAGATACTCCTTGTCATTGGTTTCAATTTCAAAATGCTTAAACTTATCTCAAACGAGAAGTCGTCATTCATGTTTTGTTTTATTCTTGGCCACGCAAAGAAAAGCGAATTTCAGTCACATACCATGAAGCTTTTAAAAGATTTGACTATCGCTTTAGCCTACTGTACTCCCTTATTTCCCTGCTACTTAGAAGCAACTAAGTAATATCACCACTTCTGCTAATTTTATATATAAAATATAATATATATAAAATTAGCATGAGCTGCATAAAAGAATACGCTTTTGTAAGAATAGCTTGTTGCAGAGTAGGCAGCGAAGATCATGTAAATAGAACACATGTTTTTACTTTCTCTACACGTTCTATGTACATACTGCATAGAGAAGGTACTTTATACACCCAAAAATTCGACGCTGAGATTTCACCGGAAGTATATGTTTTGTGACCCCCTGAATCCCCAAAAAACATTTTTAGGAAAATGCTCGTGTATGTGTGTGTGTGTGTGAATTATCCTTTAGTCGCCCTCCGTGGTGTAGTAGTTACCATGCTGACTTCATATACCCAAGGTCGCGGGTTCAAACCCGGCGGAGGAAATCCTTAAAATCCTTAGCATGGCTTCCTTCGGAAGGGAAGTATAGCCATGGGCCCCGTGTCATAGATTTACGGCACGTAAAAGAACCTCAAGCCTGATAAGGTCTTTGTGCAAAATTAAGCGGTCTTTCACGCCCAGTATAGAATGGAACGCTGAGAACCACAGCAGTTAAAGAGCGTCCATAAAATATATATATATATATCCTTTACATGGAACATTTTTCGAAAATTTTGATTTTATTAAAAATAGTTCTAACGATCTTGATTCAAATGTCTGTATTAAAGATGTTTATATGACAAACTGTATATCTTGAGTTTTCTGGAAATAGCCTCTGGATGAATTTTGCATAATTTTGCATAACTGGTAAACCGTAAGGAATAAACAAAAACTTGCTTAACAAAAAAATGTAGAGCTCGTTAAAATACACAATTTATGTTATATACATTTTTTCGTGGAGTTGGCCGTTTTTGAGATATTCCCTGTTACTGGTTTCTATTAAAAAAAAAACCACTTTGCTCATACGGGAATTAACTCCTGGCCATACAAACAATGGAACTTCAATCGCATAGCAACCAGTTTTTGACTATCACTTTAACCTATGGTACTTCCTAATTTCCCTTCTACTTACAAGGAAACAAGTAATAATACACTTCTGTTCATTTTTTTCTCGATTAACATGAAGTAGATAGATGAATAAGCTTTTTAACAATTTATTGCAGACGTAGAGAAAGTCATGTGAATGTAACACATTAGATTTTTAGGACGAAATTGACCTATTTCTAAGAAAACAAGATGGTCAAAGATTGCCTAAGAATTTTGAAGGCACGTTGTATAATAATCATAATAAACAGAATAGGACCGATATTAATTATAATGCTTGAAACCATCCAGACTGAAAATAAAGCTTTAAACGAGCAGCGAGGCATGTTATGTCTCTGAAAAGCGTCTCGCATCCCGAACAGGAAATAGTGTAGGGCACATATATGTACGGAACAAAGGAAAATAATTGATAGCAATGAAACTGTCGATACGGTAGAAATAATGAGAGAAGTAACAAATAGAATACAAGGCGTAGTAGATCCCCAAGATAGCTGTTTGAAAGCTAATAGGAATATGAGAAATATGGAGGAAGCGAGAAGAAATCTGAGGTGTTCCATTCACATGATATTTTCTACATTTCTGCAACAAATTATTATTAAAAAGCTAATTCTTGTACTTATTTCGAGCTAATCGAGAAAAACAGTAGCAGAAATAGTCTTATTACTTGTCTCCTTGTAAGTAGAAGGAAAATAAGGGAGTACCATAGGATAAAACGATTGTCAAATCTTTTAAAAGCTGGTTGCTATGTAATTGAAGTTGTTTCTAGATGTTGCCAAATTCCCGTATGAGGAAAACATTTTAACATTGCAATACCTAAAAGAAAACAGGCTTAACTCTACGAAAAAATATATATACCAAAAATAAATTGCGTACTTTAATGAACTTTACATTTTTGCTTTCTCTATACCTATTATAATGTTTAAAAACTGGACACTGTTTATACTGGCCTTAGAACTCCATGTGCTTTCCATGTTGTTGCGAGAAACAAGTCAGCATCGAAAGGAGTGAAAGAATGGTCATGTATTGAACAGTTCGACCTATTAACAACGGATATAATTATATAGAATGGTTTATGACACAAAATATTTATTTAAATTGGTTATTTTTTTAAAGGTATCTGCGTATTTTGTGTCGCACATTTTAGTGTACCGCTTAATATTTACAAGAATTCTCCGAAATGGTTAACTCTATAAAAAAAATATATTTGACTGTGTGCTTTAATATATCTAAAGTTTTTGTGTAGCAAGATCTTGCCTATCTCATAAGGTTTAGCGCTTAAGCAAAATTTCATTCAGGATGAAGAAGAGTTTAAAATTTATTCCCAAAGAATTCTATTCTATGTGTGTGTGTGTGTGTGTCTGTCTGTCTTTGGGCAGTATAGTTAAAAACAAACTTTTCGAAAAAAGTTCCATGTAAAGGGTAGTTTGGGGTGGGGGAATTTTTCTCAAAATCTCCGTGTCGCATCCCTGGAAGATACTAAACTTAAATTCCAAGTTTGGTATTTTACAGACTTTTTATTTCAGAATTATTGTGTTCACAGACACACGACACACAAGGACCATTCTCTGAAAAAAAAAAAAAAAAAAAAAAAAAAAAAAAAAAAAAAAATTTTTTTTATACAGGGGACCCTAAAATACTTTCTGGTGAACTCTTGGTATCGATTTTTTTGGTGGACTGCAATACCTTCTCTATACGTTATGTACATAGTACTTATAGAGAAAATAAAAAATCAGCATTTTCAAGAGTTTTGGTTAATTGGTCCCTGTCATTAGATATCTTACGCGGTAGGTAGAGTTGTAGCTATACTTACAAATCTTATGTATTAGAGTACTAATTAAAAGGCGATGCTTCCACCTACGTTATGTTATTTTATCTGGAATTTAGAACTTGAACTCCGCTAATAGCTTTTCCCAGCCTGCACTTAGTTCCCCCCCTCCAACATGTTGATCTTTCCCTCTTTACCAGTTACGTCAATAACCGAGGTGTATAAGCGGCTCCCAAAACTCTCGACACTTCCTTTGTTATTCCTTCTTTCCACCTCCATTCTAACACAGTTTCCACCTCGCCTCCCCAATTATTTTCCAGTTCCTACTCTTATACAAACGGGATTCCTGGGTTTTATTCCTAGCACCCGATCCGGGGTACACTCAGCCGTCTGAGGTCCCTGAGGGGCCAATTGAGGAGCTACTTGATTGAGAAGTAGGGACTCCAGATCGAAAAGACCGCATCAACTGCAAGTCAATTCCTAGGGGTCAGAAGCCTGCCCGGGAACCTACGGCACGTAACACAGAATGGAGAACTTGCTACAAGTGGTCGACCCGTAGTCAGGCATGAGCATGAGGCGGTGGATGTAAGTGAAATTGATGATTGGAAAGGTAATGATGGAGCGATTAGTGAAATGAGCGAGGCGCCAATCACGTCTCACCCGCCAGCACTGCACCCCATTCGTGAGGCCTTCTGGCCGAGATGGGTGATGCAGCGGCCGGACGGTAAGCCATTGTCCCTTGTGGACGATCGTGCCATGGAGTTAGTTACTCTTCCACATGACTTTCCCTGCAAACTGTTCAAAAGACTATTCCTGTATCTTTATCGTGGTAATCCAGATAAATATGTCGGTGTTAGTTACCTCTAAGTAGAAGGGAAATAAGGTAAAGCGATAGTCAAATCTTTTAAAAAGCCGGTCGTTACGTCAAACAATTGAAATTCGATGTTCGCTTTTCATAGCCAGAAATAAAACAAAATAGATGAGACGAAGGGTAACCTCCCATTTGAGAAAGCTTAAGTAGCTTAAAACTGAAACCAATATCAAAGAATATCTCAGAAATGGTTAACCCTATAAAAACCGTATAAGACATACCTACAGTGTATGTTCCACATCTTCTGCCGTCTGAGTTTTTGTCTATCTCTTGCGATTTACCAGTTATACAAAATTCATCCAGGATGAGGTGGTCTTCAAAGGCTTTTCCCATACAATTCAAGATACACCTTCGTTTGTCATGAAAATATCTCAAACTTATGGCACTTGAATCAAAATCATTAGAGCCATTTTTGAGAAAAATGACAATTTTCAAAAATGTTCCCTGTAAAGGGTAGATGTGGAGGGGGAATTTTCTTGAAAGCTTTGTGTCACGTCCTCAGAAGATACTTAAACACCAAGTTTGGTATTTAACCGGCTTTTCGTTTTTGAGCTATACTGTCCACAGACAGACACAGACATGTTCCTAAGAATGTTTTGAATTCAGCGGGTCTAAAACATATATTTCCGCCGAAATCTCAGTATCTAATTTTTGGTTGGAATACAATACATATTCCATCCACTATGTACGTTGTATATACGTGCTAGAGAAAGTAAAAAAGGGCAATTCTGTATATGTTTATATCGATTAACAACATGTAGACAAAAGGATAATCTTTTGTTTGAGGAACAGTTAGAAAAAGTAATGTTAACGGAACACTTCAGATTTTTGCGGTCATGCAAAAAGTATAAAACTTCACAGTTATCATATAACGAACAAGTTTAAAAAAATCTGATGTGTACTATTCACATGACTTTCTCCATATCCCTGCAACAACTAATTCTTAAAAAGCTTATACTTCTATTTACTTTATGCTAATCAGACAAAAATAGCAGAAATAGTCTAATTACTCGCTTCCTTGTAAGTAGAAGCGAAATAAGGGACAACCGTAGGTTAAAGTAATAGTCAAAAGCTGGTTGCTATGTCAATGAAGTTCCTTTGTCTATGTGGATAGGAGTTGACAAGTTCTTGTATGAGAAAAGTATACGTTTTTCATAGCAGAAACCAAAAATAAGGAATGTCACAAAAACGACGAACTCCACGAAAAAATGTATAGAACATAAATTGTGTGTTTTAATGTGCTCTACATTTTTTGTGCAGTAAATTTTTGTCCATCTCTTACGGTTTAGCAGTTATTCAAAATTTAGTAAAATTCATCCAGAATACACTACTCTTCAGAGGCTATTCCCAGAAAATTCAAGATATACATTTTATTTGTCAGGTAAATATGTTTAATATACGAAATTTTAATCAAAATCTTTAGAGCCATTTTTGAGAAAATCAAAATTTTCGAAAAAAGTTCCATGTAAAGGGTAGTTGGGGTTGGGGAGGATCTTTTTCAAAATCTTCGTGTCGCATCCCTGGAAGATACTAAACTTAAATACCAAGTTTGGTATTTTACCGACTTTTCGTTTTTGAGTTATCGTGTTCACAGACACACGGACACACGGACATACACACACACACACACACACACACGCGCGCGCGCGCGCGCGGACCTTTTTCTGAAAATGCTTTTTTTGGATATTGGGGACCCTAAAACATATATTTCCGGTGAAATCTCGGTATCGAATTTTTTGGTGGAGTGCAATACTTTCTCTATACACTATGTACATAGTGCGTATGGAGAAAGTAAAAATGTGTAAATGAGTCATTTAAGTTCACTTCGTTCAATAATAGATAGAAGAATAAACTTTATTATGAATCAGTTGTAGAAAAGTGAGCAGAGAAAGTCATTTGAATGCAAATGCAGAGATCTTTAACGAGTTATTTAACTTCGATTGTTTATTTGCGAAGGGTCAAAATAAACAGACCACCAACTACACATTCTCTCAAGATAAATAATTCTGGAGATCTTGCTGTAATCATTAGCAGAGATAAGCAAGAAGTGAACACACGAAGATAGGATTATCTGCGCAAAAGCATTCCCTTGACCGGATGATGTGTGGATCTCCTGAACAGTGTTGCCAATTGGGTGGAAAAGTTGCTAAATCTGGGGTATTAAAGAAACCTAACAGGGACAAAAATTCATGTTTGGGATTGGCGACTTTTTTGGGGTGAGCTTTCATATTCGAAGTGTGATAAAAAATAACAGGATTTTTTTTAATTTCGCGGGCTTTATACAACCGATTTTCAAAACCTTTTTATCTTGTAGGTACTCAAGTTCCCGATCTATGCTTGCTTTATCAGCTGTTTAAATACTTAGTTAACTGTTGATAGTTAAAAGGGCTATAGCGAATTTGCATTAAATTTTACTTGAAAAATGGCTGTGGCTTTTGGCAAATCTACTACGAGTAAGACATGGGGTTTTGAGGGGTATCGACGTTTAAAAATGGATCGAGAACACTCTGAAGACGAAGATTCCCTGACGACAATGTGGAAGATGCAAAGAAATGGTTCTGTCCTATGGTTATATAGTCAATAAGCAATACTACCCAGAAGTTGTGCGCCGTTTGCATGAAGTAATCCGAAGAAAACGACCAGAATTTTCGCAAAACCATTCAACCTTTGTTCATTTTTTGGCAAAAATCAGAACGTTATGTTGCCTCAGCCACTTTATACGCCGGATATGGCCCCCTGTGACTTCTTTCTATTCCCGAGGCTGAAGAAAACATGAAAGGACATCGTTTAGCCACTATTGGTGAGCTAAAACAGAATCGCTGAAGTAGCTGAAGACCATAGGAAAAGTGAGTTCCAGAGCTGCTTCCAAGATTGGTTCCAAAGTGATGGTACAAGTGTAATGTGTCTGAGGGAGTTTGTTTTGAATGGCACAAAGTTGATACAGATGCATAAATAAAGATTGTTTAAGAAAACTAAATTACTTTCTCTACAAGTACTGTTCACATGGTGGTATTTAAGTTCAGCATCTTCCAAGGATGCGCCACGAAGATTTTTAGGAAAATGCCCCCCCCAACTACCTTTTAAATGGAAACATTTTGAAAATTTCTCAAAAATGGCTCTAACGAGTTTGATTAAAATACCGTATATTAACGATCCTTAGATGATAAATAAAATGTATATCTTCAATTTTCTGGGAATAGCCTCTGAAGACATCTTTATTCAGGATGAACTTTGAGGAATTTTGCATAACTGGTGAACCGTAAGAGATAGACAAAAACTTACTCAATAGAAAATGCAGATCTCGTTAAAACACACAATTTATGTTATATACATATTTTTAGTTTCTCTATACGTACTACGTGCATAGTGTATAGAGAAGGTATTGCATTGTACCCAACAATTCGATACCGAGATTTCACCAGAAATACATGTTTTGAGATCACCTGAATCCAAAAAAAGCATTTTTAGAAAAATGTCAGTGTGTGTGTGTGTGTGTGTGTCTGTCTGTGTGTCTGCGGGCAGCATAGCTCAAAAACGAAAAGACCGTTAAATACCAAGCTGGGTATTTAAGTTCCATATCTTCCAAGGATGCGGCACAAAGATTTTCAAGAATATCCCCCCAACCCCAACTACACTTCACATGGAAAATTTTGATTTTCTAAGAAGTGGCTCTAACGATTTTGATTAAAATATCATATTAAAGATATATACTTGACAAATAATATGTATATCTTGAATTTTATGGGAATAACCTCTGAATACTTTATTCTGGATGAATTTTACGGAATTTTGTGTAACTGGTAAACCGTAAGAGATTGACAAAAACTTAGCATACAAAAAATGTAGAGTACATTAAAACACACAATTTATGTTACATACATTTTTTCATGGAGTTGATCGTTTTTGAGATATTCCTTTTTTTTTTTTTTTTTTAATTTTTTTGGTTTCAGCTTTAAAACTTATAATTTTCTCATACAGGAATTTAACAATTGCCGTCCATACAAACAAAGGAACTTCAGTCACATAGCAGCCATCTTTTGGTATCGCTTTAACCTGTGTCACTCCCTTATTTCGCTTCTACTTACAGGGAAGCAAGTAATAAGACTATTTCTGCTAATTTTTTCTCACTTAGCATGAAGTGAATAGAAGCATAAACTTTTGAACAAAAATTTGTTGCAGAGATATAGAGAAAGTCATGTGAATGGATTACATCAGATGTTTTTCTTTGAGACTTGTGAACTCTTGTCCATACAAACAAACTTCAATCACATGACAATCGGGTATGACTATCACTTTAGCCTATGGTGCTCCCTATTCTCCTTCTACTTAAATGGAAACTAGTAATAAAACGATTTATGCTAATTTTTTCTCGACTAGCATTAAGTAATTAGAAGAATAAGCTTTTTAACAATGACTTATTACCGCGATGAAGAGAAGGTCATGTGGATTTAACACATCAGATTTATTTTTATCATACCTTGTACTAGGAAAATTTTGAATATTTTTCAATATAATTATGTACTCCCAAATTCATGCATTTATTCTATACTCAGTATTGCTATAATAATTTTGCAATAAAGTAGCGGAATATTAGTTTCATAAAATGGTGCAAAACTAGTAATACAATGGATTTTTGGGCTGAAGTAGGTGCTTATAAGGATTTCCCAAGGATTCATTCCTATAAAGAGTAAGGATATTGTGTCATAATTAAGGTGTTAAGTCTACCCCAAAAATGCGGAAATAAGGAGCGTTTTCAGGCACATGAATACAGTGAAACCAAAATTGCGTATTAGAATGAATATAGAAGTACTCTGAATCTATCCTTACATTAAGAAGGGTGTAAAGCGCATAGGAAAGTTTTGCTATGCATATGAACCACGCCTCCGTGAATAAGTTTTAAACATTTGATGGTTTATTTCTATATTTGTTTCAATTTGGGGCATTTTGTTAAAAAAATCTGATGTATTACTTTTACATGACTTTCTCTACATCGCTGTAACAAATTATCCTTCTATCTAATTCTTCTATCAAATTTATGAAAATCGGGATAAACATCACCAGATATTTTCTTAATTACTTGCTTCCTTGTAAGTAGGAGGAAAATAAGGGAATACACTAGACTAAAACGAACGTCAAATCTCTTAAAGCTAGTTGCCATGCAGTTGACATCCGTTTCTATGCAGGGCCAGGAGTTTACAATTATCCGAGGGAGACATTTTAAGTATTTTAAATCTGAAAACATTAACAAGTAATATCTCAGAAATGGTCAATTCTACGAGAGAAAAAAAAAAAAAACCAATAACGCATTTTTTGTGTAGCAATTTTCTGTCTATCTCTTAAGGTTTACCAGAGACGCGAAATTCAGCAAAATTCATTTAGAATAAAGAGGGCTTTAGAGGCTATTCCCAGAAAGTTCAAGATATACACTTTATTTGTTAGGTAACTATTTTCAATATACGATATTTTAATCAAAATCGTTAAGAACCATTTTTCAGAAAATCAAAGGTTTCGAAAAATGTTCCATGTAAAAGGTAGTTAGGGGTGGGGGATTTTCTTGAAAATCTTCGTGTCGCATTCTTGGAAGATACCAAACCTAAATACCAAGTATGTATTTAACGGTCTTTTCGTTTTTGAGCTATGCTGCCCACAGACACACACAAATACACACACACACACACAGACATACACAAGGACATTTTTCTAAAAATGTTTTTTTTAGGATCCCGGCCGGTTGATGCGGTCTTTTCGATCTGGAGCCGCTACTTCTCAATCAAGTAGCTCCTCAATTGGGAGGACCTTACGAGGCTGAGTGCACTTCGGACCAGGTCTCCCAGTTCCGATACCAGGATTCGAACCAGGTCTCCCGCTTGGCAAGCCGCCGCGCTAAGAAGACGTCCATAAATGTGCTACATTTTTATACAATATCCATTCATTAAGGTATATTCACCTGCAACGCTTTATAGGGGCAACCCTGTATATCAAAACTGTTATTAGAGTAAGTATAGAATTCCTATCTCTAGTTATCACCATTGCTGGGTCATGAATGTGACAGCTGAGAAGTTACATTAACTCCCAGTTTGCCTGGTGATCTCTCTGAAACCCAGCACACCTTCAGGCGGTCGAATTGTTCTCTGTATTTCATTAAAGCGAAACAAGATGTGAGCCGGAAAATGTTCCATCTGTGGATTACAGCACCCTAATAGCCTGAAAACCTTTGTGAATGCCTAGCATCAGATTTCCAATCTCTGCGGCTGAATACGTGCTTTGCCCTAGGAAGCACAAATATAGAAAATTCATTACTCTTGGAATCAGAATACTGGAGTGTCAACTGTCAGAACCTATAGAGGATATTCTACGTTTTACACGACGTTACACGGGTGTTTTCTGTTTTCCTTAAGCTCAGTCAACCTCTTATTTACATCTAATATTGAAAACTTGCATTGTTTCTACAATTTTAGATTTAGGACATTGACATTTGGTAAAATTATATAAAACATGTTGCCCGATTTTATGTATTTTTTCAGCTTTTTTATTTACTTGATTTAAGTTTCTAATTTCCAACTTTTTTAAAAATAATTATGTAACTTTTTCTAAATTTCTACCAAGGCATTTCATTTGAAACGTTGTATGTGTAATATGCATATATAAAATAACAATTAGTTGCAGTTATTTATTTTAGTTTATTACTTTCTCTACACGTACTATGTACATAGTGTATGGAGAAGGTATTGTAATGCACCCAAAAATTCCATACCGAGATTTCACCGCAAATACATGTTTTTGGACCCACAGATTCCCAAAAAATAATTTTTAGAAAAATGTCCGCGTGTGTGTCTGTGTGTATGTGTATGTGTGTATTTTAGGACAGCATAGCTCAAAAACGAATAGAGCGTTAAAATACTAAACTTGGTATTTTAGTTTGGTATCATCAAAGGATGTGACGAGAAGATTTTAAAGAAAATCCCCCCACCCCAAACTATTCTTTACATGCAAAAATGTTCGAATTTTTTTAAATGGCTAACCATTTTAATTAAAATACTACATACAATTAATTACGCGGCGTAAATGCCACGTGATTGGATTTAGAAACAAACTTGGCCACATTGAAGGGTTACAAAAATATTATCACACTATTGCGGTAATCTAAAGCTATGTTGCTATGTTCGCTCTGTTGCTTTTAAGTCAAGCTCTAAAGAAGAAATTAACATTCCACCCAAAAATTCGATACCGAGCTTTCACCGCGTTTTAGGATAACATTTTTAGAAAAAGGTCCGTGTGTGTCCGTGTAACTGTGAAAATAAATAAAAGCCGAAAAGTCGGTAAAGTACCAAACTTGATATTTGAGTCCAGTATTTTCCAAGGATGCGACGCGAAGATTTTGAGGAATATCTTCCCACCCCAATGTACACTTTACATGGAAACATAATTTCTAAAATTTCTATTATTACAAAAATGCCTCTAAAATTTTTGATCAAAATAACATATTAAAGATATTAAATGAAAAAATGTGTATTTTGAATTTTCTGGGATTGGCCTCTGAAGACCGTTACTTTGAATGACTTTTGTATAACTCGGAAATCGTGATAGTTAGATAAAAACTTATACACAAAAAATGTAATCTCATTAAAACAATTTATGTCATTAACATCTTTTTTGTAGAATTAACCGTTTCTGAGATGCTCGAGTTGGTTTCACTTACTATTTAAGCTTTTCTCAAGAGGGAAGAGGTTCGTTTTATCTCTATTCTTTTAATCCCAGGTATGCAAAAGAGAACCGAATTTAAGTTATTTCACCTAGCGATAACTTTTAAAATATGTAACTATCGCTTTGGCCTGGCGTATTACTTTATTTCCTTTCTTCTTAGAAGGGATAAATACAACCGTTTCTGCTAATATTTATCTCAATTACCAAAATGCACAATAAAAGAATAATCATTTCTAACAATATTTTGTAGACCTTCATGTGAATGGAATTCATCAGATTTTTATTTTTGAGAATGCTGTTTTAAAGGAGGATATCCACGTTTACACATTCTCATTGACATGCTTTTTATAGAACTTTGGGGGCTCTCCTGCGCGTTATAGGCTAAGGGGAGACAGTCGCAACATTTAAAAAAAAATGAAAAAAATATTATTACTTAAAATAAGACGTATATACTCTTGTGCACAGTGTACTATATTTTGTTTTTGTAAGGTACGTAACTGATATTTAAAATTAAAATACCTAAGCTTGGTCCATGTAGAATACCCTATACTGTTTTCCTAATTATACAATTTTCAATATGAATGTATATTTTTATTTAAAACTATTATGAATACAAACATAAAATTTTGCACACAACTTTATAATGCTTATATCTTTAATTCTTTGCAAATGGAATTTCAAAAATAAATTCTTATGAGTTTTATATGTCTAAATTTTGGGGGGAAAGGATGTTAAAGTTTATATATTCAATAATTTTTTAAAATAAAATAAAAAATCTGATGTGTTTCATTCACATAACTCTCACTATATCTATGTAACAAATTATTGTTATTAATCCTATTATTCTATCTACTTCATGATAATTGAGATAAACAGCAGAAACGGTTTTATTACTTAGTTCCTTATAAACAGAAAGGAAATAAGGGAATACATTAGGCTAAACCGACAACCAAATGTTTTAAAATGTTTCTTTGCGTGGGCAGGAGTTGAAAAGTTTCCACATGAGAAAAGTATATGTATTTTAAAGCTTAAACTAATAACAAAGAATACCTCGACAGCCGCCAACTCCACGTAAAAAATGTATATGCCATAAATTGTGTGTTTTAACAAGATCTACATTTTTTGTGCATTACGTATTTGTCTATCTCTTACAGTTTACCAGTTATGCAAAGTTCAGCAAAATTCATCCAGAATAAACATGTCTTCAGAAGCTATTTCCAGAAAATTCAAGATATACATTTTATTTTTCATGTAAATATCTTAAATATAAGGCATTTTAATCAAAATCGTTAGACGCAGTTTAGAAAAAAATCAACATTTTCGAATTTTTTTCCAAGTAAAGGGTGGTTGGGGTTGGGTAGATTTTCTTGAAAATCTTCGTGTCGCATCCTTGTATGATATTGAACTTAAATACCAAGCTTGGTATTTGACGGTCTTTTCGTTTTTGAGCTATGCTGCCCACAGACACACACACACACACACACACAGAGGACATTTTTCTAAAAAAAAAATTTTTTTTTGATTCAGGGGGACCCAAAACATATTTCCGGTGAGATCCCGGTATCGAATTTTGGAGTGCAATACAATACCTGCTCTATACACTATGCACATAGTACGTATAGAGGAAGTAATAGGAAAACTATAAAGGGACACTTTGAGATGGTCGTAGACAATCTCAGGCTCCTTCTGCTCAGAAGCATAATATTAGCTGTCCACGAGGTCACTGAACTAAGATACCAGCAGAAAGTGCCGATGCGTTTTATCAGATCCCATCAGGATGATACCTCAAACATCACAAACACATACAAGCTGGTAGGACAAATCGCAGTGTAAGCAAAACAGCACCGACGAGCAACACAGAGGACCAATAAAACACAAGCAGCCCCCGAAAGACGTAGAAAGAGTTACAAGAATAGCACACCAAAACTTGAAGCTCGTTCACCTAACTTCGAAACAAGAAACACGAGCCTAGAACTTGTTTCAAAAGCTGCAGACCGATGTTCTAACTCTAAACGAAAGAAGAAAACCGCACAGGAAATAAAAATAAACACATGCTTCAGGTAAAACGCCTCACAATTGTCATTATTCCAAAGGCAGGGCTTAATCCGAAGCGAATTATCCTACCACAGGAATACGAAGATGAGAAGCTATACGAGTGAAGATCACATTTCAAGAGTCACCATCCATTTAACTAAAGTCGGAGGGACCCAGAGTGATTCCCGAGAGCTATCTTACCTCGCAGCCTCTCCGTCACACCTCTGTTGCAGGGCAGTCTGCTACCGTGAACAGTTGCGAATGGAAGGTAATTCGACGTGGGCATCAAAATTAAAGAAAGGGTTGGAAACCATTGGGATGGGAGACATTTGGATGGCGGGGCAGGAAAACAGGCGAAGTATTTGGAGAAAAATTAAGAAACGTCTGTGTGATATTGACAGACAGCAAATAATTGCGCAATGCACAGAGGTGTCATTAGAAGTACAGTCTGGGCTGAAATCGGAGTGGGGTATGGAGCAATACATCAAAACAGGTTCCAAATTCATTAGAGAGGGGCTCGCGTGGATTAGACTAGGAGCATGGAGGAGCACGAAAATTTCTGACGAGAATGGTATAAGAATCTGTCCCATTTGCGAGGAGGAAGAGTCGTGGACTCATATCTTGGCAAGATGTAGGGGTACGGAGGAATGGCGGGAAAAATATTTGCCGCGATTTTTTACTACTGCGAATGTAGGGATAGAAGCATGTTGGACGCTACTGGCAGGCACGGAAAACATTGACGGGCTAGGTAAATTTATACTTAAGGCAAGACAGCTGAGATCTGAGGAGGCTGCCAATAGAGAAGGGGGGGGGGAATAAGATCAACTAAACAAAAGTGACTACAATGTTCTACATACATATATATTATGTCATACTTAGGTCACTGTTGTGCTAGGGTTGTATATATTATGTGTATATATGTCTTTTAAGTGTAATTATCTATTATAAGAGGGTGCATTTATGAAGGTGTACTCTGTGCTGTAAATTTAAATTGATATATTTGAATATCTTTGTAACTTTATTTTCGGATTCACTCTTAATTTTTATTGTTGTTTAATATTGCTTTTGACTTTGTATTTCCTTTGTCTTTTTATTTTCGTGTTTACTCTTTTAATTCTTTGTTGTGGTGGTTGTTTTAATATTGCTTGTAATGTGTATTACAAAAGCACGTACGGTCTGTGGACCCGTGCGACTGTTGAAATTCTATGTATGATATTGCTATATTAATAAATACACTTATTCATTCATTCACTTCGAACCCTCCACGGCTTCAGCAGGACAATAACAAACTAAACTACTAACACACCAACAAAGAGCATGACAGTGCATTATAATGCGTAAAAATCTCAGGTGTTCCATTCACATGACTTTCTCTACATCTCTGCAACAAATTATTGTTAAAAGGCTTATGCTTCTATTTGCTTCATGCAATGGAGAAAAATTTAGCAGAAATAGTCTTATTACTTGCCTCCTTGTAAATAGAAGCGAAACAAGGAAGTATCATAGGTTAAAGTAATAGCCAAAAGCTGGTTGCTATGTGACTGAAGTTCCTTTTTTTTTTTTGTATGGACAGAAGTTTACAAATTCCTATACGAGAAATGTATAAGTTTTTTAAAACAAACTAAAAGCAAGGAATATCTAAAAAGAGATCAACTCAACGAAAAAAATGTATTTAACATATATTGTGTTTTAACGTGCTCTACATTTTTTGTGTGGTAAGCTTTTTTCCGTCTCTTACGGTTTAGCAGCTATGCAAAATTCCGTAAAATTCATCCAGAATTAAGCAGTCTTAAGAGGATATTCCCAGAAAATTCAAGATAAACATTTTATTTGTCAGGTAAATATTTTAAATATACGATAATTTAATCAATATTGTTAGCACCATTTTTGAGATCAAAATTTTCAAAAAGTTTTCCATGTAGTGGGTAGTTAGGGGTAGGGGGATTTCGTTGAATATTTTCGTACCGCATCCTTGGAAGACTTAAATACCATATTCATTTGTGAGCTATGCGGCCCTCAGACACACACACACACACACACACACATTTTTCTAAAATTTCCTTTTTGGATTCAGGAGGTCTCAAAACATCTATTTCCGGCGAAATCTCGGTAGGGAATTTTTGGGTGAATACTATACATTCTTTATACACTACGTACACAGTACGTATAGAAAAAGTAAAAATTTAGCTATAAATGAATTTGGAAAATTACTGAGCACTAATTTAATAGTAAAAGTTCCCCACTGCTTAATATATTAGTGTCATTATTCGTTAGAATTCCTGTGTGTACGCCTTTGGTAGAAAGGTCGCTTTCAGCGTTTAGGAGAATAGAAGTTAATCTCGAAGTTCTGCTGGAGAAAAGAGATTTGCTCATGTTGGAATTATTTTAATTGGAGCTCGCCAGGTTGCTAGAAGAACTTAGAAAAAGTAATAGTTCTCTAAGGAAATGAATACCAAATTTATTTCACAGCGGAGGAAGGAATTTCAATATCGCTGATCTTGTAGGGATGAACTGTCAAATGTCAAAGTTAAAGTCCAGAAGTTAGTGTTTTTATGAGGTTTTCCTTAAATTAACTTTATTAAAGTTAATATTCCAATAATCATCTCTGTATTTTAAACTATTAGAGTTAAGACTATTATCTTTAATATACCCAAGGTCACGGGTTCAAACACTGAGGACGACGATGAATTTTTTGTGGCTTAAAAATCCTTAGGAAGGTAAGTACACCATTGGTTCCGTGTCGTAGATTTACGGTACATAAAAGAGTCTCAAGCCTGATGAAGAGGCCTCTGAACAAAATTAAGGACTCTTTCCCGTCCAGTATAGAATGGGACGCTGAGAACCACATCAGTTAAAGAGCATTCATACATAAGATGCCATTTCCATCACGCACGTGCAGTTCACATAATAAATAAGGTATTGTATTACATACAAAATTCCATACCGAGAGTTCACCGGTATTACAACTTCTGGGAACCCCCGAATAAAAGAAAGTCGTTTTAGAAAAAGGTCCTCTATGGGATCTCCTAGAATATAAGGTTCTTTTAAAGATAATAGGGCCATTTCTCTAAAAATGTTTTTATTTATTATGGGGTTATTTCCGGTGAAATCTTTCTATTGAGCCGTTTGCACTGGTTTAGTTAAGTGATTCGCGAGCATCCGCAGGGAGTTTCTCTTTTGTTTTCTCATCCTTGGCCGGGGCTTGCATAAATATCAGTAGCAAATACATTTGATGCATTAAAAATCTAATGTGTTCCATTCAGATCACTTACTCTACATCTCTGAAAAAAATTGTTAAAAAGCTTATGCTTCTATTTATTTCATGCTAATCGACTAAAACTTAGCAGAAATAGTCTTATTACCTGCTTCCTTGTACCACTAGGGAGTATCATAGGTTAAAGTCATAGTCAAAGCTGGTTGCCATGTGGCTGAAGTTCCTTTGTATGCACAGGAGTTGACAAATTCCTGTATGAGAAAAGTTTTTCAAAGCTGAAACTAAAATCAAGGAATATCTAAAAAAAACGATCAACTCCATGAAAAAAATATATGTAACTTAAGTTGTGTGTTTTAATCTGCTCTACAGTTTTTTTAGGTTAAGTTTTTGTCCATTTCTTACGGTTTACAAGTTATGCAAAATTCCGACAAAATCACCCAGATTAAAGTAGTCTTCAAAGGCTATTCCCAGAACACTCAAAATATACATTTTGTTTGTCAGGTAAATATCTTTAATACATGATATTTTAATCAAAATTGTTAGCCATTTTTGAGAAAATCAACAATTTTGAAAAAAAGTCCATTTTAAGGGTAGTTTGGGGTGGGGAATTTTTCTCAAAAACTTCGTTTCGCATCACTGGAAGATACTAAACTTAAATACCAAGTGTGGTATTTTAACGACTTTTCGTTTTTGAGTTATCCTGTTCACAGACACATGGACACAGGTACACACGGACACTCAGACGTACCTTTTTCTAAAAATGTTTTTTTTATACAGGAGACTCTACTAAAACATATATTTCCGGTGAAACCTCGGTATAGAATTTTTGTGTGGAATGCAATACCTTCTTCTTTCACTATGTACATAGTACGTGTAGAGAAAGTAAAATTGTTCTAATTACCATATGCAAAGTATGCTTTTGTAAAGGACGCAATAACGGCAATAGATGCACATTGAGAACACAAACTACTGAACAAGTGACATAAGGAAAGTTTGATGGACGCGGTTTATTTTGCCCAGAGAAGTTAATTACAGTGACGTAGCTATTCTGTCTCGCTCTCAGGGGAGCTTCGCCCCAGTTCGCTTTATAGCTCTTGTCAATAACATCCTGTGTGAAAGGGATGATCGCTTTCCTGTACTCCAAACCGCAACTTAATGCGGACAGGACTAAGTGCGCATGCTCTGACCATGTCGCTTCTCTTGAGCTTGGCCCCCGTAGGGAGCCCAATTATCAGGTTGGGCTTCATCCTTGTAAACAACGTTATACTACGGATGTGGTATTACCAACCACAACCTGACAATGACAGTTCAAAGATGAATCTTTACTTAGGAAGTTCGTTAAGAAAGTAAACAGTGATTTGGCATAACTTAACAATAGCAAAAGATATCATTGAATGCCTCCGATGTAGAGTGGTCACCAAGCTGACTTCCAACCGGAGGTCCTGGGTTCGATATCCGGCTGGGGTGGATAATTTTTCTTTAACCACAATTATTCCCTATCCCCCACAGAGTCTGGAAGTATGAATGTGTGTTTGAAGAACATAAACGAATTAAAATCCAACGTAAAGTATCCATTCTCAAAGAGTTGTTTCAAATGCAAAGCCCCCGATATGACCTTCGATGTTAAAAGGAGCTATATAAATGAAATAATTAAAATTGTTAAATGATATCATTACAAAAAAGGATTTACAAACTTACAGTATCTTACTCTATTTCCCAACGTAATATCAAGGCTGTCAACGTGTTTATCGTAAGATTGTGCTAGTGTCTAGAGAAGGTATTGTACTACACCCAAAAATACGAGGTCAAAATTTCGCCGGAAATAGATGTTTTGAGGCTACACTGAGTCAAAAAAAATTAGAAACACGTCCATGAATATTTCTTTGGCCAGCATAGCTCAAAAACTAAAAGAAAATCTCCCACCCACAACTACTCACAATATATGAAATATTTTTAAAAAGTGTTGACTTTCTCAAAATTGGATAACCATTTTTATTAACATACCATATGTTTAAGATACCTTCATTACAAAGGAAATGTACATTTTGAATTTTCTATGAATTTATTTCACTTAGCGCCTGGGTTTTAAAAGATCTGAAAATCGCTTTAGCTAATGTATTCCATTATTTCCCTTCTACTTACTAAGGAGAACTAATACTAACACTTCAGCTAATGTTTATCTTGGTTAGAATGATAACGATAAAAAAATCTGATGTGCTCCATTCACATGACTTTCTCTATATCTCTGCAACAAATTATTGTCAGAAAGCTTATGCTTCTATTTACTTCACGCTAATCGAGAAAAAATTAGTAGAATTAGTCTTAAAACTTGCTTCCTTAAAAGTAGAAGCGAAATAAGGGAGTACCATAGGTTAAAGTGATAGTCAAAAGCTGGTTACTATGTGACTGAAATCCCTTTGTTTGTGTGTGTGGACAGGAGTAGACAAATTCCTGTATGAGAAAAGTTTGTTTTTAGCGATGAAACCACAAAGAAGGAATATCTTAAAAAAAAAAAAAAAATCAACTCCATGAAAAAAATGTATATAACGTAAATTATGTGTTTTAACGTGCTCAACATTTTTGTGTAGTAAGTTTTTATCTATCTCTTACAGTTAAGGAGCTATGCAAAATCCGTAAATTTCATCCAGAATAAAGTAGTCTTCCGAGGCTATTCCCAGAAAATTGAAGATATACATTTTATTTGTCAGGTAAATATCATATATTACAAGATAGAAAACTAATTCCAGATCATCAGTTTGGATTCAGGAGCAAACATTCAACCATCGATCAGGTACATAGAATAACTCGAATAATAGAGGAGTCACTGGAAGAAAAGAAAATATGTTGTAGTATATTTCTTGATGTAACCCAAGCTTTTAATAAGGTGTGGCATGCTGGGTTAAATCACAAGTTACAAAGGCATTTACCAAAACAATACTGTGATATATTACAATCATATCTCTCAGAGAGGTTGTTTCGAGTTAAACATGGAAGTGAATATTCAGGCTTCAAGGAAATAAGTGTGGGAGTCCCGCAAGGAAGTGTCCTTGGACCGATATTGTACCTGCTGTATACAAGTGATATCCCACAAAATCCAGAAACGACGATGGCCACCTTTGCTGACGATACCGTCATTCTAGCTGTTGGAGAAACAGAAGAAGCAGCAATTAATACGCTTCAAATTGCAATAAATGAAGTTAATGCTTGGACTAAAAAGTGGCGTATTAAACTTAATGAAACAAAGTCTACTCATGTTAATTTTACAAATAAAAAAATAAAAAACCTACCTGTGAATATGAACGAACAAATAATCCCATATGCAAACCAGGCCAAGTATTTGGGCATGACACTTGATGCTAAGTTGAAATGGAAGGCACATGTCAAAAAGAAAAAAGGAGAACTTTACATAAAATATAGAAAAATGTATTGGCTCTTAGGAAGACATTCTGAGCTTAATATACAAAATAAATTGCTCCTGTGTAAGCAGATATTAAAACCTGTATGGACGTACGGATTGCAGATCTGGGGATGCACCTAGAAAACAAATATCAAAATTATACAACATTTTCAAACTAAAGTGCTACGGGGTATAGTAAATGCTCCATGGTACATTAGGAATGACAACATTCATAGAGACTTACAAATGGACACCGTTAGAGAAGAAATAAGAACGACTTCACACACATTCAAATCCTCTTGGGCTTCAGTTGTTGGAAACCAGTGCAGTACCAAGAAGACTAAAAAGGACAAACCCTGAGGACTTAGCACAGTGATGTGTTATTGCGTGAAAAATGCAATGATTAGCAGAATATATTCATTAGAATAATTGCTGCCAAACAGTCATATAATCATGATAATGAAGCTACTACATAAGTTTTACACTTAGTTGTAGTATGAATTAATATAAAAAAAAGTAAATATCTTTATTATATGATACTTTAATCAAAATCGTTAGCCATTTTTTTAATAAAATCAAAATTTTCGAAAAGAGTTCCATGTAAAGGGTAGTTGGGGGTGGGGCGATTTTCTTGAAAACCTTCGTGTGGCATCCTTTGAAGATACCAAACTTAAACACCAAGTTTGGTATTTAACGGTCTTTTAGTTTTTGAGCTATGCTGTCCACAGACACACACGGACCTATTTCCAAAAATGCTTTTTTACTTTCTCTAGCCCCATATGTACAACGTACATAGGGATAGAGAAGGTATTGTAATGCACCCAAAAATTCGATACCGAGATTTCACTCGAAATACATGTTTTGGATCCCCCTGAATCCAAAAAAAAAAAAAAAAAAAAAGCATTTTTGTTTGTGTGTCTGTGGACAACATAGCTCCAAAACGAAAAGACCGTTAAATACCAAACTTGGTATTAAAGTTTGGTATCTTCAAAGGATGCCACACGAGGGTTTTCAAGAAAATGCCCCCACCCCCAGCTACCCTTTAAATGGAACTTTTTTCAAAATTTTTGATTTTCTCAAAAATGGCTCTAACAATTTTGATTAAAATATTGTATATTAAAGATATTTACCTCACAAATAATATGCGTATCTTCAATTTTCTGGGAATAGCCTCGGAAGACTACTTTATTCTGGAAGAATTTTGCATTACTGCTAAACCGTAAGAGATGGACAAAAACTTAACACACAAAAACTGTAGAGCACATTAAAACACACAATTTATGTAAAATAAAATGTTTTCGAAGAGTTGATCGTTTTTGAGATATTCCTTGTTTTTGGTTTCAGCTTTGAAAAACTTGTACTTTTCTCATACAGGAATTTGTCAACTCGTGTCCATACAAACAAAGGAACTTCAGTCACCTAGTAACCAGCTTTTGACTTCACTTTAACCTATAATACTCCCATATTTCGCTTCTACTTACAAGGAAGCAAGTAATAAGACTATTTCTGCTAATGTTTATCTCGATTAGCTTGGTGTTTAAAGAAGAATTATCTTTCGTAAGAAGTTTGTTGAGTAGCTAGAGAAAGTCATGTGAGTAACACAGCAGATTTTTTGGATTCAGAGGGACCCAAAACATGTATTTCCGGTGAAATCTGGGTGTCAACTATTTGGACAGAATACAATACCTTCTCTATACATTATGTACATAGTACGTGTAGAAAAGTAATAATATTTATAAAGAATTTTGTGGAACAGCTAGCGAAGGTTATGTGAATAGCTCACATCAAATTTTTAGAAAAAGGTCCGTGTGTGTCTTGGACAGCATATTTCAAAAACTAAGAGACCGTTAAATATCAAACTTGGTATTTGAGATTAGTATCCTCCAAGAATGCGATGCGAAAATTTTCAACAAGCCCTTCCCCTATTTCAAAGTACCCTTTACATGGAAAAATATTTGAAATTTGTTTCTCAAACATAGTCTAGTGATTTTGTTTAAAATACCATATACTTAAGATATTTCAATCACAAATAAAATGTTTATCTTGATTGTATACGAATAGCTTCTGAAAACCCGTTTATTCTGTATGAATTTTGCTAAATTTTTAATAAGTGGTAAATCGTAGGTAATAAACAATTCTAAACTACGTATCTTCTCAAAGGAGGACACTTTTCGCCTCATCTACCTTGTTTACTGCTGACCTTGCAAAGAGAACGGAACTTCAATTGTTCACATAGTGACCGGCTTATAAAATATTTGACTATCACCATACCCTAGCTTACTTCCTTTCTACTTATAAGGAACTAACAAATAAGACTATTTCAGCTAATGCTTATTTCGATTAGCATAATAAAGAATTTCTTTTGTAACAGTTTGCAGAACGGATAGAGAAAGTCATATGAATGAGACAATTTTTTTCTTTCCATTTTAAAAGCTGGTTTTGTTTATGCATCCCCGACTAGTGTAATGCATTTACTTTCACTATTTTTACTTCCAATGCTGCGATTTTTAACTTAAAATACTTGAAATTGAAGCCTGAGGTTCAAACTTCTATACATTACTATAGTTACTTTACGTTTTCTTTTCGCATCCCTATCCATGCCGACCAACAGTAGAACACTCACTGTTGCTAAAACTGGAATAAAATACTGCAAGTTACTTATTCGTCTTTGCTGTGACAAACTGCTGGAGTTATGACCATTGTTGGCAACACTATAATTTTTCGCGCCAGAACAATTCCCAAAAATGTAATGCTCCATTCACATGACTTTCTCTGCATCTCTGCAACAAATTATTGTTAAAAAGATTATGCTTCTATTTACTTCATGCTAATCGAGAAGAAATTAGCAGAAATAGTCCTATTATTTGCTTCCTTGTAAATAGAACCGGAATAAGGAAGTACCAATGTTAAACTGGTAGTCAAAGCTGGTTGCTATGAGAATGAAGTGCCTTTGTTTGTGTGTATGGACAGGAGTTGTACACGTTTTTTAAATCTGAAAGCAATATCAAGGAATATCTCAAAAAATACCAACTCCACAAAAAAATGTATATAACATAAATTGTGTGTTTTAACGAGCTCTAGGTTTTTTGTGAGGTAAGTTTTTGTCCATCTCTTACAGTTTAGCAAGTATGCAAAATTCCATAACAGTCATCCAGAATAAAGTAATCTTCAGAGGCTATTCCTAGAAAATTCAAAATATACATTTTATTTGTACTGTAAACATCTTTAATATACGGTACTTTAATCAAAATCTTTAAGAGCCATTTTTAAGAAAATCAAAAATGTTGAAAAAAAGTTCCATATAAAGGATAGTTGGGGTGGGGGAATTTTCTTGAAAATCTTCGTGTCGCATCTGTGGAAGATACCAAACTTAAACACCAAGTTTGGCATTTAACAGTCTTTTAATTTTTTGAGCTATGCTGTCCATAGATACACACACACACACACACACACACACACACACACACACACACACACACAGAGGACGTTTTCCCAAAAATTCTTTTTTTGGATTCAGGGTGACCCAAGACATGTATTTCCGGTGAAATCTCGGTATCAAATTTTTGGGTGCATTACAATACCTTCTCTATACACTATTAATTAGTACGTGTAGAGAAAGTAAAAAAAAATAGCCAATATAACATGAATTATTAATTTGTAACAATATCTGTCAATAAATAGGCCATACTCAAAACTAAATATTACACCTCATAGGTACATCTTGAAAATCCTCAAATTGGCAACCCTGGTTATAGCACTGAATGTCTACACAGCCTAATCAAACCGGAATTGTTTACTGTTTCGCTTATTACTCAGGACATTTATGAATCCGCTTGGTGGTGGAGGGCTGTTATCGTGTTTATGTGTTGCGTTCGGTCAGCTGGAGGGAAAAAGCATTACACCATTGCAGGCAAAACACGTACTACGCTAAAGGAATAGAACATAATTTGACTTAATTCTGTAGTGAAGATTCAAATTCTTTATAGATCTTGTTTACCATTCTTTCACGTCCTCATACCGCTGTAAATATTTTTGCCATTGGCTTTTACAATGGAAAACTAGATCGTTTTGTTTTGCTTTTGTGCAGAACTTTAAGACATTGAGAACTATCTTGTTACTATGTAAGTTCATAACTTTCCATTCTGAATTTTTAATTTCTCTACACGTACTACATACATAGTGTATAAAGGAAGTATTGTATTCCCCCTATTGTATTCTCGATACCGAGACTTCACCGGAAATATATGTTTTAGGGATCCTTGAATCCAAAAAGGTATTTTTAGAAAAATATCCATGTGTGTGTGTGGGTGTGTGTGTGTGTGTGTGTGTGGACAGCATTACTCAAAAACGAAAAGATCTTAGCATTTAAATTTGGTATCTGCAAGGATGTGACGCGAAGATTTTCATGAAAGCCCCCCCCCCATCGCAAACTACCCGTTACATGGAAACGTTTTCGAAAATTTTTATTTTCAAAAAAATAGCTCTAACGATTTTGAATAAAATACTACATATTAAAGTCATTTCTATCAAAAATTTTCTGCGAAAGACTTCTGAAGAGTTGTTTATTATGGATGAATTTTGCATAACTAGTAATCGGTAAGAGATAGACAGAAACTTTCTACGTTAAATTTTAATATCGTTAGAGCACACAATTCATGTTAATACATTTTTTTCGTGGAATTAGCCGTTTTTGAGATATTCGCTGTTATTGGTTTCAGTTTTAAAGTACTTATACTTTTCTCATACGGGAACTTGTGAGCTCCTAGCCACGCAAAGGAACTGATTTCAATTCCATAGCAACCACATTTTAAAACATTTGGCTGTCGGTTTAGCTTAGTGTATTTCCTTATTTCCCTTCTGCTTATAAGGAATAAAGTAAGTAACAAAATAGTTTCTGCTTATGTTTATTTGATTAGCATGAAGTAGAAGAATAAGCTTATAAACAATAATTTGTTACGAGATGTAGAGAAAGTAATGTGAATGAGACACTTAAGTTTTTTTTTTTTTTGAGTTTTCATAGTTAAAAGTTGTTAATTAAACACCCACTTTATGGTACAAAACTACAAATTATTACACGTTAGATAACAACTGAATAACAACTTATTGCGCAGCCTATAGCTCCGCAGATAAACAAACGAACAGTTATTTGTCCTAGGTAGTAGTCCTTACAATTAGCTATACGATAGCCTTGCTGATTCACAACACAAACTTCTATGTACAGTTCCGTGTGTTACTGTACTTTCAAAGAGGGCAATAATACTGTTTATAATAAAAACCGGCTTTTCTCTAGCTGTTGCAAAATCGAAAGTTTCTTACGAAAGATTATTATTTTATGTATGTCATGCTAAACAAGAATTGGTGCTATTACTTGCTTCTTAAGTAGATGGAAAATAAAGGAGACACTAGGCTAAAGTGATAGTCAAATCTTTTGAAAGTCGGTCGTTAACTGACACAGTTGAAATACGGTTCTCTTTGCTTAGAAGTAAACAAAACAGACGAAAAGAAATATGTCTTCCGTTTGAGAACAGTTTAAGTAGCTTAAAACAAAACCAGCAACTCAGAATATCACGAAAACAGTTAATTCTAAAATGTATATCCATAAATTGTGTTTTAATGAGATCTACATTTAGCAAGTTTTTGTGTATCTCTTACGGTTTATCAGTCATGCAAACGCTATACAAAGTTCATCCAGAATGAGGTCTTCAGGGCCTATTCCCAGAAAATTCAAGATATACATTTCGTTTGTCAGGTAAATATCTTAAATATACGGCATTGCAATAAATATTGTTACAACCATTTTTGAGACAAGCAAAATTTTTAAAAAAATTTCCCATGCAAATGGTATTTTGCAGTGGGGGGATTTTCTTAAAAATCTGCATGTCTCAGCCTTGGAAGATACTGAATGTAAATACCAAGTTTGTCTGTGGTCAAAAATGAAAATTCGGTTAACGCCAGATATACACACATACGGACACGTTTCTAAAAATGTTTCTTTTTTTATTCACGGAGTCTCAAAAACATGTATTTCTTTGAAATCTCGGTATCAAATTTTTGGGTGGAATACATTACCTTCTCTATCCATTATGTACATTGTACATACGTGCAGTAAAAGCACAAAGATAGAAATAAATACTTCCCTGACAGAAAAGGAATTTTTCTTTACGAGTGGGCGGAATTATATCATGAGATTGGAAATTCCCTCTCCACCATTAATTTCAACCCTACTTCCACCCAAAAAGTCACTTAAACTCTCCAACGTGAAATGTCAGATTGCTTTAATTATTTTCTTTCAACTTCTCCATAACGAGTGATGGATGACCTTTCCATCCAGTCTTCGTCGTGCACTCCGGTTCTTCCTTGATTAAATGATTTACCATTCCTCACTGAACAGTCGTTCGTTGCATTATCATCGTACACTTAGTAGATTTATCTATACATTTCATTTGGCCAAGATTTTGTGAATTCAAAAAACGAATCAGTTCTTTGCCTGTAGTAGAGTATGTAATAAACTTTGAAATACTCGTACCGCCGTTGCAATCAATTCCTTGAAAACAATGTGATTAGGTTGAGAAAGAGAGTAAAGTGCTGTAAATTTGTAAATAAAGTTTTGTGTTTATATTTTTACTTTCTCTACACGTACTATGTGTATAGTGTATAGAGAAGGTATTGCATTTCATCCAAAAATTCGATACCGAAATTTCAAAAGAAATACATGTTTTTGAGTCCCCTTGAATGAAAAAAAATCATTTTTGGAAAAAGGTCCGTGTGTGTGCATCTGTATCTGTGTGTCTGTGGACAGCATAGTTCAAAAACTAAAAGACCGTTAAATTCCAAACTTGGTATTTAAGTTTGATATCTTCCAAGAATGCCACAGACAGATTTTCAAGAAATTCCTCCACCCCAAACTACACTTTACTTGGAAAAAATTTCGAAAATTTTTATTTTCTCAAAAATGGCTAACGGTTTTGATTAAAAGCCCACATATTAAAGCCATTTATATCACAAATAAAATATGTATATTGAATTTTCTGAGAATATCTTCTAAAGACCTGTTTATTCTGGATAATTTTTGCTTAATTTGGCTTAACTAATGGCTGTTCACTGCCTGGTAATCTGCATACAATTACAGAAACATCTTACGCGTACAATAACCTCCAAGAGTATTTAATGATATATAAAAATTGTAAGAATATAGAATTTATTTCCCAAATCTAAACTCATAATATTACGTAACCATAGCAAAATAGGTCATGACATTGGCATTACAGAGACGAGGAAATCAATAACACAGGGCATGCGCGCTAGCTCTACTTCCAAACGAAATATTTGTTTTTACGAGAATAGTTATACCTTTGTCAGGTGCTTCATCAATGAAGGTTTTAATTTCACCTATGGAAAATATTTTCTTTTTTTTCTCTCCCTCTCAGTGTATACAACCGATTTCTGTTCTAACAGGGAGTACAACTTCTTATATTGGGATATATCAATTCCATGTTTCAATACTGAATAATTTGTCCACAAGGTTGGGAATTTCATTGTTTTTGACATTTCTTCAAAGTAAACTATGAGGACATTTTCCGAGAATGAAGTTACAGTTTTCGTTATCCCCCATCCATGAATTTATCATATAACTTTTCGTAGATCTTTTGTGATTTCTGTGGAAGTAAATTATTAACAACATTACTCACCTCTGTTATATCAGGAGGCGTGGAACTTAATTCCTTATCATTACCACTAGGACAAAATACATCAGTCTCCATCTTGCAAATCAACTATCACCGTGGATCGAATTTCATTTGTTATCGACGCATGTGTACAATACGCATAGCGGTCGGCGGAGTTCATCTTTCATATGTAGGATACCCATAATTATTATAATAATGTATTGCACTTTACATTTATTAGTGTGTGTGTTTTATATTTAAATTAAACTGATGTATACTTTGACTTGCACGAATGTGTCAAATTATTTTTTAGTATTTAGCAATGGCACAAGGTCTGTAAAGCCTGATACTTTGATAGTTTACACTTTAGTACATAATTGTAAATTTCGCATTGTAAATTCTATAACATATTTGTAAATATGTATTGTAATTTGTTGACATTTATGGAGAGTACATAATACAATAATCATATATTAGTTTTATATAGTTACTAGTAGTAACTATTATGTCGATAATTAGAAAACTATCATCTGACATTACATCAGTGTTACCCATGTTATATTTATTTATATATTTTAACAGTAATTTTTGATACTCTTTGTTTTTATGTGCATGCAAAAAATATAAAATAAAAAAAATGAAGTACATATGCATCTTATAGAGCACATCTATTCTGCAGTTTTTGTAACCCGTGCTTTTAGCACTAGAGCTTGACACATTATTTTGTTTTATTTTTCGTAATATATTAACATATGTATGCATGTATATCCCTTGACAAGTTCTATGTTCAGTGGCTTCCTAGCCTAAACGAACCTACAGAATGCTTTCTAATCTAATCTAAATATTAAATAGCTGATGTAGTAGAAAAAATTATATATGCAACTTTCACACAATGGTTATTAGAATGCTTACTTCACTTGCGTCGAAACTTTTCTCTCACTCGTATCCCAATAACTGTTATAGGATCGCTGCATAAATAACTATTATGTAACATTGAAAATTACATAATTTTGAGATTAGGCAGCGCAAGAAGCACTTTGTTAGGATGCCCACACCTCAGAGGCTATTTGTTGTCAAATCCTGTCTTGAAAACAAACTGGTTTCTCCTAGACATGTCTTAGCCTTTAGGCTAAAGAACAAAAGACAGTGTCTCATGGCCGCGCTCGCTAAAGGATCGAGCTTTGATGGTTCAAGTCCCGCCTTAGGCGTTGGTGTTTGTGGTGTGTTCTATATTTGTGTTCTAAGTAATTCTATCTCTCCCCTGTTGGCCAATTAGATTCCTCCTGAAAGCCGATAAGTGTGTAAAAACAAAAAAGGGGCACTTATCTAATAGAAAGTAATAAGTTGAACAGTTTCGAGCATATGTATTTCACCTCAATCACTAGTATCTTGTACCTATTATCCACATTATTTTAGTAATTGTCCTTAGTAAACTCTCAATAAGAGGATAATCAACAAGAACGAGCTGCTCGCCTGGGTAGTTTGGGGGTAGCGTGTCTGCCTCACATTCAACAATCACGAGTTTGGATTTCGAAACAACAGGTACATTCGCGTGTATAAAATAGAGTTTTTCCCTCCGTAAAGGCCGAGGTGGCGTCTCAGTAACGTGAGAGACTCGCATTCGGGAGGTCGTAGGTTCGAATCCCATGGCCGGCTGACCTGACCCATGGATTTTATCGGGGTTTCCTTGGATTGCCAGGTGGGTGCTGGATAGGTTCATTACATCCCCAGAATTTTCCTGTTCCCCACATTTCCTTATAACCTGTTTCAGGGTTGAAGAACCAGGCGACGGTGTTTGGCGGGTTGTGGCAGATAGAGACGCGCGCTACACCTATATTTGTGTCGTCGTCGGCAAGGTAGAGCCGCACGGAAAACCACCGAAAACTCGGGGCTCTGAGTAGGACCGCACGGAGTCGGATGCATTCACTCTGTAACCATTAGGATACCCGTCCATGCTTAAGCCCGAGATCCTTCAGATCTCTCCCTCCCTGAGGTCACGTAAGACGCAGAGGCTCCTAAGGCCTTACGTGCTGTCCTCTGCCCTAGAGTCTGGAAACCTCGTCCGGAAGTGTTATCTTAATCCTTATCCACTCACCCGGTATTACTTCTCTATGTGACTGGCCTGAAAAACAATATAGGTACATAAAATGAGCCAAAGAAAGGATTATATAATCCGTTGAAATGTTGGGGTAGTTCAGATACCACCTCTATGAAATAGTTTCACCACACACTACCAATGATGTAACCAAAGTTTCGTTTCACACATTTTCTAGAAGCCATATTAACCGTTAAAGAATGAATCACGAGCCAAACCACGTAAGCTTACTAAGGAAACAACTCACAGGCTCGAGCCGTATAGACAAAGGTGTTCAAACACAGCATTTAATTGAATTAAAAGTCTAAAATTACATACTAATAACTGATATAATTAACAAATGACCAGTCATTCATAGTCTCGATGCAAATCATTGTTTCTCCCCCCCCCCCCAACAACCTCCCCCCCCCACACACACACAGCTGTTTCATGAAGTATTTTTAGACACTAGAAGTTCACAAAAGAAGGGAACTGACTTTTATGTGTGCTATAACTTGTAACAGATTTGTAATTCTGGAAATGCAATTCCACATAGTTTTACTTAAATTACTACAACTAACATTGTAATTTATAACAATATAAGATTACGCCTATTTAAAGTATTCTAATTAAATAAATGAAAATAAACGAAAATATCACTTAAATGTAATTTGAAAGCAAATTGAAATGCATTTCTCCATTGTTACTAATTGGAGCAGAGATAGGTACCTAAATAAATAGCAAAATAATTGTATTTGGTACAAAAATATGTGACCTGTACGGCCATAAAATGAGCGTTGCATTCTGATAATTGGTTTTGAACAAAGAACTTGGTTAATTTGTTATTTTATTGCTTTGTTGTGTTGATTCAACGTTAATTGTCCACAACTTTACTTATATTATGTAACCGTATTCAACCAATTAGAAAGTGTTGTACGACTTAATGCAACGATGCATTTAATTAACTATTTTATTGAAATGTTATAACATAATTTGATTTCCAAGGATAATAACCTATAAATTCCATTTGATATCGATACTAATTACTTAGGCTATTTCACTTATTTTGATTTATTTTAATTGCCAATCAGGGACGTACACAGAATGATTTAAAGCTCAAATACATTGTTATTTTCTCTAGCACATATGTACAATAGATATTGTATTCCAGACAAAATTTGATACCGCGATTTCACCGTAAATATATGTTTTGAGATCCTATAAATCCAAAAAAAAGCATTTTTATGAAAAAACTGTGTGTGTGTGTGTGGACAGCATAATTCAAAATCGAAAAGTTTAGTAAATATCAAACTTGGTACGTAAGTTGAATATCTCCCAAGGATACGACACAAGATTAAAAAACAATTCCCCCACCCCAAACTACCCTATACGTGGAAAAATTATCGAACATTTTGATTTTCTCAAAAATAGTTGTAAGTATTTTGATTCTATTTACTAGGAATATTCTCTGAAGTCTGCTTCATTTTGAATGATATTTGCAAACACTTACACAAAAAATGTAAAATATAATTATGTCCTCTATATTTTTATTGATTTCAATTTTAAAATAATAATACTTAGACAGGAAGACGTCCGTATTTCTCTTGTTTTACTCCTGGATAAACAAAGAAGGGAACTGCAATGACAACTGCATAGCGACTGCTTTCAAAATATTTGACAATCGTTTTATATTACCTTAGTTTTCTTATTCTTATAAATAAGAGCATGCTGCTAATGCTTACCTGGATGTAGATGTCTTCCCGTTTGGGAAACCTTTAAGTGGCTAACAATGAAACCAATAATCAGGAATATCTCTTACATGCATATGGCATACATTATGTGTTATGAGATCTACATTTTTTGTGTGGTAAGCTTTTTTTTTTTGTATATATCTTACGGTTTGCCAGTTATACAAAAGTCATCCAGAGGTCTTCAGAGGATATTCCCAGAAAATTCAAGATATACATTTCGTTTGTCATAAACATATCTTAAACTTATGGCATTTTAAGCAAAAGTGTTAGAACATTTTTGAGAAAATGCAAATGTTGCATGTAGAGAGTACTTGGGGGTGGGAGATTTTCTTGAAAATCTTCGTGTCGTATCCTTGGAAGTTATCAAAACTTGGTATTTAACGGTCTTTTCGTTTTTGAGGTATGCTACCCAGACACACACATACGGACATTTTTTATTTCCCTTCTACTTACAAGGCTGCTAGAAATAAGACTAATTCTGCTTATGTTTATCTTGATGTAGATAAAATATTAATCCTTTGAATACAATGTTTGTTTGCCGAACAGCTAGAGGACATCATATGAATAGAACAGATTAGATTTTGTCCCTTCTACTTATAAGGTAACAAGTAATAAAGACAATTTCTGCTAATGTTTGTCTCGATTATCATGAAATAGATGAAAGAATTAGCTTTTTAACAATAATTTGTTACAGAGATTTAGAGAAAGTCATGTGAATAGAACACGTTTTTCATGCAGTATACCCTAATACGTGTAGTAGGTATTTACAGTGAAATCTCGGTATCGAATTTTTGGTTTGAATGCAATATCTTCTGTACCAATATAGCAAGCACGAAGTAGAGGAAGTAAACAAATCTGACGTGTTCCATTCGCATGACTTTCTCTACATCTCTGCAACGAAGCTTATGCTTCTATTTACTTCATGCTAATTGAAAAAAAAAAAATTAGCAAAAATAGTCTTATTACTTGCTCCCTTGTAAGTAGAAGCGAGATAAGGGTGTACCATAGGTTAAAGTGGTAGTCAAAAGCTGTTTGCTATATGACTGAAGTTCCTCTGTTTGTATGGGCAGGAGTTGAAAAATTCCTGTATGAGAAAAGCAAGTTTTTAAATCCGAAATCAATAACGTGGAATATCTATAAAAACGATTAACTCCACGAAAAAAATGTATATGACAAATTGTGTATTCTGTTATGATCTACATTTTTTTGCGGTAAGTTTGTGTGTCTCTCTTACGGTTTACCAGGTATGCAAAATTCAATAAAAATCATCCAGAATAAACATGTCTTCAGAGGCTATTCCCAGATGATTGAAGATGTACATTGTATTTGTCACATAAATATCTTAAATGTAAAATATTTTAATCAAAATCGTTAGAGCCATTTTTTATAAAATCAAAATCTTCGAAAAATGTTCCATTTAAAGGGTAGTTGGGCGTGGGGGAATTTTCTTGAAAATCTTCGTGTCGCATCCTAGGAAGATACCAAACTTAAATACAAAGTTTGGAGTTTAACGGTCCTTTCGTTTTTGAGCTATTCTGCCCACAGACACACACGGACAGAAAGACAGACACACACGGACATTTTTCTAAAGTGCTTTTATTGGATTCAGAGGGTCTCAAAACATGTATTTGCGGTGAAATCTCGGTATCAAAGTTTTGGGTGCATTACAATATCTGCTCTATACACTATGTACATAGTACGTGTAGAGAAAGTAATAACGTACATTCGAAATGTATTGTTTACAAGACGTATTATTTACTAGAGTGTCAAGGGTCTTGATATGATGGAGTACGTCTGTATGTGTATGTGAAAGAGACAGAACGAAAGCTAGAGAGAGACAGACAGCTATATACGCCAGTTTTTGCTCAGCGTAGATGTAACATAATATTAACTTGTACATTTCAAGACCTAATGTGTTAGCCACTAGCGCAAGTCGGGTTAGACTACCAGCACATCTGGCAGAATGTAAATGGGGAGCTTGATGCTCTCTGTGCCTCACACAGTGCGAGAGAGAGACAGAGACAGCATAGAATTACCAGATCGTTAATGTTGTACGTATAGCGTTACAGTTTAGATTCAGTCATTCTTAGATGAAACAATGCGGTAGTATAGCTGTAGTTGTCAACACTCCATATAATGTATCTTGTAGCAACTACACTATTCACTCTAATTTGCTGTGGACGTAGAATCATGTATGTACAGTCCGGTCACAGAACTGTGTCGACGTTGTTAGTGTCCTTTGGTGTGTCTCTAATGTTGGCATTATGCATGATCCATAATACTAGCGCCGTTCAATTAGTCCTTAGAAAATCCAAGAAACCATACTCGTAGCATCGAACAAAATCTGATGTGTTCCATTCACATGACTTTCTCTACAGCTCTGCAACAAATTGTAGTTAAAAAGCGTATGCTTCTGTTTAGTTCATGCTAATTAGGAGAAATATTCTTATTACTTGCTTCCTTGTAAGTAGAAGCGAAATAGGGGAGTTCCATAGGTGAAAATATAGCCAAAAGCTGGTTGCTATGTAACTGAAGTTCCTTTGTATGCACAGGAGTTAAGAAATTATTGTATGAGAAAAGTATGGCTTTCAAAGCTAAAACGAAAAACCAGGATTATCTTAAAAAATGATCAACTACATGAAAAAAATGTATATGACATAAATTGTGTGTTTTATTGTGAGCTACATTTTCTGTGTAGTAAGTTTTCCCCCCATCTCTTACGGTTTAGCATTTATGCACAATTCCGTAAAATTCATCCAGAATAAAGTAGTCTTCAGGGGTTATTCCCAAAAAATTCAAGATATACATTTTATTTGTCAGGTAAGTATCTTTAATATACCATATTTTAATCAAAATTGTTAGAGCCATTTTTAAGAAAATCAAAATTTTCAAAATTTTTTCCATGTAAAGTAAAGTTTGGAGTGGGGGATTTTCTTGAAAATCCTCGTGTCGCATCATTGGAATATACCAAACTTAAATACCAAGACACACACACACACACACGGACATTTTTCTAAAAATTCTTTTTTTATACTTAGGGAGTTTCAAAACAGGTATTTCCGGTGAAATCTCGGTATCGAATTTTTGGGTGCAATGCAATACCTTGTCTATACACTATGTACATAGTTCGTATAGAGAAAGTAAAAATTGTATTCCGTTACCGTGGTTACCAGTTAAAGTTTCAACCACGTCCATTACGTGGCTTCGTTGCTATAGACATAGACAATCTTGTGCTTCTTTAGAAATATGAAGAAAAACGAGTTTCGTGCTGTGATTAAACAGTTCTATTTAAAAGGCTTAAAATCGAAAGAGATAATAGCCGAGCTAGATGAAGTTCATGGCACATCAGCTCCTGTATTTGCAACAATATACACTTGGATAAATGCATTTAAACGGGCCGTACATCCACAAGCGATGAGCATCGTTCCGCACGTCCAGTAGGAGTGACTTCCTCCGAAATAGTTGACAAAAACCGAAATATGTGTTTTTGTGATTGACGACTAAAGGTTTGCGAAATGGTACAGGCCAAAGACCTATCACAAGGTACAGTGTTCTCAATTTTGCACCAAAAATGTGGTCTGACAAAGGCCTCGGCAAGATGGGTGTCGCATTTCCTCTCAATAGAGAATACAAACAATGGTATGATGATTCGGAAGCGGTTTGTACTTTTCCGTCGCAATCCTGACGAGATTCTGCGTCATTACGTATCTGTGGATGAAACACGGCTGCACCACTACACTCTAGTGACAAAAATACAGTTCAAACTATGGAGTTTTAAAAGCGAATCGGCTCCGAAGAAGGTAAAGGTGACGATATCTATAGATAAGGTAATGGTCTCAGTTTTTTTTTTTTTTTTTTTTTTTTTGAGATTCACGCAGAATGATCTACATTGACTACTTGCAGAAAGGAATTACGATAAACAGAGAGTCTTATTGCACAGTTGAATGGATAAATCAAGAAAAAAGGCCATCAGGAAAATGCAAGGGTGCCCACCTGAGCAGTTTCGATGGCGACAATTGCAGAATCAAGATTCGAATTAATACAACGTCCATCGTATATATCAGATTTAGATCCCAGTGACTTTTATTTTATTTCAAAACTTGAAAAGGTGGCTCGGTGGAAAACGATTCACGTCTAACTAAGAATTCCTCCACCAAACAGATGCCTATATTGTGGACCTTCGAAATCCTAGTTTCTGGAAAACGCTGGGAATACTGTTTGGAGCTAAAAGAAGATTATGTTGAAAAATAAAAAAATATACCCAAATAATTTGATTTTCTATATTTTCTAAGGCTTATTGAACGCTGTGCATATATGCATAGATCCATGATTCGTGACATGTAACAATCTTATATAAGTCTTTTGGAACCCCACTATTTTATTTTTAAGCATTTGTATGCACCAATCACACGAGCATCCTTTTGAGATTGTGTCAAATTATTTGGGATCCAACGAGAGCAAATCTTTTTCATGGCTAAATGGTCATGCATTTTTTTAATATATTGCCTGGGGCTGTCTCTATCTCACAGTATGCGAGATAATCTTGCAATATCTGTTTTCGCATAGCAAAAATTATTTGATAATTAAGTGAACGAACGGCGGTCACGATTAAACTCGTTATTGCAGGGTTTCACAAGTGGCAAAGGATAGGGCTTTATCGCCAAATGTAGCGTTAGGTTGATAAACGCATTCTTGTCTTTATAGTCTACGTTAAAAATCATAATAAATCATAATAAATCACCGCGCGAACATTTTCACATGTTAATTTCATCTTTTCGCTGAGACACAGTTTTAAAGTTACTGTAAACAGCACAAATAACAATCTATTGACAAAATAACTGAAACAGGTTAAGACCAGCATTCTCAAACTTTCCAATGGAAACAGTACCTACAGCAATCGGTGTTGCAAGGCTCAAAATACAAATAGTGGCCCACTAAGTTCTAAAAGCTATTCCTGACAGAGGTGAATCGACACATTTTTACTTACTCTAGCCCCGTATGTACAATGTACTTAGGGTTAGAGAAGTATTCCACCCAAAAATTCGAAATCAAGTTTTCACCGGAAGTACATGTTTTAGGACCCCCTGAATAAATAATAATAATAATAATAATAATAATAATAATAAAGCATTTTCAGAAACAGGTCCGTGTGTGTGTATGTCTGTCTAGGTCTATGGACAGCATACCTCAAAAACGAAAACACGGTTAAATAACAAACTTGGTATTTAAAAATGGCTCTAACGGTTTTGATTAAAATCCTACATATTAAAGTCATTTCTATCACAAATAAAATGTGTATCTTGAATTTTCTGGGAATATCTTCTAAAGACCTATTTATTCTGGATAAATTTGACTTAACTAGTAAACCGTAAGAGCTTATCAAACACTTAAAATACAAAAAAAAAAAAAAGGAAAAAAAATGTAGATCTTGTTAAAATATGTCATAAATATTTTCTTTGTGGAGCTTACCGTTTTTGAGGCATTCGTTGTTATTATTTTCAATTGTGTAGTTACTTTTCTCAGACGGAAGTGTCCGTTTTTCTTTTGTCCTACTCCTGGCCAAACAAAGAAGCGATTTGCAATTACAATCGCATAACGACAGCCTTTTAAAACATTTGACTATCACTTTAGCATAGTTCATTCCCTTAGTTACATTCTACTTATAAGAAATTAAGTAATAAAATTCTGCTAATGTTTAACTCGATTAGCATGGTGTTGAAAGAAGAATTATCTTTCGTAAGAAGTTTGTTTGTAGAGTAGCTAGAGAAAGTCATGTGAGTGTAACACATCATATTTTTATTTTATTACTCCACAGATTCGGGTTTAGAGATTTCTCTTTTTAACACATTGAGTTATTATTTAACACAATACTGTTGGTTTGCCATTTATATAACATTTCCTGTATTGTTCTTACCCCAAGTTAAATATTGTTAGATCTAACCTCACTGGCAGTCATATCTAACTGCAGTTTAGAGTCCTAAGTTGGACTTCATTCCCTTACGATATTTTGTTGATCCTGTTATGGGTTTCCGTTTTAAAATACTTAAAATTTTCTCAAGCGGGAATCCCCTGATGCGTTTCATTTTTTTTTTTCTCTCTGGTCATAAAAAAAGAACCCAATTACAATTTTTCACACAGCGATCAGCTTTTAAAAGATTTCACTATCACTTTAGTCTAATGTACTCCCTTATTTCCTTTCTACTTACAAGGAAGTACCAATAAGACTAATTCTGCTAAGGTTTATCTTGATTAGCATGATGTAGACACAGAATAATCTTTTGTTAAGTATTTTTTGTATGCTGAAGAAGTAGAGCACGTTATGTGAATGGTACACCAAAGTTTTACTTTTTCAAGCCCGCATGTACAATGTCCATAGTGGATAGAGAAGGTATCGTATTCCATCCAAAAATTCTATCTCCAGGTTTCACTGAAAAAATGTGTTTTGGAGTCCCCCGAGTCCGAAAAAAGCGTTTTTAGATAAAGGTCCGTATGTGTGTCTGTGGACAGCATAGCTCAAAAACGAAAAGTCCGTAAAACACCAAAGTTGGTATTTAGGTTTGGTGTGTTCCAAGGATGCGACACGAAGATTTTCAAGAAAATCCCCTCACCAGTTACTACCCTTTACATGGAAAAAAGTTCGAAAAAGTTGATTTTCTAAACAATGGCTCTAACGATTTTGATTAAAATCTCGTATATTAGAGCTATATACACCCAAATAAAATGTATATCTTGAATTTTCTGGGAATAGCATCTGAAGGCCTCTTTATTCTGGATTAATTTTGCCGAATCTTGCTCAACAGCTAAACCGTAAGAGACAGACAAAAATTTACTAAAAAAAAAAAAAGTGGTTACCGCCAAAACTACACAATTTATGTCCTTTACATTTTTGTTGTGGATATAACTGTTTCCGTGATATTCCTTGTTATTGGTTTTAATTATACTTTTCCCAGACAGGAAGTATCCGTTTTTCTTTTGTTCTACTTCTGACCAAGAAAAGTGATTTGCAATGACAAACGCGACAACTTTTAAAACATTTGATTATCACTTTAGCATATCGTATTCCTTTAGTTCCCTTCTACTTATAAGGACCTAAGTAACAAGAACATTCTGCTAATGTTGACCTCGATTAGTATGGCGAAGAAAGAAGAATAATTTTACGTAAACGTGGTTTCTGTGCGTTTACAAGCAACTTTCCAGATGCTCGTTCCTAACGGGGCAGTTAAAGCGTTGGAGTCTATCCGTCTGGTCTTTAATTTAACAAGTGAGTTGCGGTATATTAAACGTGCTAGTTCATTAGGTTACAGCAAACACACTATACACAGACGCGGTTCAACACTTTGATTACTGTAGTCGCTACTTTGATCTAGCACACCATTTACTCTATTTCCCACTACAGAGCTCGTCGCTGTTATAGCATGAGAAGACCCTGGTCAGCCAGTTTCAAACCGCACACCAAGCACGTTAGAAATCTCTCTCTCAACCGAAACAAAAAGCCGTGATACGATCTCTACTCCATACCAAACTATTTACGTAAGACCTTAATAGAGTCAGAGTGAAAAAGTCAATGCTATAGCCGGGATTTGAACCACCGAACACCCGGTCTCTAGCCGTTTGCTCTACCACTGAGCTACCATGGCAACATGTCGACATAGCATTAAATTTCTATACTAACTCGCATGTTTCCCGATAAACCAAAAGAAGGTCTCAAACACCCATTGGGGTAAGTTATTAATACCTACGTAACAGGAAGTTAATGTCTCGATTTAATTGTTTTTTTTAACTTTCTCTACACGTACCATGTACATAGTGTATGGAGAAGGTATTGTAATCCACCCAAAAATTTGATACCGAAATTTCAAAGGAAACTTATATTTTAGGGTCCCCTGTATAAAAAAAAAACATTTTCAGAAAACAGTCCGTGTGTGTGTCTGTGAACACGATGACTCAAAAACGAAAAGTCGCTAACATACTTGGTATTTAAGTTTAGTATCTTACAAGAATGTGACACGAAGATTTTCAAGAAAATCCCCCCACCCCAACTACTCTTTACATGGAAAAATGTTCGATTTTCTAAAAACTGGCTCTAACGATTTTGATTAAAATCCCGTATATTAAAGACATTTATGCCAAATAAAATGTATATCTAGAATTTTCTGGGAATAGCATCTGAAGATGTCTTTATTCTGGATGAATTTTGCGTAACTACTAAACCGTAAGAGATAGATAAATACTTACTGCTCAGAAAATGTAGATCTCGCCAAAACACACAATTTATGACATTTACGTTTTTGTTGTGGAGGTAATTGTTTCCGAGATATTCCTTGTTATTGGTTTCAGTTGAGAAGTACTTATATTTTTCTCAAACAGAAAGTGTCTGTTTTTATTTTGTTCTACTCCTGGCCAAGCAAAGAAGCGATTTGCAATAACAATCGCATAACAACTGCTTTTAAAACATTTGACTATCACTTTAGCCTAGTGTATTCCCTTAGTTTTCTTCTACTTATAAGGAACTAAGTAGTAAGAACATTCTGCTAATGATTATCTCGATTAACATTGTGCAGAAAGAAGAATAATCTTATGTAAGAAATTTGTAGAACAGCTAGAGAAAGTAACGTTAGTGTAACATTAGATTTTTACACAAGCCGTGTATAGGACGGGAGTTGGATAGGTAGAGTCAGACTGAAAAATTCAATGCCATAGCCGGGATTTGAACCACCGAACTCCAGGTCTATAGCCGGTAACACTACCACTAAGCTACCATGGCAACATGCCGGTATAGCATTAAATTTCTCAACTGATTCGCATGTTTCCCGATGAACCACAAGGTGATCTCAAATACCCATTGGGGTATATTCAATGAATCAGTTGGAGAAATTAATGACGTGTCGGCTTGTTGCCATGATAGCTCAATGGTTAGAGGAACGCGATGGTGACCGGAGGATTCGTGGCTGAAATCCCGGCTCTGGTAATTAATTCTTCACTTTGACGCTACCTTTGCTAATCCTGTAGCAAAGGTAGCTTAGTGACATACTATTAGTTCCACTGGACATCAGAGTGTACATTATGGTACAAAATACTACCAGAGCGCGTGAATATTACAGCTAGAGACGGTCTCGTCGGCTTTCATCTCGCTCGTTTCTCACTACGCGCCTCTCGCAGTCACAGGGCGGATGCTAGTTGTGTATCCTTCCGCCATCTTGTGGCGCTACACGCTACCATAAACACCATATGCTACATCTCCGAACTGTTTTTTCAAGCTTTTGGAGTAAAAAGCGAAAAACAATGGAAGGGGAGAGATCTCTAGTTGAAGAAATATTTGATACAATCACATTTTTCGGCCTGTCAGAAGTTATTATTGATAAATTGGTGTTATTGCAGTAACATCGCGGCAAGATTATGGCTTAATTTTGCTCTAAAAGGAGGAGAAAATATCATGTTTTGACCAATTTTGACCATCCCTTACTGCTTGTCTATAGCCATAAATTTTACTACACGAATTAATAAAGTTAATCTACTCTAATTCCTCTATTGAGTGCACTAAATAAATGATCCTGAATATATGTATGAGGGAGTTATATACAGGAGGCATGTACGTAAACACACACACACACACACACACACACACACACACACGTTTGGGGAAGGCTTCGAATCGTTTTTAAGTGCACACCAAAAATGGGTGACAAGTATTAGATATTATCCTAAAGATAATCAACTTTCACTTGGGACATTACAGGTCTTGTCACGAGACAAAGAGTCATTCAGAAGGGAAAGATAAATCATAGCTAATAATACAAATTATGCCAAGAAGAGAAATATAAATGTGCATTGAAAATGGGAAGGGAAGAAAAATTTCAAACACGTCTAAGTAGCCGAGTTGTCACGAGCTGGTAGCACAGTATACCGTTAGGGAAGAGCATTAACCCGAAGGGGGTGAGAGGACCTTGCCCGAGGGGAACATAACGGGAAAAGAGAAAACAATGGTCCCGCTGGCCAGGAGACACTTATTGGGGCACTTGGCAGAGCAAAGATGTGATATTTAAGGTCTGTGGTGGAGCCGAATAGGCTACCTTTAGTTGTAGGGAATAGTTATTTTAATGTAGACCAGAGTACGGACGAAATCTCTGCATCATAAGTAACCAGTAATAATAGGCGCGGTCGCGTAAAGCATAGTTCAGCAGTAGAAAATTGAAGAGGAATACGCGTGTGTTCGACGATGGAAAAGAGTCGAACTACTTGAATAAAGCACTTGTAACGTACCACACTCTGGAAAGAGTTTTCATGCTAGTAAAATCCTGAGATAGGCCACCCACAAATCCACACCATTCGTGATAGCCAAAACCTGCACCCGGGATCCGAACCCCTAACCCCTTTACCACACTGTGGACTGCATATACTGCATTCTGGATCCGAGGAACACGTCACCTATTTTCATGGCTCTGGTATCATAAGCACATAATTTGATATTAATTATTTCTCGCGATAGCTGCTAAATGAGCGAATTAGCAAGAGGTTTCTTATAAACCGGAGTAGGTTGCCAATTTTGTCTTCTCAACGGTCTTTCCGAGTTGGAAATCTAAAATCTAACAAACAACACAGAATAGATCTGATGATGTATAACATATTTCACCAAGTATAAGACCGAAAAGTCACTTAAATAAGTACACTAACCTGCGTATTGAAATATATTTCCCTTTCCTTGTTTTTGATTCTGCTATTTAAGAAACTACAACGAAACCCCACATACGTTTTGACCATTATACTGGTTTAAAGCGTAGTCAAATTTTACTACTTAATTGAACATTTAACACCACAAAATCTTATTTTTGTGCGCACATTTAACCCACACAAGACATACTCATCTCAAAAGTGTAGTGTCTAATTTAGGTGACTAATCAAAAATCGTGCTTTACCAACCACAATACATAAGGATAGGGCATTTCCGATCTAATCTCTCTCTTTATATCTGTGCCTCTAGCAGCTAGTAGATGCAGTTGAACGCATAGCTGGCAGGAGAAAGCTTGACCAATGAGTGTACGAGAGTCTTATTTACTCTCAAGACTCATTAGTCTCGTTAATAGCAAGACTGCGGTGTAATGCGCGGAAACTCGCATAATCAGTTCTGTAAGTTATATTATTTCATTTGTTTAAATTATTTAATATTTAAATAGGATAAGAATGATATTTAAATAACCCACGCTAGGGAAAGGGTTAAAAACGAAATGTGGTATCACAAATCTACTGATATGTGCACGTGGTCTCCACTTTTATTACAAATAAGTGTGTAAATATTTCGTTACATCTAGGACGTTTATACTACAGGAAGTAATTCTACTCTCGGTTGAAATCTGAACATATTTATACATAGATACATAAAGTATAGGCATGTCAAACTATTAATATCGCTGATTCAAAACGTTTACTGGGAACACATTTGGATAAATGTACTGTTAAACGACGAGTCTTCTTGTGTTATTACTAGGACCAAGTATTTTAGCTTTCAATAACGTCAGTTTTAGCATTTTATTACATTCTATTAACCTCTTTAGGTTTTTAAACTATTTTCCCATCTATTTCAGGAAGTCGACGACAAATGCCTTTTATAATATGATACAGATAAAATATGTAAGCTATTTCACTTCACGTAAATATGCTATTAATGTGTACTGTAACTTTATTTATTATACAGATACTCGTGCTAGAACATTTCAACTAAAAAATTTCAGTACCATAAGATGGGGTAATAACGGACGGAATTTTAATATTCTTTAAGGTAGCTTCACAAAGAGTATCCAGTTCACGCGACAAAAAATGCGAGATATTTGAAATGACATTAAACAAAATCTGAACAAAGAAACGAAAATATGATATAAGTAACCGTATCATAACGAATAAAACTGTCCGATGTTACCCCTGTAATGGGTAATTTCGGACGCTCATTAAATTTCCACCCTAAGTTCCATATTTCCCTTTAATTGGGTAATTTCGGATATAAAAAATAAAGATGCGTAGAAATTATTTTTATAGGTTTAAAACAGTTTTACACAACCTTGCAAATCATTTGCACTTCAGAAAACATAGATACATGTTTAGAGAAACTTTTACGCACATATTCATAAACTATTTGATTAGTAATGACAATCTACTCATAGCATAAATCTTAAATTTACAATATGCTCTTATTGAACAAAACCTTCCCCTTTTCTTCCCTAGGGGTTGGCAATACTCTTACAATTTGGTACTTCTCTACTGCATCAACATCATCATCATCATCTGGAATCTCAGGAATAAATAGACTGCCTTGATATGTACGCAGAAATCTGATTGTACATCTTTTGCACCCACTTCTGTTACGATTGCCTATTTAGCTGTTCCCTTCCAATCATGTGTGGATAATCAACAAGAAGAGCCTCCACTTCTAGAACTTCTTCCTCTATTCTGTTTCTTCGCCAGTGGATGATACAGGCAATTCAGGCTCTGATTCAGCATTCTCACATCGATGCCAAAATCCATTTTCCTTGTCCAACATCTAATTTTTGCTTTTGTTGGGCATTTGCTTTATGCTTTTTCTCTATATCAAACATTCTGAAGCATCTCTTCAAAACTCAAGACCAGGCTTCCAGGAAACTGCTTTGAGAATTTTCTGAGGACTCCTTCAGGGTCAAACGGAATTAATCCCACTGTACGAAATGCATTTCTATATTGTCCTCTTCAGTTGCTGAGTGTAGTGGTTACCATGTTCATATACTCAAGGTTGTGGGTTTAAATCCTGCGGAGAACGATGCATTTTTTCGGGAGTAAAAATCTTGAGCATGACTTTCTTCGGAATGCCGTTGCTTGTAAAAGAACCTTAAGCCTGATAAACAGGCCTCTGAGCAAAATGAATCCGTTTTTCACGCCAAATATAGAATAGATAGTGATTTTTAGCATTTTGAAATCAGAAATTTAGCGTAGAGAAGGTAAATATCGGCAATTTCGTATTTTAGCGTAATTTTCGCATTTTGAGTCAATTTCGTATTTTATTGCGTTCCCATAATACATTAAAATTTGATTTAGAGGTCGTGAAAAATGAAAATACAAGAGTAAAAGACTTTGTTATTTTAACAATCAACCTTTTCTCAATATTTTCTACTATCCATAATTATCCCACTCGAAAACGCTCTAATATTTATATTAACAAATGTAAATATAGTAAAATCTTTAACAGTTTATCGTGAATGTCAGTTAAAATGTTCAACACCTTACCTCAGAACATCAAGACCCTTCTGCTGTTAAACTTTAGGAGGAAGATCAAAACAATTTTGAAGGCAAATCCTCTTTATAGCATTTCAGAAATTTACGACCTGAAATGGGATTAATCTTATCCATTTTTAAATGTATTGTTGTAACAATATTGTATGCAGAATGTTTAATTAGTTTTTACTGTCTCTTGACGCAGCCTATGAATGTTTTATGCTTAATGACTGAAAATGATCTATGAAACATTTCGCGCTATTTCGCATTTGCGAAAACTCACCATCTCTAATAATGGCTGTAAGAGACGAGAGCTATTTGGCAGCAACAAAATGAAGGAGATTTTATTCTTCTCACATTTGTCAATCACTCTCAGGGAAATGTGACTTCCGAGGTTGTCTCCTATCATAACTTTCTCCCCCTCCATTGAATTCAAGATTTTGAGAGCCATAATTATAGCGCCACTCGGAGTCCCCTTTTTTGCAACGAATTCTCCGGGTATACGGGTCCATGACTTTAATCTACGGGCTTGAATGTCACCTTACTCATGAATCATTTGGTTCGAATGTTAATTTCTAATGATAAAACGCTTAATCTGGCAATTATTCATTGTTGCGTCTATTGTATTCGGCTCACATTATTAACTGGCAACTCGCGGCTCGTTCAGTGCCACTTGTCAGCTGTTTACCAGCAATTATTGTAACGCTCGGATCGTGAGTGGTTAGACAACCACTGTCTTTCATAAATCAGAAGAGTTTTAGTTTGTTATTCTGTGTTAGTGAGTAAATAACAGTGAAATGAAGAGGCAATATCTAAGTTAATTTCGTGAAGAATGGTTACAGGAAACTTATAAAGTGTGGTCACAACAAGTTGATAGTGACGAGTGTATCTGTAAGTGCAGAATATGCACTTTTATTATTTTTATTTAGTTTGAATAGGTTCGAGTAGTGCTAATGCTAGCATAAGTAGGCTATTAGTATTATAGTAGCAAGTTCATTTTATTATGCGAGTAAAAATCTGATGCGCTACACTCACACGACTTTCTCTAGCTACTCTACAAACTTCTTACAAAACATAATTCTTCTTCCAACACCATGCTAATCGAGATATACATTAGCAGAATTATATTACGTAGTTCCTTATAAGTAGAATGGAACTAAGGGGATGCACTAGGCTAAAGTGATAGTCAAATGTTTTAAAAGCTGTCGTTAAGCGATTGTCATTGCAAATCCCTTCTTTGCTTGGCCAGGAGTAGAACAACGGACACTTCTGTCTGAGAAAAGTGTTGAGTACTTCACAATTGAAACTAATAACAAGGAATACCTTGCAAACGGTAAGCTCCACGAAAAAAATATATATGAAATAACTTTTGTATTTTAACAAGATTCACTTTTTTACACAGTAAGTTTATGTCTATCTCTTACGGTTTACTAGTTATACCAAATTAAGCAAAATTCATCACAATAAACAGATCTTTAGAAGTCATTCCTAGAACATTCAGATGCACATTTTATTTGTGATAGAAATCGGTTTAATATGTGGTATTTTAATCAAAATCATTAGAGCTATTTTTAAGAAAAACAAAATTTTCGAAAAGTTTTCCATGTAAAGGGTAGTTAAGGGTGGGGGGATTTTCTTGAAAATCTTCGAGTCGTTTGGTATTTAACCGTATTTTCGTTTTTGAGCTATGCTGTTCACACACACACACACACACACACACACACACACACACACACACACACATACCTGCTTCTGAAGGGGCTTTTTTTGGATTCGGAGGGTCGTCCTAAAACATGCATTTCCGGTGAAATCTCGACACCGAATTTTTGGGTGGAATACAATTCTTATCTATTCCTGTGTACATTGTGCATAGAGAAAGTAAAAATTGGACCGTAAATACAAAAATTCTGTGTAACAATTTCAGTCCCCACTTAGGCAAATATCTGCTGCCCATTGGTTGGTTTCCGGGTCTGGCTCGAGTACATTCTGGCAACTCTATATAATTACACCTCAGAAGAGCATCAAGCAGCCTTTTATTAGTCCGCGGCATTACCCGATATACCCCTCAGCATATGTAAATAGCTGTAATAATAGTTTACTCCACTTTAGTAGAATTGAGATAAGCTGAAAACTGAATTCACATTTCCTTCTTAACACTCAAATAACTAAATTACAAGGAAGTTATGCTTACTTCATTTTACTTCCTGTATACGTACCAAGTGCATAGTGTATAGAGAAGGTATTGCACTCCACCAAAAATGCAATACCGAGATTACACCAGAAATATATATTTAAGGTCTCCTGTAAAAAAAAAAAAAAAGAAAACTCTACCCCAAACTAACCTTTACATGGAACTTTTTTCGAAAATTTTGATTTTCTCAAAAAAGGCTCTAATGGTTTTGATTAAAATGTCGTATATTAAAGATATTAACTTGACAAGTAAAATGTACATCTTGAATTTCCTGGCAATAGCCTCTAAAGATTATTTTGGATGAAATTTCACAGAATTTTGCGTAACTGGTAAACCGTAAGAGTTGGACAAAAATTTACCACGAAAAAAATGTAGAGCACGTTAAAACACACAGTTTATGTTATTTACATGTTTTTCGTAGAGTTGTTCGTTTTTGCGACATTCCTTGTCTTTGGTTTCAGCTTTAAAAAACTTACACTTTTCTCATACAGGAATTTGTGAACTCCTTTCCTAACAAACGAACTTCAGTCATATAGTAACCAGCTTTTGACTATCACTTTAACCTATGGTACTCCTTTGTTTCGCTTCTACTTACAAGGAAGCAAGTAATAAGACTATCTCTGCTAATTTTTCACGATTAGCATTAAGTAAATAGAAGCCTAAGCTTTTTAACATAATTTGTTGCAGAGATGTACAGAAAGTCATGTGAATGGAGCACGTCAGATTTTTTCTGTTCTGATACAATGACGACAGTATCCATTTAAGGATAACTAGCAGTTTTCAATGCCTTATACAATTGCTGTTCTACTCCACAATCTAAACTTCCAAATGCGACAATGTATGTCTGAATCTGCTCGACAATGTGCAAGTGTAAGCAACACAACGCGCGCGCTGTATAACAGCTATAAGTCAACGATACCAACGTAAGAAAAGAAGTATATATTCTCCGAATTTACCCGTGTCCGATATTTCCTCATCTTACAATTTTAATATATAGCACTCACGTGAAACAAACTTTACATTTCAGCACTTTGCTGTACATTTCCAAATTTTCTGTTGTTTTTAATATATTCCTATAGGCATAAAAAGGTCTTTCAACATCGCAAGAGTCATCAGTGTATATTTTATACACGCAATTTCTTTACCAAGATAAAATCATAAACTCTTTCCCTGGATAGCCCTACATTTAAAACAAAACTTGTAATTAAATGAATTGAAGAAAACCGTTTCTGCTGAGGTTATAAAAAACTTAAGTTTAGCGAGTTTTATTTCTTAAATGCGCCATTTAGCTTTGTTTTCAGGTTGAATAAGAATTACACATTAGCACGCAAACGGCTTGAAACATAAAGGTAATTTGAAACGTTCTAACTTACTTAGAAGGGAACAAATAAGTTGAAACCTAAAAATCCGGGCCCTATTATTACAAAACCAGTTAAAAACTACGGATAATACGTCAGCCTACTTCGCCTGTAGTTACTAGAACACTCGAGTCGCCTCGCTCTTGAGCAATAGTAATGTTTTTCAAATGGGAAGAGTTCTACTCTGCAGCGATTGAGATGCGTTATCGTACTCTGCGTTGCCAGGTTTGCTAATCCCACTCTTTTTATATTTCTCTCTCATTCGCACACTGAGCGTGTAAATCTGCCTGGCGCGTTACTCCCCAGTTAAGCGGGGATCCAATATGTCAACACAGCAGCACTCCGGTTGGCTGCCGGCCTGGTGGCGCTCAAGGAAAAACCTCATCCCCTTTGAAAATTGCAGTTCTCAACACACGAGATTCTCGTTGCCACACCCCCCGAAACGTGGCTTGGCCTAAGAATAACGAGCGAGAGGTGGCACATGTTTTGACCGCCTCTAATTACAGTACAGAGAACCGATCAGAGTGGCTGGTCCAATGGTAATCGAACCTGAGACCACCCGAATGCAAGGGTTACAGGTTTAAGAATTCCTTTTCTCAGATAAGTCCTGATAAATTAAACGCTGGCAAAGAGTTTGTTCCTATTAAATATCAAGAGAAGCTGTGCGATTTAGAACCACAAAGAGGAGCCCATTGTTTGCCGATCTATCTGTACTTCTCTCACGTATGTACTCTCGACCGATGTTTATTGACCGCACCGTCGCTGGGCAATCAGCGCTCTCTGTTTACATTCCAGGCATTTGTTCCACGTAGCGAGATCCGGGGGTGCTGGAACAAATTCCTGCCACGCTGGCAAAAACTTTCCATGCTCTAATTAGGCTACAACTTTCATTCCCTGCTTCTTCACCGTGTCTTTCCTTCGGTTATTTTATTATTAACGTATTGTTACAACCGAGGTGTAATGTTAAAAGGAGTACAAAGAATGATAAAGCGACCTGGGTTCGATTCCAGGCGATCGCATGCGCATTTGTGGCGAACAAAGCGGTGAAGGGGCGGTTTACTTCGGGGTTTTCCGGTTTTACCTCAAAGTATTCCATCGGTGCTCCAATTTCATTCTGTGTATCATCAGCCACAGCGCTTGCGATGCCATATATAGTTAAAGCGAGCGTTAAACACTATTAAAAAAAGCGTGTTGAAATCTCGGTATCGAATTTTTTGGAGTAGAGTTCCCACTCTACCAATGTACCTACTATATACAAAGTAGAGAAGGTAAAAATGTGTATTGCACTTCCAAGTTCACAACTTCTAGGCATCAACAGTTCCTCAAAATACAAATGTGCATTGGCTTTGTAGAATCGTTAATAAACACAATTCATAATAACTCTAGCTTGTACCTTTGTACCGGTTTTATGTCAATTATTACAGTGTACTTATTCAGGAACCAGGTTTTCACTCTCCATGTTCTAGGTGTAGGTTAGGTTCAAACCCGGTGGAAGGCGATGAATCATTTCAGGCGTAAAAATTCTTAGCAAGGCTTCCCTCGGAAGAGAAGTGAAGCCGTAGGTCTCGTGTCCTAGAGGTTTTAATCAAGCCTGATGAAGAGGCCTCTGAGAAAAGTTTAACGGTCTACGCCCAACATACAATGTCATTGTTATAAAACTTGGCCGACAAGAAGCAGCCTGTGTGACCTTCACTGCATTTCTCCGTGCGCGAATTACATCCGTTATGTCTTACTTAACGTGCATCGGTCATACTGTTCTAGTCCAGTTCACACGTGCAAACATTAGGAATGTTTAGAAGTGTTAATTTTGCTTGAAATGCTTTCATAATAGAGTACCACAAAGAGTGTTTATATACGGTAGTATGTGCTTACATTATCTTGTAGAGATGAAACTAAATTTTGTGGGTACGTGTTCCAAGTAGAGAAGCCGTTCAATTACCTGCAAATACTTTCAGGAGACGGGATGAATTTCTGATATGAAAAGAAAGGTAAACAGGTGTGTGCTTATGGACCAGAAACTAGACGAAATTGGAGAAAGGTTAGAACGGTCACCTCCAAAATCTCTTGGGCGTCTTGCATAAGAAACTGAAACTTCGAAATCTTCAGCATGGAAAGCAACAAAACTTTTAAAACTCAAACCTACAAGATTATTGTTGTCGAGGAATTTCCAACATCTCCTGCGATAAGTCGTGTTTTGTATTTATTTTCATAATTGTTAATGTGATTTGAGATTTTATTTGACGTATGCGTGTGAGACTGGGTTCGGCTGCCAGCTAAGGGTACAGTACGTGACCGAGAGACGGAGCGGGCGCCTGAGGGCCACGTTTTGTGGCATACTTAGGGTAGATTAGGTCGCTAAGAACCGCAGCAGTTAAAGACAGTCCATAAATAAAACACGGTTTAACTTAAATTGAAACCGCAGTTATTCGGAAACATGTTTTGGAGACTTCTACATTAAATTTAGATAATTCCGATTATTTTTTCGCATCGAAAAAAAGGGTATACTGTGTTTGGAATTGTCACATGAACTTAGTTACTTTTACATATACTTACATACTATACTTCCAAGAATTTCCGTCCATAATCGTATATCCTCTCCCAGGTTTTGCGAGGATATTATTAAGGCGTCGTTAATTTGAAGCAAAGTCTTTATTGATTCTCTTGCGCAATCTCTACCGTGAACCAAGCCAAATCAATCAGAACGTGTTTAGTTACTGGTGTTTTCATTACCGCCATGTGTCGCATGCGCAGTCAAGTGGATTTAGCCCTTATCGTAACACAGACTAGACTATTGTTAAAATCGATTACCATACACTTATCCTATAATATTTGGAAATAAGGCTGTTTGTGATCAATTTTATTTACGCAGGAATGGAAACTTCCGCCATTAACTGCGAAACATGGTTATTCAAATCTGATTTGTTTCATTCACATGACTGTCTGTTCTGCAAAGCTATTCTTAGAAAATAATATTTTATCTACGTCACGCTAATCGAGATAAATTATAGCAGAAATTGTCTTATTACTTGCTCTCTCTAAAGTAGAAGGGGGATAAGAAAGGAGTGCACCAGGCTGATGCGATAGTCAAATCTTTTAAAACTTGGTCGCTGAATGATTCGGTACTCTTTGCATGGCTAGAACCAAAACAAATAAGGTAGAACGACTGACTCTCCGTTTGAGAAAGGTCTAAGTGTTTTAAAATTGAAACCAAAAAACAAGGAATATCTCGCATACGGAAAAGCTGACGTGTTACACTCGCATAACTTTCTCTAGCTGTTCTATTAACTTCTTACAAAAGATTCTTCTTCTTTCTACACTATGCTAATCTAGATAAGCATTAGTTAGTTCCTTGTAAGTAGAAGGGAAATGAGTGAATTCACTAGGCTAAACCGATAGTCAAAGGTTTCAAAGTTATCGTTATGCAATACTCATTGCAAATCACTTCTTTGCTTGGCCAGGAGCAGAACAAAAATACGGATACCTCCTATGTGAGAAAAGTACAAGTACTTTACAACTGAAACCAATAACTAGGAATTTCTCGGAAACGGTTACCTCCACAACAACAATGTAACGGACATAAAGTTAGTGTTTTGACAAGATGTATTTTTTGTGCAGTAAGGTTTTTATCTATCCCTTACGGTTTAGCAGTTAAGCAAAATGCATCGAGAATAAAGAGATCTTCAGAGGCAATTCCCAGATAGTTCAAGATATATATTTTATTTCGCATGTAAATATCTTTAATATACGGCATTTTAATCAAAATCGTTAGAGCCATTTTTGAGAAAATCAAAATGTTCGATAATTTTTCCATGTGAAGGGTAGTTTGTGATGGGGTGGATTTTATTGAAAATCTTCGTGTCGCATCCTTGGAAGATACTAAACCTAAATACCAAGTGTGCTATGCCTTTTCGTTTTTGAGCTATGCTGTCCACAGACACACACACACACACACACACACACACACACACACACACACACACACACACACACACACACCGTTTTCTAAAAATGCTTTTTTTGGACTCGGGAAACCCCTAAACATTATTTCTGCTGAAATATCGGCATTTAATTTTTGTGTGGAATACATCTCCTTCTATATCCACTATGTACATTATACATACGGGGCTAGAGAAAGTAGGTAAAAAGTTTATGGAATAAATTATGTGTAAGCGATATTTAGAATTTTTGGGCGGTAAGTTTTTGTCTGTCTCTTTACGATTTACCAGATCTAGAAATGTTATCCAGAATTCAGAGGTCTTAAAACATTATTCCCAGATATACATATATTTCATCTGTCTTGAAGATATCTTAAACATTGGTATTTTAACCAAAACCGTTAGTAATTTTTAAGAAAAACAGAATGTCCGTGTAAAAGGTAGTTTCAGCTGCGGGGTTTTCTTGAAAATCTCCCTTGGAAAATGCTGAACATAAATTATCAAAATAAGAACTGAAGCTTTCCTGGCGACGTGTTAATTCAAAATCTTCTCGGGCTTCTAGCCAGGTTCACCCTGAAGACGAGGAAGATGCACTTCTTCGAAACGTTGGTGTCAAACCAAGTTTTTACCTGGCTAGAAGCCCGAGAAGATTTTGAATAAATTATCAAGTTACGCAACTAACCGAATTTTCGTTTTTGAGTTATACTGTTCACACACACACACACACACACACACACACACACACGCACACACACAGACGTTTTCTAAATACTTTCTCCATACGCACTATGTACATAGTGTATAGAGAAAGTATTGTACTCCACCAAAAATTCGATACCGAGATTTCACCGGAAATATATGTTTTAGGGTCCCCAATATCCAAAAAAGGCATTTTCACGAAAAGGTCCGTGTGTGTGTGTGTCCGTGAACACGATAACTCAAAAACGAAAAGTCGGTAAAATACCAAACTTGGTATTTAAGTTTAGTATCTTCCAGTGATGCGACACGAAGATTTTGAGAAAAATCCCCCCACCCCCAACTACCCTTTACATGGAACTTTTTTCGAAAATTTTGATTTTCTCAAAAATGGCTCTAACGATTTGCATTAAAATTTCGTATATTAAACATATTTACCTGCCAAATAAAATGTATATCTTGAATTTTCTGGGAATAGCGTCTGAAGAGTAGTTTATTCAGGATGAATTTTACTAAATTTTGAATAACTGCTAAACCGTAAGAGATGGACAAAAACTTACCACACAAAAAATGTAGATCTTATTAAAATACACAATTTATATCATATTCATTTTTTGTGGAGTTGAGTGTTTTCGATATATTCCGGATTATTAGTTTCAATTTTAGCCACTTAAGTTTTCTCAATCGGGAAGACCATTTCTTCTCGTTTCTCTCCTCCTGACAAGCAAAGAGATTGGAATATCCACCATTTCACCGGCTTTTAAAGGACCAGACTATCATTTTAGCCTGTGCATTTCCTTATTACCGTTCTACTTACAAGGAGGCTAGTAGTAAGGACATTTTCTGCTAATTCTCATATCTATCTCGGTTGGCATGATGTAGATACAAGAATAAGCTTTATAACAATTTACAGAGATGTAGAGAAAGTCATGTGAATGGAACACATCAGATTTGTTTTTGCCTGAGGGGTCTCTGTTTTCAGTGAAATTTGGATATCGGGATATCTATACATTGTGATCGTGAGCGTAATAATATGAAAAGCATGCATTGTGATGACTTCTATTTTACTAGAACATTTGAAACAGAAGCACGTTGCAACCTGTGGATAACAACTTTAGAATAGATATGAGGGTCTCTTCCTTCTTACTTTCCCTCTTTTGTATTTACCTTCTCTATGGTTATCTGTTTTCCTTCTCCCATAGCCATTACCGAGTCCTGGCGACCAACGACGCCAATTTTCATTTGTAGCAACTGAAAGGAGATTCAGTAAATGCATGTATGTGGGTAGATAACGAGCAACGCTCAGCGAGTTGCCATAGAAACATCGTTAGCAGTGCTTTTACTGAAGCCTTGCTTTCAATCGTTATCGCTACCTTATTAGTGAAGCAAGCCTTTTCGTTTAAAAGGCTTCTAGTTTTCTTCGATTTTCTTTCAATAAGAAGTATCCTTCAAGGGATTTGCCACCGAGATCTAACTATTGCAGGTCATGTGTTTGAGCAAGTTACTTGGAAAAACAGCATGTTTTTCAGCTTTGCGCTGAACACCATCTTCATTTCAGTTTAGATTGGTAATGGTTTATTTGGAACGTGATATACAGTCCCACTTTCAACCACGAATAGTGGTTCAGATTGTGGACTTACAGCTTATGCTCTTGCATAATAAAACAGGCGAGGTTATTCACCTCTGTGAGTGGGATATTTGGTCCCTACTCCCCCACCACTCTCACCCCTTCTCATTTTGTATCTCTTGCGCATATGGAGTGTCACAACGTTTATCACAAGCTATGAATCGTAATTGTAGGACAGCCTAGGGGTCAAAAGCCTGGCGGGGAGCCTATGGCATGAAACCAGTAGCCAGGCATTAACATGAAGTGGATGATATGAAATGTAAGCGAACTTGGTGATTGGAATATTGGTAGAATGAGTGGCGGGGGGAAACCGGAGGACTCGGAGAAAATTCACGCAGATGCCACTTCGTCCACCACGAATCACAAATGCGGGCGCTTAGGATCGAATCCGAGCCGCCTAGATGGTCTAAACACTCATCCACGGCAACACCATTATGAATACTAATACCAAAAATCTGGCGTGTTGCATTCACACAACTTTTTCTACCTATTCTGCAAACTATTCTTACAAAAGATTATTCTTCTATCTACATCAAGCTATACGAGATAAATACATATAAATACATATTACTACTTATCTCTTTATAAGCAGAAAAAAAAAAAAACAAGGGCTATACCTAGCTAAAACGATAATCAAATCGTTTAAAAGCCGTTCGATATGTGAACAATTGAAATTCGCTACGCTTTGCATTTCCAGAAAAACAAAGAGGGTGAAACGAAAGAGATCCGTTTGAGAAAATGCGTAGGTAGTTTAAAACTGAAGCCAACAACAAGGAATATCTCGGAAATAGATAACTCTGCAACAAAAATGCTTATGACATAAATAGTGTATTTTAAAGAGATCTACATTTTTATGAGTAAGTTTTTATCTTACGTTATGTTTACAAGTTATGCAAAATTCAAAAAACTTCATCCCCCAATGACATCTTCAGAAGCTATTCCCAGAAAATTCAAGATGCGCATCTTATTTGTGATGTAAATACCTTTAATCAAAATCAAAATTTTCAAAAATGTTTCCATGTAAAGGGTAGTTTGGGGTGGTGGGGATTTTAATGAAAATTCTCCCGTCACATCTTTGGAAGTTAGAAGGCTTAAATACCAAGCTATGCTATGCTATGCTGTCCAGACACACACGGACCTATTTCTAAAAATGCTTTTTTTGGTACTCACAGGAACTCAAAACGCTATTTCCGATTAAATCTCGGCATCAAATTTTTAGTGTAATAAATACACTATTCTGGTGGAATATACTATGTACGTACGTGTAGAGAATGTAAATATAATGTACATAAAAAGTGCTCTTAATAAAAACATTTCTAATAAAACTCATCCATTCGTCTTTATTAAAGCTTTTGTTGTAGTTAGGGTTATTCAGATTTTTTGTTTTCATTTTCTCTACCACGTACACAGTAGGTAAAATTCTACAGCAATATTTCAGTGGAAATAAACACTTTTGAGATCCATTCACATGACTTTCTGTACACCTCTGTAACAAATTATTGTAAAAAAGCGTTTTATTCTATTTTCTTCATACTAATCGAAAAAAGTTAGCAAAGACGTTCTTATTACTTGCTTCCATGTAAGAAAGAGAGAAATAAGGGGGTACCACAGGCTAAAGTGATAGTAAAAAACTGGTTGGATTGCGATTGTCTGGACAGGGGTTAACAAAGTCCCGTATGAGAAAAGCATAAGTATTTTAAAGCTGAAATCAATAACAAGCAATATTTAAAAAACGGTTAACTCCACGAAACATAATATAAATTGTTAAGTTTTAACAAGCTCTGCATTTTTTGTTAAGTAAGTTTTTGTCTATCCCTTACGGTGTACCAGTTATGCAAAATTCCGCAGCAAAATTCATTCAGAATAAAGATGTCTTCAGAAGCTATTTCCAGAAAATTCAAGATATACATTTCATTTTCCATGTAAAATAAATTTAATATAGGATATTTTAAGCAATATCGTTAGAGCCATTTTTGAGAAAATAAGAATTTTCGAAACTTTTTCCATGTAAAGGGTAGTTGGGGTGGAGGGAATTTTTTGAACATTTTCGTGTCGCATCCTTGGAAGATACTAAACTCAAATACCAAGTTTGGTATTTAACGTACTTTTCGTTTTTGAGGTATGCTGCCCACAGACACACATATACACCGACGTTTTTCTAGAAATGCTTTTATTGTATTCAGGAGTTCTCAAAAAATGTATTTTCGGTGAAATCTCGGTATCTAATTTTTGGGTGCAATACAATACCTTCTGTATACACTATGTACATAGTATGTGAAAAGAAAGTAAAAAAGTTTGGTAAATAAACATGGTTGAATGCGTCATGTGCAATTTTGAGAACTAATTACAATCATAACCTGATAAAATCTCCCTTCCTATATATTAGAAAGTATTAATGGTCTACTTCACTGAATTTTCTTATCAAATACACTTCGTGTTTTCATCTCTTAGGACCATTGACTCCCGTCACTTCGCTCAGGTCGTGAATTATCGACAAGATAAAAACACTCGTATTACTTTGATAATGCCTTTTGCTCCGCCGTGGTTATTTGTGCAAGTTACAGAGCAATGCAATGCAATACAATGCAACGCAAGAGTTTGTCAACTCCAAACTTTATCCTTGCGTTGCATGCAAAGAGGAGGAGTTCTGCTTCTTTTCTCTATGCATTGCCTATAAATTCAATAACAAACGATTGTACTGCAACATTTTACACGGCCTGCTGTACATGCATGCTCTTCTATGTGGCCGTGCAGTGCCGCGCCATCTCTAATTTCCCTCAAGAGGAGGTTATGACAGTCTCCTTGCGAATCCTTTGATTTAATGGATTTAACTATCATCTTGTATAGATTTCTTGGTTCTCATAAATCGAAGACGCAGTTATATAATTCTTAGTTCGTTAAATGTGTAGCTTTATCACTTTCTGAAATCTCTATGCTTGTACTATTGTCAATAACTTTGAATGAGTAAGTATTGTGACGTCACTGCCACGAGCGTCAGTTGTTAGTATGTAATTTTTAACATATTTACTGTAAAAGACTGAGCGAATTTTCTTACGTGGTATTGTTGGTTATGTTATTCAGTTTGTAACTTGCGGAGCGCTTGGAAGATATTAGCCTGTAACCTACAGATCTAGAAACCCGTGCCAACTTCTTGCGTTGCGCTTACGATTGCATTGTGAATGATGTCTCCTAGCGTCTGCGCTTTTGCTACGTTACATCTGCGCTTGCATCTCAATTCGAATGTAGCATTACAGGCTGTTTTCAGCCCTCGCTGAGGGTTGCGGTTACACACAGCCTATCAGTGGAATACAACGTAGTGTTTCATACTTGTAATGGGTGATGTATCCTCAATATTTCTTTTGATTTACAATCAAAGTATTTTATTTACAAAATAGTATTGGTTTGTATGAATCAGGAAAAGTATAAATCATTTTCGTCTACGAGAAAAGTTTCATCAACATCATAATTTCACTGCAAGAATTCTGTGCCTGTTTGGGACAACCTATGTATGTGAGACACTGTTTTCTTAACGAAACTTATAAAATCACGTCAAAAGAAGCCAATTAAGTAATGAACTCTTGAAAGTGTGGATAAGTAGAGTCAGGCTGAAAAATTTAATGCCATAACCAGGTTATGAGCCACGGATCTCCCGGTCTCTAGCCGGTTGCTCTACCACTGAGCTACTATGGAAACATGTCGGTAGGACATTTAAGTCCTCAACTGACTCGCATGTTCCCCGGTAAACCACAAGGTGACCTCAAAATTATTTTGAGATGACAAACCTCTATGGCGACTTACAATGTCAAGAACTTTTAGACCCTGAATTCATAGTATAACCAACTATTATGGCCAATTTGGGATAATTTGTTTTTTTCACACAAGCCGTATGTAGGACAGGAATTGGAAAGGTAGAATTAAATTATCACATGAAAGCATGTCTGTAATTGGGTGATAAGCAATACTCCCATGAGTAATGAAACTATTTTCCGGGTTTGTAGGCCGTGGCCCATTGGGTCCTGAAGTTCCCGACGTTTCACCAAGGGCTGCGCTTGGCATCTGCACAGGTCGAGCTCTGACCAGTCACCGGAAGATGCGAAACGTCGGCAACTTCAAGACCACGGCCTACAAGCCCGGAAAATAGTTTCATTATTCAAGACGCCAGCCTTGAATAACATGCTGTGTTTTATATTTCTTTAATCGCTTTTTCTAGCAATAATAAAAATAGATTTTCATTTCATATTATGTCAGTATCTGTATAATAATGCATTAAATATCACTCTCATTATTTTGTAACAGCAAGGCTGTAATTTAATAAAAACGTTGCAGTGCAGTATCGAAAATGTAAGTTTACGTACAAATTCTTGGTTCCGCCACTGCAGCAGCTGTTTTCCTTGCCCCGCAGTCGAACGTCAGGGCTTCAGGACATTTCCTTACGAATCTTCAGTCAGTTGAAGGTCTACACATTTGTATATTCTTTTATCTTTGAAACTAATTCACCTGAGCACTGATTAGAAAACTATTTACAGTGATGTACTTCTTAGAGGTGGATTAAAAAAAAAAAGAAAAAAATTCGAACGCCAATCATTGGCGTAATATTGTTCGTCTCACTTTTTGTACCTCTCTTTCTCCCCTTCCATATGTCTGCAACGAAATTGTTCTCTCTCCTTTTCTTTATTTCGTTTATGCTAGTCTTTAACTGAAGGTCATATTCGTGGCCTTTTTATCTTTTGGAACATATTGCCTTCTCTGTAGTCAGTAGGTTTGTAATTCTCTTTGGGTTTTATTTGACAGCTCACATACAAAGTCATATTCATACATCCAGACTCTGGGGAGTGCAGTTAATAATTTTGGCTAGAGGAAATTTCCAGCCCCTCAGCCGGGAATGGAAAGTGGAACACTGGTACAACAGGCAGATACTAACCGACTGAGCTAAGAAGCCAGCTAGGAATTGTACATTCACAGACAATAAAAATAAGCCTGTCGCTGTGATTTTGCTGAAAATGTTTGTATTTGACGGGGACTCGGGTCTCATTCGTGCAATTCTCGTAAAAAATACAACCTCGACGTTCTCGTGAACATGTTGACATTTACAAGCAACGTATCAATTTGGTCAACCACGTGCGGCAATTACGTTCAGTAAATAGCGCAGAGAAAAAATTAACTTAATTTTGTATCACCCGGTGATAGATACGCATATTGTTCAACCAGAAAGTTCGTAATTCAGAACTTAATTTGTCACCAGTTACGTTTCATGCCCAACCTCTTCCCTTCGGTAACATGGCCTGTTCAATACGCCTTTAAGAACATAGCAAATAGGTAGAAGACATGTGCGGAGTCGGCGAAAATCTCCCGTCTAACGATAAGTATTTCCAATTGTATTTTTACTTTCTCTATACTTACTATCACATAGTGTATAGAGAAAGTATTGTATTTCACCCAAAAATTCGATACCGAGATTTCACCGGAAATACACGTTTTAAGACCTCCTGAATCCATAAAGACATTTTGAGAAAAATATCCCTATGTATGTGTGTGTGTGTGTGTGTGTGGACAGCATAGCTCAAAAATGAAATTACCGTTAAATACCAAACTTCCAAGGATGCGACATGGAGATTTTCATAAAAATCTCCCCACCACAACCTACTCTTTACATGGAAAAAAATTCTAAAATTTTGATTTAGTCAAAATAGTAATTTTGATTAAAATACCACACATTAAAACATGTTCCTTCAAAAATAAAATGTATATCTTGCATGTTATGGGAATAACTTTTGCAGTCCTGTTTATTCTGGATGAATTTTGTATAACAACTAAACCTTAAGAGATAAACAAAAACTGCAGAAATGTTAAAACACACAATTTTAGTCATGTACATGTGGAAATGATCATTTTTGAGATATTTCTTGTTATTGATTTCTGCTTTAAAATACTTAAACTTTTCTCATACTGGAACTTGTCAACTCTTGGCCACGCAAAGAAACAGGTTTCAATTCCAGAGCAACCACATTTTAAAACATTTGGCTGTTAGTTTAGCCTAGTGTATTCCCTTATTTTTCTACTACTTATAAGGAGCTAAGTAATAAGACCATTTCTGCTAATCTTTTAACATAAAATAGATAGAAGAATAAGCTCATTAACAATAATTTATTACAGAGGTGTAGAGAAAGTCATGTGAATGAAACACATCAGATTTTTAATGATTTTGGGTGTACAAGTTTGAGACTTACAGATGTATTGTTTATGTTAGAGCTCTTCTCGGATCGGAAGGTTAATCATAAACTAGCTTTCATTTCTTAAATTTAGAGTAGATTATAAATTGCACTCATTGAGGCGCAAAGCAATTACTGACGAAAGAACGTTCTAAATTGGCGCGATTGCATTACACACGCCATCGAATTCCGTTGCACGAATATTTCCCCAGATACCACTCAACACCATCGCTTCCACCCCTCGCTTTTTTTCTTTATTCCTTTTAAGCATATACAAGCTGCGAGAGACAAATTTCACTCACAAAATCATGTCACACTCAAACAGCGCCTTTGTTTTGTTTTATACCCTTTTGTGTCAGTAAAACATGCAGGGCGGAGATGCCTTCATCAAGAAAAAAGGAGCACAATTTTAAATTACCTTGAACAACACCGTCTACTATCGTTTGCATATATAGCAATCATCTGCTGTTCTTTTGCTTTCCACCCTACACAGGTTATTTAAATAATAATAATAATAATAATAATAATAATAACAACAACAGTTATTATGGTCAGCGTAGTCAAGTGGTCTGCGAGCTGACTTCTCATTCAGAGGTCCCGGGTTCGATTCCCGGCTGGGACAGACTTTTTCTTTAATTGGAATTATTTCCTATCCCCCACAGAGTCTCAAGTATGAATGTGCGTGTGTTTAGTGATATAAAACGATAACCATAATGCTCTAAACCTACAGTAATACGAGTTGTTTCACAAGTCAAAGTCCCCAACCTGATTATTGAAGTTAAAAGGGGACTATACAAATGAAACAATTAAAAAGCAGTTATGTTGTTTCAACAAGTAAACCTACTCATTATTACTGCATAGAAGTCTACACTAATGGTTCCCCATATCTTGGATGCAATATTGTTACATCTTCAGAAAGCAATATATTATATACAATAAGTTCATCTTTCACATGTGCATGTGTAGGATAAATTGGAAGAATGTTCATATAACCTTCTCTACCCATGTTACAACAAAATGTTCTTACAAGAGCTTAGTCTTCTGTCTACTTCACGCTTAGGTAAACATTATTAAAATGGTTTTATTGGTCGTTTCCTTAGCGAGGTGGTAGCGTGGCTGCTTGCTGGGACAGCTGGTTCGGGGTGCACTCAGCCTTGTGAGGTCACTTGTTGGTGAATCAGCGGCTCCAGATTGAGAGGACTTAAGGAGCTGACCTCGTCTCACCCTCCAATACTGCATTCCATTCATGAAATCTGTCCTGGGCCGAGATGGGGGACGCAGCAGCCAGCCAGTAGACCCTGGCCCCTTGTGGGCTATTGTGTCAGGAGTTTAAGTTTAAAATGGATTTATTACGATATTACTTCTTTGTACAAAGTTAATAAGAAAATATAATAAGCTAAAGTGATAGTCTATTCTTTTATAAGCTGGTACCTTGGTGATGGTATTCAAATTACCTTTTCTTTGCTTTACTAGGATAAAAGAATAGGAATAATATCACATTTGGAAAAATAATTATTTGAAACTTAAAACCTATAAAAAGCAATATCTCGGAAATGGTTAGCTCCACAACAAAAATGTGTTTACATTATTTGCATTTTCGCTTTTCCATTTATGCATTCATCCAGAATGAATAGAAAATTAGAATTTTCGAAAAATGTTCCATGTAAAGGATATTTGAGGGGAGGGTACATGACATAAATCGTATGTTTTAACGAGATCTACATTTTTTGTGTAGTAAGGTTTTGTCTATCTCTTGCGGTTTACCAGTTACGCAAAATTTAGCAAAATTCATCCAGAATAAAGAGGTCTTTAAACTCAAGGTATACATTTTATTTAGCATGTAAATATTTGTAACGTACAGTATTTCAATCAAAATTGTTATAGCCATTTGAGAAAATAAAATTAAATACAATTTTTGAAAGTTTTTCCATGTACAGGTTAGTTTGGCATGAGGGTATTTTTCTCAAAATCTTCGTGTGGCATCCCTGGTGGCAATTTACTGACTTTTCGCTTTTGAGCCATCGGTTCACAGATACACGGACACAGGGACCTTTTTCTAAAAATGTTTTTTTTTTAATACAGGGTTTCCTAAAATGTAAAATTTCCGGTGAAATCTCTCTTTGGGTGGAATGCAATACCTTCTTTATACACTATGTATATAGTACGTATTGAGAAAGTAAAAATATTTAGAGAAGTTTGGCAGTGATTAGTTTAAATTTAACAATGTTGTTACGTGTTCAAAAATAATATGAATGCACCAGGAAGTTTTAAACATTTGGGTGTCCGTCTTCATTTGAAAATTCATTTGTTTCTTGGACATTCTGTCTGATGATTTATTCGGCTAAAGGACGTTGAACTTACATGGAAATAAAGAAGGTGCCAAAAAAGTTTGCATTTTTATGAATTTTCGTTTCGTCTACTAGAAAGAATTAACGAAATCACTTTAGCTCCTGTAAAGTTTAATTTATTATCAACGTTGGCTTATGTATCGTTTCTCTTAGAGTATAAGTTTTCAAAAGAATGATCATATTTTGAAATGCATTATAAAACAACTTTAATTAAAAGGAATGTAGGATATGCATTTGGCATTCCAATTGATTCAAGCGTCACAGAAAACGGCGCTTTTGTTGTTTTCCGTTATTTATCAACAGCCGGCACAGTTATCGATTTAGTACGACAGAGCAGCAGCATATTATTTTTTTCTCTCAATTGCAAATAAATAAAGGCAGCGTCCCATATTTTGAAATACAAAACACAAACTAGCCTGGGACGAGGATGCAGTGTTTAATACTGACAAGGCGAGTTCAACGCCTGTTTTTATTTGTGCTCGCAGCCCGCTCTACAGGCGTGTTGTACAGGAGAGTTAAATATACAAGGGTCATTGCGTCGCTTGAAAATGTTGGATGTGCATATATAGACTTAAAAAGGAGTTATTCAAACTGAACCCGTTATCATCCATCTTTACAGCTGAACTTCTTGCAATACTTAAAGCCTTAGAATATACCCAGTTTGTGGGAGAAGATACGATCTTAATTTTCTCAGATTCCAAGAGCTCTTGTGTATTTCTGGACTAAGTCAAAGTAAGAGCAATCATACTCTTGGATTTGCCCACTCAGGAATAAATGGAAATATAATTGCAGACAACCTGCAACGATATCTTGCCAATCGTATCCACATACATTCGCAAGTGATCTGATTCCCTTGGTTAAAAATAAAGTTAAGGAATCTTGGAACAACTGGTGGAAAAACTCAGCACAATTTAAAGGCAAACATTATTTTTCAATACATCCTGACGTACCCGAAAAACAGTGGTACCCGAAAGTCCCAAGGAAAATGAGCACAGCTATAGTCCGTTTAAAATTCAATCATGGATGCTTCGCTAAACATCTCAATAGGATTAATATGAAGGGTTCTCCTTTCTGCTGCTATTGTGACGGACATTTTCTTTGCATGCAGGATCAGATAGTGAAATTAGACATTCATCTTCCATGCAATGTTGCTCAATTACTTGCAACTCAAAATGTTCATGTATATATTGCTATGATAGCATTTTTAAATATTAACATTTAAATGTAAATCTCCTGTGTATGCTTGTACACAACATGTGTTATTTGTAAATTTAAACGAAGGATCGCGTAGTCTAAAAGAATTGCCTATTCGCGGGATCATTATCACATTGATGTTACAGATCCAGCGAGGATTTTTAGTGAAAGTGATCGAAAATAAAGCACCTGTGTTTTTCTATTTCTACCCTAGTCCCTAGTTTGACAAGAACATATATTTGCAAATTTGAATGATTCACTAATAATATTTAAGTCCTTGCATATATCGGTGTTTATTGCGTACCAAGAACTGCAAGTTTTTGTTTTTGAGCTATGCTGCACGCACACACACACAAACGGATATTTTTCTAAAAATGGATTCAGGAGGTCTCAAAACATATCTTTCCGGGTAAATCTCGGTATCGAATTTTAGGGTGCAATACATCATTGCTATACACTATGCGAGTACATAGTACGTGTAGAGAAAGCAAAAAGGGGAAGCTCGAGTGTTTTATCTAGAAGAGACTCTGTGAACAATCCAAGCAATTTCTGCTATGTCTGTGGTTATGTGATAAAGCAACAGAAAAGAAACATTACCGCATTTATCAGAATTTATATCTTGTCTATTTTAAAATTAAATTAGGAGATCAAAACAAAAATGTTGCTCCTCTTACTGTTTGTAAAATTTGTAGACAAAATTTAAGACAATGGGACAACGGAGTTCGTTCAGCTATGTCCTTTGGTGTTCCTATGGTATGGCGCGAACAACAAAATCATTTTAATGACTTATTTTTGCATTTTTTTTACTGTGGCACCGCAGGCGATGACACTGTTGAAACATGGAATGAAGATGGAGCACTGGTGGAATGCAATGATGGGGCAAACCAGAGAACCCGGAGAAAACCCGCCCCTGCTCCGCTTTGTCCACCACAATTCTCACATGCGGTCAATTGGGATTGAACCCGGGCCGCCTAGGTGAGAGGCGAGTGGTCTAACCACTCGACCACGGTGCGGCCTGTTTTATATGTGTAAAACATCTGGATCCAATAGGAAAAACAAGGCTGGCATTATATATCCAAACTTGCCATCAGCAATTAGGACTGTGCCTCATGAACCTGACGTCTTGTTGCTTGTTTCCTTGCACGTAGAATGGAAATAAATACACTAGGCTAAAGCGATAATTAAAGCTTGAAATTCGGTTCGCTTTGCATGTACAGAAGTAAAATAAACGAGAAATGAATAAAACATCCCATTTGAGAAAACTATATTCATTTTAAAATAGAAACTAATAACAAGGAAAATCTCGGAAATGGCTAACTCCACAAGAAAGTTAATGTGATATAAATTAAGAGTTTCAATAGGATATGCACTTTTTGTGTAGTAAAATGTAACGGCTAACCGGTTGTGCAAAAACCTCTAGAATGAAGAGGACCTCAGAGACTATTCCCAGAAAAAACAAGGCATATATTTAAATTTTTTTTAAAAAGTATGTTAAGCATAATATTTTAATCTGAGTTGTTAGAATCATTTTTCATAAAATAAAAATTAAAAATCGGATGTGTTCCATTCACATGTCTTTCTCTACATCTCTGCAACAAGTTACTGTTAAAAAGCTTATACTTCTATTTACTTCATGCTAATCAGAAAAAATTAGCAGAAATAGTCTTATTACTTGCTTTTTGTAAGTAGAAGCGAAATAAGGGAGTGCCATAGGCTAAAGTGATAGTCAAAAGCTGGTTTTTATGTCACTGAAATTCCTTTGTTTGTATGGACAGCAGTTGACAAATTCCTGTACGAGAAAAGTATAAGTTTTTAATAGCAGAAACCAAAAACAAGGAATGTCTCAAAAACGATGAACTGCAAAAAAAATGTATATAAGATAAATTGTGTCTTTTAACGTGCTCTACATTTTTTTGTTTAGTAAGTTTTTGTCCATCTCTTACGGTTTAGCAGTTATTCAAAATTCCGTAAAATTCATCCAGAATAAACTACTCTTCAGAGGCAATTCCCAGAAAATTAAAGATATACAGTTTATTTGTTAGGTAAATAGCTTTAATATACGATATCTTAATCAAATTCGATAGAGCTATTTTTGAGAAAATGAAAATGTTCGAAATTTTTTTCTATGTAAAGGGTAGTTTGGGTGGCGGGATTTTTCTCAAAATCTTCGTGTCGCATCCCTGGAAGATATTAAACTTAAATACCAAGTTTGGCATTTTATCGACTTTTCGTTTATGAGTTATCGTGTTCACAGACACACGGACACACACACACACGTACGGGTGGACCTTTTTCCGAAAATTCTTTTTTTTTAGATAAAGGGGACCCTAAAACATATATTTCCAGTGAAATCTCGGTATGGAATTTTTGGGTGGAGTGCAATACCTTCTCTATACACTATGTTCATAGTATTATAGAAAAAGTAAAAATAAATTGGCCATGTAAACAGTAGTTTTGGGTGGGTGTATTTTCTTTAAAATCCTTGGAAAATGTTAAACTGTATGCGGTTAGCTATTTAACCGACTTATAATTTTTCAGTTATGCTGCTAACACATTCTCTCTATCTCTCTCTCTCTCTCTCGCTCTCTCTGTATCAAACCTTTTCCTAAAAATGCTTTGTTTTATTCAAGGGAAGTCAAAAGAAAGATTTTTCGGTAAAAGCTTTGGGTGGAACACAATGTTTCCCCTATATGCTACACGTGGTACGGAAAGTAAAAAGGATCACAAAAGGCAACGGCTTGCAAGATTCCGGGAAACATAACAAAATGCTTTGAAGCATTTCTCAGCAACAGGTCCGGTTTTCATTATACTCCAGATATTCATTATGTTAATATAAGTGTGGTACAAATTGGCCCTATGAATAATACGAGCCAGATGTGAAACGCAAAGATGAACTTGTGGGCCAAACGATATTTTCACCTTTTTAACAGCCTTAAAGGCATAAAGAACGCCTTCCCTCTTCAACACGTATTTGTAGAAGTACTTGTGTGTATAAAATGTGGACCACAATGGAAGCAGTTTATATTGGTATTAGCAAACTCTCCATCACCCTCTGCAAATATGGACTACCTCAATTTTCCGAGCATAATTGTAGCCCAGCCACCATTAAACTGCTTGTCAAGGTGCATGGGCTTGAATACTTTGACTCGATGCGCGCTGCGCGATGGGAGCGGTCGGTTTATCTTCAGTAGCAGAGACATATCACTGCATAAAGCTATGACAGGCATCAGAGTCCGATTTTTTTTTACTTTCTCTACACTTTTTTTCTCTTTCTCTACATAGTGTTTAGAGAAGGTATACGATACCGAGATTTCAACGGAAATACATGTTTGAGGACACGCTGAATCAAAAAAGCACTTTTAGAAAAGTTTTCAAGAAAATCTCCCGGCCCCCAACTACCATTTACATGGAAACATTTTCGAAAATTTTGATTTTCTCAAAAATGGCTCTAACGATTTTGATTAAAATATCGCATATAAAAACAAAACTTAACCCAGATACAACCAAATGTATCATTGCGACCGGATATATTTGATGCATTCCAGTAACATTTTCTTGAAAATCTTGAAGATGGTCTAAATAAGTCTCGCTCATTACATTTCTTGTTATGATTAAATATATGGTTCCTTCACTCATGCAGTTGTTTGCAAAAAATCTGATATGTTCCATTCATGTGGCTTTCTCTACATCGCTATAATAAATTGTTATAACGATGGTTATTCTCCTGTCTAATTTATGATAATCGAGATAGCAGAAATGTCTTATTACACAGAGCATACAAAATCATCTTTCAGTTAAGTAGACAAACATAAGGGGGAAAACAAGAGGATCATAGAACTAAAGTAAGCTAATGTTCTAGCAATTAGTCCATGGCCCCTAAAACTTATAACAGCATCCATTCTGCCAGGAGGTAGTATTGACAATCGTTCCACTCGAATTAAATTGCTTACCCCTTACTTTGCACTACTCACTTTGGCCGCACCCTTTTATTTGTGGTCATACTTTTTTTTTTCATTTCTTAAGGTTTCTACATGCTTACTACAGCCTTTTTTCAATTCCTTTTATACACAGTATAGTTAATAACCTTAGTATGCACATAATGTAACCTTAGTATGAAATAATATAGAGCATTTTTATACCGCGGTTTCATCGGAAATACATGATTTAAGTTCGCCTAAATAAAAAAAGAATTGAAAGAGGTTCGTGTTTGCGCACGCGTGAGCGTGTGTTTCGTGTTTGTGCGGGAGTGTCTGAACAGTATAGCTCAAAAACGAAAACACCATTAGATACCAAACTTATTATTTAAATTTGGTATCTTCTAAGGGTGTGAAGATTTTCACCAAATTCCCCCACACCCAACTACCCTTTACATGGAAAAATTTCGAAAATTTTGATTTTCTTAAAAATTTCTCTAATGATTTTGATTAAAATCTCTCATTTTAAGGCATTTACGTGACAAATAGAGTGTATATCTTCAATTTTCTGGGAATAGCCTCTGAAGACATATTTATTCTGGATGAATTTTGCGGAACTTTGCATAACTGGCAAACCGAAAGAGATAGACCCAAGGTTAACACACACGAAATGTAGTGCTCGTTAAATCAGACAAATGTTACCTAAACTTTTTTCCTGGGGTTCACAGTTTTTGAGATATTCTTTTCTTTTATTCTACTCCTGGCCAAGCAAAGAAGCGATTTGCAATGGCAGCGCATAACGACAGCTTTTAAATCATTTGACTATCTCTTTAGCTTAGTGCATTCCTCGATTAGCATGATGTAAAAAGAATATTTTGTAAGGAGTTTGTTCGTTGAACGTCTAGAGAAAGTCATGTGTGTGTAAGAAATCAGATTTGTTTTTATTTCGAAAAGTTTTCAATTACTTTTATGTACAGTATAGTTAATAACCTTAGTTGATTTGATTAATACATTTTTTGCTAGTGGCTTTATGTCGACCTTTTACTCTCAAAGATTATGTCATTTACGTTATTGTTTCCTTTTATCTATATTTACTTTTGTCACTTTTGTGTTTGCCATTACCCATTGGTCATTTTAACACTTTACATATACTGTAAATGGTCTTAAAAAGAGGGTCATTGCTTATGCGTCTGACTTGAACACAAACCAATAGGATATTAGCAAAACCAGGACTGGGTGGAATACAAATGGAGAAAAGATGCTGCAACATTAAATAAAGAAACATAACAAAAGACATTAACAGCATCGCCACGTCTCCGAGCACCATATTTTATATGGTACAGAAGTGAGAATATTTTTGCACGAAGCATGATAGTAAAAACGTTGGGTAGGTTTTATTTTATCATGGTGTATGTACAGTCTCTGATTCATACACGATTTTTCTTTGAAGGGCTATGAAAGGTTGAAGGAATTTTTTTTCCTCTTTTGCCTTTTTTTTTTGCTAGCTTTTAGAGGCAAAAGCCGAGGTAGAAGGTTTCGCGTTCCGTTCCCCTGCTAAGGTCGAATGTATGCCCGTTATAAATTCTTTATTCCAAGGCAACACAGATAGATCGCCTGCCTGCACTTTTATCTCATTCCCGCGGTAAACTGTAGAAGATTTCAAAGAATCGAAACCCTAGTCAGCTGCCCTCGATAGGATAGGATGTTTACTCCGCTGAGCCGTCGGGATTTTCGTGTTCCGTGACTGGATTACTGCTAATGGTACGGTGATGTATCATAGCAACGCGAACGAGATATCGATATGAATCGACAGCTCCAAGTCCAGCAGAATAAGAGCGTTTAAAAATAGATTTGTTTTGTTTTTTTTACTTTCTCTAGCTCCGTATGTACAAAATAAATACATAATTAAATCTTAATATCCTGCCCCGACACCTTGGTTATTACACCGGCGCATATATCCAAACTTTATATTTATTTCCCAAAAAACATACACAAAAGTTATAATTTATATATAATTTGTTCAGATAATTTAATTACAACTTATAAATAAAAATAAAGAAATGAAAAAATACTAAATAAAACTAAATAAAACAATAATAATTTACTTCCAAGAAATGAGAAAAGAATACTATTTTTATCACAGCAACTAAAACTAGACGACAGGGAGTAAGTTAAGGCAAAAAACAATAAACTTATAAAAATACACTTTTATCTAATATTTACTGGAAGTCTAACTGGTAACCTATTACTCCTAACTACAAAAACTAACTTCTATCCACTGGAAACCAGCGGAAAATGTGCTCGAAACCTGTACTCAAAATGTTAACCTATGTATAGTAAGTTTCTACTAGTTAAGTTTAATAATTCCACAAAAGGGTTTTTATTATTTATTTTTATTAAAGTTGATATTAATATTATTATTATTATTGTTATTATTATTATAATAATATTCATTTCTCATCTCACTTTGAGCTCCATATGTATAATGTGCATAGTGGATAGAGAAGGTATAGTATTCTACCCAAAAGTTAGATGTCGAGATTTCACCGGAAATATATGTTTTGGGGTCCCTTGAGTCGTAAAAGCATTTTTACTTTCTCCATACACACTATGTACATAGTGCATAGAGAAAGTAATGCACTCCACCGAAAATTCGATACCGAGATTTCACCGGAAATATATGTTTTAGGGTCCCCAATATCCAAAAAAAGCGTTTTCACAAAAAGGCCCGTGTGTGTGTGTGTGTGTGTGTGTGTGTGTGTGTGTGTCCGTGAACACGATAACTCAAAAACGAAAAGGCGGTAAAATACCAAACTTGGTATTTAAGTTTAGTATCTTCCAGGGATGCGACACAAAGATTTTGAGAAAAATCCTTCCACCCCCAACTACCCTTTACATGGAACTTTTTTCGAAAATTTTGATTTTCTCAAAAATGGCTCTAACGATTTTGATTAAAATTTCGGATATTAAACATATTTACCTGACAAATGAAATGCATATCTTGAATTTTCTGGGAATAGCCTCTGAAGAGTAGTTTATTCAGGATGAATTTTACTAAATTTTGAATAACTGCTAAACTGTAAGAGATGGACAAAAACTTACTACACACAAAATGTAGAGCACATTAAAACACACAATTTATGTTATATACATTTTTTTTGGTGGAGTTCGTCGTTTTTGTGACATTCCTTATTTTTGGTTTCTGCTATGAAAAACGTATACTTTTCTCATACTGGAACTTGTCAACTCCTATCCATATAAACAAAGGAACTTCATTGACATAGCAACCAGCTTTTGACTATCACTTTAACCTACGGTTGTCCCTTATTTCGCTTCTGCTTACAAGGATGCGAGTAATAAGACTATTTCTGCTATTTTTTTCTGATTAGCATAAAGTAAATAGAAGTATAAGCTTTTTAAGAATTATTTGTTGCAGGGATATGGAGAAAGTCATATGAATGGTACACATAAGATTTTTAGATAAGGGTCCGTTTGTGTGTGTGTGTGTGTGTGTGTGTGTGTGTGTGTGTGTGTGTGTGGACAATATAGCTTAAAAACTAAAAGAACGCTTTGCTACTTGTGACACCGCAGGCGATGGCGCTTGTGATACATGAAATGAAGATGGAGCACCGATGGAATGCGATGGCGGGGGAAACCGGAGAACCCGGAACTGCTTTGTGCACCACAGATCTCACATGCTGTCACTTCGGATCGAATCAGAGGCGTCTAGATAAGAGGCAAATGGTGTAATCACTCGGCCACGGCGCGACCGTATTTGGGTTTTGCATCTTCCAAAGATGCGACCCGGAGATTTATAAAAAAAAAATCCTCCACCCCAAACTATCCTTGACATGGAAAAAAGTTCAAAAATGTTGATTTTCTCAAAAATACATATATCATTCTTGATTGAAATACCGTACATTTAATATACATACAAAGCAAATAAGATGAACTCTCTTGAATATTCTGGGGAAAGACTTTGAAAACTACTTCATTATGCACGACTGTTGCATAGCTGGTAAACTGTAAGAGATCGGGGGAAAAATTACGAAAGAATTAGATCTCATTGAAACACATAATGTATACGTAGGTATACATTTTTATTGAGTTAACCATTCCTGAGATATTGCATATTATTGGTTCCAATTTTAAAATACTTCACCTTTTCTCAAACGGTAATTTGTCATTCCAATTTGTTTTGTTTTACTCCTGTTTATGCAAAGAGAACCGAATTTCAATCACAGCAAATATTTGACTATCGCCTTAGCCTAGCGCATTCTCTTATTTCCCTTCTGTCTATTAAGAACAAATAGTGAAACCATTTCTGTTAATTTTAATTGAATCGTTTTCTCACATAAAGTGTGTGTAGGACAGGAGTTGGATAGGTAGAGCCAGACTAAAAATGCAATGTAGTAGCCGGGATTTGAATCACGGATCTCCCGGTCTTTAGCCGGTGGCTCTAATCATGGCAGCATATCTTTTTTCATTCTGACTAACTATCCAACTCCTATTCTACACATGCTTGTGTCAAAAATCAATTAAATTAACAACAATTGACCATAATAGTTGGTTATACTATGAATCCTGGGACTTAAAAGTACTTACAACATTGTAAGTCGCCATTGGGGTTGTCATCTCAAAATAATTTGAGATCCCCTTGTGGTTTACCGGGAAACATGCAAATCAGTTGAGAAATTTAATGCCGTGCCGGCATATTGCCGTGGTAGCTCAGTGATTAGAGCCACCGGGAGATCCACGAATCACCTACGGTTCGATCCCAAGGGATATCTTGTGAACGAAGCGGCGTCTGAGCGGGTTTTTTCGGATTCTCCGGTTTCCCCAGCCATTCATTCCACCAATTGCTCCATAAACACCTTTACCTCCTCATTGCATTTCACTCTCTTTCTCATTTTCATACCAGGCATCGTTTTGGCTTTTCGCTGATCCAGTGCCTGTCTACCCCTCAACAGACTTCTGACCTTGTGAGTGCTGGGAATGCAAGCCCTTTATACGAGGAGGGTGAACAGAAAAAGAAAGAATGCGTAAAAAAATCTTATGTGTTCCATTCTCATGAATTTCTCTACATCTCTACAATAAATTACTGTTAAAAAGCTTGTTTTTCTGTTTGCTTCATGCTAATCGAGAAAAAGTAAGTAGAAATGGTGTTTACTTGATTCATTATAGGTAGAAGGGAAACAAGGGAGTAGCACCGCTAAATAGATAGCCAAATATTTTAAAAGCTGTTGCTATGTGGTTAAAGTACCTTTTTTGTATGGTCAGGAGTTGACAAATTCCCGTATGAGAAATGTATGTTTTTTAAAGCTGAAACTAATAACAAGAAATATTTCAAAAACGCTCAACTCCACGGCAAAAAATGTAAGTAACATAAATTGCGTGTTTTAACAAGCTCTACATTCTTGTTAAGTAAGTTTTTGCCTATCTCTTACGGATTTCCAGTTATACAAAATTTCGTTTGTCTTAAAAATATCCTGAACATAAGGTATTATTATAATCAAACTTGTCAGAGCAATTTTTGAGAAAATCAAAATGTTCGACATTTTTCAATGTAAAGTGTAGCTGGTGGTGGGGGGATTTTCTTGAAACTCTTATGTCGCATTTTTGAACGATACCAAACTTAAATACCAAGTTTGGTTTTTTGAGCTATGCTGCACACTGACACACACACGGTTATTTTTCTAAAAATGCTTTTTTGGATTCAGGGGCCTCAAAACATGTATTTCCGGTGCGATTTCGGTATCTAATTTTGTAAAAATATTCGTTCAATTTTATTGAGATTTATCTCACATCTGGAACATAAAAGAGTGTGAAACATATTTTAGTTTCATAAATTTGTGACCAAAACAATCTGATGTGTTCCATTCACATGTCTTTTTCTATCTGTTCTGCAAACAAACTCACAAAAGCTTTTTATTTTATCTACTTAATGTTAATCCAGATAAACATTAGCACAAATGCTGTTATTACTTACTTTCTTATAAGAAGAGACGAAATAAAGGACTACACCGGGCTAAACGGACAGTCATATCTTTTAAAAGCTGAAAGTAGATTGTCTTTGCATGACCAGCTGTAAAACAAATGAGACATGAAACGGATGAGAAGTTCTCGTTCGAATACGTTAAAATTGAAACCAACAACAGGAAAAATCTTCGATATGGTTAGCTCCACAAAAAGAACTATGACACAAATTGTGTGCTTTAGCGAGAACGACATTTTTTGTGAGTACGCTATGTTTATGTCTTACGGTTTAAAAGCTATAAAAATTCAGAATGAAGATTTTTAGGGATATTCCTAGAGAGCTCAAGATATACATTTTATTTGTCATATAAATATATATAATATACGGTAATTTATAGCAGTGTTTGAGAAAATCAAAATTTTCGGAAACTGGTCCATGTAAAGTGTAGTTTGAATTAGGGGATTTTTTCCCAAAATCTTCCTGTGCTGTCCATGGAAGAAGGTACTGAACTTAAATAAGGAGTTGACATTTAACAGATTATTCGTTTTTTGAGTCTTTTTGTTCAGACACACACATGCGCGCGCGGATCTGTCTCTAAAAATGTTTTTACTGGATTCACAAGACCGTAAAATATGTGTTTCCAGTGAAATCTCGGTATCAAAGTTTTAGGTGCAAGCAATTAATTTCTCTACCTATGTACACCCAAAGACAAGAAAAAATACGCCTGGTGCTGTGATTATGATGAAAATATGAACCTTTGATGGAGACCCAGTTCTTACCACGATTTTCACGCTCCGTCAGAACAATATTAGCAGTGTGTTAACGCCAGCATGAAGCGCAGAGAAAAGAATAACCTAATTTTTTATCACCCGGTGAGAAGGTGGATTATAGTCCAACCAGAAAGTTTAGGGATTATCAGTTCACATCTCCGAACTTCATTTGTCTCCAGTTACGTTTCATGTCATCCGCTTCCCTTCGGTAACGTGAGCTATCCAATACGCTTTTAAGAGTATGGCAAACAAGTGAAAGACATGGGCGGAGTCAGTGAAAAAACCTCATTTTACGACAAGTATTTCCAGGTGTGTTTTTAATGTCTTCGAGTGTACTATGTACTAAGTAGAGAAAATGAAAAAGGCACATCTAGTTTTGCCAAAAATATTCGTTCAGCTTAATTGATATTATCACACCAAAAAAAAATGGAAATGGCGTGTTATTTATGGACGCTCTTTAACTGTTGTGGTTCTCAGCGTCCCATTCTATACTGGGCGTGAAAGGCCGCTTAATTTTGCTCAGAGGCCTCTCTTATCAGGTTTGAGGTAAATCTACGACACGGGACCAACGGCTTTACTTCCCTTCAGAAGGAATCCATGCTAAGGATTTTTACACCCGAAAAAAATCCATCGTCCTCCGCCGGGTTCATTATCACACGGTGTATGATATAAGAGTGTAAAGCATATGTAAGTTTCATAAATCTGTGACCAAAAAAATAAGCCAGTTATCAACACTTTTGTAATATCCTACAGTTTGGCATTTCCCTTTAAAGCTATTTCTTCAGAACTTGAGTACGTTAAAAGTCTTCTCATTCGGGTTAGCGGCCACCCCAAAAACCAGCAACATCAATATTCCACGAAGCGGGAGTGAATTTGATATGAGTAACATTGATTCCACGTATAACTCTGCATGCCCCATTTTCTGGTGATGCTATTTATAACCACCACGAACGAATAGGATTTCTTTAACAAAGAAACGAGGAAAATCACTTGGTACCCAAGCATACCAACAAATATATTTTCCGTAGTTTTCCTTCGTATAAACTAGAAGTTACAGTTTTCATTTACTCCTAAGTCTGTTTGCTTAGGCAACACGCACAAATTCTTGTCCTGAGGTAAACATTAGACTTAATGAGAAATTTGACCAAAAGTTGTGAAAAATTATTTGTTTAATAATAAAATGGCATGAATTCTAAACTTTTAGAAAATACATCTTTTTACTTTCTCTACACGTACTATTTACAACGTATATAGAGAAGGTATTGTAGTGCACCGAAAAATTCCATACCGAGATTTCACCAGATATACATATTTTACGACCCTCTGAATCCAAAAACAATATTTTTAGAAAAATGTCCGTGCGAGTGTCTTTGGGAAGCATAGCTCATAGACGTAAAGTCCGTTAAATACCAAACTTGATATTTAAGTTCAGTAGGTATCTTCCAAGGATGCGACACAATGATTTTCAAGAAAATCCCCCACCGCCTAATACTTTTACAGTTTTCGAAAATTTTCATTTTCTCAAAAATGGCCCTCACAATTTTAATTATAATAGCTTATGTTTAAGACAAAGGAAATGTGTATCTTGAATTTTCTGGAAATAACCTCTGAAAACATATTTATTCTGGATAAATTTTGAGAAATTTTGCATAACTGGTAAACCGTAAGAGATAGACAAAACTAACTACATAGAAATGTAGAGCTGGTTAAAACACACACTTTATGTTATCTACAATTTTTTCTTAGAGTTGACCGTTTTTGACATATTCCTTCTTATTGGCTTCAGCTTTAAAATACACATACAGGAATTTGTCAACTCTTGTTCATAGAAACAAGGAACTTCAATCACATAGCAACCAGATTTTACAAGATTTACCTATCGCTTTAGCGTATGGTATTTCCCTATTTCCAGTCTACTTACAAGGAAGCAAGTATTAAGACCCTTTCTGCTAATTTTTTTCTCGATTAGCATGAAGTTAATAGAAAAATAAGGTATTTTACAATAATTTGTTGCAGAAATGTAGAGAAAATTATGTGAATGGAACATATCAGATTTTTTTTTCTATCTGGCACACTATAAATGGGTAGGAGCATGTTTATTAATAGGCATTACAACTTTAAACCTTATTTTCTCGAAAACAATTTTTCCAACACTTCCCCATACTCAAAATGCTCCACACAATGCATTCTTTTACCAATTTAAATCAAAATTGTTATAATATCTCTCAAAGGTATATTTAAGAAAATGAATATATACTTTTTTGAAGTAATGCTCTAATTTTGAACGACAAATAATTAAAATAAGAACTGAAGCTTTCCTGGCGACGTATTAATTCAAAATCTTCTCGGGCTTCTAGCCAGGTAAAAACGAATACCCTGAAGACGAGGAAGATGCACTTCTTCGAAACGTTGGTGTCAAACCAAGTTTTTACCTGGCTAGAAGCCCGAGAAGATTTTGAATTAAGACAAATAATTAAATTGTGAAAAATCAAACTTTTTATAGACCTACAAGGGTCTGTTTTTGGGCCACTATTTTGTAATATTTACATTAATGATCTTCCCTCCCATGTACCTTCAAGATGAATGTCTTGAAACGCATTTATTTGCAGATGGTTTTGCTATCAATTACTCCAGCACTGTTAGTGGAATTTTAGATGTTAACTCTTCAAAAGGAATCAAAACTTTTAAATTGAGTGAAGCAAATAATTTGACTGTTTATAAAGGAAAGATAGTGGATTTAGTTTTTAATGTAAGCTTCTCTAAAGTTGATAAACGTTATCACATGTTAGATTTCAAGGTAACTTGGGGTGGGAGCACATTGCCTATATTTCGCATAAAGTTATGAAAGGCTTATTTGCCTTAATACTTCTAAGGCAATATCTTCTGTTGGAATCTTTATTAAGTATTTACCATGCGTAGGTACATAGTCATGTTACATATAGCACTCTATTTTGGGGCAACCATTCTTCAGCAAGTAAACTATTAATTCTGCAGAAAAGGCTATAAGAATTTAATGGGGAACTCTACAAGGAACGCACTATAAGCTATTATTTATTACATTGACTATTTTAACCTTGACATCAATGTTTATTCTGGACTGTTTACTCTTGTGAAAGTAAATATTAATTATTCATTATGCACAACCGACATACCAGTCAGTTGAGAAATTGAATGCATGTTGCCATGGTAGCTCAGTATTAGGGACACCGGCTAGAGACCGGGAGATCCGTGGTTCTAATCCGTACTATAGCATTGAATTTTTCAGTCTGACTCTACCTATCCAACTCCTGTCCTATACATGGCTTGTGTGAAAAAACAAATCAATGACCTTAAATGTTAAAGAGGGCTATGTAATGAAAGAAATAACATTTTGTCAAATTCATACCAAACGTTGTGTTTTAAATTCAGCAACTTTCTCAGTTATCGTCTAAAGTAAAAGCTCTTGCCTATAAGCATCACTCCACCAGTCAAGTAATATAAGCCAGGTTTTTCTTGACTTGCCCAGCATTGAGGAAAACTGCCTACATATGCGTGGGTTGGTCCGTGGGAAGTCTACCTGCTGAGCAAGACAGCTGCAGGAGGTAAAAATAGCAGAAATGTATACTTCTAGTGTAGACAATAATTAATTTCACGTATTGCAGAAGAAAATTCGTTGAATCGCTTCAGATTTGGTTAAAATTGATGTTGAGTGATATTGAGTGACTGGAAATGCCTCAAACAAAGCTACACTTTTAGCCTTATGTGCAGAATGACTGCATATACAGCGTGCTTCAAAATGCAAGAGCAGATTTCAATTTTGTATTATGGAAAAGGTCTCAAAGATAGTAATAAATCGCGCATGTCACTGAATAGAAGGAAGGCTCAAAGTTTGGTCACACATGCGCTGCTGTTAGTTTATAGCAATATGGCAACTACACCACAAGAAAAAGCATTTTGTATGTTGAAATTTGCAAAGTCTCGGTCCACTGTTCAAGGGCCATCAATTCAACAAACAGCCGCCTCGTCACAAGCATATTTATGACTGGCAAAAACAATTTGTGTAGTTGGTTTCATTTGTAAACAGAAAAGCACCGGTATCTACTCCCTTCTGACGACAATATCATAACTGGACATGCTGGAAAATTGGTTGTTTTCTTCTCTTCATGAAACATCAAACGATTTTATTTTCATGCAAGATGGTGCCCCGTCTCACGTTCACCTTCAAGTGCAACACCGTTGGATTAGAAGAGGTAATCAATAAGATTTTGTTCATTATTCTTGGCCTCCAAGATCACCAGACCTTAATCCAGCGATTTTTAGCCATGGAGATACATAAAAGACAAAGTGTTTGTCTCACCTATGACGGCTACCTTTCAAGATCTGAGAAATCTATTTGTTGCATCTGCAAATTCAATAAGCAGGGACCAATTAGTATGAGTATGAAATGAAGTACCGTCTCAATGTTTGCTTCGGGGAATAGTTGGCGGACTTGGCAAAAAGACGGCACCCATAGAACCCAGTTTTGTATCAACGTGTGTAACAGTTGAAGACTTTAGGATTGTGGTGCTCTCATACTGGCATGCAGTGATCAGCTCTGTGCAATGAATGACCTTCCTGTTCACTGGGTTACCTCCTCTCGTATCTCCCCGTCGGGAAGAGACTTACGTATCGGCCATTGCAATTTTACTCACAGCTACCTGTTGAACAGGGAACCTGCCTCTATCTGTTAGCTGTGTAAGCAGGAACTGACGCTCCTGCATGATCTGTTAGCACAGGTACGAGCCACTCTGCAACTCTCGGACGGACAGTATTAAAGAACTCCTGGCGGATGACAGCGGCGAGGTGGACAGGATTTGTTTACTTTTTTTATCATCACACCGAAGACTCTGCTTGTAAGTCGAGATTCGCGCCTTAAGTGGAAGTACAAAAATTTTCAGAATATGATGACCCTCCTCATTCTGCTTCCAAAGTTATTTTAAGTTTGGAATTAGGAATTTTGCGGTTTTAAACCAACCCTCATTGTTGCCAAGTCTGCAATTTACTGGTCCCTTAACTGAGGCACGATTATCGACTTCCAAGCAGAGTCTCCAGGAAACAGATTTTACTACGTTGCCTTTCGCTCCCTAGTGCAGGTTCATCTTTTGTTTGCTAATGGTTATTGCCCAGTTTGAGGACTTGACAACAGCGAGGGTGGGTTTCCAGCTGCACATTCCCTAATCCCCAAATTTAAAGCTTTGGAAGGGGATGTTCATGATCGCAAGAATACTGTAAGTATCCTTTTAACTATGAATAGCTGCGTCCCCTTATTAGAGCCACCCGTAGCGTTGATCAAGTCTGTCCATGCTTCTGAAGGCAGACTTTTGAACATTTCTACCTTCCTTTCTGTTTATCGAGATGTGAGTATGTTGCAACATTAATACTGTAGCTCAGATAAACCGTCTCAATACAGATGCCATTTTACTCAACACTGCTCTGTGAATAATTGTTCATTCACAAGTGTTTTAGACAAGCAAGGGACTAGAAGACGCAGACTATCGGGGGTGAAAATAGGCAGGAAGATGCAGTAAACATCAATAAACCCAAACGTCGCAACAGTAAAACCACTAAAAAATAAAATATTATTAAACATTTATGTTCCATTCACATGACCTATTCTGTAACGAACTATTCTTACAAAAGATTATTCTATCTTCTCCATGCTAATCGAGATAAACATCAGAAAAAATCGCCTTATTATCAAACGTTTTAAAATCTGGTCTCTAGGTTATTGAAATTCGGTTCTCTTTGCACGGCCAGGAGCAGTACAAAAGAAAAAAATAATAAAAAATTCCCGTTTGAGAAAAGCTTAAGTGCTTTAAAATTGAAAGCAATAATAAGGAATATATCGGAAATCGTTAACTCGAAGAAAAAAAAACTGTATATGATAAATAATGTGTTTTAAACTTTATGTAGAGTATTTTTGTCTATTACATATTACATACCAGTTATGCACGATTATACAAAATTCCTTCAAAATGTACAGGACTCACAGCCTGTTCCTCAAAAAGCTTTAGATTTATCTATTTTGTCATGTAAACATATGGTATTTTATCAAAATCCCTTCACCTTTTTTTAAAGAATTAAAACAAATCAGATGTGTTCCATTCACATGACTTTCTCCATGTCCCTATAACAAATAATTATTGTTAATAAGCTTATTCTTTTAACCACTTCAAGCTAATCGAGATAAACACTAGTAAAAACTGTCTTATTACTTCTTTATCAGTAGAAGTAGTACTTTGCGTGGCCAGGAGTTGAGAAGTTCCTGTGTGAGAAAAGTTTAAATATTTTAAATCCAGAATAAAGAGGTCTTTAGACGCTATTCCTTAGAAAATTCAAGATATACATTTTACTTGTTATGTAAATATCTTAAATATAAGAGGTTTTAATCAAAATCCTTACAGCCATTTTTGAAAAAAAATCATAACTTGCAACATTTTTTCCAAGTTAAGTTTAGTTGGGGGTGGGGTAACTTTCTTGAAAATCTTCGTGTCGCATCCTTGGGAGATATTGGTATTTGGTATTGGAGTTTGGTATTTAACGGACTTTTCGTTTTTGAGCTATGCTGCCCACAGACACACAGAGATATTTTTCTAAAATTTTTTTTTTTGGATTCAGGTGAAATCTTCATGTATTTCCGATGAAATCTCTGTATCGAATTTTTGGGTGCAATACAATATCTTCTCTATACATTGTACAGAAAGTAAAATTAAAACATGTTCTATATTAAAGGTACTGTGGAAGGGGAGGATTTTTTTTTAAATATTTAGATGATAATTTTGGGAGATAATGAATTTAATTACCAAGTTTGGGCATCTCGTTTTTACTTTCTTTACATGTACTGTTTACATAGTGTACAGAGAAAAGATTGCATTCCACCTAAAAATTCGATACCAGTTTTCACCGGAAATACACGTTTTAGGGTCTCCTGTAACAAAAAAAGTATTTTCAGAAAAAAGGACCATGTGTGTCTGTGAACATGATAATTCAAAACCGAAAGATCGGTATAATGTCAAATTTAGTATTTAAATTTAGTCTTCCAGGGGATGCCACACGAAGATTTTGAGAAAAAAATCCCACCCCAAACCACCCATCGTATGGAAAAGTTTTCGGAAATTTTTATTTTCTCAAAAATGGCTCTAACGATTTTGATTAGAATCCCGTACATTAAAACTATTTACATCCCAAACAAAACATATATCTTGAATTTTCTAGGAATAGCCTCTGAAGACCTCTTTATTCTGGATGAATTTTACCGAATTTTGCTTAAATGCTAAACTGTATGAGATAGGCAAATCCTTACCACACAACAAATGCACATGTCGTCAAAACACACAATTTATGTCCTTTACGTTTTTGTTGTGGAAGAAACCGTTTCGGAGATATTCCTTGTTATTTGTTTCAATTGTGAAAAACTTATACTTTTCACAAACAGCAAGTGTTCGTTTTTCTTTTCTTTTACTCCTGGCCAAGCAAAGAACCTATTTGTAATTACAATCGCATAACGATAGCTTTTAAAACATATGACTCACTTTAGCATAATGCATTCCTTTAGTCCCATTCTACTTATAAGGAACTTAGTAATAGCAACATTCTGCTAATGATTATCTCGATTAGTATCGTGTAGAAATAAGAATAATCTTTCGTAAGAAGTTTGTAGAGCAGCTAGAGAAAGGCATGCAGGTGTAACACAACAGATTTTTCTAAAGCATGTTTTGTGCTAAGAGGCCACAAAACTTGCTAATCTATTGAAATCTTGATATTTGCCTAATTTTTGGGTGGAACATAAATCTCATCTACCAACTTCCTACGTTACAGAAAAAGTAATACTATGGGTTTGGCTACATAAGAAAGAATCCCTAACAGGAGAGGACGTTAAAGAATTTTCTGAGAGAGGCAATTTAGAAGCCTTTCAGACGAATGGGCCTGTTTTGTCAATACTTGTGCCAAATAAAAAAGAAAAATGTTGTTTTCTTCGTTCTTGAGGAATGGTGGCACAAAAATATCACAACAAGGAAAGGATAGGAAAACATTCAGGAGGCAATTTGAGGGCTCTTTCAGCACCGGTGAGCCTATATTCTCAGTCTGTATAGCTAAATAAAAAGGCAAAACGTCTTTCTTTTAGTTTTTTTTTTTTTTTTTTTTTTTTTTTTAAGGGATGTAACCGAGAGAGGTGAGTCCGCGATAGCGTGTGGGACTTCCATTCGAGAGTTCTTGAATTACGTCCCCCATTCATTGCCCACTCTGACCGTGGAGTTTTCGTGGTTTTTCCTGGTCGATAAGATAAACACCCGCCGTATAAAATGTTCTACTCCTACAATCGCCTATTCCGTTTCAGTTTACCTGGCAGAGAAGCGGAGAGGTTACGTGTGCAACAGTGGTGGTTGATGTTTAAGAACAACAAAATGCTTGTTCTCCTAGACCCGATTAAACATTAAGGATTTCGTCTACATGGCAACCAGCTTTTAAAAGATTTGACTATCGTTTTAGTGTAGTCTATTCTCTTATGGTCCTTCTACTTACAAGCAAGCAAGTAATTAAGACAATTTCTGTTAATATTTAACTCGATTATCATAAAGTAGATAGAAGAATATGTTTTTAACAATAGATTATTACAGTGATGTAGAGAAAGTCATGTGAATAGAACATCAGATTTTTTTGGATACAGGGACCCTAAGACATATATTTTCGATGAGATCTCGACATCGAATTTTTAAGTGAAATGCAATACTTTCTGTATACACTGTACGAGTACACAGTACGTGTAGAGAAGGTATAAATGGAGCATTAGGAATTTGCATTTCAAAAGAATATATCAGGGGTGCAAATAATTATATGTAGATGAACAATATTGGGTTTAGCTTTATGCATAGTTATCATATACAAAACCTAACCTATAACAGCAAATAAATAATAACACCTAAACCATTATGTGTGTATTTTAAACACGACTCTGTGCAAAAAGAGTAAGAGTGTGCATACAAAACATAATTGGGCTCTATTTACTCTTGCTCCCCTTATTTTCTGTTCTTTATTCGTTATTGGTATAATGAATCTGATTACCACATGACTCTAATTGCGGTTGTTTCGTATTGTTCATGAGGCTTCTAGTCAGGAATTACAAACAGGAAACTGTTGCAGTGTATTTGAATGTAAAACAGTAATGCCCCATTTCATTAAAAAACATGTGATGTGTTCCATTCACATGACTTTACCTGCATCACTGTAACAAATTATTGTTAAAAAGCTTATGCTTCTATTTACTTCATTTTAATCGAGAAACAATTAGCAGAAATAATCTTATTACTTGCTTCCTTTAAGTAGAAGCGAAATAAGTAACTACCATAGGTTAAAGTGATAGTCAAAAGCTGGTTGCTATGTGACTGAAGTTCCTTTGTTTGTATGGACAGGGGTTGACAAATTCCTGTATGAGAAAAGCATACATTTTCAAAGCTGAAAAGATAAGGAATATCTAAAAAACAATCAGCTTTACGAAAAAAATGTATACACCATAAATTGTGTGTTTTAACGTACTCTACATTTTTTGTGTGGTAAGTTTTAGTACATCTCTTAAGGTTATGCAAAATTCCGTAAAATGCATCCAGAATAAAATACTCTTTAGAGGCTATTCCCGGAAAATTAATAATGTACATTTTATTTGTTAGATAAATATCTTTAATATACGTTATTTTGACCAAAATCGTTAGAGCCATTTTTGAAAAAATAAACATTTTCGAAAAAAGTTCCAAGTGAAGGTTACTTTAGGGTGGGGGATTTTCTTGAAAATCTTCGTGTCGCTTCCTTGGAAGATACCAAACCTAAATACCAAATTTGGTTTTTAACACACTTTTCGTTTTTGAACTATGCTGCCTACAGACAGAGACAGACATACATTTTTCTATAATTCAGGAGGTCTCAAAACAAGTATTTTCGCTGTAATCTCGATATCGAATTTTTGGGTGCATTACAATACCTTCTCTATACACTATGTACATAGTATGTGTAGAGAAAGTAAAAATGTGATGTATTCCAGTCACATGGCTTTCCAAACACCGATGTAACAAATTTTTGTTAAAACTCATATTCCTCTATCTACTGAATGATAATCGAGACAAACATGATCAGAAATTGTCTTATTAATTACTTGCTTCCTGGTAAATAGAAGGAAAAATAAGGGAATACACTAGGCTAAAACGATAGTCAAATCTTTTAAAAGCCGTTGCCATTAAATGGAAATTCGTTTCTATGCCTGGGGCCGGAGTTTGCAACTTCCCATGTGTGAATCAAATAACAAGGAATATCTCAGAAATGTCCAATTCAACAAAAAAACGTATATGACATAAATTGTGCTTTTTAACCTGATCTACATTTTTTTGTGAAGTAAGTTTTTGTCCATCTTAAGGTTTACCATTCCCAAAATTCAGTAAACTTATTCCGAGTAAAGAGGTCTTTAGAGGTTATTCCAGGAAAATTAAAAATACATATTATTTACCATATGAATATCGTAAATATATAGTATTTTAAACAAAATCGTTAGTTATTTTTGAGAAAATCAAAATTTTCGAATTTTTTCAATGAAATGAAATGGCGTTTTATTTATGGACGCTCTTTAACTGCTGTGGTTCTCAGCGTCCCATTCTATACTGGGCGTGAAAGACCGCTAAATTTTGCTCAGAGGCCTCTCTATCAGGCTTGAGGTTCTTTTACGTGCCGTAAATCTACGACACGGGACCCACGGCTTTACTTCCCTTCCGAAGGAAGCCATGCTAAGGATTTTTACTCCCGAAAAAATCCATCGTCCTCCGCTGGGTAAATGGTATTTGTGTCGCATGCCTGGAAGATACCAAGTTTGGTATTTTACCGACATTTCGTTTTTGAGTTATGTTCACAGACACACACACGGATATTTTTATGCAAATGCTTTTTTTTTTGGGATACAGGGCCCCTAAAACGTGTATTTCCGGTGAAATCGCAGTATCGAATTTTTGGGTGGAATGCAATACTTTCTCTGTACACTAAGTACATAGTACGTGTAGAAAAAGTAAAAATTATATAATTTTACAAAAAGCAGCCAATGTTCCAGCTACAAGAAGTAACTTTATGATGCCTTAATCTATACTAATATAACATAATTGTGAATAAAGATTTGTTTGAGTACGTAGTGATATCTGAAAAGCCATTCAACTGATATACATAGATATTTTATTGCACTAATTAGGGCATGGCTATCAATGTAATAATACAAATATTTAAAATAAATAATATGGGTAATATATTACACTGTCAGAATGACAATTCATCATAGTACACTACCAAAATAATAAACTTTCATAATACTAATGATAAGCCAATATTTATATTTGCTACCCCGACTATAAATCACTCTTATTTAGCATCTTTTTAAAACTATTTACGCTTTGAGGCAAAGGCTACAGAATTTTGTTCCATTCGTTAATTGTTCTATTTGCGAAGGAAAATTTACCTATGTCAGTTTTCTGCTCCCTATATGTGATTACTTTCTCTACCCCGCATGTACATTGTACATAGTGAGTGGCTAGATATGATATTGTATTCCACCCAAACATTCGATGACGAGATTTCACCGGGAATATATGTTTTGGGGTCCCCTGAGTCTGCAAAAAGCATTTTTAGAAAAAGGTCTGAGTATGTGTATGTGTGTGTGGGTGTGTGGACAGCATAGCTCAAAAACGAAAAGACCGTTAAATACTAAACTTGATATTTAGCGTTGATATTTTCCAAGGATGCAACACGAAGATTTTTAAGAAAATCCCCTCACCACAAACTAACCCTTTACATGGAATATTTTTCGAAAATGTTTATTTTGATTAAAATACCTTATGGTTAAGATATTTTTATGACAAACGAAATGTTTATTTTGGATCTTCTGGGAATAGCCTCTGAAGACCTCTTCATTCTGGGTGTATTTTGTGTAATTGGTAAACCGTAAGAGAGACAAAAAAACTTACTACACAAAAAATGTGGATCTCATTAAAACACAATTTATGTAATGTTTACGTTTTCCAGATATTTCGGCTTATTGGTTTCAATTTTAGCCACTTAAACTTTTCTCATAAGGGAAGGAATATTTTTTCTCGTTTCTCGTTTGTGTATTTCTGGCAATCAAAGAGTTTGGAATTTCAATTGTTTCACATAGTGACCGGCTTTAACGGACTAGATTTTTTTAGATTAAAATTTCTGAATTTTCTTATTTCCTTTCTACTTACAAGAAACTAGTAATAAGAATAATTCTGCTTATGTTTATCTTGATTAGCATGATGTAGACAACACAATGTTTCGAATACAATTTGTGCTTGCCGAACAGCCAGAGGACATCATGTGCATGGAACATATTAGATTTTTTCCCTTCTACTTACAAGGGACCAAGTAATAAGGAAAATTTCTGCTAATGTTTATCTTTATTATCGTGAAGCCGATAGAAGAATAACCTTTCTATGCATGATGTGTTACAGAGATGCAGAGAATGGTGTTGTTTTGCTGGGTGAGAGCGCTATTTTATCGCTCCTTTTCTTGTCGGCCAGCCGGTCGACGCCAAATGCTCGACACGAAGTTGATCCCAATGTATTTACAATCAATTTTTTTTAAGTGGCAATAACTTGCTAAATTTCGACCCATGTCAATAGTTAGCGCGGCAGAGCATTTAGTTCTTGTTAAATGATCCTTTTTTTATTTATTTATTTGACTTAGCTCAGAATAACCCACTGGGCAAAAGCAAAGCGCATAAAACTGCATCTAAAAATGTCAAGTTTTCACTTCTGTTACATTTGTGCATCGAAATAATGTTCTTACGAATGCTTTAATTGCATACTTAAAATAGATGTGTTACGCTCATATGACTCTTTACCTTCAATTATTTATTAACGAGTACAAAAATTCTTATTACGAAAAATAATTTTCCTACCTACTTCATTTTTATAGTTATTTTTCAGAAATTGTTGCTTGCAGATATAATTATACGCAGAAAGGGAATACCGACACTAAAATATTTAAGAACTAAATTCTAAATACCGGTTTTATAATACCACGAAGTCGCGAAAACAACTGAAAATTAATAGTACTTAAAACAAGAATAATATTGAACAATCCGAACCAGTAAAGGCACAGCAACATCTTTAAAACACCCATGCACAACTTTTAACCCTATTTCTCCTTTCTCTAGGTTTTCCCCCACAATTTTACTTTCTCTACACGTATAATGTACAAGAATCGTTTTTTTTCAACCTCTGATAGGCTATAAACAAAGAAAAGTTCATAGAAAACAATTATTTTATTACTAAAAGCGTCCTGCACTTATGGTTACTTTTCAACATACTCACCGAGAAGATTGAGACACTTATCGTATCTGCGCACAAGCTTTGCAATACCCGCTTCAGTTCGGGAAAAAGGTGGAAGTCGCTGTGTGCCAGGTCAGGACTGTACGGCGGATGATGGAAAATGTCCCATTGAAATTGTTCAAGGAGCCGATGGGTTGTGCCAGCAGTGTGTGGACGAGCGTTGTCATGGATCAACACAATTCCTCTTCGTTTGTTTTCAATAGCTCTCCGCAGGATCTTCAAAACAACGTCCATGCTCATTTGAAATCATTGGCGGAAACATTTTTTGAAGCGGGTATTGCAAAGTTTGTGTACAGGTACGATAAATATCTCAATCTTTTCGGTGATTAGGTTGAAAAGTAACCATAAGTGAAAAAAAACTTATAGTAATAAAATAATTGTTTTCTATGAACTTGTCTTTTATTTATAGCCTATCAGAGGTCGAAAAACAAACGGCCCTCGATACATTCGATACCGAGATTTCACCGAAATAGGTATACGTTTTAAGGCCCCCAATATCCACAAATGGCATTTTTAGGAAAATGTTCGTGTTTGTGTGTATGTGTGTGTGTGTGTGTGTGTGTGTGTGTGTGTGAACACGATAAGTCAAAAACGAAAAGTCTGTAAAATACCGAACTTGGTATATAAGTTTAGTATCTTCCAAGCTTGCGCTACGAATATTTTGAGGAAAATCCCCCCACCCCAAACTACCCTTTGCATGGAAAAATGTTTGAAAATGTTGATTTTCTAAAAAATGTCTAACGGTTTTGATTAAAATACCTTATGTTTAAGATATTTTTATGGCAAACGAAATGTATTTCTTGAATTTTCTGGGCACCTCTTCATTCTGGATGACTTATGTAAGTGGCAAACCGTAAGCGATATACAAAAACTTACAGCACAAAAATGTAGATCACACAATTTGTCATATTTTCTTGAAGAGTTAACCGTTTTCGAGATATTCCGAATTATTATTTTAAGTTTTAGCCACTTAAATCTTTTCTCGAACGGGAAGACATCTCTCTTCGTTTCTTGATTGTTTATTCCTTGCGAGTAAAAATATTGGAATTTCAACTGTTTCACATAGTAACCAGCTTTTAAAGCACGAGACTATCGCTTTAGCCTGTGGATTCCCTTGTTTCCCTTCTATTTACAAGGAAGCTAGTAATAAGACTAATTCGGTTTTTGTTTATCTCGATTATCATGAGGAAGATAGAAGAATAAGCTTCTTAACAATAATTTGTTACAGCAACGGGGAGAAATTCAAATGAATGGAACACATTAGTTTTTCATTTATTTATATTAAGTTTTCAAGCACTTTAAAATTAAAAAGGGTAGAAAATTCAGTTCCAGTGTACTTTTAACTTAGTTTTTCACGGAGTATAGCCATACATTTTCAATAATCGACACTGTAAATGGTCGATAATTCCGCTTTAAGTTGTAGGGAATATCATTTTTGAATTTTCCCTAGTTTTCAGCTTTAAAATCTGGCAGTCATATGTAATGGGATAGGACAAGATGGCGCACGGGAACTGCACACCGAATACAATGGTATAAGCTGCAGAGGGAATATCTAGCGGTTATTAACATGACATAGAGGAGGTAGGTACTCACCCCCAGGTCGAGGTAGGTCGTGTAGATGGGGTAGGGCAACACGATGCACACGGCCAACAGCCAGGTGCCTAGGGCACACACAAAGGCGGGCATGCGCGGCTTGGTGGGGTCGTGCATCAGCCGATAGCGGTCCAGGGCTATCAGGAGGAAGCTCAGCGTGGAGACGTGCAGAGGAATGTCCTGCAACACATGCCCCAGTTCACCTCATCATCTGCTCCAACTAAGCTAAACCTGTCAAAGTGTACACACATCATCTAGCAATTAGTTTCCATGACAACACATATCAATACCTAAACTTCTTCGGTAACATCAGTTGTTAACAATCGGTGTAATGCCATGATTTGAGAATAAACACATTAAATGCCAATAATCAGCTAGTCGTAAGCGATGCTCCAACTTATCCTAAGCCTATCAAAGTGCAATTAGGTAATACCAATAATTTAAGCATAAATACATTCAAATGCCACATAATCATCTGCTCACTAGCATTGCTCCAACTTACAGCTAAACACACACTATCTAGCAATGGCTTTTTATGACAAACAACATAATTCCATGCCACTACAACTAACAAGGAACCTTGGCCTACCGCCCGGCCGCTACGTCCACCATCTCGGTCCAAGACAGACGTCATGGTGCATTATTGGGGGCTGAGACGTGGTCAGCGCCTCAAACCTTCCTGGCCGGTTAATGCGGTCCTCATGCCACTACTTCTCCATCAAGTAGCTGCTCAATTGGTCCCGCTGGGACCTCACGAGGCTAAGTGCACCCCAGACCAGGTCTCCCAGCGGAGGGAAAATCCCGACGCCGGTCCCGGGAATCGAACCCAGGTCTCCCGCTTGGTAACCAGCTGTGCTACCACCGCGCTAAGGAGACGACCTTCCTATAACAAAGCTGAAAAATATTAACACATACAGTTGGTGTAGTGGCAATAATTTGAGCATAAGCACTTGAAAAATTACTAATATTCAGTCTAAACTTAACATTGGTTGTTTTGGAAACCACATGATGTTTGTTCATATTGATTCAGACCTGAATGGTCAACACACATTAATCATATTATTTTCTCTACAGGTACTATATACGTACCATATACAGAAAGTATTGCATTCCATCCAAAAATTCTATACCGAGATTTCACCGGAAATAGACGTTTCAGGGTCTCCATAATCCAAAAAAGGTATTTTCAGAAAAAGGTCCGTGTATGTATGTGTGTGTGTGAACATAGCTCAAAAACGAAAAATTGGTTAAATACTAAACTTGGTATTTAAATTTAATATCTTCCAGGGATGCGACACAAAGATTTTGAGAAAATCCCCCCAATCCAAACTACCCTTTACATGGAAAAATTTCCAAAATGTTGATTTTCAAAATGGCTCTAACGGTTTCGTTTAAAGTACCGTATATTAAAGATATGTATATGGCAAATAAAATGTATATCCTTAAATTTTTGGGAATACCATCTAAAGACTCTGAATGAATTTTGCGTAACTGGTAAACTGCAAGAGAGAGGAAAACCTACTACTCCAAAAATGTAGATCACGTTATAACACATAGTTTATGTCATATACGTTTTTTTTTTTCTCTCGTGGAATTGTACATTTCTGAGATATTCCTTGTTATTTGTTTAAGATTCAAAATACTTAGTTTTTTTTTTTTTTTTTACACACGGAAAGTTGCAAACTCTTGGCTCTGCATAGAAGCGGGTTTCAACCACAAGGCAACCTGCTTTTAAAGGATATGACTATCGTTTTAGCTAATGTATTCCCTTGTTCTCCCTCTATTTGCAAAGAAGCAAGTAATTAAGACAATTTCTGCTAATGTTTATTTGGATTATCATAAAGTATATAGAAGAATATGCTTTTAACGATGATTTGTTACAGCGATGTAGAGAAAGTAATGTGACTGGAACACATTAGGTTTTTTTTTAAAATAGAATCTGATGTGTTCCATTACCATGATTTTCTCTAAATCTCTGTAACAAATTATTGTTAAAAAGCTTCCTCTTCGAACTACTTCACGCTAATCTAGATAAACATTAGCAGAAACGCATTCTTGTAAGAAGAAAGGAAATAATGGAATACACTAGGCTAAACCGACAGTCACATATTTATAAATATGGTTGCTATGGGATACAAATCAGTTTTTTTTTTTTTTTTTGTTTTGTTTTGTTTTTTTGCATTGCCAGGAGTTGAGAAATTCCCGTATGCGAAAAGTTAAAAGTATTTAAAACTGAAACCAATAACGAGGAATATCTATAAAATGATTACCTCCACAACGAAAATGCAAAGGACATAAATTGTGTGTTTTGACGAGATCTACATTTTGTGGGGTAGGCTTTTGTCTACCTCTTACGGTTTAGCAGTTAAGCAAAATTCGGCAAAATTCATCCAGAATAAAGAGGTCTTCAGAGAGTATTTCCAGAAGATGTAAGATGTACATTTTATTTGTAGTGAAAATATCTTTAATATATTGCATTTTACTTTATGTTCATGGAAAAAAAATTAGCAGAAATAGTCTTATTACTTGTTTCCATGCAGGTAGAAGGGAAATAAGGGAGTAGCATAGGCTAAAGTATTAGTCAAAAGTTAGTTGCTTTGTGACTGAAGTTCCTTTATTTCTATGAACAGGATTGATAAATTCCCGAATGAGAAAAGTATAAGTCTTTTAAAGCTGAAACTAATAAAATATCTCAAAAACGATCCACTCCACGAAAAAATGTAGACAACATAAATTGTGTGTTATAACAAACTCTACATTTTCTGTCAAGTAAACTTTCCTATCTCTTATGGTTTGCCAGTTATACAAAATTCTATAAAATTCATCCAGAATAAAGTAGTCCTCAGAGGCTATTCTCAGAAAATTCAAGATGTACATTTTACTTGACAGGTAAATATCTTAAACATACGATATTTTAATCAAAATCGTTAGAGCCCTTTTTGAGAAATCAAAATTTTCGAAATTTTTTCCACGTAAAGGGTAGTTGGGGTGGGGGTATTTTCTTGAAAATCTTCGTGTCGCATCCTTGGAAGATACAGAACATAAACAGCAAGTTTAGTATTAAACGGACTTTTTGTTTTTGAGCTATACTATCCACAGACTCACACATTCACATGCACACACGGACCTTTTTCCAATTTTTTTTTGGGGGGGGGAGATTCAGACCCTAAACAATTATTTCCGGTGAAATCTCGATATCGAATTTTTGGGAGCATTACAATACCTACATGGTACACGTAGAGAATGTAAAAATTATTTAAAAAACACCAAGGTAATTTCAATGGAATCGATATCAATCACAGCATATCCGTTGGAAGGGTAATATTTCATTCAGAATATATTGGTGCAACAGTTGTGTGTACTGCAGAGAAACAATAAACAACAAATGTATTAGTCACGTCCTGTCAAGTACAGCAATGTAAATCGATCATGCACCGAGCGGTCGTAAGCGTATATTTAACGATTCTGTTTTGCGTGGAATTTTTCCTGCTCCTGGTGTGTAAAGTTCAGAGAACCAAACCTGTGAGAATGTTTCTTAAGTAATTACGTTCATTTTTTACAACACATCTCTTTTGTTTTGTGTAACTAATTCTGAAATATTAAGAGAAATATATCAAGTAGTTTTCCAGGAAAAAAAAAAAAAAAAAGATTTGGTTTTGTAACTACCCTACCAAAATGCTTCTTTCGCTTCAGTTTTCAAAATTTGTAAACAAAACTCCAAGTTTATATTGCAGGAATATTACTTTAAAATATCGGATGAGTTTCAAATTAATTACATATTACTGCAGGAAAAGGTATGAAAAATTATTATCCGTTCTTACTATTTTCATTATTTTTGTGGATTAGTTAATTCTGTTAATATAAACATATAATACATTTTATTTTCTTAGAAAACTAATTCGATAATTGCTTTCTCTACATGTACTATATATAGTGTAGAGAGAAGGTATTGCATTCAACCCAAAAATCGATACTGAGATTTCACCGTAAGTACAGACTCCCCGAATAAAAAAAAACATTTTTAGAAAAACGTCCGTGTGTGCACCTGTTGGCAGCATAGATCAAAAGCACAAAGCCCCTTAAATAACTAACTTGGTAGTTAAATTTAATATCTTCCAAGGATGCGACAGGAAGATTTTCAAGAAAATCCTTCCGTCAACAACACTTTACATGAAGGAATTACGAAATATTGGATTTTCTCAAAAATGTTTAGTATCATTGTGTATGGAAAACAGTCACATTTGTTTTCATTGGTTTTGTGTTATTTATTTAATTCGTAGACATATATTTTATATTTTCGGATAAAATATAAAAGATTTGTAAGCTACGAGCCATAGCTCAATCATTAAGTGTCCAAATATAACTGGTATAAATGTATTATAGATGCAACAGAAACATTTCTCAAGGCCTGAGAAAATGAAGAACCTAACGCTTTAAGAGTAGACCATGTTCAAATCTGAACTATGGGGAACCATCAGAGTCATCATACATTTGCCAATAAATGACATGGCCTCCGCGATTCTCATTTTCCAATCTACCATAATTTGTTAGTGATATATTCCTGGTACTGCAAGTGAAATCTGCAGTCTCCAAAAAAATATCAACATTCAAAAGGTGATGTGCCGTGCATATTTTAGCAGAAAATATTATGTTTCTGGAATATAAAATATAAAAACTAAATCTTTTTACATTCTTTATTTCATATAGTTCATAGGTAAACAAAGTGTTGCATTCCAGGGCGCGCGTGTCTGTATCTTGAACACGCCAAATCAAAAACGAAAAATCAGTTAGATTCACGAAGATTTTCAGAAATTGCTCCCCATCCCAACCTGCCCATTACATGGAAATACTTAAACATTTCGCATATAGGGATTTTTCAACTCTTGACCATGCAAACAGCACGAATTTCTATCACATATCAACCATCTTTTGAAAGATTTTACTATCACTTTAGCCTAGCGTACTCTATTTCCAATCTACTTTTAAGGCACTAAGTAATAAGACCATTTCTGATAAAATTTATCTTAATTAGCATGATGTAAATAGAAGAATAAACTTTTTAAGAATAATTTGTTATAACGAATTAAAGAAAGTCACGTGAATGGAACATTTATTCTACCAGCACAATGCTATCTTTTGTAATCTATAATAAAATTACAAAGAACGCGTGTGTGTGTGTGATGTAACTCAACTGTTTTTGACAATTCTTTCACCATTGAAGAGCTCAATTTGTTCTGACGAACATGGGTGTATAAACACCTAATGCCATTTAAAAATGAGGAAGCTTTCAAAAGAATTTATAATGCCATTGCACTTAAATGCAATGCTTGCGAAAGGGCACAACATTTATTTGAAGGATTAGTACTAAACATTTGACTATTATCGCTTTTTCCTTAGTATCTATGCGAAATATGTAAAGTAACTATTTCTGTAAACGATTAATAAAATAAGTTTGAAACGAAGGGGATAATACACTTTTGCAAATATTATTTTAAGGAAATTTGTATAAATAAACAAAAGTAAAGAAAATCATGTGCATGTAATTTCAAATTCTTAATGTCTAACGTCTTTTACATAGATGTGTCATAATGAATAACAAAAGGATATAAAAAGAATGTATATATGTGCTAGGTGACTTACATTGCGTAATTTACGTCTTCAATGACAAACAAAATAACAACGAAACCTCACTGTGGTATTTGCACATATGTAGGTACTTGAAAAGTTTTGCTGCGGACTGTACTGACGAAACACTTCCTCCGCAGTGCTTATGCATATTACGTAGGGAGGAAATCCCAAAGTTTCTCACAATGCAGGGAATTATTGGATTTCGTGCCCGTTGCGCAATTTTTCATACCCATTTCTTGGCAAAAGTTGAAAATTGTGTCCGCAAGTTTGAAGTGGAGCATATTTAGGGGTTGAAACAGATGACATACGTCATTGCCGTGGAAACCGCTGCTCGATTTTCCCAGAGAAGATTACGAAACATCTGGGTGTAACAGTCACATCCCTTGTACATTTTCTGCTAATAAAACAAGCCTTTAATTAGGTCATTATATAGTACCAATATTATCTATCTTTTCTTTATACTTTCACTAGCACGTATGTACCATGTATATGTAGGTATAGAAGGTGATGTATTCTATCCAAAAATTTGACAGCGAGATTTAACCGAAGTACAAATTAAAAATGAAATAGCATTTTTAGAAAAAGATCAATGTGCATGTGCCTATTTGTGTGTGTCTCTGGATATTGTAACTCAAAAAACGATAAGTCGATTAAATACCAAACTTGGTATTTACGTTTATTATCTTCAGCGGATACGAAATGAAGATTTATAAGAAAATCCGAGCGCCCAAACTAATCTATACATAGATACAAAGATATTAGAAAATTTTTATTTTTTTAAAAATGGCTCTAAAGATCTTGTTTAAAATACCGTATATTAAAGACATTTACATGAAAACTCTGATGTGTTACACTCACATGAATTTCTCTAGCTCATAACTTCTTACTAAAGATTATTCTTCTTTCTACACAATGCTATTCGAGATAAACATTAGCAGAATGTTCTTAATACTTAGTTCCTTATACGTAGAAGGGAACTAAAGGAATGCGCTCTGCTAAAGCGATAGTCAAATTTTTAAAAACTGTCGTTATGCGATTAACATTCAAACAATCGCTTCTTTGCTTGGCCAGGAGAAGAACAAATGGAAAACGGACACATCCTGTATGAGAAAAGTATAAGTACTATACAATTGAAGCCAATAACAAGGAATATCTCGGAAACGGTCACCTCCACAACAAAAATATAAAGGACATAAATTGGAGTTTTGATGAAACCTACGTATTTTGTGTAATAAATTTTTGTCTATCTCTTACGGTTTAGCAGTTAAGCAAAATTCGGAAAAATTCATCCAGAATAAAGATGTATTCAGAAGCTATTCCCAGAAAATATAAAATATAACTTTTATTTAAGATGTAAATAGCTTTAATATACGAAATTTTAATCAAAATCGTTAGAGCTATTATTTGGAAAATCAAAATTTCCGAAACTTTTTCCATGTTAAGGGCAGTTGGGCGTAGGGGGATTTTCTTGAAAATGTTCATGTCGTATCCTTGGAAGATACTTAACTAAAATCCAAGTTTGGTATTTAACGATCATTTCGTTTTTGAGCTATGTTGTCCACAGACACACACATACACCCGGGCTATTTTCCTTAACATGCTTTTTTCGGACTCAGGAGACCCCAAAACATATTTCCAGTGAAATCTCTAAATCGAATTTTTGGGTGGAATGCAATAACTTCTCTGTACACTATGCACAAAGTACGTGTAGAGAAAGTAATCAAGTGCATATCTTGAAATTCCTGGGAATAGCCCTTGAAATCCTGTTCATTCTGAATGGCTTTTGTATAACTAATAAACCGTAAGAGATAGACAAAAATTACTACACAAAAGATATAGATCTCGGTAGAATACACAATTTAAGAGCTTTAGATTTTTACTTTCTCTACACGTATTATGTACATAGTGTATAGTGCAGTATTGTATTCCACCCAAAAATTCGATACCAAGATCTCACCGGAAATACATGTTTTAAGACCCCCTGAATAAACAAAAAACGTTTTTACAGAAAGGTCCGTGTGTGTGTATGTGTGTCTGTCTCTGTCTGCATAGTTCAAAAACGAAAAGACCGTTGAATACCAAACTATGTATTTAAGTTTCGTATCTTCCAAGGATGCGACACGTAGATTTTGAAAAAAAATCCCCCGCCCTCAACTACCCTTTACATGGAACGTTTTTCGAAATTTTGGATTTTCTTAAAAAGTTACCAACGCTTTTGATTAAAATATCGTATATTAAAGATATTTACATGACAAATAAAATGTATATCTTGAATTTTCTAGAAATAACCTCTGAAGACTACTTTATTCTGGATGACTTTTACGGAATTTTACTAACTGTTAAACCGTAAGAAGTAGACAAACACTTGCCACACAGAATTTATTTTTCGTGGAGTTTATCGTTTTTTAGATATTCCTTGTTTTCGGTTTCAGCTTTGAAAAACTTACCTTTGTCATACAGGAATTTGTCAGCTCGTGTTCATAAAAACAAAATAATTTCAGCCACATAGTAACCAGCTTTTGGCTATCACTTTGACCTATGTTACTCCCTTATTTCGTTTCTACTTACAAGGAAGCAAGTAATACGACTATTTCAGCTATTTTTTTCTCGATTAGCATGAAGTAAATAGAAGCATAACCTTTTTAACAATAATTTGTTACAGAGATGTAGAGAAAGGCATGTGAATGGAACAAGTCAGATTTTTTTATGGAGCTAATCGATTCCGAGATATTTATTATTAGTGGTTTCAATTTTAATTTCAATTTTTCTTAAACAGGAAGTCGTCCGTGTTTCTTTTATTTTACTCCTGGCCATGCAATGAAGCAAATTTCAATGACAATCGTATAGCCAGGGTTTTAAAACATTTGATATCGACTTAGCATAGTTCCCTTCTACTTACTAGGAACTGAGTAATAAGTACATTCTGCTAATATTTATCTCGATTAGCATGGTGTAGACAGAAGAATAGTCTTTTGTAAGAAGTTTACTTTTAGAACAGATAGAGAAAGTCATGTGAATGGAACACACAAGATTTTTTCACGACTTTAACACACTTTAAAGAGGTAGGTCACACTAAGCGATAAAATAATGAAATTGTGACAAAGCTAAATGAGACAGGCTGTAGATAATTTAGGGATGTGGAAGGGAGTATAAACGTAAGGGTGACCAGATCCGTGGTGGTATGCACATCGCAGTGGAGTACGTCACATTCCCAAATGTCTCCTATTTTCACAGACAGGTTTAGACAGAAGACGACACGTGTCAGAAGAATATTTATCAGGCTTAAGGTTCTTTTACATCCGTTAATCTTACGACGCGGGATCAACGGCTTTACTTGCCCTCCGAACGAAGCCTTGCCAAGAAATTTTCCGGGTTTTAACCAGTAACCTTCGGAATCAGAAGCTATCATGCTACCCATAATTCAACGAATTGTTTCTTACTTTCTGCCTTATCCTCGATATATCTGTTAAACAAAAGTTAAAAACAGTCGAGTTACAAATCAATATTGAGTTAAAGCATATAAAAACTAAACGTAAAAATCTTTTTTCCATTTTCGTTCCGACAAAAGTTTGCTAAAGCAATTCTTTATTTTCTTTTATTGAACCTTATAAAATTACGTCACAGAATTCCAGTGTTGAACAGTTGAAAGCACGTTTCTGACTGGAAGGTGCACGAACAATATCCCCAAATATCGAAATGCTGATTTAATACACAAAATTGTAAGCATCGCGGTTAACTCCTGATATTTAAGAAAATGCATTTTCTTTAGCGAGTTAAACTAAATGGCATATGTATTGTCTTTTGTATTTAAATAACTGAATTTTCTAGAAATAAAAATAAGAACATTTTATTTCGTATTACATTAGTTGCTATCTGAATAATGGTGTATTGCTCTTGGTAGTATATAAAGTAACGGTGAAGGTGTAAACCAGTAATAGGTTAAAGTCAGACTGAAAAATTCAATGTCATAGCCGGGATTTGAACCACGAATCTTCCGGACTCAGTCGGTTGCTCTACCACCGAGATACCACGGCAATATAGGGTTAAATAGCTGCATAGCGTTAAATTTCTCAACAAACTTGTATGTTTCCCGGTAAACCACAAGGTCAACTCAAATTATTTAGAGATAACAACCTCAAAGGCGACTTACAATTTTTAAGTGCTTTAAGTCCCAGGATTCATACTGGAGTCGGCTAATAAGTCTCGGGTTTCTCAATGAAAACAGCATTTAATTCTTTTTATTTTCCAATATAATCTCCAGAAACGTAACACATTATTCATATCGGTGTTCTAATTTAATTAAACCATCTCTGTACTGCGATTTATCAGAGTCCTCAAAATAGCTGTTTACCGCATCAAACACCACCTTATTGCTGTGAAATCTTCGTTCTGCAAGAACATTTTTGAGGTTTGGGAATAGGTGGTAGTCACTGGGTGCTAGATCTGGCGAATAGGGTGCATGTTCAAGCAACTGAATACTGAACGATGGGCTGGAGCATTGTGTCGTGATGAAACATTTTTTTTTTTTTTTTTTTTTTGGCCAAATGAGGTCTTTTTCTTTTCACCTTATCACTCAAACTTTGTAGTAAGCTTTCGTATAGTCACCAGTGATACTTTTACTCTTTTCCAAGTAATCAATAAAATAATTCCCTGTGCATCCCAGAAAACATTCATCATAACCTTGTTAGCTGACAAAATTGACTGTCTTTTTTGGAGTTGGTCCACTGTTTTGACTGTGATTTACTTTCTGGAATGTAGTGATGTATCCAAGTTTCACTCATGGTAATAAGCCGCCTCAAAAAGTCACTGGGATTTTTACCATAGAGCTCCACATTCTTAACAGAAACAGTTTTTCTTAGCAACTTTTGATCAGGTGTCAAAAAAATGCGGCACCCATCTTGCACGGACCTTGTGAAAGCTTAAAACATTACTTAAAAGATTACCTGCACGTTCTTTTAATATGTTTACAGTCTTTGCAGTCTCAAACCTTTAATCCGCGGTCTTCCAGTATTAAACGATGAACTTTTTCAATGATCTCTGGAGTTATCACTTGTACAGGGCGTCCAGAGTGAGGCTCATCACTAGAGCTCGTACTTCCCATTTTAAACTCTGCAACGTACATTTTAATCAATGAATATGAAGGGGCAGAGTTTTACAATGTACTGTCCATTTCATTCTTGATTTCTTTAGACGTTAAGCCTTTCAAATGGAAGTATTTAATCACCGCTCATTTTTCGAAATCCTCCATTTTCGTGAACACCATAAAGTTGTCTTGTTTAAAATGCTGTCATTCAAAAACTAAACAAGCTATGGACCTGTATCTATGGATACAAGCTTGTCTAGAGTTAAACTATACGATACTACCGTCTAACTTGCCTAGTGGTGCCATATCTGTGCGAGGCCCGGGACTTATCATTCCAACTATAGCCAACTATAATGGTACAAACTAATTGAATAAACATTTCAATTTTAAATTGCAATAATAAAATGCACCCGAGTTGAGAATGAATAAGCATAAGCCCCACAAAATACGTGTTGTGGATGACCGCTGTGGCACCTAAATTTAAACAGGACTTTTTATTGTTTTCTACTGCGAATATAAATGAACTCGTGTCACGTTCTCCAGCCCTCGCCTGCAGTTTATCACAAGGACGGCGTCAAATTGGAACACTTTATTCTATTCCATTTCCCCCTTTTCCACAGTTTTTTCTGTCGTCCTACGTACCGCATTCGATCTATCAGACCTGCATTTTCACATGCCAATAACTCCGCACCAAACCCGGCATAAAAATGAGAAAAGCGCGCTTTCACAAGAACACAGTAAAAGAAAAAAGGAGCTCTTTGGTACATGAGGCACGGATAGTAGTGGACGGCACACCAGTAGACCAGACTATTTCAATTCGACTCGTCCGAGAATGATCATTCGTACTCAATACACATCTCGGAGCCCGGCAGAGGGAGAGCGAAATGTCAATACGTCACTGGGTGAAGGTTTAGTTAGAGGCGGTCAAAACCCGTGCCACTCTCGTTCGTTACTCATAGGCCACGCCACTTCTCGAGAGTGCGGTAACGAGAATCTTGGTACCGAGAACTAGTGCTCACGAGAGAGGCGACTCGAGAATTCTCGCAACTACAAACGAAGTAGATTCACGTATGATCCGTAATATAAACTGGTTACGTAATAACTGGGGCCCGGATTTTTTTCCCCTTAAAAGTAGGTTATAAAGTTTCAAAGTACTTTTATCTTTCAAGCCGTATGGATGCTAGTGTGTGAAACTTATTCAACCTAAAAAAATCATTTTTTACATTTTTTTTCTTCAATTCATTTGAATTAATAATTTTTGTTTTAACAATTCGTTAATTTTGTTTTAAGTGTACATGTGGGGTTAGCCAGGGAAAGAATTTATCACGATTTTTATTGGTTATGAAATACACGCCAGCCACCTTACGATGTTGAAAGATCTTTTGCCTATAGGAATATATTAAAAAATAACAGAAAATTTGCAAATGTGGCAGTTGTGTACAGCAAAAATACTGAAATGTGAAATTTGTTTTAAATGAGTGCAATATACTAAAAAGACATTTAGTTAAAAGGTTCGAGCACGAGTATACTGTGTAATAAATTACAGCACATATTAATAACATGCTTCCGAGAAGTAAAATAGTTTTCATATTTTTATCTATATGATTTTAAGGTGTTTGTCGTCAGCTTCCTTAAATAGGTATGGAAATTGTTTAAAGCCCTAACAAAAGAAACAACAAAAACAGGCTAGGAACATTGTTAGAAAGCTAAGAAAATTGTTTAAAAACCTAAGGGCAAAAACTGCATTTATAAAAATGTAAACATCCAGGCCCTAGCAATAACATAAGATGACTCATTGTTTAACAGTATATATATTATATCGCAAATGTGTTCACAGAAACCGGTTTGAATTAGCGGTATTAATCATTAATGACACCTATATTTGTGTTAATGTGTATAAATATGTTCACATTACAGCCGAAAATAGAATTACTTCTTGTAATATAAACGTCTTAGGAGTAATAAAATTTATTATTAATAAAATTGGAGACCACGTACATTAACAGAATCGTTTTAACCCTTTCCCTAGTGTGTTGTTTTAAATATCATTTTTATCCGGGTAGGCTATTTAAATCTTAAATCATTTAACAGATTAAATAATAGAACTTGCAGGACTGATTATGTGAGATACCGTGCATTACACTTGCTATTAAAGAGATTTACGAGTCTTGCGAGTAATCGAGACTCCCGTACGCTAGTTGGCCAAGCTCTCTCGTGCCAGCTATGCGTTCAGCTGCATCTACTGACTGCGAGAGGCGCGCTAAGCGGCAGCGAGAAACGAACTAGACTGAAAACTGACTTGACCGGCTCTAGTTGTAGTATAGCGGATAGAATTAAATAGTGTGACGACTTGAGTTGTTTTGTGTTCCTCTCCCTACGCAGCGCTAGTATCGCGTTGTGGCCCAGTTCGTCGGTTCCCTAACAGTTGAATCCTATCCGCTATAGCTGATTGTAAATACGAAGATGTAAAAATAATGTTTTGCGTCGTTTTAATCATAAATAATGCATTAGAGTGTCATAATTTTCCTCTGTATGATGCAGTTTGTGCTGATATATTGGGGTAAATAACTGAACTACAATAAACGGGTGTGCTTTTGTGAAAGCAGCAATTCATGGATTCGTTTTACATTTTACTGCATTAAATGTTATTTTACTTGAATTTAATGTTATTTTTTGTTTTTTGCTTCTCAATATCGTTTAATGAACAATCAAGATAAAAATGCATTACAGTGCGGCAATTTTCTTGTGTATGTTGTCTCTAGGCATGTAGTTGGTGCTTATTTATTCGCGTAAATAACGAAAGTAAAATAAACTGGAGCTGCTCTGAAAGCAGCATTTCGTGAACTTTTTCCTACAGCAGTGCAGATCACATCACTGAAACTTTTTTACAAACATTATTGTAATTAGCATGAAGCTAATAAAAAAAATTGATTTGTTCCATTCACATGACTTTCTCTACAACTCTGCAACAAATCATTGTTAAAAAGCTTATGCTTCTATTTACTTCATTTTAATGGAAAAAAAAAATAGCAGAAATAGTCTTTATTACCTGTTTCCTTGTAAGTAGAAAGGAAATAAGGGAGTACTATAGGTTAAACTGATAACCATATGGTGGTTGCTATGTGACTGAAGTTCCTTTATTTGTATGAGAAAAGTATAATTTTTTCAAAGCTGAAACCAAAAAAACAAGGAATATGTCAAAAACGATTAACTCCACGAAAAAAAAAAATATACACATGACATAAATTGTGTGTTTTAGTGTGCTCTATATTTTTTGTGTGTTAAGTTTTTATCCATCTCTTACGGTTTAGCAGTTATGCAAAATTCCGTAAAATTCACCCAGAATAAAGTAGTCTTCAGAGGCTATTCCCAGAAAATTCAAGACATATATTTTATTTGTCAGGTAAATATCTTTAATGTTTGACACTTTAATCAAAATCGTTAGAGCCATTTTTAATAAACACTTTCGAAATAAGTTTCATGTAAAGGGTAGTTGGGGGTGGGGCGATTTTCTTGAAAATCTTCGTGTCGCATCCTTGGAAGATAAATACCAAGTTTGGTATTTAACGGTCTTTTCGTTTTTGAGTTGTGCTGTGCACAGACAGACAAACAGACACACACACACACACATACACACATACGGACCTTTATGTAAAAATCTGATCTGTACCATTCACATGACTTTCTCCATATCCCTGCAACAAATTATTCTTAAAAAGCTTATACTTTTATTTACTTTCTGCTAATCAGAAAAAATAGCAGAAATAGTCTAATCAAATAGTCTAATTACTCGCTTCCTTGTAAGTAGAAGCGAAATAAGGTACAACTGTAGGTTAAAGTGATAGTCAAAGCTGGTTGCTATGTCAATGAAGTTCCTTGTCTATATGGATAGGAGTTGACAAGTTCCTGTATGAGAAAAGTATACGTTTTTCATAGCAGAAACCAAAAATAAGGAATGTCACAAAAACGACGAACTCCACGAAAAAAATGTATACAACATAAATTGTGTGTTTTAATGTGCTCTACATTTTTTGTGTAGTAAGTTTTTGTCCATCTCTTACGGTTTAGCAGTTATTAAAAATGTAGTAAAATTCATCCAGAATAAACTACTTTTCAGAGGCTATTCCCAGAAAATTCAAGATATACGTTTTATTTGTCAGATAAATATGTTTAACATACGAAATTCTAATAAAAATCGTTAGAGCCATTTTTGAAAAAATCAAAATGTTCGAAAAAAGTTCCATGTAAAGGGTAGTTGGGGGTGGGGGGATTTTTCTCAAAATCTTCGTGTCGCATCCCTGGAAGATACTAAACTTAAATACCAAGTTTGGTATTTTACCGCCTTTTCGTTTTTGAGTTATCGTGTTCACAGACACACACACACACACACACACACACACACACACACACACACACACACACACGGACCTTTTTGTGAAAATGCTTTTTTTGGATATCGGGGACCCTAAAACATATATTTCCGGTGAAATCTCGGTATCGAATTTTTTGGTGGAGTGCAATACTTTCTCTATACACTATGTACATAGTGCGTATGGAGAAAGTAAAAATGCTTCTTTTGGACTCAGGGGGACCCAAAACATGTATTTCCGGTGAAATTTCGATATCGAATTTTTGGGTGCATTACTATACCTTCTCTATACACTATGTACATAGTACGTGTAGGGAAAGTAAAAATCTGATGTTCTCGATTCACATGATTTTCTCTATATCGCGTAACAAATTATTGCTAATAAGCTTATTCTACTCTGATCACGTCACTCAAACCTTCTTACAAACATTATTGTAATTAGCATAAACCTAATAAAAATAAGCTTTAGTGTTGTATCTCTATATGTGGTTAAGCGCTGCGTGCTCTAATTTCAAAAGCATTTCTAACATGGTTCATTAGGGAAATTAAAGTAAACAGTCGTACGCTTTTTCATCAACATGATTACCCACTGTGTATCCCATTTCACGACAGCGAGAGCTTGTGTGAAATTCTGTACGACCAGATCGAACACACGATACCGCTCCGGTCTCTTAATGGAAAACTGTAAATTAATACCTAATGAGGAAGCTATGTCAACATAACGGCGCTGCATTATTGGCCTAGGAAACCAAACAAATGGAGACTGCCGCCATGTCGCTTGCAAATGTTTTCTACGATCTGCCAACTGCGCAAACTGAATATTTCCAGGAAAAGAGGTTAGGTTTACAAAAACATACTCCATTTATTTTCGGCAGATCTGGAGCGTGGTCTATTTCTTCCTCGTTTATACACAACGGAAGCTAAAACCCATCTGTTTTCTTACAACTTCTTTTGCATAGACAAGCCACAGTACTGTTTTGTGTGGTGTTTGACCTTTCGAAATATCAGAGTCAATGTAGTCACGTTTAACCAGTGCATACTTAAAGCAGGATCTTCGAATAGGATACTCAATCTACTATTTGTATTCTGACTTAGTAACTGTTACTATACAAGGTGATTCAGTAAAACCACCGTTTACAAATATATGATAAACAATATTTTTCTACAATAATTTGGCCCATTTATGTTACATAATCAAATTTCCATGAAGTTTGGTCTTTTGGTAGAGAAGTTATTGTATTCCAACCAAAAATTCGATGTCAAAATTTCACTGGAAGTATACTTTTCAGGTGCCATGAGTTAAAAAAGAAACATTTTTAGAAAAAGGTGCGACGAAGGTGTGTGTATACGTGTGTGTACAGCATAGCTAAACAATGAAAAGACCCTTAAATACCAAATTTGGCACTTGAGTTCAGTATCTTCCAAGGATGGGATTCGAAGGTTTTCAGAAAATCCCTTCAACCCAAACTTGTTTGCCTTCTTCATTTGTTTTGAAAATGTTTTTCTCAAAAATGGCTCTAACGGTTTTGGTTAAAATATCGTATATTGAAGATATTTACATGGCAAATAAACTGTATATCTTGAACTTTCTGGGAATAGCTTTTGAACACCCCTTCACTGTGGATGATTTTACGTAACTGATAAAAACCTATTTCACAAAAATGTAGCTCTCGTTAAAACAAACACTTTCTGTAATGTACAATTTTTTGTAGAGTTAACCGTTTTCGAGACATTCCTTATAATTGTTTTTAGTTTTAAGCTATTTAAACTTTTCTCAAGTGTGAGGTCATGTTTCGTTTCATTTCTCTTTTGTTTTATTCCTGACCGTGCAAAGTGAACCGAATTTCAATTGATTTACATAGCGACCGGCATTTTATAACATTTGGCTATCGCTTTAGACCATTTCTCTTCTACTCAGAAGGAACTACTACAACCATTTATGATACTGTTTATCTCGTTTACGTTTATGCAGATAAAGGTAAAATCTTTGTAACAAAAGTTTATAGAGGAAATATATGAACTTGCCCTAATGTACAAGTTAGGTTTGAGTGCCCCTTATGCTGGGATTACGATAAACTTAACCTTACTTAACCTCAGTACGAAGGAGGCCTGCAAATGAATACAAAAAATCGGAAGTGATCCATTCACATAACTTTCTTTACATTTGTGCAACAAATTATTGTAAAAAAAAAAATTCCTATATTTACTTCGTGCTAATCGAGAAAAATTAGCAGAAATGGTCTTATTACTTGCTTTCTTGTAAGTAGGAGCGAAATAAGGGAGTACCATAGATTAAAGGGATAGCCAAGAACTGGTTGCTATATGACTGAAGTTCCTTTGTTCGTATGGACAGGAGTTGACAAATTGCTGTATGAGAAAGGAATAAGTATAAGCTGAAACCAATAACAAGGAACATCTCAAAAACTATCAATCTTCCAAAAAAATGTATATAACATAGATTGTATGTTTTAACGAGCTCTATATTTCCTATTAAGTTTTTGTCTATCTGTTACGGTTTAACAGTTACACAACATTTAGCAAAATTATTTTCGAATAAAGAGGTCTTAAGAGGCTATTCCCATAAAAGTCAAGATATACTTCTTATTTGCTATGTAAACATCTTTAATAATCAGTATTTTATGAAAATGTTTAAAGCAGTTTTTGAGAAAATCAAAATTTTCTAAATTTGTTCTATGTAAAGAGTAGCTTGGGGGGCGCGGAATTTTTCTCAAGATCCTTGTGTCGCACCCCTGGAAGATACTAAACTTTAATACAAAGGTTGGCATTTTACCGACTTTTCGTTTTTGAGTAATCGTGTTCACAGGCCCACAGACACATGGACACAGGGACCTTTTTCTAAAAATACTTTTTTTTGGATACAATGGATCCTAAAACTTGTATTTCCAGTTAAATCTCGGTATCGAATTTTTGGGTGGAGTGCAATACCTTCTCTATACACTATGTACATAGTACGCGTAGAGAAAGTAAAAAGACAAAACTGATGACAAATGACAGAGAGCAAGACATCTCAATAATGCCTAATTAACCACTGGAATATGTACAAGAAATAATCTACCTGGGAAAAACAATATCCTTCAAGAAAATTATGCGCAAGGAAATCACGAAAAGAATATCCACCGCATGTTTAAAATTCTGGGCAAAGTATACATTGCTAGAAGAGTCCTTTAATCTGAGATCAAGCGGCACATCCTCAAAACATGCATCTCGTCCACCTTGGTATAGGCTCACAAACTTGGTGTACAACAAAAAAGACAGAAAAGCAATAGAAACATGCCAAAGGAAAATAGAACGGAAAATCTTAGGAATCCCATGGAGAGACAAAATTAGAAACGACATAATTAGAGGACGGACACAATAATAACAATAATAACAGACGCAGCACAGACCAGCAACTACCAAAAAATGGAGATGGGCGGGACACAACCACAGGCTGACGATATGGGAACCGAGGACAGGACGAAGAAGAGCGGGACGTCAACGAGCAAGATGGTCAGACGATCTCAAGAAAACGTTCATCAAGAAATGGATCTTCACAGTGACAGACAGCATCAGATCAAGACGGCTACACGGAACACAAATACACAAGTGCATTACCAAATGTAAATGGCGTGTTATTTCTGGACGCTCCAAATTGAGCGTGAAAGACCGCTTAATTTTGCTCAGAGGCCTCTCTATAAGGCTTGAGGTTCTTTTACGTGCCGTAAATCTACGACACGGGACCAACGGCTTTACTTTCCTTCCAAAGGAAGCCATGCTAAGGATTTTTACACCCGAAAAAATCCATCGTCCTCCACCGGGTTTGAACCCGCGACCTTGGGTATATGAAGTCCGCATGGTAGGGGCGACCCAAAATTACCAGTGTTAATCAATAGACAAAATCTGATGTGTTCCATTCACATAACTTTCTCTACATCTCTGTAACAAATTATTCTTAAAAGGCTTACTCTTTTAGCTACATCATGCTAATCGACATAAACGTTAACAGAAATTGTCCTTGTAAGTAGAAGGGGTAAAAAAATCTAATGTGTTCCATGATGTCCTCTAGTTGTACGGTAAACAAACATGTTATTCAAAACATTAATCTGTTATCTACATCATGCTAATCAAGATAAACATAAGCAGAATTAATTTTATTACTACCTCCCTTGTAAGTAGATGGGAAATAAGAAAATTTACAGCCTGAAGCGATAGTCACGTCCTTTAAAACCCGGTCGCTATGTGAAACAATTGATATTCCAAACTCTTTGCTTGCCAGGAAACGAGAAGACAGATGTCTTCCCGTTTTAAGAAAAGTTTAAGTTGCTTAAAATTGAAACCAATAATCCCATATATCTTGAACACGATTAACTCTCTTTAATGAGATCTACATTTTTTGTGTAGTAAGTTTTTGTCCATCTCTTACGGCTTACTAACGCTATATAAAAGTCATCCAGAATGAAGAGGTCTTCAGAGACTATTCCTATTCAAGATATACATTTCCTTTGTCATAAAAATATCTTATACTCGTACATACGATAATTTAATCAAAATCGTTAGAGCTATTTTTGAGAAGATCAACATTTTCGAAAAATGTTTCATGTAAAGAGTAGTTGGGAGTGGGGGATTTTCTTGAGCATCGTGTCGCATCTTTGGAAGATACCAAACTTAAATACCCAAACCTTTTCGTTTTGGGGCTATGCTGTACACACACACACACACACACACACACACACACACACACACACACACACTGACCTTTTGTTCTAAAAATGTTTTTTTTTTTTTTGATCCAGGGGTCCCAAAACATGTATTCCCGGTGAAATTTCGGTGTCGAATTTTGGGTTTAAGATCAAAAGGAGGATCTCCTGGAATGACGTACCCCAGGGGACATTATGGGCTAATACTAAACCTGATCTAACTTTGCGATGTAAGATTTTGGCAGTGTCAAAGGTTTCCTTTTTGTTACGTTAAGTGATGTGACATGTAATTTGAACCAACTGGCGTGAAGATGTAGTTTGAAGTAACAAAAACTACAAATCAAGAGTAATTGTGTAATGTCAAGTCAAAGTACTTCCTAATAGGTCTTCAGTTTAGCTAAATTTGTTAACTTCACGTTACGTCCGTCACAGAACAGGAAAATTCATCGTAGTCCCGGCATAAGGCGTTGCATACAGTAACCTCTCTGGTTATTAGCATTTGTTTGTGCTACATATTTCATTCTATCCTCTGCTTTCTCTGTTGTTCTCGATTCTTTAGTTTCTCTCTTTGCCTTCTCATTCAGCATTTGTATCACTGCCATCTCTCTTGGTATATTATCCCACTTGTGTTTCCAAATTTCTTTCCTCCAATTTCTCAACACCTTTCAGTTAATTAGTGAACAATTCTGTTCTACTCCCCGCACAAAATACTACAATGTTTTAATTCATTGCCTTTCACTCTTTTCAAAAGTAACGGAACTGTCCTCATTCAAGCTAACCCTTCCCGCTGTGGTTTACTATGCGTGTCTACTCTCTTAAGTTGCCCTCCATGGTGTAATGGTTACCATGCATACTTCATATAACCAAGGTCGCGGGTTCAAACCCGGCTGAGGACGATGGAATTTTTCAGGCGTAAAAATCTTGAGCATGGCTTCCTTCGGAAGGGAAGTGAATTCTCGTGTCGTAGATTTACGGAATATAAAAGAACCTCAAGCCTGATAAAAGAGGTCTCTGAGCAAAATTAAGCGGTCTTTCACGCCCAGTATAAAATGGGACGCTGAGTACCACAGCAGTTAAAGAGGGTCCATAAATAGAACTCCATTTACATATTTACCCTCTCTTAACCATTATTTATTTTTACTTTTTGTACTATCTACATAGTGTATAGAGAAGTTGTATTACACACAAAAATTCGATACCGAGATTTTACCTGAAATATGTGCTTTGAGACCCCCTGATCCAAAAAAGGAATTTTTAGAAAAATGTCCGTGTGTGTATGTAGGTGTGTCTTGTGTGAGTGTGTGGGGCAGTATAGCTCAAAAACGAAAAGGCCATTAAATACCAAACTTGGTATTTAGGTTTAGTATCTTCCAAGGATGCAACACGAACATTTTTGCGAAAATCCCCCCCACCTCAAACTAACCTTTTTGAAACATTTTTCGAAAATTATGTTTTTCTCAAGACTAACGATTCTAATTAAAATATCGTATATTAAACATATTTACATGAAAAATAGAATGTATATCTGAAATTTTCTGGATGATTTTGCGAAATTTTGCATAACTGCTAAACGGTAAGAAATAGACAAAACCTTACTTCACACACAAAAAAAAAAAAAATGTAGAGCTTGTTAAAACAATGTATATTCTATACATTTTTTCGTCAAGTTGACGGTTTTTGAGATATACCTTAGTATTGGTTTCAGTTTTAAAATACTTTATACTTTTCTCATCACGGAGAATTATCAACCTCTGGCCATACAAACAAACTTCAATCACATAGCAACTAGCTTTTAAAAGATTTAACTATCAATTTAGCCTGATGGTATTCCCTTATTTGCCTTCTACTTACAAGGAAGCAAGTAATAAGACCATTTCTGCTAGTTTTTTTCTGAATTAGTATGAAGTAAATGTAAGAATAAGCTTTTTAACAATAATTTATTGCACAGACGTACGAAAGTCATGTGACTGTAACATGTGATTTTTTTGGTATAAACAAAGCTAGCTCTATTGTTAGCTTACCGTATTTCACCTATGCCTTCTATCGTATTTCTCACTGCTCTTTAGAATCCTTTTTCATTTTCTTCTACCTTCCTATCTATTCTCCTATCCCTTTTTACTTAAAGATTTCCTCTGGCTCTACCGTAGTTAGCAAATTAGACAGGTTAGGGCGCGAATCAGCGTTACGTAGTAATGGTAGTCTTAAACATATTTAATATGAAAACATTCGTGATTTAACTGTACATTTTATACGAATTTAACAAGCAATTTATTTATATGTAGAATATAGATGTGTTAGGTGACTTGTACTTCATTGGGTCATAACTGGACTAGAAGAATCACGTGATTTCAGTTTCGTTAGCTATGGGCTCCACCCACAAGGGCTTTCTCTTCTTAATTATATTATGGTTTTCCTTTCTCTACACTACTATATACATAGTGTATAGAGAAGGTATTGTATTGCACCCAAAAATTCAAAACCGAGATTTCACCGGAAATGTATGTTTTAGGGTCCCCTAAAAAAAGAAAAAAAAAGCATTTTCAGAAAAATGTGTGCGTTTGCGTGTGTTAAGTATCTTCCAGGGATGCGACACAAAGATTTTGGAAAAATCCCCCCACCCCAAACTACCCTTTACATGTAACTTTTTTCGAAAATTTTGATTTTCTCAAAAATCGCTCTAACGATTTGCATTAAAATGCCATATATTAAATATTTACAAGACAAATACAATGTATATCTTGAATTTTCAGGGAATAGGTTCTGGATGAATTTTGCTGGATTTTGCCTAAATACTAAACCGTAAGAGACAGACAAAAACGTACTCATAAAATTATGTAGACCTCGTTGAAACACACAATTTATGTTATACATATTTTTTCGTAGAGTTAACCATTTGAAAGATATTCCTTGTTATTGGTTTCAGATTTAAAACTACTTAAACTATTTACATACATAGATTTTTCAACTCCTAGCAATGCAAAGAAACGGATTCCATCCACATAGCAACCAGCTTTTAAAATGCTTGATTATCGTTTTAGTCAAGTGTAATCCATTATTTCCCTTCTACGTACTTGAAAGCATTTCTGATATTGTTTATGTCGATTAGCATGAAGAAGAAAGTCATGTGAATGAAACAGAGTTTTACAAACAAGTAATGTAAACACTGTGAAGTCTGTACCTGTTCCAACGTAGTTTTCGCATATTTACTCTCCCTAGCTGCAGGAAGAGAATGAACAGTGTTATTAGAAGTTGCTCTATTACGACCAGAATTCAAAGAAAGTGACGTTTATAAAATGAACAGGGAATTGACAGGCAGACGTTTGATTATATATTCCCTTTTGTACAAAGAAAAGCTAAACAAATATACAAATGTCTTTTACCAGTAAGGGTTGAGCTGTGTCAATAGCCACAACTAGTGAAATGCGTGTACCTTACTTTAAGAATCTCATTTTCCTTTGAAAATAAGAGTTCTAGTACTGTAGCTTTTATTAATTTTTCCATCAAAGGAAAGCTACTTTAATATTCGCTGTACCACGAAAAGTAGAAAGTGGTATTCAGCCGGAAAGTATAAGTCAAGATGTTCTACATAAATAATGTTGAGATTCTTCTCCCCAAGAAAGAAATAGACACTAGTCTAAAGCGATAGTCAAATCTGGGTAATGTCTGCCCCGCATTCAAAAGGTCGTGAGTTCGAATCTCGCTTAGGGCGAGTTACCCGGGTAAGGTTTTTTTTTTCGGTGTTTTCCCTTAACCTGAGAAGACGAATGTCGAGTAAGCTCCACGGACCCCGAGGTCATTTGAGCATCATTTCGCCAATTTCATTCGTCGTCCGATATGACCAACCAGGTTAAAGACCGTTAAGCTAAAATTCTTCTAAGAGTTGGTCACTATATGTTGAATTTAAAAAGCGATTGTCCTTGAATGGTTAAGAGTAAAAAAATAAATAAATAAAAGAAAAAAGAAGGTCGGCTTTCCATTTAAGAACTATATAAGTAATGGAAAATTTGATCCACAAAAAACAGCAAATTTCACATATACTGTGATTTAACGAGATTTATATTTTTGTCTATGTTTTACCAGTTATGCTAAAGAAGTTCAGAGGCTATTTACCTGAACATACTTTTCATTTGACATGAATAACCGTTAGAGTTCAGTTTGAGACAGCTGAAAATGTAAGGGTTAGTTTGGGGAGTAGTGAAATTCCTGGAATTTCGTGTTGCATCATTGTAAGGTAAAATACCAAGTTTGGTAATCAATGGACCGTTTTTGCGCCATGCTTTTACAGACACAACACACGCGCAGATACACAGACACCTTCTACATGGAGACATTTTCGAAATCTTTTTATTCCTCAAAATGGCTCTTAACGATTTTGATTAAAATAACGTATATTAAATATATTTATATGACAAATAAAATATATACCTAGAATTTCCTGGTTATAGTATCTTATCTTTTTACTTTTTCTACACGTACTATGAATATTGTGTATAGAGAAGGTATTGCATTCCGCCCAAAAATTCGATAACGAGCTTTCTCCGGAAATATATGTTTTAGGGTCCCCTGTATAAAAAACATTTTTGGAAAAATGTCCGTATGCCTGTGAACACGATACCTCAAAAACGAGGTCAGTAAAACACCAAACTTGGTGTTTAAGTTTAGTATCCTCCAGGGAAGATTTTGAGAAAAAATCCACCCCATCCCAAACTACCATTAAATGGATAATATTTCGAAAATTTTGATTTTCCTAAAAATTGCTCTAACGATTTTCATTAAACACAGCGTATTAAAAATATTTATCTGACAAATAAAATCTATATCTTGAATTTTCTGGGAATAACGTTTAAAGACGTTTAATAACGTTTGTCGCCCTCCGTGGTGTAATGGTTACCATGCTAACTTCATATACCCAAGGTCGCGGGTTCAAACCCGGCGGAGGACGGGGTGTAAAAATTCTTAGCATGGCTTCCTTCGGAAGGGAAGTAAAGCTGTGGGTCCCGTGTCGTAGATTTACGGCACGTTAGAGAACCTCAAGCCTGATAGACAGGCCTCTGAGCAAAATTAAGCTGTCTTTCACGCCCAGTTTAGAAAGGGACGCTGAGAACCACAGTGGTTAAAGAGCGTCCATAAATAACACGCCATTTACATTTTTAAAGATCTTTTTATTCTGAATGAATTTTGCTGATATTTGCGTAATTGGTAAACCGTAAGTGTTAGACAGAAACATACTACACAAAAAATGTAGATCACGTTAAAACACGCAATTCATGTAATATATTTTTTTTCTCTCTCTCTCTCTCGTGAAATTGACCACTTCTGAGATATCCCTTCTTATTTGTTTCATATTTAAAATATTTTCTCACACGGAAATTTGTAAACTCCTGGCCTTGCATAGAAACGGATTTCAACTACAAGGCAACCAGCGTTTAGATTTTACTATCGTTTTAGCCTAGTGTATTCCATTATTTTCCTTTACTTACATGGAAGCAGGTAAGACAATTTCTGCTAATGTTTATCTCTATTATCATAAAGTATATAGAAAAATATGGTTTTTAACAGTAATTTGTTATAACGATGTAGAGAAAGTCAAGTGAATGGAGCACAACAGATTTTTGTATCTTTAAACTGTTTAATGGAATTAAAATAAAAAAGTTGCTTTTTTGTGCTTTTTCATGAAATGTCAGTCATACATACCTTTAAACAAATATTAAACCATTTTCAAGGCCTAAATTTGTTGATGTAGTGAATAAAGTAGGCTAACCAATAGACTGGTTATATAGTTCCCGGAAACAGTATGCAATATTCGACGTTCGTTATATTTTAATTCTCGCGGTTTTTCCTACAAACTTCATCTGCTTGTAGAGGTAATAATAACCACGTGACGCGCTCCATGGCCTCGCTGGAGTTTTAACAATGTGGTTTTCCAAGCGTTCATATAGCCGTAATATTCTCGCTCGAATGGGTAACAAACTGGCAACAGATACACCAATACGGAAAATTTATAAAAATCTGATGTTCCATTTACATGACTTTCCCAACATCTCTGTACCAAATTATTGTTAATAAGCCTATTCTCCTCTACATCATATTGATCAAGATAAATATAAACAGAAATGGTCTTATTACTTAGCTCCTTATAAGCAGAAGGAAAATAAGCGAATATACCAGGTTAAACCGATACTCAAATGTTTTAAAATGATATTGCTATGGGACGCAAATTGATTACTTGCGTAACCAGGAGTTGACAGGTAAAGTATAAGGATTTTAAAGCTGAAACCAAAAACAAGGAATATCTCAAAAACGGTCACCTCCAACGAAAAATATCTTATGTGTTCCATTCACATGACTTTCTCTACATGTCTGCAATAAATTATTGTTAAAAAGCTTATGCTTCTATTTACTTCCTTTTAATCGGGGAAAAATAGCAGAAATAGTCTTTTTACTTGATTCCTTGTAAGTAGAAAGGAAATAAGGGAGTGCTATAGGCTAAACTAAAAATCAATTGCTATGTGATTGAACTTCCTTTGTTTGTATGTATGGACAGGAGTTAAATTCTTGTATGAGAAAAGTGTAAGTTTTTCAAAGCTGAAACCAAAAACAAGGAATACCTAAAAAACGATCAACTCGACGAAAAAATTTGTATATGACATAAATTGTGTGTTTTAATGTGCCCTACATTTTTGTGTGTTAAGTTTTTGTCCATCTCTTTCGGTTTAGCAGTTATGCAAAATTCCGTAAAATTCATCCAGAATCAAGTAGTCTTCAGAGGATTTTCCCAGAAAATTCAAGATATACATTTTACTTGCCAAGTAAATATCTCTAATATTTTACAATTTAATCGTTAGAACCATTTTTGAGAAAATCAAAATGTACGAAGAAAGTTCCATGTGAAGGGTAGTTAGGGGCAAACGGATTTTCTTGAAAATCTTCGTGTTGCATCCTTGGAAAATATCAAACTTAAATACCAAGTTTGGTATTTAGCGGTCTTTTCGTTTCTGAGCTATGCTGTCCACAGAAACACAGACACACACACACACGGACCTTTTTGTAAAACTGTTTTTTTTTGGGGGGGGGGGATTCAGGGGGACACAAAACATGTATTTCCGGTGAAATCTCTGTATCGAATTTTTGGGTGGAGTGCAATACCTTCCCTATACACGATGTACATAGTACGTGTAGAGAAAGTAAAAATGTGTATGACAAATTGTATGATTTATCTTTTGTGTAGTCAGTTATTGTCTATACCTCACAGTTTACCAGTTATGCAAAATTCAATTGTTTTCGTTTTTGAGCTATGCTGTCCAAAGGTAAACACAGACCTTTTTCTAATAATGCCTTTTAATTTCTCTACACGTATTATGTACATAGTGTATAGATAAAGTATTGTAATGCACCCAAAATTCGATACCGAGATTTTACCGGAAATATATGTTTTGGGTCCCCCTGAATCCAGAAAGAGTATTTTTGGAACAAGCTCTGTTAAATACCAAACTTGGTATTTAAGATTGGTATCTCCCAAGGATGCGACACGAAGCTTTTCAAGAAAATCCCCCCACCCGCAACTACCTTTTACATAAATGTTTTTCTAAAATTTTGATTTTCTTCTAATTGGCTCTGACGATTTTGATTAAAATATCGTATATTAAATATATGTACATGATAAATGAAATGTATATCTTGAATTTTCTGGGAATAGCTTCTGAAGGCTACTTTATTCTGGATGAATTTTACGGAATTTTGCATAACTGCTAAACTGTAAGAGATGGACAAAAACTTACCACACAATACACGAAGAGCATGTTAAAACACACAATTTATGTTATAAATATCTTTTTCATGGAGTTGATTGTTTTTGAGATATTCTTTGTTTTTTAGTTTCAGGTTTGGAAAGCTTATACTTTTCTCATACAGGAGTTTGTCAACTCCTGCCCATACAAACAATGGCATTTCAGTCGCATAGCAACCAGCTTTTGACTATTACTTTAAAGCTATGGTACTCCCTTATTTCGTTTCTACTTACAAAGAAGAAATTAATAATGATGTAAATGGAAGCATAAGCTTTCTTACAATAATTTTTTGAAGAGATGTAGAAAAAGTCATGTGAATGGAACACATCAGATATTTTGGATTCAGGGGGACCCAAAACATGTATTTTCGGTGAAATCTCGGTATCGAATTTTTGGGTGCATTATAATACCTTTTCTATACACTATGTACACAGAGTACAAATTAGTATTAGACATCGAATTTCTGATTGTCTGTAGGGCGTGTCTCCTGATATCCGCTGGCCCCTTCGTCACTCTAACTGGGAAAGCAGGAGTGGTTGTAGCTTACACGCTACCTAATCTCGATTCCAATTGAGTAAGGTGGCTATTCCTATTAGCGAATGAGTTGACAAACCCAGCGTAGGTATGCTCTATTGGTTCGATATAGAACACTCGCCTGCAAGGTGACAGTATCAGGCAATAAAATAAAAACATGACGTAATAAAGTACCCTACAAACGGTAAGGAATGCGGTGTACGGAACAAGACAGTGACGGTTTCTTTCTGTGCCTTGTGTACATACTACGTGTAGAGGAAGTAAAAATACTGTAGGTCCGTGCTCTGTTATTCTTGACAGGTGAGCAATGAACCAGCAGTGTGTCGATTTTTAGTCCAGATACTCAATGCAAGATATTGCAGACGTGGAAACTCACCCCAGACTGTTTCAGGCTCATGAACTTCGTTTTCCAGAATGTGCGGACGATAAACATGCGCGGTTCCAATGAATGCTGGCCCTGACTGTCGCATTCAATCACAAACCACTCTGTTACATCAGAATTGCAAGAACTGGAGCCCGGGGAGCGTTACGGCTAGAGCCACATAGCGTGAAAATAATGTACCATACAGCAAGCACTTCCCTCGCACAAGTTGGCTTGGGCGGTCGGTATAAATAATAGATAGTGCCATTCAGAAGCCCTGCACATAACTTTCTCTACATCTCTGCAACAAATTATTGTTAAAAGGCTTATGCTTCCATTTCCTTCATGCTAATCGAGAAAAAATTAGCAGAAATGCTCTTATTACTTGCTTCCTTGTAAGTAGAAGCGAAATAAGGGAGTACCATAGGTTAAAGTGGTAGACAAAAGCTGTTTGTCATTATTTTGCTTGGCCAGGAGTAGAAAAAAAAAAACGGACACTTCCTCTCTGAGAAAAGTACAAGTGCTATACAATTGAAACCAATAACAAGGAATATCCTGGAAACGGTTACCTCCACAACAAAAATGTAAAGGATAATTGTCGTTTTTGGCGAGATCTACATTTTTGTACAGTAAGAATTGGTCTATCTCTTATGGTTTAGCAGTTATGTAAATTTCGGCAAAATCCATCAAGAATAAAAAGGTCTTTATAGGCTATTCCAAGAAATTTCAAGATACAAGGTTTGTCATCCAAATATTATTAATATACATATTTTAATCAAAATTGTTAGAGCCATTTTTGGGAAAGTCAGCATTTTCGAACAATTTTCTATGTGAAGGGTAGTTGGGAGATGGGGAATTTTCTTGAAAATCTTCTAATCCATCTTTGGAAGATACTGTTTGGTATTTAACGGACTTTTCGTCTTTGAACTATGCTGCGCGCGCGCGCGCGCGCACACACACACACACACACACACACACACACAGACACACACACAGACACACACCTATTTTTCTAAAAATGCTTTTTTAGATTCAGGTGCTTTCAAAATACATATTTCCAGTGAAATCTCGGTATCAAATTTTTGGGTAGCTTACAATACACTATGTACATAGTACGAGTAGAGAAAGTAAAAATGTTTTTATAAAATATCTGATGTCTTCCATTCACACGACTTATATAGAGTGTCTTTAAAATTGTTCGATAACACCACAACTTGCATAACATGTTAAGAGTGGTTTGTTTATGAGAAAAAGTATTTTTAAAATATACTATTTGACGTGTTCTTAAGTGTTTACTTTCTCTAGTACGTACGTGTATGTGTGTATACTAAGGAAAAGAGAAGCTATTGTATTCTAAGCTCTGTAACTGATGTGGAAAATATGTTAATCCTCCGATCTGTTTGCACTGTAACTTGTAGATCAGGGACTCTAATACAAACTTGGGAACTCCTCTCAATGAGCGAGATTTCCTCACCGTTTCCGTTCATATGCAGCAGGAGTAGAACTCTGTCGCCTGCGCTAATACCACCACTAACCAATTTTTAGTTCGATTAGCCCGGTTGAGCTGTGCAATTCTTTAAACGCACGAAGGGTTATCTTTACAGGTGAAATAAACTCTGCTGGGTCACTTGGTGTTCTTTTAATTTAGCTCAAATTAGTGTAGGAACTTGTTTACTTTATGTACTTGCCAAAACTTTTGATTATTCATTATGTAATAATTTCTGAAATTTGGGTTTTATTTCAAAACAGTATATGAATATTTTAAATGCTGTTGAGAGGCAGTATAAATATTTTAAAACAAATTAATGAAAAATTGCATCGTATGGGGCATATTGAATATGGAACAGTGTTGGTAAAATTGTTTCGAGAAAACAAGGTTCAAGTTGGGAGTGTTTATTAATAAACATGCGCCTATCCATCTACAGCTTCAGTTAATTGGTGGTTAAAGTGCGCAAAGAGGAAAAATCTGTATATTTTGTTAAAGTTAGAATTCATACACTTTTTTATGAAAAATCTGAAGGTGTTCCATTTTAGCTGTTACAAACAAATTTCTTATAAAAGATTATTCTTGTTTCTACTCCATGCTAATCGAGATAACCATTGATGGATTGTTCTTATTATTTAGTTCCTTATAAGTAGAAGGGAACTAAGGGAATATACTAAGCTAAAGCGACAGTCAAATGTTTAAAGATTGCCGCTATGCGATTTCATTGAAATTCACTTCTTTGTAAGGCCAGGAGTAAAACAAGTAAACACGGACGACTTCCTGTCTGAGAAAAGCATATTTATTTTGGAATTGAAACTAATAGCAAGGATTATTTCGAAAACAGAGCCACAACAAAAATGCAGAAAAATAATTCGGTGTTTTGACGAGATATACATTTTTTGTATAGTATAGTTATGGGTAACCAGTTATGCAATGGTCATTCAGAATGAAGAGAGCTTCAGAGGCTATTCCCAGGAAATTCAATATATTTTTTTTTTATTTCTTATGTAATATACGGTAGTTTAATCAAAATATTTAGAGCAATTTTTGAGAAAATCAAAACTTTCGAAAATTATTTCACCTAAAGCATAGTTCGAGATAGGCGATTTTCATGATGAAATACTAAATTTAAATTCCAAGTTTGGTATTTAAAGAACTTTTTGTTTTCGACTTAAGCTATTTATACACACTGAACTTTTTCTAAAAATGTTTTTTTTTGACATATATTTCTTGCAAGATCTAGGTATCGAATTTTTAATGGAATACAATACCTTCTCTACCTACTACACATAATATGTACTAATGAAAGTAATAAAAGACTGCTTTAATTGTTCAAACATTTTAGTAAAATTTCACAATTGCACCAACTTAAAATACTTGAAGAATTCTCACACTGAAATCATCATTAATTTTTTTTCCACTGGTGGAAAAGTAAAGACAGCAAAATTTCAGAATCATCACATACAGCCAGGTCCTAAAACATTTGGCTATTCACTTACGTCTACTGTATTTCCCTGTTTCCATTGTATCTACAAAAGCTATGCAATAAAAGCATTTCTATATCGTTTGCCTCGATTAACATGAAATACAAAGAAGGATAAGCTTTTTACTTTATCTAGCTCGCATGTACAGTAAGTATGCTACAAAACGTGGCCGTCAGACGCACGGTCCGTCTCCCGGTCACGTACTGTACACTTGGCTGGCAGTCTCATGGCCCTTCACCCAGTCACAAATGCGTGGACGTCAATAAAAAATCACATCACATTAACAGTTATCAGAATAAACACAAAACATACCTTCTCATAGGATTGTATCCATTTATTGAGCACCATAACCCAAGTTTTTGATCATGCAAGGGTGTTTCATGAACGAAATTGGGTTTATCTGTAGAATAATATCGATTGTGTTGTGATGACACATGACAGTGTAAATGAAACCACGCTTTGTCACTGTACATTATTAATCGTGGATCGATTGTTCCATCAGTAACATTCCTCAAAACCTAGCTACAGAAATTGATCCAACTCTGGACATTATGTGGTAGCAATTTCTGGACAAGAGTAATCCTCTATGGTTTGAGTTTTACAAGTTTTGTTGCTTTCCATGCTGAAGCTTTCGAAATGTAAATTTCTTGTGCAAGGCTCCTAAGAGATTTTAGAGGTGACCGTTCTTACCTTTCTCCGATGTCTAATTTCTGCTTCATAAGCACACGTATGTTTACGTTTCCTTTCGTATCACAAATTGATTACGTCTACCTGAACTTACAAGCAAACGAACACTACTCGGACACGTACGTATCGTACATAAACACTTTTCGTGGTGCTATATACTGCATTTTGAAAGCACTTCAAGCAAAACTTAACACTTCTAAACATTCCTAACGTAATTTAAGTGTGAACCGGACTAGGACAGAAGTACTAGGGCCAGCAGTAAAGTCCCGGGCCTCTCAACGAAAACATTAAATTTAATTTTTTTTGTTGCTTTATTTCTCAACATAATCTACAGAAAGGCTAATACATGAGTTGTATCGATGTTCTAATTTAATTAAATCATCTCTATAGTGCGATTTATCAAGGTCCACAAAATAACTGTTTACCGCATCAACGACCTCCTCATTGCTGAGAAATCTTCGTCCTCCAAGAATCTGTTTGAGATTTGGGAAAGTTGCTAGTCACTGGGTGCTAGATCTGGTGAATAGGGTGGATGTTCAAGCAATTCGATCTTTAATTCGCACATTTTCCCCATTGCACGACGGGCCGGGGCATTCTCGTGATCTAACAATTTTTTTTTTTTTTTTTTTTTTTTTTTTTTGCCAAATGAGGTATTTTTCTTTTCACCTCAAACTCAAAACGTTACAGTAAGCTTGCATAGTAGTCACCAGTGACACTTTTACCCTTTAAGTAATCGATTAAAAGTAATTCCCTGTGCGTCTCAGGAAACACTCGCCACAACCTTGTCAGCTGACAAAATTGATTTTGCCTATTTTTGGAGTTGGTTCACCTGACGCAATCCACTGTTTTGACTGTGATTTACTTTCTGGAGTGTAGTGATGTATCCAAGTTTCATCCATGGTAATAAGCCGTCTCAAAATTCACTGGGATTTTTACAGTAGAACTCTACATTCTTAACAGAAACATCTTTTCTTTGCAACTTTTGATCAGATGTCAACAAACGCGGCACCCATCTAGCACAGACCTTGTGAAAGCCCAAAACATTGTTTAAAATATTACCTGCACGTTCTTTTGATATGTTTACTACTTCTGCTATCTCAACCAACTTTAACCTGCGATCTTCCATTCTAAACGATGAATTTTTTTCAATGATCTCTGGAGTTGTCATTTCTACAGGGCGTCCAGAGTGAGGCTCATCACTACGTCCCATTATAAACACTGCAACCCACCTTTTAATCATAGAATATGAAAGGACAGAGTCTTTCAATGTACTGTACACTTCCTCCTCGATTTCTTTAGGTGTTAAGCCTTTCAAATGGAAGTATTTATTCACAGCTCGTTTTTCCAAATCCTCCATTTTCATGAAAACTCTAAAGTTGTGTTGTTTAAAATGCTGTCATTCGAAAACTAAACAAGCTATTGACCTGTAACTATGGATACAAGCTAGTCTAGAGTTCAACAATACGATGCTAACGTCTAACTGGCCTAGTGGCGCCATATCTGATTGAGGCCCGGGACTTATCAGCCGACCTTAGCAAGACTGACGCACGTGTGGCAACAGAACGGATGTAAGACGCACGCGCAAAGAAAGGCAGTGAAGGTCACATGGACTGTGCTGTCGACGGCCAAGTTTTATAATAAACATACTGTACAATGTACGTAGTGGATAGAGAAGGTATTGCATATCCTAAAAATTCGATACCGAGATTTCACCGGAAATTTATGTTTTGGGGTCCCCTGAATCCGAAATAAGCATCTTTAGACAAAGGTCCATGTGTGACTGTGGACAGCATAGCTCAAAAACGAAAATACCCTTAAATACCAAACTTGGTGTTTAGGTTTAGTGTCTTCCAAGGATGCAACACGAAAATTTGCAACGAAAATACCACCTCCACAAACTATTACACGGAAAAATTTTCTAAAATTTGCTTTTCGTGAAAATGGCTATAACGATATTTATTAAAATACTGCATATCAAAGATATTTACATCCAAATAATATGCATATTTTTAATTTTCTAGGAATAGCCCCTGAAGACATGTTTATTCTGGGTTATATTTTGCGTAACTGCTTAAGCCTAAGAGATAGACAAAAACATAGTACAGAAAAAATATATATCTATTTGAAACACATAATTTATGTTATATATTTTCGTGGAATTGACCATTAACGAGATATCCCTTGTTATTGGTTTCAGTTTTAAAATACTTAGACTTTTCACATACTAGAATTTGTTAACTCCTGGCAATGCAAACTGATTTCATACACAGGCAAACAGCTTTTAAAACATTTGACTGTTGCATTAGCCTAGTGTAATGCATTATTTTCCTTCTACTTACAAGAAAGCGTTTCGACTAATGTTTATCTCGATTAACATGAAGTAGAGTAGAAGTTTTTAATAACAATTTGTTACAGGTTTGTAGAGAAAGTCATGTGAATGGAGCACAGAGATGTTGATGAATCCAAGACAGTAACGTTGAGATCAGTTTCTCAAGTTAACACTGGCCTGGCACACAGCTTCTTCGTGACGGGATTTAGTTTGTTCCCTACCCTCAGATATACCGAGAATCAGCAGCATCTCAGATATGGAGCGGCGCCTTTAATCTCAACTTTTTAATTTAGCAGCAAGTTGGAGACAGAGAGAAGGCTTTCAGCCAAGTCCTTTCCTTAAAACTGAATTAGCTTAACTTTGACTTGCATCGTCGGATACATACTGCTTCACTGTAACTCTTGGCTATGGGATGTATAGTCGAGAGCAAAACGTCTCATGTGGTCCAGTCACATGACTTTCTCTACATCTCTGTAAGAAATTATGGTTGATATACTTATTCTTCCATCCATTTCATGCTAATTGAGACAAGCATTCCAGAAATTGTCTTATCACTCAGTTCGTTATAGGTAGAAAGGAAATAAAGGAATACACTAAACTAAACCGACAGTCACATGTCTTAAAATGTGGTTGCTATGGGATTGAAATCCGCTTCTGGCCAGGAGTTGAAATGGAGTTACGCCACATTCATAATGAGATGTAACTGCAGACGTAACGTAGCATAAGCGCAGACGCAAGGAGACATCATTCACATTGTAAACGTAAGCGCAACGCAAGAAGTTGGCACGGGTTTCTAGATCTGTAAGTTACAGACTAATATCTCCCAAGCGTTCCGCAAGTTACAAATTTAATAACATAACCGACAGTATCATACAAGAAAATTCACTCAATCTTTTACAATAAATGTTATAAAATTACATAACAACTGACGCTCGCGGCGTGACGTCACAATAATTGCTCATTCAAAATTATTGAAAATAGCACAAGAATAGAGACTTCGCAAAGTGATAAAGCTTCACATTTAATGAACTAAGAATTATCTCTTTGCATCTTCGATTTATGAGAACCAAGGAATCTAGACACAGATGATAGTTACATCCATTAAATCAAAGGATTCGCAAGGAGACTGTCATAACCTCGAGGGAGATTAGAGATGGCGCGGCACTCCACGGCCCAATAGAAGAGCATGCATGTACAGCAGGCCGTGTAAAATCTTGCAGTACGATCGTTTCTTATTGAAATCAGAGACAATGCCTAGAGAAAAGAAACAGAATTCCTCCTCTTTGCATGCAATGCAAGGATAAAGTTTGGAGTTTGTAAAATCTTGCGTGTTCCTAGTGAATGCTTACATTAAATAATATGAGTCCAAATTCTTGCGCTTACGGTGTGTCTGCGCCTGCATTTCATTGTGAATGTAGTGTTACATTTACGGACACTCTAACTACTGTGATTCTCAGCGTGAAAGACCGTATGATTTTGCTCAGAGGCCTCTTATCAGGCTTGAGGTTCTTTTACTTGCCGTAAATCTACGACACGAGACCAACGGCTTTACTTCCCTTCCAAAGGAAGACATGCTAAGGGCCAGAAGTTGACAAGTTTCCGTATGAGAAAAGTTTAAGCATTTTAAAACTGAAACCAATAACAAGGAATATCCCGAAAACGGTCAGCTCTACGAAAACGAATGTCCATGACAAACTGTGTTTTTAACGAGATATACATATTTTATGGGGCAAGTTTTGTCCGTTTCTTACGATTTACCAGTTATACAAAACTCAGAAAAATTCATCCAGAATAAAGAGGTGTTCAATGGCTATTCCCAGAAAATTCAAGGTATATATGTTATTTGTCATGTAGGTAAATATCTTAAATATAAGATATTTTAATCAAAATCGTTAACAGCCATTTCTGAGAAAATCAATATTTTCGAGATTTTTTACATGTAAAGGGTAAGGGGGTGGGAGAATTTTCTTGAAAATCTTCGTGTCGCATCTCTTTGGAAAATGTCGCATTTCCATGGTATTTAACGGATTTTTCATTTTTGAATGCGCGCGCGCACACACACACACACAAACGGACATTTTACTAAAAATGCTTCTGAACAAATCGGTAGTTAGGAGTTGGTGCAGAAATATCATGCCCTTGTACTCGCATTCCTTAATCCTTCTACCTGGTGATCTCTGAGCCAAATACTGCAGAATGCATTTTTACTTTCTTCAAACGCAAGTAGATGGGAGAAATAGGTATTGTATTCTATCCAAACATTCATTTTGAGTATTTCGAAGTCTCCTGAAACCAAAAGCAAAATGTTATACGCGTGCGATTTAACAACAGCGTTAAATTGAAGACAATAGTCGGTTAAGGATGTGACACGAAGATTTTCAAGACATTTCCCCCATGCCATGCTACCTTTGGATAGAATCGAAAGTTTTGGTTTTCTCAAAAATGGTCCAAAGATATATAGTATTTACGATGTATAAAAATGAAATAAATATCTTGAATTTTTAGGAAATACTTTCTGAACTCCTTTTAACCATGAATAACCGAAATAAATATTTCTAGTGAACCAGAAATAAACATAACCTTACTGTACAAAAATATAAATCTCGTTAAACTACACAATTTATGACAAATTTATGAGATATCACTTGTTATTGGTTTCATTTTAAAATACCTAAACTTTTCCCAAACGGGAATTTCCGATTCCTTTGTCTTTTTTTAGAGCTGACCATGCAAAGAGAACCGAATTTCAATCACATAGCAACGAGTTTTTAAAAAATTTTACAATCGCCTTAGCCTAGTGTATTCCTTTATTTTCCAATTTACTTACAAGGTAGGAAGTAAGTAATAAGTTTAGCATAATGTTATACAAGAATAAGCTTTTGTAAGAATAGAAAGGCTTGTGAATGGAACATTAGACATTTTTATTCTTTCTCCTCACGTACTATGTACATAGTGTATAAGAAGGTTTGAAATGCACCCAAAAATTCGATACCGAGATTTCAGCGGAAATACATGCTTTGGATCCCCCTGAATCCAAAAAAACGCATTTTGGGGAAGAGGTTGTGTGTGTGTGTGTGTGTGTGTGTGTGTGTGTGGGTGTGTGTGGACAGCATAGCTCAAAATACGAAAAGATCGTTAAATACCAAACTTGGTATTTAAGTTTGGTATCTTGCAAGGATGCGACACGAAGATTTTCAAGAAAATCCCCACCACCCCCAACTACCGTTTTTATGAAACTTTTTTCGAAAACTTTTCTCAAAAATGGATAACGATTTTCATTAAAATACCGTATATTAAATATATTTACCTGACAAATAATATGTATATCTTGAATTTTCTGGGAATATTCTCTGAAGACTACTTAATTCTGGATGAATTTTACGGAATTTTGCATAACTACTAAACCGCAAGAGATGGAAAAAAATTATCACACAGAAAATGTAGAGCAAATTAAAACAGCAAATTAAAACACAATTAGTGTTATAATTATTTTTTTCGTGGAATTGATCATTTTTCAGATATTCCATGCTTTTGGTGTCCGATTAAAAAGGTTATACTTTTCTCATACAGGAATTTGTCAACTGTCCATACACACAAAGGAACTTCAGTCACATAGCAATCAGCTTTTGACTATTAATTAAACTTACGGTACTCCGTTATTTCGCTTCTACTTACAAGGAAGCCAGTATTAAGACTATTTCTGCTAATTTTTTTTCTCGATTAGCATGAAGTAAATAGAAGCATTAGCTTTTTAACAATAATTTGTTGCAGAAATGTAGAGAAAGTCATGTGAATGGAACACATCAGAATTTTTTAATTTTCCGTTTCTTAAAAGGATAAAGCATTAAAATTTTTTAATTTATTCTGATATAAAACTGCGTACCTAGAGAGGTATATAACATTTTAGAATGAAACACTAACAAGTAATTCAATGGCTGCAGGGAAAATCCCACTTGACGTATTGCAGCAGAGGTGAACCGTCAAACATTATTTTCCTCTTGCGAGGGAATAGGGACTGAAAAGTTCCTGTTACCAGCCACCAATAGAAAGAAGAGAGGAACGACACTGCTGTCAAATTCACCACGGGTCTGACCACAGCACTGGTCGTTGTCATCGGAAACCGCAACGCTGATGACAAAATACTATCACAGGCTCCGGCAGCAGAACCTGCTCTGGCCCTACACGTGACCACATCGACCTATCCAGTATTACCGATTCTGCTTTAAATCACATTAGATAATTATTTTATATCTAAACACATCACATTTACGAAAACGTCTGCATCTCTGCAATAATAAGGAAATGCCATAGGCTAAATGGATAGTTAAAGCTTTTAAAAGCTGGTTGCTATGTGATTGAAGTACTTTTGTATGGACAGGAGTGGACAAATTCCCGTATAAGAAAAGTATAAGTATTTTAAAGTTGAGAGTAATAACAAGGAATATCTAAAAAATCTGATGTGTTCCATAACATGACTTTCTCTAAATCTCTGCAACAAATTATAGCTAAAAATTCTATGCCTCTATTTACTTCATGCTAATCGAGAAAACATTAGCAACAATAACCTTATTACTTGCTTCCTTTAAGCAGAAACGAAATAAAGTACCATAGGTTAAGGTGATAGTCAAAAGCTGGTTGCTATGTGTCTGAAGTTCCTTTTCTAGTATGGACAAATTCCCGTATGAGAAAAGTACAAGTATTTTATAGCTGAATCAATAACTAGGAATATCTCAAAAACTATTAGCTCCACGAAAAAAAAATATATAACAAAACTTGTGTGTTTTAATGAGCTCTACATTTTGTGTGTAAGTTTTTGTCTATCTCTTACGGTTTACTAGTTAATGCAAAATCCAGCAAAATTCATCCAGAACAAGGAAGTCATCAGAGGCTGTTCCCAAAAAATTCAAGATATATGTTTTACTTGCTGTGTAAATGTCTTTAATATATGGTATTTTAAACAAAATCGTTAGAGCCATTTGAGATAATCAACATTTTCCTAAAGTTTTCCATGTTAAGGGTAGTTTGGGGTGGGGGATTTTCCTCAAAATCTTTGTGACTCATCCTTTGAAGATACTCAATTTAAATATCAAGTTTGCTATTTAACGGGCTTTTCGTTGTGAGCTATGCTGTACACACCACACACACACACACACACACACACACACACACACACACACACACACACACGAACCGTTTACTATAAATGTTTTTTTTTATTCGGGGAGTCCTAAAACTTATATTTCCAGTGAAATGTTGGTATTGAATTTTTGGGTGCAATACAATCCTTCTCTATACATTGTGTATATAGTACGTGTAGAGAAAGTAATAGGAAATGACACAAAACTTTTATACTTGTACAAAGTAGAATTGCTGTATAACTTCCAAAATTACGATACCTACTAGCCCTTTTTGTTAGTTCTTTTTACGTAAATGCACATTTTTTGGTTTTCTGAATTAAAAAATAAAACAATAGAAAGTATTTTAAATAATTTCCTTTGTGTGTGTGCGTTGATTTTGGTATGACTAATCGATTATTATGCGCGTATAACACATTTTTAGAGAATGGGTTGTATGGGATCTTAATTACTTTATAGAAATGTATTTCTAATTGAGGGCAGAAACAATACACAGAAATATCTGCTCTTTTATTTAGTTTATTTTTTAAAATACTCTAGCACAAAAATGTGTAAGCATAGCATTTCTGTGTACCTATAATTCCATATACCTACGCAATTTCGCCCACTTAAATTTAATTTAGTTTCATTTATGCACGTTCATTAACTGCTGCACTTCTTGGCGTATCTTTCTAATTTTGGTCGTGAAAGACTACCTCGTATTGTTCAGAGTCCTCTGTATCTTTTATATTTTACGTGTTGTAAATATACGACACGGGTAAATGATTTACTTCCCTTTTGAAGAAAGCAAAGCTAAGGGAGTTTATGCCCGAAAAAAAAAAGGTCCATCGTCCTCCGCCGGGTTTGAACCCGCAACCCCGGAACCATAAGCTAGCATATTACCGCTAGACCACGGTTTCGCTATAATTACTATTTAAGTTGTAAGTTCTCCCCTACTACGTATAGAAGGGGAAGGCTTGTATTTCACCCAAAAATTGGATGCCGAGATTTTGAAGGAAATACACGTTTTGAGACAACCTGAATAAGAGAAAAAACTTTTTTAGAAAAAGGTTCGCGTGCGTGTGCCTGTCCTATTGTATGTGAATAGCAGAAACTCGAAAACAAAAATCCGCTTAAATACCAAACTTGATATTTAATTTCTGCGTCTATACGAAGATTTTCAAGAAAACCTACCAATTACCCTTTACCCTTTACATGGAACATCTTTCAATATTTTGGTTTTTTCAAAAATGACTCGGTAGACCTCAGGTGTAAGATATGTTATTCGATACAGTATTTTAATCTCTTACCAGAGGTGACCAACCGGTTGCCGTTTGAGTAAAACAAATAGGCCAAGTTTCCTCGATGTTCCTACGACCCGCCTACTCTGCCTACCATGTAAGTGGAAAGCAACAAATAATGCCTGCAGGGTTAGGTTGCCACGTCAAAAATCTGACGTGTTTCACTCATATGGCTTTCTCTTCATCTCTGCAACAAGTTATTGTTAAAAAGCTTATGCTTTGGTTTACTTCATGCTACTAGAGAAACGTTAGCAGAAATAGTATCATTACTTGCTTTCTTGTAAGTAGAAGCGAAATAAGGAAGTAGCATAGGTTAAAGTGATAGTCAAAAGCTGGTTGCTATGTGACTGAAGCTCCTTTGTCTGTATGGACAGATGTTGACAAATTCCTGTATGAGAATAGGATGTTTTTCAAAGCTGAAAACAAAAACAAGGAATATAAAACGATTAACTCCAAGAAAAAGAAGTATATAACAAATCATTTTGTTCAAATCTGGACATCTATTTCCAACACGTGCTCCACTTGGACATGGTGTAGATGGAGTTACACTGGTCGCATTTCGACAACCTTCGTTGCCATCCACTTTGGCAGGTTAGCAGACGTGTGTTTTAACGTGCTCTACATTTTTGTGTGGGAAGTTCTTGTCCATCTATTGCGGTTTAGAAGTTATGCAAAATTCCGTAAAATTCATAAAGAATAAAGCAGTCTTCAGAGGCTATTCCCAGAAAATTCAAGATATACATTTTATTTGGCATATAAATATCTTAAATATAAGAGATTTTAATCAAAATCTTTAGAGCCATTTTTGAGAAAATCTATATTTTTGAAAAAAAGTTCCATGTAAAGGGTAGTTGGGGGAGGGGGGATTTTTCTGAAAATCTTCGTGTCGTATCCTTGGAAGATAACAGACTTAAATACGTACCAAGTTTGGTATTTAACGGACTTTTCCTTTCCGAGATATGCTGTCCGCTGACACACACGCACGCACGCACACGCACACACACACACGCACACACACACACACACACACACACGACCTTTTTCCTAAAATGCTTTTTTTTTTGGATTCAGGGGGACTCAAAACATATTTCCGGTGAAATTTCGGTATAACATTTTTGGGTGCATTACAATACCTTCTCTATACACTATGTACATAGTACTGGTAGAGAAAGTAAAAATATAAATTTCCCTCAACGGAGAACAAATCCATAAAATTGATTATAGTTTTACTTTCTCTATACGTATTATGTACATAATGTATAGAGAAGGTATTGTATTGCACCCCAAAATTTGATACCGAGATTTCACCGGAAATATGTTTTGGCAAAAAAAAAAAAAAACTTTTAGAAAAATGTCCGTGTGTGTTTGTGTGTATAGCATAGATAAAAAACCAAGATGCCGTTAAATACCAAATTTGGTATTTAAGTAGGTACAGTATCTTCCAAAGATGCGGCACGAAGATTTTCAAGAAAATTGCCCCACTCCCATCTACCGCTTAGGAGAAAGAAAAATTCGAAACTTTTGATTTTTTTCAAAACCAGCTGTAACGATTTTTATTAAAATTTCTTATATTTAAGATATTTGCATGACAAAATGTACATCTTTAATTTTCTGGGAAAAGCCTCTGAAGACATCTTTATTCTGGATGAATTTTGCAGAACTGGTAAACCGCAAGACAAACAAAGAGCTCTTTAAGACACACAATTTGTCATATATATTTTTGTTTTCGTAAGGTTGACCGTTTTTGAGATATTTCTTGTCATTAGTTACAGCTTTAAAATACCTATACTTGTTTCATACGGGAATTTTTCAACTCCTGTCCATTCAAACAAAGGGACTTCAATCGTATAGCAATCAGCTTTTAAAAAAATGTGATGTGTTACACTCACTTGACTTTCTCTAGCTGTTCTACAAACTTCTTACAAAAGATTATTCTTCTTTCTGCATCTTGCTAATTGAGGTGCTCATTAGCACAGTGTTCTTATTACTTAGTTCCTTATAAGTAGGAAAAAAATAAGGGAATACACTAGGCTAAAGCCATAGTCAAGTGTTTTAAAAGCCGTCGTTATGCGATTGTCATTACAAATCCTTTCTTTTCTTGGCCAAGAGTATAACAAAAGAAAACCGCACACTCCCATCTGAGAAATGTGTAAGTACTTCACAATTGAAACTAATAACACTGAATACCTCGAAAACAGTAAGTTCCACGAGAAAAATGTATATGACACAACTTGTGTATTTTAGCAAGACCTACATTTTTTTATAGTAAGCTTTTGTCAATCTCTTACGGTTTACTAGATATGCCAAATTAAGCAAAATTCATCCAGAATAAACAGGTCTTTAGAAGCTATTCCCAGAAAATTCAAGATATACATATTATTTGTCAGCTAAATATCTTTAATATACGATATTTTAATCAAAATCGTTAGAGCCATTTTTAAGAAAATCAAAATTTTCGAAAAAAGTTCCATGTAAAGGGTAGTTTGCGGTGGGGGGATTTTTGTCAAAATCTTTGTGTGGCATCCCTGGAAGATACTAAACTTAAATACCAAGTTTGGTGCTTTATCGACTTCTCGTTTTTGAGTTATCGTGTTCACAGGCACACGGACATACTGACACACGGACCTTTTTGTGAAAATGCTTTTTTTTTTTGGATACAGGGGACCCTAAAGCATATATTTCCGGTGAAATTTCGGTATCGAATTTTTGGGTGGAATACAATACTTCTCTATCCTTATGTACATTGTACATACGAGGCTAGAGAAAGTAAAATTTAACTATGGTTTTAGCCTATGATACTCCCTTATACTTACAAGGAAGCAAGTAATAGGATCCTTTCTGCTGGTTTTTTCTCGATAAGCATTAATTAAATAGAAGAATAAGCTTTTTGACAATATTTTATTGTACAGATGTAGAGAAAGTCGTGTGAATGGAACGCAACAGTTTTTTAACCAATTCCCCCAGGAATTGCTGCTGCTGCTGCTGCTGCTGCTGCTGCTGCTGCTACTACTACTTCTTGATACTAAAATGAGTCAACTATATTATTACATGCTGAAATAGCTAAACATTAGCAGACATTTTTCTTATTACTTGGTCCCTTGTAAGTAGAAGGGAAAAATCTAATGTGTTCCATTCACATGATGTCCTCTAGCTGTTTGGTAAACAAACGTTTTATTAAAAACATTAATCTGTTTTCTACATCATGCTAATCAAAATAAACTTAAGTTTAGTCTTATTACTTGCTTCCTTGCAAGTAGAAGGGAAATAAGAAAAACCACAGGCTAAAGCAAGTCTCGTCCTTTAAAAGCCGGTCGTTATGTTAAACAATTTAAATTCTAATCTCTTTGCTTTACAGGAGTTAACATACGAGAAACGAGAAGAAGATGTCCTCCAGTTTGAAAAAGGTTTAAGTGGCTAAAATTGAAACTAATAATCCGGAATATCTAGAAAACGGGGAACTGTAGAAAAAAAAGTAAATAGCATAAATTGCGTGTTTTAACGAGATCTACGTGTTTTGTGTCTTTAAGTTTTGCATATTACTTACGGTTTGCCAGTTATACAAAATGAAGAGGTCTTCAGTGGCTATTCCCAGAATATCTAAGATATACATTTCCTTTGCAATAAAAATATCTTAAACATATGGGTTCCGGGTTCGAATCCCCCGTGCAGGCTTTAGATATTTATGGAATGGTGTGGAGATGTGGGTGCCCTAGCTCAGGATGTGTTGGCATGGGATCTTTCTCAGGTGTGGTAAGACAAGTGGTTTTCTTTGAATTCACGGTTGTTATTGAAGTCTTATTAATTTTCTTCGACCTTTTCAATCGTCGAACATTTACGCATTGTTCACAAATGTTCCTAGTTTCAGTTATGCCTTAGGCGACCGCGCCTATCATATCTCATTACTTTTGAACGTCTTCTGGTGTATTAAATAAACACTGTTTCTATCGCGGCCATTCGTTTCCACCGCAGAATCAAATATCACGTCTTAACCCCACGAATCTTCCATAGCAAGTGAATTCGCGTCGCTAGATCAACAAGAGAACCGTTACTTTGTTATGTCCATTCTCGGACAGTGAAGTTCCAACCCTTTCGGTTCATTGTCCTACCCTTAACGGTATTCTCCTACCTGGGTCGTGTGCAAGCTCGTAGTAACTGTGTCCTTGCCCTCTTAGACGTGAGTTACCACATTTCTTCCCTGGCCATTTCCAGTGTATATTTGTCCCTTCTCAGTATAATTTATATTATATTTATATAATTTATATCTTCCTTTTAGAGGCCTTTTAATCCCGTGACACTACTGTCTCAAAATTCAGTTCCTATCGAATGAGAGGCCCCCCAGAATTATAATAGTTTCAACATATGGGCCTTGTGACATCGCTTTCCAGAAAGAAAGTATTAAAAAACTTACTTAATATTAACGAAATGCGGCTTCCGTTCAGATGTTACCCTAACTTCCTCCCTTTCTTTTCACGGGTAATATACTTAACCGTGGCACTATCTGACTTTCAAATTAACCTGCCATGACGGAGATTTGGTCTGTAACGACGTTACAGTCGGTAACTTTAAACAATTATGGAGCCTGCATTATCGATCGCGCCCTCATTGAATTACCTGGCAAACACTTTACAACCGACTGCGGCTTTTAGTGCTGTCCTCTAACGAGGATTCCGCAACATTAGATACCTACGGTGTCGAACAGAAAGCACTTATGTGTAAAGAGAATGAGGAACTCCAGTTGACTTTCACAAATGCAATGCTCCATCACATAAATAGAGACCAGGATATGGATTGAAATAAAATGAAAAAAATATATGTGTGTTTTCCATTCACATGACTTTTTCTTATACAGAATTATTCCTTTATCTACACCATGCTAATTGAGATAAACTATAGGAAAATTATTTTATTACTTCCTTGTAAGTAGAAGGAAAATAACTAGGTTACAATACTCAAATATTTTAAAAGCTGGGCTCTGTGAAAAACAATTGAAATTCGGTTCTCTTTGCACGACCAGGAGTAAAACGAGAAATGTGGAATAAAAGATTTCCCGTTTTATAAAAAGTCTAAGTAGCTTAAAACTGAACCCAATAACAAGGAATATATCGGAAACAGTTAACTTTACAAAAAGAAAACCCAACCCCAAAATTGATTTTGTCAAAAATGCCTGTAACAATTTTGATTAAACTGTAGAATATTAAATATATAACAATTTTGATTAAATTGTGCTATATTAAATACATTTGCATTAAAAATAAAATGCATAGGTATCTGGAATTTTCTGGAAGTAGCTTCTGATGATCTCTATTCTGGATGAATTTTGCAGAACTTTGGACAACTAGTAAACCGTAAGAAATAGACAAATTTTATTATACAAAAATATAGATATTGTTAAAATACACAATTTTTATCATATATACATATATTTTAAAAGTTAGTCCTAGGTGAAACTTAAGTTCGGCTCGCTTTGCATGGCCTGCAGTAAAACGAGAGATAAAACGGAAGTTCACTTTTCTCAAATAGGAAGTGGCTTTTCGTTTCATTTCTCTTGTTTTACTGCAGGCCATGCAAAGCGAGTCGAACTTAAGTCGTTTCACTAGGACCAGCTTTTAAAATATTTTACTATCGTTCTGCCTAGTGTATTTCCTTATTTCCCTTCCACTTACAAGGAAAAAAGTAATAAAACAATTTCTCCTAATGTTTACCTTGATTAGCATCTGGTAGATAAAATAATAATATTTTGTAAGGAAATTTGTTTAACAGCTAGAGAAAGTCACGTGAATGGTACACATAAAACTTTTTATTTTATTTTATAAAGATAGCTCTAACCATTTTGATTAAAGTTTGTGAAGTACTGCACAAAAAAGTTATATATAATTATATCTTTCTGAAAAACATTGTTTATTTAACATAACTTTCTGTGATATGTGCTCTTAAAATTAGACGTGCTTAATATTGTGAATCTCTACCAGCATGTAAAGTACCACACGTGTTTGCCGCCGTTCTCACGTTCGCAGAACCCTTCGTATATGGGATGGAAGGACTGAAGACCTTGGAATGCGGTAAACACAGGTAGTGCGATGCCAGTAACAAGATGCTTTGGAATATGACACATCTGGCACACACCTGAAGCTTCGGCTTCCACTAGCTTTGGCTTCCACTAGCTTTCATTAATTTGTTACGTCATTCATGTCTATATAAGGAAGAGCTGCAAGCCAAATTAGTGATTCATGGAGTGTTAGTGCGCAATGGAATGAGAGATCAGTCAATTGTTGGGACATTTTTGAAAAATAGCAATATTTCCGAAAACATTTCCATATAGAGGGTAGTTGACAGGGGGATTTTCCGTGTCGCATACTTGGAAGGTAGTGAACTTAAATATCAAGATTAGTATTTTACAGGCTTTTCCTTTGAGACACCGTGCCGACGGACCTTTATCTAAAACTGCTTTAGGGGTACAGGGGGCTCTGAAACTTATTGCCGGTGAAATTTCAGTATTAAATTGCTGAGTGGAATCCAATACCTTTTCTACCAATCTACAAATTAGAGAAGGGAAAAATCTTTTGAGGTTAACGCACTTTTATTGGAATTCCAACTCGGGTCGTCATCTGAAGCAGACACACTACCCTAATGCCATTAAGGCGGGTTTCTTCATTTACCGCTCTTGTATCGAGATACACATTATTTTATCCTTTATACTCAATTCCATTACAAAAACAAGGACATTTTAGTGTTAATTTTAATCCCCTTTGCCAGTTGATTAAAACGAACCCCATAAAATGTTCACGTTTGCCCCGGCCACCAGAAAACAGAAGGGTTGGCACTCAGTGCCAATATGTATTAAGCTACTTTAAACGTTGCCATGGTAACCAATCATGACTTTGCTGAAACTGTTTTGGGAGAAATTTAATTTGCATACCTTTGAGGGCTCCCGGCTTATACCAAGCGCATTTTTCATTGAAATGGAAGTCCGCTCCTCGTTCCACACAAGATCTTTTGTGAAATGTCGACAATATGCAGGAAATTAGAATGAACGACGTGGAAACAATGGTACATAAGATATATAACACTCAGCGAGCTGTTTATTACCCGTATACTGAAAGCCCGTAATGACATACGTCATGACGTATATACCCTTAGTCCCTTCTTTATTTCTCTCAAAAATATCATGCGTCCCTTACTTCAAAAGTACCTCGAACTGTTCTAATATTCGAGACATTGATACTTACAGCAAGTGTGGCACAGAGAAGGTATTGCACATCACTCAAAATTTTGTGACTGAGATTTAATCGGAAATAAAACGTTTTGAGACCCCTAAATAAAAACAAAAATAGTTAGAAAAACGTCCGTGTTTGTGAACAGCATAACTCAAAAGAATATTATTTATGTTCAATATCTTCCAAAGATTCGACAGAAATATTTTCAATAAAATCCCCTACCCTCTATTATCTTTTACAATGAACTTTTTAGATTTTGTAAAAATGGCTAGCGATTTTGATTGAAGTACATTAATTTAAGGTATTTGAATGACAAATAAAATATGGTTCTTGAATTGTGTTCGGAATTACCGATTTCGTTCGAAAGGAAGTTTCTACACAAATGTAGCTCTATACTCTTGTTTCTATACTCATTGTAGACATTATACGACAGAAGAAAATTAAAAGCCCGCCTGGGTAGTGTGGTGGTAGCGTGTGTGCCTCACATTCAAAAGGTCATGAGTTCGAATCTCGCTTAGGGCGAGTTACCCGGATAAGGGTTTTTCGGTGTTTTCCCTTATCCTGAGAAGACGAATGTCGAGTAACTTTAAGCTCCATGGCCCCCGAGATCATTTGAGCATCATTTCACCGGTTTCATTCATTGTCCGATATGACCAACTAGGTTGAAGGAAGTGAAGCCAAAAAAAAAAAAAAAAAAAAAATGTACACTGCATAGAAAACATAGGTATTTTTACGTTCAGTACACCTACTATGCACATAGTGTATAGAGAAGGTATTGCATTGCACTCAAAAACTTGATACCAAGATTTCACCGGAAATGTATAATTTGAGACCCCCTGAATTAAAAAAAATTAGAAAAATCTCCGTGTGTTTCTGTGTGTGTTTCTGTCTATCAGTGTTTCTCTCTCTCTCTCTCTCTCTCTCTCTCTCTCTCTCTCTCTGTGTAGCATAGCTCAAAACGAAAATTCTGTTAAATACCCAACTTAATAGTTAACTTCAGTATCTCCCAAGGATGCAACCAACATTTTTAAGAAAATCTCCCCAACCGTAACTACCCTTTACATGGAAAAAATTCCGAAATTTGATTTTCTCAAAAAAGGCTCTATCAATTTTGGTTGAAATCTATTATACTTAAAATATTTATATGACAAATAAAATGTTTATCTTGAATTCTCTGGGAATAGCCTCTAAAGACCTTCTGATTCCGAATGCATTTTTTTTTTTTTTTTTTAATTTTGCGTAACTAGTAAACCGTAAGAGATAGACAAAAACTTACTACACAAAAAATGTAGAGCTTCTTAAAACACACAATTTATGTCATATACATGTTGTCATGTAGTTGGCCCTTTTGGAGATATTCCTTTTATTGGTTTAAGTTTTAAAATACTTTTCTTATACGGGAACTTGTCAACTTCTGGGCCACGCAATGAAACGGATTTCAGTTTCATAGCAACCACGTTTTAAAAATGTTGACTGTCGGTTTAGCCTAGTGTAATCCCTTATTTCCCTTCTACTTATAAGGATCTAAGCAATAAGACCGTTTCAGCTAGTGTTTATCTCCAATAGCAGAAAGTAGATGGAGGAATAGACTTATTAACAATAATTTGTAACAGAGATGTAGAGAAAGTAATGAGAATGGAACACATAAGATTTTTACAATATAGAAAATATTCCAAATAATCTTTTATGGTATAAACCATTTCTGAGATATCTATTACTGAAGACTAGAACTGTTCAATACCTTGTCATTCTTTTAACGTACTGTTGCCATTCAGTTGTTTCTTGCGATTGCATGTATGGAGTAGGAAAATGAGGAAACAGAACATTCAGTTCTGAAATATTTACTATCGCTATTAGTGTCATGCAAAACAAGCTCTGTGCTCCGTTCTGTTTGTCGAGTGTGGCAACTTCCGAGGTTCACTTCTTAGAGGGGAGGCAGGCTACGTTCAGTCAATTTTCCCCCTCCGTTGTATGCGCGCTCGCGCGCGCGCACACACTCACACACACGTACACACCTCTCTCTCTCTCTCTCTCTCTCTCTCTCTACTTTAGACAGACACAGGCCACCACATATTGTTGGTGCCTAACGCACGTTATTATTTCTATGCATGGAAAAAAACACAGACTATCGTCCCAATATATGTATAAGCTATTAGAATATTAGCTAAGGTGTACTTCATATTGTAGCAGACTGCCCTGACTAATTGGAAAAGTCCAGATTTCATAATAAGTAGGAAGTCTTAGTTAAGGTTTAACCCTTTAAGCAAATTGACAGTGCTGACAGGTCTAAGGACATTTAATAAGCTGTCAGTCAGCTTGATCTCTCTCTCTCTCTCTCTCTCTCTCTCTCTCTCTCTCTATTTCTCCATTGCTGTCTCTATTGTCTTCGGTTCTGCAACCGCACGGCTGATAACAGTTTTATTTATAGCAGACATCTGTGAAATTTCAAAAATCCACAGAATGCAAGATACCTTTCAAATTTATACCAGTTAATATGCACAATAATAGTCTTATTTTGGCCATGTATAACATTTATAGATGTATGGTTTTAAATAATAATTATTTACTTTCTAAATACGTCGTTGTAATAAAAATCTGATGTGCTCTATTCACATGTATTTCTCTACATCTATGTAACAAATAATTGCTAAAAAGCTTATTCTTACCTTCGTAATCCTTCAACAGATGGCAGCATTGGTATGCGGCAGGTACTGGCTTGTTTCGTAGCCTCTTCTCTACAGCTCCAGATGGCGAGAAGCCTTAGCATTGAACGGTTGAGTTGTTACAGTGTAAAGTATAATCGAGGTAAACAGAAATAGTCTTATTACCTTCTTCCTTGTAAGTAGAAGGAAACTAAGGGAGTATACTAAGCTAAAGCGATATCCTTATATTTCATCTTTCAAAAGCTGGTTGTTAAGCGATGAAGTGACAATAAATATCTTGACAGAATAGATATTGCGATGTGAAATAGAGTAAGGTACTGCAATTTTGTAAATAAAGTTTTGTGTTGATATCTTTCGTTATCATTTAGTTACGCCAAATCGTCTGTCACTTTTTAGATGACCCTCGTAATTTAAAGAATTATTTGAACTTAACACGAAAACCTTTTACCTCTTACAATAAGCATATAGTGAATGTTTTAAGACAAAAATATATGATGTGTTCCATTCAGATGACACATCTCTATAGCAAATTATTGTTAATAAACTTATTCTTCTATTTCATGCTAAAACATCATCAGAAACAGTCCTATTATTTAGTTCCTTGTAAGTATAAAGGAAATGAGGGATTACACTAGGCTAAGCCGATAATCAAATGTTTTAAAATGCGGTTGCTATGGATTGAAATCAATTTCCTTGCGTGGACAGGAGTAGACAAGTTTCCGTATGAGAAAACTGAAATCAATATCAAGGAATATCTCCAAAACGGCCAACTCCATGGAAAAAATGTATATAACGTAATGCGTGTGTTTTATCCGGATCTACGTCTTTTGTGTAATACGTTTTTTACTATCGCTTACGGTTTGCCAGTTATACAAAATTCAATAAAAGTCATCTAGAATAAACGAGTCTTCAGATGCTATTCCCATAAAATTCAAGATATACATTTTATTTGTCATGTAAAATCTTAACTATAAGAGATTTTAATCAAAATCATTAGAGCCATTTTTGAGGAAATCAAACTTTTCGAATTTTTTCCATGTAAAGGATAGTTGGGGGTGGAGAGATTTTGTTGAAAATCTTCGTGTCGCATCTTTCAAAGATACCAAACTTACAAATCAAGTTTGGTATGAAACGGTCTTTTCTTTTTGAGCTATGCTGCCCACAGACACACACACACACGCACGCACACACCCACACACTGACGACAGACACACACGAACATTTTTCTAAAAGTACTTTTTTTTTTTTAATACAGGAGGCCTAAAACCGTGCATTTCCGGTGAAATCTCGGTATCAAATTTTTGGGTGGAATGCAATACCTTCTCTATACACTATGTACATAGTTAAGTGTAGAGAAAGTACAAATATGTAAATATGTAGTGTTCAAAATAGTAAATCTCCCGTGATAAACCTCTAGGTAAAACATGGGCTGTAAATTTGTTTAAATAAAAATGCGAGATTCGAACTGAATGTGAGGCAGGTATATTACCACCACACTATCCACATACCTGAGTTGTCAGTCACCACTTGGTCTAGTTGTGCCCACCTATGCTCAGTACCCAAATGACATTCGTTGGGGAGCAAAATGCTACCTCCTTTTTTCCCTCACCCATCCCAAAAATGAAGCAGCCATCCTTAACACCCCATCCCGAAATAAAAACCCTGGGGTAAAACCCTGTTGAGGGTGGGTACGCAGCAAAACCACTCTGGCTGAACCTCAGCCAGCCAGTAACTTGTGTGTGTGTGTGTGTGTGTGCTCAGTAGCTAACGGGCCTTCTGCCTCTTCCCTCCCCGCTCGCTTGTAAATATCGTATTGGAAGGTAAAAACCTGAAGTCATGTCCGAAGCCTAGTCATGACCGAATTCCAATAGTTGACGTAAATATTTAAGACTGTACACACGGTTGAATATACTCAGCTACAAATGTTACAAGGGATTCACTGTGTTGGAGTATAGCCCTAATATTTAAGAATTACTTATTGTTGTATGTGACAACCGATCCCCAATGTTTAATATGAAAATAGCCTAGATAGTTACGCTCACGTGTGAATGTTATCGGCTACACATATCACATACGAATCCTAATTTTATTACTTTCTCTAGCCCGCATGTACAACTTATATAGTGGATACAGAAGGTATTGTATTCCACCCAAAATCGATGTCGAGATTTTACTGTAAATATATATTTTGAAGTCCCCCGAGTCCGAAGAAAATGTTTAGAAAAAGTAAGTGATCGCTGCATTAAAGTTTGGCACGTTATCTTAATTTTAGAAAAACATATATAAATAGTGAAAACTTTTCCTTCACGAAAAATAGCACACCCTCGCAGTGGTTTACAATCAGTGGTTGGCTAACTTTGATTTAATCAACTTGATAGTCAATTGTGACTCGATCTTCAAGACAAGAGTACTGAAATCCATCCCCTAGAGACTTAATTAAAAGCTTGCACACCACGGTTCGAAAGACGATAATGTTTTACTCGACTTGAGCAGGAAATCGATTGCTAGCAGTGCTGACGTCTAGCGGCGATGAATTAATTATGTTCCCACTCATTGCGATGCGCTAGGGTACGTTCGTAACTTTAAAGTGTAACAAAACTGTGTCGACACCGTTGCTATGGCAACTCTACTACTTTCAACATCCGTTTCCTTGCTAACCTATAAATAAGGTCTATTTTACCCATTCCAGCCATAACGCTGGTTTTATTGGCCATATAATTCGAGACTCGCTCTGAGCTGTTTCTTGCAGAACAAAGCAATATGTTCACACCTTAATCTGGGAGTCAAGATGCTCCAAAAACTGTTAGATATTTCTTGTAGATTTGACCGTTTTCGTTCTCATTGGTTTCAATTTTAAACTAATTAACTTTTATCAAACGAGACCATGCAAAGCCATCCAAACCTCAATTGCTTCACATAGCGACCAGCTTTTTTTTTTTTTTTTTTTTTGGACATTTGACTATCGCTGTAGCCTAATATATTCCCTTATTTCCCTTCTTCTTATAAGGAAGCAAGTAATAAGATCCTTTCTGCTAAAGTTTGTCTGAATTAGCATGATACAGATAAAAGAATAATTATTTGTAAGCAAAGTTTGTTTTTGGAACAGCAAGAGAAGTCATATGAATGGAACACAGAATTTTTCATCTAACTGAACTTTAAATTCAACCAAAAATATAAAGAAGCAAGTAATAGGAGCATTTCTGCTAATGTTTGTCTCAATTAGCATGATGTAGATAAAAGAATAATAATTTTAAGAAAAGTTTCATTCTGGAACAGCTAGTGAAAGTCATATGAATGGAAAACATCAAATCTTTTTTTCTAACTGAACCGTAAACTCAACCAAAAATATAAGGAAGCAAGTAATAAGACCACTTCTGCTAATGCTTATCTCAATTAACATGATGTAGATAAAAGAATTATTTGTAAGAAGAGTTTGTTAGTGGAACAGCTAGAAAAAGTCATGTGAATTGAGCACATCAGATTATTTTTCTAAATGAACTTTAAATTCAAACAAATATTTTTATTATTTTGGATAGACCTTTGTTCCTTTTTAGTCAACATCTCATGGTAATGACGGACACTCAAATATCTTCCACAATCGAATTTATTACGATGGTAAGAAATGACCTACAAAGTATTCGGTTTTTCGCTAGAATTTAAATTTTCGCAGATTTAATCACGGATTATTTTTTTCTAAATGCGTGAAGTAGTAGCAAACATAAGTTATTAAAATAATCACTTTATATTTGGATTTAAAAGTACGAGTAGTAGGCATTCTAGCCCTCAAGTAATATAAAAACGTCTTGAGTGCACATTATTTTGAAATAATAAAACAGATATTTGCTTGCAACCATTCTCTAACAATTAAAGCGATAATTAATGCCATGAATATCTATCTGATTGTGAAAGCATACCATTTCTCAATCAGACCAGCAGATATGACTCTGATTTAAAACTCTCCATTTTTACTTTCTCTACACGTACTGTAAACATAGTGTATAGAGAAGGTATTGTATTGCACCCAAAAATTCGATTCCAAGATTTCTCCGGAAATACATGTTTTGAGACCCGCTAAAACAAAACAAAAAAGCATTTTTAGAAAAATGTCCGTGTGTGTATGAGTGGATGTTTCTGGGCAGCAAAGCTCAAAACCCCAAAAGTCCGTTAAATACCAAACTTTAATATCTAAGGGAGCAAAACAAACTACCCTTTACATGGAAGATTGTTTGAAAGTTTTGTTTTTCTCAAAAATAGCTCTTATTTTGATTAAAGATATTTACATCGCCAACGACATATATACTTTGAATTTCGGAGGAACAGCTCTGAAGACCTCTTCATTCTGGATGACTTTTATATCACTAGAAAACCGTAATAAACAGACAAAAACTTACTACAAAAAAAATGTACATCTCATTAAAATACACAATTTGTGTCATATACATTTTTTTGTAGAGCTAACCGTTTTTAAGATATTCCGGATTATTGGCTTCAATTTTAAGCGAGTAACTTTTCTCAAACGGGAAGACATCTTTTTTCTCGCTTCTCGTTTATTTACTCCTGGCAAGCAAAGAGATTGGAATTTCAATTGTTTCACATAGCGACCGGCTTTTAAAGTACGAGACTATAGTTTTAGCCTGAGCCTTTCTATTTACAAGCTAGTAATAAGGCTAATTTTGCATACGTTTATCTTAATTACCATGATGCAGATAACAAATTAATATTTTGAATAAAAGGTTTGTTGTCGTAGAGGAAAAAATGAAATGGCATGTTATTTATGGACGTTCTTTAACTACTGTGGTTCTCAGCGTCCCATTCTATACTGGGCGTGAAAGACCGCTTAATTTTGCTCAGAGGCCTCTCTTATCAGGCTTGAGGTTCTTTTACGTGCCGTAAATCTACGACACGGGACCAACGGCTTTACTTCCCTTCCGAAGGAAGCCATGCTAAGGATTTTTACACCTGAAAAAATCTATCGTCCTCCGCCGGGTTTGAACCCGCGACCTTGGGTATATGAACCATTACACCACGGAGGGCGATAAACTAGAGGATATCATGTGAATGGAAAACACATTAGATTTGTTCCCTTCTACTTACAAGGAACCAAGTAATAAAGACAATTTCTGCTAATGCTAATCTAGATTATGATGAAGTAGATAGAAGAATAAGCTTTTTAACACAAATCTCTTATGGAGATGTAGAGAAATCATGTGAACAGAACACATCAGTTTTTTATATAAAGATAGGTCCCACTTAAATATATTTTCCTTTTTAGGGTTACCTACATGTTTCTGAATTGCATGTGGTTATGCTTCATTAATTTGAAATTATGTTATATATGTTATACCATATTTAGTATTTCCTACCTATTTGATTTGTAATTAAAAGGAATACGAGCCCACCTGGGTAGTGGGGTGGTAGCATGTCTGCCTCACATTCAAAAGGTCGTGAGTTCGAATCTCGCTTAGGGGGAGTTACCCGCATAAGGTTTTTTTTTCGGGGTTTTGCTTTATCTTGAGAAGACGAAGATCGAGTAGCTTTAAGCTCCATGGACTCCGAAATCATTTAAGCATCATTTCATCAATTTCATTCATCGTCCGATATGACCAACCAGGTTAAAGGACATTAAACTAAAAAAAAAAAAGAAAAAAAAGAAAATCCCTCGCAATATGGGGAGTACCTTGTTCAAGTAATTAGTTCTTGCTTTGTATTTGCCGTACCCGGGCCACCGTTTATTATATTTTGGGTTGAATTGAATATAAGGCATAACTAACATTCTAACCCCCTCCCCCCAGATGGGTATGTGCTTCTTGATTTTAATTACATAAACAAGTGAAGAGAGATAACAGCATTTGTGGCTGTTAACCAGCTAAGAAATAGTTTCATCATTAACTATTTGTTTACAAAACAAAATTCTGATGTGTTACTTTCACGTGACTTTCTCCAGCTATCTACAAACAAACTTCTTACAAAACATGCTAATCGATGTAACCATTAACAGAATGGCCCTATTACATATTTCCTTATAAGTAGAAGAGAACTAAGGAAATACACTAATCTAAAACGGTAGGCAAATGTTTTAAAAGCGGTCGTTATGCGATTACCATTAAATTTGCTTCTTTGCTTGACCAGGAGTAGAACAAAAGAAAAACGGGCACTTCTTATCTGGAAAAAAAGCATATTATTTGAAAATCGAAACTAATAATAAGGAATATCTTGAAAACGCTCAACTGTACAACAAAAATGCATATGACAAATTGTGTGTAACGAGATCTGCATTTTTTGTGTAGAAAGTTTTTGTCTATATCCTACGATTTACTAGTTATACAAAGTTCAGAAAAATGGTTCAGAACGAACAGGTCTTCAGAAGGTATTCCCAGAGAATTCAAGATATACATTTTATTTGTCACGTAAATATTTATGATATACGGTATTTTAATCAAAATTGGAGACATTCTTGAGAAAAACATTTTCAAATATGTTTCCATGTAAAAGGTAGCTGGGGTGGGGAATTTTTTTAAATCTCCGTGTCGTATCCTTGGAAGAATTTTGGAATTTAACGGTCTTTTAGTTTTTGAGCTATGCTGTCCACAGACATTCGGACCTTTTTCTAAAACTGCTTTTTTGGACTCGGGGAATCTCAAAACATACATTTCCGGTGAAATCTCGGTATCGAATTTTTGGGTGGAATATAAGACCTTCTCTATACACTGTAGATAGAACGTGTAGAGAGAGTAAGAATACTTTTTTCGGACTCGGGGGAATATATTTCCAGTGAAATCTCGACATATAATTTTTGGGTGGAATACAGTACCCTGTCTATCCACTATGTACGTTATACACAAGGGCTAGAGGAAGTAAAAAAAGTACATAAAATTGGTGAGTGTGTGCGCGCGCACTTGAGAATAGCATAAATCCATAAGTTCGTTAAATACAAAACGTGATATTTAAGTTATGCTTCTTTTAAGGATGCGACACATACATGGTCAAGAAAACAGCCTCACCACTACTACCTTCAACACGAACATTTTTCGAAAATTTTGATTTACTTAAAAAGGACACTGGTAATTTTTATTTAAATACCATATTATGTGATATTTGTGCCATTTATCAACATTATAGGTTGCACAGTCATTCAAAATAATACGTTTTTACTGTCGAATTCATTGTTCTAATAAAACTGAGCCAAGTGATGCATTTCTGAAACTGTACATACAACAATTCAATTTTCACGATAAATGGGTTTATACAAATAAATGCCGTATCGCAATTTATATTAACCCTAATTATTACTGTAGAAAAACATTTACTTGTATTCTCCTGAAGTCTTGATTAATAATTTATTTCTCAAAACTAAAGCATTATTTCAAAAAACTATGACGATTTTTTAGTGTTCTTTTGAGAGTCAGTGTAATATTTTTAAGTTATTAAAAATTGCATCACGTGGAGCATTTTGAGTGTGGAAAAGTGTTGGAAAACTTCAGTTAACTGGTAGTTAAAGTCCTCCAAGAGGGAAAAACAATATATTACTACCTTACAGTTTGGCATTAATATGATTTTAATGTGAAAAATCTGATGTGCTCTATTCACATGACTTTCTCTGCATCTCTGTAACAAATTATTATTAATAAGCTTATTCTTCTATCTATTTAATGCTAAAGCACTAGTCTTATTACTTTGGTCTTTTATAAGTAGAAGGGAAACAAGAGAATACACTAGGTTAAATCAACAATCAAATGTTTTAAAATGTGGTTGCTATGGGATTGAAATCCGTTTCTTTGCGTGGCCAGGAGTTGACAAGTTCCCGTATGAGAAAAGTTTAAGTATTTTAAAACTGAAATCAATAACAAGCAATATTTCTAAAACGGCAAACTCCACGAAAGGTGTATATGACGTAAATTGTGTGTTTTATCGTGATCTACATTTTTTGTATAAAACGATTTTACAGTTGTGCAAAATTCAATAAAAATCATACAGAATCTTTAGAGGTGATTCCAAGAAAATTCAAGATATATATTTTATTTGACATGTAAATGTCTTTAATGTACGATATTTTAATCAAAATCGCTAGAGCCATTTTTGAGAAAGTCAAATTTTTCAAACATTCTTCCATGCAAAGGGTAGTTGGGGGGGGGATTTTCTTGAATATCATCGCGTCGTATCCTTGGAAGACACTGAACTTAAATACCAAGTTTGGTATTTTGCCGACTTTTTGTTTTTGAGCTATGCTGTACACGGACACACTCATACGCACACAATCTGCCTTTTTCTAGAAATGCTGTTTTTGGATTCTCGAGGTCTCAAAACATACATTTCCCATGAAATCTCGGTATCAAATTTTTGGGTGCAGTACAATACCTTCTCTATTCATTATATACATAGTACGTGTACAGAAAGTAAAAAAAGTAATTTTTAACTTTTCAAAAATTTTGGTCGAATTTCATAGATCGTTTCTTAAGTAAAATAAATGGCCAACATATGTAAGTTAGGAGCAACTAAAGATACAGGGAAGTAACGTTGCATCGCAGCTCTGCAGAAGCCTCATAACCATGGTAACTAAGTTGGGTTTATAATTCAGCGCAAGGGAATGCTGTCACAGAGACTATGCACAGATAGCTTCCCGGAAATGTCGGCAGAGCTCTGATCGATAGAAAGAGAGCGCCATCTATTTCCGTCAGCAGACTGCAAGAAATGAAGAGAAATTAAATAAGAGACAGCTGGTGAAAGCCATTTGAGCAGTTCGGATATTAGAAAAACGGGCCATACGCAAAGTAAAAGTCAATTCTTCCCCCTCCCCCAACCTGTAAGAGAGTCGTTTATATTTTGTTTCTCACTCCACACTTTTTCTTAAACTAGAAACAAGGGGTTTACAAGGAAGCCATAAAGGTACCTAAGTAAACTTCATGTGATAGATTGAAAGTTAATAATTTCTATACCACACTCGGATGATCCCGGCTTCGACTCCAGGCGGATTGGCCACACCAACTTGGGCTTTTACAGGTCGTTAGGTGAATGTCGAAGTGGTTCCCCATCCATCACGAATGTTATCTCAATTACCGGTCCCCAAAATTTCCTTTCATACGACTGATTGAATATATTTCAGGATTATACCATGCTTTCGTTTTATTGTGGGGCCACAGTTCATGTATATGCGTAGTTCCTTTCGCTGCACGACTTCGATTATTACTTTCCTTATAAGCACTATGTAGAGAAGGTATTGTATTCCGCCAAAAAGTTGATGTCGGAAATATATGTTTTGAGATCTTCTGAAGAAAAAAAAAATCTGAGTATTCCATTCACATGACTTTCTCTAAATCTCTGTAACAAATTATTGTTATAAACTTATGCTTCTAACTACTTCATGCTAAAACATTAGCAGAGATGGCCTTATTACTTTATTCCTTGTAAAAAGAAGGGAAATATGGGAAATACACTAGCCCTAACATACAGTCGATTGTTTTAAGATGTGGTTGCTATGGGATTGAAATCCGTTTCTTTGTGTAGACAGGAGTTGGCAAGTTCCCGTATGAGTAAAGTGTAAGTGCTTTAAAACCGAAACCAATAACAAGGAATATCTCAAAAACGGCCATTTCCACGAAAAAATTGTATTTGACATAAATTGTGTCTTTTAACGAAATCTACAATTTTTGTGCAGTTAGTTTTTGTCTAGCTCCTACGGTTTACTAGTTATGTAAAATTCAGCAATATTCATCAAGGATAAACAGGTCTTCAGAAGCTATTCTCAGAAAATTCAAGAAATACAGTTTGTGATGGAAATGTCTTAAATTTGTGTTATTTTAATCAAAACCATTACAGCCATTTTTGAGAAACTCAAAATTTTCGAAAAATTTTAGCTGTAAAGAGTAGTTTGGGATGGGGAGATTTTCTTGAAAATCTTCGCATCGCATCCTTGGAAGGTAGCAAACTTAAATGCCAAGTTTGGTATTTAACGGTCTTTTCGTTTTTGAGCTATGCTGTCCACACACACACACACACACACACACACACACACACACACACACACCTTTTTCGACAATTTTTTTTTTATTCAGGGGTCAAAAAACACATATCTCCGTTGAAATCACGGTAACACAAAGGTTTTCAAGAAAATGCCCACTCCCCAAAGTATCCTTTACATGGAAGATTGTTCGAAAACTAATTTTCTCAAAAATGGCTCTGACCTTGATTAAAATGCCATATGTTTAATATATTTTCATGACAAGCATATTTGAATTTTCTGCGAATGCCTCTTCATTATGGATGAGCCTTGTAAATCTGGTATTCCACCATCTCACTTCTACTTATAAGGAACTAAGTAATAAGACCGTTTCTGCTAAAGTTGATCTTTCTTAATTTGAAGTAGACAGAAGAATAAGCTTAACAGTAATTTGTTACAGAGAGGTAGAGAAAGTCATGTGAATGGAACACATAATTTGTTTTAAATTTTTTCCAGAAACAAAACTGCCATGAAACAAAACTGCTCCATATCCCAATCGTGCTAATATAATTTTGTGTTGCCATGGTAACAAAGTTACTTTCTGATAGAGTTGCCTGTATCCACTAATGGCTCCTTTGTTTTCCGAGCCATGTTGCCATGGATACTGTAACAACGTCCAGCAGAAATATGACGGGGTAGCAGACTTCATTACAAAAATCCGCGACGCATAAATTTCCATACACTTTTACCACAGGCTCATGTTGCTGACCAGCTACTTTAATAGGCACTGCTACCACAGAAATAAAAATGAAAAAGAGATTTTAATAAACGTTGGTGCTAGACCTACTTTATTTTTACTAGATCTAGGGTTTTAACATAGCAAAGCTGCCACGAAAATCACTAATCTGCCATACCATGCTTTCCGTGACAAACTTCACCTTTTCTACCAATAACAGATTCAATGTATATTCGTTATACAGGATGTTTGAAATGTCCCGTTACAATCTTTTAGGATTAACAGACAACAGCTGGCAGGAAATTGAATTGTATTTTAAAATTAAACCCTGTCTAGCTCTAGCGAACGAAATAAAACTGGCTTGGGGTAAAGACGAACTTAGGAAGAAAGGACACAAAAAATGACAGACAATTCTGGCAGGAGAGTTGACCCATTCTGTTGTTTGAAGACTGGGCACATATTTTTGAATGTGCCAGTGGAGAATTAAACTAAACGACAAATGTTTAAGTCCCACTAAAAGGAGATTGGTATGTTGGGATCTGCTGGCTGGCCAGAGAAACATGGCGACTTTCCTGGCTAAAGTGCTCGAAGTTGGATCAAATTATTATCTATGTAATCTATATCCATCAAAATGTATCTAATCTATATATGTATATAATCTGCATATAAATATATCTATCTGAACTATTTAATCTATCTTGTCTATATCTTTATATGTATATATCTATATCTTTATCCCCCATAGTCTGTCGGTCTGTCTGTCTGTCTGTCTGTCTGTCTGTCTGTCTGTCTGTCTGTCTGTCTGACTGACTGACTTAAAGGAGACCGATATCATATTTTGAATAGAAATCCGTTTCTATAAACGTATCGTTTCCGTGCTACAACCATTTAAAAACAGGTATTTAAGTGACCGTTTGTTCAAGGTAGTGTTTCTGTGAAATTTGGAAAATCCAGAGTATGCAAGGCATCTGTTGAAATTTATACCAGTTACTACATGCAATAACGGTAATATTCTTGTCATCTTTCAAAACTATAATTTGCTTGGTTAAATAAAAAGCTTACTGTGTAAATTCATTGTTGTAATAGAATAATTCTACTTGATGCATTCTTAAAACTACGTATTCATTTCCGAGGTTCAAGTAAACGAGTTAACAACTCTGTGATCCTTTCACATGACTTTCTCTACCTGTTGTGTAAACAACAAAAGATCACTTACATGTCTAATTCATGCTAATCGAGATAAATATTACTAGAAAAGTCTTATTGCTCTGTTCATTATTACCTAAGTAGAGACAAACAAAGCAATAGTCTAAATCTTTTCAATGCTGGTCGTTAAGTAAAACTCGTTCCTCTTTTCCTGTCCATGAGTAATAAAATATAAACTAAATAAAAAAAAAATGTGTTCCATTCACATGACTCTCTAATATCGCTGTAACAAATTATTATTAAATTCATATTTTTCTGTCTATTTTATGGTAATCGAGATGGTTAGCAGAAATTGTTTTAATTACGCGCTTCCTTTAAGTAGAAGAAAAATAAGGGAATACACTAGGCTAAAGCGATGTCAAATCCTTTAAAAGCTGGTTGCCATGTGGTTAAAATCCGTTTCGATGCAGGGCCACGAGTTTACAACTTTCCGTGTTAGAAAAATTTTAAGTATTTTGAATCTGAAACAAATAAAGAATATCCCAAAAAACGTATATGACATGAGTTGTGTGTTTTAACGAGCTCTACAAGTTTAGTTCAATAGGTTTTTTCCTATCTCTTACAGTTTGCCAGTTATGCAAAATTCTCCAAAATTCACCCAGAAAAAAGATATCTTCAGAAGCTATTCCCAAAAAACTCAAGATGTACATTTTGTTTGTCATGTAAATATCAATTTACGATACTTTAATCAAAACGTTAGAGCCGTTTTTGAGAAAATAAAACATTTAGAAAACTTTTCTATGTAAAGGGTAGTTGGAGTTGCGGGAATTTTCTTGAAAATATACGTTTCGCATCCTTGGAATTTATCAAAATTAAATACCAAGTTACGTATTTAAGGGTCTTTTCGTTTTTGAGCTATGCTGTCCACAGACAGGCAGACAGACAGACACGCACACACGGACATTTTTGCAAAAATGCTTTTTTTGGATTTAGGGAGCCTCAAAACATGCATTTTCCGAAAATATCAGTATTTAATTTTTGGGTGCAATACAATACCTTCTCCATATATGTACATAGTACGTATAGAGAAAGTAATAAAATAAATTAAAAAGGAGAGAGGGAGAGAGAGAGAGAGAGAGAGAGGGAGAGAGATACTTTTGAGAAAAGTTTAAGTACTTTAAAATTGAAACCAATAACAAGGTATATCTCGGAAAAAGTTCTACAAAAAATGTAAATGTATATAACATAAGCTGTGTGTTTTAACGAGATCTGTTTAGCATTCTTTGTCTAACCCTTACGATTTATCACAGGGAAAAGTCATTTAGAATGGTGAGGTCTTCACAGAATATTGCCAAACAATTCAAGATATAATTTCATCTGCTATAAAAATACTTTGAAAAAATAAAAATTTTCCAAAAATCTTACATGATTGGGTGGAATTTCCTGAAAACCTTGCTATCGTATCTTAGGATAATGCTGAACATAAATCTCGCAATTTGCCTTTTAACCGACTTTTCCTTTTGAGCTATGTTGTTCAGTCATGCACTTTCTCTACACGTACTATGTATAATACAGGGTGTACATAAATGAATATCGGGGTTTTAGCTCTTTATAATATTTATTACATTCAACTTACAGTTATAAATTATGTCACATGAAAAAGCAACTCAAACAGTTTTGTTTGTTGGCACAAGTGCGCATGTGCGTGCAATGTTTCTGCCACAATCCGCTAGATAGCGGTAGTAGCAAAGATGGCGACTAGTAAACAGAAAGCGTTTTGTGTTTTGCAGTTTGCAAAGACCGAATCTGTAGCTACTGTGCAGCGTGCGTTCCGTACTAAGTTCGGTTGTGATCCTCCTAGTGATAAAAACATTCGTAGATGGTATAACCAGTTTGAAGATACCGGCTGCCTTTGTAAAGGGAAGAACACAGGACGACCAGGAGTAAGTGAAGAGACTGTTGAGCGAGAGAAGAGTCGTTCACTCGTAGCCCAAAGAAATCAGTCCGGAAGGCTAGTCGTGAATTACAAGTTCCTGTGTCGACTGTTTGGAAAGTTGTAAGAAAACGCTTACAGCTACGTCCTTACCGTTTACAGTTATTACAGGCTCTAAAGCCGACAGACCACGGATTACGTGCCAAATTCGCAAACGACATGTTTCACGACGATTTTGTGGATCGTGTTGTCTTCAGAGATGAATCGACCTTTCACTTTAGTGGACATGTGCGCATCTGGGGCTCAGAAAATCCTCACGAGATTCCCCTAAAGTGAATGTTTTTTGTGCCGCATTCCGGCGAAAAGTTTATGGGCCTTTCGTTTTTGGTGAACCTACTGTAACTGGCACTTCTTACCTTGATACACTAAAGCAATGGCTCTGCCCTCGGTTGGAAGAAAATGAGCCAGAGAACTTCTTTTTCCAGCATGATGGTGCGCCACCTCACTGGCATAACGAAATACGCGATTGGTTGAACGTCACTATACTCGAGCGCTGGATAGGCCGCAAGGGCCCCAATGACAGGGGGCTTGCTATGCATGGCCTCCACGTTCTCCTGACCTAACGCCATGCGATTTTTACCTTTGGGGCTTCATCAAGGATCGTGTGTACATGCCTCTGCTACCAGCTGACCTCCCTGAATTAAGAAACTGGATTGAAGCAGCTGTTTCTACAATTACTGAATACACACTTATCAACGTTTAGGAAGAACTCGGCTATAGACTTGATATGTGCCGTGTGACACATTGAACATTTATAAGCTTCTTGGTAAAACTGAGTTGCTTTTTCATTTGACATATCATTCATAGCTGTAAGTTGAATGTAATAAATATTATAAAGAGTTAAAACCCCGATATTCATTTATATACACCTGTATAGTGTACAGAGGAGGTACTGTATTGCACCCGAAAATTCGATACAGAGATTTCACCGAAAATACATGTTTTGAGTTCCCCTGAATCCAAAAAAGAAATATTTTTAAAAAAGGATCCGTGTGTGTGTGTGTGTGTGTGTGTGTGTAGACAAGATAGCTCAAAAACGAAAAGACCGTTGAATATCAAACTCGGTATTTAAGTTTTGTATCTTTCAAGGATGTGACACGACGATTTTCAAGAAAATCCCCCACCCCTTCCCAAACTACCCTTTATATATTAAGATATTACATGCCAGATAAAATATATATCTTGAATTTTCTGGGAATGGCCTCTAAAGACCTTTTATTATGGATGATTTTTATTGGATTTTACATAACAATAACTTCAATAACAAACGCATAGGGACCAGCTTTTTAAAGAGTTGACTGCCGTTTTAGCCCGGGTGTATTTCCTTATTTACCTTCTAGTAATAAGAAGAAATAATATATAATAATTCTGGTGATGTTTGTCTTGATTATTGTGATACAGAAAAAGGAACGATCTTTTGTAATAGCAGTTTATTTGCAGAATGTGCAAACAACCCATTCTTTTAAACAAACATGCATTTATCAAGATACGCATCACCAGAAATTGTCTCGGTACTCAGTTCCTACTAAGAAGAATGGAAACAAGGGAATAATATACTGGACAGAGTTATAGTTATAACTTTAAAAGATGGTCGCTATGAGAAACAATTAAAATTCGAATGTCTTTATATGGCCGGAACTAAAACAAATGAGATACGAAACGAAAAATAAGTCCGGTTTAAGAAAACTTTAAGTAGTTTAAAAATCAAACCAATAAAATAAATATTTCGGAAACGGGTAATGCTACAAAAAACTAAATATAATATAAAGTGGCAGTTTTAACTAAATCTGTATCTTTTGTGTTGAAGTTTCTCTATCTCTTACAGTTTATCAGTTACATAATAATCATCCAGAGTGAAGAAATCTTCACAGGCTATTCCCAGAAACTTCAGGAGATATATTTCTTTTGTCATGAAACATACGGTATTTCAACAAAATTGGAGCCACTTTCGAGAAAATTAAAAGTTTTCGTAAAATCTTCCATGTAAAGGGTATTTGGGGTCGGGGAATTTTCTTGAAAATCTTTGTGTCACATTCTTGAAAGATGTTTAACTTAAATGCCAAATTTGGCATTTAAGGACTTTTCGTTTTTGAGTTATGCTGCTTACAGACACACACACACGCACGGATCTTTTTTAAAAATGCTTCTTTTGATTCAGGGGGTCCCAAAACATATATTTCCGGTGAAACCTTGGAATCAAATATGTAATTTGTACATACGTGCTAGAGAAATTAAAATATTAGTTCTTTTTTTTGTTAATTGTTTCATTTGTATATCTCCCTTTAACTTCTAAGGTCATATTGGGGGCCTTGACTTGAGATAAGCTGGTGGTGTATTTTTCGCTGAACTATAGGTTTCTTAACGTCTAGGTTTTTCATTATTAAACACACACTCATTCACGATCACATACATACTTCCAGATTATGTGGGGAATAAGGAATGATTCTGGTTGAAGAAAAATTCCTTGCCCCAGCCGGTAACCGAGCCCGTGTTTTGCGAAAATTGGGTGTAAAAGAGGTTCAGGAAAATGTCAGAAAAATCTCTTCTAAAAGTAGTGATTTAAAAGGCCTTAGTTTAGTGTTAAATACTTTTTAACAGTGTCTGTAGGTTTAAAATGACTTATTGACTATAGGTATTTTTGCAAACAACACGAAATGGATCTTTACTCCAAGATTGCATTCGAGGACAACTTTCTGCTTGGTTTTTAAAATAGGAAGAGAACTCGTCGCGAAGCAATGAAAAAGCGTATTTCACAGGATTTGCTTGAGAAGACCTTGGTATATAAAAGAAACTAGCGTAAAGCTCTGAGATACGAGCGAAGTTATGGAGGATTTACGGAAATATTGCAAGGGGAAAGATAACTCAAGACGAGAGAAGAACTGTCTAGATATAGAGTTTTTGGTGAATAAACTTCAGCCTGTTCAGCGTGCCCTTCCATGAGATACAAACTCTAAAATAACCCACGCGGAACAAAACCATAGAGAATGTTCTACATTCGCACACAAAAGGCCATGTTCGTTTCTTTCCGCCATGAACTGCAGTCGATGAAAAAGTTATCTATCAGATGTAATGCATTATGGAGGTAGGTTATCACAACTAATATTGCAAAGAGATTATTGCTAAATTCACAGACGTAATGAGTGGATATATCTGGACAACTCGGATATCAAATGATATTAGGACTATTTAATAAATAAAGCAAGTCCCCTAAACTCGATTTGCAAATAATAAAAATCAGATGCGTTCAATTCACATGACTTTCTCTACATCTCTGCCACAAGTTATTGTTAGAAAGCTTAAGCTTGTATTTACTTCACGCTAATCGAGAAAAGTAAGTAGAAACGAAATAAGGGAGTACCTTAGGCTAAAGTGATAGTCAAAAGCTGGTTGCTATGTGATTGAAGTTCCTTTGTTTGTATGGACAGGAGTTGATTAGTTCTTGTACGAGAAAGGTATAAGTATTTTAAAGCTGAAAACAAACACATGGAATATCTCAAAAACGGTCACATCTACGAAAAAAATATATAACATAACATTTTCTATCAAGTTTTGTCTATCGCTTACAGTTTGCCAGTCATACAAAATTCGTAAAATTCATCCAGATTTTTTTTTTTGGTAGTGTTTAACGCCCGCTTTAACTACTAATGGCACCGCAGGCGGTGCATTCATCCAGAATAAATATGACTTCAGAAGCTATTCCCAAAGAATTCAAGATATATACATTTTATTTTATTTATTTTAATGTAATTATCTTTAATACACAGTATTTTAATCAAAATCGTTACAGCTATTTTTTAGAAAATCAAAATTTTCGAAATTTGTTCCATGTAAAGGGTAGTTGGGGGTGGGGAGATTTTCTTGAAAACCTTGTGTCGCATCCTTGGAAGATACTGAACTCAGATATCGCGTTTGATATTTAATGGGTTTTTCGTTTTCGAGCTATGCTGTCCACAGACACATACATGGAACCTTTTTTTTTTTTTTTTTCTGAAAATGAGTTTTTCGACTCAGGGGACCTCAAAACATGTATTTCCGACCAAAATCTCCACATCAAAATTTTGGTGGAATACAATACCCTCTCTATCCACTATGTATATTGTACATACGGTCTAGAGAAAGTAATAGTAATAGTATTATTTTGTATTTATATTGTAAACATTTAACATTTTCAGGCCATCCGCAATAGATTAATGTCGTCTAATTGAGATTGAACTAAAAAACAAATGCATACCGCGGTGAAACAGGATTTAGTAGTTTCATTATAATATCCGAGTGTGGCTGGTCAAAATTAAACATTTTCTTTCCTCTCATAGATCCATTTTATAATGATGTCACATAAGTTAGTCGTGAGCAGTACCAACCCAGAGGGATGTGGCCCAAATTCGGAAGGTCCCGGGTTCAAATCCCATGAACCGATCAATCTGATTTGGCTCGCTTGTCTCTCAGGAAGAACGCATCCAAGTGGCTATCTTGTTTATCTGTTCAGTGCGCCAGGTAATAACTAATTAAATGCAGGGAGTGAAACAAACCTCTCATTTAAGAATATACGAGAGCGTTTTAACTTAGGTGAGCTATGGTTGCAAAATTATTTCATGATTTATTCCCTAAAACTTATAATGTTGTGATAACCTAGTGAAGTGATCATTATTGTTATTCAACTGTTGCATAAATTACAATTAATTGAGTTTACTGCTAACAATATCAAAGTAGCACGGATGTTCTGTAAGAAAAGTTTTATTAGTTTCTTTGGCTTAGAAATCAGCTCAGTCGGTAGAGCACCTATTGCTGTGCGAGGGTCATGGGATCAATTTCTTACTAAGGAGGACTTTTTCTCTCGCCAATATTAATCTCTATCCTTCCCAGACTTGGCAGTGTGAATGTATGTTTGTGTGTGAGTGAAAGAGAGATTTAATCTAATCTAATCTGACGAGTAAAACCACTGCCGATAGATATGTTCTAAAGCTAAAAGACGCCGATGTGACCATTCAGTTAAATTCGAGGTGTACATTGTAACAGTTTCCGCTCCCAGCTAGCTTCTCTATTGCTATGCTGTGAGATCTTTTTCTCAGGTGTGCAAAATTTGCTAAGAATATTTAATGGTGGCTAATAACTTATCTGATGGGAACGAGTTGCTGAGTGTTTTAAGATAAATTATAATCATTTCCGAATCTAAGCACAGGAAATTACAATGCAATTTAAATCTGCCAGCTTCCAGAATATTAAGAACTTTACGATGTGGGCAAAACGTCTTCGTAAAATAAACATTTTAAATTACCCGGTCTCTTACTGCTATACGGCGAATCCCTCTACAATCACCGATAAACCGCGATGAGCCAAACGCTATGCTGCTATCACTTGAAGCTGGGTGTTTTGAAGCGCATAGAGCTTGGGTTAGATAAACTAAATAGAAGTAATGCAGGCACTTTTATTAACATAAGCCCAGCATATATCACATTCCCCACCATAATTACTATGGTCAACGATGCCAAGTTTTGCACTTTATATTCTCATCATTCTTTATAACTGCTCGGCTCAAAATATTCCACTTCTGTAATTCTTAGATATGGCAGAGGTACACATTTAAATGTCTTTTGTGGTTGTGAATAAGCTGTGTTGCAGGAATTGAATATGGGTATTAATGGAATTCTTATTTACCGAGATTAAATTACATTTGTTAGCATTTCTTTGAACTAATTGCTTCTTCAGACTATCACAGAATTAAAACTATATATCATGTGGAAGGGAACTTATTACATTCCTTTTAATACTCGTATATGCTTCATAGAAGCATTACAAACAAAACCTTCTAATGGTGTTTTGTTCTTTGATCAGCCTATTTCGAAAAAAGAAAATGGTTTATGTTCCTAATTGGATGCGTAATTCCACAAGAATGCACGAAGATAATAGTTTGTTACTTGTAAGATGCGTAGTGTAACGTATTTCTGATTTAGTTTCGGTACGAATTATGGGACATCACACAAGGATTCGAAATAATTAATCACTTAAAAGAATTGAAGGAATATTCCGAGCAGCTTTTCAGACGTGAAGTAGCTCGGCAACCTTACGTTGAAGGTCAGGCTTCTGAACCAGCTTCTGGATATAAACACGTCGGTTGTTTGCAAACACGACACAGGGTGGTGTAATGTTTTGGGGACAGCGAGTGCAACTGGCATTCTGATTTATCTACACTCGCACAGTGAGAACGAAAGGATTTCCTTCAACATCCTAGTGAGGTGTGTTAAAGTACTGACCTAGTGCAAGTGACACCCACACAACCTGCAGCGTTGCCAGCTTGTCTGTCTCTTGTTTTCCACAAAACTAAAATATCTCCGTAGGAAATAGAGACAGAAAAGTAAGATACTAAATGTGTTCCAAATACCGAGATGCATCACTGGTTTAAATTTATGTAATGATTTCTCCTTCGCCCCTCTAGATATAATTTTGGAGTGTCCGCAGTACCAAAATCATATCTCTCCAAATTCGCTTTCTTCTCCTATACTGCGTATCATGTGGCATGCATCATGATTCTGTTTGGCTCCGCATTTTATGTTTTCTAACCGTGAGAACATCTATTAGGAGGCGCTTATCTAAGTTGTTTTAATCAACCTTTCAAATATAGCTGCCAATAAAAAAATAAATTGAATACAACTGGAATCCCATTTAACATCAGCCTTAAATATGAATTTAATTTATGAGCTGTTACCAAGTATTACAAAGAAACTATTTAGGTGCTACAAAATGAAATAGTGGTATGTCCAGAAAATAACATTAACAAACAGTAGATAAAAATGAAAAAAATCTTAGTGTTACACTCACATGAATTTCTCTAGCTCCTCTACGAACTTCTTACAAAAGATTATTCTTCTTTTACACAATGATAATCGAGATAAACATTAGCAGAACATTCCTGTTACTTAGTTCTTTATAAGTAGAAGGGAACTAAGGGAAGGCACTAGGCTAAGTGACAAAAAAGAAATGGCGTTTTATTTATGGACACTCTCTAACCACTGTGGTTCTCAGCGTCCCTTTCTATACTGGGCGTGAGCCCACTTAATTTTGCTCAAAGGTCTATCTATCAGACTTGAGGTTCTTTTAAATCTAGGACACGGGACCAATGATTTTACTTCCCTTCCGAAGGAAGCTAAATGTTTAAAAAGCTATCGTTATGCGATTGTCGTTGCAAATCGCTTCTTTACTTGGTCAGGAGTAGAACAAAAGAAAAACGGACACTTCCTCTCTGAGAAAAATATAAGTACTTCACAATTGAAACCAATAATAAGTAATATCTTGGAAACGGCTACCTCCACAATAAAAATGTAAAGGACATAAATTGTGTGTTTTGACAAGATCTACATTTTTGTGTAGTAAGGTTGTATCTATGTCCTACGGTTTAGTAGCTAAGCAAAATTCGGCAAAATTCATCCATAATAAAGAGGTCTTCAGAGGCTATTTCCCAAAAATTCGAGATATACATTTTATTTCGGACATAAATAGCTTTAATATACGGGATTTTTAATCGAAATCGTTAGAGCCATTTTCAAGAAATTCAAAATTTTCGAAATTTGTCCCATGTAAAGCGTAGTTTTTAGTATGGGAATTTTTTTTGAAAATCTTCATATCGCATCCTTGAAAGATATTAAACCTAAATACCAATTTTGGTATTTAACGGTCTGCTCGTTTTGGGGCTATGCTGACCACAGACACACATACACGGATCTTTTTTTAAAAATGTCTTTTTTGGATTCAGGGGACCCCAAAATATATATTTCTGGTGAAATCTCGGTATAACATTTTTGGGTGTATTACAATACCTTCTCTATCTCTATGTACATTGTGCATATGGGGCTAGAGAAAGTAAAAATCATACCTTTCCTTCTAATGAACAGCAGTTTTCTATTTTTCGTCAATCAAGAGAAAAGGTATTGCTAAACATATCTTGAAAAATGTAGCTCATTATGTTAAGTAGTTAATAAGATAATGGGTCAAACTTTAACGCTATCAAGATAGGGCAATTCTTCTCTTAAGTAAGCGGTGTACGCAGAAGTAGGTTGAAAACCCTACATCTCTAGTGCATACAGCAGTTCGTAAGATATTTTATGCACATAGGCAGATGAAGGGAGACAAAATATACTCTCCAACAAAAAGGCAGCTAAAAACAAACAAACGAATCGCTAATCCCGTTGAAGCCATATATTCAGAAACTGATAATAACATTTTATCAGGGACAATTCCTCGCGAATTTTCTAAATAGTGCGCTGCTGTGACCACTTGAGTTTAATAAAAAGCAGATTTGATGAGGATTCAGTCTGCAGAAACTTTTTTCCCGTTGGGTATTTACTCGCTGTGTCGTTTTTAACAAAAGAGCGAGCGTGTTGAATGGAGATGGGGGGGGGGCTTACTTTTTTGCGATTTGCAGTGGGAGGAAAGCCCTTTTCTTCCCACTCACACATCGGAACCTATTAGCTTGCCAACGTCGCACATAAACATACGAGAATTTGCAACTGTGCGCCCAACGTCACTAATTTGATAGAGAAGTATTTACTGAACAGAACTACTACGATATGCTCTTTCCAAACAATAATATTGTCTTTTCCTGAAATGCACAGAATGCAATCAGTGATTAATAGGAATAGCATCTTAGGGACCGATAGTGAGGCATGGTATAGAGTTGTGATGTGTTGACAATACAGTGTGTATATAGCGGTAATAATAGAAGGAAAATGGGCACTGGTTGCGTGGTAGACTAACTTGAATTTCCAGCAGTGGAAAGGTTGGTGGGTGGTAAACATAAATACCACTCATTTACGGAAACTAACAATTTTAATATTTGCATACATTCAATTGCTGTTTTGTAACAAGTCATCAGCATCACTATCCGGTTCATTTTTTCTCAAGATTCATATATTACAATGCAAAACATACATTCGTAACGTCGCACCCGATTGGTACGTAAACAGACTTTAAATTGTGAAAAACTTCGCTCCACATCAAAAGATGTGATTGGAGAAAAACGGAAATAGGACAAATCATCGACTATTGGGTAAGATACACCATCAACAATTATTTCCGCAGCAACACCTCGTAGCACATTTCGTATTTCACGCATTATTGAAGAAATCCGACATTTTTTCCAAACACTGTCTTCACTTCCTTTTTCACACGGTCTAAAACAGGTGTCATGGTTCTCTGATTAACTGCTTGCACAAGTTCACCAACAGCTTCAGCTTTCGAGGCATTTCAATGTTTCCAAATATGTGTTATTGTTTGTAGATTATATATAGATTATAGTATACTGCTACATCGAGCCACGTTCCCCAACGCATTACTGCAGGTTGTTTACATGCGGCGCGTGCAGTCGCCAATGCAGGTCGGTCTCTACTCGGTAGGTACACAACTGTTATCCGCATGTGTCTCGCTATCGGTCCCCAAGATGCTATCCCTAGTGATTAATATTATTGATACTGCGATTTGAAAGCCACCGGCATCAGTGGAGGTGTCAACTTTCAAACTAGAGAAGAAAAGGCTGGGACTGGCCAGAGGGAAAGAATATCTGTAATACATTTATATAACTTCTGCCCATTCTTCAGAAAACTGTTCTTTAAAACTTTGATGCGCTCCATTCACATGACTTTCGCTAAAAACTATTGTTACAAGAGATTATTTCTTTATCCCCATCCTGGTAAACGAGCTAGCAGAAATTGTTATATTAGCTCCTTCTACGCGGAAGAAAAATAAGATAATACACTGGGCTAAAGCGACAGTCAAATATTTTAAAAAGTCGTTCGATAGGTGACACAGTTGAAATTCGGTTTTCGATTTGCACGGCCAGGAATAAAACAAAAGAGAGGAAACTAAAAATGATCTCCCGATTGAATATATATATAAATTGTGTAATTTAACCAGGTATACATTTTTTTGTGTAGTAAATTGATGTTCATCTTTTACGGTTTACCAGTTATGAAACATTCATTCAGAATGAAAAGGATTTCAGAGTCTATTCCCGAAAAGTTCAAGATATAGATTTCATTTTCCATGAAACTAGGTGAAATTTCTCCTTTCCCCGTTTATTCTTCAGGCATGTGGGACTTAAAAGCCAGAGTTTGGGGTCAGATGCCTGTTGAGGAGCAGACGGACTCTGGAACAGAGAAGCCAGGAATGAGGAAGGAGATGATGTGAAATTACATTGTAATAGTTGAAAGAACAGCTGTTATGGAGCAATTGGTGGGGAAGAATAGGGAAAACGGAGATCCTGCCCTTGGTCACCATAATTCCCATTCGTGGTCTCCTTGATCGAGCCCAGGCGTCTAGGTGGGAAGCAAGAGGTCTGATCACTCGTCCGCGGCTCGTTGTCTGAAATATATCGTATTTTGAACATAATAATTAAGATCTATTTTTGATAAAATAAAATATTACGAAAACTGTATCATATAAAGAGTAGTTGGGGTAGGAAAATTTTCTTTAATACCTTCAGTTCGCTTTTTCTGGAATACTAAGCATAAATATACCAAGTAAACATTCGAAAAACGACTTCCCATTTAACAAAAGTATAATGTAGCTACTTCAAAATTGAAACCAATAACAAGGAATATCTGGGAAAACTATAAGACATTAATTGCCTGTTTTAACATCTAAGTATTTTGTGCAGTAATTTTTTACTATCTCTTTCGGTTTACCAGTTTTGCTGGATGACAAGGTCTTCGGAGGCTATTCTAAGAAAACCACTCGGCCACGGTGCGGCCCCCATAAAATTCAAGATATACATTTTATTTGTCAGATAAATATACATATCTAATATACCGTATATTAATCAAAATCGTTAAAGGCATTCTTGAGAAAAACAAAAAATTCGAACATATTTCCATATAAAGGGTAGTTCAGGGTGGGTGGAATTTCTTATAAATCTTGTGTCGCATCCTTAAGATACTCAACTTAAATACCAAGTTTGGTATTTAACGAACTTTTCGTTTTTATGCTATGCTGTCCACAGACCACATACAGGGAGAGAGAAAGAGAGAGAGAGAGAGAGAGAGAGAGAGAGAGAGAGATACAAGGACATTTTTTCTAAAAATACTTTTCTTTTATTCAGGGGTAGGTACTCAAAATAGGCATTTCTGGTAAAATCTCGGTATCAAACTTTGGGTGCAACACAATACCTTCTATACCTACTATGTGCATTATACATAGTCCCCGGTAGAGAAAGTAAAACGCCTACAAACATTTATCTCCATTAATGCGAGGTAGATAACAGGAGAAACCTTTTTAAGAACAGTTTGTTGAAGAGTGGGTATGGAAAGATTTGTGAATGTATCTACACATAGGATTTTTACCTTCTCTACCACAGTAAATAGAAAATGTATCGTTAATGACTCAAAAACTCAAAAAAGATTTCACAACGATTTTCAAGAGACTCCTCCCCCCAAAACACGCTTTTCATGGAGCATGTTTTCAAGTTTTGATTTCATTAACATGGCCCTAACAATTATGATTAAAATACCACACATTAAACATATTTACAAGCAAAACAAGATCTACACGTTTTGTTCTGTAAGTTTTTGTTTTTCTCTTACGGTTTACCAGTTATACAAGACTCATCCAAAATGAAGAGGTCTTCTGTGCCTACTCCCATAAAATTCAAGATATACATTTTATTTGTCATGACAATGTGTTAAACACATGGTAAATAATTAAAATTGTTAGAGGCATGTTTGAGAAATCAAAAAATATCCCATGTTATAGGGTAGTTGTGAGTCGGGCTATTTTACTGAAAATCTTTATGTCGTATCCTTGGAAGATGCTTTACTTAAATATCAAGTTTGGTTTTTAACGGACTTTTCATTTTTTAGTTATGCTGCACACACAATATTTTCTAAAAGTGCTTTTTTTTTGGGGGGGGGGGAGTGATGAGGGAGTCTCAACATATTTCCGGGCACATCTGTAACGAAATTTTGGGCGGAATATCTCTTTCTACTAAGTACATTGTACACTAAAAGACATAAAAATACAGCTGTCACTATTATTTTGCTGAAACTGTGAATGTTTGACGGGAATTCGGGTCTTAGCACGATTTTCATTCCCGCCACTCTAGTATAACATACCACGCGCGTAAGAAAAGCCAAAACCGCTTGTGCAATCCACCCCATTTGACGCTTCTATTGATACAGGTTGGATTGTATAAGCAATGTATTACTTTTGTATAATAGGCGTGGGAATTACCTTAGCATTAGAACTTCAGTAAGTAGCACAGAGAAAATATTCATCTAATTTTGTATCACCCGATGAGAATGGTGAATTATTGTCCAATCAGAAAGTTTAGGTATCACCAGTTCGCAAGTTGCGTTTCATATTCATCTCCTTCCCTCCGGTAACATGCCCTATCCAATACGCTTTTAAGAGCAAACAGTTGAAAGACATGGGTGGAGTCTAGAGAAGACCCCGTCTTACCATAAGTATTTCCAGGCGTATTTTTTTGTTTTGAGTGTACATACGTGCTATAGAAAGTAATAAAATGCACAATATCTTCAATTTTCTGGGAATAACCTGTAAAGTCGCCTTTAGTTGCAAGGAATTTTACTTCATCTTGTATAACTGGTAAACGTTCAGCGATAAGCGAAAATACAATACACAGAAAATGTGGATCACTTGAAAACACATAAATGATTACAAATTACCATTTTATTTTCTCTAGAACGTATGTACAATGTACACAATAGCTAGAAAAGGTACTATTGTATTCCACCGAAAAATTCGATGTCGAGATTTCACCGAAAATATATGTTTTGAGGTCCCCTGAGTCCGAAAAAGTATTTTTAGAAAAAGTTCAGAGGGTGTGAGTGTGTCTGTGGACAGCATAGCTAAAAAACGAAAAGAACGTTAAATACCAAACTTGGGATTTATGTTAAGTATCTTCCCAGGATGCGACACGAGGATTTTAAAGAAAATCCCCCAACCGCAAACTACCCTTTACATGATTTTTTTTATTTGGAAATTGTGCTTTTTCTCAAAAATTGCTGCAAGGATTTAGATTAAAACTCCGCATATTAAGCATACATGCATCACAAATAAAATGTATATTTTGAATCCTGGGAATAGCCTCTGAAGACCTCTTTATTCTGGATGACTTTTGCAGAATTTTGCATAACAAGTAAAACGTAAGAGATAAACGAAAAGCTTACTCCACAAAAATGTAGATCTTGTTAAAACACATAATTAATGTCATATATGTTTTTCTTATAGAGTTAGCCGTTTTCAAGATATTCCTTGTTATTGGCTTCCATTTTAAACTACCTAACTTTTCTCAAATGGGATCATGCAAAGCGAACCGAGCGTCAATTGTTTCACATAGCGACCAGCTTTTAAAGGATTGAATAACGCTTTAGCACAATGAATTCGCTTATTTCCCTTCTACTTACATAGAAGCAAGTAATACGGCTAATTTTGCTAATGTTTATCTTGATTAGCATGACGTATATACAAGAATAAGAGTTAACAATGATTTGTTACACAGATACAGAGAAAGTTATGTGAATGAAACATCAGATATTTTGTGATAAAGCTTTACCGAGATATCCGTTATTAATTAATGGTTGGAATTTTTCACATCTTTGCCATGTTTTAGAAATCCCATCGATGTTCACTCGTTTCTCCGATTGGAAGAAAGAGTGTGCAATAAGCCCAGGACGTAGCGTTCAGTTCTTAAACATTCTCTATCGCTATTCTATGCGTCCCTATAACAAACTATCATCAACGTTGATACTGAACTTCCTTATAACGTCCGAGTTTTAACTACGTAAATTGGCTTTTACCCCTAAAAAAACAGCAAGAACGCGTGTGGCTATGCACACCATTTTTGATCAAGGTTTGTACGTTCGCCGTTCTGTATTTAAGTTGCGACCGACCAACCGACCGACCGCATCAAAACAATTCATTGTTAAGATTGCAGGGGAGAGAGGTAAACAAACCCGTTATCAAGTTAACAGTGTTGCTTCCAAACTTACGAGACACTCGTAAAAGCAGATCATTATGCGCAACATACAAATTGTTACATATATAAGGCTACCTCTGATTTCTTTCTTTACATATGTACATTATGAACACATCCAAGCAATTATATAACGAATTGCAATATTTACTGATCGAATGTAAAATAATATCCAAATAATAAAACTTCTTAAATATTTTCTGATTCTTACCAGATAAAAACGAAAGCAGGAAGTAAACTAAATTTTTATTCATCTACAGTCATATTACTGAAAACTGTATGTAGGTACTTCTGAAGCCTTTCAAATGAAAACTTCGTTTTATGTTCCGACAAACAAGATTTGTAATTTGAAAAAGTTGGTTTAACTTCGCATGAGGTATCAGTACCACCAAGCAAAAGTATTTGTTGGGATCTAGAAGTGCAGCTTGTGTGTGATACATCACACTGAACCCTGCATTCTCTTCATTTTATCTTTATTTCAGGTAGGAAGCTCGTGGATTAGTAGGTCCGTCTCGACAGTTCTTCTACATGCCGCACATATTCAGTTTAGCTCCATACCTCTGAACTATGTAACAGTATGATAGTTGTGGGTAACTTTCAGCACAAATTAGCAATCAATAATATGTTTCTGTGAAGCTGTTCTGTTACTAGATGTTTGAAGTTCACTAAAATTGCCATTGCTTTCTGAATAAGTACACTGCTAGAAAACTTAGTTGTAAAACAAATTAATTTTGCTCACATTTGAGCAGAGCAAAGATGTTATTCGAACGCCTTCCTTTCTACCGACATGGTTCTGTTTTCTGCAGTGATAGCTGTTTTACAGTAATGGGTTGCACTCTACGTTGACCTTTGCTCCCGCAAAAAGCGCCGCGTGGTATTGCAAAACCTGGCCGCTCTTATTCTGCATGGAAGTTGGTACTAACTTCCTAGCTTTGTTGATCATGGTGCTGGACTGGTCAATTGCGCTGATTGCGGTCAAGTTACCAAAGTGGTAGCCTTTTTAGATTTTCTTGAAGTTATTAATGACGAGATAATGTACCTAGATTACTTAAATCGGAACCAACGTCAAAACTGGATTATTGTAGAAACAACCTAATTCTTTAGAAGAGCACGAGGACATAACATCTGAAAACAATTCCGGGTATCAAAGGATACAGTGCGATGGCTAGTAGATGAAAATGACTCGGAGATTAGGTAGGGCTTCCTGCGAATTGCATTCACCGAAAAAAAAATCTGATGTGTTGCATTCACATGACCCTCTTTACATCTCTGCAACAAATTACCGTTAAGAAGCTCATACTTCCTTTTACTTCATGCTACTCAAGAAAAAATCAGCAGAAATAGTCTTATTACTTCCATTCATGTAAGTAGAAGGAAAATAAGGGAGTAGCATAGTATGAAGCATTACTTAAAAGCTGGTTGCTATGTGACTGAAGTTCGTTTGTTTGTATGGACAGGAGTTTAAAATTCCCGTATAGAAAAGTATACGTTTTTTAAAGCTGAAACCAATAACAAGGATTATCTGAAACGATTCACTCCACGAAAAAAATGTATATAACAAATTGCCTGTTTTAACGAATCCTACATTTTTTGTCAAGTAATTTTTGTCCATCTCTTACAGTTTGCCTGCTAAACAAAATTCCGTAAAATTCAGCAATTCCAAGATAATTAAAGATATACATTTTATTTTTCAGGTAAATATATTTAATATACAATATTTTAATAGTTTTAAGGGGTAGTTGGGGGGATTTTCTTGGAAATCCCCATGTCGTATCCTACTAAACTTAAATGCCAAATTTAGTATTTAACGGACTATTGGTTTTTGAGTTATGCTGTCCATAGACACGCACACACACGAACCTTTTTCCAAAAATTTTTTTTATTCAGTATCGAATACAATACAATACCTTGTCTATATACTATGTTGGTACATAGCACGTGTAGAGAAAGTAAAAAGTTAACTCTGAAATAAAATGGAATAGGAACTTTTTTCTATTTTCATCGAATAACAGCTCTGCGTATTATCAGTGATATGCCAAAATAACTGTTTCTTTTCATCCGCGATTTGTACAATTTTCGTCGCAGGCAGAATTAAATTTTGTGATACACAGATGGCATCAATTCCATAGATTTCCGCATGTCATGACAATTATAGGAATTTATTTATTATTGCATTAGCAATCATAAAAGTGACAATCGTGTTAATGACGTTGTTGAAGCCGTATATTTTGGTTGTCAATTTAGTACCATTACACCGTGTAGGTCATATAGGACGATGAATACATAGTTTATGTCATATACATTCTTTCATGGAATTTACCGTTTTCGAGATATTAGTTATTAGTTTCAACTGTAAAGTCCTAACCTATGCTTTTCTCAGACAGGAAGTGTCTCCTGGCCAAGCAAAGAAGTAATTTGCAATGACAATCGCATAACGACATTTAAAACATTTGACTATCACTTTAGCATAGCGCATTCCTTTAGTTCCCTTCTACTTATTAGGAACTAAGTAATAAGTACATCTGCTAACGTTTATCTCAATTAGTATTGTGTAGGAAGAAGAATATTCTTTTTTAAGAAGTTTGATGGTAGAGAAGCTAGAGAAAGTCATGTGAGTGCAACATCAGATTTTTCCATTTGTATTTACTTGCGAAGCATATTCGCTAACCACACACCGCTCAAGGAAATTAAAAGTATAATAAAAAACTCAAATAATACTATATAATTTAGGTCAATAATAGGTATTATGAGATAATGAATTCTGTATTATCAAAATTATAGATATAATACAAATTACAAATAAAGTGTATTTCATTTTCCGAAAACTTACATATCAAAACACGCTGTTTTAGTAAATAATGATTTATTATTTATTTGGGCATTGGAAACAGCCTGGTACCATGGTTAAATACTGCCATGCTTCCTTCATATCCTATAAAGGACATCAGTCCCTTTATTTTGCAATTTATTGGAATATAAGACCTTCAGTTCCAATAGAACGTCTTATCTCATCTAAGAAAATGTTGGGACCACTTTTTACTTTCTCTACACGTACTATGTACCTACATAGTGTATAGAGGTGGTGTATTCCACCCAGAAATTCGATCCCGAGATTTCACCGGAAATACATATCTAGAGATCCTCTGAATCCAAAAACATTGTTTTTTGAAAAATGTCCACGTGTGTGTCTGTCAGTGAGTGAGTGAGTGAGTGAGTGAGTGAGTGAGTGTGTGTATGTGTGTGTGCGTGTGTGGGCAGAATAGCTCAGAAACGATAAGTCCGTTAAATATCAAATATCCAAGGATTAGACACGAAGATTTTCAAGAAAATCTCCCCATCCTCAAGCACCATAAATGTATTTTTTTAATTTTCTGGGAATAGCCCCTGAAGATTTCTTCATTCTGGATGAATTTTACGGAATTTTGCATAACTGGTACACCATGAGAGATAGACAAATTCTACTTAACAAAAGACGCAGATCCCGTTATAACACACAATTTATGTCGAGTTGACCGTTTTTGAGATATTCCTTGTTATTGGTTTCAGATTTCAGATTTTATATATATACAGATTTCAATCCCATAGCAACCATATTTTATAACATTTGACTGTCGGTTTAGCCTAGTGTGTTGCCTTATTTCCCTTCTACTTATAAAGGAACTAAATAATAAAACCGTTTCTGCAAATGCATATCTCTATTAGCATAAAGTACATAGAAGAATAGGTTTATTAACAATAATGTGTTACAGAGAGCTAAAGAAAGTCATGTGAATGGAATACATCAGATTTTAATTTTCTATTTTCTTTTGCCACCAAAAGAATACCCAGGCATACAACGTTTCAAAACAAAAACAAAAGGAAAACGAAGCGATATAAACAAGGAGATTTTAATTACACTTCAATCTCTTTGGCTATCGAGCTGAATGACTTCCTTTGATTGATTTTCGTAGAAGCATGGGCATGGAACAGCGTCAGCTGAAGACGGTCAGTTGATCGAGAAACAATAAGGACCCGCAACTACAGTTTAACCACGGTCAAAGTTTGACCCTCGATCAACAAGAATTTGATCAAGAGTGTTGCACATATCCAGTAATATGTAATATTTCTTTATTATAATTTTGACAATTTTCTGTGTATTAACTAGGCTGCTAGAACTCTTTTAAAGACGAAACTGTTTTCTGGAACGACTTGATGCATTTTGTAATCTCGCAAGCCTCTGTCCTAGACTAACTCCTTCTGCACTAAAATTTGTACTGTATTAGAAAATCTGACTTGTTCCATTCACATGACTTTCTCTACATCTCTGCAAAAAATTATTGTTAAAAAGCTTACGCGTCTATTTACTCCATGCTGATCGAGATAAATTAGCAGAAATAGTCTTATTACTTGCTTCTTTGTGAGTAACAGCAAAATAAGGGAGTACCATAGGTTAAAGTGACAGCCAAAGCTGGTTGCTATGTGACTGAAGTTCCTTAGTTTGTATGAACAGGAATTGACAAGTTCCAGTATGAGAAAAGTGTATGTTTTTCAAAGCTGAAACCAAAAATTAGGAATACCTAAAAAACGATCAACTCCATGGAAAAAATGTAAATATCATATATCGTGTGTTTTAACGTGTTCTACATTTTTGTGTGCTAAGTTTTTGTCCTTCTCTTACGGTTTAGCAAAGTTCCTTAAAGTTCCTTAAAATCCATCCAGAATAAAGTAAGTCTTCAGAGGTTATTCTCAGAAAATTCAATATATACATTTTATTTGGCTTGTAAATATCTTAAATATAAGAGCTTTTAATCAAAATCTTTAGGGCCATTTTTGAGAAAATTAAACTTTTCGAAAAAAGTAACTATTCATTTTCAACCAATTATTCTATTTACTAAACCAATTTCTCCTAATAAATTTAAAGAAACAGAAGCCGCTATATTACAAGAAGACAATAAAAATCATCATAATGCCATTCTTGGTATTAAATTTAATAACACTTATTTAATTAATAATCCATGTAAATGGTAGTTGGGGGTGGGGGATTTTCTTGAAAATCTTCTTGTCCCATCCTTGGAAAATGCCAAACTTAAATATCAAGTTTGGTATTTAATCGACTTTTCGTTTTGAGCTATACTGTCCACACACACACAAGACACGCACACACACACACAAGACACGCACACACACACAAGACACGCACACACACACACACAAGACACGCACACACACACAAAACACGCACACACACAAAACACGCACACACACCGACCTTATTCCAATTTTTTTTTTTTTTTTTTTTTTTTTTTTTGATTCAGGGGGACCCAAACATATATTTCCGGTCAAATCACTGTATCGAATTTTTGGGTGGAATACAAAACCTTCTCTATACACTATGGACATAGTAGGTGTAGAGAAAGTAAAAAGAATGTACAAATAGGAAATTTTTATGTTACATTCACATAAGTTTCTCTACTTCTTATCGCTTATTTTATATGCCTTCTACAGACTGTTCTGTCACTTTATAATATACATCTGTTAACGAATATCCTGGAAAATGCTAATGCCACGAAAGTCATTAGACATAAATTGTCTATTTACTTTATTTATAAATAATATGTACATAGTGTAAGGGAAAATATTGCATTCCACCCAAAAACTCGATACCGAAATTTCACCGGAAGTGTATGTTTTGAGTCCCCCGAGATAAAAAAAAGAAACATTTTTAGAAAAAAAGATCGGTGTGTGCTACACTGTAACAAATTATTGTTAGAAAGCTTATGCATCTATTTACTTCATGCTCATTGAGAAAAAAATAGCAGAAATAGTCTTATTACTTGCTTCTTGCAAGTACAAGAAGCGAAATAAAGGAGTAAAATAGGTTAAACTGATAGACAAAAGCTGGTTGCATGTGCCAAGTTCCTTTGTATGTATGGGCAGGAGTTCACAAATTCCTGTATGAGAAGCTGAAACCAAAAACAAGGAATATCTCAAAAACGATCAACTCCACGAAAAAAGTGTATATAACAAATTCTGTGTTTTAACGTGCTCTACATTTTTTGTGTGGTAAGTTTTTGTCCATCTCTTACGGTTTAGCAGTTATGCAAAATGCCGTAAAATTTATCGAGAATACAATGGTCTTCAGAGGCTATTCCCAGAAGATATACATTTTATTTGGCATGTAAATACCTTAAATATACGATATTTTAATCAAAATCGTTATAGCCATTTTTGATAAAATCAAATCAGTTTCATGTAGAGGGTAGTTGGGGGTGGGAGATTTTCTTGAGCATCTTCGTGTCGCATCCTTGGAAGATACCAATCTTAAATACTAAGTTTGGTATTTAACAGTCTTTTCGTTTTTGAGCTATGCTGTCCACAGGAACGCACGCACGCAAGCACACACGGAACTTTTTCCAAAAATGTTTTTTTGGGGGGATTCAGGGGGACCCAAAACATGTATTTCAGGTGAAATCTCAGTATATGAATTTTTGGTGGAATACAATACCTTCTCTATACTTTATGTAGAGAAAGTAAAAAGCATATATTGAACATGTGTGTGTTACTCAGAAACGAAAGGAATTAATACTGCTCTTTCACTTTAAATTCAGCATCTTCCGAAGATATGACACAAGGAGTTCCAAGATAACCCCCTCCCCCAAAACGATACTTTACATGGAATATGCTTCGAAAATGTTGATTTTCTAAAAAACTGCTAAATGGAAACGCTCTTTAAATACTGTGGTTCTAAGCGTCTAATTCTATATTGGGTGTAAAAGGTCGGTTAAGTTAGCTCAGAGGCCTCTTTATGAGACTTGAGGTTCTTTTACGTGCCGTGGAACGGTTTTACTTCCCGGTATTGTATTCCTGGGTGAAATCCAATACCTTCTCTATAGATTATGTGCATAGTAGGTGTATTTTTTTTTTTTGTAGTGTATAACGCCCGCTTTTACTGCTCTGGCCCCGCAGGCGATGACACTGATGATACATGAAGATGGAGCCCCGGTGGAATGTGATGGCGGGGAAAACTGGAGAACCCGCCCCTGCGCCGCTTTGTCCACCACAAATCTCACATGCGGTTGCTTGGGATCGAACCCGGGCCGTCTAGATGAGAGGGCAATTGTCTGACCACTCGGTCACGGCGCGACCTAGTAGGTGTAGAGAAAGTAAAAAGGGTATATATAGAAAAAATCCTTGTATGTCTGAATACCGTTATCAAAAAACGAAACACTGATTAATAATAATCTTGACATTTAAATTCAGTATCTTCCAAAAATACTCAAAAATCTTGCAAACAATCTCCCCTAAGGTAATTATTTACAAGTTGGGCCGCTAACGCTCTCCGCTGCGACTTATGCAAGTTTTGCACTCTAACGGGACCAGTGTGGTTAGAGAGGGATTATGGATGGGGAGATGGTTTAAAAAACTAATGTTGTATGCATTGCGCTGTTAGGAGTTGTTGGAAATATCGATAATGAGGTACTACCACGATATAAAATTAGAAACATAAATTTATATACACACACTAACCTAAACGGATTGGATCCTAACCTCGCGCTAAATTTGAAATCCACAGGCTTTGAAATGTCATCATAAATACAAAGTCAATCAATCGCACTTAGTTTCATTCGATTTTAGAGTGGCCGAAGTTCTGCATAATAAAATTCACTTAACAGCTGTAACTGCGTGAAACATACTTGTCATACATCAGCACAGCGTCTAGCGTCATATGCTGGTGTTGCATTCCCCACAACACTGTTCGCCTGCCGCGGACAATGAAACTCAGGTTTTAGGCACTTTAGTGTGTAGTATTATCATATATTTACATTGCAAAAGTACTACAAGACTTCTTTATTTATATTCTACTCCTTCTAGGCAGCATACTTCATAAATATCCACAAAAAAGGATCGCTACGCGCACGTAATAAATTGGTGTTTAACTTAATTACCGAGCTTTTCCGATAAAAAAAATTGGTAAAAACCTAACAAGTATAAACCAAACATACAGTCAAACCACAATTTGTTTAATTTCTAGAGGGGCCCAAGTTCTCTATAATTACCATATTTTGTAAGAATGAAGAGGTCTTCATAGGCTATTCCCAGAAAATTCAAGACATACATTTCGTTTGAGATAAAAATATCTTAAACATAATGTATTTTAATTAAATCGTTAAGAGCCATTTTTGAGAAAATCAAAATTTTCGTAAAATATTCCATGTAAAGGGCAGTTTGGGATGGGAAGGGGATTTTCTTGAAAATCTTCGTGTCGCATCCTTGAAAGATACTGAACTTAAATATCAAGTTTGGTATTTAACGGACTTTGCGTTTTTGAGCTATGCTGTCCACAGACACACACACACTCACACAGACATTTTTCTAAAAATTATTTTTTTTATTCAAGAGGTCTCAAAAAATGTATTTCCGGTGAAATCTCGGTATCGAGTTCTTGGGTGCAATGCAATACCTTCTCTATACACTATCTACATAGTACGTGTAGAGAAAGTAACAAACTTTTCGAGCGGCCCGTTTTCTGCTCATTTACGTAATCTTTGGTAAGAAGTTTGTACAAAGCCATAGAAATGGAAATGGCGTGTTATTTATGAACGCGTTTTAACTACTGTGGTTCTCAACGTCCCATTCTAAATTGGACGTGAAAGACCGCTTAATTTTGCTCAGAGGCCTCTCTATCAGGCTTAAGGTTCTTTTACGTGCCGTAAATCTACGACACGGGACCCACGGCTTTACTTCCCTTCCGAAGGAAGCCATGCTAAGGATTTTTACGTCCGAAAAAATCCATCGCCCTCTGCTAGAGAAGTCCTGTGGGTGTAATCCATTATATATTTTATTGAAATAACAAAGTGAAAACACTGACCTGCATCATGGGCAAGAAAAAGCAGAGGAAGGAGCCGAAGATCCAGTTCTGAACCAGGAGAATAGTGAGAGATACGGGCAATACCAGCACACACTTGAGTATATCTGCCACAGCCAAGTTGACCATGTAGCTGTAGGTGGGGTCCTTGTAGAGGTGGTGTCTGATGATGGTCACCAACACTGCCAGGTTCGATATCGTGCCCGTCACCACCAGGAGGGCGTACAGGAACACGAAGAACGGGAACACCTTTGCCACTGACGGCCGAAGGTGGGGCTTGCTCAAGTCCACGGATGTATCGTTCCGTAGCCCCATTAGATAATGGATTATCACCTGCAGCCATTTGTGTGGTATAGCATCTTCGCCTTCTTCCTCGGAGCTATTCATGTTGGCACCTGTTGCTCGCTTTTCACTGCGTTATCACTGCCTTCATAAATCAAAACTGTAGTAATTTATCTATTACATGTTCAGTCGTATAAAACTCGGTTTTTACAACTCTGCTTTTGATGGATTAAATTCTCGTTGCTGCTCGATGTTTTGTCAGTCGGTTTAATTATATAACTCACCGGTTTTTAGCAATAACTGTCCACTCTAATGTGATTACTTTGCCGGGTAAATACGAAGCGATAATCGCTTGTGTTTTGTCCCATCAAAAACAGATATTAAACATTAAACAAGAGCACGGTTTTAGAAACGGCATTAAACTGTTGTTTATAGTAATGTACCGTGTTGAAAATAGCTTAGGTCACGCAATTATTTGTCGCTGCTGCGTAAAAAGGTTTGAAAGGAAGGCCAGAACTGGAAAATGCTTCAGTTTAGTTGCACTTTACGCCACGATTACACGTGTTATCACAAACTGACACGTAGAAGCCGGGTCGCCGCTATGCTGGAGGACGTGCGTCTATTCCCAGCTCGTTCAGAGTACGCCGAACGTCTGAAGCGGGTTGGTAGGGGTGTTTTAGGCGCCCGGCCCCGTCGGTCGTAATGGGGGTCGCGGCGCATGCGCTATTTTTATTTTTATTTGTAACCGCCCGTTGAGGGTGACGCAAATCTTACAGTGAAACTAATTACTGTAAGGCAGCAGCGGTTCGTAGATGAGCTAATTTGTTAAGTGGAAGAATCTGCAGGGGGTAATCTCTTTGTCAGAGCACTAATAATTATTTACAGAATAAAACTTCAAACATGAAAGTTGCAATGACGTCATATTAAATCTCTAGAAATCCTGTTCATTAGTTACTTCTAAAGAACAAGCATGAAACGTGATACTGCTAAAAAAACGAATGTTCTGAGAACAAACCCCCTTCTGTTGTGCACACAGCATATCCAATTATTATACGACATTTTGAGAACGACTCCCATTCGTGTTGATATTTACATTCCAATCCCGAAACATTCTTTCTGGGGTGAGTAACTTATTTTACTTTCTCTACGCGTAATATGCACAAAGTAGTATAGAGAAGGTATTGTATTGCACCCAAAAATTGGATACCGAGATTTCACCGGGAATACATATTTTGCGACCCCCTGAATCCCCCCAAAAAAAGGGATTTTTAGAAAAATGTCCGTGTATGTGTCTCTCTCTTACTGGGCAGCATAGCTCAAAAACGAAAAGTCTGTTAAATACCAATCTTGATATTTAAGTCCAGTATCTTCCAAAAATGCGACATGAAGATTTTCAAGAAAATCTCCCCACCCCCAAACATCCTTTACAGGAAAAATATCGAAAATTTTTATTTTCTCAAAAATGCTTCTAACAATTTTAAAATCGCTTATATTTAAGATATTTACATGACAAATGAGGTGTATATCTTGAATTTTCTGAAGATTTTTTTATTCTATATGATTTTTGTATTAATTTTGCATAAGTGGTAAACCGTAAGAGATAGACAAGAAATTGCTGAACTAAAAAGCTATACTCACTTTAAAACATTTTTCCCGCAGAGTTGACCGTTTTCGAGATATTCCTTGTTATTGGATTCAGTTTTAAAATTGTTCTTATGGGAAACTTATAAACTCCTGGCCACACAAAGAAACGGATTCCAATCCCATAGCAACCACATTTTAAAACATTTGACTGTCGGTTTAGCCTCGTGTATTCGCTTATTTCCCTTCTACTTATAAGTAGACCGTTTCTGCTAATGTTTGTCTCGATTAGCATGGAGTAGATAGAAGAGTAAGCTTACTAACAATAATTGGTTACAGAGATGTTGAAAAAGTCATGTGAATGGAACACATCAGATTTTTTCAGGTTTTTCCTTTCTCATGAAGAGGAATGTCGAGTACCGTAGCATAATTCGACCCATTTCACCCATAGTCTCTGGAAACCTCAGTTGTTGAAATGCAGTTAAAAACTTTAAAGCACTGAGTTTTTAAGTGCAAATGACAAAATGTTCGATGTTTTGTTTACATCAATTAAATATCTTCTAGGAGCCCATGTATCGTTTGGGGCGAACATTTTTTACAGTCTGCCATATTTAAATTACTCATACGCAATATTATTAACCTATTCCTCTTTTCCATAGGTTTTCTCTCAGTTTTACATTTTGCGCCTGAAATGTACTCCTTACTTTAAGTTTTGTTCTTATTTCTATGTAAATTTGCATACGTAATCTTTAATGCACTATTTAAATGTATAAGGATGCATTATATCATTTGTTTATGGCCAAAATAAAAAAAAAGTGATGCATCTGTGAAACGTAGAAAACCCACAGTATATAAGATATCTCAATGAAATTTATATCACTGATTTCACACAATAGTGGGTGACAATTCAGCTCCAGTATTCAAGCTCGAATGGAATGTCCGAGAATAGGCAATTTCAACCAATCGCTGTCATCTAACTGGAGCGATGTTGTTCATGTCTTTGAAATCTTGTCGCACCTGACGTTCGTATGTTTAATCTCCTGTCTTGGTTATTGTTAACAAGGTGACTATCCAGGCAGCCAACCTTCACTTTTAATAACTGTAATTCCACAATTGTACTTTCAATTAATCCAGTTACAATGTTTATTTAAAAAAAAATTGCAGTTTATAATGTATTTAGTTTAAAAAAGAGTGAAAATAATCATTATTTGTATTTCTTATGTATGATATGAGTGCAATAGCCTCAAATACAACAACGTTTGTTTCCATTCCATGTGTTAGTTATTAAAAGCTGAAATAAAATAATTGTTCCTATTTCTATTGTTGCTATTGATATTCGTACATGTTGTAAACTCGTCGGCCATATAATAATTCAGGAGGCATTCGATAAATAAACATGGTAGAGTGCGTCATCTACCATTTGAGAATTAAGTATTACAATCATAACCTGATAAAATCTCCCTTCTTATATATTATAAATTATTAATAGCCTATTTCGCTGAATTATCTTATCAAATCCACGCCGTTTCGCTCCGGTCGTGATTTATCGACAACATGAAAACATTGGTAGTATTACGAAAATTTTTCAATCAAAATTCTAACTTATATGGTTCTTTAAACAATAATTTTTGTCTAAATTCATTGTTAGTAAAAAGAGCTACGTGAGGCATTTTAAAACTATTAAAATACAAAACTCCAGTTTTACAGCAAATGGATTTGTCAAATTATATTTTTACTTTCAGTACACGTGCTATGTACATAGTGAATAGAGAAGGTATTGTAATGCACCCAAAAATTCGATACCGATGTTTCACCGGAAATACATGTTTTGAGTTCCCTGAACCCAAAAAAAAACATATCTGGAAAAAGGTCCGTGTGTCAGTGTCTGTCGTCTGTGGACAGCATAACTCAAAAACAAAAATACCGCTGGATACCAAACTTGGTATTTAAGTTTGGTATCTTCCAAGGACGGAACACGAAGATTTTCAAGAAAATCCCCCCCAACCATCCTTTACATGGAACTTTTTTCAAAAATTTTGATTTTATCAAAAATGGCTCTAACGATTTCGATTAAATTATCGCATATTACAGATATATAACTGACAAATAAAATGTATATCTTGAATTTTCTGGGAATACCCTCTTTAGACTACTTTATTATGCATGAATTTTAGGGAATTTTGAACAACTGCTAAACCGTAAGAGATGTACAAAAACCTACCACACAAAAATGTAGAGCATGTTAAAACACAATTGATGCTATATGCATTTTTTCGTGGAGTTGATCATTTTTTAGATATTCCATATTTTTGGATAAGTTTTGAAAAACTTATACTTTTCTCATACAGGAAGTTGTCAACTCTGTCCATACAAAGAAAGGAACTTCAGTCACATAGCAACCAGCTTTTGACCATCACTTTAATCTATGGTACCTCCTTATTTCGCTTCTACTTACAAGGAAGCAAGTAATAAAACTATTTCTGCTCAATTTTTCTCGATTAGCATGAAGTGCTTTTTAACAATAATTTGTTGCAGAGATGTAGAGAAAGTCATGTGAATGGAACACATCAGATTTTTTTAATATTAGCCTTAATTAGTGGTGAAAAATTATTACTTTTCGTACACTCCAACATTGTTGATTTTTCAAAATATAATAATTTATTTAGAAAAATTTCAGCATAGTTTGGGAAGAATATTATGACCATTTTCTTTAGTGTGCTTTTGAGAGGAAGTGCAAAGTAAATTAGTGAAAAAATGCATCTTGTGGAACATTTTGAGTATGAAATATTGGAAGGAAGTTTGCGAAAAATAAGGTTTAAAGCAGGGAGTATTTGTTAATAAGCATGCGTCTACCCATCTATAGCTGTAGTTAAATGGTAGTTAAAGTGTCTAAAAGCGAAAAAAATATATTTTCTTAAACATTTCAATTCATATCATTTTATAGTGAAAAATATATATATTTTTTTTAATTTTTACAAATATATTGCCTAAATGTGTACCAAGAAAAAAAATATTTTAATGGTGATAACTTCATAAAAACAAAACTTTATTTTTCTTCAACTAATACCAACTTAAATAAAATCATTACACTTACTTGCAATCTGCTAAAGTATCGGTAATTGTCTCTATCAATGTTATTGCTCAAGGCAGTTTTAGAAAATTTGCATTTTTATTCTTTAATTAAAATCAAATCAACTGTGTTTCCTTCGCATTACTTTCTCTACTTTGCTGTAACAAATGATTGTTAAAAAGCTTATTCTTCTATCTACTTTATGATAGCTAGATAAACATTAGCAGAAATTGTCTTAATTATTTGCTTCCCTGTAAGTAGAAGGAAAATAAGGGAATACACTGGGCTAAAACAATAGCCACATCTTTTAAAAGCTATTTGGCATGTGGTTGAAATTCGTTTCTATGCAGCGCCAGGAGTTTACAACTTACCGTGTGAGAAAAAGTTCAAGTTTTTTAAAGCTGAAACCAAAACAAAGAATTGTGGAATGGATCGTTTTTAAGATATATTGTGTGCTTTAATGTGCTCCACATTTTTTGTATGGTAAGTTTTTGTCCGTCTCTTACAGTTAGCAGTTATACAAAATTCCGTAAACTTGATCCAGAACAAAGTTGTCTTCAGAGACTATTCCCAGAAAATTCAAAATAAAAAATGGCGTGTTATTTATGAACGCTATTTAACTGCTGTGGTTCTCAGCGTCCCATTCTAAATTAGGCGTGAAAGACCGCTTAATTTTGCTCAGAGGCCTCTCTTATCAGCCTTGAGGTTCTTTTACGTGCCGTAAATCTACGACACGGGACCCACGGCTTTACTTCCCTTCTGAAGGAAGCCATGCTAAGGATTTTTACACCCGAAAAAATCCATCGTCCTCCACCGGGTTTGAACCCGCGACCTTGGGTATATGGAGTCAGCATAGTAACCATTACACCACCAGAAAATTCAAGATATACATTTTATTTGTCAGCTAAATATCTTTAATGTACGATGATTTAATCAAAATCGTTAGAGCCATTTTTGAGAAAATCAACATTTTTGAAAAAAGTTCCATGAAAGGGTAGTTTGGGTGGGGGGATTTTTCTCAAAATCTTCGTGTCGCATCCCTCGAAGATACTAAAATACCAAGTTTGGTATGTTACCGACTTTTCGTTTATGAGTTATCGTGTTCACAGACACACGGACACTCACACACATAACTACACACACGGACCTTTTTCTGAAAATGCTTTTTTTGGATACAGGGAACCCTAAAACATATATTTCCGGTGAAATCTCGGTATCGAATTTTTTGGTGGAGTGTAATGCCTTCTCTATACACTGTGTACATAGTACGTGTAGAGAAAGTAAACATTTGTATAGAGCAATTAGGGGTTAATATACAAAAACGGATATAATACATCTACTTGTAAACTCCTTCACTGCAAAACTAGAATGCCTATGAGAATGTTTGTTTAAAACACATCGTTAGAGTATAATTATTTGAACAATGAATTTAGACACATAAGATGTGTTCAAAGAGCCATGCAAGCTAGAATTTGAAACATGACAAAAAGAACACTGTTATAGTATATAATAAACTGCATATATTTTAACGAGATAAAATACATACACTTAAACATTTTACAGATGCATTATCATGACTGTGCCAAATTTCAAATAAATAGTTATACAACTAAAAGTCTGATGTGTTCCATTCACATGACTTTCTCTACATCTCTGCAACAAATTAACTTTAAAACATTTTAGGTTTCTATTTACTTCATGCTAATCAAGAAAAAATTAGTCGAAATAGTCTTAATACTTGCTTCCCTGTAAGTAGAACTGAAATAAGGGAGTACCATAGGTTAAAGTGATAGTCAAAAGCTGGTTGCTATGTGACTGAAATTCGTTTATTTGTATGGACAGGAGTTGACAAATTCCTGTATGAGAAAAGTAATAATTTTCAAATGTGAAATCAAAAACAAGGAATAACTCAAAAACGACAAACTCCAGGAAAAAAATGTATATAACATAAATTGTGTGTTTTAACGTGTTCTACATTTTTTTTTCTTTTGTAAGTTTTTGTCCGTCTCTTTCCGTTTAGCAGTTATGTAAAATTCCGTAAAAATCATCCAGAATAAACTGGTCTTCAGAGGGAACTGTTTTCCTTGTGATATTTTTTAGTATTATCGGACTTCTATATATGGTGTATTGCTCCTTCCAAAAATGCCAAGCTACCACCGATTCATCTTCTTTTTTTTGTTTAATATTTCTGAGGTGCTCTTTTGCTCTTGTTTTAGTTTGGTCAATGTAGACATTTTCACCGCTAAAGAAAATGGATTCCAAGCAGAAATGGTATACAAAAAGTTAACATGAACAAAAATAGGAAAGAGAATAAAAGAAGTAAGCACGGTCACCCCAAACGAGAAAGAAAACTTAAGTCACACTTTTTCCATATTTTGCTACACACAAGGAACCTTGGCCTACTGCCCGGCTGCTGCGTCCCCCATCTAGGTCCATGATGGACTTCATGGATAGGGTCCAGTATTGGAGGGTGAGACGTGGTCAGCGCCTCGAACCTCCCCGGCCGGTTAATGCGGCCCTCATGCCACTACTTCTCCATCAAGTAGCTCCTCAATTGGTCCCTCAGAGACCTCATGAGGCTGAGTGCACCCTGGGCCAGGTCTCCCAGGGGAGGAAGAGTCCCAATGCCAGTACCGGGAATCAAACCCAAGTCTCCCGCTTAGTAAGCAGCCGCACTACCACTGTGTTAAGGAGATGACCTAGATAAAATTTTAACTACACAAAAATATAAATCCTGTTGAAATCCACAATTTGTCATGAATATTTTTTGTGGTGTTAACCATTTTCGATACACATATATTAGTGATTAAAATGTGCGAATACATACACATTTTCTTACATGGAAATTACCATTCAGGCTTTCTTCTTTTCTTTTTCGAGTTCACGAATAGAATGGGGATTTTAAAGCATCGGATAGCAGCTGGCATTGAAAAGATTTGGCTATTGTTTACACCTATAACAAAATTAAAATTAAAATTTATCTTTATTAATAAGAAACAGAAGAATAAGCAGCCATATAAATAGTTTGTAGGAGAACAAAAAGAGAACGTTATGTGTATGCCATTCATAAGAGTTTTATTACATATGTTCATGTTTATTTTAAACTTGAATTTGCTTAAAATCAAATGTAATAAACAGCTTTCGCTTTGCATTTACTAGGTCTCGATATGGTATCTAGCACAGAGCTTGGCTTCATGCACGTCAAAGGAGCTGCCCTCAAGTTTCCTTTTTGTATACCTACTCTCTATTCTGTGCTTTGGGTTTGCTCCTGTTTTGTTTGCACATGCAAATTTTGCTGTAGTGATTTTGGTGAAATAAATGTACATTAGTTTAAATGAGGAGTAAAAAGAAGGTCTATAAGTAGCGGAAGATGGTGTTTCATGGGAATCAGCACTCCCAAGTGCTAAACAGTAAACATAAACTGAAAAGTGTGAGTGCAGTGCTTCAAAGAGGAAAAGACCCACTGAAGTTTAATATAGCAGAACCGGGGGCAAGTGGTATATGAACAGGTACAATATTTTATAGTTAGGTTTCAAATTTGTAATTGTGAGAAAGTTGGTTCATTTTATAATAGCCCAATGTGAGGTCGTAACAATACTTACTCAATCAAATAAAAGGCATTGTACTTAATGAGCTGCATTATACAAGGCTTGGAAGGACTGAAAGTGTTTTGTGGTCTTATGAATATGAGACTACAGAACAGAAACCAACCTATAATATAATTAATAATCACAAAAACAGCGCAACTAAAACAGTGAAAAAGAAATCACTTTGTGATGCTGTGACTGAAGAGATTTCTCTCAATAAGAATAAAGATTTATCCATGCTGTGTGATGGAACATGGCTAACTAGGAGACATTCATCACATCATGGGGTTTGTATAGTAATGAAGCAAATCTGGTAAGGTAATTGATACTAAAGTTCTGCACTTCTGACTACTCACTACAAAGCATCACAGCATGCTGAATGTTAGGAGGAACATGAAAATGAATGTCCTATTAACCATAAAGGAACAGCAGAGACCTTAGAAGTAAAGGGCATTGAGAGTAAGTATGCGAAAAGATGTACTAATTACGTGGGCCGTTTTTTTTTCAACCTCCGATAGGCTATAAATAAAAGACAATTATTTTATTACTAAAGTTTTGCACACTTATGGTTACTTTTCAACCTAATCACCGAAATAATTGAGATATTTATCATACCTGTGCACAAGCTTTGCAATACCCGCTTCAAAAAATGTTACCACCAATGATTTCAAATGAGCATTGATGTTTTGAAGATCTTTGTTGGTTTGAAAGTGCTGCCCTCCTAGTCACGTCTTCAGTTTTCAGGGAAAAGGTGAAAGTCGCTAGGTGACAGCGGATGATGGAAAATGTCCCAGTGAAATTGTTCAAGGAGCCGATGGGCTGTGTCAGCTGTGTGTGGACAAGCATTGTTATGGATCAACACAATTCCTGAAGTCAGCGTTCCTCTTCGTTTGTTTTGAATGGCTCTCCGCAAACGTTGTAAAGTTTCACAATAAACAGTTGCATTGATAGTGGTTCTGGGCTACATCATTGGCAGCAACATATTTCAAAGCGGGTATTGCAAAATTTGTGCCCAGGTACGATAAATGTCTCAATCTTTTCAATGATTATGTTGAAAAGTAACCATAAGTGTACAACACTTTTAGTAATAAAATAATAGTTTTCTATGAACTTGTCTTTTATTTATAACCTATCGGAGGTTGAAAAAAAAATGGGCCTCGTACATTGGCAATGGGGACACAAGATACTACAAAGCTGTGTCTGAAATGCATCCATATAGCTCAAGTGTTCCAATTACAAAAATTTAATGTATTGGTCATATTCAGAAGCATGTGGCACACAGCTCAGGAACAAAAGGAATGAAATAAAGGGAGAAAAAACTTGCAGTTGGAGAGCCAATATCAGGATAAAACAGGCTCTACCAATGTTGCAATAAATACACTTATCTGTTATTGTGGAAATGCCATAAGAAGTAATTCCACATCAGTAAGTGATATGAGAATTGTAATTTGGGCTATGTGACACAAAAATGCTCCTCTAACACAAACACTATATATATCAATGACTTATTACAAGAAGCACTATTAAAAGCAAAGATTTCATGTTATACACTTCAGGACATCCATTCTTTAAAATTCTTCTTGAATTTTGGTGGTGGTTGCCTGGACGTGTTTCCACAATTCATCCATTGTCATCTTCTAGTAGGTCTGAGGATGTCTGAGGTCCTCAACATCTAATACAGGTGTCGTCCTAATCACAACTGCACCTATATTAGAAGTTGAGGAAGTATAGCACCTCAGATGTCTGCAGACCTGCTAGATGATGACAATGGATGAATTGTCGAAATGTGTCCAGGCAACCTCCACCAAAATTCAGCAAAAAAGTTTAAAGAATGGATGTCCATAAAGTATAACTATGCATACCTTTTGTTCACAGGGGGAGAATTCATGGTACCCATATCAGAAAGTCATTAGTAATGAGACAGTGAAAACTTAAAGGCATAAAAATAAGTTACCAATTGCAATGATGGAACCGATATTAAAACATTTGGCTGCAATAGAGCTAAAAAGTGGTTGTCTTGGAGGATTTACACAAACTTCCAATGAATCACTGAATTCCAAAATTTGGAAAGTTTGCCCTAAAACAGGATTTTGTGGGAAGACGATAGTTAAAATTGCCAGAAATTATGCTGTCATTACTTTCAATAATCGCATAAAAGGCAGATTAAAAATGTGAAGGGGATTGGGGGTTGTTCCTGAAATAATTTGTGAGTGTTCAGTGAATATAGAAGACTCACATCAAATTAAGTTAGCAGAAAGAAATGCACTAAAGAAGCTAGACAGTGTAGGAAGAGGGTTAAATTAGATGCTGCAGCCAAGAAATCAGGCAAAGGAAGGAACACCGCATGCTCCTGGAGCATTTATACATTTTCACATATTCAGAAGGCACCGGTGGATTCACTGTTCTTGGCCCATGGCCTTGACTGTAACTTCAGTAAGTGAATCCTTGCTAACACATTAAGTCACGGCAGTTGGAAACATAATTAGAGCTTCACAGTAAGTAGTATGTATTGTGAATTTGTGTGGACTAATCACTGCATAATCATTTATGCCACCAGTACTTTTTAAATCAGGGTCCAAAACACTATACTTCAGAGTCGAGAAATTGTTTCAAATTTATAGGCACACATGAAGAAAGAACTGCTTACATCAGAAGGTTTTTTCAAAAAAATTCAACAAGTTCAAAAGCGAGTATCAGATGGAATAGGAGGGTCAGAAAGATCAGTGAAAAGAATTATTCAAGTTTTGTAGTCAGCTTAACCTAGGACTTACAGCCAAATGCATAGGAGCCAGAAGCCTGTCAAGAAGCCAATGGCACAAAACCACAGAATGGAGGACCTGGAACGAGTAGTTGGCCCATGGCCAGACATGAACATGAGGAAGTGAATGATGTGCAATGTAAGAGAAATGGATGATAGAAAAGGTGAAGATGGAGCAATTGGTGGAATGAGTGGAGAGGGAAACCCGAGGACTCGGCCCAATACTGCCTCGTCCACCACAAATCCCACATGCATGAGCTTGGGTCAAACCTGGGCTGCCTAGGTGAGAGGTAAGCAGTCTAACCACTCAGTCACAGTGCTGCAATTATTTAAGAGCATAAACAAATGAAAATCAGAACACATCCTTTGGAAAACCAGGTAAAAACAAAATATTCTGAAACAAGTATCAGTCTAGATGAATTTGACAAATGCATCATTAGAAGAACTATTCAGAATATTTATATTCAAGAAAAAAGTGCTCTTACAATAGCTATTATTTTAAGAGACAGTATTAACTTTCAGGGAGCAAGTCATCCTTAAACAGAATAGAAAACTGCTAATAGAAAAGCATGACAATCATTCTAAACAAGAAGAAGAATATCTGAAAGCCATAAGAAAAGTGTAAGTCAAAGGTAAGGACCATTTTTGACGTGCAATACATATAACCAGTAGTCACACAAACACAAAAGGATGGACTAATGATGGTTTCTTAGCTCCAGTATCTAGGGGCAAGGCTAATCATTGTTCGTGCTGGGGATGAACAAGGTTTTGTTTCCAATGGCTTCCTCATATATAAATAAAACCAGAAATCAGGAGATGATCATAAGGCAGTGGACCCACCAACTTCGTTAAATAGTTGAAAACTAAACTTATTCCAAATCTGCCCTCGATCTCTGTTGTTGTTTTTAATAATGCGCCATTTCATATCACTCAAGAAGTAAAGCCTCCAATTTCAAATTCCTTGAAGAAAAACCATGAAAACACAGCGCTCAGATAAAAACATGCCAAGTTAGGAAAACATGACTAAAGCTAAGTTTTATGATAAGGAATAGCATCTTGGGGACCAATAGCAGGACACGTGTGGATACAGCTGCATATCTACTTAATAGAGATCAACCTACATTGATGACTGCATGCGTTGCATGTAAACAAGCTGTAGTAACGCATTGGGGAATGTGGCTCTATGCAGCAGTATACTATGCTGTATATTACAATACTGTTTTACAGGTAATTAATGTCTTTGATGATAGTGCATGCTCTTCAATCAAGATTGTAAAGTCTCTTGATTCAAATGGATTGCATGAAGATTTGCAATTCATACAGAAGAACTTTGCACACATATTTGGCAACCTTGAGCATTGAAATGTCACGAGCCCTAAAAACTGTTGAACTTGTGCAAGCAATTAATCAGAGACCCGTGACACCTGTTTTAGACTGTGTGAAAAAGAAAAAGACAGTGTTTGGAAAAAATGTCGGATTTTCAATAATGTGTAAAATACAAAATGCGCTATGAGGTGCTGCTACAAAAATAATTGCTGATGGAGTATCTTACCCACAGTCAATGATATTTCCATTTTGCTCCAATCACGTCTTGTTATGTGGAGCAAAGTATTTCATAATGTAAAACCTGTTTACGTGCCAATCAGAGATGATTCACATTGGAGACGTTGAGAATATATATTGTTGTGCATTGAATCTATGTATTTGGAGAGCAAATGAAGTGGATAATGATGCTGTTGACTCGTTGCACAATAGCAATTGAATGTATGTAAATATTAAAATATTTAGTTCCTGTAAATCAGTGGATTAATGTTTACCATCCACCCAACTTCAATCGCCTTCCACTACTAGTGAAAACATCACAGTCTACCATGCAATCACTGCACCGTTTTCCTTCTATCAGTACCACTAGGTACACACGACATTGTCAACACATCACAACTATATAGCATGTTGCGCTAACTTCAATTCTGTCCTACTGAAGATCCCGAAGATGCTATCCCTATTTATGACTTAATAAAAGTGCACAAACCTAAATATGTCAAGTATTTAGTGCACAGAATTCTGGAAGAAAATGGCCATACTGCATTAAGGCTACCACCATATCACCCAGATCTAAACTCTGTTGAACTGATCTGAGCAAATGTTAAACGGTATAGCCATGACACCAGATTTTATATTTTCTATTTTCCCTTATTTTTTCTGTTTTCCTTATGTTTCTGTGTGTTTTCCTACTGGTTTTTCCATTTTTACTTTCTCTACACATACATTTACAAGAACAAAAACACCCATGCCCAAGGTGGGAATCAAACATGCGCTCCTTGCACTCTTTCAAACTCAAGGATGTTGAGCATTTCAGTTTGAAGAAATAGACATGGAAAAGTGGCAAAATAGAAACTCACTATTATGGGTAAGATATAGTAAAGAATATAAGTGAATAGTTTTAATTGAGGATGTTGCAGACAGCAGTGACAGTGATAGTGATAGTTCAACTGAAGATGTAGCCATGAAGACACATTCTCTGATATTGAACAACTTGAGTAAACTTATTTACAACATGTTCAGTGATGTATGTTTTAATGCAAACAAATTAGCTAATTAAACTGGGCACGTGCAGCAAATTTTCAGCATGGACTGTACTGCATTGCTAATAAGGGCATTATCTGAGAAGCATATAAAACTGACACACCAATTTCCTTCCACGGTGAATCCAGCAGTATGCAAAATTTTATATCAAAGTTTAAAGGCTCATTTCCCACAAAAGGCATTTTTGGCAACATTTCTTGACAATTCAAAAACTATTAATAATACTTGAAAGAAACTTCCCTTGCATGTTATATTGTATATATAAGTTAGGGAACTGACCAGAATAATGGTCTCATATTTGATAGTTTTTTTGAAAAAAAAATATTTATCATTAAATTATCTAAACATTGCTTTGCTAATTTGAAAAACAAGTTATAATGCAGTTTGTGCAAATAGAAGTCTAGTTCTAGTCATTTCTCTTAAACAAAATTTAAACTTTAAAATAAAATGAACAGGGGTTTAAGAAAAATTTGATTTTGACATAGCGAGCAGCCACCATTTTGAATAATGGTGGCTGCTGCAAATTAATATTGCGAAATTGAAATTAGTTTCATCTTATATGAAAACAATATTATGTTTTATGGCCATAGCAACCATATTATGCTTTGTTTACAATTATTCTTTAACTTTTTTATGATTATGCTTTATTTTTTTATAATATAATCATTCATACAAATAAACTTCAGTATCTTAAATGATTACTTTTGCCATGCTACAATAAGAGAGCAATGCTAAAGAATGAAAATCTGGTCACCTATGTCACTCTCAGTCTCTGTGCCACATTCTTAAGGTTGATTAATTGCAAGTTTTAGGTGAGATTTAAGATTTTCTTCTGTGAGACATGGCCGTATAGAATTTAAAATTCAATTGAGCATAGAAAAGCTTCTCTCAATTGAAACAGATGATGGGGGTGCCATTATTGCTTCCATTGCTAGCTTACTTAGTGTAGCCTTCTTAGTGGAATGTTTCTGCCAGAAAGATAAAGCAGTAGTAGAGTACAAATTTTCTTCTTGTACCATCGCTGCATATGTTTATATTTCTTTCAATGAAACATCAATGTTGGAGAAGCGTTTCAGTTCACCTGAAGTGAAGATGGAATAAATCTGCTCAGGAATGGCTAATGTTGGATCTAAATTCTGAGCTTCCTTCCAGAAGCTTTTAGCAGGATGGCGCTCATTCATATATGCCTCAAGTTTTTTACATGATACACCAGAACTTTGAAGCATATGAAGAACTGGTGACAGAATAAGCCAGGTCTGAGTTGCATCAGTATTATCTGATTCCAAGACCTGTATTTGTTTACAAATACCATCACAGATTTCAGATATAGTTTTGAGTATAAACTGAAGGGTTTTATTTATACTAGTCATTTTAAATTTGTTACAGCAGCACTACCTTCAACATCTTCCAAGTCAATCCAACATTTAACTGCATTGGAATGCAGTGTCATGTGTCCCAATGAGTGATTACAGGAACTGGAGGTAGATGAAATGCTTCTGATTCTTTTAAGCATTCCTCTATTCTCTCTCTTCTGCTGGAGTTTTCACTAAAGCTGTCTCAACAGCTGCAATGAATTCATTAGTAATTTTGAGCTCAAATCAAATCTCTTCTACACAAAGATGCAACACAAGCACCTAACAGTGGAATGTAAAAGCTGAGGCACAACTCCATCCAATCGCCTGCAGCAGAAAGCGTATATGTTGCGCTGTCCAAAATAAAAACAATAAAGTTGGACCTGTGAACATCAATAAGATCTTAAGTGCAAATGTATTAAATTTACTGCAACATCAGCATTACAATCTTGTACAATTTTGGTTTTCACAAGATGAGGTTTCTCACCCAAAACACTCAATGGAGCAAAAAGAATATTCACCACCTTACGTTCTTTATATCTGTCATTTCATCAACCATAGATAAACAAATTTTCCCGCACATTTTGATTTGGTTCCCTGAAGGTTTTCTTCAGCACATCTTCTCAAAGTGGTTTCACTGGGAGCCGGTTTCATATTTGTAGCTGTTGCTACTCACTGATGAAACTGTTCGTTGCGGAAGATATGAAATGGAATGCCAGCAGAAGTGAATGTTTTGACCATTTCTTTCATATTATCCTTTGAACTTTCCATATGCTGGCACACTTGAGGTGCAGTACTAGTACGTATGCTGCTAGGACTGCCTGAGGTTGAGCGATGTCCATCACTTTGTTTCCGAGATTTAAGTTTAAAACTTTCCACATGCTTTTGCACAATGGACTTCTTTTCAAAATTAATGCACTCTGAACATAAGGAACATAAAAGTTTCCCCTTTCCAGCTACAAAATGCTCTGTGCGAAACTCATGAGTCCTTTGAATTGTATTTACAGCAGTTTTTGGCATGCTGGTGTTCAACAAATATGAACTGTTCTGATTCAGATTGTACACTGACTATAAAACTGTTAAACTTCACCCACAAGAAGTTCATTGTTGAACTTCCTAACTTTTCATTGTTGCTGGAAATAATGCTTAATTTCTGCATTGAATCTATTGTTGGAAATTAACTGTCTGTTTAAAGTCTTAGAATTATGATTTATATTTGATATTGTGCTCTTTTGCTTTATTTTTTTTAAAATTATGCTTTATTGTGCTTTTAAAACTTATCTGTTCCTAACTCTTAGACCCCTAAAATCATGCACTGGATAGCAACCACATATCTAAAATTCTGTTATGCTTTTTATGCTTATTTTGTTTTGGTTGTATCGTTTATGACTTAAATGGCAACTTTGTATAGTTGACATATACAGAGGAATAAATTATTGAATATCACTAATTTTTAACACCATGTAAGCTGTACTTGCCCCCCTGACAACTTCTTCTTCTCCAACTTATCATGTAAAATATGAATTGCCATTCCCATTGACACATCTGTGAACAACACAAAGTTTCTTTCAATAATCAACAAGATCATTTTTCAGTGATTTCCTCAGTAACCACATCTGCCAGGCATCTTGAGAAAGCTCATCAAAAACTGGCAGCCATACCATGACTGAGTGGTTAGACCACTCCCCTCTAACCTAGGTGGCCTGAGTTTGATCACAGGCGACCATATGTGGGATTTGTATTGACAAAGTGGTACATGGGCAGATTTTCTCTGTATTCTTCTGTTTCCCCCATCATTGCATTCCACCAGTGCTACATCTTGATTCCATGTATCAGTGTAAACACCTGTGGTTCCACATGTTGTATAAGTGGGCACAAAATTAAAAAAAAACAAAAACTGATGCTTAACCACTTTAAAAGTCACTGATAAATATCTTAATTGTTGTAATAGGTGTCAAAAAGTTCTTTAAACAGCATCCAATTTTGCTTTTATGTCCTTGCAAGTTTTCCCATCCAAAGGTAAAAAGTGAATCATTGAAAGATACTACACTTTTTCCATTTTAGGGAAAACACACTACATTACTTACTGAAATGACTGCCAAATCCAAAGTAATGTATGAATCAATCCCAATTGTTTTTGTGATGTGTAACAAATGACAGTTAACAATACTAACACCAACTTGCCTTAGCAATATCATTTGTTTTGAAACATGAGTGCTTATTGAACCACTGTCATAGATACTCTGTGATTCAGGCCAGCATTATGAATTGTTGTGGCCATAGTTTTCAAGAAAAAAATTGCTTCTACAGAAACAGAAAGTAAGAATTTTCCAAAAAACAAATAAGAAATGTTTTCAAATCCTCATACAAGGAGTTAATTTACAAAGCTGCTAAATCTGGAATAGTAAACACACTTCCATTCAACAACAATCTGACATACATAATGCATGCAGCTTTTCTTGGGTACTCAAATACCTAGTCTTTATTCGGTTGCTTTTGGAAGCAGAGCAGAGCCATGAAGTATGCTATACACCCTAACATCTAGTGGCTTCAAAGAAAAATAAAATTTCTTTGGTTGACAACAATGCAGAAAGACAAGTGAAGAAGCTGACCCTTGTTTCCCTGTAAAAACAGCACCCAAGATAAGGTGTGTGCATAATACATTCTATTTATATAAAATGCAATCTAATTTATGCACGAGTCTGGAGTCAGCATATGCACAAAAGTGTCCATTAAGATCTAGTGAAGTGTGTAGTTATGAAGATCTATTCTAGTGACCACTGATTTTGTAAAACATTCGTTAAAGGTAAAAGAATGTAGCAGTTAATTATTTTCTTATCTTTGTTTCTTCCATTCTTAATTTAAATATAACTTTTGATCTGCCCTTCATTTTGCATCTTGTTATGAAGTATGAATATTGTAACTGTGGTATTCAAGAGGCTGAACCTTAAATAAATAAAAATGCTAAATTGTAGAAATCTACTCGAGTGGCAAAAGGGACTGAGACATAATTTTTCAAAATTAATTTTTGAGGTATGTACTACCAATTTATTACACAATGAAAACTATAATAAACAATACAATGAAATGTCAAAGAGAAAATTCTCAAAAGAAGTTTATTGTCTAAACAGGTTTTGGTTTTTTCTGAAAAGTACTTAAAAATGACATTGTTCCTTTTTCCGCCAACCAATTCAAATATATACTGAAGTTTATTATGTAACTAATTTGAGTCAAATATGGACACTGTAGTTTCACTTACTTAGTTTTTTCCTGGGTTCATTTCAAAGATGTTCATCTTCATCATTGGCGGGTGTTTGACTGGCTTCAGAAGGGGAGGTTACATTCGTACCATCTGTAATAAATTAAAAGTTTCACTGTATAAACCACTTCACATCATACCTTGTTGATATACTGAAGTGTTAAATTAGTGAATATATTAATTTATGTGATGCAATTAATTCATTTTATATTTCAGAGAGCTAAAGAATGCCTGCAGGAACTGAAGCTGACATTACAATAGCAGGCGTGCACAGAAATCCTAAAATGTTTCCAAATCAGAAAAGCTTAAACTCTGATAATTTTCTTCCAGAAAATACAAGAAACCTCATCCATTCAGCTATATTCCATTCAATCCTTGTCCGAGGAATTGTCTAAATGTATTTCATTTTTCATAATCATCAAACTGTAGCAAAATATACATTGGACAAACAAAGAGAAATTTGGACGTTAGAAAAAAGAAACACATGAGAAACATCAGATTCAAATACATTGACAAGTCTTCCATTGCCCACCATTTTCGGAAAGAGAATCATAATATAGAACCAAAAATAAAATTGATCAAACACCTAAAACAATCTTGGGAAATAAACACATGGGAAAATATATTTATTCATAAGCATAAAGTCTCATGAATTTTGAGATTCCTGCCAGAGATGACGTCATTTGGTTAACAAAGACAAGAGATGGCAGCACAGCTCTTAGTGGAACCAGACACAACTTGAGAGCATCAGTCAACACATTACCAGAAGATGGGAAGGACGCTCTCTGAAACTAGTCTTAATAAAGACCAATATGTAAGTGGAGAAATTTAAAGTGTTTATAATTTCAACTCATTATTAAACGATTCCATGATTGATACTGTTTTATTTTATGCAGATGATATTTCAATGATTTGCCTTGATAAATCTCATAGATAGAAACAACAATATTCCATCCTGTAAATTAGTTGGCAGACTACTTAAATAACATAAATTTAAAAGTAAATTCTAAAAAAAGCAGATTGATCCTATTTGAACATTTGCAAGGGAATTAAGTCAATAATATTCTTGTATTCTTAAATAACATCAGAATTGAAAAAAGTTAACAGTCACAATTAAAACATTAATGGGAATGCACGGTGAAGTAACTATCAATTAAGAGGTACACTCAAACTTCACTCTTGAAATAAAGTAATTTACTTAGGACATGTTTCGATGGCTGTTACCACCATTTTCAACTGGAGCTAAGTTGATGTTCCATTTTTTGAAAATCTTTTGAAATTTTTGGTGTACCAAAGGGTGGTAAGTGAACTTTTTGAAGCTGGTTTCTGGTTTTATTCTTTTTAGAGTACTAATTTCTTTTACTTTCTTCTGTTTCATAAATTTATTAATCTTCTTCTTTACCAATGTTCTGTGTAGGCATTGATTTGTGCAATTTCTATGATCCTATTAAGTTCTAATTTGTATTCCATCTGGCTTAATGGTAGGTTTACTTGTCTGAATGCAAGGTTGTTGATCATGGCGTGTTTGTGCGAAATTGGTTGTAGCTGTTGTTAATTATGTAGTTTTCTGTCTGGGTTTCTTTACCTTAGATTCCCTTCCCTTCTTGGAGCTAAACATAATCAGGAGCCACACAAATTAGAATTTGGAATCTGCACTTTCTCTTTTTTTAGAAAAAGTGCATGCGTGTGTGTGTGCGTGCGTGCGTGCGTGCATGCATGCGTGCGTGTGTGTGTGTGAATTGCATAGCTCAAAAACGAAAAGTCTGTTGGATACCAAATTTGGTATTTAAGTTTATCTTCCAAGAAGATGACACAAAGATCTTCAAGAAAATCCACTCCACCCCAATCACATGGAACATTTTATCGAAAATGTTGATTTTCTCATAAATGGCCCTAATGATTTTGATTAAAATAGCATATGTATAAGATATTTTTATGACAAATGAAATGTACACCTCTTCATTCTGGATGACTTTTATATAATTGGCAAACTGTAAGAGATATACAAAAACGTACTACACAAAAATGTAGATCTCATTAAAACTCAGCATTTATATCATATACATTTTTTGTTGTAGAGTTAACCATTTTCGAGATATTCCAGATTATTGGATTTAATTTTAAGCCACTAAAACCTTTCTTGAACAGGAAGACATTATTCTTCTCGTTTTTCGTTTGTTTGCTCCTGAGAAGCAAAGAGATTGGAATTTCAATTGTTTCACATAGCAACTCACTTTTAAAGGATGAGACTATTGCTTCAGCCTGTGTATTTTCTTATTTCACTTCTAGTTACAAGGAAGCTAGTAATAAGACTAATTCTGCTTGTGTTCATCTTGGTTAGCATGATGTGGATAACAGATTAATGTTTTGAATAAAAAACGTGTTTACCGAACAGTTAGAGAACATTATCTGAATGAAACACATTAGATGTTTGCTTTCTACTTACAAAGACCCAAGTAATAAGGACAATTTATACTAATATTTATCTTGATTATCATGACATAGATAGAAGAATAATCTTTTTAACAATAATCTGTTACAGAGATGTAGAGAAAACCATGTGAATGGAACACATCAGAATTTCAATACAGTGGCTGTAATAGTCTTAATCCTGCCACCTTGTGACTTTGGCAGAAGTAGGTAAGATACATGCGTGCGGAACCTTATATTTCTAACTATTTGTATTCTCAAAACCAATTAAATTTCCAGATTACTTCATTCTAGGCTTGGTGTGCTACCCTTTCTTTCGTAAGACAACTAATGCATGAGTATCATCATCATCATCATCATCATTGTCATTGCCTACGGTACCTTAGTAGTAAAATCGGGTATTAAAAACCATAAAAAAAGCATCATTTTTTTTTTTTTATTGATGTGAACAGCTGCAGTTGTATCAACTTGTTCACAGTCATTACTGTTATGGAACAGATGCTATTCAGATTTCTAAGGTTATCCAGCTCTCTCAAACTTCTGTACCTGAGAACCATACTATCGTAAGACCAAAAAATGGAAAATCGAGATTTTGGCACCCTTATTCATAAATAACAATTCTCTTTAGAGCTATACTATCATATATTTTGGATTTTTGATAGAAGGCGAGATATTCAGGACCATATGATTGTAAGTCCCTTCACTCTTTAGTGCCAAAGTAGCTGAAAAGGACTGGCTCTAACATTAGGGATTCTATGATTATTGTTAGTCCACATAAGACAGTTTGGTTCGTTCATTGCCTACAGTCAGTGAACCTTGGCAAGAATGAGGTGCTTATCTTCAATTGGTTACTATGAAATCGATAATACCAATCATGTGGTTACATTATTTAATAGTGTGCCATGGCTAGCAGAGGAAAGAAGCTTGTTGAACTTGCTCTATTAAAAGGTAAGGAAATTATTATTTATACGGTTTCACTTTGACTCCAGTGTTTATCGAAATCTCTTTACGACTTCCTCCTTACGTCGCAATTCCAACTTCTTTAATATCTTGATGAGATCAGAATATTAATATGATTTTCGTAAAACACTTCACTTTATTTTTAAGATAGTGCTAAGAAATACTACTCTGGATTTCCAAATGCTACAGATAAATTCTCTCGTCACTTCAGATCCATGTATAAATTATTAAAGATTTAGAAATAACTTGTGACATTAGCAATATATTTGCAAGCTATAATCATAATATTTTCTAAGTATTTGCATACAAATAAAACAGTTAAACTGCTGTTTGTACCTCAATAAATTTTTATTTTAGAGCTGATTAATTCTAATGCACAAAATGCGGTTCAACAGACACTAGAAATAGTTAACGCTAATGAAGGCATTGAAAAGTCACTCACCATTAATGAGGAACTGCAGGAAGGTAAGTCTATAATTTAATATACAAAAGTTACACGTTAATTTGCCTATAATAAACTATGTTCTCAGTACTTGAATCTCTAATCATTTTTATTTATTTTTCAATTTTAGGACTCCATATAGATGTTCCCGTAAGTCAGCAGCTGGAAATATCACATTTAATTAATGAGTCATTAGGTAAGAATTACTAAGAAGAAAATAACAGCCCAAGATTTTATCGGTGTTGAATGTATTTCTTTTAAGCTCATTTGTTCACATTACCAAAATTCTATTACTGTATTTTACAGATATTCCAAATGAAGCTCTGCCAGAATTAGATGAAGAATTGAATATTTCTCAGATTTCTCAGGTCTCTGGGGAAGTGAATTATGAAAATAACTGCAATGAAAATTATAACATTGCTGACTATGACCCTATGTCATTATAACTACTTGAAAATCCCAAACTTCAGAGCAGCGACCAACTGCGTGTCGTCTTCCAAAGTGACAGATCTACATGCTTTCTTACTAATTCCAATGTATATGAAAAGGAAAAAAACAAACTTCCCACAATCTGCGTCATACAGCAACCAACTGGAATCAAATGATCATTTTCCAAAACTCGTGATAGTGATGAAAGTTACAGCGACTATCTACCGAACACAGACGAGTCTTTCAGCGAACATGAAGTATATGAAGCAGCAAAACACAGGAATGATAAGAAATTAAATCTAAAGCATGCAACGAGACCACCTCCTTTAGTATCATATTCTGACACAGAAACCGATAATGATGAGGAACAAGATGTGACAAGTAGGAAGAGGAAGAAGAACATTAGTGCATGGAAAAAATCTATACGAAAAAGGAAATGTTTATCTGGAAAAGAACATACATCTGCTCTTGGGAAGATAAAAAAGAAGAAAGAAATAAAGAAACCGTGTCATCAGCAGTGTCGATTAAAGTGTAGGTCAAAAATAAGTGATGAACATAGGGAGATTATATTCAATGAATTCTGGAACAAAGATTTTACTTGGGATGTGAAAAGGCAGTATATTCTTTCTACTACAAAGCAAAAAGAAATTGAAAGAAGCAGACCAAGATTAAAGAATATTAAAAGAGAAAGAAAACACACCAATGTGTATTCATTTCCATTGAATGGTAAAAATGTAATTGTATGCAAAACAATGTACCTGAACACCTTGTCTATAAGTGAGCAATTTGTGAAAACAGCACAAAGAAAAGAAAGATCAGGAATGATTCAGAGTGACCAAAGAGGACGGCATACTCCCATAAACAAGACTGAAGACTTAATAGTTGAAGATATCAAGAATCATATTGCTAAATATTCCGCACATGAAAGCCATTATAGCATACAGAAAACTCAGAAAAAATATTTAGGCTCTCATTTGACCTTAAGTATAATGTATAGGAATTATGCAGAAGAATGTAAAACAAATTCAAAGCCTATGGGTAAAGAATGGCTGTTTAGAAAAATATTCAATGAGGAATTTAATCTCTCCTTTAAACAGCCTTATGTAGATACTTGTGACATGTGATAGAACTGAAAATGAGATAAAACAAGTATCATTATTCCATGGGGAAAGAAAACAGTATGAAACTGAGAAGTTTGAGCATCAGAAAGAAGCATCTAGGCGTTACGAACTCAAGAGAATCGACAAAGAGCTGTGTAAAAAATCGGCAAGCTCAAAGGTGGTGATGGTAGATCTTCAGAAGTGTCTTCCAACAGCGTTGCTCACTAACTCTCAGAGTTTTTATTTGAGGAAGCTGTGGACGCTAAATTATACAATACATGACCCAGTTTCTAAGATTTCTTTCTGCATGATGTATGATGAAAGTACAGGAGGTCAGGGTGGAAATGAGATGGCGTCATGTTTTTTTAAATGGGCAGCAGAGGAAGTAATTGAAAAGAAAGTTGAAACTTTGACAGTTTGGTCAGACAACTGTTGTTGTCAAAATCGAAATCATGCAATGATTGTGATGTATTTTTTATTGTTGACTGTAGGAGAAAATCTGAGAGAGATAAATCATAAATTCTTGCTTAAAGGCCACACACACATGGAGGTTGATAGTATTCACAGCCTAATAGAGGAAGAAAAAGAAATTAAATATGCAGAACATTTTCACTTGTAACGATTGGATAGAGCTAGTCAAACAAAGTGGGAAAAACATTAATGTTCTGAGGATGGAGCTAGAGGATTTTAAGAACTTCAGCAACTTTATTGGCAGTATCAACTCCCCATTTGTAAGCCAAAAAAGGAGCCTTAATGGTGAAGATGTTCAATTTTCTAAAATCGTGCACCTTCAAGTGCAAAAGGAGAACATAGGATTTTATAGTTATAAAACAGCTTTTGATGAAGATGAATTTCACACAGTTGATATTCGAAGGTACAAACGACTTCAGCTTCATTTACCTTCAAATATACTGCTTATCAGAGATCAAAAGAACCCCATAAGTAAAGCAAAATATGAAGACATTCTTAAATTATTGCAGTGGATTCCAGAAGAATACACAGACTACTTCAAAACCCTACCACATCAGAATGATATACCTGATTTTCCTGAAGAAGAACATTGAATTTAGTATTATTTAATATAAGATTTTTCCAAAGTTTCTGTACACATTCCACGCTGGCATAATTGTTTCAACAATGTTAATAGTATGCATGAGGTAGATTATGCAATATAATTGAGTTTATTACTCCACATATTATTATGTTTGATTATCTTAAGTCCCTAAAATAGGGTTTAAAGCTTGGAACCATACAATCTTAAGTAAACTTTTTCATATTAATATTTTTTTAATTTTGTATCTTGCTGAAAACATTGTTGATATAGTATACGTCTTGATAAGATAAGGTAAAATGTACCATGTTAATAAATTTTGAAGCAATAAATAAAAAGAATAGACCTTGAAATTAATGCTGTTTTATTGATTTTGTGGTTTTTTCCTTCTCCTGTAAAATCAATGAAATGTGACTTACAATACAATGGCTCTCAGGTACAGACTTTTCTGAACACCCAGAATATATACTCATGAGCTGCTACTGCTGCTAGATGAACACAATGTTTAGGCAAATACAAGAAAATTCAATTCATACCCATGCAAATGCCAAAAGTAATTTTAACCCTTTTAGTGCCAATCGTGATCTAATCATGATCCAAAAACTCTCTAATCGTGATGTCATTTTCATAATTTTAACTCTTTGCAGGGGGAAATTCTGTGTACTTTTTACATCATAATCATAGAGAAAGGTTTTCTGGAGCGTTTCAGGGCATTAGCTTTTTACTCCAAAGTGCTAAATTAGCTCCAAATTTAATTTCTCTACCCATTGTTTCTTTATGTTGGTTGAAAAATAGCATCATCTAGCAAAAGGCAATGAACCAAAGAGGAAATAATAATTGCAGTTCATGATGTATTAGAAGAAAGTGAGTGATTTTGAATTTCAGACCTTGCTTTATGACATTTTCATTATTAGTTGTATTATGCTAATGTGTGTGTTTTGGTGACCTTTTTTTCAGTTGCAGATTACATGAATTCTTTTTTGTATTTTAAGAAATAAAATACCAGACCAAAACAGTTTGCTGTTTTAATAAAGAAATATCTGTACTTTCATTTCATTAGCCTGTTTTGGTACCTTATAACAACTCTTTTCCTAATTATTACTTTGCTTATACAAGGGTTATAAGCCTTTTACTGCTAGATGTGAGAATAGTCCCAAAAAATGGATCAATTCAACTGTAAGTGTATTTTTCACCATATTCTATATGATGTGCATTTTACATCACATCCTAGTTTAAAAACTGATCACAGATATTATAGTTGTTTCTTTAAAAGTTAATGAAACTACGGACTATTATTTGTGAATCTGATTGCAATCCTGTGTTAACTAAAACTGAAAATTAGTTGCATCATTATTGCTTTTGTTTAACAATTAAACTTTATATTTTAAATCATGGAAATCTTTTACAACTCCATTTGATCTATTTAAACTCACTTACTCACTCACTCACTCACTCACTCACTCACTCACTCACTCACTCACTCACTCACTCACTCCCTCCCTCCCTCCCTCCCTCACTCACTCACTCACCCACCCACACACTCACTCACTCACTCACTCACTCACTCACTCTTTAATAAGGAATCTATCTTGGAATTTTAGGGGAGCCAGGCTCCTTTAGTAAAATTGTTCAACAGGCAATACCCCTGCCTTTGTAAGTTATGAGGACAGAAAGTGCCTTGCCCCTCTCTGCCCCCCCCTAAGTTGGCATCCATGTTCTTGGTCCATTGTCTCAGTCTGTAGATAGTCTGCCATCAACGTGGTTGCCAGTACAAAGGTTTATTTTTAGCATTGAGATGGAAGCAGTGCAAAGGTTAAGGGATCAGCTGAGTAAACACCTTCTTTTGTCTTCCATATAAATGCCATAAGTAAATATGCAGGTTACATCATAAGTGTATATCAGCTGTAGAAAGCATGTTATCATGAAGTGGGGGAAATTATTAAATAAACAAGAAACAGGAAATGTTTTGATCCCTTATAACAACTCCTTTCCTAATTATTGCTTTGCTTATATAAGGATCACTAATTTAGCTAATTTCTGGATACAGAAAAATTAGGTGTAGGAAATTGGAAATATCATCAAAGCCTCTGAAAGCACTTTCCTTCATGAAACAAGCAGCTTTGCATCCTTTGAAAGCAAACCAGAAGACATTCCCTCTATTCGATTTTACACTGCAAAATTATCAGTCCAAAAATTGTATTTTACTTTCAAAAATACACATAAGTTACATGGAAATTCAAGGGCTGGTTTCACAATCAAAATTCATTGCATCATCAGCTTGTTGTTTAATGCATTTGTTACATTTACTGCTACCAGAAGGGTTGTGTATTAAGGTATTGCAAACTACTGGATTCAAAACAAATTTGGTGACTGAATCAATTGTTGTTATATAAAAGTTTAGCGCTTGATTTTTGTCCCTTAAAATATTTTCTCGCAAACTATTGAATCTCTGGATCTGTTTAAGTGTTTAAATAATTTAACTTTTGAATTTATTTCATGTATAAATTCCCAAAAATGATCTGCCACTGCGGATTTATCAGTCTGTTTGAATTTAATATTTCTAAGGTGCTCCATAACTCTGGTTTCCAAATGACATGTTTGCCAATGTAAACAAGGTGAGTTTAAACAATTTAGTACATGGACCTAGGTCAAAAGTATTCATTGGAGTTATTGGATACATGACTCTAAAAAATCAATGTTTACTCTGTGCCAGTACACTGTCCTAGTGCACAAAAGAACCTCATTTATCATCTTTGGTTGCTTCTTATTCATTTTCTTAAGAGCCTCTGACAAACTGTCATAAAACATTTGGCAGTGACAATATTTTTCTCTCCCAGAGGAGCAATAGCTAGGTATCTTTTTCTGAAAGAAACTGGCCATTGCATAGACTTGTACTCTTGGTATGTGTTGACCGTTCATATAGTCAAAGCAATGCATAGCATAGTTTATAAGTAAACAATAGTAAATCAAGGAACAGCCAGCTAGGGTATTGTTTCCTTGATCGGATTTGAATTTCTAGTTCGTGAGTTCACCGCTATGCCGAAACAGTCTTATTACATGTTTCCTTGTAAGTAGAAGCGAAATAAGGGAGTGCCATTGGTTAAAGTGATAGTCAAAAGCTGGTTGCTATGTGACTGAAGTTCCTTTGTATGGATAGGAGTTGAATAATTTCTGAATGATTTTCAAAGCTGTAACTAAAAACAAGAAATATCTTAAAAACGATCAACTCCTTGGAAAAAATGTATATAGCATAAATTGTGTGTTTTTATGTGGTAAGTTTTTGTCCATCTCTTACGGTTTAGCAGTTATGCAAAACTCCGTAAAATTAATCCAGAATAAAGTACTCTTCAGAGGCTATTCCCAGAAAATTCAAGATATACATTTTATTTGTCAGGTAATTATCTTTAGTATACGATACTTTAATCAAAATCGTTAAAGCCAATTTTAACAAAATCAACATTTTCGGAATTTTTTCCATGTAAAGGGTAGTTTGGGATGGGGGGATATTTCTCAAAATCTTCGTGTCGCATTCCTGATTTTTGTTTTTGAGTTATCGTGTTCACAGACACACGGTCACACGGACACACACACACACGGACCTTTTTGTGAAGTGCATTGACCTTCTCTATATATTATGCACATAGTGCGTGTAGAGAAAGTAAAAATAGAAAAGGCAGCAGCAGAGGAGTGGATAATGAAAGCTGAGGGTCCAACCTACCAACCTGGTGGATTTAAATGTGAGTCATGTATTTGAATCTTTCCTTATTTTTTCACTATTCATATTTTCAGCAGTTTTCTTCCTGTGAAATTTTCCTTGTGGAGCAGTTTTTCTATTATTTAAATAAAATTTACTGTACATGTTCACAGAGGAACAATAAATAAAAATAGCCCTAGGTTTTAGTGTCAGATGTATTTAAATATATTTTCTCAATTTCCGAACCTAAAAATTATATTTTTATGACAAAAAAAAACACATTTATATCTTTAACAATTTTTGGAGCCTAAATTAAAGGAGAAATCGAGAAAAAGTTAGCAGAAATAGCCTTATTAATTGCCTCCATGCAAGTAGAAGGGAAATAAGGTAATACCATAGGTTAAAGTGCTAGTCAAAAGCTGGTTGCTATGTGACTGAAGTTCTTTTTCTGTATGGGCAGGAGTTGACAAATTCCCGTACGAGAAAAGTATACGTTTTTTAAAGCTGAAACTAAAAACAAGGAATATCTCAAAAACGATAAACTCCACGAAAAAAATGCATATAACATAAATTTTATTGTATGTTTTAACGTGATCTACATTTTCTTTCAAGCAGTTTTTGTCTATCTCTTACGGTTTACTGGTTATGCAAATAAAATTCATCCACAATAAAATAGTCTTCAGATGCTATTCCCAGAAAATTCAAGAAATACATTTTATTTGTCAGGTATATATCTTTAATACACAATATTTTAATCAAAATCTTTAGAGCCATTTTTAGAAAATAAAAAATTTGGGAAATGTTTCCATGTAAAGGGTAGTTGGCGGTGGGGGGGGGGGGTTACTTGAAAACTTTTGTGTCGCATCCTTGGAAGATACTGAACTCAAATAACAAGTTTGGTATTCAACGACTTTTCGTTTTTGAGCTATGCAGCCCACAGACACAGCTTTTTTTTGGATTCAGGGGGATTCCAAACATGTATTTTCGGTGAAATCTCGGTATAACATTTTTGGGTGCATTACGATACCTTCTCTATACACTGTGACTATAGTATGTGTAGAGAAAGTAAAACACAAACAAAGAAAACAAACTGCATTGAGGAATGTTTATTACATCTTGCAACAAGGATGACATCATTGCTTACGTAGCACGAATCCATTGGCAGAGAGGCGGACACACCTCTTATCAGCTGAAACAGTGCGCTGGCTGACAGGGATCACTATGGATCTCTCCGACTATCGCTCAGCTTTTCCAGCCTGTATTACATCTGAGGTACACATTTCAAAAAGTTAGCATTATTAGTTTGGAATTCCAAACTTTTCAGCCATACATGTCCTTAATAAGAAGTAGATATTATTTAGTTTGTACAAGCGTGAATAATGCTATGTAAAAACAGCAATAAGAGCCCATTATGTTTAGCATACGTATTTCCGAAGTTAAACAGTTATCGCTACTTGTGTCTATGTTTGTGATAAAGCTGCCAGCCACTGAAAGGCATTGTGATAAAGCATGTATAAACAGCTGGTGCCTTATGTTCACACCAGAATACCGTCTTCGGGGCTACACGCACGAGTCTGTGTGTCGGCGCCAGTCATGTAAGTACTCCTATTAGCAATGCTTTAAAACCTACGCTACAAAAGTTTTACTGCGCTTCTCAACTATCATTTTCTATTTTCTCTACTTATTACACAGTACATGGTTAAACAGTCTGATGTGTTTCATTCACATGACTTTCTCTACATTGTTAAAAAGCTTATTCTTCTGTTCACTTCATGCTAAGCGAAATAAACAATAGTAGAATGGTCGTATTACTTGCTCGCTTGTAAGTAGAATTGAAATAAAGGAATACTAGGCTAAAACGACAGTCAAATGTTTTAAAATGTGGTCGCTATAGGATTGAAATCCGTTTCTTTGCGCTGCCAAGCTTTGACAAGTTCTTGTGTGTGTAAAAAGTTTAAGTATTTTAAAACTGAAACCAATAACCAGATATATCCAAAAAATGGTCAACTCCATTAAAACTAAATTGTGTATTTTAACAAAATATACAATTTTTGTCTAGTATATTTTTACTTTCTCTACACGTACTAGTTACATAGTGTATAGAGAAGGTATTGTATTCCACCCAAAAATTCGATACTGAAATTTCACCGGAAATACATGTTTTGTGTCCCCCTGAATCCAAAAAAAAACATTTTTACAAAAAGGTCTGTGTGTGCGTGTGTGTATCTGTGGACAGCATAGCTCAAAAATGAAAAGACCGATGAATACCAAAATTGGTATTTAAATTTGGTATCTTCCAAGGATGCGACACGAAGATTTTCAAGAAAATCCACCCACTACCCTTTACATGGAAACATTTTCGAAAACTTTGATTTTCTCAAAAAATGGCGGTAACAATTTAAAATCTTTCATATTTAAAATATTTACATACCAAATAAAATGTATATCTTGAATTTTCTGACAATAGTCTCTGAAGACTAGTTTATTCTGGATGAATTTTACGGAATTTGGCATAATTGCTAAACCGTAAGAGATGGATAAAAACTAACCGCACAAAAAAAATGTAGAGCACGTTGAAACGCACGCTTTATGTTATATACTTTTTTCTTGGAGTTGATCGTTTTTGAGATATTCCTTGTTTTTCGTTTCAGCTTTGAAAAACTTATACTTTTCTCATACAGGAATTTGTCAACTCCTGTCCATACAACGTAACTTCAGTCATATAGGAACCAGCCTTTGACTATCACTTTAACCTATGGTACTCTCTTATTTCGCTTCTTCTTACAAAGAAGCAAGTAATAAGACATTTTCTGCTAATTTTTTTCTCGATTAGAATGAAGTAAATAGAAGCATAAGTTTTTTAACAATAATTTGTTGTAGAGATGTAGAAAATTTATGTGTGTGGAACACATAAGATTTTTTCTTATATTTTACGGTTTAACCATTACGCAAAATTCAGCAAAATTTGCTCAGAATAAAGAGCTCTTTAGAGGCTATTCCCAGAAAATTCAGAGATACATTTTATATACCATATAGTTATCTTTATTATATGGTATTTTAATCAAATCCTTTAGAGCCAATTTTGAGAAAACAAAGTTTTCGAAAGTTTTTCCATGTAAAGGATGGTTAGGTGTGGGGGGATTTTCTTGAAAATCTTCATGTCGCATCCTTGGAAGATAGTAAACTTATGTATTAATTTTGGTATTTAACGGACTTTTTGTTTTTGAGCTATTTTTTTTTTTTTTTTTTTTTGGATTCAGGGGGATCCTAAACATATATTTTCGGTGAAATCTTGGTATCGAATTTTTGGGTACATTACAGTACCTTCTCTATACTCTATATACACAATACGTGTAGAGAAAGTAAAAATGTGATGTGTTGCACTCACACGACTTTCTCTGATTGTTCTACAAATAGACTTCTTACAAAAGATTATTCTCTCTCTACACCATGCCAATCGGATATGCATTAGCAGAATGTACTTATTACTTAGTTCCTTATAAGTAGAAGGAAACTTAATGAATGCGCTATGCTAGAGCGATAAGCAAATGTTTTAAAAGCTATCGTAATGCGCTTGTCATTGAACTTGGCTTCGTTGCTTGGCCAGGAGTAGAACAAATGAAAAACGGACACATCCTGTCTGAAAAAAGTATAAGTATTTTAAAACTGAAACCAATAGCAAGGAATATCTTGGAAACAATCAACTCTACAACAAAAGTGCATATGACATAAGGTGTGTGTTTTAACGAGCTCTGCATATTTTGTGGAGTAAGCTTTTGTCAATTTCTTACGATTTACTAGTTATGCAAAATTCAGGAATACCTATCCAGAACGAAAATATATTCAGAAGCTATTCCCGTAAAATTGAAGATCTATATTTTGTTCGTGATGTAAATAGGTAGGTATACAATATATAAGGTATTTTAATCAATCGTTAGAGCCATTTTTAAGAAAATAAAAAAAATCGAATTTTTTTGCCATCTAAAGGGTAGTTAGGGGGATTTTTCTCAAAATCTTCGTGTCGCATCCTGGAACTAAACTTAAATACCAAGTTTGGTATTTCACCGACTTTTCGTTTTTGAGTTATGTTCAAAGACACACGTACATACACGGACCTTTTTCTAAAAATCTGATGTGTACCATTCACATTACTTTCTGTACATCTCTGAACAGTTTATTATTGAAAAGCTTATTCTTCTGTCTATTTCGAGACAAACATTAACAGAAATGCTTTCTTATAAGTAGAAGGGAAATAAGGAAATACACTAGGCTAAAACGATAGTCAAATCTTTTAAAAGCTGGTTATAATGTGGTTGATATCCGTTTCTATACATGGCCGGGAATTTACAAATTTCCGTGTGAGAAAGGTTTTTAAGTATTTGAAATCTGAAACAAATAACATGGAATATCTCAGAAATGCTCATTTCCACTAAAAAAACGTGTATTATATAAATTGTGTATTTTAACGTGATATACATTCTTTGCGTACTCAGTTTTCGTTTGTCTTAAAGTTTACTAATTATGCAAAATTCATCAAAATTTATTCATTTGCATTGTAAGCATCTTTAATACACGGTATTTTAATCAAAATCGTTAGAGGCATTTTCGAGAAAATCAAACATTTCTAAATGTTTTCTATGTAAAGGGTAATTTTTAGTTGGGGGAGGATTTTTCTCAAAATCTTCGTGTCGCATCCCTGAAAGATACTAAACTTTAGTAACAAGAAAGCAATAGTAAAGCATAAAATATGCACTTCAACCTAAGCCGTTGTAGTTATTTTCCTTTTTATAAGGTTTCGTCGCAAAAACTGTTAAAAATAGGTTTCGATCACGAAAATGCGATACTCGGTCGTACATTCCATTACACTGCAATTAAATTGGCAGCTTGCATACACGTTGTCCCGACGTATGTCAAATCTGCCAATCATGGCATGTTCTTTGAAGTCTGCTGAATACTCTGGTAGGCAAGGTAGTTTTGTCTTATTCCCTAAATCGAGTCCTGGAAGATCCCACTCACTATCACTTAAGTGGCATGTCAGTTCGTAAACTATCATCAGATAATGCTCTGGTAGGTTTGGCTTGGCCGCTAGATGGAGTCTTACGTTCCCACTTACTGATATCTGCGCATTATTTCAAATTCTGTCGGGGTAAAGAACGAATGAATTTGATCACATGCATGTGACATAAGTGACGAAAGCCCATCAGTGACACGAGTATGTATGCTGTTGCAGAATGAAAAAGGTGCGGCAGTATGTGTTCTTCTTGGCCATGGTGACGTCTCTACTTGTCATGCTTTTGTGGTGTTATGACGAGATCATGCTTCACATCCAGCATCCTGCTCATATGGAAGTTTCACCACAAAAGATAGTCCTGAAAAGCATTTACCGACACATCTCTTTTGATGGTATCTTCAAGGACTTCAACAACGACAGAGGCACTTCCAACGGTTCACTAATAGTCCCCAACATCGTGCACTTCCTGAGGTTTAATCTGAAGGAATTCTCTTTCGTTGACGCCGTTTGCGTTCTGGCAGCTTACAGGAACCTGCGTCCGGAGAAGATAATGTTCCATACTAACGTGGCTAACTTCGAGGGTGATCGATGGGACAAAATCCGCAATACCCCCGGCATCAACATAGAGGTGGTTCATGTGGACATACCGATGGACATTTTCAGACAGAATTTCAGCAAGAAGTGGCTCGTGTGGCATTCGGGAGATGTCACGAGGATACGTATCCTCATGAAATATGGTGGTATATTCCTGGACAACGATGTTTACGTTGTGAAGAACTTTGATCACTTTCGGCGTTATGAGATGGCTTTGGGCTGGGACATTGGTTCGTGTCTAGGGACCCAGGTATGTGTAGTAATTATAAAAATTATAAACTCAACGTTTGTCATATCGTAAGACTTGCAGGCACAATATTAAGGGTGTACGCAGAGTGCATTTGATTACTACAGAAATAGGTGAAACACATGCAGTCATCTTACTTTCACTCTGTGTTCACTTTTAGAAATTTATCAAAGAGAGCAGATACCAACTGGATCACTGAACAGGATATATTGCTTACAATAAGGGTATGTAGATATATGTAATAAACAAGAGAGCAAAGGATTAGCGTGTATGAGAACAGGAGCATTTCTTTTGAAAGGAACTAGGGGCAATGAACTAGAACACTATTTTATGCGGGGAGAAAGATAGTATTGCTCACTATTTAACAGAATGTAGCAATAAGAAACTGAAGAAAAGAAATTTGGGAACGGCTATGGAGCAATATGCCAGGAGAGTTGGTAGCAATGAAAATATTGAATGTCAACGGAAAGAAAATAATTAAAGAAATTGGGCAATATTTGGGAAAGATAAAAGAAAAGTGGATAAGAACATACCGGACATGCTCATTCACACGACTTTCTCTACACCTCGTAACAAATTATTGTTAAAAAGGTTATCCTTCTACTTCATGCTAATCGAGACAAACATTAGCAGAAATTGTTCTTATTACTTGGTTCCTTGTAAGCAGAAGAGAAAAACTCGAATATGTTCCATGTCCTGTATCTGTTCGTAAACAAACCTTTTATTCAAAAGATTAATCTGTTATCTACATCATGCTAATCTAGATAAACATACACAGAACTAGTCTTATTACTAGCTTCCTTGTAAGTAGAACGTAAATAAGAAAACATACAGGCTAAAGCGGTAGACCTCGTCCTTCAAAAGCCGGTCGCTATGTGAAACAATTGAAATCCTAATTTCTTTGCTTGCCAGGAGTAAACAAACGAGAAGCGAGAAGAAAGATGGCTTCCTGTTGGAGAAACGTTTAAGTGGCTTAACTCTTTGTTACCTGTCAGTACTTAGAAGTTCCGCTTGTTTTAAGCGTAACTCTCTCTCTCTCTCTCTCTCTCTCTCTCTCTATATATATATATATATATATATATATATATATATATATATATATAGGATTGTACCCTAGGATTAATTTCATGTTATACTAACCTTCAACCATAAACGACAAGTAATCAAGACTGTTTTATACTGTAAAAATGTATACAATGTTTGCCCTAAAATTGCGGTGATTTTTTTTAAATAAATAGAAGAATAAAACCATATAACTGTGGTCAAATGTAACCCGATTAGCTCCCAAGCGTCAACCGATTATTTTACTTGGACTCTCCCCGTCCTTTACCACAGTCACTCGGATTTGAACTTGTAACATTGTCTTTGAATGGATGACCAGTCCATTACCTATCACCTGACACTCATGGCCATTTGAACCAACTCTTTTGGTAGTGCATTTGGCAGGATTATGAAAATTGGCTTAAAAGGATCCAAAGTTTTAGTTGGGAAGAAAAAGATTACCAAAGGATCTACATTTAATTTCATTTCTATTTTCTCTCTTATTTTATATAATAATTTTATAGGTTATTCCCATATTTTTTACTAGAACTCCAGTTTTAAACTTGAATTAAAGGAAAAACGGCATATGCAGTGTACTAATGCAGGCAACTAAGGGTTAAAACTGAAACCAATAATCCGGAATATCTCGAAAACAGTAACTCTACAAAAAATGTATATGACATAAATTGTGTATTTTAATGACAACTACATTTTTGTGTAGTTAGTTTTTGTATATCTCTTACGGTTTTCTAGTTATATCAAAGTCATCCAGAATGAAGACGTCTATAGAGACTATTCTCAGAAAATTCAAGATATACATCTCGTTTGTCATAAAAATATCTCAAACATAAGGTATCTTAATCATAATTATTAGTCATTTTTGAAAAAATCAAAATTTTCGAAAAATGTTCCATGTAAAGGGTAGCTGGGGGTGGGGGAATATTTTGAAAATTTTCGCCTCGCGTTCTTGGAAGATACTGAACTCAAGTGTCAATTTTGGTATTTAACGAATTTTTCGTTTTTGAGCTATGCAGCCCAAAGACCCACACACATATACACTCAGACACACGGACATTTGGCTAAAAAAAATATATCTTTTTTTTATTCAGGGGGTCATATATTTCCGGTGAAATCTCTATATCGAATGTTTGGGTGCAATACAAAACCTTCTCTATACACTATGTACATAGTATACGTGTAGAGAAAGTAAAAAGGAAGCCAGAGAGAACAGGAGAGAAAACCCAGAGATTGGGATGGAATAGATAGCACAAACCAATGGACTACACTCGCTAACAACCAGAGAGCTATGCGGATGTAGTGCCCAAGTGGTAGCCAAACCTCTGTAAATTAGGATAAGTAAACTAGATTAAGTAACAGGATTTTGTAAATGATTGTAAATATAGCCTAACTACAATAAGTGTAATGTTATTACCGCTTTGCTTATAGATCTTTTATTTGTATTTATGTTTAGGTTCTAGTGGCACACAAGGATGCAAGGTTCCTCCGCTTTTGGCTGCAGTCTTATCAAGAATACTTCCCAAACAAGTGGTACTATAACGCCGGATGTAAGCCCACTTACGAAATATTGAGCATTCATCCAGAACTTGTGCATAGAGTGAAATTGCTCTTCGGGGTCCACATACTAGTGAGGGAGCTTTACAAGGGCAACTGGAGTGGCTGGAGGCGTCAGTATGCCATCCACCTTCTCGCCAGACACCGGTCCTACCTGGACAAGGAGCATTTGGCTGAATGGCCTGAATTCAACGAGACAAACATCCTCAACTACAACATGACTTTTGGCGAAATGGCCAGGGAAGCATATTGCATGTGCTGACAGTAATATTCGGTTGTGAAATGCTGAGGAGTTCTTGATGATCAAGGAGGACAACTGTGTCTGCTGGCACAGGAATTTGCTAGCACATGGCAAACGTACTGCTACTGAACAAATTTAGTGACTTCATGAGGGTAAATACAGAATCATCTGGAGCATACATTTATGAAGAAGTTGTTGAAAACTGCTACAGGTATCTTTTGCAGGAGCAACAGAATTTCAGGAAGATTTCGTCTCTACATTAAACCATTTTTACAGCCAAAGTTACTCCTACGTTTAATATGCAGAAACAAGAAATATTACAGATTACCTGTTCTGGCAGTTTCAACATTTTTCATTATATTAATTATAGATTTCAACTTTTTAGGTGTATTATTTACAAAATTGCTTTATATGTATTTAGTGGAGCAATTTTCTGATATAACACCTGAAAATGTCACCAATATTTCATTTAAACTGACGGAGAAATACAGGTAAGAAGTAGGACTCATTGTGGACTTATTGAGGAAGTTCACTAGAAAGTTTGTAATTACTGACTTTCGATATTTTACCTTCAGTTAAGTCAAACCCATTTTAACACTAACTTCAGGTGCTCCACTTTAAAGGTGTCTACTTAAATACAAGTACAAGAATTTTATATATTTACAAAAGGAAAGACCCAAATTTTCAGGAATTTGTAAATAATTCTGCACCAATAAAATGAAAAATACCAAAAACGCCAGAACATGTAAATGCTTTATCTGAGCATTAAACTTAATAACTTCTTTCTGCTAATTTGACCACTAGAGTTTTTAAAATCAAACTGCATAATTCTGGAATTACTGTAAATTCTCTAGGCTGTAACTTAGTTTTGTAAAGACGAAACGTGCGAGAATTCTCAACTAGGGCATATCAGGACTTTTTGAGATAGAAAGATCTACTGGCAGTGAAGTCCGCATTCAAGTGGCTGAAAAATGATGACTTGCAAACTATAATTAGGGGTATAAAAACACTGCTAAGGGGTTTTGATTGTGAGCTGGCAAAGAACTCTTACAAAGGTGACAGAATTTGGCAAACTTAAACTGATAGCATTTTTTAAAGAATATCAGAGCAACAAGTACATCTGAATTCGATTATTAAGTGGCTGAAGATTAAGGTACTATGTTGATATGGGGATATTTTAAGGAATGCCAATGAAATCTATTAGGTTTGGAAATTTTATATCAAGTGGTTGAAAAAATATCAACTATATTTAGTAGATAAGTCAGAGAAACTTGCTGATAATGGAAATTGATCATGAAGTTTCTGCAGAAGTCACTATGGAATGGAATTCGGGGAATTTATGAGGGAAATAAAATGGGATTTACTAAAGATAGCATGTTATCGTGGGTTTGTGAATCCTCAGGTTTTGCATTAAACTTTAAGAAGAAAATCAGAGAATGGAATATGATTAATGGAAATTTATTGTCAGTGATTGAAACATTATCTGTATCTAACTGAAATTTGCAACAATTTAGGAAAATTTGCAACTACTAACACTGGAATTTGACTGTAAAGTTGTTAGATTTCCAGCTTCAGTATAATGTTTGTGCTACCAGCAAACAAATTAAAATATCTTAAAAATGCCGCAATTAGGGAACAATACTCAGGCAAACAAAAGCAATTCAGAAGATGGTAGGCAAATATTCCAAAGAATATAATAATTATATCCAAAGAAGGAAATTAATTTTGCGTCACTCTCATTCGAAATGTAATTCATTTGTATTGAACAATAGGAAAATAAAACTGGAATCAAAGAGACACTTTTTACTTTCTCTACACGAGTTATGTGCATAGTTTATAGAGAAGGCATTGCACTCCACTCAAAAATTCGATACCGAGACTTCACCGGAAGATTTTCAAGAAAATCCCCCACCCCCAAAATGACTCTAACGATTATTTAAGATATTTACATACAAATGAAATGTATATCTTCAATTTTCTGGGAATAGCCTCTGAAAACATGTTTAATCTGGATTCAATTTGCGGAATTTTGCATAACTGGTAAACCATAAGAGATTGATAAAAGCTTACCTCGCAAAATATGTAGAGCTCATTAAAACACACAATTTATGTGATATCATTATTTTCGTGAGGTTTGCCATTTTTGAGATATTCCTAATTAGTTTCAGCTTTAAAAAAACTTGTATTTTCTCATACGGGACATCTGTCAACTCCTATCCATGCAAATAAAGGTACTTCAATCACATAGCAACCAGCTTTTAAAATATTTGACTATCGTTTTAGCCTATGATACACCCTAATTTCCCTTCTACTTACAAGGAAGCAGTTAATGACACCCTTTTTGCTAATTTTTTCTCGATTAGCATTGTTTTAATAGGAGTACAATGTTTTTAACAGTAATTTACTATAGAGATGTGGAGAAAGTCATGCGAATGGTATTCAAGGATTTTTTAAAATCTTTTTAAATTTGTAAATAACAGCATTTTCGGCTTATCTCAGCCGACAAAGGGTCGATGTTACATTAATGTAGCAGATTAAGCTGCAGTTTTATAGTGAAACTACATCGAAAATTAAAAATACCCATGTCCCGACTTTCTGTCTTATTCTGGGAAATAATAAAAACGTTTTAAGCTGTAACGGCGGACTTAATGTCTGTCGACCGCTAAAGGTTCAACAGCCAAGCGCTAATAATGAACTTTGCCCGCACCGAGGCTGCAAGTATCTGCGCGTAAGACATCATTAAGTAATTTGTTTATCGAAGACATTATTGGCTGCAAATACATAATTTTAATGTTTCCCAGTGACGAGAAAAAAATTACATTTGTGTGATTTTTTTCTTTAACATTTTTAGACACGCATATGTATAGTAGATAGAGAAGATATTGGAATCCACCCAAACATTTGATGTCTAGATTTCGCCGGAAACATGTTTTGAGGTCCCTGATTCTGAAATAAGCATTTTTAGATAAAAGATCCTTGTGTGTCTGTGGACAGCATAGATGAAACAACTGAAATACAGTAAAATACCAAACTTGGTATTTAAGTTTAGTATCTTCCAAGAGTAGGACACGAAGATCTTCAAGAAAATACCCCCACCTAAACTTCCCTTTACACGGAAAACATTTTGAAAATGTTGTTATTCTCAAAAATAACTCTAACAATTTTGTTAAAAATGCCGTAAATTAAAGATATTTACATCAGAAATAAAATGTATATCTTGAATTTTCTGGGAATAGCTTCTGAAGATTTATTCATTCTGGATGAATTTTGCTGAAACTCGCGTAACCTGTAAACAGTAAGAAATAGACAAAAACTTACTACAAAAAAAAATGTAAATCTCGTTAAAACACATAGTTTTTTCACATAAGTTTTGCTTGCAGAGGTGACCGTTTTTGAGATATTCCTTATTATTGGCTTCAGTTTTAAACTACCTAACTTTTCTCAAACGGGACCATGCAAAGTGAACTGAACCTCAATTGTTTCACATAGCGGCCAGCTTTACAAAGACTTCAGTATCGCTATTTCCTTTCTACTTACAACGAAGAATGGTATAAGACCGTTTCTGGTAATTTTTAATTTGATTAGCATGAAGTAGATAGAATAAGCGTTTAACCATAATTTACTCAGAGAACTAGAGAAAGTGAATGGAACATATCAGATTTTTTTCTTTTGTGACAACATACTCTTACGGTTTACTTGTTATGCAAAATTCATTCACGACAATGACGCCATTTAGGCTAATGTAACTTGATTAGCATAACTTAGATAGAAAAACAAGCTTTTTAGCAATCATAATTTTTACAGAGATGACGCCATTTAGGCTAATGCACCTTGATTAGCATAAATTAGATAGAAAAACAAGCTTTTTAGCAATCATAATTTTTACAGAGATATAGAGATAGTCATGGGAATGGAACACGTCTGATTTTGCATATGAAAAGTTGATGTGTTCCAATCACATTACTTTCTCTACATCTCTGTAACAAAATATTGTTTATAAGCTTATTCTTCCATCTATTTAATGCTAAAACATTAGCAGAAACGATCTTATTACTTAGTTACTTTATAACTAGAAGGGAAATAAGGGAACACACTAGACTAAACTGAAAGTCAAATGTATTAAAATGTGGTTTCTATGGGATTGGAAACCGTCTCTTTGCGTGGCCATGAGTCAAGTTCCTGAATGAGAAAAGTTTAAGTATTTTAAAACTGAAATCCATAACAAGGAATAGCTTGCAAACGATAAATTCCACGAAAAAATGTATATGACATAAGTTGTGTATTTTATCGTGAACTACATTTTTTTAGTAAGTATTTGTCTATCTCTTACGGTTTACCAGTTATGCAAAATTCAATAAAAATCCAGAATGAAAGGTCTTTAGAGACTCTTCTCAGAGAATCCAATATAGACATTTTATTTGGCATGTAAATATTTTAAATATAAAATATTATAATCAAAACTATTACAGCCATTTTTGAGCAAAATCAAAAATTTTGAAATTTTCTCCATGTAAAAAGTAGCTTGAAGTGAGGGGATTTTCTTGAAAATCTTCGTGTCGCATCCTAGGAAGATACCAAACATAAATACCAAGTTTGGTATTAAACGGTATTTTGTTTTTGAGCTCTGCTGCCCACACACATACACACACATACACAGACACACACGGATCTTGTTCTAATTTTTTTTTTTTTTTGATTCAGGGGGGGACATGTGAAATCTCAGTTTCGAATCTTTGGGTGCATTACAATACCTTCTCTATACATAGTACGCGTAGAGAAAATAAAAATAGCACAACTGTAGATTCTGTATGCTGCAGATATAACTGAGTATTCTATTCGTATTTTGTACCCTCTGCACATTTAAATGCTCCTTAGCGTGAATTAAGTGAGTATTTTATGACTTGACAATACTTAAATTAAATTCTGCTTTTCTGTCTACCATTTATTTTTTCAAACATTTCGTCTAATATATTTTGGATAAGTCCTTAAAAACGTCAAAAAAATAAATCCAATTATGCCCTTTTTACATGCAGAATGTAACCGTGCAATGTTTATTGATATATTTTTAAACTTATTTTAATCATGTTTTAAGCTAAGAATTAAATATTTCGTAATTTATTTTTGAAAAAATAAACATAAAAATTAATAGTGTAACTCAGCCAGTTAAATACTGCAAACTTGGTATTTGAGTTCAACATCTTTTAAGAATTAGAAACAAAGATTTTCAAGAAAATCCCCCACCGCGAACTACTCTATATATGGAAAATGTTTAGAAAATTCTAATAATCTCAAGAATATCTCCAACGATTTTGATTAAATACCAAATGTTTAACGCATTTTTTAATTTTGTGAAAATAGCCTCAGAAGTACCCCTCATTTAGAATGATTTTGCATAACTGGTAAACCGTAAGAGATAGACAAATTGTTACTCAAAAAATTTAAATCTCGTTGAAACACAATATGTCAAATTATATATGGAGTTAATCATTTTGAGACTTCCCTTGTTATTTGTTTAAATTGTCGAATACTAAACTTTTCTCAAATGGGAATTTGTAAGTTTTTCATTCAAGGAGAACGGAATTTCAACATCACATAGCGACCTGCTCCTAAAATACTTGACTATCGGTATAGCCAGGTGAATTTCATTATAGCTACAAGGTAGTATGTAATAAAACCATTTCTGCTACGGTTTATGCCGATTACATTGAATTAATAAAAGTGTAGGATTTTATGAGAATATTTTGTAAGAGAATAGGTTCAGAAAGTCACGCGAATGTAACCTTTTGATTTTAATGATATCTCAAAATGTATTGAATTGAAATTTATATATTTGGAATATGTATATTATATAGACATTTTTTGTTGTCGAGCTACCCTCCCCATATTTTAGGACTGACATCCCCTGGGACTTACAAGCGGATGCCCAGGGGTCAAAAGCCTGTCGGGAAGCCAACAGCTCGAAACCACAGAATGGACAACCTAGAACGAGTGGTCAAGCATGGGCGTGATGCAGTGGATGATATAAAATGTAAGTAAAATAGATGATAGAGCAATTAGTGGAATGAGTGGCGGGAGAAACCGGAGAACCCTGAGTAAAACCCGCCCAGATGCTGTTTCGTCCACCAAAATCTCACATGCGGGCTCTTGGAATTGAATCTGGGCCGTTTAGGTGGGAGGCGAGCGGTCTAACCACTCAGCCACGGCGCCTTATAGACAGACACACACACACGCGCGCGCGCGTACATTTTTAGGAAAAACATCTTTATTTCTCTACATAGTCTTTCAGCTCGATACACTTTTCCTAGCGATGTTCAATAGCTTTGATACCCTGTTTATAGTGAGAACTATAAACAGACTCCACCTCTTCATTAACCCGGCGGAGGACGATGGATTTTTTTCGGATGTAAAAATCTTTTGCAGGCTTCCTTCGGAAGGGAAGTAAAGCCGTTGGTCCCATGTCGTAGATTTACGGCACGAAAAAGAACCTCAAGACTACAGAGAGGCCTCTGAGCAAAATTTAAGGGGTCTTTCACGCCCAATTTAAAATGGGGCGCTGAGAACCACAGTAGTTAAAGAGCGTTCATAAATAATACGCCATTTATTTATTCACCTCTTCATTGCTGGCAAATCATCTACCACCAATCCATTTCTTCAAGTTTAGAAACAGAAAATAATCAGAGGGGGCTAAATCTGGCGAATAGGGTACACAAGAAGCAATTTTAACTTTAACTCATTGATTTTGGCCACGGCCATGGCGATAATGGAGTTGTTCATATGTGATTTTAATTCAATTTTATGGCATATATATATATATATATATATATATATATATATATATATATATATATATATACAGTCAATATTTGACAATTGTGGAATTGCATTTTCAGTGAAGGACTCCATTAATAGAGTCACAAAAGATGTAGCACAAATTGGAAGGAATGTTATTTCTTACACTTAACGAATAATAGATGTGTATGGAAAATTGATTCATGATGACAGTAAACGGGACATCACCCGCGACCAGTTGGTGGCTGCCGTACAAATATCGGACAATACCTACTGCTGGCCTGTTTTACACAGATGCTATAAAGATAGTGTTGTTGTTTACCACGGAACGTATCAACATCTTTTACACCAAACTGCTGAATAATTAAATGCCACGAAGGTAGAGCTGTCAGTCATGTTGGATGTTTATCAACACCGTTCACTTGTTAATTGTCCGTGAAGCGACAGGCCTATCAGTAGAGTGGTTACATCTCAACTTCCCTCTGCAGCAGAAAACTTCCTGCCTTGTGGTTTGTATATTCAGAAGCTTCACCGCGTTACAAAAATTCCCAGTTTTCATAGTAATAATTAGGAAGGAGATTTTTATGACTTGCTCTATTCTTCCTTTAGAATATGTTTACTTTCTCTAGACGTACTATGTACACAGTGTATAGAGAAGATATTATATTGCACCCATCAATTTAGTACCAAGATTTCACCGGAAATCATGTTTTCGGACCCTCTGAATAAAAAAAAAAAGCATTTTAGAAAAAGCTCTTTGTGTGGACAGCATAGCTCAAAAGCGAAAAGATCATTAAATATCAAACTTGGTATTTAAGCTTGGTATCTTCCAAGGATTGTGACACGAAGATTTTAAGGAAAATGACCCCACCCCAAACTACCCTTTACATGGAAAAAATTTCGAATATTTTGATTTTTTCATACATGGCTCTAACGATTTTGATTAAATTGCCGTTTATTAACGAATAAAATGTATACCTTGAATTTTCTGGGAACAGCCTCTGAAGACATGTTTATGCTGGATGAATTTTGAGGAACTTTGCATAACTGGTAAACCGTAAGTAATAGAGAAAAACTTATCACACAAAATATGTAGATCTCGTTGAAACACACAATTTATGTCATACAACATTTTTTTCGTGGAGCTGACCATTTTGGAGATATTCCTTATTATTGATTTCAGTTTTAACATATTTAAACTTTTCACATATGGAAATTTGTCAACTCCTGGCAATGCAAAGAAACGGGTTTCATCTACATGGCAACCAGCTTTTAAAACATTTGATTATCGCTTTAGCCTAGTGTATTCCTTTATTTCTCTTCTACTTACAAGAAATAATGCTAATGTTTATCTGGATTAGCATGAAGCAGATATGAGAATAAGGCTTTTAACAATAATTTGTTTCAGAGACCTAGAGAAAGTCATGTGAATGGAACACATCAGATTTTTACTTTCTCTGCACATAATATGTACGTAGTCTATAGCAACAATGAACATGATTAAGTGAAAACGGTCTGCCAGCTCCGCATTTTCCCTTCCTCTACGAAATGCATTCGCCCACCCAGCCACGGTACGATATGGCAAAGTCTCTCCACCATAAGCTTTCAATAATGCTGTATGGCATTGTTGAACATTGATACCTCTTGCAAGCTGAATTTCAATGCAGCATCTTTGTTCGCATTTAACAAACATATTTAGGGCACTAAAGATAACAGTCTACAATTAAACTTACTAAAAATGATTATCTCTGCATCCCTGTAGCCAATTACCATTAAAAAGCTTATTCTTCTATCTACATCATGCTTATCGAAATAAACATTAGCAGATATTGTCCTTATTGCTTGGTCCCTTGTAAGTAGAAGGGAAAAAATCAAATGTATTCCATTTTTAAACACAATTTTTATTCAAAGGATTGATCTGTTTCTTCATCATGCTAATCAAGATAAACATAAGCAGAATTAGTCTTATTACTATCTCCTTGTAAGTAGAAGGGGAATAAGAAAAGCACGAGCTAAAGCGAGAGTCTTGTCCTTTAAAAGTCGGTCGCTATGTGAAACAATTTAAATTACAATCTCTTGTTTGCCAAGAGTAAACAAATGAGAAACGAGAAAAAAGAGTCTTCCCGTTTGAGAAAAGTTTAAGAGGCTAAAATTGAAACCAATAATCCGGAATATCTTGAAAACGGTCAACTTACAAACAAAAATGTAGCTATATGACATAAATGACGTGTTTTAATGAGATCTACATCTTGTGTGAGTAAGTCTTTGGATAACTCGTACGGTTAAACAGTTACACAAAAGTCATCCAGAATGGAGAGGTCTTCACAGGCTATTCCCAGAAAATTCGGGATATACATTTCGTTAAAAATATCTTAAACATAAGGCATTTTAATCAAACATGTTCTATGTAAAGGGTAGTTGGGGGTGGGGGGATTTTTTTTTAAATCTTTGTGTCGCATCCGTGGAAGATACCAAACTTATATACCAAATTTGGTATTTAACGGTCTTTTTGTTTTTGAGCTACACTGCCCACAGACACACACACACATACAAACACGTACACATAGACAAACATACCGACATTTCTCTAAAAAAAGCTTTCGTTTGAATTCATGCTGTCTCAAAAAATGTATTTTCTGTGAAATTTCGGTATCAAAATTTTGGTTGCAATACAATACTTTCTCTATACACTTTGCAGAAAAAGTAAACATTTCTTATAAATAAAATTAACTCACAGCTAACAAACATTTGATGCTCTTCTGTTTTATCGTTATCAGCGTACGCTGAAGACCCAAATGCAGGCGGTGTTGCCACTAATTTTAATGACCATGTAGTTTGCTGAAGGATGGTACCTTAATGTAGGATCTATGATGCAAGCATCAGTGGTGCTGATTCTGTTGGTGTGTGTGATGACCAATGTGCGTATCCATGCCACTATCTGTGACGTCAATGCCGCAACGAGACTCATTGTTGCCCTCCGACATTTTCTCAGCTGTGATTCCATCACATTGCTGCACTCAGGGGGCGAGAAGAGTAAGTATTTTTGTTTTGTTGTTCACATTATTGCACTTTTTCCATTGTCTCTATTTGCCTTATTGTACTCTTCATTTTTACTTTCTCTACACGTACTATGTACCCACATAGTGTATAGAGAAGGTATTGTAATGTACCCAAAAATTCGATACCGAGATTGCACCGGCAATACACGTTTTGGGATCCCCTGAACTCATAAAAATACATTTTTAGAAAAATGTCCGTGTGTGTGTGGGCAGCATAGCTCAAAAAGGAAAAATCCGTTAAAAACCAACTTTGATATTTAAGTTCAGTATCTTCCAAGGATGCAACACGAAGATTTTCAAGAAAATCCCCCTACCTCCAACTACCCTTTACATCGAAAAAAAATTCGAAAAGTTGTATTTTCTCAAAACTGGCTCTAAGGATTTTGATTAAAATCTTCTATACTTAATATATTTACACGACAAATAAAATTTATATTTTGAATTTTCTGCAATTGCCTGTGAAGACCCCTTTATTCTGAATGATTTTTGTGAATTTTGCATAACTGGTAAACCGCAAGAGATAGACAAAAACTTACCACACAAAAAATGTAGATCTCGTTAAAGCACACAATTTGTGCCATATGCATCTTTATCGTGGAGTTGACCGTTTCCGAGATATTTCTAGTCATTTGTTTCAGATTTAAAATGCTAAACACTTTTTTCATGCGGGAGTTGTTTGGTTCTTTCACAAAGAAACGGATTTCAATCCCATAGTGACCACATTTTAAAACATGTGACTTGATTTAGACTAGTGTATTTCCTTATTTCCCTCCTACTTATAAGGAACTAAATAATAATACCGTTTCTGCTAATGTTTATTTGGATTAGCAGGAAGTAAATAGGAGAATGAGATTAACAATACTTTGTTACAAAGATATAGAGAAAGTCATGTGAATAGTCCACACACCAGATTTTTATTTTTTTTTATCTTGATCCATATACTAGCCATATACTAGTTTACCAGTTTATTATTCTCTCTCTCTCTCTTCTTGTCACTCTACATCCACCTGTTTTGTCTTTAGCCGTTCTGCTCCATACTTGTTTGTTCATTGCCACCTATCACTTCTAGGACAGCAAGGTTGTTCCCCAGTGGAGATAATGAAGCACCTTGCTGAAGGCGATGTCCTTACAAGTAATCTGCAGTTTCGGCAGGACGTAATCTTATCTAATGCCGCTCTTCACGTCCTCACTTCTTCCAGTCACGAAACAAAGGACTACATCAGATTGGTAACTATGTTTTTATACTCATATACTGAAATATATTCATTTACTGTTAAAAATCTATATCGAAATGCAAACCATTTCCATACAGATTTTCATTTCGATATAGATTTTCACGCTTGCGCGCTGCCCTACTAATGGGGGTTCACTGTTTGCTAATCTGCATAAAATTACAGAAATATCTTACGCGTACAATAACCTCCAAGAGTATTTAATTTTATATATATAAGATTATGTAATTATTTTACGAATTTAAATTTATAATATTATTTAAGCTAAGCAGAGTAGGCATGTCATTGGCATCACAGAGATGATGTCATTGGCAATAACCCAAGGCATGTGCGCTAGCTCTACTTCCAACCAAACTATTTATTTTTACGAGAATACTTATATTTACATACCTTTATTAACAGGTATGTATTGTCAGGTGCTTCTTCAATGGGGGTTTTAATTTCATCTGTGGAAAATATTTTCGCTTTTTTCCCCACTCTAACCTAGCGATTTCTGTTTTAATAGGGAGTACAACTTCATATATTGGAATATATCAATTCCATGTTTCACATTAACAGCAGTTTTCAATACTGAATAATTTGTCCACAAAGTTGGGGATTTCATTGTTTTTGACATTTCTTCAAAGTAAACTATGAGGGCATTTTCCGAAAATGAAGTTGCATTTTTTGTTATTCTCTATGCCATGAATTTATTATACAGCTTTTCGTAGATATTTTTTAATTTCTGTGGAAGTAAATTGTTATTAACATTACTCGCCTCCTCTCTTATATCAGGAGGCGTGGAACTAAATTTCATATCAGTATCACTAGGCCAAAATATGTCAGTCTTCATTTTGCAAATCAATTATCACCGTGAATCGAATTTCATTTGTTATCGACGTATGCATACAATACGCATAGCGGTCGGTGAAGTTCATATTTCGCAGATAGGATATCTAAAAATTAAAGATGATGCAGGATTTAATGCTAAGTAAATAAAGTCAAGAGAAAATGGAATAATACTACCCTAAAATAATCATATAAAATAATAAAATATATTTTTTCGCAATGTAAGACAAAGAATGTATGTATAAAATGGCAGCTTGACGTTATCGCCTCACGATACGCAGGAATTTAGCCTGAAATGGCGTGCTTTTAGGAAAATAACATAGCCAAGGTTATATAATGTATATAACATATTATAATGCATAATATATATCTATGAATGCTGCTTAGAAAAGCATGTTTATAATAAAATATAATTAAAAGCAGTAATATGGGAAAAGGAGAAGAATAATAAAAGTGAACAAGATACCGGATGCTATAAATTGTTTATACCGGTAACAAAGCATAGGAATAGAGTTAAACAAATATTTGTTGATGAAATATTAACTATGTATAAGAACATTTGCATGCAAATTATATAAATGCATTAATTTTAAATATTATGAATGTATAAAAATGTATTATAAATGTGTACTTCACGAAATGTAAATAAGCAAATCTGTCGTTCTCATGGAGACGGACAGATCACAATGTATAAAACATTGATCTTCAACTATTCTATATAATGTGTAAATTTTAAGAGATAGACGCCAGGGATAAGGACGCAAAGAGATAATCCCGCCAATCGAGACCTCTTATAATGCGATTCAGTGTAAATTCTAGCATTGTATTATTTATCAAGAAGAGAGTACACATTATATTGCATATATGAGACACATTTTTGTAAAAAGAGGATTCTGGTCAAATAACGTGCCTTAATGCATCACTTTGTTTCGAAAAGTTAAGAAATAAAAGTTCAAATATATCAAGAAATCTTTTAAATTCAATTTATTTATTATCACATCCTACCATCAAAGCATGGAGGTTAAGAATCTCGCACTCACCGACTGAAGCTAGCTGAAGTAATAGAAAACGTGGCCAAGCTGTGCATAATAAGTAATTCACTGCCGATAATAACATTAACTACTCTAACAGTTAAGTCTGGCGCAACTAGCTAATTACAGTTTCACCAACAGCAAGAGTTGCCAACTTCTTATACAGCGGCAAATTTAAAACCGTAAAAAGGTTTAAAACACCAATCCACAGCCACCTTTTTCCCGCCCCAAACATTTATTGTGTATTACATGTCGCAGAGAAAATTATGTATACAGCTTTCATATAATGGTCATTAGAATACCAATAACTAGCATTATAGGATCGTTGCATAGATAACTATTATAGCAAAGCCTGTCAAGCTCTGCTGGTCGATGGACAGTTATATAGTGATTCTGAATTTTCAAAGATACCGTGGAGAAAGCCGAGAGTCAGCAGATGGCTCCTCTTCCTGGACCAGGGAGACGTCTTAGAGGACGTGGTCGGGGATGTGTTCCTATCGCTCCACTGCCAGTTTATTGTGGCCAGTTACATGGAGAATCGTGGTGGATTCGTCCTGGTAGAGGTCTACCGCACAGCACCGAGAACACCTCTGCGTCAATTGGAATTCGGTTCATGGTTTCCTGGCCTGGGCTTGACGGCAACAGTCAAAGATTATTCCTTTAGAAGGAGGAACCTGCATGGAGAGGTCATCAGAGGAGGGACGATTTACGTGAGTACTTTTCTGGTTTTATCATTATCTTCACTTCAGGAATTAGGCAAAGTGCCTGTTCCGGCTTCAAAATAGTCTGATCATCGTTTTTTTGGTCTACTTCCTATAGGTCAATAGTACAATGCTCTTTTTGGGATCCTCTCTGATGACATCCTGTAGATATCATGTCTGCATTAATTTTTATAATTTGTAACTTTTTCTTCTAGACACATTATTTCCAACTCTTCTCTAATTTTTTTCATTTGAGATTTTATCTAGGAGAGTACATCCTTTTACTGCCCTTAGGAATTTCATCTCAGCAGCTTGTATTTTCTTTTTGTCAGCGTTATTTAATGTCCATGTTTCGGATCCGTAAAGGAAGGCAGGTACTACTCGTACCATTATTTTATAAAACTTCATTTGTGTTCCTTTTCTGCTTTAGTTTTGAGGTTTCTGTTTATTGTGCCACGCATTTGCAGTTTATTATAAAATAATTTTCTATTTATGACTTATATGTGTTCCTAAGTACTTAAAATACTGACTTACTCTAATATAATGTCATTAACTACTATTTTGGTTCGAACACTGTGTTTACCTTGGAAAGCTATTTTTTTTATTTTTTTTTTTTTTTGTCTAAATTTAAAAATTATAATCCTCGCATAGTCTCTGCAAGGTATATACTGCTTTTTGCACCTTGTCTTTCGTTTTACTTATAATTATTTGATCATCAGTAAACAGCATTGTTTTAAATATGAAATGTTGAGCAATACAAATGCCTCCATTGGTTATACACATCCATTATATGATCAGATCGTCCACATAAATTAAAAAAAAATCTCATGTGTTTCATTCGCATTACTTTCTCTACATCTCTGTAGCAAATTATTGTTAAAAGCATTTTCTTCTATCTACTATATGATAAACGAGATAAACACTAGCAGAAGTTGTCTTAATTACTTGCTTTCTTTTAAGTAGAAGGTAAATAAGGGAATACGCCAGGCTAAAGTGACAGTCAAATCTTTTAAAAGCTGGCTGCCATGTGGTTGAAATCCGTTTCTATGCATGGCCAGGAGTTTACAACTTTCCGTGAGAGAAAAGTTTAAGTATTTCAAATGTGAAACAAGTAACAAGGAATATCTCAGAAATGGCCAGTTCCAGGGAAAAAACGTATATGAAATAAAATGCGTGTTATAACTAGATCTACATTTTTACTTTCTCTATACTGACATGTACAAAGTGTATAGAGAATGTATTGCACTTCACCAACAAATTCGATACCGAGATTTCACCGGAAATATATGTTTTAGGGTCCCATGTATCCAAAAAAAGTATTTTCAGAAAAAGGTCCGTGTGTGTGTCCGTGTGTCTGTGAAAACGATATCTCAAAAACGAAAAGTCGGTAAAATACCAAACTTGGAATTTAAGTTAAGTATCTTCCAGGGATGCGACACGAAGCTTTTGAGAAAAATCTCCCCACTCCAAACTACCCTTTACTTGGAACTTTTTTAGAAAATTTTGATTTTCTCAAAAATGGCTCTAACGATTTTGATTAAAATATCGTATATTAAAGTTATTTACGTGAAAAATAAAATGTATATTTTGAATTTTCTGGGAATAGCCTCTGAAGACTACTTTATTCTGGATGAATTTTTCATAACTACTAAACCGTAAGGGATGGACAAAAACTTAACCCACAAAAAATGTAGAGCACGTTAAAACACACAATTTATACTATATACATTTTTTTCGTGGAGTTGTGAGATATTCCTTTTTCTTGGTTTCAGCTTTGAAATCTTATACTTTTCTCATACAGGAATTTGTCAACTCCTGTCCATACAAACAAAGGAACATCAGTCACATAGCAACCAGCTTTTGGCTTTCACTTTAACCTATGCTACTCCCTTATTTCGCTTCTACTTACAATAAAGCAAGAAATAAGACTATTTCTGTTTATTTATCTCTATAAGTATGAAATAAATAAAAGATAAGCTTATTAACAATAATAATTTACAGAGATATAGAGAAAGTCATGTGAATGGAACACATCAGATTTTTTGTAGTAAGTTTCTGTCTATCTCTTTACAGTTTATCAGTTACCCAAAAATCAGCAAAATTCATTCACAATAAAGAGATCTTTAGAGGCTATTTCCTGAAAATTAAAAATATAGATTTTATTTGCCATTTTAATATCTTTAATATACGGTATTTAATCAAAATCATTAGAGCAATTTTTGAAAAAATCAAGATTTTCGAAATTTTTCCATGTAAACGGTAGTTTGGGGTGGGGGTATTTTTATCAAAATCTTCGTTCGCATCCCATTGAATACCAAGTTTGGTATTTTACCGACCTTTCGTTTTTGAGTTATGTTCACAGACACATGGACACACACCGATATTTTCCTAAAAAGGTTTTTTTATGCAGGGGACCCTAAAACGTGTATTTCTGGTGAAATCTCGGAATCGAATATTTGGGTGGAATGCAACACCTTCTCTATATAGCACATGTAAAGAAAGTAATAAATGGGAGATAAACTGCAACCCTGCGTTAAACCTTGATTTATATTTATTTGTGGCTGATTGTTGTGTCCTTATTCATGCATTTTAATACTTTGATTAAATTATTTGAATCTGGTTTTATTTAATAATTGTTATGCAAGTGCACAGCACTAAAAAAAAAATTCCTATGCTCAGCAAGAAAGGATGGAGTCAATTCAGTAATAATTATCGTTCAGGTGTCTTCACTGGTCTGATTCCATTACTCCTCTGCTAATCTGTATGCCATATACACAAAGGACTTTATACGAAGGAGTATTTTACCTCTAGGTAGAGTGGGGAGCCATTGCAAGTAAATATTTCTCGCCGATAAGTAGTGTAATTTGTCGGACACGTGTGTTGTCTCTCTCCCAAAATGGATGCACCTTTATTTTATGGCGAGACTGCTGATCGCTCCGCACACAGGCTACTACACTGCAGGGTTTTCCGTTCCGTAACTCCCGCGTTATTTGCTCACCAGTTTTGGTAACATATAAATAATGAAATCTTGTTGCAAGTATTATTGAAACTATTACCCATCTGCGCGAAGACATTCTTGACATATTCGGATGAAATTAGTTGTTATTACTTTCTTCATAACTCAAAAGGGCTTCAATTTTAGAAGCTTATTGGCCATATACATAGAGGTTTGTAAAACATCTACATGCTATACAACACGTAAACATTTCCCCGTGTCTCTTCCCGGGATTGGATAACCATTACTGTTGAAATTGCTGCACAACTAATCATGCAGATTTCATGTATATATCATACATAAAAATACGCTGTTCAAGCGTGAATTTGTTGGCAAGCGTTTCCGTGGACTAATGAGAGAACACCACACACGCATTGTCTTTATCACGAAGACAAAGCAACGACTGAGACAGATCAAAGCTAATAAACGGACCCTTGACACGTCCTTTGCCACTTACAAGTTTAGTCGCCGTATGAACAAAGTTTTGTGAAGCACCCACTGTGTAATACGGCTGAGAGACTTCTTAAATGAGCGTTCGAATTCAGCACTAACTTCGCCTAAATTTTCCTACGGTAGAACATGTCGTTTTCGCTTCATTGGCTTAGTGTTTAGATATATCGTTATAAATTTACTGACCAAACATCTCACATTGTCTCTACCCGGATTCGGATAACCAGGAAATTTCTCTTGAAATGTCTATACACCTGTCTACATGATTCAGTTTTCATGTATGTATCGTAAACAAAAATATGCTGTTCAATTTGGCAGATATTTCCGTGGACTAATAAGAAAATAACCTTCGTAAGGATAGCACACACATCAGACATATTGTCGAAATATTTCACAGCATGAAGACAAAGCAACGACTGAGACATAAAAACAGCTGGTAAACATAACCTTGATATGTTCTTCGCAGTTTCTGCGCAGTGGCAGCCGATATGCATATAAGGCGGTTGTCTTGGTATAAAATGAAAGCTCGGTAAGTGTAAAGTATACTTCAAGGATGATAACTAATGCATATTTTAATGTAGATTCCTACATATTGACGTGCATAACATGCGGCGCGTAACGGAGCGAAGGTAATGGCAAATGTCGCTCCACCCTCCCCTACGCTATTTCTTGAGCATTGATTCCAGACATTGGATTGCCAGGGTACTTTCATATCCCAGAAGGGTAAACAATCTAATTGATAATACTTCACAAAGCTTCATTGCACTTAAACTCAAAATAAAATATAATAAGATAAAAATATAAATAAACACGAATAATGTTTTTCCTTCTCCATGTTTCTAATGAAATCTGTCTTGCAAATCTTTTTTGTGTCGCTCACGAGCAAATTATTCTTCACCTCTTTCTATAGATGGCGGACACTGTCTTCTTAGAGGACACCTGAACTGAATGGGGCAATAAATGAATCCTGCCTACGATGTCACAAGGTAGATGAAACATACGCCCTTTTGTTATGTGAGCACCCAGCATTAGCTCACCAGAAATCCTTCATTTTGGGAGTCTGCCTCAAAATAGGATAAAATTTCTTATATTGCGGTCCAGTCTGATTCAATTCATTATTAATATTAGACTTCTGGATCGATTTATGGACGCACAATAGATCTCTAAAGGCCACAGTGTTGGTAACGTTTCCTTCTGTACTAATCATAGCGAAACCCTTTCACAGAGACGTATTCAACCCAACCATTCATTTCACAACGATTATAGCATCTTTCATCTGCTCAGTTTTGATCTCTGAGTTTTTTCAGGCCAGCCACATATATAATTCGATCGCGGCTGTGTGAAGTCAAAATTTATTTAACTGAAGGTGGAAATGTTACGGAATGAGATCTAAAGGAATGTGCCACTTTTTGTGCACGTTAGGGTGCATATTACCATTCACCACTTTTTAAATGCTTTGCCTGTTTACATAACAAATGCACTACTTTTTACAGGGCTCCAGCATCTCCAATCTCAAGCATAACAAAGATGCGCTGAACGGGTTCGACGGACAAGCCTGGAGTCTACTGGAAGAGATTCTCAACTTCAGGTATGTTCGCGGTGTCCACTATATTACACATTTTTGCGGATTAAGACTTAAAATAAATAACTATTAACTCTATGAACAAAGTACGAGGGTGGTTCAGTAAATATTCATATTTCATAATAAATGGTGTTTCTAAGGTAATTTGTATTGACATAGTATATATACTGTAATTTTTCGGGTATGTCGCCAAAACAAATATGGTATTGATACTCGTACATGTTTGGATTTGGCAAGCGTTTCATTCAGTCGTTCAACGTGTTTTCACTACAAAGGAACAGGTGCAGTATTGTTCAGTAAATCACTTTTTCTTTTTAATGAGGAGATAAAAGCGAAATTGGATACTACATATTTATGGGCATGTTTTGCAATCTATGACCACATTTAGATAGTGGTTCAACGACTTTAAACATGGTCAAACTTTTTACCGAGGAAAAAATTTACGATATAATTCTCGCTGATCGTCGAACGAAAGTTCGCAACATTGCAGAAGCCATAGGTGTATCGATTCAAAAGGCAAACATGCATCCGTGCGGAAGAAACATTTGTCGGTCCGATGGGTACTGCGATTGCTCACAGTGATTAACAAGAGATGCGGCTTTCAACTTCGAAGCAGCATTTGAAGCTATTTAAGTGAAATCCAAAGGACTTTTTGCGCCGTGATTGCACTATCGAGAGTTCTGAATTGATCATTATAATCTGGAAGCCAAGAAACACTCAAAACAATGGGTTTCTTCCGTTGAATCTGCTCCAAAGAAGGCAAAGACGTACCATCGGCCAGTGAAGTCATGAGATTTTTTTGGGATGCGAAAGTTGTAATTCTCCTTGGCCTATTAGAAAAAGGCAAAATGATTACTACAATAAACAATCAGTGGACAATACTACAGTAATTTATTGGCCCAATTTGACTAGAAGTTGGAGAAGAAGACCCCATTTGGTGAAGAAGACTTCGCCAAAACACTGCACAGCACATTCTTCCGGAATTGTTGCCGCCAAAATGTATGCATTACGTTATGAATTACTGCCGCACACCCATACTTGCCCAACCTGGCTCCCGAGTTTCTTCTTGTGCCTAAACAAGAAGAAACGGCTCGTGAAAATAAAATTTAGATCAAATAAGGAGATTGTCGTTGATACAGGCGTAGTTTGCAGAGCTTGACAATTCCAATTTTTGGAGGAGCTAAAATGGTAGGAACGTTAAAAGAAGGGTATATTCCAAATATGGAAGTAGTCGAGAAGTAAATACTTTGTGTTTGAAAAACTATGATGTTTTCATTCCTAACACGGGTAATTATTGAGCCACCCTCATAACTATATCCTTTAAAAGCAAACGAAAGAAGCAAAAAAAAAAAAAAAAAATGTGTTCCATTCACATGAATTTCTCTACATCTCAGCAAAAAAAACTATTGTCAAAAAGTATATGCTTCTATTTACTTCATGCTAATCGAGAAAAAATTAGCAAAAATAGCCTTATTACTTTCTTCCTTATAAATAGGAGGGAAATAAGTTAAAGTGATGGTCCATAGCTGAAGTTCCTTTGTTTGTATGGACAGGAGTTGACAAATTCCCGTATGAGAAAAGTATGTTTTTCGAAGCTGAAGCCAAAAAAAAAAAAGGAATATCTCAAAAACAATCAACTTCACGGAAAAAAAATTATACAACATAAACTGTGCATTTTAATGTGCTCTACACTTTATGTCTTTAAAGTTTTCGTCTATCTCTTACGATTTAGCAGTTATGCAAAATTCCGTAAAATTCATCTAGAATAAAGTAGTCTTCAGAGGTTATTGCCAGAAAATTGAGAATATACATTTTATTTGTCAGGTAAATATCTTTAATATACGATATTTTAATCAAAATCGTTAGAGCCATTTTGAGATATAAAGGGTAGTTTGGGATGAGGGGATTTTCTTGAAAATCTTCGTTTCGCATTCTTGGAAGATACCAAAGTTAAATACCAAGTTTGGTATTTAAGGGTCTTTTCGTTTTTGAGCTATGTTGTCCACACACACACAAATGTACGGACCTTTTTCTGAAAATGCTTTTTTTAGGGGATTCAGGGGACCCAAAACATGTATTTCCGGTGAAATCTCGGTATAAGATTTTTGGGTGAATTAAATACCTTCTCTATTTACTTTGTACATAGTACGTGTAGAGAAAGTAAAAAGAAAAAACAACTTTTACAGTCAACGCACTTAAAGTAATTTATCAGCGAAATTTGATCAAAAATTTGGATGTAGTAAAAAATAACTTCATAATGAAATAATATGAATGCTAAACATTTTGAAAATATGTCACTTAATTTACTTTGTTCAATTTAACTACCAATTAACGGTAGTTTGTTAATAGGCACACCCAACTTTTAACCTTATTTTCTCGTAAACCTCTTTTCAGACTTTTCCATACTCAAAATGCCGCCACGATTGATTGCTGATTTATTTCAAAACTTCATTAAAGAAAATTGTCATAGGCTTTTTTTTTAAATAATGCTCCAAATTTGGTTAATAAGTTATTAAATTTTGAAAAATCAACAGTTTTGGAGTGTAATACATTGTAAAGAATGTTCTATAATAATTAGTGGCGGTATAAAAAGATATAATATGGTTGTAATATAACCTGATTGTAACCTCATTTACTGTAAAAATAAAAAGGTTTATTGGAATATATTTAAAATGCATCACATGGCTCTTTTTATTAGATTATAGATAAGAGTCTATAATGTACATAATTATGCAGGCTAGAACTTGAAAGTGGCAAACATATTACCATTATTGTGTATAATTAATTGTATAAATTTCAAAGAGATATCTTACTTACTGTGAAGATTTTGAATTTCACAGCTGCATCATATTAAATGGTCGAAACATGCATATTGAATGTTGAGCAAACAATAAATGTTCACTCAAAATTTATATTAGAATCAGAAATGTCTTAAGTATAGTTAAACTGTTCTGAGCTTTATTGATATAGCTAAATTATAACCTAAGTATATCATAAATGTAGAGTAAATTCAAAAGCATATCAAAAATAGAGCATACATTTAAACTGTTTTGATTTTTATATAGTTAAAATATCTACCTAAATATATCATACATGTGGAGTAAATTCCAAAGAATAGCAAAAGCAGAACGTATCTCAATAGACTTTCTTATGTAAACAAATCTGATATGTTACTCTCACGTGACTTTCTCTAGCTGCTCTTCAAACAAACTTCTTAAAAAAGATTGTCCTTCCTTCTACACAATGCTAATCGAGACAAATATTAGCAGAATGTTATTATTATTTAGTGTCTTATAAATAGAAGGGAACTAAAGGAATGCGCTATGCTAAAGTGGTGGTCAAACGTTTTTAAAGCTATCGTAATACGACTGTCATTACAAATTGTTTTTTTGCTTGGCCAGAAGCAGAACAAATGAAAAACAGTCATTTCCTGTCCGAGAAAAGTATTAGAACTTTACAATTGAAACTAATAACAAGGAATATACCTAAAATGGTAAACTTCACAAAAATAAAATGTATATGACATACATTTTATATTTTAACGAAATCTACATTTTTTGTATAAGTTTTTATCAATCTCTTACGGTGTATTAGTTTTGCAAAATTCAGCAAAATTCATTCAGAATAAATAGGACTTCAGAAGCTATTGCCAGAAAATTCAAGATATATATTTTATTTGTGATGCAAATTACCAAATTAGGTATTTGACCGACTTTTCGTTTTTGAACTATACTGTCTACAGACACAAACACAGACAGGCAAACTTGGACCTTTTTCTGAATTTTTGTTTGGATTCAGGAGGTCCTAAAACATTTTTGGGTGGAATGCAGTACCTTCTCTGTCCACTATGTACATTGTACATACGGGGCTAGAGAAAGTAAAAACACCTTATGTATGTTTAATATTGTCTAACTGTATGAATTAAAATGGCTTCTGCTGTATTAACACATCATTTAATGTTTTGCAACAGAACAGCGGTTCATGTTACTCCACAACATTTTGGTGGCTCCAGACTGGACAACGGCACCTGGAGTGGTCTGGTGGGACTGTTACAACGTCGTGAGATCCAGGTCACCATCAATCTCATTCTGATGTCCAGTCTCAGAACTAAGGCAGTGGATTTCTCTGTTCCCATGTTACAAGTACAGTATGTATACTTCTCTTACAGCATCCTTTAATTGACATATCCAACTTCTTGCCCATTATTTTGATTCTTGTGCTCTAAAACAGTCTTTTGACAATATTTCCTTCCTCTAGTACAGTGTTTCCCAACCTTTTGAAGTTCACGGCACCCTTGGGAATAACATTAAACACTAGGGGCACCCTTCCTTGAATTAAAAGAAAATTAAGCTTAATATGTTAATTTATTGAAATATTATATAATAATAACGTACACCATAACATAATACAGTAAACTTTACTACAATCACTGAGTAAAAATACATCAATAAATTTTGTTCCATTAATGATTAATGTGAAACTTGTGATTGATGCTTAGAGCACAGATATGTGATGTCGGGTCTTACAGTTGACAGTGAAACACGCAAATCATCCTCAAGGTTATTCAGTCTATTTCTTGCTTTGCATTTTATTGTCACCATAGCAGAGAAGGCTTGCTCGCATAGATAGGATGTTGAAAAGGGCAAAAGTGCGTTAATTGCTTTCTTCATTAGGTTAGGGTACTCCTCTCTCCGTTGAAGCCAAAACTAGCCACTGACGCCTCACTCTTGGTCAACTTACCTTTGAGTGTGGAATCAGCGCAAAGATCAATAAATTCATCTCGTTCGCAAGCAGTAAATCTATTTCCTCTGCACTATCTACGAAATCAAATGGTGAGACAACCCAGTCGAGATTCGTAGTGGAAATAGTTGGAAAGTACGCATCTATTGCATCTTACAATCTTGATAAGTGATCACAAATGCGGTCTTTCAGTTTACCCAGATCTTTATCTCCTGCCACATTAAGAAGAGATGGAAAGTTCGACAAATCTCCTTTTTGAACTGCAGACTTCCAAGAACTAAGTTTTCTTTTAAAACCTTTCATTTTATTGGTTGAGGAGATTATTGTTTCATGTCGACCCTGCATCGAAACATTCAGCTCATTCAGCTTATGAAAAATATCTGCCAGATACGACAGTTCAAAACACCAAGAATCACTTAGTAAGAACTCATGAAATGTGTCTTGATTTTCATCCTTAAAAAAAGTTTTTAGCTGTTCTTTAAGTTCGAGAAACCGGTTCAATACACGACCCCGCGACAACCACCTTACTTCTGTGTGAAGTAACAAAGAGGTATGAGCTGCATCCGTTGCGCGACATAACTGTTCAAAAATTCTGCACTTTAAAGGTCGAGACTTCATATAGTTCACCATTTTCACAACTTGGTTAAACACTTCAGCAAAATCTTCATTACACGCTTTCACGACTAATGCCTCTCTATGCAGAAAACAGTGAGTTATAATAATGGATGGAGTTTCATTGAGAGCTCTGGCAGTAAAACCTTTAATTTTCCCAGACATAGATGGTGCACCATCTGTATATATACCACAACAGTCTTTCCATGAAAGATCATGGTCATTGAGATAGGAATTAATAGAAACGAAAATATCATGGCCTGTGGTTGTAGTTTCCAGCGGTCTACAGAACAGAAACTGTTCACTAATATCTTTTTCATCAATATATCTAATAAAACCAAGGAGTTGCGGTTTGTCACCAATATCGAGACTCTCATCTACTTGCAAAGCAAATGTTCTATACATTTTTATTTTCTCCGTGACTTGTTCGTTGATATTGCATGACATTTCAGATATCCTGCGGCTGATTGTGTTGTTGGACAGAGGAACTTTCGAAATTTGATTAGCTGCTCCTTCGCCAAGTATTGTTGAAACTATAACTTGACATGCAGGGCCAATGATTTCCTCTCCAAGAGTATGAGGTTTCTTTTTTTTAGCTATCAGTTCTACTACTTTAAATGAGGCTTCAAGAGCAGTATCACCTATGGTCATTCTCTTTACCATTCGCACAGCTGCTTTCTTCTCCCCTTCTAATATATGTGAAAAATACAATCCACTTTTCTGTGACACACTAGGATGCTTTGTTGTAAGATGCCGCTTCAGTTTGCTAGGTACCACGGCCTCATTGCTAAGTGTTTCGCTACAAACTAAACACACAGGGATAGGGTTTTCCTCGTTGTTATTCCACTTAAATCCATACGCTAAGTAACTGTCCTGGTATGTTATTTTCTTTCGTTTGTCTTCTTTATGTGGTGAATTCGACGGTCCGGGAGAAACTGTAAGATTTGGCTTCTTAAAGCAACCAGTAGGAGCCGACTGTTCACTTTCACTGTCCTGGCGTTTACGTTTAACAATGAATTTGTCCATAGCTAAACACTGTGAATCAACGCGAGGAAGACAACTGAAAGCGCCAAGCGGCGTACACTTTTATATATTCATCTGTCGAAGTCTCGGGAATGTTCGTCAGGAAGCGAGTAGTCTCGGGAATGTTCGGCAGGGTATAGCTGTAATGCCATCTGTGCGATAGTAGTATAACTGAATTATTGAAATGAATCGACCACTATCACCATCTGCCGTGCATGAGAGTAATTGATTTGACTTATTTTATTTCAAGACTTTACAAGACTTAAGGCTTCAGTAGAAGGTATTTTGTTTTTGTTTATCTTAATATCTCGCGGCACTTCTTAGCCAATCACATGCACCCTAGAGTGTCGGGGCACACCGGTTGGGAACCGTTGCTCTAGTACTTGGATCCTGTTCCAATATTGCATATATATTTTTTGTACAGAGTATAAGTCTGTTGACTGGAGAGATTGATGCAGGTACATGCAATTAAATATTTTACTCAAAAACAGTTGATGGCATTTAAGTCACTTGATCACTGTTTGTAATATTATTATTGTGCAATAAGTTTTATTTTACTTCATGTTTGCGCAACTTTTGTATACTTTACGCAAACGAAGTACTGTTTCCTACTTTTGTGTAGTAAAATGACTATCGTTTCAACAAAATTCAAGACCTTCAATAATTTGAAGATACAGCTTCTCACGTGTTTGATATGCCTGATGTTGCAGTGACGACATTTTCGTGCGACATGCTCTTCACAACGCTGTTGACTGGGGAAGCTATTTAGCACCATTCTCTGTGCGACTGTGGATCGCTCTGTTGGCTACCATTTGTACTATCACACTCACTCTTAATTCAATCTCCAAGTTCTACCAGGAGACGGCCTCATCGTCAGCATCATCGTGGTTCGATCTGTTGTTTTATGTCCAAGCAGCTTTCTTCATGCAAGGTAAGACCATCGATGCTCTTAACCTCACCATTATTTTTATTTTCTCTACACATGCTGTGTAAATAGTATATAGAGAAGGTATTGCATTGCACCCAAAAATTCGATACCGATATTTCACCGGAAATATATATTTTAAGACCCCCTGAATAAAAATAAAACATTTTCAGAAAAATATCCTTGTCTGTGAGTGTCTCTGATGGCAACATAGCTGAAGAACGAACAGAACGTTAAATACCAAACTTGGTATTTAAGTTTCGTATCTTCCAAGGATGCAACACGAAGTTTTCAAGAAATTTCCCCCCACCCCTACTACCCTTTACATAGAACATTTTTAAAAATTTTGATTACCTCAAAAATGGCTCTAACGAATTTAAGATATTATTATGACAATCGAAATGTATACTTGAGCTTTTCTGGGAATAACCTCTGAGAACCTCCTCAGTCTGGATAACTTCCATATGATTGGCAAACCGTAAGAGATATACACTATAAATGTAGATTTTATTAAAACACACAATTTATGCGATATACATTTTTTGTACAGTTAACTGTTTTCGAGATATTCCGAATTATTAGTTTCAATTTTAGCCACTTAAACTTTTCTCAGACAGGAAGACATTTTTCTTCTCGTTTCTCGTTTGTTTACTCCTGAAAAGCAAAGAGATTGGAATTTCAATTGTTTCACATAGCGACTGGCTTTTATAGGACGAGACGATCGCTTTAGTCCGTGCATTTTCTTATTTCTCTTCAAATTATAAGGAGCTAGTAATAGGACTAATTCTGCTTATGTTTATTTTGATTAGCATAATGTAGATAACATTACTCTTTTAAATAAATGGATTGTTTGCTAAACAGCTAGAGGACATCATGTGAATGGAGCACATTAGTTTTTTTCCTTCTACTTTCAAGGGACTAAGTAATAAGGAGAATTTCTGCTAATGTTTATCTTGAATAGAATGATGTAGATAGAAGAATAAGCTTTTTAACAGCAATCTGTTATAGTGATGTAGACAAAGTGCTGTGAATGGAACACGTCAGACCTTTTCACAATTAGTTCAAAGTAAAAGTAAACGAACTCTAATGTATCATCTGCCGAGAACATGGCAGCCTCACGAGGAGATATTTACGGGAACACAGTAGTCGTGAGAAATACATTGTTTCAGATAGAATTCGTGCACATTGCACAACTTGGGCACAATTGGCGTTTTTAACATTTTCTATGTCATATTCCTATATCTTCGCACTCCCGTCTACACAAATCTGGGTGGTTTGAAAGGTTCTCGGCCTGATAGTGAAAAACGATAATTCATGCTTTCAAAGTAGTTTTATTTTTTAACATAATCTCCTCTAATATCAATACATTTTGTCTAGCGGTGTTCCACTGCCATTATCCCCTCTCTGTAGAGTTCCTCTGGAAGTGTTGCAAAGTACCCATTTACAGCCGCAATTGCTTCTTCATTGGACGAAAAGCTCATACTAACGAAGACTTTATTCATTTTTGGAAACGGATGGAAGTCCGATTGAGCCAAATCTGGGGAATAGGGTGGATGTTCCAGCACTTCATTGTGCAGATCTCTCAATTTCCCCATTGCCAAAACATTTTTGTTGGCAGGTGCATTGTCCTGATGGAAAATAGTTTTTCTTCTTTTTTATCTCGGGTCTGTTTTCACAAATGTTTGCACTGAGCTTGGTTAGAGTAGTATTCTCCAGTAATGGTTTTACCTTTTTCGAGATAATCAACAATATTCCTTTGACCCCCAAAACACTGATGCCATGATCTTTCCCGCCGATGGCACCATCCTCGCCTTCTTTGGAGCTGAAGAACGTGCTTCTGTCCACTGCCTCGACTGCTGCTTGGATTCGGGTGTGTAGTATTGAATCCATGTTTCATCTACTGTGACGTATCGGCGCAAAAAGTTACTTTTGTTCTTCTGAAAATGCGCCAAGCATTTTTCAGAAAGTGTCGTGCGAATGCGTTTGTTATCCACAGTGAGGATACGTGGTACCTATCTTGCGCAAAGCTTTTTCATATGTAATTCCTGATGCATGATGTGACCAATACGTTCCTTTGAAATTCCAAGAGCATTAGCAATTTTAGGCACCTTTGTACGCCGATCTTCCAAAATCATGTCATGCACTTTTTCAATGATATCCGATGTGGTTACAGATTTTGGACGTCATTCGTGTGGGTTATCTTGGACGCTTTTACGGCCACGTTGAAAATCGACGCCCATTTCTTCACCGTGGAAACTGAAGGTGAAGAATCATCATACACATTTACAATCCGCAAATGAATTTCAGTAGGTGTTAAACCATGTTTTACGAAGAATTTTATCACAGCACGATGCTCGAATTTCTCCATTTTCAAAGCAATGCGCACTTCCACTGCTTCAAACAATTGCCAATAGTCAACTATTGCCTGACCTGACTTGTAATTTTACATAGGGTCGATTATCATATGTACTAACGTAAGGAGAAAAAAAAATCATGCAATTAGTGCCGCGATCTCTGGGTGAGGCCGAGAACTTTTCAGACCACCCTTGTACATATACACAAACATCAATCCCCTGGCTCCTGGCTCCTGGCTCCTGGCTCCACATCACACACATAGAACCTTTTACTAAACATTTTTATTTTCTTTCTCTACAGGTAGGTTCTATGCAAGTATAGTAGAGAAGATATTGTACTCTATTAAAAATTCGATGTCCATATTTCATCGAAAGTATATACTTTAAGACCCCTGAATAAAAAAATCTGATGTGTTACACTCACATGACTTTCTCTAGCTGCTCTACAAACCTCCTACAAAATATTATCCTTTTGCACACAATGCTAATCGAGATAAATATTAGCAGAATGTTATTACTTAGTTCCTAATAAGTAGAAGAGAATAAGGGAATGCGCTATGCTAAAATTATTGTCAAATACCTTAAAAGCTATCGATGTACGATTGTCATTGCAAATCAGTTCTTTGCTTGGTCAGGAGTAGAACAAAAGAAAAGCGGACACTTCCTGTCTGAGAAAAGTTTAAGTACTTTACAATTGAAACCGATAACAAGGAATATCTCAGAAACGGTTACCTCCACAACAAAAACATACAGGATATAAATTGTGTGATTTATCGTGATTTACATTTTTTGTGTAGTGAGTTTTTTTCTATACCTTACGGTTTAGCAGTTAAGCTAAATTCATCCAGAATAAAGAGGTCTTAAGAGGCTATTCCCAAAAAATTCGAGATATACATTTCATTTCGGACATAAATAGCTTTAATATACGGGATTTTAATCAACATCTTTAGAGCCATTTTTAAGAACATCACAATTTTCGAAGTTTGTTCCATGTAAAGGGTAGTTTTTATTGGGGGAATTTTTTGAAAATCTTCATGTCGCATCCTTGGAAGATACTAAACCTAAATACCAAGTTTGGTATTTAACGGTCTTTTCGTTTTGGGGCTATGCTGTCCACAGACACACACACACACACACACACACACACACACAGTCAGACAGACAGAGACATACACACACACACACACTCGGACCTTTTTTTAAAAATGTTTTGGTAGAAAAAGGTCCGTGTGTTTGTCTGTCTGTCTGTGCACAGCGTAACTCAAAAACGAAAAGTCGGTTAAACATCAAACTTGTATTTAAGTTCAATATCTTCCAAAGATGCGACAAGAAGATTTGCAGGAAAATTTCCCCACCGCAGCTATCCTTTTATTTGAATATTTTTTTCGAAAATATTGCTTTCCTCAAAAATGACTCTAGGGGTTTGGAAATATTTAAAATATTTTCATGACAAATAAAGTGTATAATTTAAATTTTCTGGAAATGGTCTCTGAGACTTCTGCACTCTGAATTACTTTTGTATAACTATAAATCGTAAGAGATAAACGCAACGTTACCAGGTATATAAAGTAGATATCATTGAAATGTATAATTTACGTTATATACATTTTTTGCGGAGTTAACCATTTCCGAGATACTCCTTGTTATTGGTTACATTGTTAAACTACTTAAATCTTTTCTTAAATAGGAAGTATTCTTTCCATTCATCTCTCTTTATTTTCATTTGTTTCACATAATGATAACTTTTAAAACATTTGACTATCGCTTTAGCCTAGTGTACTTCTACTTACAAGGAAGCAAGTAATAAGACGATTTCTGCTAATGCTTATCTCGATTAGTTTGACGTAGATATAACATTATTCTTCTGTAATAGCATTTTGTTTGCAGAATACGTAGAGAAAGTCGTGTGCGTAGAACATACGTGGTCGAGAGGATAAAGCTACCTTCCTTTTTAGAAGCAGGGGACTTGAATACATATATTTCAGAAGAAATTTCGGTATCGATTTTTGCGTGGAATACAGCACTTTTCTATCTACATTGTACGTCGTACGTGTTCCAGAAAGAGATATGAGAAAGAAAAATCTATTTTTAACCAGATAAACCTTAAATATATTTCTAGTGAAATCTCGGTATCGATTTTGGATGGAATGCAATAGCTTCTCTACCTATTACGTAATTCGTGGTCGAGAAAGTAAAACAATGTCTGACAACTGTTTAGTAGTTGGAACTGTGCATTTGAAATAAAGATACTCCTTTCCAACTCGGTTCGGTCAATTTAATGAAGACCTATTCTTTCTGGATGACTTTTGCATAACTGTTAAACCGTAAAAAATAGACAAAACTTTACTACACAAAAATGTAGATCTCGTAATAACAAGTATTATATAATCAAGTTAACCATTTCCGAGGTATTCCTTGTTATTGGTTTCAATTTGAAAATACTTAAAACTTTTATCCAAAGGGAATTTGTCTTTCCAAAAGTCAGGAGGAAAGCAGAAGGCGTCGTGACTTCATTATAAGTATTTGTCTAATGACATTCCTTTTGTAACCAATGATAGCGTACTGCTATGAAGAGAGAGTTCCGAATCTAAGTGGAGTGGCTGCCTGTTAAAGTTTTGCTACCGTGCGCGATATCAGTCTTGAAACGAAATCGCACAGACGTAGAATGAGGAATTAAAGGAAATATATTTAGCACCTTTGACGTAGATTGTTTTACGTATACTGAAATAATTTATGTTTCCAGGTCAAGCTTCCTTGTCAAATTCCAGCCCCAGCAGAGTTGCATGTACTACTTGCTATCTGACCGCTACTATCTTTCTTGGTGCTTACTCCGCCTTCATCATTTCGTCACTAACCTTGAGGACAGCTGAGCTGCCCTTCACATCCCTAGAAGGACTCCTCCAAAGTAGGACACATCAATTTGCCATACGTGTGCCCTCTGGAGAGTTCTTCCTCTTCCGGGTTTGTATTTTTCGAAGCATATCTCTGATTCACCCCAAAATATTTACTAATTTTAGCGTTAAGTATACCGGGTAATAGATGAATAAAAATTCATACCATTTTAGTGTTTTAGTACATGTTCCATCAAGTGTTTCACATTAATTTTTCTTCTGTATACAGTTAATTGGTGGTTAATCCATCTATTCTTAAGCCCCTTTGTCCATGATTAGACTTGTTTGACAATTTAAGAGTTTACAAGTGTTAAAAGGAAAATTGCCAAATATTCTCAAAAGCTTCACAAGAGGTAAGACTTGAAATGTCATAATGTAAATTTACGCCGTTCTGGGGGATAAACTGAATCTCTTCAGAGTTAGTTAATAATTTACCACGTGCAAAAAACATAATTGCTTTTAGCATCATGACATAAAAAGCCGCAATGAAATAATGTTTGTAAATTCTATTTTATTTTACGTCGCTTTAACAGCTCGGTCATATCACGAGGAATTGCTCGATAAGGTATTTCGTTTATATGTGTGAGATAATAGCCTTTAAGGACTGATTCCCGTTCTATACAACCTTCGATGGCGTTAGAGAGCCGTCAGTTGCAATACTACTGCGGTATGGGTGGAATAAACTAGTGCCCGTTAATGTATATTTCAGACAATAAGTTAAAATGTCTGATGTGTTCCATTCACATGACTCTCTCTACATCTCTGTAACAAATTATTGTTAAAAACTTTGTTCTTCTATCTACTTTATGATAATCAAAATAAACATTAGCAGAAATTGTCTTAATTATTTGTTTCCTTGTAAGTAGAAGTAAAATAAGGGAATACACTAGGCTAAAACGATAGTTAACTCTTTTAAAAAAAAAAACTGGTTGCCATATGGTTGAAATCAGTTTCTATGCAGGGCCAGGAGTTGACAACTTTACGTATGAGAAAAATTCAAGTATTTGAAATCTGAAACAAATAATAAGCAATATCTCAAAAACGTTCAACTCCACGAAAAAAATGTATATAACATAAACTGTGTGTTTTAACGTGCTCTACACTTTTTGTAGAACACGTGGTAAGTTTTGTCCATATCTTACGGTTACAGTTATGCAAAATTCCGCAAAAATTCATCAAGAATAAAATAGTCTTCAGAGGCTATTCCCAGAAAACTCAAAATATATATTTTAGTTGAGTTGTAAATATCTTTAATATGCTATATTTTAATAAAAATTGTTAGAGCCATTTTAGAGAAAGGCAACATTTTCAAAAAATTTCCATGTAAAGGGTAGTTTGAAAATCTTCGTGTAGCATCCTTGGAAGATACTAAACTTAAATACCAAGTTTGGTAGCAATAGTCAAATCTTTTAAAAGCTGTTGCTATGTGCAACAATTGAAATTCAGTCCTCATTTGTATTCACGGGAGTAAGACAAAAGAGATGACACGTAGGTTAACTTCCTGCTTGAGAAAAGTTCAAGACGTTTAAAATTGAAACTAATAACAAGGAACATCTCGGAAACGACTAACACTGCAAACATCTATGACATAAATGGTGTTTTAATGGAATCTAAATTTTTTTTGTGCAATAAGCTTTTGTCTATCTCTTACGGTTTACGAGTTTTACAAAAGTCGTTCAGAATGAAGAGGAGTTCAGATAAAATGTCGCTATCGAATTTTTGGTGAAATACAATTACCTTCTCTAACTAGCATGGGCATTTTACATTCGTGCTAGGGAAAGTAAAAATTGACAGGCTAACTAAACGTATAATATGTATAAATACACTATTTTATACTACGGAAATCTACACAAGCTTTAATCATTTTGTGGCAAACTACAGAGCCCAGAACGATTAGACATAGCAGCTTTTTGTAACTTAACCAAAGCAACTTGCATATTACATCTCTTGCTCAGGTAGCCATTTTGTTTACTTTTCACTTTCAGCCATGTTGCAGATTTATTGAAGCGCTCTAAATACTCGCATTTCTTTGGCAAAAGCCATCAAATCATTGTCAAGTTATTGAACTTTTCATTTTCTTACATGACATTCAAATATTTTAAAAGCATTGGATATAATTTGACAAGCAAGTTTGTGAAGTGACAGTTCTTGGAAAGTCGAATTTGACGAAACTACTACTGCTACTACTTCTTCTTCGTCTTCCTCTTCTTCTTCGTCTTCCTCTTCTTCTTCTTCTTCTTCTTCTTCTTCTTCTTCTTATTATTATTATTATTTATGGTTTACTATTAGTTATTATTATTACTATTATTACTGATATTACTATTATTATTACTATTACCATTAGTAATATTATTAGTATTATTATTACTATTATTACTGTTTTTATTACTACTATTAATACTATTGTTACTATTATTATTACTATAATTATTACTATTATTACTACTATTAATACTATTGTTACTATTATTATTACTATTATTTCTATAACTATTACTATTATTACTATTATTATTACAACCATTATTACTATTATTATTACTACTATTATTACTACTATTATTAATTTTATTACTACTGTTATTATTACTACTATAATTATTACTATTATTACTATTATTACCACTATTATTACTACTATTATTATTACTATTATTACTACTATTATTACTATTATTACCACTATTATTACTACTATTATTATTACTATTATTACTACTATTATTACTACTATTATTACTACTATTATTACTACTATTATTACTACTATTATTACTACTATTATTACTATTATTACTACTATTATTACTACTATTATTACTACTATTATTACTACTATTATTACTACTTTTATTACTACTATTATTACCACTATTATTACTACTATTATTACTACTATTATTACTACTATTATTAATTTTATTACTACTATTATTATTACTATTATTACTACTATAATTATTACTATTATTACTACTATTATTACCACTATTATTACTACTATTATTATTACTATTATTACTACTATTATTACTACTATTATTACTGTTATTACTACTATTATTACTACTATTATTACTATTATTACTACTATTATTACTACTATTATTACTGTTATTACTACTATTATTACTATTATTACTACTATTATTACTATTATTATTTTTATTTTTAATATTAAATGTCTTGTAATATAGACCCTTTCAATTTGTTATCTAAGGAAAATTGGATTATTGAATAGAGTGCCTCGTTGAATGCGAACAGTAATATTATTTCTTATAATTTGATCATATCCAATTAAGGATCCAGGTTGACCTAATTCCGTTTGAATTAAAATTTTTAAAGATATTTATAGTGTTCCTGATCATGCACCAAAAGTATTTTTCGGTAAAGTTTTATTTTTATTTAAGTAGAATTAACTTTGAAAACAGTAATTTAAACTAATAATTTCAACTATTTGTTATTGGTTGCTAATTCCTAGTAATTTCCAAACAATAAAACTCATTTCAAAAATCCTATTTCCCATTGTGGCTACACTCTGAATTATGGCACATTTGCACACAAATTCGAGCTATTTAAACACAGAAAAACTACTTGTTTACAAAAAGTTTGACCTATACGTTTCTGAAAAAAAAATCTGATGTGTTACACTCACATAACTTTCTCTAGCTGTTCTACAAACAAACGTCTTACAAAAGATTATTCCTCTTTCTACACAATGCTATTGAGACAAACATTAGCAGAACGTTCTTATTACTTAGTTCCTTATAAGTGGAAGGGAACTATAAGAATATAATAGGCTAACGTTTTAAAAACTATCGCTATGCGATTGTCACTGCAAATCGCTTCTTTGCTTGGCCAGGAGTAGAACAAAAGAAAAACGACTCTTCCTGTCTGAGAAAAGTATGGGTACTTTACAATTGACACCAATAACAAGCAATATCTCGGAAGCGGTTACCGGGAAAATCTAGAGTCAGGGAATTTAATGCTGTCCCGCAAAGTTACCATGGTAGCTCAGAGGTTAGGGTACCTGAACAAAGACGGGAGGTCCTGTTTAAAATATCGCCTATGGCAGTAATTTAAAGTCTGAATCTACTGTTCTAACCCTTGTCTTATACACTGCTAGTGTGGAAGAAACAATAAATGAAATTATTTATTTGCTATTGTTCTTTGATAGAAATTCAGAGAAATGTTTCAGCTTGAAACCTTTATTAAATATTAAAATTTTCATTGTAAATGCAACAATTGCATTAGAAATTAATGACAACCAGCAAAATTAGCATCATTTCTGTAATGCAATACCAAGCTCTGTCAAAATTGCCATACATTCCATTGCGAATTCTTACGCTCATGTTCAGAGTGAAGCTTAGTGCTGTCAATCAATTTTACAAAGGTGTTTTCCACAAATGTATTTACAAAAACAGAAGAAAGGTGTGCCTGAAACCACTCTCATTCATTCATTCATTCATTCACTTTCTCTCTCTCTCTCTGATTTAAAGGAAGGCATCTAATCTTTCCTCTGCTATGTTTTAGGAAGCATCAGAAGGAGTCCTGAGGGATGTTTACGACCAGCTGGTGCTGCCAGAACTCCAGGATCAGCCAACAAGTGATTTGGAAGGCCTCAAGAGAGTCTGTGAGAGACGTAACTATGCCTACTTTACCACTACAGAATACATTTTGGTCTACTTGAACCACCTGACATGCGCAGTGACCACGATACCCCAGCATGTGTTTGTCTTCTACGTTGCTCTGGGTTTCCCCAAGAATAGCTCCTACACCGGCATATTCAATTACGCGTGAGTGTATACAGCTGATTTCCTGAAGGATAAATAGCTTATTTGCCTCTGGTGATATTAGAATTACATGAAATACAGGATGTTCCGCTTATGGTTGTATCTTTATGAATTAATATATATCTGGAGATGTAAACACTAGCTACAAATAGTGAAAAATCTGATGTGCTCCATTCACATAACTTTCTCTACATCTCTGTAACAAAGTATTGTTAAAAACATGCTAATTGATATAAACATTAGACTTTCTTGTAAGTAGAAGGCTAAAACGATAGTCAAATCTAAAAGCTGGTTGCCATGTGAATGAAATCCGTTTCTTTCTGAAATCAATAACAAAGAATATCTCAAAAATGGTCAACTCCACGAAAAAAATGTATATGACATAAACTGTGTTTAAATGAGATCTACATTTTTGTGTAGTAAGTTTTTGTCTATCTCTTAAAGTTTTCTAATTATGTAAAATCTAGCAAAATTCATCCAAGATAAAGAGGTCTTCTCGGCCTATTCCCAGATTTCACGAAAATATCTTTAATATACGGTATTTTAACCAAAATCGTTAGAGCCATTTTCGAGAAAATCAAAATTTTCGAAACTTTTTAAATGTAAAGATTAGTTTGGGGTGAGAGAATTTTGCACAAAATCTGCGTGTCGCATTCTTGAAAGATACTGAACTTAAATACCAAGTTTTGTATTTTTGGACTCTTCGTTTTTGGATTATCGTGTTCTCAGACAGACATATACATACGGACCTTTTTCTAAAAATGTTTTTTTTAATACAGGGGATCCTAAAACGCGAATTTCCGGCGAAATCTCAGTATCGAATTTTTGTGTGTAATAGAATACTTTCTCTATACACTATGTACAGAGTACGTATAGAGAAAGTAAAAATGGGATTTCTTTTTTTATTTTTGGTTCTATAGGTTTATAAGCACGGGAAATGTCCAACCCATTTACTATGAAGCATTTATAATGGAACATTGTCGACAGCAGCATAACCTCTTTGTTGTAAGTCTGCCAATTCACGCACTAGAATTATAAAGAGAGCCACTATAAACAATGAAGCTTCTATTATGTAGGCATGTACTTGGAGATCCGTTATTCAGACAGCTTCATTCAAGTTGGTTGATGGTAGCGCGTGCTTTTATGTCTGATCCTTATGAAATCCCCACAGGAAAAACCCAGATGGTATCAGGTCTGAGGATCTTGTAGGCCATGTGATGTACGGTGATCCTCTTCCCATCCATCTTCTAGGGAATTGTCTGTCCAAATTGTCAAAGTGTGGTGGTGCCCCATCCTGCTGAAAAATTGTTGTATCAGCGGGTTGAGGAACAACATTCATCTGCAACATATTCAAGTACGTATTTGCAGCAACCGTCTTCTCAGCAAAAAAGTAAAAACCGATGATTCTGTCACGCATGATCCCACACCAAACCATTTAGGGGATCTCGGTGGTGTTCAAATACGACACGAGGATTTTCAGAACCCCAGATACGACAATTGTGTCTGTTTACTTTTCCATTGACATGGAACGTTGACTCATCTGAAAAGCAGATAGGAATGTAACTGCAAAGAGTTTTCATTTCCATTTATCATTCAGTGAAGTTGTCAGCTTGTACGCTCATAAACGGAATCTTTTATGGAGCATTGTATGCGCTGTTTTTGGCGCGATGCTCAGCTACATATTAGTCATTCCAATGGGTTTCCACGGGCTTCTCTAAAATGCCTCGCGAATGCGCTCAACATTGCTATTAGACACTTTACGCTTGGTACTTGCATTTGACATCCTCATTCTGAGCTGCCTATCCCATTTAATTATCGACACGTACGTCGGAACGCCTTCTCTCGGTCTAAGGTTGTACTGACGACGAAAGAGGCGTTGTACAAGAGATATTGATATATGTTCTGCTAAGGCTACCATACAATGGACTCTTTACTTTCTCAACACGTACTATGTACATAGTGTATAGAGAAAGAATTGAATTCCACCCAAAAATTCGAAACCGAGATTTCACCAGTAATAGACATTTTAGGGTCCCCTGAATCCCTCCAAAAAAAGTATTTCTAGAAAAGGCCCGTGTCTGTGTCTTTGAACACGATAACTCAAAAACAAAAAGTCGATAAAATACCAAACTTGGCAAGTGTAGTATCTTCCAGGGATGTTACACGAAGATTTTGAGAAAAATCCCACCACTCCAAACTATCCTTTACATGGACTCATTTCAAAGATTTTAATTTTCTCAAAAATGGCTTTAACGATTTTGATTAAAATTCCCTATATTAAATACATTTATATGGATTATTTATTAAATGTATATCTTGAATTTTCTAGGAATAGCCTCCAAAGTCCTCTTTATGCTGAATGCATTTTGCTGATTTTTTTGTAACTGGTAAACCTTAAGAGGTAGACAAAAACTTAGTACACAAAAATATAGATCACGTTAAAACACACAGTATTATTTATATGGATCATTTATTAAATGTATATCTTGAATTTTCTGAGAATAGCCTCCAAAGACCCCTTTACTTGAATGGATTTTGCTGAATTTTGATAACTGGTAAACCTTACGAGGTAGATAAAAGCTTACTATAAAAAAAATGTAGTTCACGCTAAAACACACAATTCATGTTATAACATTTTCTTTTCGTGGTTCTGACTATTTCTGAGATATCCCTTGTTATTTGTTTCAGATTTAAAACACTAACTTTTCTCAAACGGTAAGTTGTAAATCCTGGCTCTGCATAGAAACGGATTTCAACGACATGGCAACCAGTTTGACTATCGTTTTAGCCTAGTGTATTCCCTTATTTCCCTTCTACAAATAAGGAGCTAATTAATAAAACCGTTTCTGCTAATGTTTATCTGGATTAGCATGAAGTAGATAGAAGACTAAGCTTATTAATAATAATTTGTTTCAGAGAGACAGAGAAAGTCATGTGAATGGAGTAGTCTGGCTCTACCTATCCAATTGTGTGTTTGTTGCAGGATACAGAGGACTCAAGAGACTGGTTTGCTGCGCAGGCTCAAGAACCACGCCTTGAGTCACTTTCCACGGAAGGTGCCAGAAGCTTATGTCCCTGTGGAAATGCGTAACGTCCTGCCAGTATTTACACTGCTTTGTTGCGGCATTACACTTTCTCTTGTGATACTGGCGTTCGAAGTAAATTCAATCCACAGTCAACTTGGTCCAAAAAACTTACTCTAAGTTGTTTCAATATATCTAAGATATTGCACCATTACATGTTTTAGTAGTTTTGCTTGCTTTTGCTTGTGTATGTGTCTCTCGACAGTGTACCTCAGAAACAAAAATACTGCTAAATACTAAATTTGGTATTTGAGTTTAGTATCTTCCAAGAACGCGGCATAAGAAAATCCTCACCCCAACCTTCCCCTTACATGAACAGTTTTTTGAACATTTTCTTTTTCTCAAAACTGGCTCTATAGATTTCGACTAAAATGCCGTAGAGTATAAATATTTACATTACAAATAAAATGTATATCCTGAATTTTCTGGGAATAGCGTCTGAAGACCTCTTTATTCTGTATGAATTTTGCTGGATTTTGCATAACTATTAAAGTGTAAGAGATAGACAAAAATTTGCTACACAAAATATGTAGGGCTCGTTGAGATCCACAATTTATAACACATGCATTTGTTTTCGTGGAATTGACCATTTTTATATATTCCTTGTTATTGGTTTCAGTTTTAAAATACTTAAACTGTTCACACGCACAGGAATTTGCAACTTCTGGCAATGCAAAGAAACGGATTTCATTTACATGGCAACCAGCTATCGTTTAGTCTAGTGTATTCCATTATTTCCCTTCTACTTAATAAAAGCCATTTGTGCTAATGTTTATCTTGATTAGCATGGAGTAGAACAGAAGAATAAGACTTTCAACAATAATTTGTTAAAGAGCCGCAGAGAAAGTCTTGTGAATGGAGCATACCAGATTCTTGTATATGTTGTGATTTGCCAGTTACATAGAGCAATACAAAATTCATTCATGAGGAAGCACACATTATAATATAACAATAAAAAAATCTTATATGGACCATTCACATGACTTTCTCCACAAATGATTGTTAGAAAACAGTCTACGTCTTGGTAATGAGATAAACGTTAGCAAAAGTGGTTATATAGTTCCATCTAAGTAGAAGGGAAGTAGGGTAATACACTAGGCTAAAGCTATGTGAAGCAAGCTAAAGCTTTTCAGGGCCAGAAGTAAAACAAAGAGTGATGAAACGAAAGATGACCACTCATTTGAGAAAAGTTTAATTAGCTTAAAATTGAAATCATAATAAGGAATAACTCGGAAACAATTAACTCTACAAAAAAAAAAAAAAAAAAAAAAAAATGGTATAGAACATAAATTGTGTGTTTTTACGTGAACTACAGTTTTGTTAGTAAGGTTTTGTCTCTCTTACGTTTTCCAGCAATGCAAAATTCATCCGGAATGAAGAGGTCATCAGAGGCTTTTTCCAGATAATTCAACATATATATTTTATTTGCCATTTTAATATCGTTTTGTTTCGTAATCGGCTTACCATTCTCGTAATGGTTAGGACTGACACCCCCCCCTAGGACTTACAAGCCAATGCCTAGGGGATATTTAATATACGGTATCTTAATCAAAAACGCTACTGCTATTTTTGAGAGAAACATTTTCAAAAACGTTTCCATGTAAAGGGTTGTTTGAGGTGGGGGGATTTTCTTGAAAATCTTCGTGTCACATCCTTGGAAGATACTAAAGTTAAATACTAGATTTGGTAGTTTTTGTTTTTGAGTTATGGTGTTCATGGACACACACACACACACTTGCACACACACACACACACACACACACACACACACAAAAACGTGTTCTATTTTTAATTTGTTTTTCTTTTTTTAATTCAGTGAACCTCAAAACATATGTTCCGAGTGAAATCACCACATCACATTTTTTGGTGGAATACAATAGCTTCTCTACCTACTTATAAAATACATGTAAAGTAATTAAGAGAGAGAATAAGAATATTAATAATAACACTGGCCAAATATGAAAATGTTTCAGGTTCAAAAATAGATAAATCTTATGTATTTCCATCTACTGAATTAAGAAATCATCATAAAAATAACAGAATAGCTCTTGTTTTGCAGATAAAGTGACATTTTTCATTTTATATCAACATTTTTAGTTTAGGCAGATTTTTTCTGAGAGTTGGTGCTCCTGCCCAATAACAAAACACAAATGCTCTTAAGCTGTTTGTAAGTCATAAAGATAGATGCCGTTGCTATGACTGTGAGTTTCATATAGTTTCTGCTGTAATTAATGCAGAATTTCTGTTTGAGAGTGTTTTTGTAGTGTAAAACTTATAAAAATGCCACGAAAATGTGTAAATATAGTGAATAATTTTTGTTACATTTATGGTGAAATAAAATGTTCCTCGTAGAAACGCAATCTGACGCCTCTTGTGAAGACAGCCTATCAGCATTATTTCAGTATGAAAGTAGGGGCCTAGGATAAGTCTTGGGCTCCACATATATGTTGAACCGCCTGTTCAGTTACACTGCGAGAATGGCTGAAAATAAGAAACCATCAGCTTTTGCGGTGGCTATGAAAACAAATTTGTCAAAAGCTGTGAACCAAGAAGGATGGGTCATTAGGTACACAAGAGAGAAATTTCTGAAATTAAGTGATGCAAAATTTAAGGAAGGAATTTTTGTTAGGCCACAAGTTACAGTTACTGCATTTGACCAAGCTTTGGAAGGGAAAGAAAAGCAAGCTTGGGAAGCGTTCAAGGGAGTTGTTCATGGAGTTTTAGGCAACAAATCAGATGATAACTACACTCAGTTGGTGACAGTGCTCCTGCAAATATACGATAACTTTGGATGTAACATGTCCCTTAAAATCCATTTTCTCCACTCCCATGTAGACTTTTACCTTCGTAGTTATGGAAATGTCATTGATGATCACGGAGAAACATTCCATCAGGACAATTCTGTTATGGAGCAAAGATATCATGGACATTGGAATGAAGCAATGCTTGCGGTTTACTGTTGTTCTTTGTTTACAGATGCTCCGGAACTCCTTACAAGAGGTAAGCTAAAAGGCGACGTTCTCATGAAACCACCAAATGACTCTCTTCAGACCTAACCATCTGCGAGGTATTCTTCCAGCAATTTAGAACTCCTAGAATGTAACTACTGTTTAAAAAAATACAAATGTATTTTCAATGTTGTTAGCACATGCAATCTTTTTCTCTTAATACATTAATGTGAAATACTTTTACGTAGTGTGTATCACAAAAACTAGAGCTAAGAAAAAATGTTCATTCTCATATTCGTTTTTCTCGATCCAAAATTAGTAAGACTCATAAAGTGCAGGAAACATTGAAAAATAGTATTTTTTGTTGGCCAGTGTAATTAACACTAGAGTAAAGTTCAAATTCATGTAAGCATCAGAAACAGTAAGTTTGTTATCAGACCGGAGCGTCCCTATCTTAAGTAAATAGTGATTTCCTAGCACGAGAACATTATTGTGGAATGTAGCAATAAAACCATAGCATCTGTGTAAATATGGAGAAAGGTCAGTTTCCTAATGTCAAAATGAAAAACCGGCATGTGATCCTTTATACATACTAGACTGATAAGAGAGCATGTGATTCTGAGTCAACCAAAACTTATGCTAAGGCCGAGTAAGAAGGAGAAATAATCATAATTTGAGCATACACAACAGTAGAATTACTTCTGGGCATTTCAAATTTGAATTTTCCATTCAAGTTTTTTAGGATAACTTTTATCTGAAGAATGATAGGCATGAAGTGTTGCCATATTACAATATTGAACCTTTTATCATAAACTAAAGCTAATATGGTTATTAAATATTTACTTTGACCCAATTTTGGAAAACACATTACTTTATAAACATACTACTTGAATATGTTTTATTTTATATTGTGTACAATTTGAAAATTGGAATTATTGCTGTCATATTATAAAAGAGGAAATATAAATTTTGGGAGATCTAGTGGTTTACGATTATTTAATATCACGAACCACACCTTCAACAACATCATCTTAAAAATACCAATTTGAAACACCTATCATATGAAAGTAATAATTCATTATATTTCACATTGGATGTATAATTTTCAAATACATGTTTTATTTTATTTTCCACCCAGTGTGAAATATTATTAATTCTGTGTTATAAAAGGGGCGTTCAAATCGGTAAACCTGGCAATTTTAGTACTTTGGTGTTGATGCTGTTGAAATTCAATTATCCTAAAATTAATAGATTTCTTCAAATTTTTGCCTCAAATACAGCACGACGGCAAGAAATTCAGTTTTCTCATTACACTCAGTATTAAATTAAAAAGTATAATATCTTTAGTGGCTCAAAAATAGTTTACAAAAGCAGTCTTTATCTCACAGCTGTAAATAATTCGATTGACGATTTGACACGTAGACAGTTTACTGCTGCATGTCATCCATGGTTCACGCACCACTGAGAGCTAATACTCCAGTCATTTATGACTCAGTACATTCACAATATAACACTTGCTTGCAAACTTCCTCCTTTTATATCTAGAAAGTAACGTCTCAGATCTTCCTAGAAGCTTCTGGAAGCCGAAGCTTGTACAAGAGTCACGATCTGGCGAGAAGAGCCTCAAGTTCCGAAGGTTCCTATTATTAAGTCTTGCAGCTCTTCCGTGCTTTTTAGGCATCCCAACTGGGATGATTCGCATACTAAGGCGAACATGAGCACCATTGCTTAAAACGGCTGTCACAATATTCATAAAGTGATGTTTTTCTAAGTTGGACACATTAACCTATTAATGTCCAAATTAGCTCCAGTTTATCGTAAAACGTTCAATATTGTATAATGGTAACATTTTCTGTCTGCATTTTATTAGATAAGAGTTAACTTAAATTAGAGCCGAACGCCATACTCAAATTTGAAGATTAATTTAACAAAAAAATGTTGTATTCTATTCACATGACTTTTTCAACATCTCTACCACAAATTATTGTTAAAAAGCTTATTCTTCCATTTATGTCATGCTAATCGAGAATAATTAGCAGAAGTAGTCTTACTACTTGCTTCCTTGTAAGTAGAAGGGAAATAAGGGAGTACTATAGTCTAAAGTGGTAGTCAAAAGCTGGTTGCTAAGTGATTAAAGATTCTTTGTTTATATGGATAGGAGTTGACAAATTCCTGTATGAGAAAATTATAAGTATTTTAAAGCTGAATCCAATAACAAGGAATATATAAATTGTGTTTTAACGAACTCTACATTTTCTGTTAAGTTAGCTTTTGTCTATCTCTTTCGGTTTACCAGTTATACAAAATTCCGTAAAATTCATACAGAATAAAGTTGTCTTCGGAGGCTATTCCCAGAAAATTCAAGATATATATTTTATTTGTCAGGTAAATATCTTTAATATTCGATATTTTAATCAAAATCGTTGGAGTCATTTTTGAGAAAATAAAAATTTTCGAAAAAAGAGTTCCACGTAAAGGCCAGTAGGGGCTGGGGGATTTTTTTTTTAAATATCTTCGTGTCGCATCTTTGGAAGATACTATTCTTAAATACCACAGAGAACAGTTTCTAAAAATGTTTTATTCGGACACTGGGGACCCCAAAATATATATTCTCGGAGAATAAATAGAGATAAAAATGTATATAGGAATAGCTTCTTAAGATCCGTTTATTCTAGATGAGTAAACCGTAACAGCTAGACATAATCTTACTACACAGAAAATGTTGATCTGTTTAAAACACAAAAACTATGTCATATAATTTCTTTTTCTTCTTTTTTACCTGGAGTTTACCGTTTTCGAGATATTCCTGGTTAATGTTTCAGTTTTAAAATACTTAAATTTGTCAACTACTGGCCACGCAAAGAATCGGATTTCAGTCCTAGAGCAACCACACTTTAAATCATTTGACTGCTGGTTTAACCTAGTGTATTTCCTTATTTCCCTTAGACTTATAAGGAACTAAGTAATAAGGCAGTCTCTGCCACTGTTTATATCGATTAACTTTAATTAGAGAGAACAATGAATGTACTATTAACAATAATTTATTACAGAGATGTAGAGAAAGTCATGTGAATGAAATTCATTTGATTTTTATTTTCTCTACACGTACTATGTACATAGTGCATAGAGAGGGTATTGTATTGCATCCAAAAATTAGATGCCGAGATTTCACCGGAAATACATGTTCCCCCTGAATCAAAAAAAAAAAATATTTTTGGAAAAAGGTCCGTGTGTGTGTGTCTGTGTAAATGTGGAGAGCATAGCTCAAAAACGAAAAGACCGTTAAATACAAAACTTGGTATTTAAGTTTGGTATCTTCCAAGGATGCAACAGGAAGATTTTTCAAGAAAATCCCCCTACCCTCAACTACCCTTTACATGGAAATTTTTTCGAAAAATTTGATTTTCTCAAAAATGGCTCTAACGATTTTGATTAAAACATTATATATTAAAGATATTTACCTGACAAATAATATGCATATCTTGACTTTTCTGGAAATAGCCTCTGAAGATTACTTTATCCTGGAGGAATTTTGCATAATTGCTAAACCATAAGAAATGGACAAAACTTACCATACAAAAAATGGATAACACATCAATACACACAATTTATATTATATGATTTTTTCGAGGAGTTGATCGTTTCTGAGATATTCTTTGTTTTTTTGTTTCAGCTTTGAAAAACTTATACTATTCTCATACAGGAAGTTGTCAACTCGAGTCTATACAAACAAAGGAACTTCAGTCACCTAGTAACCAGCTTTTGACTTCACTTTAACCTATGATATTCCCTTATTTCGCTTCTACTTACAAGGAATCAAGTAATAAGACTATTTCTGTTAATTTTTTCTCGATTAGGTTGAAGTAAATAGAAGAACAAGCTTTTTAACAATAATTTGTTACACAGAAGTAGAGAATCATGTGAAAAGAATACATAAGATTTTTTCCTTTAGATAGTTCATTTATAATTTGTCTGGTTTACTCTGTCCTTATTGAGAGTGGAGTTGTAATAATTGTTATAATATAAATACAATTTCTTACACATTCTTACCAATCTGAAAATATAGCGTAAATTGGATAAAAATTTAGAGGTTTTTAAAAATCGAATAGGGTTCTAATTTAAAAGATAATTCTGTTTTATTTCGTAGAGATACTAGTCGCTATAAGTTATCTCATTTTGTGAATACCCGTTTCATTAGAAACGAATGTGCAAAAAATTCGGTAAGTGCAGGAAAGTGTATTGCACTTAATGCCGCACATGCACGAGTCATTAACATTTGCTTCTTTCTTTATTATTTTCATACTTTCAAGCAGTTAATTTAAGTGCTTTGTTACGTGTGCTTGCATATCTTTACTTCACTACAAGTTCTCTCAGCTGCTGAGACAATTTGCTGCTTTGACGTAAGTACAGGATAAAAAGCATTTAGCTATTGGTGGTTGGAAAACAATGTATATACGAGGGCCATTTCAGAAGTCATGGCAACTATTTTATATATTCCGAATAACCAAATATTCGGTTATTGTAATGTACACATTTGAAAACATGTACACATGCAAACTTTAGTATCCTAGAGGCTGTGTTCCAAGATGAATGTCACTGAAGTTGAACAGTGAGCATACATAAAAATTGCATTTCTGCATATCAGAAATGCTCGTGAGTGTCAAAATTGTGTGGAAGGCTTGAGAGATTATTTTAAAGGTCGTTAGCTCGCGTACTCTTTTGTGCATATGAAATACGAGCAAAACAATGATCACTGTTTGTACATCTTTCAATGTCCCGTACCCATAAGCCCTTATACTCGGATCCCAATTTAGTACCAACATTGAGAAGAACATTCCAGCGACTCAATCCCATATACGGAGTTTTGTTTCCTGCAGTTTTGTTGGCTGATGAAAAATAGTTGCCATGACTTTTGACATGACCCTCGTATACATAAGTATATATTTTACATGCACTTGACCTTTCTACCCATTCTTAATTTAGGTATTTTTAAGAAAGCTTATTTCTCTATCTACTTTGCATTAATCGATATTACCACATGCAGAAACGTTTTTATTACATATCTCCTTATAGATACAAGTGGGAAAATTGGTTTAAGGAACAGGCAAATCCTTTAAGAACTGGCCCCTATATGATGGTGTTTAAATACCAGGAGAAATATCTAATAACCACTTCCCCATTTTAGAAAATCTAAACATTAGAAAATTGAAAGAAAATACAAAAATACCTTGTAAGTGGATAACTCCATAAAAATGTTATATGATATAAACCGTGTGTTTTAAACACAAGTACATTTTTTATGTAGTGAACTTCTGGTTATCTCTTACAGTTTACCAGGTAAGTCAAAGATCCAGAATAATAATTTAATACACAAGACTGTATGAGATATTCTGAAAACTTAAGATTATACATTTTGTTTATTAAAACATATGCTATTTTAATCAAATTTAGTTGCCGCCATTTTTTAGATTATCAAAGGTTTCGAGCATTTTTCCATGTAAAGGGTAATTTCGGGTAAGGGAATTTTCTTGGAAATCTTCGTATTGCATTCTTGGAAGATGCTGAATTAAAATATACTCACAGATACACGAACATACATACATAGAATCATTTCCAACATGTCCGTGTGTGTATCTGTGTATGTCTCTGGACAGCATAGCTCAAAAACGAAAAGACCGTTAAAAAACAAGCTTGGTATTTAAGTTTGGTATCTTCCAAGGATGCGACACGAAGATTTTCAAGAAAATCCCCCACCCCAAACTACATTTTACATGGGAAAATTTTCCAAAATTTTGATTTTCTCAAAAATGACTAACGATTTTGATTAAAGTCTCTTATATTTAAGGTGTTCACAATCCAAATAAGTTTATATCTTGAATTTTATAGGAATAGCTCTGAAGACCTCTTTATTCCGGATAATATTTATTGATTTTGCATAACTACTAAACCGTAAAAGATAGACCAAAACTTACTACACAAAAAGATAGACCACGTTAAAACACAACATTTATAACATACATTTTTTTTTCCGTAGAGTTGGCCGTTTTCGAGATATTCCTGGTTATTGATTTCAGTTTTAAAATACTTAAAACCGTTCTCATACGGAACATGTCAACGCTTGGCCACGCAAAGAAACTGATTTCAATCCCTTAGCAACCACATTTTAAAACATTTGACTGTCGATTTAGCTTAGTGTATTCCCTTATTTCCCTTCTACTTAAAAGGAATTAAATAATAAAACCGTTTCTGCTAATGTTTTAGCATTAAATAGATATAGAAATAAGCTTATTAACAATAATTTGTTACAGAGATGTAGAGAAAGTCATGTGAATGGAGCACAACAGCTTTTTGTTTTGCTTATTATAACATATACTATTTTAATCAAAATAGTTGCGGTCAATTTTTAGAATATCAAAAGTTTCGAGTATTTTTCCATGTAAAATTACATTTCGGGAGAGGTAATTATGGTATTGCATTCTTGGAAGATGAATTATAATATACTCACGTATACACGCACATTAATATACACATAAACCCAATTCTAACATGTCCGTGTGTGTATCTGTGTATATCTGTGGACACCATAGCTAAAAAACGAAAATACCGTTAAATAACAAACTTGGTATTTAGGTTGAGTTATCTTTCAAGAATACGACACGAAGGTGTTCAAAAGAGTAACCCCACCCCAAACTAGACTTTATTTGAAATTTTTTTGAAAATGTTTATTTTCTAATAAATAGCTCCAGCGATTTTGATTAAAATTTCTTATGTTTAAGATATTTTTAAGACAAACGAAGTGCAGTCTTAAATTATCTGATAATAACCTCTGAAGACCTCTTCATTCTGGATGACTTTTGTATAACTGGCAAACCATAAGATATCTCATTGAAAGACATAATTTATGACATACATTTTTTATAGATTTAACCGTTTTGAGATATTCCGGATTATTGGTTTCCATGTTAAACTGTTCTCTTCATCTCGTCTCTAGTTTTTTTACTCCTGGAAAGCAAAGAGATGGAATTTCAATTGTTTCATATAACGACGGCTTTTAAAGGACTTTCTATTGGTTTATCCTTTGTATTATCTTATTTCCCTTCTCGTTACAAGGAAGCAAGTAAAAGACTAATTCTGCTTATGTTTGTCTTGATTAGCATGGTGTAGATAAAATATCAATATTTTGAATAAAAGGTTTGTTTGCGGAACAGCTAGAGAAAATTCCTTTTTTAGAATCAGGGGGTCTCAAAAATGTATTTCTGGTAATCCCGGTAAAGAATTACAATACCTCTTCTATACAATAAGTGCATAGAACGTGTAGAGAAAGTTAAAAATGCTTTGTTTTATTCAAGGGAGCCTAAAACTGGGTTTCCTAATTTTTACTTATAATATTTACATTCATAATTTTATTATATGTATATAGTGTGTGTATCTATAGACAGCATAGCAGAAAATGATTTTCAAGGAAATCCCCCACCCTAACTATTCTTTAGATAGAACATTTTTTGATTTTCTCCACAATAGGTGTAACAAATTTTATAAAAATGTCATATTTTAAAGATAGTTTAATGACAGACGAAATATATATAATATTTTGGGAAGACCTCTTCATTCTGGATTACTTTTGTTTAACTGTAAACCGTAGAGGAAGACAAAAATACCACGCAAAAAATACAAATCTCGTTAAAACACGATTTATATGATAAACATATTTTTTCAAAGCTTACCTTTTTTGAAATATTCCTTGTTATTGGGTTCAATTTCCAATTATTTAAACTTTTTTCAAGCATTGTCAAGTCTTTTGTTTTACTCCCGAAAATGCGTCGCCCTCCGTGGTGTAATGGTTACCATTCTAACTTCTTATACCCAAGGTCGCGGGTTCAAACCCGGCGGAGGACGATGGATTTTTTCGGGTGTAAAAACCCTTAGCATGGCTTCCTTCGGAACGAAAGTAAAGCTGTTGGTCCCGTGTCGTAGATTTACGGCACGTAAAAGAACCTCAAGCCTGGTAGGTCTCTGAGCAAAAATAAGCGATCTTTCACACCCAATTAAGAATGGGACGCTGAGAACCACAGTAGTTAAATAGCGTCCATAAATAACACGCCATTTACATTTCCCGGAAATGTAAAACAGCATCGAATTTCAATTGGTTTACGCTTTAGTCTTGTAAATGGTATTTTTGGCTACAGGAGACCATTAAACGTTTATTTTCGGTGAAATCTCGTTATAAAATTGTTGGGTGGAGTGCAATACTTTCTCTAAATCAGCATTTCTAAAATCAGCATTCGTTAAGCTATTATCAAGGACAATCGGTCATAAAAATGTTATGTGTTCCATTCATATGACTTTCTCTACATCTCTATTACAAATTATTGTTAATAAGCTAATTCTTCTATCTCATCAAACTAATCGAGATAAACATTAGGAGAAACAGTCTTATTGCTTATTTACTTATAAGTAGAAGGGAAATAAGCAAATACACTAGGCTAAACCGACTGTCAAACGTTTTAAAATTGGGTTGCTATGGGATTGGAATCCCATTATTTGCGTGGCCAGGAGTTGACAAGTTCTCGTATAACAAGTATAAGTATTTTAAACCTGAAACCAGTGATAGGAAATATCTCAAAAAACGGCCAACTTAACGAAAAATATGTGTATTACACAACGAGAACTACATTTTTGTGCAGTTTTTGTCTATCTCTTACGCTTTACCAGTTATGCAAAATTCATCCAGAATAAAGCGTCTTCAGAGGCTATTCCCAGAAAATTCAAGCTATACATTTTATTTATTATATAAATATCTTTAATATACGGTATTTTAATCAAAATATTTATTGCCACTCTTGAGAAAATCAAAATTTTCAGAAATTTTTCCATGCAAAGTATAGTTGGGAGTAGGGGGGGGGTTGTTTCTTGAAAAATCTTCATGTTGCATCCTTGGAAGATACTGAACTTAAATACCAAGTTTGCCATTTAACGTACATTTGGTTTTTGAGCTATGCTGCACACAGACACGCACACGGATCTTTTTCTAATAGCTTCTCTATATACTATCTACATAGTACGCGTAGAGAAAGTAAAAAGAAAAATGAAATTTCCTGTAAATTGGGTTGTACCATGAACTGGGACAGGAGTGAATAGCTACTTTGTATTGTTCTCTCATATTTACCAATATACTTACATGGGAATTGCAAGTAAATTATGATTGCAAATATTTGCTTTGCAGCTTCAGAGATGCGTGCCTCGATACTGACAGTCAGTATTTTGCTACTGGTGCTGATAGCAGAGGGAAATATGGTTGCAAATCCGGTAAGTAAACTATGCATGCATAAATAAATATCTCCGTTATGCTTTTGATTTTAAAAAATAACTTAATGCTAATACTGGAATTATTTTCTTTACAACTAATGAGTATTTATAGATAAATAATAGGAAAAAGAGAAAACATGCAATATGTAATTTCACATATTAAAAACAATGAATAATGTAAAAAGCGTGGATTGAAATCTTTTATAAGGGGCTGATTAGTGAGACAAGGGTTAGAGCCTTATAATTAGGTTGAAGCCAGAAGTATGGGGGTAATTAGGTGACCTGGAAAATGTCAACGAGAAACCCCGTCGATAAATCTTTGCTCTTGACAGCCAATGAATAAAAACCCGCTACCATTATTGTTAATAATGTATGTATTTATTCTCTGCAATTGGGTGCTGCCCGGTGGTAGAGTTAAATGCACAAAATCCATTTAATACTAGTAATACAAATTGATAATAAATACAAATTAATGATAGTAGTACAACTAACATACTACGGGGACTTTTTTTCAAGATCCGATTGGTCGCTGAATTAAAACCACAGTAAAAATTAGATGAAACTTTGCGTAGATGTATTGTGCAGTGTCTCTAGTATGACCTATGATTGCGTCACGTGTATATGTCAGTTGTAAGCGCGCAGTGAGCAAGTAGGCATGTATGGAACAATACTGTCACCCGCCAAATGTAATGTGAAAGCTGACTTTGAACTTTCGGGAAACGACTCTTGCAACACAGAAATTGTGAACCGACGACTTCCTCGAAACGTCTGATCCACTCATGAAGAAGATCATCGGTTGACATTTGCTTCCATCCCTCACCAACTGCATTATGAACTTTTGTATGAAGTGCTTCAAAGTTCCTGCACCATTATTATTATTATTATTATTATTATTATTATTATTATTATTATTATCGAACACGTCTTTTTTATACGAGTGTGGCAACTAAGCAGCAATCTGTCAAGTGCAAAGGTTCAGCGGTGGGGCCATAGCTGAAGGTTTAGTTCATGAGAATTAGTACTTTCAGAAATCGAAAGCAGGGTTGGGTGCGCGATAAAAGAGCAGTGAGAAACTCACTCGGGTCTACCTGCAACATGCAATACGGCGCAGCACTGAGGGCAATCTAACGTCACGGCTGAATTAAGGGTTTGAAATGGGGCTGCCGAACCAAAATGTTGAATTTTGACCAAATATTGAGTTTGCGAAGCGATGTATTGGCTACCACGCTCCCTTTGCTCCAAATTGTATGGTTGTGTACGCGCGTGAACATTTACTCTGAAGAATTGACTTGGAACAGTGCACGTAAACCAGCTTCTGAGAATCAGAAAGGTGACAGAGAACACTTAGAATACAGCAAGGCAAAGAATGAAAGTTGTGTCAAATTGCGAATAAAAGTGTAAGATTTGGAAACGTATAATGTAAACACTTTGGTAGTGTAGTCACAAGTAGGCGGAGCTTCGGTTAATAAAAGAACGTGTATTTCGAAAACTTAACTACCACTGTGTCCTCTGCTTCTTCGTCATACACTGCTTACAAAATATTATTTAAATCTAGATAGGTAACGAGGAGTATGTTTTGACATCAATCATTTTTACATGGACTTTTTATATAATGATTTTGAATATCTGCAATGTCTTTTCCTTACATTTCGCTGCATTCGTTGGTGTTTGTTAGAAAGCATTAGCACTAGAGTACAGGCAGTACATTCCAGGCAGTATGTGTTCCTCGGTAGAACGGAGGGCAAGAAATGGCTTATCTACCATCAGGGGTCAATTGAATGTATGTGTTACTGGGTAAAAATAAGTAAAAATCTGTAGTGTTCCATTCACATAACTTTCTCTACATCTCGTCCAAAAAATATTGTTAAAAAGCTTATGCTTTTATTTACTTCATGCTAATCGAGAAAAAAAATACATAAATAATCTTATTACTTGCTTCCTTTTAAGTAAAGGAAAATAACGGAGTACCATAGGTTAAAGTTATAGTCAAAATCTGGTTGCTATATGACAAATTCTTTTCTTAGAATGGACAGGAGATGACAAATGTCTGTATGAGAAAGTATGTTTTTTAAAGCTGAAACCAATAACCAGGAATATCTAAAAAAAGATCAGCTGCACGAAAGAAATATATATGACATAAATTGTGTGCTATATCGTGATCTACAGTTTTTGTGAAGTAAGTTTTTGTCTGCCTCTTACGGTTTTTCCAGTTATGCAAAATTCAATAAAAATCATCCAAAATAAAGAGGTCTTTAGAAGCTATTCCTAGAAAATTCAAGATATACGTTTTATTTGAGATGTAAATGTCTTAAATGTAGAGATTTTAATCAAAATCGTTAGTGTCATTTTTGAGAAAATCAAATGTTTCGAAATGTTTTCCATGTAAAGGGTAGTTTGGGGTGGGGGATCTTCGTGTACAACAAGTATTTTGTTTCCGGGGCCACAAGAGATGTAATATACGTATACTCGCCATCTATCTAGGTTATCGCTGCCAAAGCTATCATTATAACATGGCAGCAGCTTTTCAATACCGGTGTTACACTCTTCTTCCATCAAAGATGCGAGTCACGATTTCATGCGTCTTCATCGGTTGGGAACTCTTCCATTCAAAAAAGTAATACAAGATGACCAAAATGAAATGCGGAACTTCCTGATTTCTTTCAGCATTTGCATTTGGAGGTGTGTGTGTGTGTCTATGGACAACATATCCCAAAAACTAAAAGACCGTAAAATATCAAACTTGCTATTTAAGTTTAGTATTTTTCAAGGATGCGGCGCAAAGATTTTCAAGAAAATCCCCCAACCCCAAAACTACTCTTTACATGGAAAAATGTTGTGAACATTTTGACTTTCTCAAAAATAGTTCTAAAGATTTTTAATAAGATACCGTATATTAAAACTATTTACATCACAAGTAAGGTGTATATCTTGAATTTCTCTGGTAATGGCTTCTGGATGAATTTTGATGAATTTTGCATAACCGGTAAACCATAAGCGATAGACAAAAGCGTACTATATAAACATGTAGATCTGGTTAAAATACTCAATTTATGCCATGTACATTTTTGTTGTAGAGTTGACCATTTGCGAAATATCCATTCTTATTGGTTTCAATTTTAAACTAGGTATTTTCTCAAATCTTTCGTTTCATATCTCCTTTGTTGTTCTGGAAATGCAAAGCGAATCGAACTTCAGTTGTTTATACGACCGGCTTTTAAAAGATTTGACTATCCCTTTACCATAATGTAATCCCTTATTTCCCTTCTATTTAGAAGAGAGCGAGTAATGAGACCATTTTTGCTAATGTTTAGCTCGATTAGCATGCAGAAGATAAAAGAGTAAGCTTTTGTAAGAATAGCTTATTTGCAGAGCAGATAGAGAAGGTCATGTGTATGGAACACTACGATTTTTTTTTCGTTTGTGTCATGCAGAACCTCGGAAATCACTAGTTTTCATTTTAGTTTTCACATATTATTTTATATATATATATATATATATATATATGTTTATGAAGGGTTAATGAATTGGTAATTTTATAGTCACATGTTTTCTTTTGCAGCAAGAAGTGGCAGACCTAATGGAGCGAAAGACGTATAAGAAGAAAAAGAATGTTTATTCGAACCTTCCAACTGATCCTGACAAGATTATAGCATTTGCAAAAGCACACGATCAGATACAAAACGATTTTCACACGTTTAAGGACGACAATAAGAAGGAAAAACATGCACACTAGGTAAATTATTCATAATGTTAATGCTATATGTATGCATCTTGCTATTTTGCTTTCTATATCATGTATAGAAGCAGTAGAGAAGGTACTACATCCTACAAAGCTTGATTCACAGATGTCACTAGATATATACTTTTAGGTTTCCTGAATAAAAACTATATTGTTAAAAAGCCTATGCTTCAATTTACCTCAAGCTAATTGAGAAAAAATTAGCAGAAATAGTCTTATTACTTGCTTCCTTGTAAGTAGAAGCGAAATAAGGAGGTACTATAGGTTAAAGTGATACTCAAAAGCTGGTTGCTATGTGACTGAAGTTCTTTGTTTGTATGGACACAAGTTGACAAATTGCTGCATGAGAAAATTAATGCTGAAACCAAAAATAAGGAATATCTGAAAAACGATTAACTCCACGAAAAAAATGTATATAGCATAAATTGTGTGTTTTAATGGCCTCCACATTTTTGTGTCATGTGTTTTTGTTTACCTCATACGGCAGAAAAGGTAGTATAGAAAAAGTATTGCATTCCACCCAAAAATTCGATACCGAGATTTCACCAAAAATAGACGCCATTTTCCCCTGTATAAAAAAGGCATTTTTAGAAGAAAAAATATCCGTATGTGTGTGAATACGATAAGGTTTCAAGGCTATTTTATAGCATTTTCTTCATTTTAGCAATTAAAATTTTTTGCTATGTTGCAGATATTTTACTCCCAGCTTCAAACCAATGTTTCTTCTAGAGTGTGGAGGATTTCTGTTAGCAGCGTTCGCTGTTTTTCTGACGACACATCAGGACAGAAGCAATATATTTTATTTGAACTTACTTGATGTAGATGATCATTAAATTATGTTTAAATAAATACTTATAACATTATTCGGTATTAATTTTTACCTCCAGTAGACACCGAAATGTGTCTATCACAATCCCAATAAAGACAACCCAAACTCTTAATAACAAAGAGTATTTATGTTACTATGGTTGCAACACAATGCTACCAATATGACTACTTTCTCAAGTGGTAAGGTAATTAAAGTAAAGGAAGTATTTGATTAAAAATCTGATTCGTTCTATTCTCATGATTTTCTCTACATCTTTGCAACAAAGATTATTCTTATATTTAGTTCATGCTAATCAAGAAAAAATAGTAGAAATGGTCTTATTACTTCTTCCATGTAAGTATAAGGGAAATAAGGGAGTACCATAGGCTAAAGTGATAGTCGAAATCTGTTGGCTAAGTGCTTGAAGTTCCTTTATTTGTATGATCAGGAGTTGACACATTCCCGTATCAGAAAAGTTACGTATTTTAAAGCTGAAACCAATAACAAGGAACATCTCAAGGAATATTCCACGAAAAAAATGCATATAACATAAATGTTGTACTTTAATGAACTTTACAATTTCTATAAACAAGTTTTTCTCAATTTCTTATGGTTTACCAGTTAGTAAAGCTCCGCAAAAGTCACCCAGAATAGATAGGTCTTCAGAGGCTACTGCAACTTGTGTTAATCGTCCCGATCCTCCATGTGCGCAAGAGAGGGGAAATGAAGAAAACTGGTAAAAGTACTACTCACTTCCTATGGAACTAACCGCACCTCTGACTTGAAGAGGAATTCTTTATTTATAACTTTGAAGGATATTAGTTTGTTTTAACCTAAAATCTTTAATATATTAATAAGACTAAAGTGCTGACTAATTACAATAAAATCCACCTTTAAATTATATTTTCAACAATAATCCATTGTAAATAAAATTTATTGTAATCCATTATTCAAATTACATATAACTGCATCTCTTTATGCAAGTAGACTGGGCAGTGCTACTGCGCAGCTATGCTTCAGGAGTCAGGAAATTCTACACAAGCTGTACTTACGATGCTCTGCCCCGAGTATAGGGACCACTACATTACCTTTATATTGCGTTCGTGTTAGTGTAAAAGTGAACTGAATTTCTAACAAATAAATGGTGTAATAAATAGAAAATATTATATTTAGGAAATTTTAGGGAAACTGTATGTTAATGGATAACAATAAATAAATGAATAAATAAATTCAAAATATAATATAAATTGAATGCTTTGAGAATATTTAATATAATATTTAATGTACAGAGCTTTTAAAAAATCCCGGGTATTTTAAACCGCTAAATGCAATCCCCATCCCTTAAAAAAGCTGTCAGATACGTAAAATAGTGTATTTTAAAAGATGAATTTTCACAAAAACAAATAATTTTATATCACTGTTACGTCATCGGAAACATTTTAAAAATTCTATCCACCTTTTACTTTCTCTGCTTAGTTGAGTATTCTATTTGGAAATGTACCTATACATCTGTGTTCCTACTGTGAGTGTTTTTGTAAACAACATAATTAAAAAACAAAATACAGTATAAATACCAATGTTGATATTAAAGTTTCTAAAGACGCGACATCATGTTCAAGAAACTCCTCTAACTACACTTTACATAGATTTTTTGTCTTCAGAAAATACCCGTAATAATTGTTATTAAAATGACACATATTAAAGATATTTACAGGACAAATAAAATGCATATAAATGCATTCCTCAAATGGAATGAGAAATCCCTTCTTTCGCAAGAAAATATATATAATATTGTATAACAGATAAACGTTAAAGCGAGAAACAATCGTACTACACAACCCATGTACGAGGGTCGCCTGATATGTCCCGGGCCTCACACAGATATGGCACCACTAAGTCAGTTAGACGGTAGCATCGTATAATTCAATTCTAGACTAGTTTGTATTCATAGTTGCAGGTGAATAGCTTCTTTAGTTTTCGAATGACAGCATTCTAAACTTTAAGAGTTTTCACGAAAATGGAGGATTTGGAACAACTAACTAAGGAACTAACTGGTAAGACCATATTTTGCTCTAGTATGAAGTAGATAGAATAATATCTAAGCCTTTGTAAGAATAGCTTGTTAAGAATATGTAGAAAGAGTGATATGAATGGAACATTTGGGTGTTTTACTTTCTGTACATGTACTATGTATATAGGAAAGAAGTTATTGAATTCCCCCAAAATATGTTCAGAAAAAGGTCCCTATGTGTCTGCCTGTGTGTGTGTTTGTATGTCTGTGAACATGATAATTCAAAAACCAAAATTTGGTTAAATACTAAGCCTTTGTATTTAAATTTAGTACCTTCCAGAGATGCGACGCGAAGACTTTAAAGAAAAACCCCTCCCCTAACTACCCTTTACATGGAAGATTTTCGAAAATGTTGACTTTCCAAACAATGACTGAGAATTTTTATTAAAATGCCGTATATTCCAGACCGTTACATTACAAATAAAATGTAATTAACTTGAATTTTCTGTTATAATCTCAATTTTCTGTTATAACCTCAATTTTCTGTTACAACCTCAATTTTCTATTATAACCTCAATTTGTTGTTATAACCTCAATTTTCTGTTATAACCTGCATTCTGAATGACATTTCGATAACTGGTAAACAGTAAGAGATAGACAAAACGTTACTATACAAAACATGTATATGATATATGTCATATACATTTTTATACAGTGAATGCTTTCTCAGATATTCCCTGTTGTTGGTTTCAATATTTAATTATACTTACACCTTTCTATACCAAGAAGCTCTCATCCGCTTCATATTTCTTTTGTTTTACTTCCGAATACGGAAACGGAACCGAATTTCGATATGAATCGCATAGTGACAGTTTTTAAAAAATTTGACTGCCACTTTAGTCATATGTATTTCCTTGTTTCCCTTTTGCCTATGTATGTAACTATCTAATAAGACCATTACTGCCAAGGTTTATCTCGTTTAGCATTAAATAGTTAAAGGAATGACTTTTTGTAAGAATAACTGTTTGCAGAACAGATAGACAATCATGTGAATGACATGTCAGATGTGGATTTGTTCCATTAGCCTTTTCGGAGATGTCCGTTTTAATTTTCGAATTGCTCAATTCTTTGCCATTCTTATTAATTCCCAGGAAGTTCCAACTGTTTCTCGCGATTTTATAAAGATAGTATGACACTTGAGGGTATAATTCTAAATCATTTGATCGTTGATATTTTTTTATACAAATGACATGTTAAATGTACCTATTGTTTGATTCATAAAAATAAAGTAGATTGTAATTATGATAAGAATAGCTTCTAAGCCACTAACAACGTATGAGGATACTCATGTGAATGTAACGTATTGGATACTTTTCCTACCATAACATCTGTGTGCCACAGATAATTAAGCAACTAGCACTTATTTCAACTTGAGTTAATTATAAATAGTGATAATTCATATAAACACAAATTAATATACCTTCAATATACGCTCTTTAATAAACAAAGGTTTTTCAAGCAGAATATTTAAGTGGTTTCGTTAATAATATATACAATATTTTACTTTCTGCACATGCATGCGCAATATAGGTACATAGTAGGGAGAGAAGGTACTGTATTCCACCCAGCAATTGGATACAGAGATTTCGCCAGAAATACACGTTAAAAAATCTGATGTGTTCCATTCACATGACTTTCTCTACTTCTGTGCACTAAATTATTGTTAATAAGCTTATTCTTCTATTTATTTCAAGCTAATCGAGAAAAAATTAGCAGAAATAGTATTATTACTTGCTTCCTTGTAAGTAAAAGCGAAATATGGGAGTATCATAGGTTAAAGTGAAGTCAAAAGCTGGTTACTAGGTGACTAAAGTTCCTTTGTTTGTATGGACACGAATTAACAAATACCTGTATGAGAAAAGTATAAGTTTTTCAAAGCTGAAACCAAAAACAAGGAATATCTCAAAAACGATCAACTCCTCGAAAAAACATCATATAACATAAATTGTATGTTTTAATGTGCTCTACATTTTTTGTGTGGTAAGTTTTTGTCAATTTCTTACCGTTCAGCAGTTATGCAGAATAAAGTAGTCTTCAGAGGCTATTCCCAGAAAATTCAAGATATACGTATTATTTGTCAGGTAAATATCTTTAATATACGATATTTTACTCAAAATCGTTAGAGCCATTTTTGAGAAAATCAAAATTTTCGAACAAAGTTCCACCTAAAGGATAGTTGGGGTTGGGGGAATTTTCTGGCAAATCTTCGTGTCGCATCCTTGGAAGATACCAAACTTAAATATCAAGTTTGGTATTTAACGGTCTTTTCGTTTTTGAGCTATGCTGTCCACAGACACACAAACACACCCACACACACACGGACCTTTTTCCTAAAATGCCTTTTTTGGATTCAGGGGGACCAAAAACGTGTATTTCCGGTGAAATCTCGGTATCGAATTTTTGGATGGAATACGATACCTTCTCTATACACTATGTACATAGTACGTGAAGAGAAAGTAAAACTTTGATGTGTTCCATTCACATGACTTTCTCTAGCTGTTCCATAAAAGCTTTCCTTACAAGAGATAATTTTTGTATCTACTTCATGATATCAAGATAAACATTGCCAGAATTGGTCTTATTGCTTGATTCTTTGTAGGTAGAGTAAAACAGGGGAATACACTAGGCCAAAGCGAAAGACCTTTAAAACGCTGGTCGCTAAGCGAAACAATTGAAATTTGGTTCTCTTTACTTGCTAGCATAAACAAAAGAGAGACGAAAGCAAAGATGTCTCCCGTTTGAGAAAAGTGTAAGTCCTTAAAATTGAAACCAATAACTCGGAATGTCTCCAGAACGGTTAATTCTACAAATTGTATACGACATAAATTGTGTGTTTTAATGAGAACTAAAGTGTGTACTAAGTTTTTTGTATCTCTTATGGTTTACCAGTTACACAAAAGTTATACAAAAATCATCCAGAATGAACAGTTCTTCAGGAGCTATTTCCAGAAAATTCAAAATATAAATTTAGATTTTTATGAACATGTGTTAAACATATTATATTTTAATAAGAATCGTTAGAGCTATTTTTGAGAAAATAAAAGTTATCAAGGTTTTTTCTATATAAAGGGTGGTTTGGGGAGGAGGAATTTTTCTCAAAATCTTCGTGTCGCTTCCCTGGAAGATACTTAACTTAAATACCAAGTTTGGTAATTAATCAAATTTTCGTTTTTGAGCTATGCTCCCACATACGCGCTCACACACACACGGACATTTACTAAAAATGTTTTTTCTGGATTCCGAAGGTCTCAAAACACGCATTGCCGGTGAAATCCCGATATCGAATTTTTGGGTGTAACACAATACCTTCTCTATACATAATGCATATTGTACTAACGGGCTAGAGAAAGTTAACATATTTTAACTTTCTCTACACGTACTATGTAGATAGTGTATAGAGAACATATTGCATTCCATCCAAAATTTCGACACCGAGATTTAACCGGAAATAGAAGTTTTAGGGTCCCTTGTATCCCAAAAAAAAAGTATTTTCAGAAAAAGGTGCTCGTGTGTGTGTCCGTGTGACTGTGAACACGATAGCTCATAAACGAAAAATCACTAAAATACGGAACTTGGTATTTAAATTTAGTATCCTCCAGGGATGCGACACGAAGATTTTGAGAAAAATCCCTCCGCCCTAAACCATCCTTTAGATGGAAAAAGCCTCGAAAACTCTGATTTTCTCAAAAATTGTTCTAATAATTTGAATTAAAACATTTTATATTTAAGGTATTAACATGACACATAAAATGTATATCTTGAACTTTCTGGGAATAGCCCCTGAAGAGCTCTACATTCTGGATGAATTTTGTACAACGGACAAACCCTAAGAGATATACAAAACATCTGATGTGTTCCATTCAATGTGACTTTCTCTACATCGCTATAACAAATTATTGTTTAAAATCATATTCTTCTCTCTACTTTATAATAATATAGATAACCATTAGCAGAAATTGCCTTGATTACTTGCTTCCTTGTAAGTAGGAGGAAAATAAGGGAATACACTAGGTTAAAACTGTAGTCAAATCTTATAAAAGCCGGTTGCAATGTGCATAAAATCCGTTTCTATGCAGGGATAACAACTTTCAGTGTGCAAAAAAGTTTAAGAATTAAATCTGAAACAAATAACAAGGCATATCTCAGAAATGGTGAATTTAGCGAAAAAAGCGTATATGACACAAATTGTGTACTTTAACGTGATCTACATTTTTGTGAAGTAAGTTTTTGTCTATCTCTTACGGTTTGACAGTTACACAAAATTAAGCAAAATTCATTCAGAATAAAGAGATCTTAAATGCTATTCCCAGAAAACTCATGATATAAATTTTATCTGCCATGTAAATATCTTTAATAGCGGTATTTTAATCAAAATCGTTAGAGCAATTATTGAGAAAATCAAAATTTTCGAAGATACTAAACTTAAATACCAAGTTTGGCATTTTATTGACTTTTCGTTTTTGACACGGACAAACACGGTCCTTTTCTGAAAATGCTCCTTTTTGGATACTGGTGACCCTAAAAGTGTATTTCTGGTAAATTTTGGTATCGAATTTTTGGGTGGAATGCAATACCTTCTCTATACACTATGTACCTAGTACGTGTAGAGAAAATAAAAATTACTACACAAAAAATGTAGACCTCGTTAAAACATACAATTTATTTTGTATAAATATATTCGTGTTTGATCGTTTTTTAATATTCCTTGTTATTAGTTTCAGCTTTAAAATACTTATTTCTCAACTCCTGTCCATACAAATACTCCTGCCCTATCAATTCAGCCTATGATACTCCTTCATCTTCCTTCTTACTCACAAGGAAGCAAATAATAATACCCTTTCTGCTAATTTGTTCTCAATTAAGTAAATAGAAGAATAAGATTTTTAACAAAAATTTATTGCAGAGTTGTACAGAAAGTCATGTGAATGGAAGATATCAGCTCTTTTGATACAGGGATCCTAAAAACATGTATTGCCGGTGAATTTTCGATATCGAATTTTTTAGTGGAGTGCAAAGCTTTCTCTACCTATGTATCGCGTATTATGTAGAGAAAGTAAAATTATTATAGGTTTCGAATCCCTTAGCGTCGCTAAATTCAGATTTGATTCAGGTTTCTATGTTATCTGCAATATAAATCCCACTGCAGAAATATTTTAATGCTCGTATCGTTTAAGAGCTGTAGAAGCTAATGGCGGAAATAGTGCACTTTGGTGGATACATCAGTACACGTGTGTGTTATCAAGACATGGAGGCGTGTTGGTAAGATGGCGTTATGCAGTTTGTTGCTAAGGGTAAAATTTCTGCAGGGATAGCAACGAAAATGAGGACACTGTCCTTCATATTCAAACTAGCACCACTGATTTCAGCATTAGTCTCCTTGTGTTGTGTAAGTATAGCTCAAGATTGTCATTGTTGGATCATCTATTTCCCATAGCAACACTTTTTACTCTCTCTACACGTACTGTGTATATAGTATATAGAGGAGGTATTTTTTTTAATTGTTTCATTTATATAGCACCTGAGGTCATACCGGGGGCTTTGCACTAGAAACAACTCGTTGTCTGTAGGTTTAAATAATTTTATTTTCCTCAAACACACACATTTACTCTCACATACATACTTCCAGACTCTGTGGGGGATATGGAATAATTCTGACTAAAGAAAAATTGCCCGCTCCAGCCGGGAATTGAACTCGGGACCTCCGGGTAAGAGGTGAGCTCGCTGACCACCCAACCATTGAGGCTGTCAGAGGAGGTATTGTATTGCGCCCAAAAATTAAATACCGAAATTTCACCAGAAATATAACTTTTGGGTCCCCCTGAATCCAAAAATGCATTTTCAGAAAAATGTCCGTGTGTGTCTGTCAGTGTGTTCTCTAGGCAGCATAGCTAAAAAACGAAAGGTCTGTTAAAAACCATATTTGGTATATAATTTCAGTAGCTCGCAAGGATGCGACACGAAGATCTACTATAAATATATATATAATTTTCTGGGGATAGCCTCTGAAGACATCTTTATTTTGGATGAATTTTGCGGAATTTTGCATAGCTACTAAACCTTAAGAGACAACCTAAAACATATTACATAATACAGGTATTGTATTACACCCAAAAATTCGATTACGAGATTTCACCGGAAATATATGATTTGAGACCCCCTGTATCCAAAAAGTATTTTTAGAAAAATGTCAGTTTGTGTGCGTTTGTCTGTCTGTCTGTCTGTCTGTTAGTGTGTGTCTGTGGGCAGCATAGCTCAAAAACGAAATGTCCATTAAATACCAAACTTAGTAACTTAAGTTCAGTAGCTTCCAGAAATAGGGCACGAAGATTTTCAAGAAACACCCCGCAAGTATCCTTTACATGGAAAAATGTCGAAAACTTAGATTTTCTCAAAATTGCCTCCAAAGATTTTGATTAAAATGGCGTAAATTAAAGTTATTTACAAGACAAATAAAGTGTATTAATTTAATTTTCTGGGAATAGCCTCTGAAAACGTTTTTATTCTAGATGAATTTTGCGGAATTGTACATAACTGGTAAACCTAAGAGGTAAGCTAAAATTTACAACATAATCAATGTAAAAACACATAACGTATGCCTTATACGTTTCACAGTAGAGCCGAATGTTTCTGAAATATTCCTTGCTATTGGATTCAGCTAAAAGAACTCATTCATTGCCCATACGGAAAGAAACGAATTTCAATCACAAAGCAACAGATTTTAAATACTTCACTGTTGGATTAGCCTAGTGTATTCCCTTATTTCTTTTCTACTTATAAAGAAACAAGTAATAAGACCATTTCTGTTAATTTTATCCCGATTAGCATGAAGTAGACAGATAAATCTGTAATAATTCGTTATAGAAATGTAGAGAAAGGAACACATAACATTTTTCTAATAGTAACTTGTGAAATACTAATTAATTGAACTATAAATGGATTGGCACACGATTATTAGCAGACATGCAAAACTCGTTTTGCCCTAAACACTTTTTAACATTTTCCACTCTCCATACGATAAAATTATGCACTACTTCGTTTTAAAATTTTTGTTATCCATTTCAATATTACATTAAGCCGATTGACTATATACTTTTCCGAAATATTGCTCTAGTTTTGAAAATAAATTATCAAGTTTTGCAAAATCAAGGGTTTTTGAGAGTACAATAAGTATTTAGTTTTTTACAATAATTAAGGGCCAATATAAAAATTTTGATATGATATATCCATTTTTTACTTTCTTTATATCTACAAGGTACATGGTGTATAGAGAACATATTGTTTGCACCCAAAAATTCGATACCGAAATTTCACCGGAAATATATGTTTTGAATCCATAAAAAAGCATTTGTAGAAAAATGTCCGTGAGTGTATCTGTCTGTCTGTCTGTGGGTAGCAGAGCTCAAAAATGAAGTCCATTAAATACCAAACTTAGTATTTAGGTTTCGTATCTACCAAGAATGCGACAAAAATATATTGATTTAAATGTAAATACTAAGTTATATATTAATTGACCATAATGGTGGGATATACTATGAATTCTGGGACTTAAAGTACTTACATCATAAGTCGCCATTTGGGTTGTCATCCTAAAATAATTTGAGATTACTTTATGGTTTACCGAGAAACGTGCGAGACAGTTGAGAAATTCAATGCTATGCCGGTACATTGTCTTGGTAACTCAGGGGTAGAGCAACCGGCTAGAAATCGGGAGATCCATGGTTCAAATTCCGGCTGTGGCATTGAATTTTTTAGTCTGACTCTACCTATCCTACACCCTGTTTGTGTGAAAAAATAATTAAATCAATGCTATAATAAATTCTTGGAATAAAATTAATGTGTGTATTTTATGAAATTATTTAACGATGATGCTTTATCATTTCGGTAGAGCAATGTTTAAAACGTTATGTGCCAGCTTATAATGTTGTGAAGACCTACAGGTAGTTTAAAAAACTTCGAAGCTATTCTCATAAAAGCGATATTTCGTTGTATGTTTCAGAGTCAGGACCCGGCTAGACATCCGCATCTTCATCTTCATTTACACCCACACTTACATAAGGCGAGCGTCGGTACCGGTTTGGAACAAACTCTGGAACTAAGATACGCCCTCAGGATTCAAAATCCCGGATCAGGATACACAGCTCAAGGTGTTGCGGCTTTGTCAGGGGATGCTCTTGGAATTGGAGAATCCGTAACGTTAGATACGTGGCAGAGTCTGATCAAAAATCTTCTGCTGGGCAAAGGCGATCAAGCAACTAACCAAACTCAGAGTGTTCCACCAGTAATTAGTCTCAGGAATAATAATCATCCTATTCCTTCCATTTCTATCAACGAGAAAATTAACTCAAAGCAGGTAAACGTCGGTAAATCAAGAGCAGAGTACACCGATCTACAAATCGGGGAAACTGTGGCACAAGAGGTCGGCTTGGAGTTATTAAAACACCTACAAAAGTCTCCTCCCAAGGTAAATACAGCGACAGGACCCGTTGCTTTACAGTATCCTGATCTGCAGATCGGGGAATCTGTGGCCCAACAGGTCGGCAGGGAATTACTACGTCACTTAAAATTAACCACTCCCAAACCTAAGCCAACAATACCTGATACTACAAAGAAAACCACCCAAATGGGTTTTTGGGAAAGATTGGAGCTGCTTATGAAAAAAGTATACAATAAACCCACAACTGAGGCAACACCGTCAACAACAATGGCAAAGACGCTTAGCACTGAGGCCACTTCAATCACAACAAGGAAAACAAGTCCCGTGACTTCTTCCTCTACTTCGCAGTTTATTACCCAAACGCCCACTCCGAATTCCAGAAAACTCACAAAATCGACTGAAGGAACAACACTAACGAGTCTCCATAAGGCATGCTGCACTAAGACATCACTTGGAACTAAAACACAAAAGGAGTCCACTATCTCCACGCAGAAAACATCAGAAACGACAAAAAAGCAAACTACAGTGTCCACTACGACAAAAGTTACTACAGAGATGCCCAAAAAAACAACAGGAATACCACCTACAACCATTACTGCGTTAGATAAAACCAAGTCTGTAGCGCAATCCCTAGAAAAACTAAAAGAAATTTCCACAATACCTACAACCAAAACTGTTGCGACACAGACAACAGAGCGAGGATCTGTGACACCAAAAATGACGACATTACAGAAGACTCCAACACTACTAAGTATCACTGTGCCGCCGCAAACGTCTTTACCACTTTCCACGGAGATTAAAGAACAAACTAAGTATTCAACAGTTGTAAACAAACAAAAGACTACATCCACTGTTGCCTCCAGCACCACCACTGGAACAACTATAATAATTCCTACAGTACATTTAACAAAAGTGCCAAACATTACTATTCAAACACGAAGAAGCACTACAGCTCTCAACCCTACTTTTACAACAGTTTCAGAAGCAACAAAGCTTTTTGGTACTACAGGGATAAAAATTACTCTCAAGAAATCTCCAGGATCTTCTACGTCCACCTTGTTGCAAGAATCGTCTACGAAATACGCGACCACACCGATGCATGCATCTCCAAGATGCAAAGGTATACACTGTAAGAAAACAAAATCTGCAACCCCTTTGAGAACCTCAGTCACCACTAAGGGAACCACTGTTCCAGTAACGACTTCAAAATTTCCATCCTCTGTGACGAATTTGCCAACAAACAAGAATACTGACAAGATTAGCACCTCAGGGTCGGTTCTCACCACGAAAAGTCAGTTTGCGTCAAAGGTCACATCAGTAAGAAGCACAACAGGCACGCTACAGTCACAGACGATGGGGAGTACTACTAAGGCAGCCAGTTCAACAACATTTTCTACAAGCAAGCCACTTTATTCCACAGCAGCCACCTCGCTAGCGTGCAATCCTTTAAAACGCCCTTGTAAAGGAAAGGTTCAGAACAAGAGTTCCACAATGGCAACATATAACAACCTGACCAGTGCAAGAATATTGGCAGTAACTACTGCTATCCCACTTATGCTAGGCAAAACCACAAGCATACCTACGACTGTTCAAACTAAAAAGAACAAGTGAGAAAAACTAAATTAATATGAAAATGAATATTAAATGTACGCACATACACGTATACTCACAGGGTAGGAGATAAGTGGAAATAATGTATTTAGTAGAGAATAATGCATCTTATCAAAAATTAAGCACAAATTTCAGGGTCTAATGTGTTTTCAACGCCCTGAGTTATGTTTCTGCTGTGTTTACATACATCACTCCATCTGTAATCGGGCAGAACAAAGGAGTGTCAACCATGTGACTTATTACACTGAGTACCGAACGTCTGAGATAGAGAATAATAGCCATTCTAAACACATCTTGAATTTTTCCTAATGAACAGAACTTTAAAAAAATAGCGAAAAAAAATGCATCATCCTTAAACGCTGAAATAAATATTAGCACTTGTTCACCTCACCTTACACACAAACACACACACTTACAAACAATATCGAGATGCTGAATTGGTTATATATTAAAAAAATGAAAAATAAAGGATGTCTCCAAGAGTACTAGAAATTGGAACAAACTGAGTTTCTGAGCATTGATATACTAATTCGTTTGTAAGATATACGAGAAAATAAAACGATAATAGATTTACTTGTCTGTAGTTTGTAAGTGCCTTCAAGAATAATAGCTACCAATCTTTCATAAATGGCATTCCCGTTTCTCTGTGATCAAGATGCTTCCCTGGAATAATAAAAGCATATTATGTGTTCCGTTCAAATGATCTTCTCTAGCTGTTACATAAACAAAAACTTTCCTTACAAAACATCAATCTTTATCTACGACATGCTAATTAAGGTAAACAGCTGAAATTGTCTTATTACTTGCTTCCTTGTAAGTAGAAGGGAACCAGGCTAAATCGATAGTAAAATATTTTAAAAGATGTGAAACAATTTAAGTTCGGTTTGCTTTGCATGGCCTGAAGAAAACAAGGGAAATGAAACGAAACGTCACTTCCCGATTGAGAAAAGTAAAAGGGGACAAGGCAGTCCGAATAAACGGAAATTACACCTTAAGTGAGTTTAAAAATCACTGCTCTTAAAGTATTCAATTGTTTTTCCAGAAATGTGTATGTATAATTCATGACAATTATTTAAAATGATTAGTTGCATTAATAGCGTATGTGGTTGAATCTATAAAACTATTCCATTCAGCAGAAAAGTAATACAACTTAGTCTTAAAACACGTGAATTCATGCACCTTTTTCTCTGATACTCCTTGCAATATATAATCACACTTTTCCATGCTTGTTCGTAGTATAATCATCTATCTTTTAAACCTTAATTATTTAACTATGATACAATTTCAGTGGAAATTAAAAAAGAAATACATTTACAAATTCAAAAAAGTAAAAATGAGAAAAATGTGCAATGTTGTTGCTTTCTTAATATGATCAATATATGCTAATACATCACGGTTGTGGTTCAGAAAGTTCAACTATGTGTTGTACATATGTGCTGAAAATTTCAGCTTTCCAGCTTTCATAGTTTCTGAAAAAAAAGTACCTACATAAGTATCCTAAAATACTGTTTTGAGGAAACTGAATTTAAAAATACAAATATTCTGAAAAGGGGGATTGCATAACAGTTTTAAAGAAATACAGTCTGGCATATATTTTATATTTAAATTGATGAAAATCCTCTTAACCCCCAAAAAGTATACCTCATCTGAAACTAGAAACAATAGAATTTTTATTAGTGTCCCTAAAACAAAAACAATTACTTTTAACCATTTCAAAGTACCTTGTTCCCTTAAATGAAGCCAATAACAGGTAATATCTCTGAGACAGTCAGTTCTACATTAAAATTTACAAGACATAGTTATGTGTTTTAACGAAATCTACATTTATTGTCTAGTAAGTTTTGTCTATCTGTTATAGTTTAACCATTAGGCAAAAATTCTGGAAAACTCATCCAGAATAAAGAGGTCTCCAGAGGCTATTTCCAGAACATTCAAAATATATCTTTTATTTGTGATGTAAATATCTTTAATATAGGATATTTAAATTAAAATAACCATTTTTGAGAAAAAGATTAAAACATGTTTCCATGTAAATGGTAGTTTGTGGTAGGGCGTTTATCTTGAAAATATTTTTGTGGCATCCTTGGAACATAAGATAAATACCCAGTTTGATATTTAACGATCTTTTCGTTTTTGAACTATGTTATTCACACACACAGACCTTTTGGTAAAAAGGATTTTTCGGACTCGGGGACCTCAAAACCTGTATTTTCGGTGAAATCTCAACATCAGATTTTTGGGTGAATACAATATTTTCTCTATTTACTATGTACATTTTACATACGGGATAGAGAAAGTAAAACTGCTCTCTCATAGCCATTTATATTTCAGAATAATGCAGAATAAATGAAAGTTCAAATTTCATAGGAATACGGCAAGTAATTTTAGCAGAGACAGAGAATTTGCAGTTGAAGCAAGGATTTAAATTACTCTTCATAAAATCGATCATAATGTTGATCAATATAAAGTTCACTTCAGTCTCAAAGTGATAGCCTAAATCAATTTATTTCACTAAATTAACCAACCTGAGAATTGGAGAAAAAAAAATCTGATGTGTTCCATTCACATGACTTTCTCCCGCTACGCACAGCACTTTAAAGAAAACTGTACGCTATTTATTCTCGAAACGTAATAAGGAAGCTGAGTGTGTTTTACTGTGGCATACAGTATTTGCTGATCTGTTTAGGCAAGTTCACTGTACCTTCACTAAGTCTCACTCGTCTAGAAGGAACGAGCAGCCTGTACATAGCTACGTTGCAGCTAAGCCGAGGTAATACAACTATTTGTAATAAGGAATGTTACAAATCGGCGCAGCAACAAAGAAAAAATTCTGATGTGTTCCATTCACATACTTTCTCTAGGTGTTCCAGAAACAATTTTTTCTTAAAAAAACGTTACTCTTTTATCTACGTTCATGCTAATCTAGATAAACATTAGCAAAATTGGCCTGTTTACTTGCTTCCTTCTTAGTAGAAGGGAAATGTTCGGTTCGCATTGTAGAACCATGTTTAAGACAAGTTAATCGTTTAAAATTCAGGCCAATAACAATGAATATCTTCGAAACGTCAATTCTACAAAAAAAAAAAAAAAAAAAAAAAAGTACATGACATTAAGTATGTGTTTTAACGGGATCTACATGTTTTGTACAGTAAGTTTCTAGCTATCCCTTACGGTTTAACCGTTATGCCAAACTCTGTAAAACTCAACCAGAATAAAGAGCTCTTCAGCGGCTGTTCCCAGAAAAGTCAAAATATACAGCTTATTTGTGTTGTAAACATCTTTAATATCAGGTGTTTTAATCAAAATCGTTAGAGCCATTTTTGAGAAAATCAACATTTTCAACAAATGTTCCATGTAAAAGGTAGCTGAGAGCGGGGAAATTTTATTGAAAATCTTTGTGTCGGATTCTTTGAAGAAGCTGAACTTATATACCTTCCGACTTTTTTTTTTTGAAGTATGGTGTCCATAGTCATACATAGACAGGCACTCACACATAGGACCTTTAGCTGAAAATGCGTTTTTCGGACTCAAGGTACCTCAAAACATATTTCTGATGAAAACATTGTATCGAATTTTTGGGCGAAATACCATACCTTCTCTTTCCATATGTACGTTGTACATACGGACTAGAGAAAATAAAAACGCATTTTTTGGGATACAGGGGTCACTAAAACGTGTAGGATTTCCGGTGAAATCTCAGAAACGAATTTTTGGGTGTAGTGCGATACCTTCTACGTGGCATGTACTATGAAGAGAAAGTAATAAGAAGAACTGATTTTGTGAAAATTTCGGAGTATCTGTTCTGGTTACTAAAGGATAGCGTTGGTAAATTATTCGCTGCACACGACTCTGTTGGTAATTGTGGACTGATAATAATGCTGAAAAAGGCACTTTTGCTATTCCTGCTAAAAAAATTAAAACTAAATAAAACATAATTCATAATTATTTATTATACAATACAAATAAAAATATAATGTCATCTCCCAAAAGGTAATACTCATGCAGCAGCTAAGAATAAAGCGATATCTCCCTTTTCAGAGATAAGTTTTATCGCATTATCAAGAATAAAAATTTAATGTGTTCCATTCACAGGACTTTCTCTATATCTCAGTGATGCATTATTGTGAAAAAGCTTATTCTTCTATTCATGCCAATCCAGATAAACACTAGCATAAATGCTGGTATTACTTGCTTCCTTGTAAGAAAAAGGGGAATAAGGGAATACCATAGACTAAAGCAACAGTCAAATCCCTTAAAACTGGTTGCAATGTGGCGCAAATCCGTTATCTTTGCATTGCCAAATTCTCATATGAGAAAAGTTAATGTATTTCAATACTGAAACCAACAACAAGGAATATCCCGCAAATGATCACCGCCACGAAAAAGATGTGTACGGCATAAATTATGTATTTTATTGGGATCTCTACAAAAGTTCTTAGTTATTTGAATAAGCGGTAATAAACTTTTCTCAAACGGTACGTAACTCATCTTTCTTTTCGTCTCTCTTTCGTTTACTTCTAACAAGCAAAGAGAACCGAATTTCAATTGTTTCAATAGCGACCAGCTTTTAAAAGATCTGATTATCGCTTAGGCTTTGCTCTCCCGTTTTCCCGGTTTACTTATGAAAAAGCAAGCAATAAGACATTTATGCTGGTGTTTATCTTGATATAGATGAAAGAATAATCTTTTGTAAGAATAGTTTATTTGCGGAACAGACAGAGAAAGTCATGTGAATCGAACATATCAGCGTTTGTCACTTTCTCTATACGTACTATGTTTGTAGTGTATAGAGAAGGTATTATATTCCCCCAAAAATTCGATACCGAGATTTCACCGGAAATACATGTTTTGAGAACCCATGATTCCAAAAAAAATAATTTTATAACACGATCAGTGTGTGTGTGTATAAATACCAAACTTACCTAGTATTTAAGCTTAGTGTCTTCCAAGAAAATCCCCGCACCTCAAACTACCCCTTACATGGAAATGTTTTCTAAAACTTAGATTTTCCTCAAAATGGCTCTAACGATTACAATTAAATTACCATATATTAAGTATATTTACATGACAAATATCTTGAATTTCCTGGAAATAGCCTCGGAAGTCCTCTTTATTCTGGATGAATTTTGCATACGTAAGCTGTAAGATACAAAAAATGTGAAAATACACAATTTGTGCCCTTTACATTTTTGTTATGGAGATAACCGTTTCCGATATATACCTTGTTAACGGTTTCACCTCTAAAAGACTTGTATACTTTTCTCAGCTAAGCAAAGAAGTGAACTTTAGGACAATCGCATAGCGACAGCTTTTAAAACCATTTGACTATCGCTATAACATAGTACGTTATTTTAGTTCCCGTATTCTTATAAGGAAATAAGCATTAATAACATTCTGCTAATGTTTATCTTGATTAGCATGGTGTAAAAAGAAGAATGATATTTTGTAAGAAGTTTGGAGATTGTTAGAGAAGTTATGTGAGTGTAAAACATCAATTTTTGTCTATCTCTTACGGATGCAAAATACATTCAGAATGAAAAGGATTTCAGGGCCATTTCCAGAAAAGTCACGATTCGTTTTTTTTTTTTTTTATTCAGGTTGTCTCAAAATATGTATTCCTGTATCACGGTATGAATTTTTGGGGTCAAAAACAATACCTTTGCTATCTAATATGTACATTGTACATACGTGCTAGAGGAAGTAAAATTTTAAAAGTAAATATTTTTTTCTTTGCGCATATTTAATATGAAAATTCTGTCCATGACCTTGTCTCCTAAATGTTTTAAAGTGGAGTCGAATACTCTCTGTTGTTACTGTATGTTGAAAACCATAATGCATCATTAACATTTCACTCAAAGAGATAAGGAGAAAATCAGCATTACGAGAAGCATTTAGGTAACAGCATATGTACAACAATAAAAAAAAATAAAATAAAAAATAAAATCTACAAAATCGTATTTTCAAATAATATTATATGTTGCATATTATGTAAATATGTGCTCTAGATATAAAGAAACCTAAATGACACTCATATGAGTTTCTCTCCTCACCTCCATCAAAATATGTTCCTGCAAAGGTCTACTATTGTATCTACCTTCCATACATAGTACATAGGAAGATAACGTATTGCACTCCACCCAAAATTTGGATACCGACATTTCACCGGAAATACGCGCTTTAATTCCCCCTGAATCCAAAAAATAATTTTTAGAAAATGTTCCGTGTGCGTATCCGTGCGTAAGAGAACACCATAACTCAAAAACGAAAAATCGGTAAAATACCAAATTTATTATTTGAATTCAGTATGTTTCAAGGATGTGACACGATGATTTTGATGAAAATCACCCCATCCCAAACTACCCTTTACATGAAAAAACTGCAAACATTTTTATTTTCTCTAAAATAGATTAAACGATTTTGATTAAAATAGAAATAAAATGCATGTCTTGAATTTCCTGGTAATAGACTCTGAAGACTTCTTTATTCAGGATGAATTTTGCAACTAATAAGAGATAAACAAAAATGTACATATCGTCGATACACACAACTAATATCAAATATATTATTTTCTCTACACGTACTATGGATATGGTGTACAGAGAAAGTATTGTATGGCACCAAAGAATTCGATACCGAGATTTCACCGGAAATACATGTTTTGAGACCCCCTGAAAAAGCATTTTTAGCAAAATGTCCGCGTGTGTCTGTCTCTTTTGTCCGTCTGCGTGTGTATGTGTGTGTGTGAGTGTGCCTGTGGGAAGCATAGCTCAAAAACGAAAAGACCGTGAAATACCAATGAAATAAGCTCGGTATCTTCCAAGAATGCGACAGGAAGATTTTAAAGAAAATCCCCCAAACCCAACTAGTCTTTATATGAAAAAAAATCGAAATTTTTATTTTCCAAAAAATGGCTCTAACGACTTTATTAAAATATCTTATGTTTAAGATATTCATATGACAAATAAAATGTATATATTCAATTTTCTGGAAATAGTCTCTGAAGCCATGTATATTCTGGATGAATTTTGCGGAATTCTGCCTGACTGGTAAACCGTAAGACATAGGCAAAACCTTACTTAACAAAAAGTGTAGATCTGCTTAAAACACATAATTTATATTATATACAATTTTTTCGTGGAGTTGAGTGTGTTTTAGATATTCCTTTTATTATTTTCAGCTTTAAAATGGCTACTTTTCTCATACGGGTATTTTTCAACTTCTGTCCATATATACAAACAAAAGTATTTTAATCACATGGCAACCAGCTTTTAAAATATTTGACTATCGACTTAGCCTATGGTACGCCCTTATTTCCCTTCTACTCTACTTACAAGGAAGCAAGTAATAAGATCCTTTCTGCCATTTTTTTGGTAGTATTTAACGCCCGCTTTTACAACTCATGGCATCGCAGGCGATGACACTGGTAATGGATGGAGTGAAGATGGAGCACCGGAGGAATGCGATGGCGGAAACCGGAGAACCCGGAGAAAACCCGCCCCTGCGCCGCTTTTTCCACCACAAATTTCTGCTAATAGTTTCTCGATTAGCATCATGTAAATAGAAGAATAAGCTTTTTAACAATAATTTACTCTAGACATAGAGAAATTCATGTGAATGGAACACATTTTTTTTTTTTTTTTTTTTTTTTTTTTTTTCCATTTCCAAGATATTGCTTCTTACAGTTTTAAATTTCCCTATAAATATATTTTTCTTGAATATAAAGACATTCACTTTTTTACAAGCAAATAGAAATACCATGACACAGCGATCGGCTTTCAAAAGTATTTGACTATCCCTATCACTTTTCCCCTTGTACAAGGAAATAACATCGTAAAAAACTCATTGCTGGTAATATTCATCCTAATAAAAATGAAATTTTCGGAATATTAAGTCTTATAGCAATAATTTGTGGCAGCATAAATAGAGAAACTGTGTGGATTAGATTAGAAGAAGTCTGTGTGTCCGGAAGTGAAAACTCAAAAAGAAAAAATCTGATGTGTTTCATTCACATGACTTTCTCTACATCACTGAAACAAATTATTGTAAAAACGTATTCTTCTATCTGCATCATGCTAATCGATATAAACATTAGCGAAATTTTCCTTATTACTAAAAGTCTAATGTGTTCCATTCACATGATATCTCTAGCTGTTCGTCAAACAAATCTTGTATTCAAAACATTAATCTGTTATCTACATTATGCTAATCAAGACAAACATAAGGAAAATGAGTTTTATTACCAGTTTCCTTTTAAGTACAAGGGAAATAATAAACTGTGCAGCCTGTCCTTTAAAAGCCGATCACTATGTGAAACAATTGAAATTCTAATCTCTTTAATTTCCAGAAGTAAACAAACGTAAAAACGACTGAGAAAAGTTTAAGTGGCTAACATTGAAACCAATTATCCGGAATATCAGGAAAACGGTTAACTCTAGAAAAGAATGTATATCCCGTAAAAAATGTGTTTTATTGAGATCTACAATTTTTGTGTAGTAAGTTTTTGTATATTTCTTACGCTTAGCCAGTTATACAAAAGTCATCCAGAATGAAGAGGTCTTCAGAGGCTATTCCCAGAAAATCTAAGATATACATTTCGTTTGCCATAAAAATATCTTAGTCCACCTGGGTAGTGTGGTGGCAGCGTTTCTGCCTCATATTCAACAGGTCGCGAGTTCGAATCTCCCTTAGCGTAAGTTAAACGATAAGGTTTTTTTCGCGGTTTTCCCTTATCCCGAGAAGAGGAATGTCGAGTAAATTTAAGCTCCGTGGACCCCGAGATCATTTGAGTATCATTTCACTAATTTCATTCATCGTCCGATATGAACAACCCGGTAAAAGGACGTTAAGCTAAAAAAAAAAGATAAAATAAAAACATTTATAGAAAAGGTATTTTACTCAAAATCCTAAGAGCCATTTTTGAGAGAAACAAATATTTATAAAATTGTACCATGTAAAGGGTAGTTGGCGGTGGGGGAATTTTGTAGACAAACTTCATGTCGCAACCTTAGAAGATACTAAACTTAAATACCAAGTTTGGTATTTAAGGTCTATTGTTTTTAGCTATGCTGCCCACAGACACACACAGGGGTTCCAATACATTTATTTCCAGTGAAATCTCGGTGTCGAATTTTTGAGTCGATTACAATACTTTCTCTATACAATATGAACATAGTATAGTGTTGAGAAAGTAAAAATACATAAGTATCAAAGTTAATATTTAATATATTTATATCTTCAAATATTCAACACTAGTGTATTATAGTGTACCGGAGGGGATTCCGCACCTCAGCCAGTTATTAGGCTTTTTTTACATCAGCCCCGGGAGGAAAAGATGAGATGAGGGCAGCCGGAACCAGACTGCGCAGGGAGCCATCGTGCAGGGTCCCAAGCTAGGAGCCTGTGTCTCAGGTCTGGATAAACGCTCCTGAGTATACGCTCGACCGACAGTATGATCCTGCCGCCGAGGGCTGAGTTTTCAAAACGCAATCATCTCCACGAGAGGGCGCCACCTCCACGTCCTCACCGACACTTACAACCCTAAAAGAAAGACCAGACGGATGAAATGGAGATAAAATGGAAGGGCAGGAAGTTAGGGGTAATGAAGAATCCCCCCCCCCCCCCCCCCAGCATTCGCCTAGAGATCCGGGAAGAGCCCCACGGATTAGAGAGATTCGCCGCGGGAAGTCGATTCCACTGCCTCTCGAATGCTAGTCTCAGAGAAACACCTAAGCTATCTGGCTCCGTATGCAACACTAAGCTTTTCAGAAAAGTCTCCTTACCCCAAACTACCATTTACATAGAACATTTTTAGCAAATGTTAATGTCTTTGTAAAAGGCTATAACCATACACATTAAAATATCATATATTTTCATTCACATGACTTTCTTTACATCGCTGTAACAAATTATTAAAAATCATATTGATCTATCTACTTGATATATTAGAGATAAGCATTAGCACAAGTTTTCTCAATTGCTTGTTTCCTTATAAATTGAAGGAAAGCAAGGGAATACACTAAGGCTAAACCGATAGTCAAATCTCCTAAAAGCTGGTTGCCATTTGGTTGAAATCCGTTTCTATGCAGGGCCAGAAGTTAAAACTGTTCTCACACAGAAAGTTGTATTATCAAACTGAAATAAATAACAAATAATATCTCATAAGTGGTGAATTCCACGAAAAAAACGAATATGCCATAAATTGTGTGTTTTAACGTGATCTACAGTTTTAGTGTAGTAAGTTTTTGTCCATCTCTTACTGTTTAGCACTTACGAAAAATTCATTCAGAATAAAGAGGTCTTTAGAGGTTATTCCCAGAAAGTTCAAGATATACTTTTATTTGCCATATAAATATCTTTAATGTATGGTATTTTAATCAAAATCGTTAGAGCCATTTCTGAGAAAACCAAACTTTTTGAAAAGTTTTCCATGTAAAGGTTAGCTGGGTGTGGGGGAGATTTTTCTGAAAATCGTTGTGTCACATCCCTGGAAAATACATAACTTAAATACCAAGTTTGGTGTTTTACTGACTTTTCGTTTTTGAGTTATCGCGTTCACAGACACATGGACACACACACACACACACACACACACACACACACACACACACACACACCCACGAGCCTTTTTCCGAAAATGTTTTTTTTTGTTTAGATACAGGGGATCCTAAACCGTGTATTTCCGGTGAAATCTAGGTATCGAATTTTTGGGTGAAGTGCAATACCTTCTCTATGCACTGCGTACATGGTACGTGTAGACAAAGTAAAACAATTATTGCAAATAAGATTTATGTAGTGAACTTTCTAGGAATAAGAGTTACACAATTACTTACTGCGTAAAACTGTACATCTCGATAAAGCACACACATTTTTGACCAAATTTGATCCATTCCTAAATTAAATATACGAATGTCCCAAGGATTTTCAGGCAATTGCAATTAAATGTTGTTTGAAAACATTAAGAATGAGAAACGGGAAACAGGGGGAGAAATTTGTGCCTGTTTAATAATACTGTAAGTATCAAAATAATTGGGAAATTCGCTCGTCCCAGTCAACTAGATTTTATTTATTACTTTCTCTAACGTACTATTAACATAGTGTATACAGAAGGTATTGCATTCCACCCAAAAATTCGATACCAAGATTTAGCCGGAAATTTATGTTATGGATCACCCTGAGTAAAAAAAAAAAAAAAAGCATTTGTGGAAAAAGGACCGTGTGTGTGGACAGCATAGCTCAAAGACAAAAAGTTCGTTAAATACCAAACTTGGTATTTAAGTACAATATCTTCCAAGGATGCGAAACGAAGATTTTCAAGAAAATCCCCCATCCCCGAACTACCCTTTACATGGAAGCATTTTCAATATTTTTGATTTTCTCAAAAATAGCTTTAACGATTTTGATTTAAATATCGTATATTAAAGATATTTACCTGAAAAATAAAATGTATACCTTGACTTTTCTGGGAATAACCTCTGATGGCTACTTTATTCTGGATGAATTTTACGGAATTTTGCATAACTGACAAACCGTAAGAAATAGACAAAAACTTACTGATCATAAAATGTAGAGCTTGTTAAAACAGTCAATTTATGTTATACACATTTTTTTCGTGGAGTGGATCGTTTTTGAGATATTAGTCGTTATTGGTTTTAGCGTTAAAAAACATACTTTTCTCGTACGGGAATTTGTCAACTCCTGTCCATACGAACAAAAGAACTTCAGTCACACAGCAACCTGCTTTTGGCTACTTCTTTAGCCTATGCTACTCCTTTATTTCCCTTCAACTTGCATGGAAGCAAATAATAAGGTTATTTCTGCTAATTTTTTTTCGATTAGCATGAAGTAAAAAGAAGCACAAGATTTTTAACAATAATTTGTTGCAGAAATATAGAGAAAGTCATGTGAATGGAACACATCAGACTTTACTTTTTGTCTATTTCCGTCTGCTGCACTTCCTGCTCCACCCCCCCTACAAAATGTACATTTCTTTAGTCTGCAAATGCGTACCACTTAACAGAATGACGACTTTATGCTTATTGCAGACTATAATGACTCTACTAAAGGAGGTGGCCTAACTGTCTCCAATCTCTCACTCAACATGAATGGAAACAAGAAGTGGCTATGTCTATTGGCTTGCTCTCTGTTCTTTATTTCTGTGGTAAGTTTAAGTAGCCAAGCCTTGGAGGAGATCAGAATAGTTTAAATATCCTCACTGGTCAGTTGCATCGTATTAATAGCTGAATGTAGGAAAAAAATCGTCATTGGAACTACAAAATGAAATAAAAATTGGGTGGGGTAAAGAAACACATATTTTATAATTGGGTATAAAACAAAGGACGGGGCTCAGTTTGGGAGGTTGGAAAACTCATAAAGTAATTGATGAAGCTGGAAGAAAGATTTGCTCATTATGCGGGGATCAGGAGGACTAGACGTTTATTTGGCAGATTGCGTGCAGAAGGAGAATGTTAGGGAAAATTACTGCCGAAAGTATTTTTAGCTTCAAACAGACGGAGAACAGCATACTGGGAGCCAAAACTGGCCAAGCCTGGGCACATACTTAATGAAAGTACGTGTACTAAGAGATAAAATATTTGTTTAAATATTGTACAGATACTATTATTTGGTGTCTGAGTTATCTAAATGTGTAAATACGTGGGTGTAATTATGCGTGCGAGTGTATGTGTGATAAGAGTGTTTTTTCCTTTACTGGTTTGATGCTCTGTTGTTGTAGCGTGTTTGTTTGTTTTGAAAATATGTACATAACTATGTAGCTAATATTATAAATTCAAATCTTTTTTGACATGTACGGTCACCAGGCCCATGCAACTGTGCGACGCAAATGTTATATTATTATAAAATTAATAAACAGTACTACTACTAACTTTTAATCTCAACGAGTGTTATTACACTTCCACCAGCGGGTTTTTAAACTATTACCGGAATTCTTAGATCTTGCAACAGTCTCTTTTATATTCTGGCTAATCACTGACACTTTCCATAGTACTGTTATAGCATTATTAGAATCTCTTGTATTCAACCGTCCCGTGAGGAACTTCTGATGCTCCCTAGCGCGTAATTATAGCATTAATTTATTTTACTGATATCCAACCGGTCTGTTCTCCCCTGAAGCCTTTATGATGCTATCTAGAGTGTTCTTATAGCATTAATGTAATCAATTGAAGTTCATAGACCTTTTTGTTTTCTTGAGAAATGTCTGATGCTCTCCAAAAAGTTTTTATAGCACCAATTGAATCTATTGATGTCCATTGACGTTTAGCTCTTCTGGGAAAGTCTGATGTTCTCCAGAGGGTGCATGTTGTGTTATTGGAATACATCGATGACTTGTGGTCCATTTAGTTCTCTAAGATGCTCTAGCAAAGTCTCTCTACAGTAAACTTCCTCAAGTTTCTGGAGCTCAGATATATCACATAGGAACAAAAACCCCAAAGAGAACAAGGTTAAAAAGGAAATTCCCCAGGATAGTCTACTTGCCAATCCGATGACAGCGCGTTTTCTCACCTTGAATAAATTATATTGCAGCAAATGTTTTATATATTTTGTATATATATATAGCTTTATTTTCATGACTTAATTTGTTGCCACGCATTTACTGTCATTGTTTTATTTCATTATTTTTTTAATGCCCACTATTCATTGTTACTTATAAGTAGACATTATTTAAAATCAGTGAATATGTTATGTAAAATACACATTTTGTTTTTGTTTTTTTACGATAGAGGGAACTTATAGGTCAACTTCAACATGTAATTTCCTATTGTCATATTGTTAATAATTGTTCTCAATGGCCTGTAAAGCAATACTGCTGATCGGTCAAAAATAAATGATTTTAAAAAAAATGCTCGATGCTCCCCAGCATTCTTATTGCATTGTTGAAGTACATTGATGCCATCTGGCTCGGCTTGTTCACTTCAGGAATGCCTGATTTGTGCAGAGGGTGCACTATATAATAGCATTATTGGTATACTTTGATGTCCTCTGACTCAGTTTGTTCTCGCATTGCATTGTCGAAATACATTGATGTCCTCTAGTCTATTTTGTTATTTTCAATATTCTGAAGTACTTATATCCTAAAGCTAGGAATTTTAGGTGATGCACCTAATTTTATCTTGCTAATAAAGTGTCCAAAGTGACTTATCTTGCAAAGAAAACATGAAATAATCATTCCTAGCTGTACTTTGGTTGCATCTTTTTGCATCTGTTTAGGTGCACTATCAGCACTTTGGCGCATCTTTTTCATTTTCAACGTCGTTTTACGTTTTATCCTTCATTTTTCATCTTTTATAGTTTTTCTATACCAATTAAAATTGATGTATAAAATGCCTGATAAAATAAATAATGTATAAATTAAATATCCTGTTTGAGGAATGAAAGTGAAAGCTGCAACAGAGCTTAAGGAGAGTTGAAATGCGATTTTATAATTTTTTTCAATTTTCATATTTTAATTGTATATGCATATTTCAAATCTCCTACTCAGCTTGAAATAACTTTTATATAGGTACGCTAATTGTAAATAGTTTAAAAGTATTGTTGAAAATAATATTGTTTTTCAGAATATGTTGGTACATTCACTTGGTAATACATCAATAACTTTGTAAATATTAGTGTTAGAGAATAGAATTTTCTGTTATTTTGATCCTAAAGTTTTACTTTAGCTCTTGACATCCGCTCATAGTTCCTCCATGTGAGAGTTCCAAAGTACTGCAAAGTTGTATTTGGAAAGATACGCTACATTTAATTTTAGAATATTATGTCTGAAAGCAATTTCTGAAAAATTAAAATTGTCTACACTAATGTCCCACTATCTCAGAAACTAATTGACAATAAGGAATGCAATTTACCCCACATTTGCATCTAAATGGGCTTTATTTTAACAAAAAGGTTTTTATGTATATGGATTACCTATTTTTTTTAAATGTTAAGAATTATTATTTTTCAAAACAATTTTAAAAGCTTTATTTAATAAATCATAACTTTCCTTCTAATGAACAGAAGTATTTTATTTTTCATCAGTCAACAGTAAAGATATTTATGAATATACCCTGAAACTTTTAGCTCATTATCTTAATTGGTTGCTGAGAAAATGGGTCAAACTTTAACATTGGCAAGATAGGGCATTTCAACACCTCTTAACCAAAACCATGATGTCAAAGATGTTGCAATAACAAATATTTACTATAGTTTAATGACCGTATAACACATGACGCCAAAGTTGGACACAGATGATACATTAAATGAGATCTTTGGAAATAAATTTTAGCAAGGAAAGTTTCTAGGCCATGTTAAGGAGATCTTTGGATTAATGAATAGTGTGTTACAATTTGTCATGCAATTGGCAATGTAATGAATATATACATTTAAACATTTGCATTTTTTTAACCTTTGCCAACTAAATTGGGACACCTTTTTTGCTCCCTTTTGACCAATATTTTGCACCTAAAATTCCTAACTAATTGAAATACATTGATGTCCTCTGGCCCATTTCACTTCTCTTCAATAATGTTTTATGTTCTCCAGAGAGAATACAGGTTGGCCGTTATGAACTGTTACAGGTAAACATAGAAAAAACAAAGTGCCAAGAATTTCAAATCTTATAGGAGCAAGGGGCTTTTCAAATTGTGACACGAAAGATACTTTTATTGTCAAATTACTCACGTGATTACTTTTGTAATCGTATTTTATTAAGTACTCACAGTTGCCTCCATTAACATCTAAAAATTTGGCAGTTCTTTTGGAAAATTTCTCCTCTATCTGTAAACAACATATAGGAGCTATGACAAGCCTCATGTATTCGAAATTTCCTATTATCTTTGGCTGTAGGTGCTTTAAGCCTGTCTTTGTTTAATGTATGACATAAAAAGAAGTTCAAGAGTGTCAAGTTGGGTGAACGACGAGACCAAATGATAGGTGGATTGGGCATGCTGGATCTGTCACCAAAATTCTCACTTAAAGGTCGGCGTGTGCATATTGAAAAATGTGGTGGTGCATCATCCTGCTGATACCACATTTCTCTTCTCACACTGAAGGATACGCTTTCCATAAGGGAGGTAATTCATGGTTGAGAATATGGCAATGTGATTCACCATTAATTGTGCCTTCAAGCAGTAAGGCCGATGCCAAGGTTATCAAGGAGTCCACACCAAATATTTGGCGACCAACGATTCTGAAAACATACAATCTCTCATTTGGGGTTGATAAGGTGGTATTTCTGCTTTTTTAGTATCCGCTGAACAGAAGTGCGGCTAATCCCACTACTGTCTTTGGACAATTCACGTCAACTCATCTAGAATTTACTTTTTACAGCAGCAAGATTATTAATACCATTCTCGTCATTCACTTTTGATTTCACTTCAAACGATTATTGTTCTTTACACTTCCATATTTACTTAGTCGTGTTTCCAGTCGTTTGAATTAATATGCGACATTTGCATCCCATATCTCTCATTGAACACTGCCGATGCAGTTCGACAATTTCTCCTGCATCACCTAGTATTAAAATCATAACTACTTGTACATCTAAATCTTCCATTTTTTTTTAAATTTTGAAGAGCCACAATAAATAATTAACGTATTAACGTGGCTAACTTCTTAGGGTGTTGTATTTTAGGAGTTCATAAGGCTTGAAATTACAATATCCACGTCCTTTCATTTAATATTTTAATTTCCCTCCGAGTTCATGACATAACAACCCAACAATTTATATTAGAAAAAAAAATGCTTGGTTTATTGTAGGTTACCAGAATATATACAAATTACCATATTTTCATTTAAAATTCTGAGGTAAGCTCCCATGAAAATATTTTCCATATCATAATTTGGAAGGATCCATGCTCCTATAAGATTTGGAACTGTTGGCGTTTGTTTGTTTTTTGTTGTTGTTTTTTTAAGAGGTGTTCACGTGCAACGCTTATGAGCCATCCAGTATATAACATTATTGGAATATCCTGATGTCCTCTGGGCCATTTTATTCTCTTGAGAATGCTCTCAGTACTGCTCGTACATTAATGTCCTCTAGCCCATTATATTCTCTTCAGGAATGTATGGTGTTCTCCAGAGAGTACTTATAGCATAATTGAAATACATTGTGTCCTCTGGTTCGTTTTGTTCTTTTCAGGAGCGTCTGATATTCTCCAGGGAGTACTAGAGCATTGTTGAAAAATGTTGATGTCCTCTGGCTATGTTATTCTCTTGAGGAATGTCTCATACAATCAATAGTGTTTTACAGCATTATTGAAATACATTGATGTCCTCTAGCCCATTTGTTTCTCTTCAGTAGGGGCTGATATTCTGCAGAGAGTATTTAGAATTCACTGGAGCCCTCTGGCTCGTTGACATTCTTCAGGAATGTCTGATGTTCCCCAGAGACTACTATAACTTTATTGGAGTACATTGGTTTTCTCTGGCTTATTTTCTTCCCCTCAGGAGCATTTATAATAATATTGGAATACATTGAATTCTTCTGGCTCTTTGACGCTCTTCAGGAATGTCTGATGTTCCCGAGAGAGTACACATAGCACTATTGAAATACATTGATGCTCCTGGCCCACTGACATTCTTCAAGAATTTCTGATGTTCTCCATAGAGCACTTGTAGCATTATTGGACCACATTGATGTCTTCTATTTCATTTTGTTCCCTTGAGAAAGGAACACACTTTTGGAACAGAATATACCTCAATGTTTACGCATGCTTATGCTAAGAAACCTCCCCAACTCTCTCTTTATACCACTGACTACTCTATGTGTGCATAACTGCATGCGCTTTTGAACCCAAATCCGAGCTCAAGTTATAAGAAGGTATAATCTTCATCATGTGGTTAAGAGTCAAACATTCTCTTAATAATTCTCTTTGTCTTATTTTATGATGTGTTGCAGGGTAGCGGGAAATCGGATGAGTATGTGAAAGCTCCGGTGAGGCGCAGAAGTATTCCAAGCAGCATGGAAGATGATCGTCTCAAGAAAGAGCTCAGGAGAAGGCAACATGACTTATCCGATGATACGAGTAGCGGAACAATGGAAGACGATAGACTCAAGAAAGCACTCAGAAACCATAGAATGTATTACGGTACCGGCTCAATTGGCACTATGGAAGATGACAACCTCAAGAGACAACTCAGGAGGATGAATAGACTCTACGACTCCTCGTCCTCATCCTCGTCCAGTGGCAGCATGGACGATGACCGGCTCAAGCGTAGCCGTTACAGAAGTTTTCCACACTTCAGACGAAGGTTTTATGAACCCAACTACGAGATAGAGCACTACGGAAATTATAAGGGTGGTGTGGTCAGGCACAAGACCAAAGACAGAAATAAGGTAAATAAAAAATACGATGATGATAACTTCAGAAACCACGACACCTTCAAGAAGAAGCAGGCGGACAAATTCGTGAAGAAACGGTTCAACTACCCAGTATACAAGCACGTAGGAATTCCAGTTTATAAAAAAGATACCTAGACGTTGACTTAAGTGTGGTGCTCAAAAATGTTCTCTGGGTGTGCATGCATTTGGCAAACCTAGCGGAAAGAAACGTAACACAACTGGGTTTTTGATTTTTATGTACTCTTCTATATATTTTACTATGAACCTATCAAATGATAAGAAATTACAATGTTAGCCTACATTATAATAACAATCAAGTCCTGGAGTAAAATCAAAGAAACAATAAATATAGAAATTGATTGAAATTTATTTTACATCACTCTGTTACATATTAACTACATATTACTAATTAAAATCGTCTCTAAACTTACACAAATGGCTTGCTGTCCCTAATAATACTTTTACCTCAGAATCTGGCTGCTTCTCTTCCGCCTTTTGGATCCTCTCTTTGGTGGTTCATTGGCCTTTTTTCTTTTATTCCTTTTTCTTTATTGACCGGATCTGCTTTTCCGCGAGCCCCTTTGCATTTGGCGCCACATTTGAAGCATTTTTCTACACGTACTATGTGCGTAGTGTATAGAAAAGGTATTGCACTCCACCCAAAAATTCGATACCGAGATTTCACCGGAAATACACACTTTAGGGTCCCCTGAATCAAAAAAAAAAATTTAGAAAAAGGTCTTTGTATCCGTGTGTCTGTAAACACGATAACTCAAAAACAAAAAGTCAGTAAAATATCAAACTCGGCATTTAAGCTTAGTATCTTCCAGAGATGCGACACAAAGATTTTGAGAAAAATGCCCCCACTCCAAACTACCCTTTATGTGGAAAACATTTCAACAATTTTTATTTTTTTCAAAAATGGCTCTAACGATTTTTATTAAAATACCGTATATTATATTGGAAATAAAATGCATATCTGGAATTTTCAGGGAATAGTCTCTAAGGACCTCTTTATTCCGAATGCATTTTGCTGAATTTTGCATAACTGGTGAACCGTAGGAGATAGACAAAAACAAAGTACCCAAAAAGTGTAGATTCCGTTAAAACTCACATGTGCCATATACGTTTTCTTCGTGGAATTCATTATTTTTAGATATTCCTTGTTAATTGTTTCAGGTTTAAAATACTTCAACATTTTTTCACATAGAAAGTTATAAACTCCTGGCCTTGCATAGAAGAATATTTCAACACATGGCAACTAGCTTTTAAAAGATTTGACTATCGTTTTAGTCGAATGTACTCCCTTATTTTCCTTCTGCTTACACGGAAACAAATACTGCTAATGTTTATCTCGATTATCTGTCAAGTACATTGAAGAATATGCTTTTTAACAATATATAGTTACAATAATGTAGAGAAAGTAATGTGAATGGAACACATCAGATTTTTATAAGGGTACTCCTAGAAGAAACGTTTTTGCGTTCGCGCTAAATTTGAAGTAGAAATTTACTCACGCTTGCGCCTAATTTGAGCTAGCAATCGACTCTTATCTCAGGGCGTTTTAATGGGCTTGGTGGGCGTTACAGATCCAGACTACTTGGCGACTTCTTAAATAATCCATCACTAGGACTTTCTTTGTAGAATTGTAGTCTGTTCACAATTATTTCGTACAATTCTTATACGAAACTGCAATCGCTCGATGCAAATATGTGCTTTGTTCGAACGCTAATATTCTTTCTCTCGCGACTGTAACTTCTTCTATAAGTTCCGACGGGAACACCTAACTAATTCCTCGGAATAATATTCCTTCACTTTTTAATCCAAATGAGCGGAAATTACTCAAAGATCCGCAGCAAATATTTGTGCATATATAATTCTAAGCGAATACTTTAAATGCACGCGTAATATTAGATTCGACGTTGATTTACGGCACGTAAAAGAACCTCAAGCCTGATAGAGAGGCCTCTGAGCAAAATTAAGCGGTCTTTCACGCCCAGTATAGAATGGGACACTGAGAACCACAGCAATTAAAGAGCGTCCATAAATAAAACGCCATTGATTTCCAAGTGACCTTTACACTCTTACTTGACGGATACTTATGTCCAAGAGGCCTTTTTCATGCTTGTCATTTAAAGCCCCTTTTACTTTCTCTACAAGTACTATGTGAATAGTATATAGAGAAGATATTGCACTCCAGCCAAAATTTGATACTGAGATTACACCGGAAATACATATATGGTTTAGGGTCCTCTGTATCAAAAAAAAAAAAAAAATAACAAAATAAAATAAAAAAACATTTTTAGAAAAATGCCCGTGTATGTATGTGTCTGTGTGTGTCTGTGGGCAGCATAGTCCAAAACGAAAAGACCGTTAAAAGACTTAGTATTTAAGTTTGGTATCTTCCAAGGATGCGACACGAAGATTTTCAAGAAACTCCCATGGAAAACTTTTTTATTTTTTTTTTCTTCTCAAAAAATGGCTCTAATGATTTTAATTAAAATCTCTTATATTAAAGATATTTACATAACAAATAAAATGTATATCTTGAATTTTCTGGGAATAGCCACTGAAGACCACTTTATTCTGAATGAATTTTGCTGAATTTTGCGTAACTGGTAGATAGACAAAAACTTACTCTTGAAAAAATGTAGAGCTTGCTAAAGCACACAATTTATGTTATACACCTTTTTTGTCGTGGAGTTGACCGTTTTTTGAGATATTCCTTGTTGGTTTCAGTTTTAAAATACTTTTCTAAGGCGGAAACTTGTCCACTCCTGGTCACGCAAAGAAACGGATTTCAATCTCTCGGAAACCACATTAAAAAGAAGATTTCACTGTCGGTTTAGCCTAGTACATTTATTTCCCTTATTCCACTCCTACTTATAAGAAACTAATTAATAATAGCATTTCTGTTAATGTTTATCTCGATTATTAGCATTAGATAAAAAGAATAAACTTATTAACAATAATTTGTTACAAAGATCTAGAGAAAGTCATGTGAATGGAGCACATTATATTTTTTTAATAATCGGCTTCACAGCCAAGAAAACCAACCCAACACGTAACTGTGATACTAATTATTGAAAATCAAAACACTTATAGACGACGAAACACACGGAATAATAAACATTGCACCCAGTGATATCGACTTCAGAAAGCAACAGAACAAAAACATTTGAACATCAAATATTACAAAAATGGAAATTAAATTCACAAGATATCGGCGGATTTTGAGGTTAGGACATAAATATTGCCTCATTGTGAAATATTAAAAAATCTGATTAGTTCCATTCACGCATCTTTCTATATGAGGGGTTCAGATCTAAAGCTACCACATCCACTTTTATAGTTTTAGAGGAAAACGGCTCTCTTTGCCGGATATAGCAGTTTTTGAAAATAAGTTTTATTACTAATCATACTAAATATTGCTAATTTTCTTTGAACTGAACTGCTGAAAGTTGTATTCTGAATATTCAAATTCGCAACACAGTTTCTCATAATACCTTCGTCATGATGATTGATGATTTCTCCAATTTGTAGATGACCATTTTGAATGCTGATAGAGCTTCTTCCCTCCTGTTTCAAGTGTAAAAGAACCAACAATCGACATCTTCTCTGTTGCCTAAACCTGTTACAACTAAACTGGCTCACAACATGGCTTGTAGAAATGAATTATCAATTAAAGTACTCTCAATGGTTGGTCAGTGGATGAGGTAGGTTTCGAAATATATTTTAAATGGGATATTGGTTGAACTTGAAAACGCCAATTAGTGCATATGGCAGATGGTGAAATACGCTCTTAAAAGTATGACATAATTCAACATTTAAGAAAATGGATGTGGTAGATTTTGATACGATACCCCTCATTACTGTTCTACAAGCAAACTATTCTTACATAAGATTATTTTTCTGTCTACAGCATGCTAATCAAGATGAACATTACCCGAAACAGTATTATTGTATAACTCCTTATAATTAGAAAGGAAATAAGAAATACTTAATGCCAAACCGACAGTCAAATCTTTTAAAAGCTGTCCAATGCGAAAGTAATGAAATTCGATTTTTCCCATATGTGGGAAGAAAAACAAAAACAAAAAGATACGAAATGGATGAGAACTATCCATCTTAGAAAACTGTAACAGAAAACCGGAAACAGGACAATATCTCAGAAATAGTTAGCTCTACAAAGAAAACAAACGACTTTCTCTAGCTCTTCCGCAAAGAAATTATCCTTACAAAAGATTATTTTATATACGTCATGCTAATCAACCTAAACATCGCCAGAATTGGTCATATAACTTGCTTCTTTGTAAGTAGAAGGGAAATCATTGAATATAGTAGGTTAAAGCGACGCTCAGATCTTTTAAAAGCTCTTCGTTAAGTGAAACAATTAAAAATTGAGTCTTGTTGCTTATTAGGAGCAAACAAAAGAGAGACGAAAAGAAAGATGTATCCCGTAAGAGAAAAGTTTAAACACTTTAAAACTGAAACCAATAACTCGGAATCTCTCTAAAACGGTTAACTCTACAATATATGTTCCATTCACATGACTTTCTCTACATCTAATACAAATCATTGTTAAAAGGCGTTTTTTCTTTATACTTCAAGCTAATCAAAATAAAATTAGCATAAATGGTTCTTCTTACTTGCTTTTTTGTCAGTAAAACAGAAATAAAGTAGTCCCATAGACTAAAGCAATAGTAAAATACTTTAAAAGTGGTTGCTATGTGGTTTAAATTCCTTTGCTTGTATGGACAGGAGTTGACAAATTCCCGTATGAGAAAAGTATAAGTATTTTAAAACCAAAACAAATAACTAGGAATATCTCAGAAACAAACAGCTCTAAAACAAAAAGGAAAGTATATTAACGAGATCTACATATTTTATGTAGTAATTTTGTCTATCTCTTATGGTTTACAGCTATGCACAATACAGCAAAATTCGTCTAGAATAAAGAAGTTTAAAGAGACTATTCCCAGAAAATACAAGATGTATATTTTATTTCTCAAGTACATACCTTTAACATACGATATTTTAATCAAAATCGTTAGCCATTTTTTGAGAAAATCAAAATGTTCGAACTTTTTTTCCCTAGAGAGGGTAGTGAAGGTAGGAGAATTTTCTTGAAAATCTTCGTGTCGCATCCATGGGAGATACTAAATTTAAATAGCACGTTTGGTATTTAAGGAGTTTTCGTTTTTAAGGAGCTATGCTGTCCGCAGACGCATACACAAAGAGAGTGAGAGAGAGAGAGAGAGAGCAGGGAATTTTGGGGTGCAACACAGTATCTTCTCTATACACTATCTACATAGTACGTGTAGAGAAATTAAATTATTTTTCGACTCAGGGGACCTCAAAAAATCTTGACACCAAATTTTTGGTGGAATACAATACCTTCTCTAGCTGCTATGTACATTGAAAATACGTACCTGCTAAAAAACAAGTAAAAATATAGAGCACATTGAAGTGGTGGAAAACTTAATCAGATAGCTTTTTAAGTGTCATTTTCTAATATACTGATTTTTTGTATTCTCCCAATTTTTAGATATTCATCTGAGAGAAGAATCTTGAATGTTTACGATACTTTATTTTACTTTCTCTAGTCACACAAAGTAGGTAGGGGAGGTATTGCAATCCATCGAACAATTCGATAAACGCCTTTTACTGGAAATACACGAGCTCTCTGAATAAAAACGAATGTTTTAGAAACAAGTGTGAGTGTGCCTATGTTATCTGTGAATACAACAGCTAAAAACAAAAAGTCATTCAATGCCAAACTTCAAATTTAAATTCTGTAACTTCTAAGCATGCGACACGAAGATTTTCAGCAAAATCTTCCCATGCAAAAGTATTCTTTAAATGGACATCTTTTTTTAGTACTTAAATTTCCCAAAATGGCTCTATCGAGGTTTTATTTAAACACTACTTATTTAAGAAACTTGCATACCAAAATGTATAACCTGAATTTTCTATCAATAGGCTGTTTCCTTTTATTCTGAATGCTTTTTGCATAACTGGTAAACGATAAGAGATACCCAAAAGTTTATCACAGAACCTGTAGATTTTGCTTAAAACATATAGTTTATATCGATCAAATATTTCGTAGGGTTTACCATTTCCGAGATATTGCTTGATATTGATTTCAACTTAAAAAAAGTTATAGTTTTCTCAAATGGAAAGTCGTTATTGGTTATTCTTTCATCTGCTTAACTAGACAGAACGTAATTTCAAAGCAATGACCTAGCAACCAGCTTTTAGAAGATTTGACTATCAATTAAGCCTGGTGTATACTCTTAATCCATTTGTAACTACAATGATATAAACATACTACATTCAGAAAGTTCCCGGAATGTGTAAATAACACACAAGTTACGTTAAGGCAATTTACACAACATTAACTCCAAAATAGTTCCCCTCCGTAGTGAAAACTTCCGTCAGCGCATGTAAAGAGACTGGAAGCATTCCTGGTAGCCACATTCAGATACCTGTCGTAGTGCCCTTGTCGCATTTATAGTACTTTCTTCAGCGTTTTCGAAAATCTTGACTGAAACGTTTATGCCATTCGTACACCTGCGTTTTCTTCACCATAATCTTGTGCCATCATTCTCAATGTCTCTGAGGGACATTTATTTAATTAAACAAAAAGATATGTTTGAATGTGCCCTGTTGCCGACATTATGAAATGCGATAAAACGAACATATATGCATAACAAAGAGTAGTTGCCAAGCAAAGACAACAATCATTATCAGCATGAAAATTGAGATGAAGTTATGTCATGCATGTTATCAACACCTTAAAATAAAATATAATTTTCTTTCGTATACATTAAAGAGAAATTCCGGAGACATTTTAATCTAGAGTAATAAATGATATATGGGATAAATGTTTGGAATGTTTTGAATTTCTGAATTAAATACCATACACAATTATTTACGTCATATTAGGCTCATGAAAACGAGCGCGAATATACCATGTATTCTATATTCCTGTCGGATTAAACAATACATTACTAAGCTAATAGTTCCATTTCTATTCATTTCATTTATTCTCTTTGCTACGTATATTAGCCCGCATTGTATTTTTAGTTTAATTACTATTTTTACATAGGTTTAATATAGACAATATATATCTGCTTCAGCAGCCAAGACTGAGCAGATTGTAGAACACAAAACCTTAGGGTGAGAAGTTGCTATTGTGCAGAGCAAGGTTACCTTCTTTATTAATCCTAGCAACACAAATGCTTTTGTAAGGGCAAGATTTTACCGCATTACAGACACAAGTAACAGGGAAATTTTTAGAGAAAAGTCTCTCCCCTAAAAGTTAACAGCTCGGGATTTTTCCATTATAAAGAGCGGTCACGTGTGTCTAACACAAAGAACTTCCAAAATTAATCACGTAACAACTTTATTTTCGCGTTTCTTTTCAACCAATCAGGAATGAGGCTCAAGCTTGGAGATTTTAGGTATATAAGCGATGCGCTTACAAGAAATTAAGTTGCTTCTTCTTTGGGCTGCTTGTTATACTTGTGAAGCTGTACGCGGTACGCTATAGGCTATACGTTGTAGTACTTGAATGCGGCGGTGTTAGTGCCTGAGTAAGTGATATTATTACGCGAAACATTGCAGTTATCGCACGAGTTGGTTTGTAGCGTAATAAGGAAGAACGCAGTAATTACCGATGACCGTCGAAAACAAGTACTTAGTAAGTAGAAGAATATAGCACTAGTTATTAATATTTCTACACCTTCAAGAACTAATATGTCGGGATTCGTTCGTAGGATTAGTGTCGCAACAAGTAACAAAGGTGAATAAAAGCATTAATTCAGTGGAATCTAAAGTGAAGTACTTCTATTTGTGAGTCTACCCCGTGTCACATACCCCAGCTATTCTTTCTCCCCCTCAGAGAGAGTCAAACTTGTGTTTTACGTGGATAAGCAGAGTCGGCGCATCAAAGAACTTTCAAGAGGTATGTACACGTCTGTTTATAAAGTATTTCATTGGTGCTAATCCAGACCGACTCCAAAGTAAACAAAAGAATAGCGACATATTGGCACCCAACGTGATAGAGACAACTTATATACACAAGAAACAATTTGGGGCCTAAAACTGAACCTTGTGGGACTTCGCATTCAACTGTTAATTCATCTGATGTTAACGATTTCACCTCCTTTTGTTTATCATCATAATATTCTATTTCAACTACTTACTTTCTATGCATAAGGTGTGAACAAAACCAATTGTAAGCTACCCCACTAATTCCATATTTGGATAGTTTTTAAGTAATATTTTAAGATTTACAATTGGCTGTGTCGACTGAAACAAATTTCGAAATTAGACGGTGTACAATGGATGTAATTCTGATGCAGTGTTTCACTAAAACATTGATTTCAATGTCAGGGATTATGGTTTGCCTTAAAATCCCGTTAACAGCTGGCAAAAAAGCCAATGCCGACTTAGACCCCGTGTTGTGGGTCCTGAGTAAAGTAGGATATGCCACTAGCGATCTCATTTAGTCCAGCAGTCTCCTGTTAGCCAATAGTAAATATGTTGTGCAAAGACTAGCAATTAAACTTCTTGTGGAGTCCAAAAAGAAAGAGCATTTTAATTTCTCAGGCACGTATGCACCATATACATAAAAGGTAGAGAAGGTATATTATTCCACCCAAAAATTCCATATCGAAATGGAGGACCCCTAAATATAACGCATTTTAGAGAAAAAAATTGGTATACATCTGTGAGTAGTTTATTCTAACATGAAAAATCTTGTGTATTCCATTCACATGATTTTATCTACATGTTTATAACAAATTATTGTTAAAAATTTTATTCTTCTATTCCCTTCATGCTATGGAGAAAAAATTGGAAAAAATATCTTATTACTTGCTTAATTTTTTAGAAGCGAAATAAGGGATTACGATAGATTAAACCGATAGTAAAATGTTTTAAAAGCTGGTTGCCATGTAATTGAAGTTCCTTTGTTTGTATGGCCAGGAGTTGACGAATTCCCGTACGGATAAGTATTTTAAAACTGAAACTAAAACTACGGAATATCTCAAAAACAGTTAACTGCACGAAAAAAAATGTTTATGACAAAAATTGGGTGTGTTAACAAGTTCTACATCATTTGTGAAGTAATTTTTGTCTATATCTTACGGTTTACAAGTTACGCAAAATTGCGCAAAATTATCAACTACAAAGATGTCTTCAGAAACACTCCCCAAAAATTGAAGACATACAGTTTATTTATCATGTAAATATCTTTAATATACGACATTTTAATCAAAATCGTTGAAGTGTTTTTGAGAAAATCAAAACTTTCAAAACATTTTCCATGTAAACAGTAGTTTACGGTTCTTGAAAATCTTCATGTCGCATCCTTGAAAGACACTGAAATTAAAATAAGAGTTTGGTATTTAACGGTATTTTCGTTTTTGACCTATGTGGTCTACCTACATACACAACCACGGACATTTTTCTAAAAATCTAATGTATTCCATTCACATGACTTTCTCTACATTTCTGCCGCAAATTATTGTTAAAAAGCTTATGGTTCTCTTTAGTTCATGCTAATCAAGAAAAAATTAGCAGAAATAGTCTTATTACTTGCTTCCCTATAAGCAGAAGTGAAATAAGGGAGTATTATAGGTTAAAGTGATAGTCCAAAGCTGGTCGCTATGTGACTGAAGTTTCTTTCTTTGTATGGACAGAGGTTGACAAATTCTTGTATGAGAAAAGTAAGCTCAAACCAAAAACAAGGAATATCTACAAGAAACTATCAACGGCACGAAAAAATGTATATTACATAAATTGCGTGCTTTAACGTGCTCTACATTTTTGTGTGGTAGTTTCTGTCCATTTCTTTCGATTTAGCAGTTATGCAAAATTCTATAAAATTGGTCCAGAATAAAATAGTCTTCAGGGGCTATTCCCAGAAAATTCAAGATATACATTTTATTTGACAGGTAAATGTCTTTAATATACGATATTTTAATCAAACTTGTTAGATATATTTTTGAAAAAAATCAAAATCAAAATCAAAAAAGTTCCATGTAAAGGTTAGTTGGGAGTGGGAGGATTTTCTTGAATATCTTCGTGTCGCATCCTTGGAAGATACCAAACTTAAATACCAAGTTAGGTATTTAACGGTATTTTCGTTTTTGAGCTATGCTGTCCACAGGCACACACACGGATCTTTATATGAAAATGCTTTTCTTGAATTCAGGGGGACCCAAAAGAAGTATTTCCGGTGAAATCTCGGTATCGATGTTGGGTAGAATGCAATACCTTCTCTATACACTTATGCTAAAATGCTTTTTTTGGATTCAGGTGATCTCTAAACATGTATTTCCGGTAAAATATCGGTATGGAATTTTTGGGTGCATTACAAAACCTTCTCTATACATTATGTACTATATAGTAAGTATAGAGAAAGTAAAAATGGGTTAAATATCAAATTCAGTATTTAAGTTTAGATTCTTCCAAGGATGGTACACTAGGATTTTCAGAGATTCACCCACCCAAATTACCTTTTACATAACTAATTTTTCGCTTCTTTTTATTTTATCAAAAATGGCTCTATGATTCTGATCAAAATTCTGTATAAATAAGATCTTTACATGGAAAATCAACTACATCCCTTGAGTCTTCCCGGAGTATCCACTGGAAAGTTCTTCATTCTGGATGACATTTGTATAGCTGGTAAACCTTAAGAGATAGACAAAAACATGCCACACAAAAAATGACTCCTTAAAACACACAATTAATACCATTTACATATTTTGTAAAACTACTTCCTAGATATTTCTTGTTATTGGTATTGAAATGGAAAATATTTAGATTTTTTTTACCATGCTAAAAGAAGGGTGTTTCAATTTCAATTACATAGCAAAGAGGTATTCAAATATTTAGCAATCACTTTAGCCTAGTGCCTTCCCTTATTTCCCACCTACTTAGAAGGAACGAACTAATAAATTACTTCTTACAAAAGCTTATTTTTCCATCTGCTTCTTGCTAATCAAGATAAACACTAACCGAAAGCGGTTTTATTATTTATTTTTTTGTAAGTGGAAGGGAAATTTGGGAATTCACTGGACTAAACGAAAGACACATCTTCTAAAAGTTTTTGCTATGTGGTTCTCTTTGCATAGCTAGGGAAAAAAACAAAAGAGATACGAAACGAATGATCCGTTTCCTATTTCAGCAAAGTATAAGTATTATAAAATTGAGACCAATAACTAGGACTATCTTTGAAAGTGTAACTGCAGACAAATTTATAGCACATAAATTGTGTATACGAGGGTTGGCTGATAAGTCCCGGGCATCACACAGATATGGCGTCACTAGGCACTGTCAGTTACAGACCACTGTACAGTTCTTTCGTGTGCATTGTGAACCCGGCTTTTACAAAGCTCTTCGATCGTCATATGGAATCTGGCGATGACTCATTTTTTGTATCTACGGCTGTACGTGATAGAGAAAATAAAAACTATAGCTTATCAATTACAGTATGCTTTTAAAAAATCGAATCTTAAAGAGGTTGTCCTCTGTTGTGTAGTGGTAGTATGGTAGGCTCTAAAACCAATGATTACATGTTGAAACCTGACGGAGGGTGATGCACTTTTTTGGACGCAAAAATCCTTAGCATACTTTCTTCGGAAGGTAAGTAAAGCCGGTGGTCCCATGTAATGTTTATTTGCACATTAAAGAATCCCATATTTTGAAAGAAAGTTTCTAGACAAGATTCCGCCATTTCGCATTCGCAAATGGTGATTTCGTCCTACGTTGCCATCTATGGGCGACGAGCCGATCCCTCGTGACAATGGCGCACAACGGCGATTTTACGAACTATGAATTGTAATCTGATCATGGAAAAACCATAATAAAGCCCAATACTCCATTTAGGAGCTACAGGAACTAACAGGATTATTAATGTTAAATTGCATAAGAAGGTATTTTAAATGGTCTAACATTTCGTTGTAAAATCTATATAATTCCAGAGAAGGAGATGCACGATTACAAATTGCCGAAATACGGCATTCCGACGGTTGTTCCAAATCTGCTCGTCTGAGTCTGAGTACTTGACACAAATCTCATAACACGGCTAGAGAGGAAAGTGATAGCCAATACTTTAGAAGCGAAGGTCATAACACAATGTTTGCGCTTTTATTCCTGCATTTGGTTCAGCTGTGACGATAGATTACCCACAATACTGAGGAGTATTGCAAGTTGAAGGCATACCTTCGCGAGTAAATGAGCAAATTGGTACTCTTTGGTGGGCAGTGTAGCTGGAGGAGTCTTGCATGCTGGGTTCCCTTAAAATATTTTACTATTACCTTAGCCTAGTTTACTATCCCCTGTTTACCTTTTATCTACAAGAAAGTAAGTAAAAACAGCATTAGTGTTAATTTTTATCCCGATTAGCATGAAGTGGGTAGATTAATAGAGCCTTGTAGCTATAGTTTCTTGCAGAATAGATAGAAAAATCCATATGAATGGAACGTGTAATTTTTTTTTCTTTCTAATCATGCAAGTAGAACAAAAAGTTAGTCATCATTTAGAAACCAGCTCCCAAAAGATTTGCCTCATGGTTGTCTCCTTAGCATGGTGGTATCGCGCCTGCTTGCCAAGTGAGAGACTTGGGTTCAATTCCCGGTACCGGCTTGGGGAATTTTCCCCCGCTGGGAGACCTGGTTCGGGGTGCACTAAGCCTCGTGATGTTCCTGGGGGGGGGGCGATTGAGAAGTAGCTGCTCCTAATCGAGAAGACCGCATTAACTGGCCGAGAGGGACTCGAGGCACCGATCACGTCTCACCCTTCAGCACTGCACCCCATTCATGACGCCTCCGGGCCGAGATGGAGGATGCAGCGGCCGGTCGGTAGGTCAATGTCCTTTGTGAACTATTATGTCTTATTCCCCTTGAAATAAAACAGTTTCTGTAAATATTTTATTTCGATAAGCATGAAGTACAAGGTTTGAGCTTTTGTAAGAAAACATACTTTGTTGCTGAATAGGTAGAGAAAGCTATATAATTGGATATATATTTAATAGCAGGTAGTTTATTGGTAGATTAACATTCACGTGGATGGACGTTGATGAACTAAACTTAGAGACACGAAAATGCACCTACCTCGAGTAGTTGAAAGAAGGAAAGTACGTCATACTACGCTTGAAATTTAAGAATGTAGCATTTTAACAGTATTCTGTTTTACTGTCCCCACTTAAAGATTTATAGCACTTACTGCTCTAAGGTCGTCCAAACAGGCTGAGCAAAATGTCTTCTTCTGGTATCCTGCTGCTTCAATAAAAACAATAATCCTCAACAGACAAAAAAAAGAAACCTTCAATAATGCTGCAAAATATCTGGTGCAGTTTAACCTTCGCTATAATCTATGTTTCATTACTCCAGGTAAGCTTTTTAAGTCAATTTGTCATGATTGCTGACGTTTTCGTTACATAGATGAGCAGGTGTTACCGAGATTTCACCGAAAATACACGTTTTAGGATCTACTGTATCCAAAAAAATATCCGTGTATGTGTCCGTGTGTCTGTGAACACGATAATTCAAAAAGGAAAAGTCGATAAAATATCAAACTTGGTATTTAGGTTTCGATTTAAGTTTAGTATCTTCCAGGGATGCGAAACAAAGATTTTAGAAAAGTCCCCCTACCCCAAAATATTCTTTACATGGAAATATTTATTAAATTCTGATGTGCTCAAAAATGGCCATTACAATTTCGATTAAAGTACCGTATATTAAAGATATTTGCATGACAAATAAAATGAATACTTTTCTGGGAATAGCCTCTGAAGACCTCTTAATTCTGGATGAATTTTGCATAACTGGTGAACCATAAAAGAAGGTCAAAAACGTACTACAAAAAAATGTTGATCTCGTCAAATCACAATTTATGTTACATACAATTCTTCGTGGAGTGGACTATTTCCGAGATATTCCTTGTTATTGGTTTCAGTTGTAGAATACTTCAATCTTTCTCATACGGGAATCTCTAAACTCCTGGTTATACAAAGAAACGGATTTCAATCACATGGCGGCCAGCTTTTAAAACAGTTGACCATCGCTTTAGCCTTTCAACCACATGGCAACCAACATTTAAAACATTTGACTGTCGGTTTAGCCTGATGTGTTCCATTATTTCTCTTCCGCTTACAAGGAAGCAAATAATTAATAAGACCATTTCTGCTAATGTTTACAAACATGAAGTAGATAGAAGAATAAGTTTTAGAGCAATAGTTTGTTATGGAGGTGTAGAGGAAGTCACTTAAAAAGAACACAACAGATTTTTATTTATCTTTCACGTATAATAACTAGAGGAAAGATTATACTCCACCCAAAAATTTGATGTAGAGAATTCACCAGATATATTTCAGAGTCGCTGATTAAAAAATGTTTTTAGAAAAATTACAGACATTTTCAAGAAAATGCCTTCACCCTAAACTTACGACTTATAAGAAATTTGTTTTGAGAATTTTCACTTCCCCAAAATTGGCTTTTCTAGTTTTAATAAAACTACTACATGTTTAAGATATTTTCATGAAAATTAATTGCAAACCTTGAATTTTCTGCAAAGAGATTCTTTAATCCGGATGACTTTTGCATAACTAATAACCTGTATGAGGTAGTCCTATCACAAAAATGCGTATATCGTTAAATACATAGTTTTATGTGAAATTGTTGATCATATCAAATTTCCAATCTTTGTACTTTTGTCAGATCTAGTGACATTGTTCGCGTTTTTCAGCATGGCCATACGACAAAATGGGATTTCAATAAAGTCACATAGGATCAGCTTTGAAAGTTTCGACTGTCGCTTTAGCCTAGAGTATTCCCTTAAACTAAACAGAGTTTTATTTATGCACGCTGGTTAATTACTTTTCTCCTTGATGTTACATTTTATTTTGGGCGTGAAAATCCGGATTTTTTTTTCAGAGGTCTTATTACCCTAGAGGTTATTTTACGTGCCGTAAATTAAGGACAGTGGTTCAGCAATTTAAGGGAGCACTGACTGATAAAAGTGATTTTATAAAGTATTAAAGCTAGATATTTACTTTTTTGAACAGATATTACTGGCAATACAGTAAATATTCATACCAATTTTAATTCTATTATGTGTTTTTATTCTGGATATACGAGGGTAGGCACTTTAATAGTAGTAATTATTTATTTAAACTGATACATAAGAGATATAAGTTACCAAATTATACTGTCAAAAATTCTCAGCATGATTTCCCTCGGAAGGGAAGTAAAGCCAGTAGTCCCGTGAATTCTTTATTTCAACGTAAAAGAACCATATACCTTAAAAAGGTTTTTATGAAAAATATCACCATTTCGAGTCCGCAAGTTGTGAGTAATAAAACTTTGGATATTTACATCTCAGTGGAATAAATGTATGAGAATTCCTGAATTTAGAGAAAGGGTCTTTAGACAGCGATCCTCGTGTTTGTGCGTGAAATACCGTCGCTACCTATGTGCCATATTGGGTAGAGAAAATAAATATGTTTTGTTTTTTTGGGTATAAGGGACCCAAAAAGGTGTGTTTTAAATGTAATCTTGTCATCGAATATAATAAACATTGAGCAGGAATAAGAAGGAGCTTTACACGAAAATATTTTACTGTAATTAAATAGATAATATGTAAAATTTTAAAGGTTATTTTAAAAGTTGTACATAAATGCATTTTATTTTTGAAAAAATATATTAACATTTGTTCAGTTTTATTGACATTCACCACGTATAGAGTGAAAACATATAGATTTTACACAAATTTATAAAGCTGTGAAAAAATTGGGAATTGTGATTTTAACTTTCTCTACCACTGCAATGTATGCAGAGAAGGTACTGTATTTCACCCAAAAATTGTACTAGATTTCACCCTAAGCGGTCCTCTGAATACAAAGTTGTTTAAGAAAAAGTTCTGTTTGTGTCTAGGGACAATATAAGTCAAAGATAAGAGGTCCATTAAATACAAAACTTGGTATTTAAGTTCAGTATTTTCTAAGAATGGGCAAATAATTTTAAAAAATTTCCACATTCTAAACCAGCCTTTATATGGAAAATTATTCGAAATGTTCGATTCTGTAAAAATTTGTTCTTGATTAAAATGCCGTATATTAAAGACATTTATTTACATGGCAAATAAAATGTAGTATATCCTGACTTTGTTGGTAATAGCTCTGAGGTATTCTTCATTCTGAATGAGTTCTAAACAACAGTTAAACCGCTAGAGACAAACCCAAATTTACACACAGAGTAGATCTCATTAAAACACACAATTTATATGATATGTATTTTTTGTAGAGCTACACAAATTCAGAAATATTTCCTCTTATTGGTTTTAATGTTATGATACCTAAACATTTCTCAAGCGGAAAGCCCTCTCCATTTCATCTCTCTTTTGTTTTTACTCCTGTCAATGGAAGGAGACCCCGAATTTCAATGATAATCGCATAGTGGCAGCTTTTAAAATATTTTACTGACCTTTTAGCCTAATGCGTTCCCTTATTTGCCTTCTGTTTATAAAGAGTTAAGTAATAGATAATTTCTGGCAATTTTATCTTGATTAACGTTATAAAGATGAAAGAATAATCTTTTGTAAAGATATGTTGTTACAGAATAGATAAAGAAAAGTCATGTGAATAGAATACAGGAATGGAATACTTTCTCTATTAGTACCATGCACATTGTGTACAGAGAAGGTATTGTATTCCACCCAAAAATTGATACTGAAATTTCACCGGAAATAGACGTTTTAGGGTACCCCTTATCCAAAAAAATATTTTTAGACAAAGGTCCGAGAGTCAGTGTGCCCGCTTGTCTGTGAACGCAATAACTCAAAAAATTCCAAACTTAGTATTTAAGACCAGTATCTTCCAGGAATGAGACACGAAGATTTTGAGAAAATACCCTCCACCCTAAACTACTCTTTACATGGGAAAAATTTCGAAAATTTTGATTTTCTCAAAAATGACTAACACTTTTGATTAAAAACACTTATATTAAAGATATTTATATGGCAAATAAAATGTATATTTTGAATTTTTGGGGAATGGGCTCTAAAGACCTCTTTATTCTGAATGGAGATAGACAAAGCTTTACTACACAAAAAATGTAGATCTATTTAAAACACAGCATTTATATCATACATGTTATTTCGTGGAGTTGGGCATTTCTGGGGTATTCCAAGTTATTTGTTTCAGATTCCAAATACTTATACTTTCCTCACACGGAAAGTTGTAAATTCTTGGCCCTGCATAGAAACGAATTTCAACCATATAAACAATAGCTTTTAAGAGAGCTCTCGTTTTAGCCTAGCGTATTCCCTTATTTTCCTTCTACCTAAAAGAAATCAATAATTAAGTCAATTTCTGCTAATGCTTATCTCGATTATCCTAAAGTAGACAGAAGAATATGCTTTTTAACAGTAATTTGTTATAGTGATGAAGAGAAAGTCAAGTGAATGGAACGCATCAGTTTTTTTTTTTTCTTTTTTTAATATTTTACATTTTAATTGTGATGTCCCCGTAATAAATTGTTTGTGATTCCGCAGGAAGGCGCAGCAGTGTTGCCCCAAAAACATGCGTACAACGAACCACAAGTTGAAGAGAAAGATTACGTCATGGACGTTGCCACTGATAATAATGGTGAGTTTGGAGCAGAGAACCAACAAAGTGAGTTCAACGGCGAAAAAAATTCAGGCAGTTCCTTCACCAACAAGGGAAGTCAAGAGAAACAGATGTCCGCTCAAGAAAAGGTCGGTGCTAAGCAACAAGAGGACTTCAACACTGCCTCCAAACAGTCCAACAAAGACAGACAACAAACGGCTGAGAAAACTCGCAGTGAAGCATCCGGCAAATATCACGATAAAGTTGGATCTAGCCAACATTCCGGGTACAACAGTGCTCTCAGGGAGCAAAGAAAGGAGAAGGAAACAGCTGACAACTCTGTGGAGAGAGCAAATACAGACACTTTCCAAAACAGACTTCGTCAGAAGAGCTCCAAAAAATACGCCGGAAAACCTGGGTACATTTATGGTGGGAGAAGATGGAGAAGTAAGATCCCCAGACCATGGTATGGTCCCTACCACGTGAAAAGACCCTTGTATGGGTACGGTAAGAGGGCTAAGTGGTGTAAACTTTACAAAGCTCGACTTCGTTACCTCCTGATGGGATACCACAAGAGGCATCTCGGGCACTTCCTTCCATTTGGGCTGCATTATCCATCCCTCAAGAAGTACAAGCAGAAGTCCGCTTATTCCGAGGAACAGAACCAAAATAAAAATGTCAACATCAACAATAATGTTAACAACAACCATAAAACTAAAGAACGCAGTGATTACCAAGAGAGTCACGATGATGATGTTTCAAGCAGAGTTGAACCAAAATATAAATTCAAAACAAGCATGGAAAAGGATGCATACAATGAGGATACACAACGTCAGGACTATGATAAATCCAAAAGCCTACAGTATAATTCCAAATATTCGAGTGGTAGCAACCAAAACGAAAATGACGAGTATAACAGTCAAGCGAAAAAGCAAGAACACTATAGTGGGCTCAATCAGGCGGAGCAACAAAGCGAATACAATGATAATGCAGAGAACTACAAAGACGCAGAGGAAAGAAACTATATGCACGATAAAAACAGGAAGTATGAAGAGCCATATGAAATGGCAGCAATTGATGAACAGCAGAACAAACACGGGAACTATGAGGATTCATATGGAATGGAACCAAAGAATGAACACCACAAATATCCTTATAAATCTGGAGACCAGTGATTGTCTTTATATTCTGTATTATCTTCCCAAAAAGTTAAAATTATACTAAGTTTTTAAAACGGTAAAACAAGGATTACTGTAACCTAGGTCAGAAACTACAAACATATAACTTTGTTTACAAATATTTTTTTTAAATTCAATATAGTATGAGAGTCAGGCAAAACTTAAAATGTATCACAGAAGATACTCATTTTGTTATAATTTTGAAATGCAGTTACTGAAATGGTGATTTTTTCCTAATGTATATAATTCATTAATGAGAAAAAGTTAATATTGCCATTTCAACTTCATTACCCAAAATGAGAAACGAAGCTTCTGTATTTTTTTAAAACTATCAACAAATGTACATGGATGCATCTATTTTCAATATTTGTAAAACGTTTGTGTACATAAGAGTTATTTTATTCTAGAACATTAAACTCTGATTTGTGGTCAAATATAAGAAAGCTTCTGTAATAGTAACGAAAACTTCGAAATAAACAAACTTAGAATGGAAGAAATGCTATAAAATCTTATTATTACCTCTCTGAAGAATAAACACAGACGGCCACAAGTGGAAGCTTGCGTAAACACAAACAGATAAGCGGTATTACTCATCACTTCCGGTGCATACCTTGTACAGTCCGGCAATACTGAAATGCAGCAGTTGAATCTCTTATTACAGATGACGGGTCAAAATCAGTCAAAATGCAAACACCGCCGCGCGTAGTTATACACTCACAAAGTAGAAAACTAATATCCATTAGTGATAAAGAAAACAGTAAGTTTAACTTGTTGTGGATCGTTTAGTTTATTCCTGTTTACGTAAGGCTGTGCTGATGTTTTGATGGTCAGACTGTACTGCAGTATATTCCAGCCTGCTCTAGCCGCTCTAAACCGTGCCATGCTACACCAGTGACCTCCCCTAAAACTGCATTCTTTCGTTAGACAGGTGGTACATTATTCCTCAAAAGTGAATTGAAAAGGTTATTAAAAATTACCAAAAATAATAACTGTATACCTGCCAGCCCGAAAGCGTCCACAAGGAATGAAACTCATCTGCCTCTTGATGGGCTAAACGTGTTAGCAGATAAGCCACATTCACAATGAGATGAAAGCGCAGACGTAACGCAACATAAGCGCAAACGCTAGGGAAGACCATTCACAGCGCAATCGTAAGCGTAACGCAAGAAATTGGCACCGGTTTCTAGATGTATAAATTACTTGCGGATATCTTCCAACCGCACTGCAAGCTTAAAACTGAAAAACATAATCAACAATATGATATAAGAAAGTTCACTGAATCTTTTACAAATAAATAAATTATAAAACTTACACAGAATGAAGTAATGGCGGTCACTTAAATAGTCACTGTAAACGGCTTAGAGTATGAGTTTAAAGGATTTGTATTCATTTCAATCGCTAGTTTGGCTCTTTACCTAAATGTATGCCAAGAAGGGCTTTATTTAGGAAATTACTTCTTACCTTAATGATGCAAAATTTCAACTGATATCACTGACCGGGATTACCCACACAAGCGGGTAATTCCGATCACACTATATTCAAACCTGTTATTTAGGTTTCAAAATCATTAAAATACATATAAAAGCACACATTTTATTTTAGAACTTCAATCTAACATTACAGAGCAATACGAGTAACTTGAAAAGCAAAACCATCATCACATAATTCATTTTCCTCTCTTTACACATATATTACAAAGATAATTTTTCGGATGGTATCAGCCGCTGCATTCTGAATGAGCCCACACACCATATGGCCCATGGATTACTTTCTAGAAGCTGAAAGTTGTTAGACGTGTGTGGAGGAATCGAAAAAAAACAATATAACCGTTGCTTTTGATGACGTTGAAAGTCTCCATAGTAATATATAGCAGTCATGTTTGTCCAATAAATATCTGATGGAATGTTTCAAATAAATCATAATTAGTATGCCTTTTGACCATTCATTTTTGAACACTGGTGTATTGCACACCCGGAGGTCTACCTTTTTCCAAAGCGGGGTTCATCCTCCGCCGTGGAAACATGAACCTGGGTGGAGCGAGGTTATCTGAAGTACTCATTGCATACATCACTTGTTATGTTCTTATGCGCTTCCAACTGACCACAGAAACAATCCTTTTCTGTCCATTTGGAGCTAAGATCGTCCCAGGTTCCTCTACTACACCTTAACCGTTGATCGCTTTAATAATATGTCAGTTCCAAACATATTGTTTAAAACTAATGCTACATTATTAAGAGAATCGTGTACTTTTCGGTAAACCCTATAAGCACATTTAATTAATTTAACACCGTATATTTACTCTGCATTGTTCTTCAAGCAAAAATCACATCAATGCAATGAATATGTTTTTCTCAGTACTGCTTCACAACGCTACTAAGGAAATGGCGACTATGGCTAGATAAGTGTTAAGGATAAATTTACAGAGGGCAACACAGGTCAGTAGACCATTGCTACGACGGTAATCCAGATAACTACGTGACCGGCATTACCCTCTGACCAGGGTTCCCCGTGCTTCCCCTAATAACAACTGACCCTCGTGGCAGTGACGTCACTGCTATTTATCCAAAATGTTGAAAGTAATGCAAGCACAGCGACAACAGAAAGTGATAAAGCCGCACTTTTAATGAACTGTTAATTATATCTTTACGCCTTACGATTTATGAGAGCCAAGAAATCTAGACGCAGATGATGTGTATATCCATTAAATCAAAGGAGGATTCAACAAAGAGACTGCCACAACCTTATGAGGGAAATGACAGATGGCGCGGCACAGCCAAGTAGAAGCGTATGTATGTACAGTAGGCCCTGTAAAATCTCGAACTGAAATGTTATGTTGTTGAACAGCAGGCAATGCTTAGAGCAAGGAATGCAGCATTATTCTTTGTGTACGCATTGCGTAGCGTCTTTATGTGAATGCTTACATTGAATAACATAAATGCAAAGCCTTATGTTAGAGCCCCAGAATAAAAAGGTATTTTCAGAAAAAGTAGTGTTTGCTTGTTTGTTTGTGTTTCTGTGGACAGCATAACTCAAAAACAAAAAGTCAGTTAAGTACCAAACTTGAGATTTACGTTTAATACCTTTCAAGGATGCGAAGGTTTTTAGAAAAATCCCCTAAGGCAAGCTACTCTTTACATGGTAGATTTTTAGAAATGTTTGATTTTCTCAAAAATGGCTTTAGCGATTTTGACTAAATTTCATATATTTAAGGTATTTTTATGAAAATTAAATGTATATGTTACGTTTTCTGCGAATGGCCTCTGAAGGCCCCTTCATTTTGGATAACTTTTGTATAACTGGTAAACCCAAGAGATAGATTACACCCTACTATTCAAAAAACCTCAGAAACAAAATTTGTAGCATTTTAATTATAATTTTTAAGTTAATCATTACCGAAATATTCTTTGTTATTGGTTTCAATTTTAAAATGCATAAAACTTTTCTCACATGTCAAGTCGTCATTCGTTTCGTACCTCTTTTGTTGTACTCCTGGTTCTGGCCATGCAAATGGAACCGAATTTCAATTGCATAACAAACTGCCAGTTATTATAAAATTTGACTGCCGCTTTAGCATACTGAATTTCCTTATTTCCCTTCTAATTATAAGGAACTAACTAATTTGCCATGTCTGCTAGTGTTCAACTGGATTAATATGATGTAACTAAAATAATAATCCTTTGTAAGAATATTTTGCTTGCAGAACAGGTACGTTTTGCGAATGGAACACATCGGATGTTTTTTTTTTTTTTTTTTTTCATTTAATGGTTAGGTAACCACAAGTGGCTCTTCCCGCATACAACACAAGATCCTGAATTTCGGTGTAGATACGTGGCAGATATACGTCCATGCACAACGTGACCTATTAGCAAGCAGTGTCGGGCCGCGAAGGAGTTCCTCTTGGAAAGAGTAGATCCTAAGTCTGTATACACGTTAACACTTGGTCTTTCTTGTTGACAATTACTGTCTGTAACTAAAGCATACGTCAATACGTAACAAATCTTATATGTACCATTCACATGACTTTCTCTACAACTCTGCAAGAAATTGTTGTTAAAAAGCGCATGCTTCTATTTACTTCATTCTAATCGAGAAAAAATAGCAAAAATGGTCTTATCTCTTGCTTCCTTGTAAGCAGAAGCGAAATAAGGTAGTACTATAGGTTAAAGTGATAGTCAAAAGCTGGTTGCTATGTAACTGAAGTTCCTTTGTTTCTATGGACAGGAGTTGATAACTCTATCACTTATAATAAATAAATTTATAGATCGATATGTAATAGACGGTCAATAAAAGCTATAATGTTTTTTAAAGCTGAAACCAATAACAAGGAATATCTCAAAAACGACCAACTCCACTAAAAAAATGTATATGAGATAAATTGTGTGTTTTATGGTGATCTGTCGCCCTCCGTGGTGTAATGGTTACCATACTAACTTCATATACCCAAGGACGCGGGTTCAAACCCGGCGGAGGACGATAGATTTTTTCGGGTGTAAAAATTCTCAGCATGGCTTCCTTCGGAAGGGAAGTAAAGCCGTGGGTCCCGTGTCGAAGATTTACGACACGTAAAAGAACCTCAAGCCTGATAGAGAGGCCTCTGAGCAAAATTAAGCGATCTTTCACGCCCAGTATAGGGGACGCTGAGAACCAATGCAGTTAAAGAGCGTCCATAAATAAAACGCCATTTCATTTCATTTTATTTTATGGTGATATGCAGTTTTTGTCTATCTCTTACGGTTTCCAGTTATGCAAAATTCAATAAAAATGATCCAGAACAAAAAGGTCTTTAAAGGCTATTCCCAGAAAATTTCAGATATACATTTTATTTGGCATGTAAATATCTTAAATATAAGAGATTTTAATCAAAATTGTTAGAGCCAGTTTTTAGAAAATCAACATTTTCTAAACTTGATTCATGTAAAAGGTAGTTTGGGTTGGGGAGAGTTTTCCCAGAATCTGAGAAAACCATAGAGATAGCCGAAAACCTATTACTTAAAAATGTAGATATAGTTAAAACACACTATTTATGCCATATAAGTATTCTTCGTGGAGTTGACCATTTCGGAGATATTCGTTGTTATTTGTTTCAGATTCAAAATAAGTACTTTTCTCCCACGGAAAGCTGTAAAATGAAATGGCGTTTTATTTATGGACGCTCTTTAACTGCTGTGGTTCTCAGCGTCCCATTCTAATTGGGCGTGAAAGACCGCTTAATTTTGCTCAGAGGCCTCTCAATCAGGCTTGAGGTTCCTTTACGTGTCGTAAATCTACGACACGGGACCCACGGCTTTACTTCCCTTCCGAAAGAAGCCATGCTAAGGATTTTTACGCCCGAAAAAATCCATCGTCCTCCGCCAGGTTTGAACCCGCGACCTTGGGTATATGAAGCTAGCATGGTAACCATTACACCACGGAGGGCGATACGGAAAGCTGTAAACTCCTGTCCCTGCATAGAAACGAATTTCAACCACATGGCAACCGGCTTTTAAGAGATTTGACATTCGTTTTAGTTTAGTATATTCCCTTATTTCCCTTCTTCTTAAAAGGAAGTAAGTAAGGAAGCAATTCTTCTAATGTTTATACCTCGATTAGTGTGAACTAGATAGAAGAATAAGCTTTTTAATAATAATTTGTTAGAGAGACGTAGAGAAATCATGTGAATGGAACACAACACTTTTTCTTTAATGCAGCTACACAGACATATACAGTCATGCCCGAGGCAGGACTCAAACCCGCGGTCCCCTGCACCATGAAGCACCAAAGCTAGGCACTTTAGCAAGCGCAGCCATAAGGACCGGAAAATAGACAAACCAGTGAACACTGTAATAGAGCGCAGATTGAAACTACAAAAGGATAGGCGCTTGATTCTGAACAAACTTGTGGATGATTCAAACACATTTTGAGTGGCGGAAGTATTTTCTTTCGATACAATAAATGTACATCTTGTAACTCACTGCAATGAATCCTGAGCGATTTTGGTTGAATTATGTCCATTGTCTTTTCAAAGATCTGCATATTATTAACCTAAGCCTTTTGTATCAATCTTTATGTTTTATTTGTAAAAATCTTATGTGTTCCATTCACATGACTTTCTCTAAACTTCTGCAACAAATTATTGTTAAAACGCTTATGCTTCTATTTACTTCATGCTGATCGAGAAAAAAAAAAGCAGAAATAGTCTTATTACTTGCTTCCTTGCAAGTAGAAGCGAAATAAGAGAATACCATAGGTTAAAGTCATAGTCAAAAGCTGGTTGCTTTGTCACTGATGTTCCTTTGTTTGTATGAACAGGAGTTGACAAATTCCTGTATGAGAAAAGTTAAGTTTTTCAAAGCTGAAACCAAAAACAAGGAATATCTCTAAAACAATCACCTCCACGAAAAAATGTATACAACATAAATTGTGTGTTTTAATGTGATCTACATTTTTGTGCAGTAAGGTTTTATCCATCTCATACGGTTTGGCAGTTATGCAAAATTCCGTAAAATTCACTCAGAATAGTCTTCAGAGGCTATTCCCAGAGAATTCAAAATATACATTTTATTTATTAAGTAAATATCTTTAATATATGATATTTTAATCAAAATCGTTAAGAGCTATTTTTTTTAGAAAATCAAAATTTTCGAAAAAAAGTTCCATGTAAAGGGTAGTTTGGGGTGGGGGGATTTTTCTCAAAATCCTCCTGTCGCATCCCTGGAAGATATTAAACTTAAATACCAAGTTTTGTATTTTAGCGACTTTTCGGTTTTGAGTTACTGTGTTCACTGCCAAACTGGCAAACGGGCCTTTTCTGAAAATACTTTTTTGGATACAAGGGACCCTAAAACATATATTTCCGGTGAAATTTCGATATCGAATTTTGTGGTGGAGTGCAATACCTTCTGTATACACTATGTACATAGTACGTGTAGAGAAAGTAAAAATGCAAGGCGTTTTATTTACTAATCATATTATGAAATAATTGTTTCATTGAGTTACTTTATGGATTAGAACGATGCATATAATGCCAATACATGTAATGTGCTACTTTTGGAACAGATTATACTTCTATGTGTGCATGTTTACGCTACAAACTCCTCTTCACTACCCTCTCTTTATCCCGCTTACTGTGGGCGCTTCGGGATCCCAATCCCAGCGCTAATAAATTAGTAAGCGGAAAAAATGAGATGCACGCCTGTGTTAAGCGCATTGTTCTCTACCAAATATCAAATAGTTATTTGCACTTGTACACCTTCCGCCTTGTACACATATAAAACAAATAAGTACTGTTTATCTAAGAATCAACAACCGCACTCATCGTCAGTTTCTCCATCTACCGGTTCGTTTCAAGCTATACAGTGTTGGCCGACTTTGCGGGTAACATGTCAAATGGTTAAGCGTTTGCCCATACCTGTCTTACAGCATAAACCGCTAAAAATAACAACTGAAATAAGAGTAATGGATCTGGCGACAAATAGTGTTATTCCGCGTTTGTAGATTGTTGACTACTGCATTAGATCGGGCAAGGGAAGCTCGTAAAATAGCGGAGTGTAACAGTTCTACCCAAACCATTTAGCAGATAGTAATCGCCCTGTGCCAAACGCGAATATCAACACAACTCTGCCTAGAAAGTTCTCCAATAGTCCGTAATTATAATAACTACTATCTTATGTTAAGTGCAAGGCATACTTTAGTACAGAAAATATTGGTTAGTACCTACTTTATCTATTTTAATCGAGATATATTTTTAGAAAAATACATACATTACAAATTTTGTTAAAGATATAAAGGAAATAGCTGTAATTAAATGTCTACTAACTGGAGAATAAGGTGGCCCAACTGCGTCGTATTCCGCGTGTGCAGATATCCGTCCGTGCATTAAAAGACTTGCAGAACTCAACGGTGCAATTTCAATAAACAGTGCAAATGCACTAGCGATCTTCATACTACTTCTCTTGTTTACCAGTGGAGACGGTGAGGGAAGAGCGCTTATTGAGAGCATTTCCTAGGTTGTACTAGAGTCGGTGACGATATTAACCACAGTATAAACAAACAAAATAGTGTGTTAGGATCTTTTCTACTTCACGTTGTTTTCGAAGAGCAAAGCAAACCTTTGGATTAACAAATAACCAAAAGCATATTTCACCAATAATCAGTATTCGCTCATAGATGTTTTTGTGTGTTTTCGCTGTGCTTATGTGACATTGCGAACTCTACGCCATAGGTTTGAATCAAACCACATAGCGCCGAAACGAAAACGACTTGTGATACCTTGGAATTGCTCCATTGAGATCTTCAACTCTTAACACACTTTTCCAACTTTTTAACCGACCTTGGTTTTTACATAACCACACGCGCGCGCAAAAACGTTATATTTTATTCAGGGGTATTGTGAAATCTCAGTATCGAATTTTTTACTGAAATTCAATGCCTTCTCTATCTACTATGTACTTATATAGGACTACTCTCTCCTAGATTGTCGTCTGCAATCGAGGTCTCTCCGCAGCCATCGTCTGGCGCAACACTGCTCACCGGAATCAGCCCCTGCAAAGCCCGAGCAACTGCAATCGCAGTTGCCGGCACCCCACATCACTGCTGCTGAAGGCCACAATACCGCTTCTACGCCTGATCTTCCCCAACGCCGCACACCCCACTCAGATGCACCCAAAGGACTCTCATCTGTAGCTGATACCACATCCCAGCCAACCCTGAACGCAGTTACGCCACCGCTATCACACCGGTACAAGTCGCCGTAGACCACCGGCAACTGCCCCCGCAGCTGTTGACATCTCATCTCACCTCAGACACCGGCCCTAGCAGTGCTCCTCCGCTAGGACCTCTTCCGCCACCGTAGAACGTACCGATGGCACTACAGAGGAACAGTACAATGACAAGAGGAGTTTCTCGGGACCTACCAATCCAGTACCTCGTCACCGCAGCATTAAACTGATGCCCTCAGTAATGAGGGCTAAGAGGATACAGACCTCCAGAGGACGTCACTGCTCGTCCGGCTGGAGTTTGCCGACGCCGGAGATTACGAGACGGCTTTGAGGGATTTTTTTTGGTAGTGTTTAACGCCCGCTTTAACTACTAATGGCACCGCAGGCGGTGGCTTTGAGGGAGATGCGGCCCATGTTTGGGAGGAGCTTGCCCATAGAGGCCAGCAGATAGGACTTTGGGCATTCTGACTCATCATGCCTAGGTGTTCCACGGTACCACTATTGTGGCATGTGTCACCTCACTGCCGAATGGACAGAGCACAACATCCGCAACAGACGCCGATACTGCGCCATCTGCGATGGCTTCGGGGCAGGCACAATACCCTCTCTATCCGCGCAGCCGTGTAGAGCAACCAGCCACCACACCGATTCCTCCACTAGCTCCAGCAACGGCCTTAACTCCAGTTACCTCAGCGGGCCATTCCCGCGCAGATGAAACCCAAGACCTCCATGCGGAAGTCCTTATCATCAATAGGCTAACACGCCTTACCACAGCCACAGCAGCCTTTCCTATCGAACCGGAGGAAGAACACAGCCGCCTGAACGCCATCACATCCTAGCTTCATGAACTTCAAGCCAATGCTGCGCCACCACCTCATCTCTTCATCACATAAACACCACCTGCCTCGAGAAGTTTGACGCAGTCATCACAACCATCAAGGACTACACCACTGAAACGAAAGACCAAATCAACAACGTACATCACGCTCTCAAAGAGGACCCAACACCATGAAAGAGATGACCACAACTACACAGAACCGACTTGTCACCGACGGACTTCAGCAGGCGCAGAAATACAGACAGCATTAACATTTTAACCCTTCATCTCACCGACAGTCACTGAACTACTTTAATCCACGACCACCGGTCAACATCAACCACCATCCCTTCAGAACTCCAACTGAATTTCCCACTCCTGGGGCAGGATCGACGCAGCAACCAGGAAACCCCAGGGCTTTTCTGAGACTTCCCAGACAGGGGAAAAAAAAAAAAAAAAAAGGCACCCGCAACTCCCTTCACACCTCCCGCCACTCACCATGGTTGCAATCAGAGCCTAGGCCATGACTGTCGCCTGGTAAACCCGCCACTCTTCCGCTCGGTTCGTAGGCGGCAGCAAATTACCGCTACACTAACGAGGCTGCTCAGCGCAACCACACCTCACCGTTTCAGCTCCTAAATCCTTTCTCTTTCCTCACCACAGAAAAAAAGTTTTACCTAACGAAGACCACAGAAATAAGGTGGTTGAAAGCTTGGAGTTTTACGACTCCAATTTAAATTAGTTGTTAACCCATGAAGTCATCATTAACATTAAACATTTTTGAAAAAATAAAAATATCAACATTTTTTGCGTTTAACGGGTAGTTTGGAGCGGGGATTTTGTTGAAAATCGTGGTGAAACATCTTCGGAAAAAACTTAACTTTATCATCAATTTTGGTTTGTAACGATCCAACTTTCCGTGTTTGACCTATGCTGTTCACAGATGTACAAATACACACGGACTTTTTTTCTAAAATTCTGATATGTTCCATTTTCATAACTTCTCTACCTATTCTGCAAACAACTATTCTTGCAGTATATTATTATTCTTTCTGACTCATGCTAATCAAGATAAACATTAGCATAAATCATCTTATTACTTGCTTTTTTCTACGTAGAAGGGAAATAAGGGACTGCACTAAGTTAAAGCGACAGTCAAATCTTTTAGAAGCTGTCGCTATTTGATTGTAATTGAAATTTGGCTCTCTTTTCAGAGCCGGGAGTAAAACGGATGAGATAATTGAAACGGGTGAGATAATTTAAGTAATTTAAAATTGAAACCAATAACAGGAAATATCTCCCTAATGTATGTATGTGTGTATATATGCATATCTATTTGTCTAAAAATGTATATGGCATAAATTGAGTCTTTTAATGATATATGTTGTTTTTTTTTGTTTTTTTTTTTTGTTTTTTTTTGTTTAGCAGTAAACTTTTGTCTATCTCTCACGGTTTTCCATTTATGCAACAGTCATTTAGAATGAAGAAGACTTTAGAAGCTATTCGATAGAAATTCAAGATATTCATTTTATTTGCCATGTAAGTATTCGCCAGTTTAATCAAAATTGATAGTGCCATAGTTTACAAAATGGAAATTTCAAAGATGTCCTATGTAAAGGGTATTTTGGAATGGGGGATTTTTCTGAATGTCTTCGGTTGCATCCTTGGTAGATACTAAATTTAAATACCAAGTTTGGTTTTTAACGAAGCTTTCATTTTTGAGTTACGCTGTCTATAGACAGCAATAGACACTGTCCTTTTTCTAAAAATGATTTTGTGGATTTAGGAAATCTTCAAAACATGCATTTCCGGCGAAATCTCTGTATCTAAGTTTTGGGTAGAATCCAATACTAATTATTCCATTTATATAAAAAAAATCGAAAATGCTGATTTCTCAGAAATGGCTCTAAGGACTTTGATTAAACTATCGTATATTAAAGATATTTGCAAGACAAATAAAATGTGTATCTTGAATTTCCTGGGAATAGCCTCTTTATTCTGGATAAATTTTGAGGAATTTCGCGTAACTTTTAAACCGTAAAATGTAGATCTCATTAAAACACACAAACTTGTTATATGCATCTTATTTGTAGAGTTTACCGTTTTTGAGATGTTTCTTGTTATTGGTTTCAGTTTTAAAAAACTTTTACTTTTACATATGGCAACTTGCCAACTCTTGGTCATATAAACAAACAAACTTCAACCACATAGCAACCAACATTTAAAAATTATACCACAGCTTTAACCTATGGTACTCCCTTATTTTCCTCTGCCTATAAGGAAGCAAGTAATAAGATAATCTCATTTCATTTGTCTCGATAAACATGAAGTAAATATAATTATAAGCTGTTTATCAATAAGTTGTTCCAGAAATGTAGAGAAAATCATGGAATGGAACACATCAGAGTCTTTTACTCTGACACTGACAGAACGCTGACAGACATATTTTCAATTAACTGTTCTATACGTGTTTCGCTGGAGTATTGCTAACAACATCAGACTATTAACATTTAAATTAGGGCGTCACATTGTTTTAATCTGGTTCAATACTGCAAATAGCTGATCACATCTCGATGTCGAGTCAAACATGTACATTGTGCGTCCTGCAAATTGTTTCAAGTTAGGATATGCGCCCATGTTAGAAACAGATAAAATTAGGTTCCGTTATGCTTGAATATTCAGCCCTGAATCTTCAATTCTCATTACATTTCATAACAAGGGCAGCAGCAGCAGTAATGCAATGTAAAAAATCGACATTTTTGGACCAAAATCACTAAAAGAAACGTCCTTATGTCCCCTTAAGGAGAGAAAGGGAACTTATAAAAGAGAAGAAAACAAAGAAAAGATGAGGGAAGTGAGGTAAGAGGAACACAGGAAAGAAACACCAGGGAAGTAGAGAGGAGAACAGAAGAAAGGGAAGGAGAAGTAAGATGAGACGAAGCCTATGGGATAGAAGAAGAAAAACGGTAGGGAAATGGAGAGAAAAATAGAGAAGGAAAGTGAACTAGAGGAGATGAAGTCCAAAGAGCAAAGGAAAGCAAACGAGAGGGAAAAGGAGAGGAGAAGAGAAGATAGGGGGAACGGAAGTGAAGAAAGAGGAAAGGAAGTCTAAGGAACACAGGGAAGAAAACAGGAGGGGGAAAGGAGAGCAGAAGAAGAAAAGAGAAGGTAAGTGATATAAGAGCAGAGGAAGCCTAAGGACCTGAGGATAGAATAGTGAGGGAAAGAGAGAAGAGCAAAGAGGAGAAGAGAAAAAAGAGAAAACGGCAAATAAGACAAGCAGTCAAACGAACTCAGGAAAGAAACAGGAGGGAACGGGAGATGAGAAGAAAAGAGGAGGAAAGTGAAGAATGAGGAGAGGAACTCTAAGGATCAGAGGAAAGAATGCAGAAGGGAAATGGAGTGATAAGAGAAGGGAGAAGAGAAGAAAGGTAAAATAGAAGACAGGAGGTCTAAGGACCAAAGGAAAGCATACAGGAGGGAAATGAGAGGAAGAGCAGGGAAAAGAGAAGAACAGACAAGAAAAGCGATGTAGAGCACAGGAAGCCTAAAGACCGAAAGAAAGAATACAGGTGGAAAATGGAGAGGAAGAAAAGGGAAGAAAGGTTAAGTGAAATAAAAGGAAGTCAATGGAGCAGAGGAAAGAAAAAAATGAAGGAAAGTGAGAGCAACAGAGTGGAGAAGAGAAGAAAATGGAAGAAAAGTGAAGTAAGAGAAGAGGAACTTTAAGGACCAAAGGAAAGAATGAGGAGGGAAATGGAGAGGGAAAGAAGGAGAAGAGAAGAAAAGTTAAGTAAGAGGAGAACAAGTCCAAGGAGTAGAGGGAAGAAAAATGAGGGAAACAAAGAGAAGAAGAGAAATAAAACGAAGAAAAGTGAGCAAAGAGGAGAGGAAGCCTAAGGACCCGAGAAAACAACACAGGAAGGAAAGAGAGAATCGCAGAGAGGTGAGGAGAAAACAGAAAAAGTAAAATAAAAGGGAAGTCTAATGAATACAGAAAAGCAAACAGAAGGGAAAGGGAGAGTAACACAGTGGAGAAGAGAGGAAAAGGAAAGAAAAGTGAAGTAAGAGGAGAAGAAACCTAAGGAACAGAGAAAAGAAAAGGGAGGGAAACATAGAGATGAAGAAAAGTAAAGCCAAGCGAAGTGAACCAAGAGAAGAGGAAACCTAAGGACCTAAGGAAAGAACACAGTAAGGTAAGACAGAGGAGCAGAGAGGCGAAGAGAAGAAAGGGAAAAGGTCAAATAAGAGTAGAAGTCTAACGAATACAGGAAAGTAAACAGGAGGGAAGGGGAGAGGAGAAGCGAAATTAATATAGCACATAAGTTTAAGATTGTCAAATAGTTATTTGGTTTGGGAGGGTAGATGTTGATCAACACTACTGACCTTGAGTGCAACACGAGGAGCTGAGCACACGTCACAGGCTTATCAGTGACGAGAGCAAGCTTTCAGCTCAACTATAAAGCAACAATCACTATTATAACTGCAGGAGATAGCGGCATGTTGTCAACTCAAGATGTCAGGGAGTGTCAGTGCAACAGTGAGCTATGGAGCTGCTCTCGTACTAGTGTTTGTTTTTATCCACCAGGTAATTATTACGTGCTACTGAAAAGGTTATCTTTGTTATTAGAAACCTCTCAGATAAAGCACTGATTATTCTGGGAAGTCTCCGACGTTTCGCAGTGCACCAGTGAGCGCGTCCCTTCAGCCAATGAACGCGTAGAAATCACAAATGACAGAAACACGTCAACAGTGTTGCAACGTATTCGCTGTTTTCTCTCTCATTTTTGAGCAAAACAAAATTAAAAAGCAAACGGCTATACAATGCTGTAAACACCGATTCTCGTCCGATCATCGAAGTTAAGCAGCACTCGGCGGGGTCAGTAATTGGATGGGAGATCGCTTGGGAACACCATGTAAATGTAAATGGAGTTTTATTTATGGACGCTCTTTAACTGATGTGGTTCTCAACATCCCATTCTATTCTGGGCGTGAAAGAGCGCTTAATTTTGCTCAGAGGCCTCTCTATCAGGCTTGAGATTCTTTTACGTGCCGTTAATCTACGACGCGAACCAACAGCTTTACTTCCCTTCCAAAGGATATTTATGCCCGCGGAACAGTGGCATTCACCACGCTTTGTCTGCTTCCGTGATTGAGTGGTCAGCGAGCTGATTTCTTGCCCGGAGGTCTCGGGTTTGATTCCCGGCCGGGGCGGGAAATTTTTGTTTAACAGAATTATTACCTACCCCTCACAGACTGGCAGTATGCATGTGAGAGTGATTGTGCGTGTGTGTGTTTGAGGAAAACAAAACTAATTAAACCCAAAGTAAAGAACCTACAGACGCGTTGTTTCTAATGTAAAGCCCCCGATATGAGGGGGCTATGTAAATAAATTAAAAAAAAATCAGTGAGAGAATGGAAATCGTGTCGCATTCTGAGAGATGTTAAACTGAAATAACAAATTTGGTATTTAATTGACTTTTCGTTTTTGAGGTAAGCTGTTCACACACACACACACACACACACACACACACACACACACACACACACATACACACACACACACACACACACACACACACACACACACACACACACACACGGACGTTTACTCCTCTGTTTGCTTTTTGTTAATCTGTTTTAAATTTACCCACACATTTGTTGTTGTAGATCCTTAGTCTTCGCCTGCCTCGCTGTCACTGTCATTTTCACTCACATGTATCACAAACGAAGCATTGTCGCGTGAAACATCCCTCAGTTGAAATTTTCACTCTTGTTGCATGGTGTCCTGAACACACTGGAATATATATTCGGTACACATTCTCTCAACATTTTGCATACATGGTGGGAACTTGGATCTTTAGCCGGGAATGATAACTAGCATTATCTGGTAAAATAAAACTCTTAGGAGGAATGCTTTTCAAAAGTGTGTTCTTGAGCTAAGCTTCAAGTATTTCCGCTATTTAAAAATCTGTCTATCGCCTCAAATGTATTTTCGGTGAAATCTCAGTTTCGAATTTGGGTGTGGACCACAACACCTTTTCTACCTACAATGTACATTGTAGAGAAAGTAAAAGAAAAACAAAAATAACAAAAACTGTATAACATTCACATGACTTTATGCATTCTTCTAGGCTTTATTTTTACAGCATAAGATAAGTAGGAAATGTGGTAAAATGGTTATTATTAGTACGTGTATTACTCTCGTTGCACTTAGTAAGAGCCTTGCTAATGTTATTATTCACTTGGTGCTCAAGAAAATAATGTGCATGGAGTGACGCGAGTTTTTGTTTGTTTTCTTTGTTTGTCTTTTGAGAAAACTTAACAACGTTGCTTACTGTGTTGCTGAATGCCTGCAATCTTATCACAGTCTTTGAAGCCGACGATGTTGACCTTTTCAGTAACATGATAGATTTACTAAACCTGCAATAATGAGGAAACGAACTCGTCATTCCTTTTTAGTGCTGTGTGTGTGTGTCATTTCGGAGGGAGTTTCCCAATGCAACCACCAATGGGCTCTTTGTGCACCAGAACCCTAGAAAATTTATAGAGCTTAGTTTTGGGTTCCAAAACACACACAGTTACGAACACACAAAGCAGTCAGCAGTATAAAGAGAGGAGAGTGGGGAGGGGTTGGTAGCATAAACATGCACACACAGCAGTATAATCAGTTCCAAAAGTAGCTTATTACATGTATTGACATTATATGCATTGTTCTAATTCATAGCTTAACACAATAAAACAATGTTTCATAACATGATTAGTAAATAAAAACGTCCTATGCTTTTGCAGTTAAAAGTATGAAGCTCTATAAAAAATTCAGGACAACAAAGAACATAAATTAATCAAACCCACTTAGAATTCATCGCAAGATATATCTTTACTGCATCGAAAGAAAAGGCTCTCCTCCTATCACTGAAAATATGTTTGGAACCTTCACAAGTTTGTTCAGTGTTGAACAATACCCTTTTAGACATTTGTTCAAGCTGCGCTCTCTTTCAGTGTTCACTGGTTTATCTACTAGCAGGAGCCGAACGAGGCCAGGCAGTGAGCAATGCTAGATGGTACAACACGTTGTAGAGACCACGTCTACTCAATCACGTCATAGTTATACTCTGTTTACACCGAATCTCAATCCAGCAATTTCGTGACCACAGAGACCACAAAAGAGGGGAAAGAGCCACTAGAGGGTCCCTAACATAGTCCAAACAGTTCATCTCAACGCGGGGAGCGCTAGAAGTCCACGTCCCAGGTCTGACCAAACCTCTTGGTCCTACAGACGACTACGACTCTAACGGTATCCCGCCGCCGAAAGCTGTATTTCCAAAGCGCATTCACCATCACTTAAGGGCGCCAGCACCGTAGTCCTCGCCGAGACTTACAATCCCGAAAGACATGTTAGATGAACTAGAGATAAAGGGTCAGAAGTTTGGTGGGATGAAGAAACCTCCCCAGCATTCGAAAACCTCAACAAAAAGAAACATGGGTCAGAAAGGTCAGGCATGAGAAACGAACCCATGACCTCCCGAATGCCAGTCCCAGATAAAAGTGGTGACAGAAGCTTACCAAAAAACAGGGTGGGAGGAATTCTATCTGTGGGATAAACCTGCTAAATCATTTTGGGTGCAGAAATTTCTCAGAGTGTAGACCCTGTTAAGTAACACAGGAAGCATAGACACGTACATAGATCATTTGTTATAGCCCGTTCCAGTACAGATTACCGCTGACGGCGGTGTCGCTAGCGTTGCTGTTGCCTAAGGACTGTAGACTACTGAGGGGCCGCGGGGAGTTTCGTGGATGGAACGCATGGCACAGTCTGACACGTATTGATATAAAAGAGGGAATTTATGTAGACTTTCCACATTAATAGTGGACGATAGACAATAGTTATGGGATTTATTATAACTCACAGAATATCTCAGCACTGCTGTAATGGTGCATCGTATATGATGAGTGAACGTGTTCGTTTAACACACCACTGTACTCAAACACTCGTTTAATCCAAACAGATTTTCCACAACGCCTGTCCAGTATATGACGTAATAGCTTCGAAAGCGGTAACGTGAGGTGGGACGGCTAATAATTGTATGTGTTTTAATTGTTTTTTTTTTTCACACAAACCGTATGAGGGACAGGAGTTAGATAGGTAGAGTCAGATTTAAAAATCCAATACATTAGCCGGGAATTGAACGATGGATCTCCGAGCCTCTAACCGGTTACTCTACCACTGAGCTACAATGACAACACGCCGGTATAACATTAAATTTCTCAACTGACTTGCATGCTTCTCGGTAAACCACAAGGTGATCTCAATTGTTTTGAGACGACAACCCTAATTGCGACTTACATAGTATAGCCAGCTAGTATGGTTAATTATGCGAGTCAGTTGAGAAGTTTAATATTACGGCATGTTGCCATGGTAGCTCAGTGGTACAGCAACCGGCTAGAGACCGCGATATCCGTGGTTCAAATCCCGGCCAAGGCATTGAATTTTTCATTCTGACTCTACCTATCCAATTGTATGTGTTGTTTTTCAGGGCCAGGAGGTCGGAGTAAAAGCCGAACACCTGCCACATTATCACCACATCTTCAAGAGACGCTGGCCACAATGTCTGCATCGCTATCCTCCCCGTCCGGCTGTGTTACCTCCTGATCCGTTTGATTCGGCCGATCAGATGAGGGCCTATAACTTCATCTGTAATATGATCTTCGAGAACGACCAGATACTCATGGGTCCTTCAAACTTCAAATTGAAGTCCAAAAGGCAGTTTCAACCCGCTATGGCTAAACAGCACGAAATATCAAAATTCAAAGCTACCCCTTCAAGACGCGCTACGACAACTACTACTACGACGCCCATAACAAATATAAAAAAATACTACCATATCTCCTACAAACAGGACAGATCGTACGGCAATACCTACCGCAAAAAGGTCCGTTATAAAAGCCACCAGGACAGCTATTATGAACACAATAGAAATTACCTCAACACCCATCATTATAATCACAAAAACAACAACCGCAGCAAACAGCACAACTATTACGACACCTACAACCATGACAATTCAACAATAACCACCATAAGGTCTACAACTACAGAGTCCTCCACATATCCTACAACGAACAAGTCAACCACAATGACTACAGCGACACTTATTAATTCAACCACTACGACACCTAAAACACCCGTCGCGACGCTTACAACCAAAATACATAGAACCATAGCACCTGCCACGTATACTACAGCTCATACAATATCCAAGGACCTTAGAAAGACATCTACCTCATCCACTACGATAACCGCAATACCAACAAGTTCCACAACCAGTGCTACAACAACCGTCACAGACCCAATAACGAACACAAAAACCACGACCACTACAACACTCACTGTGATACCTAAAACGTTTATCACATCCACTCCCACTACTACAACTACCACTAAGACCACCACCACCACACCAACATCCACTATGACAACCACTACTACATCTAAAACCTCCACCACACCTACAACAAAAAGGCCCATGGCAACTACCCCTATCACAAACACAACGCCCACCACAATGACAACCACCATATCTACAACGACCACTCCACCTATATCCAACACGCCTACTACAAAAACCATCAAAACACCTATAACCACCAAGCGCACTACAACAACGACCACCTCACCTATAACCACAATAACTACCACCACACTAACAACAGAAACGCCTACTACAACCACCACCACAATGTCCTCTACAAAAACAATCACCACACCTAAAGCCACAACGGCCACCACACCTATAACCAGAACGGCCACTACAACAACGACCACCACACCTACAACAACACCCTCTTCAACAACCACCACCACTCCTACAACCACAATCACACCTAAAACCCCATCAACAACGACAATCACACCTATTACCAGAACGGCCACTGCAACAACCACCATACTCAAAACTAAAACGCCCTCTAAAACAACCACCACCACACCTACAACCACAACCACACCTAAATCAACAACAACGACCATCATACCTATAACCAGAACGGCCACTGCAACAAACACCACACTCACAACTAAAACGCCCTCTAAATCAACCACCACGCCCGCTACAACAACGGGTACCACACCTAAAACCTCAACGCCAACCACAACAACGACCACCACACCTATAACCTCAACGTCCATAACAATGACCACCTCACCTACAACCACAACGACCGCCAGAACAACGACCACGACACTTAAAACCACAACGCCTACTACAACGACCACTATACCTAAAACCACAACGCCCACTGCAACAACCACTACACCTATAACGACTTCTGCAAGGACCACCACCACCACACCTACAACCACAACGACGTCTACAACAACGACCACCACACCCACAACTACGCCCTCTACAACAACCACCACACCTACACCCACAACGCTCAGTATAAAAACCACCACTTCACCTAAAACCACAACGCCCACCACTACAACGGCCACCACACCTATGACCACAACGGCCAATACAGCAGAGACCATCACACCAAACCCTACACCGCCCTCTAAAGCAACCACCTCCACACCAACAACCACAACGCCCGCTACAGCAATGGCTACCACATCTACAACTACAACAAAGACCAACACCCCAATAACCACAGCACCCACTATAACAACGACCATCACAACAACCACTACTACACCTACAACCAGCACACCTACAACCACAACGCCCAATAGAATGACCACCACACCCACAAATACAATGCCCTCTACAGCAACCACCACCACACCTACAACCTCAACGTTCACTATATCGACCACCATCACACCTACAACCACAACCCCCACTACAACAACCACCACACCTATAGCCATAACGACCACTAACACAACCACCACACCTATAACAACAACCACCACCATACCCACGACTACAATGCCCTCTACAACAGCAAACACAACGCCCACTACAACTATTACCACCTCAACTACAACCACAACGACCAGCACACCCACAACTACGATGCCCTCTACAACAACCACCACCACACCTACAACTACAACGCCCACTACAACAACAACCACCACACCTACAACCATAACACCCATTACAACAACTACCACCACACCTACAACAACCACAATGCCCACTACAACGGTCACACCTGGAGCTACCACACTGCCCCCAACAATAGCCATACGTAAAACAACTACAAGTTTCACTGCAACAATCACCACAACACCTATAACAGCCACGACGACAAGTACAACAACCACCACACCAACCACAACGTCTACTACAATAACCATCACAAAACCTGTAACAGTCACAATGCCCAATACTACAATCACAACATCCACTTTTACAACCGCCAACACACCTACAATCACAAGGCGCACTACAAAAACAACTGCCACAACTACAACCGCAGCACCCACTACAACAACAACCACCACTACACCTACAACCGCAGCACCCATTATAACAACGACAACCATCACACCTACAATCACAACGCCCAATACAACAATCACCAACCCACTTACAACAACCACACTGTTGGAAACAATAAGCAGCACAATATCTACAGCAACAATGCCGACTTCAACAATCACTAGCACACCTACAACTATCACAACGCCCTCAAAAATCACCACACTTACAACAACCAAAACGTTCCCTGCAGCAATAAACACTATACCTATGACAACCACAACGACAAGTACGACAACCACCACCGCACCTACAAAAATCATAACCACAACGACCAGCAGCATGCTTGCTACAACCACACTGCCCACGACAACAACCACTCTCAACCCCACAACCACTACAACGCTCATTAAAACAACCACCACCACACCTACAAGAACCACTGGAACAACCATCAACATACCCATAAAAACCAACTCAACATCCACCGCCATACCTACAACCACTACGCCCTCTACAACAGTCACCTCCATATCTGAAACAACCAAAATTACCACTAATATAACCACCACACCAGCCACAACACTCATTGCAACTACCAGCACACCTGCAAAAACCACAACGTCTACTGTATCAGATACCACCACACCTATTCCATCAAGCACCACTACATCTACAACCACAATGGCCACTTCGACAATTAACACATCGACAATTAAAACAAAGTCCACTACGATAAGCTCAGCTTCTATCATAATCACAACACCTACAACCCCCGCCATAACTTCATTCATTAGTACATCCACAGCTCCAGTTACAACAGAAACGTCTCCAATTACGAAAACCAGTATTCCTAAAGTAACCACTACCGCCACAACTCCCATTGCCACCAAAACTCCGACAATATTGACTACTACCATACCTATAATGACGATTCATATCCAGACTGCAGGACCACCACCATACAAAACAACATTGTACCCCAAGAAAAACGCTACTTTTGTTGCACCCATTTCAAATGATGAATCAGCTAAAACACCCTGCAGCATCCAAACTGAATCAGAAGTGGAAGGTAATGATGCTTCGGAGTTTGCGGGTTATGACGAAACAGGGCTGGCGGGTTATGAACGGACCATTTCTGGAACTGCTGCTGGCGGATGTGCTGAAGAAGCTACGGTACATTGTGCCAAAGGTGGCTCTGGAGGAGCTGCAGAAGGTGACGGTGGCGGTGATGCTGCAGCTTCTGGCTCACAGAACTGCACCGTGAAGAAAAGGAAGAAGAAAATTCGTAAGACAATAATCACTACCAGACACATTAAACGCTGGGAAAAGGTGAAAGGACACGCTACAACAAACATTACACCAGCAACAACACTCATTGCAACATTGCACCCCTCAGAAATTGGCACATTTGTTTCCCCTATTCGAAACCAGGAAGCAACCAAAATATCTTCCAGCAACCAAGCTGAATCAGAAGTGGAAGGTTATGATGTTTCGGAGTTTGCGGGTTATGAAGCTGCCGCTTCAGGAACTGCTGGTAGCGGATGTGCCGAAAAAGTTGCTGAAGCTAATCAGGTAGGTTATACTGCAGGTGGTGCTACAGGAAACTATGGTGGTTATGTTGTTTCTGGTGGTGGTGCTGCGACTTCTACCTCACAGAACTGCACCATGAGGAAAAGGAAGAAGAAAATCCGTAAAACAATAATCACTACGAGACACATTAAACGCTGGGAGAAAGTGAAAGGAAACGCTACAACAACAGCCTCACCAGCCACAACACTAATTGCCACTATTAGCCCACCTACTACAACCATACCGGCCATTCCATCAAACACCACTACATCTACGGTACCTGTAATGTCAAGTAATACCCAGACAGCACCACAATTATCACCAAAAACAACATTGAACCCCATGCAAATCATTACTTTTGTTCCTCCTATTTCAAAGGAAGAAATAACTAAAATACCTTCCAGCCACCAAGCTGAATCAGAAGTGGAAGGTTATGATGTTTCGGAGTTTGCGGGTTATGAAGCTGCCGCTTCAGGAACTGCTGGTAGCGGATGTGCCGAAAAAGTTGCTGAAGCTAATCAGGTAGGTTATACTGCAGGTGGTGCTACAGGTAACTATGGTGGTTATGTTGTTTCTGGTGGTGATGCTGCGACTTCTACCTCACAGAACTGCACCATGAGGAAAAGGAAGAAGAAAATCCGTAAAACAATAATCACTACGAGACACATTAAACGCTGGGAGAAAGTGAAAGGAAACGCTACAACAACAGCCTCACCAGCCACAACACTAATTGCAACTATTAGCACACATACTACAACGATACCGGCCATTCCATCAAACACCACTACATCTACGGTACCTGTAATGGCAACTAATATCCAGGCAGCACCACAATTATCACCAAAAACAACATTGAACCCCATGCAAATCGTTACTTTTGTTCCTCCTATTTCAAAGGAAGAAATAACTAAAATACCTTCCAGCAACCAAGCTGAATCACAAGTGGAAGGTTATGATGTTTCGGAGTTTGCGGGTTATGAAGCTACCGCTGCAGGAAATTCTGGTAGCGGATGTGCCGAAAGAGCCGCTGAAGCTAATCTGGTAGCTTATACTGCAGGTGACGTTGCAGGAGCTGCAGAAAGCAACGGTGGCCATGCTGTTGTTTCTGGTGATGGTGCTGCAGCCTCTGCCTCACAAAACTGCACCATGAAGAAAAGGAAAAAGAAAATCCACAAAACAATAATCACTACCAGGCACATTAAACGATGGGAAAAGGTGAAAGGAAACGCTAAGATAACCACTACACCAGCCACAACACTAGTTGCAACTACAAGCACACCTACTATAATCGTTAAGGAATTTCCATCAACCACCACTACATCTACGGTACCTATAATGGCAATTAATACCCAGGCAGCTCCACCCTCATCATCCAAAGCAACATTGCACCCTTCGGAAAGTGGCACATTATTTGTCCCTATTCGAAACCAGGAAGTAACCAAAATACCTTCCAGCAACCAAGGTGATTCAGAGGTAGAAGGTTATGATGTTTCGGAGTTTGCGGGTTATGAAGCTGCCGCTTCAGGACCTGTTGGTAGCGAATGTGCCGAAAGAGTTGGTGAAGCTAATCAGGTAGGTTATACTGCGGGTGGCCCTACAGGAAGCTACGGTGGTTATGTTGTTTCTGGTGATGGTGCTCTAGCTTCTGCCTCACAGAACTGCACCATGAAGAAAAGGAAGAAGAAAATCCGTAAGACAATAATCACTACCAGACACATTAAACGCTGGGAGAAGGTGAAAGGAAACTCAACTACAACAAGCACGCCAGCCACAACAGTCATTGCCACCACCAGCACACGTGCAACAACCACAGCGGTCAGTATGACAGATACCACCACGCCTGCTATATCCATAAAGACATTTCCATCAACCACCAGTATATCTACAGTACCTATAATGTCAAGTAATACCCAGACAGCACCACAATTATCACCAAAAGCAACATTGCAACAAATGGAGATCTCTACTTTTGTTGCCCCTATTTCAAAGGAGGATATAACTAAAATACCTTCCAGCAACCAAGCTGAATCACAAGTGGAAGGTTATGATGTTTCGGAGTTTGCGGGTTATGAAGCTACCGCTTCAGGAAATTCTGGTAGCGGATGTGCCGAAAGAGCCGCTGAAGCTAATCTGGTAGCTTATACTGCAGGTGACGTTGCAGGAGCTGCAGAAAGCAACGGTAGCCATGCTGTTGTTTCTGGTGATGGTGCTGCAGCCTCTGCCTCACAAAACTGCACCATGAAGAAAAGGAAAAAGAAAATCCACAAAACAATAATCACTACCAGGCACATTAAACGCTGGGAAAAGGTGAAAGGAAACGCTAAGATAACCACTACACCAGCCACAACACTAGTTGCAACTACAAGCACACCTACTATAATCATAAAGGCATTTCCATCAACCACCACTACATCTACGGTACCTATAATGGCAATTAATACCCAGGCAGCACCATACTCATCATCTCAAACAACATTGCACCCCATCTTTGCCCCCATTCCAAACGAGAAAGTATCTAAAATACCTTCTAGCAACCAAGCTGAATCAGAAGTGGAAGGCTATGATGTTTCGGAGTTTGCGGGCTATAAAATTGCCGCTTCAAGAACTGCTGGTAGCGGATGTGCCGAAAGCGTTGGTGAAGCTAATCCGGTAGGTTATACTGCGGGTGACGCTACAAGAATCTATGGTGGTTTTGTTGCTTCTGGTGGTGGTGCTACTGCTGCTTATGTCTCACAGAACTGCACCATAAAGAAAAGGAAGAAGAAAAGTCGTAAAACAATAATCACTACGAGACACCTTAAACGCTGGGAGAAAGTGAAAAGAAACGCTACTACAACAGCCACGCCAACCGCAAGACTCACTGAAGCTTCCAGCTGGCCTATAGCAACCAAAACGTCCAGTACGACCGATACCACCACACCTAATATAACTATAAAGCCATTTCCATCAACCAGCACTGCATCTACGGTACCTATAATGGGAATTAATATCCAGACAGCTCCATCATCACCCAAAACAGCATTGCACCTCGTGGAAAGCGCTACTTTTGTTGCCTCCATTCCCAACGAGGAAGTAACTGCAATAGCTTCCAGCACAATATCCAGTACGACAGATACCATCACACCTACTGTAACTATATCGGCAATTCCATCAACTGCCACTACATCTAAAAGAAACACCAGATCGACCAGTACAACAACGTTCACCACGACAAGTGCAGCATCCATCATGGTCAAATCTCCTACAACCCCCGCCAGGTCAAGATTTTCTAGGACATCTACTACGCCCAATACAACAACCACGACTCCTACTACGACAACCAATATGCCTACGGAAATCGCCACCACAACAACAAAGATCTCAACAATCCCAACCACGACTAGTAGAACATTCACCACTACATCCGGAATGGACTTCACTACCACTATTCCGATAAAATCAAATACCTTGGTATCTACAATGGCAAATAATATCCGTACAGCACGACCACCTGCAGCCAAAACAACGCTGTTCCCCTCGGAAATTGCGACTTTTGTTGCCCCCATTCCAAACCACGAACTAATTAAATTAACTTCCAGTAACCAAGCTGTATCAGAAGTGGAAGGTTATGGCGCTTCGGAGCTGGCGGGATTTGACGAATCAGGGCTGGCGGGTTATGAACGGGACGCTTCTACAGCAGTTGCTAGAGGAGATGTCGATGAAGCTACTGAGGCCAATGCAGCAGGTAATGTTGAAGGTCACATTGCAGGAGTTACAGATCGCGGCGGTAGTACCATTACTGTTTCTGGTGGTGGTGTTGCTGCAGCCTCTGGCTCACAGAAAAATACCAATCCAGCACAGAAAAAAAGAAAGAAAAAAATCAGCAAGACAATAATCACTACGAAACATATCAAACGCCGGGAGAAGGTGAAAGGAAATGTTACTACAACCACCACACCAGCTACCACACTCATTGCTACCACCAGATCACCTGCAACTACCACAGCATCCAGTACGATAGATACCACCACACCTACTATAACCATAAAGACATTTCCATCAACTGGTACTGCATCTAAAACAGCTGACACTTCGACAAACACCAGATCGACTAGCACAACAACGGCCACCAAGACAAGTACAGCATCCATCATGATCACATCACCTACAAACCCCGCCACGTCAAGATCTACTAAAATATCTATTACGCCCATTATAACCACGACTCCTACTACGACAACCAATAATCCTACGATAATCACCACCACAACAACAAATACCTCAACAGCGCCTACCAGGACAAGTACAACATTCACCACCACTTCCAAAACGGACATAATTATTACAACTCCGATAAGACCAACTACTGCAGTATCTACAATGGCAAATAATATCCATACAGCACGACCAACTTCAGCCAAAACAACATTGTTCCCCACGGAAAACACTACTTTAGTTACCGCTATTCCAAACGACGAACTGGCTAAATTGCCAACCAGTAAAGAAACTAAATTAGCAGTGGAAGGTTATGATGCTTCAGATTTGGCGGGTTTTGACGAATCAGGGCTGGCGGGTTATGAACGTGAGTATTCTGTAGTTGCTACTAGCGGAGATGCCGAAGAAGCTACTGAAGCCAATGCAGCAGGTAATGCCGAAGGTCGTATTGCAGGAGTTACAGATCGCGGCGGTAGTACCATTATTGCTTCTCGTGGTGATGGTGTTGCTGCAGCCTCTGTCTCACAGAACAGTACCAATCTGGCACAGAAAACAAGAAAGAAAGAAATCCAAAAGACAATAATCACTACGAAATACATCAAACGCTGGGAGAAGATGAAAGGAAATGTTACTACAACCACCACACCAGCTACAACACTCATTGCTACCACCAGATCACCTGCAACTATCACAGCATCCAGTACGATAGACACCACCACACCTACTATAACCATAAATAAATTTCCATCAGCTAGCACTGCATCTAAAACAACTGACACTTCGACAACCATCAGATCGACTAGCACAGCAACGCCTTCCGCGACAAGCACATCATCCATCATGATCACATCACCTACAACCCCCGCCAAGTCAAAATCTACTAAAACATCTACTACGCCCATTACAATCACGACTCCTACTACTACAACCAATATTCCTACAATAATCACCACCACAACAACAAATACCTCAACAGCGCCTACCAGGACAAGTACAACATTCACCACCACTTCCAAAACGGACATAATTATTACAACTCCGATAAGACCAACTACTGCAGTATCTACAATGGCAAATAATATCCATATAGCAGGACCAACTTCAGCCAAAACAACATTGTTCCCCACGGAAAACACTACTTTAGTTACCGCTATTCCAAACGACGAACTGGCTAAATTGCCAACCAGTAAAGAAACTAAATTAGCTGTGGAAGGTTATGATGCTTCAGAGTTGGCGGGTTTTGACGAATCAGGGCTGGCGGGTTATGAACGTGAGTATTCTGTAGCTGCTACTAGCGGAGATGCCGAAGAAGCTACTGAAGCCAATGCAGCAGGTAATGCTGAAGGTCGTATTGCAGGAGTTACAGATCGCGGCGGTAGTAGCATTATTGCTTCTGGTGGTGATGGTGTTGCTGCAGCCTCTGTCTCACAGAACAGTACCAATCCGGCACAGAAAAAAAGAAAGAAAGAAATCCAAAAGACAATAATCACTACGAAACACATCAAACGCTGGCAGAAGATGAAAGGAAATGTTACTACAACCACCACACCAGCTACAACACTCATTGCTACCAACAGATCACCTGCAACTATCACAGCATCCAGTACGATAGACACCACCACACCTACTATAACCATAAATAAATTTCCATCAGCTAGCACTGCATCTAAAACAACTGACACTTCGACAACCATCAGATCGACTAGCACAGCAACGCCTTCCGCGACAAGCATATCATCCATCATGATCACATCACCTACAAACCCCGCCACGTCAAAATCTACTAAAACATCTACTACGCCCATTACAATCACGACTCCTACTACTACAACCAATATTCCTACGCTAATCACCACCACAACAACAAAGATCTCAACAATGCCTACCACGACTAGTACAACATTCACCACTACATTCGGAATGGACATCACTACCACTAATCCGATAAATGCAACTACTGTAGTATCTACAATGGCAAATAATATCCATACAGCACGACCAACTTCAGCCAAAACAACATTGTTCCCCACGAAATACACTACTTTTGTTGCCACCATTCCAAACGACGAACTGGCTAAATTGGCAACCAGAAAAGAAGCTGAATCAGCAATAGAAGGTTATGATGCTTCAGAGTTGGCGGGTTTTGACGAATCAGGGCTGGCGGGTTATGAACGTGACGTTTCTGTAGCTGCTACTAGCGTAGGTGCCGAAGAAGTTACTGAAGCCAATGCAGGAGGTAATGTTGAAGGTCACATTGCAGGCGTTACAGATCGCGGCGGTAGTACCATTACTGTTTCTCGTGGTGGTGTTGCTGCAGCCTCTGGCTCACAGAAAAATACCAATTCGGCACAGAAAAAAAGAAAGAAAAAAATCAGCAAGACAATAATCACTACGAAACACATCAAAAGCCGGGAGGTGGTGAAAGGAAATGTTACTACAACCACCACACCAGCTACCACAGTCATTGCTACCACCAGATCACCTGCAACTACCACAGCATCCAGTACGATAGATACCACCACACCTACTATAACCATAAAGACATTCCCATCAACTGGTACTGCATCTAAAACAGCTGACACTTCGACAAACACCAGATCGACTAGCACAACAACGGCCACCAAGACAAGTACAGCATCCATCATGATCACATCACCTACAAACCCCGCCACGTCAAGATCTACTAAAACATCTACTACTCCCATTACAACCACGATTCCTACTACGATAACCAATATTCCAACGGTAATCACCACCACAACATCAAAGACCTCAACAGTGCCCACCAGAACTAGTACAACAGTCACCACTATGCCCATAACGTACATCACAACCACAAATCCGATAACATCAACTATTACGGTACCTACAAGGAAAATTAATGACCATACAGTATCCAAAACAACATTGTTCCCCACGAAAATTGCTACTTTTGTTGCCCCCATTTTAAGCGAAGAACCAGCTAAAATGCCTTCCAGCAACCAACCTGAATCAGAAGTGGAAGGATATAATGCTTCAGAGTTTGCGGGTTATGACGAATCAGGAATGGCGGGCTATGAAGGGGCCGCTGCTGCTAGCGCAGGTGCCAAATCAGCTGCTGAAGTTAGTGCGACAGGTTATACAGGAGTAGCAGAAGTAGCTGGTGGTGATAGTAATGCTGGTAGTGGTGGTGCTGCGGGCTCTGGCTCACAGAACATCACCATGCCAGCACAGAAGAAAAAGAAGAAAATCCGTAAGATGATAATCACTACCAGACACATCAAACGCTTGGAGAAAGTGAAACGAAACTCTACTACTACAACCACACCAGCCACAACGCTCATCCCACCTACCAGCACAGTTGCAACAAGCATAACTTCCGGGAAGACAGATATTATTTCACCTACAACTATAATGGTTATTACATCAACCGCCACTACATCTACAGTACCTATAATGGCTAATGATATCCAGACACCACGACCACCATCACACAAAATAACATTGCACCCCACGAAAATCACTACCTTTGTTGCCCCCATATCAAACGAAGAGCTAGCTAAAATACCTTCTAGCAACCAAACAGAATCAGGGGTGGAAGGTTATGATGCTTCGGAGTTTGCAGATTATGACGAATCAGGGCTAGCAGGCTACCAACGGGCCATTTCTGGAGCTATTGCTAGCGGAGGTGCCGAATCAGCTGCTGAATCTAGTGCAGCAGGTTATTTTGAACGTGGTGCTGGAGGAGGTGCAGAAGGAGACGGAGGCGGTGATGGTGCTATATCTGATATTTCTGGTGGTGCTGCTGCAGCATATGGCTCACATAACAGTACCATACCAGCACAGAAGAAAAAGAAGAAGAAAATCCGTAAGACAATAATCACTACCAGACATATTAAACGCTGGGAGAAAGTGAAAAGAAACACTACTACAACCATACCAGCCGCAACACTCATTGAAGCTACCAGCACAGCTGCAAAAACCACAACGTCCAGTACGACAGATACCACCTCACCTATTATAACCAAAACGACCATTTCATCCACCACTACATCTTTGGTACCTATAAAGTCAATTAATTTGCGGACAGCACGACCGCCATCACCCAAAATAACATTGACCCCCACGAAAATCGTCACTTTTGCTGCCCCCGTATCAAACAATGAATTAGCTAAAATGCCTTCCAGTTACCAAGCTGAATCAGAAGTGGAAGGTTACGATGATTCAGAGTTTGCTGGTTATGACGAATCAGGGCTAGCGGGGTATGAACCGGCCACTTCTGGTGCTGCTCATAGCGGAAGTGCCAAATCAGCTAATGAAGCTAGTGCAGCAGGTTATGTTGAACGTGGTGCTGGAGCAAGTGTAGAAGGAAACGGAGGCGGTGATGGTGTTATATCGGCTGTTTCTGGTGGTGCTGCTGCAGCATATGGCTCACATTACAGTACCATACCAGCACAGAAGAAAAAGAAGAAGAAAATCCGTAAGACAATAATCACTACCAGACATATTAAACGCTGGGAGAAAGTGAAAAGAAACACTACTACAACCATACCAGCCGCAACACTCATTGAAGCTACCAGCACAGCTGCAAAAACCACAACGTCCAGTACGACAGATACCACCTCACCTATTATAACCAAAACGACCATTTCATCCATCACTACATTTTTGGTACCTATAAAGTCAATTAATTTGTGGACAGCACGACCGCCATCACCCAAAATAACATTGGCCCCCACGAAAATCGTCACTGTTGCTGCCCCCGTATCAAACAATGAATTAGCTAAAATGCCTTCCAGTTACCAAGCTGAATCAGAAGTGGAAGGTTACGATGATTCGGAGTTTGCTGGTTATGACGAATCAGGGCTAGCGGGTTATGAACCGGCCACTTCTGGTGCTGCTCATAGCGGAGGTGCCAAATCAGCTAATGAAGATAGTGCAGCAGGTTATGTTGAACGTGGTGCTGGAGCAAGTGTAGAAGGAAACGGAGGCGGTGATGGTGTTATATCGGCTGTTTCTGGTGGTGGTGCTGCTGCAGTCTATGGCTCACAGAACAGTACCATACCAGCACAGAAGAAAAAGAAGAAGAAAATTCGTAAGAAAATAATCACTACAAGACACATCAAACACTGGGAGAAAGTGAAAAGAAACACTACAACAACCACACTAGCCGCCGCAACACTCATTGAAGCTAGCAGCAGAGACAGATACCACCTCACCTCACCTATTATAAACATAACGACCACTCCATCCACCACTACATCTATGGTACATATGAAGGCAATTAATATGCGGACAGCGCGGCCATCATCACCCAAAATAACATTGGCACCCACGGAAATCGCTACTTTTGTTGCCTTTATTCCAAACGACGAACTAGCTAAAATGCCTTCCAGCAACCAAGCTGAATCAGGCCTGGAAGGTTATGGTGCTTCGGAGTTTGCGGGTTATGACGAATCAGGGCTGGCGGGTTATGAACGGGACGCTTCTGGAGCTGCTGCTATCGCAGGTGCCGAATCAGCAGCTGAAGCTAGTGCGACAAGTTATGCTGAACGTAGCGCTGCAGGAGTTGCAGAAGGAGGCGGTGATGCTGCTGCGGTTGTTTCTGGTGCTTCGGGCTCTGGCTCACAGAACAGCACCATACCAGCTCAGAAGAAAAAGAAAAAGAAAATCCGTAAAAAAATAATCACTATAAGACATATCAAACGCTGGGAGAAGGTTAAAGGAAACGCTACAACCACCACAACAGCTACAACAGATATCACCTCGCCTACTACAAGCACCACTATATCTACGGTACCTATGTCTAATAATATCCAGAGTGTACGACTACCATCACACAAAACAACACTGGACCCCACGGAAATTGCTACTTTTGTTGCCTTCATTCCAAACGACGAACTAGCTAAAATACCTTCCAGCAACCAAGCTGAATCAGGTGTTGAAGGCTATGGTGCTTCTGAGTTTGCGGGTTATGACGAATCAGGGCTGGCGGGTTATGAACGGGACGCTTCTGGAGCTACTGCTATCAGAGGTGCCGATTCAGTTGCTGAAATTAGTGCGACAGGTTATGCTGAACGTAGCGCTGCAGGAGTTGCAGAAGGACGCGGTGATGCTGCTGCGGTTGTTTCTGGTGCTGCGGGCTCTGGTTCACAGAACAACACCACACCAGCTCAGAAGAAAAAGAAAAAGAAAATCCGTAAAAAAATAATCACTATCAGACACATCAAACGCTGGGTGAAAGTAAAAGGAAACGTTACTACAACAGCCTCACCAGCTATATCGGGCATTGCAACTACCAGCAAACCTACTATAAGCATAAAGTCCATTCCTTCAACCACCGCTACATCTACGGTACCTATAATAGCTACTGATATCCAGAGAGCACGACCACCATCACCCAAAACAAAATTGCATCCCCCGGACTTAGACACTTTTGTTGCCCTCATTCCAAATGATGAACTAGCTAAAATACCTTCCAGTAACCATACTGAATCAGAAGTGGAAGGTTATAATGCTTCGGAGTTTGCGGGTTATGAACGGGACACTTCTGGAGCTGCTGCTATCAGAGGTGCCGAATCAGCTGCTGAGGTAGGTGCGACAGGTTATGCTGAGCGTGGCGCTGCAGAAGTTGCAGAAGGAGACGGTGGTAGTGGTGGTGGCGGTGGTGCTGCGGGCTCTAGCCCACAGAACAGCACCATGACAGCACAGAAGAAAAAGAAGAACAAAATCCTTAAAATTAAAACCACTGCGAGACACAGCAAACGCTGGGAGAAAATGAAAGGAAATGCTACGAAACCGATATCATTCATAAAGGTGTATGACGCGGACCTTAAACGACAACGCGAACTGGAGTTCATGAGACACTATTGCTATATGCTCAGGGCCAGAGAACTCACTCGTCATAGTGAGAGACGAACAAAAAGAAAACATTCTGGTCTCTATATCCCATGGTTTCTCCGACACAAAAGTAAATAAACCATTTTACATTATTTATTCTGACTAACTGTGTGACGGAGTGGTTAGTGCTGTGGATTTTCACCCAGAGGATCCAGGTTCAATTCCCGGCTGGAGTGGGGATTTTTATGTTTATTTACAGGAATCATTCCCTATCCCCTACAGAGTCTGGATATATGCATTGGCAATGAATGTGCGTGTGTTTTAATGATTTACTACTGAAACAATAATGTTAATAAGCCCTACAGAGGTCAAGAAGACTCCAATGGTTGTTTCTAAAGCAAGTCCCCCCAAATAAAGCTAAGGGGACACCGAAGTGATAAGTACAGCTCGGTCCGGGGTCACGTAAACGCCAGATTGAGGTTCGAAGCACACAGAGAATACCTATGACATGAGTAGCAGTGATCTCTACAGCTCGTTTCGAAACTTGTCGCACTATCTAGCATTGCTCACTGCCTGGCCTCGTTCGCTCCCGATAGTAGATAAGCCAGTGTACACTGCAAAAAAGCGCAGGTTGAAAAATGTCGAAAATACGAAAGGGTAGACGTTCAATAATGAACAAACTTTTGCATGATTCAAGCATATTTTGAGTGATAGGAGGAGAGCCTTTTGTTTTGATACAGTAAACATGCATCTTTTAATTCACTGCATTGAATTATGTTCATTGTCTTTTCAAAGCTCTGCATATTATTATCCTGAATATTTTGTATCAAGCTTTATACTTTTATTTGTAAAAATACAAGGCGTTTTATTTCTAGTCATATTATGAAATAACTGTTTTATTGTGATACTTTATGAATTAGAACAATACAAATAATGCCAATACATGTAATAGGTATTTTTGGAACAGATTAGACCTCAACGTGTGGATATTTACTGTAAAAACCACCCCAACTAACCCTCTCTTTATTATGATCTGAGTGTTCGTAACTGCGTGCGCTTTGGAACCCAAAACCCAGCTCTAATGATAAGCGATGTTATTAAATATTAAAGTTAGAGCTTTATATTTTGTATAGGCGTGCCTGCCACATAACAAGTGTTCATAACAAGTACTCAAATATATTTCCATTCTGGATATTTTACTTTAACGATTTAATTTGCCTGCATCAAAACATAGTGCTCCTACAGATAATGAGCTAAATGCATTACCTCTAGCTCGTATGTCCAATGTACATGGGTGGTAGAAAAGGTATTGAATTCCACCCAAAAATTCGATACCGAGATTGCACGGAAATGTGTGTGGTATTTAACTTCCAAGGATGTGACACAAGATCTTCAAGATAATCTCTCCAACCACAGCCACCTTTACAGAACATTTTTCGACACTTATTTTCTCAAAAAATAGTTCTAATGATTTTGACTAAAATATCATATGTTTAATACATTTTTATGTCAAACAAAATGTATATCTTGAATTTTATTGGAATAGCCTCTGAAGATCTCTTCATTCTTGCTGACTTTTGTATAACTGGTAAATCGTAAGAGATAGACAAAAACTTACTACAAAAAACAGTAGAGCTTGTTAAAACACAAAATTTATGTCATATATATATATATTTTTTTTTTTTTTTTTTTTTTTTTTTTTTTTTTTTTGTACAGTTAAGTGTTGTCGGGATATTCCGTGGAGGTAGTGCCAGTTTTACGCTACTTAAACTTTTCCCAAACGGAAGACTTCTTTTTACTTTCTCTAGCCCCATGTGTACAATGTACTTAGGGATAGAGAAGTATTGTATTCCACCCAAAAATTCAATGTCGAGATTTCACCGGAAATACATGTTTTAGGACCCCCTAAATAAAAAAAGCATTTTCAGAAACAGGTCCGTGTGTGTGTGTGTGTGTGTGTGTGTCTGTCTGTCTGTCTGTCTGTGTGTGTGTCTGTGAACAGCATAGCTCAAAAAACGCAAGGACGGTTAAATATCAAACTTGGTATTTAAGTTTGGTACCTTCCAAGGATGAGACACGAGTATGTTGAAGAAAATCCCCCCCAACACTAACTACCCTTTACGTGGAAAAATTTTCGAAAATTTTGTTTTTCTTAAAAATGACTAACGATTTTGATTAAAATACCATATATTAAAGCCATTTCAATCATAAATAAAATGTATATCTTGAGTTTTCTTGGAATAGCTTCTAAAGACCTGTTTATTCTGGATGAATTTTGCTTAATTTGGCATAACTAGTAAACCGTAAGAGATAGTCAAAAACTTACTATACAAAAAATGTAGATCTTGTTATAGTCCACATCAGATTTTTTTTGTCTCTTTTGTTTTCTCCTAGAAAACAATGAGAACCAAATTTCTAATGTTTCATATAGTGACCGCAGTTTAATGGGACAAACCTGTGTAAATTGACCAAATTCTTGAAAATATTGATTTTTAAATTTTAATCCTCCCACCCCAAACTACCCTTTACATGGAAACATTTTCGAACATTTTGATTTTCTCAAAAATGGTTGTAACGATTTTGATTAAAATACCACATATTAAAGACATTTCCATCGCAAATAAAAATGTATATGTTGAATTTTCTGGAAATAGTTTCTGAAGACCTGTTTACTCTGGATGAATTTTGCTGAATTTTGCAAAACTAGTAAACCGTAAGAGATAGATAAAAACTTAATACACAAAAAAGGTATATCTGGTTAAATTGCACAATTTATGCCATATACATTTTTTCGTGGAGTTGACCGTTTTCGAGATTTTCCTTGTCATTAGTTTCATTTTTAAAAGCATATGCATTTCTCATGCAACTTTTCAACTCCTGCCCACGCAAAGGAACGGATTTCAATTCCGTAGCAACCACATTTTAAAATATTTGACTGTCGGATTAGATTAGTGTATTCACTTATTTCCCTTCTACTTACAAGGAAATAAGCAATACGACCGTTTCTGCTAATACTTTCGTTTAGCATGAAGTGGATAGAAGAATAAACTTACTAACAATAATTTGTTACAAAGATGTAGAGAAAGTCATGTAAATGGAACACATATTTTTAATGGTAACAAATAACGCTTTAAATAATAAAAGGTGTGTTTCTATAAATGTATTTTCCACAGCATGTAAATATTCGAAATGCTACTTGAGGTCCATACTTCAACTAACCAGTTTGATTTTTCTATCAGAGAGCATTAATAAACAAAAATTATTGACTTAATATTCTATGTAAGTAAAATCGATTATACACCTATCTCTATTAGTAAAATGAATTAATTTACAAAAATAATGGAAAACATATGAAGAATAATTTATCATACCTTTTCAATTGGTCTGAAACTCGTCTGATAATTTATAAACTAATTTTTCTGGAATGTAAACATGATGTTTTGCTACAAAATTTTGTAAAGTGAAGTGCAAGGAGCTTTTTTTTTCTTTCTAGGGTAGTTAAAATAAAAACATGTGTTTTCTAGCAACCACTTGATGCATTTGTGTCAAAATTTTAGAATGAGTTACACATAACAACAGTGGGTTGCGATAAAATAAAATCTGATGTGTTACACTACATGACTTTCTCTAGCTACTCTACAAACAAACTTCTTACGAAAGATAATTCTTCTTTCTACACGATGCTAATTGAGATAAACATTAGCAGAATGTTCTTATCTCTTATTTCCTTATGCGACGATCATTGCAAATCATTTCTTTACTTGGCCAGGAGTAGAACATAAGAAAAACCGACACTTCCATCTGAGAAAAGTATAAGTACTTCACAATTGAAACTAATAACAAGGAATACCTCAAAAACGGTAAGCTCCACGAAGAAAACGTATATTACATAACTTGTGCATTTTAACAAGACCTACATTTGTTGTACAGTAAGTTTTTGTCTATCTCTTATGGTTTACTATTTATGCCAAATTAAGCAAAATTCATCCAGAATAAACAGGTCTTTAGAGGCTATTCCCAGAAAATTCAATTCAAATTATTTGTGATAGAAATAGCTTTAAATGTGTGGTATTTTAACAAAAATCGTTAGAGCCATTTTTAAGAAAAACAAAATATTCGAAAATTTTTCCATGTATAGCGTAGCTAGGGGTGGGGATATTTTTCTTGAAAACCTTTGTGTCGCATTCTTGGAAGATACCAAACTGAAATACCAAAAACACAGACAGACAGACACACACACACGGACCTGTTTCTGAAAATGCTCTTTTTTTTATTCAGGGGGTCCTAAAACATGCATTTCCAGTGAAATCTCGACATCGAATTTTTGGGTCCATTACAATACCTTCTCTATTCACTATGTACATAGTATGTGTACAGAAAGTAAAAAACTGAACGTAATTCCTAAGAAACACTGAATTTGGAATTTTTACAGGTTGGTTCGCTTAAATGAGTTGACTATCACTTTAGCCTGGTGCATTCACTTATTTCGCTTCTACTTACAAAGAAGCGAGTAATAAGACCAGTTGTTTATAATATTTAACCCCACTTTTACTATTATGGCCCCGCAGGCGATGACACTGATAATACATGGAATGAAGATGAAGCAACAGTGGAATGTGATGGCGCGGAAACCAGGAGAAAATTGACCCAGCGGCGCTTTGCCCACTACAAATGTCACATGTGGTCGCCTAGGATCAAATCTGGGTCGTTTTGGAGAGAGGTGAAGGCTTAGGCCAGTAAGATCGTTTCTCTAACGTTTATCTCGATTAGCATGATGTAGATAAAATAATAATCTTTTATAAGAAATAGCTCGAGAAACTCATGTGAACGAAACAGATTGTTTTTTAAATAACCTGATCCTTAATACTTTAATAGTAAATATTTAGGATAAGTAGAATCAGACTGAAAAATTCAAAGCCTTAGTCGGGATTTGAACCACGGATTCAATTTTTCAGTCTCACCCTAATTATCAACTCCTGTCCTACACACGAATTGTATGTAAAACAATTAAAGTAACTATTTATTTACATCTGATACAAAAGAGATACATATTACCAAGTTCTGCTGTCCTTCAAAGTAGTCTCACCATCATTGTGTACAATTCGTAGTCTCAAAGGCCTAAGTACCCTAATGGGGAGTGTGGTGGATGGTGCAGCACTTCCTAGCTCTATCGATCAAACAAAACAGTCACAATTTATGCTGAATGCCGCCGAGCATTGTCATGAAAATTGATAGGCGGGTTTTGCCAAAAGTGTCAAAAGATAAAAGTTCGAAGATCGAAAATTCATGAGACCTCCAGCAATGACAGTTATGATGCTTCTCGTGTTAGACTTGTGATGGTATTATGCTAACACATTTCGTTCCTTCAAAGCGGACCGTCAATGTGCAGTATTATTGCTCATTTTTGGAACAAAACCTGTGACCAGTTTTGAGAAAGAAGCAGCACTGGACTTAAGCCCTTGGAACTTTATACCTTTTTGGACATAATTCTTGATAATTCTTCGCTATTTCGGCGAAGAAGTATCAGGAATTTGAGTTCAAGAGGGTGACAATGGATTACTTGATGAAACGCGTCCACACAACTTCCAAAAACATTTCAGCGAAGTATCAAGAATTGAAGTTGATGAGGATGACAATATTGGAAGTTTATGAGGATGCCAATGGATTACTTGTCGAAACCCGTCCAAGCAGCTTCCAACAACATTTTAGCGAATAAGTAGCAAGAATTGAAGTTGATGAGGATGACAGTGTTGGAAGTTAATGAGAATGACAATAGCTTACTTGCCGAAACGTATCCAGGCTACTTCCAACAACATTTCAGCGAAGAATTATCAAGAATTGAAGTTGATGAGGATAACAAAGGATTACTTGTCGAAACGCGTCCAGACAGCTTCCAACAACATTTCAGCGAAGTATCAAGAATTGAAGTTGATGAGAATGGCAATGGATTACTTGTCGAAATGCGCCCAGGCAACTTCCAACAATATTTTAGCGAAGAAATATCAAGAATTAAAGTTGATGAGGATGACAATGGATTACTTGTCGAAATGCGTCTAGGCAACTTCCAACAATATTTCAACGAAGAAGTATCAAGAATTGAAGTCGATGAGGATGAAAATGTTGGAAGTTAATGGGATGGAAATGGATTACTTGTCGAAACGCGTCCAGGCAACTTCCAACAACATTTCAGCGAAGAATTATCAAGAATTGAAGTTGATGAGGATAACAAAGGATTACTTGTCGAAACGCGTCCAGACAGCTTCCAACAACATTTCAGCGAAGTATCAAGAATTGAAGTTGATGAGAATGGCAATGGATTACTTGTCGAAATGCGCCCAGGCAACTTCCAACAATATTTTAGCGAAGAAGTATCAAGAATTAAAGTTGATGAGGATGACAATGGATTACTTGTCGAAATGCGTCTAGGCAACTTCCAACAATATTTCAACGAAAAAGTATCAAGAATTGAAGTCGATGAGGATGAAAATGTTGGAAGTTAATGGGATGGAAATGGATTACTTGTCGAAACGCGTCCAGGCAACTTCCAACAACGTTTCAGCGAAGTAGCATCAAGAATTTAAGTTGATGTGGATGACAATGTTGGAAGTTGATAGGGTGTCAGTGGATTGTTTGTTGAAACGCGTCTATGCAACTTCCAAAAATATTTCAGCGAAGAAGTATCATGAATTGCGTCCAAAAAGTATAATGTGAAATCTTCGCTTTTAATAGTGCTTCTTTTAATTATTATCAAAACTTGTGACTGTCTTGATTATGAAGATGAAGAAATCCCTTCGTGGCATTCGCTTTAAAACTGTTTCAGAGTTTCGTCAAGCAGTAGACTGTTCCATCGGAACTATCAACACAACAGGTGCTGTTAAAGGCAATCTACGACATCCACATCGCTGGTAACGGGTTGAACACAATTCTGGTAACTACTACCTGTCCCACCTCATATTACCGGTGGCGAACGCTCGCACTGTTACGTCATACACTGGACAGGCACTGTGGGAAATCAGTGTGCATTAAGCAAGTTGTCGAGTACAGTATATGCCACGACCATGTTCTTTGAACATGTACGATACCCCTTTACAGCAGTGCTGACAGTAGGTGAGCTATAATAAATCCGAAAAATATTGTCTAATGTTAATGAAATAAATGGAACGTCAACATAAATGCCAACTGTTTGTAGCATTGCGTGACGGACTGTGTCATACGCTGTATCGGTGCAACTCCCCGCAGCCCCTCAGTAGTGTACATTCGTTAGACAACAGCAACACTAGCGATACCACCGTCAGCGGTAGCCTGAACTGGAACGAGCAATACTTTGACTAACATTAAAACTTTTACTGTGATATGTATCTCTTTTGTATCAGATATTAATAAATTACTGCCTCTATTTAAGTTCCAGCTCTCGTATTTTTTGTAATAATTTGTCTGCTGAAAATTTTCTATAATGAAAAGTATAGTTTTAAACATACATTTAATATGACAAAGTGGAAAAGAACGGCAAAAACAGCCAACGGTTATACAATTTAACTATTTAAAATTAATCTATGACTAATATAAAAAAAAAAACAGATAGACATTTTATTACACACAATTTGCACCGCTGCGGAAAAAAAATTAAGATCCCTATCGGTATATTTGTGGGAAAACATAGATTTTGAATATAAGAAAAAAAAAGAAAAAGAAAAAGCATAACTGAGAAAAAAAGGTTTTAAAGTTAGACATAGAGTGTCAACCAGCGCAAAGGTTTAAAATTGCGTCAAAATATGTGTTACATCCACTCTAGGAGAATCAAACATTGCAAATATGTACTTTAAATTATTATGCAACTTTTTTGCTCCTAAAATCACTAAGAAGCACTTCTTTATCCACTTAAATGAGACTATATAAATGAAGCAGTACACAAATTATTGTCTTCTCTTCAAATCATTTACTGTAAACTGGTGATATTTTATTTAATTTTTATGTACTTGTAGCATGTAAATATAATATAGTTTAATATTAAATAAAAGATATAATTTTCATTGTTAACCTGTCTGTAACACAACTCTAACATGCTCTATACCTAACCATCCTCCTTTGCCATTTAACGTTTCTACTTAGTACACACTACATAGGTAGAGGAGGTATTGCATTCCATCCAAAATTTCGGTACCACAGTTCACTGGAAATACAGGTTTCAGAAGCTCCGAGTAAAAAAAAAAAAAAAAAAAAAAAAAAAAAAAAAAAAAAAAAAAAAAAAAAAAGCACACATTTTTAAAAAAATGATTTATGTGTGTATGTGAGTACGATAACTCAAAAACAAAAAGTGCGTAAATGTCAAACTTGATATTTATTTCAGCATTTACCAAGGATGCGACACAAAGATAGAAAATTGCCATGGCAAAATGTTCGATAATTTTATTTTCTCAAAAATAGCTCTAACGATTTTGACTAAAATACCGTACAGTAAGATATCTGTATGACGTACGATCATCTATCATCAAATTTCTGGGAATACACCCTAAACTCCTCTTCATTCTGTAAATACATTTTAGTTTCCCTATCACTTGATATTTAACAAAAACATACACACGGATCTTTTACTAATTTTTTTTCGGACTCAAAACAAATATTTTCAGTGAAATCTTGACATCAAAATTTTGGGTGGAATACAACACCTTCACTATCCACTATGTACATTGTACATGCGGGCTGGAGAAAGTGATAAAGTATATGGCACGAGAGCTAAACTTCACTATTATTATTATTATTATTATTATTATTATCATTATCATCATCATCATCACAGGTAGCAGATATCAAAAATCTGATATTTAGATTTATTAATCACAGTTTCTAAAGCATTCAGTAACATTTTTGGCATTAAAATTGCAGTAGGATCTATATTTTGAAAACACACGAGATTTAAATACATAAGCATTTATAGCTACAAAAAATGATGTATTCTATTTAATAGACCTTATCTACATCTCCGTCATAAGTTATTGTTCTTCTATCCACCCTATGCAAATCTAGATAAACATTAGCAGAAACGGTCTTATTACTTAGTTCCTTATAAGTAAGGGAATACACTCGGTTAAACCGACAGTAAAATGCTTTAAAACGTGCTTGCTGTGGGATAGAAATCCGTTTCTTTGCGTGACCAGAAGTTGACAAGTTCCTATAGAGAAAAGTTTAAGTATTTTAAAACTGAAACTAATAACAATTAATATCTCGAAAACGGTCAACTATAGGAGAAACATGTATATGACAAAAATTGTGCGTTTTAAGGAGTTCTACAAGTTTGTCCAGTAAGTTTTTGTGCATCTCTTACGTTTAATAGTTATGCAAAATTAAAATTAAAAAAAAAAAAAAAATTACAATACAGGTCTTTAGAGGTATTCTCAGGAAGTTAAAGATATACATTTTATTTGTCATGTATCTTAAATATAAGAGATTTTAATCAAACATTTTAGAGCCATTTTTGAGAAAATCAAAATTTTCTAAATGTTTTCCATGTAAAGGGCAGTTGGGGGGTGGGGATTCTTGAATATCTTCGTGTTGCATCCTTTGGAAATACTGAACTTAAATATCAAGTTTGGTATTTAACGGGCTTTTCATTTTTCAGCTATGCGGCCCTCAGACACATGCACGGACCTTTTTCTAAAATGTTGATGCGTTACATTCACATACCTTTCTCTAACTCTTAAAACTGTGTGGATTAAACCACCAATACAGAGAATCATTCTTAATAAGCTATAGATTTTACTGTGAAGTCAATACACTGTGCTCGTAATACTGGAAAAATGTTAATTATTAATATACGTTGGTTCCAGCGCTTAAACTACCACTAAAGCTATTAAAGTCATAGATTTTTTCACCTTTACTCACCGTAATATCATATCAAAAGGTTTTAAAAGATATCTTGTCTATTTTTGACCTTTAAGTTTCAACAAAGTACGCGATTTATATTAAAATATACCAAAAGAAACCCATTGCCTTAGTTTCTTATAACAATTTCTCTTGTTTCATTAGCTATCAAACAGGTGTCGTTCATTGTTCATGTTCATATTACAAAATTAACAACTACCAATATTTGAAAAGTAGGTACTTATCACTAGCCATTAAAAGGTTATGGAACCAACATTGGTGGTTTGTTATTCGGTCACTAGAGTCGCTTTATAGTTGATTTTAAGACTTTTTACATCATGACGATGATTACCAACATTAATAAAAGAAAATATCGTGATATGCTATCCTGCCCATTCTAAAAGCGATTTTACAATAAGAGATTTCAATCAAAACCGTTAGAGCCATTTTTAAGAGAAACAACATTTTCGAAAATTTTCCATGTAAAGGGTACTTTGGAGTAGAGAATTTACTTGAAAATCTTCGTGTCGCATCCTTGGAAGATACAAAACTTAAATACCAAGTTTGGTAATTAACGCTCTGTTTATTTTTGAGCTATACTGTTCATAGTCACACAGACACACACGTATCTTTTTCTAAAATTGCTTTTTTTATGGGTTCAGGGGGTCCTAAAACATAGATTTCCGGTGAAATCCTGGTAACTAATTTTTGGGTGGAATACAATACTTCCTCTATATACTGTGTACGTAATACGTATAGAGAAATTAAAAATTGACGATTTCTTCAGTCTAGTATTTCCTTATTTCCGTTCTGCTTATAAGGAACTAAGTAATAAGAACACTTCTGATAATGTTTATCTTGATTAGCATTGTAGATAAAGGGGTGATCTTTTGTAAGAATCGTTTGCTTGCCAAACAGATGGAGAAAGCTATGTGAATAGAACAAATCAGATTTTAAATAAAGTGTTGGCGAGTACTTGCATTGTTAAACTTACTAAATATGAGTTTAAAAGTTTTTTAAGTGTCATGTGCATAAATACCATGGAAATTAACTGACATGAAATGTAATTTTCCTAAGGCTTTTACTGCTTAATGTGCTGATGACGTAATAGAATGGCGGCATATCCTAACCAAACTTCTCTTTCTTCTTTTCAGCTATATTTTGCCGGGAGAACACATATTCTGTGCGGAACAGAACGAGGGTGAGATTTTTTTCCATATAAAATTAATAAACGGGATAATTTTAGTCTGGTTTTGTTACATTGATATAAAATAAGCAACAAACAGCAAGCAATTGTCTTTTTGCGGTTGAGAGAAGCATGGTGAAATGAGTAACTAATGGCACACTTCATATTAATTCAGAGTAGCAAAGAAATCACATTATCTTCATACAGACTGTGAGGAAGGTAAGTGTTCGATTGGGTTCCTCAGTCGATTAGACGCTGGCCTTCTGATCTTAAAGTCGTGGGTTCAAATTCGACCCAGACCAGATGGTTTTTAAGTGTGTTTAAGAGTGACAACCCCATGTAATTAAAAAAGAATGCATTACATTCCAAACAATATGATATGCTCAATTCAAGTGATTTCTCTACCTATTCTCGTCGCCCTCCGTGGTGTAATGGTTACCATGCTAACTTCATATACCCAAGGTCGCGGGTTCAAACCCAGCGGAGGACGTAGTTAAATAGCGTCCAAAAATAAAACTCATTTATTTTCTACTTATTCTACAAACAAACTATTCTTACAAAAGATTATTCTTTTATATACAGCTAACCAATTACCAGAAACTGTATTATTACATAGTTCTTTAAAAACAGAAGGTGAATAAGGAAATACACCAAGATAAAGAGACAGTCAAATCTTTTAAAAGATGCTACTATGTGATTGTCTTGGAGATTAGAATTTTCCACATTTTTTCCACGTAAAAGGTACTTGGAGGTAGGGGGATTTTTCTGAAAATCTTCGTGATGCATCCTTGGAATATACTAAACTTAAGCACCGGATTTTTCGTTTTTAACCTATACTGTCTAAACACTCACATACGCATACACACACACAAACACATACACACATGGACATTTTTCTAAACATTTTTTTTTTTTTTGGATTCAGAGTGTCTCAAAACATATATTTCCGGTGAAATCTCAGTATGGAAGTTTTGGGTACATTTCTATATGCCATATACCTAGAGCGTGTAGTGAAAGATATATATATATATATATATATATATATCTCTTATATGTACACCTATATATAAATAAAGCAAAAATATACGATACCTTGAGCTTTCATGACATAAAGTATTTTAATATTTTGCCGAAAACACAGTGACCAATGGCAACCTAGGCTCCATCTTTAGCGGTTTTATTTCAGTGTAATACTTTTACTTTCTCTACACGTACTATGTACATAGTGTGTAGAGAGGGTATTGTAATACACCCAAAAATTCGATACTGAGATTTCACCGGAAATACGTGTTTTGCGTCCCCCTGAAAATCCAAAAAAAAAGTATTTTTAGAAAAAGGCACAAGTGTGTGTGTGTGTGTGTGTGTGTGTGTGTGTGTGTGTCTGTATGTTTGGACAGCATAGCTCAAAAACGAAAAGACCGTAAAGTACCAAACTTTGTATTTAAGTTTGGTATCTTCCAAGGATGCGAGACAAACATTTTTAATAATATCCCCCCCCCGCCAAAACTACCTTTTATACGGGAAAAAAATAAAAAATTGTGATTTTCTCAAAAGTGGCTCTAGCTATTTTAATTAAAATCTGTTATGTTTATGTCAAGCCAATTTTTTACCTGGCTAGAAGCCCGAGAAGATTTTGGTGTCAAGCCAAGTTTTTACCTGGCTAGAAGCCCGAGAAGATTTTGAATTAATACGTCGCCAGGAAAGCTTCAGTTCTTATTTTATTTTATGTTTAAGATATTTACATGCTAAATAAAATGAATATCTTGAACTCTCTGGGAATATCCACTAAAGAACTCTTTATTCTGCATGATATTTATTGAATTTTGTATAACTGGTAAACCATAAGAGAAAGACAAAGTTTACTACACAAAAAATGTACATCACGATAAAACACAAAATTTATGTCATATACATTTTTTTCGTGGAGTTGGCCGTTTTCGAGATATTCCTTGTTATTGATTTCAGTTTTAAAACACAGTTTTCTCATACGGAAACTTGTCAACCCTTGGTCACGTAAAGAAACGGGTCTCAATTCCATAGCAATAACACTTTAAAACATTTGACTGTCAGTTTAGTCTAGTGTTTTTCCTTATTTCCCTACTACTTATAAGGAAATAAGTAATAAGACCATTTCTGCTAATGTTTAACTCGATTAGTATGAAGTAAATAGAAGATTGGACTTGTTAACAATAATTGTTACAGAGATGTAGAGAAAGTCATGTGAATGGAGCACATCAGAGTTTTGTTAGACAAAACACGCGAATATGAATTTCTTAGCTAGCCTGTAATTTTAAAAAGTTAAATTCAGGAATATTTGAGGTTAAGAAGCCAAACCGCCTGCCTGAATTAATATGGAGTATGCGTATTCTTATCATAGAAACAGCACTTTCAAATTTATAGCTAGATGTGATTGTTCTAGGTCATCTTCAGGAAAATGCGACGTCACCACCGAGGTACCCTATTGTTGCTTTTACTTTACTCTTATGTAAGTTATATTTATTTTTTATTCTTTAAACATTGACGTAATATATCCTTCTGCGCATGTGTAATTTCAAAAGCAAATTGCATTTCTATTTTTAATTATTACTTGTTAATTGCATCAATATATTTACAGGAAGTTCTGCACACATTTAAATTGCAATTTCTATTAATATATCTAATAACAAAGGCCAGCTTTATTAGATTCAATACATCGTATGCATATGTAGAGACAAAAAGGACCTGGAATTAATTTTTATGAATCCAAATATTTTTATTTATTGCTCCCAAATATTCAATATTTCCGCGATTTTAGTGGGCTAACTATATGTAACAATTATAATGTGGATATTTTACTTTCATTTAACAAACAGGTTTAAATAAAATTGTTGCTAACGATTGGCAATCTCAGCTTAGAGGCGCAATTTTTTTTTTCTTATTTTACAACAAGGGCAAATAACCAGAAGTTTTCAGAAAGTCTTTACATTAGTTTTTTATGTAAAATGACTTCAGTTTTAGCTTAATTGGGTATAAATCATTTCAGTGAGCAACATGTACTGCAAAAGACAGCAGGAAATGGAAATGGCGCGTTATTTATGGACGCTCTTTAACTGCTTTGGTTCTCAGCGTCCCATTCTATACTGGGCGTGAAAGACCGCTTAATTTTGCTCAGAGGCCTCTCTTATCAGGCTTGAGTTTCTTTTACGTGCCGTAAATCTACGACACGGGATCCATGGCTTTACTTCCCTTCCGAAGGAAGCCATGCTAAGGATTTTTACGCCCGAAAAAATCCATCGTCCTCCGCCGGGTTTGAACCCGCGACCTTGGACCTTGGGTATACGAAGTTAGCATGGTAACCATTACACCACGGAGGACGACAGACAGCAGGAAAATAATGCTTTGTAATATCGGAGTGTTCACCAGAAAAAATATTATTTTCAAAACCCATAGATGAATTTGGGTATACCCCACAATTTGCCTCATGCAAAATATTATAGGTGTAATATAACTCTTGAAAAACGTTCCTAACCAGAGGTATTTTTGCATCAGTTAATACAAGTAATTTTGATCGCCTTTAACCAGCCATTTTCAAAAAGCAATCCATTTTTTCGCCAAAATTAGATTTAGCTTTTAGCAGCCTAGCTTCCTTTGTGAATCATGTTACTCATTTACAATTTTCTTCTACAGATTGTTGATGGTCACCACGGATTACCACTAAGGTTGGCCTACGAGAACCACTGCATGGGTGTCGACATTGACAAAGATGTCGATATTGATTGGGACATCGACAGGGATATGGATAAGGACATCGATATTGATAAGGATATGGACAAAGACATCGACATCGATATTGATAAGGATATAGACAGGGACATCGACATCGATATCGATAAGGATATCGACAAAGACATCGATATTGATTGGGACAACGACAGGGATATCGATAAGGACATCGATATCGATTGGGACAACGATAGGGATATCGATAAGGATATCGATATCGACAAGGACTGTGATGCAGATATTGATATAGACAATGATTAGTGTATAAAAGTGTTGGAACCATTGAGAGCTGCAGGTTTAATGAGTGTATCTATTAATGTTCGCAACTGTGAGTTGTTTTGCAGAGATTACATAAATTGTAAACAAATTTTCTCTATCCTAAATGATATCAAAATCATTAGCAGTTTCAAAAATGATAAAAACATATAGGCAGTTTTGCTATTTAAAAATCGTATGTGTTCTATTCACATGAGTTTCTCTAGCTATTCTGCAAACAAACTATCTACTTCTGAAAACCTTTATTCTTCCATCTACGTCATTCTAATTTAAATAAGCATTAGTCAAAATTGTCTTATTACTCAATTCCTTGTAAATAGAAGGAGAATAAGAGAGTACATACGCTAGAGTGACAATCAAATCTTTCAAAAAGTCTGAAATTCGGGTTTCTTTATATGGGCAGGACGACTTTTCTTTTGAGGAAAGTATGAGTATTTTAAAATTCAAGTCAATGATAAGGACATCCGCAAAATAAATAACTCGAAAAGATGTATCAGATATAATTTATGTGTTTTAACGAGATACATTTTTTATGCAGTAGGATTTTGTCTACCTCTTACGGTGCACCGGTTGTGTAAAAGTCATGTACAATGAACAGGACTTCAGAAATTGTAATAGGTACATACTTTTTATTTTTCTCGAAAACATCTTTAATACATGGTAATTTAATCAAAATCGTTAAGAACATATTTTGGGAAAACAAAAACGTTCCAAAATGTTCAATGGAAAGGGAAGTTGGGGTGGGGATATTTTCTTCAAAAGCTGTGGGTTACATCTCTGGAAGGTAAGGGACTTAAATGTCAACACTGGTATACAATGGACTTTTTGTTTTCGAGTTATGTCATTCATAGACAGACACACACAAACTATCTTCTAAAAAACTTTTGTTTGGATTCATATATTACCGGTGAAATATTGACATCGAATTTTGGACGTACGTATCTTTGTGTCAGCATAACTTAAAAATTAAATGTCAGATAAATGCCAAACTTGTTATTTCAGGTTAGTAGTTTCCCAGGACGTGAAATTAATATTTTAATTAAAATCTTGCATTACAAGCAATCTTCCACATGCAAAATGTTAGAAATGTTTGATTTTCTCAAGAACAGTTTTAACGATTTTGATTAAAATACTCCATATTTCATTTATTTACATGAAAAAATGTATACTTTGATTTTTCAGGCAAGAGCCTGTGAAGTTCCCTTTATTTAAATTAATTTTGTATAAATGTGTATAGTTAGAAAACTATAAGGTATAGAATTACTGCAGAAGAAATGTGGAGCAAGTGAAAGTAAACCTTTTGTGTCAAATAATGTTTTCTTTAGCGTTAGCTGTTTCCATGTTGTAACTGTTCCGAACATGTTAGGGTCATGGATGTAATTTTGCGATCATCTTGTTTACATGGTAAGGGTTTGTTATCATGAAAGACTCATTTAAATGCGGTTATTGTTTGTTGTAACTATGAATCTCTTGTTAACATTGAGAAATTAATTTACTGATCTGATTTTGGGCACAATTTAAACAACAGTGGTAACGTGTACAAATTAAGCATCTGTGGTAAAGAGTAGAAAATTTCCTTCGGCGGCTTTGACCTCGAGGAGCGCTGACTGAACATACTTTGTAAGAATATTTCATTTTAAGTTGCATTTACATTTTATTGTAGGGCTGTTTTCAAGGTTCTTTCTTGATTTGTTTTCACGTTTGTATTCTAAGACTTTTCATAATGGTCAGTAAGAAACGAACCAGTTTTAATTTTAATATTAATGAATGTGTCATTCCGGCCTTTTCTCTGGAGCTTGCGCGTAATTTCTTTTTCGTGGATGAGTTACCAACCCTTCGCACAACCTCTAAACCTTAGAGCAGACGTCTCCAAAACTGTACACGCAAATACATCCCCTGAATGAAGGGCGGATGGTGTGGGCTATAACGTAACGTTGCAGTTCACTCCTTCCCGGAGACGTGCAGTTGTGGACTGTCAGTGGTAGTGAAATGGTTGCACCAAATCATAATAAGAATCCACGGAAACGTGTATGCATATTCAAGGACGAACGGGAGGAACCATTTTCAATACTGCTTCTGGAGAAAATGTTTCGTTTCTTAATCGGCTAACCCTCCCCGTATTTGTAGGACTGACACCCCCCCCTAGGACTTACGAGCCAATGCCTAGGGGTCAGAAGCCTGTCGGGGAGCCAAAGCCCGTAGCCAGGCATGGATATAAGGAAGTAGATGATATGATGTAAGCGAAATTGATGACTGGAAAGGTGATGTTGAAGCAACTGGTGGAATGAGTGGCGGGGGAAACCGGAGGGCCCGGAGAAAACTCACTCAGACGTCGCTTCGTCCACTCGAATCCCACACGCGGGCGCTTGGGATCGAACCCGGGATGCCTAGATGGGAAGCGAGCGGCGCCGCCTTGATGAAAAAGTAAGGTTTTTTATTTGTTCTAAAGTTTATGGCGGATATAAGGCCAATATATGAGGTCACAATATTGCGTGTCACCAATAGCACGTGGACATTACAGTCAAGTAATTTTAAAAATGAAGTGTAAGCACACTGATTATGATATCGAATCACATATTACTATTATTATTATTATTATTATTATTAGTAGTAGTAGTAGTAGTAGTAGTAGTAATTAATATTATCAATATCATTAAATGCTATTGTAGGAATATAATTCAATAAATTAATGGAGTTTTAAAATTAAGACGGTCTTGCAGATGGAAGCTTAATATTTTCTTAGGGATGTAAAAATGTAACAATGGAAAAGTGTGTATTACTCATAATCGTACTACAGGGATGGTATGTGCAATACAACTCGAACTAAATATTGTTTTCAAAATTGAAAACAGTAAAATGGCAAATGCGATCTCGGATACCAGATGCAAATCTATATACGCAGATAAAAGTAGTCGCATACGACAGTAAAGAGATTTGAATACTCTTTTCTCTACCGAATCCACTCTTCACTGTGACCTGTGGTAAGTACAGTGCAGCACTGTGACTCTGTCCTCTAACGCCGATTGCCCCAATACCTCTGGTGACGTAGAATTTCGAGCCTGACTGAGAAGAAGGGGTTTATCGTCAGAGTTTCCTCTCCTAGATGTGCTGCCGTCCCCAGCTACCGAGACACATCTACCCCATTGTGAACCACTCTTACAGTGTTTTACAGAACATGAAGACCCTGTCCCACTCTTCTTCCAAAGGGTTTGCGGTTGGAAACCCACCCTCGCTGTCGCCAAGTCTTCAACTTACTGGTCCCTTAACTGAGGCGAGATTCACGGTTTACAAGCAGGATCTCCAAGAAACAGATTTTACTACGTTTCCTCTCGTCCCTAGTACATGTTCATATTTTGTTTGCTAATGGTTTTTGCACAGTGGTAGGAGTGAGCGGTCCCGTTTGAGGGTCATCATTTTTTGGAGAAAAACTATACACTGTCCGGCCGTCTTGACCATCGGATTCTGAACCATCTCACCGCAACAAGGTACGTTTTACGAGAGGGTAATGACAGAAAGCAATGGCATTTAAAGGTATTCATCTAGTACGGTGCAAAATAATTCTAGAAAATAAAAGTGCCAGAGTTTTTTATGGGTGTGAAATAAAACAAGAATGAGAAACCGATATTAATAAAAAAATTAAATAACTTTAGCTGCATAACAAGTAAAATAAAAATATCTTTAAATAATAAAGCAACTAAAGATTCAACAATAAAATTGTATAAAATGGCTATCACAATTATAACAAAAGTATTCAAATACTATAATCAATATAAAAGCAGCTTACATAACTCAAACTCAAATGCCTTTATCCTATCCTATAGACTTCAGGTATACATTTCATGTATCCTAGAAAACATCAAAAATGAGTATTTCATTGTCAATTATTCTAACTCCTTTGGCAGCTCCCCATTCTTTAAACAATGAAAATTCCTTGTCAAGTAAGTCCATTGACTTGCCGGTAACAAACTAAGTACAGCTTTTTTAGCATAATCTACAACTTCTTCAGGATTATCCATTTTCATTCACTTATTGATTTATTTGGTGCAGTTTAAACAACCAGAATTGAATCTGTTTATTCCAGCAACGAGCAAAGCATTACCTACGTCTCGAATAAAATTCAATTCGTCGTAATGACGACCCTAATAATATTAATATTGATAACTATAAGAATAATTCAGTTAATATTAGGATAGAATAAAAGGTTTTATGTTACACGTGGCTTATTAGACTATTATTAGCTCATGAGAAATTAGGGCACTCGTGCTTACACGCTCGTGTTACTAAAACATCCCACTCACAAATAATAATCTATTTGTCACTTTTTTATACATATATATATATATATATATATATATATATATATAAAACTAGTATTCGTTTGGTCAGTTGGAATTACGCAGTATTATTTCTATTATTATTATTATTATTATTATTATTATTATTATTATTATTATTATTATTATTATTATTATTATTATTATCAGCATCTCTTCTAGTTTTAGCAGGAGCTAATTACCCTTTGAAATAATCATTATTATTATTATTATTATTATTATTATTATTATTATTATTATTATTATTATTATTATTGAGAATTATATTTACCATAAGAATCATATTCATATTTTTAAATCATCCTTTATCCATAGGATTTATTTTATTCCTACAAGCATGGCAGAAATGAAGTTCTTCAGAACCTTAGCTGGATATATGTAGGTGCTAGATTAGATAAAAAAAAAACAATGACATACAACAATAGCAAAATAGCAACAGAATATAGAACAAACTGAAAACAACGCTTAAACAGAATGAAAGAAAATAGGATTCCAAAAATTGTATACACTTACCAGCTACAAGGCAAAGAAAAGATGGAAGGAGCAAGACTTTGGAACAGACTAACAGAATAAACCCTCTTGTAGAAGAAGAATAAATGTTTTCTGTGAAAGTGATTGCTGCCTTTCTTAGCCACAATAATGACATATTTGGTGAGGTTAAACATTGCAGTGCACAGGTAGCCCGGCGAAGGCGTTATGTACGAGATCAACTGTAATGCTAATCCTTACACTTGCAATGTAATTGATAATAATTTAAGAAATAATTTGTGTTTCAATTTATTATGGGATTATGCAATATCCGCCTCAATTGCATTTAGTCCTGGCTATCCAAAGAGAATCGAATTTCAAAGTCATCACATAGTAACCAGTTGTTAAAAGGTATAACTATCTATTTAATCTAGTGTATGCTGTTCTCTCTACTTACAAGGAAGTAAGTAATAAGACAACTTCTGTTAGTGCTATAAAGGGAGTGGACTCAACTCGCCACGTGTTTGACGCAACAGTGAGCACATAACGTTTTTAATACTGTTTATAGCGGTGCTAACTTCTTGAAAATAAATGAAGTAAATATTTTTAAATATCACATAACTAATATTATCCATGCAGTGACATAATAATTACGCTTTGGGATTTCCTTCTTAAGTATCGCAAAAAAATGCATGATTATTTTCCTCTCACAATTTCTCAACACTTGCCTCAGTTGTTTCATTTTGACAGATTGACAAAACTGTTCAGTGATTATAGTCTGACTGCTTTTAAATTGCTTTTAGGTGTTCTGTGCTTGAGAGGCATATAAGGTAAGGAGTTTTAAATATCAGAAGCGACTCTGCACGGCAAACAATGGTATCTGAATCAGCATTCACTTCGAGATCAACTTTATTCCGAGAATGGCCTAGTTACAGGAATACAATTAATAATACTGTTTATTTAGTAACTTCGTATTATTAATCAATAACGGTTGAATAGTGGTTGTCTAATTCGTTACGTGTCGTCGTATACAGCGAAGACCGCCGTTGAAGGTCAAAATGAAGTAAGCACTGCACAGGCTATTTTCATGGATGTATGTTGGGTTCCGAGTGACAGTCATGCATTATTGTTTAAAAAAAACGCATTTATCTATTCATTTCATCTCTAATCGACATAAAATTAGCAGAAATGATCTTATATCTTACTTCCTTGTAAGTAGAAGGGAAACATGGGAATACACTAGGCTAAAGCGATAGTCAAATCTTTTAAAAACTCTCGCTATAGTCCAGGGCTGTCAGATTCCCGTATGAGACAAGTTTAAGTATTTTAAAACTGAAACCAATAAGAAATATCTAGATCGTGGTAATTCCAGGAAAAATGTATTTGATATAAAGTGTGTTTTAACGAGATTTACATTTTCTTTGCAAACATTTTTGTCTATCTCTTGTGATTTACCAGTTATGAAAAATTTATTCCGAATGAAGAGGACTTCAGAGGCTATTACCAGAAAATTTAATATATACACTTTGTCACATAAGTATCTTTAATGTGTCGTATTTTAATCCAAAGCCATTGTTGAGAAAATCAAAATGTTGAATCTTTCTCCATGTAAACGATAGTTTTGTGTATGGGTTTTTCTTTTTGAAAACCTTCGTATTGTATAGTTGAAAGATCTGGAACTTAAATATAAGGTTTGGTGTTAAGCAACGCTTCGTTTTTCAGTTATGCACGCACGCACGCACACACACACACACACACACACACACCAACAGACCTTTTCATAAAAATGTTTTCTTTAACAAAGGGTTCCTAAAACCTGTATTTCCAAAGAAGTCTCAGTCACGAATTTGGGGCGAAATGCAATACTTTCTCTACCTAAATACTATATACTAAAGACGTAATGTAATAAACAAGAATATTTAGTATTTTATATTTTATTGCAAAACTACCTTATTTTAAAAATAATCCTCGCATAATATATTATTTATACGTCACAATGTGTCACCTTGGTTGGGATTTCTCATAAGGACGCTAATTTCCTGGTGTTGTTGATGCAATGCGTTAATAGATTCTTATGTTGATGATATTATTGTTCGATTGACATATGTAATAAAGGTTCTTTCAACTTCGGTTATCATAGCGACATTTGTTGTGTATAAAATTATGGTTTGCACAATCATACAGAATCATAAAATCTTAAAGTTGATGCACAAAAAATCTGATATGTTACATTCACTTGACTTTCACTACTTATTCTGCAATAAACCATACTGGTGTTGAACTTGTATCAGAAGGAGGCACTAAAACGTATTCTATACCATAATGTGAGTTCGTATGGTTGTGAAAACTGTGCGGAAAAAAAAAAACTCTAGAGGTATGTGAAGCTAATAGGTGTTTTAAACAAAAATCTTTAAAATACAGTCAATTTTAACTCCGACCAAAGAGGTTTCACTAACTCTCCAAGAATGCACACTAATTCATCTGTTCTGGAAGTATTATGAAAGATGCCAAGAAGAATAAGAAGAGGTTTGTCTTGTTACTAATTTCTCTACTTAGCACATATTGCATAAGTAGAAGTATTGTGTTTCACCCAACAATTGAATATCGATATTTCCTGGAAATAGATCTGTTATAGGGTTTCCTATATCCAAAAATATCTTTGGAAAAAGGGTCTTATATGTGTGTGGTGTGAGTGAACACATAACTCAGAAAACGAAAAATCAATTTGATACTAAACTTGAGTTTTAAGCTTAGCATCCTCCAAGGATGCAACGCTAAGATGTTCAATAAAATCCCCCAAAGTTTCGAGAATGTTGATTTTCTCAAAAATACAATTTTGATTAAAATATCGTATCTTGGTCCAGAATTTCCGGTGTAGACCGCGTCTTAAGGCTAAAATTTTAGCCTTAAGACGCGGTCTACACCGGAAATTCTGGACCAAGATAATTTTAATATTGGCCGTGGAAGTTTACCAAAACATATAAAATATCGTATATTAAATAATACTCTTTATTCTGAATTTCTTTTGTATAACTTAATGGTTTTTGCATAACTGAGATAGACAGAAACTTACTACACAAAAATGTAGATATCTTTAAAACACAGAATTTATATCATATACATTTTATGTGGCTAACCATTTCTGAGATATTCCTTGTTAATGTTAAATTTTTAAAATATCTGAACTTTTATCAGCTGCTGGTCATGGAAATTACCTAACTTTAATCACAAGGCAACCAGTTTTTAGAAGATTTGACTGCCTAATGATGCCCTAATTTCACTTCTCCTGACAAGAGTTTAAGCAATAAGAGCATTTTTACTAATATTCATCTTGATTAGCATGAAGTAAATAGAAAAATAAGCATTTTGAGAATAGTTTGTTACAGTGGTACAGAAAGTCACCTGAGTGGAGCACATTTTATTCTAGACATACGCAGAGCCTTTGACAACGTAGGATAGTTCACTTGAGGAAGACAATTGAATATTTCGGTATACCAGAAAAATTTATAAATCTGCTACTGAAGTTGAAAGGAAACAAATCTACTCAGATTGAGACACCAAATCGCAAAACTGACCATATCCAACTCAGACGCGCTTTCATGCAAGGTTCTTCCCTTTCACCAACTCTTTAAACAGAGCAAAAGACCACATTTTTGAAGAACTGATTGTAATTTAAGTTATTTATTTATAAATGATGAATCCAATTTAACCGTTCGCGGATGGTACGCTTATTAGCGTCAAAAACATAAAGCTGCCATAGAACTAACAAATATATCATTAAAAAGATACGCTGAGATTGGTCTTGATTTTAACCTATCAAAAAATGGAAGCAATATATCTGGAAGAAGGAAAACTGAATGAAACAACACTTATCATTTATGAAAAAAGAGAAATAAGAACCCAAAGTAAATCTGAGTCATTCGTTACTTGGTTGTAAATTTCCCTAATGAATTAACTTTCATTCCTCATACTATAACAAATAAACTAAGAGATAAATCAGACACTTGTAAATCCTTCTTTACTTAAAAAAAAGTTCAATCATAACCTGCCAAGTGTCTCCTAAACATGTATCCCGTTCAATTAACACCTGTCGCCAAAACCCCCTAAAAATCTGATGTGTTCAATTCACATGACTTTTTCTAGCCTTTCCATAAACAAACTATCATTACAAAATGTTCTTCTTTTATCTATATCACGCCAATTGAGATAAACATTAGCAGAATTTGTCCTATTACTTGCTTCCTTCTAAAGGTAAATATAATGAATACAGTAGGATAAAGTGATAGTCATTTTTTTATTTTTAATCTCTTCGCTATGTAAAACAATTGAAATTCGGTTCTCTTTGTATGCCAGCAGTAAAACAGATATATGAAAGGAAAGATGATTTCCCATTTGAGTATAGTTTAGTATTTTAAAACTGAAACCAATAATAAAGAACATATTGGAGACGGGTAACTGTACAAAAAATATGATAAAGTATGTGTTTTAAAGAGATCTACATTTTTTGTGTGCTTAGGTTTTGTCTATTTTCACGGTTTACCAATTATACAAACGTTATACACAATAAAGAGGTTTTTAGAGGTTAAAACAACAATTTTCGAAAAATGTTCCATGTGAAGGGTAGCTGGAGTGGAAGATTTTTTTCGAAAATGTTCTTGTCCGAATCCATGGACGTTGCAGACTTAAATGTTAGGTTTGATGTTTAATTCTCTCTCTCTCTCTCTCTCTCTCTCTCTCTCTCTCTCCCTCTCCCGATAACCCGGCGGAGGACGATGAATTTTTTTCGTGTGTAAAAATCCTTAGCATGGCTTCCTTCGGAAGGGTCCCGTGTCGTAGATTTAAGGCACGCAAAAGAACCTCAAGCCTGACAGAGAGGCCTCTGAGCAAAATTAAACGGTCTTTCACGCCCAATTTAGAATGGGACGCTGAGAACCACAGTAGTTAAATAGCGTCCATAAATAACACGCCATTTCTTCTCTCTCTCTCCCGAAACAGCCAAAAGTCGCTAGGAGTCAGATCAGGTGAGTAGGGAGCATGAGAAATGACTTCAGCTGTATGCACAAAGAAGCTGTTGGGTCATCATTCGTAGCATTTTCAGGATTGTGTGCACAGACCCCACGGAAGTGGCAACTATGGAGGCGATCTGTTCCACAGTCATTCAGCGACCCTCAAAAACACATCTCCCTCCATTCGCTTGATCACGTCGGACCTGGCTGTCCGAAGCGGAGATTCTCTTGGTTTGTTGTCCCACGCTTTCTTTGAACTATCGCAACCACAAACGCACATTAGGCATTATGATATTATCATCACATGTCTCACTTAACTGGCGATGAATTTCAATCGCTGTCACAACAGCAAATGGAGAAAACGAATGAAAATATCGCCATTTTAAGTACAGAAATCAATCCTCAGTCTGACCGTTGCGACGAGAGGTTGGTTCTGTGAGCCAAACAGTGCTGTCGTCTCAGTCACGCTTTAACAAAGAGTGCCCGCTTGCTTTAAAATAGACCGCATGTTTCCAGTTCTGAGAAAAAAAATCTGACTTTCTCTACATCTGTCACAAATTATTGTTAAAAAGCTTATGCTTCTTTTTACTTCATGCTAATCGAGAAAACATAGTCTTATTACTGACCTCCATGTAAGTAGAAGGGAATTAAAGGAGTACCATAGGTTAAAGTATCAGCCAAAAGCCAGTTGCTATAAGATTGAAACTCCTTTGTTTGTATGAACAGAAGTTAACAAATTCCTATGACAAAAGTATAGGTTTTATAAAGCTGAAACCAATACCAAAGAATATCTCAATAGATAACGATCCATTCCACGACAAAATGTATATAACATAAATGGTGTGTTATATCCAGCTCTACATTTTCTATTGAGTAACTTTATGTCTATCTTTTACGGTTTGCCAGTTATCAAAATTCCGTAAAATTCATCAAGAATAAAGTAGTCTTCAGAGGCAATTTACAGAAAATTCAAGATATACATTTTATTTATCAGATACATATCTATAATATAGGATACTTTAATCAAAATGCTAGAGCCATTTTTGAGAAAATCAAAATTTTCGAAAATGTTTCCATGTAAAGGGTAGTTGCGTTGGGGGAATTTTCTTGAAAATCTTTGTGCCGCATCCTTGGAAAATACTAAACTTAAAAACCAAGTTTGGTACTTAATGGACTTTACTTTTAATGCTTTTTTGGATTCAGGGGGACCCAAAACATGTATTTCCGGTGAAACCTCGGTATCGAATTTTTGGGTGGATTACAATACCTTCACTGTGCATTATGCTCATAGTACGTGTATAGAAAATAAAAATCTGATGTGTTACATTCACATGACTTCTCTACATCGCTGTAAAAACTTATTGTTAAAAGCATATTCTTCTGCCTACTTTATGACAGTCGAAATGAACAGTAGAAGAAATTGTCTTAATTACTTGCTTGCTTGTAATTAGAAGGAAAATAAGGACGTGTGTGCGTGTGTTAGTATGTCCGTGTGTCGTTGAACACGATAACTCAAAAACGAAAAGTCGGTAAAATACCAAACTAGTTATTTAACTTTAGTATGTTTCAGGGATGCGACACGAAGATTTTGAGAAAAATCCCCAGCTCAAACTACCCTTTACATACAAAAAATGTCAAAAATGTTTATTTTCTCAAAAATGTCTTTAACGATTTTCATTAAAATACCGTATATTAAAGATATTTATATGGCAAATAAAATGTATATCTAGAATTTTCTGGGAATAGCCTCTAAAGACCTGTTTATACTGAATGAATTTTGCGTAACTGGCAAACCGTAAGAGATAGAAAGAACTTACTACACAAAAAATGTTAAAACACTTTAAAACACACAATTTGTCATATGCGTTTTTTCCGTGGAATTGACCATTTCGGAGATATTCCTTGTTATTTGTTTCAGATTTAAAATACTTTTTTCACACGAAAAATTGTAAACTCCTGGCCCTGCATGCAAACGAATTTCATCCACATGGCAACCGGCTTTTAAGGGTTTTGACATTCGTTTCAGCCTAGTGTATTCAATTATTTAGCTTTAACCTACAAGAAGCCAGTAATTAAGACTATTTACTAATGTTTATCTCAATTATTGTAAATTAGATAGTAGAACATGCATTTTAACCAAAATTTGTTACAGCGATGTAGAGAAACCATGTGAATGGAATACATCAGATTTTTTCTTTATGTTGAATAAAATATTGAAAAGCAGTTTTGATCTATCGTTGTTTTTTTTTTACAGTTTTTTCAAGTATTTCAAAAAGTAATTGGCTAAACACGAACTATAAGTTACTTATCAGATTTCGAATACTTGGGAAAACTCGACTCTGTGGGCCTCGTATTCCAAATTGCATTCTCGACCTGATAAGTATAACTTACATTTCTTAGTACACAATATACTATTTGCTAACGTTCATCTCGAGTAGCATGAAATAATTGAAGCAGAAGTTTTTATAATAATAGTTTTTTGCAAAATATATGGAGATAGTCACGTGAATGAACACATCAGGTTTTTTTCTTTCCTGTTATCAGAAAGCACTCAAGAAATTCTTTGGGATTTCCCACAAAAGCTAAAACGAAATGTATGTCTCGTTAAATAATTTTAGTACATTTTCTCTTATCTTAGTGCCTATTAAGTGAAAACGAACTGCCAGTATGTCACAGCGAAGCTTTTACCGGAAATTCAAGAACGTTATAAATAAGAACGCAGACTTCACTCTGCCTTCAGTTTAAGAAGACTGCTGCTCAATAATGGGTAAGCTTTAGTCAACTTTCCTGTTTTATCAACACAATAAGCTATAAATACTATTTTACTTTCTCTGCTTAGTATATGGTGCATAGGTAAAGAAGATATTGCATTCAAACCAAAAATTCTGTACCGAGATTTCACTGGCAATAGAGCTTTCAGGGTACCAAGTTCAGCATCTTCCAAGGATGCAAAACGGAGAGTTTCATAAGTAATACCACGAGTGTTTTAAACTTGTCCTTAATGCACGACCGGAGCGAAGGGACGGGAGTCAATTGTCCTAGAGATGAAAACACGAGTTGTATTTGATGGGACAATTTAGCGAAATATATTATTAATAATATATAATATATATAAAGGGAGATTTTATCAGGTTATGATTGTACTACTTACATTAGCTCTCAAATGGTAGATGACGTATTCGACCATGATTATTTACCGAATATTTTTTCCTTTTCTTTTCTTTCTTCACTGCCTCCTGAATTGTGATATGGCCGACCGTGCCTACACCCAATGTACGTATATCGATAGTAACAATTATTTTATTTCAGCTTTTAATAAGTAATACGTGAAATGGAAACAGACGTTATTTTATTTGAAGTTATTGCACACATCTCATAAAATACTGAGAAATGCAAGTAATGATTATTTTCACTCCTTTTTTAACTAAATACATCATGAACTGGATAAAACTTTAAATAAACATTGCAACTGAATTAGTTGAAAGTACAATTGTGGAACTGACAGTTATTATAAGTGGAGGTTGGATGCCTGATTGTCGCCTTGTTTAAACATACGAACGCCAGGGGCAACAAGATTTCAAATAACATCAGCTGCGATAAGATATTTTGACAATATCGCTCTAGTCAGATAACCGCGATTGGTTGAAATTTCCATTGGCGCTTTAATAGTGAAACAGAATTATCAACAAAATTCCCCCAGTCCAGTCTACCCTTTAAATGGAAAAAAATGGAGAATGTTCTCAAGGATCGCTTTAACGGTTTTGATTAAAATACCGTAGATATATTGATAATATATATTAAAACACATAAAATGCTTATCTTGAATTATCTAGGAATAGCATATGAAGACATCTTTAGCTTAACTAGTAAGCAGTAAGAAATTTACAGAAACTTACTATATAAAAATGTGTATCCGTTAAAATACACACTTTATGTCATATACATATATTTTGGAATTAACCTTTTCCGAGATATTCCTTGTTATTGGTTTCAATTTTAAAATACTTCAACTTTTCTCAAACGATACTTATCATTCATTCTCTTTTGTTTTACTTCTGGCCATCAAAGAGAACCAAATTCCAAGCACGTAGCAACCAGTTTTTAAAACATTTAACTATCGCTTTAGCCTTGGGTATTTTCTTATTTCGCTTCTACTTACAAGAGACTAAGTGATAAGACAATTTCTGCTAATGATTACATCAAGTAGATAGAAAATTAAGCTTTTGTAAAAATATTTTACTACAGAATTGGTATAGAAAGCCATGTGAATAGAACACATCAGATGTTTTTACTTCTCTACTACGTGCATAGTAGATAGATAAAGTATTTCATGCCATCCAAACATACACCGGAATTGCTTGTTTTGAGGCACCTCATTCAAGTTCCTTTGTTTGTATGGACAGGAGTTGACAAATTCCTGTATGAGAAAAGTATACGTTTTTTAAAGCTGAAACCCACACAAGGAATAAATAAAAAATAATCAACTCCACGAAAAAATGTATATAACATAAATTGTGTGTTTTAACGTGCTCCACATTTTTGTGTGGTAAATTTTTGTCCATCTTACGGTTTAGCAGTTTAAAATTCATCCAGAATAAAGTGGTCTTCAGAGGCTATCTACAGAAAATTCAAGATATACAGCTTATTTGTCGGGTAAATATCTTTAATATAAGATGTTTTAATCAAACTCGTTATGAGTCATTTTTGAGAACATTGAAATATTCGAAAAAAATTCCATGTAAAGGGTAGTTTAGGGTGGAGAGAGTTTTCTCAAAATCTTCGTATTGGATCCTTGGAAGATAATAAAGTAAAATACCAAGTTTGGTATTTTACCGACTTTTCGTTTTTGAGTTATTGTGTTCACAGACACACGGTCAAACTGACGCACGGACCTTTTTCTGAAAATACTTTTTTTTTTAATACAGGGGACCCTAACACGTATGTATTTCCGATGAAATTTCGGTATCAAACTTTTGGGTGGAGTGCAAGAGTACGTGTAGAGAAAGTAAAAATGAAAAGTCGGTTAAATACCAAACTTGATATATAAGTTTAGTATCTTCCAAGGCTGCGACAGGAAGGCTTTTAGCAAAATCATCTCACCACCAACTACCCTTTACTTGGAACATTTATCGACAGTTTTAATTTTTTTTTAAAATGACTATAACGATATTAATTAAAACAACACATGTTTAAGACATTTTTATGACAAACGAAATGTATATGCTGAAATTTCTGCGAATAGCCTCTGTAGACCTCTTCATTCCGAATGACAGTTATATAACTTTTGTATGAATGGTAAATCGTAAGAGATAGACAAAACTTACACACAAATAGATCTCGTTAAAACACACAATACATATGTGATATCTACATTTTTTGTAGAGTTAAGTTTTCTAGATATTCCGTGTTGTTGGTTTCAGTTGTAAGCTACTTTAAACTTTCTCTTTTGTTTACTCCCGGCAAGAAAAGATAACAAGATTGCAATTGTTTCATATAGGCCACCGGCTTTTAAAATATTTGACTATCGCTTTAGCCTAGTGTACGCCCGTATTTCCCTTCTACTTACAAGGAAGCAAGTAGTAAGGCCATTTCTGCTAATGTTTATCTCGATTAGTATTACGTAGATAAAACAATAACCTTTTGTAAGAAAAGTTTATGAAACAGTCAGAGCTCATATGAATGGAACACATCAGTTGTTTCTAATAAGATTATCGATATTTGCGATAAATGTCTCAGAAGATTTTACCAAGTAATCGTAGCTTATCCATTTTGGAAAAAGTTTTCTCAAACATGTATGTGGATACGAAGATTGCCATTACATTCATTGCAAACGCACGTGGCCTTAGAAATGTATCACTGGACAGTGATTTAAAGAATTCCCACACTTCTTATTAGAATATTTAATTGTGGTAGAGTTCTGTATTTCATCGTTTTCTAGGACTCCAAAAATATTTTATTCATGATTGGTGAATTAAATTTGTGGACATCTTTGCATAAAATGGCAAAAAAGGCAATTCGCTGTATCAACATTTAAAGTATGCCGATTCATACAAAACAAATCGGGTATGTTCCATTCACATGACTTTCTCTACTACTCTACAACAAATTATTGTTAAAAATTTTATTCTTCTATTTACTTCATGCTAATGAAGGAAAAATCAGCAGAAATCGTCTTATTACTTGCTTCCATGTAAGTAGAAAGGAAATAAGGGAACACACTAGGCTAAAGTGATAGTCAAAAGCTAGTATTACTGTGATTGAAGTTCCTTTGTTTGTATGGGCAGAAGTTGACAAATTCTCGTGTGAGAAAAGTATAAGTATTTTATAGCGGAAACCAATAACGAAAAAAATGAGGAGAGTTTTAACGAGCTTTATATTTTCTATTACGTAAGTTTTTGTCTATCTCTTACGGTTTACCAGTTATGCAAAGCACCTCAAAATTCATCCAGAATAAAGATGTCTTCAGAGACTATTCCCAGAAAATGCAAGATATACATTTTATTTGTCAGGTAAATGTCTTTAATATACGACATTTTAATCAAAATCGTTACAGCCATTTTTGAGAAAATCAAAACTTTCGAAAAATTGTCCATAGCTTTCGTGTCGCATCCTTGAAAGATACTGAACTTAAACACAAAGCTTGGTATTTAACGCACTTTTCGTTTGAGTTATGTTTCCCACAGACACACACGGACATTTTTCTAAAAAGGCATTTTTTTTTTAATTCAGAAGCTCTCAAAACATGCATGTGCGGTGAAATCTCGGTTTCCAAGTTTTGGGTGCGCTTATACAATCTCATTTGTTTATTGTATGTAAAATAAAATTATCATAATCTGCCCACAAGAAACATTGCACATAATTACACTACCAGAACCAATAACAGCCTAGAATTGTCATTACACTATAAAGGCATTAAACGCTATAACAAATTACCCAGTGATGTCCAAACCCTTCTAATAAAATCTGATGTGTTCAATTCAAATGACTTTCTCTACATCTCTGTAACAAGTTATTGTTAAAAAGTGTGCTCTTCTATCTACTTCATGCTAATCGAGATAAACATTAGCAGAAATGCTTTCTTGTAAAAAGAAGGGAAATAATGGAATACAAGGCTAAAACGATAGTCAAACATTTTAAAAGCTGGTTGCCATGTGAATGAAATCCATTTCTTTAAATTGCCAGGAGTTGGTAAACTTCTGTGTGTGAAAAGTTAAAGATTTTAAAACTGAAACAAATAATAAAGAATATCTCACTGTTGATTAACTTCAGGAAAAAATGTATATGAAATAAATTTGTGTTTCAACAAGATCCACATATTTTGCGTAGTAAGTTTTTTGGGTACTTATACGAAATACAGCAAAATTCACCCAAATAAAGAAGTTTTCAGAGGCTACTCTCAGAAAATTCAATATATACACTTTATTTGTTGTTTAAATATCTTTAACGTAGGTATTTTAATAAAAAGTGTTAATCATTTTAGAGAAAATAAAAAATGTCCATGTAAAGGGTAGTTTGGGTTGGGGGGATTTCTCAAAATCTTCGTGTCACAACCTTTGAAGAATACTAAACGTAAATACCATGTTTGGTATTTTACCGCTTTTTCGTTTTTGAGTTAGTATGTTTACAGAAACATGGACACACACGGACATTTTTCTAAAAATACTCTTTTTTTGATACAGAGGACCCCAAAAACTTTATTTCCGGTGAAGTCTCGGTATTGAAGTTTTGGGTAGAATGCAATATGTACATAGTAAGTGTAGAAAAAGTAAAAATTATTTAAAAAGGCTGTGACAAAGTTACTTAAAGAAATTGCTTTTTTCAGAGTAAAAGAGTAGGAATGGTAATAGCTTAAACCAATTACATGTAATATACAGGGTGTTAATCAACTATACCGAAATATTTTCACAGAATATGTAGATTACTTAAATAAGTAATTTGATTTAGGAGACTTATGACCTGTTTATTGCAATTTCGAAGTAACTGCTATAAGTTTCTGAAGTGTCAGTACGCCACTGGCTAATTTATCAACCATTCGAGAGAATAACACGAAAAACGAAGGGACATATTACAGCGTACCTCTCTAGCATAGTGGTTATGATACTGGCTTTCAAGTGAGACAGTTTCCGAGTTCGGGTCTATTTCACGTATCGCGGCTCTTCTTCTGGAATGAAATAAATAATGATAAAAAACATTTACTTTATGATAGGAATGAACGTAGTTAATGAATGCTCAGTGTCGTACTGTCAAGTAATTAGTTCGAGATTTTACAGATTTTTGCGACATTAAATCTTGAAAACGCTAGTAACGAGCTGCTAAAAAACGACATTTCTATACTCGGGCAGCAGTTTTAAAGACATTCTAAACCATTTTTACACACTCTAGCCCCGTATGTACAATGTACATAGGGATAGAGAAGTATTGTATGCCACCCAAAATTCGATACCCAGATTTCTTCGGAAACATGATTTGAGACCGTCTGAATCCAGAAGTCGCCCTCCGTGGTGTAATGGCTACCATGCTAACTTCATATGCCCAAGTCACGGGTTCAAACCTGGCGGAGGACAATGGATTTTTTCGGGTGTAAAAATCCTTATCATGACTTCCTTCGGAAGGGAAGTAAAGCCGTTGGTCCCATGTCGTAGATTTACGGCACGTAAAAGAACCTCAAGCCTGATAGAGAGACTTCTGAGCAAAATTAAGCGGTCTTTCACGCCCAGTATAGAATGGGGCGCTGAGAACCACAGTAGTTAAAGAGCGTCCATAAATAACACGCTATTTCCATTTTTCTGAATCCAGAAAAAAAAATTTACGGAAAAAAGTTCTGTATTAGTGTGCGTGTGTGTTAAACTCAAAAGGAAACGTCGGTTAAATACCAAGCTTGATATTTAAGTAAGCATCTTCTAACGATGCGACACGTAGATTTTCAGGAAAATCCCTCAACCGTTTACTGCATGTTACATGGAAGATTTTCTGAAATGTTGAGTTTTTCAAAAATGCCTCTATCTTCTATGTACAACGTAGAGTAGCTAATACACTTTGGTCAGAATAACTAATGCTGCCTCAAATTCAACAGGTCGCGAGTTCGAATCTACCTTTGAGCGAGTTACACGGATAAGGTCTTTTTCATTCACTTATTCTGAGAATACGAACAACGAATAACTTTAAGGTCCATAGACTCGGTGATCATTTGAGCATCAATTCTCCGATTTCATTCACTGTTCCATATGGCCAACCAGGTCAAAGGACGTTAAGCATAAAATTATTATTATTTTTATTATTATTATCATCATTATTTTTGTTTTTATTATTACATCACAAGAAATTATATTATTATTAATAATAATAATAATAATAATAATAATAATAATAATAAAAGGGAGAATGGTCAGAGAATTGCTTGTCAATTACACATTTTTTTCATTTCAGGAGGAAGCACCATGGCCCACGTGTCCTCGTGGCTGGTCATTGCTTTCGTCATTTTTCTCCAGGTAAATATTTGCCTAAGTATAACATTTTAAATGTATGTATGTATGTATGTATTTATTTCTCTGTAAGTGGGTATCACCCGGTGGCAGAGTTATATATATACAAGATATATAAACAATAAATCACAGCTGCCAGTTTATGGCTTTGTAAGCTAGATATAATAGTTATTTACACAAATATGAAAACATTAATTTTTCTCTCAATTCAGATTAATTAATTTCATAATTAGAATCACCAACCAATTTAACATTTGTATTTACAACAATATAAAATCACAAACATTTCATTTAAGGAATATTTACAAAAATTATCCAACATTAAAATCAAGATTTTTCCTAAATTTCTTCAGAGACAGGAGACAACCCCGAAAGGCTGCTCCAGGTAATTCATTCCAGTCTTTTATGGTTCTATTTACAAAGGAGAACTTTCCCACGTCAGTTCTGTATCTTCTAACCTTAATTTTGAACGGATGATCGTTTCGTGCATAGTAAGTTGGGTTTTCCAGTTTGTCAGTAACGTCCTCCCATGCATTTAAGCCAGCGTAAGCTTTAAATAAAGCGCACAACCTCTGTTTCTTACGCCTAACTTTCAACGGCTCCCATTTTATCTCCTCAGCGTTTGTAGGCCCAAAATATTTACCCCTTTTTATGAATTTTATAGCCCTTTTCTGGATCTTTTCTAACGAATCAATTTGATTTACTCTATACGGGTCCCAACAAGTTACTCCAAATTCCATGACCGGCCGCACTAAGGACTTGTACGCGATTTCCCTGGACTTTGCACTCCCCTTTTTTAAAATCCTCATTAAGAAGTGCAGTGTTTTCCACGCTTTCTTAGATACAGAATTTACCTCCTCGTCCCATCCAGCATTACTCGCCAAGTAAACTCCCATTTGCAGCTGTCCACCTGTGGAATTTTTTCCCCACCCATGTGATAGTTCTGCAGATTTTTTTCCCCAGATCTATTAAATGCAATTGACTTACTTTTGCCAGCGTTAATTTTCATTTTATTTGCAGCAGCCCAATCACTAATTTCATTTGAATCACCCTGAAGAGCAGTGTCATCTTCAACATTTCTAATTTTATTGTAAATAATACAATCGTCTGCAAACAACCTTATCTGGCATTTTATATTGACAGTTAAGTCGTTTACAAAAATAAGAAAAAGTAACGGTCCCAGTACTGAGCCTTGGGGTACTCCCAAGACTACCATACCCCTTTCAGATAGCTCCTTGCCTACTTTTACCCTTTGCGATCTTCCTTCCAAAAATTGTTTAACCCATAGAACTACGCGTTTATCAATTCCTGTAGCAGTTAGCTTCTGGATAAGTAAATTATATGATACAACATCAAAAGCTTTGGAAAAATCTATCACCACTGCATCTGTTCTTCCCCCTGCATCCACCTCCTCTGCTAAATCTTGAAATAATGACGTTATCTGGCTTTCACACGAATATCCAGGTTTAAACCCATGTTGCGCTATATTGAACCACTTTTTGTTTTCTAATTCCTCCCGTATGTATTCCACAATTAAATGTTCCATCAATTTGCACACTACTGAAGTTAGGCTGACTGGTCGATAATTATTTAGTTCTTTTTTATTTCCCCCTTTATGAATTGGAACTACAATCGCGGTTTTCCACTCTTCCGGTAAGGCACAGTTATTTATTGACATATTAAATAAAAGCATTAGGTACGGAATCATAGATTCCCCTCCAATTTTTAGTATTTCGGTCGGTATATTATCAGCCCCCCTCGACTTTCGATTTTGCAACATTCTGATCCTTCTGCGCAATTTGGATGCCATTATTTGAAAAACGGAATTTCCACTATCCTCAATTTCCAATTTATAATTATAATCCGTTTTGTTAAAAACAGACACAAAATGTGAATTTAATGCGTTCGCTTTTTCCTTATCGTTCAATATGGTAATTCCATTTTCCTTGAGTTCTGGTATGCCAAGTTTATTTCCCCTGCGTCTACTTACATAATTGTAAAAAGATTTCCAACTATTATTGGTCCCGCTAAGAATTTGTTCTAAGAACCGCTCCTGGGCTTGCAACGTTTCGTCTTTCAATTGTTTAGCTAATTCTTTATATTTGTTAAAATGCCAATCTGACTTCTTCCGTTTATGAAACGCGCGTCTAGACTTTCGTTTAAGTATTCTGATGGATCTTGTATAATATTCTGGATCATTATTTTGTTTGATGACTTTGTATAGAATGTATTTCTTTATTGATTCCGAAATAAGTATTTTGAAACTATCCCATGCTGCATCTACATTTGTTGCAGATTTTACAAACAGGCAAAATTGCTTTTTGAGAAAAGTCTGAATTCCATCTACCTCTGCTCTGCAGAAGTTAAAATTAACAATTTCCTCTCCTTCAAACCGTTTCGCACCTTCCAGTTTATGTCTAATTGTACACAGCTGTGGTCACTTATACCTGGAAAGACCTCACATGCGCTAAACAATGACTCAGGTCTGCATAGAAACACGTCCAGTACAGCCGATTTCCGCGTATCTGTTTTGACTACCTGCGAAAACCCATGATCCCAAACCAGAAGGTTAACAACACATTGAGCTTCGCCTCCTAATAACTGCCCATTCCAGTTTACATTTGGCAAATTTAGATCTCCTGCTAAAATAACATTTTTTCCCGTTTCCGAAGAAATTTTTTCCACTAGTTTATGAAGAGTTTTAAAGTTAGTTTCGCTAGGTGGTCTGTAACACGCTATTAATGTAATGTTATTTGCTTCGTTTTCGTGATCGATAATTTCAATGGCCATCATTTCTACGTCTTCTTCCACCCACAATATCTTACTGCTTAATTCTAACTTGGTACAAATAAAAATTCCCCCTCCCCTTCCTTCCCTGTCCCTCCTAAACACCCTGTAGTATGATCTAAATATCTCCGCGTCATTAATATCAACACTGAGCCATGACTCCGTACCTATAATCACACTTGGGTTACTTATTTCCATTAAATTCCAAAATTCTAATGTTTTGTTTATGATGCTTCGGCAATTTACCTGTAACAGCCTTAAGGAATGTGCTCCTACCTGAGAATCGTCGCTTCCCCGAAGCCGTTGTCAGTGCTGCTCGGTGACACCGCTCAACTCGGATACCCTCGCGAACAATGCTGCCGACTTTGAAGTTCCTCTTCTGTTCAGGTGAACACCATCCCGTCCATAGTACCAGTCGTCAATCCACGAATTTGAGTCCACAAACTGCACATCCAGTCTTTCAGCCACCCACGAAAACGCGTCGTTTACCTGCATTACCTTCCTCCAGTTGATATCGCGTCGCCTCAAAACTCCACTGATGACAATGTTTGCTGAGGGAAACAGTGCCTTTGTCTTCTTAACTAAATCATACATGTCTCCCATCACATAGTCAGAACTCCTTCGTAGGTCATTACTTCCAACGTGTAATACGATGGTCCGGTAGTTGCTTTCTTCCTCCTCTCGCTTCTTCTCAATTTCCCTCAGAAGGCCGTCCGTCTTTAAGCCAGGATAGCAAGCTACCTTTGCATTTGTAGTTCCCGCGTGTCTAATGATAGAGTCGCCGATGATCAAACATGGTTTCTCCTCTTTCTTTAGGTCATCTTCCCGTGTCTCCCTCAGTAAACGGTTTTCTTCTTTAAGCTTCCGAATAATATCTTCCGCTGTTTTCAGCTTGTCGCGTAAGCCTTGTAGTTCCTCCTGCAGCTGCTCCAATTTTTTGTCATTTGCGGTGACGGTCACATCTCTCTTGCAGTCCTTACATGACCAGTTTTCTTCTATGTTCTGTTCTCTCTTAATTTTTTGACAGCCAAAATGGTACCATCTCGCGCATGAAATACAAAGAAGTCCGGTCCTCAGTGCTTTGTTGCAGCTTCCACATCTTTCATCACCTACAGATCCTGGATTTATTTCAACTCCTCCTATCACAAGCAGGGCTAGTAATACAAAAGCCATAAAATAATAATTCTTCGTTTCCGTAGCTCCAGTCGCCTGTCTATCTGCATTCCGCGGTCGCCTGCCCGACCACATTCCTACCCTCGCCCGGTAAACAACCAGATCCACACCCATTGTTCTGCTGCTACCTGCCTCCCACTGGTACGTCCGCACTGCTCGAGATCCCAAACCAGACATGCTTTATCAACAGAAGCATGGTTGATTCCAGAGTAGAGTTCACGAGAGAACAGTTCTCAGCTAAGCTTTACAAAATTTAGACAACACTGATATTCTAAAATACAAGGGTTACTTTTTGTAAGGTCTAATCGGTCGCGAAATTAAGACCACAGTGAAAATCAGACGAAGCTTTGCGCAAATGTATTGCGCAGTGTCTCTACTATGACCGTTGTTCGCGTCACGTTGCGCATGTCAGAAGTAAGCGCACAGTGAGCAAGTAAACATGCCTAGAACAATAGCGTCGCCCCCAAATGTAATGTGAGAGCTGGCCTTGAAATTTCGGGAAACGACTCAAGCAACATAGAAATTGTGAACCGACGATTTTCTCGAATCCCCTGATCCACTCGCTGAACGAGGTCATAACAGTTGACATCCGCTTCCTTCTCTGAACTCCTGCATCATGAATGTCTGTTCGCACTGCTTCCAAGTTCCTGCACTTTTGCCGAACTTTGCTGTCTCTCATGAATGTTTCACCATACACATTACTCATTCGTCGGTGAATTTCAGCTGCGTTGCATCCCTCCGCATAAAGAAATCGAAAGTGCGCACTTCACATTTGACGGGCGACGCTGTTGTTCTAGGCATGTTTATTTGTTCACTACGCGCTTACAACTGACACGTACAACATGACGCGATCAACGGTCATACTAGACTCGCTGCGCAATATATCTGCGCAAAGTTTCATCTAATTTTCACCGTGGTTTCAATTGCGCGACTGATCGGACCTTAAAAAAAAAAGTGTTTGGTTGCAGATAAATAATTTTAACTTAATTTATAGCTAAAACTTTTATGTGTTCCACACACATTAAATTCTCTATATATTGATAATGAATTACTGTTAAAAGCTCACTTTTCTATTTACTTCATGCTAATCGAGATAAACATTAACAGAAATGATCTGTTTTGTAAGCAGAAAGGAAATAAGGGAGTACACTAAGGTAAAATGATTGTCAAATCTTTTAAAAGCTGTTTACTATGTGAATGAATTCCGTTTTAAAGTATCCCAAAAATGGTCAACTCCACGGGAAAAAAAAAATGAATATGACATAACTTGTGTATTTTAACGAAATCTAAATTTTTGTGCAGTAAATGTGTGTCTATCTATACCAGTTATGCAAATTTCAGCAACATTCATCTAGAATGAGGAGCTCTTCAGAGGCTTTTCAAAATATAAATTTTATTTTTCATATAAATATCTATGAATGCTTTAACAAAAATCGTCAGAGCCATTTTTGCAAAAATCAAAATTTTCGATAACTTTTCCATGTAAACAGTAGTTTGGGGTGCGATAATTTTGCTCAAAATCTTCGTGTTGCATCCTTGGAAGATTCTAAACTTAAATACTACGTTTGGTATGTTACAGACTTTCGTTTTTGAGTAATCGTGTTCACAGACACACGAACACACGCGGACACCTTTTTCTAAAAATATTATTTTGATATTCACGGGACCCTAAAACGTGTATTTCCGGTGCAATCTCGGCATCGAATTGTTGGGTAATGCAATACCTTCTCTATACACTATGTACACACATCGACTTCTGAAGCAACATTACCTAGATATTTTCAGCTTTTACCAAAGTAAACTAGAAATATGTAGTAACAGTCAAGGCCGAATGCATCAGCAATTTTCTTGCCTTGAGAGTTTTAATTAAGGGGACAGTATAGTAATTTTGCTACAATTCCATGAAATGTCCCAGAGAAAATAAGACATTTAAAAATAAACCATATTACCCATTGTAGAGAGTTTGGAAGCCATGATGCTTCCTTTACGCTTTGAATCAACACGCCGCACCTTCCATGCTAAGGCGCTCGCTTAAACACCAAAAATTGCGAAAATATGCAGTGAGGAAGAAAATCGCGCCAGTTGGCCGCTATTGCGCAATAGTGAACGTAATACAGAGACAGATAGAGAGACTCGTTAATTGGTACCTGGATTGCACGAAAATAGTGTAAACACACACTAACCTTGCCCTAAAATAGCGCAAACGAGCAACTTTGGTGAAATATGTTGACAGCTCTGATTCACATAGCACAATAAAGCTGCCAAAGCAAACGAATTACTTTTGTTGTATTTGAATATAAATCTGTCACATTGAACCTTAAACACCAAAAATAGTCTTGGGAATTTCTAAAGCTTTGTAGTACCAGTCTAGAAATAAGACATTAATAGATTTAAAGTGGGACGGTTGTGGAGTAGCTATATACTTTTTATATGCCTCTAAAGAAAAGAAACAGCAAGTGGAACAACCAAATTACGAACAACGTAGGGGGTTTCAGCAAGTTTTATACAAGATTATTCAAAAATACTTTCACAAAGTTTGGGAACAAATTCCTTACGTCAAAACTAGAAAATATATTCATATAAACAAATGTCCCGAATTCCTTCGTTCTCAATTTATTGATGTTCAAAATGCTGTTAGTCAAAAAATTTTAAAGTGAGACATTATTCTATTTTTGACGTAGTCAGCTTATTAGGAAGTGTTCTACACAAACACCACTATTAGCAAATTATCCAAATGTCCTCTTGCGACTACACACGCATGCACTTGTCAAGCATGGAATGTCAAATACTCCCAGTCGGTGTTGAATGAGTTCGCAGGCTTCCATGACACGCAGATTAAGTTTCTTTATCCGGGATATCTGCTGCATAAACCAATTGTTTAAGGTGCCCCCAAAAGATAAGAATCCATAAGATTGAGGTCGGGGGAACGTGCAGACCAGGAACTGGCTCCCCTTTACCTATCCGTTTGTCATGCTAGATACCAACCTGTGCATTTCGTACAATGAGACTAAAATGTGCTAGAGCATCATGCATTAACCACATATTTCTTCTTATTTGCAGAGACACGTTTTGTAATAAGTCTGGGAGAATGTTCTGGATGCAGTCCCTGTAGATAGCACTTATAAGGCGTGCTGGGGGAATGTATTACACGTCTGATAAATGACAAATGCTAACAAGCAGCCATGACAAGACAAGGCCAACTCTACATGTTAACATAGGTCAAAGCCTTCTAAGAAGGAATGCATAAATAAATGAAGTTATTAGGTTGGACCCGGAAAGCCGTTGAAGGTGACTTTCATTAATAAATTGATAACTCAAAAAACGAAGCGTTCTAGACCATATATTTATATGAACCAATTTTCTTATTTCGAAGTCAGGATTCCACCCACAAGCATTGTAAAATTATTTTTTAATCATCTTGTATAAAAGGATGGAATTGATAGTTAAAATTTAAATACAATGGAAATACTCATCTTAGAGAGATGACGTTTTGTTTGTGACATATGTTAATATAGATATCGGTACATTGATTTAAAATTGGTTCATGTAGGACAGAGGTCATCATCCCTTGTGCTGGAACGTTAGAAATCTCACGGGTTGCATAACCATTGTGCAAGAGGGAATTTGAAACCGGTCAGTGGTGGTCTACTGCAGTGTGTCCCACTTGCTACCAAACCCGGAATTCAACAATTCCAACTTCAGTGCTGAAACTTAATAGTATCGACAATGCGCGTATTCGCTAGCTTATTGCAGTGCAGTGTAGTTTAAATGAATCTCTATACTCTAGAAGAGCATATGTTGATTATTTGTGTGAATTGAAAGATAAATTCAATACTGGCCTGTCAAGAGAAGTTTGTAGGGAAATTTGGAGACAATCGATATCTACCAAGTAAGTCCACTATTTAGGCCTTATCGAAGAAAGCGTGTAACACATGAAACTTTCCTGGACAGACATCTAGAAGGTAACGAACAAAAGCCACAGGAAACGGTCGAGAATATGAAATGGAAATGGTGTATTTATGGACGCAGTTTACCTACTGTGGGTCTCAAACTACGTTGGGGGTGAATACAGCTTAATTTTGCTCAGAAGCCTCTTTATCGGGTTTGAGATTATTATACGTGCCGTAAATCTACGACACGGGACCAACGGCTTTACTTTCCTTTCGAAGGAAGACATGCTAAGGATTTTTAAGCCAGAAAAATGTCCTTCGCCTTCCGCCGGGTTTGTACCCACGACCTTAGATACAAGCACTAGTATAGTAGCCACTACACCACGAATGGCGGTTCGAGAGTGTGAAGGATAGGCTACTACCGTCTCTTTTTAAATCACTTCGCTGACTAACGCAAGAAACTGGAATACCCACAATCACTTGTGAACAAAAAACGAAGTTTTAGGCTTACCGTTTCACTGAGCACGATTTAAAAAAAAACCTGACAAAATGAAATGAGTACTTACTGTCAAATGTTTCAAACATTGCTTTTAAATAATCCAATTATTTGGTTCACGGTCGAGGCATGGTTTCACCTGTCGGGATAAATAAATAACTAAAATTCCCGTATTTGGGCATGTTAAAATCCCTATATGATACACAAGGAGTCCTTTCATTAAAAACTATTAATGTATGGTGTGCAATATCTCTAAGACGAATAGCGGGTCCCATCCTCTTCAATACAACCATCGCAAAACAAAATTGAAACAGGTATTTCAATACACTGGACGACAAGGAACTCTCCATGGGATACTTCCAACAGACGGCTCGACCGCGTCATTTCGAAGTGGCTTTGGCCGCCACGCCTGTCCGACCTAAACATCACCCACTTCTTTTTGGGGGAGGGAGGTCATCTGAAAAGGAAAGTTCATAAGAACAAACCATGGACCATAAACGCTTTGAAAGAAATCATCACCGAGATCCAGGCAATAAACGCGAACAGCCTAGCGAAGACATCCAATAATATGGTTCAGTGAATTCAATCTTGTCTGGATGCAAATGGTGGCTGCTTCCAGCTTCTGTTAAGTCATCACGTTTCTGGCACGATGAGGTAAGTCGTCTTCAAATTTCATTACAATTTCTACATTAGTATTGGAATTGTTAAGAATCGTTAAAAAGAAATTCCGGGTTCGATAGCGAATGGGACACTGGTGTACAGCCATTTCAAGTATCATCTGTTTCCTTATGCTTATGCATAATATTGTATGATATCATCGTACACAGGTCTCGTAATTTTTATCCTAGAACTTAAATGTACAATTTAAAATATGCAAACATAAATTTCCGCTGACAAATTAAAAAACAAACCGAGCTCATCAAACATGTTAAACTTAGTCATGCAATTTACAGAATCTAATGACACATTTCTTACATAAGGCTAGACATTTTATGTTCAATAATTTCTTAAACGTTATGCTTAATACCAAGTTTTCCTGTTTAGAACACCATTAACATTTCACGCATAATTTATCTACCAATTTCAGTTGAAAAATATAACTACTAAGTAAAAGTTAAACTACTTTATTTGCAAAAAAGTAAAATAATATACATTTGCATTTCTGGATATTGCACTTGCATCGACACTTTTTGAATATAACGTCAGCTAGTGGTCCCACCTGTATTTATGCATTCTTGAAGATGACGTGGAAATGCCTCCATGGAATGGCGTTGATTGCGTGGTGGATGATATCTTTGAATCCCTCGATTGTGTGCCAACGTTGCGGGAATACATTTTCTTTCAAGTATTCCCAAAGAAAGTAGTCGGAGCTGTTAACTCTGAAGAACGGAACGGCCAAGTCAAATCTCCAAAGCGGGAAAACAGTAGACTGCAACGCACTGGTTTAGAAAAGCCGTGCTTTGAAGTGCAGTGGGTGGCATAGCCTATCTTGCTGAAAAGCAAATTTTGATCAATTGTCTTTCCTGCTCTGGCATGACGAAATTTGGCATATTTCAACGTAGCGGTCGGAATAGTGTGCGACCAATATGATCCTCGAAAAAATATGAACCAATAATCTCACACATTCCTATTGCACGGCGCACCACAAATTGATGATTGCTTTGAGGTTTCTCATAAACAATGCGAAGATTTTGTCTTGTGCAGTATCGGTAGTTTTGTTTGTCCACAAACCCAATGAGCAAAATGTTCGCTTCATCTGACATGAGCAATTGTTAAGCAGTCATCTTTGTCAAAATTTTGATACAGGCGGAGCTCAGTTTTCAGATAGGAACCAGTACCAATGAAGGCTTTTATAGCTGCAATCTTTGTCTGTATGGACCTCAATAATCCATGACGAACCGATTGCGGATTTAGAGCCGTATAATCATATCTGATTCATGCACATACGCAACTGAAGTTAAACAGGAATCCCAAGCAAAATTGGCAGATATAATTACGCGCCCCCCTGTAATTATTAATAAACTAAATTAAATATTTGTTCTCCCTCAAACTAGAGCTTGTGTAAGTATAGGTATTGATTTCTTGTTTGATTTCTTTCCATGTTTCGTCACCCGTGACAAAGATGTGAAGAAAACTGTTCCCTTCCGTGGAGAACCGTTCAAAGTTGCAGATTTGCCCCATACGCTTCTCCTTGTGTTGATTGGGAATAGTTGGGAGAAATCATCGAGAACAAACTTCCCGGTACTGCAGAATTAGCGAATAATGTAAAGAATGCTCCCAAAAGACATTCCCAGTTCTACTGCCATATGTCGTAAAGTGATCCTCATGTTGTCCTGAATCAGCTCCTCTACGCAAGCTGTATTCAAACCTGGGGATGCCGTGCTGGGTCTGCCGTTGAGATCCTCGTCGGTTACTTTTCTCTAACGACCGCAAACTTTCGACACCATTCTGCGACATACTTGCAAGACATTACAGTATCTCCATAAACCTCTACCAGCTGTCGTTGAATGTCAGCCGCAGTTACATGTTTCGCCCATAGAAATCGAATAACTGAGCGGATTTCTTCGCCAGACTAGTTTTCCAAACGAGTCGCCATTGTTTATCTTGCAGTAGCGCTGTAGGTGGTAGTTAGCTGAAATTCCGCACAGTTGCCAATCCATGTATTAGAATTACTGCACACAAGTAAGTTCACCGTGAAAGACGAAACACCAAGAATAAGGTACTTGTAACTATAGTTTCTGAACATCAGTTGTAAAACCCTTACTATCAACGATATTTAAAACAGGTGGGTATTTTATTAACAATATAAAGAAACAAATAGATAACTTCATAACACTTAAGTTTCTGAAATTATCAACGTGAACTGCATTTGTTTCTCATCAGCATTAAACTTAGCAAGCATTATTTCTGTGGAATATAACACACCTTAATAAGTATATATACATATTCTACAATATATACAAATTCTTAACAGTCTTTCTGTATTATAAAGACTTAATATTTGTTGCTTGACCCCACAATAAAATATGATGTAGCTGACCCAAAGTGTAACACAATCCAAAAAATAAACTCTCCTTATCAAAAGAGTGTCGTCTCAGATAAAAAAAAAAAGGCGTTTTAGAAAATCTGATGTGTCCCACTCACATAACTTTCTCTAGCTCATCCATATACAAACTCTTCATACAATAGCCTAATCTTTTATCTACATCATGCTAATCGAGCTAAAATTAGCGGGATTGTTCTCATTATTTGATTCCTTGCAAGTAGAAGGGAAATAAGGGGGATACATTAGGCTAAAGCGATAGTCAAATCTCTTAAAAACTGGCCGCTATGTGAAACAATTGAGGTTTGGTTCGCTTTGCATAGTCCCGTATGAGAAAAGTTAGGTATTTTAAAACCAATAACAAGGAATATATATATAAAAAAAAAAAAAACGGTCAACTCTATCAAAAAACGTATTAGAGATAAATTATGTGTTTTAACGAAATCTACAATTTTTGTGGAGTACGCTTTGGTCTATCTCTTATGGTTTAACCGTTATGCAAAGCTGTGCAAAACTCATCCACAATAAAGAGGTTTTGGTTTAATGCTTGTGTAGAGGCATGTTTTGCAAAACGGTTCTTCTATTAAATACTGTTCAATGTATCACGCCAGTCATTGAAAATGATCAGTGACATCCATTTTCTAAATGGCGTGCGCCAGTCTCGTCAATGTGCGCGCGCATTTTCCATGATAAGGTTGAGGTGGTTTAAAGTGAACTTTGTCATCTTTTTACTTAGCAACAAAAGCTAATTTCGAAAATTTTAGCTTCTCGTGAACGGTTGCTGATTGAACGCGTAAGGAAAAATCTGATGTGTTTCATTCACATGACTTTCTCTATATCCCTATCAAAAATGATATTTTAAAAAGCTTATATTTCTATCTACTTCATGCTAATCGAAATAAATATTAGCTGAAATGGTTTTATTACTTGCTTCCTTGTAAGTAGAAGGGAAATAAGGGAATACACTTGGCTAAAGGAATAGTCAAATCTTTGCCATGTGGTTGAAATCCATTTCTTTGCATGGCCAGAAGTTACAATTTCACATATGGTAAAAGTTCAGGTATTTTAAAAATCAAGTAAATAACAAGGAATATCTGAAAATGGTCAACTCCACAACAAAAAAATGAATATAACATAAATTGTGTTTTATCGAAATCTACTTTTTTGTGTAGCAAGTCCTCTATGTCTTACGATTTACCAGTTATGCTGAAATCATCCAGAATGAAGAGGTTTTCAGAGGTCAGTCCCAAAAGAACTAAAGGTACACCTTTTATTTGGCATGTTAATATCTTTAATATACCGTACTTTAATAAAAATCGTTAGAGCCATTTTGAGGAGATAAAAACTTTCTAATTTTTTTCCACATAAGGGTAATTTGGGTTGGGGGATTTTTTTTTTCCTATTGTTCGTGTCGCATCCTTGTAAAATATTAAGTTTGATATTTTACTGACTTTTGTTTTTGAGTTATCGTATTCACAGTCACTTTTTACATTTTTTGGATTCAGGGGAATCTAAAACGTATATTTCCAATACATCTTGATATCGAAATTTTGGGTACAATACCTTCTCTACCTTATTACATACGTATCAGAGAATTAAAAATATTTCTTTTGTCATAGCCCATGATGTCCGTGGGCATCAACAATGGTCTATATTTACGTACACTTTAAAATAGGTATATCTTTCCTTTATTTTATATATTTAACATATATAAACACACTGGATTATGTAACAGGATACATTTTTATAAAATATTATTTCTATTAGTAATTTTTCAGTATATTACTTAGGCAAAATTTAACCTCCCCCTTCCCATGTAAACATCACGCGTAACAGTATTTGTGGCAGCGTATTAGGAGCTTAGCGCGCCTTTTCTCTTTTTCTCATTTCACATACATTTAAAAAATCTAATGTTTTCATTCACATGACTTTCTCTACATATCTTCAACAAATTATTGTTAAAAAGCTTATGCTTCTTTTTACTTCATGTTAATCGAGAAAAAAAAAAATAGCAGAAATAGTCTTATTACTTGCTTCCTTGCAAGTAGAAGGGAAATAAGGGATTAGCATTGGCTAAAGTATTAGTCAAAAGCTGGTTGCTATGTGACTTATGTGCTTTTGTTTCTATGGACAGGAGTTGATAAATTCCCGTATGAGAAAAGAATAAGTATTTTAAAGCTGCAACTAATACCAAGGAATATCTCACAAAGCGATCCACTCCACGAAAAAACTATATAACATAAATTGTTTTAAGGAGCTCTACATATTCTGTTAAGTTTGTTTTTGCCTATTTCTTATAGTTTGCCAGTTATACAAAATTCCGTAAAATTCATCCAGAACAAAGAAGTCTTCAGAGCTATTCACAGAAAATTCAAGATGTACATTTTATTTGTCAGATAATTATCTTTAATATACGATATTTTAATCAAAATCGTTAGAGCCATTTTTGAGAAAATCAAAATTTTCGAAACTTTTTCCATGTAAAAGGTAGTTGGGGAGGGGAATTTTCTTGAAAATTTCCGTGTTGCATCCTTGGAAGGTGCTGAACTTAAATATCCAGTTTGGTATTTAATTGACTTTTAGTTTTTCAGTTGTCGTATTCACAGAGACACACATCTTTCATCTATTTCTTTGTTATTCAGGGGACCTTAAAACCTGCATTTTCTGTAAAATCTCGATATCGATTTTTTTATGGATTTAACACCTTCTCTGCCTACGCACGATGTACTAAGTAGATAAAGTAAAAACACTTTGTGGTCATTTAATGCCCTTAGTGCATGAACTACTTTGCTACTTAGTGTGCCATTCTTCTTCTAATTCTTGAACCGTTGTAGATATCCCTATACCAGGCACCTTAACGTAAGTTATTGGAATAGGCCGGATAGCAAAGGCCATACGAAATGGACTGGTCATCCATTTAAAGCCAAACGTTGCGATTGGAGTCCCAGTAATTGCAGCCAAGTATACCTCCGGTATAGGACGGGGAGAGCCCACATAAAATAACTGTTGTAACAGTATGCGTGGATGATAATAGGGTTACACTTGACTGCAATTATTGGGTTTTGCTTTTTGTTCTTAAAAATACTAGGATTATATTAAAACAAATTAATATTTATTATATAAACCACTCCAAATATCTTCATTTTCATGTTAAATGTCGGTATAATATGAATATAACAACCAAGTACACTTTTTGCCAAATGGTAACAACATAAAATAGAGGCTAAACTTCAAATTCAATATAACTGTATGAGGTCGTTCTTAATAATGTTCGCTAATTTTGTTTCAAAATGTTTTAATGATAGAGATGTAGAAACGTAATGATACGAGGGCTGTCCCAGAAGTACTCGACCTGACGTAAGATAGCGGTTGTTTCAAACAACAACAATAATGGTAACAAGTACCAATCTTAGAAAGTTTAAGTTTCAAATTTGACGATTTTACATTGTTTAGCATTTGTTTGGCAGCCATCATTTGTGAATGCTCTCAGCGAATTTGTAAACATGGATAAAATTGATCTTCATTATGAGATATAATACTTTCATTTGAAAGGTCTTAGTCCAACTAATATTCAAGCTGAGATAGATTCTACTTTGAGGGAGTCTGCGCCTTCGTTTACAATAGTGAAATATTGGGCGGCATAGTTTAAGCGCGGCTGTCCGAGCTGTCAAGACGAACATCGCAGTGATCGACCAAATGAGGTTACCAGTTCAGAAATTGTAAACATAATCCACAAAATGGTTTTAGATGACTGTCGACTGAATGGGCGCGAGCTAGCAGACATTACAAGCATTTCACATTTTAGCACATCGCATACTAACTGAAAATTTGGATATGAGAAACTTGTGTGCAAGGTGGGTGCCACGTTTACTCACAATAAAACAAAAATAGCGTCGTGCGAATGTTTCAGTCGAGTGTTTGGCAATGTTTTGCTGCAATAAAGCTGAGTTTTTGCGTCGATTCAAAACAATGGATGAAATCTGGGTCTATCACTTCACACCTGAGACGAAGGAGCAAGGGGAGAATCGGCTCCAAGCCAGGACAGTTCCGTCTGCAGGCAAACTCATGGCGTTAGTTTTCTGGGGCACACGCGGAACAACTTTCATTGATTATCTCATAAAAGGAAAAGTAATCAATGACGAACATTATGCGAACTTGCTACAGCGTTTGAGGGATGAAATTGAGAAAAAAATGACTACATTTAGCGAAAAGGAGAGTTTTGTTTCATCAAGACAATGCACCAGTTCACACTAAATTATCACAATGGCTAAAATCAACGAGTTAAAGTTCGAATTGCTTTCTCATGTAGATAGTTCGCCAGATTTAGCCCCCTCTGATTATTTTCTGTTTTGAAACTTGAAGAAATGGCCTGGTGGTAGAAGATTTGCCAGCAATGAAGAGGTGGAGTCTCATTTGATGGCTATTTTGCAGACCTCGAAAATTCTCACTATAAACAGGATATCAAAGCTATTGAACATCGTTGGGAAAAAGTGAATTGAGCTGAAAGGAGACTGTGTAGAGAAATAAAGATGTTTTTCCCCTAAATTGTTGTGTCTTCTTTGTTAGGTCGGTTACTTCTGGGACAGCTCTCGTAGATAATGAATATTTTAATGATAGAATGTTGGTAAGAGATTTACCAGCTGTAACGAATATAACACAAAGGTATGTTTCAGGATGTTGAAGCCCAGGGCGAGATTACCACACCAAGCCCAACAACAACCCCACCACCAACGCCTATGCAACCTATTGTGATGTTTGGGTCGGACACCGATAAGGACAACCTGAAGGGGAAGTTGCCTTGGCATGTAATCCCTGGGGGGATGCCATTCAATACCGACAAAGACAAATACAAGCCCTACATAATCATTCCACCTCCGAAACAATGGTACCCTCCAAAATTAAGCAAACCTTATGTCAACAAGGACTGGGACCCTCCTAAGAAGAAGGATGACGTCGACCATAAGAAGAAACGCAAGGATCTGGACGATATCCCTAAATCCAAAACTGCTGGCAAAACAGTAGATGATAACCTGATTGACAGGAACAATGTCATGGAGTCCCTCAGCATGCCAAAATACTGTTATGATCAGAATAAGAAATTCCTGGATGATATAGAAGAATGTAAAAATATGAGGAAGTTCAGGCCATGGGGAAACCCAGGACAAGCTGGGGGTAAATACTGCTGGGGTGGCCGATGTGCGCTTCAAAATCGTCCTCCTTGGCAATCGCATTCCTTTATCCAAGGATATGATTCGATACAAAATCCTCTCTTTGGGCCCCCAAATGCACTCGGCTCCATGTACCCAAACTCCATGTATCCTCTTGGGTCAGGAGCTCCACAGAACTCCCTTCTACCCAACCCTTACTCGCCCTTTTATCCTTACTCAAAACCATATAAGAATTTTCCATATCCATATCCTTATCCTTACCCTTACCCATATACAAATCCTTTCATGAAACCAAGGTATTTCTTTCCTTATATGCAATCTCCTTATAATTCTGTTTTTGTAAAAGTCGATACGGAAAATCCGGAACAAGAATTTGACGCAAAATATCAGGAGCCCGAAGTTGAGTCATGGGAGAACAAATAAGCACAGGGGAAGGCAGCAGTAATCGACGAGCTGAATTAAGATTATAAAGGACCCAAAATTTATGTATGTAAAGACACATACTGCAATTTTGTAATCCAATTGATAATGTAATGTATTGCTAGATAATAAAACACAATTCTGGAATAGAACCTAAAATAGATTTGTGAATCAGCCTAACATTCCTAATACTCCTCTTTGTCATGTATTTACACCAACAGATTAGTTAGATGGGCTGTTCCAGAAGTGTCCGACCTAACAAAGAGAGTACAAAATGTTGGGGAAAAACGTATTTATTTCTCTGCAAAGTCTTCTTTCAGCTCGATACACTTTCCCAGCGACGTGCACTAGCTTCGATACTTTGTTTATAGTGAGAACTATCGAGGTCTGCAAAATAGCCATCAACTGTAGACTCCACCTCTTCATTGTTGGCAAGCCATTGCTTTAAGTTTCGAAACAGAAAATAATCAGAGGGGGCTAAATCTGGCGGACAGGATACATGAGGAAGCAATTCGAACTTTAACTCATTGATTTTAACCATGGCGATAATGGAGATGTGAACTGGTGCATTGTCTTCACGGAACACAAATGTTTCTACTTTGCTAAATGCGGTCGTTTTTACTCGATTTCGTCACTCAAACACTGTAACAAGTTCGCTTAATATTCGCCATTGATTACTTTTCCTTTTTGAGATAATCAATAAAAATATCCCGCGTATGTCCCAGAAAACTGACGCGATGACCTTGCCTGCAGATGGTACTGTCTTCGCCTTCTTTGGAGCCGATTCTCCCCTTTCAGTCCGCAATTTGATTGTTCCTTCGTCTCAGCTGTGAAATGATGGACTCAGGTTTCATCCATAACTGCTTTGGTTCTCAGCGTCCCATTCAATACTGGGCGTGAAAGATCGCTTAATTTTGCTCAGAGGCCTCTCTTGTCAGGTTTGAGGTTCTTTTACGTGCCGTAAATCTACGACACGGGACCAACAGCTTTACTTCCCTTCCGAAGGAAGCCATGCTAAGGATTTTTACGCCCGAAAAAATCCATCGTCCTCCGCCGGGTTTGAACCCGCGACCTTGGGTATAAGAAGCTAGCATGGTAACCATTATACCACGGAGGGCGACAGAGCTTTATTGCAGCAAAACATTACCAAACACTCGGCTGAAACATTCTCACGACTCTGTTTTTGCCCTATTGTGAATAAACGCGGCACCCACCTTGCACACAACTTCCTCATATCCAAATTTTCAACCAGTATGCGATGTGCAGAACATTTTGATATGCCTGCAATGTCTGCTAGCTCGCGCACTTTGTCGACGGTGATTCATTACCATTTTGTGGATTTTTTTTTTTTTACAATTTCTGGACTGGTAACCTCATTTGGTCGACCACTGCGATGTTCATCTTGGCAGCTCACACGGCCGCGCTTAAACTCTGCTACCCAATATTTCATTGTTGTAAACAAAGAAGCAGACTCCCCCATAGTAGAATGTAGCTCAGCTTGAATACTAGTTGGACTAAGACCTTTCATATGAAAGTATTGTACTACATAACGAAAACTAGTTTTATCCATGTTTACAAATTCGCTGAGAGATTCACCTATGATGGCTGCCAAACCAATGCTAAACAATGCAAAATAGTCAAACTTCTAACTTAAGCTTTCTAAGGTTGGTGCTTTATACCATTGTTGTTTGAAACAACAACTGCTTTCTATATGTCAGGTCGGGTACTTCTGGGGCAGGCTAAGTATGAAGAAATGTATTAGAACAAACATCTAGGGCAGGCTTGTGCAAACTGAAAGAGCAGATGGAAAGAAAGATTCACTCCACTCCGCGTGAAGCATTGGGGCATATCGCTATGTGGCATAATAGACTGTGAACGCAAGGCCTTCCTGATCTGAATCTAGTGTTCTCTTTATTACTTTCTCTTCACGTACTTAGAAGGTATTTTTTTTCCACCCAAAACTTCGTCGAAATGTTGCTGGAAATATATCTTTTGAGTTTCCTGAGTCAAAAAAAGCATTTTTAGAGAAAGGCCCGTGTATGTATGTGCATAGCTCAAAAATTAAAAGAGGTTAAATACCAAATTTGGTGTTTAAGTTTAATATCTTTCAAGGATGCAACACGAAGATTTTCAAGAAAACCCCCTCACTCCAAATTACACTTTACATGGAAAATGTTTTGAAACTTTTGTTTTTTCCAAAAATTGCTCTAACAATTTTGATTAAAATACTCTTCGAAATATTTACATCACAAGTGAAATGTAATCTTGATTTTTCTGGGAATAGCTTCTGAAACGCTGTTCATTCTGGAAGTATTTTGCTGAATTGAGCATAATCGGTAAACCGTAAGAAGTAGACATAAACTTAATATACAAAATATACACCTTGTTAAAACACACATTTATGTCATATATATTTTTGTTATAGAATTGACCGTTTCAATACAATACAAAGATAACCGAATTTCATTTGTTCACATATCGACCAGTTTTTAAGAGATTTGGCTACCACTTTGGATTAATGTATTTCTATGTATCTCTTCTACTTACAAGGAAGCAAGTAATAAAGTTATTTCTGCTGATGTTTGTCTCCATCAGCATGATGTAGGTAAAATAATAATATTTTTAAGAACAGTTTGTTTTCAGTGCAGGTGGAGAAAGTAATATAAACTGAGCACATCAGATTTTTTTTTCCTGACTTCGGTGTCATGTTTTATTTTGGACGGGTCCATCAACATTACTCTAAGAATTAGATAAAGTAACGAGAAAAACCTAAGCAGTATAATTATTTTATAAATGTTTAATTTCTCATAAGAGGATTATATACTTTTAATTTAGGTTTGTTTCTGGTATTTACAAATGTATGTGTCTATACAGAACCTTAATAGATGGACAAATGATCGTCGCTTAGTCTTCTGCAACCAAAAACTTTAATTTTAACAAAACTATGCTTGCAAATGTATACAGAACCAAACATTGGGATAAAATGTGGTGCAAATAGTCATAATTTGGAAAATTAATCTTTAGGCAATAGGTAATCTCTTTTTTATGAACATTTTATGTTCGCACGGTTTGGTAGAGCAATAATTCCATTTACACCTAGTATAGATCACCAAAACACAAAAGGTATCATTCTCAAATACATCTCTGTAACAAAGTATTGTTTAAAAGTTATTCTTCTATCTGATTCATACTAACGAGATAAACATTAGCAGAATTGATTTTATAAGCAACAAGGAAATACAACACTAGGCTAAAGCAATAGTCAAAATTTTAAAAGCTGGTTACCATTTGGTTGAAATCCGTTTCTTTGCTTGGACAGGAGTTTAAAAATTCCCACATGAGAAAATTTAGGTATTTTAAAACCTAAACAAATAACAAGGAATATCTCGGAAACGGTCTACTACGCGAAAAAGTATGTAGAACATAAACTGTGTGTTTTAACGATATCTAAATGTTTTGTGTAGTAAGTTTTTATCTATTTCTTGCAATTTACCAGTATTGCACATTTCAGCAAAATGCTATTTACAGAAAATTCAACATATAGGCACATTTTATTTGGCATGTATATATGTTTAATATGCGGTATTTTAATCAAAATCGTTAGAGCTATTTTTGAGAAAATAAAAATGTTAGATTTTTTCCATGTACAGAGAAATTTGGGATGGGAAAAATTTTCTCAAACTCTTCGTGTCAAATCCTTGGAAGATACTAATCAAAAAAGTAAGTTGGTGTGTTTAACCATCTTTTCATTTTTAAGGATTCGTGTTCACGGACACACGAAACTTTTTCCAAGAATACTTTTTTTGGATATAGGGGACTCTAAAACGTGTATTTCTGTGAAATCACGTTGTCAAATGTTTTGGTGGAATGCAATACCTTCTCTACCTATTATATAATTGTACATGCCTACTAAAGAAATTACAAATCTGATGTGTTCCATTCACATGACTTTCTCTATATCTGCGACAAATGATTGTTAAAAAGCTTATTTTTCTATCTACTTCATACTAATCGAGATCAACATAAGCAGAAATGTCTTACTACTTGCTTCCATGTAAGTAGAGAGGAAACAAGGGAATACACGAGGTTGAAACGATAGTCTAATCTTTTAAAAGCTGCTTGCCATATGGTTGAAATCTGTTTGTTGGTTTTTCCAGGAGTTGACAAATTCCCGTAGGAGAAAACTTTAAGATTTTAAAACTGAAATCAATAACAAGGAATATCTCGAAGTTGCTGGTTTTCCAATAATATTTTTGCTTTAGAATAATTTGCTTTTATTTTATTTTATTTTAATTCATGTACAACCTAACAGTTTTACTTTCTCTACATATATCATGTACATACATAGTGTATTGCACCCAAAAATTAAAAAAAAAACACATTTTTATAAATATGTCTGTTTGAATATGTGTGTGTGTGTGTGTGTGTGTGTGTGTGTCTGTGAGCAGCATAGCTCAAAAACGAAAAGTCCGTTAAATGCCAAACTTGATATTTATGATCAGTAACTTCTAAGGATGCGACACGAAGAAAGAAAATCCCATCACCCCCATCTACCCTTACACGGAAAAATTTAGAAAATGTTGGTTTTCTCAAAAATAGCTTAAGATATTTTTAGTAAAATCTCGTATATTTAAGATATTTACATAACAAATAAAATGCATATCTTGAATTTTGTAGAAATAGCGTAAGAACCTCTTTATTCTGGATGAATTTGTCTGAAATTTGCACTGGTAAACCGTAAGAGATGAACAAAAATTTATTACAAAAACTGCAGATACCACAAGAACAAACAATGTATGCCATACACATTTTTTCCGATACGTTGGCAGTTTTCGAAATATTTCTTATTATTGGTTTCAGTATTAAAATACTTAAAATTTTTGTCATACGGAAACTTGTGAACACCTAGCCACGCAAAGAATCAATCCCATAGCAACCGGCTTTTAAAACATTTGACTGTCGGTTTAGCCTAGTGTATTCCCTTATTTCTCTTCTACTTAAAGGAACTAAGTAATAAGACCGTTTCTGCTAACGTTTATCTCGATTAGTATGAAATAGAGGGAAGAATAAGCTTATTAACAATAATTTGCTACGTGTATAAAAGTATTCGATGTGCTTTGTGATCGGTTGCATGTGTGCGCTTTTGGCTAACCACGCGTTGTGACACTACATTACTTTTAAGTTCACGATTAAAGTTAACTTTCTTTAACTGTAAATACATTGGCCACGGCTACACGTCGGGTTCCATATGGCACTCTTATTCCTTACATATATATTAGAATCACTCTTATTCCTTACATATATATTAGAATCAACAAGAACAATGATAATTCCGTCTTGAAATTTTCTTCTTTTTATCCCAGAGCACGTTGAAACTGAAATGACGGTGCAACACTTTTCAATTTACATTTGTATATATTCTGACTTTTAAACACAATTAATATCTGGCCTGATGTGCCAGATTACAAACAATTGCACAAGAAATAATTTCACTCGTCGCTGCGTGTCTGGGTGCGCAACTCGCACCCATGCGAAACTTTTTTATTTTCTCTATACGCACTATGTACATAGTGTATAGAGAAGGTATTGCACTCCACCCAAAAATTCAATACCGAGATTTCAATGGAAATATATGTTTTAGGGTCCTCTTTATCTAAAAAAAGCATTTTCGGAAAAAGGTCCGTGTGTATGTGTGTGTGTGTGTGTGTGTGTGTGTGTGTGTGTGTGTGTGTCCGCGTGTCCGTGAGCACGATAACTCAAAAACGAAAAGTCGGTAAAATACCAAACTTGGTATTTAAGTTTAGTATCTTCCAAGGGTGCAATATGAAGATTTTGAGAAAAATCCCCCCACCCCCAACTACACTTTACATGGAACTTCTTTCGAAAATTTTGATTTTCTCAAAAATGGCTCTAACGATTTTAAATTTCGTATATTAAAAATATTTACCTGCAAATAAAATGTATATAGTGAATGTTCTGGGAATAGCCTCTGAAGAGTACTTTATTCTTGATGAATTTTACAGAATTTTGCATAACTGCTAAACCGTAAGAGATAGACAAAAACTTACTACAGGAAAAATGTAGACCACGTTAAAACACAATTTATGTTATATAAATTTTTTCGTAGAGTTCATCGTTTTTTAGACATTCCTTGTTTTTGGTTTCTGCTTTGAAAAACGTATACTTTTCTCATACAGGAATTTGTTAACTGCTGTCCATACAAACAAAGGAACTTCAGTGACATAGCAACCAGCTTTTGACTATCACTTTAATCTATTGTACTCTCTTATTTCGCTTCTACTTACAAGGAAGCAAGTAAGTAATAAGACTATTTCTGCTATTTTTTTCTGATTAACATGAAGTAAATAGAAGTACAAGCTTTTTAAGAATAATTTGTTGCAGAGATGTAGAGAAAGTCATGTGAATGGCACACATAAGATTTTTTTCTTTACTCCTTCTCTAAATAAAAATCTGATGTGTTCCATTCACATGACTTTCTCTACATCTCTGCAACAAATTATTGCTATTAAGCTTATTCTTCTATTTACTTTATGCTAGTCGACATAAGATTACTAGAAACGGTCATATTGCTATGTTCCTTGTAAGTAGAAGGAAAATAAAGGAATACGCTAGGATAAACCGACAGATAAATGTTTTAAAATGTGGTTGCTATGGAATTGAAATTTGTTTCTTTGCGTAAGCAGAAGTTGAAAAGAAGTTAGCCATGAGAAATGTTTAAGTATTTTAAATCTGAAACTAATAACAAGGAATACCTCAAACGGTCAACTCCACAAAAACAATGTTTTTGTCTATCTCATACGGTTTATAGTTATGCAAAATTCAGCAAAATTCATTCAGAGTGAACAGGTCTTCAGTGCTATTCCCAGTCAATTCGAGAAATACATTTTATTTATGATGGAAGTGGCTTTAACATGATGTATTTTAATCAATATCGTTAGTCATTCCATGTAAAGGGTACTTTGGGGTGGGCGATTTTTTTTAAGTCTTCGTGTCGCATCCTTGGAAGGTACTAAACTTAAATACCAAGTTTGGTATTAAACAGTCTTTTCGTTTTTTAGCTATGCTGCCCACAGACAGACAGTCAGACACACGCGGACCTTTTTCGAAAAATGCCTTTTTTGGATTCAGGGAGTCCTAAAATGTGTTTTTCCGGTGAAATACGGTATCGAATTTTTGGGTGGAACACAATATTTCCTCTATACACTATGCACATAGTACGTGTAGAGAAAGTAAAAAAAGATTACCCATCATACAACTCTAGAAAACAAATGATTAAATTTTGTTTTCTAACTCCATTTACACGTTATATATACGTTTATCAATAATTTAAAGTTACATAACAAATCAAACATACATTTTACTATCTATTAGTTACATTTGTTTTCAATAGATATTTGCTTAGGACCATTTTCTGGTTTTAAATTAAATCAGCTCTTTATTCATTGTTGCCTCAACTTCACAGCAAATCGTTCCCTTGCTTAAGCGCATTCACTAGACGATCATAGTTAACCTTCTCTTACGTACATTTTACATGCCCTGAATTAACTTATAAATTAATTCTGTACAATTTTTATCAACATTAATCATATTTAAATAGACATAATTAATATTTTATAAATATTGTCTCACAGAGATGTAGAAAAATCCATGTGAAGGGGATACATCAGATTTGTATATATATTCTAGTTCATTGTGTACTGATTTTAATTTTAAATTTTAGTTTGTAATTTAGTTAATTAAATGAAAAAATGAATAATGTATAAAGTGTGTAATACTTGTTTTTGGAAATAAATTTAAAATTTGAATATATGCTCCGGTATAGCTACCTAGATGCCGGGGAAATATACTCGGAGTTTTATTGTTTAGTAATTGAGTATGCTATTGCATTCAGTTTAATACGATATGCATTACAATTCTACACTATTGGTGAGTTCATAATCAGAGTTGTGTTGACAACCGTCATTGGCACCGGGCACTTATCTGCCAAGTGTAGTGGGCAGAAGTGTTCCATTCCCCTACTTTTTGAGGTCTCAGTTCCTGACCTGGTGTAAGAAAATAACACTAAGATATGTTTCAGGATGTTGAAGCCCAGGGCGAGAAAGTCTCACCAAGCCCATTAAAGCCACCACCATCGCCAATGCAACCTATTGTGATGTTTGGAGCCAACACCGATAAGGACAACCTGAAGGGGAAGATTCCTTGGAATGTAATCCCTGGGGGAATGCCATTCAATCCTGACCAAGACAAGTTCAAGCCCTACATGTTCATTCCACCTCCGAAACAATGGTACCCTCCATACTTCGGCAAACCTTACGTCAACAGGGACTGGGACCCTCCTAAGATAAAGGATGACGTCGACCATAAAAAGAAGCATAAGGAGTTGGGCGATATCCCTAAATCCAAAACTATGGATGACAACCTGATTGATAAGAAGTATGGGATGGAGTTCCTCAGATTGCCAGACATGTGTAGAGATGGCGATAATAAACTCCTAGATGATAAAGCAGGTTGTAAAGGCTCAACGCCACACACCTCCTGGAGATACCCAGGACGTCCCGGGGGTAACTACTGTTGGGGTGGCCGATGTGAACCTCAAAGACGTCCTTGGCAATCCTACTCCTTTTTCGGAGCACCCTCTTCGTTACAAAACCTTTCACCAATGTCCCTAGATACATCCAATTCCATGTTTCCAAACTTTCCCATCGACCCCATGGCTCCAGGTTCTCCACAGAACATATTTGTACCCAACCCTTACCCTAACATACCTTTTTACTTTTACCAAAAACTATATAAGAATTTTCCATATTTTTATCGTTACCCTTACCCTTATCCTTATCCTTACCCCTTTCAATATCATCTCACACCCAAACCTAATGTCTTTCCTTTAGCACAACCTGTGATTAGCCCCGTTTTTGCAGAAGTCCATACAGATGTCCTCGATCAAGAACTTGGCGCGAAGAAGCACGAACCTTCGGCTGAGTCAGAGAAGGACAAACCAGAGAAGTCAACAGCGCTCGAAAAACCGAAGGAGATTATGAACAAGCCAATACTTATGCACGTAAAGAAACATTCTCCAATTTTACCATAATACATTGTTGCCACATTGCCAGATAATAAAATACATCTCTGCAATAGAACTTCAAATACACATGCAAATAACTCTTAACATCCCTGTTACTTCCTCATTGTCATGCAAAATTACGCCAACAGATTGGTTGAGTAGAAATCTATTAGATCAAACATCTAGGGAAACACGGTAAAGCTGGGTATTTTTTTTTATTTAGATAACTTCTTGAAACAGTGATATGCATTTTAAAATTGAGCTAATAAAATGTTTAGAAACACTTATTTGTTTCATTCGTATTACTTCCCTTCCTACTCTCAAATAGACTTCTTCTATCTACGAATAATTAAAAATCAGATGAGTTCCATTCACATTCTTTTCTCTACCTATTCCACAAACAAACTTCCTACGATAGATTTATTCTTCTTTATACACCGTGCTAGTCGAGATATCATTATTACTCACTTCCTCATAAAGAAGGGAACACACTAAATGAAAGCGATAGTCAAAGTTTCAAATGCTGTCGCCTTGCAATTGTCATGGAATTTCGCTTCTTTGCGTCACCCGGAGTAAAACAAAAGAAAAACTGACGACTTCCTATTTGATAAAAATAGGTATTTTAAAACCGAAACCAATAAAGAGGAATATCTCGGAAACGGTTAGCTCTACAACGAAAATATAAAGGACATAATTTGTGTGTTTTGGCAAGATCTACATTTTTTGTTCAAGAGATTTTTGTCTATTATGGTTTATCAGTTATGGAAAATTCATCCAGAAGTTTTTAGAGAAAATTCAAGATATAAGTTTTATTTGTTATGTAAATATTTTTAACGTACGAGAAAATCAAAACTTTTAAATTTTTTTCCACATATAGGGTAGTTTTGTGTGGGGAAATTTTCCTCAAAATCTTCGTGTAACATTTTTGGAGGATACTATACGTAAATACCAAGTTTGAAATTTTACCAACTTTTCATTTTTGAGTTTACGTTTTCACAGGCACACACATACAAAAATATATATACATACATACATGCATACATACACACACACATTACATACATGCATGCACACACATACATACATACATATCTACCTACCTACCTACCTGCATACATTACATTACATTGCATTACATTACAAAAACTTCTCTAAAATTCTTTTTTGATTCAGGAGAGCTCAAAATCTACATTTCCGGTGAAATCTGGTATCGAATTTTTGGATGGAATACAATACCTTCTCTATACACTATCCGCATAGTACTCATAGAGAAAGTAAAATCAGTTGAGAAGAGTACCATTTTTACTTCTGAAAACACGTCATATTAGATTTATGTAAAATTCATCTTGGGTGGTAGTAACTATTTCAAAATATTTGTTATTGGTTTGAAGTTTCAAATATTTTCGCATTTTTAGGCACTAACAAGCAAACATTCTCATGGGGCAGATAAAAAATATGATTTTTTTTCAACATGTTTTTAATGTCAAAACAGGTACTTATAGAAATTTATATAACACGAGTTGGGTTACTTCGCAAGTTATTTACCTACATATTAATAAGAACGGGGGAGGAGGTGACATTTGGTTTCAAGTGAGAATTAATCAAATTTCTTACCTTAATTGAAGCTTTTCGGGAGTGCTACACATCTCCAAATATGGTAATTATTCCTGAATATATACCCTGCAGTAATGGTATCCCACAAAAAAGTGTGTACAACATAATTTCATTGTACACCATGCACACCTAATAAGTGTCAGTTTCTCACGTTTATCACATAGTCCCTCCAGTACGGATGACTGCTGGCTGAACTATCAGAAAAACACCAAAACCATTTCCTAAACACAACGGATTATTGCTATAAGAATTTGAAAGGACTATGTGATAAATGCGAAAACGTGACATTTATTAGCTGTGAATGGTGTACAGTGAAATTACGTTTTACACATTTTTGAATTACCTGTATGAAAATAACAACAAGAATATAGCAGTAAACCATACACGCACAAAAAGCCAGTATCGCCTGGACTAAAGCATATAACTATTGACAACACAAGCTCAGCTTGGCAACATAGGTAAAAAAAAAAAAAAAAAAAAAATCTGATGCATTCCATTAACATGACTTTTTCTACATCTCTGTAACAAATTATTGTTAAAAAGCTTACTCTTCTATTTACTTCATTCTAATCGAGATAAACATTATAAGAAATGGTTTTATTACTTGTGTCCTTGTAAGTGGAAGGGAAATAAGGGAGTGCCATAGGCTAAAGCGATAGTCAAATGTTTTAAAAGCTGGTTGCTATGTGATTAAAGTTCCTTTGTTTGTATGGCCAGGAGCTGACAACTTCTCGTGTGAGAAAAGTTGTCTTTTAAAACTGAAACCAATAACAAGGAATATCTCAAAAATGTTTAACTCCTCGAAAAATGTATATAACATAGATTGTGTGCTTTAATTAGCTCTACATCTCTTGTTATGCAAAATTTCGCAAAATTCATCCAGAATAAATATGTCTTCAGGGGCTATTCCCAGAAAATTCAAGATATGCATTTTGTCATGAAAATATCTTTAATATACAATATTATAATCAAACTCTTCAGAGCTATTTTTGAGAAATTAAAAATGTTCGAAAATTTGTCCTTGTAAATGGTAGTTGGGGTGGGGCGATTTTCTTGAAAATTTTCGTGTCACATTCTGAATACCAAGTTTGGAGTTTAACAAACTTTTCGTTTTTGAGTTATGCTGTACATACACACACACTGCAAGACACACACACACACACACACACTGCAAGACACACACGGACCTTTTTCTAAAATGCTTCTTTTTTGTTGCATTTAGAGAGTCTCAAAACACACATTTCAGGTGAAATCTTGGTATCCAATTTTTGGGTGCAATACAATACCTTCTTTATACACTATGTGCATAGAATGTGTAGAGAAAGTCAAACTCTGATGTGTTCCATTCACATGACTTTCTCTGCCTATCCTGCAAATAAGCTTCTTACAAAAGATTATTGTTCTTTCTACTCCAGGTTAATCGAGATAAAAATTAGCACAATGGTTAATTTACACAGGTCCTTGTAAGCAGAAGAGAAATAAAGGAATAGATGACGCTAAAGTGATAGTCAAATCTTTTCAAAGCTATCGCTATACAATTGTCATTGCATGCAAGGAGTAAAACAAAATAAACTTTCTGTTTGGGAACAATATAAGTATTTTAAAATTGAAACCAGTAGGATATCTCGGAAAGGTTAGCTCTAATACAAAAATGTAACGGACATAAATTGTGTATTTTTATCAGATCTACATTGTTTAGGTAGTAAGTTTTTGTCTATCTCTTTTAGTTTATCCGTCATCAAAAGTCATTCAGAATGAAGAGAACTTCAGAGGCTATTCCAATATATTTAATTTGTCATCTAAATATCTTTAATGTATGGTATTTTAAAATCGTCGGAGCTATTTTTGCAAAAATGAAAGCTTTCGAACATTTTTCCATGTAAAGGTTAGTTTATAATAAGGGGATTTCTTGAAAATCTTGGTGTCGCATCCTTGGGAGATACTAAACTTAAATACCAAGTTTAGTATTTAACGAACTTTTTGTTTTTGAGTTATGTTGTCCACAGACGCACACACACTGACCTTTTCCTAAAACTGGGGATATCAATAGCACAATGATATCATGAAAGCGCCACAGAGCAGTGCTCTGGGATTACTAGCGATATCTAGTGACGGCAAGCAAAACTACCAGAGCGTACGTAAGAAGGGTGAACGTAACGGGCAACCAGAGTACAGCAGACGGCATCTAGCGGCAAAGACATAAACCACGAGAACAACGGAGAGTTGGGAAGATGGTGAGTGAAAGAATAAGTAAATCTTTGAGATTGGGAGATGGAAAAAATGAGAATGTTTAAGACGGAGTATGTGAGGGTGTAAAGCGAAGTGTTTGAGAGTGAGACGGAGTGAGTGTGAGACGGACAGTGAGAGAGTGGGTCGGAATGAGTGAGGGTGTTTGTAGTTGTTATACGGAGTGAGAGTGTTTGAGAGTATGAAACGGCCTGAATAAGTAGACTTGATAGTGTCAGATGGAGTGATATAGGGTGTTTTAGAGTAAGACAGAGAGAGTTAGAACGTGAGTCGGAGAGAGTGAGTATTTAAGTCGGAGTGAGTGAGAATCTTTCAGAGTGTGAGGCGGAGAGTGTGTAAAATTGAGAGAATGTAAGAGTGAGAGAGTGTGAAACGAAATGAGTGAGAGGTTTAAGAGTGTGAGACGGAATGTGTGTATTTGAGAGTGTGATACTCCCGACTCTTGACTCACGAGTCCCGACTATCTACTACAGATGCCTAGCTCAGGACTCCTGGTTCATGAATCATAACTCGTGGCTCATGACTACTGCCGCATGCTCCGGGCCCATAACTCATGATTTAAGACACATGATTCTCGACTACTGTCTTCTGATTCCTAGCACATGATTAGTGATTTATGACACCTGCCTCTAACACACTCTGACTCTCTCTCTCTCACTCCCATACACTGTCACACACGCACTCATACTCACTCACATACTCTGACTCTTGACGCATGAGTCCTGACTTCTCATTCCTGGCACATGATTAGTGATTTATGATACCTGCCTCTAACTCACACTCTGACACTCTCTCTCTCACTCCCATACACTGTCACACACGCACTCATACTCACTCACATACTCTGACTCTTGACGCATGAGTCCTGACTTCTGATTCCTAGCACATGATTAGTGATTTATGACACCTGCCTCTAACTCACACTCTGACTCTCTCTCTCACTCTCTCTCTCTCTCTCTCATACACTGTCACACACGCACTCATACTCACTCACATACTCTTACTCTTGATGCATGAGTCCTGACTTCTCATTCCTGGCACATGATTAGTGATTTATGACACCTGCCTCTAACTCACACTCTGACTCTCTCTCTCTCTAACTCTCTCTCTCTCTCTCATACACTGTCACACATGCACTCACTCACATACTCTGACTCTTGACGCATGAGTCCTGACTTCTGATTCCTAGCACATGATTAGTGATTTATGACACCTGCCTCTAACTCACACTCTGACACTCTCTCTCTCACTCTCACTCTCACTCTCATACACTGTCACACACGCACTCATACTCACTCACATACTCTGACTCTTGACGCATGAGTCCTGACTTCTGATTCCTAGCACATGATTAGTGATTTATGACACCTGCCTCTAACTCACACTCTGACACTCTCTCTCTCTCTCTCTCTCTCACTCTCTCATACACTGTCACACACGCACTCATACTCACTCACATACTCTGACTCTTGACGCATGAGTCCTGACTTCTGATTCCTGGCACATGATTAGTGATTTATGACACCTGCCTCTAACTCACACTCTGACTCTCTCTCTCACTCTCTCTCTCTCTCTCATACACTGTCACACACGCACTCATACTCACTCACATACTCTTACTCTTGATGCATGAGTCCTGACTTCTCATTCCTGGCACATGATTAGTGATTTATGACACCTGCCTCTAACTCACACTCTGACTCTCTCTCTCTCTCTCTCACTCTCACTCTCTCATACACTGTCACACACGCACCCATACTCACTCACATACTCTTACTCTTGACGCATGAGTCCTGACTTCTCATTCCTGGCACATGATTAGTGATTTATGACACCTGCCTCTAACTCACACTCTGACTCTCTCTCTCTCTCTCTCTCTCTCTCTCACTCTCACTCTCATACACTGTCACACATGCACTCACTCACATACTCTTACTCTTGACGCATGAGTCCTGACTTCTCATTCCTGGCACATGATTAGTGATTTATGACACCTGCCTCTAACTCACACTCTGACTCTCTCTCTCTCTCTCTCTCTCTCACTCTCACTCTCATACACTGTCACACATGCACTCACTCACATACTCTGACTCTTGACGCATGAGTCCTGACTTCTGATTCCTGGCACATGATTAGTGATTTATGACACCTGCCTCTAACTCACACTCTGACTCTCTCTCTCACTCTCTCTCTCTCTCTCTCTCATACACTGTCACACACGCACTCATACTCACTCACATACTCTGACTCTTGACGCATGAGTCCTGACTTCTCATTCCTGGCACATGATTAGTGATTTATGACACCTGCCTCTAACTCACACTCTGACTCTCTCTCTCTCTCTCTCACTCTCATACACTGTCACACATGCACTCACTCACATACTCTGACTCTTGACGCATGAGTCCTGACTTCTGATTCCTGGCACATGATTAGTGATTTATGACACCTGCCTCTAACTCACACTCTGACTCTCTCTCTCTCTCTCTCTCTCTCTCTCTCTCTCATACACTGTCACACACGCACTCATACTCACTCACATACTCTGACTCTTGACGCATGAGTCCTGACTTCTGATTCCTGGCACATGATTAGTGATTTATGACACCTGCCTCTAACTCACACTCTGACTCTCTCTCTCTCTCTCTCTCTCTCTCTCATACACTGTCACACACGCACTCATACTCACTCACATACTCTGACTCTTGACGCATGAGTCCTGACTTCTCATTCCTGGCACATGATTAGTGATTTATGACACCTGCCTCTAACTCACACTCTGACTCTCTCTCTCTCTCTCTCTCTCTCTCATACACTGTCACACACGCACTCATACTCACTCACATACTCTGACTCTTGACGCATGAGTCCTGACTTCTGATTCCTGGCACATGATTAGTGATTTATGACACCTGCCTCTAACACACTCTGACTCTCTCTCTCTCACTCCCATACACTGTCACACACGCACTCATACTCACTCACATACTCTGACTCTTGACGCATGAGTCCTGACTTCTGATTCCTGGCACATGATTAGTGATTTATGACACCTGCCTCTAACTCATACTCTGATTCTCACTCTCATACACTGTCACACACGCACTCATACTCACTCACATACTCTGACTCTTGACGCATGAGTCCTGACTTCTGATTCCTGGCACCTGGACTCTGGCCTTTAACACATAATTCATAACTCATTCTGACTCTCTACTCAATCTTACACGCTCAAACACACTGATGTTGACTCCTGATCCCAGGCCCATTTGTTGTTTTTTTGGTAGTGCTTAACGCCCGCTTTTACTACTTGTGGCACCACAGGTGATAACACGGTGATGTATGGAATAAAGATCGAACACCGGTGGAATGTGATGGCGGAGGAAACTGGAGAACCCGGAGAAAACCTACCCCGGCGCCGCTTTGTCCACCACAAATCTCACATGAGGTGGCTTGGGATCGAACGTCTTGTTGAGAGGAGACTGGTCAAACCACTCGACCTCCCAGGCCCAGGGCCCTATAATGCGTACTTCTGAGTCACCAGTCACTTATAACTTATTTGTCTGTTGTCACCAATCCCCAGTGACCACTCACAAGCCACTGAGTCTTGAGCCCGATCCTCAACTTTCAATCTCGACCCTCGACTCCCCAATCCCGACACACGTCTCAGGTTTCCCGACTGCAGACTCATGACTTCTGGGCCCTTGGCTCTTAGGGCCATGACACATGAATCATATCTGCTTATCCCTGACTTCTGACTGCTATCTTATGATTCATGACTCATGACAGCTGACTCTAACTTTATTTCTCACTCTCACACACACACAGTGTCACACACTTTTGTTCCTGACACATGACTCATGACTTAAAACTTCTGGCCCCTACACCTGACCAGTAACTCACAACTATCAATATGGCTCTCTCTGTCTCTCCCACAAACTCACACAGACTGATTCCTAGCCCCAGTACTCTGGCCCATGACCAATGAATTCTGACCACTGACTCTCGACTCACGTCGCATGACTCCTGGGTCCTAGTTCATGACTCCTAATGACTCCATGCCCCTGGCTTCTAGGTCCATGATACATGAATCATGGCTAATGACACATGACTGTTGATCCCCGACTTCTGATTCCTCGAGTCACCAACCAGAGCTACAGCCTCTTTGTTTCGCAGTCCGGAAACTCACCTGTCACTATAGCGAAATTAAACATATATGTTAGAGGAATAATGATTTACATTATGATTACGTTTATAACATTATTCCATATTTGGTCGTACTCAGCTGCTTTTGTGGTTTTTAACGGTTTAATAGTTTTTTACTTTCTCTAAACGTACTATCTACATAGTAGATAGTATTGAACTAAAAATTTGATACCGAGATTTCACGGGAAATATATTTTAAGGTCTCCAGTATCCAAATAACAATATCTAAAAAAAAAAAAATCCACTTCAGGAAAAAAAAAATGTATATAACATAAATTGTGTGTTTTAATGAGCTCTAAATTGTCTGTTAAGTAAGTTCTTGTCTATCTCTTTCCGTAAAATCCATCCAGAATAAAGTAGTCTTAAGAGGCCATTCCCAGAAAATTCAAGATATACATTTTATTTGTCAAGTAAATATCTTTAGTATACGATATTTTAATCAAAATCGTTAGAGCCGTTTTTGAGAAAATCAAAAATTTCTAAAAATTTTCCATACAAAGGGTAGTTGGTGTTTGGAGGATTTTCTTGAAAATTTCCGTGTCGCATCCTTGGAAGACGCTGAACTTAAATACCAAATTTAACGGAATTTTTGTTTTTGAGCTACTCGTATGATGTCCACAGACATACACGCACTCACACACACGGACCTTTTTCCAAAAATGTATTTTTTATTCAGGGCGACCCAAAACCTGCATTTCCGGTGAAATCTCGGTATCGAATTTTTGGGTGCATTACAATACCTTCTCTATACACTATGTACATAGTAGTGTAGAGAAAGTAAAAAGCATTTTCAGAAAAAGGTCCGTGTGTATGTCTGTGAATACGATAGCTAGAAAAAGAAAAGTCGATAAAATACCAAACTTGGTATTTAAGTTTAGTATCTTCTAGGGATGCGTCACGAAGATTTTGACAAAAATCCCCCACCCCAAACTACCCTTTTCCGAAAATTTTGATTTTCTCAAACATGGCTCTAACAAATTTGATTAAAGAATCGTATATTAAAGATATTTACCTGACAAAATGTATATCTTGAATTTTCTAGGAATAGCCACTGAAGACTACTTTATTCTGGATGAATTTTACGGAATTTTGCATAACTGCTAAACCGTAAGAGATGGACAAAAACTTACAGCACAAAAAATGTAGAGCACGTTAAGAGACACAATTTATGTTACATACATTTTTTTTTTTTAGCAGTTGATCGTTTTTTAGATATTCTTTGTTTTTGGTTTCATCTTTAAAAAACTTACACGTTTCTCATACAGGGATTTGACAACTCCTGTCCCTACAAACAAAGGAACTACAGTCACATAGCAACCAACTTCTGACTCTCTTATGGTACTCCCTTATTTCGCTTCTACTTACAAAGAGGCAAATAATAAGACTATTCCTGCTAATTTTTTCTCGATTAGCATGAAGTAAAAAGAAGCATAAGCTTTTTAACAATAATTTGTTGCAAAGATATACAGAAAGTCATATGAATGGAACACATCAAATTTTTATGTTTCCAATTCAGTAACAGCTCAGAGAATCACAGATTGCCTGTTGCAATTACCTTGGTAGCTTGATCATTTTAATTTTGAAAATTCTTGTTTAATTTATTTGGAATCATAGCTGAAAAGTGATTAGCAAAAACATTGGGAATCGTAACTGAATCCTCTGTATATTTATCGTCATTAAGTATTTTACTATCCTTTTTCTAGTAGCTTTCTAATTCATTATTTACAATTTTCCTACTATATTTGTCTTATTATCTGAATTGGAAACAGCTCTGCCAAAGTAGTTTCTTTTACACTCAGACACAAATGTTTTATGCTTACGTTTCTCTTCTCTATATACAACATTTAATGCTTCACAGTTTATCTGCTTTCTCAGTTGAAACAGGCTTTTCAAGTTGTGGTACTATTAATGATTTCCAAAACACATGATTTAGACTTCTTATTGTTACTATTATAATTACTATACTTTCTCTACACGTACTATGTACATAGTGTATAGAGCAGGTATTGTATTGTACTCAAAATTTCGATACTGAGATTTCCCCGTAAATACATGTTTTGAGATCCACTGAATAAAAAGAACATTTTTAGAAAAATGCAGGTATGTGTCTGTCAGTAAGTTTCTGTGGGCAGCATGGCTCAAAAACGAAAAGTTCGTTAACTACCAAACTTGGTATTTAAGTTCAGTATCTTCCAAGGATGCGACACAAAGATTTTGAAGAAAATCCCGCCACCCCAACTACCCTTTACATGGAAAAATTATCGAAAATTTTGATTTTCTGGCTCTAACAATTTTGATTAAAATATCGTATATTAAAGATGTTTACATGTATATCTTGAATTTTCTAGGAATAGCCTTTGATGACATCTTTATTTTGGAGAATTTTGTGGAATTTTGCATACCTGGTAAACCGTAAGAGATAGACAAAAACTTGCTTAATAGAAAATGTAGAGCTCGTTAAAATATACAATGCATGATAAATACTTTTTTTCATGGAGTTGATCGTTGTTTAGACTTTTCTTGTTATCGGTTTCAGCTTTAAAATACTTATACTTTTCTCATACGGGAATTTGTCAATACAAACAACGGAACTTCAATCACTTAGCAAACAGCTTTGGACTATCACTTTAGCCAATGGTACTCTCGAATTTTCCCTTCTAGTTGCATGAAAGCAAGTAATAAGTACATTTCGGATATGGTTTTCTCGATTAGCATTACGTAAATATAGAACAAGCTTTTTAACAATAATTTGTTGCAGAGATGTAGAGAAAGTCGAGTGAATGGATCACATCATATTTTTGTTTTACGTATCATTGGTCATGTAATTTCAAAATAATAAGGCAGTATTACTGAAATCTATTAAAGGCAACGTTTATATTGGTGGCTTCATACACTGCTAAAAGGCAGTGCTCAGCATCCAATTTAAAAACTCGAGGTTATACGAACCTTCTACGAGTAGTATAAATTGCATCACTTAACGGTACATAGTTGTTTAGCACATCAATTTTACAAGTAAAGATAACCAGTATATTGATCAGAGATGTGAGGATTTGTAAAGCTTTTATTTAGATATAAATTAGATACTATATACCCGACTGTACTCTCATTAATAAGTAATACCTTCATGAGTATGATCGTCAACGAGAGAACCACCTCAAAGGATTTTAAAAAAGTCTATCAGTAAATTAGTGCTTATGTTATGATTTATGTTAAACTCTCCGACAAGAATCATCCTATTACTCATTTTAGTTACTAAATTTAAAATTTGTTCTAGCTTATCATAGACCATACCTGTACTGCCTACTGGTGACCTATAAACACATAGAACCACAACATTAAATTCATTAACGGTCATTTTTGCCAACACACTCAACATGAATTTCCTCTGTAGTACTCATGACAGTCATTTCAATTGCAGTTAATACATATCTACAGTAAATTATGACACCAACATGGATATGTTTAGTTGTCGAAAAGATTGCTGCCTCTTTATGACCCAAAAATATAGATAATTGTTACCGGATGGCAAATGTTCCGTGAAGCATGTGACGTCTGGGTCTTCCATGTTTAAAAATAACTCCATGTTGTTAATTTTGTTTATAATAGATTGCACATTCAAAGCGAAAACTTCAAACGTTTTGCTACTGCTTTTGACATCACTTTTTGAAATAACTTTTTCTTCTCGGAATTTACTATTGGATATAAAAACGTCTAACCCAGAATTTTTCGGTCACAGTGTAGGATCCATAACTGCTTCTTAATGTTCCTCAACTACTTCAACTTTAAAATAGGAATAAAGGGTAATTATGCAGAACTTGGGCCGGTCTAAAATCAAATAAACTAAGTGTGATTGATTGACTTTGTATTTCTGATGATTTCTGTTTTATTTGTCGAAAAAGCTTGTGTTTTTTATTACAAATTCGTATGCATGCAGGAATGGTTGTTATTTTGCATATATGACGGATATTTACGAAATAATTATATATAAACAAGTATTATATTAAATAATAAATGGGGTTATTATGCAGAACTTGAGCCGCTCTAAAAATCAAATGAAACCAAGTGCGATTAATTGATTTTGTATTCCTAATGACGACCTGGGTCCGGTGGTTTTCAAATTTAGCGCGAGGTTAAGTTCGAATCCGTTAAGGTTATTGTGTGTATATAAACTTATGTTTCTAATTTTTTATTGTGGTAGGTAGTACTTGGTGGACAAATATTTATCAGAACATTATAAAATCATTTATGGTAATTATACAGAAAACGATCCGCTCGAAAAATCGAATGAATGTAAGTCGATCAATGGATGTTGTATTTGTGAATACGATTTCAAACGCATTCCCGGTACCGGCGTGGGGATTTTCCCCCCGCTGGGAGACCTGGTCCGGGGTGCACTCAGCCTCGTGAGGTCCCTGTGGGCCAATTGAGGAGCTACTTGATGGAGAAATAGCGGCTCCAGGTCATGAGGACCGCATTAACCGGCCGGGGGGTTTGAGACGCTGACCACGTCTCACCCTCTAATACTGCATCCCATTCATGACGTCTGTTATGGAGCGAGATGGGGGACGCAGCGGCGGTGGTAGACCAAGGTTCCTTGTGAGCTGTCGTGCCATGGAGTTATTATGAATTCAAATGTTTTATTTGTTAGTCAAGCTTAGTTTTTTTATTAAACGCAAATTCGTGCGCATGCTGGAACAGTTGGTATTTTGCGTATATGACAAATATTTACCAAATAATTATATATAAACGAGTATTATATAAATAATAAATGCTTTTATAATGCACAGAAACATATTTCTCCGCTAACTACTACCACTATTGAAAATTAGAAACATAAATGTATACACACACTAACCTTAATGGATTCGAATCTAACCTCGTGTGAAAACCACCGGACCCAGTGGTTTCGCCTACAGAAACAGATTAAAAAAAAAAAAAAAACTCACAAAACATACTCCTCCATCAACTACTACAGTCACACTAACCGGTAAATTATTGCTGCGGGTTCTCACGACGTGGTAATCCTGCCAAGAGCGACATACGATCTTCTTGCATACCAAAGTTAGTCTTCCGCCAGCTACATTGTAGTTTTATGCAATCATTTCAACAAATACGCTTATAAAACCATTTATTAGTCATATAATACTCGTTTATATATAATAATTTGATAAATATCCGTTGTACACGCAAAATACCAACCGTTCCAGCATGCACACGAATTTGTTTATAATAATAAAACCAAGCTTGACTGACAAATCAAACCTTTGAAACTATTATCACAAATACAAGATCAATCAATCGCTACTGTTTTCATTCGATTTTTGAGCGGCCCAAGTTCTGCATAATAACTGAAATGTTTCACTACCATTTTATAATTATCTGTAATTTTATGTTCATTCTTAAACTTATCTCGATTTTTCCTAGTATTCTTGATACTAAGTACATACCTGCGAATTATCCCATGCGTCGGCTGTCTTGTTTATTCCGACCTTCTTATTGGGTTGAATGGGGTCCTACATGCAACACCTCAATATGTCGACTTACAATTATAACCTTTCACAAAGTTCACAGATCATAATGTACTTGTGTTTAAGAATGTATTCCACAATACGCACATCTATTTTATTATCAGTCTCATCCAAGTCATTCACAGCATTTAAAGCTCCTCGTCTTCTTGTACTAATTCCTCGTTTAATGCACCATTGTTTAGACCATTCTCAGTTTCATTTCCAAGGCACTTTATAGCACTTCCGTCTAGCATTTGCATATTATTCGTTAATTTCGCACAACTAATATGAAAGAAGTTAAAACAGTCCATACATTTTTGTCCATTCACCACTTTTTGCTTACATCGCTTGCATGACCCACGCGCTAGGAGTACTCGTTACTAATGTAAACAGCAGTTGAACATTAGATCCCTTCTACTGTCTTTTTTTTTTTCCTACTTTCTTTACGTTTACTAGTGTATAGAGGAAGTACTGTATTCCACCCAAAATTCTATACCAAGATTTCACCTGAACTTACTGTTTTAGGACCCCCTGAATAAAAAAAAAAACTATTTTCAGAAAAAGGTCCGTGTATGTCTGCCTGTCTGAAGACAGCATAGCTCAAAAACGAAAATAGCGTTATATACCAAACTTGGTATTTAAGTTTGGTATCTTCCAAGAATGCGACACGAAGATTTTCAAGAAAATTCCCCCACCTTAAACTACCCTTTACATGTAACGGTTTTGATTTTCTCAAAAATGGCTCTAACGATTTTGATTAAAATACCATATACTTAAGATATTTTTATGGATTTTCTGGGGATAGCCTCTGAAGACGTCTTAATTCTGTATGACTTTAGTATAAACTGGCAAATAGTAAGATATATACATAAAAACTTACTATACAAAAAGTGTAGATCTCATTAAAATACACAATTTATGTCATACACATTTTTTTTAAAGAGTTAGCCGTTTTCGAGATATTCCGGATTATTGGTTTCAGTTTTAGCTACTTAAACTTTTCTCAAACGGGAAGAAATCTTTCTTCTCATTTCTCGTTTGTTCACTACTGGCAAGACAAGCATTTCAATTGTTTCACATAGCGACCGGCTTTTAAAGCACGAGACTATTTCTTTAGCCTGTGCATTTTCTTATTTACCTTCTACTCACAAAGAAGCTAGTAATAAAACTAATTCTGCTTATGTTTACCTTGATAGCATGGTATAGGTAACAGATTAATGGTTTGAATGAAAGGTTTGTTAACCCAACAGCTAGAGGACATCATGTGAATAGAACACATTAGATTTTCCCCTTCTACTTACAAGGAACCAAGTAATAAAGACAATTTCTGCTAATGCATTACTCCCTATCTTCCTCGTGAATTATTTTTTGCAAAATTTAAATATTTTGTCTTAGCGCAAATGGTATTTATGAGAGATGGAATCACTTAGCATGTTACTCCCCAGTTAGTCAACACAGCAGCACTTCAGTTGGCTGCAGGCCTGTTGGTGCTCAAGGACAAACCTCATCCCATTTGAAAGTCACCTCGTAAATCAATATGGATACATTAGTCTTGAAGAGCTTTTTATTTTAAAGCTATCCATCCAACTTCTTTAACACATGCTGTATTGTCAATAATATATGATAAACTTTACATATTGACCCTTAATGAAATATGGACACGTTCCGTTTTGATAAAAAGCTCCTCAAAGTAAGATTATGGGAGTTTTGTTGGAGTTTTATCAACCTCCTGGATGCTAGTCCAAAAGGCTTACGTGGAGTGTTCAGAAATTATTTAAAATGTTGTTGTTTTCAAAATACTGATCAACACGGGTACATCCTCTTGATGCAAACTCTAAACTAACTTCCTGCATACTTGAAAAATATACAAAACCCTAAAGTCTTTAAGAAGGAACTTAAAAAATGTTGTATGAATGCTTATTTTTATTCTGTAGATGAATTTTTAAATGAATTGTTAATAGTAGGTTCATTTTCAAGCTTGTAAATTATATTTATGGTTTGTATAAATAATTATTAATGTAAACAACATGAATAATTCTTGCTGTATTATTTCTATTTTGTTTTATTTTTTTGTATTATATTTATATTCTTTGTAACCTGACGTGTCCAACAACATACATATGTTTTAAAAGGACTAATAAAAAATGAATGAATGAATTAGTATACTATGCAGATCCTAGTTGGCAGTTGTAAACATTTACAGTGAAAAGGCATTGCATGTTTGTTGTTAGGAAAGTCATGGACAAGATGGATGGCAGCTATCATGGACATAGGTGGGCCGCTTGATTTTTGTGGAATGAAGGGAGTCAAAACAGCAGACTACCACACACTTGAGAGGAGAGTCCAATCCATGCAATAGAAACCTTTCAGTTTCAATTTATTGCCCATAGAGATTACAGAAATCCATTATATGTTATCAGTTTAGTTCTATATACAGCAGAAGTAATATAACAAACAGAAATTCTAACAAATCAATTAAACTCAATAGAAATATAAAAACTACATCAGTTACTAAAAAAATGCTTCAATTGAATAGAATGCCTTATTTACTAAATATTTACAGAGTTTTTTTTTTAATTTATTTACATTATTTATTGACTTTATTTCATTAGGAAGCTTATTATACAATACAACTCATTTATACTTTGGACTCTGTTCAAATATTGCTAGTCTATGGTATTCTACATTGTAGTCAGTCCTATATCTAGTGTTATATTCATGATTTTCACAGTTTATTTTATTATAATTTGCCTGTATGCAGTACAGTTTGGAGATAATTAAGCTGGGAAGCATAAATATAAATTCTTATTTCACACTTTGTCTAATATTTAACTTTAGCATAGTACAAATTGCTTTCTTTTTAAAGGATAAAAATTCTGTCTATAATTTCTATAGAATAGCTCCCCATATTGCTACACAGTAGTTTACATAACTAATAAACAAACTATGGTAAATATTTAACAACACTTCTGTGCTACAAAAGGCTGCCATATAGCTTAACAAATAAATAACTCTATTCAGTTTGCAATATTCATCAACATGAGTGTGCCAGTTATTATTATTGTGTAATATGATTCCAAGATATCTTATGGTTTCAATTTCCTCAAAGCCTTTTCCAGCAATATTTATATCAGGTTTGAAATCAGCTTCTCGACTAGATATAAGTATATATTTAGTTTTATTAATATTAATATTCAAATTATTCTGATTTAAGATCTGAGTGAGATGGTTCATTACAATATTAGCATTGATTTCTAAATCATGTAAACATTTGTGTGTGCAGCATATTGCTATGTTATCGGCATATAATATTAACTCATTAGTCTTTTGTGGCATACATGAACTAATAATATCATTAATGTATATTTTAAATACCAAAGGTCCTAATACAGAACTGGGAGACGCTGGCCCAAGAAATTTTGTACAGCTCCATTTGTAGTTCTGTCTTTTGTGAAACTTGTGGCACACTGCTAATGGATTGGCTTCATCGAGGAGATGCTGTCAACTGTGATGCCCTTACACAACTTAGAGGCAGGATTCAGCAATGTCAATAAGGAAAGTGACCAAAAGGAGTGCTCCTCCAGGTCAACAATACATGGCCGTACACCAGCGATGATTGTAAAGTTGGTCCACTGGGGTTGTGGCATCTGATTGTGCTCAATTCAACAACACAAAAGTAAAAGGTTTGGCAACAATGAGAATTGCATACAGCTATCCATAAGTGCAAGAGTAGAACTCCCAAACAATGGTTCCATGATGCAATAATGAAGTTACCATAAAGATGACAGCACTGTATTAACATTGGTGGGGACAATATTGAGAGACCCACATGCACACTGTATCATGTTCATTAATAAATAATGTATAAAACACTACTATTATAAATCATTGCCCCTTCTAATGAGTGAGTCAAGAAAGTATGAACCAGCTGCACAGTGTTTTGTCTGTCTGTGTCCTCGACGCTCTTTGCTGCTATTATAGAAAGGTACAGATGAAACCATACGTTTTTAAAACTACTTTTAAAGGCTTTACTTACCAACTTTATGAAAGGAGATGCTGAAATTGGTACGTCATTCTTCATACATTTTTGGAACCTCTTTAGGAAACTATCCGTCACTCGCCATAATTCACCTTGAGAAATGCTGGTAATTTCCTGATGGATATTTTATTTTAATTTTTCCAGGGTGTGTCTTTTACACCTTGTTGTAAGTTACCCTAACAATGGAATTTGCAGGTGGTTAGATTGGGGGACCAAGGTGGCCACAAATCCCTACTAATAGTTCTGTCCAGGAACACACTTTCAATTTTTCTCATCAAATGATTGGCCATGTGAGTTGTTGTATAGTCTTGTTGAAAAAAAAGCAAAATCACGCACCTTGTCTGCCAGTTCTCTAAGAAAAGGAGGCAAAATTGTATTCACATATTTACAAGCATCAACTCTTGACTCGGAAAAAAATTAGCCCTATAATTTTTTCTTTGCTAATATTGCACCACTTCATGAACAATATTAGGTTTCTCAGAACTCCAACAATGATTATTTTGTGTGCATACATATCCATGAAGGTGGAACCAAACTTCGTCCGTGAAAAATATTAAATGTGTACCATTGAGAGCTCACTCACAAAATGTGCACCGAATTACAGGATCACTTGGATGAAAAGCATGTGTCACAGTTATTTTATATGGTTTTAACTTCTGCAATTTAGTACCTCTTTGCACAGACCCATTTGAAATGCCTACCTGTTGTAAGCGATTTTGGGGGTAATTCTCAAAAATGATGACCATTGTTGTTTAATGTTTCTTCATTAAGAACCATACACCATCATTTAGATTTCTTAGCCTGAATATTTCCTAAGGCCTGAAATTTATTGTAAAAGTTCATGGATTGTTGTTCGGCCTGACATTTTTACACCTGGAAGTCTTTCTGCAAATTGTACTTTTGCTTGACAAGCTAAGTTAACACATACAAATCAATAATAAATATGCGCTGTACAGTAGAAAACATACTGAGCCATAATACCCTTTGTGACTTAATATAGGAAAAAATAATAAATCACTCGTAATAACTGAACTACACCATAACTCAATAATGTACTTCCAGAGCAGAGTAAAACTGTGTCAGAAGCATAACTTTGGTTACAGCAGCAACAGTGGATAAACACAGTGCAGCCATTTTGGAGATTTTTGGCTCACTAGGTATTATGCAACGCAATTGGAAAGGATGCTTTCATATTTCTCAAAACCTGTTCTTTGAGCAAGTTGTAATATCTTGAATAAATATCAACATTCCTTCCTAAATCTTCTCTGGTTATGGAAAGATCTTTCTTGCTAGTAATGGGCAATCAAAGAGGCAGTTTCTCCATCCTCTTTGCACATTCTATGAAGATGTTTATCCTTTCAAAGCCTATTTTATGTAGATGTTTCCTGAAGTGACCATGTTCAGTGAACTTCGATATTTGATTAGATGTCTTCTTCTTAAAACATCTCCAGGACACAATCTGCTGCCTAATGTAGCACTAAAACATCTGACAAGTAAAGCACTTGCTTACTTTTCATCCATCTTGAATGCCTATCTCTGATTCGGTATGGCTAATTTCTCTGTCCTGAATATTTATAATAAACAAATTATCTGGTTACCTTCTACCACACCTGTCAAGTATCGTGGAGTAATGCTTTCACCAAACTCACTTGGTGTGCCCATATTCATTGCCTTATTTCATTGACACCCGGAAGACTTTGTAAACTCTATCCACTATTTCATAAACACACAACTCTTGGTCTTGAATGCTCCCTTCTTCGTTATAAATCTCTTGTTCGACCCAACTTTACATATGCTTCTCAAGTCTGGGGAACTGCTAAAATCACTCACATGTACCATTTATTACAGGTAGTCCGGAGAATTGCTACCAATGGTCCTTGGTTTGTCAGGAGCCAACAGCTACATCAAGAATTCGGTCTCCTTCCAGTTCACTAGTTTATACACAAGATCACCTCTTTCTTCTTCTTACACTTGCCGGACGTTCCAGGAGCTGTGACTTACAACATCGGCAAATGCACATTCCTGAAGAGACGTCTACCACAGGATCTGCTACAGCAACTCCGATGATTCTGATCACTAACTTCACTTTACTCTCATAGTCACTTTTAATCACTACGATTTGACGTAAAATTTAAGCTTGAAGCAAATTAGGTAGCTAAAAATAAAACTTTATTGCCCCAAAATTACACTAAAAATCCTAAAATATTGTTTGGCCCATATAAATAAAGGAAATATATGTGAAGAAATTAAAACATAACATCATCACCTTGCGATATGCACAAAAACTCCTTGACTGTGGCATCTTTAACGAACGTAACATGGTCAAAAACATATTTTGTCATTATTATGTATAAAATGACTAAAAATTGGAGTTTATGAAAGTCTACTAATCAAATAAATCCTAAATAAACATGTAATATGCGAGGAGAAGAAGGAGAACAAAATAGATTTTGATATACTGGATACTGTAATTTGTTTCAGAATGTGAAGCAGGAGCACCAGAATTAACAAATAGCAAATTCAGAAAAGATGATGATTATATGAACATTATTATGTAAATCATTTAGATTCATTAATTTTAATTACTATGGACTTATATAAATATATATTGTAAATATATTTCATGAAAAGTGAGATCAAGGAAATCTTTCGTCTCCATTATGATGTGCAGATTATAATGCTTAAAAACAATGATTACTTTAAAACAAACATTACTTTATGAGATTATAATTCCAGTATATAAGGTGTTACAGAGAAAACTTAGTTAAAATTAAAAGCTAATTTCAAAGATCAAGGTTAATATTGTGATATGCATACAAAATCACTTACTATAATAATTTTCATCAATAATTTATCGCAGCTACTACACCGAGGGTCCAGAACGAGGAGGGGAGAAGCTTCAGAGACGTTCATCAGCTCAGCCAACTCCGAGACTATGTATGCACCAGCCAAACATGAAATCCTGCAACCAACTCAGAACTCCTGCTCGGAAATTATTATTCATTTATTTCAATTTTTAATTTATACATCCATATGAAATTATTTTATAGATATTAGTTAAACTGAACTACAAAAACAATACTATACATTTGAATTTCAATAATCTTTTTTCTTTTCTTTATAGTTTCTCTAGCATGTATGTATTCCACCCAAAACTTTGATGCCGTGATTTCACCAAAAAAAAAATTTAGGTCCCCCTGAGTCCAAAAAAAGAATTATTAGAAAAAGGCAGGCTGTGTGTGTGTGTGTGTGGGTGTGTGTGTGTGTGTGTGCGTGTGCGTGTGTGTGTGTGTGTGTGGGGGGGGGCAGCATAGCTTAAAAATGAAAAGCTTGTTAAATAACAAAATTGGTGTTTACTTTTAGTATCTTCCAAGGATGCAACACAAAGAATTTCAAGAAAATTGGTCCTCTGAGTCCAAAAAAGGCATTATTAGAAAAAGGTGTGTGTGAGTGTTTTTGTGTGTGGGGGGGAGGGGGAGGGAGACAGCATAGTTCAAAAATAAAAGACTGTTAAATTCCAACCTAGGTGTTTATGTTTGGTATTTTCCAAGGATGAGACACAATGATTTTCAAGAAAATCCCCTCTCAGCAAACTACCCATACATGGAAAATTCTGTTTTTCTCCAAGATGGCTGTAATGATTTGGAATGAAATATTAGATATTAAAGATATTTACATCACAAATAAAATGTATTTAATTAATTGCTGGGAATAGCCTCTGAAAACCTCTTTATTTTGGATGAGTTTTGCAGAATTTTGCTTTATGGTTAAACTGTAAGAGATAAGACACAAACTTACTGCATAAAAAATGTAGGTCATGTTAAAACAGATAATTTATCTCATATACATTTTTCTTGTAGAGTTGACAATTTTCAAGATATTCTTTTTTATTGGTTTTAATTTTAAACTAACAAACTTTTCTTAAATGAGACCATGTAAAGAAAACCAATTCAACCTAACCTAATTGTTTCGCAGTGACCAGTTTTTGAAAGATTTTACTTTTGGTCTAATGTATTTCCTTGTTCCCTTCTACTTCTAAGGAAGCAAGTAATTGCCCATTTTTGCTAATGTTTATCTTGATCATGACATATATAAAAACAATATTTTGTAAGAATAGTTTTTATAATATGGAACATCTAGAGAAAGTTATGTGAATGGAACACATCATATTTTTCATTTCTTTTTCCAAATTTTAGAAATATTTATCGTGATTTATCATTGTCAATTACCATATACATTTATATCAATTAACTATTTATATTTATTGTTATTTAATAATATTAATTAACTTTATCATTTATTTCAATTTCACTTGTGTATTTGAACAGCAAAGCTCAAAAACCATACTTGGGTATTAAACACATCTTCCAAAGATGTGACAAAGATTTTCATGAATGCCCCAACCCTAAACTATATTTACTGGAAAATATTTAGAATATTTTAACTTTCTAAAAAATGGCTTTAATTATTTTGATTAAAATATCATATGTTTAATATGCTTTCATGTCATATGATATGAAATTGAATTTTCAGGCAATAGCATCTAAATCCTCTTCATTCTGGATGGGTTATGTATTATTGGTAATCTGTAGCAGATAGATAAAATATTACTACACAAGAAATACACCTATATTACGTTGAAGCCTACCAGTATTTGTTTTCTTTATTTTTTGTGGAATTAACCATTTCTAGGATCTGAGATACTCCTTGTTATTTACATTTCCTTGTAATTTTAATTTTAAATTACTTATATGCTTCTTAAATGGGGTGTCATTATTCACTTTTCTTCCTCTTGGTCATGCAAGGAGAACCAAATTTCAAAGCCATTACATAGTAACCAGGTATTAAAAGATTAGACAGTTGCATAAAGCTTATAGCTTATAGCTAATCTCCTTTTACCTACAAGGAAATATGCAGTAATACAATTTATATTAATGTTTATCTTGAGTAGTAAAGGCTGATTGTTCTTAAGTGTGCTTAAAAGAGACAGCCCATGCCAGGAGATTTGGTGACACGTAAAGAACTACTACTGGGAAAAATTTTGGCAAACTGGAGTGCTGATATGTTCTTGGCAAAAAAAATTGACAGTGCAAACAAAATAATTTTGTTTTCATTTATCTTGAGTAATATGAAGTAAATAGAACAATAAGTATTTGTAAGAACAGCTTGTACAAGAATGAGCAGAGAAAATCGAAGTTATTTTGGTAGAGCAATAATAATCTAGCCTTAAATATTTCTCATAACTCAGGCACTGCCTCCCCACCCCCCCCCCCCGCGCTAAATGATCCCACTGATATTTAGTGAGCCGAAAACTAGTTAAAGGAAGTAAAATTTAACTGATATTTGTGCAGCACTCTGTTGTTTATAATAGTTCATTATATAATAGGCACAGAAGAATTATTTAGAACCTGAAGGGTTGACAATCACATTGTCTCTCTGCGATAGCCTTGACCATGAGGAGAAAATACTTATTCTTCAAGTTTATGTTTAGTAAATTTCCACATTTAAAAATGCTGAAGAAGTTAGGCAGGCAATGATGACTGACACAAAAAATCTAAAGTGTTCCATTCACATGACTTTCTCAACATCTCAAAAACACATTACTTTTAAAAAGCTTATTCACCTATTCTTACAAAAGATTATTTTTATATACATCATAATCAAGATAAACATTAGTAAAAATAGGCTAATTGCTTACTTCCTTATAAGTATAAGGGAATACATTATACAAAAAATCAAATCTTTCAAAAGCTGGTCACTGTGAAACAATTAAGGTTAGGTTCGGTTGGTTCACTTTGCATAGTCTCATTTGAAAAAGTTGGGTAGTTATCTAGAGTTAGTTTGTGTCTTATCTCTTACAGTTTAACCGTAATGCAAAATTCTGCAAAACTCATCCAAAATAAAGAGATCTTCAGAGGCTATTCCCAGAAAATTAAAAAAAATACATTTTATTTGTTATGTAAATATCTTTAATATCCAATATTTTTATTCAAATCATTAGAGCCATCTTAGAGAAAACCAATAACAACAAATATTTAAAAGAAATGGTCAACTCCATGAAAAAAAATGCTTATGACATAAATTGTGTGTTTTAACGAGATCTACATTTTTTGTATCATAAGTTTTTGTCTAGCTCTTACGATTTACCAGTAATATTTAATATATGGTATTTCATAAAAATCGTTTGAACCATTTTTGAGAAATTCAAGGTTTTTGAAACATTTTTCACGTAAAGGGTAATTTGAGGTGGTGAGATTTTCCTCAAAATCTTCGTGTCACATCCTTGGAAGATACTAATCTTAAATACTAAGTTTGGTATTTTCGTTTTTGAGTTATCGTGTTCATAGAGACACGGACATACACACGGACGTTTTTCTAAAAATGCTTTTATTTGGACATATACAGGGGCCCTGAAACGTGTATTTCCGGTGAAATTTTGACAGAATTTTTGGGTGGAATACAATACCTTCTTTATACACTATGTATATAGTACGTGTAGAGAAAGTAAAAATCATACATGTTTCACTCCAGATGGTGCATAAAGGGTAATATAATGCATAGTGTGTGACTGTTGCACATCAGTGGCTTCAAGAGGTGCATGTTTTAGAAGTTCAGCTTCCTCTAATGGTGTCATCTTATTTCACATCAAAATTGTTTTTATTGTTTTCAGGGAATAAAATAAGTATAATATGTTATTAGCCTTGCTTTTTTTTCCCAAAATTTCCTGCATTTTTCCTACAGATTCCCTATTTTTGAAAATGTTGATTTGGTTATTCTATTTTTGGGGCAGCTATTTTTGTTCATCATATAACAGGAACTAAAGAATAGCCTAGAACCTGAAGGGTAGGCAACCCAATTTACATTGCCAGCTGTTTATGCAAGAAGAGGCTGCTTGTTTGTCTATTATGACCTTGACAGTGAAGCTATTTTCTCTTGACCTTGATTATTTAGGGCCAATTACCAGGCACAGAAATTTCTAAGCATTAAAACCAGAAGGGAAAGAAGTAATGTTTAACTGTCACCGAACTATATACAGGATTGTCTAGAGCACAAACCATCCCCAGCCCGTGTACATTCTTAAGACTATTTTCTTTCGTTTTTACATTTTTGTAATGATAATTGTTGAGAATAAAAATATGCCTGTGCAATACAAAATATTCTTTCGTTAGGTTACGCTGAAGGAAGTTGTTCCGTAATAAGGATTGAAATATTTTCAAAAGAACTTCTTCTTTGAATCACACGAACTATGTACTTCATTTGTACGACTCGGACTGCGAGTGAAACTGCAAGAAGTATCTAATTTCCGTAAAGAAAATCCAGATTGGATCCAAACCCGGGACAGAAACATGAAAGGCAAGAACATTATCCCTTTTATGCGTTCGAAATTACATTTACCATAGCAACCAGAAAATACAGTCATTTTACATCCATAAAATTGATAAGTAGGTATTTAAGTTTCGTCGTATAAATTTGATAAATGTGAAAAGTTATGCTTTATGATAGCTTTATCTCCTTTAACCCGAAATGATTGAAATCGGTGAATTAATGCTCAAATGATACCCATGGAGCTTATAATTACTCAACATTTATTTTCTAAGGTAAAGGGAAACCTATCCACCTTCCAAAATAACTTTATCCGAGTAATTCATTATTAGCGAGATTCAAACTCGCGACCTCTTAAATGTGAGTTAGTTTAGATACTTTAGATTTTTACTTAATACCTTATAATTCTTTACCCTTTGGAGTATGTCAAATACGTTATTGAATTATAGGCATTCAAATCCGAATATTAGTGGAAAAAGTGAGTTGTATTTAAATTAAATGCATAGTAAGGGTAAATAGGTAATAAGTATATTATAACTATAATTAGTTAATAAATAAGAATAAATACTATTTTAAGTTGTAATAAATATCTATATTTCTCATTTTCCGTAATAAATTTAATTTCAAATTCCCTATAAACGTATCTACATTTATTAAAATTTTTTCCATATAAAAATATTAATTATAACAATTAGATTCAATACAATTGCCATACTTGCAGTTTATTACAGTGAAATTAATGCTCTTCCGCTGTTACATAAAATAGTGCGAGTCAACTTTAATTCATAATCGGATTAATATCTGAATATAAATAATATTATAATATATTATCGTATTTTAACATACTATAGAACTGTTTGTTTCATATTTGTTAGTTTCACTTATTAAAAACATATTTTTCAAATAAATTACGCATTAATTAATTATGCATTGCATGGCTAGTAGGTGGAGGGGGAAAGGAATTTATCGTCACCAACTTGTTGAAAGCCTGAAAGAAAGCGCCATTTATAATTTGTCCTGGACGCTGACGACATTTTGCTGGCGAGCGGTATACAAAAGCACTGATTGTAGTATATTATTTTATGTCTTTGGTTTTAAAGTCAAGTATTATTGAATATTATTATTATTATTATTATTCTATTATTATTGAATACTAAAATATTGTCATTAAATAGTTATTTGTAAAACTTGTAAATTTCATTGCCAGAGCCTCAAATAGTGCTTAGCCCGCGTCTGAAAGGTATGTACTTATTACAATTAATTTTCTTGTGCTGTTGTAGAAAGTTTAGACTTGTTTCCATTTGTATTTCTTGTAATTCTTTACCCTTTGGAGTATGTCAAATACGTTATTGAATTATAGGCATTCAAATCCGAATATTAGTGGAAAAAGTGAGTTGTTAAATTAAATGCACAGTAAGGGTAAATAGTGTAATAAGTATATTATAACTATAATTAGTTAATAAATACTATTTTAAGTTGTAATAAATATCTATATTTCTCATTTTCCGTAATTTAATTTGAAACACTCTATAAACGTATCTACATTTATTAAAAAGTTTTCCATATAAAAATATTAATTATAACAATTAGATTCAATACAATCGCCATATTTGCAGTTTATTACAGTGAAATTAATGCTCTTCCGCTGTTACATAAAATAGTGCGAGGCAACTTTAACTCACAATCGGATTAATATCTGAATATAAATAATATTTTAATATATTATCGTATTTTAACATACTATAGAATTGTTTGTTTCATATTTGTTAGTTTCACTTATTAAAAACATATTTTTCAAATAAATTACGCATTAATTAATTATGCATTGCATGGAAAGTTGGTGGAGGGGGGAAGGAATTTATCGTCACCAACTTGTTGAAAGCCTGAAAGAAAGCGCCATTTATAATTTATGTCCTGGACCCGGAAGACATTTTGCTGGCGAGCGGTATACAAAAGCACTGATTGTAGTATATTATTTTATGTCTTTGGTTTTAAAGTCAAGTATTATTGAATATTATTATTATTATTATTATTCTATTATTATTGAATACTAAAATATTGTCATTAAATAGTTATTTGTAAAACTTGTAAATTTCATTGCCAGAGCCTCAAATAGTGCTTAGCCCGCGTCTGAAAGGTATGTACTTATTACAATTAATTTTCTTGTGCTGTTGTAGAAAGTTTAGACTTGTTTCCATTTGTATTTCTTGTAATTCTTTACCCTTTGGAGTATGTCAAATACGTTATTGAATTATAGGCATTCAAATCCGAATATTAGTGGAAAAAGTGAGTTGTTAAATTAAATGCACAGTAAGGGTAAATAGTGTAATAAGTATATTATAACTATAATTAGTTAATAAATACTATTTTAAGTTGTAATAAATATCTATATTTCTCATTTTCCGTAATTTAATTTGAAACACTCTATAAACGTATCTACATTTATTAAAAAGTTTTCCATATAAAAATATTAATTATAACAATTAGATTCAATACATTCGCCATATTTGCAGTTTATTACAGTGAAATTAATGCTCTTCCGCTGTTACATAAAATAGTGCGAGGCAACTTTAACTCACAATCGGATTAATATCTGAATATAAATAATATTTTAATATATTATCGTATTTTAACATACTATAGAATTGTTTGTTTCATATTTGTTAGTTTCACTTATTAAAAACATATTTTTCAAATAAATTACGCATTAATTAATTATGCATTGCATGGAAAGTTGGTGGAGGGGGGAAGGAATTTATCGTCACCAACTTGTTGAAAGCCTGAAAGAAAGCGCCATTTATAATTTATGTCCTGGACCCGGAAGACATTTTGCTGGCGAGCGGTATACAAAAGCACTGATTGTAGTATATTATTTTATGTCTTTGGTTTTAAAGTCAAGTATTATTGAATATTATTATTATTATTATTCTATTATTATTGAATACTAAAATATTGTCATTAAATAGTTATTCGTAAAACTTATAAATTTCATTGCCAAAGCCTCAAGTAGATGCAGTGCTTAGCCCGCGTCTGAAAGGTATGCACTTATTACAATTAATTTTCTTGTGCTGTTGTAGAAAGTTTAGACTTGTTTCCACTTGTATTTCTTTTGAAGTTTCCCTTTTAAATGACAACTTATGGTGGAAAAGCAGAAATAATAATGTTGCGTTATAGCGGGTGGACTAAATAAAAATGTTTTTGCTTACTGTTTAAAATAATACCTTCGTAATGTTATATTTAAGAATCTTTTAATTCATTAGCAATATAGTCAGTTATTAAACAATCCAATTGCAATTAGTTGTGCAGTTATAAAAGAATGTAATTCCGTTGTCATAGCAACATGTGCAGTTATTAAACAATGTAATTGCGCCGCCATAGAAACTTGTGCTGACGCCGCAAGATTACTCTGCGCCAAGGTAATATCAGAATATAAATTCCAAATTTGCTCCAACTATTCTTTTATTCCGCACTTTTTAACAAAATGTTATACAATTTATTTTTCTGGAACCTGTACTCTTATTCAAATCGCATAACGAGCGTTTTCTTTTCCACTGCACTTCTAGATATATGCATTTTAATTTTATTTTACATTTTTGCGCCGATTTCGACCAAATTCGATTCACTGTGGGATAAAGTAAAAATACTGTGAGATTGATAATACAGGAAAGCAAGCCCCAACGGAACAGAGGGTTGGTGGAAACAATTTTGAACAATTTTCTCGATATTTCTTGCAATGAAATAAAATTACTCTTTTCAGGAGGAGGAAATGGGATAAAAAAAAAAGAAATAGCCAGGGTGAAAATTGTTCGAAAAGAACTACCATTTGTAATTTTTTCATTACAATGTCAAATGTGACATTATTTAGGGGAAGAGTAAAAGTAATGTGATAGGGATGCTATCTCAAAAGAGACCACTATCTGAAGTGGAGGGTGGAAAGCGTTCGAAGCGGTGGGAATATATTTTGAAATGCTACAGCATGGACGACCCTGTTTTCTCAATTTTGATCTTTTTAGGCATGGCATATAAAAGAAAACTACCCTCTAACCAGAGGGGGTGAAAATGTTTGGCGCAGGGTAATTTTGAGAATATTCAGCACGAAAGGTCTTGTTTTGTTAATAATGAAGTAATGAATCGTCTTCTCTTCATTCTTTTAAGCTTGATTATGTGAAAGCCACCCCTAGTGGGGAACGTAAGATAGGAGGCAGCTTGGAGAATTTTTGTTACGAATTCACTTGTTTTATCCATACTTTTGTGCAGTAAAATACAAATTTTGCTACATTCTTTTAAGGGAGGGGTGCAAAAACCACCCTTAATGGAAAATAGGAGGCAGTTTGGAGAATTTTTATTATGAATTTACTTGTTTTATCCTTTTATGCAATAAACAAATTTTGCTGCATACTTTTAGGGGTGGGATTGCAAGAACCACCCCTAATGGAAAAATGCAGGATAGGAGACAGTTTGGAGAGTTTTTATTATGAATTCGTTTGTTTTATCCATACTTTTACTAAAAAATATAAATGTTGCTGCATGGGGCGGTAGTGCAAGAACCACCCTTAATGGAAAAATGTAGGATAGGAGGCAGTTTGGAGAATTTTTATTATGAATTCACTTATTTTATTCATACTTTTGCTAAATAATTGTATGACTTCTGCTGCATTTTTAGAGGTGGCAGTGCAAAAACGACCCCTAATGGAAAAATGTACGGCAGAAGGCAGTTTGGGGAATTTTCATTATTTTTTTTTTGGTAGTTTTTAACGCCCGCTTTAACTACTAATGGCACCGCAGGCGGTGACACTGATACATGAATGATGGAGCACCGGTGGAATGCGATGGCGGGGGAAACCGGAGTACCCGGAGAAAACCCGCCCCAGCGCCGTTTTGTCCACCACAAATCTCACATGCGGTCGCTTGGGATCGAACCCGGTCTAGGTGAGAGTCGAGTGGTCTAACCGCTCAGCCACGGCGCGGCCTAATTTTCATTATGAAATCACATGTTTTATCCATATAAATTTTGCTGCATTCTTTTAAGAGTGGGAGTTCAAAAACCACCCCTAATCGAAAAATGCAGGATAGGAAGCAGTTTGAAGAATTTTTATAATCATTCACCCGTTTTATCAGTATTTTTTTTAAATAGAAATATAAATTTTGCGCATTCTTTAAGGAGTGGTAGTGCAAATATCACCCTTAATGGAAATATGTAGGATATGAGGGAGTTTGGAGAGTTTTTATTGTTTTATCCATACTTTTGTGAAATAAAAATATAAATTTTGCTGCATTCTTTTAAGAATGGGAGTTCAAAAACCACCCTTAATGGAAAAATGGATAGGAAGCAATTTGAAGAATTTTTATTATGAATTCACTTTTTATCCATATTATTGTGCAACAAAAATATAACATTTTCTGCATTCTTTAAGGGGTGGAAGTGCAAAAACTACCCCTAATGGAAACCCTAATGGATAATTGTGGGCTAAGAGACACTTTGGATAAATTTCAATTACGAATTCAAGTGACGCCTCAAATGAATACCATTATGTGTATATGCCCATATATAGAAAAATATTCGGGGGGGATAGCGTTTTCATAACTAGTTTTAAACTTAACTGTGCCCTTCTCAGTTAATATGCACTTTTCCTTATAAAGCTGCTACTAGCGGTATATTCACTGTTATCCAACATTTTTCTTTATTGGTTTGATACGAATTTAAATGTGTCAAAAGTTTCAGAGAGACTGAAACCTAAACCCCTCTCTAAATATGCCCCTGAATGTAAATACATATATGAGTATGTAAGAGTACAAAATACACATTTCTCAAAATGGTGAGTGGAACACAACTTCTAAATTTAAGAAGAAGAACTGTAACAGTAGAAATTCTACTGCATACAAAGTCATTGTATAGTCCATGATACTTTTTATTGAATAGGAAACTTAAGTATTTTGAGTGATGAAGAGTAGCTGGTAATAATTCCTCAGCATTTAAATTTCATAATTTTGCTTTTAGTATCACTAAGCAAAACTCCAATATAGGAAAATATTCCTCTTTTTATGCTCTTTTAGAGTCAGTAATGTGAGGGGGTTGGGAGTTATGGGAATAGATGAGAGGCAATTTGAAGTATTTGCAGTGCAATTGAGATATAAGTTTCAATGTAGCTAAATATGTCAGATTAAAAGAATTATACAACAGCAATATTGGAATTACTTCAATTTACTTAAAGCGATACATCAGTTAAATTTGTTTAAAATTGCGAGAGAGAAAAACTTTCAAGCTACACAGTTTATATATATATATATATATATATATATACAACATTTTAAAATCTCGTAGGCTCCAGGAGCATCATTTTTGCTTTACATAGTACATGGTACGTAAGTATAGAAAGTAATAGCACTGCACCCAAAAATTCGATACCGATATTTCAACGGAAATACACGTTTTAGGGTCCCCTGTAATAAAAAACATTTTACTTTCTCTACACGAACTATGTTCATAGTGTTGACAGAAGGTATTGCATTCCACCCAAAAGTTTGATTCCGAGATTTCTACGTTTTAGGACTTCCTGTATAAAAACATTTTTAGAAAAAGGTGCTTGTGTCCTGTATGTGAACACGATAACTCAAAAATGAAAAGTCAGTAAAGTACCAAACTTCCTTTTTAAGTTTAGTATCTTACAGAGCTGCGACCCGAAGATTTTGAGGCAAATCCCTTCATTCTAATATACCATTTAAATGAAAAAAAAAATCGAAAACTGATTTTCTCAAAACAAGCTCTAACGATTTTGCTTAAAATACCATATATTAAAGATATTTACATTTCAAATAAATTGTATTCCTCAAGTTTTCTGGAAATAGCCTCTAAAGACCGCTTTATTCTGGATGAATTTTGCGTAACTGGTGAAACGTAAGACATAGGCAAAAACTTACAACACAAAAAAAATGTAGATCTCGTAAAAGCACACAATGTATGCCATAGAAAGCAATTTGACCATAGAGATGACCATTTATGAGATATTCCTTTGTTATTTGTTTAAGGTTTATAATACTTAACATTTTCTCACACGGAAATTTGAAAACTCCTGGCCATACATAGAAACGAATTTCAACCACATTTAAAATATTTGAAGCCTAGTGTATTCCCTTGTTTCTCTTCTACATGCAAGGAAGAAAGAAATTAAGACAATTTATGATAATATTTATATCGATTATCATAAAGTAGATAGAAGAACAAGCATTTTGACAATAATTTGTTACAGCGATGTAGAGAAAGTCATGTGAATGGAACATCAGTTTTTTAACCTTTTAGCTCGAAATTATCTGTGGCACATTATTAATTATAGGTTTAAAATTGTTGTGCTCTAGTTAAAACAATCTGATGTGTTCCATTCACATGACTTTCTCTACATCTCTGCAGCAAATGATTGCTAAAAGCTTTTGCTTTTATTTACTTCACTCTAATCCAAAAAAAATAGCAGAAATAGTCTTATTACCTGCCTCCATGCAAGTAGAAGGGAAATAAGGGAGTACCAAAGGTTAAAGTGATAGTCAAAAGCTGGTTGCTATGTGACTGAAGTTCCTTTGTATGAACAGGAATTGACAAATTCCTAAATGAGAAAGTTTTTTAAATCAGAAACCAATAACAAAAACTACAACACCACGAAAAAAAAGTATATGACATAAAGTGTGTGTTTTATCGTGATCTACATTTTTTGTATGGTAAGTTTTTGTCTAGCTCTTACGGTGTACCAGTTATGCAAAATTCAATAAAAATCATCCAGAATAAAGAGGTCTTTAAAGGCTATTCCCAGAAAATCCGATATATATATATATATATTATTTGTCATGTAAATATATTAAATATAACACATTTTAATCAAAATCGTTGGAGCCATTTGTGAAAAATCAAAATTTTCGAAAATGTTTTCCATGTAAAGAGTAGTTTGGGGTGGGGGTTTTTCTTGAAAATCTTCGTGTCGTATCCTTGGAAGATACCAAATTTAGATACCAAGTTTGGTATTTAAGGGTCTTTAAGTTTTTGAGCTATGCTGTCCATACACACATGCATAATGAACTTTTTCCAGAAAAATCCTTAGCATGGCTTCCTTAGGAAGGGAAGTAAAGCAGTGGGTCCCGTGTCGTAGATTTACGGCACGTAAAAGAACCTCAAGCCTGATAGAGAGGCCTCTGAGCAAAATTAAGCGGTCTTTCACGCCCAGTATAGAATGGGACGCTGAGAACCACAGCAGTTAAAGAGCGTCCATAAATAAAACGCCATTTCGAGTAGAGAAAGTAAAAAGGAAAAGAAATTACTGCAATTAATGACCTATTCATAATATGAAATTCTAATTAAATCTCGAGTGACTCAAATAAAATATTCTCAAAATAATACAAGTTACAATCACCATGCAATATGTAGTTCACAGATATTATTTTCCATAAAAAATTGGATAATCAGGAAAATTATACAATGTGCGAACAAAACATGGTTTTTCTCTTAACTAATTGCAATTAATAAATGTCTTACATTTGTATATTAAGCTAAAATTAAAATTTTGTTAGTGATATAACAAACGTTATGATCCATGGAAAATTTCACACCAAATGAAAAAGTGACTAATAATGAATGAAAAAAAACAACAACAATATCTTAAGAACGATCTCACATAACTGAGTAAAATGTTATACTCATTATGTTTTGTGGTAGGGTATAATAAAAAATTAGAAGAAAACCACGGATTATTTATTTTCACCAAAGTATTGACATAAGAATAAATAAGCAATTACTTGAAAAATTGATGATTCACCAAAATTGTGAAAGCCCTGGATAATGCTAAATGTTTCTGTTGACTTATAAATAAAATATACCATATCTTTCAGTGTGATAAAAAGAATTCTTATATCATTTATATATGTATGTATTTTATAATATGTATATGTTTGGTTTCTTTAACTGTGGAAAGTGTTTGTAGTGCTTAATGATCATGCAAATATGTTCCTTGCATTTTTTTTTCTAATTTTTTCTTATTTATTTATTCCTTTTTGTTATGCTAACGACAAACGGCATGGGTAATGGATAAATGAATGAAGGTACTGTATTCAACCCAAAAATTTTATGTCGAGATTTCGCCATAAATATGTTTTGAGATCCCCTGAGGCCAAAAAAAAGCATTTTTAGACAAAGGTCCGTGCGTGCGTCTATGGACTGCATAGCTCAAAAACAAAAAGTCCTTTAAATACTAACCTTAGTAATTAATTTTGGTATCTCCCAAGGATGTGACACGAAAATTTCCAAACAAAATCCTCGCTATCATTACCATTTATATGGAAATATTTTCGAACATTTTGATTTTCTCAAAAATAGCTCTAACGATGTTGATTAAAATATCGTAGTTAAAGATATTTACATGGCAAATGTATATTTTGAATTTTCTGGGAATAAATGATTGTTTGAAGGCGCCAGAAGTATATCTACAGTAACCAAAATTTACAATTTATCAGTGTTTCGACAATAGTTGGCAGACTCACCATAGTTCAGTTTCTGGTTATTTATGTCTTCATTTGTGCATTCGACAATCGTAGAAATAATTTCCCAGTGAACAAAAGGCTCCATACTTGAATCTCGGTTTCTACCTTCTTGGCCTAGTAATCGAAAAACTATATTATTTTCTCTACACGTACTATGCACATGGTGCATAGAGAGGGTATTGTAATGCACCCAAAAACTCAATACCGATATTTCACCGGAAATACATGTTTTTGGGTCCACCTGAATCTAAAAAAAAAAACATTTTTAGAAAAAGATCCGTGTGTATCTTGCACAGCATAGCTCAAAAACGAAGAGTAAGTTCAGTATCCTCCAAGTATTTTCAAGAAAATTCCTCCACTCCAAACAACCCTTTACAATGGAAACATTTTCGGAAATTTTGATTTTCTTAAAAATGGCTCTAACGAGTTTGATTAAAATATCGTATAGTTAAGACATTAACATGAAAAAATAAAATGTATATCTTGAATAACCTCTGAACACATCTATATTTTGGATGAATTTTGCATAACTGGTAAACCGTAGTAGATAGATAAAACAACTTACTTAAAAGAAAATGTCGAGCTCGTTAAAACACGCAGTTTATATCATATAATTTTTTTCGTGGAGCTGATCGCTTTTTAGATATTTCTTGTTATTAGTTTCTGCTTTAAAATACTTATACTTTTCTCATTCGGAATTTGTCTACTCCAGTCCATACAAAGGAACTTCAATCACATAGCAACCAGTTTTTAAAAGCTTTAACTATCGATTTAGGCTTTGGTACTCCCGTATTTACTTCTATTTACAAGGAAGCAAGTAATGCTAGTTTTCTCTCGATTAGCATTAAATAAATAGAAGAATAAACTTTTTAACAATACATTTTTGTGACAATGTAGAAAAAGTAATGCGAATGGAACACATCAGATTTTTAGAGGATGTGCGACTATGACTTTTTTCACACTTGGTACTTACTCCATTAGTAACCATTCTTCCCCATAATTGCTGAAGACGACGCAGTCGGTGAACTATGTACTTTCTTTGCGGACATCTAATGTTTGATGTTCATTATCGGATTCTTGTTCAATTTCATTATTCATTTCTGAATGTATTTCCACAATGTCCTCCATTTCAGAATCATAATCAAGTTCATCGTTTTCACTGTCACTTCCTATTTCTAGCAAAACTGTCCTAATTTTGTCCTCCAAAGATGGACAATGAGCTCTAAAACTCATATTCACTCAAATGAACTACACAGAAAAACACTTACACAACTGGTCTTCAGTAAGAATGAAGTGCAAGAAATATGCTGATTGTTATTGCATATGGGACGGTAGCTACTCATTTCAATTCATTACGCAAAGCTGATGACTCAGAAATTCCCGGAAAGGTGATCTCTGCATAGCAGCGATAAGAAAGTGAAGTACAGAAATGGTCAAGATTCAATTAGCAACAACTTTAAAAATCTGTGTTCCATTCATATGACTTTCTTGACATCTCTTTAACAAACTACTGTTAAAAAGCTTAAGCTTCTGCCGACTTCATTCTAATCGAGATAAATATTAGCAGAAATGCTTTCTTGTAAGCAGAAAGGAAATAAGCGAATACACTAGATTAAAACATTAAAAATTGGTTGCCATGTGAATGAAAACCATTTCTATGCATTGCCTGAAGTTCACAAACTCCCGTATGTGAAACGTTTTTAAGTATTTTAAAACTGAAATAACAAGTAATATCTCAAAAATGGTCAACTCAAAGAAACAAATTTAATATTACATAAATTGTGTGTTTTAACCAGATCTATATAATGTGTAGTAAGTTTTAGTCTATCTCTTACGGTTTACTAATTATGCAAAATCCAGCAAAATTCACCCAGAATAAAGAGGCCTTCAGTGGCTATTCCCAGAGAAGTCAAGATATAGGTTTTATTTGCCGTGTAAATACCTTTAATATATAGTGTTTTAATCTGTTTTACCACCATTTTTAATAAAATAAAAAGTTTCAGAAAATTTGTCATTTAATTTTGGGGTGGGGGGATTTTTCTCAAAACCTTGAGTCATATACTTGGAAGATACTAAACTTGATATTTATATACCAAGTTTGCTAATTTACAGACTTTTCGTTTTTGAGTTATCTTGTTCACAGACACATGGGCCTTTTTCTAAATTTTTTTTTTTTTTTTTTTTGGATTTGGGACCCGAAAATGACTATTTCCAGTGAAATCTCTGTATCGAATTTTTGGGTGGAATGCAATACCTTCTCTATACACTTTGTACATGACTGGGATCCGCACGGACCCAAATGCAGTCCCGGGTTAAATATTTTAAGAGCTTGTCGCTATATGATTTCATTGAAATTGCGTACTATTTGAATAAACTGGGTGAGAAAAAATTTATTTGGCGTAACCTGTGTGTTTTTTTTTTAGTAAAATGCTGTCTATCTCATGGTTTATCAGTTATGGAAAAATCATCTAGAATGAAGAGAGCTTCAGAGGCTATTGCCAGAAAATTCATTTGTAACATAAACATAATTAAAATTTGACATTTTAATCAATGAGCTAGAAGCATTTTGAAAACTCTTCCATGTAAAGGGTAGTTTGGGGTGGGAGTAGTATTTTCCTGAAAATGTTTGGGTCACAACTTCAAAAGATGTTTTTAACTTCAATACCGCTTGGTATTTAATGGACACTTCATTTTAGAGTTACACTTTTCAATCCGTACTATGCACACACATCACATCAAACATGAACCTTGTTTTTATATATAAATATTTTGTTTAAATCGGAGGACTTCAAACTTATATTTCCGGTGAAATCTCGACATCGAATTTTTGGGTGAAATGCAAGTAAAAAGCTACGTACAATTGGAAAATTCAAACAAAAAGCAACTGAATGGCTGATGCCAATAATAAAGTTAAATTGTGAACTTTAAAGAGATTTACACTTTTTATGTAGTAAGCTTTTGTCTACGTTTTAGGGCTACTAGTTGCACTAAATTATGAAAAATTGTTTACAAATGAAGAGAACTTCACAGGTTATTCCCATAAAATTCAAGAAATGCATTTCATTTATCATGTAAATAACTTAAATATTCATATAGTTTGCAAAATCGTTAAGAGCAATTTTTGAGTAAATTATATGAAAAACTTGGAAAGTCCTAAATTTAAATCCCAAGATTGGTATTTATCGGCCACAAACACATAGCGTTTTTTTTTTTTTTTTTAATGTTTTTGGATTTAGGGTGCCTCAAAACATGTGTTCCTTTTGAGCTCTCCACATCATATTTTTGGGTGGAATGTAAAACTTCTTCGACCTATTCGATACGTGATAGTGAAAGTAACAAGCGGTCGCCCTGAAACTCCATACTTTTTAATGACATAACAAGAAAAACAAACGAATATTTACATTCCCCCCTGTATTATTTCTGTTTTACTATTCCTTTTCAGAAACATATACACATTGCACAAACATATAACACCCATGCCCAAGACGGGACTCGAACCCACGATCCCCTGCCCACGAAGCACTAAAGCTAGACGCTTTAGCGAGCTTCTTCTCAGGATAAGGGAAAACCGCCAAAAAAAAAAAACCTTATCCGGGTAACTCACCCTAAACGAGATTCGAATTCACGACCTGTTGAATATGAGACAGACACACTACCACCACACTACCCAGCCGGGGTAGTTATTGTTATTATTAATTAGAATCAAAATAGCCGTGATACAGCTGGGTCTCGAATATGTGTCACTCAAGTGAGAATTGTACATTCATCTTTTACTTTCAGATACTTGGTTTTGGATAAGAGCGTTATCAACATCCATTAACAAAATTAAAATGCTCTAGCAATTGAACTTTAATTATAGAAGGGAAAAGAAATCATTTAATTTCTGCTGCAACACGCCTTGGTTTTATCCCCACTTGCACTTGCTCGTTGCTGGATTATGTGATTGTGTAGCGTAATTTCCCAACCTCCCCTCTCGGATCAATCCATTTCTGACCGTCTCAGATAACCAGGAGGGAGAGATTCAAAAGAACTGAGTTATTATTACTTTCAGATGTTTCATCCTCTGTTAACCTTGATGCTTAATTCGCCTTTTATATTCACATCATTATACCTTTAAAGTAACAGCCACTCGTTTACAACAAAATCATTATATAAAAGTACATTCATATGCCTTTCTATACTCAATCTTCTACAAATTATTCTTACAAAAGTTTATTCTTCTATTTCTTGTTAATCGAGATAAACTTGCATTACACATTTCATTCTAGGTATAAGAAGAATACTGCAATGGTTTTCCTCCTTATATTTCAGTAGCGTGTACCTTTATTAAGATCAAGGGGAAGTAGAAGAAGGAGTTTTTGTATGAGTAATCGGTAGAATAACTTAAAGAATCTATTAAATTTAGTGATGATTTGTTTGAGACAATCGCTTGATTCTAACACAAGATTTTTTTCAATCTTGGCTTGTTATAAAGACTGGCAGTCCTATAGTTACATTAGGAATCATCATCATAATCGTTAAGGCCAAAGTCGTTAAGGCAAGAACTTGTGCCTGCCTTGGTAGTGTGGGGTAGCGTGTCTGCCTCACATTCAAGAGGTCACGAGTTCGAATCTCGCTTAGGGTGGTTTACACGGATAAGGGGTTTTCTCGGGGCTTTAACTTATCCTGAGAAAACGAATGGCGAGTAACTAGGGTCCACGAGATTATCTGAGCACCATTTCAACGATCCACCGATATGACCCACCCAAATCATCTTGTGTGAACTATCTTTTATGACTGGGTTTTTACCAGAGTTTAATAGTCATAACTGGTCGGTCCCGGAGAGGTATCCTAAACATATGTAGAGCTTTCCTTTCCAAAACATCGCTTCATTTTATGTATCATCAAATTCATCAGTGTCCTCCGTCTGTTTTATCGTACTTAGTAAAATAATATTATTTTAAAAAACGATAAAAAATAATATTAGCGATTTGAAGTATTGCTTTAATAGAATTATTATTATTATTATTATTATTATTATTATTATTATTATTATTATTATTATTATCATCATCATCATCATTTTCATAAAAAATTTGCGAATTTCTCAACATGACAAAACAATTACTATTAGTAGATAGGTATGACTACAACTACATCAAAAACTACTGCTACAATTACAACTACAACTATCAGTACTACAACCACTACCACTACTACAGCTACTAACAATTACCATCACCATCACCTCCACCAGCACCACTACTACTCTATTACTACTTCTACTGTCTACCACGTGTGTACATAGTAGGTAGAAAATGTATTGCATTCCACCCAAAAATTAGATACCGAGATATCATCGGAAATACATATTTATATGGCACCTGAACTCTCATTAAAAACATTTTTAGAAAAAGGTCCATGTATTGTGTCTATAAACAGCATATCTAAAAACATAAGGTCGGTTAAGTGTAGCAGTTTAGCATGTTCTAGGGATGCAACAGAAAGATTTTTGGGAAACCTCAGTTTCTCCCACTTTTCGAAATCTTCGATTTTCTAAAAAGTGGCTAACGATTTGATTAAAATGCCATCAAAAATATTTGCATGACAAAATGTATATTTTGATGTTTCTGGATATTATTATTATTATTGGTATTATTGTTTTTGTTACTAGTATTATTATCAATATCATTTATTTGCAAATTTCTCAACATTGGATAAAGCAATTGTTATTATTATATGATTTTTATTATTATTGTTACTAGTATTAATATTACCATCATTAATTTGCAACTTTCCTAACATTGGATAAAGCAATTTTTGTTTGTTATTATTATTATTATGATTATTATTATTATAATTACTACTACTACTACTACTACTACTACTACTACTACTACTACTACCACTGCTACTACTACTACTACTACTACTACTACTACTACTACTACTACTACTACTACTACTTTCTGTACTGTCGAGGAGGTAATGCATTCCACCCAAAAATTCGATACCACGGTTTCACCCGAAATACATGTTTTGATGAAACTATAATCCTCTCCTCAGAAATAGGTCCGGTGAGTGACACATATTCGAGACCCAGCTGTATCTCGGCTGTTTTGATTTTAATTAATAATAAGAATAACTAGCCCGCCTGGGTGATACGAATATCATACACAAAATCCTCTCGTCCCAACCTATCCTTTAGATAGATATTGCATTTTTGGAACATTTTGATTTTTTTAAAATGGTTTCAACGATTTTCATATAAATAATGTAGGTTTAAGAAATGTAGGTACCTACATGTTGAATTCTTTTGGGAATAGCCTCTGAAATCTTCTTCATTCTGAATGACTTTTGCATAACTGGTAAACCGTAAAACATGCACAAACGTATGCCAAATATGTTTGTTTTCTTTCTTTGTGTGTATCTATGTGTGTTGAGCTGTCAAGAGATATTCTTGATATTCATTTATATTTTCCAATACTTAGACTTCTCTGAACTGGGAACTCGTTATTCGTTTTTCTACTCCTGCTCAAGCAAAGAGGTAAAACTTCCGATGCTTTCGATTTAGCCCAGTGTATTCTTTTATTCCAGTTGTACTCACAAGGACATGCGTAATAAAACCATTTATGCTAATGCCTGCCAGATTATAATGAAGTAAATAGAAGAATAAACTTTTGCAAGAATAGTTTATTGCAAAATCGGTAATTTATTGCAAACTGATTGATAAACACCTATAAACCTTTTTCTAATATATGTATGAGATTTTGGATTCGGGCAACCTCAAAATATCTATTACCGATGAAATCTTGATATGGAATTTTTGGGTGGAAAACAATAATATCTATATATTTTTTATTGTTTCATTTATATAGCACCCTTTGACATCTAAGGTCATATCGGGGACTTTGCACTTAAAACAATACGTTTTCTGTAGTTTGATTTCCCGGCTAGGTCGGTTGTACATGTATAAACACACGCACATTCACTCTCACATTCACACTTCCAGACTCTGTGGGGGATAGCGAATAATTCTGGTTAGAGAAGAATTCACCGACCTAGCCGGGAATCGAACCCGGGACCCCTGGGTTAAAACTCAGCTCGCTGACCTCTCGTCCACGGAGGCATCATTATTAAAAAGCTTATTCTACTACCTACTTCATGCTAATCAAAATAAACATAAGCAGAAACGGTCTTATTACTTAGTTCCTTGCAAGTAGAAGGGGAATAACGAAATACACTAGGCTAAACCGACAGTCAAATGTTTCAAAATGTGGTTGCTATGGAATTGAAATCGGTTTCTTTGCGTGGCCAGAAGTGACTAGTTCCCGCTTGAGAAAGAAATAAGTATTTTAAAACTGAAGCTTATATCAAGAAATATCTCGAAAACGGTCAGCTACAGGATAAAAATGTATATAACATAAATTGTTGTAACGAGATTTACATATTTCGTGTAGTAAGTTTTCGTTTAACTCTTACAGTTTACCAGTTATGCAAAATTCAGGAAAATTCACCCAGAATGAACAAGTCAAGAGAAAAGTCAAGATGTACATTTTATTTGTGAACGGAAATGGCTTTAATATGTGGTATTTAATCAAAATTGTTAGCGCCATTTTTGAGAAAACCAGAATTTTCGAAATTGTTCCATGTAAAGGGGATTTTGGGGGGATTTTATTGAAAATATTCATGTCGTATCCATGGAAAATACCAAGCTTAAATACCAAGTTTAGTATTTAACGATCTTTTCGTTTGTTCACACACATAGACACATACACATGGACCTGCTTCGATTCAAGGGGTCCCAAGACATGTATTTCCGGTGAATTCTCGGTATCACATTTTTGAGGTGCACTAAAATACTTTATCTGCACACTACATAGTAGCGTGAAAGAGTAGGTACGTGCAGAAAAAATAAAAATATTAAACCCCAAGAGAATAAGTGAGAGGCTGGTCACAATGTTGGCAAACCACAATTTCCACAGCTTTTTTGAAGTACCAGATTCAAAATATGCTTGTTTTGTTTTTTCTTTTTTGTGAATCGCTGGATGGGATGAAAAGTTAGCAGGATTGGCAAAACTGATTACCTCCATCTATGCACACCCCTAAATACAGCTGCATAGCGTCGCCTTACTTCCCCACCCATCACTTTTGATCATGCCATTTCAGCTGGGGTTTCATGTAACGAGGATGATTCAAGGAACAACACAATGAAGAACGAGAAAAACAATTCCTGTGAAAGCGAAAATAAATCCGCTGATTATCAAAGACATGAAGCCGCTGAAATATAATAGTTTTCTTGACTTTTCTATAATAGAGATACGTTTGAAAGTTTCTTGGCCTGAATAAATACGAACTAAGTTATACTTTCCCTACTACGTACATATAATAAGTATGGGAATTATTCTATTGCACACAAAAATTCGATGTCTATATTGCACCATAAATGTTTAGAGGTCCCCTAGATCCAAAAATGGAGTTTTAGAAAAATAACTGTGTGTATGCTTGTGTTAACAACACTACTCAAAACGAAAAGTCAATAAAATACCATATTTCAGCATATTCAAAGAACGCGTCATGAAGGTTTTCAAGAAAATCTCCCAGCACAAACTACTCTATATGGATAATTTTTTGAAAGTTTTGAGTTTTTCAGAAATTTTGAATTAATTAGCTTAATTTAAGATATCTATTAGAGATAGAGAGAATCTTACTACAATAGTGTATATCTCGTTAAAACACACAATTAATCTCTACGGAAGTGTGGTTAGCGTCTGGCTTCTCATCCAGAAGTCCGGGGTTCGATTTCCGGCTGGGATGAGGAATTTTTCTTTAAGTAGAATCATTTCCTATTCCCACTGAGTGTGGGAAAGTGAATGTGTGTTTTTTTAATAGTATAAAACGCAAACGAAAAAAAAAAACAACGAAAAAAACGAAAACAAACCTATGGTTCAGCGAGCAAAACACAGTAGGTCGTTTCTCCAATGAAAAAACCCAATAGGACCATTCAAGTTAACGGGGACTATACAAATTAAACAATTAAACTACAGACTGCCTCCGTGGTCGAATGGTCAGCGAGCTGACTTCTCACCTCGGGGTCCCGGATTTGATTCCCGGCTGGGGCGGGGAATTTTTCATTAATCAGAATTATTCCCTATCCCCCACAGAGTCTGGAAGTATGCATGTGAGGGTGAATGCGTGTGTGTTTGTGGAAAATAAAAATGATTTTTTTTTAAAAAAAAATCAAACTACAGAAAACGTGTTGTTTTAAGTGCAAAGTCCCGGATATGACCTTAGATGTCAAAGGGGGCTATATAAATGAAACAATAAATAATATATAGATATTATTGTTTTCCACCCAAAAATTCTATATCAAGATTTCATCGGTAATAGATATTTTGAGGATCCCCGAATCCAAAATCTCATACATATATTAGAAAAAGGTTAATAGGTGTTTATCAATCAGTTTGCAACAAATTACCGATTCTGCAATAAACGATTCTTACAAAAGCTTATTCTTCTATTTACTTCATTATAGTCTGGCAGGCATTAGCATAAATGGTTTTATTACGCATGTCCTTGGAATAAGAGAATACACTGGGCTAAATCGAAAGCATCGGAAGTTTTACCTCTTTGCTTGAGCAGGAGTAGAAAAACGAATAACGAGTTCTTAGTTCAGAGAACTAAGTATTGGAAAATATAAACGAATAACAAGAATATCTCTGACTCTCAACACGCATAGATACACACAAAGAAAGAAAACAAACATATTTGGCATACCTTTGTGTATGTTTTATGGTTTACCAGTTATGCAAAAATCATTCAGAATGAAGAGGATTTTAGAGGCTATTCCCAAAAGAATTCAACATGTAGGTACCTACATTTCTTAAATCTACATTATTTATATCAAAATCGTTGAAACCATTTTGAAAAAATTAAAATGTTCCAAAAATGCAATATTTATGTAAAGGATAGGTTGGGACGAGGGGATTTTGTGTATAATATTCGTATCGCATCCTTGTAAGATGCTGAACTTGAATATCAGTTTAATATTTAACGCACTCTTTTTACTTTCTCTAGCCCGTATGTTATGTACATAGTGGACAGAGAAGGTATCTTATTCCTCCTTAAAGGTCGATGTCGAGATTTCACTGGAAATATATGTTTTGAGGTCCCCTGAGTCCAAAAACAATTTTTAGAAAAGGGTCCATGTGTGTCTGTGAACTTCATATGTAGCTAAAAAACGGAAATACTGTTAAAAACCAATCTTGATATTTTAGCTTAGTATCTTCCAAGGATGCAACTCGAAGATTTTCGAGAAAATCTCCAACCCCAATTACCCTTTACATTGAACAGTTTACAAAATTTTTGATTTTCTCAAAAATGGCTTTAGCGATTTTTATTAAAATCTATTATATTTAAGATGTATATCTTGAACTTTCTGGGAATAACCTGTGAAGACCAATATAATCTGGATGATTTTTTCTTAACTTTGCATAACTGGTAAACCATAAGAGATAAAAAATATACTTCACAAAAAATATAGATTTACGAAAATCACACATTTAATGTCATATACCTTTTTTCGTGGAGTTGGCCGTTTTCGAGATTTTTTTATTTTTGTTTCTGTTTTAAAATACTTATGCTTTACTCATATAGGAACTTGTCAACTTCTAGCCACTTAAAGAAACGGATTTCAATCACTTAGCAACCACATTTTAAAACAGTTTAGCCTAGTGTATTCCCTTATTTCCCTTCTACTTATATGGAACTAAGTAATAAGACCGTTTCTGCCAGATGCTTATCTCGATTAGCATGAAGTCGATAGAAGATTAAGCTTATTAGCTTATTACCTATATTGTTACAGAGATGTAGAGAAAGTCATCAGACTTTTCATGTAGCTCAACGCCCTTTAACCTGGTTGGTCATATCGGACGCTGAATGAAATTGGTAAAATGTTGCCTAAATAATCTCGGGGATCATGAAGCTTAAAGTTACTCGACATTCGTCTTCTCAGGATACGAAGAAATCCCGGAAAAGAAACTAATTCGGGCAACTCACCCTAAACGAGATTCGAACTCGCGACCTTTGAATGTGAGGCAGACGCACTACCACTACACTTCCCAGGCGGGCTGTATCAACTTGTCTAACTTATAAACGTTAAGCAATAGACGAAAGCGTACTGCACTCATTATCCAGATATCCGTTATTAATGGTTAGACTTTTTTCTTATTGCTCCTTTTTTACTCTCTCTAAAACTGCATAGTTCTATTGAGAGCATTTCCTTTTTAAAAAAAAATTGCCCGCTATTAACTCATGTTCTGGTGCAGTTTGTAATCTTTAATTTTAATCATTAGATGACACCATACATTCACATATACATACTCTGAGAGGATAGAGAATTATCTGGGCAAGAAAATAATTCTACCGCAACCGGGAATCGAACCCTTGACCTCAAGCACGATTGTCAACTGCTCTACCGACTGAGATACGTGGTCAGTTGTTTAGTTATTGTTCAATACTTGTTAATATTTCCAAATCCTGTCGATTTTCAGCTGTTCACGCGACTGCGAGGAAATGGAATGGAATTTTAAGCCCAGCATGTAGTGTCAGTTTTTAAACATTTGATTACTGGGAAATGTAGGTATCTATAACGAAATGTTTATCTCATTTGAAATACAGTATGTAGAAGAATACGTTTTCGTAGCAGTAGTTTATATAGCCATTAATAAACTATAGAGTGGTAGAGAAAGTAATGTGAATGGAATACAATCTATTATTTTTGAAGTTTTGCTTCACTTCTTGGTCTTGGTTGCTGTAGATAGCTTGTTTCATTTGAAGCAGTGAATGTCCAATAAATTGTCGCCTTCTGCTTGAGTAACTTGCTGATGTTGGGTACTCATCTTCCTGCATCAAATATTTTTTTGCTGCTATTTAATTTTAGAAAAATGTGTAATTTGAGGTCGTGGAACTGCTGGTGTTTCGAGTGCATATGTACTCATTGTGATGATTGGCAGATGATACTAAGCGCGTAGTCTATTTCCCGTACGAAGTATTTTTGCTGATATTTGGTTATGGAAGAATGTGTGCGGGATTGTAGAATTGCTGGTATTTGAATATGTACGTAAGCATTGTGATGCTGAACAGATGGCATTAGTTGCTTAGCCACCTTCCTGCACCACATATTTTGCTGATGTTGAGTTTCTTTTGGAAGAATGTCTACTTTGAGGTCGTTGGAAGTTCTGGTGTTTTGAGTGTACACGTACTCACTGTGATGCTGGACAGATGGCAGCAGTTGCATAGTCACCTTCGGTACCCCCGGACACACACACACGGACATTTTTCTAAAGATGTTTTGGATTCAGGGGGTCTCAAAATATATATTTAAATAGTTTTGGAAGAATGTGTAGTTTAGGGTCGTGGGACTGCTGATATTTTTGTGTGCACACGTGCTCATTGTGAAGTTGGGCTGATGACGTTAGTTATGTAGTCATCTGTGCTATTTGTTTTTGCTCATATTTTTGGAAGAATGTTTATTTTGGGCTCGTGAAACTGCTGGTGTTTTGAGTGCCCACATATTTATTGTAATGCTGACCAGTGGTATTAGTTATGTAGTCACCTTCATGTACCTCCTATTGTTGCTGATATTGAGTTACTTTTGGAAGAATATTTACTTTGGGGTCGTGGAAGTTCTGGTGTTTTCAATGTACACGTACTCACTATGGTGCTGGACAGATGACATTAGTTGCGTACTCATTTACCCGTACCAGGAATTGTTGCTGATGTTTATTTAGTTTTGGAAGAATGTTTACTTTGAGGCCGTCGAAATGCTGGTGTTTTAGTGTGCACACGTACTCATTGTGATGCTGGACATATAACATTAATTGAGTAGTCACTTATCTGTACTATTTGTTTTTTTGTTTTTTTTGCAGATATTTAGTCAGTTTTGCAAGAATGCATTTTGAGGTCTTGGAACTGCTGGTGTTTTTGAGTGCACACGTACTTATTGTGATGCTAGGCAGATGCCATTAGTTGCGTAGTCACCTAACTATGCCAACAATTTTGTTGAAATTGAGTTAGTTTTGGAAGAATGTTCACCTTGGGATCGTGGGAGTCCTGGGTTTTTGAGTGTACACGTACTCATTGTGATGCTGAACAGGTGTCATTCCTGGACCACTTATTTTTACCGATATTTAGTTAGTTTTTAAACAATCTGTACTTTAAAGTCGTGGGAGTGATGGTATTTTTGAGTGCGCACTATTCATTGTGATGCTGGGCAGATAACATTAGTTGCATAGTCATCTTCCCGTACCAAGAATATTTGCTGATATTTAGTTATCTTTGGAAGAATGAGCACTTCGGTATCGCGGAACTGCAAGCTATTGTGATGCTGGGCATATTACATTAGTTGCGTAGTCACCTTCCTGTACTAATTGTTTTTGTTTATAATATTTAGTCAGTTTTGAAAGAATGAGTACTTTGAGGTCTGGTTTTAAAAGTGTATATTACCATTATGAAGTTGGGAAGGCGCCATTAGTTGTGTACGCACTTTCCTGTAGCAACTATTTTGCTGATATTTAGTTAGTATTGGAAGAATGTGTACTTTAGACGTGGAACTGCTGGTGTTTTTGAATACACTCGTGCTTTTTGTGATGCTGGGCACATGCCATTAATTGCATAGTGGCCTTCCAACAATTTTTGTTGATGATTAATATGCAGTTTGCGGTCGTGAAAGTGTTGTTTTGAATTTGTGCGTACTTATTGTGATGCTGGACATATAACTTTAGGTCGCATAGTCACATTCCTGTACCAGTATTTTCCATAATATTTACTCGATTTTAGAAGAACTTATATTTGGGGTCGTGGTATTGCTGGCGTTTTTAAGTGTGTACGTACTCGTGATAAAAAACTGTAAATGGCGTGTCATTAACTGCTGTGGTTCTCCGCGTTTCATTCTAAATTGGGCGTGAAAGACCGATTAATTTTGCTCTGAGGCCTCTCTGTCAGGCTTGAGGTTCTTTTACGTGCCGTAAATCTACGACACGGGACAAATGGCTTTACTTCCCTTCCGAAGGAAGCCATGCTCAGGAGTTTTACACCCGAAAATATCCATCGTTCTCCGCCGGGTTTGAACCCGCAACCTTGGATATATGAATTTAACATGGTAACCATAACACCACGGAGGGCGACACGTACTGGTGATGCTTGGACAGGTGACATTAGTTGCGAAGCTACCTTTCTGTACCCCCCCCCCCAAATGCTGATATTTAATTAGTTTTGAAAAAAGGCGTACGTTGGAGTCCACTGGACAGGTGGCATTAGTTACGCAGTCACTTTACTGCACCATTCTATTTTTTTCCGATATTTAGTCGGTTTTGGAAGAATGTGTTCTTTGGGGTCGTGGAAGTGCAGATGTTTATGAGCGTATATACTCATTATGATGTGAACAGATCACATTAGTTCATTAGTCATCTTCTTGTACCAACTATTTTGACTGATATTTTGTTGGTTTTGGAAGACTGGGTATTTTGGGGTCATGGAAGTGCTGATGTTTTTGAGCGTACACGTACTCATTGAAATGCTGGACTGATGACATTATTTGCGCAGTCGCTTTCCTCATGTAGCATCTGTCTTTTTATATGGCATACATGATACTGAAAACAATATGATGCTTATGATAGAAATATGATATAATTACATTGACATTTAACAGTGTTCTGTATTCTTTCCAGGATTGTACCCCACCTGTCAACCCAAGGTATGTGAATCCCAGTAAGGCACCTACAATAAATAGGTAGGAAAATATTAATGTAGCTGTCTTTTTAGAACAGTTCTGAGAATCACATGACTTTCTCTGCATATCTGTAACAAATTAGTGTTAAAAAGCTTATTCTTCTATACTTCATAATAATCGAGATAAACATTAGCAGAAATTGTCTTAATTTCTTGCTTCCTTGTCAGTAAAAGGAAAATAAGGGAATACATTACACTAAAACGACAGTAAAATCCTTTAAAAGCCATTTGCCATGTGGATGAACTCCGTTTCTATACAACTTTCCGTGTGAAAAATTATTTTAAATCCGAAATAAACTATAAGGAATTTCTCAGAAATGGCCAATTCCACGAAAAAAAGTACACATGACATAAACTGTGTGTTTTAACGTGATCTACAGTTTTTATGTAGTAAGCTTTTGTCTATCTATTACGGTTTACCAGTTACTCAAACTTCAGCAAAATTTACTCAGAATAAAGAGGTCTTTAGATGCTATTCCCAGAAAATTCAAGATATACATTTCATTTGCCATATAAATAGCTACGGTATTTTAATCAAAATTGTTAGAGCTATTTTTAAGAAAATCAAAATGTTCAAATTTTTTCCATGTAAAGGGTAGTTTGGGGTGGAGGGATTATTCTCAAAATCTTCGTGTCGCGTCCCTGCAAGATATTAACTTAAATACCAAGTTTGGTATTTTACTGACTTTTCTTTTTTGAGTTCGTGTTCACATACACACGGACACACACACGTTTTTTCTGAAAATACTTTTTTTTTGGACACAGGAGACCATAAAAGATATTTCCGGTGAAATCTCGGTATCGAATTTTTGGGTGGAATGCAATACCTTCTCTATACACTATGTACATAATATGTGTAGAGAAAGTAAACATCTGATGTGTTTCATTCTCATGACTCTCTTCCTCTCAGTAGAAAATTGTTGTAAAAAGCTTGTTGTTCTATTTACTTCATGCTAATCAAGATAAAATTAGGAGAAATGTTATTACTTGCTTCCTTATAAGGAAGCTATAGTACTTGGCAAAGAGATGAGGCGTATTGACCTTCGTTGTCACGGCGCTGCATGCCTTCATTTGAGTTCACTAGAACTGTGCAATTCTGAGAACTCAGCGAATAGTAAGGTAATGGAGCACAAATGGAACATTCGGAACAGGGTGTGATTAATATCACATCTGTAATGATACACATACTTAACCGGAAAAAAATATTTTCCATTCACATTACTTTCTCTGCATCTCCGGAACAAATTATTAATAAATAACATTCTTCTATTTATTCCATGCTAATCGAGAAAAAATAGCAAAAATGGTCTTATTATTTGCTTCCTTGTAAGTAGAAAGGAAATACGGGAGTACCACAGGCTAATGTGTTAGTTGGTTGGTTGCTATATTATTGAAGTTCCTGTGTTTGTATTACCAAGAATTGGCAAATTGCCGTATGAGAAAGGTATAAGTATCTTAAAACTAAAAGTAATAACTAAGATTATCTCAAAAACCGCCAAATCTGCGAAAAAAGGTATGCAACATAAATTGATGTTTCAATGAGATCTACACTTTTTGTGCAGTATATTTTTGTGTATCTCTGATTTTCTCTGCCTATTCTGAAACAAAATAAACAATTCTTCTATCTATTGAATTTTAATCAAGATAAACATTAGCAGAAATGGTCTTATTACTTAATTTCTTATAAGTAGAAGGGGAATAAGATAATAAACTAGGCTAAATTGACAATCACATCTTTTAAGAGCTGGTCGCGTGTGATTGAAATCGGTTTTCTTTGCATGGCCAGGAATAAAACAAAAGAAACAGCAATGATAAATTCCAGCTTGAAAACATTTTAAGTATTTTAAAATTGAAACCCATAACCAGGAATATCTCGGAAATGATTACGTAACAAAAAAAAAAAAAAAGGCTGTGAAAAAAATAGTGTGCTCTATCGAGCTCCACTTACATGTTTTGTGTAGTAAGTTTTGGTATAACTCTTACGGTTTACCCGTTACGCAAAAGTAATGCAGATAAAGAGGCTTCAGGAGTAACAAAATTCAAAATAGGTATACATTTTATTTGTCATTTAAATATTTTTATATACTTGTAGTATTTTAGTCAAAGTCGTAAGAGTCATTTCTGAGAGCAAAGTTTCGAAAAACGTTCCACGTAAAGGATAGCTTGGGTTAGGGTACTTTTCTTGAAAAACTTCATGTCGCATCCCTAGACATGCTGAACTTTATTATAAAGCTTGGTACTTAACCGATTTTTCGTTTTTGAGTTATGGTGTTCAAAGACCAGAGATTTTTACTCCCTCTACACTTACTAGGTACATAGTGCATCGAGGTATTGTAATGCACCCAAAAATTCGATACCAAGATTTCAGCGGAAATACATGTTTTGGGTTCTACTGAATCCAAAAAAAAAAAAAAAAAAAATTGGAAAATGTGTATGTGTGTGTGTATGTGTGTGTGTGTGTGTGTGTGTGTGTGTGTGTGTGTCTATGGACAGCATAGCTCAAAAACTTAAAGTCGTTAAATTCTAAACTTTGTATTTAAGTCAGTATCTTTCAAGGATGCGACACAAACGTTTTCAAGCAAACCCCCCCACCTCCAACTACCCTTTACATAGAACACTTTTCGAAAATATTGATTTTCTCAAAAATAGCTACATCAATTTTGATTAAAATATTAAAGATGTTTTACATCACAAACAAAATGTATATTTTGAATTTTCTGGAAATAGCATCTGAAGAGCTCTTTCTTTATTTATGTTGAGTTTTGCAGAATTTTGTATTACGTTTATACCATAAGGGATAAACAAAACTACTACACAAACGGTGTAGTAGATCTCGTAAAAACAATAATTATGTATATACATTTTTCTTGTAGAGTTGACCGTTTTAGAGATATTCATTGTTATCTGTTTCGATTTTAAACTAACTTTTCTCAAACGGAACCATGCAAAGTGAACTGAACCTCAATTGTTTCACATAGCGAGCAGTTTTTAAAAGATTTGACAATTGCTTTAGTCTAAAGTATTCCCTTATTTCCCTTCTATTTACAAGGAAGCAAATAATACGTCCAATACTGCTAATCTTCATCAGATTAACATGATGTAGATAAAGAATAATCTTCTGTAAGAAAAACTTTTTGAGCAGCTAAGACAGTTGTGTGAATGGAACATATCAGATTGGTTTTTGTTATACTTTCTGGGTATGCAACTGAGTGTTGTATTGTTTATGATCAATCTTTAGTACGCCTGAGTTCTTCAGAATAATGAAAGCTGGGAAATGGAACCGTATATCATATGGCTGCAATGCCGTGAAGTCATAGTAAATAACCAAAGTGGAAAAAGCTTCAAATCATTAATAATGCTTAACCTTGGATTTTTGTAGTACACAGCAATGTGGGTTTGAGACCTGCCTCTAGCATTAGTGTTTGTAGCTATGTGTGAAAACAATTGAACGACAGGAGAAACAAGGAATATCTCGTAAACGGTTACCTCCACAACAAAACACGTAAAAGACATAAATTATGTGTTTGGACGAGATCTGCATTTTTGTGCAGTAAACTTTTGTCTATCTCTTACGGTTTAGCTGTTATGCAAAATTCGGAAAAATTCATCCAGAATAAAGAGGTATTCAGAGTCTATTCCCAGAAACTTCAAGATATACATTTTCTTTGGGATGTAAATACCTTTAATTTACTGTACTTAAATCAAAATCGTTAGAGCTATTTTTGAGAAAATAAAAATTTCGAAATTTTTACACTAAAGGGTAGTTGGGGTTGGGGGGATTTGCTTAAAAATGTTCATGCCACATCCTGAGCTATGCTGTGCACACACACACATGCGCGCACGCGCGCGCGCACACTGACACACGAACCTTTTTCTAAAAATGCTTTTTCAGGACTCGGGGACCCCAAAACATATTTTCAGTGAAATCTCGATCGGATTTTGGATACCTTCTATCTCCACTATGTGCATTGTACATACGGGGCTAGAGATAGTAAAAAATAGATTTCAGAATAAAATAACTTACGCATATGAAATATCAAATTATTTTCTCTACCCATTCTTCATTAAACTATTCTTAAAAATTTATTCTTCTCATCCATTTCATATTAATCTGCATAAATATTTGTGAAATTGTTTTATTACATATTTCATTGTAGGTGCAATAGGAATAGAGGACTACAGTAGGCTTAAGCGATAGTCAAAACTTTTAAGAGCGGGTCACTGTGTGAAGACTGAAACCCCATTCTCTTTTTGTTTGATATTGGGTGGTTAGGTTTAAATATTAAAAGACACACTGCATTAGCTGAAACTCAATTTAATGATTGAACCTCTGAATTAAAAACACATATGTTCTCCCAAAACAGCCAACTGCAAGTATTAAAATAAACAATGATCATTTTGGAACAGAGGTTGCCAACATGACAACATTATGTATGCTGGTTAGGCCTACGCTGTTGGCTACATACACTTTGCTTGACCAAGAAAATAAAGAAGGAAAAATAAACTTCAAACCAATAAGAAGGAGAATCTCCAAAATGATGTTCATGAAGGATGGTTAAAACACTTGGTGAAGTAATTGCTAATAGCAGCTCAATGCCCTTGTAGGTATTTTGGAACTTCCCTAATCATTGTTTCCACAGTGGTGATGCTTTTCTCAGCTACTACTGCTGTTGATCTGCCCACTTTTCTCTTCATTTTTAAGAGATTGCCACTCTCTCTTGAATTATCCAAACCAGCAGAACACAGTGGCATGCAATGGAGGACAGGCCCTAAAAGCCCTCCTCAAATGCTGAAGTGACTGTGTTTTATTTAAGTCACATTAATTGAAGTCCTACAAGGTCATTGGATGAAAATGCTCTTTCTAAATCTCCATTGCACTTGCAAAAACATTCACACTTTCCAGACTTCAAACACAAAATGAGGAAAAATCATGCAACAATGCTCTGCCTGAGTCAGCTATTTTGACACAGCAACAGTGCTTTCCTCAAGTGTGGCCAGTATTTCATGTCTCAAATCTTATGTAGTGACCCTTGTAATTACTCTCTTGAGCCTTTGGAATTGTGATCAAATGAACTGATTCCTCAAGAACTAGGAGCTAGTTAATCTGCCAAAATAATTCAGTATTTGCATAAGATTGCGTAGTTAAATAAAACAAACTACTAATTGGTTATGTTATCTGCCTACTTGAGCCTGCATCTGATTGGATTAATGTAAAATCACACTGCCTTGCTCTGTTCGAGCAGGTCAATTTGTTCCATTACATTGTTCTTGTTCTTGACATCTTACCTGCAAAAAGAATATAAATGCAAGTTAACCGTATTTTATATGTCTCATCTACTGTCCCTAATTTGTCTCTCAAAAGTCATTGATAAAACTCCCGGACATGTATTTAATTTACTGACTTTCTACTGGATTTTTCAGAAGCCAACTACAGTGAAGTATCATTCAGAAAAACCAGCAGAGAAAAATTAAATTTTTTTCCAAACATGATGCTGTTTAAAGATTAATATCAGTTGAAAAGCATGCTATTTGAAAATAAACCTTAATGTTTCAATGAAGTGTATTGTTGAACAGTGCCTGTTACTAACTTGAGGACCCGGGTTTGATTTTTGGTGGAGAGGTGGAGAATTGTTTACTTTCAGGAAACTTTCTATGCTCTTCCCAAATCTGGGTGATCTGTATAGTGTAAAACAATCCATATTTTCTGTTTTAAAATCTGTATATCTATAAATAATACCAAAATGCCCTTAAATATAAGGTTAAATTTGTGAAATTAGAAGACAGTGAATGAATGATATACAGCTACTAATCAAAACCTTGCTTTAAACATCAAGGCTTGTTATACCATTGTTACTTACATATCAAGGGGGAACATAAAGTATTGAGGTAAATCTAAACTTGAAGCATATAAAATGAAATGGAGTTTTTATTTATGGATGCTCTTTAACTGTTGTGGTTCTCAGCATCCCATTCTATACTAGGCATGAAAGACCTCTTAATTTTGCTCAGAGACCTCTTTATCAGGCTTAAGGTTCTTTTATATGCCATAAATCTGCAACCCAAGACCAATGCCTTTGCTTCCCTTCCAAAGGAAGAAAGCCATGCGAAGGATTTTTACACCCGAAAAAAATCCAGCATCCTCTGATGAGTTTGAACCGGCGACCTTGGTTATATGAAGTTAGCATGGTAGCCATTACACCACAGAGGTGACAAAGAATAAGAAATATTGTGATGCTCCACATATGCATTCTGCAAATAATCACTAACAATTTATACAAATGAAAGTGAATAGCTTGGAAAAGTTAATGTTACAAAACTGCATAAATATGGGCTTTTTACAAAGATAACAAAGATCTGCCATTTTGTTAAATATGATTTTTACAATCACTTACTCTTTTTGAAATAGATAAAAACTTTAAAACACAAAAGCTAATACTTCAGAAATGGTTAGAGCTACGAAAAAACTCATATAATACTGAGCTTTACATTCTTCTTTCAGTATGATTTCCTCTATTGTGTACCTCTCTAGATTACACAGAATTATTACAAGTGAAAAAAGTTCACATTCATAGAAATCTTAAGTCATACATTTTGTGTAGTCTAACACCTGTAAAACATAATTTAATGCAAATTCTGTGTGCCATTTTCAGAAAAATATATTTTTTCTGTGTAACCGTAGTTGTTGGATTTATTTGAAAATATTTGCCTCGTACTCTTATGTGATAAATATGAGATTTGGTATTCCTGCAACTTTTGAAAAAATTTCTTTGGAAAGGGTAGTGTGGTTGGGAGGATTTATTTAGAAATCTTTACACTACATTCCTTGTAGGATACCTGACTTAAATATGAGACTTTATTTCTGCGACTTTTAGTATTTGAATTCTGCTGTTAAGGCACACCAGACACACACACACATGCACATAGACCTTTTTCCTAAAATGCTTTTTTTTGGATTTTGGGGGCCTGAAATCATGTATATCCACAAAATCTTCATATCAAATTCTATAAAAGTTTATCTCAAAGAGAGTTTGGCCTCGTCTACCTACCCCCTTTCCTCTCTCCTTCCCTCAATATGCCTATCACACACCTTAATGAGAGTTTCTGCAGTCACTTGAAACTAAGTGTCACCTGCAGATAATCAGGAAATAAAATTGTAATATAATGTTGAAAGTACAATTGGAGGTGTGGAAAAACTGATGGGGGGGGGGGGGTATACAAACCCCTTGAGTAGCCAACATACTTGTTTAGCAACAAGGACCAGATTTCTATCCAACAAGAAAGAAATATGTGTTCAAGAAACCAGTGACCCATACAAACTATGCCATTCTAAACTACTACTTCAAACAAGACAGATTCAAAATTGCAAGAATTAATTAAACAAGCAGTATGTTTTCCAAACAACTTGAACAGATTTGTATAGTGAATTATCCACAAATGGGAGTAATGTAAGTTAAAACATAATGTATATTATAATTATTCTTTGTATATAATTGTTTTATTTTATAATTACTCTCTTGAGTAGTAGCCTTTTGTTCTGTGCATTGTAACAAGAGTTAAACAAAACAAAACAAAAATAATAAATAAAACGGGGCAGATAAAATATTCTGAATACATCCTGATAAATTAAGCTCAGCACTAATTTCACATGATTGCAAGGAAATACTATGGAGTTTTAAGACCAGCATATAATGTTCTATTATTAAATATTTCACTGTCGCTATTCCCTTTGAATCTATATTGAAATGTGTAATGTAGCTATTTCTGCAAAGTAGATGGGAAAATAAACTTTCATAGGAATTCTTTATATGGACACTAATAAATCATACCTACAGGGTAGAGAAAGTCTTGTGAATGTATCACATCAAGTTTTAGAGTATAATTTTAAATCTTTTTACTGCATGAATGCATGCATTTATTCATGATTTTTAGTGCATATAAATCCAATCTCTATTTTCACTCTTAACTTTGTACATATAATAAGATATGTAGTGAAACCACAGAAAGCTGAAGATCTGTGACTCAAATCACAGCATTAAATTTTTCAGTCTGATTCTATATTTCCAACCTCAGCTTATGTAGCAATTGTGTGGAAGAACAGTTATCATTATTTATGCAAATGCTTACCTTAATCAACTTGAAATAAAGTAATCTTTGGCTAGAATTGTTCGAACATATAAAAATAAACAATAGTGGGTAAAGAATGTCATATAAATTAATGCAGCAGATTTTTTACTGACCTGGAATGTATTGTTACTAAAAATAACCATTTTTCTCACCTCTAACATGATAAGCACACAATGAAAGTTTAGTAATATTTTAAGTACTTAAAATAAGCTCCTTAAAGTGTTTAGATTCTATAAAATTAAAAATAGGCACATATTAATAGGCATATTTAAAAAAAAATGGTGATGTAAGTTATTTAATGATCTTAATATAATTTAATGTGCAGTGTTGGCTTTGAAACAAACCAAATAGCTACCTAATTTTCACGAGTGACACAGATACCAACAATTAACAAAAATAGAATTTACAAAAATAGAACTACTAAGTAAAAGTGAAACTTACTTTATTTGTGAAAAAGTTAAACATATACCTTACATTTATGGATATTGCACTTACATCAATACTTATTGAATATGACATCAGATAAGTGGCTCCCTTCTGCATTTATGCATTCTGGAAGCTGATATGGAAATGCCTCCATGACATTTATGTCATCTCCCATGGAATGGCGTTCATTTTGTGGTGTTTTGCATCTTTCAACTCCTCAATGGAGCACAAATGTTGTGAGAATACTTTTTCCTTCAAGCATCCCCACAGAAAGTAGTCTGGAACTATTAAATCTGGAGAGCAGGATGGCTAAGTCAAATCTCTAAAGTGGGAAATCAGTTGATTGGGGAACACTGATTGGAGAAAAGCCCTGCTTTGAAGTGCAGTATGTGGTGTAGCACCATCTACTGAAACCTACTGTTGTTCCCTGGAGTTCTGACATGATAAAACTTTGCAAATTTGAACATAGCTATCAGAATTTTCAGTTATTGCACAACCAGTATAATCCTAAAAAAAATGGACCAATAACCCCACACTACACCACACCACAACTTTCTGACTGCTTTGGAGTTTCTCATAAGCAATACATAAGCCTTGTCCAGTATTGGTAGTTTTGTTTATTCACAAACCCACTGATGAAGGAAGAATTTTTGCCAGAATGTTGATACAGGTGGAGCTGTGTTTCACTTATGGAACCTGTAATAATGAAGGCTTTCCATAGCTGCAATCCCTGTTTGTATGGGCCAACAATACATGGTGAACTGATTGCAGAAATTGTAACCATATAATCAATTTCAATTTCAATTTATTGTCCATTGAGATTACATAAATCTATTAGACATTGTCAACAGAAATATAACAAACAAAAATACTGACAAATCAATTAAACACAATAGAAATATAAGAACTACATAGTTATTAAATTATTCAATTGAATAGAATGCCTTATTTACTAAATATCTACACAGTTCTTTTTTGAATTTATTTACATTGCTTCTTGACTTTGTTTCATTAGGAAGCTTATTATACAATACAACTCCTTTATACTTTGGACTCTGTTCAAATTTTGCTAATCTATGGTATATTACACTGTATTCATCCCTAAGTCTGGTGTTATTTTCATGATTTTCATTGCTTATTTTATTATAATTTGTCTTTGTATACATTACATTTTTGAGAATTATTAAGCTAGGAAACACGTAATTTTATTTTTATAAATTCTTGTTTCACACTTTGTCTAATATTTAAAGCATAGTACGAATTGCTTTCTTTTGAAGGATAAAAATTCTGTTTATAATTTCTATAGAAGTGGCTCCCCATATTGTTACACAGTAGTTTACATAACTAATAAACAAACTATGGTAAATATTTAATAATACTTCTGTGCTACAAAAGGTTGTCATATATTGTAACAAATAAATAACTCTATTCCATTTACTGCAATATTCATCAACGTGAGAGTGTCAGTTATCATTATTATTATTTAATATGATTCTAAGACATCTTAAGGTTTCAATTTCCAATAAGCTTTTTCCATCAATATTTATATCAGGTCTGAACTCAGTTTGTCAGTTATGTATAAGCGTATACTTAGTTTTGGTAATATTAATATTCAAATTATTCTGATTTAAGATCTGAGTGAGATGCTTTATTACAATATTAGCATTAATTTCCAAATCCTGTGAACATTTGTGTGAGCAACACATTGCTATGCCATCGGCTTATAATATTAACTCATTATTCATATCTGATTCATTTGCGTGCACACCTCAAGTTGAACAGGAATACCAAACAGATCTGATAAATGCATTATGTGCCAGCCTTATGTTTTACTGAACAAGAGAAAGTCGATGTATTTCAGTTTCAAGAAGTTGGAAAGTATGGCTTAAGTTGCCTTTAAGTATATGGTATCTCAAATTTTGAAATCTCCTTGATGGTTTATTTGGATACTTCAATTAGATAAGAAGGTTAGGGGTATTTTTGCATATGTATATTTTAACTATACAATAAGAGCTCAAATGAATAGCATTGCCATGGAAAACCAAATATCTTTGTTTTGAATACCTATCATTGGATTGAATTTTTCAAATGTGATTCAACTTTGCAAAAGCATAGTTCACACTATTTTTCATGAATTGATTTTCCTAAACTTTCCATGTCTATATTGAGACATTTCTCCTGTCAACACATTTGATTATTTTCTAAGGAAACTGCAATTTTATTTCACTAATTATTTTAATAGTGTCCACCATCTTCATAGCCATCTAACACTTTCCCTATTATTTTGTTTATGTTATACTTGACAAAACATTTCTTATCAACATTACAAATTAAGAAGATGGAAAGATAATTGTTTTCACTGTGTCTTCTCTACATAAAATATATAAACTCAAAATACAAATAAATCACTCAAACTAATTCAGTGTCTGCTTCTCCAGCTTCCAAATGTTAGGGACATCTTCTTCAGTTGTGTGAGGTTTCAGTGTATTTCATTGTTCTTCAAGTTTACCTCTAGTTTGTTTATTTTTTCTTCTTTCTGGTTTTGTTTTGATTACTTTAGGTACATTCACACCCCTTACATTGGCAGGAATCTCTTCAATGTTTTCATAGAAGGTGATTGCATTTTCATTATTATTTTTAGTATTTGTATAGGCCATTAGTAATAGGTAGATTGTCACATCCAAGCACACATACGTACGCATGTATGCACAACTTCCTCTGCTTTTGGCAAAAACTTAACTAAAATAATGCAATATTTAATAATAAGTATTTTAGGTAAAATAAAACGTTTATAATAGGCTTACTAGAGCAAAATTGTATCAGTATATATTAGTATGGTAAAGCCCTGATTATTTGTAACTGCCACAAAAAATTTTTTTAATACAATTCTAATCAAAGCCAACAACAGGGAAAATACAATAGGCCTGCAGTGGGAAGGTTGATAATTACTGACAAGTTTATTGCAGTCGTAACAAGTTTATAGGCCTTCTCAGAATTTAGGATGAGTGGCAGGCTCTTGTGCTTTTTGGTCATGGCTTTTGCATTCTCCAATCACTGACCTTGATGAACCCAGTGGGTCTCCAGTTGTGTCATTTGTTAATAAGCATGCGTATTTATGTTTCTTGGTCAGTGCTAAATCTTTAGTGTTTCAAGAATTGATGCCTATGAGGAAGACACATGGAACTGCTTTGCAGTATGTAGACAGACTGCTTTAATATTTAGAGGAGCAAAACTGTAACTTTTTTTTTTTTTTTTCTGTACATATTTTAATTATCTTTTTTGTATGGTAAAACATATTTTTGTGCTAAAATATTTTTTTTTCCATGTTTGCACTATTCATAGCTTTGCTATCAGTGGTGTCCTTCCACTCAATTTAGTGGATAATTGGGATTTTTATGAATTCCAATCCAACGGATGCCACCACACAATTAAAATAATTACACTTCCAATGAATCTGCATCTGTGTCTTTCTCCTTTTTACAAAACCCACAATAAGAGATTCAGTATGAAAATTTCCCTGATTTGTCTTCTCTGAAAACTACCTATTTTTCTGACATTTCAAAGAGTTTCTCTGACCTTCCTTGACTTTTCAGTTAAATATGAACAATGGAAAGCAATTTAAGTTAAACATCACATTTTAATAACCAACGGTTAGGAATGTTTTGACTTCTTAGTTATACTTCTGCTTTTTCTCTACAGGTGGGTCCAACTCTGAAGACATCAAAAGGTCTGTATAACATCTTGAGTTGGCTAATATGAGGTTATTGGCTCAATATCTCATGATATGTGTTTAGTGATGTATCTCTCGGAAACAGCTTTGTGGCTCCCATTGCACAAACTTTGCCTGCTGTCAACCAGGTTGACCCCACCTGGGGGCAGTAAGGCGGGTGGACGGTAGCTCGGGCACCTAAAACAAGGCTGAGGTATGTAGATTCCTTCCCATGACCCTGGTAGTTGGTCCTCCCTGCCCTCCCCATTAGGTCGTTTTCTCTTTCAGGTTGGGTAGCCTGTAAGTAGTCTCCTGTCGCATGTCTCTCAGAAGCGTGGGATGGGGGGGTTGTGTGACGCAATCTACCAATGTACCTCAGCTCCAATTGGACCTTTAACTGTAGCCAAAACTCGGATGTCTTGAATTATTTTCATGCATGTCAACCATTGCATATAGTCAGTAAGGTATGCAGAGTGAATGTGATTTCTTTCAGGGTCATTGCATCAGCTGAAGATGTATGAATGTGTTGTGTTAGTTATAGTGGGACACTGTCCCAACAATTTCTGGTGTAACCAGGTATCTTGTCTGGCATCAACTTTGAACCAGAAAGGTAACTGGCTCTAAATTCTGCGACTTGTGAAAATAACTACTAAGTTCAAATGACAGTATTTTTAAAAGCTTTTGTTGCAACCTCAAAAAATAGGTACTGCAAAATTAATATTAATTAAATAAAGGTATATTTTGAAAACAAACAATTACGTAGCTATCCATGCCACAAAAATTTAATGTGTTTCATTCACACAATACTTATTTACAGTAGAAATTGGTAGCAGAAAAAGCAAGAACATTCACCATCATTGTACCTACCAATAAAATATAGTGTTTTTAGAAGAGTTTTCAGCAAGAAAATATAAAAAAAAGTGTAAATGATCAAGGTTTAATTTTGTACAATAAATGCCAAATGAAATAAAAGAACTAGCCATTAACATATTTAAAACGATATTTTAAATATTCCATAACAATACAGTTTTGTATACTCTAAATTGCTTATAAATAATTCTTAAAATGTTATTTTTTTGAAAGCTAACATTTGTTTTAGATAACATATGTATATTTTTACTGTAATTTTGACAACAAATGATATGATTAATATTAAAATATTTAATACTAATGCAGTAAATAAAAATGTAATGACCTCATAATGACCAGATAGCAATGATGACAACAATAATGACGATGATGATGATGATGATGATGATAATAATAATAATATTAGTAATAATAAAAATAATAATAAAAGCTCGCCTGGGTAGCGTGGTGGTAGCATGTCTGCCTCACGTTCAAAAGGTCGTGAGTTCGAATCTCACTTAGGGTGAATTACCCGGGTAAGGTTTTTTCCGGGATTTTTCCCTTATCATGAGAAGACGAATGTCGAGTAACTTTAAGCTCCATGGACCCCCAGATCATTTGAGCATCATATCATCAATTGCATTCATCGTCCGATATGACCAAACCAGGTTCAAGGCCGTTAAACTAAAAAAAAAAAGGAGCATTTTAATTAAAATTTTTTGTGGGAGGTGACATAGTTTGTGCATGTTTATGATACAGGACGGTCACCACCTAGGTGGGCGGGTGTGGGGCCCTCCTTTTGTCCCCTGTTGAGGACATAAGAAAAAAGGTACAATGCTTGCCAGCACACATTTGACTTCATAGACCACCTGGAGTGCTCATGTGGAACCAGACTAATGGCATGACATTACAGTAACCCAACTTCTAACACATACTAAATAATAACTGCATGTGGGAGGTAGTAGTTTGCATGGTTATGCATACAGGATGGTCAACATCAAGGGAGGCAAGTAAGGGGCCTTTCTTTTGCCTGCTGTTAGGAGCAACGCTTGCCAGCACAGATTTAGCATCATAGACTATCTGGGATGCTCATGTAGAACCAAACTAACTCTTAACACATGTTAAAAACTAACTGCATTTCAAGTGTCATGGTTATGCATATAAGATGATCACCACCAAGCGGGATGGGTGTTGGGTGCTTCTTTTACCCCTGGTGTGGGTCATTAAGAAGAAAAAATACAATGCTTGCCGGCACACATTTAACATCATAGACTACCTATGGTGGTCATGTGGAACCAGACTAACAGCATGATATGTCAGTAACACAACTTCTAATATAACTTAAATATCTACTAACTGCATGTGGGAGGTGATTCAGTTTGCATGATTATCATACAGGATGGTCACTAGCAAGGGGGCTGGGGGTGGGGCCCTCCTTTTGCCCCCTGTTGGGGGCATAAGAAGAAAAAATCTGATGTGTTCCATTCACAAGACTTTCTCTACCTCCCTGTAGCAAATTATTGTTAATAAGCTTATTCTTCTATTTCATGCTAAAACATTAGTAGAAACAATCTTATTATTTAGTTCCTTGTAAGTAGAAGGGAAATAACGGAATACATTAGGCAAAACCGATAGTCAAATATTTTAAAATGTGGTTGCTATGGTAGTGAAATCCGTTTCTTTGCATTGCTAGGAGTTGACAAATTCCTGTATGAGAAATGTAAGCCTCACTAAATACTATCTGTAGGAGGTGACATAGTTTGCATGGCTAAGCATACAGGATGATTTTTCCCTCCAGTATGGGAATGGCTTTAAAATAAAGAAAAAATGCAATGCTTGTTTTTGTAAACTTCATAAACTAAGGGGGTGCTGAAGTGAAACCAGACTAACAGCATATCAAATAACTAGCCCATCTCTGAACATATATTAAACACTAACTGTATATGAAAGGTGATGTAGTTTGTATGGCTGTGCATATAGGATGATAACTAAGGGAAATGGATGTTGGGCCCTTCTTTTTCCCTCTATATGGGGGTGGCTTTAAAAGAAAAAAAACTAATGCAAGACACTACAGTACAAAATTTACAAACTATGCAGGGTGCTCATGTGGAACCAGACTAACACAACTACTAACACATGTAAATACTAACTGCATGCAGGTAGTGATATACAGGGTTACTACAAAAGAAATAGACAACTTCAACTGCCTGTAAAACAAAAACTATTAGAGATAGCAACCTAATTATTTTGGAGGTATGTTGAGAAACTCTCAAAATTTCGTTTGTTACTATTGGTAGCACTGTAGTGTTTTGTTTGTTGCTGCAGAAGCTGAAATGGCAGAAAATCCTGTGGAAAAGGCATATTGCGTGTTGGAATTTGCTAGAACGCAATCAGCAACTGTTGTCCAACAACTTTTTAGAACATGTTACCACAAAACGCCACCGACTAGACAATCAATCTACGACTGGTATAGAAAATTCAAGACAAAGGGAAGAGCTCGGGAAGACCAAGAGTTTCGGAAGAAAACGAACGTGTTCGTTCTGCCTACATAAGAAGCCCACAGAAATCGACATCTAGGGCAAGCAGGCAATTACAAATTCCACAGTAAACTGTATGGAAAATCTTGCGGAAGCGACTGCACATGATGCCTTACAGATTACAGATGTTGCAGTTTCTGAGTGAAGAAGATAAGGTCATACGGCTTGACTTTTGCATCGACATGTTGCGACATGATGAAGACGATGCTGGTTTTTGTGAGCGCATCATTTCATTTTTGTGGTAACGTGTTCTAAAATGTCGTTGGACAACAGTTGCTGATTGCGTTCTAGCAAATTCCAACACGCAATATGCCTTTTCCACAGGATTTTCCGCCATTTCAGCTTCTGCAACAACAGTTGGAGTTACCTAATAATATAATAATATGTAATGGGGCAAGAGGATCAGACAAATCAGAGGAGTTCACATTTGCCAATGAAAGGGGAGAAAGTGTAATTGATTATCTGTAGTATTCACAGAATTTAGATAATGCTCTTATAGATTTTAAGGTTCTACAAAGGGTATTGAATAGCTACGATTTCCCATTAAGAGCAACTTTCAAACCGTGGGAGGAATGGATCAGGAAGAGATACAGAGGAAGCTAAAGCTGTTGAAAATTTCAGATGCGTACAGAGGAGAGAGAATTTTTAAAATCAAATAGAGGGAAGAAATCTCAATATATCGAGGAGGAAAAAGCTGAAGAAACAATGCTGTACCTAGAAGGGTAAGTGAAGCTAGCAGGAATGACAATGAAGATTAGGAATCAAAGGGAAAAAATAAAAAAGGGATGGTATGATGGGAATTGCATTGCAGCAAAAAACAGGGTAGAAAGAGAGTTTAGGAGATGGAAACAAGCAGGAGAACAGGTCGTAAAAGATCTTCTAACAGCGAAGAGGGGATATAGATATTTAATTGAGAAAATAAAGAAAGAGGGGAGTGATAAAATTGGGCTAAATATCTATGGACCAGCAAAACAGGATGATAGCAAAACAATATGAGAGTTAGTAAAAAAGTATCTAAGACTAGGGCATTGCAGAATAAAATTGGTCCTAATAAATGGAGAGGAGTATGTTGAGAAACTATTAGGTGGAAGTAATGTGTTAATGCTGACAAAAGTATTAAGGGACTTCCATAAAAGTGTTGAAACACTAGACCAGGAACTATAGGAGAACACAATAACAGAGCAGGCTAAAAATTAAGGTAGGTAAAGGAATAGGTGGAATACCAGGGGAATTTTGGAGAGTGTGGTATGAAGATACTGAAAAAAGAGTAGACCAGCATTAGACTTGCCAACAACAAAGTAAGGGATTGGGTACCAGATACAAATTTTTAAGGCAGGGTTGTAAAGTAAGTCCCATTTTATTTAATTTATTTATCATTTACATACTCCATAAAATGGAAAAGAAAATTCACATTGCCCAGCAATCAAAAATAAAGATATTCGGTTTGCTCTTTGTGGATGACTTACTTGCAGCAACAATCACAAGTAGAGGTTTAAAGAAAGAATAGAAGCAACAGAAAAATATTCCAAAAAATTGAGTTTAAAAATAAATAAAAGTAAATAAAAAACTATGGTTTGTAAGAACGAGAATATGCTCAACAGAGAAAAGAGAAGCTGGTTAGAGGGAAGTGAATTTGAAATTGTAAACTAGTTTGACTACTTAAGAGTAAGCCTAAATAACAATGAAAAATGGACAGAGCAAAATAAAAATGCATTAGGTAAGGGAAAATTAGCTATAAATAGCAAAAGAATGTGCTTAAAGAAAATACAAAATATGAGAGTAAACTGGCTAGCGAGAATATATGCAGCAACATGGAATAGAGATTTCAGGCACTGAAAAAGGGTGGGAATTTATTTCAAATTCATAGGTCCTTTTGCAAAAATATTGAGATTACCAAGAATAGCTCCAAATGGGGTAGTTGGGTTGGGAAGAGCTGGGAGGAAGGGATCAATAGTCAAACGGATAGTGAAATACAAGTACAAGAGAAAGGAAATATTGTCAAAGACTGTTTTAGGGCATAAGAATCAGCAAAATGGTAAAGAAGTTGGTATGCCCAGGTCCTAACCAAATTTTGATAGTAGTGTCTTCAGGGAGGTACATTAATGTAATAAACTCCTTTATAGTTACACATTACTATTTTCAAAGGAGATGGGTACTTGTCTGATCAGCAGATTGTAAACAAATTTTGAGAGTAGCAGTTCAGTGATGTACCTATGTATAATAATCTGCTATAGAGTTACACATTCCTACTTTAAAACAGAGGTTAGTACATGTCTGATTGGCAGGTCCTAACCATATTTTGATTGCAGTGTCTTCAGAGACATAGCTATATATCATAAATTCCTTCATAGTTACACATAACTGCTTTGAAAAGGAGATTGGTACTTATCAAATGGGCAGGTAGTAAACAAATTTTGAGAGTAGCAGCTTCATAATGTAAATCTGTTTAATAATCTCCTATAGAGTTACACATTCCTACTTTACAACAGAGGTTCGTAAACGTCTGATTGGCAGGTCCTAACCATATTTTGATAGTAGTGTCTTCAGGGACATACCTATATAAAATAAACTCCTTTATGGTTATACATTATTACTTTAAAAAGGAGATTGGTACTTATCAGATGGGCGGGTAGTAAACAAATTTTGAGAGTAGCAGCTTCAGTTAAATACCTATCTATAATAATCTCCTATAGAGTTACACATTCCTACTTTAAAACCAAGGTTAGTACATGTCTGATTGGCAGGTCCTAACCATATTTTGATTGTAGTGTCTTCAGGGACGTACCTATATATAATAATCTCCTTCATAGTTACACATTACTACTTTCAAAAGGAGATTGGTACTTATCAGATGGGCAGGTAGTAAACAAATTTTGAAAGTAGCAGCTTCATAATGTAAATATGTATAATAATCTACTATAGAGTTACACATTCCTACTTTACAAAAAGAGGTTAGTACTTGTCTGATTGGCAGGTCCCAACCATGCTTTGATTGTTGTGTGTTCAGGGACATACTTTTATATAATAAACTCCTTTATAGTAACACATTACTGATTAAAATTGGAGATTGGTACTTATCTGATGTGCAGGTAATAAAAAAATTTTGAGAGTAGCAGCTTCAGTAATGTACCTATGTATAATAAATCTCCTAGAGACTTACACATTCCTACTTTAAAACAGAGGTTAGTACATGTCTGATTGGCAGGTCCTAACCATATCTTGATTGTAGTGTCTTCAGGGACGTACCTATATATAATAAATTCCTTTATAGTTACACATTACTTCTGTAAAAAGGAGATTGGTACTTATCAGATGGGCAGGCAGTAAACAAATTTTGAGAGTAGCAGCTTCAATAATGTACCTATGTATAATAATATCCTATAAACTTACACATTCCAACTTTAAAACAGAGGTTAGTACATGTATGATTGGCAGGTCCTAACCATATTTTGATTGTAGTGTCTTCAGGAACGTACCTATGTATAATAAACTCCTTTATAGTTACACATTAGTACTTTCAAAAGGAGATTGGCACTTTAAAAATGGGCAGCTAGTAACCACATTTTGAGAGTAGGAGTTTCAGTAACGTAGCTATGTAAAATAACCTCCTGTAGGGTTACACATTCCTACTTTGAAACAGAAGTTGGTACTTTTCCGATTGGCAGGTCCTTACCATTTTTTGAGAATAGTGTATTCTAGGACGTACCTATATATAAGAAACTATTTAGGTACACATTACTAATTTAAACAGGAGATTGGAACCTATCTGATGGGCAGGTTGTTAACAAGTTTAGAGACTAGTGGTTTCATTGATGTACCTACGTATAATAGAGTTACACATTACTACTTTAATACAGCGGTTGGTACTTGTCTGATTGGCATGTGCTAACCATATTTTGAGAGTAGTGTCTTCAGGGATGTACCTATATAAAGTAACTCCTATATAGTTACACATTGCTACTTTAAAAAGGATATTGGTACTTGTGTAATGGGTGGGTTTTAAAGAAATTTTGTGAGTAGCGGCTTTTGGGAAGAGTTACCTATTGGTACTTTAAAACAGAGGTAGGTACTTGTTTGATGGGCATGTTCTATCAGATTCTGAGCGTAGTAACTTCAGGGATGTAGCTATGTACATTAATCTGCTATAAAGCTACACATTTCTATAACAGACTTTGGTATTTGTCTTTTGGGGAGGTTCTACTCTCCTAAAGAGTTACACATCACTACTTTAAAATGAAGGTTGGCTTGTCTGATTGGCATTTTCTAACCATAGTTTGAGAGTAGTGCCTTCAGGGACATACTTATATATAATAAACTCCTTTATTGTTCCACATTAGAACTTTCAAAATGAGATTGCTACTTATCAGATGGACAGGTAGTAATCACATTTTGAGAGTAGCAGTTTCAGTAAAGGAGCTGTGTATAATGATCTCCTATTGGGCTACACATTCCTACTTTGAAACAGATGTTGGTTCATGTCTGATTGGTAGGTCCTAACCATATTTTGAGGGCAGTGTCTTCATAGACATACCTATATCTAATAGATTATATAGTAACACATTAGTACTTTAAGAAGGAGATTGGGCAGGTTGTAAACAAATTTTGAGAGTAGCAGCTTCAGAGATGTACTTATGTAAAATAATCTCCTATAGGGTTAGACATTACTACTTTAACACAGTGGTTGAGAATAGTGTGTTCTAGGACCTACCTATATATAAGAAACTATTTAGTTACGCATTACTAATTTAAAAAGGAGATTGGTACCTGTCTAATGGGCAGGTTGTAAACAAATTTTGAGAGAAGCGGCTTCATGGATGTACCGACGTATATTAATCTGCTATAGAGTTTCACATTATTACTTTAAAAAGAGGTTGGTACTTGTCTGATTGGCAGGTCCTAACCACATTTTTAGAGTAATGTGGTCAGTGACGTACCTATATTAAGAAAATATATAGTTACAGATTACTACTTTAAAAAGGATATTTGTACTTGTGTAATGGGTAGGTTGTATACAAATTTTAAGGGTAGCGGTTCCAGTTATGTACCTATGTATAATAATCTCCTATAGAGTTACACATTACTACATTAAAACAGAGGTTGGTACTTGTTTGATGGTCAGGTTCTATCAACTTCTGAGCGTACAAGTTTCAGGGATGTACCTATTTACATTGATGTGCTATAATGCTACACATTTCTTCAACATGTCCTGGTGTTTGTTTATTGGGCAGGTTTTAACAATATTTGAGAATAGTGGCGTCGGGGAGGTACCTGTGTATGATTATCTCCTATAGAGTTACACATTACCTATTTAAAGCAGATATCAGCTTGTGTGATTGGTTGTCCTAATCATATTTTGACAGCAGTCTGTTCAGGGATGTACCTATATATAATAATGTCCTATATAGTTACACATTACTACTTTAAAAATAAGTTTGGTACTTGTATGATGGGTGGGTTGTAACCAAGTTTTGAGAGTAGCCGCTTCAGTGATGTGTATATGTAAGATAACCTCTTATAGAGTATCACATTACTATTTTAAAACAGGGTTAGATGCTTTTAGAACAGGAAGGTTCTAAAAAAATTTTGAGAGTAGAAGGTTCAGAGATATACTTATGTATAATAATCTTCAATAGAGCTACAAATTACCACTTTGAAACAGAGTTTGGTACGTGTATAATGGGAAAGTTATTACTATTTTGGAGACTAATTTTTCAGGGATATACCTATGTAAAGTAATCTAATATATAGTTACACATTACTACTTTAAAAGAGACATTGATATTTGTCTGATGCAAAGGTTCTACCAATTTTTTAATGTAGCGGCTTCAGGTATATAACTATGTATATTAATCACCTATATAGTTACACATTACTACTTTAAAACAGAGGTTGGTAATTGTCTGATGGGTAGGTCCTAACCAAATTTTGATTGTTCAGTCTTCAAGGACATATCTATATATTATAACCCTTATAAATCCACATTAGTTCTTTAAAAAGGAGATTGCTAATTATGAGAGGAGCTGGTAGTAAACACATTTTGAGAGTAGTAGTTTCAGTAACGTAGCTATATATAACAAACTGCTATAGGGTTATACATTCCTACTTTGAAACAGAGGTTAGTACATGTCTGATTGGCAGGTCCTAACCAAATTTTGATTGTAGTGTCTTCAGGGACTTACCTATATATAATAAACTCCTTCATAAATCTATATTAGTTGTTTAAAGAGATCATTGCTAATTATCAGAGCGCCAGGTAGTGAACACATTTTGAGAATAACAGTTTCAGTAAGGTAGCTATGTATTACAATCTCCTATAGGGTTACACATTCCTACTTTGAAACAGAGTTTGATACGTGTATAATGGGAAAGTTATTACAATATTGGATAGTAGTTTTTCAGGGTTATACCTATGTAAAGTAATCTACTATAGAGTTACACATTACTACTTTAAAAGAGAGATTGTTATTTGTGTGATGATAAGGTTCTACCAATTTTTTAATGTAGCGGCTTCAGGTACATTACTATGTATATTGATCAGCTATAGAATTACAAATTACTACTTTAAAACAGAGGTTGGTAATTGCCTGATGCGTAGGTTATATCAATTTATGAGAGTAGCAGCTTCAGGGGTGAACCTATGTGTAATAATCTCATATAAAGTTACACATTAAATCTTTAAAGCAGAGGTTAATTCTTGTCTGATAGGCAGGTTCTGCCAATTTTTGAGAGTAGCGGCATAGGGGATGTACCTATGTATAAGAATATCCTATTGTGTTACACATTACTACTTTAAAACAGATATTGGTATCTAACTGTTGGGCAGGTTCTCACAATATTTGAGAATAACAGCATCGGGAATATACCTATATATAATCATCTCCTATAGAGTTACACATTACTGCTTTAAAATAGAAGTTGGTACTTGTCTGATTGACAGGTCCTAACCGTATTTTGAGAGAAGTGTCTACAGGAATGTACCTTAAATAATAATATCCTATATAGTTATAAAGTACTACTTTAAAAAGGAGTTTGGTATTTTTCTCTTCGGCAGGTTATTACTAAATTTTGAGAGTAGTGGGTTCAGATCTGTGCTTTTGTAGGGTAATGGCTATAGATTTACAGATTAGTAAAACTGGAACACAGGTTTCACTTTTGTGAATAGCTGTTTCCGGCCAATGTTTGAGGCCGGTGGCTTCATAAATTTACATATGTATGGTAATGCTGTATATGGTTACACATTAGAACACCAGAATTCATTTTGCAATTTATCTGAAAGGCAAATTGTAGCCAGTGCTTGAGACTAGTGCTTTCATTTATATCCTTAGATATAGTATCTAATTTCCTAGAAAGATACACAGTAATACCAAATTAATAGAAGCTTTCGCTTGTCTGAGCAGTAAGTCCTAGCTAATGTTTGAGAGTGTCGCCTTTAGGCATGCAGTATTGTATAGTAGTCTGTCCTATTGCTAGTTGATACTTCTACTAGAACAGAGGGTGGCACTTTACAGAACAGAAATTGGTGGGCCATTTTGCCCGTAGTGACCGTACCCATGTATAGTCAGTCGTCTTTTATAGTTTTCTATGCTTCTGCCAAGAAACCTGAGGTTGGCTCTTGTCTGATTGTAGGATCTAAACAAATTTAGAGAGTAGTGGCTTCAGGGATATACCTATGTATAATAATCTCCTATAGAGTTACACATCACTGCTATAAGAACAGAGGGTGCCACTTATCTGAGGAACTTCTAATTAATGTTTGCATATAGTGACTTCAGGGATATACCAGTGTGTAGCATACTCATATAGAGTTACTCATTGCTCCATTTAGAATAAAGGTTGGCATTTGTCTGAAGAACAAGTTCTAGCTAATGTTTGTGAGTGGTGGTTTATGATGTAGCTCTTATAGTAATCTTAATTAGGGAATCACATTACTCCTACTTGACTAGCTGTTAAAACTCGTCTAAATCAAAGCGGTTCTGGGTGGGTTTTTCTCGAGGTTCTCTGGCTTCCCCAGCCATCACATTTTACCGGTGTTCCATCTACATTTGGTACATCATCAGTGCCATCGCCAGTGGTGCCATATGAAATAAATGAGGATGTAAACATTTACTAAGAAAAAAAAGAAAAAAAAGGAAGAGAAAACGATACAAGAAATATGTTTGACAGAATTAGTTTCATGGATGTTTTGATGTATGATAATCTCCTATTGAGTTATGCATTACTCCTACTGGAACAGAGGTTGGCACTTGTCTACCATATTTGGAAATAAATTATAATTAAAGAATAACACCACCTTTTGATACAAAATATGTTAAGATTGAGGAATATTGAAATAGACAGAAATATCATAAATAATTTGGTTGAGTTCCACTCTATGGAGAAATGAACTACTATTGTGTACAGAAATCTGTCGTCTCCTCATGGTTATAAGCACTAATTAATAATTGAAGAAAGACCTAATATAAAGTACAAAGGAATTTCAGCACTATGTTTGTGTGCCACGTAAAAAATTGTTAAAAACAAATAAAAATGAAGAAACAAACAGATCTGTAATTTTTAACAAGTTAAATTATTGATAGCATCATAATGAAATTGAATAAGAAAATGTCATAAACAGTGAAGATGCCTAAGCGTAAACTAGTAATGGAAATGTCAATTTTTGAGGAGGTGGAATATGTATTAGAATTTGGTTGGCCACCACTAAGCAATGCGTGGTGGGGCATTGCTTATAGAAGAGGATATTAAACAAAATTCTATGGAGGTAAGTGTTTTAAGCTGTAACTATTGCAAGAGCAATCAGTTACAGCAATATCATTAATGAAGTTAAAAAGTTTAAATTTAATTGTGCTATCAGTAACTTTCAAATGCTCTTAAGAATTTAATGTAAAATGCAAACTGTATAATATAATGAAAAATATATTGTATTCAAATAATAAATACAGAATTTCATATTATCTGGGATTCCCCCAGAATGCAGCATAAAGATAATAACAAACATCAATATTGCCATTGGCAATTTAAGTAGATTGGAATGTAAAAGTGTTATATGTGGTGAAGTGTGATCATGAGAAGTAAGGTATAGTGAAATAAAAGTCTATTTATATAGTTTTTTATTTTATTGGTATAATTGCATCTGTGGTAGAATTCATCTGGTGAATTTTAAAGCTTGGTATATCATTTAATTGTGGCAAATTAGTCCTGCAGACAAATAAATGTTTCACAAAAGTATACCTACAGGAAACAAAGATATCCCATTTCACAAACTCCTTTATAATGTACACATGCCAATGATGTACATGCTTCTCAAATTAAATTCTATGCTGGGATTAAATAGTGCAACAGGTAGAAGACTGTGTTTAGTCTCTAAACACGACAATTAATAAGAACAACTGTTGTAGGATTTATTTGAAAAGTCTCTAGAAAGGAATTTATGCTTAAATATGATTTTTGTATGATATACTAGGTATAGCTTTTATTATTGGGTGACCAGTTTGGCCTGAGATGGTGGCCCCTTCTTTGTTGAAGGTAACAGACCATTTCTTTTCTGTGGTTTTTCCAACAGAAAGTAAATATGAGGATAAGTCTGAAACAAATAGAGTATTTGATAAATATTCAGTCCAACTTACATCTTTTTTCACTTTTTCCATTCCTTTTCTATCAGTTGAAGTAGAATTACCTTTAGCAGCTAATTTCAGGGAATCAGAATCAGATGACAATGTCAGTTCCATTAATTTCTTTTTGTCATTACACCTGTGGGAAGTGCTTACAGAACCAAGACACCATACTGAGCTGTCTATTGGCCGTTCGCTGAACATTGTTTTGCCATGAAGATATGTTCTGGTTACTTTAAATTCTATTTCTTTGACCAGCATTCCGACGTACTATGAATTAACTTTCAACAATTTCACTTGGAGACTTCTTAAGATTCTCTTTTGTATATTGTTTGAGAACGGTTGTTTCTTATGATTGTTACCGCTTCACTGTTGATATCTGAAGTGTTGTCATTTTTGCGGGGCTAGTTTTCTTCCAAGATTTTAAAGTTTAGTTTTTCAACACTGGATATTTCTTGCTTCAATGGCAATTCAAAAGTGTTCAAATAAATGTGATAGAAAATACCATGACCAATAGGTCTTCATTTATAACAACACACATTTCTTTTAGTTTGTCAGCAATGTCTAAAGATTTTTTGAGATGATCACGTACACCATTTATTATTGTGCCTTTTTGAACCTTAACTATATACAATATATGTTAATATAATCTAATAAATGAAACAGGATATGGTCCTAGATCATACCCAGTGTGCAAAAAGCTAAAAAGTATATGCAACTTAATAATATAAAACTCTTCTGTCATCTACCAAATATAAAACAAGGTTAACCAACTCAATAAAATGAATCCTTGTGAATGCACAACATAACTTTTGTCAACAAGGCTGCAGGATGGAAAATTTTAACAAGCATTGGTGGCTACTCTTTCCTTGATAAAAATGCAAACAAGATATAAAGAAGAACTTAAATAATATTAGTTTAATCGCAAGAAAACTACAGTTTGGTAACATTCAGGAAAGTAATTTTGAAAGCATCATCTATGATTATTGGAAGCCAATGGAACAAGAGATGGTCAGCAGAACAACTATGAGATTAATTCAAATATTTAATATGAGTTTGGAAGCACACCTAGAAGTTTAAGATTAAGTATTAATTTTGACATTGAACCTTGCCCTCTTAAATAAAAAACTTATAGATCTGAACATAAGTGAAGATTAAGACATATTATGGTAAATCCAATTCAAAAGCTGTGGTTAGAAATAAAAACTTTTAGGAAATTTTTTGAAATAAACTTCTTGCCACTAAGAAGATCCAAAGAGAATGGAATATAATTTAATCTAAGTATATACACTCCTTGCTGAGGAAATTACATTTAGTACTGGATGTGTTTGTTCATCTTTAGCAGTTTCATTGAAACAGATTGTCAGAAAGCATTAAATTATGATATATACTTATTTACTGTGCAACTATACTTCACTTATAGATATAAATTATGTAAAACAGAAGAAGAAATAAGTTACATTATTCTCTTGAATTCTGGCTATGTAGATGGTTGCAGGCTTTCTTCAAAGAAATTTATAGTGCACTTGAATAGATCAACAGTCTGAAAGCGAAGAATGATAAAATAAAAGGTGACAAATGGGAAGGAAAATTTTGAAATAGATTATGAGTGCAACTTCAAATCCTGATAGATATCTACCATGTAAATATCACTGGCTTAATATAGCAGGAATATGGTTTACAAAACTCTTGGAGATAAAAAGGATTTTTAAACAGACACAAGAAAAAACTAAATATGTTTAAGAAGCATGTGAGCAACTGGAAGAGGTTATAGAGGAGGCAGAATAAACAGTAGAATCTGGTTGACTGCCACAAAGCAATGCGGGGTGGGGCATTGCTTAAAGAAGTGGATTGCATACGCATCTTTTGGAAGGTAAGTTCTTAGCTTTGTGCTGATTGCAATATTTATTTTAGTTATGCGCAGCTCTTATTTTATTGAATTTAGATAACAGTGGCCTACATATAGTTATCATAGATATGATAAAATATAATAGAGTAAGACAGACTTTAGCTAAATAAAAAGATATGAAACTGTTCTTTTCCCTGTCTACATCCCTTGAATCCACTATAAAATATTTTTGCCAAGACTTGAAGAGTGCTGTGGGGAAGAGAAGTGCCCCACAGCGAAGTGGAAACAATATTGTGGTGTGTTGTGAAGTGATTTGATGTGTAAACTCTCAAATTTGTTGATATTGTTATTGAGGTTCTTAATGTTAGGTAAAGATTTGTAACAGAGAGAAGTGGATGAATGTATGGTGTACTATTGACTACCATAAGTAACGAAGAAAGATGATGGGCACATATTGCAGTAAATTCTGCTTATGATCATACTATTTTTACAACTAGAACTAGCTGTTGCGTTACCAGGTCCTAAAAACTTCAAAACATCAATTAAGCATTGCATTATGCAAACCATAGATACATAAAAGTATATGATGATTGTAAGTTGGTGAATAGTAATATCTTGAATGAAGCAGACATATAACGTTAAATAACTCAGGCTTATAAAGATTTTGTTTTCAAGTACTGAACACACTGAAATGCTGAGCTGTTATAAAGCTGTGTTATGTAGGTATATGAGGATAAGGAGATTATTTTAGGGAAAAAAGAGCCTGTATTGAAGAATGGATATGTGCCTTATAAGTTGCATGGGATGTGATTTTTGGTTATGGTGAACAAAATCAACAGTGAAACTAAACATGTGATTCCATAAAATTGATACTTTGAGGATATAGAAGGCTAGTAGTATGCAGTGCAATGGATTTTCCTTGATGCAAACCTCAGATGGAGGAGCCTCTATATATGTATATATATACATATATACAAGAGGTGATACACAACATGAAATTTTGAGGATATAGAAGGCTAGTAGTATGCAGCTCAATGGATTTTCTTTGATGGTCTTTAATGTCTGCTTATATTTCCAATATTACCACAGTGCTAACATTGATGATACATAGAAGAAGATGGAGCACTGGTTGAATGCGATGGTGGGGCAAACAGAAGAACCTGAAGATAAAAATTAAATCTGTTTTAGGTTTAAGAATAAAAATAAAATTATTTACATGTGTAATTTGATAGTAGCGTCTTCAGGGACATACCTATATATACTAAACTCCTATATAGCTATGCATTATATTGTTTAAAAAGGATATTGGTATTTGTCTGATGAGCAGAATGTTAACAACTTTTGAGAGTAGCAGCTTCAGTGATGTACTTATGTATAATAATCTCCTATAGAGTTACTCATTCCTATTTTAAACCCGAGGTTAGTACATGTCTGAATGGCAGGTCCTAGATTGTACTGTCTTCAGAGACCTACCTATACATAATAAACTCTTTTATAGTTACACTATACTACTTTGAAAAGGAGATTGGTACTTGTGTGATGAGCAGATTGTAAAAAATTATGACAGTAGCAGCTTCAGTGATGTACCTATGTAAAATAATCTCCTATAGAGTTACACATTCCTACTTTAAAACAGAGGTTAGTACATGTCTGAATGGCAGGTCTTTACCATATTTGTATTGTAGTGTCTTCAGGGACATACCTATATATAAAAAGCTATTTAGTTACACATTACTAATTTAAAAAGGAGATTTGGTACCTGTACGATGGGCACGTTGTAAACAAATTTTGAAACACGCTGCTTCATTGATGTACCTACCTACGTATAATAATGTGCTCTAGAGTTACAGATTAATACTTTAAAACATAGGTTGGTACTTGTCTGATTGGCAGGTGCTAACCATGTTTTGATTGTAGTGTCTTCAGGGATGTACCAATATATAATAAACCCTCTTTTAGTTACACATTACTACTTTAAAAAGGAGATTGGTACTAATCAGATGGGCAGGTAGTAAACAAATATAGAGATAGAATCTTCAGTCATGTACTGATGTATAATAATCTCCTATAGGCTTACACATCCCTACTTTAAAACAGAGGTTAGCACATGTCTGATTGGCAGGTCCTAACCAAATATTGATTGTTCAGTCTTCAAGGACATACCTATATATAATAACCTTTATAAATCCACATTAGGTCTTTAAAAAGGAGATTGCTAATTATGAGAGGAGCTGGTAGTAAACACATTTTGAGGGTAGCAGTTTCATTAACGTAGCTATATATAACAAAATCCTATACATTCCTACTTTGAAACAGAGGTTAGTACATGTCTGATTGGCAGGTCCTAACCAAAAATTTTGATTGTAGCGTCTTCAGGGACTTACCTATTTATAATAAACTCCTTCATAAATCTACATTAGTTGTTTAAAGAGGACATTGCTAATTATCAGAGGGCCAGGTAGTAAACACATTTTGAGAATAACAGTTTCAGTAACGTAGCTATGTATTATAATCTCCTACAGGGTTACACATTCCTACTTTGAAACACAGTTTGATACGTGTATAGTGGGAAAGTTATTACCATATTGGATAGTAGTTTTTCAGGGATATACCTATGTAAAGTAATCTACTATAGAGTTACGCATTACTACTTTAAAAGAGGGATTGGTAGTTGTGTGATGATAAGGTTCTACCAATTTTTTAATGTAGCGGCTTCAGGTACATAACTATGTATATTAATCAGCATTAGAATTACAAATTACTAATTTAAAACAGAGGTTGGTAATTGTCTGACGGGAAGGTTATATCAATTTATGAGAATAGCAGCTTGAGGGGAACCTATGTCTAAAAATCTCTTACAGAGTTACACATTACTACTTTAAAGCAGAGGTTAAATCTTGTCTGATGGGCAGGTTCTGCCAATTTTTGAGAGCAGCGGCATAGGGGATGTACCTTTAAATAAGAATATCCTATAGTGTTACACTTTACTACTTTAAAACCGATATTGGTATCTGTCTGTTGGGCAGGTTCACACAAGATTTGAGAAAAGCTGCATCGGGAATATACCTATGTATAACAATCTCCAATAGAGTTACATATTACTACTTTAAAATAGAGGTTGGTACTTGTCTGATTGACAGGTCCTAACCATATTTTGAGAGTAGTGTCTACAGGGACATACCTTTATATAATAAACTCCTTTATAGTTACACATTACTTTTTCAAAAAAGAGATTGTTACCTATCAGATCGGCAGGTAGTAAAAAAATGTTGAGTGTAGCAGCTTCAGTTATGTAATTATGTATAAATATCTCCTATAGAGTTACACATTCCTATTTTAAAACAGAAGCTAGTACATTTGTGATTGGCAGGTTGTAACAATATTTGGATTGTAGTGTCTTCAGGGCCATACCTAAATAAAAATAAACTCCTACTTAGTTATACATTACTACTTTAAAAAGGAGATTGGTACTTAGCAGATCGGTAGGTAGTAAACAAATATTGATAGTAGCAGCTTCAGTAATGTACCTAAGTATAATAATCTCCTATAGACTCGCAGATTCCTACTTTAAAACAGAGGTTAGTATACGTGTGAATGGCAGGTCCTATCCAGATTTTGATTGTAGTGTCCTCAGGGATGTAGACATATATAATAAACCCTCTTTTAGTTACACATTACTACATTAAAAAGGAGATTGGTACTAATCAGATGGGCAGGTAGTAAACAAATTTGGAGAGAGGCATCTTCAGTCATGTACCGATGTATAATAATCTCCTACAGGCTTACATATCCCTACTTTAAAACAGAGGTTAGTACATGTCTGATTGGCAGGTCCTAACCAAATTTTGATTGTTCAGTCTTCAAAGACATATCTATATATTATAACCTCTATAAATCCACATTAGTTCTTTAAAAAGGAGATTGCTAATTATGAGAGGAGCTGGTAGTAAACACATTTTGAGAGTAGCAGTATCAGTAACGTAGCTATATATAACAAACTGCTATAGGGTTATACATTCCTACTTTGAAACAGAGGTTAGTACATGTCTGATTGGCAGGTCCTAACCAAATTTTGATTGTAGCGTCTTCAGGGACTTACCTATTTATAATAAACTCCTTCATAAATCTACATTAGTTGTTTAAAGAGGACATTGCTAATTATCAGAGAGCCAGGTAGTAAACACATTTTGAGAATAACAGTTTCAGTAACGTAGCTATGTATTATAATCTCCTACAGGGTTACACATTCCTACTTTGAAACACAGTTTGATACGTGTATAATGGGAAAGTTATTACCTAATTGGATGGTAGTTTTTCAGGGATATACCTATGTAAAGTAATCTACTATAGAGTTACGCATTACTACTTTAAAAGAGGGATTGGTAGTTGTGTGATGATAAGGTTCTACCAATTTTTTAATGTAGCGGCTTCAGGTACATAACTATGTATATTTATCAGCATTAGAATTACAAATTACTAATTTAAAACAGAGGTTGGTAATTGTCTGACGGGAAGGTTATATCAATTTATGAGAGTAGCAGCTTGAGGGGAACCTATGTCTAATAATCTCTTACAGAGTTACACATTACTACTTTAAAGCAGAGGTTAAATCTTGTTTGATGGGCAGGTTCTGCCAATTTTTGAGAGTAGCGGCATAGGGGATGTACCTTTAAATAAGAATATCCTATAGTATTACACTTTACTACTTTAAAACCGATATTGGTATCTGTCTGTGGGGCAGGTTCACACAAGATTTGAGAAAAGCTGCATCGGGAATATACCTATGTATAACAATCTCCAATAGAGTTACATATTACTACTTTAAAATAGAGGTTGGTACTTGTCTGATTGACAGGTCCTAACCATATTTTGAGAGTAGTGTCTACAGGGACATACCTTTATATAATAAACTCCTTTATAGTTTCACATTACTTTTTCAAAAAAGAGATTGGTACCTATCAGATCGGCAGGTAGTAAAAAATGTTGAGTGTAGCAGCTTCAGTTATGTAATTATGTATAAATATCTCCTATAGAGTTACACATTCCTATTTTAAAACAGTAGCTAGTACATTTGTGATTGGCAGGTTGTAACAATATTTGGATTGTAGTGTCTTCAGGCCCATACCTAAATAAAAATAAACTCCTACTTAGTTATACATTACTACTTTAAAAAGGAGATTGGTACTTATCAGATCGGTAGGTAGTAAACAAATATTGATAGTAGCAGCTTCAGTAATGTACCTAAGTATAATAATCCCCTATAGACTCGCAGATTCCTACTTTAAAACAGAGGTTAGTACACGTGTGAATGGCAGGTCCTATGCAGATTTTGATTGTAGTGTCCTCAGGGATGTAGACATATATAATAAACCCTCTTTTAGTTATACATTACTACATTAAAAAGGAGATTGGTACTAATCAGATGGGCAGGTAGTAAACAAATTTGGAGAGAGGCATCTTCAGTCATGTACCGATGTATAATAATCTCCTACAGGCTTGCATATCCCTACTTTAAAACAGAGGTTAGTACATGTCTGATTGGCAGGTCCTAACCAAATTTTGATTTTTCAGTCTTCAAGGACATATCTATATATTATAACCTTTATAAATCCACATTAATTCTTTAAAACGGAGATTGCTAATTATGAGAGGAGCTGGTAGTAAACACATTTTGAGAGTAGCAGTTTCAGTAACGTAGCTATATATAACAAACGGCTATAGGGTTATACATTACTACTTTGAAACAGAGGTTAGTACATGTCTGATTGGCAGGTCCTAACCAAATTTTGATTGTAGCGTCTTCAGGGACTTACCTATATATAATAAACTCCTTCATAAATCTATATTAGTTGTTTAAAGAGGACATTGCTAATTATCAGAGCGCCAGGTAGTAAACACATTTTGAGAATAACAGTTTCAGTAATGTAGCTATGTATTACTATCTCCTATAGGGTTACACATTCCTACTTTGAAACAGAGTTTGATACGTGTATAATGGGAAAGTTATTACAATATTGGATAGTAGTTTTTCAGGGTTGTACCTATGTAAAGTAATCTACTATAGAGTTACACATTACTACTTTAAAAGAGAGATTGTTATTTGTGTGATGATAAAGTTCTACCAATTTTTTAATGTAGCGGCTTCAGGTACATTACTATGTATATTGATCAGCTATAGAATTACAAATTACTACTTTAAAACAGAGGTTGGTAATTGCCTGATGCGTAGGTTATATCAATTTATGAGAGTAGCAGCTTCAGGGGTGAACCTATGTGTAATAATCTCTTATAAAGTTACACATTAAATCTTTAAAGCAGAGGTTAATTCTTGTCTGATAGGCAGGTTCTGCCAATTTTTGAGAGTAGCGGCATAGGGGATGTCCCTATGTATAAGAATATCCTATTGTGTTACACATTACTACTTTAAAACAGATATTGGTATCTAACTGTTGGGCAGGTTCTCACAATATTTGAGAATAACAGCATCGGGAATATACCTATGTATAATCATCTCCTATAGAGTTACACATTACTGCTTTAAAATAGAAGTTGGTACTTGTCTGATTGACAGGTCCTAACCGTATTTTGAGAGAACTGTCTACAGGAATGTACCTTAAATAATAATATCCTATATAGTTATAAAGTACTACTTTAAAACGAAGTTTGGTATTTTTCTCTTCGGCAGGTTATTACTAAATTTTGAGAGTAGTGGGTTCAGATATGTGCTTTTGTAGGGTAATGGCTATAGATTTACAGATTAGAAAAACTGGAACACAGGTTTCACTTTTGTGAATAGCTGTTTCCAGCCAATGTTTGAGGCCGGTGGCTTCATAAATTTACATATGTATGGTAATGCTGTATATGGTTACACATTAGAACTCCAGAATTCATTTTGCGATTTATCTGAAAGGCAAATTGTAGCCAGTGCTTGAGACTAGTGCTTTCATTTATATCCTTAGATATAGTATCTAATTTCCTAGAAAGATACACAGTAATACCAAATTAATAGAAGCTTTCGCTTGTCTGAGCAGTAAGTCCTAGCTAATGTTTGAGAGTGTCGCCTTTAGGCATGCAGTATTGTATAGTAGTCTCTCCTATTGCTAATTGATACTTCTACTAGAACAGAGGGTGGCACTTTACAGAACAGAAATTGGTGGGCCATTTTGCCCGTAGTGACCGTACCCATGTATAGTCAGTCGTCTTTTATAGTTTTCTATGCTTCTGCCAAGAAACCTGAGGCTGGCTCTTGTCTGATTGTAGGATCTAAACAAATTTAGAGAGTAGTGGCTTCAGGGATATACCTATGTATAATAATCTCCTATAGAGTTACACATCACTGCTATAAGAACAGAGGGTGCCACTTATCTGAGGAACTTCTAATTAATGTTTGCATATAGTGACTTCAGGGATATACCAGTGTGTAGCATACTCATATAGAGTTACTCATTGCTCCATTTAGAATAAAGGTTGGCATTTGTCTGAAGAACAAGTTCTAGCTAATGTTTGTGAGTGGTGGTTTATGATGTAGCTCTTATAGTAATCTTAATTAGGGAATCACATTACTCCTACTTGACTAGCTGTTAAAACTCGTCTAAATCAAAGCGGTTCTGGGTGGGTTTTTCTCGAGGTTCTCTGGCTTCCCCAGCCATCACATTTTACCGGTGTTCCATCTACATTTGGTACATCATCAGTGCCATCGCCAGTGGTGCCATATGAAATAAATGAGGATGTAAACATTTACTAAGAAAAAAAAGAAAAAAAAGGAAGAGAAAACGATACAAGAAATATGTTTGACAGAATTAGTTTCATGGATGTTTTGATGTATGATAATCTCCTATTGAGTTATGCATTACTCCTACTGGAACAGAGGTTGGCACTTGTCTACCATATTTGGAAATAAATTATAATTAAAGAATAACTCCACCTTTTGATACAAAATATGTTAAGATTGAGGAATATTGAAATAGACAGAAATATCATAAATAATTTGGTTGAGTTCCACTCTATGGAGAAATGAACTACTATTGTGTACAGAAATCTGTCGTCTCCTCATGGTTATAAGCACTAATTAATAATTGAAGAAAGACCTAATATAAAGTACAAAGGAATTTCAGCACTATGTTTGTGTGCCACGTAAAAAATTGTTAAAAACAAATAAAAATGAAGAAACAAACAGATCTGTAATTTTTAACAAGTTAAATTATTGATAGCATCATAATGAAATTGAATAAGAAAATGTCATAAACAGTGAAGATGCCTAAGCGTAAACTAGTAATGGAAATGTCAATTTTTGAGGAGGTGGAATATGTATTAGAATTTGGTTGGCCACCACTAAGCAATGCGTGGTGGGGCATTGCTTATAGAAGAGGATATTAAACAAAATTCTATGGAGGTAAGTGTTTTAAGCTGTAACTATTGCAAGAGCAATCAGTTACAGCAATATCATTAATGAAGTTAAAAAGTTTAAATTTAATTGTGCTATCAGTAACTTTCAAATGCTCTTAAGAATTTAATGTAAAATGCAAACTGTATAATATAATGAAAAATATATTGTATTCAAATAATAAATACAGAATTTCATATTATCTGGGATTCCCCCAGAATGCAGCATAAAGATAATAACAAACATCAATATTGCCATTGGCAATTCAAGTAGATTAGAATGTAAAAGTGTTATATGTGGTGAAGTGTGATCATGAGAAGTAAGGTATAGTGAAATAAAAGTCTATTTATATAGTTTTTTATTTTATTGGTATAATTGCATTTGTGGTAGAATTCATCTGGTGAATTTTAAAGCTTGGTATATCATTTAATTGTGGCAAATTAGTCCTGCAGACAAATAAATGTTTCACAAAAGTATACCTACAGGAAACAAAGATATCCCATTTCACAAACTCCTTTATAATGTAAACATGCCAATGATGTACATTCTTCTCAAATTAAATTCTATGCTGGGATTAAATATTGCAACAGGTAGAAGACTGTGTTTAGTCTCTAAACACGACAATTAATAAGAACAACTGTTGTAGGAATTATTTGAAAAGTCTCTAGAAAGGAATTTATGCTTAAATATGATTTTTGTATGATATACTAGGTGTAGCTTTTATTATTGGGTGACCAGTTTGGCCTGAGATGGTGGCCCCTTCTTTGTTGAAGGTAACAGACCATTTCTTTTCTGTGGTTTTTCCAACAGAAAGTAAATATGTGGATAAGTCTGAAACAAATAGAGTATTTGATAAATATTCAGTCCAACTTACATCTTTTTTCACTTTTTCCATTCCTTTTCTATCAGTTGAAGTAGAATTACCTTTAGCAGCTAATTTTAGGGAATCAGAATCAGATGACAATGTCAGTTCCATTAATTTCTTTTTGTCATTACACCTGTGGGAAGTGCTTACAGAACCAAGACACCATACTGAGCTGTCTATTGGCCGTTCGCTGAACATTGTTTTGCCATGAAGATATGTTCTGGTTACTTTAAATTCTATTTCTTTGACCAGCATTCTGACGTACTATGAATTAACTTTGAACAATTTCACTTGGAGACTTCTTAAGATTCTCTTTTGTATATTGTTTGAGAACGGTTGTTTCTTATGATTGTTACCGCTTCACTGTTGATATCTGAAGTGTTGTCATTTTTGCTGGGCTAGTTTTCTTCCAAGATTTTAAAGTTTAGTTTTTCAACACTGGATATTACTTGCTTCAATGGCAATTCAAAAGTGTTCAAATAAATGTGATAGAAAATACCATGACCAATAGGTCTTCATTTATAACAACACACATTTCTTTTAGTTTGTCAGCAATGTCTAAAGATTTTTTGAGATGATCACGTACACCATTTATTATTGTGCCTTTTTGAACCTTAACTATATACAATATATGTTAATATAATCTAATAAATGAAACAGGATATGGTCCTAGATCATACCCAGTGTGCAAAAAGCTAAAAAGTATATGCAACTTAATAATATAAAACTCTTCTGTCATCTACCAAATATAAAACAAGGTTAACCAACTCAATAAAATGAATCCTTGTGAATGCACAACATAACTTTTGTCAACAAGGCTGCAGGATGGAAAATTTTAACAAGCATTGGTGGCTACTCTTTCCTTGATAAAAATGCAAACAAGATATAAAGAAGAACTTAAATAATATTAGTTTAATCGCAAGAAAACTACAGTTTGGTAACATTCAGGAAAGTAATTTTGAAAGCATCATCTATGATTATTGGAAGCCAATGGAACAAGAGATGGTCAGCAGAACAACTATGAGATTAATTCAAATATTTAATATGAGTTTGGAAGCACACCTAGAAGTTTAAGATTAAGTATTAATTTTGACATTGAACCTTGCCCTCTTAAATAAATCACTTATAGATCTGAACATAAGTGAAGATTAAGACATATTATGGTAAATCCAATTCAAAAGCTGTGGTTAGAAATAAAAACTTTTAGGAAATTTTTTGAAATAAATTTCTTGCCACTAAGAAGATCCAAAGAGAATGGAATATAATTTAATCTAAGTATATACACTCCTTGCTGAGGAAATTACATTTAGTACTGGATGTGTTTGTTCATCGTTAGCAGTTTCATTGAAACAGATTGTCAGAAAGCATTAAATTATGATATATACTTATTTACTGTGCAACTATACTTCACTTATAGATATAAATTATGTAAAACAGAAGAAGAAATAAGTTACATTATTCTCTTGAATTCTGGCTATGTAGATGGTTGCAGGCTTTCTTCAAAGAAATTTATAGTGCACTTGAATAGATCAACAGTCTGAAAGCGAAGAATGATAAAATAAAAGGTGACAAATGGGAAGGAAAATTTTGAAATAGATTATGAGTGCAACTTCAAATCCTGATAGATATCTACCATGTAAATATCACTGGCTTAATATAGCAGGAATATGGTTTACAAAACCCTTGGAGATAAAAAGGATTTTTAAACAGACACAACAAAAAACAAAGCTCTGAAAAATCTAAATACGTTTAAGAAGCATGTGAGCAACTGGAAGAGGTTATAGAGGAGGCAGAATAAACAGTAGAATCTGGTTGACTGCCACAAAGCAATGCGGGGTGGGGCATTGGTTAAAGAAGTGGATTGCATAAGCATCTTTTGGAAGGTAAGTTCTTAGCTTTGTACTGATTGCAATATTTATTTTAGTTATGCGCAGCTCTCATTTTATTGAATTTAGATAACAGTGGCCTACATATAGTTATCATAGATATGATAAAATATAATAGAGTAAGACAGACTTTAGCTAAATAAAAAGATATGAAACTGTTCTTTTCCCTGTCTACATCCCTTGAATCCACTATAAAATATTTTTGCCAAGACTTGAAGAGTGCTGTGGGGAAGAGAAGTGCCCCACAGCGAATTGGAAACAATATTGTGGTGTGTTGTGAAGTGATTTGATGTGTAAACTCTCAAATTTGTTGATATTGTTATTCAGGTTCTTAATGTTAGGTAAAGATTTATAACAGAGAGAAGTGGATGAATGTATGGTGTACTATTGACTACCATAAGTAACGAAGAAAGATGATGGGCACATATTGCAGTAAATTCTGCTTATGTTCATACTATTTTTACAACTAGAACAGGCTGTTGCGTTACCAGGTCCTAAAAACTTCAAAACATCAATTAAGCATTGCATTATGCCAACCATAGATACATAAAAGTATATGATGATTGTAAGTTGGTGAAGTGTAATATCTTGAATGAAGCAGACATATAAAGTTAAATAACTCAGGCTTATAAAGATTTTGTTTTTAAGAACTGAACACACTGAAATGCTGAGCTGTTATAAAGCTGTGTTATGTAGGTATATGAGGATAAGGAGATTATTTTAGGGAAAAAAGAGCCTGTATTGAAGAATGGATATGTGCCTTATAAGTTGCATGGGATGTGATTTTTGGTTATGGTGAACAAAATCAACAGTGAAACTAAACATGTGATTCCATAAAATTGATACTTTGAGGATATAGAAGGCTAGTAGTATGCAGTGCAATGGATTTTCCTTGATGCAAACCTCAGATGGAGGAGCCTCTATATATGTATATATATGAATATATACAAGAGGTGATACACAACATGAAATTTTGAGGATATAGAAGGCTAGTAGTATGCAGCTCAATGGATTTTCTTTGATGGTCTTTAATGTCTGCTTATATTTCCAATATTACCACAGTGCTAACATTGATGATACATAGAAGAAGATGGAGCACTGGTTGAATGCGATGGTGGGGCAAACAGAAGAACCTGAAGATAAAAATTAAATCTGTTTTAGGTTTAAGAATAAAAATAAAATTATTTACATGTGCAATTTGAGAGTAGCGTCTTCAGGGACATACCTATATATACTAAACTCCTATATACCTATGCATTATATTGTTTAAAAAGGATATTGGTATTTGTCTGATGAGCAGAATGTTAACAACTTTCGAGAGTAGCAGCTTCAGTGATGTACTTATGTATAATAATCTCCTATAGAGTTACTCATTCCTATTTTAAAACAGAGGTTAGTACATGTCTGAATGGCAGGTCCTAGATTGTACTGTCTTCAGAGACCTACCTATACATAATAAAATCTTTTATAGTTACACTATACTACTTTGAAAAGGAGATTGGTACTTGTGTGATGAGCAGATTGTAAAAAATTATGACAGTAGCAGCTTCAGTGATGTACCTATGTAAAATAATCTCCTATAGAGTTACACATTCCTACTTTAAAACAGAGGTTAGTACATGTCTGAATGGCAGGTCCTAACCAAATTTTGACAGTAGCGTCTTCAGGGACTTACCTATTCATAATAAACTCCTTCATAAATCTACATTAGTTGTTTAAAGAGGACATTGCTAATTATCAGAGAGCCAGGTAGTAAACACATTTTGAGAATAACAGTTTCAGTAACGTAGCTATGTATTATAATCTCCTACAGGGTTACACATTCCTACTTTGAAACACAGTTTGATACGTGTATAATGGGAAAGTTATTACCTAATTGGATGGTAGTTTTTCAGGGATATACCTATGTAAAGTAATCTACTATAGAGTTACGCATTACTACTTTAAAAGAGGGATTGGTAGTTGTGTGATGATAAGGTTCTACCAATTTTTTAATGTAGCGGCTTCAGGTACATAACTATGTATATTTATCAGCATTAGAATTACAAATTACTAATTTAAAACAGAGGTTGGTAATTGTCTGACGGGAAGGTTATATCAATTTATGAGAGTAGCAGCTTGAGGGGAACCTATGTCTAATAATCTCTTACAGAGTTACACATTACTACTTTAAAGCAGAGGTTAAATCTGATCTGATGGGCAGGTTCTGCCAATTTTTGAGAGTAGCGGCATAGGGGATGTACCTTTAAATAAGAATATCCTATAGTGTTACACTTTACTACTTTAAAACCGATATTGGTATCTGTCTGTTGGGCAGGTTCACACAAGATTTGAGAAAAGCTGCATCGGGAATATACCTATGTATAACAATCTCCAATAGAGTTACATATTACTACTTTAAAATAGAGGTTGGTACTTGTCTGATTGACAGGTCCTAACCATATTTTGAGAGTAGTGTCTACAGGGACATACCTTTATATAATAAACTCCTTTATAGTTACACATTACTTTTTCAAAAAAGAGATTGGTACCTATCAGATCGGCAGGTAGTCAAAAATGTTGAGTGTAGCAGCTTCAGTTATGTAATTATGTATAAATATCTCCTATAGAGTTACACATTCCTATTTTAAAACAGAAGCTAGTACATTTGTCATTGGCAGGTTGTAACAATATTTGGATTGTAGTGTCTTCAGGGCCATACCTAAATAAAAATAAACTCCTACTTAGTTATACATTACTACTTTAAAAAGGAGATTGGTACTTATCAGATCGGTAGGTAGTAAACAAATATTGATAGTAGCAGCTTCAGTAATGTACCTAAGTATAATAATCTCCTATAGACTCGCAGATTCCTACTTTAAAACAGAGGTTAGTACACGTGTGAATGGCAGGTCCTATCCAGATTTTGATTGTAGTGTCCTCAGGGATGTAGACATATATAATAAAGCCTCTTTTAGTTACACATTACTACATTAAAAAGGAGATTGGTACTAATCAGATGGGCAGGTAGTAAACAAATTTGGAGAGAGGCATCTTCAGTCATGTACCGATGTATAATAATCTCCTACAGGCTTACATATCCCTACTTTAAAACAGAGGTTAGTACATGTCTGATTGGCAGGTCCTAACCAAATTTTGATTGTTCAGTCTTCATGGACATATCTATATATTATAACGTTTATAAATCCACATTAATTCTTTAAAAAGGAGATTGCTAATTATGAGAGGAGCTGGTAGTAAACACATTTTGAGAGTAGCAGTTTCAGTAACGTAGCTATATATAACAAACTGCTATAGGGATATACATTCCTACTTTGAAACAGAGGTTAGTACATGTCTGATTGGCGGGTCCTAACCAAATTTTGATTGTAGCGTCTTCAGGGACTTACCTATATATAATAAACTCCTTCATAAATCTATATTAGTTGTTTAAAGAGATCATTGCTAATTATCAGAGCGCCAGGTAGTGAACACATTTTGAGAATAACAGTTTCAGTAAGGTAGCTATCTATGTATTACAATCTCCTATAGGGTTACACATTCCTACTTTGAAACAGAGTTTGATACGTGTATAATGGGAAAGTTATTACAATATTGGATAGTAGTTTTTCAGGGTTATACCTATGTAAAGTAATCTACTATAGAGTTACACATTACTACTTTAAAAGAGAGATTGTTATTTGTGTGATGATAAGGTTCTACCAATTTTTTAATGTAGCGGCTTCAGGTACATTACTATGTATATTGATCAGCTATAGAATTACAAATTACTATTTTAAAACAGAGGTTGGTAATTGCCTGATGCGTAGGTTATATCAATTTATGAGAGTAGCAGCTTCAGGGGTGAACCTATGTGTAATAATCTCATATAAAGTTACACATTAAATCTTTAAAGCAGAGGTTAATTCTTGTCTGATAGGCAGGTTCTGCCAATTTTTGAGAGTAGCGGCATAGGGGATGTACCTATGTATAAGAATATCCTATTGTGTTACACATTACTACTTTAAAACAGATATTGGTATCTAACTGTTGGGCAGGTTCTCACAATATTTGAGAATAACAGCATCGGGAATATACCTATATATAATCATCTCCTATAGAGTTACACATTACTGCTTTAAAATAGAAGTTGGTACTTGTCTGATTGACAGGTCCTAACCGTATTTTGAGAGAAGTGTCTACAGGAATGTACCTTAAATAATAATATCCTATATAGTTATAAAGTACTACTTTAAAAAGGAGTTTGGTATTTTTCTCTTCGGCAGGTTATTACTAAATTTTGAGAGTAGTGGGTTCAGATATGTGCTTTTGTAGGGTAATGGCTATAGATTTACAGATTAGTAAAACTGGAACACAGGTTTCACTTTTGTGAATAGCTGTTTCCGGCCAATGTTTGAGGCCGGTGGCTTCATAAATTTACATATGTATGGTAATGGTTACACATTAGAACACCAGAATTCATTTTGCAATTTATCTGAAAGGCAAATTGTAGCCAGTGCTTGAGACTAGTGCTTTCATTTATATCCTTAGATATAGTATCTAATTTCCTAGAAAGATACACAGTAATACCAAATTAATAGAAGCTTTCGCTTGTCTGAGCAGTAAGTCCTAGCTAATGTTTGAGAGTGTCGCCTTTAGGCATGCAGTATTGTATAGTAGTCTGTCCTATTGCTAGTTGATACTTCTACTAGAACAGAGGGTGGCACTTTACAGAACAGAAATTGGTGGGCCATTTTGCCCGTAGTGACCGTACCCATGTATAGTCAGTCGTCTTTTATAGTTTTCTATGCTTCTGCCAAGAAACCTGAGGTTGGCTCTTGTCTGATTGTAGGATCTAAACAAATTTAGAGAGTAGTGGCTTCAGGGATATACCTATGTATAATAATCTCCTATAGAGTTACACATCACTGCTATAAGAACAGAGGGTGCCACTTATCTGAGGAACTTCTAATTAATGTTTGCATATAGTGACTTCAGGGATATACCAGTGTGTAGCATACTCATATAGAGTTACTCATTGCTCCATTTAGAATAAAGGTTGGCATTTGTCTGAAGAACAAGTTCTAGCTAATGTTTGTGAGTGGTGGTTTATGATGTAGCTCTTATAGTAATCTTAATTAGGGAATCACATTACTCCTACTTGACTAGCTGTTAAAACTCGTCTAAATCAAAGCGGTTCTGGGTGGGTTTTTCTCGAGGTTCTCTGGCTTCCCCAGCCATCACATTTTACCGGTGTTCCATCTACATTTGGTACATCATCAGTGCCATCGCCAGTGGTGCCATATGAAATAAATGAGGATGTAAACATTTACTAAGAAAAAAAAGAAAAAAAAGGAAGAGAAAACGATACAAGAAATATGTTTGACAGAATTAGTTTCATGGATGTTTTGATGTATGATAATCTCCTATTGAGTTATGCATTACTCCTACTGGAACAGAGGTTGGCACTTGTCTACCATATTTGGAAATAAATTATAATTAAAGAATAACTCCACCTTTTGATACAAAATATGTTAAGATTGAGGAATATTGAAATAGACAGAAATATCATAAATAATTTGGTTGAGTTCCACTCTATGGAGAAATGAACTACTATTGTGTACAGAAATCTGTCATCTCCTCATGGTTATAAGCACTAATTAATAATTGAAGAAAGACCTAATATAAAGTACAAAGGAATTTCAGCACTATGTTTGTGTGCCACGTAAAAAATTGTTAAAAACAAATAAAAATGAAGAAACAAACAGATCTGTAATTTTTAACAAGTTAAATTATTGATAGCATCATAATGAAATTGAATAAGAAAATGTCATAAACAGTGAAGATGCCTAAGCATAAACTAGTAATGGAAATGTCAATTTTTGAGGAGGTGGAATATGTATTAGAATTTGGTTGGCCACCACTAAGCAATGCGTGGTGGGGCATTGCTTATAGAAGAGGATATTAAACAAAATTCTATGGAGGTAAGTGTTTTAAGCTGTAACTATTGCAAGAGCAATCAGTTACAGCAATATCATTAATGAAGTTAAAAAGTTTAAATTTAATTGTGCTATCAGTAACTTTCAAATGCTCTTAAGAATTTAATGTAAAATGCAAACTGTATAATATAATGAAAAATATATTGGAATTCAAATAATAAATAGGGAATTTCATATTATCTGGGATTCCCCCAGAATGCAGCATAAAGATAATAACAAACATCAATATTGCCATTGGCAATTTAAGTAGATTGGAATGTAAAAGTGTTATATGTGGTGAAGTGTGATCATGAGAAGTAAGGTATAGTGAAATAAAAGTCTATTTATATAGTTTTTTATTTTATTGGTATAATTGCATCTGTGGTAGAATTCATCTGGTGAATTTTAAAGCTTGGTATATCATTTAATTGTGGCAAATTAGTCCTGCAGACAAATAAATGTTTCACAAAAGTATACCTACAGGAAACAAAGATATCCCATTTCACAGACTCCTTTATAATGTACACATGCCAATGATGTACATGCTTCTCAAATTAAATTCTATGCTGGGATTAAATATTGCAACAGGTAGAAGACTGTGTTTAGTCTCTAAACACGACAATTAATAAGAACAACTGTAGTAGGAATTATTTGAAAAGTCTCTAGAAAGGAATTTATGCTTAAATATGATTTTTGTATGATATACTAGGTGTAGCTTTTATTATTGGGTGACCAGTTTGGCCTGAGATGGTGGCCCCTTCTTTGTTGAAGGTAACAGACCATTTCTTTTCTGTGGTTTTTCCAACAGAAAGTAAATATGTGGATAAGTCTGAAACAAATAGAGTATTTGATAAATATTCAGTCCAACTTACATCTTTTTTCACTTTTTCCATTCCTTTTCTATCAGTTGAAGTAGAATTACCTTTAGCAGCTAATTTCAGGGAATCAGAATCAGATGACAATGTCAGTTCCATTAATTTCTTTTTGTCATTACACCTGTGGGAAGTGCTTACAGAACCAAGACACCATACTGAGCTGTCTATTGGCCGTTCGCTGAACATTGTTTTGCCATGAAGATATGTTCTGGTTACTTTAAATTCTATTTCTTTGACCAGCATTCCGACGTACTATGAATTAACTTTGAACAATTTCACTTGGAGACTTCTTAAGATTCTCTTTTGTATATTGTTTGAGAACGGTTGTTTCTTATGATTGTTACCGCTTCACTGTTGATATCTGAAGTGTTGTCATTTTTGCGGGGCTAGTTTTCTTCCAAGATTTTAAAGTTTAGTTTTTCAACACTGGATATTTCTTGCTTCAATGGCAATTCAAAAGTGTTCAAATAAATGTGATAGAAAATACCATGACCAATAGGTCTTCATTTATAACAACACACATTTCTTTTAGTTTGTCAGCAATGTCTAAAGATTTTTTGAGATGATCACGTACACCATTTATTATTGTGCCTTTTTGAACCTTAACTATATACAATATATGTTAATATAATCTAATAAATGAAACAGGATATGGTCCTAGATCATACCCAGTGTGCAAAAAGCTAAAAAGTATATGCAACTTAATAATATAAAACTCTTCTGTCATCTACCAAATATAAAACAAGGTTAACCAACTCAATAAAATGAATCCTTGTGAATGCACAACATAACTTTTGTCAACAAGGCTGCAGGATGGAAAATTTTAACAAGCATTGGTGGCTACTCTTTCCTTGATAAAAATGCAAACAAGATATAAAGAAGAACTTAAATAATATTAGTTTAATCGCAAGAAAACTACAGTTTGGTAACATTCAGGAAAGTAATTTTGAAAGCATCATCTATGATTATTGGAAGCCAATGGAACAAGAGATGGTCAGCAGAACAACTATGAGATTAATTCAAATATTTAATATGAGTTTGGAAGCACACCTAGAAGTTTAAGATTAAGTATTAATTTTGACATTGAACCTTGCCCTCTTAAATAAATCACTTATAGATCTGAACATAAGTGAAGATTAAGACATATTATGGTAAATCCAATTCAAAAGCTGTGGTTAGAAATAAAAACTTTTAGGAAATTTTTTGAAATAAACTTCTTGCCACTAAGAAGATCCAAAGAGAATGGAATATAATTTAATCTAAGTATATACACTCCTTGCTGAGGAAATTACATTTAGTACTGGATGTGTTTGTTCATCGTTAGCAGTTTCATTGAAACAGATTGTCAGAAAGCATTAAATTATGATATATACTTATTTACTGTGCAACTATACTTCACTTATAGATATAAATTATGTAAAACAGAAGAAGAAATAAGTTACATTATTCTCTTGAATTCTGGCTATGTAGATGGTTGCAGGCTTTCTTCAAAGAAATTTATAGTGCACTTGAATAGATCAACAGTCTGAAAGCGAAGAATGATAAAATAAAAGGTGACAAATGGGAAGGAAAATTTTGAAATAGATAATGAGTGCAACTTCAAATCCTGATAGATATCTACCATGTAAATATCACTGGCTTAATATTGCAGGAATATGGTTTACAAAATTCTTGGAGATAAAAAGGATTTTTAAACAGACACAAGAAAAAACTAAACATGTTTAAGAAGCATGTGAGCAACTGGAAGAGGTTATAGAGGAGGCAGAATAAACAGTAGAATCTGGTTGACTGCCACAAAGCAATGCGGGGTGGGGCATTGCTTAAAGAAGTGGATTGCATAAGCATCTTTTGGAAGGTAAGTTCTTAGCTTTGTACTGATTGCAATATTTATTTTAGTTATGCGCAGCTCTCATTTTATTGAATTTAGATAACAGTGGCCTACATATAGTTATCATAGATATGATAAAATATAATAGAGTAAGACAGACTTTAGCTAAATAAAAAGATATGAAACTGTTCTTTTCCCTGTCTACATCCCTTGAATCCACTATAAAATATTTTTGCCAAGACTTGAAGAGTGCTGTGGGGAAGAGAAGTGCCCCACAGCGAATTGGAAACAATATTGTGGTGTGTTGTGAAGTGATTTGATGTGTAAACTCTCAAATTTGTTGATATTGTTATTCAGGTTCTTAATGTTAGGTAAAATTTTATAACAGAGAGAAGTGGATGAATGTATGGTGTACTATTGACTACCATAAGTAACGAAGAAAGATGATGGGCACATATTGCAGTAAATTCTGCTTATGTTCATACTATTTTTACAACTAGAACTAGCTGTTGCGTTACCAGGTCCTAAAAACTTCAAAACATCAATTAAGCATTGCATTATGCCAACCATAGATACATAAAAGTATATGATGATTGTAAGTTGGTGAAGTGTAATATCTTGAATGAAGCAGACATATAAAGTTAAATAACTCAGGCTTATAAAGATTTTGTTTTTAAGAACTGAACACACTGAAATGCTGAGCTGTTATAAAGCTGTGTTATGTAGGTATATGAGGATAAGGAGATTATTTTAGGGAAAAAAGAGCCTGTATTGAAGAATGGATATGTACCTTATAAGTTGCATGGGATGTGATTTTTGGTTATGGTGAACAAAATCAACAGTGAAACTAAACATGTGATTCCATAAAATTGATACTTTGAGGATATAGAAGGCTAGTAGTATGCAGTGCAATGGATTTTCCTTGATGCAAACCTCAGATGGAGGAGCCCCTATATATGTATATATATAAATATATACAAGAGGTGATACACAACATGAAATTTTGAGGATATAGAAGGCTAGTAGTATGCAGCTCAATGGATTTTCTTTGATGGTCTTTAATGTCTGCTTATATTTCCAATATTACCACAGTGCTAACATTGATGATACATAGAAGAAGATGAAGCACTGGTTGAATGCGATGGTGGGGCAAACAGAAGAACCTGAAGATAAAAATTAAATCTGTTTTAGGTTTAAGAATAAAAATAAAATTATTTACATGTGCAATTTGAGAGTAGCGTCTTCAGGGACATACCTATATATTCTAAACTCCTATATAGCTATGCATTATATTGTTTAAAAAGGATATTGGTATTTGTCTGATGAGCAGAATGTTAACAACTTTTGAGAGTAGCAGCTTCAGTGATGTACTTATGTATAATAATCTCCTATAGAGTTACTCATTCCTATTTTAAAACAGAGGTTAGTACATGTCTGAATGGCAGGTCCTAGATTGTACTGTCTTCAGAGACCTACCTATACATAATAAACTCTTTTATAGTTACACTATACTACTTTGAAAAGGAGATTGGTACTTGTGTGATGAGCAGATTGTAAAAAATTATGACAGTAGCAGCTTCAGTGATGTACCTATGTAAAATAATCTCCTATAGAGTTACACATTCCTACTTTAAAACAGAGGTTAGTACATGTCTGAATGGCAGGTCTTAACCATATTTGTATTGTAGTGTCTTCAGGGACATACCTATATATAAAAAGCTATTTAGTTACACATTACTAATTTAAAAAGGAGATTTGGTACCTGTACGATGGGCACGTTGTAAACAAATTTTGAAATACGCTGCTTCATTGATGTACCTACCTACGTATAATAATGTGCTCTAGAGTTACAGATTAATACTTTAAAACATAGGTTGGTACTTGTCTGATTGGCAGGTGCTAACCATGTTTTAATTGTAGTGTCTTCAGGGATGTACCAATATATAATAAACCCTCTTTTAGTTACACATTACTACTTTAAAAAGGAGATTGGTACTAATCAGATGGGCAGGTAGTAAACAAATATGGAGATAGAATCTTCAGCCATGTACCGATGTATAATAATCTCCTATAGGCTTACACATCCCTACTTTAAAACAGAGGTTAGCACATGTCTGATTGGCAGGTCCTAACCAAATATTGATTGTTCAGTCTTCAAGGACATATCTATATATAATAACATTTATAAATCCACATTATTTCTTTAAAAAGGAGATTGCTAATTATGAGAGGAGCTGGTAGTAAACACATTTTGAGAGTAGCAGTTTCAGTAACGTAGCTATATATAACAAACTCCTATACATTCCTACTTTGAAACAGAGGTTAGTACATGTCTGATTGGCAGGTCCTAACCAAATTTTGATTGTAGCGTCTTCAGGGACTTACCTATTTATAATAAACTCCTTCATAAATCTACATTAGTTGTTTAAAGAGGACATTGCTAATTATCAGAGGGCCAGGTAGTAAACACATTTTGAGAATAACAGTTTCAGTAACGTAGCTATGTATTATAATCTCCTACAGGGTTACACATTCCTACTTTGAAACACAGTTTGATACGTGTATAATGGGAAAGTTATTACCATATTGGATAGAAGTTTTTCAGGGATATACCTATGTAAAGTAATCTACTATAGAGTTACGCATTACTACTTTAAAAGAGGGATTGGTAGTTGTGTGATGATAAGGTTCTACCAATTTTTTAATGTAGCGGCTTCAGGTACATAACTATGTATATTTATCAGCATTAGAATTACAAATTACTAATTTAAAACAGAGGTTGGTAATTGTCTGACGGGAAGGTTATATCAATTTATGAGAGTAGCAGCTTGAGGGGAACCTATGTCTAATAATCTCTTACAGAGTTACACATTACTACTTTAAAGCAGAGGTTAAATCTTGTCTGATGGGCAGGTTCTGCCAGTTATTGAGAATAGCGGCATAGGGGATGTACCTTTAAATAAGAATATCCTATAGTGTTACACTTTACTACTTTAAAACCGATATTGGTATCTGTCTGTTGGGCAGGTTCAACAAGATTTGAGAAAAGCTGCATCGGGAATATACCTATGTATAACAATCTCCAATAGAGTTACATATTACTACTTTAAAATAGAGGTTGGTACTTGTCTGATTGACAGGTCCTAACCATATTTTGAGAGTAGTGTCTACAGGGACATACCTTTATATAATAAACTCCTTTATAGTTACACATTACTTTTTCAAAAAAGAGATTGGTACCTATCAGATCGGCAGGTAGTAAAAAATGTTGAGTGTAGCAGCTTCAGTTATGTAATTATGTATAAATGTCTCCTATAGAGTTACACATGGCTATTTTAAAACAGAAGCTAGTACATTTGTGATTGGCAGGTTGTAACAATATTTGGATTGTAGTGTCTTCAGGGCCATACCTAAATAAAAATAAACTCCTACTTATTTATACATTACTACTTTAAAAAGGAGATTGGTACTTATCAGATCGGTAGATAGTAAACAAATATTGATAGTAGCAGCTTCAGTAATGTACCTAAGTAAAATAATCTCCTATAGACTCGCAGATTCCTACTTTAAAACAGAGGTTAGTACACGTGTGAATGGCAGGTCCTATCCAGATTTTGATTGTAGTGTCCTCAGGGATGTAGACATATATAATAAACCCTCTTTTAGTTACACATTACTACATTAAAAAGGAGATTGTTACTAATCAGATGGGCAGGTAGTAAACAAATTTGGAGAGGGGCATCTTCAGTCATGTACCGATGTATAACAATCTCCTACAGGCTTACATATCCCTACTTTAAAACAGAGGTTAGTACATGTCTGATTGGCAGGTCCTAACCAAATTTTGATTGTTCAGTCTTCAAGGACATATCTATATATTATAACCTTTATAAATCCACATTAGTTCTTTAAAAAGGAGATTGCTAATTATGAGAGGAGCTGGTAGTAAACACATTTTGAGAGTAGCTGTTTCAGTAACGTAGCTATATATAACAAACTGCTATAGGGTTATACATTTCTACTTTGAAACAGAGGTTAGTACATGTCTGATTGGCAGGTCCTAACCAAATTTTGATTGTAGCGTCTTCAGGGACTTACCTATTTATAATAAACTCCTTCATAAATCTCCATTAGTTGTTTAAAGAGGACATTGCTAATTATCAGAGAGCCAGGTAGTAAACACATTTTGAGAATAACAGTTTCAGTAACGTAGCTATGTATTATAATCTCCTACAGGGTTACACATTCCTACTTTGAAACACAGTTTGATACGTGTATAATGGGAAAGTTATTACCTAATTGGATGGTAGTTTTTCAGGGATATACCTATGTAAAGTAATCTACTATAGAGTTACGCATTACTACTTTAAAAGAGGGATTGGTAGTTGTGTGATGATAAGGTTCTACCAATTTTTTAATGTAGCGGCTTCAGGTACATAACTATGTATATTTATCAGCATTAGAATTACAAATTACTAATTTAAAACAGAGGTTGGTAATTGTCTGACGGGAAGGTTATATCAATTTATGAGAGTAGCAGCTTGAGGGGAACCTATGTCTAATTATCTCTTACAGAGTTACACATTACTACTTTAAAGCAGAGGTTAAATCTTGTCTGATGGGCAGGTTCTGCCAATTTTTGAGAGTAGCGGCATAGGGGATGTACCTTTAAATAAGAATATCCTATAGTGTTACACTTTACTACTTTAAAACCGATATTGGTATCTGTCTGTTGGGCAGGTTCACACAAGATTTGAGAAAAGCTGCATCGGGAATATACCTATGTATAACAATCTCCAATAGGGTTACATATTACTACTTTAAAATAGAGGTTGGTACTTGTCTGATTGACAGGTCCTAACCATATTTTGAGAGTAGTGTCTACAGGGACATACCTTTATATAATAAACTCCTTTATAGTTACACTTTACTTTTTCAAAAAAGAGATTGGTACCTATCAGATCGGCAGGTAGTAAAAAATGTTGAGTGTAGCAGCTTCAGTTATGTAATTATGTATAAATATCTCCTATAGAGTTACACATTCCTATTTTAAAACAGAGGCTAGTACATTTGTGATTGGCAGGTTGTAACAATATTTGGATTGTAGTGTCTTCAGGGCCATACCTAAATAAAAATAAACTCCTACTTAGTTATACATTACTACTTTAAAAAGGAGATTGGTACTTATCAGATCGGTAGGTAGTAAACAAATATTGATAGTAGCAGCTTCAGTAATGTACCTAAGTATAATAATCTCCTATAGACTCGCAGATTCCTACTTTAAAACAGAGGTTAGTACACGTGTGAATGGCAGGTCCTATGCAGATTTTGATTGTAGTGTCCTCAGGGATGTAGACATATATAATAAAGCCTCTTTTAGTTATACATTACTACATTAAAAAGGAGATTGGTACTAATCAGATGGGCAGGTAGTAAACAAATTTGTTGAGAGGCATCTTCAGTCATGTACCGATGTATAATAATCTCCTACAGGCTTACATATCCCTACTTTAAAACAGAGGTTAGTACATGTCTGATTGGCAGGTCCTAACCAAATTTTGATTGTTCAGGACATATATATATATTATAACCTTTATAAATCCACATTAATTCTTTAAAAAGGAGATTGCTAATTATGAGAGGAGCTGGTAGTAAACACATTTTGAGAGTAGCAGTTTCAGTAACGTAGCTATATATAACAAACTGCTATAGGGTTATACATTCCTACTTTGAAACAGAGGTTAGTACATGTCTGATTGGCAGGTCCTAACCAAATTTTGATTGTAGCGTCTTCAGGGACTTACTTATATATAATAAACTCCTTCATAAATCTATATTAGTTGTTTAAAGAGATCATTGCTAATTATCAGAGCGCCAGGTAGTGAACACATTTTGAGAATAACAGTTTCAGTAAGGTAGCTATGTATTACAATCTCCTATAGGGTTACACATTCCTACTTTGAAACAGAGTTTGATACGTGTATAATGGGAAAGTTATTACAATATTGGATAGTAGTTTTTCAGGGTTATACCTATGTAAAGTAATCTACTATAGAGTTACACATTACTACTTTAAAAGAGAGATTGTTATTTGTGTGATGATAATGTTCTACCAATTTTTTAATGTAGCGGCTTCAGGTACATTACTATGTATATTGATCAGCTATAGAATTACAAATTACTACTTTAAAACAGAGGTTGGTAATTGCCTGATGCGTAGGTTATATCAATTTATGAGAGTAGCAGCTTCAGGGGTGAACCTATGTGTAATAATCTCATATAAAGTTACACATTAAATCTTTAAAGCAGAGGTTAATTCTTGTCTGATAGGCAGGTTCTGCCAATTTTTGAGAGTAGCGGCATAGGGGATGTACCTATGTATAAGAATATCCTATTGTGTTACACATTACTACTTTAAAACAGATATTGGTATCTAACTGTTGGGCAGGTTCTCACAATATTTGAGAATAACAGCATCGGGAATATACCTATGTATAATCATCTCCTATAGAGTTACACATTACTGCTTTAAAATAGAAGTTGGTACTTGTCTGATTGACAGGTCCTAACCGTATTTTGAGAGAAGTGTCTACAGGAATGTACCTTAAATAATAATATCCTATATAGTTATAAAGTACTACTTTAAAAAGAAGTTTGGTATTTTTCTCTTCGGCAGGTTATTACTAAATTTTGAGAGTAGTGGGTTCAGATATGTGCTTTTGTAGGGTAATGGCTATAGATTTACAGATTAGTAAAACTGGAACACAGGTTTCACTTTTGTGAATAGCTGTTTCCGGCCAATGTTTGAGGCCGGTGTTTTCATAAATTTACATATGTATGGTAATGCTGTATATGGTTACACATTAGAACACCAGAATTCATTTTGCAATTTATCTGAAAGGCAAATTGTAGCCAGTGCTTGAGACTAGTGCTTTCATTTATATCCTTAGATATAGTATCTAATTTCCTAGAAAGATACACAGTAATACCAAATTAATAGAAGCTTTCGCTTGTCTGAGCAGTAAGTCCTAGCTAATGTTTGAGAGTGTCGCCTTTAGGCATGCAGTATTGTATAGTAGTCTCTCCTATTGCTAGTTGATACTTCTACTAGAACAGAGGGTGGCACTTTACAGAACAGAAATTGGTGGGCCATTTTGCCCGTAGTGACCGTACCCATGTATAGTCAGTCGTCTTTTATAGTTTTCTATGCTTCTGCCAAGAAACCTGAGGTTGGCTCTTGTCTGATTGTAGGATCTAAACAAATTTAGAGAGTAGTGGCTTCAGGGATATACCTATGTATAATAATCTCCTATAGAGTTACACATCACTGCTATAAGAACAGAGGGTGCCACTTATCTGAGGAACTTCTAATTAATGTTTGCATATAGTGACTTCAGGGATATACCAGTGTGTAGCATACTCATATAGAGTTACTCATTGCTCCATTTAGAATAAAGGTTGGCATTTGTCTGAAGAACAAGTTCTAGCTAATGTTTGTGAGTGGTGGTTTATGATGTAGCTCTTATAGTAATCTTAATTAGGGAATCACATTACTCCTACTTGACTAGCTGTTAAAACTCGTCTAAATCAAAGCGGTTCTGGGTGGGTTTTTCTCGAGGTTCTCTGGCTTCCCCAGCCATCACATTTTACCGGTGTTCCATCTACATTTGGTACATCATCAGTGCCATCGCCAGTGGTGCCATATGAAATAAAGGAGGATGTAAACATTTACTAAGAAAAAAAAAGAAAAAAAAGGAAGAGAAAACGATACAAGAAATATGTTTGACAGAATTAGTTTCATGGATGTTTTGATGTATGATAATCTCCTATTGAGTTATGCATTACTCCTACTGGAACAGAGGTTGGCACTTGTCTACCATATTTGGAAATAAATTATAATCAAAGAATAACTCCACCTTTTGATACAAAATATGTTAAGATTGAGGAATATTGAAATAGACAGAAATATCATAAATAATTTGGTTGAGTTCCACTCTATGGAGAAATGAACTACTATTGTGTACAGAAATCTGTCGTCTCCTCATGGTTATAAGCACTAATTAATAATTGAAGAAAGACCTAGTATAAAGTACAAAGGAATTTCAGCACTATGTTTGTGTGCCACGTAAAAAATTGTTAAAAACAAATAAAAATGAAGAAACAAACAGATCTGTAATTTTTAACAAGTTAAATTATTGATAGCATCATAATGAAATTGAATAAGAAAATGTCATAAACAGTGAAGATGCCTAAGCGTAAACTAGTAATGGAAATGTCAATTTTTGAGGAGGTGGAATATGTATTAGAATTTGGTTGGCCACCACTAAGCAATGCGTGGTGGGGCATTGCTTATAGAAGAGGATATTAAACAAAATTCTATGGAGGTAAGTGTTTTAAGCTGTAACTATTGCAAGAGCAATCAGTTACAGCAATATCATTAATGAAGTTAAAAAGTTTAAATTTAATTGTGCTATCAGTAACTTTCAAATGCTCTTAAGAATTTAATGTAAAATGCAAACTGTATAATATAATGAAAAATATATTGGAATTCAAATAATAAATAGGGAATTTCATATTATCTGGGATTCCCCCAGAATGCAGCATAAAGATAATAACAAACATCAATATTGCCATTGGCAATTTAAGTAGATTGGAATGTAAAAGTGTTATATGTGGTGAAGTGTGATCATGAGAAGTAAGGTATAGTGAAATAAAAGTCTATTTATATAGTTTTTTATTTTATTGGTATAATTGCATCTGTGGTAGAATTCATCTGGTGAATTTTAAAGCTTGGTATATCATTTAATTGTGGCAAATTAGTCCTGCAGACAAATAAATGTTTCACAAAAGTATACCTACAGGAAACAAAGATATCCCATTTCACAAACTCCTTTATAATGTACACATGCCAATGATGTACATGCTTCTCAAATTAAATTCTATGCTGGGATTAAATATTGCAACAGGTAGAAGACTGTGTTTAGTCTCTAAACACGACAATTAATAAGAACAACTGTTGTAGGAATTATTTGAAAAGTCTCTAGAAAGGAATTTATGCTTAAATATGACTTTTGTATGATATACTAGGTGTAGCTTTTATTATTGGGTGACCAGTTTGGCCTGAGATGGTGGCCCCTTCTTTGTTGAAGGTAACAGACCATTTCTTTTCTGTGGTTTTTCCAACAGAAAGTAAATATGTGGATAAGTCTGAAACAAATAGAGTATTTGATAAATATTCAGTCCAACTTACATCTTTTTTCACTTTTTCCATTCCTTTTCTATCAGTTGAAGTAGAATTACCTTTAGCAGCTAATTTCAGGGAATCAGAATCAGATGACAATGTCAGTTCCATTAATTTCTTTTTGTCATTACACCTGTGGGAAGTGCTTACAGAACCAAGACACCATACTGAGCTGTCTATTGGCCGTTCGCTGAACATTGTTTTGCCATGAAGATATGTTCTGGTTACTTTAAATTCTATTTCTTTGACCAGCATTCCGACGTACTATGAATTAACTTTGAACAATTTCACTTGGAGACTTCTTAAGATTCTCTTTTGTATATTGTTTGAGAACGGTTGTTTCTTATGATTGTTACCGCTTCACTGTTGATATCTGAAGTGTTGTCATTTTTCCTGGGCTAGTTTTCTTCCAAGATTTTAAAGTTTAGTTTTTCAACACTGGATATTTCTTGCTTCAATGGCAATTCAAAAGTGTTCAAATAAATGTGATAGAAAATACCATGACCAATAGGTCTTCATTTATAACAACACACATTTCTTTTAGTTTGTCAGCAATGTCTAAAGATTTTTTGAGATGATCACGTACACCATTTATTATTGTGCCTTTTTGAACCTTAACTATATACAATATATGTTAACATAATCTAATAAATGAAACAGGATATGGTCCTAGATCATACCCAGTGTGCAAAAAGCTAAAAAGTATATGCAACTTAATAATATAAAACTCTTCTGTCATCTACCAAATATAAAACAAGGTTAACCAACTCAATAAAATGAATCCTTGTGAATGCACAACATAACTTTTGTCAACAAGGCTGCAGGATGGAAAATTTTAACAAGCATTGGTGGCTACTCTTTCCTTGATAAAAATGCAAACAAGATATAAAGAAGAACTTAAATAATATTAGTTTAATCGCAAGAAAACTACAGTTTGGTAACATTCAGGAAAGTAATTTTGAAAGCATCATCTATGATTATTGGAAGCCAATGGAACAAGAGATGGTCAGCAGAACAACTATGAGATTAATTCAAATATTTAATATGAGTTTGGAAGCACACCTAGAAGTTTAAGATTAAGTATTAATTTTGACATTGAACCTTGCCCTGTTAAATAAATCACTTATAGATCTGAACATAAGTGAAGATTAAGACATATTATGGTAAATCCAATTCAAAAGCTGTGGTTAGAAATAAAAACTTTTAGGAAATTTTTTGAAATAAACTTCTTGCCACTAAGAAGATCCAAAGAGAATGGAATATAATTTAATCTAAGTATATACACTCCTTGCTGAGGAAATTACATTTAGTACTGGATGTGTTTGTTCATCGTTAGCAGTTTCATTGAAACAGATTGTCAGAAAGCATTAAATTATGATATATACTTATTTACTGTGCAACTATACTTCACTTATAGATATAAATTATGTAAAACAGAAGAAGAAATAAGTTACATTATTCTCTTGAATTCTGGCTATGTAGATGGTTGCAGGCTTTCTTCAAAGAAATTTATAGTGCACTTGAATAGATCAACAGTCTGAAAGCGAAGAATGATAAAATAAAAGGTGACAAATGGGAAGGAAAATTTTGAAATAGATTATGAGTGCAACTTCAAATCCTGATAGATATCTACCATGTAAATATCACTGGCTTAATATAGCAGGAATATGGTTTACAAAACTCTTGGAGATAAAAAGGATTTTTAAACAGACACAACAAAAAACAAAGCTCTGAAAAATCTAAATATGTTTAAGAAGCATGTGAGCAACTGGAAGAGGTTATAGAGGAGGCAGAATAAACAGTAGAATCTGGTTGACTGCCACAAAGCAATGCGGGGTGGGCATTGCTTAAAGAAGTGGATTGCATAAGCATCTTTTGGAAGGTAAGTTCTTAGCTTTGTACTGATTGCAATATTTATTTTAGTTATGCGCAGCTCTCATTTTATTGAATTTAGATAACAGTGGCCTACATATAGTTATCATAGATATGATAAAATATAATAGAGTAAGACAGACTTTAGCTAAATAAAAAGATATGAAACTGTTCTTTTCCCTGTCTACATCCCTTGAATCCACTATAAAATATTTTTGCCAAGACTTGAAGAGTGCTGTGGGGAAGAGAAGTGCCCCACAGCGAAGTGGAAACAATATTGTGGTGTGTTGTGAAGTGATTTGATGTGTAAACTCTCAAATTTGTTGATATTGTTATTCAGGTTCTTAATGTTAGGTAAAGATTTATAACAGAGAGAAGTGGATGAATGTATGGTGTACTATTGACTACCATAAGTAACGAAGAAAGATGATGGGCACATATTGCAGTAAATTCTGCTTATGTTCATACTATTTTTACAACTAGAACAGGCTGTTGCGTTACCAGGTCCTAAAAACTTCAAAACATCAATTAAGCATTGCATTATGCCAACCATAGATACATAAAAGTATATGATGATTGTAAGTTGGTGAAGTGTAATATCTTGAATGAAGCAGACATATAAAGTTAAATAACTCAGGCTTATAAAGATTTTGTTTTTAAGAACTGAACACACTGAAATGCTGAGCTGTTATAAAGCTGTGTTATGTAGGTATATGAGGATAAGGAGATTATTTTAGGGAAAAAAGAGCCTGTATTGAAGAATGGATATGTGCCTTATAAGTTGCATGGGATGTGATTTTTGGTTATGGTGAACAAAATCAACAGTGAAACTAAACATGTGATTCCATAAAATTGATACTTTGAGGATATAGAAGGCTAGTAGTATGCAGTGCAATGGATTTTCCTTGATGCAAACCTCAGATGGAGGAGCCTCTATATATGTATATATATAAATATATACAAGAGGTGATACACAACATGAAATTTTGAGGATATAGAAGGCTAGTAGTATGCAGCTCAATGGATTTTCTTTGATGGTCTTTAATGTCTGCTTATATTTCCAATATTACCACAGTGCTAACATTGATGATACATAGAAGAAGATGGAGCACTGGTTGAATGCGATGGTGGGGCAAACAGAAGAACATGAAGATAATAATTAAATCTGTTTTAGGTTTAAGAATAAAAATAAAATTATTTACATGTGCAATTTGAGAGTAGCGTCTTCAGGGACATACCTATATATACTAAACTCCTATATAGCTATGCATTATATTGTTTAAAAAGGATATTGGTATTTGTCTGATGAGCAGAATGTTAACAACTTTTGAGAGTAGCAGCTTCAGTGATGTACTTATGTATAATAATCTCCTATAGAGTTACTCATTCCTATTTTAAAACAGAGGTTAGTACATGTCTGAATGGCAGGTCCTAGATTGTACTGTCTTCAGACACCTACCTATACATAATAAACTCTTTTATAGTTACACTATACTACTTTGAAAAGGAGATTGGTACTTGTGTGATGAGCAGATTGTAAAAAATTATGACAGTAGCAGCTTCAGTGATGTACCTATGTAAAATAATCTCCTATAGAGTTACACATTCCTACTTTAAAACAGAGGTTAGTACATGTCTGAATGGCAGGTCTTAACCATATTTGTATTGTAGTGTCTTCAGGGACATACCTATATATAAAAAGCTATTTAGTTACACATTACTAATTTAAAAGGGAGATTTGATACCTGTACGATGGGCACCTTGTAAACAAATTTTGAAACACGCTGCTTCATTGATGTACCTACCTACGTATAATAATGTGCTCTAGAGTTACAGATTAATACTTTAAAACATAGGTTGGTACTTGTCTGATTGGCAGGTGCTAACCATGTTTTAATTGTAGTGTCTTCAGGGATGTACCAATATATAATAAACCCTCTTTTAGTTACACATTACTACTTTAAAAAGGAGATTGGTACTAATCAGATGAGCAGGTAGTAAACAAATATGGAGATAGAATCTTCAGTCATGTACCGATGTATAATAATCTCCTATAGGCTTACACATCCCTACTTTAAAACAGAGGTTAGCACATGTCTGATTGGCAGGTCCTAACCAAATATTGATTGTTCAGTCTTCAAGGACATATCTATATATAATAACCTTTATAAATCCACATTATTTCTTTAAAAAGGAGATTGCTAATTATGAGAGGAGCTGGTAGTAAACACATTTTGAGAGTAGCAGTGTCAGTAACGTAGCTATATATAACAAACTCCTATACATTCCTACTTTGAAACAGAGGTTAGTACATGTCTGATTGGCAGGTGCTAACCAAATTTTGATTGTAGCGTCTTCAGGGACTTACCTATTTATAATAAACTCCTTCATAAATCTACATTAGTTGTTTAAAGAGGACATTGCTAATTATCAGAGGGCCAGGTAGTAAACACATTTTGAGAATAACAGTTTCAGTAACGTAGCTATGTATTATAATCTCCTACAGGGTTACACATTCCTACTTTGAAACACAGTTTGATACGTGTATAATGGGAAAGTTATTACCATATTGGATAGTAGTTTTTCAGGGATATACCTATGTAAAGTAATCTACTATAGAGTTACGCATTACTACTTTAAAAGAGGGATTGGTAGTTCTGTGATGATAAGTTCTACCAATTTTTTAATGTAGCGGCTTCAGGTACATAACTATGCATATTTATCAGCATTAGAATTACAAATTACTAATTTAAAACAGAGGTTGGTAATTGTCTGACGGGAAGGTTATATCAATTTATGAGAGTAGCAGCTTGAGGGGAACCTATGTCTAATAATCTCTTACAGAGTTACACATTACTACTTTAAAGCAGAGGTTAAATCTTGTCTGATGGGCAGGTTTTGCCAATTATTGAGAGTAGCGGCATAGGGGATGTACCTTTAAATAAGAATATCCTATAGTGTGTACTTTACTAGTTTAAAACCGATATTGGTATCTGTCTGTTGGGCAGGTTCACACAAGATTTGAGAAAAGCTGCATCGGGAATATACATATGTATAACAATCTCCAATAGAGTTACATATTACTACTTTAAAATAGAGGTTGGTACTTGTCTGATTGACAGGTCCTAACCATATTTTGAGAGTAGTGTCTACAGGGACATACCTTTATATAATAAACTCCTTTATAGTTACACATTACTTTTTCAAAAAAGAGATTGGTACCTATCAGATCGGCAGGTAGTAAAAAATGTTGAGTGTAGCAGCTTCAGTTATGTAATTATGTATAAATATCTCCTATAGAGTTACACATTCCTATTTTAAAACAGAAGCTAGTACATTTGTGAATGGCAGGTTGTAACAATATTTGGATTGTAGTGTCTTCAGGGCCATACCTAAATAAAAATAAACTCCTACTTAGTTATACATTACTACTTTAAAAAGGAGATTGGTACTTATCAGATCGGTAGGTAGTAAACAAATATTGATAGTAGCAGCTTCAGTAATGTACCTAAGTATAATAATCTCCTATAGACTCGCAGATTCCTACTTTAAAACAGAGGTTAGTACACGTGTGAATGGCAGGTCCTATCCAGATTTTGATTGTAGTGTCCTCAGGGATGTAGACATATATAATAAACCCTCTTTTAGTTACACATTACTACATTAAAAAGGAGATTGGTACTAATCAGATGGGCAGGTAGTAAACAAATTTGGAGAGAGGCATCTTCAGTCATGTACCGATGTATAATAATCTCCTACAGGCTTACATATCCCTACTTTAAAACATAGGTTAGTACATGTCTGATTGGCAGTTCCCTACGAAATTTTGATTGTTCAGTCTTCAAGGACATATCTATATATTATAACCTTTATAAATCCACATTAGTTCTTTAAAAAGGAGATTGCTAATTATGAGAGGAGCTGGTAGTAAACACATTTTGAGAGTAGCAGTTTCAGTAACGTAGCTATATATAACAAACTGCTATAGGGTTATACATTCCTACCTTGAAACAGAGGTTAGTACATGTCTGATTGGCAGGTCCTAACCAAATTTTGATTGTAGCGTCTTCCGGGACTTACCTATTTATAATAAACTCCTTCATAAATCTACATTAGTTGTTTAAAGAGGACATTGCTAATTATCAGAGAGCCAGGTAGTAAACACATTTTGAGAATAACAGTTTCAGTAACGTAGCTATGTATTATAATCTCCTACAGGGTTACACATTCCTACTTTGAAACACAGTTTGATACGTGTATAATGGGAAAGTTATTACCTAATTGGATGGTAATTTTTAAGGGATATACCTATGTAAAGTAATCTACTATAGAGTTATGTATTACTACTTTAAAAGAGGGATTGGTAGTTGTGTGATGATAAGGTTCTGCCAATTTTTTAATGTAGCGGCTTCAGGTACATAACTATGCATATTTATCAGCATTAGAATTACAAATTACTAATTTAAAACAGAGGTTGGTAATTGTCTGACGGGAAGGTTATATCAATTTATGAGAGTAGCAGCTTGAGGGGAACCTATGTCTAATAATCTCTTACAGAGTTACACATTACTACTTTAAAGCAGAGGTTAAATCTTGTCTGATGGGCAGGTTTTGCCAATTTTTGAGAGTAGCGGCATAGGGGATGTACCTTTAAATAAGAATATCCTATAGTGTGTACTTTACTACTTTAAAACCGATATTGGTATCTGTCTGTTGGGCAGGTTCACACAAGATTTGAGAAAAGCTGCATCGGGAATATACATATGTATAACAATCTCCAATAGAGTTACATATTACTACTTTAAAATAGAGGTTGGTACTTGTCTGATTGACAGGTTCTAACCATATTTTGAGAGTAGTGTCTACGGGGACATACCTTTATATAATAAACTCCTTTATAGTTACACATTACTTTTTCAAAAAAGAGATTGGTACCTATCAGATCGGCAGGTAGTAAAAAATGTTGAGTGTAGCAGCTTCAGTTATGTAATTATGTATAAATATCTCCTATAGAGTTACACATTCCTATTTTAAAACAGAAGCTAGTACATTTGTGAATGGCAGGTTGTAACAATATTTGGATTGTAGTGTCTTCAGGGCCATACCTAAATAAAAATAAACTCCTACTTAGTTATACATTACTACTTTAAAAAGGAGATTGGTACTTATCAGATCGGTAGGTAGTAAACAAATATTGATAGTAGCAGCTTCAGTAATGTACCTAAGTATAATAATCTCCTATAGACTCGCAGATTCCTACTTTAAAACAGAGGTTAGTACACGTGTGAATGGCAGGTCCTATCCAGATTTTGATTGTAGTGTCCTCAGGGATGTAGACATATATAATAAACCCTCTTTTAGTTACACATTACTACATTAAAAAGGAGATTGGTACTAATCAGATGGGCAGGTAGTAAACAAATTTGGAGAGAGGCATCTTCAGTCATGTACCGATGTATAATAATCTCCTACAGGCTTACATATCCCTACTTTAAAACAGAGGTTAGTACATGTCTGATTGGCAGGTCCCTACCAAATTTTGATTGTTCAGTCTTCAAGGACATATCTATATATTATAACCTTTATAAATCCACATTAGTTCTTTAAAAAGGAGATTGCTAATTATGAGAGGAGCTGGTAGTAAACACATTTTGAGAGTAGCAGTTTCAGTAACGTAGCTATATATAACAAACTGCTATAGGGTTATACATTCCTACCTTGAAACAGAGGTTAGTAAATGTCTGATCGGCAGGTCCTAACCAAATTTTGATTGTAGCGTCTTCAGGGACTTACCTATCTATAATAAACTCCTTCATAAATCTACATTAGTTGTTTAAAGAGGACATTGCTAATTATCAGAGAGCCAGGTAGTAAACACATTTTGAGAATAACAGTTTCAGTAACGTAGCTATGTATTATAATCTCCTACAGGGTTACACATTCCTACTTTGAAACACAGTTTGATACGTGTATAATGGGAAAGTTATTACCTAATTGGATGGTAATTTTTAAGGGATATACCTATGTAAAGTAATCTACTATAGAGTTACGTATTACTACTTTAAAAGAGGGATTGGTAGTTGTGTGATGATAAGGTTCTACGAATTTTTTAATGTAGCGGCTTCAGGTACATAGCGGCTTCAGGTACATAACTATGTATATTTATCAGCTTTAGAATTACAAATTATTAATTTAAAACAGAGGTTGGTAATTGTCTGACGGGAAGGTTATATCAATTTATGAGAGTAGCAGCTTGAGGGGAACCTATGTCTAATAATCTCTTACACATTACTACTTTAAAGCAGAGGTTAAATCTTGTCTGATGGGCAGGTTCTTCCAATTTTTGAGAGTAGCGGCATAGGGGATGTACCTTTAAATAAGAATATCCTATAATGTTACACTTTACTACTTTCAAAAACGATATTGGTATCTGTCTGTTGGGCAGGTTCACACAAGATTTGAGAAAAGCTGCATCGGGATTATACATATGTATAACAATCTCCAATAGAGTTACATATTACTACTTTAAAATAGAGGTTGGTACTTGTCTGATTGACAGGTCCTAACCATATTTTGAGAGTAGTGTCTACAGGGACATACCTTTATATAATAAACTCCTTTATAGTTACACATTACTTTTTCAAAAAAGAGATTGGTACCTATTAGATCGGCAGGTAGTAAAAAATGTTGAGTGTAGCAGCTTCAGTTATGTAATTATGTATAAATATCTCCTATAGTGTTACACATTCCTATTTTAAAACAGAAGCTAGTACGTTTGTGATTGGCAGGTTGTAACAATATTTGGATTGTAGTGTCTTCAGGGCCATACCTAAATAAAAATAAACTCCTACTTAGTTATACATTACTACTTTAAAAAGGAGATTGGTACTTATCAGATCGGTAGGTAGTAAACAAATATTGATAGTAGCAGCTTCAGTAATGTACCTAAGTATAATAATCTCCTATAGACTCGCAGATTCCTACTTTAAAACAGAGGTTAGTACACGTGTGAATGGCAGGTCCTATCCAGATTTTGATTGTAGTGTCCTCAGGGATGTAGACATATATAATAAACCCTCTTTTAGTTACACATTACTACATTAAAAAGGAGATTGGTACTAATCAGATGGGCAGGTAGTAAACAAATTTGGAGAGAGGCATCTTCAGTCATGTACCGATGTATAATAATCTCCTACAGGCTTACATATCCCTACTTTAAAACATAGGTTAGTACATGTCTGATTGGCAGTTCCCTACGAAATTTTGATTGTTCAGTCTTCAAGGACATATCTATATATTATAACCTTTATAAATCCACATTAGTTCTTTAAAAAGGAGATTGCTAATTATGAGAGGAGCTGGTAGTAAACACATTTTGAGAGTAGCAGTTTCAGTAACGTAGCTATATATAACAAACTGCTATAGGGTTATACATTCCTACCTTGAAACAGAGGTTAGTACATGTCTGATTGGCAGGTCCTAACCAAATTTTGATTGTAGCGTCTTCCGGGACTTACCTATTTATAATAAACTCCTTCATAAATCTACATTAGTTGTTTAAAGAGGACATTGCTAATTATCAGAGAGCCAGGTAGTAAACACATTTTGAGAATAACAGTTTCAGTAACGTAGCTATGTATTATAATCTCCTACAGGGTTACACATTCCTACTTTGAAACACAGTTTGATACGTGTATAATGGGAAAGTTATTACCTAATTGGATGGTAATTTTTAAGGGATATACCTATGTAAAGTAATCTACTATAGAGTTATGTATTACTACTTTAAAAGAGGGATTGGTAGTTGTGTGATGATAAGGTTCTGCCAATTTTTTAATGTAGCGGCTTCAGGTACATAACTATGCATATTTATCAGCATTAGAATTACAAATTACTAATTTAAAACAGAGGTTGGTAATTGTCTGACGGGAAGGTTATATCAATTTATGAGAGTAGCAGCTTGAGGGGAACCTATGTCTAATAATCTCTTACAGAGTTACACATTACTACTTTAAAGCAGAGGTTAAATCTTGTCTGATGGGCAGGTTTTGCCAATTTTTGAGAGTAGCGGCATAGGGGATGTACCTTTAAATAAGAATATCCTATAGTGTGTACTTTACTACTTTAAAACCGATATTGGTATCTGTCTGTTGGGCAGGTTCACACAAGATTTGAGAAAAGCTGCATCGGGAATATACATATGTATAACAATCTCCAATAGAGTTACATATTACTACTTTAAAATAGAGGTTGGTACTTGTCTGATTGACAGGTTCTAACCATATTTTGAGAGTAGTGTCTACAGGGACATACCTTTATATAATAAACTCCTTTATAGTTACACATTACTTTTTCAAAAAAGAGATTGGTACCTATCAGATCGGCAGGTAGTAAAAAATGTTGAGTGTAGCAGCTTCAGTTATGTAATTATGTATAAATATCTCCTATAGAGTTACACATTCCTATTTTAAAACAGAAGCTAGTACATTTGTGAATGGCAGGTTGTAACAATATTTGGATTGTAGTGTCTTCAGGGCCATACCTAAATAAAAATAAACTCCTACTTAGTTATACATTACTACTTTAAAAAGGAGATTGGTACTTATCAGATCGGTAGGTAGTAAACAAATATTGATAGTAGCAGCTTCAGTAATGTACCTAAGTATAATAATCTCCTATAGACTCGCAGATTCCTACTTTAAAACAGAGGTTAGTACACGTGTGAATGGCAGGTCCTATCCAGATTTTGATTGTAGTGTCCTCAGGGATGTAGACATATATAATAAACCCTCTTTTAGTTACACATTACTACATTAAAAAGGAGATTGGTACTAATCAGATGGGCAGGTAGTAAACAAATTTGGAGAGAGGCATCTTCAGTCATGTACCGATGTATAATAATCTCCTACAGGCTTACATATCCCTACTTTAAAACAGAGGTTAGTACATGTCTGATTGGCAGGTCCCTACCAAATTTTGATTGTTCAGTCTTCAAGGACATATCTATATATTATAACCTTTATAAATCCACATTAGTTCTTTAAAAAGGAGATTGCTAATTATGAGAGGAGCTGGTAGTAAACACATTTTGAGAGTAGCAGTTTCAGTAACGTAGCTATATATAACAAACTGCTATAGGGTTATACATTCCTACCTTGAAACAGAGGTTAGTAAATGTCTGATCGGCAGGTCCTAACCAAATTTTGATTGTAGCGTCTTCAGGGACTTACCTATCTATAATAAACTCCTTCATAAATCTACATTAGTTGTTTAAAGAGGACATTGCTAATTATCAGAGAGCCAGGTAGTAAACACATTTTGAGAATAACAGTTTCAGTAACGTAGCTATGTATTATAATCTCCTACAGGGTTACACATTCCTACTTTGAAACACAGTTTGATACGTGTATAATGGGAAAGTTATTACCTAATTGGATGGTAATTTTTAAGGGATATACCTATGTAAAGTAATCTACTATAGAGTTACGTATTACTACTTTAAAAGAGGGATTGGTAGTTGTGTGATGATAAGGTTCTACGAATTTTTTAATGTAGCGGCTTCAGGTACATAGCGGCTTCAGGTACATAACTATGTATATTTATCAGCTTTAGAATTACAAATTATTAATTTAAAACAGAGGTTGGTAATTGTCTGACGGGAAGGTTATATCAATTTATGAGAGTAGCAGCTTGAGGGGAACCTATGTCTAATAATCTCTTACACATTACTACTTTAAAGCAGAGGTTAAATCTTGTCTGATGGGCAGGTTCTTCCAATTTTTGAGAGTAGCGGCATAGGGGATGTACCTTTAAATAAGAATATCCTATAATGTTACACTTTACTACTTTCAAAAACGATATTGGTATCTGTCTGTTGGGCAGGTTCACACAAGATTTGAGAAAAGCTGCATCGGGATTATACATATGTATAACAATCTCCAATAGAGTTACATATTACTACTTTAAAATAGAGGTTGGTACTTGTCTGATTGACAGGTCCTAACCATATTTTGAGAGTAGTGTCTACAGGGACATACCTTTATATAATAAACTCCTTTATAGTTACACATTACTTTTTCAAAAAAGAGATTGGTACCTATTAGATCGGCAGGTAGTAAAAAATGTTGAGTGTAGCAGCTTCAGTTATGTAATTATGTATAAATATCTCCTATAGTGTTACACATTCCTATTTTAAAACAGAAGCTAGTACGTTTGTGATTGGCAGGTTGTAACAATATTTGGATTGTAGTGTCTTCAGGGCCATACCTAAATAAAAATAAACTCCTACTTAGTTATACATTACTACTTTAAAAAGGAGATTGGTACTTATCAGATCGGTAGGTAGTAAACAAATATTGATAGTAGCAGCTTCAGTAATGTACCTAAGTATAATAATCTCCTATAGACTCGCAGATTCCTACTTTAAAACAGAGGTTAGTACACGTGTGAATGGCAGGTCCTATCCAGATTTTGATTGTAGTGTCCTCAGGGATGTAGACATATATAATAAACCCTCTTTTAGTTACACATTACTACATTAAAAAGGAGATTGGTACTAATCAGATGGGCAGGTAGTAAACAAATTTGGAGAGAGGCATCTTCAGTCATGTACCGATGTATAATAATCTCCTACAGGCTTACATATCCCTACTTTAAAACAGAGGTTAGTACATGTCTGATTGGCAGGTCCCTACCAAATTTTGATTGTTCAGTCTTCAAGGACATATCTATATATTATAACCTTTATAAATCCACATTAGTTCTTTAAAAAGGAGATTGCTAATTATGAGAGGAGCTGGTAGTAAACACATTTTGAGAGTAGCAGTTTCAGTAACGTAGCTATATATAACAAACTGCTATAGGGTTATACATTTCTACCTTGAAACAGAGGTTAGTACATGTCTGATTGGCAGGTGCTAACCAAATTTTGATTGTAGCGTCTTCAGGGACTTACCTATTTATAATAAACTCCTTCATAAATCTACATTAGTTGTTTAAAGAGGACATTGCTAATTATCAGAGAGCCAGGTAGTAAACACATTTTGAGAATAACAGTTTCAGTAACGTAGCTATGTATTATAATCTCCTACAGGGTTACACATTCCTACTTTGAAACACAGTTTGATACGTGTATAATGGGAAAGTTATTACCTAATTGGATGGTAATTTTTAAGGGATATACCTATGTAAAGTAATCTACTATAGAGTTCCGTATTACTACTTTAAAAGAGGGATTGGTTGTTGTGTGATGATAAGGTTCTACCAATTTTTTAATGTAGCAGCTTCAGGTACATAACTATGTATATTTATCAGCATTTAAATTACAAATTACTAATTTAAAACAGAGGTTGGTAATTGTCTGACGGGAAGGTTATATCAATTTATGAGAATAGCAGCTTGAGGGGAACCTATGTCTAATAATCTCTTACAGAGTTACACATTACTACTTTAAAGCAGAGGTTAAATCTTGTCTGATGGGCAGGTTCTGCCAATTTTTGAGAGTAGCGGCATAGGGGATGTACCTTTAAATAAGAATATCCTATAGTGTTACACTTTACTACTTTAAACCGATATTGGTATCTGTCTGTTGGGCAGGTTCATACAAGATTTGAGAAAAGCTGCATCGGGAATATACCTATGTATAACAATCTCCAATAGAGTTACATATTACTACTTTAAAATAGAGGTTGGTACTTGTCTGATTGACAGGTCCTAACCATATTTTGAGAGTAGTGTCTACAGGGACATACCTTTATATAATAAACTCCTTTATAGTTACACATTACTTTTTCAAAAAAGAGATTGGTACCTATCAGATCGGCAGGTAGTAAAAAATGTTGAGTGTAGCAGCTTCAGTTATGTAATTATGTATAAATATCTCCTATAGAGTTACACATTCCTATTTTAAAACAGAAGCTAGTACATTTGTGATTGGCAGGTTGTAACAATATTTGGATTGTAGTGTCTTCAGGGCCATTCCTAAATAAAAATAAACTCCTACTTAGTTATACATTACTACTTTAAAAAGGAGATTGGTACTTATCAGATCGGTAGTTAGTAAACAAATATTGATAGTAGCAGCTTCAGTAATGTACCTAAGTATAATAATCTCCTATAGACTCGCAGATTCCTACTTTAAAACAGAGGTTAGTACACGTGTGAATGGCAGGTCCTATCCAGATTTTGATTGTAGTGTCCTCAGGGATGTAGACATATATAATAAACCCTCTTTTAGTTACACATTACTACATTAAAAAGGAGATTGGTACTAATCAAATAAGCAGGTAGTAAACAAATTTGGAGAGAGGCATCTTCAGTCATGTACCGATGTATAATAATCTCCTACAGGCTTACATATCCCTACTTTAAAACAGAGGTTAGTACATGTCTGATTGGCAGGTCCTAACCAAATTTTGATTGTTCAGTCTTCAAGGACATATCTATATATTATAACCTTTATAAATCCACATTAGTTCTTTAAAAAGGAGATTGCTAATTATGAGAGGAGCTGGTAGTAAACACATTTTGAGAGTAGCAGTTTCAGTAACGTAGCTATATATAACAAACTGCTATAGGGTTATACATTCCTACCTTGAAACAGAGGTTAGTACATGTCTGATTGGCAGGTGCTAACCAAATTTTGATTGTAGCGTCTTCAGGGACTTACCTATTTATAATAAACTCCTTCATAAATCTACATTAGTTGTTTAAAGAGGACATTGCTAATTATCAGAGAGCCAGGTAGTAAACACATTTTGAGAATAACAGTTTCAGTAACGTAGCTATGTATTATAATCTCCTACAGGGTTACACATTCCTACTTTGAAACACAGTTTGATACGTGTATAATGGGAAAGTTATTACCTAATTGGATGGTAATTTTTAAGGGATATACCTATGTAAAGTAATCTACTATAGAGTTCCGTATTACTACTTTAAAAGAGGGATTGGTTGTTGTGTGATGATAAGGTTCTACCAATTTTTTAATGTAGCAGCTTCAGGTACATAACTATGTATATTTATCAGCATTTAAATTACAAATTACTAATTTAAAACAGAGGTTGGTAATTGTCTGACGGGAAGGTTATATCAATTTATGAGAGTAGCAGCTTGAGGGGAACCTATGTCTAATAATCTCTTACAGAGTTACACATTACTACTTTAAAGCAGAGGTTAAATCTTGTCTGATGGGCAGGTTCTGCCAATTTTTGAGAGTAGCGGCATAGGGGATGTACCTTTAAATAAGAATATCCTATAGTGTTACACTTTACTACTTTAAACCGATATTGGTATCTGTCTGTTGGGCAGGTTCATACAAGATTTGAGAAAAGCTGCATCGGGAATATACCTATGTATAACAATCTCCAATAGAGTTACATATTACTACTTTAAAATAGAGGTTGGTACTTGTCTGATTGACAGGTCCTAACCATATTTTGAGAGTAGTGTCTACAGGGACATACCTTTATATAATAAACTCCTTTATAGTTACACATTACTTTTTCAAAAAAGAGATTGGTACCTATCAGATCGGCAGGTAGTAAAAAATGTTGAGTGTAGCAGCTTCAGTTATGTAATTATGTATAAATATCTCCTATAGAGTTACACATTCCTATTTTAAAACAGAAAAATTAGTACATTTGTGATTGGCAGGTTGTAACAATATTTGGATTGTAGTGTCTTCAGGGCCATTCCTAAATAAAAATAAACTCCTACTTAGTTATACATTACTACTTTAAAAAGGAGATTGGTACTTATCAGATCGGTAGTTAGTAAACAAATATTGATAGTAGCAGCTTCAGTAATGTACCTAAGTATAATAATCTCCTATAGACTCGCAGATTCCTACTTTAAAACAGAGGTTAGTACACGTGTGAATGGCAGGTCCTATCCAGATTTTGATTGTAGTGTCCTCAGGGATGTAGACATATATAATAAACCCTCTTTTAGTTACACATTACTACATTAAAAAGGAGATTGGTACTAATCAAATAAGCAGGTAGTAAACAAATTTGGAGAGAGGCATCTTCAGTCATGTACCGATGTATAATAATCTCCTACAGGCTTACATATCCCTACTTTAAAACAGAGGTTAGTACATGTCTGATTGGCAGGTCCTAACCAAATTTTGATTGTTCAGTCTTCAAGGACATATCTATATATTATAACCTTTATAAATCCACATTAATTCTTTAAAAAGGAGATTGCTAATTATGAGAGGAGCTGGTAGTAAACACATTTTGAGAGTAGCAGTTTCAGTAACGTAGCTATATATAACAAACTGCTATAGGGTTATACATTCCTACTTTGAAACAGAGGTTAGTACATGTCTGATTGGCAGGTCCTAACCAAATTTTGATTGTAGCATCTTCAGGGACTTACCTATTTATAATAAACTCCTTCATAAATCTACATTAGTTGTTTAAAGAGGACATTGCTAATTATCAGAGAGCCAGGTAGTAAACACATTTTGAGAATAACAGTTTCAGTAACGTAGCTATGTATTATAATATCCTACAGGGTTACACATTCCTACTTTGAAACACAGTTTGATACGTGTATAATGGGAAAGTTATTACCTAATTGGATGGTAGTTTTTCAGGGATATACCTATGTAAAGTAATCTACTATAGAGTTACGCATTACTACTTTAAAAGAGGGATTGGTAGTTGTGTGATGATAAGGTTCTACCAATTTTTTAATGTAGCGGCTTCAGGTACATAGCGGCTTCAGGTACATAACTATGTATATTTATCAGCTTTAGAATTACAAATTATTAATTTAAAACAGAGGTTGGTAATTGTCTGACGGGAAGGTTATATCAATTTATGAGAGTAGCAGCTTGAGGGGAACCAATGTCTAATAATCTCTTACAGAGTTACACATTACTACTTTAAAGCAGAAGTTAAATCTTGTCTGATGGGCAGGTTCTGCCAATTTTTGAGAGTAGCGGCATAGGGGATGTACCTTTAAATAAGAATATCCTAAATTTACACTTTACTACTTTAAAACCGATATTGGTATCTGTCTGTTGGGCAGGTTCACACAAGATTTGAGAAAAGCTGCATCGGGAATATACCTATGTATAACAATCTCCAATAGAGTTACATATTACTACTTTAAAATAGAGGTTGGTACTTGTCTGATTGACAGGTCCTAACCATATTTTGAGAGTAGTGTCTACAGGGACATACCTTTATATAATAAACTCCTTTATAGTTACACATTACTTTTTCAAAAAAGAGATTGGTACCTATCAGATCGGCAGGTAGTAAAAAATGTTGAGTGTAGCAGCTTCAGTTATGTAATTATGTATAAATGTCTCCTATAGAGTTACACATTCCTATTTTAAAACAGAAGCTAGTACATTTGTTATTGGCAGGTTGTAACAATATTTGGATTGTAGTGTCTTCAGGGCCATACCTAAATAAAAATAAACTCCTACTTAGTTATACATTACTACTTTAAAAAGGAGATTGGTACTTAGCAGATCGGTAGGTAGTAAACAAATATTGATAGTAGCAGCTTCAGTAATGTACCTAAGTATAATAATCTCCTATAGACTCGCAGATTCCTACTTTAAAACAGAGGTTAGTACACGTGTGAATGGCAGGTCCTATGCAGATTTTGATTGTAGTGTCCTCAGGGATGTAGACATATATAATAAACCCTCTTTTAGTTATACATTACTACATGAAAAAGGAGATTGGTACTAATCAGATGGGCAGGTAGTAAACAAATTTGGAGAGAGGCATCTTCAGTCATGTACCGATGTATAATAATCTCCTACAGGCTTACATATCCCTACTTTAAAACAGAGGTTAGTACATGTCTGATTGGCAGGTCCTAACCAAATTTTGATTGTTCAGGACATATATATATATTATAACCTTTATAAATCCACATTAATTCTTTAAAAAGGAGATTGCTAATTATGAGAGGAGCTGGTAGTAAACACATTTTGAGAATAGCAGTTTCAGTAACGTAGCTATATATAACAAACTGCTATAGGGTTATACATTCCTACTTTGAAACAGAGGTTAGTACATGTCTGATTGGCAGGTCCTAACCAAATTTTGATTGTAGCGTCTTCAGGGACTTACCTATATATAATAAACTCCTTCATAAATCTATATTAGTTGTTTAAAGAGGACATTGCTAATTATCAGAGCGCCAGGTAGTAAACACATTTTGAGAATAACAGTTTCAGTAATGTAGCTATGTATTACAATCTCCTATAGGGTTACACATTCCTACTTTGAAACAGAGTTTGATACGTGTATAATGGGAAAGTTATTACAATATTGGATAGTAGTTTATCAGGGTTGTACCTATGTAAAGTAATCTACTATAGAGTTACACATTACTACTTTAAAAGAGGGATTGGTAGTTGTGTGATGATAAGGTTCTACCAATTTTTTAATGTAGCAGCTTCAGGTACATTACTATGTATATTGATCAGCAATAGAATTACAAATTACTAGTTTAAAACAGAGGTTGGTAATTGCCTGATGCGTAGGTTATATCAATTTATGAGAGTAGCAGCTTCAGGGGTGAACCTATGTGTAATAATCTCATATAAAGTTACACATTAAATCTTTAAAGCAGAGGTTAATTCTTGTCTGATAGGCAGGTTCTGCCAATTTTTGAGAGTAGCGGCATAGGGGATGTACCTATGTATAAGAATATGCTATTGTGTTACACATTACTACTTTAAAACAGATATTGGTATCTAACTGTTGGGCAGGTTCTCACAATATTTGAGAATAACAGCATCGGGAATATACCTATGTATAATCATCTCCTATAGAGTTACACATTACTGCTTTAAAATAGAAGTTGGTACTTGTCTGATTGACAGGTCCTAACCGTATTTTGAGAGAAGTGTCTACAGGAATGTACCTTAAATAATAATATCCTATATAGTTATAAAGTACTACTTTAAAAGGAAGTTTGGTATTTTTCTCTTCGGCAGGTTATTACTAAATTTTGAGAGTAGTGGGTTCAGATATGTGCTTTTGTAGGGTAATGGCTATAGATTTACAGATTAGTAAAACTGGAACACAGGTTTCACTTTTGTGAATAGCTGTTTCCAGCCAATGTTTGAGGCCGGTGGCTTCATAAATTTACATATGTATGGTAATGCTGTATATGGTTACACATTAGAACACCAGAATTCATTTTGCAATTTATCTGAAAGGCAAATTGTAGCCAGTGCTTGAGACTAGTGCTTTCATTTATATCCTTAGATATAGTATCTAATTTCCTAGAAAGATACACAGTAATACCAAATTAATAGAAGCTTTCGCTTGTCTGAGCAGTAAGTCCTAGCTAATGTTTGAGAGTGTCGCCTTTAGGCATGCAGTATTGTATAGTAGTCTCTCCTATTGCTAGTTGATACTTCTACTAGAACAGAGGGTGGCACTTTACAGAACAGAAATTGGTGGGCCATTTTGCCCGTAGTGACCGTACCCATGTATAGTCAGTCGTCTTTTATAGTTTTCTATGCTTCTGCCAAGAAACCTGAGGTTGGCTCTTGTCTGATTGTAGGATCTAAACAAATTTAGAGAGTAGTGGCTTCAGGGATATACCTATGTATAATAATCTCCTATAGAGTTACACATCACTGCTATAAGAACAGAGGGTGCCACTTATCTGAGGAACTTCTAATTAATGTTTGCATATAGTGACTTCAGGGATATACCAGTGTGTAGCATACTCATATAGAGTTACTCATTGCTCCATTTAGAATAAAGGTTGGCATTTGTCTGAAGAACAAGTTCTAGCTAATGTTTGTGAGTGGTGGTTTATGATGTAGCTCTTATAGTAATCTTAATTAGGGAATCACATTACTCCTACTTGACTAGCTGTTGAAACTCGTCTAAATCAAAGCGGTTCTGGGTGGGTTTTTCTCGAGGTTCTCTGGCTTCCCCAGCCATCACATTTTACCGGTGTTCCATCTACATTTGGTACATCATCAGTGCCATCGCCAGTGGTGCCATATGAAATAAATGAGGATGTAAACATTTACTAAGAAAAAAAAGAAAAAAAAGGAAGAGAAAACGATACAAGAAATATGTTTGACAGAATTAGTTTCATGGATGTTTTGATGTATGATAATCTCCTATTGAGTTATGCATTACTCCTACTGGAACAGAGGTTGGCACTTGTCTACCATATTTGGAAATAAATTATAATTAAAGAATAACTCCACCTTTTGATACAAAATATGTTAAGATTGAGGAATATTGAAATAGACAGAAATATCATAAATAATTTGGTTGAGTTCCACTCTATGGAGAAATGAACTACTATTGTGTACAGAAATCTGTCGTCTCCTCATGGTTATAAGCACTAATTAATAATTGAAGAAAGACCTAATATAAAGTACAAAGGAATTTCAGCACTATGTTTGTGTGCCACGTAAAAAATTGTTAAAAACAAATAAAAATGAAGAAACAAACAGATCTGTAATTTTTAACAAGTTAAATTATTGATAGCATCATAATGAAATTGAATAAGAAAATGTCATAAACAGTGAAGATGCCTAAGCGTAAACTAGTAATGGAAATGTCAATTTTTGAGGAGGTGGAATATGTATTAGAATTTGGTTGGCCACCACTAAGCAATGCGTGGTGGGGCATTGCTTATAGAAGAGGATATTAAACAAAATTCTATGGAGGTAAGTGTTTTAAGCTGTAACTATTGCAAGAGCAATCAGTTACAGCAATATCATTAATGAAGTTAAAAAGTTTAAATTTAATTGTGCTATCAGTAACTTTCAAATGCTCTTAAGAATTTAATGTAAAATGCAAACTGTATAATATAATGAAAAATATATTGTATTCAAATAATAAATACAGAATTTCATATTATCTGGGATTCCCCCAGAATGCAGCATAAAGATAATAACAAACATCAATATTGCCATTGGCAATTTAAGTAGATTGGAATGTAAAAGTGTTATATGTGGTGAAGTGTGATCATGAGAAGTAAGGTATAGTGAAATAAAAGTCTATTTATATAGTTTTTTATTTTATTGGTATAATTGCATCTGTGGTAGAATTCATCTGGTGAATTTTAAAGCTTGGTATATCATTTAATTGAGGCAAATTAGTCCTGCAGACAAATAAATGTTTCACAAAAGTATACCTACAGGAAACAAAGATATCCCATTTCACAAACTCCTTTATAATGTACACATGCCAATGATGTACATGCTTCTCAAATTAAATTCTATGCTGGGATTAAATATTGCAACAGGTAGAAGACTGTGTTTAGTCTCTAAACACGACAATTAATAAGAACAACTGTTGTAGGAATTATTTGAAAAGTCTCTAGAAAGGAATTTATGCTTAAATATGATTTTTGTATGATATACTAGGTGTAGCTTTTATTATTGGGTGACCAGTTTGGCCTGAGATGGTGGCCCCTTCTTTGTTGAAGGTAACAGACCATTTCTTTTCTGTGGTTTTTCCAACAGAAAGTAAATATGTGGATAAGTCTGAAACAAATAGAGTATTTGATAAATATTCAGTCCAACTTACATCTTTTTTCACTTTTTCCATTCCTTTTCTATCAGTTGAAGTAGAATTACCTTTAGCAGCTAATTTCAGGGAATCAGAATCAGATGACAATGTCAGTTCCATTAATTTCTTTTTGTCATTACACCTGTGGGAAGTGCTTACAGAACCAAGACACCATACTGAGCTGTCTATTGGCCGTTCGCTGAACATTGTTTTGCCATGAAGATATGTTCTGGTTACTTTAAATTCTATTTCTTTGACCAGCATTCCGACGTACTATGAATTAACTTTGAACAATTTCACTTGGAGACTTCTTAAGATTCTCTTTTGTATATTGTTTGAGAACGGTTGTTTCTTATGATTGTTACCGCTTCACTGTTGATATCTGAAGTGTTGTCATTTTTCCTGGGCTAGTTTTCTTCCAAGATTTTAAAGTTTAGTTTTTCAACACTGGATATTTCTTGCTTCAATGGCAATTCAAAAGTGTTCAAATAAATGTGATAGAAAATACCATGACCAATAGGTCTTCATTTATAACAACACACATTTCTTTTAGTTTGTCAGCAATGTCTTAAAGATTTTTTGAGATGATCACGTACACCATTTATTATTGTGCCTTTTTGAACCTTAACTATATACAATATATGTTAATATAATCTAATAAATGAAACAGGATATGGTCCTAGATCATACCCAGTGTGCAAAAAGCTAAAAAGTATATGCAACTTAATAATATAAAACTCTTCTGTCATCTACCAAATATAAAACAAGGTTAACCAACTCAATAAAATGAATCCTTGTGAATGCACAACATAACTTTTGTCAACAAGGCTGCAGGATGGAAAATTTTAACAAGCATTGGTGGCTACTCTTTCCTTGATAAAAATGCAAACAAGATATAAAGAAGAACTTAAATAATATTAGTTTAATCGCAAGAAAACTACAGTTTGGTAACATTCAGGAAAGTAATTTTGAAAGCATCATCTATGATTATTGGAAGCCAATGGAACAAGAGATGGTCAGCAGAACAACTATGAGATTAATTCAAATATTTAATATGAGTTTGGAAGCACACCTAGAAGTTTAAGATTAAGTATTAATTTTGACATTGAACCTTGCCCTGTTAAATAAATCACTTATAGATCTGAACATAAGTGAAGATTAAGACATATTATGGTAAATCCAATTCAAAAGCTGTGGTTAGAAATAAAAACTTTTAGGAAATTTTTTGAAATAAACTTCTTGCCACTAAGAAGATCCAAAGAGAATGGAATATAATTTAATCTAAGTATATACACTCCTTGCTGAGGAAATTACATTTAGTACTGGATGTGTTTGTTCATCGTTAGCAGTTTCATTGAAACAGATTGTCAGAAAGCATTAAATTATGATATATACTTATTTACTGTGCAACTATACTTCACTTATAGATATAAATTATGTAAAACAGAAGAAGAAATAAGTTACATTATTCTCTTGAATTCTGGCTATGTAGATGGTTGCAGGCTTTCTTCAAAGAAATTTATAGTGCACTTGAATAGATCAACAGTCTGAAAGCGAAGAATGATAAAATAAAAGGTGACAAATGGGAAGGAAAATTTTGAAATAGATTATGAGTGCAACTTCAAATCCTGATAGATATCTACCATGTAAATATCACTGGCTTAATATAGCAGGAATATGGTTTACAAAACTCTTGGAGATAAAAAGGATTTTTAAACAGACACAACAAAAAACAAAGCTCTGAAAAATCTAAATATGTTTAAGAAGCATGTGAGCAACTGGAAGAGGTTATAGAGGAGGCAGAATAAACAGTAGAATCTGGTTGACTGCCACAAAGCAATGCGGGGTGGGCATTGCTTAAAGAAGTGGATTGCATAAGCATCTTTTGGAAGGTAAGTTCTTAGCTTTGTACTGATTGCAATATTTATTTTAGTTATGCGCAGCTCTCATTTTATTGAATTTAGATAACAGTGGCCTACATATAGTTATCATAGATATGATAAAATATAATAGAGTAAGACAGACTTTAGCTAAATAAAAAGATATGAAACTGTTCTTTTCCCTGTCTACATCCCTTGAATCCACTATAAAATATTTTTGCCAAGACTTGAAGAGTGCTGTGGGGAAGAGAAGTGCCCCACAGCGAAGTGGAAACAATATTGTGGTGTGTTGTGAAGTGATTTGATGTGTAAACTCTCAAATTTGTTGATATTGTTATTCAGGTTCTTAATGTTAGGTAAAGATTTATAACAGAGAGAAGTGGATGAATGTATGGTGTACTATTGACTACCATAAGTAACGAAGAAAGATGATGGGCACATATTGCAGTAAATTCTGCTTATGTTCATACTATTTTTACAACTAGAACTAGCTGTTGCGTTACCAGGTCCTAAAAACTTCAAAACATCAATTAAGCATTGCATTATGCCAACCATAGATACATAAAAGTATATGATGATTGTAAGTTGGTGAAGTGTAATATCTTGAATGAAGCAGACATATAAAGTTAAATAACTCAGGCTTATAAAGATTTTGTTTTTAAGAACTGAACACACTGAAATGCTGAGCTGTTATAAAGCTGTGTTATGTAGGTATATGAGGATAAGGAGATTATTTTAGGGAAAAAAGAGCCTGTATTGAAGAATGGATATGTGCCTTATAAGTTGCATGGGATGTGATTTTTGGTTATGGTGAACAAAATCAACAGTGAAACTAAACATGTGATTCCATAAAATTGATACTTTGAGGATATAGAAGGCTAGTAGTATGCAGTGCAATGGATTTTCCCTGATGCAAACCTCAGATGGAGGAGCCTCTATATATGTATATATATATAAATATATACAAGAGGTGATACACAACATGAAATTTTGAGGATATAGAAGGCTAGTAGTATGCAGCTCAATGGATTTTCTTTGATGGTCTTTAATGTCTGTTTATATTTCCAATATTACCACAGTGCTAACATTGATGATACATAGAAGAAGATGGAGCACTGGTTGAATGCGATGGTGGGGCAAACAGAAGAACCTGAAGATAAAAATTAAATCTGTTTTAGGTTTAAGAATAAAAATCAAATTATTTACATGTGCAATTTGAGAGTAGCGTCTTCAGGGACATACCTATATATATTAAACTCCTATATAGCTATGCATTATATTGTTTAAAAAGGATATTGGTATTTGTCTGATGAGCAGAATGTTAACAACTTTTGAGAGTAGCAGCTTCAGTGATGTACTTATGTATAATAATCTCCTATAGAGTTACTCATTCCTATTTTAAAACAGAGGTTAGTACATGTCTGAATGGCAGGTCCTAGATTGTACTGTCTTCAGAGACCTACCTATACATAATAAACTCTTTTATAGTTACACTATACTACTTTGAAAAGGAGATTGGTACTTGTGTGATGAGCAGATTGTAAAAAATTATGACAGTAGCAGCTTCAGTGATGTACCTATGTAAAATAATCTCCTATAGAGTTACACATTCCTACTTTAAAACAGAGGTTAGTACATGTCTGAATGGCAGGTCTTAACCATATTTGTATTGTAGTGTCTTCAGGGACATACCTATATATAAAAAGCTATTTAGTTACACATTACTAATTTAAAAAGGAGATTTGGTACCTGTACGATGGGCACGTTGTAAACAAATTTTGAAACATGCTGCTTCATTGATGTACCTACCTACGTATAATAATGTGCTCTAGAGTTACAGATTAATACTTTAAAACATAGGTTGGTACTTGTCTGATTGGCAGGTGCTAACCATTTTTAATTGTAGTGTCTTCAGGGATGTACCAATATATAATAAACCCTCTTTTAGTTACACATTACTACTTTAAAAAGGAGATTGGTACTAATCAGATGGGCAGGTAGTAAACAAATATGGAGATAGAATCTTCAGTCATGTACCGATGTATAATAATCTCCTATAGGCTTACACATCCCTACTTTAAAACAGAGGTTAGCACATGTCTGATTGGCAGGTCCTAACCAAATATTGATTGTTCAGTCTTCAAGGACATATCTATATATAATAACCTTTATAAATCCACATTATTTCTTTAAAAAGGAGATTGCTAATTATGAGAGGAGCTGGTAGTAAACACATTTTGAGAGTAGCAGTTTCAGTAACGTAGCTATATATAACAAACTCCTATACATTCCTACTTTGAAACAGAGGTTAGTACATGTCTGATTGGCAGGTCCTAACCAAATTTTGATTGTAGCGTCTTCAGGGACTTACCTATTTATAATAAACTCCTTCATAAATCTACATTAGTTGTTTAAAGAGGACATTGCTAATTATCAGAGGGCCAGGTAGTAAACACATTTTGAGAATAACAGTTTCAGTAACGTAGCTATGTATTATAATCTCCTACAGGGTTACACATTCCTACTTTGAAACACAGTTTGATACGTGTATAGTGGGAAAGTTATTACCATATTGGATAGTAGTTTTTCAGGGATATACCTATGTAAAGTAATCTACTATAGAGTTACGCATTACTACTTTAAAAGAGGGATTGGTAGTTGTGTGATGATAAGGTTCTACCAATTTTTTAATGTAGCGGCTTCAGGTACATAACTATGTATATTAATCAGCATTAGAATTACAAATTACTAATTTAAAACAGAGGTTGGTAATTGTCTGACGGGAAGGTTATATCAATTTATGAGAGTAGCAGCTTGAGGGGAACCTATGTCTAATAATCTCTTACAGAGTTACACATTACTACTTTAAAGCAGAGGTTAAATCTTGTCTGATGGGCAGGTTCTGCCAATTTTTGAGAGTAGCGGCATAGGGGATGTACCTTTAAATAAGAATATCCTATAGTGTTACACTTTACTACTTTAAAACCGATATTGGTATCTGTCTGTTGGGCAGGTTCACACAAGATTTGAGAAAAGCTGCATCGTGAATATACCTATGTATAACAATCTCCAATAGAGTTACATATTACTACTTTAAAATAGAGGTTGGTACTTGTCTGATTGACAGGTCCTAACCATATTTTGAGAGTAGTGTCTACAGGGACATACCTTTATATAATAAACTCCTTTATAGTTACACATTACTTTTTCAAAAAAGAGATTGGTACCTATCAGATCGGCAGGTAGTAAAAAATGTTGAGTGTAGCAGCTTCAGTTATGTAATTATGTATAAATATCTCCTATAGAGTTACACATTCCTATTTTAAAACAGAAGCTAGTACATTTGTGATTGGCAGGTTGTAACAATATTTGGATTGTAGTGTCTTCAGGGCCATACCTAAATAAAAATAAACTCCTACTTAGTTATACATTACTACTTTAAAAAGGAGATTGGTACTTATCAGATCGGTAGGTAGTAAACAAATATTGATAGTAGCAGCTTCAGTAATGTACCTAAGTATAATAATCTCCTATAGACTAGCAGATTCCTACTTTAAAACAGAGGTTAGTACACGTGTGAATGGCAGGTCTTATCCAGATTTTGATTGTAGTGTCCTCAGGGATGTAGACATATATAATAAACCCTCTTTTAGTTACACATTACTACATTAAAAAGGAGATTGGTACTAATCAGATGGGCAGGTAGTAAACAAATTTGGAGAGAGGCATCTTCAGTCATGTACCGATGTATAATAATCTCCTACAGGCTTACATATCCCTACTTTAAAACAGAGGTTAGTACATGTCTGATTGGCAGGTCCTAACCAAATTTTGATTGTTCAGTCTTCAAGGACATATCTATATATTATAACCTTTATAAATCCACATTAATTCTTTAAAAAGGAGATTGCTAATTATGAGAGGAGCTGGTAGTAAACACATTTTGAGAGTAGCAGTTTCAGTAACGTAGCTATATATAACAAACTGCTGTAGGGTTATACATTCCTACTTTGAAACAGAGGTTAGTACATGTCTGATTGGCAGGTCCTAACCAAATTTTGAGTGTAGCGTCTTCAGGGACTTACCTATTTATAATAAACTCCTTCATAAATCTATATTAGTTGTTTAAAGAGGACATTGCTAATTATCAGAGCGCCAGGTAGTAAACACATTTTTAGAATAACAGTTTCAGTAATGTAGCTATGTATTACAATCTCCTATAGGGTTACACATTCCTACTTTGAAACAGAGGTTGATACGTGTATAATGGGAAAGTTATTACAATATTGGATAGTAGTTTTTCAGGGTTGTACCTATGTAAAGTAATCTACTATAGAGTTACACATTACTACTTTAAAAGAGAGGTTGTTATTTGTGTGATGATAAGGTTCTACCAATTTTTTAATGTAGCAGCTTCAGGTACATTACTATGTATATTGATCAGCAATAGAATTACAAATTACTAGTTTAAAACAGAGGTTGGTAATTGCCTGATGCGTAGGTTATATCAATTTATGAGAGTAGCAGCTTCAGGGGTGAACCTATGTGTAATAATCTCATATAAAGTTACACATTAAATCTTTAAAGCAGAGGTTAATTCTTGTCTGATAGGCAGGTTCTGCCAATTTTTGAGAGTAGCGGCATAGGGGATGTACCTATGTATAAGAATATCCTATTGTGTTACACATTACTACTTTAAAACCGATATTGGTATCTGTCTGTTGGGCAGGTTCACACAAGATTTGAGAAAAGCTGCATAGGGAATATACTTATGTATAACAATCTCCAATAGAGTTACATATTACTACTTTAAAATAGAGGTTGGTACTTGTCTGATTGACAGGTCCTAACCATATTTTGAGAGTAGTGTCTACAGGGACATACCTTTATATAATAAACTCCTTTATAGTTACACATTACTTTTTCAAAAAAGAGATTGGTACCTATCAGATCGGCAGGTAGTAAAAAATGTTGAGTGTAGCAGCTTCAGTTATGTAATTATGTATAAATATCTCCTATAGAGTTACACATTCCTATTTTAAAACAGAAGCTAGTACATTTGTCATTGGCAGGTTGTAACAATATTTGGATTGTAGTGTCTTCAGGGCCATACCTAAATAAAAATAAACTCCTACTTAGTTATACATTACTACTTTAAAAAGGAGATTGGTACTTATCAGATCGGTAGGTAGTAAACAAATATTGATAGTAGCAGCTTCAGTAATGTACCTAAGTATAATAATCTCCTATAGACTCGCAGATTCCTACCTAAAACAGAGGTTAGTACACGTGTGAATGGCAGGTCCTATCCAGATTTTGATTGTAGTGTCCTCAGGGATGTAGACATATATAATAAACCCTCTTTTAGTTACACATTACTACATTAAAAAGGAGATTGGTACTAATCAGATGGGCAGGTAGTAAACAAATTTGGAGAGAGGCATCTTCAGTCATGTACCGATGTATAATAATCTCCTACAGGCTTACATATCCCTACTTTAAAACAGAGGTTAGTACATGTCTGATTGGCAGGTCCTAACCAAATTTTGATTGTTCAGTCTTCAAGGACATATCTATATGTTATAACCTTTATAAATCCACATTAATTCTTTAAAAAGGAGATTGCTAATTATGAGAGGAGCTGGTAGTAAGCACATTTTGAGAGTAGCTGTTTCAGTAACGTAGCTATATATAACAAACTGCTATAGGGTTATACATTCCTACTTTGAAACAGAGGTTAGTACATGTCTGATTGGCAGGTCCTAACCAAATTTTGATTGTAGCGTCTTCAGGGACTTACCTATTTATAATAAACTCCTTCATAAATCTACATTAGTTGTTTAAAGAGGACATTGCTAATTATCAGAGGGCCAGGTAGTAAACACATTTTGAGAATAACAGTTTCAGTAACGTAGCTATGTATTATAATCTCCTACAGGGTTACACATTCCTACTTTGAAACACAGTTTGATACGTGTATAGTGGGAAAGTTATTACCATATTGGATAGTAGTTTTTCAGGGATATACCTATGTAAAGTAATCTACTATAGAGTTACGCATTACTACTTTAAAAGAGGGATTGGTAGTTGTGTGATGATAAGGTTCTACCAATTTTTTAATGTAGCGGCTTCAGGTACATAACTATGTATATTAATCAGCATTAGAATTACAAATTACTAATTTAAAACAGAGGTTGGTAATTGTCTAACGGGAAGGTTATATCAATTTATGAGAGTAGCAGCTTGAGGGGAACCTATGTCTAATAATCTCTTACAGAGTTACACATTACTACTTTAAAGCAGAGGTTAAATCTTGTCTGATGGGCAGGTTCTGCCAATTTTTGAGAGTAGCGGCATAGGGGATGTACCTTTAAATAAGAATATCCTATAGTGTTACACTTTACTACTTTAAAACTGATATTGGTATCTGTCTGTTGGGCAGGTTCACACAAGATTTGAGAAAAGCTGCATCGTGAATATACCTATGTATAACAATCTCCAATAGAGTTACATATTACTACTTTAAAATAGAGGTTGGTACTTGTCTGATTGACAGGTCCTAACCATATTTTGAGAGTAGTGTCTACAGGGACATACCTTTATATAATAAACTCCTTTATAGTTACACATTACTTTTTCAAAAAAGAGATTGGTACCTATCAGATCGGCAGGTAGTAAAAAATGTTGAGTGTAGCAGCTTCAGTTATGTAATTATGTATAAATATCTCCTATAGAGTTACACATTCCTATTTTAAAACAGAAGCTAGTACATTTGTGATTGGCAGGTTGTAACAATATTTGGATTGTAGTGTCTTCAGGGCCATACCTAAATAAAAATAAACTCCTACTTAGTTATACATTACTACTTTAAAAAGGAGATTGGTACTTATCAGATCGGTAGGTAGTAAACAAATATTGATAGTAGCAGCTTCAGTAATGTACCTAAGTATAATAATCTCCTATAGACTAGCAGATTCCTACTTTAAAACAGAGGTTAGTACACGTGTGAATGGCAGGTCTTATCCAGATTTTGATTGTAGTGTCCTCAGGGATGTAGACATATATAATAAACCCTCTTTTAGTTACACATTACTACATTAAAAAGGAGATTGGTACTAATCAGATGGGCAGGTAGTAAACAAATTTGGAGAGAGGCATCTTCAGTCATGTACCGATGTATAATAATCTCCTACAGGCTTACATATCCCTACTTTAAAACAGAGGTTAGTACATGTCTGATTGGCAGGTCCTAACCAAATTTTGATTGTTCAGTCTTCAAGGACATATCTATATATTATAACCTTTATAAATCCACATTAATTCTTTAAAAAGGAGATTGCTAATTATGAGAGGAGCTGGTAGTAAACACATTTTGAGAGTAGCAGTTTCAGTAACGTAGCTATATATAACAAACTGCTGTAGGGTTATACATTCCTACTTTGAAACAGAGGTTAGTACATGTCTGATTGGCAGGTCCTAACCAAATTTTGAGTGTAGCGTCTTCAGGGACTTACCTATTTATAATAAACTCCTTCATAAATCTATATTAGTTGTTTAAAGAGGACATTGCTAATTATCAGAGCGCCAGGTAGTAAACACATTTTTAGAATAACAGTTTCAGTAATGTAGCTATGTATTACAATCTCCTATAGGGTTACACATTCCTACTTTGAAACAGAGGTTGATACGTGTATAATGGGAAAGTTATTACAATATTGGATAGTAGTTTTTCAGGGTTGTACCTATGTAAAGTAATCTACTATAGAGTTACACATTACTACTTTAAAAGAGAGGTTGTTATTTGTGTGATGATAAGGTTCTACCAATTTTTTAATGTAGCAGCTTCAGGTACATTACTATGTATATTGATCAGCAATAGAATTACAAATTACTAGTTTAAAACAGAGGTTGGTAATTGCCTGATGCGTAGGTTATATCAATTTATGAGAGTAGCAGCTTCAGGGGTGAACCTATGTGTAATAATCTCATATAAAGTTACACATTAAATCTTTAAAGCAGAGGTTAATTCTTGTCTGATAGGCAGGTTCTGCCAATTTTTGAGAGTAGCGGCATAGGGGATGTACCTATGTATAAGAATATCCTATTGTGTTACACATTACTACTTTAAAACCGATATTGGTATCTGTCTGTTGGGCAGGTTCACACAAGATTTGAGAAAAGCTGCATAGGGAATATACTTATGTATAACAATCTCCAATAGAGTTACATATTACTACTTTAAAATAGAGGTTGGTACTTGTCTGATTGACAGGTCCTAACCATATTTTGAGAGTAGTGTCTACAGGGACATACCTTTATATAATAAACTCCTTTATAGTTACACATTACTTTTTCAAAAAAGAGATTGGTACCTATCAGATCGGCAGGTAGTAAAAAATGTTGAGTGTAGCAGCTTCAGTTATGTAATTATGTATAAATATCTCCTATAGAGTTACACATTCCTATTTTAAAACAGAAGCTAGTACATTTGTCATTGGCAGGTTGTAACAATATTTGGATTGTAGTGTCTTCAGGGCCATACCTAAATAAAAATAAACTCCTACTTAGTTATACATTACTACTTTAAAAAGGAGATTGGTACTTATCAGATCGGTAGGTAGTAAACAAATATTGATAGTAGCAGCTTCAGTAATGTACCTAAGTATAATAATCTCCTATAGACTCGCAGATTCCTACTTTAAAACAGAGGTTAGTACACGTGTGAATGGCAGGTCCTATCCAGATTTTGATTGTAGTGTCCTCAGGGATGTAGACATATATAATAAACCCTCTTTTAGTTACACATTACTACATTAAAAAGGAGATTGGTACTAATCAGATGGGCAGGTAGTAAACAAATTTGGAGAGAGGCATCTTCAGTCATGTACCGATGTATAATAATCTCCTACAGGCTTACATATCCCTACTTTAAAACAGAGGTTAGTACATGTCTGATTGGCAGGTCCTAACCAAATTTTGATTGTTCAGTCTTCAAGGACATATCTATATGTTATAACCTTTATAAATCCACATTAATTCTTTAAAAAGGAGATTGCTAATTATGAGAGGAGCTGGTAGTAAGCACATTTTGAGAGTAGCTGTTTCAGTAACGTAGCTATATATAACAAACTGCTATAGGGTTATACATTCCTACTTTGAAACAGAGGTTAGTACATGTCTGATTGGCAGGTCCTAACCAAATTTTGATTGTAGCGTCTTCAGGGACTTACCTATTTATAATAAACTCCTTCATAAATCTACATTAGTTGTTTAAAGAGGACATTGCTAATTATCAGAGGGCCAGGTAGTAAACACATTTTGAGAATAACAGTTTCAGTAACGTAGCTATGTATTATAATCTCCTACAGGGTTACACATTCCTACTTTGAAACACAGTTTGATACGTGTATAGTGGGAAAGTTATTACCATATTGGATAGTAGTTTTTCAGGGATATACCTATGTAAAGTAATCTACTATAGAGTTACGCATTACTACTTTAAAAGAGGGATTGGTAGTTGTGTGATGATAAGGTTCTACCAATTTTTTAATGTAGCGGCTTCAGGTACATAACTATGTATATTAATCAGCATTAGAATTACAAATTACTAATTTAAAACAGAGGTTGGTAATTGTCTGACGGGAAGGTTATATCAATTTATGAGAGTAGCAGCTTGAGGGGAACCTATGTCTAATAATCTCTTACAGAGTTACACATTACTACTTTAAAGCAGAGGTTAAATCTTGTCTGATGGGCAGGTTCTGCCAATTTTTGAGAGTAGCGGCATAGGGGATGTACCTTTAAATAAGAATATCCTATAGTGTTACACTTTACTACTTTAAAACCGATATTGGTATCTGTCTGTTGGGCAGGTTCACACAAGATTTGAGAAAAGTTGCATCGTGAATATACCTATGTATAACAATCTCCAATAGAGTTACATATTACTACTTTAAAATAGAGGTTGGTACTTGTCTGATTGACAGGTCCTAACCATATTTTGAGAGTAGTGTCTACAGGGACATACCTTTATATAATAAACTCCTTTATAGTTACACATTACTTTTTCAAAAAAGAGATTGGTACCTATCAGATCGGCAGGTAGTAAAAAATGTTGAGTGTAGCAGCTTCAGTTATGTAATTATGTATAAATATCTCCTATAGAGTTACACATTCCTATTTTGAAACAGAAGCTAGTACATTTGTGATTGGCAGGTTGTAACAATATTTGGATTGTAGTGTCTTCAGGGCCATACCTAAATAAAAATAAACTCCTACTTAGTTATACATTACTACTTTAAAAAGGAGATTGGTACTTATCAGATCGGTAGGTAGTAAACAAATATTGATAGTAGCAGCTTCAGTAATGTACCTAAGTATAATAATCTCCTATAGACTAGCAGATTCCTACTTTAAAACAGAGGTTAGTACACGTGTGAATGGCAGGTCTTATCCAGATTTTGATTGTAGTGTCCTCAGGGATGTAGACATATATAATAAACCCTCTTTTAGTTACACATTACTACATTAAAAAGGAGATTGGTACTAATCAGATGGGCAGGTAGTAAACAAATTTGGAGAGAGGCATCTTCAGTCATGTACCGATGTATAATAATCTCCTACAGGCTTACATATCCCTACTTTAAAACAGAGGTTAGTACATGTCTGATTGGCAGGTCCTAACCAAATTTTGATTGTTCAGTCTTCAAGGACATATCTATATATTATAACCTTTATAAATCCACATTAATTCTTTAAAAAGGAGATTGCTAATTATGAGAGGAGCTGGTAGTAAACACATTTTGAGAGTAGCAGTTTCAGTAACGTAGCTATATATAACAAACTGCTGTAGGGTTATACATTCCTACTTTGAAACAGAGGTTAGTACATGTCTGATTGGCAGGTCCTAACCAAATTTTGAGTGTAGCGTCTTCAGGGACTTACCTATTTATAATAAACTCCTTCATAAATCTATATTAGTTGTTTAAAGAGGACATTGCTAATTATCAGAGCGCCAGGTAGTAAACACATTTTTAGAATAACAGTTTCAGTAATGTAGCTATGTATTACAATCTCCTATAGGGTTACACATTCCTACTTTGAAACAGAGGTTGATACGTGTATAATGGGAAAGTTATTACAATATTGGATAGTAGTTTTTCAGGGTTGTACCTATGTAAAGTAATCTACTATAGAGTTACACATTACTACTTTAAAAGAGAGATTGTTATTTGTGTGATGATAAGGTTCTACCAATTTTTTAATGTAGCAGCTTCAGGTACATTACTATGTATATTGATCAGCAATAGAATTACAAATTACTAGTTTAAAACAGAGGTTGGTAATTGCCTGATGCGTAGGTTATATCAATTTATGAGAGTAGCAGCTTCAGGGGTGAACCTATGTGTAATAATCTCATATAAAGTTACACATTAAATCTTTAAAGCAGAGGTTAATTCTTGTCTGATAGGCAGGTTCTGCCAATTTTTGAGAGTAGCGGCATAGGGGATGTACCTATGTATAAGAATATCCTATTGTGTTACACATTACTACTTTAAAACCGATATTGGTATCTGTCTGTTGGGCAGGTTCACACAAGATTTGAGAAAAGCTGCATAGGGAATATACTTATGTATAACAATCTCCAATAGAGTTACATATTACTACTTTAAAATAGAGGTTGGTACTTGTCTGATTGACAGGTCCTAACCATATTTTGAGAGTAGTGTCTACAGGGACATACCTTTATATAATAAACTCCTTTATAGTTACACATTACTTTTTCAAAAAAGAGATTGGTACCTATCAGATCGGCAGGTAGTAAAAAATGTTGAGTGTAGCAGCTTCAGTTATGTAATTATGTATAAATATCTCCTATAGAGTTACACATTCCTATTTTAAAACAGAAGCTAGTACATTTGTGATTGGCAGGTTGTAACAATATTTGGATTGTAGTGTCTTCAGGGCCATACCTAAATAAAAATAAACTCCTACTTAGTTATACATTACTACTTTAAAAAGGAGATTGGTACTTATCAGATCGGTAGTTAGTAAACAAATATTGATAGAAGCAGCTTCAGTAATGTACCTAAGTATAATAATCTCCTATAGACTCGCAGATTCCTACTTTAAAACAGAGGTTAGTACACGTGTGAATGGCAGGTCCTATCCAGATTTTGATTGTAGTGTCCTCAGGGATGTAGACATATATAATAAACCCTCTTTTAGTTACACATTACTACATTAAAAAGGAGATTGGTACTAATCAGATGGGCAGGTAGTAAACAAATTTGGAGAGAGGCATCTTCAGTCATGTACCGATGTATAATAATCTCCTACAGGCTTACATATCCCTACTTTAAAACAGAGGTTAGTACATGTCTGATTGGCAGGTCCTAACCAAATTTTGATTGTTCAGTCTTCAAGGACATATCTATATATTATAACCTTTATAAATCCACATTAGTGCTTTAAAAAGGAGATTGCTAATTATGAGAGGAGCTGGTAGTAAACACATTTTGAGAGTAGCAGTTTCAGTAACGTAGCTATATATAACAAACTGCTATAGGGTTATACATTCCTACTTTGAAACAGAGGTTAGTACATGTCTGATTGGCAGGTCCTAACCAAATTTTGATTGTAGCGTCTTCAGGGACTTACCTATTTATAATAAACTCCTTCATAAATCTACATTAGTTGTTTAAAGAGGACATTGCTAATTATCAGAGAGCCAGGTAGTAAACACATTTTGAGAATAACAGTTTCAGTAACGTAGCTATGTATTATAATCTCCTACAGGGTTACACATTCCTACTTTGAAACACAGTTTGATACGTGTATAATGGGAAAGTTATTACCTAATTGGATGGTAGTTTTTCAGGGATATACCTATGTAAAGTAATCTACTATAGAGTTACGCATTACTACTTTAAAAGAGGGATTGGTAGTTGTGTGATGATAAGGTTCTACCAATTTTTTAATGTAGCGGCTTCAGGTACATAGCGGCTTCAGGTACATAACTATGTATATTTATCAGCTTTAGAATTATAAATTATTAATTTAAAACAGAGGTTGGTAATTGTCTGACGGGAAGGTTATATCAATTTATGAGAGTAGCAGCTTGAGGGGAACCTATGTCTAATAATCTCTTACAGAGTTACACATTACTACTTTAAAGCAGAGGTTTAATCTTGTCTGATGGGCAGGTTCTGCCAATTTTTGAGAGTAGCGGCATAGGGGATGTACCTTTAAATAAGAATATCCTATAATGTTACACTTTACTACTTTAAAACCGATATTGGTATCTGTCTGTTGGGCAGGTTCACACAAGATTTGAGAAAAGCTGCATCGGGAATATACCTATGTATAACAATCTCCAATAGAGTTACATATTACTACTTTAAAATAGAGGTTGGTACTTGTCTGATTGACAGGTCCTAACCATATTTTGAGAGTAGTGTCTACAGGGACATACCTTTATATAATAAACTCCTTTATAGTTACACATTACTTTTTCAAAAAAGAGATTGGTACCTATCAGATCGGCAGGTAGTGAAAAATGTTGAGTGTAGCAGCTTCAGTTATGTAATTATGTATAAATATCTCCTATAGAGTTACACATTCCTATTTTAAAACAGAAGCTAGTACATTTGTCATTGGCAGGTTGTAACAATATTTGGATTGTAGTGTCTTCAGGGCCATACCTAAATAAAAATAAACTCCTACTTAGTTATACATTACTACTTTAAAAAGGAGATTGGTACTTATCAGATCGGTAGGTAGTAAACAAATATTGATAGTAGCAGCTTCAGTAATGTACCTAAGTATAATAATCTCCTATAGACTCGCAGATTCCTACTTTAAAACAGAGGTTAGTACACGTGTGAATGGCAGGTCCTATCCAGATTTTGATTGTAGTGTCCTCAGGGATGTAGACATATATAATAAACCCTCTTTTAGTTACACATTACTACATTAAAAAGGAGATTGGTACTAATCAGATGGGCAGGTAGTAAAGAAATTTGGAGAGAGGCATCTTCAGTCATGTACCGATGTATAATAATCTCCTACAGGCTTACATATCCCTACTTTAAAACAGAGGTTAGTACATGTCTGATTGGCAGGTCCTAACCAAATTTTGATTGTTCAGTCTTCAAGGACATATCTATATGTTATAACCTTTATAAATCCACATTAATTCTTTAAAAAGGAGATTGCTAATTATGAGAGGAGCTGGTAGTAAGCACATTTTGAGAGTAGCTGTTTCAGTAACGTAGCTATATATAACAAACTGCTATAGGGTTATACATTCCTACTTTGAAACAGAGGTTAGTACATGTCTGATTGGCAGGTCCTAACCAAATTTTGATTGTAGCGTCTTCAGGGACTTACCTATTTATAATAAACTCCTTCATAAATCTACATTAGTTGTTTAAAGAGGACATTGCTAATTATCAGAGAGCCAGGTAGTAAACACATTTTGAGAATAACAGTTTCAGTAACGTAGCTATGTATTATAATCTCCTACAGGGTTACACATTCCTACTTTGAAACACAGTTTGATACTTGTATAATGGGAAAGTTATTACCTAATTGGATGGTAGTTTTTCAGGGATATACCTATGTAAAGTAATCTACTATAGAGTTACGCATTACTACTTTAAAAGAGGGATTGGTAGTTGTGTGATGATAAGGTTCTACCAATTTTTTAATGTAGCGGCTTCAGGTACATAACTATGTATATTTATCAGCATTAGAATTACAAATTACTAATTTAAAACAGAGGTTGGTAATTGTCTGACGGGAAGGTTATATCAATTTATGAGAGTAGCAGCTTGAGGGGAACCTATGTCTAATAATCTCTTACAGAGTTACACATTACTACTTTAAAGCAGAGGTTAAATCTTGTCTGATGGGCAGGTTCTGCCAATTTTTGAGAGTAGCGGCATAGGGGATGTACCTTTAAATAAGAATATCCTATAATGTTACACTTTACTACTTTAAAACCGATATTGGTATCTGTCTGTTGGGCAGGTTCACACAAGATTTGAGAAAAGCTGCATCGGGAATATACCTATGTATAACAATCTGCAATAGAGTTACATATTACTACTTTAAAATAGAGGTTGGTACTTGTCTGATTGACAGGTCCTAACCATATTTTGAGAGTAGTGTCTACAGGGACATACCTTTATATAATAAACTCCTTTATAGTTACACATTACTTTTTCAAAAAAGAGATTGGTACCTATCAGATCGGCAGGTAGTAAAAAATGTTGAGTGTAGCAGCTTCAGTTATGTAATTATGTATAAATATCTCCTATAGAGTTACACATTCCTATTTTAAAACAGAAGCTAGTACATTTGTGATTGGCAGGTTGTAACAATATTTGGATTGTAGTGTCTTCAGGGCCATACCTAAATAAAAATAAACTCCTACTTAGTTATACATTACTACTTTAAAAAGGAGATTGGTACTTATCAGATCGGTAGGTAGTAAACAAATATTGATAGTAGCAGCTTCAGTAATGTACCTAAGTATAATAATCTCCTATAGACTCGCAGATTCCTACTTTAAAACAGAGGTTAGTACACGTGTGAATGGCAGGTCCTATCCAGATTTTGATTGTGGTGTCCTCAGGGATGTAGACATATATAATAAACCCTCTTTTAGTTACACATTACTACATTAAAAAGGAGATTGGTACTAATCAGATGGGCAGGTAGTAAACAAATTTGGAGAGAGGCATCTTCAGTCATGTACCGATGTATAATAATCTCCTACAGGCTTACATATCCCTACTTTAAAACAGAGGTTAGTACATGTCTGATTGGCAGGTCCTAACCAAATTTTGATTGTTCAGTCTTCAAGGACATATCTATATATTATAACCTTTATAAATCCACATTAATTCTTTAAAAAGGAGATTGCTAATTATGAGAGGAGCTGGTAGTAAACACATTTTGAGAGTAGCAGTTTCAGTAACGTAGCTATATATAACAAACTGCTATAGGGTTATACATTCCTACTTTGAAACAGAGGTTAGTACATGTCTGATTGGCAGGTCCTAACCAAATTTTGATTGTAGCATCTTCAGGGACTTACCTATTTATAATAAACTCCTTCATAAATCTACATTAGTTGTTTAAAGAGGACATTGCTAATTATCAGAGAGCCAGGTAGTAAACACATTTTGAGAATAACAGTTTCAGTAACGTAGCTATGTATTATAATCTCCTACAGGGTTACACATTCCTACTTTGAAACACAGTTTGATACGTGTATAATGGGAAAGATATTACCTAATTGGATGGTAGTTTTTCAGGGATATACCTATGTAAAGTAATCTACTATAGAGTTACGCATTACTACTTTAAAAGAGGGATTGGTAGTTGTGTGATGATAAGGTTCTACCAATTTTTTAATGTAGCGGCTTCAGGTACATAGCGGCTTCAGGTACATAACTATGTATATTTATCAGCTTTAGAATTAAAAAGTATTAATTTAAAACAGAGGTTGGTAATTGTCTGACGGGAAGGTTATATCAATTTATGAGAGTAGCAGCTTGAGGGGAACCTATGTCTAATAATCTCTTACAGAGTTACACATTACTACTTTAAAGCAGAAGTTAAATCTTGTCTGATGGGCAGGTTCTGCCAATTTTTGAGAGTAGCGGCATAGGGGATGTACCTTTAAATAAGAATATCCTAAATTTACACTTTACTACTTTAAAACCGATATTGGTATCTGTCTGTTGGGCAGGTTCACACAAGATTTGAGAAAAGCTGCATCGGGAATATACCTATGTGTAACAATCTCCAATAGAGTTACATATTACTACTTTAAAATAGAGGTTGGTACTTGTCTGATTGACAGGTCCTAACCATATTTTGAGAGTAGTGTCTACAGGGACATACCTTTATATAATAAACTCCTTTATAGTTACACATTACTTTTTCAAAAAAGAGATTGGTACCTATCAGATCGGCAGGTAGTAAAAAATGTTGAGTGTAGCAGCTTCAGTTATGTAATTATGTATAAATGTCTCCTATAGAGTTACACATTCCTATTTTAAAACAGAAGCTAGTACATTTGTTATTGGCAGGTTGTAACAATATTTGGATTGTAGTGTCTTCAGGGCCATACCTAAATAAAAATAAACTCCTACTTAGTTATACATTACTACTTTAAAAAGGAGATTGGTACTTAGCAGATCGGTAGGTAGTAAACAAATATTGATAGTAGCAGCTTCAGTAATGTACCTAAGTATAATAATCTCCTATAGACTCGCAGATTCCTACTTTAAAACAGAGGTTAGTACACGTGTGAATGGCAGGTCCTATGCAGATTTTGATTGTAGTGTCCTCAGGGATGTAGACATATATAATAAACCCTCTTTTAGTTATACATTACTACATGAAAAAGGAGATTGGTACTAATCAGATGGGCAGGTAGTAAACAAATTTGGAGAGAGGCATCTTCAGTCATGTACCGATGTATAATAATCTCCTACAGGCTTACATATCCCTACTTTAAAACAGAGGTTAGTACATGTCTGATTGGCAGGTCCTAACCAAATTTTGATTGTTCAGGACATATATATATATTATAACCTTTATAAATCCACATTAATTCTTTAAAAAGGAGATTGCTAATTATGAGAGGAGCTGGTAGTAAACACATTTTGAGAATAGCAGTTTCAGTAACGTAGCTATATATAACAAACTGCTATAGGGTTATACATTCCTACTTTGAAACAGAGGTTAGTACATGTCTGATTGGCAGGTCCTAACCAAATTTTGATTGTAGCGTCTTCAGGGACTTACCTATATATAATAAACTCCTTCATAAATCTATATTAGTTGTTTAAAGAGGACATTGCTAATTATCAGAGCGCCAGGTAGTAAACACATTTTGAGAATAACAGTTTCAGTAATGTAGCTATGTATTACAATCTCCTATAGGGTTACACATTCCTACTTTGAAACAGAGTTTGATACGTGTATAATGGGAAAGTTATTACAATATTGGATAGTAGTTTATCAGGGTTGTACCTATGTAAAGTAATCTACTATAGAGTTACACATTACTACTTTAAAAGAGGGATTGGTAGTTGTGTGATGATAAGGTTCTACCAATTTTTTAATGTAGCAGCTTCAGGTACATTACTATGTATATTGATCAGCAATAGAATTACAAATTACTAGTTTAAAACAGAGGTTGGTAATTGCCTGATGCGTAGGTTATATCAATTTATGAGAGTAGCAGCTTCAGGGGTGAACCTATGTGTAATAATCTCATATAAAGTTACACATTAAATCTTTAAAGCAGAGGTTAATTCTTGTCTGATAGGCAGGTTCTGCCAATTTTTGAGAGTAGCGGCATAGGGGATGTACCTATGTATAAGAATATGCTATTGTGTTACACATTACTACTTTAAAACAGATATTGGTATCTAACTGTTGGGCAGGTTCTCACAATATTTGAGAATAACAGCATCGGGAATATACCTATGTATAATCATCTCCTATAGAGTTACACATTACTGCTTTAAAATAGAAGTTGGTACTTGTCTGATTGACAGGTCCTAACCGTATTTTGAGAGAAGTGTCTACAGGAATGTACCTTAAATAATAATATCCTATATAGTTATAAAGTACTACTTTAAAAGGAAGTTTGGTATTTTTCTCTTCGGCAGGTTATTACTAAATTTTGAGAGTAGTGGGTTCAGATATGTGCTTTTGTAGGGTAATGGCTATAGATTTACAGATTAGTAAAACTGGAACACAGGTTTCACTTTTGTGAATAGCTGTTTCCAGCCAATGTTTGAGGCCGGTGGCTTCATAAATTTACATATGTATGGTAATGCTGTATATGGTTACACATTAGAACACCAGAATTCATTTTGCAATTTATCTGAAAGGCAAATTGTAGCCAGTGCTTGAGACTAGTGCTTTCATTTATATCCTTAGATATAGTATCTAATTTCCTAGAAAGATACACAGTAATACCAAATTAATAGAAGCTTTCGCTTGTCTGAGCAGTAAGTCCTAGCTAATGTTTGAGAGTGTCGCCTTTAGGCATGCAGTATTGTATAGTAGTCTCTCCTATTGCTAGTTGATACTTCTACTAGAACAGAGGGTGGCACTTTACAGAACAGAAATTGGTGGGCCATTTTGCCCGTAGTGACCGTACCCATGTATAGTCAGTCGTCTTTTATAGTTTTCTATGCTTCTGCCAAGAAACCTGAGGTTGGCTCTTGTCTGATTGTAGGATCTAAACAAATTTAGAGAGTAGTGGCTTCAGGGATATACCTATGTATAATAATCTCCTATAGAGTTACACATCACTGCTATAAGAACAGAGGGTGCCACTTATCTGAGGAACTTCTAATTAATGTTTGCATATAGTGACTTCAGGGATATACCAGTGTGTAGCATACTCATATAGAGTTACTCATTGCTCCATTTAGAATAAAGGTTGGCATTTGTCTGAAGAACAAGTTCTAGCTAATGTTTGTGAGTGGTGGTTTATGATGTAGCTCTTATAGTAATCTTAATTAGGGAATCACATTACTCCTACTTGACTAGCTGTTAAAACTCGTCTAAATCAAAGCGGTTCTGGGTGGGTTTTTCTCGAGGTTCTCTGGCTTCTCCAGCCATCACATTTTACCGGTGTTCCATCTACATTTGGTACATCATCAGTGCCATCGCCAGTGGTGCCATATGAAATAAATGAGGATGTAAACATTTACTAAGAAAAAAAAGAAAAAAAAGGAAGAGAAAACGATACAAGAAATATGTTTGACAGAATTAGTTTCATGGATGTTTTGATGTATGATAATCTCCTATTGAGTTATGCATTACTCCTACTGGAACAGAGGTTGGCACTTGTCTACCATATTTGGAAATAAATTATAATTAAAGAATAACTCCACCTTTTGATACAAAATATGTTAAGATTGAGGAATATTGAAATAGACAGAAATATCATAAATAATTTGGTTGAGTTCCACTCTATGGAGAAATGAACTACTATTGTGTACAGAAATCTGTCGTCTCCTCATGGTTATAAGCACTAATTAATAATTGAAGAAAGACCTAATATAAAGTACAAAGGAATTTCAGCACTATGTTTGTGTGCCACGTAAAAAATTGTTAAAAACAAATAAAAATGAAGAAACAAACAGATCTGTAATTTTTAACAAGTTAAATTATTGATAGCATCATAATGAAATTGAATAAGAAAATGTCATAAACAGTGAAGATGCCTAAGCGTAAACTAGTAATGGAAATGTCAATTTTTGAGGAGGTGGAATATGTATTAGAATTTGGTTGGCCACCACTAAGCAATGCGTGGTGGGGCATTGCTTATAGAAGAGGATATTAAACAAAATTCTATGGAGGTAAGTGTTTTAAGCTGTAACTATTGCAAGAGCAATCAGTTACAGCAATATCATTAATGAAGTTAAAAAGTTTAAATTTAATTGTGCTATCAGTAACTTTCAAATGCTCTTAAGAATTTAATGTAAAATGCAAACTGTATAATATAATGAAAAATATATTGGAATTCAAATAATAAATAGGGAATTTCATATTATCTGGGATTCCCCCAGAATGCAGCATAAAGATAATAACAAACATCAATATTGCCATTGGCAATTTAAGTAGATTGGAATGTAAAAGTGTTATATGTGGTGAAGTGTGATCATGAGAAGTAAGGTATAGTGAAATAAAAGTCTATTTATATAGTTTTTTATTTTATTGGTATAATTGCATCTGTGGTAGAATTCATCTGGTGAATTTTAAAGCTTGGTATATCATTTAATTGAGGCAAATTAGTCCTGCAGACAAATAAATGTTTCACAAAAGTATACCTACAGGAAACAAAGATATCCCATTTCACAAACTCCTTTATAATGTACACATGCCAATGATGTACATGCTTCTCAAATTAAATTCTATGCTGGGATTAAATATTGCAACAGGTAGAAGACTGTGTTTAGTCTCTAAACACGACAATTAATAAGAACAACTGTTGTAGGAATTATTTGAAAAGTCTCTAGAAAGGAATTTATGCTTAAATATGATTTTTGTATGATATACTAGGTGTAGCTTTTATTATTGGGTGACCAGTTTGGCCTGAGATGGTGGCCCCTTCTTTGTTGAAGGTAACAGACCATTTCTTTTCTGTGGTTTTTCCAACAGAAAGTAAATATGTGGATAAGTCTGAAACAAATAGAGTATTTGATAAATATTCAGTCCAACTTACATCTTTTTTCACTTTTTCCATTCCTTTTCTATCAGTTGAAGTAGAATTACCTTTAGCAGCTAATTTCAGGGAATCAGAATCAGATGACAATGTCAGTTCCATTAATTTCTTTTTGTCATTACACCTGTGGGAAGTGCTTACAGAACCAAGACACCATACTGAGCTGTCTATTGGCCGTTCGCTGAACATTGTTTTGCCATGAAGATATGTTCTGGTTACTTTAAATTCTATTTCTTTGACCAGCATTCCGACGTACTATGAATTAACTTTGAACAATTTCACTTGGAGACTTCTTAAGATTCTCTTTTGTATATTGTTTGAGAACGGTTGTTTCTTATGATTGTTACCGCTTCACTGTTGATATCTGAAGTGTTGTCATTTTTCCTGGGCTAGTTTTCTTCCAAGATTTTAAAGTTTAGTTTTTCAACACTGGATATTTCTTGCTTCAATGGCAATTCAAAAGTGTTCAAATAAATGTGATAGAAAATACCATGACCAATAGGTCTTCATTTATAACAACACACATTTCTTTTAGTTTGTCAGCAATGTCTTAAAGATTTTTTGAGATGATCACGTACACCATTTATTATTGTGCCTTTTTGAACCTTAACTATATACAATATATGTTAATATAATCTAATAAATGAAACAGGATATGGTCCTAGATCATACCCAGTGTGCAAAAAGCTAAAAAGTATATGCAACTTAATAATATAAAACTCTTCTGTCATCTACCAAATATAAAACAAGGTTAACCAACTCAATAAAATGAATCCTTGTGAATGCACAACATAACTTTTGTCAACAAGGCTGCAGGATGGAAAATTTTAACAAGCATTGGTGGCTACTCTTTCCTTGATAAAAATGCAAACAAGATATAAAGAAGAACTTAAATAATATTAGTTTAATCGCAAGAAAACTACAGTTTGGTAACATTCAGGAAAGTAATTTTGAAAGCATCATCTATGATTATTGGAAGCCAATGGAACAAGAGATGGTCAGCAGAACAACTATGAGATTAATTCAAATATTTAATATGAGTTTGGAAGCACACCTAGAAGTTTAAGATTAAGTATTAATTTTGACATTGAACCTTGCCCTGTTAAATAAATCACTTATAGATCTGAACATAAGTGAAGATTAAGACATATTATGGTAAATCCAATTCAAAAGCTGTGGTTAGAAATAAAAACTTTTAGGAAATTTTTTGAAATAAACTTCTTGCCACTAAGAAGATCCAAAGAGAATGGAATATAATTTAATCTAAGTATATACACTCCTTGCTGAGGAAATTACATTTAGTACTGGATGTGTTTGTTCATCGTTAGCAGTTTCATTGAAACAGATTGTCAGAAAGCATTAAATTATGATATATACTTATTTACTGTGCAACTATACTTCACTTATAGATATAAATTATGTAAAACAGAAGAAGAAATAAGTTACATTATTCTCTTGAATTCTGGCTATGTAGATGGTTGCAGGCTTTCTTCAAAGAAATTTATAGTGCACTTGAATAGATCAACAGTCTGAAAGCGAAGAATGATAAAATAAAAGGTGACAAATGGGAAGGAAAATTTTGAAATAGATTATGAGTGCAACTTCAAATCCTGATAGATATCTACCATGTAAATATCACTGGCTTAATATAGCAGGAATATGGTTTACAAAACTCTTGGAGATAAAAAGGATTTTTAAACAGACACAACAAAAAACAAAGCTCTGAAAAATCTAAATATGTTTAAGAAGCATGTGAGCAACTGGAAGAGGTTATAGAGGAGGCAGAATAAACAGTAGAATCTGGTTGACTGCCACAAAGCAATGCGGGGTGGGGCATTGCTTAAAGAAGTGGATTGCATAAGCATCTTTTGGAAGGTAAGTTCTTAGCTTTGTACTGATTGCAATATTTATTTTAGTTATGCGCAGCTCTCATTTTATTGAATTTAGATAACAGTGGCCTACATATAGTTATCATAGATATGATAAAATATAATAGAGTAAGACAGACTTTAGCTAAATAAAAAGATATGAAACTGTTCTTTTCCCTGTCTACATCCCTTGAATCCACTATAAAATATTTTTGCCAAGACTTGAAGAGTGCTGTGGGGAAGAGAAGTGCCCCACAGCGAAGTGGAAACAATATTGTGGTGTGTTGTGAAGTGATTTGATGTGTAAACTCTCAAATTTGTTGATATTGTTATTCAGGTTCTTAATGTTAGGTAAAGATTTATAACAGAGAGAAGTGGATGAATGTATGGTGTACTATTGACTACCATAAGTAACGAAGAAAGATGATGGGCACATATTGCAGTAAATTCTGCTTATGTTCATACTATTTTTACAACTAGAACTAGCTGTTGCGTTACCAGGTCCTAAAAACTTCAAAACATCAATTAAGCATTGCATTATGCCAACCATAGATACATAAAAGTATATGATGATTGTAAGTTGGTGAAGTGTAATATCTTGAATGAAGCAGACATATAAAGTTAAATAACTCAGGCTTATAAAGATTTTGTTTTTAAGAACTGAACACACTGAAATGCTGAGCTGTTATAAAGCTGTGTTATGTAGGTATATGAGGATAAGGAGATTATTTTAGGGAAAAAAGAGCCTGTATTGAAGAATGGATATGTGCCTTATAAGTTGCATGGGATGTGATTTTTGGTTATGGTGAACAAAATCAACAGTGAAACTAAACATGTGATTCCATAAAATTGATACTTTGAGGATATAGAAGGCTAGTAGTATGCAGTGCAATGGATTTTCCCTGATGCAAACCTCAGATGGAGGAGCCTCTATATATGTATATATATATAAATATATACAAGAGGTGATACACAACATGAAATTTTGAGGATATAGAAGGCTAGTAGTATGCAGCTCAATGGATTTTCTTTGATGGTCTTTAATGTCTGTTTATATTTCCAATATTACCACAGTGCTAACATTGATGATACATAGAAGAAGATGGAGCACTGGTTGAATGCGATGGTGGGGCAAACAGAAGAACCTGAAGATAAAAATTAAATCTGTTTTAGGTTTAAGAATAAAAATCAAATTATTTACATGTGCAATTTGAGAGTAGCGTCTTCAGGGACATACCTATATATATTAAACTCCTATATAGCTATGCATTATATTGTTTAAAAAGGATATTGGTATTTGTCTGATGAGCAGAATGTTAACAACTTTTGAGAGTAGCAGCTTCAGTGATGTACTTATGTATAATAATCTCCTATAGAGTTACTCATTCCTATTTTAAAACAGAGGTTAGTACATGTCTGAATGGCAGGTCCTAGATTGTACTGTCTTCAGAGACCTACCTATACATAATAAACTCTTTTATAGTTACACTATACTACTTTGAAAAGGAGATTGGTACTTGTGTGATGAGCAGATTGTAAAAAATTATGACAGTAGCAGCTTCAGTGATGTACCTATGTAAAATAATCTCCTATAGAGTTACACATTCCTACTTTAAAACAGAGGTTAGTACATGTCTGAATGGCAGGTCTTAACCATATTTGTATTGTAGTGTCTTCAGGGACATACCTATATATAAAAAGCTATTTAGTTACACATTACTAATTTAAAAAGGAGATTTGGTACCTGTACGATGGGCACGTTGTAAACAAATTTTGAAACATGCTGCTTCATTGATGTACCTACCTACGTATAATAATGTGCTCTAGAGTTACAGATTAATACTTTAAAACATAGGTTGGTACTTGTCTGATTGGCAGGTGCTAACCATTTTTAATTGTAGTGTCTTCAGGGATGTACCAATATATAATAAACCCTCTTTTAGTTACACATTACTACTTTAAAAAGGAGATTGGTACTAATCAGATGGGCAGGTAGTAAACAAATATGGAGATAGAATCTTCAGTCATGTACCGATGTATAATAATCTCCTATAGGCTTACAAATCCCTAGTTTAAGACAGAGGTTAGCACATGTCTGATTGGCAGGTCCTAACCACATTTTGATTGTTCAGTCTTCAAGCACATACCTATATCTAATAACCTTTATAAATCCACATTAAGTCTTTAAAAAGGAGATTGCTAATTATGAGAGGAGCTGGTAGTAAACACATTTTGAGAGTAGCAGTTTTATTAACGTAGCTATATATAACAAACTCCTATACATTATAATTTGAAACAGAGGTTAGTACATGTCTGATTGGCAGGTCCTAACCAAATTTTGATTGTAGCGTCTTCAGGGACTTACCTATTTATAATAAACTCCTTCATAAATCTACATTAGTTGTTTAAAGAGGACATTGCTAATTATCAGAGGGCCAGGTAGTAAACACATTTTGAGAATAACAGTTTCAGTAACGTAGCTATGTATTATAATCTCCTACAGGGTTACACATTCCTACTTTGAAACACAGTTTGATACGTGTATAGTGGGAAAGTTATTACCATATTGGATAGTAGTTTTTCAGGGATATACCTATGTAAAGTAATCTACTATAGAGTTACGCATTACTACTTTAAAAGAGGGATTGGTAGTTGTGTGATGATAAGGTTCTACCAATTTTTTAATGTAGCGGCTTCAGGTACATAACTATGTATATTAATCAGCATTAGAATTACAAATTACTAATTTAAAACAGAGGTTGGTAATTGTCTGACGGGAAGGTTATATCAATTTATGAGAGTAGCAGCTTGAGGGGAACCTATGTCTAATAATCTCTTACAGAGTTACACATTACTACTTTAAAGCAGAGGTTAAATCTTGTCTGATGGGCAGGTTCTGCCAATTTTTGAGAGTAGCGGCATAGGGGATGTACCTTTAAATAAGAATATCCTATAGTGTTACACTTTACTACTTTAAAACCGATATTGGTATCTGTCTGTTGGGCAGGTTCACACAAGATTTGAGAAAAGCTGCATCGTGAATATACCTATGTATAACAATCTCCAATAGAGTTACATATTACTACTTTAAAATAGAGGTTGGTACTTGTCTGATTGACAGGTCCTAACCATATTTTGAGAGTAGTGTCTACAGGGACATACCTTTATATAATAAACTCCTTTATAGTTACACATTACTTTTTCAAAAAAGAGATTGGTACCTATCAGATCGGCAGGTAGTAAAAAATGTTGAGTGTAGCAGCTTCAGTTATGTAATTATGTATAAATATCTCCTATAGAGTTACACATTCCTATTTTAAAACAGAAGCTAGTACATTTGTGATTGGCAGGTTGTAACAATATTTGGATTGTAGTGTCTTCAGGGCCATACCTAAATAAAAATAAACTCCTACTTAGTTATACATTACTACTTTAAAAAGGAGATTGGTACTTATCAGATCGGTAGGTAGTAAACAAATATTGATAGTAGCAGCTTCAGTAATGTACCTAAGTATAATAATCTCCTATAGACTAGCAGATTCCTACTTTAAAACAGAGGTTAGTACACGTGTGAATGGCAGGTCTTATCCAGATTTTGATTGTAGTGTCCTCAGGGATGTAGACATATATAATAAACCCTCTTTTAGTTACACATTACTACATTAAAAAGGAGATTGGTACTAATCAGATGGGCAGGTAGTAAACAAATTTGGAGAGAGGCATCTTCAGTCATGTACCGATGTATAATAATCTCCTACAGGCTTACATATCCCTACTTTAAAACAGAGGTTAGTACATGTCTGATTGGCAGGTCCTAACCAAATTTTGATTGTTCAGTCTTCAAGGACATATCTATATATTATAACCTTTATAAATCCACATTAATTCTTTAAAAAGGAGATTGCTAATTATGAGAGGAGCTGGTAGTAAACACATTTTGAGAGTAGCAGTTTCAGTAACGTAGCTATATATAACAAACTGCTGTAGGGTTATACATTCCTACTTTGAAACAGAGGTTAGTACATGTCTGATTGGCAGGTCCTAACCAAATTTTGAGTGTAGCGTCTTCAGGGACTTACCTATTTATAATAAACTCCTTCATAAATCTATATTAGTTGTTTAAAGAGGACATTGCTAATTATCAGAGCGCCAGGTAGTAAACACATTTTTAGAATAACAGTTTCAGTAATGTAGCTATGTATTACAATCTCCTATAGGGTTACACATTCCTACTTTGAAACAGAGGTTGATACGTGTATAATGGGAAAGTTATTACAATATTGGATAGTAGTTTTTCAGGGTTGTACCTATGTAAAGTAATCTACTATAGAGTTACACATTACTACTTTAAAAGAGAGGTTGTTATATGTGTGATGATAAGGTTCTACCAATTTTTTAATGTAGCAGCTTCAGGTACATTACTATGTGTATTGATCAGCAATAGAATTACAAATTACTAGTTTAAAACAGAGGTTGGTAATTGCCTGATGCGTAGGTTATATCAATTTATGAGAGTAGCAGCTTCAGGGGTGAACCTATGTGTAATAATCTCATATAAAGTTACACATTAAATCTTTAAAGCAGAGGTTAATTCTTGTCTGATAGGCAGGTTCTGCCAATTTTTGAGAGTAGCAGCATAGGGGATGTACCTATGTATAAGAATATCCTATTGTGTTACACATTACTACTTTAAAACCGATATTGGTATCTGTCTGTTGGGCAGGTTCACACAAGATTTGAGAAAAGCTGCATAGGGAATATACTTATGTATAACAATCTCCAATAGAGTTACGTATTACTACTTTAAAATAGAGGTTGGTATTTGTCTGATTGACAGGTCCTAACCATATTTTGAGAGTAGTGTCTACAGGGACATACCTTTATATAATAAACTCCTTTATAGTTACACATTACTTTTTCAAAAAAGAGATTGGTACCTATCAGATCGGCAGGTAGTAAAAAATGTTGAGTGTAGCAGCTTCAGTTATGTAATTATGTATAAATATCTCCTATAGAGTTACACATTCCTATTTTAAAACAGAAGCTAGTACATTTGTCATTGGCAGGTTGTAACAATATTTGGATTGTAGTGTCTTCAGGGCCATACCTAAATAAAAATAAACTCCTACTTAGTTATACAAAACTACTTTAAAAAGGAGATTGGTACTTATCAGATCGGTAGGTAGTAAACAAATATTGATAGTAGCAGCTTCAGTAATGTACCTAAGTATAATAATCTCCTATAGACTCGCAGATTCCTACTTTAAAACAGAGGTTAGTACACGTGTGAATGGCAGGTCCTATCCAGATTTTGATGGTAGTGTCCTCAGGGATGTAGACATATATAATAAACCCTCTTTTAGTTACACATTACTACATTAAAAAGGAGATTGGTACTAATCAGATGGGCAGGTAGTAAACAAATTTGGAGAGAGGCATCTTCAGTCATGTACCGATGTATAATAATCTCCTACAGGCTTACATATCCCTACTTTAAAACAGAGGTTAGTACATGTCTGATTGGCAGGTCCTAACCAAATTTTGATTGTTCAGTCTTCAAGGACATATCTATATATTATAACCTTTATAAATCCACATTAGTTCTTTAAAAAGGAGATTGCTAATTTTGAGAGGAGCTGGTAGTAAACACATTTTGAGAGTAGCTGTTTCAGTAACGTAGCTATATATAACAAACTGCTATAGGGTTATACATTCCTACTTTGAAACAGAGGTTAGTACATGTCTGATTGGCAGGTCCTAACCAAATTTTGATTGTAGCGTCTTCAGGGACTTACCTATTTATAATAAACTCCTTCATAAATCTACATTAGTTGTTTAAAGAGGACATTGCTAATTATCAGAGGGCCAGGTAGTAAACACATTTTGAGAATAACAGTTTCAGTAACGTAGCTATGTATTATAATCTCCTACAGGGTTACACATTCCTACTTTGAAACACAGTTTGATACGTGTATAGTGGGAAAGTTATTACCATATTGGATAGTAGTTTTTCAGGGATATACCTATGTAAAGTAATCTACTATAGAGTTACGCATTACTACTTTAAAAGAGGGATTGGTAGTTGTGTGATGATAAGGTTCTACCAATTTTTTAATGTAGCGGCTTCAGGTACATAACTATGTATATTAATCAGCATTAGAATTACAAATTACTAATTTAAAACAGAGGTTGGTAATTGTCTGACGGGAAGGTTATATCAATTTATGAGAGTAGCAGCTTGAGGGGAACCTATGTCTAATAATCTCCTACAGAGTTACACATTACTACTTTAAAGCAGAGGTTAAATCTTGTCTGATGGGCAGGTTCTGCCAATTTTTGAGAGTAGCGGCATAGGGGATGTACCTTTAAATAAGAATATCCTATAGTGTTACACTTTACTACTTTAAAACCGATATTGGTATCTGTCTGTTGGGCAGGTTCACACAAGATTTGAGAAAAGCTGCATCGTGAATATACCTATGTATAACAATCTCCAATAGAGTTACATATTACTACTTTAAAATAGAGGTTGGTACTTGTCTGATTGACAGGTCCTAACCATATTTTGAGAGTAGTGTCTACAGGGACATACCTTTATATAATAAACTCCTTTATAGTTACACATTACTTTTTCAAAAAAGAGATTGGTACCTATCAGATCGGCAGGTAGTAAAAAATGTTGAGTGTAGCAGCTTCAGTTATGTAATTATGTATAAATATCTCCTATAGAGTTACACATTCCTATTTTGAAACAGAAGCTAGTACATTTGTGATTGGCAGGTTGTAACAATATTTGGATTGTAGTGTCTTCAGGGCCATACCTAAATAAAAATAAACTCCTACTTAGTTATACATTACTACTTTAAAAAGGAGATTGGTACTTATCAGATCGGTAGGTAGTAAACAAATATTGATAGTAGCAGCTTCAGTAATGTACCTAAGTATAATAATCTCCTATAGACTAGCAGATTCCTACTTTAAAACAGAGGTTAGTACACGTGTGAATGGCAGGTCTTATCCAGATTTTGATTGTAGTGTCCTCAGGGATGTAGACATATATAATAAACCCTCTTTTAGTTACACATTACTACATTAAAAAGGAGATTGGTACTAATCAGATGGGCAGGTAGTAAACAAATTTGGAGAGAGGCATCTTCAGTCATGTACCGATGTATAATAATCTCCTACAGGCTTACATATCCCTACTTTAAAACAGAGGTTAGTACATGTCTGATTGGCAGGTCCTAACCAAATTTTGATTGTTCAGTCTTCAAGGACATATCTATATATTATAACCTTTATAAATCCACATTAATTCTTTAAAAAGGAGATTGCTAATTATGAGAGGAGCTGGTAGTAAACACATTTTGAGAGTAGCAGTTTCAGTAACGTAGCTATATATAACAAACTGCTGTAGGGTTATACATTCCTACTTTGAAACAGAGGTTAGTACATGTCTGATTGGCAGGTCCTAACCAAATTTTGAGTGTAGCGTCTTCAGGGACTTACCTATTTATAATAAACTCCTTCATAAATCTATATTAGTTGTTTAAAGAGGACATTGCTAATTATCAGAGCGCCAGGTAGTAAACACATTTTTAGAATAACAGTTTCAGTAATGTAGCTATGTATTACAATCTCCTATAGGGTTACACATTCCTACTTTGAAACAGAGGTTGATACGTGTATAATGGGAAAGTTATTACAATATTGGATAGTAGTTTTTCAGGGTTGTACCTATGTAAAGTAATCTACTATAGAGTTACACATTACTACTTTAAAAGAGAGATTGTTATTTGTGTGATGATAAGGTTCTACCAATTTTTTAATGTAGCAGCTTCAGGTACATTACTATGTATATTGATCAGCAATAGAATTACAAATTACTAGTTTAAATCAGAGGTTGGTAATTGCCTGATGCGTAGGTTATATCAATTTATGAGAGTAGCAGCTTCAGGGGTGAACCTATGTGTAATAATCTCATATAAAGTTACACATTAAATCTTTAAAGCAGAGGTTAATTCTTGTCTGATAGGCAGGTTCTGCCAATTTTTGAGAGTAGCGGCATAGGGGATGTACCTATGTATAAGAATATCCTATTGTGTTACACATTACTACTTTAAAACCGATATTGGTATCTGTCTGTTGGGCAGGTTCACACAAGATTTGAGAAAAGCTGCATAGGGAATATACTTATGTATAACAATCTCCAATAGAGTTACATATTACTACTTTAAAATAGAGGTTGGTACTTGTCTGATTGACAGGTCCTAACCATATTTTGAGAGTAGTGTCTACAGGGACATACCTTTATATAATAAACTCCTTTATAGTTACACATTACTTTTTCAAAAAAGAGATTGGTACCTATCAGATCGGCAGGTAGTAAAAAATGTTGAGTGTAGCAGCTTCAGTTATGTAATTATGTATAAATATCTCCTATAGAGTTACACATTCCTATTTTAAAACAGAAGCTAGTACATTTGTGATTGGCAGGTTGTAACAATATTTGGATTGTAGTGTCTTCAGGGCCATACCTAAATAAAAATAAACTCCTACTTAGTTATACATTACTACTTTAAAAAGGAGATTGGTACTTATCAGATCGGTAGTTAGTAAACAAATATTGATAGAAGCAGCTTCAGTAATGTACCTAAGTATAATAATCTCCTATAGACTCGCAGATTCCTACTTTAAAACAGAGGTTAGTACACGTGTGAATGGCAGGTCCTATCCAGATTTTGATTGTAGTGTCCTCAGGGATGTAGACATATATAATAAACCCTCTTTTAGTTACACATTACTACATTAAAAAGGAGATTGGTACTAATCAGATGGGCAGGTAGTAAACAAATTTGGAGAGAGGCATCTTCAGTCATGTACCGATGTATAATAATCTCCTACAGGCTTACATATCCCTACTTTAAAACAGAGGTTAGTACATGTCTGATTGGCAGGTCCTAACCAAATTTTGATTGTTCAGTCTTCAAGGACATATCTATATATTATAACCTTTATAAATCCACATTAATTCTTTAAAAAGGAGATTGCTAATTATGAGAGGAGCTGGTAGTAAACACATTTTGAGAGTAGCAGTTTCAGTAACGTAGCTATATATAACAAACTGCTATAGGGTTATACATTCCTACTTTGAAACAGAGGTTAGTACATGTCTGATTGGCAGGTCCTAACCAAATTTTGATTGTAGCGTCTTCAGGGACTTACCTATTTATAATAAACTCCTTCATAAATCTACATTAGTTGTTTAAAGAGGACATTGCTAATTATCAGAGAGCCAGGTAGTAAACACATTTTGAGAATAACAGTTTCAGTAACGTAGCTATGTATTATAATCTCCTACAGGGTTACACATTCCTACTTTGAAACACAGTTTGATACGTGTATAATGGGAAAGTTATTACCTAATTGGATGGTAGTTTTTCAGGGATATACCTATGTAAAGTAATCTACTATAGAGTTACGCATTACTACTTTAAAAGAGGGATTGGTAGTTGTGTGATGATAAGGTTCTACCAATTTTTTAATGTAGCGGCTTCAGGTACATAGCGGCTTCAGGTACATAACTATGTATATTTATCAGCTTTAGAATTATAAATTATTAATTTAAAACAGAGGTTGGTAATTGTCTGACGGGAAGGTTATATCAATTTATGAGAGTAGCAGCTTGAGGGGAACCTATGTCTAATAATCTCTTACAGAGTTACACATTACTACTTTAAAGCAGAGGTTTAATCTTGTCTGATGGGCAGGTTCTGCCAATTTTTGAGAGTAGCGGCATAGGGGATGTACCTTTAAATAAGAATATCCTATAATGTTACACTTTACTACTTTAAAACCGATATTGGTATCTGTCTGTTGGGCAGGTTCACACAAGATTTGAGAAAAGCTGCATCGTGAATATACCTATGTATAACAATCTCCAATAGAGTTACATATTACTACTTTAAAATAGAGGTTGGTACTTGTCTGATTGACAGGTCCTAACCATATTTTGAGAGTAGTGTCTACAGGGACATACCTTTATATAATAAACTCCTTTATAGTTACACATTACTTTTTCAAAAAAGAGATTGGTACCTATCAGATCGGCAGGTAGTAAAAAATGTTGAGTGTAGCAGCTTCAGTTATGTAATTATGTATAAATATCTCCTATAGAGTTACACATTCCTATTTTAAAACAGAAGCTAGTACATTTGTCATTGGCAGGTTGTAACAATATTTGGATTGTAGTGTCTTCAGGGCCATACCTAAATAAAAATAAACTCCTACTTAGTTATACATTACTACTTTAAAAAGGAGATTGGTACTTATCAGATCGGTAGGTAGTAAACAAATATTGATAGTAGCAGCTTCAGTAATGTACCTAAGTATAATAATCTCCTATAGACTCGCAGATTCCTACTTTAAAACAGAGGTTAGTACACGTGTGAATGGCAGGTCCTATCCAGATTTTGATTGTAGTGTCCTCAGGGATGTAGACATATATAATAAACCCTCTTTTAGTTACACATTACTACATTAAAAAGGAGATTGGTACTAATCAGATGGGCAGGTAGTAAACAAATTTGGAGAGAGGCATCTTCAGTCATGTACCGATGTATAATAATCTCCTACAGGCTTACATATCCCTACTTTAAAACAGAGGTTAGTACATGTCTGATTGGCAGGTCCTAACCAAATTTTGATTGTTCAGTCTTCAAGGACATATCTATATATTATAACCTTTATAAATCCACATTAATTCTTTAAAAAGGAGATTGCTAATTATGAGAGGAGCTGGTAGTAAGCACATTTTGAGAGTAGCTGTTTCAGTAACGTAGCTATATATAACAAACTGCTATAGGGTTATACATTCCTACTTTGAAACAGAGGTTAGTACATGTCTGATTGGCAGGTCCTAACCAAATTTTGATTGTAGCGTCTTCAGGGACTTACCTATTTATAATAAACTCCTTCATAAATCTACATTAGTTGTTTAAAGAGGACATTGCTAATTATCAGAGAGCCAGGTAGTAAACACATTTTGAGAATAACAGTTTCAGTAACGTAGCTATGTATTATAATCTCCTACAGGGTTACACATTCCTACTTTGAAACACAGTTTGATACGTGTATAGTGGGAAAGTTATTACCATATTGGATAGTAGTTTTTCAGGGATATACCTATGTAAAGTAATCTACTATAGAGTTACGCATTACTACTTTAAAAGAGGGATTGGTAGTTGTGTGATGATAAGGTTCTACCAATTTTTTAATGTAGCGGCTTCAGGTACATAACTATGTATATTAATCAGCATTAGAATTACAAATTACTAATTTAAAACAGAGGTTGGTAATTGTCAGACGGGAAGGTTATATCAATTTATGAGAGTAGCAGCTTGAGGGGAACCTATGTCTAATAATCTCTTACAGAGTTACACATTACTACTTTAAAGCAGAGGTTAAATCTTGTCTGATGGGCAGGTTCTGCCAATTTTTGAGAGTAGCGGCATAGGGGATGTACCTTTAAATAAGAATATCCTATAGTGTTACACTTTACTACTTTAAAACCGATATTGGTATCTGTCTGTTGGGCAGGTTCACACAAGATTTGAGAAAAGCTGCATCGTGAATATACCTATGTATAACAATCTCCAATAGAGTTACATATTACTACTTTAAAATAGAGGTTGGTACTTGTCTGATTGACAGGTCCTAACCATATTTTGAGAGTAGTGTCTACAGGGACATACCTTTATATAATAAACTCCTTTATAGTTACACATTACTTTTTCAAAAAAGAGATTGGTACCTATCAGATCGGCAGGTAGTAAAAAATGTTGAGTGTAGCAGCTTCAGTTATGTAATTATGTATAAATATCTCCTATAGAGTTACACATTCCTATTTTGAAACAGAAGCTAGTACATTTGTGATTGGCAGGTTGTAACAATATTTGGATTGTAGTGTCTTCAGGGCCATACCTAAATAAAAATAAACTCCTACTTAGTTATACATTACTACTTTAAAAAGGAGATTGGTACTTATCAGATCGGTAGGTAGTAAACAAATATTGATAGTAGCAGCTTCAGTAATGTACCTAAGTATAATAATCTCCTATAGACTAGCAGATTCCTACTTTAAAACAGAGGTTAGTACACGTGTGAATGGCAGGTCTTATCCAGATTTTGATTGTAGTGTCCTCAGGGATGTAGACATATATAATAAACCCTCTTTTAGTTACACATTACTACATTAAAAAGGAGATTGGTACTAATCAGATGGGCAGGTAGTAAACAAATTTGGAGAGAGGCATCTTCAGTCATGTACCGATGTATAATAATCTCCTACAGGCTTACATATCCCTACTTTAAAACAGAGGTTAGTACATGTCTGATTGGCAGGTCCTAACCAAATTTTGATTGTTCAGTCTTCAAGGACATATCTATATATTATAACCTTTATAAATCCACATTAATTCTTTAAAAAGGAGATTGCTAATTATGAGAGGAGCTGGTAGTAAACACATTTTGAGAGTAGCAGTTTCAGTAACGTAGCTATATATAACAAACTGCTGTAGGGTTATACATTCCTACTTTGAAACAGAGGTTAGTACATGTCTGATTGGCAGGTCCTAACCAAATTTTGAGTGTAGCGTCTTCAGGGACTTACCTATTTATAATAAACTCCTTCATAAATCTATATTAGTTGTTTAAAGAGGACATTGCTAATTATCAGAGCGCCAGGTAGTAAACACATTTTTAGAATAACAGTTTCAGTAATGTAGCTATGTATTACAATCTCCTATAGGGTTACACATTCCTACTTTGAAACAGAGGTTGATACGTGTATAATGGGAAAGTTATTACAATATTGGATAGTAGTTTTTCAGGGTTGTACCTATGTAAAGTAATCTACTATAGAGTTACACATTACTACTTTAAAAGAGAGATTGTTATTTGTGTGATGATAAGGTTCTACCAATTTTTTAATGTAGCAGCTTCAGGTACATTACTATGTATATTGATCAGCAATAGAATTACAAATTACTAGTTTAAAACAGAGGTTGGTAATTGCCTGATGCGTAGGTTATATCAATTTATGAGAGTAGCAGCTTCAGGGGTGAACCTATGTGTAATAATCTCATATAAAGTTACACATTAAATCTTTAAAGCAGAGGTTAATTCTTGTCTGATAGGCAGGTTCTGCCAATTTTTGAGAGTAGCGGCATAGGGGATGTACCTATGTATAAGAATATCCTATTGTGTTACACATTACTACTTTAAAACCGATATTGGTATCTGTCTGTTGGGCAGGTTCACACAAGATTTGAGAAAAGCTGCATAGGGAATATACTTATGTATAACAATCTCCAATAGAGTTACATATTACTACTTTAAAATAGAGGTTGGTACTTGTCTGATTGACAGGTCCTAACCATATTTTGAGAGTAGTGTCTACAGGGACATACCTTTATATAATAAACTCCTTTATAGTTACACATTACTTTTTCAAAAAAGAGATTGGTACCTATCAGATCGGCAGGTAGTAAAAAATGTTGAGTGTAGCAGCTTCAGTTATGTAATTATGTATAAATATCTCCTATAGAGTTACACATTCCTATTTTAAAACAGAAGCTAGTACATTTGTGATTGGCAGGTTGTAACAATATTTGGATTGTAGTGTCTTCAGGGCCATACCTAAATAAAAATAAACTCCTACTTAGTTATACATTACTACTTTAAAAAGGAGATTGGTACTTATCAGATCGGTAGTTAGTAAACAAATATTGATAGAAGCAGCTTCAGTAATGTACCTAAGTATAATAATCTCCTATAGACTCGCAGATTCCTACTTTAAAACAGAGGTTAGTACACGTGTGAATGGCAGGTCCTATCCAGATTTTGATTGTAGTGTCCTCAGGGATGTAGACATATATAATAAACCCTCTTTTAGTTACACATTACTACATTAAAAAGGAGATTGGTACTAATCAGATGGGCAGGTAGTAAACAAATTTGGAGAGAGGCATCTTCAGTCATGTACCGATGTATAATAATCTCCTACAGGCTTACATATCCCTACTTTAAAACAGAGGTTAGTACATGTCTGATTGGCAGGTCCTAACCAAATTTTGATTGTTCAGTCTTCAAGGACATATCTATATATTATAACCTTTATAAATCCACATTAGTGCTTTAAAAAGGAGATTGCTAATTATGAGAGGAGCTGGTAGTAAACACATTTTGAGAGTAGCAGTTTCAGTAACGTAGCTATATATAACAAACTGCTATAGGGTTATACATTCCTACTTTGAAACAGAGGTTAGTACATGTCTGATTGGCAGGTCCTAACCAAATTTTGATTGTAGCGTCTTCAGGGACTTACCTATTTATAATAAACTCCTTCATAAATCTACATTAGTTGTTTAAAGAGGACATTGCTAATTATCAGAGAGCCAGGTAGTAAACACATTTTGAGAATAACAGTTTCAGTAACGTAGCTATGTATTATAATCTCCTACAGGGTTACACATTCCTACTTTGAAACACAGTTTGATACGTGTATAATGGGAAAGTTATTACCTAATTGGATGGTAGTTTTTCAGGGATATACCTATGTAAAGTAATCTACTATAGAGTTACGCATTACTACTTTAAAAGAGGGATTGGTAGTTGTGTGATGATAAGGTTCTACCAATTTTTTAATGTAGCGGCTTCAGGTACATAGCGGCTTCAGGTACATAACTATGTATATTTATCAGCTTTAGAATTATAAATTATTAATTTAAAACAGAGGTTGGTAATTGTCTGACGGGAAGGTTATATCAATTTATGAGAGTAGCAGCTTGAGGGGAACCTATGTCTAATAATCTCTTACAGAGTTACACATTACTACTTTAAAGCAGAGGTTTAATCTTGTCTGATGGGCAGGTTCTGCCAATTTTTGAGAGTAGCGGCATAGGGGATGTACCTTTAAATAAGAATATCCTATAATGTTACACTTTACTACTTTAAAACCGATATTGGTATCTGTCTGTTGGGCAGGTTCACACAAGATTTGAGAAAAGCTGCATCGGGAATATACCTATGTATAACAATCTCCAATAGAGTTACATATTACTACTTTAAAATAGAGGTTGGTACTTGTCTGATTGACAGGTCCTAACCATATTTTGAGAGTAGTGTCTACAGGGACATACCTTTATATAATAAACTCCTTTATAGTTACACATTACTTTTTCAAAAAAGAGATTGGTACCTATCAGATCGGCAGGTAGTAAAAAATGTTGAGTGTAGCAGCTTCAGTTATGTAATTATGTATAAATATCTCCTATAGAGTTACACATTCCTATTTTAAAACAGAAGCTAGTACATTTGTCATTGGCAGGTTGTAACAATATTTGGATTGTAGTGTCATCAGGGCCATACCTAAATAAAAATAAACTCCTACTTAGTTATACATTACTACTTTAAAAAGGAGATTGGTACTTATCAGATCGGTAGGTAGTAAACAAATATTGATAGTAGCAGCTTCAGTAATGTACCTAAGTATAATAATCTCCTATAGACTCGCAGATTCCTACTTTAAAACAGAGGTTAGTACACGTGTGAATGGCAGGTCCTATCCAGATTTTGATTGTAGTGTCCTCAGGGATGTAGACATATATAATAAACCCTCTTTTAGTTACACATTACTACATTAAAAAGGAGATTGGTACTAATCAGATGGGCAGGTAGTAAACAAATTTGGAGAGAGGCATCTTCAGTCATGTACCGATGTATAATAATCTCCTACAGGCTTACATATCCCTACTTTAAAACAGAGGTTAGTACATGTCTGATTGGCAGGTCCTAACCAAATTTTGATTGTTCAGTCTTCAAGGACATATCTATATATTATAACCTTTATAAATCCACATTAATTCTTTAAAAAGGAGATTGCTAATTATGAGAGGAGCTGGTAGTAAGCACATTTTGAGAGTAGCTGTTTCAGTAACGTAGCTATATATAACAAACTGCTATAGGGTTATACATTCCTACTTTGAAACAGAGGTTAGTACATGTCTGATTGGCAGGTCCTAACCAAATTTTGATTGTAGCGTCTTCAGGGACTTACCTATTTATAATAAACTCCTTCATAAATCTACATTAGTTGTTTAAAGAGGACATTGCTAATTATCAGAGAGCCAGGTAGTAAACACATTTTGAGAATAACAGTTTCAGTAACGTAGCTATGTATTATAATCTCCTACAGGGTTACACATTCCTACTTTGAAACACAGTTTGATACTTGTATAATGGGAAAGTTATTACCTAATTGGATGGTAGTTTTTCAGGGATATACCTATGTAAAGTAATCTACTATAGAGTTACGCATTACTACTTTAAAAGAGGGATTGGTAGTTGTGTGATGATAAGGTTCTACCAATTTTTTAATGTAGCGGCTTCAGGTACATAACTATGTATATTTATCAGCATTAGAATTACAAATTACTAATTTAAAACAGAGGTTGGTAATTGTCTGACGGGAAGGTTATATCAATTTATGAGAGTAGCAGCTTGAGGGGAACCTATGTCTAATAATCTCTTACAGAGTTACACATTACTACTTTAAAGCAGAGGTTAAATCTTGTCTGATGGGCAGGTTCTGCCAATTTTTGAGAGTAGCGGCATAGGGGATGTACCTTTAAATAAGAATATCCTATAATGTTACACTTTACTACTTTAAAACCGATATTGGTATCTGTCTGTTGGGCAGGTTCACACAAGATTTGAGAAAAGCTGCATCGGGAATATACCTATGTATAACAATCTGCAATAGAGTTACATATTACTACTTTAAAATAGAGGTTGGTACTTGTCTGATTGACAGGTCCTAACCATATTTTGAGAGTAGTGTCTACAGGGACATACCTTTATATAATAAACTCCTTTATAGTTACACATTACTTTTTCAAAAAAGAGATTCGTACCTATCAGATCGGCAGGTAGTAAAAAATGTTGAGTGTAGCAGCTTCAGTTATGTAATTATGTATAAATATCTCCTATAGAGTTACACATTCCTATTTTAAAACAGAAGCTAGTACATTTGTGATTGGCAGGTTGTAACAATATTTGGATTGTAGTGTCTTCAGGGCCATACCTAAATAAAAATAAACTCCTACTTAGTTATACATTACTACTTTAAAAAGGAGATTGGTACTTATCAGATCGGTAGGTAGTAAACAAATATTGATAGTAGCAGCTTCAGTAATGTACCTAAGTATAATAATCTCCTATAGACTCGCAGATTCCTACTTTAAAACAGAGGTTAGTACACGTGTGAATGGCAGGTCCTATCCAGATTTTGATTGTGGTGTCCTCAGGGATGTAGACATATATAATAAACCCTCTTTTAGTTACACATTACTACATTAAAAAGGAGATTGGTACTAATCAGATGGGCAGGTAGTAAACAAATTTGGAGAGAGGCATCTTCAGTCATGTACCGATGTATAATAATCTCCTACAGGCTTACATATCCCTACTTTAAAACAGAGGTTAGTACATGTCTGATTGGCAGGTCCTAACCAAATTTTGATTGTTCAGTCTTCAAGGACATATCTATATATTATAACCTTTATAAATCCACATTAGTTCTTTAAAAAGGAGATTGCTAATTATGAGAGGAGCTGGTAGTATACACATTTTGAGAGTAGCTGTTTCAGTAACGTAGATATATATAACAAACTGCTATAGGGTTATGCATTCCTACTTTGAAAAAGAGGTTAGTACATGTCTGATTGGCAGGTCCTAACCAAATTTTGATTGTAGCGTCTTCAGGGACTTACCTATTTATAATAAACTCCTTCATAAATCTACATTAGTTGTTTAAAGAGGACATTGCTAATTATCAGAGAGCCAGGTAGTAAACACATTTTGAGAATAACAGTTTCAGTAACGTAGCTATGTATTATAATCTCCTACAGGGTTACACATTCCTACTTTGAAACACAGTTTGATACGTGTATAATGGGAAAGTTATTACCTAATTGGATGGTAGTTTTTCAGGGATATACCTATGTAAAGTAATCTACTATAGAGTTACGCATTACTACTTTAAAAGAGGGATTGGTAGTTGTGTGATGATAAGGTTCTACCAATTTTTTAATGTAGCGGCTTCAGGTACATAACTATGTATATTTATCAGCATTAGAATTACAAATTACTAATTTAAAACAGAGGTTGGTAATTGTCTGACGGGAAGGTTATATCAATTTATGAGAGTAGCAGCTTGAGGGGAACCTATGTCTAATAATCTCTTACAGAGTTACACATTACTACTTTAAAGCAGAGGTTAAATCTTGTCTGATGGGCAGGTTCTGCCAATTTTTGAGAGTAGCGGCATAGGGGATGTACCTTTAAATAAGAATATCCTATAGTGTTACACTTTACTACTTTAAAACCGATATTGGTATCTGTCTGTTGGGCAGGTTCACACAAGATTTGAGAAAAGCTGCATCGGGAATATACCTATGTATAATCATCTCCTATAGAGTTACACATTACTGCTTTAAAATAGAAGTTGGTACTTGTCTGATTGACAGGTCCTAACCGTATTTTGAGAGAAGTGTCTACAGGAATGTACCTTAAATAATAATATCCTATATAGTTATAAAGTACTACTTTAAAAGGAAGTTTGGTATTTTTCTCTTCGGCAGGTTATTACTAAATTTTGAGAGTAGTGGGTTCAGATATGTGCTTTTGTAGGGTAATGGCTATAGATTTACAGATTAGTAAAACTGGAACACAGGTTTCACTTTTGTGAATAGCTGTTTCCGGCCAATGTTTGAGGCCGGTGTTTTCATAAATTTACATATGTATGGTAATGCTGTATATGGTTACACATTAGAACACCAGAATTCATTTTGCAATTTATCTGAAAGGCAAATTGTAGCCAGTGCTTGAGACTAGTGCTTTCATTTATATCCTTAGATATAGTATCTAATTTCCTAGAAAGATACACAGTAATACCAAATTAATAGAAGCTTTCGCTTGTCTGAGCAGTAAGTCCTAGCTAATGTTTGAGAGTGTCGCCTTTAGGCATGCAGTATTGTATAGTAGTCTCTCCTATTGCTAGTTGATACTTCTACTAGAACAGAGGGTGGCACTTTACAGAACAGAAATTGGTGGGCCATTTTGCCCGTAGTGACCGTACCCATGTATAGTCAGTCGTCTTTTATAGTTTTCTATGCTTCTGCCAAGAAACCTGAGGTTGGCTCTTGTCTGATTGTAGGATCTAAACAAATTTAGAGAGTAGTGGCTTCAGGGATATACCTATGTATAATAATCTCCTATAGAGTTACACATCACTGCTATAAGAACAGAGGGTGCCACTTATCTGAGGAACTTCTAATTAATGTTTGCATATAGTGACTTCAGGGATATACCAGTGTGTAGCATACTCATATAGAGTTACTCATTGCTCCATTTAGAATAAAGGTTGGCATTTGTCTGAAGAACAAGTTCTAGCTAATGTTTGTGAGTGGTGGTTTATGATGCAGCTCTTATAGTAATCTTAATTAGGGAATCACATTAATCCTACTTGACTAGCTGTTAAAACTCGTCTAAATCAAAGCGGTTCTGGGTGGGTTTTTCTCGAGGTTCTCTGGCTTCCCCAGCCATCACATTTTACCGGTGTTCCATCTACATTTGGTACATCATCAGTGCCATCGCCAGTGGTGCCATATGAAATAAATGAGGATGTAAACATTTACTAAGAAAAAAAAGAAAAAAAAGGAAGAGAAAACGATACAAGAAATATGTTTGACAGAATTAGTTTCATGGATGTTTTGATGTATGATAATCTCCTATTGAGTTATGCATTACTCCTACTGGAACAGAGGTTGGCACTTGTCTACCATATTTGGAAATAAATTATAATTAAAGAATAACTCCACCTTTTGATACAAAATATGTTAAGATTGAGGAATATTGAAATAGACAGAAATATCATAAATAATTTGGTTGAGTTCCACTCTATGGAGAAATGAACTACTATTGTGTACAGAAATCTGTCGTCTCCTCATGGTTATAAGCACTAATTAATAATTGAAGAAAGACCTAATATAAAGTACAAAGGAATTTCAGCACTATGTTTGTGTGCCACGTAAAAAATTGTTAAAAACAAATAAAAATGAAGAAACAAACAGATCTGTAATTTTTAACAAGTTAAATTATTGATAGCATCATAATGAAATTGAATAAGAAAATGTCATAAACAGTGAAGATGCCTAAGCGTAAACTAGTAATGGAAATGTCAATTTTTGAGGAGGTGGAATATGTATTAGAATTTGGTTGGCCACCACTAAGCAATGCGTGGTGGGGCATTGCTTATAGAAGAGGATATTAAACAAAATTCTATGGAGGTAAGTGTTTTAAGCTGTAACTATTGCAAGAGCAATCAGTTACAGCAATATCATTAATGAAGTTAAAAAGTTTAAATTTAATTGTGCTATCAGTAACTTTCAAATGCTCTTAAGAATTTAATGTAAAATGCAAACTGTATAATATAATGAAACATATATTGTATTCAAATAATAAATACAGAATTTCATATTATCTGGGATTCCCCCAGAATGCAGCATAAAGATAATAACAAACATCAATATTGCCATTGGCAATTTAAGTAGATTGGAATGTAAAAGTGTTATATGTGGTGAAGTGTGATCATGAGAAGTAAGGTATAGTGAAATAAAAGTCTATTTATATAGTTTTTTATTTTATTGGTATAATTGCATCTGTGGTAGAATTCATCTGGTGAATTTTAAAGCTTGGTATATCATTTAATTGTGACAAATTAGTCCTGCAGACAAATAAATGTTTCACAAAAGTATACCTACAGGAAACAAAGATATCCCATTTCACAAACTCCTTTATAATGTACACATGCCAATGATGTACATGCTTCTCAAATTAAATTCTATGCTGGGAGTAAATATTGCAACAGGTAGAAGACTGTGTTTAGTCTCTAAACACGACAATTAATAAGAACAACTGTTGTAGGAATTATTTGAAAAGACTCTAGAAAGGAATTTATGCTTAAATATGATTTTTGTATGATATACTAGGTGTAGCTTTTATTATTGGGTGACCAGTTTGGCCTGAGATGGTGGCCCCTTCTTTGTTGAAGGTAACAGACCATTTCTTTTCTGTGGTTTTTCCAACAGAAAGTAAATATGTGGATAAGTCTGAAACAAATAGAGTATTTGATAAATATTCAGTCCAACTTACATCTTTTTTCACTTTTTCCATTCCTTTTCTATCAGTTGAAGTAGAATTACCTTTAGCAGCTAATTTCAGGGAATCAGAATCAGATGACAATGTCAGTTCCATTAATTTCTGTTTGTCATTACACCTGTGGGAAGTGCTTACAGAACCAAGACACCATACTGAGCTGTCTATTGGCCGTTCGCTGAACATTGTTTTGCCATGAAGATATGTTCTGGTTACTTTAAATTCTATTTCTTTGACCAGCATTCCGACGTACTATGAATTAACTTTGAACAATTTCACTTGGAGACTTCTTAAGATTCTCTTTTGTATATTGTTTGAGAACGGTTGTTTCTTATGATTGTTACCGCTTCACTGTTGATATCTGAAGTGTTGTCATTTTTCCTGGGCTAGTTTTCTTCCAAGATTTTAAAGTTTAGTTTTTCAACACTGGATATTTCTTGCTTCAATGGCAATTCAAAAGTGTTCAAATAAATGTGATAGAAAATACCATGACCAATAGGTCTTCATTTATAACGACACACATTTCTTTTATTTTGTCAGCAATGTCTAAAGATTTTTTGAGATGATCACGTACACCATTTATTATTGTGCCTTTTTGAACCTTAACTATATGCAATATATGTTAATATAATCCAATAAATGAAACAGGATATGGTCCTAGATCATACCCAGTGTGCAAAAAGCTAAAAAGTATATGCAACTTAATAATATAAAACTCTTCTGTCATCTACCAAATATAAAACAAGGTTAACCAACTCAATAAAATGAATCCTTGTGAATGCACAACATAACTTTTGTCAACAAGGCTGCAGGATGGAAAATTTTAACAAGCATTGGTGGCTACTCTTTCCTTGATAAAAATGCAAACAAGATATAAAGAAGAACTTAAATAATATTAGTTTAATCGCAAGAAAACTACAGTTTGGTAACATTCAGGAAAGTAATTTTGAAAGCATCATCTATGATTATTGGAAGCCAATGGAACAAGAGATGGTCAGCAGAACAACTATGAGATTAATTCAAATATTTAATATGAGTTTGGAAGCACACCTAGAAGTTTAAGATTAAGTATTAATTTTGACATTGAACCTTGCCCTGTTAAATAAATCACTTATAGTTCTGAACATAAGTGAAGATTAAGACATATTATGGTAAATCCAATTCAAAAGCTGTGGTTAGAAATAAAAACTTTTAGGAAATTTTTTGAAATAAACTTCTTGCCACTAAGAAGATCCAAAGAGAATGGAATATAATTTAATCTAAGTATATACACTCCTTGCTGAGGAAATTACATTTAGTACTGGATGTGTTTGTTCATCGTTAGCAGTTTCATTGAAACAGATTGTCAGAAAGCATTAAATTATGATATATACTTATTTACTGTGCAACTATACTTCACTTATAGATATAAATTATGTAAAACAGAAGAAGAAATAAGTTACATTATTCTCTTGAATTCTGGCTATGTAGATGGTTGCAGGCTTTCTTCAAAGAAATTTATAGTGCACTTGAATAGATCAACAGTCTGAAAGCGAAGAATGATAAAATAAAAGGTGACAAATGGGAAGGAAAATTTTGAAATAGATTATGAGTGCAACTTCAAATCCTGATAGATATCTACCATGTAAATATCACTGGCTTAATATAGCAGGAATATGGTTTACAAAACTCTTGGAGATAAAAAGGATTTTTAAACAGACACAACAAAAAACAAAGCTCTGAAAAATCTAAATATGTTTAAGAAGCATGTGAGCAACTGGAAGAGGTTATAGAGGAGGCAGAATAAACAGTAGAATCTGGTTGACTGCCACAAAGCAATGCGGGATGGGGCATTGCTTAAAGAAGTGGATTGCATAAGCATCTTTTGGAAGGTAAGTTCTTAGCTTTGTACTGATTGCAATATTTATTTTAATTATGCGCAGCTCTTATTTTATTGAATTTAGATAACAGTGGCCTACATATAGTTATCATAGATATGATAAAATATAATAGAGTAAGATGACATGTAAACAGACTTTAGCTAAATAAAAAGATATGAAACTGTTCTTTTCCCTGTCTACATCCCTTGAATCCACTATAAAATATTTTTGCCAAGACTTGAAGAGTGCTGTGGGGAAGAGAAGTGCCCCACAGCGAAGTGGAAACAATATTGTGGTGTGTTGTGAAGTGATTTGATGTGTAAACTCTCAAATTTGTTGATATTGTTATTGAGGTTCTTAATGTTAGGTAAAGATTTATAACAGAGAGAAGTGGATGAATGTATGGTGCACTATTGACTACCATAAGTAACGAAGAAAGATGATGGGCACATATTGCTGTAAATTCTGCTAATGTTCATACTATTTTTACAACTAGAACTAGCTGTTGCGTTACCAGGTCCTAAAAACTTCAAAACATCAATTAAACATTGCATTATGCCAACCATAGATACATAAAAGTATATGATGATTGTAAGTTGGTGAAGTGTAATATCTTGAATGAAGCAGACATTTAAAGTTAAATAACTCAGGCTTATAAAGATTTTGTTTTTAAGAACTGAACACACTGAAATGCTGAGCTGTTATAAAGCTGTGTTATGTAGGTATATGAGGATAAGGAGATTATTTTAGGGAAAAAAGAGCCTGTATTGAAGAATGGATATGTGCCTTATAAGTTGCATGGGATGTGATTTTTGGTTATGGTGAACAAAATCAACAGTGAAACTAAACATGTGATTCCATAAAATTGATACTTTGAGGATATAGAAGGCTAGTAGTATGCAGTGCAATGGATTTTCCTTGATGCAAACCTCAGATGGAGGAGCCTCTATATATGTATATATATATATAAATATATACAAGAGGTGATACACAACATGAAATTTTGAGGATATAGAAGGCTAGTAGTATGCAGCTCAATGGATTTTCTTTGATGGTCTTTAATGTCTGTTTATATTTCCAATATTACCACAGTGCTAACATTGATGATACATAGAAGAAGATGGAGCACTGGTTGAATGCGATGGTGGGGCAAACAGAAGAACCTGAAGATAAAAATTAAATCTGTTTTAGGTTTAAGAATAAAAATAAAATTATTTACATTTGCAATTTGAGAGTAGCGTCTTCAGGGACATACCTATATATACTAAACTCCTATATAGCTATGCATTATATTGTTTAAAAAGGATATTGGTATTTGTCTGATGAGCAGAATGTTAACAACTTTTGAGAGTAGCAGCTTCAGTGATGTACTTATGTATAATAATCTCCTATAGAGTTACTCATTCCTATTTTAAAATAGAGGTTAGTACATGTCTGAATGGCAGGTCCTAGATTGTACTGTCTTCAGAGACCTACCTATACATAATAAACTCTTTTATAGTTACACTATACTACTTTGAAAAGGAGAATGGTACTTGTGTGATGAGCAGATTGTAAAAAATTATGACAGTAGCAGCTTCAGTGATGTACCTATGTAAAATAATCTCCTATAGAGTTACACATTCCTACTTTAAAACAGAGGTTAGTACATGTCTGAATGGCAGGTCTTAACCATATTTGTATTGTAGTGTCTTCAGGGACATACCTATATATAAAAAGCTATTTAGTTACACATTACTAATTTAAAAGGGAGATTTGGTACCTGTACGATGGGCACGTTGTAAACAAATTTTGAAACACGCTGCTTCATTGATGTACCTACCTACGTATAATAATGTGCTCTAGAGTTACAGATTAATACTTTAAAACATAGGTTGGTACTTGTCTGATTGGCAGGTGCTAACCATTTTTAATTGTAGTGTCTTCAGGGATGTACCAATATATAATAAACCCTCTTTTAGTTACACATTACTACTTTAAAAAGGAGATTGGTACTAATCAGATGGGCAGGTAGTAAACAAATATGGAGATAGAATCTTCAGCCATGTACCGATGTATAATAATCTCCTATAGGCTTACACATCCCTACTTTAAAACAGAGGTTAGCACATGTCTGATTGGCAGGTCCTAACCAAATATTGATTGTTCAGTCTTCAAGGACATATCTATATATAATAACCTTTATAAATCCACATTATTTCTTTAAAAAGGAGATTGCTAATTATGAGAGGAGCTGGTAGTAAACACATTTTGAGAGTAGCAGTTTCAGTAACGTAGCTATATATAACAAACTCCTATACATTCCTACTTTGAAACAGAGGTTATAAAATGTCTGATTGGCAGGTCCTAACCAAATTTTGATTGTAGCGTCTTCAGGGACTTACCTATTTATAATAAACTCCTTCATAAATCTACATTAGTTGTTTAAAGAGGACATTGCTAATTATCAGAGGGCCAGGTAGTAAACACATTTTGAGAATAACAGTTTCAGTAACGTAGCTATGTATTATAATCTCCTACAGGGTTACACATTCCTACTTTGAAACACAGTTTGATACGTGTATAGTGGGAAAGTTATTACCATATTGGATAGTAGTTTTTCAGGGATATACCTATGTAAAGTAATCTACTATAGAGTTACGCATTACTACTTTAAAAGAGGGATTGGTAGTTGTGTGATGATAAGGTTCTACCAATTTTTTAATGTAGCGGCTTCAGGTACATAACTATGTATATTAATCAGCATTAGAATTACAAATTACTAATTTAAAACAGAGGTTGGTAATTGTCTGACGGGAAGGTTATATCAATTTATGAGAGTAGCAGCTTGAGGGGAACCTATGTCTAATAATCTCTTACAGAGTTACACATTACTACTTTAAAGCAGAGGTTAAATCTTGTCTGATGGGCAGGTTCTGCCAATTTTTGAGAGTAGCGGCATAGGGGATGTACCTTTAAATAAGAATATCCTATAGTGTTACACTTTACTACTTTAAAACCGATATTGGTATCTGTCTGTTGGGCAGGTTCACACAAGATTTGAGAAAAGCCGCATCGGGAATATACCTATGTATAACAATCTCCAATAGAGTTACATATTACTACTTTAAAATAGAGGTTGGTACTTGTCTGATTGACAGGTCCTAACCATATTTTGAGAGTAGTGTCTACAGGGACATACCTTTATATAATAAACTCCTTTATAGTTACACATTACTTTTTCAAAAAAGAGATTGGTACCTATCAGATCGGCAGGTAGTAAAAAATGTTGAGTGTAGCAGCTTCAGTTATGTAATTATGTATAAATATCTCCTATAGAGTTACACATTCCTATTTTAAAACAGAAGCTAGTACATTTGTGATTGGCAGGTTGTAACAATATTTGGATTGTAGTGTCTTCAGGGCCATACCTAAATAAAAATAAACTCCTACTTAGTTATACATTACTACTTTAAAAGGGAGATTGGTACTTATCAGATCGGTAGGTAGTAGACAAATATTTATAGTAGCAGCTTCAGTAATGTACCTAAGTATAATAATCTCCTATAGACTCGCAGATTCCTACTTTAAAACAGAGGTTAGTACACGTGTGAATGGCAGGTCTTATCCAGATTTTGATTGTAGTGTACTCAGGGATGTAGACATATATAATAAACCCTCTTTTAGTTACACAATACTACATTAAAAAGGAGATTGGTAGTAATCAGATGGGCAGGTAGTAAACAAATTTGGAGAGAGGCATCTTCAGTCATGTACCGATGTATAATAATCTCCTACAGGCTTACATATCCCTACTTTAAAACAGAGGTTAGTACATGTCTGATTGGCAGGTCCTAACCAAATTTTGATTGTTCAGTCTTCAAGGACATATCTATATATTATAACCTTTATAAATCCACATTAGTGCTTTAAAAAGGAGATTGCTAATTATGAGAGGAGCTGGTAGTATACACATTTTGAGAGTAGCAGTTTCTGTAACGTAGCTATAAATAACAAACTGCTATAGGGTTATACATTCCTACTTTGAAACAGAGGTTAGTACATGTCTGATTGGCAGGTCCTAACCAAATTTTGATTGTAGCGTCTTCAGGGACTTACCTATTTATAATAAACTCCTTCATAAATCTACATTAGTTGTTTAAAGAGGACATTGCTAATTATCAGAGAGCCAGGTAGTAAACACATTTTGAGAATAACAGTTTCAGTAACATAGCTATGTATTATAATCTCCTACAGGGTTACACATTCCTACTTTGAAACAAAGTTTGATACGTGTATAATGGGAAAGTTATTACCTAATTGGATGGTAGTTTTTCAGGGATATACCTATGTAAAGTAATCTACTATAGAGTTACGCATTACTACTTTAAAAGAGGGATTGGTAGTTCTGTGATGATAAGGTTCTTCCAATTTTTTAATGTAGCGGCTTCAGGTACATAACTATGTATATTTATCAGCATTAGAATTACAAATTACTAATTTAAAACAGAGGTTGGTAATTGTCTGACGGGAAGGTTATATCAATTTATGAGAGTAGCAGCTTGAGGGGAACCTATGTCTAATAATCTCTTACAGGGTTACACATTACTACTTTAAAGCAGAGGTTAAATCTTGTCTGATGGGCAGGTTCTGCCAATTATTGAGAGTAGCGGCATAGGGGATGTACCTTTAAATAAGAGTATCCTATAGTGTTACACTTTACTACTTTAAAACCGATATTTGTATCTGTCTGTTGGGCAGGTTCACACAAGATTTGAGAAAAGCTGCATCGGGAATATACCTATGTATAACAATCTCCAATAGAGTTACATATTACTACTTTAAAATAGAGGTTGGTACTTGTCTGATTGACAGGTCCTAACCATATTTTGAGAGTAGTGTCTACAGGGACATACCTTTATATAATAAACTCCTTTATAGTTACACATTACTTTTTCAAAAAAGAGATTGGTACCTATCAGATCGGCAGGTAGTAAAAAATGTTGAGTGTAGCAGCTTCAGTTATGTAATTATGTATAAATATCTCCTATAGAGTTACACATTCCTATTTTAAAACAGAGGCTAGTACATTTGTGATTGGCAGGTTGTAACAATATTTGGATTGTAGTGTCTTCAGGGCCATACCTAAATAAAAATAAACTCCTACTTAGTTATACATTACTACTTTAAAAAGGAGATTGGTACTTATCAGATCGGTAGGTAGTAAACAAATATTGATAGTAGCAGCTTCAGTAATGTACCTAAGTATAATAATCTCCTATAGACTCGCAGATTCCTACTTTAAAACAGAGGTTAGTACACGTGTGAATGGCAGGTCCTATGCAGATTTTGATTGTAGTGTCCTCAGGGATGTAGACATATATAATAAACCCTCTTTTAGTTACACATTACTACATTAAAAAGGAGATTGGTACTAATCAGATGGGCAGGTAGTAAACAAATTTGGAGAGAGGCATCTTCAGTCATGTACCGATGTATAAAAATCTCCTACAGGCTTACATATCCCTACTTTAAAACAGAGGTCAGTACATGTCTGATTGGCAGGTCCTAACCAAATTTTGACTGTTCAGTCTTCAAGGACATATCTGTATATTATAACCTTTATAAATCCACATTAGTTCTTTAAAAAGGAGATTGCTAATTATGAGAGGAGCTGGTAGTAAACACATTTTGAGAGTAGCAGTTTCAGTAACGTAGCTATATATAACAAACTGCTATAGGGTTATACATTCCTACTTTGAAACAGAGGTTAGTACATGTCTGATTGGCAGGTCCTAACCAAATTTTGATTGTAGCGTCTTCAGGGACTTACCTATTTATAATAAACTCCTTCATAAATCTATATTAGTTGTTTAAAGAGGACATTGCTAATTATCAGAGAGCCAGGTAGTAAACACATTTTGAGAATAACAGTTTCAGTAACGTAGCTATGTATTATAATCTCCTACAGGGTTACACATTCCTACTTTGAACACAGTTCGATACGTGTATAATGGGAAAGTTATTACCTAATTGGATGGTAGTTTTTCAGGGATATACCTATGTAAAGCAATCTACTATAGAGTTACGCATTACTACTTTAAAAGAGGGATTGGTAGTTGTGTGATGAAAAGGTTCTACCAATTTTTTAATGTAGCGGCTTCAGGTACATAGCGGCTTCAGGTACATAACTATGTATATTTATCAGCTTTAGAATTACAAATTATTAATTTAAAACAGAGGTTGGTAATTGTCTGACGGGAAGGTTATATCAATTTATGAGAGTAGCAGCTTGAGGGGAACCTATGTCTAATAATCTCTTACAGAGTTACACATTACTACTTTAAAGCAGAGGTTAAATCTTGTCTGATGGGCAGGTTCCGCCAATTTTTGAGAGTAGCGGCATAGGGGATGTACCTTTAAATAAGAATATCCTATAGTGTTACACTTTACTACTTTAAAACCGATATTGGTATCTGTCTGTTGGGCAGGTTAACACAAGATTTGAGAAAAGCTGCATCGGGAATATACCTATGTATAACAATCTTCAATAGAGTTACATATTACTACTTTAAAATAGAGGTTGGTACTTGTCTGATTGACAGGTCCTAACCATATTTTGAGAGTAGTGTCTACAGGGACATACCTTTATATAATAAACTCCTTTATAGTTACACAATACTTTTTCAAAAAAGAGATTGGTACCTATCAGATCGGCAGGTAGTAAAAAATGTTGAGTGTAGCAGCTTCAGTTATGTAATTATGTATAAATATCTCCTATAGAGTTACACATTCCTATTTTAAAACAGAAGCTAGTACATTTGTGATTGGCAGGTTGTAACAATATTTGGATTGTAGTGTCTTCAGGGCCATACCTAAATAAAAATAAACTCCTACTTAGTTATACATTACTACTTTAAAAAGGAGATTGGTACTTATCAGATCGGTAGGTAGTAAACAAATATTGATAGTAGCAGCTTCAGTAATGTACCTAAGTATAATAATCTCCTATAGACTCGCAGATTCCTACTTTAAAACAGAGGTTAGTACACGTGTGAATGGCAGGTCCTATCCAGATTTTGATTGTAGTGTCCTCAGGGATGTAGACATATATAATAAACCCTCTTTTAGTTACACATTACTACATTAAAAAGGAGATTGGTACTAATCAGATGGGCAGGTAGTAAACAAATTTGGAGAGAGGCATCTTCAGTCATGTACCGATGTATAATAATCTCCTACAGGCTTACATATCCCTACTTTAAAACAGAGGTTAGTACATGTCTGATTGGCAGGTCCTAACCAAATTTTGATTGTTCAGTCTTCAAGGACATATCTATATATTATAACCTTTATAAATCCACATTAGTTCTTTAAAAAGGAGATTGCTAATTATGAGAGGAGCTGGTAGTAAACACATTTTGAGAGTAGCAGTTTCAGTAACGTAGCTATATATAACAAACTGCTATAGGGTTATACATTCCTACTTTGAAACAGAGGTTAGTACATGTCTGATTGGCAGGTCCTAACCAAATTTTGATTGTAGCGTCTTCAGGGACTTATCTATTTATAATAAACTCCTTCATAAATCTACATTAGTTGTTTAAAGAGGACATTGCTAATTATCAGAGAGCCAGGTAGTAAACCCATTTTGAGAATAACAGTTTCAGTAATGTAGCTATGTATTATAATCTCCTACAGGGTTACACATTCCTACTTTGAAACACAGTTTGATACGTGTATAATGGGAAAGTTATTACCTAATTGGATGGTAGTTTTTCAGGGATATACCTATATAAAGTAATCTACTATAGAGTTACGCATTACTACTTTAAAAGAGGGATTGGTAGTTGTGTGATGATAAGGTTCTACCAATTTTTTAATGTAGCGGCTTCAGGTACATAACTATGTATATTTATCAGCATTAGAATTACAAATTACTAATTTAAAACAGAGGTTGGTAATTGTCTGACGGGAAGGTTATATCAATTTATGAGAGTAGCAGCTTGAGGGGAACCTATGTCTAATAATCTCTTACAGAGTTACACATTACTACTTTAAAGCAGAGGTTAAATCTTGTCTGATGGGCAGGTTCTGCCAATTTTTGAGAGTAGCGGCATAGGGGATGTACCTTTAAATAAGAATATCCTATAGTGTTACACTTTACTACTTTAAAACCGATATTGGTATCTGTCTGTTGGGCAGGTTCACACAAGATTTGAGAAAAGCTGCATCGTGAATATACCTATGTATAACAATCTCCAATAGAGTTACATATTACTACTTTAAAATAGAGGTTGGTACTTGTCTGATTGACAGGTCCTAACCATATTTTGAGAGTAGTGTCTACAGGGACATACCTTTATATAATAAACTCCTTTATAGTTACACATTACTTTTTCAAAAAAGAGATTGGTACCTATCAGATCGGCAGGTAGTAAAAAATGTTGAGTGTAGCAGCTTCAGTTATGTAATTATGAATAAATATCTCCTATAGAGTTACACATTCCTATTTTAAAACAGAAGCTAGTACATTTGTGATTGGCAGGTTGTAACAATATTTGGATTGTAGTGTCTTCAGGGCCATACCTAAATAAAAATAAACTCCTACTTAGTTATACATTACTACTTTAAAAAGGAGATTGGTACTTATCAGATCGGTAGGTAGTAAACAAATATTGATAGTAGCAGCTTCAGTAATGTACCTAAGTATAATAATCTCCTATAGACTCGCAGATTCCTACTTTAAAACAGAGGTTAGTACACGTGTGAATGGCAGGTCCTATCCAGATTTTGATTGTAGTGTCCTCAGGGATGTAGACATATATAATAAACTCTCTTTTAGTTATACATTACTACTTTAAAAAGGAGATTGGTACTAATCAGATGGGCAGGTAGTAAACAAATTTGGAGAGAGGCATCTTCAGTCATGTACCGATGTATAATAATCTCCTACAAGCTTACATATCCCTACTTTAAAACAGAGGTTAGTACATGTCTGATTGGCAGGTCCTAACCAAATTTTGATTGTTCAGTCTTCAAGGACATATCTATAAATTATAACCTTTATAAATCCACATTAGTTCTTTAAAAAGGAGATTGCTAATTATGAGAGGAGCTGGTAGTAAACACATTTTGAGAGTAGCAGTTTCAGTAACGTAGCTATATATAACAAACTGCTATAGGGTTATACATTCCTACTTTGAAACAGAGGTTAGTACATGTCTGATTGGCAGGTCCTAACCAAATTTTGATTGTAGTGTCTTCAAGGACTTACCTATATATAATAAACACCTTCTTAAATCTATATTAGTTGTTTAAAGAGGACATTGCTAATTATCAGAGCGCCAGGTAGTAAACACATTTTGAGAATAACAGTTTCAGTAATGTAGCTATGTATTACAATCTCCTATAGGGTTACACATTCCTACTTTGAAACAGAGTTTGATACGTGTATAATGGGAAAGTTATTACAATATTGGATAGTAGTTTTTCAGGGTTGTACCTATGTAAAGTAATCTACTATAGAGTTACACATTACTACTTTAAAAGAGAGATTGTTATTTGTGTGATGATAAGGTTCTACCAATTTTTTAATGTAGCGGCTTCAGGTACATTACTATGTATATTAATCAGCTATAGAATTACCAATTACTACTTGAAAACAGAGGTTGGTAATTGCCTGATGCGTAGGTTATATCAATTTATGAGAGTAGCAGCTTCAGGGGTGAACCTCTGTGTAATAATCTCTTATAAAGTTACACATTAAATCTTTAAAGCAGAGTTTAATTCTTGTCTGATAGGCAGGTTCTGCCAATTTTTGAGAGTAGCGGCATAGGGGATGTACCTATGTATAAGAATATCCTATAGTGTTACACATTACTACTTTAAAACAGATATTGGTATCTAACTGTTGGGCAGGTTCTCACAATATTTGAGAATAACAGCATTGGGAATATACCTATGTATAACAATCTCCTATAGAGTTACACATTACTGCTTTAAAATAGAGGTTGGTACTTGTCTGATTGACAGGTCCTAACCGTATGTTGAGAGAAGTGTCTTCAGGGATGTACCTTAAATAATAATATCCTATATAGTTATAAAGTACTACTTTAAAAAGAAGTTTGGTATTTTTCTCTTCGGCAGGTTATTACTAAATTTTGAGAGTAGTGGGTTCAGATATGTGCTTTTGTAGGGTAATGGCTATAGATTTACAGATTAGTAAAACTGGAACACAGGTTTCACTTTTGTGAATAGCTGTTTCCAGCCAATGTTTGAGGCCGGTGGCTTCATAAATTTACATATATATGGTAATGCTGTATATGGTTACACATTAGAACACCAGAATTCATTTTGCGATTTATCTGAAAGGCAAATTGTAGCCAGTGCTTGAGACTAGTGCTTTCATTTATATCCTTAGATATAGTATCTAATTACCTAGAAAGATACACAGTAATACCAAATTAATAGAAGCTTTCGCTTGTCTGAGTAGTAAGTCCTAGCTAATGTTTGAGAGTGTCGCCTTTAGGCATGCAGTATTGTATAGTAGTCTGTCCTATTGCTAGTTGATATTTCTACTAGAACAGAGGGTGGCAGTTTACACAACAGAAATTGGTGGGCCAATTTGCCCGTAGTGACCGTACTCATGTATAGTCTTCTTTTATAGTTTTCTATGCTTCTGCCAAGAAACCTGAGGTTGCCTCTTGCCTGATTGTAGGATCTAAACAAATTTAGAGAGTAGTGGCTTCAGGGATATACCTATGTATAATAATCTCCTATAGAGTTACACATCACTGCTATAAGAACAGAGGGTGCCACTTATCTGAGGAACTTCTAATTAATGTTTGCATATAGTGACTTCAGGGATATACCAGTGTGTAGCATACTCATATAGAGTTACTCATTGCTCCATTTAGAATAAAGGTTGGCATTTGTCTGAAGAACAAGTTCTAGCTAATGTTTGTGAGTGGTGGTTTATGATGTAGCTCTTATAGTAATCTTAATTAGGGAATCACATTACTCCTACTTGACTAGTTGTTAAAACTCGTCTAAATCAAAGCGGTTCTGGGTGGGTTTTTCTCGAGGTTCTCTGGCTTCCCCAGTCATCACATTTAACCGGTGCTCCATCTACATTTGGTACATCATCAGTGCCATCGCCAGTGGTGCCATATGAAATAAAGGAGGATGTAAACATTTACTAAGAAAAAAAAAAAAAAAAGGGAAAACGATACAAGAAATTTGTTTGACAGAATTAGTTTCATGGATGTTTTGATGTATGATAATCTCCTATTGAGTTATGCATTACTCCTACTGGAATAGAGGTTGGCACTTGTCTACCATATTTGGAAATAAAATGTAATTAAAGAATAACTCCACCTTTTGATACAAAATATGTTAAGATTGGAGAATATTGAAATAGACAGAAATGTCATAAATAATTTGGTTGAGTTCCACTCTATGGAGAAATGAACTACTATTGTATACATAAATCTGTCGTCTCCTCATGGTTATAAGCACTAATCAATAATTGAAGAAAGACCTAATATAAAGTACAGAGGAATTTCAGCACTATGTTTGTGTGCCACGTAAAAAATTGTTAAAAACAAATAAAAATGAAGAAACAAACAGATCTGTAATTTTTAACAAGTTAAATTCTTGATAGCATCATAATGAAATTGAATAAGAAAATGTCATAAACAGTGAAGATGCCTAAGCGTAAACTAGTAATGGAAATGTCAATTTTTGAGGAGGTGGAATATGTGTTAGAATTTGGTTGGCCACCACTAAGTAATGCGTGGTGGGGCATTGCTTATAGAAGAGGATATTAAACAAAATTCTATGGAGGTAAGTGTTTTAAGCTGTAACTATTGCAAGAGCAATCAGTTACAGCAATATCATTAATGAAGTTAAAAAGTTTAAATTTAATTGTGCTATCAGTAACTTTCAAATGCTCTTAAGAATTTAATGTAAAATGCAAACTGTATAATATAATGAAAAATATATTGTATTCAAATAATAAATACAGAATTTCATATTATCTGGGATTCCCCCAGAATGCAGCATAAAGATAATAACAAACATCAATATTGCCATTGGCAATTTAAGTAGATTGGAATGTAAAAGTGTTATATGAGGTGAAGTGTGATCATGAGAAGTAAGGTATAGTGAAATAAAAGTCTATTTATATAGTTTTTTATTTTATTGGTATAATTGCATCTGTGGTAGAATTCATCTGGTGAATTTTAAAGCTTGGTATATCATTTAATTGTGGCAAATTAGTCCTGCAGACAAATAAATGTTTCACAAAAGTATACCTACAGGAAACAAAGATATCCCATTTCACAAACTCCTTTATAATGTACACATGCCAATGATGTACATGCTTCTCAAATTAAATTCTATGCTGGGAGTAAATATTGCAACAGGTAGAAGACTGTGTTTAGTCTCTAAACACGACAATTAATAAGAACAACTGTTGTAGGAATTATTTGAAAAGTCTCTAGAAAGGAATTTATGCTTAAATATGATTTTTGTATGATATACTAGGTGTAGCTTTTATTATTGGGTGACCAGTTTGGCCTGAGATGGTGGCCCCTTCTTTGTTGAAGGTAACAGACCATTTCTTTTCTGTGGTTTTTCCAACAGAAAGTAAATATGTGGATAAGTCTGAAACAAATAGAGTATTTGATAAATATTCAGTCCAACTTACATCTTTTTTCACTTTTTCCATTCCTCTTCTATCAGTTGAAGTAGAATTACCTTTAGCAGCTAATTTCAGGGAATCAGAATCAGATGACAATGTCAGTTCCATTAATTTCTTTTTGTCATTACACCTGTGGGAAGTGCTTACAGAACCAAGACACCATACTGAGCTGTCTATTGGCCGTTCGCTGAACATTGTTTTGCCATGAAGATATGTTCTGGTTACTTTAAATTCTATTTCTTTGACCAGCATTCCGACGTGCTATGAATTAACTTTGAACAATTTCACTTGGAGACTTCTTAAGATTCTCTTTTGTATATTGTTTGAGAACGGTTGTTTCTTATGATTGTTACCGCTTCACTGTTGATATCTGAAGTGTTGTCATTTTTGCTGGGCTAGTTTTCTTCCAAGATTTTAAAGTTTAGTTTTTCAACACTGGATATTTCTTGCTTCAATGGCAATTCAAAAGTGTTCAAATAAATGTGATAGAAAATACCATGACCAATAGGTCTTCATTTATAACAACACACATTTCTTTTAGTTTGTCAGCAATGTCAAAAGATTTTTTGAGATGATCACGTACACCATTTTTTATTGTGCCTTTTTGAAACTTAACTATATAATATATATGTTAATATAATCTAATAAATGAAACAGGATATGGTCCTAAATCATACCCAGTGTGCAAAAAGCTAAAAAGTATATGCAACTTAATAATATAAAACTCTTCTGTCATCTACCGAATATAAAACAAGGTTAACCAACTCAATAAAATGAATCCTTGTGAATGCACAACATAACTTTTGTCAACAAGGCTGCAGGATGGAAAATTTTAACAAGCATTGGTGGCTACTCTTTTCTTGATAAAAATGCAAACAAGATATAAAGAAGAACTTAAATAATATTAGTTTAATCGCAAGAAAACTACAGTTTGGTAACATTCAGGAAAGTAATTTTGAAAGCATCATCTATGATTATTGGAAGCCAATGGAACAAGAGATGGTCAGCAGAACAACTATGAGATTAATTCAAATATTTAATATGAGTTTGGAAGCATACCTAGAAGTTTAAGATTAAGTATTAATTTTGACATTGAACCTTGCCCTCTTAAATAAATCACTTATAGATCTGAACATAAGTGAAGATTAAGACATATTATGGTAAATCCAATTCAAAAGCTGTGGTTAGAAATAAAAACTTTTAGGAAATTTTTTGAAATAAACTTCTTGCCACTAAGAAGATCCAAAGAGAATGGAATATAATTTAATCTAAGTATATACACTCCTTGCTGAGGAAATTACATTTAGTACTGGATGTGTTTGTTCATCGTTAGTAGTTTCATTGAAACAGATTGTCAGAAAGCATTAAAATTATGATATATACTTATTTACTGTGCAACTATACTTCACTTATAAATATAAATTATGTAAAACAGAAGAAGAAATAAGTTACATTATTCTCTTGAATTCTGGCTATGAAGATGGTTGCAGGCTTTCTTCAAAGAAATTTATAGTGCACTTGAATAGATCAACAGTCTGAAAGCGAAGAATGATAAAATAAAAGGTGACAGATGGGAAGGAAAATTTTGAAATAGATAATGAGTGCAACTTCAAATCCTGATAGATATCTACCATGTAAATATCACTGGCTTAATATTGCAGGAATATGGTTTACAAAACTCTTAGATATAAAAAGGATTTTTAAACAGACACAAGAAAAAACTAAATATGTTTAAGAAGCATGTAAGCAACTGGAAGAGGTTATAGAGGAGGCAGAATAAACAGTAGAATCTGGTTGACTGCCACAAAGCAATGCGGGGTGGGGCATTGCTTAAAGAAGTGGATTGCATACGCATCTTTTGGAAGGTAAGTTCTTAGCTTTGTGCTGATTGCAATATTTATTTTAGTTATGCGCAGCTCTTATTTTATTGAATTTAGATAACAGTGGCCTACATATAGTTATCATAGATATGATAAAATATAATAGAGTAAGATGACATGTAAACAGACTTTAGCTAAATAAAAAGATATGAAACTGTTCTTTTCCCTGTCTACATCCCTTGAATCCACTATAAAATATTTTTGCCAAGACTTGAAGAGTGCTGTGGGGAAGAGAAGTGCCCCACAGCGAAGTGGAAACAATATTGTGGTGTGTTGTGAAGTGATTTGATGTGTAAACTCTCAAATTTGTTGATATTGTTATTGAGGTTCTTAATGTTAGGTAAAGATTTGTAACAGAGAGAAGTGGATGAATGTATGGTGTACTATTGACTACCTTAAGTAACGAAGAAAGATGATGGGCACATATTGCAGTAAATTCTGCTTATGATCATACTATTTTTACAACTAGAACTAGCTGTTGCGTTACCAGGTCCTAAAAACTTCAAAACATCAATTAAGCATTGCATTATGCAAACCATAGATACATAAAAGTATATGATGATTGTAAGTTGGTGAAGTGTAATATCTTGAATGAAGCAGACATATAACGTTAAATAACTCAGGCTTATAAAGATTTTGTTTTCAAGAACTGAACACACTGAAATGCTGAGCTGTTATAAAGCTGTGTTATGTAGGTATATGAGGATAAGGAGATTATTTTAGGGAAAAAAGAGCCTGTATTGAAGAATGGATATGTGCCTTATAAGTTGCATGGGATGTGATTTTTGGTTATGGTGAACAAAATCAACAGTGAAACTAAACATGTGATTCCATAAAATTGATACTTTGAGGATATAGAAGGCTAATAGTATGCAGTGCAATGGATTTTCCTTGATGCAAACCTCAGATGGAGGAGCCTCTATATATGTATATATATACGTATATACAAGAGGTGATACACAACATGAAATTTTGAGGATATAGAAGGCTAGTAGTATGCAGCTCAATGGATTTTCTTTGATGGTCTTTAATGTCTGCTTATATTTCCAATATTACCACAGTGCTAACATTGATGATACATAGAAGAAGATGGAGCACTGGTTGAATGCGATGGTGGGGCAAACAGAAGAACCTGAAGATAAAAATTAAATCTGTTTTAGGTTTAAGAATAAAAATAAAATTATTTACATGTGCAATTTGAGAGTAGCGTCTTCAGAGACATACCTATATATACTAAACTCCTATATAGCTATGCATTATATTGTTTAAAAAAGGATATTGGTATTTGTCTGATGAGCAGAATGTTAACAACTTTTGAGAGTAGCAGCTTCAGTGATGTACTTATGTATAATAATCTCCTATAGAGTTACTCATTCCTATTTTAAAACAGAGGTTAGTACATGTCTGAATGGCAGGTCCTAGATTGTACTGTCTTCAGAGACCTACCTATACATAATAAACTCTTTTATAGTTACACTATACTACTTTGAAAAGGAGATTGGTACTTGTGTGATGAGCAGATTGTAAAAAATTATGACAGTAGCAGCTTCAGTGATGTACCTATGTAAAATAATCTCCTATAGAGTTACACATTCCTACCTTAAAACAGAGGTTAGTACATGTCTGAATGGCAGGTCTTAACCATATTTGTATTGTAGTGTCTTCAGGGACATACCTATATATAAAAAGCTATTTAGTTACACATTACTAATTTAAAAAGGAGATTTGGTACCTGTACGATGGGCACCTTGTAAACAAATTTTGAAACACGCTGCTTCATTGATGTACCTACCTACGTATAATAATGTGCTCTAGAGTTACAGATTAATACTTTAAAACATAGGTTGGTACTTGTCTGATTGGCAGGTGCTAACCATGTTTTGATTGTAGTGTCTTCAGGGATGTACCAATATATAATAAACCCTCTTTTAGTTACACATTACTACTTTAAAAAGGAGATTGGTACTAATCAGATGGGCAGGTAGTAAACAAATATGGAGATAGAATCTTCAGTCATGTACCGATGTATAATAATCTCCTATAGGCTTACACATCCCTACTTTAAAACAGAGGTTAGCACATGTCTGATTGGCAGGTCCTAACCAAATATTGATTGTTCAGTCTTCAAGGACATACCTATATATAATAACCTTTATAAATCCACATTAGGTCTTTAAAAAGGAGATTGCTAATTATGAGAGGAGCTGGTAGTAAACACATTTTGAGAGTAGCAGTTTCAGTAACGTAGCTATATATAACAAACTCCTATACATTCCTACTTTGAAACAGAGGTTAGTACATGTCTGATTGGCAGGTGCTAACCATGTTTTGATTGTAGTGTCTTCAGGGATGTACCAATATATAATAAACCCTCTTTTAGTTACACATTACTACATGAAAAAGGAGATTGGTACTAATCAGATGGGCAGGTAGTAAACAAATTTGGAGAGAGGCATCTTCAGTCATGTACCGATGTATAATAATCTCCTACAGGCTTACATATCCCTACTTTAAAACAGAGGTTAGTACATGTCTGATTGGCAGGTCCTAACCAAATTTTGATTGTAGTGTCTTCAGGGACTTACCTATTTATAATAAACTCCTTCATAAATCTACATTAGTTGTTTAAAGAGGACATTGCTAATTATCAGAGGGCCAGGTAGTGAACACATTTTGAGAATAACAGTTTCAGTAACGTAGCTATGTATTATAATCTCCTACAGGGTTACACATTCCTACTTTGAAACACAGTTTGATACATGTATAATGGGAAAGTTATTACCATATTGGATAGTAATTTTTCAGGGATATACCTATGTAAAGTAATCTACCATAGAGTTACGCATTACTACTTTAAAATAGGGATTGGTAGTTGTGTGATAATAAGGTTCTACCAATTTTTTAATGTAGCGGCTTCAGGTACATAACTATGTATATTAATCAGCATTAGAATTACAAATTACTAATTTAAAACAGAGGTTGGTAATTGTCTGACGGGAAGGTTATATCAATTTATGAGAGTAGCAGCTTGAGGGGAACCTATGTCTAATAATCTCTTACAGAGTTACACATTACTACTTTAAAGCAGAGGTTAAATCTTGTCTGATGGGCAGGTTCTGCCAATTTTTGAGAGTAGCGGCATAGGGGATGTACCTTTAAATAAGAATATCCTATAGTGTTACACTTTACTACTTTAAAACCGATATTGGTATCTGTCTGTTGGGCAGGTTCACACAAGATTTGAGAAAAGCTGCATCGTGAATATACCTATGTATAACAATCTCCAATAGAGTTACATATTACTACTTTAAAATAGAGGTTGGTACTTGTCTGATTGACAGGTCCTAACCATATTTTGAGAGTAGTGTCTACAGGGACATACCTTTATATAATAAACTCCTTTATAGTTACACATTACTTTTTCAAAAAAGAGATTGGTACCTGTCAGATCGGCAGGTAGTAAAAAATTTTGAGTGTAGAAGCTTCAGTTATGTAATTATGTATAAATATCTCCTATAGAGTTACACATTCCTATTTTAAAACAGAAGCTAGTACATTTGTGATTGGCAGGTTGTAACAATATTTGGATTGTAGTGTCTTCAGGGCCATACCTAAATAAAAATAAACTCCTACTTAGTTATACATTACTACTTTAAAAAGGAGATTGGTACTTATCAGATCGGTAGGTAGTAAACAAATATTGATAGTAGCAGCTTCAGTAATGTACCTAAGTATAATAATCTCCTATAGACTCGCAGATTCCTACTTTAAAACAGAGGTTAGTACACGTGTGAATGGCAGGTCCTATCCAGATTTTGATTGTAGTGTCCTCAGGGATGTAGACATATATAATAAACCCTCTTTTAGTTACACATTACTACATGAAAAAGGAGATTGGTACTAATCAGATGGGCAGGTAGTAAACAAATTTGGAGAGAGGCATCTTCAGTCATGTACCGATGTATAATAATCTCCTACAGGCTTACATATCCCTACTTTAAAACAGAGGTTAGTACATGTCTGATTGGCAGGTCCTAACCAAATTTTGATTGTTCAGTCTTCAAGGACATATCTATATATTATAACCTTTATAAATCCACATTAGTTCTTTAAAAAGGAGATTGCTAATTATGAGAGGAGCTGGTGGTAAACACATTTTGAGAGTAGCAGTTTCAGTAACGTAGCTATATATAACAAACTCCTATACATTCCTACTTTGAAACAGAGGTTAGTACATGTCTCATTGGCAGATCCTAACCAAATTTTGATTATAGTGTCATCAGGGACTTACCTATATATAATAAACTCCTTCATAAATCTATATTAGTTGTTTAAAGAGGACATTGCTAATTATCAGAGGCCCAGGTAGTAAACACATTTTGAGAATAACAGTTTCAGTAATGTAGCTATGTATTACAATCTCCTATAGGGTTACACATTCCTACTTTGAAACAGAGTTTGATACGTGTATAATGGGAAAGTTATTACAATATTGGATAGTAGTTTTTCAGGGTTGTACCTATGTAAAGTAATCTACTATAGAGTTACACATTACTACTTTAAAGGAGAGATTGTTATTTGTGTGATGATAAGGTTCTACCAATTTTTTAATGTAGCGGCTTCAGGTACATTACTATGTATATTAATCAGCTATAGAATTACAAATTACTACTTTAAAACAGAGGTATGTAATTGCCTGATGCGTAGGTCATATCAATTTATGAGAGTAGCAGCTTCAGGGGTGAACCTATGTGTAATAATCTCTTATAAAGTTACACATTAAATATTTAAAGCAGAGGTTAATTCTTGTCTGATAGGCAGGTTCTGCCAATTTTTGAGAGTAGCGGCATAGGGGATGCACCTATGTATAAGAATATCCTATAGTGTTACACATTACTACTTTAAAACAGATATTGGTATCTAACTGTTGGGCAGGTTCTCACAATATTTGAGAATAACAGCATTGGGAATATACCTATGTATAACAATCTCCTATAGAGTTACACATTACTGCTTTAAAATAGAGGTTGGTACTTGTCTGATTGACAGGTCCTAACCGTATGTTGAGAGAAGTGTCTTCAGGGATGTACCTTAAATAATAATATCCTATATAGTTATAAAGTACTACTTTAAAAAGAAGTTTGGTATTTTTCTCTTTAGCAGGTTATTACTAAATTTTGAGAGTGGTGGGTTCAGATATGTGCTTTTGTAGGGTAATGGCTATAGATTTACAGATTAGTAAAACTGGAACACAGGTTTCACTTTTGTGAATAGCTGTTTCCAGCCAATGTTTGAGGCCGGTGGCTTCATAAATTTACATATATATGGTAATGCTGTATATGGTTACACATTAGAACACCAGAATTCATTTTGCGATTTATCTGAAAGGCAAATTGTAGCCAGTGCTTGAGACTAGTGCTTTCATTTATATCCTTAGATATAGTATCTAATTTCCTAGAAAGATACACAGTAATACCAAATTAATAGAAGCTTTCGCTTGTCTGAGCAGTAAGTCCTAGCTAATGTTTGAGAGTGTCGCCTTTAGGCATGCAGTATTGTATAGTAGTCTGTCCTATTGCTAGTTGATATTTCTACTAGAACAGAGGGTGGCACTTTACACAACAGAAATTGGTGGGCCATTTTGCCCATAGTGACCGTACCCATGTATAGTCGTCTTTTATAGTTTTCTATGCTTCTGCCAGGAAACCTGTGGTTGCCTCTGGCCTGATTGTAGGATCTAAACAAATTTAGAGAGTAGTGGCTTCAGGGATATACCTATGTATAATAAACTCCTATAGAGTTACACATCACTGCTATAAGAGCAGAGGGTGCCACTTATCTGAGGAACTTCTAATTAATGTTTGCATATAGTGACTTCAGGGATATACCAGTGTGTAGCATACTCATATAGAGTTACTCATTGCTCCATTTAGAATAAAGGTTGGCATTTGTCTGAAGAACAAGTTCTAGCTAATGTTTGTGAGTGGTGGTTTATGATGTAGCTCTCATAGTAATCTTAATTAGGGAATCACATTACTCCTACTTGACTAGTTGTTAAAACTCGTCTAAATCAAAGCAGTTCTGGGTGGGTTTTTCTCGAGGTTCTCTGGCTTCCCCAGTCATCACATTTTACCGGTGTTCCATCTACATTTGGTACATCATCAGTGCCATTGCCAGTGGTGCCATATGAAATAAAGGAGGATGTAAACATTTACTAAGAAAAAAAAAAAAAAAAGAGAAAACGATACAAGAAATATGTTTGACAGAATTAGTTTCATGGATGTTTTGATGTATGATAATCTCCTATTGAGTTATGCATTACTCCTACTGGAACAGAGGTTGGCACTTGTCTACCATATTTGGAAATAAAATATAATTAAAGAATAACTCCACCTTTTGATACAAAATATGTTACGATTGGAGAATATTGAAATAGACAGAAATGTCATAAATAATTTGGTTGAGTTCCACTCTATGGAGAAATGAACTACTATTGTGTACATAAATCTGTCGTCTCCTCATGGTTATAAGCACTAATTAATAATTGAAGAAAGACTTAATATAAAGTACAAAGGAATTTCAGCACTATGTTTGTGTGCCACGTAAAAAATTGTTGAAAACAAATAAAAATGAAGAAACAAACAGATCTGTAATTTTTAACAAGTTAAATTATTGATAGCATCATAATGAAATTGAATAAGAAAATGTCATAAACAGTGAAGATGCCTAAGCGTAAACTAGTAATGGAAATGTCAATTTTTGAGGAGGTGGAATATGTATTAGAATTTGGTTGGCCACCACTAAGCAATGCGTGGTGGGGCATTGCTTATAGAAGAGGATATTAAACAAAAATCTATGGAGGTAAGTGTTTTAAGCTGTAACTATTGCAAGAGCAATCAGTTACAGCAATATCATTAATGAAGTTAAAAAGTTTAAATTTAATTGTGCTATCAGTAACATTCAAATGCTCTTAAGAATTTAATGTAAAATGCAAACTGTATAATATAATGAAAAATATATTATATTCAAATAATAAATACAGAATTTCATATTATCTGGGATTCCCCCGGAATGCAGCATAAAGATAATAACAAACATCAATATTGCCATTGGCAATTTAAGTAGATTGGAATGTAAAAGTGTTATATGTGGTGAAGTGTGATCATGAGAAGTAAGGTATAGTGAAATAAAAGTCTATTTATATAGTTTTTTATTTTGTTGGTATAATTGCATCTGTGGTAGAATTCATCTGGTGAATTTTAAAGCTTGGTATATCATTTAATTGTGGCAAATTAGTCCTGCAGACAAATAAATGTTTCACAAAAGTATACCTACAGGAAACAAAGATATCCCATTTCACAAACTCCTTTATAATGTACACATGCCAATGATGTACATGCTTCTCAAATTAAATTCTATGCTGGGATTAAATATTGCAACAGGTAGAAGACTGTGTTTAGTCTCTAAACATGACAATTAATAAGAAGAACTGTTGTAGGAATTATTTGAAAAGTCTCTAGAAAGGAATTTATGCTTAAATATGATTTTTGTATGATATACTAGGTGTAGCTTTTATTATTGGGTGACCAGTTTGGCCTGAGATGGTGGCCCCTTCTTTGTTGAAGGTAACAGACCATTTCTTTTCTGTGGTTTTTCCAACAGAAAGTAAATATGTGGATAAGTCTGAAACAAATAGAGTATTTGATAAATATTCAGTCCAACTTACATCTTTATTCACTTTTTCCATTCCTTTTCTATCAGTTGAAGTAGAATTACCTTTAGCAGCTAATTTCAGGGAATCAGAATCAGATGGCAATGTCAGTTCCATTAATTTCTTTTTGTCATTACACCTGTGGGAAGTGCTTACAGAACCAAGACACCATACTGAGCTGTCTATTGGCCGTTCGCTGAACATTGTTTTGCCATGAAGATATGCTCTGGTTACTTTAAATTCTATTTCTTTGACCAGCATTCCGACGTACTATGAATTAACTTTGAACAATTTCACTTGGAGACTTCTTAAGATTCTCTTTTGTATATTGTTTGAGAAGGGTTGTTTCTTATGATTGTTACCGCTTCACTGTTGATATCTGAAGTGTTGTCATTTTTCCTGGGCTAGTTTTCTTCCAAGATTTTAAAGTTTAGTTTTTCAACACTGGATATTTCTTGCTTCAATGGCAATTCAAAAGTGTTCAAATAAATGTGATAGAAAATACCATGACCAATAGGTCTTCATTTATAATGACACACATTTCTTTTAGTTTGTCAGCAATGTCTAAAGATTTTTTGAGATGATCACGTACACCATTTTTTATTGTGCCTTTTTGAACCTTAACTATATGCAATATATGTTAATATAATCAAATAAATGATACAGGATATGGTCTTATATCATACCCAGTGTGCAAAAAGCTTAAAAAGTATATGAAACTTAATAATATAAAACTCTTCTGTCATCTACCGAATATAAAACAAGGTTAACCAACTCAATAAAATGAATCCTTGTGAATGCACAACATACTTTTTGTCAACAAGGCTGCAGGATGGAAAATTTTAACAAGCATTGGTGGCTACTCTTTTCTTGATAAAAATGCAAACAAGATATAAAGAAGAACTTAAATAATATTAGTTTAATCGCAAGAAAACTACAGTTTGGTAACATTCAGGAAAGTAATTTTGAAAGCATCATCTATGATTATTGGAAGCCAATGGAACAAGAGATGGTCAGCAGAACAACTATGAGATTCATTCAAATATTTAATATGAGTTTGGAAGCATACCTAGAAGTTTAAGATTAAGTATTAATTTTGACATTGGACCTTGCCCTCTTAAATAAATCACTTATAGATCTGAACATAAGTGAAGATTAAGACATATTATGGTAAATCCAATTCAAAAGCTGTGGTTAGAAATAAAAACTTTTAGAAAATTTTTTGAAATAAACTTCTTGCCACTAAGAAGATCCAAAGAGAATGGAATATAATTTAATCTAAGTATATACACTCCTTGCTGAGGAAATTACATTTAGTACTGGATGTGTTTGTTCATCGTTAGCAGTTTCATTGAAACAGATTGTCAGAAAGCATTAAAATTATGATATATACTTATTTACTGTGCAACTATACTTCACTTATAAATATAAATTATGTAAAACAGAAGAAGAAATAAGTTACATTATTCTCTTGAATTCTGGCTATGAAGATGGTTGCAGGCTTTCTTCAAAGAAATTTATAGTGCACTTGAATAGATCAACAGTCTGAAAGCGAAGAATGATAAAAGGTGACAAATGGGAAGGAAAATTTTGAAATAGATTATGAGTGCAACTTCAAATCCTGAAAGATATCTACCATGTAAATATCACTGGCTTAATATTGCAGGAATATGGTTTACAAAACTCTTGGAGATAAAAAGGATTTTTAAACAGACACAAGAAAAAACAAAGCTCTGAAAAATCTAAATATGTTTAAGAAGCATGTGAGCAACTGGAAGAGGTTATAGAGGAGGCAGAATAAACAGTAGAATCTGGTTGATTGCCACAAAGAAATGCGGGGTGGGGCATTGCTTAAAGAAGTGGATTGCATAAGCATCTTTTGGAAGGTAAGTTCTTAGCTTTGTACTGATTGCAATATTTATTTTAGTTATGCGCAGCTCTTATTTTATTGAATTTAGATAACAGTGGCCTACAAATAGTTATCATAGATATGATAAAATATAATAGAGTAAGATGACATGTAAACAGACTTTAGCTGAATAAAAAGATATGAAACTGTTCTTTTTCCTGTCTACATCCCTTGAATCCACTATAAAATATCTCTGCCAAGACTTGAAGAGTGCTGTGGGGAAGAGAAGTGCCCCAACGCGAAGTGGAAACAATATTGTGGTGTGTTGTGAAGTGATTTGAGGTGTAAACTCTCAAATTTGTTGATATTGTTATTGAGGTTCTTAATGTTAGGTAAAGATTTGTAACAGAGAGAAGTGGATGAATGTATGGTGTACTATTGGCTACCATAAGTAACGAAGAAAGATGATGGTCACATATTGCAGTAAATTCTGCTTATGTTCATACTATTTTTACAACTAGAACTAGCTGTTGCGTTACCAGGTCCTAAAAACTTCAAAACATCAATTAAGCATTGCATTATGCAAACCATAGATACATAAAAGTATATGATGATTGTAAGTTGGTGAAGTGTAATATCTTGAATGAAGCAGACATATAACGTTAAATAACTCAGGCTTATAAAGATTTTGTTTTCAAGAACTGAACACACTGAAATGCTGAGCTGTTATAAAGCTGTGTTATGTAGGTATATGAGGATAAGGAGATTATTTTAGGGAAAAAAGAGCCTGTATTGAAGAATGGATATGTGCCTTATAAGTTGCATGGGATGTGATTTTTGGTTATGGTGAACAAAATCAACAGTGAAACTAAACATGTGATTCCATAAAATTGATACTTTGAGGATATAGAAGGCTAGTAGTATGCAGTGCAATGGATTTTCCTTGAGGCAAACCTCAGATGGAGGAGCCTCTATATATGTATATATATATATACATATATACAAGAGGTGATACACAACATGAAATTTTGAGGATATAGAAGGCTAGTAGTATGCAGCTCAATGGATTTTCTTTGATGGTCTTTAATGTCTGCTTATATTTCCAATATTACCACAGTGCTAACATTGATGATACATAGAAGAAGATGGAGCACTGGTTGAATGCGATGGTGGGGCAAACAGAAGAACCTGAAGATAAAAATTAAATCTGTTTTAGGTTTAAGAATAAAAATAAAATTATTTACATGTGTAATTTGAGAGTAGCGTCTTCAGGGACATACCTATATATACTAAACTCCTATATAGCTATGCATTATATTGTTTAAAAAGGATATTGGTATTTGTCTGATGAGCAGAATGTTAACAACTTTTGAGAGTAGCAGCTTCAGTGATGTACTTATGTATAATAATCTCCTATAGAGTTACTCATTCCTATTTTAAAACAGAGGTTAGTACATGTCTGAATGGCAGGTCCTAGATTGTACTGTCTTTAGAGACCTACCTATACATAATAAACTCTTTTATAGTTACACTATACTACTTTGAAAAGGAGATTGGTACTTGGTTGATGAGCAGATTGTAAAAAATTATGACAGTAGCAGCTTCAGTGATGTACCTATGTAAAATAATCTCCTATATAGTTACACATTCCTACTTTAAAACAGAGGTTAGTACATGTCTGAATGGCAGGTCTTAACCGTATTTGTATTGTAGTGTCTTCAGAGACATACCTATATATAAAAAACTATTTAGTTACACATTACCAATTTAAAAAGGAGATTGGTATCTGTCTGATGGGCACATTGTAAACAAATTTTGAAACACGCTGCTTCATTGATGTACCTACCTACGTATAATAATGTGCTCTAGAATTACTTTAAAACATAGGTTGGCACTTGTCTGATTGGCAGGTGCTAACCATGGTTTGATTGTAGTGTCTTCAGGGATGTACCAATATATAATAAACCTTCTTTGAGATACACATTACTACTTTAAAAAGGAGATTGGTACTAATCAGATGGGCAGGTAGTAAACAAATATGGAGATAGAATTTTCAGTCATGTACCGATGTATAATAATCTCCTACAGGCTTACAAATCCCTAGTTTAAGACAGAGGTTAGCACATGTCTGATTGGCAGGTCCTAACCACATTTTGATTGTTCAGTCTTCAAGCACATACCTATATCTAATAACCTTTATAAATCCACATTAAGTCTTTAAAAAGGAGATTGCTAATTATGAGAGGAGCTGGTAGTAAACACATTTTGAGAGTAGCAGTTTTATTAACGTAGCTATATATAACAAACTCCTATACATTATAATTTGAAACAGAGGTTAGTACATGTCTGATTGGCAGGTCCTAACCAAATTTTGATTGTAGCGTCTTCAGGGACTTACCTATTTATAATAAACTGCGTCATAAATCTACATTAGTTGTTTAAAGAGGACATTACTAATTATCAGAGGGCCAGGTAGTAAACACATTTTGAGAATAACAGTTTCAGTAACATAGCTATGTATTACAATCTCCTATAGGGTTACACATTCCTACTTCGAAACAGAGTTTAATACGTGTATAATGGGAAAGTTATTACAAAATTGGATAGTAGTTTTTCAGGGACATACCTATGTAAAGTAATCTACTATAGAGTTACACATTACTCCTTTAAAAGAGAGATTGGTATTTTGGTGATGATAAGGTTCTACCAATTTTTTAATGTAGTGGCTTCAGGTACATAACTATATATATTAATCAGCTATAGAATTACAAATTACTACTTTAAAACAAAGGTTGGTAATTGTCTGACGGGAAGGTTATATCTATTTATGAGAGTAGCAGCTTCAGGGACCCTATGTTTAATAATCTCTTATAGAGTTACACATTACTACTTTAAAGCAGAGGTTAATTCTTGTCTGATGGGCAGGTTCTGCCAATTTTTGAGAGTAGCGGCATAGGGGATGTACCTTTAAATAAGAGTATCCTATAGTGATACACTTTACTACTTTAAAACCGATATTGGTATTTTTGGGTAGGTACTCACAATATTTGAGAAAAGCTGCATTGGGATTATACCTATGTATAACAATCTCCAATAGAGTTACGTATTACTACTTTAAAATAGAGGTTGGTACTTGTCTGATTGACAGGTCCTAACCATATTTTGAGAGTAGTGTCCACAGGGACATACCCTTATATAATAAACTCCTTTATAGTTACACATTACTACATTCAAAAGGTGATTGGCACGTATCACATGGGCAGGAAGTAAACAAATTTTTAGAGTAGCAGCTTCAGTAAGGTACCTATGTAAATAATTTCATATAGACTTACACATTCCTGCTTTAAAACAGAGGTTATTACATGTCTGATTGGCAGGTCTTAACCATATTATAATGTAGTGTCTTCAATGACGTACCTGTATATAATAAACTCCTTTATAATTATACATTACTTTTTCAAAAAAGAGATTGGTACTTATCAGATGGGCAGGTAGAAAAAATTTTGAGAGTAGCAGCTTCAGTTAAGTAATTATGTATAAATATCTCCTATAAAATTACACATTCCTATTTTAAAACAGAAGTTAGTACATTTGTGATTGGCAGGTTGTATTTATATTTGGATTTTAGTGTCTTCAGAGACATGCCTAAATAAAAATAAACTCCTCCTTTCTTACAAATTACTACATTAAAAAGGAGATTGGTACTTATCAGATTGGTAGGTAGTGAACAGATATTGATAGTAGCTGCTTCAGTAAGCTACCTAGGTATAATAATCTCCTATAGACTCGCACATACCTACTTTAAAACAGAGGTTAATACTCGTCTGAATGGCAGGTCCTAACCAGATTTTGATTGTAGTGTCCTCAGGGATGTGGACATATATAATAAACCTGCTTTTAGTTACACATTACTACTTTAAAAAGGATATTTGTACTAATAAGATGGGCAAGTAGTAAACAAATTTGGAGAGAGGCATCTTCAGTCATGTATCGATGTATAATAATCTCCTACAGGCTTACACATCCCTACTTTAAAACAGAGGTTAGTACATGTCTGATTGGCAGGTCCTAATCAAATTTTGATTATTCAGTCTTCAAGGACATATCTATATATAATAACCTTTATAAATCCACATTAGTTCTTTAAAGAGGAGATTGCTAATTATGACAGGAGCTGGTAGTAAACTCATTTTGAGAGTAGCAGTTTCAATAACGTAGCTATATATAACAAACTCCTATACATTCCTACTTTGAAACAGAGGTTAGTACATGTCTGATTGGCAGGTCCTAACCAAATTTTGATTGAAGCGTCTTCAGGGACTTACCTATTTATAATAAACTCCATAATAAATCTACATTAGTTGTTTAAAGAGGACATTGCTAATTATCAGAGGGCCAGGTAGTAAACACATTTTGAGAATAAAAGTTTCAGTAACGTAGCCTTGTATTACAATCTCCTATAGGGTTACACGTTCCTACTTTAAAACAGAGTTTGATACGTGTATAATGGGAAAGCTATTACAATATTGGTTATTTATTTTTCAGGGACATACCTATGTAAAGTAATCTACTATAGAGTTACACATTACTAACTTAAAAGAGAGATTGTTATTTGTGTGATGATAAGGTTCTACCAATTTTTTAATGTAGCGGCTTCAGGTACATAACTTTGTATATTAATCAGCTATGGATTTACAAATTACTGCTTTAAAACAGAGGTTGGTAATTGCCTGACGGGAAGGTTATATCAATTTATGAGAGTAGCAGCTTCAGGGGAACCTATGTCTAATAATCTCTTATAGAATTACACATTACTACTTTAAGCAGAGGTTAATTCTTGTCTGATGGGCAGGTTCTGCCAATTTATGAGAGTAGTGGCATAGGGGATGTACCTTTAAATAAGAATATCCTATAGTGTTACACTTTACTACTTTAAAACGTATATTGGTATCTGTCTGCTGGGCAGGTTCAAACAATATTTGAGAAAAGCTGCATCGGGAATATACCTATGTATACCAATCTCCAATAGAGTTACATATAACTACCTTAAAATAGAGGTTGGTTCTTGTCTGATTGACAGGTCCTAACCATATTTTGAGAGTAGTGTCTACAGAGACATACCTTTATATAATAAACTCTTTTATAGTTACGCATTACTACATTCAAAAGGTGATTGGCACGTATCACATGGGCAGGTAGTAAACAAATTTTTAGAGTAGCAACTTCAGTAATGTACCTAGGTAAATAATCTCATATAGACTTACACATTCCTGCTTGAAAACAGAGGTTAGTACGTGTCTGATTGGCAAGTCCTAACCATGTTATATTGTGGTGTCTTCAATTTACTACCTGTATATAATAAACTCCTTTACAGTTACACATTACTTATTCAAAAAAGAGATTGGTACTTATCAGATGGGCAGGTAATAAAAAATTTTGAGAGTAGCAGCTCCTGTTTTGTAATTATGTATAAATATTTCCTATAGAGTTACACATTCCTACTTTAAAACAGAAGTAAGTACATTTGTGATTGGCTGGTTGTAACAATATTTGGATTGTAGTGTCTTCAGGGACATACCTAAATAAAAATAAACTCCTCCTTACTTACACATTACCACTTTAAAAAGGAGATTGGTACTTATCAGATCGGTAGGTAGTAAACAAATATTGATAGTAGCTGCTTCAGTAAGCTACCTAAGTATAATAATCTCCTATAGACTCGCACATACCTACTTTAAAACAGAGGTTGATCCACGTCTGAATGGTAGGTCCTAACCAGATTTTGATGGTAGTGTCCTCAGGGATGTAGACTTATATAATAAACCCGCTTTTAGTTACACATTATTACTTTAAAAAGGAGATTGGTACTAATAAGATGGGCAGGTAGTAAACAAATTTGGAGAGAGGCATCTACAGTCATGTACCGATGTATAATAATCTCCTACAGGCTTACACATCCCTACTTTAAAACAGAGGTTAGTACATGTCTGATTGGCAGGTCCTAACCAAATTTTGATTGTTCAGTCTTCAAGGACATACGTATATATAATAACCTTTATAAATCCACATTAGTTCTTTAAAAAGGAGATTGCTAATTATGAGAGGAGCTGGTAGTAAACACATTTTGAGAGTAGCAGTTTCAGTAATGTATCTATATATAACAAACTCCTATACATTCCTACTTTGAAACAGAGGTTAGTTCATGTATGATTGGCAGGTGCTAACCAAATTTTGCTTGTAGTGTTTTCCGGGACTTACCTATTTACAATAAACTCCTTCATAAATCTACATTAGTTGTTTAAAGAGGATAATGCTAATTATCAGAGGACCGGGTAGTAAACACATTTTGAGAATAACAGTATCAATAACGTAGCTATGTATTACTATCTCATATAGGGTTACACATTCCTACTTTGAAACAGAGTTTGATACGTGTATAATGGGAAAGTTAATACAATATTGGATATTAGTTTTTCAGGGATATACCTATGTAAAGTAATCTACTATAGAGTTACACATTACTACTTTAAAAGAGAGAAAGCTATTAGTCTGATGCGAAGGTCCTACCAATGTATTAATGTAGCGGCTTCAGGTACATAACTATGTATTTTAATCAGCTATAGACTTACAAATTACCACTTTAATACAGAGGTTGGTAAGTGTCTGCCGGGAAGGTTATGTCTATTTATGAGAGTAGTAGCCTCATGGGGAACCTATGTCTAATAATCTCTTATAAAGTTACACAGTCCTACTTTAAAACAGAAGCTAGTACATTTGTGATTGGCAGGTTTTAACCATATTTGGATTGTAGTGTTTTCAGGAACATACCTAAATAAAAATAAACTCCTCCTAAGTTACACATTGCTACTTTAAAAAGGAGATTGATACTTATCAGATCAGTTGGTAGTAAACAAATATTGATAGTAGGAGCTTCAGTAATTTACCTAAGCATAATAATCTCCTATAGACTCACACATTGCTACTTTAAAACAGAGGTTAGTACACGTGTGAATGGCAGGGCCTAACCAGATTTTGATTGTAGTGTCCCCAGGGATGTAGACATAGATAATAAACCCTCTTTTAATTACCCATTACTACTTTAAAAAGGAGATTGGTACTAATCAGATGCGCAGGTAGTAAACAAATTTGAAGAGTAGCATCTTCAGTCATTTACCAATGTATAATAATCTCCTACAGGCTTACAAATCCCTACTTTAAAACAGAGGTTAGTACATGTCTGATTGGCAGGTCCTCACCAAATTTTGATAGTAGTGTCCACAGGCAGGTACATTAATATAAAAAAGCTCCTTTATAGTTAGATGTTACTACTTTCAAAGGAGATTGTTACTTGTCTGATGAGCAGATTGTAAACCAATTTTGAGAGTAGAAGATTCAGTGATGTACCTATGTATAATAATCTGCTTTGGAGTTTCACATTCCTGCGTTAAAACAGAGGTTAGTACCTGTCTGATTGGCAGGTCCTAACCATATTCGGATTGTAGTGTCTTCAAAGACACTATAATACTGACACTGTATAAAATAAACTCTTCTTATGCTACACATTACTACTTTAAAAAGGAGATTGGTACTTATCAGATGGGCAGGAAGTAAACAAATTTTGACAGTAGCAGCTTTAGCATTGTAGCAATGTATAATAATCTGCTATAGACTTACACATCCCAACTTTAGAACAGAGTTTAGTACATGTCTGATTGGCAGGTCCTGACCAAATGTTGACTGTAGTGTCTTCAGAGACATACGTATATATAATAAACTCATTTATAAATCCACATTAGTGCTTTAAAAAAGGGATTGCTAATTATCAGAGGCGCAGTTTGTAAACAAATTTTGATAGTAGCAGTTTTAGTAACATAGCTATGTATAACAATCTCCTATAGGGTTATAAATTCCTACTTTGAGACAAAGGTTACTAAATGTTTGATTGGCAGGGTTAGGTACTTGTAGAACGGGCAGGTTCTAACAAAATTTTGAGAGTTGTAGCTTCAGGGATATACTTATGTATAATAATCTTCAATAGAGTTACAAGTTACCACTTAGAAACAGAGTTTGGTACGTGTATAATGGGAAAGTTATTACAATTTTGGAGAGTAGTTTTTCAAGGAAATACCTAAGTTAAATAATCTACTATAGAGTTACACATTACTACTTTTAAAGAGACATTGGTATTTGGCTGATGAGAAGGTTCTACCAATTTTTTAATGTAGCGGCTTCAGGTATATAACTATGTATCTTAATCACCTATAGAGTTACACATTAATACTTTAAAACAGAGGTTAATTCTTGTCTGATGGGCAGGTTCTGCCAATATTTGAGAGTGGCGGCATCGAGGATGTACCTATGTATGAGAATATCCTATTGTGTTACACATTACTACTTTAAAACCGATATTGGTGTCTAACTGTTGGGCAGGTTCTCACAATATTTGAGAATAACGGCATCGGGAATATACCTATTTATAACAATCTCCTATAGAGTGACACTTTACTACTGTAAAATAGAGGTTGGTACTTGTCTGATTGGCAGGTCCTAACCATATTTTGAGAGTAGTGTCTTCAGGGATGTACTTAAATAATAATATCCTATATAGTTACAAAGTACTACTTTAAAAAGAAGTTTGGTACTTTTCTCTTCGGCAGGTTATTACTAAATTTTGAGAGTAGTGGGTTCAGATATGTGCTTCTGTAGGGTAATGGTTATAGATTTACAGATTAGTAAAACTGGAACACGGTTTCACTTTTGTAAATAGCTGTTTCCAGCCAATGTTTGAGACCAGTGGCTTCATAAATTTACATATATATGGTAAAGCTGTATATTGTTACACATTAGAACACCAGAATTCATTTTGAGATTTATCTGAAAGGCAAACTGTAGCCAGTGCTTGAGACTAGTGCTTTCATTTATATCCTTAGATATAGTATCTAATTTCCTAGAAAGATACACAGTAATACCAAATTAATAGAAGCTTTCGCTTGTCTGAGCAGTAAGTCCTAGCTAATGTTTGAGAGTGTCGCTTTAGGCATGCAGTATTGTATAGTAGTCTGTCCTATTGCTAGTTGATACTTCTACTAGAACAGAGGGTGACACTTTACAGAACAGAAATTGGTGGGCCATTTTGCCCGTAGTGACCGTACCCATGTATAGTCGTCTTTTATAGTTTTCTATGCTTCTGCCAAGAAACCTGAGGTTTTCATTGCCTGATGGCAGGTTTTAACCAAATTTGGAGTGTAGTGGCTTCAGGGATATACCTATGTATATTAATCTCCTATAGAGTTACACATCACTGTTGTAAGAGCAAAGGGTGCCACTTATCTGAGGAACTTCTAATTAATGTTTGCAAGTAGTGACTTCAGGGATATACCAATGTGTAGTATAGTCGTATAGAGTTACTCAAAGGTTAGCATTTGCCTGAAGAGCAAGTTCTAGCTAATGTTTGTGAGCGGTGGTTCAGGATGTAGCTCTTATAGTAATCTTAATTAGGGATACACATTACTCCTACTTGGCTAGTTGTTAAAACTTGTCTAAAGCAAAGCGTATCAGGGTTGGATTTTCTCGAGGTTCTCTGGCTGCCCCAGTCATCACATTTTACCGGTGTTCCATCTTCATTTGGTACATTATCAGTGCCATTGCCTGTGGTGCCATATGAAATAAAGGAGGATGTAAACACTTACTAAAAATACAAAGAGAGAATGATAAAAGAAACCTGTGTGATGAGGAAGTTATTCCCAATGTTTGACAGAATTGGTTTCATGGATGTTTTGATGTATGGTAATCTCCTATTGAGTTATGCGTTACTGCTACTGGAACAGAGGTTGGCACTTGTCTACCAAATTTGGAAACATTCTCTGAAAAGAAATAAAATATAATTAAAGAATAGCTCCAGTTTTTAATAGAAAATATGTTAAGATTGGAGCATATTGATATAGACATAAATGTCATAGATACTTTGGTTCTGTTCTACTCTATGGAGAAATGAACTACTATTGTACACATAAATCTATCATCTCCTGATGGTTATAAGCAGTTGAAGAAGACCTAATATAAAGTACGGAGGAATTTATGGACCATGTATGTGTGCCATACAGAAAAGTTGTTAAAAACAATTAAAAACAAAGAAACAAAAAGATCTGTAGTTTTTAACAAGTTAAATTATTGATAGTATCATAAAGAAATGGAATAAGAAAATTTCATAAACAGTGAAGATGCTCAAGAGTAAAATAGTGATGGAAATGACAATTTTTGAGGAGGTGGAATAAGTATTAGAGATTTGGTTGGCCACCACTAAGCAATGCGTGGTGGGGCATTGCTTATAGAAGGGGATATTAAACAAAATTCTATGGAGGTAAGTGCTTTAAGCTGTAACTATTGTAAGAGCAATCAGTTACAGCAATTTCATTAATGAAGTTTAATGTATGAATTTCATTGGTGTATTAGTAACTTTCAAATGTTATTAAGAATTGAATGTGAAATACAAACTGTATAATATAATGTATTCAAATAATAAATACAGAATTTCTTTATATCTGGAATTCCCGCAGAATGCACCATAAAGATAATAACAGATCAATATTGCAATGAGAAATAGAGTGATTTGTAATACACAGGTTTTATATGTGGTGAAGTAATCTGAAGTATAATTATGAGAACCAAGGTATAGTGTATTGAAAATTTTATTTATTTAGTTTTTTACTTTATTGCTATAATTGCATCTGAGGTAGAATTCATCTGGTGACTTTTAAAGCTTGGTATATCATTTGATTGTGGTAACTGGATCCTGCAGACAAATATATCAGAAAATTATACCTACAGGAAACAAAGATATCCCATTTCACAAACTCCTTTATAATGTACATATGCCAATGATGTACATGCTTCTCAAATTGAATTTTTTTGCTGGGCTTCAATATTGCAACAGGTGGAGGACTATGTTTAGTCTCTAAATACCACAATGAATAAGAACAGATGTTGTAGGAATTATTTGAAAATTCGCTAGAAAGGAATTTATGCTAAATATAATTGTTGTATGATATACTAGGTGTAAAATTTGGTTTTGTGTTAAAATGAATGAATTTAAAATAAGAACTAAAGCTTTCCTGGCGACGTGTTAATTCAAAATCTTCTCGGGCTTCTAGCCAGGTAAAAACTTGGCTTGACACCAACGTTTCGAAGAAGTACATCTTCCTCGTCTTCAGGGTGAACTGATCAGTTCACCCTGAAGACGAGGAAGATGTACTTCTTCGAAACGTTGGTGTCAAGCCAAGTTTTTACCTGGCTAGAAGCCCGAGAAGATTTTGAATGAATGAATTTATTTTCCATGCACAAAATGTTTCTCTTCATAACACTACTAATTAAAAATTATACATCATTTTATAGAATAGTGGCAGTCCTTTAACAAGTGTATGGCACTGAATTAAATAATTATGAACTTAGAAATATATTATTTTAACATATTATGTTTTCTTACATGTTCAAAAATGCACAATAATACAAAAAATGAAGGTAACATATTTGGACAATAAGTGCAACTTAATAACATAAAAACACATTTCTCGTCTACTGAATATAAATTTGTTTAACCAACTCAATAAAATGAGTCCTTGTGAGTGCACAATATAAGTTTTACTTAATCACACCACCTCACAAACAATGATGGATGAAAAATAAGTTTATTTTTGTGAGTCCGAAATGGTTCCTGCAATTCAGAAACATCACATCGGGCACTGCTTTAGTGTGAATGTGTGCATCTGTTTCTTTTGTTCAGCAGTAGCAATCTTGATGTCTGCTTGTGACACCATTTCCATTATGAAATGTTCCCTGATGCGTATATGTTTTGAAAGAGAATATATAATGGGATTTTCTGATACATTCCTAGTTTTAGTATGCGAATATACTTAGGTCCACATCATTTGCAAGTTGTTTTAAATGAAATGCCTGTTTTTCAGCATCAGTCATTGACATATACTCTGCTTCTGCAGCTACCAGGGCTGTTGTTCTTTGCTCTCTTAATTCCTAACTGATGACTGAACCAGCAAATTTGAAAATGTTACAAGTGTATGATCTTTTGTCCATAGTAAAGGATCCCCAGTTTGTATCAGCATAACTAACTATGGGCTTCCCAGCTTTGGTGAAACATAAACTAAGTTCCTTGGTTCCTTATAAGTGGCATAGGATGTTTTTGGCCCCCAGTCAATGTGCTTTACCTGATATAATCGATTAAGACAGCTAAGCATCAGTGATATATCTGGTCCTGTTGCAACAGATAAATGCATAAGCCATCCAATTAGGTTCTGGTGGGGAAAGTTTTTTCCTTTTCCTTCATTTTTCACTAGTTTTGGACCAATTTCTAGGTTTTGACAGATTACAGTCTGTTAAGTTGTAACTCTTGTGCAGATTTTCTATGAAACTGGATTGACAGGCTTTAATTTAACCATGTATTTCTTTGAGCTCAATACCAAAACAGTATTTTAGATGACCAAGATGTCACTTCTGAAAAGTTTCCATCAGATCCTGCTTGAATTTACTCACATTCAATTTGTTTGAAGAGGTAATCTGAATGTAATCAACATACACAGGTAGTAGAACTTTCTCTCCCCCTGTCCCAAAAGTATATACACAAGGGTCTGCTTGAGAGGCCTTGAAATCATAAACTTTTTATTTAGAGTCTAGTATGACAAACCACTGTCTTCCTGATTGTTTTAAGGCATAAAGTGCTCGCTTGAGAAAACACACTTTTTTACTTTTATAGTTCTATAGGTCTTCCAACATTTTTCTTGCTTTTGCATGTATTGCTGACTGAGGGTTGTATGCCTCTTCAATCATTTTGTTAGATAGATGCTTTTCAAGTGAATCTCGAACTTGCATATATATTTTTTCTTCTAATTCACCATTCAGGAAAGCAGTTGATACTTCTAGCTGATTGATCTTGCTAATTTTCTTCTTTCGCTGCTATACCAAGAAGAAGTCTTATAGAACTCTCCATAACAACTGGTGCAATAATTTCTTCATTAACTACCCCAGGATGTTGTGTAAACCCTCTTTCAACCAATCTAACTTTTTGATGTTCCAGAATTTCTTTAGCGTCATATTTAGATTTTAATACTTAATTGGATCCTACTAAGTCTATATCCTTTTCTCTTTAAATGAAAATCCGTGTATCACTTCCAGGTAAGTTTTGTTTTTCCTTTATTGCTTCATCCATATATCAAGTGGTTCATCAGATGCAGGTTTTTCTTCAGAGGCACGAATCATTGCATTGTCACTTTTCACACCATCAATCAATGTCTATTTATCTGGTTCATCACGTTTTTATTTAATAGACGAGACAAAATCATTAAATCTGGTTGGTACCCTTTTGCTTCATTGTTCATTGTGGTCTCAGTGTAATTGGGACTTCATTCATTTCTAACTGGGAGCCATCTTGTTCTGGTGTCTCAGGTTTAGATCAGATTATTCTTGTGTCATCTTTTCAACAGTTTGATATCGCAGTTCATTGTGTAATGAATATACATTTCAACAGCATTGCTTTGTGGATCTGAAAATTTGTGAGAATACATTTTGTTGAGAACTCTTGTCCCAGCTATTGTATTTTGATCAGGCATCAGGATTCCATAGGCTTTTTATGATTTCTGAATAGATTCCAAAAATTCCCGGTTTATCTTTTGGTTCTAATTTTCCTCTCCAAGATATAGGTAACCGGTCCAAATGCATGCTGATATTTAGCAGAAGGTACACAGTTCAAACCATCTCTGGAAAGGTATTTCATGATTTATAGCTCTTGAGGATGATCTGTTGCAAAGATAGATGTCTGTATTTATAGCTTCTGCCCAAGATGAGCATCGATTAAGCGTCATCGGGCCTTTTCAACAAGAGTCCTGTTTTCCTTTCACTTATTCTTTTTTGTTGTGGAGTATAAGTTATCCATAGCCTTTCTGTATTACACACACTGTTAGATATTGGCTGAATTTTTAATTGCAGTACTCTGAAGTTTCATTATCAATTTGAAGTGCTTTTATCTTTCTTCCAGTGAATGTTTCCACTTCGTTCTTGAATTCTTTGAAGTGCTTAAGAACTTAAAAATTTTGCTTTGGAAAACTTCAGGTTTTGCTTTTGGAAAATTGATTCGGCAGTATCTGTTATAGTCATCAGTGAAGGTAACAAAATATTTTGCTCCACCATGTGATGTGACTCGCATAGGTCCACAGACATCTGAATGTATAATTACTATCTGCTATATTGTCTGATTGGAAATAAAGTACTTATAAACTTTTCTGCAAGGCAAACTTCATATTCAAAAGATCATCATTCTTCAAGTTTAAAACATTTGCTTTTTCTTGACAAAGAGCCAGTTTTAAATAATTTCTTTTAAATATCCTAACTTTTGGTGCCAGCAATACTTGTCTGATATTTAATTTGCTTTCTTCTTTAGGTTTTATATAATACAAATTATTTGTTTTTGTAGCTTTTATCACTGGGCATCCTGTTTGGTCTGAGATGACGGCTTCTTCTTTGTTGAAGGTAATAGAGTAAACCTTATCTGTGATTTTTCCAAGAGAAAGTAGATTTATGAATAAGTCTGAGGCATATAGAGTATTTGGTGAATTAGCAGTCCCACTTCTGTGGCCTTTTTTTCCATTCTTTTTCTATCGATTGAAGTAGATGGACTTTTAGCAGCTAGTTTCAGTGAATAAGGATCAGATGCACTGGCCGTACCATTATTTTTTTTTTGAAATTACACATGTGTGAAGTGCTTCTTGAATCAAGACACCATACTGAGCTTGAATTGGCCCTCACTGAACGTAATTCTGCCTTGAAGGTATATTCTGGTTACTTTAAATTCTATTTCTTTGACCAGCACTTAGAGGGGCTATGAACAGATTTCGCATTGAGACTTCTTGAGTTTCGCTTTTGTAAATTGTTTTGAGAATGGTTGTTTTGTCTGATTGCCATTGCTTCTCTGTTGATACCTGATGTTCCCTCCATATAGTGTTCCTTCAGTTGAAGTGTTGTCATTTTTCCTGGCCACTTTCAAGATATTAATTTTTAATTTTTTTAAAACTGGGTAGCTCATCCTTTGATTCAGTGGCAGTTCGAAAGTTTTCAAAATAAAGTGGTAGAGAATACAGAATAATTATGACCAATAGGTCTTTATTTATCATGACACCCATTTCTTTTAGTTTGTCAGTTTCCAAGGATTTGTTGAAATGATCACGTTCAGCATGTGTTATTGTGACTTTTTAAATATGTAACTAAATACAATATAGCTAAAATAACCCAATAAATACGACAGGTTATGGGCCCAGATCATTCCCAGTGTGCAAAAAGTTAAAAAGTATGTGCAACTTGATAACATAAAAACATTTTGGCATCTACTGAATATAAATCTAGGATAACCAACTCAATAAAATGAGTCCTTGTGAGTGCACAATAAAAGTTTTATTCTTCAACAAGGCTGCAGAGGAGATAATTTTAAAGAGTATTGGGGCTACTCCTTTTTTGATAAAAATGCACACAAGATATAAGAAAGAACTTATATCTTTTCAGTTTTATAGAAAGAAGAAGCCATTTTGGAAACAATTATGAAAATAATTTTGAAAGCATAATGTATGATTATTACAAGTCAATGGAACAATAGATGTTCAGCAGAACAACTATGAATTTAATACAGATATTTAATCATGAGTTTAGAAGGATCCCTTGAAGTATAAAATGAAGAATAAATTTTGACATTAAACTTTTCACTCTTGAATAAATCATTTATAGAACTGAACATATAAACTTGTGAAAATTAAGTCCTAGTAAGTAAAATGCAACTCAAAAGCTGTGGTAAGAAATAAAATATTTAGAGCAGCTTTGTGAAATAAACTTCTTGCCATTAAGGAGATGCAAAATGAATGGAATATTATTTATTATAGGTATAAACATTGTATGAAAATAAGTTGAGAACATTAAGTTTAGTGCTACATATGTTTGTTCATCACTAGTAGAAACAGATTGTCACAAAGCATTAAAATTATGATATATATTTATAAATTGAGACCTATATTTCATAAATACAAATTAAGTGCAAACAACAATAAATATAAATATGTAAAACAGAGAAACAAATATGTTAATTATTTATTTGAATTCTGGCATATGCAGATTTCTTCAAAGAAGTTTACATTGCACTTGAATATACAGAAAGTGGAGCCTTGATAAATAAAGGAAGGAAAATTTTGAAGTGAATTAATACTGCATCTTAAATTGCTGCAAGATATCTACTGTATAGATATCACTGGTTTAATATTGCAGGAACATAGATATGAAAACTCCAGCAATGATGAAGGGATTTTAAACAGATACCAGGAAGAACAAAGCTCAGATAAGTCTAAATATTTTAAGAAACTGGTGAAAAACTGGAAGAAATTATAGAGGAGGCAGAATAAACAGTAGAATCTGGTTGACTGCCACAAAGCAATGCGGGGTGGGGCATTGCTTAAAGAAGTGGATTGCATAAGCACCTTTTGCAAGGTAATTCTTAAGTTTCTACTGATTTCAATATTTTTTGTATTTATGTGTAGCTCTTTATATGTTGAATCTATATAACAGTGGCCTACAAATAGTTCTCATATGATAAAAGATAATATAGTAAGATGACATGTAAACAGACTTTTATCTAAATAAAAATATATCAAACTGTTCTTTTCCCTGTCTACATCCCTTGAACCCACTATAAACAATCTCTGCCAAGACTTGAAGAGTGCTGTGGGGAAGAGAAGTGCCTCACAGTGAAGAGGAATCATTGTGGTGTTGTGATGTGTAAAATCTCAAATTTGTTGATATTGTTATTGTGATTCTTAACGTAATGTGAAGAATTGTACCAGAGAGAAGTGAATGAATGACTGGTTTATTGTTGACTAACATAAGTAATGAAGAAAAATGATAAGCTCACGTAGCAGTCAATTCTGCTTATGTTCACATTTACTTTTGCTGATTTCTACATAGCAGTTTTAGTACTAAAACTGTCTGTTGCATTATCATGTCCTAAAGACTTCAAAACATCAAATAAGCAGTGCATTATGCAAACCATGGATATGTAAAACAATAAAGATTATACTGTGGTGAAGTGAAGTGTTTTGCGTGGAGCAGTCATACAAAGTTTAGTAACTCAAGATTATAAAGATTTTGTTTTGTGGAACCGAGCACACTGAAACACTGAGCTGTTATAAAGCTTTCTTATGTAGATATATGAGGAAAAGGAGATTTACTTAGGGAAAAAAGAGCCTTTTATTGAAGAATGGATATGTGCGTTTATAAGGTTGAAAGTTTAAGGGGATATGAAGATTGGTTATGGTGAATAAAATTAGTAGTGAAACTAACTATGTGATGCTATAAAATATGAAGAAATCTCAGAAGAGTAGTATGTATATATGTAAATATTAACAATTAATGGTACAGGACATGATATTTTGAACACATTGAGTGCTAGTAGTATACAGTGCATTGGATTTTTTTATAGTGTTTACTCCCAGCTCTCACTCAAATGGTACCGCAGGCAACGACACTGATGATGCATAGAATAAACATGGAGCACTGGTGGGATTCGATGACGAGGGAAGCCTAAGAACCCGAAGAAAACCCGCCCCTGCAGCGCTTTGCAGTGCAATGGATAGGTATCTTTATAAAATATTGATATTCTTACAGAACAGGAATATTTTGCTAGTGTGGTGTAATGTTCATTAGTGAAGTAGATATGAGTTTCTCTAAAATTAGTTATGAAAGACGTAGGTAGTCACAGAAGATGAAGATATCTATTATTTAATTAGATATGATTGTCTATAAAATATGTGTATCTCTTACAGAAGATGATATTACTGGATTTGTGGAGCATCCATTACTGAAGTACAAATGTGAGGTTATGAAATATGTATATCACTTATAGAATATGATGATATTGGAGTTTCGGAGAGTCCATTAGCAAAGGAGGTATGAGTAGGTATAAAATGTGTGGATCTCTTACAGAGCATGAAAATATCTTGGAGCTGCGCAGTGTCCATAAATGAAAGAGATATGTATACCTAGCTATAAAACATGTAAATTTCTTATAGAACAGGAGTATGTTGTAGTTTTTATGTTTTGTGCATTTGAGATGTAGATACGAGTAGTTACAGAATTTGAAGATATCATAGGAGCTCGAGGGTTCATTAGTGAAGAGACATGTGTACTTACAAACAATGTTGATGTATTATATAACATGAAAATATTGCTTAAGCTGTTATGTGTTGATTAATGAAGAATAGAAGTGTATCAGTAAAACATGTAAATCACTTACAAAAAATAAAGATAGTATCAGTTGTAGAGAACTCAATACTTAAGGTGATATGTATAACTATAAAACATGTAAATACCCTGCAGGAACATAAAGACATCTTTGAGGTTTAGGAGTGCTCATTGGGAAGCAGGTATATGTAGTTTTAAAGCAAGTGTTTTCTTACAGAACAAAAAGATATTATTGAAGTGGTGGAGGGTCCATTAAAAAAATACTTCAATCTCCTAGGGAAAATGTAGATAATTTGAGGGGTGCATGGTGTTGAGCATAGTAATTAAGTCAAATTAAAAAAGATATAGATCTCTAACAGAACATGACTACTTGCATTTGGCGGCATTGGAAAGTTGCTTCAAACTGTAATGAAAATCACAAATATCACTTACAGCAACAATAGGCTATCTATCTAATTGCAATGAGCCTGCAAATGAAGTTACAAAAACCTGGCTTTAATTGGCTCTCCTCTCTTGCAGTTAGTGAATATATGTTATTGTTGTGATCATTAGTGATGTAGACATGAGGATCTAAACCATTAAGGTTTTATAATACATGTTGAAGGCCTAGTATTTAATTGTTTATAAGATGTGAAGGTCATTTAGAGGACGCATAGATATGTTTGAAGAAGATGAATGTCATGAGGTGAGGTAACTATGTATGGTTATAAACCACAAAGTTCTATTGCAGGAGATGAAGTAGGTTTGAAGATGTAGACCGCCAATATCAGAGATATGTGTAATTATAAACATTAGGACCTCCTACAGTTTCACATATATCTTTCAAATGTGAGGTTAAAAATATGGAGAAACAAGAGAGCGAGGATACAATTATAGTGTTGGAATACTTGGAGCAGTTATGTGTGGCTACAAAAAATGACATATCTTAAATGATATTAGATATTGTTGATGATGTGTGTGTATCTCAGCATTGGAGTAAATATGTGTGATTATAGCACATGATATTGTGCTGCAGATAATTGAATATATCTTTGAAGATTTTGTGCTCCATGAATTTAGTTTTTTCAAAGTGGATCTTGTGTTTCATTTCATGATAATATCCTGAAAGACTTGGAGAATGGGTAATGAAGTACAGAATCTGTGGTTATACAGCAAGAAGAAGACATGAAGACTTTTTGGGGGTTTCAAGCAGCTTGTACCTCCTTAAACTCTATTTATAATCATTAGGAATGAAAGTTTGTGAAATTTATTGAAGATTACACTTTTGAACTAAAGTATAGTTAATCTGGATTAATTATTTCGTTGTAATCACTTAAAGATAGTTGTTAGGAAGTGTTTATATTACTGGAGTTCTATAAGATATGAGTTTAGTTGTATGGAAGTTAATTACCTCTTGAATATTAGTTATTTGTGGTATAGCACATGTAGAGCAGCAGCAAAATGAGATATATATTGTGGCTATATTAATTGACTTCCAGCAAAGAATAGTTACTTATGTGTGGTTTGTAAATTGGTCATCTTTATTTTAAGAATTGTTAGGTTTTAATCTCATATGTTATACATGAGGAAATTGGTGCTGCATTCAAGTAGTTGAGTGATGTGTGGTAGGACTCTTTCCTTAATTAAATCTCAGGTAATTATAATGTGCTATTAGTTTTTACATTATTTTAATTATGCTTTTATGTCTTGTGTTTGACTTAATTTAATGATGATTTTGTTATCTCCTATAAGGAAGATAAAAGTAATGGTATCAACAGACATTAACAGCAGAATACAATAGCGCTAAGGATAAGATTACATAGATATGAGAAATGAAATAAATAAGGTAAGGGATGAGAGTAATGGATATATAATATCATATAACTAACTATTATTATTGTGGTCAACACTAAACTAGTCATTCATTCTTAAAAAGACAAGAAATGCTGCATATTGTAGAGAAAGTAAGGTCTCGTAAAGTGGAGTTATTGTGGTGCAGTGATTTAATGTTGGATATTTGTGAACTGAGTTGCTATATGTTTAAAATGAAACATAATTTGTTAAAAAGAATTATTTTGAGTGCCATCAAGATGTCAGGCTAATGTGGTTTAGGTGAGTTCATAACAAAGTTCATGACCTTGCATATACTTATGTTTATAATACAAGAAGTTTCAGAGTTAAAAATGAATTAAGAGTTTTATGTATTCAAAAGGACCAGCCATATTTGGAACTATTTTCTCAAAGGAATTAAAATATAATTAAGAAATAGCTGCACTTATTAAAGAGAATTATGTTAAGATCAGAACACATAGAAATAAACAGAAATGTTATAAATAATTTGGTTGAGTTCCATTGTATAGCGCAACGGTTCCCAACTGGTGTGCCCCGGCACCCTAGGGTGCCGTGTGATTGGCTAAGTGGTGCCGCAAGATATTGAGATAAACAAAATAAAAAATACCTTCTACTGAAGCCTTAAGTCTTGTAAGGTCTTGAAATAAAATAAGTCAAATCAATTACTCTCATGCACGGCAGATGGTGATAGTGGTCGATTCATTTCAATAATTCAGTTATACTAGTATCCCACAGATGGCATTACAGCTATACCCTACCGAACATTCCCGAGACTACTCGCTTCCTCACGAACATTCCCGAGACTTCGACAGATGAATATATAAAAGTGTATGCCGCTTGGCGCTTTCAGTTGTCTTCCTCGCGTTGATTCGCAGTGTTTAGCTATGATAAGTTCATTGTTAAACGTAAACTTCAGGACAGTGAAAGTGAACAGTCGGCACCTACTGCTTGCTTTAAGAAGCCAAATCTTACAGTTTCTCCCGGACCGTCGAATTCACCACATAAAGAAGACAAACGAAAGAAAAGAACATACCAGGACAGTTACTTAGCGTATGGATTTAAGTGGAATAACAACGAGGAAAACCCTATCCCAGTGTGTTTAGTTTGTGGCGAAACACTTAGCAACGGTACCTAGCAAACTGAAGCGGCATCTTACAGCAAAGCATCCTAGTGTGTCACAGAAAAGTGTAATGTATTTTTCACATATATTAGAAGGGGAGAAGAAAACAGCTGTGCGAATGGTAAAGAGAATGACCATAGGTGATACTGCTCTTGAAGCCTCATTTAAAGTAGCAGAACTGATAGCTAAAAAAAAGAAGCCTCATACTCTTGGAGAGGAAATCATTGGCCCTGCATGTCAAGTTATAGTTTCAACAATACTTGGCGAAGGAGCAGCTAATCAAATTTCGAAAGTTCCTCTGTCCAACAACATAATCAGCCGCAGGATATCTGAAATGTCATGCAATATCAACGAACAAGTCACGGAGAAAATAAAAACTTATAGAACATTTGCTTTTCAAGTAGATGAGAGTCTCGATATTGGTGACAAACCGCAACTGCTTGGTTTTATCAGATATATCAATGAAAAAGATATTAGTGAACAGTTTCTGTTCTGTAGACCGCTGGAGACTACAACCACAGGCCATGCTATTTTCGTTTCTATTAATTCCTATCTCATGGAAAGACTGTTGTGGTATATGTACAGATGGTGCACCATCTATGTCTGGGAAAATTAAAGGTTTTACTGCCAGAGCTCTCAATGAAAATCCATCCATTACTATAACTCACTGTTTTCTGCATAGAGAGGCATTAATCGTGAAAGCGTGTAATGAAGATTTTGCTGAAGTGTTTAACCAAGTTGTGAAAATGGTGAACTATATGAAGTCTCGACCTTTAAAGTGCAGAATTTTTGAACAGTTATGTCGCGCAACGGATGCAGCTCATACCTCTTTGTTACTTCACACAGAAGTAAGATGGTTTTGCGGGGTCGTGTATTGAACCGGTTTCTCGAACTTAAAGAACAGCTAAAAACTTTTTTTAAGGATGAAAATCAAGACACATTTCATGAGCTCTTACTAAGTGATTCTTGGTGTTTTGAACTGTCGTATCTGGCAGATATTTTTCATAAGCTGAATGAACTGAATGTTTCGATGCAGGGTCGACATAAAACAATAATCTCCTCAACCAATAAAATGAAAGGTTTTAAAAGAAGACTTAGTTCTTGGAAGTCAGCACTTCACAAAGGAGATTTGTCGAACTTTCCATCTCTTCTTAATGTGGCAGGAGATAAAGATCTGGGTAAGCTGAAAGACCACATTTGTGATCACTTATCAAGATTGCAAGATGCAATAGATGCGTACTTTCCTATTATTTCCACTACGAATCTCGACTGGGTTGTCTCACCATTTGATTTCGTAGATAGTGCAGAGGAAATAGATTTCACTGCTTGCGAACGAGATGAATTTATTGATCTTTGCGCTGATTCCGCATTCAAAGGTAAGTTCACCAAGAGTGAGGCGTCGGTGGCTAGTTTTTGGCTTCAATTGAGAGAGGAGTACCCTAACCTAATGAAGAAAGCAATTAACGCACTTTTGCCCTTTTCAACATCCTATCTATGTGAGCAAGCCTTCTCTGCTATGGTGACAATAAAATGCAAAGCAAGAAATAGACTGAATAACCTTGAGGATGATTTGCGTGTTTCACTGTCAACTGTAAGACCCGACATCACATATCTGTGCTCTAAGCATCAATCACAAGTTTCACATTAATCATTAATGGAACAAAATTTATTGATGTATTTTTACTCAGTGATTGTAGTAAAGTTTACTGTATTATGTTATGGTGTACGTTATTATTATATAATATTTCAATAAATTAACATATTAAGCTTAATTTTCTTTTAATTCAAGGAAGGGTGTCCCTAGTGTTTAATGTTATTCCCAAGGGTGCCGTGAACTTCAAAAGGTTGGGAAACACTGGTATAGAGAAATGAACTACCATAGTAGGCATAAATCTGTATTCTTCTGATGGTTACAAGCAATAATAAATAAATGAAGAAATCTGAAGCAAAGACCTAATATAAAGTACTGAGTAATTTCAGCACCATGAACGAGTGCCACTTAAAAATGTTGTTAGAAAAAAATAAAAAAGAAGAAACAAAAGGATTTAAACTAGGTAACAAGTTAAAATTATTGATTGCATCATAATGAAGTTTTCATGAGGTGTGAAGATGCTGAAGAGTAAAGTAGTGCTGGAAATGACAATATTGGAGGAGGTGGAATAAGCATTAGAATTTGGTTGCCCACCACAAACAATGCGTGGTGGGGCATTGCTTAACAAAGAGGATATTAAAATTCTATGGAGGAAAGTGGTTTAAGCTGTAACTATTGCAAGTCCAATCAGTTACAGCAATATGATTAATTAAGTTAAAGTTGTAAATTTCATTGGTATATTAGTAACTTTCTAATGTAATTAAGAATTAAATGTTAAAAACTAACAGTATAATATCACGTAAAATACATTGTATTCAAATATTAAATACAGAATTTGGTATTATCTGGGATTCCTTGAGAATTAAGCCTGAAGACAATAAGACATCAATATCGCCATGGGAAATTGAAGTGATTTGTAATGCACAGGTGTTATATGTGGTGAAGTGCTGTAAAGTGTGATTATGAGAAATAAGATATAGTGTGATAATTTTTTTTTTTTTTTTTTTTTATTTGCATGGTGTAGTTCAGCTGTGGTAGAATTTATCTGGCCATTTTAAAGCTTGGTATAGAATATGAGTGAGGTACTTCAATCCTGCAGATAGGAATATATATTTCACAAAATTAATCCTATCCCATATCACCAGTTGCTTCTTAATATATTGCCAATGGTGGGCTTGTTTATCAAATTAAATTTCTATGCTGGGATTAATTACTGCAAACTTAGAAGACATCACAATGAATAAGAACAATTAATGTTGTATTAGTAGAAAACTCTCCAGAAAGGAATTACTATTTAAATATGATTGTTATATTACCTAATAGATGTAAACTTGGGCTTTTGTATTAAAATCAATGATTTTATTTTCCATGCACAAAATGTTACTGTTCAGAACACTACTGATGAAAAGTGTACACCGTTTAGTACTTTTGCTTGTGTATGGCACTGAATTAAATAAAAATGAACATAGATATATACACGCCACAGCAATGATAATTTTAGAGATATTGATGTCCTTTTTGATAAAAATGCAAACAAGATGCACGGAATAACTTTAATATTTTCCGGTTGTTAGAAAGAAGAAGCCATTTTAGAAACAATTTTGAAAATAAGATTGAAGGCATAATTTATGATTACTACAAGCCAATGGAGCAAGGAATGATCCTCCAAACAACTACGAGATTAATACAAATATTTAATTATCAGTTCAGAAGGATCAAATTGTGTTGGATATGAAGAATAAATTTTGACATTGAACTTTGAACTCTTAAATCATTTATAGACTGAAAATAAAACATTGTGAAAATTAAGTGCTATTAAGTAAAATCCAACTCAAAATCTGTGGTTAGTAATAAAAATATTAAGAGCAGCTTTGTGAATTAAACTTTTTGCCACTAAGGAGATCCAAAGTGAATGGAATATAATTTACTAGGTATTACATTACAAGCAAACATGCAGAAGAAATTAAATTAGTACTGGATTTGTTTTTCCATCACTAGCAGTCTTGTTGAAACAGATTGTCACATAGCATTAAACTATGAGTACATACTTATTTAATGAGCAACTATACTTAACATATAAATACAAATTATGTAAAACACAAGAATAAATGCAAAATATGTAAAACCGAGGGAAAATATGTTACATTATTTGCTTGAATTTTGGCATATGAAGATTGTAGCAGACTTTCTTCAAAAAATATTTTATTGCACTATATTATATGAACAGTCAGAAAGTGAAGAATGGGTAAATAAAAGCTGACAAATGGGAAGGAAAATGTCGAAGAAAATTATGACTGCAAACTTAAATTCCTGCTGGATATCTACTGTGCAAATATCACTGCAGGAACATAGATACAACTTTACCAGAAATGAAAAAGGGCTTTTAAACAGGCCAAGGAAGATTGAAGCTCAGATGAATCTAAATATTTTTAAGAAACATGTGAAAAACTGGAAGAAGTTACAGAGATTTTACAGAGGAGGCAGAATAACAGTAGCATCTGGTTGACTGCCACAATGCAATGCGGGGAGAAGCATTGTTTAAAGAAGTGGATTGCATAAGCACCTTTTGCAAGGTAAGTTCTTAAGTTTGTACTGATTTCAATATTAAAGATATTTTACACGACAAATAGAATGTATATCTTGAATTTTCTAGGAATAGCCTCTGAAGACTACTTTATTCTGGATTAATGTTATGGATTTTCACATAGGTAACTGCTAAGAGGTGGAGAAAAACTAAAAACACAAAAAATATAGACTACCTTAAAACGCACAATTGATCTTATATAGATTTTTTTCGTGGAGTCGATCATTTTTGACATATTCCTTGTTTTTGTTTTCAACTATGAAAACCTTATACTTTTCTCAGCCAGGAATTTGTCAACTCCATAAAAACAAAAAAACTCCAGTCACATAGCAACCAGCTTACGATTATTAGTTTAGCCTATAGTACTCCCTTATTCCCTTCTGCTTACAAGGAAGCAACTAATAAGATTATTTGTGTTAAATTTTTTTCTCGATTAGCTTGAAGTAAATAGAAACATAAGCATTTTATCAATAATTTGTTGCAGAGAGGTAGAGAAAGTCGTGTATTTTTTTAGTAAGACCACGTCTTTTTACTTTCTCTATAAGTACTATGTACATAGAGTATATAGAAGGTATTGTAATGCACCCAACAATTCAATGCCGAGTTTTCACCGGAATTACATGTTTTGGGTCTCCTGAATCAAAAAAGCATTTTTGGAAAAAGGTCCGTGTGTGCATGTGTGTGTTCTGTGTATGGGTGTGTGAGTCTGTAGACAGCATAGCTCAAAAACGAAAAGACCGTTAAATACTGAACTTGGTATTGTTTGGTATCTTCGAAGGATGCGACACGAAGATTTTCAAGAAAATCCCTTGACCCCCCAACTACCCTTTACATGGAACTTTTATCGAAAATTTTGATATTCTCAAAACTGGCTCTAACGATTTTGATTAAAATATTGTATGTTAAGGATATTTACCAGACAAATAAAATGTATATCTTGAATTTTATAGGAATAGCCTCTGAAGACTACTTTATTCTGGATGAATTTTGCGGGATTTTGTATAACTGCTAAACCGTAAGAAATGGAAAAAAACTTACTACAGAGAAAATGTGGAGCACATTAAAACACACAATTTATGTTATATACATTACTTTCGTGGAGTTGATCGTTTTTAAGATATTCCTGGTTTTTCGTTTGAATTTTGAAAAACTTACACACCTTTCTCATACAGGAATTTGTCAACTGCTGTCCATACAAACAAAGGAACTTCAGTACATAGCAACAATTTATTATTTTAGCCTATGGTACTCCCTTATTTTGCTTGTACTTACAAGGAAGCAAGTAGTAAGACAATTTCTGCCAATTTTTCCGAATTAGCTTGAAGTAAATAGAAGCATAAGCATAGATATAGAGAAAGTCATGTGAATGGAACAAATCATTTTTTTTTTTTACCTGATCTGAACACAGAGTATTCTTAGAAAAGACTTCTTCTGTCCTCTTCATTGTAATCAAGATAAAAAATTTACAGTAATGATCTTATTACTTAGTTCCGTAAAAGTAGAACGGGTATATATGTACCAAACTAAAGCATTAGTTTAAATGATTTAAAAGTTGGTTGCTATGCGATTGAAATTTGGAGTTCGATTGAACAGGAGTTAAACAATAGAAACATGAGATTGCCTTTGTGGACGAGTGGTCAGCGAGCTGACTTCTCACCCCCGGGCGTCCCGGGTTCGATTCCAGGTTGGGGCGGAGAATTTTTTTCTAGCCAGAATTATTCCCTATCCCCCACAGAGTCTAGAAGTTTGTATGTGAGTGTGAATGTGTGCGTGTTTGAGTAAAACACCATGATTTAAACCAACGTAAAGGAACCTACAGACGAGTTGTTTCAAGTGGAAAGCCCCCGATATGACCTTAGATGTTAAAGTGGGCTATATAAATGAAACAATGAGAGAGAAAAAAAAAAAGAGAGAGAAATGAAACTAATGACAACCTCCCGTTTGATAAAAGTATAAGTATTTTAAAATAGAAATAAATAACAAGAAATATCTTGAAAATAGCTAACGATGTATAGGATTGTATAAAATGCATATGATTGTGTGATGTAAATTGTGTGCTTTAACGAGATCTACAGTTTGGTAGTAACTTTTTGTCTATCTCTTACGATTTTTCTAGTTCATCATAGGTCATTCAGAATAAAGAGGAATTCAGAGACTATTCTCAAGATGTTCAGAATATACATTTTGTTTGTCATGTAAATATATTTAATATACAATATTTTAATTAAAATCATTAAATTCATTTTTGAGAAGAACGTAATTTCGAAAAAGTCTTCCAAGTGAAGTGTAGTTTGGGGTGGGGAAATTTCCTGAAAATATTCATGTCACATTCTTGGAAGATACCGAACTTATATCAAGGTTTTTATTTAACTGACTTTTAGTATCTGAATTATGTTGTTCAAACGCACGCACGCACGCACGCGCACACACACACATGCACATGCAGACACCACGCGCGCGCGGATACCCACCCAGTGTTTTTAAGAATGCTTCTTTTTATTCACGGGACCCGAAAATGTTATTTCTAGTGAAATCTGGGTAACGAATTTTTTGGTGGAATGCAATACCCTCTCTTATGTAGGTACTAATTTTTTTCTTCTGTCTCTTATGGTTAATCAGTTATGCAAAAGGCATCCAGAATGAAGAATGTTTTCTGAGGCTATTGCCAGAAAATTCAAAATAGGTATATACATTTAGTTTGTTATGTAAATATCTTTAAACTGCGACAATTTAATCAAAATAGTTACAGCAATTTATGAGAAAATAGAAAATGTCCAAACATTTTCTATGTAAAGGGTAGGGTGGGGGGATTTTCTTGGAAATCTTCGAGTCGCATTCTTGGAAGATACTAAACTTAAATAACAAGTTTGATATTTTACCGACTTTTTACAGACACACGGACACATATGACCTTTTGCTAAAAATCGGATATGTTAAATGCACATAATTTTCTCTACATCTTTGTAAGAAATTATCGTTAAAAAGCTTAATCCTCTATATGATCATCGAGATAAACGTTAGCAGATATTATCATAATTACTTGCTTCCTTGTGAGTACGTAGAAGGAAAATAAGGGAATACACAAGTCTAAAGTAATAGTCAAATCTTTTAAAAGCTGGTTGCCATGTGGTTGAAAACCGTTTCTATGCAGAGCCAGGAGTTTACAACTTGCCGTGTGAGAAACGTTTAAGTATTCTAAATGTGAAACAAATAACAAGGAATAATTCAGAAATGGTACATTCCACGAAAAAAACGTATATGACATAAATTGTGTGTTTTAACGTGATCTACATTATTTGTGTAGTAATTTTATTCTATCTCTTACAGATTACCAGTTACAAAAAATTCAGCAAAATTCATTGAGAGTAAAAATGTTTTTAGAGGCTATTCTCAGAAAATTCAAGATGTACATTTTATCTGGAATATAAATATTTTAATAATATATTTTAATCAAAATAGTTAGTCATTTTTTAGAAAATTAAAATTTTCAAAAATTTTTTGCATGTAAAGGTTAGCTTGGGGTTGGGAGATTTTTCTCAAAATCATTCGTGTCAAATCCCTGGAAGATACTGAACTTAAATACGAAGATTGGCATTTTGCTGACTTTTCGTTTTTGAGTTATCTTGTTTACAAACACAAAGACACTGACACATGGGATCACGGACACACACACGGACCTGAAAATGCCTTTTTGCATACAGGGGGCCCTAAAACGTCTATTTCCGGTGAAGTATCGAATTTTTGGGTGGTATGCAATACCTTCTCTATACACTATGCACGTAGTACCTGTAGAGAATTTTTATACAGGAGACGTGTGTTTCGCTGAAATCTCAGTATCGAGTTTTGGATGAAGTGCAATATCTTCTCTACCCAGGAACTGTACTAAATAGAGAAAGTAATAAACATTCACAAGAATAGATTAGATTGCGTTCTGTAGAACATAGAACATGTCAAAGCATTCAAAATTAAATTCACCAAGTATTCAACATTTAAATTTCTCGCATTACAACTAAAAAGAAATATCTTATGCTTTAGATATCAATTTGGTTTTACCTTGTATCACTATACGGTGCTCATATCTTATATACAAAGGTGGCCGGCTTTAATGATAAGATCTATATTCTGAAATATTAAATATGTACATAAAAACTTTGTCAATGTATTTCTATATAATTGTTAGTTATACCTCTCATAACTACATATACAAATTATATATTCCAAATTACAGAACTAAAAACGTACACTCAATGAATATTAATTTTTCTAGTGCATCTAATGCAAATTTACTAAACATAAGAAACTTCATTTGACTTTTAGTCTGCATCATATCACTTAGTATTTACATTCTTAATTATGTGTACGGAATGTCATTTATTTTCTCTACACGTACTATGTACATAGTGTATAGAGAAGGTATTGCATTTCACCCAAAAATTCAATATTTCACCGGATATACGCGTTTTAGGTTTCCCTACATCCAAAAGAAAAAGCATTTTTGGAAAAATTTCCTTGTGTGTGTGTCCGTATGTCCGTGTGTCTGTGAACACGATAACTCAAAAAGGAAAAGTCGGTAAAATACCAAACTTGGTATTTAAGTTTAGGGATGCGACACGAACATTTTGAGAAAAATCCCCCAACCCGAAACTACTCTTCACATGGAAAAAATTTCGAAAATTTTGATTTCATAAAATGGTTCTAACGATTTTGATTAAAATACCGCATATTACAGATATTTTATGGTAATTAAAATATTTATTTTCAATTTTCTGGGAATAGTCTCTAAAGACCTCTTTATTCTGAATATATTTTGCTGAATTTTGTGTTAACTAGTAAACCGTAACTACACAAAAAAATTTAGATCACGTTGAAACACCCATTTATGTCATTTACATTTTTTTTCGTAGAATTGATCATTGCTGAGATATTCCTTGTTATTGGTTTCAGATTTAAAATACTTAAAGCTTTTCTCACATGGAAAGTTGTATACTCCTGGCCCTGCATAGAAACGGATTTCAACCACACGGCAACCAGCTTTTAGGAAATTTGACATTTGTTTTGGCCTCGTGTATTCCCTTATTTTCCTTCAACTTACAAGGAAGCAAGTAATAAAGAAAATGTATGCCAATGTTTATCTGGATTATATAAAGGGATAAAAAAAGTATGATTTTTAATAATAATTTGTTACAGCGATGTAGAGAAACTCATGTGAATGGAACACATCAGATCTGTTTGATAGTTTTTAGCGCCCGCTTTTACTACTTGTGGCACCGCAGTCGATTAGACTGTTGATACGTGAAATGAACATGGAGCACCAAGATTGCGAAGGATACCAGAGAACCCGGAGGGCCCGGAGAAAACCCCCTGCGCCGCTTTGTCCATCACAAATCTCATATGCGGTCATTTGGGATCGAACCCAGACCGTCTAGGTGACAGGCGCGGCCAATTACACCCTTACTTAAATACAGTATTTTTCAGAACCTGTTGAACCAACCCCATTCTTTCAAAATCGGCCTAAATTTAAAGTTGGGGATTAGAGTTGCGCGGTCCAAGGCTTACACTTACTAGTGCTTTAATTGAGGCGTGATTCTCGACTTGCAAGTAGTGTCTCCAGGAAACAGGTTTTACTGCGTTGCCTCTCACCCCTAGTACAAGGTCGTCTGTTGTTTACTAATTATTATTGCCCAGTGGTAAGGGGGAGCGATCCCGTTTGAGGGCCATCGTGTTATAGAGAAAACTATAATCACGCTTGCATAAACGATAGGTAGTAAAACTCATGTGCATATAATCTTTTAGAATTGTTATTCTAATAATGGTGTAGCATGGCATATTTATGACAGGTGAGTAACTTGTCTGATAACCAAACATAAAGAAGCGTTCGTATCGACCTTGTTCACTTGTCATGTTACTTAACAAAGGCAGGAAAATAAATAATTTTGTGCGGTTTAACTTTCACTACAGTGCAGGAAAAATGTCTCAGTGCAGTGATGAGTGCTTGGAGTGTATAACTGTAGAGCACAGGTAACTGTCGTTCCAGAAGACATCGGATGCTAACTCAAAGGTAACTGTAAACTTGACAGATAACTATGGTTTAAGACGACAGCCACAGCTTATCTTAGTTTTTCGATAAAATCTTGGAAAAAAAGTGTTTTCGGAAATAATATTGCTATAGGAATTACGTTCTCTACTTAGTATATAGTAATATACGTATTGCAGTCCACCCTAAAATTCAATACCGAAATTCACCAGAAAAACACGTTTTAGCTCATAAAACTGCCTTTGAATTCATGAAAAGTCAGTAAAATATGTACTATATTTGTTATTTAAGTTTAGTACGTTTCAGGGATGCGACACCAAACGGCAAGACACATTTCTTTTCGTCTCATTTGTTTAATCCTAGCAAGCAAGGAGAAACAAATTTCAGTCAATTCACTGAAAGTTGAAGAAGTGTATTGTTGCATTGTGTATATCTAGTCTGTGAAAGTTATATGCAGTAAAACAGGGTATTTAAAATATGGAAATATGTATTTTTATTGCCTTCCAATGTAATAAATGTCATTTATATTGGGTTATCTTTGTAGTATTTACGTCACTACATCAGGATGACAGACGATACTTTTATTATTTAATCACCCGGTCTGCTAGGTAAGGCCGAACCTCTTTACCTCATTTTCTCTTTCCTCTGCAGTGAGAGTAACTCCAATGATTTCCGGTCCAAAGAGAAAGTGAAATGTATGCTTTTGGCCGACTCTAACGTTACGATGTCTCGGCGCGCAGAAAGCTTCCGGTAGCAGTTCGGAAATACCTATGTACAGCCGTATTAATACGTTTTGGGTGTGGTAACAATCTATGGCAATAAAACAATACTGAGCAGTAAAATCCGATGTGTTACACTCACATGACTTTCTCTAGCTTCCCTACAAACTTACAAAAGATTATTCTTCTTTCTACACAATGCTAATCGAGATAAACATTAGCAGAATGTCCTTATTCCTTAGTTCCAAGGGAACTAAAGGAATGCGCTATGCGAAAGTGGTCGTCAAATGTTTTAAGCTATCGTTATGTGATTGTCAACGCAAATCGCTTCTTTGTAGAACAAAAGAAAAACGGATATTTCCTGTCTGAGTAAAGTAAAGTAAAAAAAGTATTTTACAACTAAAACAAATAACAAGGAATATCTCGAAAACGATTACATCCACAACAAAATGACATTGTGTGTTTCGACGAGATCTACATTTTTTGTGTAGTACGATTTAGCAATTAAGCAAAAATTGGCAAAATTCATTCAGAATAAAGAGGTCTTCAGAGGCCTTTCCTAGAAAGTTCAAGATATACATTTTATTTGGAATGTAAATATGTTTAACACACGGGATTTTAATCAAAATCGTTAGAGAAAATCCAATTTTTTTTTTAAATTTTTGCACGTAAAGGGTAGTTTGTGGTGGGAGATTTTTTTTTTTAAAAAAAATCTTCACGTCGCATCATTGGAAATACTAACCTAAATACCAAGTTTGGTATTTAACGGATTTTTTGCTGTTCACAGGCGCGCGCGCACTACACACACACACACTTACACACACGGACCTTTTCCCAAAAACGATTTTTTTTTTTTTTGGATTCAGGGGGACCCAAAATATATATTTCCGGTGAATGCTCGAGATCGAATTTTTGGGTGCATCAAAATATCTTCTCTATACACTATGTACATAGTACCTATGTGTAGAGAAAGTAAAAATCCGATGTATTTCATTCAGATGACTTTCTTTACATCCCTGAAACAAATTATTGTTAAAAAAAACATTCTTCTATCTAGTTATGCTAATAAAGATAAACATTAGCGGACACGCACTTATACTTAATTCCTTGTAACTAAAAGGGATCTAAGGGAGGGCACAAGACTAAAGCGATAATCATATATTATAAACCTAATTGTTATGGAATTTAAATCTGTCTCTTTGTTTGGTCAGCAGTTGACAAGTTCCCGTATGAGAAAAAAAGCTAATATTTTGCTTTCACATGACTTAATCTACGTTTTCTGGAAACAAAATATTCTTACAAAATATTATCCTTCGATCTACATCATGCTAAACGAGATAAACACATTTGGTCGTGCTAGTTAGTTCCTTATAAGCCGAAGGGAAATAAGGGAATATATCTGGTTAAAGCGATAGTCAAATCTTTTAAATACCAATCGATTTGTGAACGATTGCAATTTTGCATTTTCAGAAAAACAAAAGAGAGAAGATACGATGGTTGACCCCGTTTGAGAAGTTGTGTAGTTTACAAATGAAATCAATAAAAAGGAATATCTCAGCAACGGCCAACTCTACATAAAAATATATATGACTTAAATTATAGCTTTAACGAGCTCTAATTTTTTGTGTAGCAAGTGTTAATGTATCTCTTACTGTTTACCAGTTATGCAAAATGCATCCAGATTGAACAGGTTATCAGAAGCTATTCCTAGAAAATTCAAGATATGCATTTTATTTGTGATGTAAATAGCTTTAATATACGGTATTTTAATCAAAAACATTTTGATACAAACAAAATTTTCAAAAAAAAAAATCCATGTAAAGAGTAGTCTGGTGTGAAGGATTTTCTTGAAAATGTTCCTGTGGCATCCTTGGAAGACACCAAACATAAATACCAAGGCTATTTAATTTTTAGCTATGCTGTTCACACACACACACACACGCACATAAACACGAACACACACGGACCTATCTCTAATTTTTTTTTTTTTTTTTGACTGAGGGAACCTCAAAAGATATATTTCCGGTGAAATTTCGGTATCGAATGTTTGGACGGAATTCAATACTTCCTCCATACTCAATGAGCATAGTACGTGTAGCGAAAGTAAAACATTTTAAAACTGAAACCCATAACAGGAATATCTCGAAAATGTTAAACCTCAGGAACAAAATGTAGATGACATAAATTATGTGTTTTAAAGATATCTATATTTTTGTGTAGTAAGTTTTTATCTATCTCTTACGGTTTACCATGTAAAACTAAATCAGAACGAAGAGGACTTCATAGGCTATTCCTAGAAAATTCAATTTATAGATTTTATTTGTCATGTAAATATCCTTTATATACGGTTTGTTAATAAAAATAATTTTAGCCATTTTTGAAAAAAAAAAAAACTTAGATTTTCGAAATCTTAATTTGTGATGCGGATTTTCTTCAAAATCTTCGTGTCGTATTCTGGAAGAAAATAAACACAAATACCAAGTTCGGTATTTAACGGATTTTTTTTTTTTTTAGCTATTTTGCTCACAGACACACACAAACACATACAAGATTTTTCTAAAAATGTTTTTTTTTCTTTGCGGTGAAACATCGGTATCGAATTTTTGGGTCGAACACATACACAATGTACATAGTACGTGTAGAGAAGGTAACATCTAATGGTTACATTCACATGACTATATCTACCTTTACAACAACCTAGCCTTGAAAACTTATTATCGAGATAAATATTTAAAGAACCCGTTTTATTACTTAGGTATTTCCTTGAGGACACATTGGGTATGGGGAATCCAGTAAGGCTTAAGCGATAGTCAAATCTTTTAAGCTGATCGCTATATGATGAAATTTCGTGCTGTTTACTTGAACAGGAGAAAGAATAACGAATAAAAGCTTCCCATTTGAGATGATGCTTAATATTATTAATATTTTTATTATTATTACTATTTCAAAATTTAAATCAGTAATAAGGAATATCTCGAAAATGGTAGATTTAACAAATAATTTTAATGGGATATGCTTTTTGTGTGGAGATAATACTTTATATCTTACGGTTTGGCAATCATGGAACAGTCATCTCTAATGAAGAGGACCTTAGAGGCTATTCCGTGAAATCGTAAGATATACATTTTTATTTGTCGTCTTAAATAAAATCCTGAGAACCATTTTTGAGAAAATAATTTTTTTTCAAAAAATGTTCGAAAGTATTTTTGGGTGGGCGAATTTCTTAAAACTCTCCTAGTCGCATCCTTGGAAGATACTGAACTTAAATACGAGTATAATTTTTGTTCTTTATTGACTTTTCGTTTTTTGAGTTATGTTGTTCACAGAGAATTAGACACATGGGTGAACCTTTTCTAAAGATGTTTTTTCTATTCAGGGGACCCCAGAATGTGCATTTTGAGTAAAAGTTTGATATCGAGTATTTGGGTGGAACCTAATACATTCTCTACCTACTATATTCGCGGTAGAGAAAGAAAAACGTTGTTTTAAATAATTATATGTTATTTTTGGCAAAGAAGAATTATTTGTTCGTTCGTCTCTCTTTCTTTGCTACTTTCATTCATTCTTTCCTTCCTTCTTTCTTTGCTTATTTTGTCTTTCTTTCACTCTTTCTTTCCTTCTTTCATTCATTCTTTCTTTCCTTCTTTCTGTCTTTAATTTTCTGTTTCTTTCTTTCCTTATTTTCTTCATTCTGTATTTATTTCTTTCCCTCCTTCATTATTTCTTTCCTATATTTTCCTTCCTTGTTATTTTCCTTCCTTCTTTCTTTTGAGTGGAGGGGGGGGGGTCAAATCGGCGATGGCAATGTCAGCGTGTTCCATGTCATATTCTGCACAACTAGGGTTCCGCAAAATTGCGTCTCATACGTCCCATGACATCACGGAGGCACAACAAACTCTACACATTTGCACAAGACCTGCTCATGAATCGCTACGAAAAAAGATGACTTCATTGGGGTGTTTCGTTCTTAGCATAGCTCAGAGGTAATGATTAGGGCCCGGTTTCTTATATAATTACATATGCTATTCATTAATATGTGAACACATTCAAAACTAAAATGTGTACGAATAGAAGCATGTTCATTGCAATACTGAATTTTTATTTTACATATTTCTACATATTTAAGTGCATATTGCATATTTTGCAATCTTGCATAAAACTGACGTGCTCCATTTGCGTGACTTTCTTTATCTATTCTACAAAAGCATATTATTACTACAGCGTATTTATCTATTTCATGCTAATATAGATAAATATTGACAGAAGTTGCCGTATTGTTTAGTTCCTTGTAAGTAGAAGGGAAATTAGGAAACACTAAGTTAAAGCGGTAATCAAATCTTTTAAAATTAGGACGCTTCGTAGCAGTATTGAAAGTCCCTTTTATTTTAATGACCAGGAATGAAAAAATGAGTAGATATCGATTTCCAAATTTAAAAAAAATATCTAAGAATTGATTATCTCAAAAAAGGAATAGTAATCAATGGTGAATGTTATGCGAACTTGTTACAGCGTTTGAGTAATGAAATCGAGACATTCTTTACGAGTTGGGAATAACTAATTTCGAAGCTTTGTAACCATTTCACCATGGTGGGCGACTCTATCCTTTATGAGCCACATTTCATGCACATCAGTACACGTGCCCTTGAAATACACTAGAGGCATTTTCGCCACAGCTGAGTGAAATCTTCGATGACTTTCCATCTCAGCAATCATCTTTGCACACAGAATGTGCTCCCGGGTTTATAATTTGCCATTCCTGACATTTGTCACGGATCTGACGATGTCAATGCGAGAAAGTGAAAACAGCTGATTGGTGGGTCCGTTCAAAAAGAAAGTTACCGGCGCCATCCACAATGCATTCAGTCTCGATTAGCATTACGACAATACTAGGTGCATCATTGAATCACAGGAGTGATAAGCGGCGATAAATCACGGTGATCTTGTGAAGAATACGTAAAGTGGTAGACAAATAAGATCACGGTCTTTAGAAAGAGAAAGGAGACGAAAAGAAGTAGGTTAAAAGACACGGTTGCTGTGGAGAAATTGAGAAATAAATGGAAGGCGAGAGTGAATAAGTGTTTGAAGAGACGTATTCGCTTTCTGGAGAGTGCAATGCAAGGTGTTCAGTGAAGTTCCATCAAGAATCTCAAGACGTTCAGAACCGGTATGTCATTGTTGCAAGTTTGAAATGTTAGAATATAGTGCAGTTCAGGTTTTCTGTGTCAGTGTTAAATGTACCAATTGCAATCTGTAGGCGTCACAGCCTCGACATATTCTGTATCTCTGGAATATTCGGAGTCAACATTTTTGTGCAGAAACAATATTTCAATTTTTACTGTATATTGAGAAGGTAATGCAATGCACCCATAAATTCGATACCAAGATTTCACCGGCAATAAGTTTTTTGGGATCTCCTGAATCAGAAAAAAAAAAAAAAAACATTTTTATAAAAATGTTCGTGTGTGTGTGTTTGTGGGTAGTATAGCTCAAAAACGAAAAATCCGTTACATACCAACTTGGTATTTAAGTTCAGTATCTTCCAAGAATACTACACGAATATTTTCAAGAAAATTTCCCCACCCCCAAATACCCTTTACATAGAAAAAGTTTCCAAAATGTGTATTTTCTTATAAATGGCTCTAACGATTTTGATTAAAATACCACATTTTCAAGCCATTTCCATCACAAATAAAATGTATATTTTGAATTTTCTGGGAATAGCTTCTGAAGACCTGTTTATTTCGGATGAATTTTGTATAACTATTAAACCGCAAGAGATAGACAAAAAATTATTACAGATAAAATGTAGATCTTGTTAAAGTACACAATTTATGTCATATACATTTTTTCGTGGACTTTACTGTTTTCGAGATATCCCTTATTGTTAGTTTCAGTTGCAAAATGCTTATACTTTTCTGACAGGAAGTGTCCGTTATTTACTTTCTCCATTCGCACTATGTACATAGTGTATAGAGAAAGTATTGCACTCCACCAAAAATTCGATACCGAGATTTCACCGGAAATATGTTTTAGGGTCCCCAATATCCAAAAAAAGTATTTTCACAAAAAGGTCCGTGTGTGTGTGTGTGTGTGTGTGTGTGTGTGTGTCCGTGTGTCTGTGAACACGATAACTCAAAAACGAAAAGTCGGTAAAATACCAAACTTGATATTTAAGTTTAGTATCTTCCAGGGATGCGACACGAAGATTTTGAGAAAAATCCCCCTACCCCCAACTACCCTTTACATGGAACTTTTTTCGAAAATTTAGATTTTCTCAAAAATGGCTCCAACGATTTTGATTAAAATTTCGAATATTAAACATATTTACCTGACAAATGAAATGTATATCTTGAATTTTCTGGGAATAGCCTCTGAAGAGTAGGTTATTCTGAATGAATTTTACTAAATTTTGAATGACTGCTAAACCGTAAGAAATGGACAAAAGCTTACTACACAAAAAATGTAGAGCACTTTAAAACACACAATTTATATTATACACATTTTTTTCGTGGAGTTCGTCGTTTTTGTGACATTCCTTATTTTTGGTTTCTGCTTTGAAAAACGTATACTTTTCTCATACTGGAACTTGTCAACTCCTATCCATATAAACAAAGGAACTTCATTGACATAGCAACCAGCTTTTGACTATCACTTTAACCTACGGTTGTCCCTTATTTCGCTTCTACTTACAAGGAAGCGAGTAATAAGACTATTTCTGCTAATTTTTTCTGATTAGCATAAAGTAAATAAAAGTATAAACTTTTTAAGAATTATTTGTTGCAGGGATATGGAGAAAGTCATGTGAATGGTACACATCAGATTTTCTTTAGTTATTCTCCTGGTAATTTGCAATGACAATCGCATAACTTCAGCTTTTAAAGCATTTGACTGTCAGTTTAGCATAGCGCATTCCTTTAGCTCCCTTATACTTATAAGGAAGGCTAACGTTTATCTCGATTAGCATGGCGTAGAAAGATCTGTTGTAAGAAGTTTGTTTGTAGAGCAGCTTGAGGAAGTCATGTGAGTGTAACACATTAGATTTTTGGATAAATAATTTATCTTTAGATTTATAAACAGCTAGTAGATTGCCTCTATGGTTGGTCTGCGTTCTGGTATCTCACCTAGTGGCCCCGGGTTCGATTCCCGGCTGGGCGGGGAAGTTTTCTTTAACTAGAGTTATTGCAAGAGCACGTGCGAGTAAATGTGTGAGTGTTTAATTGTACACTACTGAAAAGAACTAACGTGAATACACCCTACAGTTCAGAGATTATTAAAACAAAGACAGTTGTGTTTAAAGCAAAGTCTAGAATATGATTATGAAGGCTAAAAGGGGATATACAAATAAAAATAAAAGAGCCTTTTAATTTGTTACTACATATGCTAAATAACGAAAGAATTATATTCCACACAAGACTTCGATACCGAAATTTCAACGGAAGTACATGATTTTAGACTCCCTGAACTTAAAAAAGGAATGTTTAACCTATTTTATTTCACCCAAAAATTCGTTGCCGAGATTTCACCGGAAATATTTTTTGAGATCCCCTGAGTCCAAACAAAGCATTTTAAAATAAAGGTTCGTATGTGTGTGTGAATAGCATAACTAAAAAACAAAAATTCCGTGGAATACCAAACTTGATATTCGAGCTCCTTATCTTTTAAGGATGAGATTTTTCAAGACTATCCACCGACACTCATCTACCCTTAACATGAATTATGTTTCGAAAATATTGATTTTCTTAAAACTAGCTCTAACGATTTTGATTGAAATACCATATGCTTAGGATGTTTTCATGATAAATTAAATTTACATCTGGAATGTTATGGGAATATCCTATAAAGTGTTCCTCAGGCAGCTTCAGTATCCTCCAAGGATGCGGTAGAAGATTTTCTAGAAACTTTCCCCGCCTCAAACTATCCTTGATGTGGAAAAGTTTTAGAAATTTTGATTTTATCAAAATTGACTAACGATGTTGATTAGAATATCGTATACTTATGACATTTTCCGAAAATAGTAACTTGTATATCAGGAACTTTCTGGGAAGAGCCTTAGAAGTCCACCTCATTGTTAATGATCTTTTTATAACTAATAAACTGATAAAAACTACGCAAAACTTTGTCCTATCCATACAAAATGAACAGAATTTCAAAACAATCACATAGCAAGGAGCTCTTAACAGATTTTACCATTGCTTGAGCCTTGCGTATTACCCTATTCCCGATGTATCTACAAGGAAAATGCGATAGCAGCATTTATGCAAATATTAATATTGATTAACATTAATTAAGTAAAACAATAGTCACTTTAAGAATAGTTTGTTTAAGAACTGTGTAGAGAAAGACTTGTGGACGTAAAATATCTTAAGTCTTCGCAATAAAAACGGAGTTGAGTTTTAAAAGTCTGTATGATTGTGTGTGCGTGTGTATATGTCTGTCCAATGTTTACCTGTGAGCAGCAGTAACACAAACGAAAGGTACTTCTAAAAGAACATGCGAAAAAGGAATAAGATTTTCAAGAAAAGGAATTTTTTTTAAAAATTTTGTATATTTGTAAAATATTGAGTTAACAAATTGGTTAAAATAAAAAAAAAATTAAAATACTTACATTGAAAATAAAACATATCTCAAGAAAAAACTAAGGTATAATAAAGCAAACCAATGTTTAAATGTTTATGTGATATGAATTTTTGTAGAGTTAGCCCTTTTCGAGATATTTGGAAATATTGGTTTCAGTTTTAAGTTAATTAGACGTTTTTCAAATGGAAATACATCTTTCTTTACGTCTCTCTTTTGTTTACTCTTTGCAAGTAAAGAGAACCGAATTTCAATCATTTCATATAGCAATCGGCTTTTAAAATATTTATATATCGCTTTAGCTCAGTGTATTCCCTTATTTTCCTTCTACTTACAAAGAAGTAATACGACAATTCTCACGATGCAGGCAAAAGAACAATCCTTTGTACGAAATATTTGTTTGTGGTACAGCTAGAGAAAGTATCAGAGTTTTGAGTTAGCTGTTCACAGAAACACACAGATAGAACGTTTTTTACTTTCTCTACACATACTATATACATAGTGCATACAGAACGTATTGCATTCCATCTAACATTTCGATACCGAGATTTCACTTGAAATATCGCGTTAGGGTCTCCTGAATCCAAAAAAGGCATTTTTAGAAAAAGGTCCGTGCGTGTCCTTGTGTCTGTGAACACGATAACTCAAAAACAAAATTTGGTAAAATACCAAATTTTATATTTAAGTTTAGTATTTTCCAGGGATGCGACCTGAAGATTTTGGAGAAAAAAAAATCCTCTCACGCAAACTACCCTTTACAAGGAAATCATTTAGAAAATTTCGATTTTCTTAAAAATGGCTCTGAAATTTTGATTAAAATACCGTATATTAAAGATATTTACACGAAAAATAAATGTATATCTTGAACTTTTTGGAAATAGCATCTAAATACCTCTTTATTCTGAATGAATTTTACTGAATTTTGCATAACTGGTATATCGTAAGAAATAGACTAAAACTTACTACATAGAAACGTAGCTCTCTTTAAAACACACAATTTACGTCAAACGTTTCTTTCGTGGAATTGACCATTTCTGAGATATTTCTTGTTATTTGTTTCAGATTTAAAATGCATAAAGCTTTTATAAGTTTTTGTTAAGTCCTGGCCATGCTTAGAAACGGATTTCAACCAGATGGCAACCAGCCTTATAAAGATTTAACTATTGTTTTAGCCTAGAGTATTCCCTTATTTTCCTTCTACCTACAAGGAAGAAAGTAATTAACATTTCTTCTAATGTTTGTCTCGATTATAGATAGAAGAATATACTTTTAACAATAATTTGGTACAACGATGCAGAGAAAGTCATGTGAATGGAACACGCCAGATTTTAATTCTCTTTTTTGATTAATAAATCCCGAAAACATACATTTCCGATGAGACATGGGCATTGAATTTTTAGGTTGAACATAATAATTCTCCTTCTTGCTATACGTATTACAGAAGGATTAAATATACCTCGTAACATCATCTATACCAGATCTATATCAATATTTAAACATGATCGACTCCTATCTTATATAGATATTATGGTCTCTTTAAGACTGCCATCAGGCGCTTCTACTATTCTCTTCAAAGGAATGAATGAATGGTAGTGAAGAAAGAAAAGAACATCGCGTGTGTATTTGTTTAAGGATCTGTTTGTTCTCTGTCATTCTAAGGTGCCGAGGGAAACACTTGTGCTGGTTCTAAGAGTGCCACGAAGAAATTCTGGGTTTGGTTCTGCTGACAGTGAAAGTGTCTGGAAACTTAAAAAAAAAAAAAAAAAATCTTCGTAGTCTGTAAGTCTACACTTTTATAATACACTTGTAGGTTAAATTTGTTAATTTGTAATGCCATAATCGCATAACAAAGCTAGTTATTATTTTCTCTACACGTACTATGTACATAATTTATAGAGAAGGTGTTGTATTGCATCCAAAGATTCGATACAGAGCTAACGGGAAATAAAAAATACAACATTTTTAGAAAAATGTCCGTAAGTGTCTGACTGCCTGTGTGGATGTGTGTGTGTGTGTGTGTGTGTGTGTGTGTGTGTGTGTGTGTGGGCAGCATAGCTCAAAAACGAAAAGACCGTTACATACCAAACTTGGTATTTAAGTTTGGTATCTTCCAAGGATACGTCACGAAGATTTTCAAGAGAATCCCCCCACCCCCAACTACCCTTACATGGAACATTTTTCGAAAATTTTGATTTTCTCAAAAATGGCTCTAACGATTTAGATTCAAATACCGTATGATTAAGATATTTTTATGACAAACAAAATGTATATATTTGATTTTCTCGAATTGCTTCTGAAGACCTCTTCATTCTGGATGACTTTTGTATAACTGGCAAACCGTGAATGATATAGGTACATAAACTTACTACACACAAAGTATAGCTCATTAAACCACATACTTCATGCTATATACATTTTTTTTTAGTTTTTGTTTTTTTTGTAGAGTTAACCATTTTCGAGATATTTCGGATTATTAGTTTCAATTTTAGCCACTTAAGCTTTTCTCAAACGGAAAGACATTTTTATTCTCGTTTCTCCTTTGTTTACTCCTGGAAAGCAAAGAGATTGGAATTTCAGTTTTTTCACATAGCGACCGGCGTTTAAAGGGCGATCGCTTTAGCCTGTGTATTTTCTTATTTCCGTTCTACTTACAAGGAGCTAGTAATATGACTAATTCTGCTTATGTTTATCTTTATTAGCATGAAGTAGATAACAGATATTTTTTTTTTTTTTTAATAAGAGGCTTGTTTCCCGAACAGCAAGATGACATAGTTGAATGGAACACATTAGATTTGTTCCCTTCTACTTACAATTGACCAAGTAATAAGAACAATTTCTGCTAATGTTTATCTCGATGAGCGTGATGTAGATAGAAGAATACGATTCTTAACAATAATTTGTGACAGTGTGTAGAGAAAGTTATGTGATTGAAACACATCATATTTTATTTTAATTTACTATCCAAGTAGTGCCAATTCTTTAATATTTATGCAGGAAGCTCAAAACAAATTTTAGTTTCTCCACCCATACACAGTAAATAGGGTATTGCAATTACCCAAAATTGCTTGCCGAGATTTCACTGTAAATATATGTTTTTAAATCAGCATTTATAGAAAAATTCCGTATATTTGTGTATGTGCTTTTTCTGCGAACAGTAGCTAATCTCAAAAATAAATAAATAAATAAAAAAGAGTGGGCTAGATACCAAACTTGGTATTTAAGTTCAGTATCTTCCTAACATGCGACACGAGCATTTTCACTCCAAACTACCCTGTGCCAGAAGCTTTTTTGAACTTTTTCCATTTTTTAAGATATTAATTAAAATGCCATATATTAAAGCTATTTTGATGAAAAATCAAATGTGTATCTTCTATTTTCTAGAAATAACCGCTGAAATTCCTGTTCATTCCGAAGGAAACTTGTACTATCTTGTACAAGCAACTTGTTAAGGTTAACCAATAGACCAAATATACTACACAAAAAATGTAGTATCTATAAAACACACAATTTATTCCACATGACCTTTTTTGTAGCTTATGCCGTTTCCGAGTTATCCGTTATTAATGATTCGATATGATCAATACTTTATCATTCTTTTTAAAGTTCTGTCGTATTTCAGTTGTTTCTGGCGCTTGATTGCAAACAGTGTAGAATTTTAAGGCCGCATTTATCGTCCGGTTGTTAAATATTTCACTACTTCTATTCCCTTTGTACCTATAACGAAATATGGAATATATGTAGTGTATTTCTGCAAAGGTTTTTCTCGCAGTGCAGAAAAAAATATAATGTGTTCCGTGCACATGAAATTATTTTAAATCTGAAACAAATAATAAGAAATATCTCGGATATGGTCAATTAGAAAAAAAGTATATGACAAAAAAGTATATAACACATAAATGTGTTTTAACGTGATCAACATTTTTAATAGTAAGTTTTTGTCTATCTCTTACGATGTACAGTTATACAAAACTCAGCAAAATTCATTCAGAATAAAGAAATTGTTACATGTCATTCCCAGAATTTTCAAGATATCATTTTATTTGTCATATAAATATCTTTAATATACAGTATTTTAATCAAAATCGTTAGAGTTATTTTTGAGAAAATCAAAATTTTCGAAATGTTTCCATTGTAAAGAGCAATTTTGATTGGGGGGATTTGTCTCAATTTTCGTTTCGCATTCCTCTAAGATACTAAACTTAAATACTAAATTTGGTATTTTACGGACTTTTCGTTTTTGAGTTATCCTGTTCACAGACTCACGGACACACACACACACACACACAGACCTTTTTTCTTAAAATACTTTTTTTAGGTAACCCTAAAAGATTATTTCCAGTGAAATCTCGTTATCGAATTTTTGGGTGGAATGCAATACCTTCTCCATACCCTATGTTCATAATACGTATAGATGAAGTAATAAGTCGGCCGCGTCGTGGCCGAGAGGATAGATCATTCTCCTCTCACCTAGGGGCCCGGGTTCGATCCATTGGTGCTTCATCTTCATTCCATGTTTCACCAGTGTCATTGCCTGCGGTGCCGTGATACTAAAAGCGAGCGTTAAGAGCTATAAAAAGTAATAAACCTATGTAAGAATAGTTTGTATAGCCACTAACGCACGATAGACGACAAAGAAACTCATATGAATACAAAACATCAGATTTTAATCATTTTGCAGTGAAAAACTTAATGAACACCCTACGCTCCTTCTTAAATATCACCATGTGTAAAACGAAGCTTTTTGTGCTAGTTTCATTCTTAATTTCTTCCGCTAGCAGGAATTTCAGTGAAATAAAATATTTGATATGCTCTATCCATAGACTTGCCTTATTACTTTGCAACAAATTATTTTTATATTCTTCTCTCCACTTCGTGCTAGTCAGGCTAAAGATTAGCTGCTTAGCAGAAATGGTTGATTTGCTTACTTCTTTGTGAGTATAAGAGAAATAAGGGAATTTACAAGGCTAAAGCGATAGTCAAATATTTTAAAAGCCGGTCATTGTGCGATGGAATTGAAGTGCTTTTCTCTTTGCATGAGTAAAACAAACAAAAAATGACTAAGACTTCCCAAGTGAGAAAAATATAACTATTAGAAATTGTAAAACAGTAACAAGGATCATCTTGGAAATCAGTAGCTCTACAAAAAATGTATAGGTATAACTTGAATTGTTCTCACGAGATCTACATCTCACAAGTTTTGTCTATCTTATACGGTTTACCAGCAACAATCATCTAGGATGAAGTGGTCTTCGGAGTCTATTAACAAAAAAAAAAAAAAAAAAAAAAAAATATATATATATATATCTCAAATACGAAAAGACGGTTAATTAGCAAACTTGGTATTTAAGTTTGGTATCTTCCAGGGATGCGACACGAAGATTTTCAAGAACATCCCCCACCCCTAACTGCCCTTTACATGGAAACATTTTCGAAAATTTTGTTTTTCTTAATAATGACTAACGATTTTGATTAAAATACCACATATTAAAGGCATTTCTATCACAAATAAAATGTATATCTTGAATTTTCTGAGAATAGCTTCTAAAGACTGCTTATTCTCCATGAATTTTGTCTAATTTGGTATAACTAGTAAACCGTAAGAGAAGATAAAAACTTGGAATTCAAAAATTTAGATTTCATTAAAATACACAAGTTATGTAATATACTTTTTTTTTTATTAGGAGCTTACCGTTTTCGAGGTATTCCTTGTTATTAGTTTCAATTGGGAAGTACTTATACTTTTCTCTGATGGAAGTGTTCGTTTTTCTTTTGTTCTACTATTGGCCAAGCAAAAAACCGATTTTCAGTGACAATCGCACAACGACAGCTTTTAAAACATTTGACTATCACTTTAGCCTAGTGCATTCCCTTGGTTCCATTCTATTTATAAGAAACTAAGTAATAAAATTCTGCTAATGTTTATCTGGATTAGCATGGTGTTGGAAGAATTATCTTTTGTAAGAAGTTTGTTTGTAGAGTAACTAGAGAAAGTCATGTGAGTGTAACACATAAGATTTTTAGAAAAAGGTCCGTGTCTGCGTTTGTGTGTGTATGACTGTGGACAACATAGCTCAAAAACGAAAAGACCGTTAAAAACTAAACTTGGTATTTAGGTTTTGTATGTTCCAAGGATGCGAAACGAAGATTTTCAAAAACATTCTTCCACCCCAAACTACCCTTTACATGGAAACATTTTAGAAAATTTTGATTTTCTCAAAAATGGCTCTAACGATTTTAATTAAAATCTCTTATATAAGATGTTTACATGCCAAATAAAATGTATATCTTGAATTTTCTAGGAATAGCCTCTAAAGACCTCTTTATTCTGGATGATTTTTATTGAATTTTGCATCACTGATAAACCCTAAGAGATAGATAAAAACTTACTTAACAAAAATGTAGATCACGATAAAGCACACAATGTCATATATATTTTTTCGTGAATTTGATCGTTTTTGAGATATTCCTTGTTATTGATTTCAGCTTTAAAAAACTTATACATTGTGAATTCCTGTCCATACAAACAAAGGAACTACAGGCACATAGCAACCCTCTTTTTGACTATCATTTTAACCAATGATATTCCCTTATTTCGCTTCTACTTACAAGGAAGCAAGTAATAAGACTCTTTCTGCTAATTTTTCTAAATTAGCATGAGGTAAATAGAAGCATAAGCTTTTTAACAGTAATTTGTTGCATAGATTTAGAGAAAATCAAAAATTTAATTGAGTATAATATTTTCTCTATGTACTGTAAGGTAAGTGCTAGTGGAATTAATAGTTGTTTGGTTAGATCCGCAGTGGAAATTTCGAGTTATTATGTCTAGAAATGAAGTTTGACTCTTCATTGCGTGCTTTAGTATTCAAACTGTCGTGGAGTTTTACGTTGAAGTCATTAGAGTTTTAGTAAAACTACCCAAGATAATGTCATTTGTTGTTTATCCAAATGTTTCCAATACGTAACAAGTCTGTACCGTCGCATAACACAAGTGCACTGTTATCCCTATCAGCTGCAGGCAGCTGAATTGTGAAGAGACTTTAGCGGTACTATGATAATTTGCTTTTAGAACACAGCAGGACGCTATCCTCTAGTGCGTCATACGGAGTCATGACCGATACTCTTATCTCACGTATTTTCACCATTGTTGTTAAAAAGCTCATTCTTCTATTTTATGGTACTCGATTAGTAAAAGTGGTCTTATTACTTGCTTCCCAGCAAGTAGAATGGAAAATACCCTATGCTAAACCGAACCAGGTGGCTTAGGCGTTTCGTTTGGGACTGGCATTCGGGAGGTCCGGGTTCACTTACCATTGACCGCGCACTCTGGCCCTGGGTTTTTTCGTGATTTTCCTGGGGAGATAGGCGAATACTGGGGTGCTGTATATCTAACACGGTTGCTTTGCTTTCATTCCTTCATTTCAGTTCCTTCCTCATCTTTCGGCGCAGGTGTGGTGCAGACGGATGGCATGCTGCTTGCTCCGAGTGGATCGCTCTTCGTCCTGGTTTCCTGGTACTGTTGTAGAGGTCTCCCTGAGCCAGGAACGAGTCACCCGAGTGTCCTCGGGCGCGGGTAAATCGCCACGGTAGCTATCCGCTTTTCTTACGGATTTACCCGTGCAATATAATAGATATTGTAAGGTGCAAGCGTTTATGTCATTGTAAAATGTTCTGAGATAGGTGTTTCCCTTTGTGCCATCGACGCGGGTTGGTTATCCTCCCTGGGTGGTCATCCACCCAAGTAGGGACCGGCCCCGATCCTGCCTAACTTGGCCAGCCACTTGTGGAAGCAGTGCCATCTAGCGGGGAGAACGAAAAGGATTGAGGTAACGCGAGGGGGTTGACCAAGTAGGCAGGTGGTCTGTGTACGACTTGGTGATCACCCATCAAAGTTGTGACCAGATCCAATGTTGCAACTAGGCGGTGTTAGATTTTGTGAAGAAAGCAGTGGCAGGAACTACCAGCTCAAGACATGTTCGGGTAGCCGGTAGTTGGTGCGTCTTCTGGGCAACCTCCATTCAGCCTCCCTGTACTTATGACCTCCTTGCCGCGCCAGGGCTTGCATCTAGTGACTTAGGGATTTCCGCGTGTCTCTGCGCTTAGCTCCGTCGCTTCCTGTGTGCTGGCATGTGGTTTCCGCTCCTTTCATCCGTTCCCCCGCCGGGGTGGTGGTAGGCTTCAATAGAACCGTACAGGGTCGCAGTTAAAGAGGTATCCTGCGTTGTTAGCATGCTCTACCAATTGAAAGAATTATTGATAATACAAATATTAAAACCCCAGAAATAAATCGATTAAGTGTAACAGGGATATTAATTAGTACTTTGATTTTGCTGATATATTAAAAGCTTTAAGTTAAAACAAACTGATTTCATTCACGGTATATACCAATTGTTAAAATAAATAGGAATAGAATACTCTAAGCTAAAGCGGTAGTCATACTTTTTAAAAACTGGTTGCCATGTGGTGTAATTCCGTTTCTTTGCATTGTCAGGAGTTTACATATTCCCGTATGAGAAAGTATTTTAAAACTGAAACCAAAAACAAATGTATATGACATAACTTGTATGTTTTAACGAGAACTACATTTTTGTGTAGTAAGTTTTGTATATCTCTTACGGTTTACTAGTCATGCAAAATTCAGTAATATTCATCCAGAATAAAGAGGTCTTCAAAGGCTATTTCCAGAAAATTCAAGATATACTTGTTATTTATGACTAAACATCTTTAATATACCATATCTTAATCAAAATGATTATAGCCATTTTTGGGAAAATAAACATTTTGGAAACTTTTTCCATGTAAAGGGTAATTTGGAATGAGGAACTTTCCTCAAACTCTTCGTGTCACATCCTTGGAAAATACTAAACTTCAGTACTAAGCTAGGTATTTTACCGACTTTACGTTTTTGAGTTAGCATGTTCACAGATACACGGATCTTTTTCAAACAATACTTTTTGAATACAGGGGACCCTGAAACGTGTATTGTGGTGAAAGCTCGGTAATGAATTTCTGAGTGAAGTGTAATATGTTCTCAACCTAAGTACCATGCATTATGTAGAGAAAGTAAAAACAATGAAATCAGGGGGTAAAAGTAGAAAAACTTACATTATTTATTCGGAAAAATGCCTCACAAATACAAATAAAATATTGAAGCAACATTTGCATGAAATGTTCCTAAAAAAAATAAAAAAAATAAATAAAAAAAAATAAAGAAAAACAAAAACACAAAATAGAAAACTAAATGATTCTAATTGTTATATAAATATACAAATACCATTTTCATTTTATCAATTATATTAATTTTATTTAATGGCATAAAGTATTACGTACCTTATAAATTCGTTTTAGCAAGGCTTTTCCTAGATGATTCTTGAAATTACAGCATTAGCAGAATTGGCCTTATTAGTTGCTTCTTTGTAAGTATAAGGGAATATATTAAGCTAAAGTAATAGTAAAAGCTTTTAAAAACTATGTGAAACAAAACAAGTTCTGTTCGCTTTGCCTGACCGCCAGTAATTGTAAGGTAACTTCCAGATTTAGCAGAGTTAACCTGATTTACGTAAAACTGAAACCAGTAACAAGGAATATCTTCATACCTTTATTATAAACATTATGTGTTTCTACGATATTTACATTTTTATGGATTAAGTTTTTTTTATCCATGTTTTAGGGTTTATCAGTTATGCAAAATTCGCCGAAATTCATCCAGAAAGGTCTTCAGAGGCTATTCCCGAAAAATTCTAGACATACATTTTATTGGTGGTGTAAATATCTTTAATATGCGTACGAAATTTTAATCAAAATCGTTATTGCCATTTCTGAGAAAAACAAAATTTTCAAAAACCTTTCCATGTAAATTGTAGTTTGGAGGGGGGGATTTTGTCGATCTTCGCGTCGCATCCTTGGAAAATCTAAATGTGATATTTATCGGTCTTTTCTTTTTTACTTTCTCTATACGCACTATGTACATAGTGTATAGAGAATGTATTGCACTCCACCAAAAAATTCGATACCGAGATTTCACCGGAAATATATGTTTTAGGGTCCCCTGTATCCAAAAAAAGTATTTTCAGAAAAAGGTCCTTGTGTGTGTCCTTGTGTCCGTGTGTCTGTGAACAAGATAACTCAAAAATGAAAAGTCGGTCTTCCAGGGATGCGACACGAAGATTTTGTCTATATGGACAGGAGTTGACAAATTCCTGTATGAGAAAAGTATAAGTTTTTCAAAGCTGAAACCAAGAAAAAGGAATATCTAAAAAACGATCAACTCCACAAAAAAAATGTATATAACATAAATTGTGTGTTTTAACGTGCTCTACATTTTTTGTGGGTTAAGTTTTTGTCCATCTCTTACGGTTTAGTAGCTATGAAAAACTCATCCAGAATGAAGTAGTCTTCAGAGGCTATTCCCAGAAAGTTCAAAATATACATTTTATTTGTCAGGTAAATAATTTTAATGTACGATACTTTAATCAAAATCCTTAGAGCCATTTTTTAGAAAATAAAAATGTTCGAAAAAGTTCTATGTAAAGGGTAGTTTGGGGTGGGGGATTTTTCTCAAAATCTTCGTGTCGCAACAATAATTTACCGAGATATAGAGAAAGTCATGTGAACGGAACACAATCAGATTTTTTGAGCTATGCTGTGCACATACATACATACATACATACATACATACATACATACATACACATACATACATATACTTTTTCTAAAAATTCCTTTTTTGACTCAGAGAACCTCAAAAAATATATTTCCGGTGAAATCTCGATATCGAATTTTTGAGTGGAATACAATACCTTCTGTAGCTACCATGTTACATTGTGCTAGAGAAAGCAATAATTATCGGTGTGGACAGACCTTGAGATCAGAAAGCTAGAGCCTAACAAACTGAGTTGTTCTGACCGAGTATTGATATTGAATGTGATTCTGAAGGATGGTTTCCCACTCGTTTTTCGGGACATTTGTAGATGTTATCCAGTGCCTTCATCCAATACAAGATCCGACAGAGTGTCGAACATATTCTATTGCTTTCTACATAGTTCCCAAGTCTGCGGGTGAAGCATTTCGGTTCATTCAACGACTGTTCTGAAGATTATCTGAATGAATGGTTTTCTTCCCATCTTTCAGTATTTCTAGACAAGTTTGTCATATTGTTGGTAGGAGATCGTTTCAAAGAAAACCCGTTAAAGTCAATTCTATCCAACGCTCTCTAGAACAAAAATATGTTTTGGGCTTTATTTTTATTTATTTATTTTACCTTTGAATTTTACCGTCCAAAAAGTCTGATGTGTTCCATTCACATGGCTATCTCTAGCCGTTACATAAACAAGTTCCTTACAAAAGGTTATTCTTTTATCTACAACATTCTAATCAAGGTAAACATTAGCGGAAATAACCTTATTACTTGCTTCCTTGTAAGTAGAACGGACATAAGGGAATTCCCTAGGCTAAATCGATAGTCAAATCATTTAGAAGCTGGTCCTATGTGAGACAACTGAAGTTCGGCTCGCTTTGCATGGTCTGCAGTACAAGAGAGATGAAACGAAACGTCATTCCCGTTTGACAAGTAGTTTAAAATTGAAACCAATAACAAGGAATATCTCAGAAACGGTCAGCTCTACCCAAAAAACGTAGGACATAAAAGGTGTATTTTAACGAGAATTACAATTTCTGGGTAGTAACATGTATATTTCTTTCAGTTTAACTCATCTAGATAGAGAGCACTTCAGAGGCTATTCCCAGAAAATTAAAAATATACAGTTTATTTGTAATGTAAATATCTTTAATATACGATATTTTAATCAAAATCGTTAGGGTCATTTTTGAGAAAAATAAAGATTTCTATTTTTTTTCCATGAAAAGGGATGAGGGGGACTTTATTTTTGTTTTGAAAATCTTCGTGTCGCATTCTTGGAAGATGCTAAACTTAAATACCAAGTTTTGTATTTAACGGTCTTTTCGTTTTTGACTCATGCTGTCCTCAGACACACATACGGACCTTTTCTTAACAATGCTTTTTTTTCTGATTCAGGGGCTCTCAAAACATATATTTCCGGCGAAATATCGACATCGGATTTTTGGGTGGAATACAATACCTTCTCTATCCACTATTTACATTGTACATACAAGGCTAGAGAGAGAGAAAAGGAATACGCGCAGCTTAGTTTTGTGCTCTCTGCAAATTGTAAGAAGCTTCAACTTTCTCAAGTGAATGCATTACTTTTTATCCCACCTTCTGTTGCAGATGGCGCCCAAAAAGATATCCTCGCCCGATGCTCTTCAGGATGCTGTGGGAAGTTTCGGCCGCTGGCAGGCAGGCATCAGTTTCCTGATGGCGTTGCTCAAACTGCCCATCGCCTGGTTCCAGCTGAGCATCATTATTCTCGAGTTTCCTGTGGACTTCTGGTGTGCCCGTCCCACAGAAGGTGTCCTGGCCAACATCTCTGTCGCAGAATGGAGGAACATCAGCCAACCTCGGCTGCCCAGTGTGAGTTTTTAAACAGCTACATATCACGTCTAAGGGGACTATCAAGTGAAAATCCTAAATTCTTCATCTTTAGAGATTTAGCTTAAAATTTTGGATACTTATATCTGTGACAGTAGTTTTTTGGTTAAGGATTTAATTCTTTTTAATTTTTATTACTTAGCTTAACAATCTTAAAATGGTGCCATGTCGGATGATGAATGAAATTGGTGAAATGGTGGTCAAATGATCTTGGGATCCATCGAACTTAAAGCCACTCGACATTCATTTTCTCAGGGTAAGGAAGCCCCCGAAAAAAAAAAAAAAAAAAAAAAATCTTATCTAGATAGCTCACCCTAAGTGAGATTGGAATTCACGACCTGTTGAATGTGAGACAGACACGCTGCCACCACACTACCCAGGCGGGCAGGAATTCTTGAAAATTTTCGTATTGCATCCTTGGAAGATGCTGAACAAGTTTGGTATTAAACGGAACGTATTCGATTGCGTCTTCTGACCATAGGTTTCCTTGTGGGTTCCACGGATCATTGGGTGAATACTGGGGTAATTTCTCTTCTGCCACGCTTTCCTGTATATCATTTCATTCATCATTATCATCTGATTCGAGTTTAAGGACTAGGCAACGGTGTTCGGCGTGTTGTGGCTGAGTGTTGGTGGTGAATTCTTTTAAGGTTTCTCCCTGGCGTAGTTGGCACTGCTGACAGAACTGCCCTCTGTGTACAGCTCCCCTGTAAGTCCTCTTGAAGGCTAGGGACTATGGATAATCTTGAACTGGTCAGAGGCGCTCAATCTAGAGTAATAATAACATCTACCATGTTCTGAAATTGAGATAGTAAAACTAGTCCTGATATCTGTTTAAAATTTTTCTCTGTCCCTACATTCGTTTGGTTTATGTAGACAATTTGCTTTATTGTTATTATTATTATTGAAAAAATCCTATGTGTTCCACTCACATGACTTTCTCTATATCTGTGTTGCAAATTATTGTTAAAAATCCAATTCTTCTATTTACTTCATGCTAATCGTGATAAAATTATGAGAAATGCTCTTATTACCTGCTTCTTTGTAAGTAGAAGCTAAATTAGGGAGTACACTAGGCTAAAGCGATAGTCAAATATTTTAAAAACTGGGTGCTATGTGATTGAAATTCCTTTGTTTGTATGGCTAGGTGAAATTCCTTTGTATGGCTAGGAGATGACAAGTTCCCTTATGAGAAGAGTATAAGTATTTTAAATCTGAAACCAACAGCAAGGAATATCTCAGAAACAACTCTACAAAAAATATATATGACATAAGTTATGTGTTTTAACGAGATCTACATTATTGTGTTATAAGTTTTGTTTGTCTCTTAATGTTTACCAGTTATGCAAAATTCAGAAAAAAATCATCCAAAATAATGAGGTCTTCAGAGGCTATTTCCGGAATCGTTCAAGCTTTACATTTTATTCATCATGAAAGTATTTTTATCATACGATATTTTATTCAAAACGTGAGAGCCATTTTTGAGAAAATCCTATTTTTCGAACATTTTTCCATGTAAAGGGTAGCTGGGGAGAATTTTCTTGAAAATGTTTGTAAATAAATGGCGTGTTATTTATGGACGCTATGTAACTACTATGGTTCTCAGCGTCCCATTCTGAACTTGGCGTGAAAGACCGCTTAATTTTGTTCAGAGGCCTCTTTATCAGGCTTGAAGTTCTTTTACGTGCCGTAAGTATACGACACGGGACCAACGGCTTTACTTCCCTTCCGAAAAAATCCATCGTTCTCCGCCGGGTTAAAATAATGTTTTTTTTTTGTTTTTTTTTTGTTTTTCATATTTCTTGGGAGATAATAAACAATTATCAAGTTAAGTATTTAACGAACTTTTCGTTTTTGAGCTATGCTTTCCACAGACAGACGGACAGACCACACACTGACGTTTTTATAAAAATACCTTATTTGGATTAAAGGTCTCAAAACACAAATTTCCAGTGAAATATAATTTTGGCTGCAATATAGTAGCTTCTCTATACACTCTGTGCATAATGCCTACGTGTAGAGAAAGTGAAAGGTATATAACAGAAATTATGTTTTAACGAGATCTACATTCAGGTGTAGTAAGTTTTTGTCTATCTCTTACGGTTTGCCAGTTATGCAAAATTCAGCAAACTTCTTGCAGAATAAAGAGGTCTTCAAAGGATATTCCCAGAAAAATCAAGATGTACATTTTTTTTATTTTAATATCTTTAATATAGGTACGATGTTCTAATCAAAATCGTATGAGTTATTATTGAGGAAATAAAAATATTGACATGTTTCCCATGTAAAGGGTAGAGTGGGTGGGGGCATTTTCTTGAAAATGTTCGTTGGTATTTAACGGACTTTTTGTTTTTTCTAGCTATGCTGTGCACAGACACATACATCTGTGTTTTAATAACATTGGGGGGTTTCAGGGGTCTCAAAACGTGTATTTCCAGTGAAAGTTTGGTATCAAATTGTTGGGTGCAATACAGTACCTTCTTTATACACTATGCACATAGTACGTGTAGAGAAAGTAATATACTGCCTATCCCAGTAGTAAACATGTATCAATAAACAAATGAACAACTAATGTCAGCCTAATAAACATGCATTACTTTTAATGCAACAATACTCGACCAGGAAGGACATAGACAGTGTTAAGCATCGCCCATTTGTTGGCATGAAGTAACTAGTTTTCCAATCAACTGTCTAGAATTAAACAAGATAGAAAATAGAAATGTTACATTTGAAGACGACGGAGTTATATATTTCATACTGAAGTTACTATATCAGGTCACCCAACTCCTCCCTATTTGACGTGAGCAGATATCCGTTTTTTTTTTGTTTTGTTTTTTTTGTTTTTTGTTTGTTTTTTAATTTATACAGTTCCGGAGGCTTGTCAGGACTCCGGCGCTGTATTCCTTTTTTCTCCATTTTTTCCAGTTTCTTATATTTCCTTAGTAGACCTTATTATTCTTAACGTTTTCCTTTTACATATACATACACAAACATGGACACATTTACAAACACAGAAACCCCATGCCCAAGGTGGGACTCGAACCCACGATCCTGTGCACCAGGAAGCGCCAAAGCGATCGGAATCCGTTCGTGTGTTAAAAGAGTTGCAGAACTCAACAGGGGTATTTCAAGTTAAAAACCGTCAGTGGAGAGCTGGGGAGAGCGGCCTTGACTTTACTCGTCTTACTTATCACAGCAGGTCCACTCATTGCTGGTTCTTCACGGCGGGTTTTAACTTGAAATAGCACCGTTGAATTGTGCAGCTCTTTTAACGCGAAGGGTTATCTTTACGCGTCAAATACAGAGGAATTGGATCATCTGGTACTAATCTCATTATATGTATCTAAGTAAGGGGGGATCCAGAGGGAGAGGCACCCCCTCCTTTAAGGCAAAAAATTAACAAACAAAAAGTGTTAATTTAATTATTTTCCTTACACAAAAACAATTGTGAAAAAAAACAAATAAATTAACACTTATTGACTTAACAGTTGGCTAAACTATGAAGCCCGGAATTTACGATATTGTAAATCGCCATCGCGCTATGTCATCTCAAAAAGTAATCTGAGATCACCTGTGGTTTACCGAGAAACATGCGAGTGAGTTGAGAAATTTAATTCCGTAGCGGCATTTTGCCATGGTAGCTCAGTGGTTAGAGTAACCAACTAGAGATCGGATGATCCGTGGTTCAAATCCCGGCTATGGTAATGATTTTTATGGTCTGACTAGTAAAAACAACAAAAAAAAAAAAAAAAAAAAGGAAAAACACTCTACAGCATAATACATATCAAATAAAGGTTAACAACTTGACATAATATTAGTAAAATAAGTAAATAAATTGATTAATGTATGGTATATACAAATTTAAAAAAGCTGATGTGTTACACTCACATCACTTTCTCTACCTGTTCTGCAAACAAATTAATCATACAAAAGCTTCTATTTCTCTAGATAAACATTAGCACAAATTATACATTACTTACTTGTAAGTAGAAGGGAATGCATTAACTTAAAGGGTTAGTCAAATATTTTAAAGGCTGTCGCAATGTGTGTGACAAAATTAAAAAGCTCTGTATATGTGAAGGTATATATTGCGTGCGTGCGTGCGTGCGTGCGTGTGTGTCTGGTAGGCTCGTGGTGAGCCTGGGTGTTGCTATGTACCTACCCTGGTAAGGGTTAAACCACAGGAATGAGGTGATGGTTAAGGTTTTGTTGAGGTTTCGAGTGTTGGTCTTAAGGAGGTAGCGCTGGTAGGCTCCTCGAGCGGTAGGTATAGTGGTTACCACGCTAGATTCTAAAACCCAAGATTGCAGGTTCAAGCCTGGCGGAGGGTGATGAAATTTTTTGGACGTAAAATTTCTTAGCTTGACTTCCTTCGGAAGGGAAATAAATTCAGTGGTCCCGCGGAATGTTTATTTGAACGTAAAGGAAGCCCATATCTTGAAAGAAGATTCCTGGGCAATATTTCGTCTTTTGCATTCGCAAGTCGTGATTTCGACCTTTACCGCTATCTGTGGGCGACAAGCCGATCCTTCGTCACCATGGCGCATAGTGGCGAACTCGCGTACTAGAAATTCAAATCCGATCAAAGAAACATCGTAACGATGTCCGATGCTCCACTTAAGAGCGAGCTATAGGAAATTAACTAACATAACTTCTATCTCTAGGCGTAAAACAAAAGAGAAATGAAATGAAACTTTCCGTTTGAGAAAATGTAAGTATAACTACTTTAAAATTGAAACAAATAACATGGTATATTTCGGAAATCGTTAAATTTACAACAAATGCATATTACAATGGCTATGTTAGCGAGATTTACGTTTCTTATGTGATAAGTTGCTATCTTTCTTTTGCAAATTTCGAAGTTTTTTTCTCTGTTAAGGGTAGTTTGCGTGGGGGTAGGGGGATTTTCTTGAAACTCTTCGTCTCGCATTCTTGGAAGATGAACTTATACAAGAAATTTGGTATTTAATCTACTTTTCGTTTTTGAGTTGCTGTGCTCACAATAGCATACTCACACCCGCACACACAAACACAAACAAGAACTCTTTTCTAAAAATCATATTCTTGGATCCTTAAACGCATATTTCGAGTGAAATCTCGTAATCGAATTTTTATGATCTATGTGCGGCGTAGTGGAAGTAATAAGATGTAAGACAATTTTGTTGCAAAGATAAATGCTTAACCCAACATCAGATTTTTTACCTGTGCTTAATTCACAGCCTCGAGGAATGAGTCACGAACATTTTCGGGAAAATCACCACCCCCAACTATCCTTAAATGGAACATTTTTCGAAAATTTTGATTTTCTCAAAAATGACTCTAAATTTTTTTCAAACATTTAAAAATATTTTAGAAACATTCAAACCAACCGGAGAGCCTCCACCTTATAGAAATCCTGAATCCGTTCTTGCCTCTAAATGAATACTCAATTAGAAATGAAAGGATAAATATTTAACGTCGGCTAATGCTCATTACATTGAATGGCCAATTTTAGAACAGTTGTACTTGTTATTCTGTACTCTCTGCTTGCATTACCTCAATTTTATTAAATATTAATTGAATTTCTTAACATCTAACAACTTTTTGAAAAACTTTTGTGTTTACAGGAGAAACATGATGGCTGCAGAATGTACGATTTAAACGATTCTTCAACCCAGGATCCCAGAATAATTTCATGCCAGAGTTGGGAATACAGTCGTGAAATATTCAAAGAAAACATTGTCACAGAGGTGAGTGTTAGCCTGTTGTTTATCATTAGTGCATGGAGCTTTAGGTTTTAACCTAGTTTATTCCTCAATATTTAAACATAACATTTCAAGTTATGTATTCGTTTCACATACATGCTTCAGAATGTGTGAAGTTCTTAAAAGAGTGTATCTACTTCATGCTAATCGAAATAAACTTTAGCAGAATTGTCTTATTACTTAGTTTTTTTATAGTTATTTTTTCAGAATGTGTGTAGTTCATTGCAAAAGTCTGATGTGTTCCTTTCTCGTAATTTTCTCTACTTTTTCTGCAAAAAGACTTTTTATAAAAGAGTAAATCTACTTCATACTATTCGAAATAAACGTTTGCAGAATTGTCATATTACTTTGTTTTTTTATAAGTAGAAGAGAAATAAAGGTATACACTAAGCTAAATCGATAATCAAATCTTAAAAAGCTGTCCCTATGCGTTTGATATTGCATTTCGTTCTCTATGCATGGCCGAACATGGATGACAGCTTCCTCTTTGAAAATAGCATAAGTATTTTAAAACTGAAACTAACAGCAAAGAAATGGTTAGCTCTGGAGAGAAAAAAAGCTGTATGTGATAAATTGTGGGTTTAACGAGATGTACAATTTTGGCGTAACAAGCCTCTGAAGACCTCTTCATTCTGGATGATGTTTACATAACTGGTAAACCGTAATAGATAGACAAAAGCTTGGCACACAAAAAATGTAGATCTTGTTAAAACACACAATATATGTTATATACGTGTTTATAGAGTTAACGGTTTCCGATATATTCCTTGCTGATGGTTTCAATTTTAAAATACTTAAAACTTTTCTCAAACAGGAAGTCGCCATCCGTTTTTCCTCTGTTTTAGCCCTGGCCATGTAAAGAGAACCGAATTTCAAAGTCATTCGCATAGCGACAGATTTTATAAGACTTGAGCGTTTCTTTAGCTCAGTGTATTCCCTTATTTCTCTTGTAATTATAAGGAACTAAGTAATATGAACATTTCTGCTAATGTTTATCTTGATTAGCCTGAAGAAAAATAAGGTTTTGTAGAAATGGTTGTTCTAAAATAGGTAGAGAGTCATCATGTGCATGGAACACATCAGATTTGTAGGAGAATTTTCGCAAAATAATTCGTCTATATTTACAAATGCATCCTAAATTTAATGCTATGTGCGCATTACTACTTGTTTGAGAATTATTAGAAACGTCATAAATGATAACACCAAAGAGATCATCAGAAGAAAGGCAATGCCAAAGATCTGCCTCCATCAACGCTTAGGTGAACATGCTGTTTTATTTTGTTCGACTACTGGTATTTCTTTTAGTTTCTCTTGATGACGTCATAACAGCTGTGACTGTCTTCGATACAAAAAAACGAGACCTCGTGTTATGATGAGATCAAGGCAACCGTGTTACAGAAACGTAAGAGGTGAGGAGTCTGCTTTCTCCAACAAATTCTTACTCAACGGTTATTTGTTAGAATTAAAAAAAATCACAGAAAACATCTCAGTACCAGTAGGATCTCGGTACCTATGTCAGAACATGAAAATAAGGAAATGGTTCGTAATCTTATGATTACGTAGATTAATTTTAGGGATTGAGGGTCACTAGATAAGTGTTGATAGCAAATAATAAATACTTATTATAAACGTTTTTTTTATCCCGGTTTCTTGAAGTATTCTCCCTAATACTGTATGTCTTATCCAGTGGTGCCAAACCTACAGCGATAGAGGGGAGGGCAGATTTACCTCTACCCATTTGTTTGGTAGCGGCAGGCAAAAACCTCTCTGTCTATGACGTCACTTTCTGTCAGTGGCAGGGACTTCTGCATTAATGTTATATGGGATGGTACAAATACTAAAAAACGTTCTTGAACGCCGTTCTTGCTAGTGATTTGATTGACACTGTTTACTTGTAACCAATTCATCAATGTTTGCCGACAGATTCTTAAAAAGTAGATCAAATGATCCTGCTCTCCCTTCCCTACTAGAATATTTGCGTTTTATTTGATTCATTTTCGAGAACATTTGTTCACAAATATATGTAGAACCGGATATTGATTTATCCAGCAAAATTTCGCAATTTTGGAAATTTTTGATTGGGAACAGATTTAGATAAATCCCAATCTTTTTTCTGAAAATGTGTTTAATGGCTGTTGAGTTTTTGAAAGCAACTAGTTTCATTTGAAGATCTTTGCAGGCAAAATTAATTCAAATTCAAGTGGTGTTACTGATTGCATACCTGATAAAAGCTTGCCATAATCGGCATGATGGTATTTTTCAGTGTCGTTTAATATTACATCGGAGCCCCAAGATAAGTGATGCTTAGAAATGTCACATTTAACTATATATATATATTGCCATCGTGTCGAGAGCCGAACCCAGACGCCAGACGCAAAACTGGTCGATCGGGGCATGCCCCAGTCGTGTGTCAATGCCACAGTACCGAGCCGCATTGCGGCTTTACCTGCGAAATGAGCTATGGAATTTGTCTACTATTTGTGTGTGTTGAGGGATGAAATGTAGTGTTCTGAGGGATAAAATGTAGGTACAGGGAATTTTGTAGGGAGAGGACACGCCCACGGGCGCTTGCGCGGGCCAATTAAGGAGGCCGCGTGGTTTTCTCCCGCCTGGAGCAGAATTAACTGTTGTAATTTGGATTAAGCGTTCACCCGTTATGAGGACGACACGCTATATTATTTTCACCCCGTTTTGGTTACGGGTTAGTGTCGCTTTGCCCTTTTCAGGTTCAATTTAAATGTGTCTCAGGGAGGGGGCGTGGTTAACCGAGAGGGCCAATGGCGTGTCTCAACAGACGGAATGAGGGCAGGCGACGTACTTCTCTGGGATCATAATTTCCCAGAGAATTCACCAGTTGATTAGGGTGTTATGGAATTTTGTCGTACAATGAACGGGTCCTCGTTCTGATGAGGTCGACAATGTACGGGATACCGGAATGTTCATGAAGGATGTGGGCGAGAAATCTCCAGCCGGTACGGTAGATCATCCGTAGTGCCCGGTTCTGCAGCGTCTGGACCCTGAGGAGCACATAGTTAGCTACGGTCCCCCAGATCTCGCAGCCGTACAGAACCAGAGGAGGAATAATCGCCCGGTACAGCTGAAGCTTTAGGGTAAGGGGCATGCTCTGTGAGCTGAGCATGGGGTAAAGCTGCCTGAGAACAGCGTGCCCTAGGTTCACCTTGCCCCTGACATGCGGAGTGAAGGTCAGCCGTCGGTCCAGCGTCACTCCGAGATACTTTACCGTGCTCACCCAAGGGATCCTACGGTGCCGTAAAACAAAGTTCCGCTGAAGCCGATTTCTAATAGTTTTCTCCAGGAGAATCGCAGAATTTTTCTCCGGGCTAATGGCCATTCGCCATCTCTCACTCCACCTGCCAATGGCATGGAGGTGAGCTTGGATTTGCCGAAAGCTATATCTGGTGTTCCGGTTCTCAGCGAAGATCGTTCCCACATTGACAGGTGTGTGTGCTGGGGTGGGTGGGGATGTGGCCATGTAAGCTGCAAAGAGCGCCGGAGAATGCACGCTACCTTCCGGCACTCCCGCGCCAATGGGCCGCTCTGCAGAAAGTGCCCCCTCCACTTTTACTCGGAAGCTTCGATTCTGAAGAAACGAAACTACCAAGGAAATGTATGGAGAGGGGATTTCATGCTCTATGAGTTTATAGATGAGCCCATTGTGCCAAGTAGTGGAGAAGGCCTTTTCCACGTCCAGCAATACCGCAACCGTTTTAGACCTCTCCTGGAAAGCCAGGGAGGCCTTCTCGGCCACACGCAGTAATTGCACGGTCGTGGAGTGTCCAGGGCGAAAACCAAACTGATGCTCGGGTAGAAGGCCTCTTTCCTCAAAGTGAGGTCCGAGGCGGGCAAGGAGCAGCTTCTCGAATACTTTCGAGATGACTGGCAGGAGGCTGATGGAACGGTAGCTGGCCGGGAAAACCGGGTTCTTCCCCGGCTTTAAGACGCATACCACACGGGCCTCCTTCCACGTAGCGGGAAAGTGGCGCATATGTAAGCATGCGTTATAAATCCGGGTTAGATGAAGCACGGCTTTTCGGGGAAGGTGCTGGAGCATTTCCGCTGTTACACTGTCCTGTCCAGGGGATTTTTTGGTTTTTAAAGAAAGGATTTGGGTGGCTACCTCCTATGGGGTAGCTATAGGGATGTGATACTCCTCGTCGTTTGCGGGTGGAGCCTCTAGGAAGCCCTCTACCGCCCGCTCGACGAGCTCAGTTTGGTCTTCGTCCTGGGGCTCTTCTCTGGGCTGGAATTGATTTTCCAGGTAGTCTGCAAATGCATCTGCTTTATCCAGGGGTTCGAAGGCAAGATGGCTCCGAGTGCCATGAATAGGATGCCGGTATTCCAGTCTGTCTTTCCGCAGGCCACGGACTATTCGCCAAGGTTTCCTCCTCTCGTGGAGGTTAACATGCCTTAACGTATGCTCCCAGGCCTCTCTACGGTGTGCTCTAAGGAGACGACGGCAGGGATTTGAACCTCTGGTATATGTCTCCTATCCTGAGATGGCGAAATCTCTGCCATAGCTTTCTGACAGCATTTTTTGCTTTAATCAGCTGTCTTAGGTGTGTAGGAAGAACGGAAGGTTGAGGTGTTTCGACGGGAATGCGGTGTGTGTGAGCACGGACCACATTTAGGACTGTGGTTGAGAACTGCGCAGCCGCCGCCTCGAGAGGCTCTATTGAGTCTATTCGAGGGTTAGCGTCCACGGAGTTCTGGAGGGATAGTACAGCAGCATCCCAGTCGACTTCTTCTATCCAGTCTGGTGTGACCAGAGCTGAGAGTGAAACGTCGGAGTCCAGCGCATTCACAACCGAGAGGTCCAGATGGAACGGAATGTTTTTGGTGACCATGAAATCAATGATGTCCGCCCTGCCGCGTGGCGGGAAGTATGTTGGACCTCTCGGACCGTGCGCGAAAAGGGCCGGGTCTCCGCTGATGAGGCGGTAGAGCCCGCGGCCCTTTCTGTTCTGGGTGCGGCTGTTCCAGTTTGGATCCTTCGCATTGAAGTCGCCTGCTATGCAAACTCTGTGGTCGAGGTTGAGGAGTGCCTTCAGGTCCGCTTCATAGAAGCGGCCGTCCGGCGGGTCATATACCGCTACTAGCACTATTTCCGACCCCCCCCCCCCAAGGAGATCCTTATGGCGGTCGCTTCCAAGTGCTGTAGCGGAGGAATGGTGATAGGAGTGTGGGTAAGGTGATTTGTAATAAATATAGGCATACCACCGCCCTGTCGGCCGGATCGATCCGTCCGATGGGCGACGTAACTTAGCAGATGGAATGGAATACCAGCGTGCAGATGCGTCTCACAGACCATTAGGATATCAATCCCGTGATCATCTATAAACTCTAAGATGCCCGGTCGCTGTTCCCGGACTCCGTTTGCGTTAGCCGAACCCAGTTAAACACCACTAAATGATATAAGGGGAAATGCTTCCTACCTGGCCATACACAAAACGAAGGAGGTGGGGTAACAAGACTAGGCGACAAAATTAGCTCATAAGAACATTGGTTGAGCACTCTAGGTATTATCTATTCGCTCTTAGATCGATTCGCGCCAAAACGCATCCACGTGGCCAGTGGTGCCACATAGTTGCGCGCAGGAATGTAATCTCATGTTAACAATCTAAATTATAGAATGAATTTATTCTTAAAGTGTATAATATTCTATACAAGTACCTAAGAGTTAAATTGACGCCGATTTGTACGTTAAACAAAGCTACAAGTACCAAAATGCTATTCGTATGAGTCACCTGATTTCTGCAATATTGTTGAATGCTTATTGAAGCTTTGTTTGAAATATCCAGCACTTCCCGTAAAAGAAACGATAAAATTAACTCCTTAGTTCACCGTTTTTCGATTACAAGTATAAATAGTGCTTGCAAAGAAAAACCTGAAATGGGAAAAATGGATACACTCAGGAAGAAAAGAAAACGTGTGAAATCCGCGATGCAAGAATGTAACGATTTTTTGAAGAATGCAATTCGCGTATTACTGTTTAGTTCAACAAAATGATCTTCCAACAGTTGATAAAATGCTACATGTAACAAAAGAAGAAGCGTTGTTTTGGAAGATGGATAGTTTAAGTTACCTCGATGTTGATAACCTGGTCATCAACCGATTCCGATCTGGAGGAGATACAGCCGCTTCCAGAGAGCGAATAAATGTAAGTTATTGTACAAATGCTTGTTTTTTCCGCTGGCGTTTTTTAGAGTAATTATTACATGTACACCCATTATTTTGTTAAGAGTATCAATATTATAAGTAATATCACGAGTGTTTTCATCTTGTCGATATTCCACGACCGGAGCAAAGCGACAGGAATGAATTGTCCTAAGAGATGAAAACACCAGTTGTATTTTATTGGACAATTCAGCGAAGTAGACTATTAATAATTTATAATATATAGGAAGGGAGATTTTATCAGGTTATGCATATAATACTTACATTAGTTCTCAAATGGTAGGTGATGCATTCGACCATGTTTATTTACTGAATGTTTTGTTTTTTTTCTATCTTCTCTGCCTCCTGAATCATTATATGGCCGTCTGTGTCTGCACCCAAAGTACGAATATCGATAACAGCAATAGAAATAGAGAACAATTGTTTTATTTCGGCTTTTAATAAGTAATACGTGAAATGGAAACAAACGTTATTTCATTTGAGGTTATTGCACTCACCTCATGCATAGGAAATTCAAATAATGATTATTTTCACTCCTTTTTTAACTAAATACATTATGAACTGGATAAAACTTTAAATAAATTGTAACTGAATTAATGAAAAGTACAACTGTGGAACTAACAATTATTAAAAGTGAAGGTTGGCTACCTGGATTATCACTCTGTTACCAATAACCAAGACAGGAGATTAAACATACGAACGTCATGTGTGACATTTCAAAGAAATGAACATCATTGCGAAGGGTTTTTCGACAGTATCGCTGCAGTGAGATGACCAGGATTGGTTGAAATTGCATAATCTCAAACTTTCCATTGGCGTTTAAACAGTTGAGCTAAATTGTCACCGTTATACCTAACAGAATATTTTAATCACCGTTTAATTTTCGGAATAAGGCCCCGATCGACTTACAGTATCTTCGACAAGTTTCCAGAAAGTTATAGTTATAAAAGGAGGAAGGATGTAGTGAAGTTTTATGAATTGTACTGAGTCGCATGTGACTGGAGTGTTAGCGCGAGTGGTGCGCGAGCCACGTAAACTGTGTACGTGTAGAGTGAATTTAAGACTTAATAAACAATTTTGAGTCAATAAAGACATCTGTTATAATAGTGTGTTTTCAGAGTTGATAGAGAAAGTTATGTGAATGGAACACTTTTTTCCTGTTTCAGTGGGATCTAGTATGCGGCTCCTCCATTTTGACGGATATTGCGCAAGCAACCTTCATGATGGGAGTACTTTTGGGCAACATCCTCTTTGGCATGGCAGCTGATAGGTATGTATACGATAACCAAAACACGTTTCTCACTTTAACTCAGTAATTCCTGTTTATCAGTCACTTAACTATTATTAACACTACTGAATAATGTTAGCAAATTTTACAGAAGATAGAACAGTTCTACTTCTCAATGTTCACATCCACAGTCCTTTTAGAATCTTTTCATAAAACTCAGCATGATTAGTTTACTTTCTCAACCGCATAAAGTTGATACTTCGCACATACTACATTTAGAAGGTTTTGCATACCATCCAAAAACTGGATACCGAGATATCACTGGAAATACAAATAAAATAAAGGCTTTACAGAAAAAAATATTGTCTATGTATGTCTTTATCTGCGAAAAACATACCTCATTAACGAAAGGGCGCCCTCCGTCCGTGGTGTAATGGTTACCATGCTAACTTCATATACCCCATATCGCGGGTTCAAACCCGGCGGAGGTCGTGCTTTTTTCGGGCGTAAAAATCCTTAGCTTGGCTTCCCATGTCGTAGATTTACGGCATGTAAAAAAACCTCAAGCTTGAAAAAGAGGCCTCTGAACAAAATTAAGCGATCTTTCACGTCCAGTATATAATGGGACGATAAGAACCACAGCAGTTAAAGAGCGTCCATAAATAAACCTCCATTTCCATTCCATAAACGAAAGGTCTATTAAATGCCAAACTTGATACTTAAGCTCAGCATCTTCCAAGGATGCGACACTGAGATTTTCAAAAAAATCCTCCACCACAAACTACCGTTGTTCGAAATTCTGACTTTATCAAAATAGGTTTAATGATTTTGTTTCAAAACCGAATATTGTAATATTACATGACAAAATGCATATCCTGAATTTCTTGGGAATTACCTCGTCAGTCCTATTAATTCTGAATGAATTTTGCATAGCTAGTATACCGTAAAAGACAGATAACCCGAAAAAAAAGAACAAACAGTATCTAATTTAGTTAAAACCCAAATTTGTCCTTCACATTATTTTAATAGCTAAACATTTCCGAGGTATACCTTGTTATTCGTTTTAAAGCTTACAATACCTACTTAAAATCATCTCAAATGGGAAACGTTATTGACGTTTTTGATTCTAGTCATTTCAAAAGAAGAAAATTTCGTTGCATTGCAGAGCAACCTGCTTATAAAAGATTTGACTATCACTTAAGCTTAGAGTAATCCCTTAAATCTCTTTCACATAGATAGGAAGTAATAGAGCTATTTCTTATCTCGATTAGAATAAGGTAGAGAGAGGAATAAGTTTTTAAAAGAATAATTTGACACAGAAACTATAGAAAGTCACGTCAGTGTACCCATCATATTGCTCCATTAAAACGGATCTAACTATTTTGATTAAAATCTAGATTTAAGATATTTACATGACAAATAAAATGAATATCTTGGATTTTCTGGGAATAACGTCTTTATTCTGGATGAATTTTAACACTAACTTTTTCTCAAACAGGAACTTGTCAACTCCTAGCCATGCAAAGAAACGGATTTTAATCCCATGGCAACCACATGTTAAAACCTTTGACTGTCATTTAGCCTATGTATCCCTTATTTCCCTCCTACTAATACCTACCAGGAACTAAATAATAAGAATCGTTCTGCTAACGTTTATCTCAATTAGCATGAAGTAGATAGAAGAATGAGCTTATTAACAATAATTTGTTGCAGATATGTAGAAAAAGGCATGTGAATGGAACACATCAGATATTTCTAAACGTACTTTTTCCTTAAATGACTTCCTGGCGCTCTTTTTTTTTTTTTTTTTTTTTTTTTTCCGAATTTCATTAGAATAGTCTTAGTATGACTGCAACGCTAGAACCTGCTCATTTGACGCTGTTAGGGTAATGCAGTTCATATTCTCCTATTGCTTTCTCAACTCTTTCACGCTCCCAGACGTTGTTTCTATTAATGTATAAAAGTGAAACTGATGTGCGAATTGAAAAACAGCAGAGAAAATTGAGATTTTTCCACTTCCAAGTTTGCAACAATAATGACCACTAATCGCTAGACTGGCTCCCGTAACTTCATGATTCGCTAATTTCCACTCTTTGCGAGCCAATCACAATCATACATGAACATAGCAAAGACTAATTGTACGCCGATACATACCCAAAAACCAAGGTAGGTATTGCAAACCTATTTTGTTGTTAACAAGCAATAATTACTTCCGGAATATCAAAAACAATTTGTGAATTTATATTGAATATTGCTCTTTCGCGAATTCGTTGAAATTTCGCTTTATTTACAAAATTTGCGTATTCTCTTTATTTAAATTCATGCTTCTAACGATCCGAAACGAAAACTTTACAATGCGATATACGAAAAACGTTTTATCCCAGACTCCTAAAAACATACATAGTTGCATGGTGTTGCATTACATACCAAAGTTTTATCCGGTATTTCTCAGAAATGCATGTTTTGAGGACCGCTGAATATGAACATTTTTATGAAATTATTTCTCTCTGTATGTGGTGTGTGAGCAGTTTAACTCAAAAACGAAAATGCAGCTAAATACCAAACTTGGCATTTCAGTTCAGTATCTTCCAAAAATTCGACCCCTAACCATACTTCACTTTATAACTGCACTTTGTGTGGACCATTTATACTTTTTTTTTATTTTTTCATAAATGGTTCTAACCATTTTGATTAAAATACCAGTATTAAAATATTTATGTGACAAATAAAATGCACACACACACACACACACACACACACACACACACACACACACACACACACACAGATATTTTTCTAAAAAGGCTTCTGTTGGATGCAGGGATCATCAAAACATGTACTTCTGAGAATTCTTGGTATCAAACTTTTGGGTGGAATACAATATCTGTTTTGCCTACTATGTACAGTGTACATACATGGTCAAAAAAAAATCATTATATCTTTTGCTGCACCTGAGAAGACACTCAATAAAAGTACAATAGAGTTGCACTGCAGAAGACAGAAGACAGTGAAAGCATTTAACTGAAGTGACTTAAAAAAAATAATCCATTAACGCTGCACTCACTTCTCTAATTCAGACCCTGTACATGTGATTGTAAAATGACTTTCACTAATTTGTATTTCTAAGATTCTGTTGTGCACATATATTGCTAAGTTTTATGGACAATGATAATTTAAGTAAACAAGTTTTAATGTTAGATGAATTTCTATTCAAGATTTATGTCTTAAGAATTTATATATAATGTATTGTATTGCTCTTATACTGTGTCTAAATAAATATTCTTTGGATGATATTTTTTTATAGAATGGGCCGCAAGGTGCCTTTGATCGTTGCAATAGGTCTGCAGACAGCAGCTGGTATGATATCAGCCTTCTCACCCTGGTTCACAGCATTCCTCATATCCAGATTCATTCTGGCTCTTGCCACTGGGGGCACCATGATCATAAGTTTTGTTCTAGGTGAGTGCAACAGTAAGCTTGTCATGTGTTTCAGAACTTGCAGAGGGAAAAGTTACACACACATCAGCATTAAACTTTATTTTAATGATATACTTATTCCTTTATAAAGAATAGAATTCTGGAATTAAAATATGAATCAATCAAAGAAAGAAAACATGAAGTGTTGTTGCAAACTTAGGAACTTTGATGGGGAGAATTGCTAATAAGAGAAAAAAGCACAAGCAATGTAGTTATGGACATTTTACATTACAGTCACTGTACACATACCATATTCAAAGTGTTCAAGATCTTGAGAATACAGACTTTCTTGCTAGACTGACTCTGCTAGCATATACAACAACTGAAGCTCTAGACCACTGATTTTAACGAAAGTGATACCGCGACCGGTCTGTTCCTTAAAATACCTCATTAGCAGTATGTGATAGACAGAAGCCTTTGAGGACTATCCCCATAACATACTACTTTTACTTCATGCCAAGCAGATGACAATAGGATGTCACAGTGCAACTGCTTTCACCATCTATGGTCAGAATGGCATGTACAGCTTGACATGATGGTTTCTAGCCTAACTGCTTCCACCATCCATAGTTAGATGACAGAGTTCAATCAGCTTTTTGAGGACACATCACATGTACAGTCAAACTTGGCAAATTCAAAGTTGAAGGGAGCAAGAAAAAAAATTGAAGTATTCAGGATTTCAAATTACAAAAGTTTTATTTTTTAAAAATGTTTTTAATTAAAACAGATCTACATTAAATGAAATTATAGAATGAACAACTTCAGAGTATGTATTTTCAGTTTTGTAATGTTAAAGCTCACTTACTGGAATTTTTTTATCCCATGCCAGCTTGAACCACTTTTTAATGCAGTCATCTACATCAGGATTTTCAGGCCCTTTTGCTTATGTTTTACTTTCACTGTTCAAAATACTACTCTTATTTTTTAGGTATGTAGACAACATATTCTGGGGGATTCCAAAACTCTTGCAATGTTGCACATTTTTGTAAACTTTTTTCCCCTTCACAAATGGCTGATACCTTTTCAGCTAAAGTAAGAGTTTTGTAATTTAAATATTTAGGTTTGGAGAGAGCCTTTGTCAGCTCAGTTTACTACGTAAATATAAACTGATGATTTTGATGTAACTTGTACACTGTTTAAAATTGCTCACTTTACTGCACAAAAAGTTATTTGCTGCAAATGAAGCCAACATGTGACCGCAGGTAGAATGGAAAGTGGTACAGTGTTCACAATGACAGTAAATGCCTTGGCTGGGAACAAGTTCCTAGAATTGCACAAAGAAACTTGAGTAACCCACATTCCTTAACAGCAGGAGAGGGAATTGGAACTACAATATAATGCATTTCCTGGAATTTAGCAAGGGAAGGGAATGGGACACCACAGTATGGCACAATTCCTGGTTTATCCAGCAAGTTTGAATAAACTATAATTTTTTCACAACTCACATTGAATATTATATCAAATTATACAAAAAAAAAAAAAAAATATTTACAGATTTTTTAACATTGCTTTATATAGGAATGTTAAGGGACCATGCTAAAAGCTCAAATTATTCATAATTTCATATTAAAAATGTTTGAATTAACCAAGTTCGACTGTACCATACTAATGCTCTGCAACAAGCAGATAGCATTAAGATGCTATTCAGTCTAAGTGCATTAACTATCTGTGGATAGGTGGCAGCACAGTTGCTATTACAATCTGTTTTCAACTTTACTATTGTTTTAGACTGCAGGTGGAACTTTGGGTCATGATATTAAATATACAATTTGTATTTACCTTAGCAACTGATGGAAACAGAAAAAAATTAAAGAAAGAGAAATAAGAAACAAATTTGACCCATGGGATTTGAACCCGGGACCTCTCTTCCAAATGTGGGTTACAGACATTACTACCTGAGCCATCTCACTCGGTAAGCGAGATGAAGCTGTGTCTACTAATAAAGGCATATTTAGTTCTCATAATTGTCACTTGTGAGCTATAGTCAGTCCTAATGAAGTGAGCCAGGCCCAACTTTAACAAATTTTCTTGCTCATTGTCCACACTATCTACTTAAAGATTTAGTGAAGAGTGGTATCTGTGTTTTCTGCAGAATTATGTTTAAAATTTGCTCAAAGATCTGAATTCTATAAACCAGGAAATGGTTTAAGAATGATAGTGCTCCAGCACATTTTCATCCAAGAGGTATGGGCATTTACTGGTTCAGGAAACACAAGTGATTCTTGACCTTCCAAAACAGAAGATGTCATTGTGGAAGTTTGGTGTACTTGAAAGGTATACACAGTAGAGCCCTAGTAATTCAAGCCCTAATATTTCAAGGTTCCATGTACTTTAAGCTGGTCTTTAGAAAATTAAAGTTTTACGAAAAACTAAAGTAAAATATGCTGTCTGCATGCATGTGTTATGCACTTCCAAATGTATTTTGAATTTTCTTTCAATTTTCTATCTACAATACAGGTAATACTGTCCCACTTAGGATTTTTGTTCATAATGCATAAAAATAACCTTAACTTAGAGTGCTATTACAGATTGATAGGTTTGAAGGAGTGCGCTTGCTCTTTCTTTGTTAACCCTTCACTAATTGGGTCTACATGCAAACCATCCTTTAGGAAAACATATTATATTGGTATGGCAATCAGTACACAGCAACAACTTGGTTTAAAATACAGTTAATGCATAAAAATTTTACAGCAGTAACAGACTGACCTGATGTAGATGGTACCTGTACATACTGTACTGTAAAGAGCTCACCTGTGTCACGTTAATTTTAACATGTTTTACAATATAGTATGTACTATGTGTTTCTTAATGTTTTAATTGAGTACATTATGATGAGTGAGTATAACACAGGGATTTTACTTACATTTTACTTTCTCTACACATACTGCATAGTGTATAGAGAAGGTATTGTATTGTATTCCATCCAAAAGTTGATTCAGAGATTCACAGAAAATACACATTTTAGGGTCCCCTTTATACAAAAAAACAGTTTTTAGAAAAGGATTCTTGTTTGTGTGGTGGTATGTGTGTGTCTGTAAGTCCCTGTGTCTGAGAACAGAATAACTCAAAAACGAAAAGTCGGTAAAATACCAAATTTGCTTTAAAGTTAAGTATCTTCTAAAGATAGGACATGAAGATTTTGAGGAAAATCCCCCAACCCAAACTTTCCCTTTACATGGAAAAAATTTTAAAAGTTTTGATTTCCTCAAAAATGACTCTAATGATTTTGATTAAAATACTGTATATTAAAGATATTTACATGTCAAATAATAGCCTCTGAAGAACTCTTTATTCTGGATGAGATTTTAAAAATGTTAGGTAAAGGTTAAAACGTAAAGGATAGACAAAAATTTGCTCCTCAAAAAATGAAGATCCTGTTAAAACACATAATTTATATAATATATGGTTTTCTTATAGAGTTGGGCATTTTGAAATATTTCAATCTTAAACTACCCACTTTTTTCAAAAGGAACCATGCAATGCAAACCAAACCTCAATTGTTCCATACAGTGATTAACTTTTAAAAGATTTGACTATTGCTTTAGTATAATGTATTCCCTTATTTCCCTTCTACATTCAAGGAAGCAAGTGATGACAATTTCTGATAATGTTTATCCCAATTAACATGATATAGTTATAAGACTAATCTTCTGTAAGAACTGAAACAGCTGGAGAAAGGTTTGTGAATGGAACACATCAGATTTTTACCTTTATTATGTTTATTAAACATTTATTCATGATTTACTCATTAATTTAGTGATATTTCCATGTCATCCAAATTTTTTATAATTTGAGGTAGCCTCAGCCCCATTTAGCTCAAATTACCAGGGCTCTGTTGTATACAATTATGCCCATATATGATGTAGTATAGTACAGTCTCAAGCTGCAATACAATTTCAAATGGAAACTGGTCATGCCAGATTTTAAGTATGTGAATAATGCTTAGGTCTTCCTTGTTGGCAATTGTTTTCTGTAACTGTGACTTATCTCCTCTTTAAGGAAAGGAAGTAAATAAATAAATTTCAGACACCTGAGTCAGTTGGGGAATCAATACCATGTTGACATATTAGCTCAGTGGTTAGAGCATCTTACTGGAGACCAGGAGATCTGTGGTTCAAATCCCTGCTATTGTATTCAATTTTCTGTCTTATTCTTAACTTTCCTGTCCTACATACAGATAGTGGAGAATAAACAATTAATTGACAAACACTTAAATGAGTTTAACTAAAGGAATAAACTAAAACATTGTAAACATTTTAATTGCAATTACAGCCTTTACTATGCAGTATAAACTCGGTAAGGGACAGCTACAAGATTGGCAACTGTATTATTTTCCCTCTTTGTAATGTTTCTAAAATGCAATTGAGAGCTAGGAATTTAATAAGTATATTCCCTTACTAGAAAAACTAAAGAGTAAACCAACTGCTGGAAATTGATTTTGATCTTTTTGTTAATCCTATGTATGTCAAACCTGCAAGGTAAATCTTGATTTGTAGCTATTTTTAATATCTGAAAAATTATGTTTTAAAAATATCAGTGTCATTGTTGGAATTATTGACAATTTTGATTTAAAAATGTTCAAAATCAAGTTTGACTGTGTTTAGAATTCCTCATTTGAATTACTTCTGGATTTTTGGGGACTCATGTTCATCTGCATGAAAGAAAGGCTTGTAATGAATGATTTTCCATTTTATAATTAGGGCACAACAAGCATTTTAACATCTAATGTTGTGTACATATAACTATTATTTTTATGTCTGTGTAAAACTGTGGCTCTGATTTGTTTTAAGTTTGAATAAAAACCGCCTTGAACAGCAATTGTGCTGAAAATGGAGACAAGCTGAAAATGCTTTACACTCATGAATTTGTAAAGAATATCTGAACTGTTGTTACACTTACATGGCTTTCTCTAATTTCTAACATTTGTCAATGGCTATACATACTATTTTTATGATGGCTTATTTTGTTATCTACTTCAATTTAAGTATTAATTGAGAAACCTTTACGGAAGTATACAGTTCATTGTAGGTGCATAGGGAAAGGCAACAGTCAAATTGGATTTTATATGTTCACCTTAATATTCAACTATGTTTAAATTACTAGCATGAGAAACAACTGCATTTAAAACAGAATGTCTTTGTTTGGAATCAATAGTGTGTTTAAAGAAATATACATTTTATACATGATCTATTTTGCTAATGCTTGGCATATATCAGCTGCACAAAATTCCTTCCAAATGAAGTGGACTTTAAGGGCTATTTCCAAAAATTCACTACATACATTTTTTTATTTCTGATGTAATTGATTTTAATTTCCACAACAGGCTTTTGATCCTTAGGCATCCACTTGTAATTCCTAGGGGGAGAGTAAGCCAACTATGAATAAAAACAAAATATTTTAATATGTGGCATTTTAATAAAAAATGTAATTTTTTTTTAAGAATATAAAAACTTTTGCAATATTTTCTATTTAAATGGTCAGAGGGCAGACTTTCTTGAAAATTTTGTGCTATGTTTGGAAGATCCTAAAGTGACTGGTGAAATCTTGGTATTGAAGTTTTTAAGGAATGCAACACTTCTCCTGGTTGCTTTATTTACTACAGAGTAATAAAATGAAATAATAATAACAATAATAATAATAATAATAACAACAATAATAACAACAAATAAATGTTCAAACTAGTAATATACTTTAACACTTAACCTGACACTGTTGGTTCTACTACAATGCAAATTAAGCTATTTAATGATCAACTGATCTTATGTAGTGTACTCCTTTCAGGCATACTTTTGCAGGAATAAGTTTAAAATGTTTAATTTAGAACTAGACAGAATAAACAAGTAATGCTTATATATGATGCAGTGATGGAAGTTGTGGGAGATAAATGGAGGACTACCATAGCAATAATGTATCAGATTCCCTTTGCCCTTGGTATATGTATGATGGCTGGTGTGTCATACGTGCAGCGGGACTGGAGAGATTTCCATTTCACTCTCTCAGCAATATCTGCTGTCTTCCTCTCATACTGGTGGTGAGTAGCAACTAACATATTTTTAATGATTAAATATACTTTAGGTTTCTGTTTGAGTGCGCTTAAACCTTTATATCTTGTGACAGCTACATAGGCTGTCCCAGAAGTACCCGACCTGATGTATAGATAGGGGTTGTTGTTTCAAACAACAACAATGGTAAAAAGTACCAACCTGTTAAGTTTGAAGTTTGATGATTTTACGTTGTTCAGTATTTGTTTGGCAGCTATCCTTAGCAAATTTGTAAACATGGATAAAACTGGTCATCATTATGTGATACAATACTTTCATTTGAGTGGTCTTAGTCCAACTAATATTAAAGCTGAGCTATATTCTACTTTGGAACAGTCTGCTCCTTTGCTTATAACAGTGAAATATTGGGTGGCAGAGTTTAACTGCAGCTGTATGAGCTGCCAAGAAGCATCACAGTGGTCGACCAAATGAGGTTACCAATCCAGAAATTGTAAAGGAAATCTACAAAATGGTATTGGATGACTGTCAACTGAAAGTGTGTGAGCTTGCAGACATTGCAGGCATTTCAAAAGTTCTGTACATTGCATACTGCCTAAAAATTTGAATATGAGAAAGTTGTGTGCAAGGTGGGTGATGCGTTTGTTCACAATAGTACAAAAACAGCATCATGGTGATGTTTCAGATGAGTGTTTGGCAATATTTTGCTGCAATAAAGCTGAGTTTTTGTATCAATTCATAACAATGGATGGAACCCGGGTCCATCACTTCGCACCTGAGACAAAGGAACAATCAAAACAGTGAATTGGAAGGGGAGAATTGACTCCAAAGAAGGCGAAGACAATGCCAACTGCAGGCAAAGTCAGGCATCAGTTTTCTGGAATGCGTGCAGAATAATTTTCATTGATTATCTCAAAAATGGAAAAGTAATCAATGACAAATGTTATACATACATGTTGCAGCATTTGAGTGATGAAATCAAGCAAAAGCAGCCACATTTATTGAAAAAGAAAATTTTATTTCATCAAGACAACACATCAGTTCACAGCTCCATTGTCGCCATGGTCAAAATCAATGAGTTAAAGTTCCAATTATTTTCTCATGCACCCTATATGCCAGATTTAGCCCTCTCTAATTATTTTCTGTTTCCAAACTTGAAGAAATGATGTGTTAGAAGATTTGCCAGCAAAGAAGAGTTGATGGCTATTTTGCAGACCTCGGTAGTTCTCACTACAAACAGGATATCGAAGCTATTGAACATCACTGAGAAAAGTATATCTAGCTGAAAGGAGATTATGTAGAGAAATAAAATACTTTTTCCCCAAAATCTTTGTGTTTTCTTTGTTAGGTCGGGTACTTCTGGGACAGCCCTTGCATTTATAGTAAAAGGCTCATTTCAACAAGAACTATAGTGTACATATTTGTAAGAAGCACTGTCCAAATAAGCAAAAAGAGTTGTATATGAGAAATATGAAAAGAGGGGCAAAAGAAATCCTATAATGGCTGCCACTATATTTTGTAAAACTAGGGATTCAAGAAAACTGAGATAGTAAACCTACCAAGGTCAGTAACAATGTTGCACATGGTATAGAGTAGATAAGGTAACTATACTTAACAATTAATATGCAAAGAAACGTGGTATAATTAAATTCATTTATTCATAAACAGCTGCATATGCATCATAGCACATGACTGAAATAGACAGTCATACAAATACATGATTAGAAAATGCTTGGTTTAGAAATCATAGGTTTATTTTAGTGATGGTATTCACATGGCTAGTCCTATTACAATCTTGATAGCACTATTTCCTTGTGAGCTTCCAACTCTGGAGCAGTAAAGTGCTTTTCAACAAGTTTAAATTTTTATCTCTGTATACGCAAACAAATTTGTAATATTATAGACATAGAACCTTACATAGATCTTTTCAACAAAGAGACTCTGTAATGAAACTTTTTCATGTAAGCTTGAACATAAGCTTTTGCATTATTTTAAAAAAAAATATTTGTTACATTAACATGACTTTCTCTGCCCATTCTTCAACAAATTATTCTTAAAAAAGTCTTATTTTTCTATGTACTACATATTAATCCAGATAAGCATTTACATAAATGCTCTTATTCTATTTCCTGACAAATACAAAGGAATAGACTAGGTTTAAGCAATAATAAATTTTTTTAAAGATCTGGTTGCTATATGATGAAATCAGAAGCAAGAAAAACAAATAATGACATAACTTTTGAGGAAAGTTTGAAAAGAAAGAGAGAGAGGGGAAGAGACAGAGAGAGAGAAAAAGAGAGACACATACATAGAAAGAGACAGAGCAATAGAAGTGGAGAGAGACAGAGCGATAGAAGCGGAGGAGAGAGAGAGAGAGAGAGAGAGAGAGAGAGAGAGAGAGAGAGAGAGAGAGAGAGAGAGATTATTTATCATAAAAATATCTAATACATTTAGTATTTTAACCAAAATTTATTAGAGCCATTTTTGAGAAAATCACCATTTTTGAACATTTTTTTCCATGTAAATCAAAGTTTGTGGTGGAGGGATTTTGTTGAACATTTTTTTGTTGCCTCTATGAAGATGCTGAACTTAAATGTCAAGTCAATTCAGGTTTGGTATTTAACATACATTTTGTTTTTTAATTAAATGTATGCTATTTACAGGAACAGGCATGAGGGTGCACGCGCACATACACACACATACACACACACACTAATATACCATGGATAGTATGGTATAATCATATGTTTCCTGATTCACAGGCTGATCCCTGAGTCACCTCGTTGGCTTCTGACTGTAGGAAGAGAAGCTACAGCACTACAAATCATAGAGGGTGCAGCTCGATGGAACCGCCGAGATACAACACATCTGAAGGAAGCTCTGGCTCGTGCCAAGCAACGCATCAGTCCACAGGCTGCAGAGAAGAGGGCTACAATGGCAGATCTTATGCGTACTCCTAATCTTCGGAGAAACTCTCTTGTCCTCTTTGTCACCTGGTTTTTGGCAGGTCTCAGCTTCTTTGGCTTTTCCCAAATCCTGGGAAAAGTTGGCAGCAATGTGTTTGTGACAACAGTTTTGGCAGGTAAATACATAGAATAGAATAGAATAGAACTTGAATATTAGTTCAAATTTTTATACATTTTTTCTTTATTACATATATATAACTATAATCATCGCTGCACTTGTACAAGCCTTCTGCTTCATCATATATGATCAACCAGGTTAAAAAAAAAATAAAAATAGTTGCTGAGTTTAATAGCATTGTTATCTCAGTTAACCTGACTGCTGTCTTTTGGCTTAACTGGGTAGCTACCTTACATTCTACTTTGACAGGTAAGTGAGAAAAGTATGGTTATGTAAAGTGATTAAATACAAATAATATTTCACTTTTTCTATCCTTTCTGATCAAAAAATAACAAATACAATGTTTTGCACACATCACTCTAGAGAAGAGTATGGTTTTGGGGCTGAACCTGGCCTGCAAGCTGCTTTTGTTTGGCCTGCCTATAAATTTAATAAATTATGTGCTACGAATAAATTCATTTATTCACTAATTTTGAATGAAATAAAATAAAGTGTTCAGAGTGTTAAGGGTTACATTTCAGCCATTTTCAGCAAAATATGCTTGTTGAGTTTTTTGCATGGAGAAATACAAGCACATTAAAGTATGTGCATGCAAAGTTTCAAAGGCCTTTAGTGTCTGTAGGATGCCTTTAGTACGTCATATTTAGAGGTCTGCATTGTTAAATGTCCCATTGGACATAGTGGTTGCTGCCATTGTGATACATTGTATAAAACAGCTATAATTTTGCAGGTTTTATTAAAAATTTGAATGTTGTGAACCAGGTGAAGATAAAATGTGCATAGCTCACATTCTAAGTATTATAGAAACAGGATTTTTGTATGAGGTATGTCTGGAATGTAAATACCACTTCATTCTACCGCCAGCTAAAAATCACAGACCCAACACTTATCTCTCTGGTTCATTGCCTGTCCACTGACACCTATACAGCTGGATTTTGTTTTGTTTACAGTTAGTGATCGTTCAAAATATTTAAGACAATATCTGAATCCACAAACTGTGCAGTGTTAAGACAGCCGAAATTCATCAACTTGTAGAGATTAGGGTGAAAATATAATGATAGAAGGAATAGTGAGAAAATGCATTAGGCAATTCGATGATGGATGAGACAATGTTCATGACAAAGTGGAGTGAGTGGCCTCTGCTGTCACTGATAGTTTGGTTGAACAAGAGAATGAGTTGATTTGTGAAAACAGACAGTTCATAATAAGAATGCTGTGTGATGTGTTTCTACAAGTTTTAAAAACCTTTTCCTAGAGATTTTTACAAACTGCATAAATTATCATAAACAGTATTCCTGTTGGGTTCCAAAGATATTTATGAATATCCACAAAATGAAGCGACTGGACAGCGCTTTGATATTGCTTAGTCAATATAATAATGAAGGAGATGAATTCTTAAGCAGTATAGATACTTGATGATGAAACTTGGGTTTGTTATGTCATTCCAGAATCAAAACAACAGTTGATAGAATGGAAGCACACAGGATCCCCAAAACACAAAAATTCAAAATAACATTGTCCATTTGAAAAATCATTTGCAATGTGTTCTGGGACAGACAGGGAAATCTGCTTGTTGAGTTTCTTCCCAAAGATGCATCGTTCAATGCTGTACGATAATGTGAAACATTGAAGAGTCTTCAACACACAATACAAAACAATGCTGGAATGCTCAGTCAAGGCATATGTTGCTTTATGAACAATGCATGCCCCCATGTTGCTGGTGTCATACAAAACCTTATCCAACAATTTGGTAGTGAGCAGTTCAATCGCCCACCATACAGTCCTGATTTCATGACTTCTGATTATCACTCTTTCTTGAACCTAAAGGTGAGTTCAGAGGAAGACCCTTTAACAGCAATGATAGTGCAAGACAATGTAGTTCAATAGTGGCTGCCTTCACTGGAAGCAGTTTTCTTTGAAGAGTGCATACAGAAGTTGATTCCCCCCTATGACAAATGCCTGAACAATGGTAGCAACTATATCGAAAACTACGTTGAAATGTAATTATAAATGTTGTGAAAAATATTTGATGTATTTTTTTCTAAACTGGTACTCACTTTCTGAACATACCTTGTATAATTTTGTTTAGAAAATAAAATGCTCTCTAATTACAAATTTGGCATCTATCTTTTAATACTTATCTTGGTTTAATTAATGAGCCTGAAGCACCTGCATGTGGGGTTTATGGTGGATGAAGTGGTATCTGGATGGGTTTCTCCTGCCACTCATTTCACCAATGCTCCATCATCACCTTTCCTATCATCGATTTTGTTTGTATTTCATATCATCCACTTCCTCATGCTCATGCCTGGCTAAGGGCCGTTGTTGCAGGTTATCCATTCTGTGGTTTCTTGTTGTTGGCTCCCTGATAAGCTACTGACTCCTTGGCATCCTAGGGGGTTGTCAGTTCTAAAGTACGGGGAGGGTAAGCCGACTGCGAAAAACGTAATTAATGATCTTCTCAGTTATGGTGCATAAGATGTGTGTACCTCATTTTATAGTGCTGGTAGAAGGAGAAGCTTATGACATACTGGAGTATTCATTATGCCCTGCTTTGTATGTCTTTAAATTTTGCACTTACTCTAAGATTGAAACTCATTGAGCATGTTTCCCTTTACTGTGTTAATTTAAAAATAGTAAGTAATGCATATATAATTGTTTTCACAGGTGTAATAAGTGTACCTGGCACTGTCCTGTGCATATATGTGGCACGTTTTGGAAGGAAAAAAACAGTTTTTATCAGCAACTTAGTCAGTGGTATAGCATGTCTTCTGCTTATAACAGTACCACAAGGTAAACTATTTCTAATTTTCTATCTTTGAGAAACACTGTTACTTATTAGAAAAGTAAAAAAATATATTCTTTATGTAGTTGTTAAGTATTCATTTTATTCATGATAGAAGACAGCATGTTTACCTCACAGGTACATAAAAAGTACATTACTGTTAAAGGTCAGGTTCAAGAAAATATAGTGTAGTGAAATTACACATAAATCAAATTAGTGTTACTTCTGCTTTCAACAGGTATGTATCCTGGAGACTGGCCCCGTTTACTTCTTTCTGCTACTGTGCTAACAGGCATGAGTGTCACTTTTCCTGCCATGTATGTGTTCTCAGGGGAGCTTTTCCCCACTGTGGTGAGAAATGTGGGAATGGGCTCTGCATCCATGTTTAGTCGATTTGGTTCCATCATTGCACCATTTATTAAATCACTGGTAAGTATTCTGAACTACAAGGAGATATAAAGAGGAGAAAGAGAGTTATAATGTAAAACAAGTTACACATGTAATTTAGTTGAAATGGTGGATTCTTGAAACTAATGTAATTTTAAGAGCTATAATATTATAAATAAACATCTCTGCTGACAAACAGATGATAAAACTTTGAAAATCTTAAGTCAGGAAGTGGCATGGATTAATTAAAGAAGTGTTTCCCTCTGTTACTACATCTACCACTCTTGCTTACTTAAACTCGTTAATTTTCACTTTATTTTTGGTTTAGAGTACTTTAGAACCAAACATACATAAACTGTACTCCTCTTGAAATAAAAAGCACACTTAAGGTAAACAAAAATAAGAGGCAGCCTCAAGCACATATCTGCAGTGAACATTTTCATTTGCCCCTGACCCAACACTCATTCTAAGTGTGGAAAATAGATTCCAACTGTGCTTTTTGTTGTTAAATATTTGAAATATGTTAATTGTAAACATTAATTTGATTTCATTGCTATTTGGAAATAGGAATAAAACAGAACAAAAACAAACGGAATGTTAGTCAGAAATATGGCTATAATTTATAGTTGGCAAATGCACATCAGCAGAGATGGCATTCACAATTACAAAAACACCTTAAGGTAAAGTATAGAAAATTACTGAGAAAAATTATTTCAAATAGGTTTCACAAGTTAATAGAGCAAAATCTAAGCATTCTAGTGAAGTACTTATTGAAATTAATTACAGAGTATACCACTGTTACTGAGGTTAATGTGTGCACGTGTGTTTAATAATTCAAGAAATTGGTTGTGTTAAAATGCCATGCATAAAGCCTTAAACAATTTTATCAAGTGTGAGTTTTGGTATAAAGTACATAATCTTTTTTTTTTTTTTCAAATGAACCACCAACAATGAAGTGTTAAACATTTTCAACAGGACCCTAATTTACCAAACTTTTAAAACAAATGAGCTGTGGTATTAGAAATGTCAATGTTATTATTGATTGTATGATAATGCTTTGTAGGAACATATATACCTGAGAAACATTCACCACTATAGGAGGGAAAACAATCCTATAGGGGAGGAGTTATGACTCCTTCAGCTGCCTTGATATGAACACTGTGGATTGCTAGATGTACTTCTAACATATTAGTAGAAATCACGCAATGGTTTGACAACCCAGGCTGTAAGAATGGGCTCTGCCTCCTTCAGCTGCCTTGGAGCCGGTGTTGCAGGACCCTAGAACCCCTGGTACTTCTGATGTTACTAGAAGAACGTTGGGCCAAGCATCTGAGACCCTCCCAAAAAAGAGTTTTTCAGATTGGGTTGGGCTCAGCAGAGCAGTGGCCCTTAAACCCACAGGAAATTGGATATGTCTTACAGTGATACCTAGGTTTGATTATTAGATACAACAAGGGGCCCATTTTATACAGTAACAATAGACTGGAATGTAAAGATGATAGATTAGGAATAGATTCTATGTTATTTATAAATTTAATACAAATTCTTTCTTCACAAATTTACTGGGCTCTTCAGCTGCCTAGCTAGCCCACAGATTCAGATTTATTTTGATCATTACATTGATACTGAACACGTTACAAAAGGATTTGAGATACTTTTTAAACTGACAAGTGTTTTTCATTTCTTTAATGCTTACAGAAAAGATATTATATAGTTTTATGCCCAAATTCTTAACCTTAGTTTTAGTAATGTATTTGTTCTGCAGAATTGTATAAGAAAGTCATCCCAATGCTGTGTTTTTTACTGATGGAGATTTTGATTTATTTCAAGCTCTTCATACATTTTTAATGTAAACTAGTGTCTCTAAGAGGTAATATTTTTAACTCTTTAAAAAGCATTCTACAAGAATCCCATCTTTGTTTGCCACACATTCTACAGAATACTCCCATACCTATTTATAAACCATGCTGGACCTTCCCTTTCTACCTTACCACAAATTGCAGTATCTTTTTCTCTTCCTCTCAATCACCTTTCAAAAATAGTTTTAGAGATAGTTTTACATTAAGACTAGCCATTAATTCTTGTTTTCAATAGCTTCAATTCTTGTTTTTGTCCCTTCCCATAATCCTTTTCTCATTCTTTCCCTCTCAAGCGATGTTAATTTCATGCCAACTTTCTGTGAATCACATATTAATGCTAATGAAACATTTTTTTTCTCAAGCATGTGTATCATCATTCCTTGCCATTGGTAGTATTTGGTTGTGCCTGCATCATAGGCTCCGGCTTGGTGATATTGCTGCCAGAGACCAGAAACTGTAGTCTCCCTGACACATTAGAAGATGCTGAAAAGTTTGGAAAGTAAGTATTACTTTTTTCCATTTTTCGTTTTTCTCTGTAGATGAACATAGACACAATCTAATTATGGAAAGAATGTAAATCTCATTAAAGCACATAATTTATGCCAAATATATTTTTTTTTTTCTTTGTGTGTTTAACCATTTCTGAGATATTACTTATATTCAGTTTAAATTTCCCAATAAATATACCATACTAAAATGGGAAGTCATTATTAGTTTTTTATTTTCTTTACTAAATATAGTAAGTAGGGGAAATAATGTATTCCTCTGATAAATTAATTCAGAGATTTTGAGAATACAGAAATTCACATTCTCAGAATACCTGGATAGTAAAAACAATTATTTTAGAAATTGTTAGAAAAAGGTCCATTTTGTGTGTGTGTGTGTGTGTGTGTGTGAGAGAGAGAGTGAGTGAGTGAGTGAAAACCTAAACTTCCCTCTAATAGGCCTAGTGTATTCCTATGATCCTGTTTTATTAATAAGGAAATATGTAATAAAAGCATTTCTGAAAATCTTTATCTGGATTAACACGAAGAAGTTGAAAGAATAGGAGTTAGTAAGAATAATTTGTTGAGGAATGGGTAGAAAAATGCATGTGAATGCAATTCAGAAGATTTGTAACTGTTGTTTTTGGGTAAGATGCATCCCTTTCTCTCTCTAATTACAAATATATAGCATCTGTGCCTTGTTCAAAGAATAATAAATGTGTTTACAACTGACATGCATTCAATAAATTATTTAATATCCCTATCCTTATATCAATTTCACAGAGTGAGAGGACCTGTGATAACTTGTGTGATTCTTATTTGGGAGGTTGTGGTTTAGTGCACTCTGGCTTAAGAGTTTTTCTTTGTTCATCTTGTCACTTAAGGGTGCTTATTCTCCACAGTTTCCTTCTAGGCTATTAATGTGTAGTAATGCTGGCATATGGTACAGATGCATGTGCACTGTAAATGCTGGTGAGGCAGTGTTGTGGTCGCTGACCTTGCACGGGTGGGGATGTTTGATGAGACCCAGAATTTGTGGTGTTAATGGCATGGCAAATCCTGGTGCCTGGATGAAGAAATTTCATCCGCTGAGTTAGGGGCTTCCACATGTCTCTGTAATCTGTCTGTCTGCAGCCTCCTGTGGTTCCCTTATTTCATCCCTCCCTCCTGTTGTTTTTGGGTTTTTTTTTTTTTAGATTGGCCTTCAAGGTTAACCTATGGCCATCAGGGAAGAGAGAATAACTACACAGAACACAAACACAGAAACACACAACACTAAACATCTATGCGTTTGGAGGAATCAAATCACCAGCCCTTTTAAGGCAGAGCATCCTGGGGGTTATGAACACTTGTACAGTGCTGAATGGCGAATAAAGTTGTTAGTATCATCATCATCATCATCCAGTGGTGACTTGTGGCCTAAAGAATAGATGAAACTCTTATCACATATAAATCACATGCAACATACCTACTTCTTAGATTGACCCTTTGGTGATGTATTTCTCTGTTATGTTATCCTGGAATGGCTGTAAGGCCAACAAACCACTTTTTCCATATAACTACTGCACATCTATTCGTAATCACTATACTACAAACACCTAAAGTGTTTTTTGTAACATTTTACACCTTGTTGTTCCCTGTTTATGCTGTCAAATTATGAGTAAAGTTTGGTCTTCTCGTTAATAACAAATCCCTTTTATTGTATCAGTCCACCATAAAAATGGTGGTATAGTATACTGCAGACTATCATTTTGTGGATTCATCACTCCAGTAGCTTTAAATAAATAAAACTTTTAATGGAAAATAGAAGCTGCAGCATAGTAATTTCAGTAAAATAAAGAACACAATGGAATCTAAGTATTCAATATACAACCACTCTACCAAACAATATTTTAGACTGTTTATGTAATGGCTTACTTGGTTGGGAGCCAGAAGCTTCACAAAACATGTCTTTCTCTCAAGAGACCGATAAACTGATAGGCTAATCTCTCCAAGGTGCTGTTTTTATTTGCTATGTACTGTCAGATGCACCATAACCTCAAAACATGTCTATTTAGTAACATATGGCATTTTAAGCTCTGTTTAGTTGTCATGGAAACTGGGTCTAAACAAAACAGTTTCTACACATAGCTGCTGCACATCTACCTGTAATCACTGTACCAGAAATATCTAAAACACTTTAAGTAACATTTTGCAGCTTGTAGTTCCACTGTTTATGCTGACAAAATAGTAAAGTTTTCTCTAACTGGGTCTAATACCTTTGACAAAAATTTGCTTGCCTGCCTCCATATTGTGTGAATAGCATGTCTGCCTCACGTTCAACAGTTGTCTGTTCAAATCTCGCTTAGGGTGAGTTACTTGGGTTAGGTTGTCTTTTTTGGGGGGTTTTCCCTTGTCCTGAGATTGCAAGTATAGAGTAACTTTAAGCTTCATGGACCCTGAGAGATTTGAGCATTGTTTCACAGAGCTCATTCATCATCTGATATCACCAACTAGGTGAAAGGAGTTTCTTTTATCCCCCTTCAGTCCCAGAAGGCAAGTAGTAGTAACTCTCACTTCCCTTCCTTCTTTGCTCACAGATTCCTGAGCATACAAAATAATTATTACATTTTAATAAACTAAAAATGAGAGAGTGGAAATTTATTAGCATCACCTGAATTACTGCCGCCTCCGCCACCACCACTATTATTATTATTATTATTATTATTATTATTATTATTATTATTATTATTGTTATTATTATTATTATTATTATTATCATCATCATCATGATTGTGATTGGCATTGTGATTGGCATTGGCATTAGTATTAATTATTAGTATTAATTATTGGTATTAGTATTATTAGTAGTATTAGTATTATTATTAATATTACTAGTATTATTAGTATTAGTTATTATTATTATTATTGTTAATATTAGTTATTATTATTGTTATTATTATTATTTATTATTAGTATTACTATTAATTATTAGTATTACTATTAATTTTATTGTTCTTGCCATGTTGTTGTTATTGTTATTGTTATTATTACTATACCTCTGGTGAGAGTGCATAAGATGTCCCCACCATTGTCTAACCGTTAACTTTACATCCATTTCAATAATGTGGTAATTGACCTACTAATACTCTTAATTATTCAACTATTAGTTGAGATTTCTGCATGTGGTGAATAGTATTGTTAAATATTTAAAGAACTTCTTCTTAATGTACATAAATGTTTGTTTTTCTTAGGAAATGCAGTTTAGAGAAGGAAAATACAATCTACATTCCTGTGTCTCTACATGAATGACATTCTGGACATTTCCCAACAGAACTGTGTGTTGTTTACTCAATAAACTGAAGTGAGTAGATAGTTTGTATGATTATGTGCAGCCATGTGTTTGTTCCTGCAGAACTATTTATTTATTGCATTTGTTTAATCAGTATTTGCAATATGATATTTAAATATATTAAATGGTGCTACCAAAGTAAGTACATTGTTGTAAAGTGAAAATTTATTTTGTAAGTTTATTATATTATTGTTAAATCTTTTAGGAATAATAGCATTGCTTATGTGTTACATTATTGGGTAGGTAGAATCAGCTATAAAATTCACATCCTGGTTATGGTGTTGAATTTTCTATTTTGATTCTACCTTTTCAACCTTTCCCTACATGTAGCTATAAGCTTCAAGATAATTTCTTGAAACATTGTCATTAATGCTGTTGTTTTTACTTCAATTAAAATTGGTGATACTACTCATTTAAGCTAAAAGTACATATATCAACATATTTTGCAGTGTTGAGGTTTCTGTATCTAGGGGAACAAATGCAACTAGCTACTACTTTGCTTCCCTCCATGCTACCTTTTACTTTCCCTGCTATGTAGAGAGTAGGAGAAATACTGTGTTCCATTCAAGATATTTTTATGTCAGGATATCACATGAAATATGTATTTTGAGCCCCCTGAACCCCAAAAGAAGAATTTTTAGAAAAAGGTCCATGTGTATAAGTGTCAGCACATACTCACATATGTTGATCACTGATGGAAGATTTGCTGAAAAAATCTTAAGTAACATTTGCATCACCTCTAGATCCGAGGTTCTCAAACTTTTTAAAGATATTACTGCTTAGCCATGACCAGAAAGATAAAGTCTTCCGATATTACAACTTACGTGTTTAATATTTGCAGATTGCAGCGCAACAAATCCTGAATCTCATGGCTTGTGAGCTTATGGGGTAACGGATTTGAGTCATTATTTGGAAAAAAATGTTTTTTTTCTGAATTAACTTCATCTAGTGAAAAAGAAACATATGCACTTAAACTGCAGTTTGATTCAATCATCAGTGAAATAAACCTAAATCATAGTGCTTAAACTGTTAAATATATTTGACATAATGTCACAATGGCTTTCTGATTAAACTGTAAGGTAAGTTGGAAAAATGTGAAAAGTCCAGCTCATGCCCTCACATGATATAATTTTAATACATGGCTGTATAAAAAGCATGGACAGCCATGTTCCGCTACACTGTGTTTCCCACTTATGAGAGCTCAAGGAAGTGTGAGCAAATATATAAACACAGATTTTTCAACTTTTAAAAGATATAATCTGCTTAAATAATTTTAAGGATGGAACATTTTTTCACTCTATTTGTATGCACTTTTTTATTATTTCTTCTCTATAAAATTGTTTGCCTGCCCCTAAACAACATGCAACTAACCCCAGGAGCACATGTACTACGGTTTGAGAGCCAATGCTCTAGATGCATGTTCTTCAAAATGCCCTAACTTAAATCTAAGTGACTTCATTTATAAGGATGCTTATTTGATAGATTGTGTCTATCAGGGATAAGTCTAGAAACTAGTATACAATGACATATTACTCTCATTTTAACCAGCTGTGAGCAATTGTTGATCATGCTGATTTTCTGGTACAAAACTTTGCTAAGTTGGTATTCCATGTTGAACTGTATTTGTAACAACTTAATACTAATTCAAAACTGAACTCTTTATTACTCTCCATTTTCATATCATGAAAAGAAGTAACACCAAGAAACTATGTGAGCCAGTTGAAACAAAAACCCCTGGCATCAAACAAATTCAGAAATAAAATTTATTGCTGATTGACCTATGGTAGCTGCAATTCAACTCTACAGTGATTTATTAATATCAGAAACACTGTTAACTCTGCAGTTAGTTTCATTTTAATTTACTTTTGAAATGTTAATGGCAGATGGCAAGAATTAGGTGCTCATACTGAAAAAATCTGATGTGTTACACTCACATGACTTTCTTTAGCTCCTCTACAAACTTCTTACAAAAGCTTATTCTTCTTTCTACACAATGCTAATCAAGCTAAACATTAGGAATGTTCTTATTACTTAGTTCTTTATAAGTAGAAGGGAACTAAGGGAATGCACTACACTAAAGTGATAGATGTTTTAAAAGCTATCATTATGCGATTGTCATTGCAAATCTCTTCTTTGCTTGGCCAGGAGTAGAAAAAAAGAAAAATGGACACTTCCTGTCTGACAAAAGTATAAGTACTTTACAATTGAAACCAATAACAAGGAATATCTTAGAAATGGTTACCTCCACAATAAAAATGTAAAGGACATAAATTGTGTGTTTTGATGATATCTACATTTTTTGTATAGTAAGTTTTTGTCTATCTCTTATGGTTTAGCAAAATTTGGCAAACTTCATACAGTATAAAGAGGTCTTCAGAGGCTATTCTCAGAAAATTCATGATAGACATTTTGTTTGGGATGTAAATATCTTAAATATACAAGATTCTAATCAAAATCATTACAGCCATTTTTGACAAAATAAAAATGTTCTAAAATTTTCCATGTAGAGGGTAGTTTTTGGTGAGGGGATTTTCACGAAAATCTTCTTGTTGCATCCTTGGAAGATACTTAACCTAAATACCGAGTTTGGTATTAACAGTTTTTTCATTGTTTCTAAAAATACTGTTTTCGGACTCAGGGGACCCCAAAACATATTTCCAGTGAAATCTTGGTATCAAATTTTTGGGTGGAATACAATACCTTCTCTATCCTCTATGTACATTGTACATGCAAGCTAGAGAAAGAAAAAATAAGAACAAGAGATAAATATTGTCAGTTGGCACCATATTGAGGATGGTAAGGAATATCTTCAAAAATGTTCTAATATTTTACAGTTTGACATAAGTGAAATTTAACTGTGAATCTAAGGTGATAATTTAGAAAAATATTGCATATTGGAAAAAAAGGTGTTATGCAAATTTAATTTTGAGTTTTTTTATACTGCCACACTTCATAATTTTATTTGATAGAGTTAAACTGTAACTTTCCTAATTTAAGGATTACCACAAAGCGAAAGTAACAAATATATCAAATTAAACATTACAAATAAATGAATAAATATCCTTAAAAAAGAAAACATGAAAAAGAATACAATGCAGGAAAAAATGAAATAATGTATCTTTAGCGGTAATTGTATAAATGATTTCTCAAAATTTAAATTAAGTCTCATGGTGTTGTAATAGCTCTTATTTAAAATCATGGCAAAACTAGTGAAAATGAAGATATTGTTTCTCTTATGCCGATTATCAAGCCAATCACAGTAATTTCTTGGAGATTGCATTTTTTCTTTATAATGCTGGATTGTGGATGCATAAATAAGAGCATTTTCTAGGTTGATATCACAGATTTGGCCAATGTAAGACTACATCTGAGTTGTTGGATTTTATTATGGTGGTGATTGATGGCAATCATAGCATCCTTCTGGTACTGCCAGTTTCAGAGATACCATGAAGTGCCTTGCGGGCTTTCAGGAAAATGTAAGGAGAAACTTAGGAATCATGATTATTTGAATGGGCAATAATGGGTCACATCATTTTAACAATGTGGCAACTTTTCTGATAAATAAGATGTATTCTCTTCACAACACATTGTTGAAAACATTACAGTAATATAAAACATGTTACTGTCTGAAGGATGCTGGAAAGCTGCATTCAATGTAAATACATTTACAAAAGTAATAAAACAAATTATACCCTATAGGTGTATATTTACATACTATAGATTCTATAGAAAGGTAAACCTATCTGGAGGTTCAGTAAGAAGGTTGTTTTAATTAGCAACTTTAATTTCAACCTTCTGCTGTCTGCTAATATACCTATTTTAACATACACTATTTAGAATATTTACAGGTTTAAAAGCAAAATGTTTATAATGTATTGTGAACATATGAAGTTTCATCTATACAGTTTGATAATTATCATGATTACTCTGAAAAATAATGCCTATAATGCTAATTAATTGCTTTTTGCACACAAGCTGTATGTAGGACAAGCATTGGAAAAGGAGAATCAGACTGAAAAACTGTGCCATAGCTGGGATTTGAATCATAGATCTCCCAGTTTCCATCCAGCTGCTTTAACCAACTGAGCTACCAAGGCAGCATACAGACAGAACATTAAGATCCTCAATAAACTTGCATTTTTGCCTATAAACCACAAAATGACTCAAACTGACTCTATCTTTGCAGTTCTTGTCCTACTCAAGCCACAAGTAGGACAAGAAAAAACAATTAATTACTATTAGTTGACCTAATTGTTGGTTGAACTATGAAGTTTGGGACTTAAAATACCTACAACATTGTAAGTCATCATTGATGTATGTCATCTCAAAATAATTTCAGATAATCTTGTAGTTAACTGGTAAAAAAATGTATCAATTGGGGGAAAAAACTGGAAATGGCATGTTATTTATGGACGCTCTTTAACTGCTGTGGTTCTCAGCATCCCATTCTATATTGGGCGTGAAAGACTGCTTAATTTTGCTCAAAGGCCTCTCTATCAGGTTTGAGGTTCTTTTACGTGCCGTAAATCTATGACACGGGACCAACGGCTTTACTTCCCTTCCAAAGGAAGCCATGCTAAGGATTTTTACGCCTGAAAAAATCCATCATCGGGTTTGTACCCGACCTTGGGTACATGAAGTCAGCATGGTAACCATTACACCACGGAGGCCGACAGTTGAGGGAATTTAATATCATATGGGCTTGTTGCCATGATAACTCAGCTGGTCAGAGCAACCAAATGAAAACCAGGAGATCCATGGTTCAAATTCCATCTTTGGAATTAAGTTATAGAGTCTGACTTTACTGTTCCAAGCCTCATAATGATTGTGTAACCTTTAGGTCTACTACTATATCACATTGTTACACAATATTATTGCAACTGTAACGTTTCTTTCTCTTCTCTTTATCATTACATAGAAGGAGTATTTATGTTTTTATAACTCAACTTGTTCCTTAGTTATAAACATTACTTTGTACTTAATATTAACAAGTCAATTTTATCTATATGCAAGTTGTATAAATGTTGAAGTAAAAACATTTTAAATGTGAACACTATCAATAGCAACAATATGCCTTCATAAATGATATATATTAATAAACCAAATTTTCTAATTTAATATAAAAATACAGATGGTCATTGTAAAAATAAACTGTTTTTTAACAGAAACTAGCTTTTTGAATGTTTCTGTTTAATGTATTGAATATTCTTTTACTACACAGAATGATAAACTTGCACAAGTATTCAATGCACAAAAATAAATAGAAACTTTTTTGAATTTCTGCCCCATACATAATTAAACAAGAAAGCAGAGGAACTTGTAGTATCCCATCTATGCCATTTAAGCATGTCTACATGCATATAAATTGGAATTTTAGTTTTGTGAACTCTTATTTCACCAACGTAATTATTCTTGAAATCCTTCTAAATTTCATACTGATGTGCATTGAGGATGCAAGAAAGAAAAGAAAGAGGAATGAAAATGTTAACAATAAAAGAGTGCAGATGATGCAAACCAGTATAGGTATTAGTTGTCAACTATCTGTGAATATGCAATCGTAAAATGAGAAAATATAGATTTTTCTAAAAGTGAGAAGGTACACACTATTTTCATCTTGATATTTTTACATTAAGATCCATAAGTGCATGGGATTTAGGCAGTCAGGGTAAATAAATTGATGACAAGATTAATTGGTATTGCAATATATAAGGAATTAAACATAAATACCCTGTTTAAATATAAAGATAACCCATATGTATACCTAGAACCCTGAAATTATGGATCAATAATAGTTTATATTCCTTTTTTTTTTCCTGGTCATTTTACCCTCCCCAAATTTAGGATTTATACCCCCCCCCCTAGGGGTCAGAAGTTATCAGGGAGACAGTATGAAACCACAGAATGGAGTACCTGGAACGAATGGTCAACCCATACATGAAAATGATTTTTAAAATTTATAATTTTTGGTGAAGTGATCATTCAGTACACTATTGCTTATAGTAGAGCTGTAAGTGAAGTAGACTGATGAATCAGATATCCTTTGGATATCTTCTATTGATATAAAACCAAAATGTTGTATAAAGGGAATTTTAACACCAACATGTAGCATGCAGTTCTTAAACATTGGATATTGCTTTTCTTTTTGTATCTATAACAAGCTGTTTCTGCAAAAATGTATCTCAATTAAAATTAATATATATATTTACTTCCTCAAACAGGAAAACAGCCTGAATATTGTGCTAATCACTCATATTGGACTTAATTTAATGACTCCAAGGAGAAATGGTGGTCTTAGAAATTACTGATTTAACAGAACATGATTGGCAAGGACATGGAATATACAAATTGGAAAAATTTAGTTGAATGTACAAGAGAGAAAACAAATAAGTTGTAGGTATTATCATGAGTATACCACAAGGGGTTTCATCTTGTCGATAATTCATAACCGAAGCTACTGGAGTGAATTGTCCTTAGAAATGAAAACATAAGTTGTATTTGATAAGACAATTCAGCAAGATAAGACTATTAATAATTTATAATGTATAGGAAGGGAGATTTTGTCAGATATGAACTTGCATTAGTTCTCAAATGGTAGATGACACATTTGACCATTATTATTTACTGAATGTTTTTTTTTTTCTTTCTTCACTGCCCCTTGAATTATTTCAAAGAAATGAACATCAGTTGCAATAAGATTTTTCGACAATATTGCTCCAGTCAGACTACCACAATTGGTTGAAGTTGCCTAATCTTGGCTATTGCATTGGCGCTTTAATAGTTGAGCTAAATTGTCAATTTAATTAAATTATCCTGGGAAAGAAAGAAGTAGCCATGAAAACAAAACTGCAATTATATGAATTAGTATTGATCCCTACACTTACAAATGGAATGGAAAATATAACATTGCAAGACAAGCAATTAAGCAAGGTTCAATTCAGTGAGAAGAAAATTTAAGAAAATCTGTAAATAGAACCAAGACCAGGAAGGACAAAACAAGGAACAAGAGAATTAGAAAATAAGTAGGTCAAAAATCACTGGAAGAGATGATGAGCAAAGACAATTGGTGGTGGGGACATGAATTCAGAGCAGCAGATGATAGTAAAATTAAACAGATACCAGAACTGAAGGCACAAGGAAAGAGAGAAAAAGGAAAACTCCAAATAATGTTATAAGATAGGATAAGAATAGGAAGACCAAGGAATAAGACCGTGGTAAAAATGAGAATGATGATGGACAGAGAAGAATGAGAAGATGAATTGAGAACACCAACCCTATACTGCAAGGTAAAAATGAATGGAGAAGAGTCAAGCTGTGAAAGCCCTTATACTTTGATGTAACACCAGGTTGCTCTATAAACTAGACTTGGGTTACTTAAAAAAGTTAAAACTCAGAACTGCTTAATGTTTGTATAACGCATATCATAAAGATTAAACATTTTCAATAAAGTGTATTTTTAAAGCATTTCTAACATGCCTTCTCTCCTTATGAGAAATATTTTGCTTTTGGAAAGCAGAATAAAAATAAATTTAATTTATTACAAAAATATAATTTATTTAACAGATTGGTTCACAGATACTGACAATAAATGTGTATTGTAGCAAAGATGAATAGAAAACTCTAACATGAGTTCACAAATAAGTATAAGGGTTTTAAACTTTGATTGCTTCTTCCTTATAGATCCAGATTTTATAGTTCTGCTATTGGGACATTAGAGCCACATTGTAGTTATTTATATATCTGCTGTTCATATGCAAGAGCTACCATAAACTTTTAGTTTCTTTAGCCTTAAAGTATAGACCAAGGTAGTGGGCCTTAAGCTGCAAACTATAGTAAAGGAATGTTTTTTAAAAGTAGAGGAATGGAGAATATTGCCACAGAACAATGAAAAGGATTAGCGAGGGATCTTGAATATAATTACCCCAAGAAGAAAAAGTCTCTGCAATCTAATGGATTTCAAATCTGGACTCCATATGGAAGCTTAACCAACTTAAAATTTTTCCCTTTGGTATACAATATAATTTTGAATCATAACTAAAATTGAAATGTAATTGTAGAAGTTTAAATTGTACATGCACACATTTTGTTTTCTAGCCATGTAACAACAAAAACAAAACAGACAACTCACATACAGAAGGCTTTTGTATCTTGTAATTAAAATTAATAAATCACATTTTAGTGGTTATAGTCCAGTAGATAGTGAAAGACTTGATCTTAATAGCCCTTCTGTTAACGTTCCTTGGTGGTATGAATAGATCCAAATGACAGAAACGTTTTCCATAAAGGATGGATGACCATGTAGTCAAAGCAGATTTTGCACAAGTCCTAAAAAAAAAATTTGTGCGATGGGCAAGTAAAATACTAGCATAATTTTAATTACTCAAAGTGGTACACTGTGAAGCTAGCAATTAATGTTAATATTGGAATCAAGTATGCACACATATGCTTCACAAAAACTTACTTTACGCAAAACTAGTTTTGCATTTGCATGCATTGTCTGCTGCTTTCAAGTGTTGGATTCAACCTGAGGATTCTTGATGTATGACTGCCTTTCCATCCAACAGTCAAAAGCAGTAGACAATACATGCAGCACACAAACTAGTTCTACGTAAAGTAAGTTTTTGTGAAGCATATGTGTGTATTCTGTGCTCCAATATTAAGACTAAAATACTAGCAATTCTAAAGAGTGTGGAAGATTTTAAGAAAAATTCTCCAATAGTGGCAGAGGATTATTATTGAAGTTACACCATATGCTAACATCAGTATAGGAAGAAATGGGTTACCATTGTATTATTTCATGTCACAAATGTATCCCATAAGGAACAGTTGTGATTCAATTTGTGGTAGCATCTAAGATTTTTTTTTTTTTTTACAATGATTAAAATTATATTTTATACCACAGAAAACATATATATAAAACATATACATAAGTTTAAAACCCCTATAACCATTATTCATAACTTGTATTATTTTCCTTTTAAACAATCTCAAGGTAAACTAATACAAAGGCATGCTTGTATATAATATTTGTTCAAGTAGCAGAGTACTTTTACACACATTCAGATATTTGTTATGACCTCAGATGTGTTTTAAACAGCTGTGAGTTGACAGTACAAAACATGAAAATGACAGCTTCTATCTATGCTGTAACTGCAGAATGGAGTGCAATCACAATGGTGCACAAATCTCTTCATAGCTTATTCACTTGGATTACGGTCCAATGTAATTCAAATGCTTCATGTTCTTCCACTGTATGCACAAGTTTTCTAGATTCCTTTTTAAAAAATGAGATCTGCTACTATTTGAGCTACTTTCTTGATCGTTTGTTTCTGAATATCTCCTTGCTGACAAGGCACTTTAGTTCATAGTGGACTGTCATCTGTCACATATCCATTATTTGCTTTTCCATTTGCAGAACTATTTATTCTTTTTCTGTAAATTAGAATGTTAATGTTATAATTTCATACACACACTAAGCTATGAATAGCAACAATCAATATGAACAATATATAATGGTAGCCCAAACTGGTTTAATTTATTTAAATAAACTGCTACAGAACACTGCAATTCGTACTGGCAGGAAGGTGAATCCATTTACAGATTAGGATGTCTAGATATTCTACATTACCCAGATATATCTTACATTTAAATACTCTGTTAAGAAGTCAAAAATATTCCAAAAGTCTTACTTTTAAGGATTTAGCTTAAAATTACAAACTTTCCTTTGAATAGACTTTATTCTGGTGAAATACTGTGACTCTTTTATGATGTTATGATGTATTTATAATTTCTTCGCTACAATTGCAATAAATTGGTTACAGCATTGTCAGCCCCATTTTAACCAGCCATTCCATGCAGGAACTTTCATTTGGCAATGGGAGTTGTGAAATGGTAGTTGCCAGCGATTCTGGAATCACCAAGTTTACCCCAAATTTCTCTTGTAAAATTTTACAGAACTTAAAATTCTCTGGAAAGCAGTATATTCTTGGGTTTGAGCTCCATAGAATCACACAGAAACTATTAAAAATAGAATAAATAATGAGGAGAAAATTTACTGGACTGGTCACAGCATTTAGAACAGGTTGGTTTCTATGTTGAATGTTATTAAATATCTTAGCACGACTGGACAAGATATTTAAAATACATTTATTAAATATTGAATTCAAAATATTATATTTTTATAAAAAACTAATGAACCAAGGTATAAGGGCAAAAGTAAATAATTATAGAAATGTTCTAGCCATGAAAGTCTATGCTATTATTAAAGAAAAAATGTTTTAGTAAATTGATGAATAGAGCATTGGAGTAATAATAGAATTGAATAATGTAACAGTACAAATAAATATTAAAATCAGAATATGGCAGTTTAGTTCCTTCACAGAACTTAACATAGGTTTTGGTGTCTATGTTGTGCATTGAGATTATGTCTCATTTAATTTGCACGCCAGACTTCTTCAAGAAGTGAAAGATTAACTTTTAAATCACAGTTTTCAAACGGATAAAGAATGGAACAGTGCTTCCATATATTCTCAACGAGTTATTAAAAATCAATAATATTTTTGTATTTTATCAGATGGGGAATACTTTACCAATGAAATAGAGTTTGATTCAAATTGACATTGTGTACATCCTTGTACGTAATTAATAAAACAAATGTTTCAAATGAATAATGCTGCTTATTTAATACATGATAGTTGCATATGCATATAGGTTCTTTACTTTGCTAGATTATAAATCTGGGTGTTCATTTTCATCCATGATTTCCCAAGCATGATAGAGCAAGAGTTATATCAAAGTTGACTGGTGAGCCACATCAAGGCCAGAGCACTTTTTACAGGAGCAGTGATTGTTTGCAGAAGAGCAAGCAGTCACAGTGACTTCTATGTAGAAAGAGGGAGTATGATTTACATAACAAAAAGTAATCACTGTGATCTCTACCTAGATACTAGAGCCTGTACCTAGAAAGAACAGTAATGGTTTGTGAAAAAAAAGGTGAAACACAGTCCTCTGGAATACTTTCTCACAGTAATGAGTAAAATTTAAAGGTAGCTCTGTTCTTCGTTGACAAGCGAATATGAATATAACATATCTTGTGACTGTGTGAGAGAAATTATTATTCATGTGTCAAGATAGGAGTGACGTTTAAAGATGATTGTACCACTGAATAGATACAATACCTACCCTATACATATGCCACAAGAAGAACAGAATTCAAGTGAACTCATTAGAATGGCATCATATTAAGTAGGATCTGCTGCCACTAGAGTGACAGTACATCAACTTGCTTCATCAGTGATGGCATCAAAAATTACATTTCTTTTGCAGGGAATCGTGGACAAAAATGAACAGTGAGTATAAGCAAAAAAACATTAAATTGTAGCTGAATATTATGGCAATATTACTGAATAGTACAGGCAATGAAAATGTTGCATTTTAGAAGTATTATATGGATCAAGTCAAAAAAAGTCCAATCTTAGTTGTGGGTTCTTTTAATTATTATATTTAACCTAAATCTTGGAACCAATAAAGTAAAATGTAAAATATAGAGTAGTGAGAACTGCCGGAAATATATTTTTTGCTTACTGAAAAACTACATATGCACTTATATCCCTTTATGCTGACACTGGCACATTATTCCATTACATGTAGTAAAATGCCCTTTTCTAAAGCAACACTCACTTTCCAAAGTTTTCCCCTTCCTCAAGTGTATCAGGTAGATCTGCATTGGCTGTCTCTGGTAGCAAAATACAAAGTAGTGCACCAATCAAGGGTGTGATTCCAAAAACCAGTGGAGGTAGATAAATGCTGAAATGACTCTGTTGAAAGAAAACAAACACAGGTATTAACAAAAATTTATTTGACACTAGTTCCACTCAAAATTTAATATGCAATCTAAAATCCTCTGCTATTTATACTCCTGTTTGCACAAGTATATGTTCATGCAACATAAGTAAGGGTATATCTATTTTACATGTAATCTTCCTCTGATTCTGAATTTTATGTCACAAATTATACTTTTGTGGTTGAGAGAAAATTTATCAGTTTGAGGAAGTTAGCAAGCATGCTCTTTACTTATAGCACATAGAAGTTATGATGTTATGTACAAATAAGAGAGAACATCATTTACCAATGAAGCAACGAATGGTGCCACCATTGAGCCTATCCTTGCACACATTGATGAAGAACCAACTCCAACATTTCGCACCACTGTTGGAAACAGCTCAGCTGAATATAAGTACACAGTAGGGAAAGAGACAGACATCCCTACAATTCCCAGTGCTGCCAATGCCACTCTGGGCCACTCTGGATCTCCTGTAAACAGGCAGATTACCTTACACATGAATTCATCTTATGACTAATATTTGGAAGTGTATTATGGAAAAATTACAACATGAAATCTATCAGTCATTGCCAAGTGTTAGACTGCTTGCTTCTCTCCAAGGTGACCTGGGTTTGATTCCAGGGGACTGCATGTGGGATTTGTGGAAGACAAAGTGGTATCTGAACAGGTTTTCTTCATATTTACCTGTTTTCCCTGCAATTCATTCCACTATAATCACTCAAAAATACATTCATTCCTAAAGCACTCAAGGAAAGGCAAACTATTACAGAGTACTCCTAAACAGGCCCTTAACAAAAAAGGATCCTATAATTATGGGAATGATGCTGTATAATGCTCTACCAAAAATATTAAGGATTACTCAGGGAAAAATACCTTTGCAAAAGAATTAAAAGAACATCTAATTGAGAAGTGTCTTACAAACTGAAAGACCTATTACATTAAAATAATAAACATTATAAAAATTGACAAAGTAGACTCAAGAAAACCTATGCTGTTTTATGGTGAGATTGATTAAAAGGACAGAGATGAGGAGTTGAATTAAAATGTAATTTAATTTTATGTAAAAATGTGTAATTAATAATAAATAGACTTTCATTTTACCTTGCACTCATGAATTGTTTTTTAATTATTTATCATTCAATGTTTTAAAGGTATAGAATTGAAAATCTTTCTTAAACTGTATGTACATTTTGTAAAACAAGTTATTTATTAGTAGAATGTCAACTTTAGATTTGTAACTACAATTGTGTACAACTGAATAATTTGGAGAACATGTGTGTGTTAAAATTTTGACAATGCTTCATGCTTGTAAAATTTGTATCAGTAATAAATGAATTGAATTAAATTTTCATCCATTTCACGGTCATTTCATATCATCTTCTTCCTCGCTCCCATCCAGGAATTGAAGTAATCATCAATTTGGCTGCTCTTTCTGATTCAGAGTCCATATATCTCAGCAGACAACTGATTCTGTAACTGGTTTGTAAGTTTTGAGGAGAGTAAGATCTCCATACAAGGAGGGTAAATAGTTAAAGAATAACAAGAAGATACCTATCAGTTTACAGGATTTTAAATAAGCAGCAATGGCTCAATAGATATATGAAGCTATGACATAGCTTTTATTGCCAAAATTAAATTTATAAACTGTGTTATCTAATTTATCTATTATTGACAGATATCACAACAAAATGTTGTTTTATCAACTGAAATGTAATTAGTAAAAAACTTCAACATTTGTATGTTTTTTCTTATTTAAATGTTTATGACATGTTTCAAAATTTGTAAATTGATATTATTAATAAAATATCATAAAAGTGTTGAAGCTTCCATCTTGAGAGGCTTATATGAAAATAGCTAATTTATTTAAAAGATGAAAATTTTTTAGAAATGGATTTTGAAAAGTAATAATAGATAGCTAAATGCAAACTTTGATAAGAGTCAAACTCAGGGCAGAAAGAAACACTGCTGGGATCACATAAAAAGCTTACAATGAAATTTTCTATAAACTTGAAGCCTAACCTTAGCCTTCTACATTGTAAACTTTCCCAAGTATAAATTTGTATAATCAAAATTAACGCATTGTAGTTTCCTTCAAACAAGAAGTGATTTATGGCACTACTGATGGGGCATGTTTCCGTGTGTTTTTCATGGCAACCTCCATACTGTTATTGTTGTAGCCAATAAGGTTCATAACCCTCCTTTCCGTTCTGAACTTTTAGGGGTAATGTTAGGCATATTAAACTACCTTGTGCTTTCGTACTGCTTACTAGCTGTCTAATATCTCTGCCAATGTATTCTCCCACATCCCTCATGAGTGAACTGTCACATGCTACTTCCTGTTTAAGTTTTACAGTAGTTATATACTAAATTAATCAAGAAAATGTAAAAATTAATTTGATAAAAAAAGAAGAAAGATATTCTTTGCTTCAATTATCACTATAATTCTGTAAAATATTTCAAAATGGTGCATACATAAATAAAGTCTTGCAGTACTTGCAAGAATTATGAATTTGTTCATAATAACTAAATCCTAATTGTATGGCAATACAATAACTCGCATTCATGATTTCAGGCTTATTTTAATGACATTCTATAAAAATACCCATATGATTACTATTTTGATTTTTAAGCAGATGTAATGCAATTTTAATACTTGTATCACTCTTAATTATCAATAGTACAATTCTTTTTTTTTTTTCATTTATATCTCAGCTTTAGCCTCAAGGATCATATCAGCAACCTTTTACTACTGGATAATATTTTCTATTGGCAATGATGTTAACTTAAGTATAGTTTTCATTATATTTTTTATTTCCTTGGTTTTTATACATTAGATAACACACACACACATTCATACTTTTGTAACTTCCAGACTCTGGGGAGGTTATGGAGTAACCTTGGCTAGAGAAAAATTCCCACCTCCTAGCTGGAAACAAACCTGGGATCACTTGCATAGTATAAAATGGTTAGTATCATTTGCATAGTATAAAATGTTTGGTATCATTTTGTAAATACTTCAATACTTTAGTATAAAATTCTGGGTTCCCTGTTTCAAATTACACCTGTAAAGTGCTGTGCATGCAGCCAAAAGTTCCTTTGTTTACATCATATGGGTTTTCAAAAAATGGATTATCTTACCTTGAGGAACTGCCATTATGAGTAAGCAGGAAATTGCAGCAAGAGTTTGGGCATAAAGAAGAGTATGCTTTCTGCCAAATCGTCCCATGAAGTAAATGCATAATGACATACCAGGAATCTCAATTAAGCCTGCAAAAGATAAAGGTTATTATTACTGACAAAATATCTTTCAGTTTAAATCTACGAAATATTCTATTAGTGAACAAGTGATCTGATACAAAAGTAAACCTGTGTAACATCTATTTAAAATTATTCTAAGGAAATTTTTATCTGAATCTTAATGAAAACACTGAAGATGGATCCCATTAATTTGAATCCAAAATGGATCCGTGATTAAAATTAATATTGTTGTAAATTAAGCTGAAAATAAAGTTGAGAAGTATTGAAAAGTAAAAATAGAAAAAACAGAGAACGCAATTTTATTTATTTATTTTTTTATTTGACATTTTACTTTTCATCTAAACATAAGCGGAAACATTATCAATATTTATAATGTTAGAATGAATGTAATATGCTGAAAACAGTAGCATATTACAAAATATGTTAAGCACAACAGAAAAAGAAAGTATTATAGAAGGATTCAAGATGGAATGTGGCAAAATTCCATGATGTAAGATTTTATTTAAAACTTTTATTAGGGAATGAAGAATTATAAACAATGGTATAATTAACCTTGTTTCCGTTATGGATAGCAAAGGTGATTATGAATAAATTAATAGTATTGCAGAAGAAATGAATTAGAACTTGTAGAAAGTAAGACAACAATCTAGGACAGGAACAACTGGAAATTATGTATTTTGAGCTATCTGTTTAGTTAATATGAGGGAAAAAGTTCCACATAACCGCATATTTCGTTCAATTAATAATGCTCTTTATATGGATAATTTTTTATGTTATTAGAACTAGCTGAAAATTTCAATGCCATAGTTTTTAAAACATTTGACTGTTCACTTTAGCCTAGTGTATACCCTTATTTTCCCTATACTAATGAGTAAGTAATATGATCAATTCTAGTAACATTTATCTGGATTAGCATGATGTAGATAAAATAACACTGCTTTGTAAGAATAGTTTGTTTGCAGTAACATAGAGAATGGAGCACTTATTCTTTCATAAAGAAGAGAGAGAAGAGCGGTACCTGAAACTGCAACGTTGACGAAGATGTTGCCTCCAACTTGACCCATGTATTGTGCCAATCCATAGAAACAAAGGCCACACACAACCCAGTTGAAGTACATGCAGAGTGTCTTAGTCCTCATGTTGGGCGTGCGGAACAGATCCAGAATGTTGGCTTTCCTGTTCTCCTCATCTTTCTTTGACTTGTCCTAATGATGATGGAAAATCTCAATATTAATATCACACAACCAATTTCTTGAAATATCTCTACTTTGCCTGATTTCACAGGTGCCAACTTGTTCTACATTTGGTGCAGCGGGTTTTTAGAGGATTATGCAAAAAAAGTTGGCTGTTGATAAAATATTTAGTACAATTAGTAATATACTGTAGGGTACCTGATATGGGCTTTTTGAGTAAATTATATTCCGTTTAGTAAATGGTAAAGTTGCACCAGTTTCAGCAATCGATATTAGTAGCAAGATGTGGGAATGCTGACATAGCTGTGTCCTCCTGAAGCAATGCTGGCATAACCATGATTTTTATTATAAAAGCTTCAGTAACTAGGTCAAAAGAGCCTTATTTAACTGAGCTGCTGAAGTTATAAGACGTGCAATCCGATGACATACAGTTATTTAAAAAGTATATAAACTGCAAGATGTACAATGCATCAAGTGAGTTGAATGGAGTCTGAGTAACTATTTCCTAACAGTAAATGCCATTGTCTCCTTGCACCTTTGCATGGTATTTATGTCTTATGATATTTCTGACCAAAGGTACACTGCATCCTAAACCCTCTTGCAGACACGAATGGCTCTAAGTCTTAGACTATTATCCCTAGTATGCGCAGTGTAGGGGTGAAACCTAGCCCACTCTGGATATACTAAAATATTATGCAATTATTATCATTAAGATGCGAATGTGTTTATCAAACGAGCAGAGCAAGTTCAAGGGGCACTGGGAATGACATTTTGTCTGCAATCTACTTGTTGGAACTTTTGGGCATCTGTAGAGAATTAAAATTTAGCTGTCGCCTTTTTTCAGGTTCTGTAGCCGTTTAAAGATCATACAATACACCTGTTTCCTAACATGCTATTTCATTAAACAGCATTTTCTCACAACATTTTTCCACTTTCAAAAGGTTCTACGCATCTCAGCTTTTGTTTAATGTAACTAAAATTTCCCAGAATTTGCAGAAGTATCTATTGTAGTATTACTAAGAACAATAGTATCTTAACACCAATAATAATTAGAAATATATGTTTTTAGAAACATGATTAGTGTAGAGATTAAGATTTCTAACTTTCTTTTAATGTTTCAGTAATAAAAGTTATTGCAATATCCCTGTTTAAACTTTTTGTGTGCAGTTAAAAGCTCCAAATTAAAAAAAAAAAAAAAGATTTTCTAAAATTTTGAGGTGTGTGGGACATTTTGATTGTTCAATATATTTATATTATAAATGTTTTATTAAATAATTTATATCGCGAAAATCGTTCATCCAATTTGAATTAAATTTTGCATTTATGTTAACATAACAACAATCAATCACGGTAAAAATTTCAGACAAAACATTTGTTAGGAAATATAGAAATTTGAAATGTCACTCTTGGTGTCCCTTAACGATTTTCATAGGAGCATCTTAATTTCCATTATTGTCAAGTTTGATACAGCTATTTACACTCTATCATACGTCTAAGTTTTAAATGTTTATACATTATGTTAATATTTTACGCTTACCTGAGTAAATTAGTGTATTGACCTTACATTAGGCAGTAAAACCCCTGGCAGGGTTGTAGTATGTGCGTAGACCCGAAAGTATTGCTTTTATTCTAATCTCGACCTTGATACACTACTTGATTTTTTTTTGGCGGTAAGTTATTAGACACATCGCGTGCCTTTACAAAAATGTTCGGCAATGTAAGTTGCATCTCACTGTCATTTTCATGTGCGATATTTTTAACTTTTTTAACTCAACGCTACTTAGTTGTTCTTCGATTGAATATACGATATGAGAATAGTCGATAATTGCGCCTTCAACAGCTGATACCTGGCAGCGTTACGAGATGTGCGCAGACGCGAAAGTTTTGATTGTTACATGTGGATCTTCTGATTGGTGGAAAACTGCACTTCAATGAAGAGTTGCACTTCTATGTACCTCTTAAAGTACAGCTACCAGACATCTAATTACTACATTTCGGCATGGTAAAGCATAAACGTAATTATAATTAGGTATAGCACAGATATTTTCAACTGCCCGAAAATTAAACAAATGGTTGATTAATTTGAAGTTTGAAGATAAACAGTGCTAACGCTGAATCTTATCTTACTGTTTCCGAGGAAAGTGAGATGTGTTTATTCCTACCGAAACGAGTGGCCGAAGTCGTTAAGACATGTACTCGTGAATGGAAGGCCTCCGGTAAAATCCACGCAGGACCATTCTCCCTGACTGAGATTTCTTTTAAAAGGTCCACATAACTGGAAAATGTCATATCCTAAATATTGGAGTTTTCCTTTTCTTAATACTGTAATTGATGTGTTAAAGTTTCAAATCAATCCAAGCAAAATTGTAGATTTTAGGTTTTTCACAGATGGGCATCCTTAAGGTTGGTTGCTATGGGACTGAAATTCGTTTCTTTGCAACGTCAGGAGTTGACAAGCTCCTGTATGAGAAAAGTTTAGCTATTTTAAAACTGAAACCAATAACAAGGAATATCTCGGAAATTGTCAATTCCATGTAAAACTATGTATGTGACATAAATTGCATATTTTAACGAGTTGTACATTTTGTGTAAGTTTTTATCTATCTCTTATGGTTTACCAGTTATGCAAAATTCATCTAGAATGAAGAGGTCAGAGGTTATTCCCAGAAAATTCAAGGTAGGTATACATTTTATTTGTCATGTAAATTTCTTTAATGTACCTACCTACGGTATTTTAATCAAAGTGGTTAGAGCCATTTTTGAGAAAATATACATTTCCGAACTGATTTCCGTATATAAGGTAGTTGGGACTGGGGGATTTTCTTGAAAGTCTTCGTGTCGCATCTTCAGAAAATAATGAACTTAAATATTATTTTGGTGTGTAAAGGACTTTTCGTTTTGAACTATGCTGCCAACACACACACATACCAACGCGCGCGCGGACACGTTTCTAAAAATGACTTTTGATTCAGTGGACCTCAAAACATGTATTTCCGGTGAAATCTCAGAATCGAATTTTTGGGTGGAATACAGTAGATACTTCTTCTATATACATAGTATGTGTAGAGAAAGTGAAGAGACAAATAGAAAACTTCCTTATGTAGTGTGTGTGTGAACAGCATAACTCAAAAGTGAAAATTCAGTTAAATCTCGTACTAATCTTGATAGTTAGGTTGTGTATCTTCAAAGGATTTTCTAGAAATCTCTCCTCCCCCTCATGTCAAACTACCTTTTGCATGGAACATTACGTGAAAAGTTTGATTCTTTCAGAAATAGCACTAACGATTTTGATTAAAATATCTTATGATTAAGATTTCATAAGAAATAAAGTTTTTGAGTGGGTAGTAGGTAGGTAAAACACGGACGGAGGAGAATCGGCGTTGGTTAATGTGACCTTATGTGGTGAGGGAGGGGTGAAGTGAGAAGGTACACCGTGCGGCCGGAGCAAGGAGTGACGGCACAGCAATGACTGGATCATTCCCGAAAGGTGGAGGAGAGGATGGGTACCCAAGTATATTTGATTAGCCATTAAACGAATGCAATTTGTAATAGGCTTCGTCAAACAGAACAAATACAAATATTAAAAACAGATCGATAACCGTTATGAATAAAATATTCATTTAAATCATAAAAACAGTTTCTAATTAAAAATGTTCTGACATTATTTTTAAAATACAACTATTTTTCAGGCAAGTTAGTAACTTTATATAGCATTTCAACTAGCAGATGCAAAGATGATTATTCAACTTCTTACTCAGTCTACATAATCGTATGTATTCCTATTTTGAACTCTCTGGAAATAGCCTCTGAAGTCATCTTCCTTGTGGGTGTCTTTTCGTAAGAGATAAGACACAATCTTACTTCACAAAAATGTCATACAGAAGGTCGTGGGTTCAAACCCGGTGGAGGACGATAGATTTTTTTCGGGCGTAAAAAGCCTTAGCATGGCTTCCTTCGGAAGGGAGGTAAAGCCGTTGGTCCCGTGTAGTAGATTTACGGCGCGTAAAAGAATCTCAAGCCTGATAGAGAGGCCTCTTAGCAAAATTAAGCGGTCTTTCACGCCCAATATAGAATGGGAAGCTGAGAAACACAGTAGTTAAAGAGCGTCGATAAATAAAACTCTATTTCATCTCACAAAAATGTGGATCTTTTTAAAGCTCACAATTTGTCAAATACTATTGTTTACTACAGCTGTTTCCGAGATATTCTATGTAAATTTTTCAATATTTTTACTTTTCTTAAGTAGTAAGTCTTTTCGTTTTTTTTCACCTTATCACCAAGGAGACATGAATTTCAAAGTATTACATAGCAATAAGCTCTTAAAGGATTTTTTATACAGCTTAACGACCTTCAATCTGATTGGTCATATCGGACTATGAATGAAATTAATAAAGTGATTCTCAAATGGTTTCGGGATCCATGGAGCTTAAATTTACTGGACATTCGTCTTCTCAGTATAACAGAAAACTGCGATGAAAAACCTCATCCGGGTAATTCACCCAAAGCTAGTTTCGAACTCACGACCTGTTGAATGTGAGGCACACACGCTACCACCACATTACCCAGGCGGGCTTAAAGGATTTGATTATCGTTTTAACCTAGTTGTGCCTACAAGATAATATAAAATAAAGCTAATTATGCTAATGTATTATTGATAGCGATGAAGCACATATAACGATAATATTTTGTTATAGTTTGTTGTAGAGTATGTAGAGAACATCATGTGAATGTAACACAACAGATTTTTAATTCGTATCTATTATAATAGATTTCTAAAATTTTTTTCTTGAATGTAACGAGTTAGAATTTTAGAGAAAAAATGAATTTCTTTGTTCAATCTCTACGTTTATTCTTTTGAATTCATTAGTGTAAAAGTTGCTTCATTTTGATTCACTTATTTCTATTGCTCGCAGTTTTAAGCAAAATATATGCATTTTGTATGTACGTGAATGTTAAATATTAATGTTTTTCTTATATTCTCGATTCCTTCGTTTTATGACTACAAATACCAACAGCTTTCATTGTAATGAGATTTGTAGTTTACTTGCTCATAATTATTTTTAAGATGGTGATGTAGACACATAATATCTTTCAAAGTGCTCATCTATACTTAATTTCAAAATTGCAGCAATGAAGAATATGCGAACTTTAAAGTCATGGTCTAACAAAAATGCAAACTCACGTAACAGCGTTCAGGGTCTTTATAATGGTCCTCCAAAAATAATTTGTGCTTATGTAATATGTAACTGCCTCAGTTCTCTATAAAAATGCAGTAGACAAAGACGAGGTTTTCTCATTAGTCATTGCCAAGAAAACAAATTTTGCGTTATCAAGGTTAAATTCTTTTTATTTTCCCAGAATACTGTCCGTGGCAGAACCTATTGTATACCTACGCCATTTCTACAAGAATCGGTTCTTCCCCCGAAGTGATGTTGCAATGTACGTCTGTTATTTTCCTCCTCCAAGTATTCCAACAAGACTAGCAATTTCCAGATATTATTTTTTTTTTATTTATGTGGTATTATAACATTTTATAACAAACGCTTTTGAATGACTAACACATTTTGGAATTGATTTACAATATTTTTATAGCTCAAAGATGACTTCCATTGAAACGTATATTTCTCATACCAGCCCTAAGCGCGAGCCAGAACTTCATTTGTTGGAAGCAAATGAGCGCCAATAAATCAACCGCAAACTTGGTGTTTTTAATATACAATGTGTTGTGTTTGTTTTAAATACTAGTCAGTACCCTTATTTCTACATCCGCATTGAAAGTGAGTACCTATTATTATTATTATTATTATTATTATTATTATTATTATATTGTATCGCTTCTCTTTCAACAAGAGTTACTGATAGACGACCTGCTGTTCATTTAATGATTTTAGTAAATAGCCATGTGTTATGTTCATGATAAGTCACAGATTTATAGGTTAGAACTTAAGGATTGAGTAGAACCAACTACCATATAAACAGCTCGTTAAAGCAGAATTAAAACTGTCGGTATTTATTTCTTTGAGAATCCAGATTTCGTAGTATATTATTCGGCCGTTAGACCGCTCATGTAGTAGTTTACAAAGTTTTCGTTGTTACCGTCTCTATTGTTCATTATGGCGGTGGCTGCCAACATTAATACAAAATAGTGCCACGAGATGAACTCGTATAAACTGACAACTAAGGGCTGTGAAACTATTGTGCAGTTTTAAGCACTTAGGAAGAAATGCGATTCTATAGCAATTCTGTGGGTTACGGGTGCGCGCGTAAAACAATAATGTTTTACTTCAAGAATTACATATAGAATATGTCTGGTGTTTGTTTTAATTTGTACATTTTTTTAAAAACGAGCATATTATATTAGTGTGTATGCGTAAATAGGCATATTTTCGTGCACGTTTTATAATACTACTGGTTTCGTTAGGTGAAAGTTGGTGAATGTGTAAATTTGTTTTTATCATTTTTTTAAAAAAGGGCATGTGAGCGAAGCGAGCATGCATTCGGTTAGCTCTAGGTTAGTGTGTGTGTAAATTAACTAATTGTCGTGTAGTTTGATTTTAGTAATTCCCCCTGTTTTCATCAAAGAATGCGAGCGAAGCGAATATGTGCTCGATTAGCTCTAGGTTAGTGTTTGTGTCTGTAATTAAATTGATTTTCAGGTAATTTGTTTTTATTAATTTTTACTGATTTCATCAAAGCATGCGAGCGAAGCGAGTGTGCGCTTGGTTAGCTCTACGTTAGTGTGTGTGTGTGTGTGTGTAAATGAACTAATTTTAATGCAATTTGAATTTAGTAATTTTCACTGCATTTATCAGAGCATGCTCGCATGCATTCGCTAAGCTATATGTTAGTGTGTGTGTGTGTGTGTTTATATATAAACTGATTGTCGTGAATCTGCTTTTAATAAGTTCCATTGCTTTCACTAAAATATGCGATTGAAAGCCGTATTCTCTCTATTACGTTTGATTCAGGCTAATGTATAAATTAATTTATTATTGTTTACTTTCTGTACACGTACTATGTACATAGGAAATAGAAAAGGTATTGCACTCCACCAAAAAATTCCGGAAATATATGTTTTAGCGTCCCCTGTATAAAAAAAATTCTCAGAAAAAGGTCAGTGTGTCCGTGTGCCTGTGAACACGATAACTCAAAAACGAAAAGTCGGTAAAATGCCAAACTTGGTATTTAAGTTTAGTATCTTCCAAGGATGCGACACGAAGATTTTGAGAAAAATCCCCCCACCCCAAACTACCCTTTACATGGAACTTTTTCGAACATTTTGATTTTCTTAAAAATGGCTCTAACGATTTTGATTAAAAAATCATTTATTAAAGATATGTACCTGACAAATAAAATGTAGGTATATCTTGAATTTTCTGCGAATAGCCTCTAAGGACTATTTTATTCTGGATCAATTTTACAGAATTTTGCATAACTGCTAAACCGTAAGAGATGGACAAAGACCTACCACACAAAAAATTTGGAGCATATTAAAACACACAATTTATGTAATGTGCGCTCTGCTATGTCTAGGTTGATGCGTATGTAAATGCAATTCGTGCAGTCTAGGCGCCATTCTAGCGGGTTTCACTCCCTATATTACGTAGGTAATTGTGCGATAGCGACAAAATAACAGCTTTTCTTACCCATAACGCATTTTGTTGTAGTTTTTGGCATTTAAGAAACTGTCTTAACAGCGCGGATGTGGTGAGTATTTTTCAAATCGTGACATTAACATCGTGGGTCCTAGATCATATATTTATAATTGTTTTTTTTTTACTTTCTCTATACGAACTATGTACATGGTGTATACAGAAGGTATTACACTCCACCAAAAAATTCGATACCGAGATTTCACCGGAAATATGTTTTAGGGTCCCCTAGATCCAAAAAAAGCATTTTCAGAAAAAGGTCCGTGTGTGTCTGTGAACACGATAACTCAAAAACTTGACATTTAAGTTTAGTATCTTTCAGAGATGCTACACGAAGATTTTGAGAAAAATCCTCCCACCTCAAAATACCCTTTACATGGAACTTTTTTCGAAAATTTTGATTTTCAAAAAAATGGCTCTAACGACTTTGATGAAAATATCGTATATTAAAGATATTTACCTGACAAATAAAATGTATATTTTGAATTTTCTGGGAATAGCCTCTGAACACTACTTTATTCTGGGTCAATTTTACGGAATTTTGCATAACTGCTAAACCGTAAGAGATGGACAAAAACTTACCAGACAACAAATGTAGAGCACCTTAAAACGCACGATTTATGTTACATACATTTTTTCATTGAGTTGATTGTTTTTGAGATATTCCTTGTTTTTGGTTTCAGCTATAAAAACATACTTTTCTCATACAGAAATTTGTGAACTCGTCTCCATACAAACAAAGGAACTTCAGTGACATAGCAACCAGGTTTTGACTTTCACTTTAGCCTATGTTACTCCCTTATTTCGCTTCTACTAACAAGGAAGCAAGTAATAAGACTATTTCTGCTATATTTTTCTGGATTAGATGAGGTGAATAGAGTAATTTGTTGCAGAGATGTAGAGAAAGTTATGTGAATGGAACACATCAGATTTTTTATTTTACATCTCATCATAATTACCCTCTCCGCTTTGGGAGTCGTGCTATCGACTGAATCTTAAAAGACATAAGGCATTGGATAGGTAGAGTCAGACTGAAAAATTCATTGCCATAGCCGGGATTTGGATCACGGATCTCCCGATATCTAGCCGAATGCTCCACCTTTGTGCTACCAAGGCAACATGCCGGCGTAGCAGAGAATTTCTCATCTGACTCGCATGTTTCCCGATAAACCATGCAAGAAGATCTCAAATTATGCAATGCTATTCCGGCATATTGCCAGTGGTAGAGAGACCGGGAGATCCGTGGTTCAAATCCCGGCTATCGCATTGCATTTTTCAGTCTATCCAACTCCTGTCCTACACGCGGTTTTTGTGAGAAAACAATTAAAACTATTGACATAAGGCATGTTATCTGCCGAATTTCATAACCAGAAATATTTCGGCTTACCGCCGTTTTATTAATAATATGTATTATTATTACTATTACCATTATTATTATTATTTGGAATAATTTGATATAGTTATTCACGCATTTAGAGTAGTTATTTAAATACAAATCTCTCGCTTACCTAACAGTAGAAGTTTCCGACGTATAGCAACCAGATGAAATAGCTAGAAGTGTCGTATAGGGTGCTGAAAAGATCTTCACGGTTGGTATGGAATTCGAACAATAAAATGGACCCCGAGCCTGTTTCAAAGTTTACCGATATTCAGAGACAATATAACATATAACTATTACGAACCCATTGGACTTCGTGTCCTAAGTCAACAAATGTGATGTGTTCCATTCACATGACTTTCTCTAACTGTTCCACAAATAAGCTTCCGTTATAAAAGATATTTTAAGTACCTTAAAACTAAACCAATAACTCGGAATATCTCGAAAACGGTTAATTCTACAAACAAAATGTATATGACATAAATTGTGTGTTTTGATGAGCTCTATATGTTGGTATAGTAAGTTTTTGTCTATCTATTACAGTTTACCACTTATACAAAAGTTATACAAGTTGGTATTACTGTCACTTGTTAAACGTCACCAAAACAAATTTGCTAGTGCTTCAAAGGTTAGTTTGGATTTTGCAGTTGGTCATTAAATTGTTATTCACTAAATTGAGGAAGGACAGTATTATTTAGCAAATCGTGTTTAAATTTTTTATGGGAGAACTCTCCAGGAGATAAAAGCGAAATTGAATCTGTTTATGAGGACTTTAACCCATCTATAACAACAGTTGGATTTTGCTTCAACGACTTCAAAAGTGGTCCAACACCCAATTTTGAGGTGTAATGTTCAAGATGCCCGGCAGATGTGATTACCGAGGAAATTATTGAAAAGTTCATGATATGTTTTCATTGATCGTCGAATGAAGGTTCCTGAAGTGAAAAGGCCATAGGTGTGCCGACGAGAACAGCAATTCACATAATGCACGATGAATTGGAAATGAAAAAGTTAACGGATGATGGGTACCACGATTACTCACAGTCATTAATAAGAGTGAGACTAGAGGAGGTACTGTATTCCGCTGAACAATTTGATAACGATATTTCACTGGAAATACATGCATTGAATCCAAAAAAAAAAGGATTCTTATATACATTCCGGGTGTCTGTGGGCATCATAACCTAAAAACGAAAAGTCGGTTAAGTACCAAACTTTTCATTTAACTTTAATATCTTCTAAGGAATACGACATAAAGATTTTCAGGGAAATCCTCCACCTCAAACTAGCCTTTTCATAGAACAATTTTCGCAAAAAATTTTTTTCTCAAAAATGACTAACGATTTTGATTAAAATGTCTTGTGTCAAAGATATTTACATTAAAAATATTTGTTTTTAATTTTCTGGGAATAGCCTCTTCATCTGGATGACATTTGCATAACTGGTAAACTGCAACAGATGGCAAACACTTAATGTTTAAAAAGTGCAGATCTCGTTAAAACATACAGTGTATGCCATATATATTTTTTGTGGAGTCAACCACTTCCATATTATTCCTTGTTATTGGATTTTATTTTAAAATACTTAAATCTTTTTTTCAAGTTGGAATCTGTCATTTCTGTTTCTTTTGTTTTGCTTCTCGTCATGCAAGGAGAACCGAATTCCCTCATTTCCTTTTGCTTAAGGAAGCAAGTACTAAGACACTTTCTGATAATGTTTATCTAGGTTAGCTAGAAGTAGAAGAATAAGCTTTTGCAGGAATACTTTGTTAGAAAATAGGCAGAGAAACGTATCTGAATAGAACACTGAGATTTATTAAATTCCTTTTTATTTTCTCTACACGTACTATGTACATAGTGTATAGGGAAGGTTATACATTCCACCCAAAAATTCGATACCGGGATTTCACCGAAAATAGTACATGTTTTGAGTCCACCTAATCCAAAGAAAAGCATTTTTAGAAAAAGGTCTTTTGTGTGCGTGTGTGTATCTGTGCACAGCATAGCTCATAAACGAAAAGACCGTTGAAAACCAAACTTGGTATATAAGTTTGGTACCTTCCAAGGATGCGACACGAAGATTTTCAAGAAAATCCCCCCCCCCCATCCTCAACTACGCTTTACATGGAAATTTTTTCGAAAATTGATTTTCTCAAAAATGGCTCTAAAGATTTTGGTTAAAATACTGCAGGTTTAAGATATTTTTATGACAAACGAAATGTATATCTTGAATTTTCTGGGAACATTTGCTGAAGACTTCTTCATTCTGGATGACTTTTGTATAAGTGGCAAATCGTAAGAGATATAAAAAACTTACTACACAAATGTAGATCTCATTAAAACACCCACGTTATGTTATTTACAATTTTTTTTTTTTAGAATTAACCGTTTTCGAGATATTCCGGATAATTAGTTTCAATTATAGCCACTTAAACTTTACTCAAACGGGAAGACATGTTACTTCTCCTTTCTCGTTTGTTTACTGCTGGCAAGAATAGAGATTGGAATTTCTATTGTTTCACATAGCGACCGGCTTTTAAAGGACGAGTTTATCGCTTTAACCTGTGCATTTTCTTATTTCTCTTCTACTTACAAGGAGCTAATAATAAGACTAATTCTGCTTATGTTTATCTTGTTTAGCATGAGGTAGATAGAAAAATAAGCTTTTTAACAATAATTTGTTACATGTACATTTGTTACCAGATGTAGAGAAAAGCATGTGAATGGAACACATGCCATCTTTTCTTTTGCACACCATTCTCTGGGAGTACATATTTATTATAAATCTTGCAGATCTTAAAGATAACATTGTATCTTAATGATAAGCAAATAAGCAAAAGAAAAGGGTGATTGTGTTAGCAAATCCTTAGCAGGGTTATGAAACACGTAAGGGTCTAGAGTTGCAGTCGACCCACTACTGATAGAGTTCTACGTCCTTGAGCCACATGCTAGACAGGCATCGCCCAAGAGAATGTTTCGCCTTTTGTATGATTTGCATACTGTCTTCAAGCTGCGACATTCGATCTTTTGAACGATTTGTTATCCTGGCTGCCTTAATTGGCACCAAAGAAGAAACCAAAAGGAGCTAGGACGCCTGCCCTCTCCTTATCAAGTAAAATATTAACAAAAATTGTTATTTTATTTACATGCTTTCCTCTACATCTCTGCAACAAATTATTGTTAAAAACCTTATTGTTTTATTTATTTCATGCTAAGCGAGAAAAAATGAGCAGAACTCGGCTTATTACTTGCTTCAATGTAAGTAGAATAATCCCGGTGAACATCCATATTGACCATAGAGTTTTTCATTGTTTTTCTCTTAAATTGAATTGAACTGAGTTTTGATTAATAGACTCTCTTTAACTGCAATGACTCTTAGGTCTTATTCTCTTTTGAATGTGAAAGATCGCTTTATTTTACTCAGCGGTCTCTTATCAGTCTTAGGTATTTTTTCAAGCAATAAATCGACGACACGGCACATGGCTTTAACTTCCGTACCTAAGGAAGCCATGCTCAGGATTTTACGCCCGAAAAAATGCATCACTCTCCGCCGGGTTTAAATCCACGACCTCAAGAACGCAGAGTCTTTTACCCCGTAAATCATCATCAATAACCAACGCCCAGAAAGTTTCAAATTTTAATTTTATTTTTGACTTTCATTGTTTAGTGGAGGTTAAAAGACAGGACAAAACATTTGCACCTTTAGTTTATAATTAGATACGATATTTACCTTTTTCAAACTTATTTCTTCTATTTTGCTAGCAATCAGAGTGGTGTCCAGGTTGTTAGTCTTCGCGGCAGATTCCAAGATGGTAACAGCTTCTTGGTCTCGTCCCTGGGTTAGGAGCCATCTTGGGGACTCAGGAATCACCCTATGTAACACAGTCAATTCAGGGTGTTAGAAGTATAGGTACAGATTTTCTGATAAATGATGATATGGCGGTTAGATTTTTACGTGTATTGACAATGTTCTTGTATATGTTTGTAAGAGAAATAATATAATTTTCATTCCTGTCGTTGGACAATACTATAACGGTCATTGGCGATGCAGAAATGTAGTGTAAAGTTGGAGGTATTGATCACAATACATTAACCTCTTAGTCAATGTCCAGAGTCTGTTAATGTCAATTCAGATAACATGTTTAAACCCCTGGTTTTTGAACCTCATTGTCTTTGTGGGCGCTTCGCTAATACATTCCACGATAGTTTGGTTCCCAATGGGAAGTTACTTTTGTTTACTTCATAAGTACCGTAAGCTGTCCAGTAAAAGTCTTGTACAGCATATCTCGGGAAGCTAAAGTAAGTTTTCTACTTCTTAATTATTAATTATGAACGCACTCATTATGTGGGAACCTCGCCACTCCTGTAGTAGGTATAATGCAAATAACCTTACATATTAACTAGAATTACCTCTCTCGTAAGTGTCTAATTGCACGTAGGAATTACCATTCACCGTTCCGTGTCCCTCCCATAAGCTAATAATGAGTGAAACCCCAATACCTTTGAGCTATATAAAACCCTTTAAGCATCCCTATTCCAGTCATGGTTCACTGTGATGGTTAGTTAGAGGCCCCGGTCGTCTTGCTGGAAACGTTAATATTGAAGAGTGCGCATACGGTGATACGCAAATTGAAGTTATATTTACGGATGATCTTTAAATACCTTGGTTTGCAGCGTTCCATTCAATATTGGGCGTGAAAGACTGTTGAATTTTGCTTAGAGTCCTCTTTATTAAGTTTGAGGTTCTTTAACGTGCCGTAAATCTACGACACGGCACCACCGCCTTTACTTCCCTTCCGAAGGAAGCCATGCAGGGGACTTATACGCCCGAAAATATTCATCACCTTTCGCTGGGTATAAACCCGCGACCTTGGGAACCAAAAGCTAATATGTTACCTCTAGACCATGGGGAACGACACCGTATCGATCACTGTTAGGTCAGAAAATCCACTGTTAAAATGCCTTAATATATATCCACTTCAGTATGTTAGTTGATTTCTCTCTCGTACGTTTTTCATAATCAGATGAGTAATTTATAACCTGGTGATAACTGTACAGTCGTATCTGCACCGCGCAATGAAAAACGCCTATCAGGTTAGACTGTTCGTTTTTGCCTCCACTGTTCACTCTTCAATCCGGCGCTAGCCCAGCCAATTTGGGGTCACTGGCCTTGCTGTTAGCATTTGAACTCAAGTTACACACTAAAATAAGTAATAAACGTATTGGAAATCAAGGATAAGCCTGAAATGCTTAATAAATCGTGCACGACGATGATGACGAATACTAAGAAGGTGATGCGGAATAATATGATTCCCGGTTACTTCAATGATGGCATTCTTGCTGTTCCCTTGGAGCAAAAAGCTGTCTAACGTTTTTTGTAGCTTAACGTCCATTAACCTGGTTGGTCATATAGGACGATGAATGAAATTGGTGAAAAGATGCTCAAATGATCTCGGGGTCCATGGAGCTTAAAATTACTTGATATTCGTCTTCTCAGGATAAGGGAAAACCCCGAAAAACCCTTATCCGGTCAACTCACCCTAAGTGAGATTCGAACTCACGACCTTTTGAATGTGAAGCAGAACCGCTACCATCACACTACCCAGGCGGGCAAATGTATGTTAAAGTGTTATTAAAATAAAATGAAGTTGTTATTTTGTTTGTTAGCCGTTGCAGTATTCTCGCTTAATATGTCACACATGAACTCGCAAATATTATTTATCAATTACTTTACTAATGCCATTTTTTTCCACACTAGCCGTCGTAGGGCAGGAATTGGAAATGTAGACTCAGACTGCAAAATTCAATGCCATTGCACGGATCTTCCTTTCTCCGTCTGGTTGCTCTGCCGACTGAGCTACTATGGCAGCAAGCCGACACGGTATTAAATTCTGCAACTGGCTGGCATTTTGCCTGGTAAATCACAAGGATATCTCAAATTATTTTGAGATGAATGAGCTAAGTAACATTACATAGTGTTGTGCCAATGATCACAACATTCGTTATCGCGAGGCCTGCCCGCTCTTCTTTGCTCCATCTAACAACCTGCCCTGCACTTTTTGGTTAAAATAAACACATACAGATTGTAGATGCTACATGTACTTGGAGCTACAAGGACGAACCCGTCTATAGTATGCACAAAGAGGACAAGAAAACTACCCCGTATACCCTCTTTGACTTCCCACTCTTGGCAAGAAAGACATTTACTCTTTCTATAACCAGGAGAACCCAGGACAAATATTGACAGCGAAACCAAAATACTACTTCTCGTGTAGGTTGCATATTAATTGCGAAAGAATGAAAACATCTTTTCTAATGGAATTGTGCAATAACCTCTTAGGCTAACGTGTGGAATGTTGGTATACTCTTAAAAACTCTCCGTTATCTAACCTTTAAAACGTATACTTTTTAGAAACGGTGATCCCACAATATTTCTGAAAAATTCAAGCTGTCACTTAACATGTGATGTTGTTAGGGCAAAGCTAATACAATAAACACCTGTTTTTGTAGAAATGCACAACGATAACCATACATACACTATCTGATCAAAAGTATTCGAGCACCGCTATTTAATAAGGAATTAAACCATAGATGATGCGAGATGCAGACCTGCTAGTATATAAGGAGGCGGGAATAATTGTATTGTTAGTAGATAAGCATACAAAACAGAATGGATAGGTCAAGAGAGTTCAGTGGGTTCAAACATGGAAAAGTTATTGGTTGTTACCTGAGTAACAAATCCATCAAAACATTTAAACCATTCTAAAGCTACCGAAGACGACTGTTAGTGATGTGATTGTTAAGTGGAGCTACAAGGAACAGTCATAGCAAAACCAAGACCAGGCTGACCTTTTCATCATCAATCATTGCGGATTGTAAACAATCGTAAGAAATCAGAGGAAGGAATCCCTCATGAATCAATGAGCGATTGTCGAGAATGAAAAGGAATGTGATACCACGCTCGAGCTGTTGCTCATAAGTCAAACATTTCTGTAGTGAATATTAAGCGAAGCTTAAGTTGGTGATATAGCGCCGCGACTGGGAAGTAGGTGACTGGAAACGTGTGCTTTAGAGTGATGCATCACCTGTTTCCTATAGCAATCTGATGGAAGGGTTTGGATTTTGAAAATACCTGAAGAACGATACCTGCCATCATGTTTAGTACCAACAATGAAGTACGGTGGAGGATGTTATGATATGCGGGTGTCATTCGTGGTTAGGAACTGACTCCATTATCTATTGTGCTCAAGAAATTTCTAAATGTTGAAGGATAGAACAATAGAAACACATTTTAAATCATTATGTGCTGCTTCTGGATGAAGGTCAGTTCGCAGATAATGTTTGTATTAGAATACCCATGCATCCCATCATAAAGCTGCATCTGTGAGGAATGGTTTGTGGAAAATTACATTTTCGAAATGGATTGAACACTTTTGGGATGAGTTATGGCACCGACTTCGCCCCACACTCCAGCATCCAACATCACTAACTTCCTTGGTTTTGGTCTTCAGGAAGAATGGGCTGCCATTCCTCCTCATGCATGTAGATACCTCATTACAGAATTAAAGTTGTCATAAAAGTTGGACAGACTGCTAATATCCAGTAATAGGGAATGTGCACGGGTAAAATTAAGTACAATTTCAGATGAGTATCCGGATTATTTTTATCAGATAGTGTACTTTCATATAACTTGATTCCCACAATCCATAACCTTGACCTGTGATTCCCAAGATCGAGGGTTCATACCCGGCGGAGAGCGATGTGTTTTTTTCGGGCGTAAAAATCCTTAGCAGAGCTTCCCTTGGGAGGGAAGTAAAGCCGTTGATCCCGCGTCATTGATTTACGGCATGTAAAAGAACCTAAAGCCTTATAAAGAAGCCTGTGAGAAAATTAAGGGATCTTTCAATCTCAGTATAGAATGGGACGCTAAGAACCATAGTTAAAGAGCATCCATAAACAAAACTAAATTTAATTTTAACAGACAACTTTAGATTGAACGGCAAACAGCGTTATCCTCCGTTGGTGAACGAGTAAGGCTACCGCTGGTCACATAAATAATATAAAAATGTATTATATGGTATGTAGTTTTATCTTTTATAAATTAATGGTATTTGGAAAGACAATCTAGCCACGGCTATGATACTTCGTGTTAAATCTTAGCTGAAAGATCTTTAGATAATTTGTCTTCATGTCGTTTTAAAATACTAAGGATAGGTTGTGAATTAAACGCATACTTACCACCAATACACAATCAGTATTACTGAAGGTAGCGATATGGCTAGCTGAAATGCATGCCAGTCTCGTAGATAATAGGATATAGCTGCCATTAAAGAGTGTCCAACGCTGAACGGAATGTGGAACAACACTGAAATCGCCGTTCTCCACCTTCCTCCCACGATTTCCATACCTGAAGCAAAACAATTTGATATATTAAGTAATTCTTAAGAGTCTTTAGGTATAACCTACCCTCAATTTTGTATTTACTTCAACTACATTTCAAATCTGCCAAATTATTTCGACGACCCGGGGACTTCAATCACTTATAGATTTAAATAAATACTTTAAAAATTAATTAAAATACATTTATGTTATAAAACTCAGTAGAGGCAATGAACACTGTAGTATGATATTTTATTAATTAACTTAGTAACTTGTCCGGAGAAGTTATGGTCACGGGTTAGTGTGCCTGAAAATGGAGAGATAAATATGCAATGTGGATCCAAAAGGAAAGCAAAATAATATTCTAATCAACTACTGAAGGTGGTCAAAATAGCTGCCGCTAACTTTGATACATATTGTGCTTCATTTGGTCATGAAATGCCGAATTCTTGAGAAGGATTAAATGTCTAGTTTTCTGAATATCTACAAACGTCTACAGAAGTGTTTAGTGATTAGGAAGTAAGGCCCTGCTTCAGTTAAACGCAATTTCAATCTTAGAAAGAAAGTGGCTGGGCGTAGCCTGTTGGGGTAAGTCGTTTATAGAACCGACAGCTCCCTTGTATTCTTTCGATCTTCCCCGTAGTTGAAAAGCATTTTGGTGAACTCTAGATTTTCGTACATAGGGATTTTCTATGAAGCCCTCTTCATTTGGAAGGGCTTTTTATATAAATGGCAAACATAAGCGATAGATGAAAACGCATTGCAGAAGAAATGTAGGGCTTCATAAAACACACAATTTATTCCAAATACTTTTTTCTGTGGAATAAGCCAATTCCGAGATATCCATTATTAAGGTGATGCTATTGTAAAACTTGAAAAATCCACAGTATGTAGGATATCTTATTAAAACTTGTACCAGTTATTTGATATTATTGTAATGCAACAAAATTCTAGCTTGTATGGTTAGTTAATAATTTTTATTGTCTAAATACGTTGTTCTAATAAAATGAGCTACGTGATGCATTTTTAAAATATTCACATAAGATTCCGTCTTCCAGAAATGAGTTTACAAATAGATTTGTTATATAATACTTTTCTTTGTATTAGTCCTAATTAGTGTAGAAAAATTGTTACTTTTTGTACTCACCAAAAACTTGATTTTCATAATTTAATAATTTAAATCTCAAACTTAGAACATTATTTGAAAAAAGTATATGACAATTTTCTTTAATGTACGTTTTAGAGGCAGTATAAATAATTTGGTAGGAATTAGTAAAACATTATATTTTGAATAGAAAACTGTTGGCAAAATGTTTGCGAGAAAATAAGGATTAAATTTGGAAGTGCATATTATAAAGCATGCGCATATCCATTTATAGCTTCGGAGGGAAAAACGATATATTTTCTTAAAGTTTAAAATTCACATCAACTAATTTTTAAAATTGTTCACAATTTTTTGACAAAATTCAAATATGCATCACCTTCGGATTCATTAATACTTTTTCGTTCTTTTTAACGTCCTGACAATTTGATATTTACCCGACTTTTTGTTTTTGAGTTATGCTGTTTACAGATACACGCGCATACATGGGCATACACTTGGACCTTTTTATAAAAAAATACATTTTTTATTCAGGGGTCCACAAATGCAGATTTCATGTGAAACAAATTCACTGAATTTTGTGGTGCAATACCCAAAATGTCCTATACTCATTATACGTAGTAGAGAGAGAATAATATGTAATGAACAGAGAGATTCATGTGGATGTAACATATTTACATTTTTAAAGTGGTGGCATAGGCCTTTAGCTTCTTCTAAAACTATGTTGATCTCTTCGTAAGCAATTAATCAACACAACGTAAAATTATCCGCCTTCAAAATTGCGTTGTTATCATGACCTTGCTTTATCTATCATTTCAATTCTAACCTCTTTATATTAAATAAACATAGGAGAAGAAAGGTCGTTTTAGAAGTGAATGAAAGATGATATAAGAGTGACATGCAACTGAAATTCTTCCCTCAAGAATTTATGGCTTACTACAATGAGATGACCCTCTAGGATCATTTTTTTAATTTTCCATTTCGCTGATGTTCGTGATATGGAAGTACGCTCCACTAGACACGAGAGAATGCAATTTTTTTTACCGGCGCACTATCTGCATTTCTTGGAAAACTGAAAAACATATTTGTTTATTCCTTCACTACAATGTATTGTATAGCACGCCCACCTATTTCGCAGTGAATTACACAAATTATGGTGTGGAAGGAGGTACTTTGATATCATGGTATTATCCTTACTTGAACTTAAGACGTCGGAATCCACTTTTGTTGTTCGAATGATACAGAATAGTTCGCCATTGGTGTATTTTCTCTATCGCTCACTAAGGGCAATAACTAATGCATTCGATAAAAATCTAGTGTCCTACACTCACATAATTTCTCTAAGTATGCTGCAACAGGCTATTCTTACAAAGCGTCTTTCTGTCTTTCTTTTACCAAGATAAACATTAGCAGAAGTAGTTTAATTATATATTATTAACGTATATAAGAGGAACAAGGGATAGTCAAAACAGGTTGCTATGTTGCTTGACCAAGAGAAAGAAAAACTAGTATCGACTATCCATATTTTAAGTATTTCAAAATTGAAAACAGTAACAAGGAATATCTTAGTTCACAAAAAATAATTCATATGAAATTGTGTGTTTTAACAGGATCTACACTTTTTGTGGAGTAAGGTTTTGTAAGTCTCTTACAGTTTATCAGTTATGAAAAAGTTATCCAGAATGATCTTCAAAAGCTATTCCAGAAAATTCAAGATATATTTTGTTTCTGCTGAAAATATCTTATATATATTCTATTTTAATCAAAATTGTAATAGCCATTTTGGAGAAAATCAATGCTGTTCAAATAATAACTAAATTCACATTCACGGACCTGCTTCTAAAAATGTTTTACATGATTCAGGGTACCTCAAAATATATATTTCCGGTGAAATCTCGGTATCGAATTTTTGGGTGGAATACAATACCTTCTCTACACGCTACGTATATAGTATGTTGTAGAGAAAGTAAAAAACAATTACTGCATTTGAAATTCATCTAAAAAAACTACTGGTAAAAAAATCTGATGCAGTACATTCACATGCACCTCATCCCTCCTTCCTGAGGCGCTCCCAGGTGGGGCGGGAGGTGGTGCTGTGGTGCTGTGCCGAAACCCTTCCGACCGTATCCTGTCATATCATACATTCTCATGACTTTCTCTAACCTCTATCGTTTATTACTTGGTATGCAAATTATTCTTACGAAAGTTTGTTTGTTCTATCCACATCGTTATAATCCGGACTATTCGTTGGAGAAATAGCTAATATACACATTTTGTTACGATACGAAAGAAAGAGTAATACTGAAATATTTTAGAATTGGAACGCTCTATACTGGCATTAAAATTCCATGCAATCGTGAGAAACAGCTGAATATCAACAGGATATATCATAGTGAATAAAGGTGTTTTATTCCTCCCAAAAGCTCAATACCAAGATTTCACCGGAATTATAGGTTTTGAGGTTCCACGAGTCTAACAACATAAAAAGCAATTTAAGAAAAAGTTCCGCGCGTGTGTGTACACTTGCGCCTACGGATAGCTTAGCTAAAAGCGAAAAGACTTTTAAATACCAAACTTGGCACTTAAATTTAGTATGCTCTAAAATACAACGTGAAGGTTTTCAATAAAATCCCACCTCCCCAAACTACTATTTATTTACATGGAAAATAGTTGAAGATGGATCTAATGATTTTGAATAAAATACAGTACATTAAATAGCTTTACATCACAAATAAAATGTAGATCTTGAATTTTCTGGGAACAGTGCCTGAAGGTTTCTCCATTTCGGATGAATTTTGCATAACTGTTAAACCGTAAAAGATGGACAAAACCTTATGCAATAAAAATGTAGATCGCGTAAAAACATACAGTCTATATCATAAACATACTTTTGTATGATTGGCCATTTCCGAGATATTCTAATTTTAAACTACAGACTTTTCTTAAACGGGAAGTCACTTTTTATTTCATCTTTATTGTTTTACTGCTGGCCATGCAGACGGAATCGAGCTTCAGTTGTTCATATAGCGAGCAGCTTTTAAAGTATTTGACTATCACTCTAACCTAGCATATGCCCTTATTTCCCCTCTGCTTAAGTTTTTATGGATATTTAACGCCCGCTTTTGTTAGATACAAATGATATCGCAGGCAATTACACCGTAGGTGCACGGAAGGAAAATTGAGCACCGGTGGAATGCGATGGTGGGGGAAATCGGAGAACCTGGAGAAAACCCGCCCCTAAGCCGCTTTGTCCACCACAACTCCTACATGCGATCGCTTGGGATGGAACGCGGGCCGTCTAGGTGAGAGGCGAGTGATCTAACCACTACCACGGCGCGGCCACATTTACTTAAGAGGAAGTACTAAGAGAATATTTTCTTCTAATGTTTATCTCGATTAATGATATAGTACATAGAATAATAATCTTTTATAAGAGTAGTTTGTTTGCAGAACAAGTAGAAAATGTGATGTCCATGAAATGCATAAGATTGTTTGGTTACGCTGTTCACAGACCCAAGTTGAGCTTTTTATAAAAATGTTTTTTGGGGGATTCAGTGAGCGTCAAAACATATATTTACGGTAAAATGTGGAAATCGAATTTTTGGATGGATTACACTGCTTCCGCTACTTATTATACTAGGGTCAGCTGATAAATCCCGAGCCTCACAGAGATATGACACCACTACATCTATACCTTACCAGTTAGACGGTAGTATTGTAGAAGTTTAGCTTATATCCATAGTAACAATTCAATAGCTTGTTTAGTTTTCGAATCACAGCATTTTAAACAAGACAACTTTTGAGTTTTCACGAAAATGAAGGATTTGGAAAAACAAGCAGTGATTAAATACTTCCATTAGAAAGGCTTAACGCCTAAAGAAATCAAGGAAGAAATGGACAGTACATTTCAAATTCAATGATTAAAAGGTGGGTTGCAAAGTTTAAAATGGGACGTACGAGCACTAGTGATGGGCCTCGCTCTGGGCGCTATGAAGAAGTGACAACTCCAGATATAATTGAAAAAATTCATCATGTAGCAATAGAAGACCGCAGATTAAAGTTGTTTGAGATAACAGAGGCTGTAAACATATCAAAAGAACGTGCAGGTAATATTTTAAATAATGTTTTGGGCTTTCACAATGTCTGTGCAGGATGGGTGCCGTCTTGTTGACACCTGATGAAAATTTGCAAAGAAAAACTTTTTCTGTTAAGAATGTGGTGCTCTACCGTAAAACATCCCAGTGAATTTTTGAGACGGCTTATTACCATGGATGAAACTTGGATACATCACTACACTCCAGAAAGTAAATCGCAGATAAAACAGTGGAATTCGCTAGGTGAACCAACTCCAAAAAAGGCAAAGTCAATTTGTTCAGCTAGCAAGGTTATAGCGAGTGTTTTCTGGGCTGCACAGGGGATTATTTTTATTGATTACTTGGAAAAGGGTAAAAGTACCACTGGTGACTACTACGCAAGCTTACTGCAACGTTTGAGTGATGAGGTGAAAAGAGAGAAAAAAAAAACAATGAAAAAAAAAGAGATCTTGTTTCATCACGACAACGCTCAGGCCCATCGTTCAGCCAATGCAATGGGGAAAATTTGGGAATTATAGTTGGAATTGCTTGAACATTCAACCTCTTTGTCAGACCCAGTGACTGCCACCTGTTTCGAAACCTCAAAAAAATTCTTGGAGGACGAAGGTTTCACAGCAACGAGGAGGTCATTGATGCGGTAAACACCTATTTTGAGGATGGTTTAATTAAATTAGAACACCGATATAACAAATGTATTAACCTTTCTGGAGATTATGTTGAGAAATAAAGGGAAAAAATGTTTTTTTAATGCTATTTTCATTGAGAGGCTCGGGACTTATCAGCCGACCCTCGTATATGTAGGAAGGTAGAAAGATATTTTCGCAATTAGCGAGGAGGATGTGGGAAAATGACTGTTAGGTAGATTATCATGTTGCTTAGGTACGATACTACTTCAGCATATGAGTTGTTCCGCTAGTTATGTGGTGAAAGGGAAATAATCTCAAGATGAAGTTGGAAATTTCTTGGTATATTGCTGGCTATTTTATTTTCCTGTCCCAATTGTTTTCAACCTCTTGGCTGCAACATCCAGGTCATTTACCTGAACTGCATTGAGAAGTGGATGAGGAAAATGCTGAGTTTAATGAAATATCTGGTATTTCGCTGAGGAAATCAAGGGGATTTACCAAGCGTCCCACTCAGTTCGGTCGCTGATACCTTTCTAGTCTCTATTGGTACACCCACTGCATAAGAGAGGTCACTTGATATTAGATGCTGTATGTTCAACAGCGTTATTCTTCTTTACTGTTCAAACTTTGGATCTTGCAGCGATTCTGCATTCCGATTTCGTCTCTGCCTTTGTTTTTAATTTTTACTTTCTCTACACGTACTATGTACATAGTGTATAGAGAAGATATTGTATTGCACCCACAAATTCGATACCGAGATTTCGTCGGAAATACTTGTTTTAGGTCACCTGAATCCAAAAAAGCATTTTAGAAAAAGGTCTGCGTATATGTCTGTGGACAGCATAGCTCAAAAACGAAAAGACCGTTAAATACCAAACTTGGCATTTATATTCATTATCTTCCAAGGATGCGACACGAACATTTTTAAGAAAAACCAACTACCCTTCACATGGACAAATTTTCGAACATTTTGGTTTCCTCAAAAATGGCTCTGACTTTTTTATTAAAATCTCGTGTGTTCAAGATATGTACATGACAAATAAAATGTAATCTTGAATTTTTTAGGAATAAGCTCTGAAGATTTCGTAGTTCTGGACGAATTTTTCTGAATTTTGCATAACTGGTAAATCGTAATAAAAGACAACTTACTATACAGAACCTGTAGATCTGCTTAAAACATACAATTAATGTGGAGTTGACGTTTTTGCAGGTATTTCTTTTTATTGATTTCAGTTTAAAACACTTAAACTTTTCTCATGCGGGAACTGTGCAATTCCTGGCCACGCAAACTAACGGATTTCAATCCCATAGCAACCACATTTTAAAACTGTCCATTTAGTCTGGTGTATTTCCTTATTTCCCAAATAATAAGACCATTTCTGTTAATTTTATCTCTACTAGCATGAAGAAGATAGAAGAATGAGCTTATTAACATTAATTTGCTATAGAGATGTAGACAAAGTCATGTGAATGAAACACATGAGATTTTTTTCCTGTCCCAATAGTTTTAAATCTTTTGGCTGTAACATTCAGGTCATTTACTGAACTGCATAAGAAGTGGATAAGGAAAACGCTGCCTTCCTTTATTGAAATATCTGGTATTTTGTTGTGAGGAAACGGAGGGGATTCACCATCTGTCCCACTCAGTTCGATCGCTAAAACCTTTCTAGTTTCTATTGGCACACTCCTTGTATAACAGACACCAGTTGATGTCAGTATACTTATAAGGAACTAAATAAGACAATTTCTGCTAATGTTTATCTCGATTAGCGTGAAGTACATAGAACAAGCTTATCAACAATAATTTGTTAGAGAGATATAGGGAAATTCATGTAAATGGAACACATTACACTTTTTTAAAGTTTATAATTCATATAATTCTATTAGTTTAATAAACATTTTTTCTAACTTTTTCACAAATTTTTGTCACATTCCACGGATACAGAACCTTGAGGATTTTTACGCCCGAAAAAAAACAAAAACACATCGTTATCCACCGGGCTTGAATCTGCGATCGCGGGTACCAGAGGCCAGCGTGCTACTCCTAGATCGCGGAGTACGACTAAAAAAGGCAGCGAAAGAGGGAGCGACACAGATGACAATCTCTGCATTCTACGTATTAACATAGTTATTGGTATGAGTGTGGACCACTAACATTAAGAAGTACTTACAAATGACAAAACTGGTTATCATAGTTCCTCCAATGGCGGATGCTGTAAGAAACCTCAGTATTAGAAACAGCTCAAACCAAGGTACGAAGGCACAGGCCGATCCAAACACTATCTGCATCACTATGGCCACCATTAGTGGCATCTTCCTGCCGAATCTGCATAACAAACACAAAATGTAAGTTACAAAGCGTATTTAATTGTCAAAAACAAACAGCAGTATATTTCTTTACATAGACAAATCTTATTAAGATTATAAACAATTTCACTACTTCCTTACAAAATATGTAAGCAACTCTCATTATTATTTGAAACTGTGTTCAGGTTAGAAATTAAGTTATTAAATACCAATAAAGTTCGTTTTCAAAACACCCCATATGGACTAAAACAGGCTGTTCCAATTCTATCGTTTGAGTCACAGTACTCATGCGTACTCAACCACAAATCTCGGAGCTCAGCTGGAGGGGAAGGTGATAGCCAATTTGAATTCGGGTGAAAGTCATGGCCCCATATTTGGGCTTGCATTCCAACACATTGCCCTTAATGATGAGGTGTATTGCATACTGCAGGCCTACTCCTGTGAGTGAGTCAATGCCCTTGGACGCGCAGCCAAGCTGAAGCTGATACCTTCGGATAAAACTTCTTCTCACCAAGAATGAAACTGATCAATAGGCATCTGCCTGGCGGTATCCTTTACCTCTGATGATATAATGACAAGGATGATAATAGAACGAGGGGATCTTCTGCTTTTACCCTGGGCTACGTACCACTTTTGGCCTTAGGGGTATTGTACACGAACTAATCAAGAGTGATCACGACTTAAACTTGCCAATCTAAAACTGGGAATCAAAACATGATTCAGTAATACGAGAGATAGCACTAAGATATCCCGGCTCCTGTAGTAATAAAAACATCTATTGCTATGCATTTAGGCGGCGCCATGGTTGAGTGGTTAGACCGTTCGCCTCCAATCTAGGTGGCCCGGGTTCATGCCCAGCGCCCGCATGTGGGATTTGTGGTGGGCAAAGCATCGTCTGGGCGAGTTTTCTCCGGGTCCTCCGGTTTCCCCCGCAACTCATTCCACCAATTGCTCCATAATCACCTTTCCTGTCATCAATTTCGCCTACATTTCATATCATCCACTTTCTCATGCTCCTGCCTGGTTACAGGCCGACCCCTCGTAACAGGTTGTTTCGTGCCGTTGGTTCCCCGATAGGCTTCTCACACCTCTGCTATTTTCTGCAACCATAACCTGGGTATGAAAACTGTCTGCGAAATGTTACATAGAAAGGTCCATAAGTTAAAAACTGAGGCTGCCTGAAGTAATACCTTTTAGTTTGTGTACTAAGTACTGTTTGAATCACTGTCCTCGGAAATCAGAGGCGTGCATGTTATTCCTAGACCCCGAAGGGCAACAGGTAGAGGAAGTCATGTGAATTGAACACATCAGATTTTTACTTTCTCTGCGGAGTACTATGTACTACTACTTTACTTTCAAGAAAGCAAAAGTATACTTGTGGGTCAGTATCACCAAAGTTTGAATCCCGCTTAGGGTGAGTTACCCAGATAAAGTCCACCCCCGCCCCGGGGTTTTCTCGTATTCTAAGAGAACGAATATCGAGTAGCTTAAAGTCCATGGACCCCAAGATCATTAGAGGATAATTTAACCGAGTTCAGTCGTCGTCCACTATGACCAACCAGGCTAGAGAACGTTTAGATATAAAAATAAAATAAATGTAAAAAAAATCAGATGTATTCAATTCACATTACTTTCCCTAGATATTCTGCAGTAGATTATTCTTAACTAAGCTTTTCCTGCTTTCTACTTCATCCTAAACAAATTAAATCTGAGCAAAAATTATAGAATTATTTCCTTATAACTAGAAGGGAAATAAGGGAATAAACTAAGCTAAAGCGATAGCCAAATGTTTTAAAATCTGTTGTTACGTGAATGAAATTATTTTCTTTGCATAGTCAGGAGTTGACAAATTCCCGTATGAAAAAAAGTATTAAAACTGAATCCATAACATGGAATATATCAGAAATTGTCAACTCGACGAAAATACTGTGCGAAATAAATCGTGTGTTTTAACGATATCTACATTTTTTGTGTAGTATTTGTCTTTCTCTTACGGTTTACCAGTTTTGAAAAATTTAGCAAAATATGTCAAGAATAGAAAGGTCTTCAGAGGCTATTCCCAGAAGATTCAAAATAGAAGTACATTTCATTTGTTATATAAATATCTTTGGTATACGATATTTTAATCGAAATCGTTTGTGTGTTTTAAAGTGCTCTACATTTACTGTTGGGTAAATTTTTGTCCATCTCTTACGGTTTAGCAGTTATGCACAATTTCGTAAAATTTAACCCGAATAAAGTAATCTTCAGAGGCTATTCCCAGAAAATTCAAAATATACATTTTATTTGTCAGGTAAACTAAATTTATATACCAAGTTTGGTATTTTACCGACTTTTCGTTTTTGAGCTATCGTATTCACAGACACACGGACACACACACACGGACCTTTTTTCTGAAAAGACTTTTTTTGGATACAGGGGACCCTAAAACATATTTTTCCGGTTGAAATCTCGGTATGGAATTTTTTGGTGGAGTGCAATACCTTCTCTATACACTATATACATAGTGGTATAGAGAAAGTAAAAATTGGAAAGGAAAATGTTTAATTCTTAAGAATCATGACGTAATTTATAAAGTACTTTGTAACACGTTGAGATGTCAAAATACATAACGCAGTGTTATTTATTTTATACGAAAATAAACAGAATCTTTTGCAAAAAAAAAAAAAAAAAAAAAAAAAAAAAATTAAGCTTGCTTTTGAAACGGAAGTAGATAGTTGTATTTACATCCTAAATAAAGGGTATATTTTGAATTTTCTGGAATAGCCTGTGAAGACCTCTATTTTGTTGAATTTTGCATAACTATTAAGCCATAAGAGATGGACAAAGACTTACTACACAAAGAATGCAGGTCTCGTTAAAACGCACAATCTATGTAATACATGTAATAATAGAGTTTACCGCTTTCGAGATATTCCTTGTAATTGGTTTCAGTTTCAAACTACGTTACGTTTCTGATGCAGGAAGTCGCCTTTCGTTTCATCTCTCTTGTTTTACTGCTGGCCATGCAAAGCAAACCGAACTTCAGTTTTGTTTTCCATAGACTAGATTTTAAAGTATTTGACCATCGCTTTAGCCTGGTGTATTTCCTTGTTTACCTTCTACCTAAAAGGAAGCAAGTAATAAGACGAAAAGTACTAATGGTTATCTTGAGTAGCATGATGTAGATAAAAGAATAATCTTTCTAAGAATAGTTTGTATGTGGAACGGTAAGAGAAAGCTATGGAACGTATTAGATATTTTAAACTTTGTTTTGTGAAAAAAACTACAGTATTGTGCAGAGTATTAACAAATAAATACATAAATACTTCTTCTTTTGTTTAAACTTTCGATTGTTTGTCTTCACTCTTCGTCTGACGGCGATGAAAGACATTCTTCTATCCACCTCTTTTTTGGACGACCTATTGTTCTCTTCCCATAAGATACAAGATCTATGGCTGCTCTTATCAATCTGCTTTTCTCTGCTCGTTCTGGTGGTTAGTTCCATTCTCGTCTTCTTATTTTTGTGAATTTAACCACATCCATTATGCTACATTCTTGTCAAACTCTCATTTTTTACTTTATCTAATCTTGTTTTCCTTAATACTGTTCTTAAGGTGATCATTTCTGTTGTTCTCATAAATTGTTTGGTTTTACTAGTTTCTGCGCCATAGATTAATATTGGTCTATTTGCTGTTTTATAAATATTAATTTTACTTTCTGTGTTGATATTTATTTTTCCAGATCACGTCACGCAGCCATCCTGAAATTCTAATTACTTTTTGTGTTTGAGTTCTTACTTCATTTATTATTTGACGATCACTCGTCATGTCCTCCCCAAGATATCTGAAGTTCATCACCTGTTCGAGCATTACATAAATATATTAATTAATAATAGTAATAAAATAATCTTTGAACATTATTTAGACATATTCTGACGAATAAAATACCACGCATTCGGTAATTAAGTACGTCAATAGTTTACACGATTTTGACTCCGCAGAGGCAATAGTTAACAGACATTATTCAACAGGCAAATCCAGTAGGAAACAAAACAAAAACACTAACTCGCATGTCGAACTGGTTCTGCTCGAGCAGCGTGGAGGTCACAGTAATGTAGCATACAAGACAATTCAGAGCAAAGAATGGTAATTATGTTCGGTTCTGTGTATCCACTTTCAGTAACAATCCAGCACGTACTATATTCACTAACAGGATACCTTAACAGTAGGGGGGGGGGGGAAACCTGCAATCATGGAAACTACACTAACATTTATTTTCACAGATAAAGACCTACTTCCAAGCTGCTTGGCTGCCGTACTTCATAAAGAAAACAACGCCTTTCGGGAAACTCAATTACAGATTATGCACCTCAAGAACATGCCTTAAATATAACTTTTATCACCAATAATATCATAGGACGTCTGGAGCGAGAGAATTTATCTGGGAAGCTCAGACTATTGAATGGTATGTATTTGGACTATTTCACAAATAAAAACGACATTAAATACAATATCACAAGGATTTAATCAAGAAATATTAAATTCCATACAAAATCTGATGTGAGCGATTCAGATTACTTTCTCTACCTGTTCCACAAACAAAATTGTCTTACAAATGCAGCGCTCCAGACATAACTCCGACGTCTGGATGAATTAAATGAGTTAAATTCTCCATTGGGTTGATAAATGTATATTTGCCACTTTACCTGGGTTTTCTTCTTTTATTGTTGTCGTGATTGACGTTCTTCAGCTCCTCTGCGTGTCACGTGATGGCTAGTTCAGGATATCTAAATGAGAAGCGATAAAGGTCGGATATCTAGAATTCATGCTACATTAAGATAGCACAATAGGCGAAGCACGAGTAACCCTGAAGACGTAGTTTATTTACCTGGCGGAAATAAGTTATGACAAAACAAGCTCGGACTGCCTCCGTAGTCGAGTGGTCAACGAACTGACTTCTCATCCAGAGGTACCGGGTTCGATTCCCGGCTGGGGCGGGGAATTTTTCTTTAACCACAGAGTCTGGAAGTATGAATGTGCGTGTGTCTAGTGATATAAAATTGATTAACCTAACGTTCCAAAAACCCTACAATAATAAGAGTTATTTCACAAGTCAAAGCCACGATATGACCATTGAATTTAAAGGGGGCTATACAGATTAAAAAAAAGTTCAATGCGAACACAGAAGGAGTTTATTCATTGAATTCATCACTATCATTTTTTAAGTGATAATACAAGTGAGACGCATATCCGTACATGAGCGCTGTTATACACTAAGAATGCTTTTATACTTGCTTACGTGACATCGCTCATCGTAGAAATTCTTCTTTATCAGAATCAATTCATCTGCACTCAATAAATCGTACAAAATTAATGAACTGAAATAGTTATTTATGCAACGAGCCTATAATAGTAGTCACTAGGATACCAGTGAGAGGTAAGTTTCGCGAGCGAAGTATGCGTCTAAAAACCTCACGAGTGTTGTAGTAACCATTATATGAGAGTTACATACATAATTTTTATACATTTAATATTTAGATGTCCTACATACGAAAGACGAACTCCGCCGACCGCAATGCGTATTGTACGCTTGCGTTGATAACAAATGGAATTCGATTAATGGTGATAGTTGATTTGCAAGATGGAGACTGAGGAATTTTGGCCTAATAATGATGATAGGGAACTGATATAACAGAGGAGGCAAGTAATGCTGTTAACAATTTACTTCGATACAAATCAAAGATCTACGAAAAGCTATATGATAAATTCATGGCATGGAAGGAATAAGAACAAATGTAACTTCATTTTCGGAACATTTCCTCGTAGTTTACTTTGAAGAAATGTCGAAAACAATGACATTCCGAACCTTATTCAGTTTTGAAAAATACTCTAAATTTGAACCATGGAATTGATATATCCCAATATAAGAAGTTGTATTCCCTATTGAACCTTCATAGATGATAAACCTTACAATACATATCTACTGATAAAGGTATGTAAATATAACTATTCTCGTAAAAATAAATATTTTGATTGGAGTTAGAGCTTGCACCCTGGGTAATTGATTTCCTCGTCTCTGTGATGCCTATGTCATGACCTACTTTACTTTACTTTCGTAATATTATGAGTTTAGATTCAGGAAATAATTATATATTCTTATAATTCTTATATATAATTAAATATTGTACACGTAAGATGTTTCAGTAATTTAATGTAGATTAGCAGGTGAACATCCATTCGTAGAGCAACGCGCAAGCGTGAAAATCTGTATTGAAATGAAAATCTCTATGGAAATGGTTTTCATTTCGATATAGATTTTAAACAGTAAAAGAACACATTTTAAAATATGAGTATAAAAATATTTTCGGACCTTGTTCTTAGCGCGCGCAAATGTGAAAAAAATCTATTGCAGAGACGACGTCTGAAACTTCGAGGAAAATACTGTCTGATTTGAGTGCTGAGCTGTATTTTACACTCAAGGGCTGGCTTGCCCAAAATGTTATTTCCAATGTTCTTATTGGTCAGTTCTACTTAGGACTGTTAAAATACAAATATTGAAAGATATATTCCTCTTTCAAAAAGCAAGTTGTAATACACTTTCGTTTTGATTTTCTTTCTTTCTTTCTTTCTTCCTTTTTACTTACTCCCGTCCATGCAAAGAGGCGGATTCAAAGTCAGTCATATAACGGACAGCTTTCAAGAAATTTGAGTGTCGCTTTAGCCTTATTCTTTTACTTTCACGGAAGCAAATAATGACCACTTCTGCTAATGTTTATCTTGAGTAGCACGGAATACATAGAATAATAATAAGAATATTTTGTTTTCAAAACAGGCAGAGAAAGTCATATGAATGTAACACATCAGATTTTTGTGTATCACTTTTTCTATCACGTATTACATGCACGTAGTAGGAATAGAAATTATTGCATTCCAGCCAAAAACTCAGCACCGAGATTTCAGATGTTTTGGAGTCCTCTAAACCCCCCTCAAAAAATTGTAGAAAAAGGTCGTATGCGTGTGTGCGTATGTTTGTTCGTATATGTGTAAACAATATAACTCAAAAACGAAAAGTCTGTTAAATACCAATCTTGATAGTTAAGTTCAATATCTTCTAGGGATGCTTCAAGGAGATTTTCAAGAATATTCTCCACTATAAACAAACCTAATTATTAGCTGCATAACTGGTAAACCGTAAGAGGTAGACAAAAACTTACTTCCAAATAATGTAGCTCTATGCCAAACAGGTAATTTAAATTAAATACGTTTTTTGTGAAGTTGACCATCTCCGAGATATTTCTTGTTATTGGTTTACATTTTCAATACACATACTTTTCTCGAATGGAAATCATCATTCGCTATTATTTCCTTATCATGCAAAGAGAACCGAATTTCAATGTGATCGTATAGCGACAACTTTAAAAGGTTTTGAATCACTTTAGCCTAGTGTATTGCTTTATTTCCCTTCTACTTATAAGTAATAATACTATTTTTGCTAATGTTTATCTCGATTAGCAGGAAGTAGATAGAAGAATACTCTTTCGTAAGAATGATTTCCTTGCAGAACAGCTTGAGAAAATTATGTGAATAAAACACATTGGATGTTTTGTGGATTTAGCTACTTTCGAGATATTCCTTGTCATTGAGTACAGTTTCAAAATGTTTATACCGTTCTCAAATGGGAACTCATTCGTTCCGCCCCCCCCACCCGGTTTAACAGATGGAACAAAGTATCCAAGTTTCACACAGCCACCAGCTCTTAAAAGATTTAACTGTGCTAATGCCTAGTGTATTCCCACTGTATTCAGAAGGAAATTATTAGTAGTAAAACTATGTTTACAAATGTTTATCTCGACTATGATGGAGATAGAAGATTCATGTTTTGTTGAGTAATAGGTGAGAAAGTGGATTTTCTTCTTTTCTTTTGCAAGTGATGTTAAATTTAGAATTTATTCTTCCAAGTATTTAGTTAAACGTTTTAATGCAGTTTCGCATGTAGTAAGCACTCATAGGTTAATGCGAAAACATGTCTAGACAGAACTGAGTCACGAAGAGCATTAACATGAATACAGAATCATTTTAATGCATCGTTCATGAGTTAGAAAGCGTTAAAAGGAAATTATTTCATTATACTCGCCAGCATTTCGCAATGTGACTATTGCATACTTATCTCTTTTTAGAACTTCGCCGGCGATGTATACAAAACAGAATGTATTCTTCCGTGAACGCACGTGCACGTGAACGTAGTGCTAAACTGTGATGCCTACTTTACAGTTGTTAAACTGCGTACATAAGTAATTTGGCAGGAAAAGAAACAGCTATCTACTTTCACTGTTCACAGATATCGATTAACTCTATGAAATAATAATTAAAACGCAATATAAAAGGTAGGCGAAATGCTATTCAATACGAAATGTAAAAGTCTCCTGTAAAATTAAAAAAAAACTGCAGGCATGGTGTTTTGGAAGTTGCTGAATTATTGCACAGGTATATCACTCCAACAGTCTTTGTTTGTTTTTTTCATATGCAAATTCATATACTACACATTTCTTTCCATAAAACCCTATATTCAAAAAGTCCTCAAAATTGTTCATTTTCTCTTTAATGTACACGAAAGTAAAAGATATTTTATTTTTATCATGACGACATTTCATTTCAATTTTCATGCTAGTAATGATCGTTATCTTTGCTTGGGAACTAGTTAATTTCTCTACACATACTATGTACATAATCTATAGAGAAATATTATATATGTTTTGGGGAGCCCCTGAATCCCTGTGTGACTGTCAGTGTGTATTTGTATGTGTGTGGGGGCATCATAGCCCAAAAAGGAAATACCAGACTTAGTATTTAAGTTACGTATCTTCTGAAGATGCGACACGAAGATTTTTTAAGAAAATCTCCCCACACCCAACTACCCTTCACATGGAAAAAATTTCGAGAATTTTTATTTTCTCCCAAATGGATTTTCATTAAAAATACCGCATATTAAAGATATTTACATGAAAAATAAAATTAATACCTATCTTGAATTTTCTGGGAATAGCTTTATTCTGGATGAATTTTTCGGAATTTTAAATAACTGGTAAACCGTGAGATATACACAAAAACTTACTTAACAAAACACGTAGAGTTCGTTAAAACATACAGTTTATGATAGAAACATTTTTCATGGAGTTGACAGTTTTTAGAGATATTCTTTGTTATTGTTTCGGTTTTAAAACACTTATAATTTTCTCATAAGGTAATTTGTCAACACCAGGCCATACAACGAAAGGAACTTCAATTAAATGACAACAAGCTTTTAAAAGATTTGATTATCGCTTTAGGCTGTGGTACTCCCTTATTTCCCTTTTGCTTACAAGGAAGCAAGTACGAGTAAGACTATTTCTGCTAATTTCTTCTCTATTAGTATGAAGTAAGTAGAAGAATACATTTTAACATTAATTACTTGCAGAGATGTAGAGAGAGTCATGTGAATGGAACACATCAGATTTTTTGTTGTTGTGTTTACGTGTTTTATCGCATTTCGTAATGTTGGCAACGGAGCACTTTCGAACATGAAGTTTCTTTGTTGTGTTAAACAAATCCCCCTCAGAGACATTGAGAATGATAGAGGAAGCTTATGGTGAAGCAGCGATGAAGAAAACTCAGATGTATGAATGGCATAAACGTTTCAGTCAATACTTTCGAACTGTACATCCGACAAGAGTACTACGACAGGTATCTGAAAACGGCTCCTAGAAATGTGTCCAGTCTCTTTACAAGCGGTGGCAGAAGTGCGTCACTGTGGAAGGGAGCTATTTTCCAGGAAATATTGTGTAAATAGTATAGTAAACTATTGTGGACAATTGTGATAATTTTTATTGTTTTCTCACAGAAACCGTGTGTAGGACAGAAGTTGGATATGTGGAATCAGTGCAGAAATTCAGTGCTATGTTGCCAAGGTAGCTCAGTGGTAGAGCAACCGGCTAGAGACCGGGAAATCCGTGGTTCAAATCCCGGCTATGGCATTGAATTTTTCAGTCTAACTATACCTATCTAACTCCTGTTTTACAAACGGTTTCTCTGAGGAAACAAATAAAATTATCACAATTGTTTCTGTATTATTTACACATTCCTGGAACTTTTTGAACATAGGGAAGTGGGCCTCCTACTTCAACTGTTGCAGTTGCACTCGAACTGTCTGAGTCATTACCAGAGTGATAATTTATCCTACTTTAGGACGATTTTCATACAACTTATATATATATATATATATATATATATATATATATATATATATATATATGAAGATTAATTCTTTCTTTCCAAGTTTTAGAAGTTTTCTTGCTTATGTTTCACTACATCGGTGGTGCATGTCTCCGCCATTTGCTGACTAGAAGCAGCCGTTACAGCCTAATTGCACATTGTTACATACAGGAATATACGTATTATTTAAGTTCAGTAAAATTCGCGCCGTAATTATTCAATACTGTATTATTTAGATGACATTGCATAGCTAAATATAACATTTCTGTACTCTCTCGGCAATTTAAGAGGGACGATATCGTGATGGAGGAAACCGGTAAAACGTTCAGCAATCGCGACATTGCAGATTCTAGTTCAGTTTTAGATTTGACTCCTCCATTGGTCGATTGACCAACTTGGCTACCGATGCACAAGCAGAGAGAACGAACAGAAGACTGTGCATTTCGCATTGGAAAGAACAACCGATTTTTAGAAAGTCCATTTTTACTTTCTCTACACGTACTATGTACATAGTGTATAGAGAAGGTATTGCACTCCACTAAAAATTCATTACCGTGATTTCACCGGAAACATATGCTTTAGGGTCCCGTGTATCCAAAAAAAAAGTATTTTCAGATAAAGTCCATGTGTGTGTGTCCGTGTCTGTGAACACGATAACTCAAAAACGAAAAGTCGGAAAAATACCAAAATTGGTATTTAGTTTTGTATCTTCTAGGGATGCGTTACGAAGATTTTGAGAAAAATCTCCCCAGCCCAAACTACCCTTTAATGGTACTTTTTTCGAAAATTTTGATTTTCTAAAAAATGGCTCTAAAGATTTTGATTAAAATATAGCAAAGATATTTACCTGACATATAAAATGTATATCTTGAAGTTTCTGGGAATAGCCTCTGGAGGCTACTTTATTCTGGGTGAATTTTACAGAATTTTGCATAACTGCTAAACCGTAAGAAATGGGCAAAAACTTACCACACAAAAAATATACAGCACATTAAAACACACAACCTATGTTGTATACTTTTTTTTCGTGGAGTTGATCGCTTCTAGATAATCCTTGTTTTTGGTTTCAGCTTTGAGAAACCTAACTTTAGACATACAGGAATTTGTCAACTCCTGTCCATACAAACAAAGGAATTTCAGTCACATAGCAACCAGCTTTTAACTATCACCGTAACCTTTAGTATTCCCTCATTTCGCTTCTACTTACAAGGAAGGAAGTTATAAGGCTATTTCTGCTAATTTTTTGTCGATTAGCATGAAATAAATAGAAAAAAAAAGTTTTTAACAATAATTTGTTGCTGAGACATAGAGAAAGTCATGCGAATGGAACACATCAGATGTTTACTCTTTATTTCGATCCTCGACGAAATCTCTAAAGCTGTCGTTCACCTGTCACGTAGCCATATTGTCTCCGTAACCAATAGGAAAATCTCAGGAAAGAGCGTTAGTCTAAAACTAAACTAGAATCTGCAATCTCGCTCAGCAATCAATCACAGCTGTTACAACTTGCTACCTGATGAATTAAGGATGGACGGAGAATACTTCTTGAGGCACTGGAAGATTAGTGCGGAATGGTAACTTCATCGTACTACGAGGTGTCTTCAGGTTCTAAGTCTCCCAATTGGTTCTCAGAACTAAGAGCGTGTAAAGTAACATGAGGTTGGGCTTAACGGGAGTCATCAAGCACAAAATGGGGGGAAAATTCTGATGTATTACACTCACGTGACTTTCTCTAGCTGCTCTATATCTTTTTTCTCCACCATGCTAATCAAGATAAGCATTAGTAGAATGTTCTTATTACTTAGTTCCTTATAAGTAGAAGGGAACTAAAAGAATGCGCTATGCTAAAGTGATAGTCAAATGTTTTAAAAGCTGTCGTTGTCACAACAAATCGCTTCTTTACTTACCAGGAGTAGAAAAAAAAAAAACGGACACTTCCTGTCTTGAGAAAACTATAAGTACTTTACAACTGAAACTAAAACGGTAAACTCCACGAAAAAACATATATATAACATGAATTGTGCAGTTTAACGAGATCTACATTTTTATGTAGTAAGTTTTTGTCTATATCTTACGGTTTACTAGTTAAAACTCAGCAAAATTCGTCGTAAATATATAGGTCTTCAGAAGCTATTTTAGAAAATTCAAGATAGACATTTTATTTGTGTTGCAAATTGCTTTAATATGTGGTATTTTAATTAAAATCATTAGAGCCATTTTTAAGACAAACAACATTTTCGAACATTTTCCTGTAAAGAGTAATTTGGGTTGGGGGAATTTTCTTGAAAATCTTCATGCCGCATCCTTGGAAGATAGCAAACTTAAATACCAAGTTTGGTATTTAACCGTCTTTTCGTTTTTGAGCTATGCTGTCCATAGACACACACACACACACACTCACATACACACAGACACACGTACGTTTTTCTGAAAATGCTTTTTTTCATTCAGGGGGTCCTAAAACATGTATTTCCCGTGAAATCTTGGTATCGAATATTTGGGGCAATACAATACCATTCTATCCACTATGTACATTGTATATACGGGATCAAAAAAAGTAAAAAAAAAAAAAAAAAAAAAGTATGTGTTTTAAATTTTATAAAAATTTGATTAATTATGCTTAATTGGGTGTTGGGTCCATAAAATATGCAAATATTTATTATTATAAAATAATTCACATTAATAAATATTATTAAAGGCTATATGATGGAACAATGATAAAGATTAGCAAACGAGAAACAGTAATGACCATGACGGGGGGAGGTTAAATATGTCCCATCGATGACTTTATAAGATCATGGAAAGAAGAAATAACATGGGGTATTAATCTTTGAACACTGATTTATGCTGATGATCAAGTTATAGGTAAAAAAATGAAAATGAACTACATAAATGACATACTAAGTTGATAAAAAACAAATATAACTTGGAAATTTGCATAGAGAAGACGAAAGTGATGACTTTTAAAAGCTCGCTTATATTTCCGTCTAAAATAATCTTGGAAAATAAAATAATACATCAACCATCAAAATTTAATTTCTTTGATTTTCCGGAAATTCTGCTCTGAGCCTAATGGAGAAACCTGCTTATTGAGTTTCTTCAATTTAATTATCTTCACTACATTGACTTCAAGCTAATTGCTTTCTTCAACGTAATTTGCCTTTACTACATAGTGTGACGATTGAATTATGGCATTTAAATTAACTCATAATAATGGTTAATTTTCTGATAGCAATCTTTCATTGCATTAAATTTGAGACACAGAAGTACGGCTTTCGCTCTTGCTAGACTTTAATCAGTTGTTTGCTGTAGGCCTAGTAAGGATCAAATATCCCATGCCATAGCTGTTTTGGATGAACCTGTTTGCTGACTACGGATGTCAGCCATGCCCAATTAGGAAATACGAACCTATTGCTGAGATCAGTTCTAAAAAGCATATTTGAACTCAGGTTTATGTACCGCTATGTCTCGTGTCCATCAACTGCTACCCAAATCTGCGTCGCTTTGCACCCTCGAAGGGTGCAATTTGTTATGTTTATTATGTTTTGTGTATTATTTCAAGAACTCACGCGAGGCCTCCGAACATCTATCACACTCCCAGTGTCAAAAGGTAAAGTGGCCACTTTTTTATTGATAATGTAAAAATATCACCATGCCTTTGTAACATAATGTAAATGCAGTTTAGTTATTTTTCGGGTTACCTCTCTCGTAGCATCTGATTTCAAGTAAGGTGTTACCTTTCACCACACCTGGTCCCGTCTCCTACCTTTATAAATCTCAATGCCTCAGGCCTTTCCCTAAGTCCCCCTATCCCGTAAGGGTAAACCCGTCTCCATTACACTTGTGTCATTATACTTGAGTTTTAGAGTGTTTATCCCAGATAGCCCGGCAAACAGTATTTTTACACTTGGTTGTCAAATTTTGGGTGGATTGCCTTTCTGATATGTTACCGTTATAATTATAACAGAATTCTAAACTGCACTGTTTTCACATAATGCCACAGCCAGAGCAGATTCATAACTGATGTCTTATTAAAATATTGGTTGATTTTCATCTATGAAATTAAAATACGATGGCTTTCACTGCCGGTGTTATGTCGACTAAAAGAAAACAAAACCGGGATTGTAGGCCGTGGTCCACTGGGCTTCTCCTCTTGTTTCCTAGATGTTTCGCTTCTTCACGCCATTGAAGATATTTGCCGCAGACGCAAGCGAAACATGTGGGAAACAAGAGGAGAAGCCCAGTAGACCACTGCCTACAAGCCCGGTTTTGTTTTCTTTTAGTCGTCAATGTATGAAGTTATTTAAGACAATTGTTTATTTTCCCATATTTTCTTTACAGAACAATTATTAATTTTATACAATCATTATTCCGGTAATAAGCTATAAAACAAACGTTCATCTCTTCCATACAAATTGCTGTTCACCGAGGCACCAGAAGTAACACTCTATGGTACTAAGGATGGTGATAAAAGGGGACGAGGAGGATATGCTCTAGAACACTCTAATACGGAAGTTCGCCACGTTGTGACGACGCTCTGATTTGAGATTCTTGCTGCATGTTGCCAGCACAATAAAAATTAAAGAACAGAGCAAGTTTGAGTTGATGTACCCTTGACCTACCTGTCCGCTGCCATTCCGAAGAGAACGTTGCCCATCAAGACACCGAACATAAGCACCATCTGCGCCACATTAGCGAGCTGCTGCCTCTGGCACACCAGATTCCACTGTAATCATAATTTCCTGTCATTAATCAATGTAATAATCTTCACTTGACTGACACATCATTTTTATTTACTAATGATGATGGCATCAACAGGGAGCAACGTTTACTCCATTGACTTAGATTAGTAGTAAATTCCCTTGATATTTTTGCTGATGTCAGCTTCAAAATCACTTGCTAACTTTCAAAGGATATTAAATAAGGAGTAGTAAATTTTATCTGCACAGAGCTTCAACGTAAATGAATCGTAAACATTGTCATTCAGACTGATGGACCTTCAGGAATTTTAAGACTTGAAGCACTGTGAGAGTAATTTTGACACTGAAAACAGGGATATGAAATTGAGTTCATACTTAAAAACTTAATAAAAGAAGAACCAAAAAAAAAAAAAAAACTGCATCTTTAATTTCTCTACGACGTGCACAGTGGTTAGAGAAAGTATTGCATTTCACCCAAAAATTCGATATCACAATTTTGCCAGAAATGTGTTTACAGTCCTCCTTGGTAATAATAATACTAATAATAATAGCAATAATAATAATAATAATAATAATAATAATAATAATAATAATAATTATAAAAGGAAGATGATAAGGAAGAAGAAGATGTCCTGTGTGCAGAGAGATGTAACTAAATGGATCGTAAACAAAGTCATTCAGACTGATGAATCTTCAGGAATCTTAAGACTGGAAGCATGTTGGAGTAATTTTGACGCTGGAAACAGGAATATGGAGTTAAGTTCATACCGAAAAATCTAAAAAAAGAAAACAAGAAACAAAAATCACCTACAACTGTACTTTCCCTACAAAATACTTAAGAGGATAGAGAAGGTATTGCATTTCACCCAAAAATTCGATATAGCGATTTCACCGGAAATGTATTTTGAGGCATCTTTAATAATAATAATAATAATAATAATAATAATAATAATAGCAATATATAATAATGATAATTCGAAAAAAATGTCCGTGAATGCGTGTGCGTGAACAACACTCAAAACTAATATTCTGTTTATACCAAAAAATAATTCTTAAATTCAAAATCTTTCAAGGATGCTGTGACAGGTAGATTTTCAGGAAAATTCTCTCGACTAAGGATTTTAATTAAATTAGTATATGCTTAAGATATCTTAGTAAGAAAAGAAATGTATATCCGGAATTCATTAATACATTTCCATAATTGGCAAACAAAATGTTACTACTCAAAAAATGTTGATCTCATTAATTTACCAATGTAATAATAAAATTGCGCAATAGTTTGCATAACTATGTGAATACTGCCAGAATACTAAGTACTTACGATATGTAAATTCCCACTAAGATGTTGTTTAATGATATTAGCCATACTGGTTGGTAAGCTGAGTAAAAACAAGAATCAGTTGCAGGATTGAATTGTTTTATAGGCATGTTGTCACTGTAACTCAATTGTTAAAGCAATGGTAAAAAAAACCTTATGTGTTGCATTTACATGTCTCTCTCTACATCTTAGTATAAATTGTCCAATTATTTGCTCCTTGTAAGTAGGAAAGAAGGGAAATAAGTGGGTACACTAGGGGTGCACTAGGCTAAGTAAAATCTTTTAAAATCTGGTTGCCATGTGATTGAAATTGCTTCTTTGCATCACCAGTGACAAATTTCTGTTTGAGAAAATTTTAAGTATTTAAATCTGAAAATAATTACAATGTATATTAACTAAATTATGTGTTTTAACAAGATCAACATTTTTTATGTATTAAGTTTTTTTCTGTCTCTTTTGGTTTACTAGTTTCGCAAAAGTAATCCAGAACAAAGAGGTCTTCAGAGGTCATTCTCAGAAAATTGAAGATATACATTTTATTTGTCATATAAGTGTCTTTGGTGTGCGGAATTTTATCAAAATCGTTAGAGCCATTTTTGAGAACATCAAAATGTTAGGGTTTTTTTTTTTTTTTTTTTTTTTTTTTTTTCATGTAAAGTGTAGTTTGGGATGGGTGGATTTTTCTGAACATCTTGGTGCCGCATCCATGGAAAATACAAGTCTTAAATATCAAGTTTGATATTTTACCGACTTTTTCTTTTTGAGTTGTATTCACAGACACACGGACATAAACACACACACGCGCGCGCGCGATCCTGTTTCTAAAAAGGCTTCTTGGAGGACCCGAAAACGTGTGTTTACAGTGAAGTTTCAGTATCAAATTTTGGTTGGTATGCAACTTCTTCTCTACCTATGTTATTATGTCGAGAATATATACACATATGTATAAATATGTATTTATGCAAGATGTGTGCGTTTGAGTATGTTTATTTACATATTAAAATACTCTTTGTTTCTTTGCATATTAATGCTTTATTTTCAATTATTAAGCAAAACATAACAGAGTAACAGCAACTTTGGTCAACATATGTTTGAAAATATTTTTATCACAAACGAAATGTGTATCTTCAATTCTCTGGACTAGTCTCGCAGACCTCTTCATTTTGGATGATTTTTGTATAACTCGCAAGCCGTAAGAGACAGACAAAAACTTACTACACAAAACATATAGATCTCATTAAAACACAATTTATTCATGTAATAAGTTAACCGTTTTCGAGGTATTCCTTGTTATTGGTTTCTATTTTAACCACCTAATTGTTGTTTTTAAACAGAAAGTCAATTTTGGTTCCATGACTCTTTTGTTTCACTCCCGGGAATTTCAATTGTTTCACATAGCGACAGGCTTTTAAAAGAGTCGACTCTCGCTTTAGCCTAAGCTATTCCCTAATTCCCCTTACTTACAAGCCACTCGTTAGTAAGGCCAATCCTGCTATTGCTTATCTCGATTAGCAAGAATTAGATAGAAAAATAAACTTTTGTAAGAATAGTTTGTCACCGTATAGGTAAAGTGATGTGAATGAATATATATTTTGTATACTTTCTGTACATGTACTATGTACATAGTGTATAGAGAAGGTATTGTATTCCACCCAAAAATTCTATGTAGAGATTTCGCCGGAAATATATGTTTTCAGGTACCCTGAGTCTAAATAAAGCATTTTTAGAAAAATGTGTTTGTGTGTGTGAAAGAGAGAGACAGAGACAGAGAGAGAGAGAGAGAGAGAGAGAGCGAGCGAGCGAGAGTGTGCGTGTCTGTCTGTGGGCGGCATAGCTCTAAAACGAAAACTCCTCAAATACCAAACTTGATATTTAAGTTCAGTATCTTCAGTCTATCAGGATGCGAAACGAACATTTTCAGTAAAATCCCCCAAACGCTATCTTTACAAGGAATATTTTAGGCTGTTTTTATTTTCTCAAAAATGGATCCAACGATTTTGATTAAAATACCAAATGATTAATATATTTTTATGACAATCGAAATGTATATATTCAATTTTCTGAGACCTCTTCATTCTGGGTGATTTTGTGTAACTCGTAAACCATAAGATATAGACAAAAACTTACTGCACAAAAAATGTAGATCTAAAACAAAACTAAATTTATGTCATATACATTTTCTGTAGATTTAACTGTTTTCAAGATATTCCGTATTATTGTTTTAAGTTTTAAGCTACTTTAACTTTTCTCAAAGGGGATTAACTTTCTTTTTCATCTCTTTTGTTTTCTCCTACCAAGCAAAGAGAACCGAACTTCAATTTTTTCACGTAGTGACCGGCTTTTAAAAGATTTGACTCGCTTTAACCTAGCGCATTAGTTAATGCCCCTTTTAAATACAGAGAAGAAATAACAGACCTTCTGTGAATGTTTATCTGATTAGTATGATGTAGGTAAAAGAATAATCTTTTGTGATAAAAGTTTGTTTGCGGAACAGTTAGAAAAAGTCATGTGAATGGGGCACATCAGACTGTTTTTTTTTTTTTTTTTTTTTTTTTTTTTAAAAATGTTACCTCTGTTTTAGAGGAATGTTTGCTCAGCATAAAATTCTAAATTTTTTGTCACCTCCGGTGACTGAGTGCTAGATTTGTTGTCCTTGTGTTGGTCAGTAGAGTATTTACTACAATGTCCATCTGGAACATAATCGCTTCATCTTAGTCATCATGAAGCACCTTATAACAAAAGACACCATAATACCTATTTTTTTCAGTGGGCACCGTATTGTGTAGGAGTTCTCAAGCTTCATGCGTCAGTTGTCTTGACTGAGTAATTTTACATTGTTGCGATGACATTGTTTGCTTCCTTTAAGGACAAATAAGGATAAGATCTGGAATTATTAATACTCAAGTCTACTCATTTTCAGATATGAACCCTATTCGTTTAGTCAAATGAAATATTTGGCACTTTTTACTTTCTCAACTTAGTACATAGATAAAGTATTGCATTCCACCCAAAATTTCGATACCAAGATTTCATCGCAAATACCTGTTTTAGGATCCCCAGTATCTAAAAAAAAGAGTTATAGATATAGTCTGTTTGGGTATCCGTGTGTCTATGAACATGATAACTCAAAAACAAAAAACGATAAGTACCAATCTTGGTATTTAAGTTTAGTATCTTTAAAAATACGACACGAAGATTTTGAGAAAAATTCCACTACCAAAAACTACCCGTTACATAGAAAAAAGTTGGGAAATTTTGATTTTCTCAAATAATGTTTAGAATAGTTTGTGTGTTTTAAAATAAATATATATTTTGAGTAGTACTATTACGCCCATCGCTTAACGCTTAATCAGTTATAAAAGATTATACAACATTTCTTCCGAATGAAGAGGACTTCAGAGGCTATTCCAAGTAAATTCAAGTTATACATTATAATTTTCATATAAATAAGTTTAATATATGAGATTTAATCAAAATCGCTTAGCTATTTTTGAGAAAATAAAAAAATTAAAAAAAGAAGTCCATGTAAAGGTAATTCGTGTCAATTCTTGGAAGATACTAAATTGAAATTCCAAATTTGATATTTTTTTGAGTAATGCTCTTCATAGACATACACCCACACCAGATCCTTTTGTAAAACTATTTCTTTTTTTCTATTGGGGGTCCTCTAAATATGTAATTCCTTTGAAAGATTGAATCTACTTTTGGATATAATTCAATACCTTCTCTGTCTTGTATGTACCTGGTAGAGAAAGTAAAAATCCTTTTGTAAAGAATTGGTTTTGTGTACACAAAATCTGAGTTTCCATTTCAGAGGCTATTCGCAGAACAGAAAGGGTAAGTTGTACATTTACTGGTCATATAAGTTTCTTGAATGCACGGTATTTTAATCAAAATCGTGAGAGTCATTTTTGAGAAGATAAAATATTTCAAAAACTTGTCCATGCAAAGGGTAGCTAAGAGTGGGAGATTTTCTTGTAAGTTTTCGTGCCATATACTTGGAAGTTTGGTATTTAACCGACTTTTGGTTGTTTTTTTTTTTTGTTAAGAGACACACGGACTTTTTACTAAAAATGCTGTCTTTTAGATCCGGGAAACCCTAAAATGTGTATTTCCAATGACATCTTGATATCAAATGCAATACTTCTGTACCTATACTATGTACTAGCCAGAGAAAGTAAAACATCGTGTGTGTTCCATATTTCCTCCTGGTGTAGTTGATATCATAAATTTCTTACTATCTTACCAGCCATCAGATTGCATTCTGCGGGTATCTTGACCATATCCATTTGTATGTAAATAAGATTAGCCATTTTCTGAGAAAGCTTCCATGTTAATACATATTAAATGGAAGATAGTTTAAGAACACTGACCTCGGTAACGATGGTTTCTGAGAATACAGAACGGTCGTACTCATAGGAAGAGCACGCTACTGAGTTATTATTGGGGTCGTACAGATGACAAGAGTCCGGATGTTTGAGAGCACGCCGTTCCTCTGAACTGAAGTTGCCGCTGGCACCACACCAATGTTCAACTGGAGGTGCCAGGAACACGATGCCCAACTGGTGCCAGGCCACTGGTAGCTTGAGTAAGGATATCCATAGGCATATCCAGATCTGCCACCGTCCGAAGTTGCCCATGGAGGACTGCACTGCGTCCGCCTCCAGGGACGCCTCCTCCTTCTTCTTCTGAGCTTCTCTTTCCAGCTTCCCCACTGAAACAATATCAAGGACAACAGAGAAAACCAGATTAAAACATCTGATGTGTTCCATTCACATCACTTTCTCTACATCTCTGCAATATATTATTGTTAAAAATCTTATTCTTCTGTTTACTTAATGCTAACCGAGAAAAAATGTACGGAAAGGGTCTTATTACCTGCTTCCTTGCAAAAAGACGGGAAATAAGGGAGTACCATAGAACTAAAGCGATAGGCAACTGTTTTAAAATCTGGGTTCTATGTGATTGAAGCTCCTTTGTATGGTCAAAAGTTGTCAAATTCCCATATGAGAAAGTGTACGTATTGTAAAGCTGAAACGAATAACAAGGAATACCGTAAAAACGGTCAACTCCATGAAAAAACTGTATATAACATAAAATTATGCTTTAACGAGCTCTACAGGTTTTGAGTAGTAAGTTTTTGTCCATCTCTTACGGTTTACCAGTTATACAAAATTCCAAAAAAATCATCATGAATAAACATGTCTACAGAGACTTATCCCAGAAAATTGAAGCTTTACATTTTATTTATCACGTAAACAGCTTTAATATACGTTATTTTGATCAAAATCGTTGGAACCGTTTTTGAGAAAATAAAAATGTTTGAAAATTTTCCATGTAAAGGGTACTGGGGGGCGTGGGGATTTTTTTGAAAAGACCAATAGTCAAATATTTATAAAACTGGACGATGTACCGTGCCTTATAATTCCATAAGTATTCTTTCTGTCAATTGAGTGTAAATATTTTATATAGAAAGGCTTACAATATGACATGAAAGAGGCTCATTCTTAACTTTAGCTAATTGATCAGAACATTAGGTGATATGGCACACTTTTTATACCTTTTACGGGAAAGGAACTTTTAATGCGGATGAATTGTTCCATGTCCAGTATTTATATATTCTACACGTTTTATGGCCTCTTGTATCTAAAAAAAAAAAAAAAAAAAAAAAAAAAAAGATAGACAAAATGTAGATGTCGTTAAGACATAATTTGTATACATTTTTTGTGGATTTAACCATTTATGAGATACTTGTTATTTACTTTAATTTTAAAATACATAACATTTTCTCAAAATTTGTCATCTTCTTTTATCTTACTCTAGGCCATAAAAATAGAAAAGAATTACAATCACGTAACACTCAGCTTTTATAAGATTTCACTATCACTTTTATCTAATGTATTCCCTTATTTCCCTTTACTTATAAGGAAGCAAGCAATAAGACAATTCTGCTAGTGTTTATCTTATTAACCTGAAGCAGATGGAATAATATACTTTTGTAAGAATATCTCGTTACAGAATAGTAGAGAAAGACATGTGAACAAATCAGATTTTTACTTTCTCTAGCCGCGTATCTACAATGTACATAGTGGATAGAGAAGGTATTGTATTCCAGCAAAAATTCGATGCCGATATTTCACCGGAAATACACGTTTTAGTACTCTCTGAATCAAAAAAAAAAAAAAATCAGAAAACGGTCCGTGTGATATGTCTGTCTGTCTGTGTGTCTGTGGACAGCTTGGCTCAAAAACAAAAAGATGATCTTCCAAGGATGTGACACGAAGATTTTCAAGAAAATCCCCCAACCCTAACTACAAAAACATGGATAAGTTTTAGAACATGTTGATTTTCATGAAAATCGCTGTAACGGTTCTGATTAAAATGTCATATTAAACTCATTTCCATAACAAATAAAATATATTTTGAATTTTCTGGGAATAGTCTCTAAATAACTTTATATTCTGAATGAATTTAGCTGATTTTTGTGTAACTGGTAAACCATAAGACATAGACAAAACTTAGTACACAAAAAATGTAGATCACGTTAAACCACATGATTTATGTCGTATTTTTCGTGGAGCTGACAATTTTTGAGATTATCCTTATTATTGGTTTCAGGTTTTATATACTTGAATTTTTCTCACATGGAAAGTTGTAAACTTCTGACGCTGCATAGAAACGGACTTCAGCCACATGTCATGCAGCTTTTAAAAGATTTGACCATCATTTTAGCCTAATGTATTGCCTTATTTTCCGTCTACTTACAAGGAAGCAGGTAATTAAGACAATTTCGAATAATGTTTATCTTGATTATCATAAAGTATATAGAAGAGAATGCTTTTAAACAATAATTTGTTACAGCGATATAGGAAAAGTTTTTCTAGAACATAGTGCTAACTCTGGATCTTCCGAAGTGTAACATAAATTAAACCTTGCATTTTCGTGCTACACTATGAAACCCCAAAGGCGGGTCTTCTTAGAAGGTCCCGCGATGACTGTCCTTAAATCTTAAAACAGATAACACGGAAGTGAGATATCAGGAAATAATGGACAGCAAACTTGGGGATGCAATGAATCTTTTCTGATTTCGGAAACCCCCATAGGCCAGGAAAGCCGGTCAGGGAAATTCAACCCACGATCTCAAGATTGCAAGTTGCTTAGTTAAGTCCCGATTTGCTTTGTGATCTCATAATGATTCATGCCACCGGACCGTTACAATAAACCAAAGGAAAGGAATCTGAAACATTTTTGCATTACAGGAATGCTAGAAGCATGCAGGTTTATCGGTCACGGAGAGATGAAATCGCAACTGTGTGGTTTTTGACTGGTACTGATTAACCACAACGACTTAGAGAGAAAGTCTGCATGAATTAAGTTACACTATAATTATGACCCACTAATTTCAACCCATGTTAACGCATGATAAGGCAGATCCAAACTCGTTAGGAAAGTCGTTCATAGAAGCAAGCCTTAAACTAATAAAGCAGAAATTCCAGGAACTATTCATTTCTATTTTTCAAAAATCTGGTGTGTTCCTTTCACATGCATTTCCGTACCTCATATCAAGCTATTTTTAAGAAAGTATATTAATTTCTCTAACACGTAAAGTAAGTTGTGGAAGTAATACAATATACCCAAAAAATCTTATGTGTTCCATTCTCTATTGACCTGTAAATGTGGATACAAGCTATCTAGAGTTAAATTATACGATGTTACCGCCTAACTAGCCTAGTGGCGCCATATCTGTGTGAGGCCCGGGACTTATCAGCCGACCTGTATATATGTAAATTTCTAAATAACGCTTTTAACCTGGTAGGACATATATTTACCTGAATTATCCATTTCTAATTTAACCTAAATTAGATTTTTATCATTTACAGTGGTTGAGTATAAATTCTTTACATGATTCTGATGCAATGACAAACGTGAACATGAACTACGAAGCGTGAGAGAAACTGGTTTTCTCAGCGCTAAAGCCATATGTAAACCGTGGCAGGGTCAAGTTCACGGTGACAATTATTAGCTTCGCCAGGATTGTAAACGCCACCAGACGCATCTGACCTTGCGATATGAATCGACTTCTGAAGATGTAACAGACATCGTCATGCACGTGTAGCCTTGCGGATAATCGCTAACGGATGTGTCTATGTAAACTGTACTTTTCATGTAAGTTTATGATGACGGCACAAATAAATACTTTAAACTGCTTAAAAAGATACACATGCACCTAAAATATGAATAGATAAGTCTAATGTGCCACACAATCCCTGATAGCACATTACATTATTCACATAAAAATCTGATGTATTCCATTCTCTCAGACTTTCTCTAGCTGATCCGCAAACTTTCTGTACAAAAGATTATTCTTTTAGCTACACCATGATAATCGAGATAAACATTAAAAGTTAATCGCTGTGTAAAACAGTTGAAATTCGGTTTTATTTTGCGCTCTCGGGAGTAAAGCAAATGAGATAAAACGAAAGTTGATTTCCTGCTTAAGAAAAATTTAAGTGGTTTAAAATTAAAACCGATAAAAAGGAAAAGTTTGGAAATTGTTAACTCTAAAAAAAATGTATATGAGATAAATTGTGGATTTTAATGAGACCTACATTTCTTGTGTAGTAAGTTTTTGTCTATATATAAATTTCGTTTGTTATGAAAATATCTTAAAAATGCATGTTAATCAAAATCGTTAGAGCCATTATTGAGAAAATCAAAATTTTCAAAAAATGTTCTATTTAAAGAGTAATTGGGGTGGAGAAATTTTCAAGAAAATCTACGTGTCTCATCATTGGAAGATACTGAACTTAAATATGGTATTTAAGCAATTTGTCGTTTTTGAGCGATACCGCCCCTCCCCACGCACAGGAACAAGTTTCTAAAATGCCTTCTTTAGATTCCGGGACCTCAAAACGTGTATTTCTGGTGAAATTACGGTATTGAAATGTTGGATGGAATACATTACTTTCATATCTGCTATGAACATTGTAGCTATGTACATACGTGCTAAAAAGTAAAACCGATTTTTTCATTACTCGCGATAAACAGGCTAGGAGGTGAAGAACTACAAATCATTTTATATTTAGTGGAGAACAATGCGTGCAACACATAATTGTATGTCATTTCGTCCGTTTACTAATAGCATTTTCATAAATGAGGCACAAATTTCAGTGTAATGTGTTTTGAACGGCACTTCGTTATAGCTCTCTTGTGTTTATATACATCACAAACGGCCGACTTCTGAGTTTCGTGAAACTTACACACGGCCGACATCCACACAGTGAGGAAACGAGGACCAACTCAGTCGGAAACGTTCCCTTGTGTAATAAATTACTTTACGTATGCTGAAATAGCAGATATTCATTTAATTTACGCCGCAACTGGGGAATCTGTTTAGGGCTGTATCATCGGCGATTTCTAAATCGACACCTTCCCTAAATACGATCTTTGTTAACTGCAGGTAATCAAATAATCTTATCACCGGTTCTCTTAGTTCCTGAATTAAGGGTTTTAAGTTTTGAGGTTCAATGCTTTGTAAGAGCAAAGAGCGTTTTTGTAATCTAAATAACGGAAGTGGAAATACTTATAGTCTGTCCTAATATTGAAACCTTAACGTGCACAAGCCACTATTCAGCTGCAACCCACCCAACACCGTTTCTTGGTCCTTCAAACCTGATTCAAATGACACGGAAGTGATGGGAACAGGACATTTGGGGAATGATGAACCTTCCCAGCACTGCCGTGGATACCCCGAAAAAACCCATGGTTCGGGAATTTTTTTCCATGTAAAAGGTAGTTTGGAGTGTAATACTTTTCTCAAAAATTTCGTGCCGCATCCCTGGAAGATACTAAACTTAAATACCAAGATTGGTATTTTACCGACTTTTCGTTCTTAGGTTACCGTGTTCACAGACACACGGACACACACCCAGACCATTTTCCAAAAATGCTTTATTTTGGATACAGGAGACCCTAAGACGTGTATTTCCGGTGAAATCTCGGTATAGAATTTTTGGGTGGAATGCAATACCTTCTCTATTCACTATGTAAATATATAGTGTGTGTAGAGAAAGTAATAATGATAACAAAATCTGATGTGTACCATTCACATGACTTTCTCTACATCTCTGCAACAAATTATTCTTAAAAGCTTATACTTGTATTTACTTCATGCTAATCAGTAAAAAATTAGCAGAAATAGCCATATTAGTTGCTTCCTTGTAAGTAGAAGCGAAATAAGGGAGTATCATAGGTAAAAGTGATAATCAAAAGCTGGTTGCTGTGTCACTGAATTTCCTTTGTTTGTATGGACCACAGTTGACAAATTCCTGTATGAGAAAAGTATAAGTTTTTCAGAGCAGAAACCAAAAATAAGGAATATCTCAAAAACGACGAACTCCACGAAAATAATGTATATAACATAGATTGTGTGAATTAACAAATTAATGAGCTTTACATTTTTGTGGGGTAAGTTTTTGTCTATCTCTTACGGTTTAGCAGTTATGCAAAATTCCGTAAAATAAAGTAGTCTTCAGAGGCTATTCCCAGAAAATTCAAAATATATATTTTACTTTTTAGATAAATATCTTTAATATACGATATTTTAATCAAAATCGTTAGAGCAATTTTTTATAAAATCAAAATTTTCGAAAAAAGTCCCATGTAAAGTTTAGTTTGGGGTGGGGGGATTTTTCTCAAAATCTTCGTGTCGCATCCTTGGAAGATAGTAAACTTAAAATACCAAGTTTGGTGTTTTACCGACTTTTCGTTTTTGAGTTATCGTGTTCACAGACAAACGGACACACACACACACACACGGAAAATGTTTTGTGAAAATGTTTTTTTTTTTAGATAAAGAGGACCCTAAATCATACATTTCCGGTGAAATCTCGGTATCGAATTTTTGGGTGGAGTGCAATACCTTCTCTATGCACTATGTATATAGTGCGTATAGAGAAAGTAATAAATACATAATTTTGAGAAATTGAAGCATTTTCCGCTATCCGGTCCCCTTAGGTTCTCAGTTTGTTTTGAATGGAAAATGAGATTCTAGAAGCGTCTCTGATCTGTGAGAAGATGGAGTGTAATCTTTTTGGCACATGTTCATACATACATCAGGAGGAAGACACGAGTTACATTACATCTTGACCTTGCAACTCATGATTCCTCAACATTAGCCTTGATACTACTTTATTATTCACCGCCTGTAGAGTTCTTGAACCGTCCAGCAACTGAAGGTGGCTTCTGACATCGCACGTGACCTCTCCACTACCCGTTACTTATGTTAAAGTAAATTTCCTTTAAGGTATTCTTGATTGTTACGAGACAGGTTAAGGAAGTAGGATATTAATCGCGTTTAGACGAGGTGGGGAATGTTCACCCGTCTGTCAACTTTGTACTCGTCAAACAACTCGCGATCCACTTAGGTATACGCTTTAAATGCTATATATTTCGTCTATACAGGTCTTTCATTTCAAAACTTCCTAGTCCAAATAATTTTTACTATGTATATAGTGTATAGAGAAGATATTGTATTCCATCCAAAAATTCAATCCGAGATTTCCCCGGAAATACACGTTTTAGGGTCCGCTGTATCCAAAAAAAAAAAAGTATTTTCAGAAATAGGTCCATGAACACGATAACTCAAAAACGATAAGTCGGTAAAAATACCAAACTTGGTATTTAAGTTTACTACTTTCCAGGGATGCGACACGAAGGTTTTGAGAAAAATCCCCCCACCCCAAACTACCCTTTACATGGAAAAAATGTCTAAAATTTTGACTGTCTCAAAAATGACTAACGATTTTGATTAAGATACCGTATACTAAAGATGGCACATCTTGAATTTTCTGGGAACAGCCCCTGAAGACCTTTTTATTCTGAAAAATGTTGCTTAATTTTGCGTAAATAGTAAACCGTAAGAAATTGACAAAAACAATAGACAACAACCGTAGATCACCTTAAAACACAAAGTTTATTTAATACGGATTTTTTTTGTTGAATTTACCATTTCTGAGATATTCCTTGTTATATATTTCAGATTCAAAATACTTAAAACTTTTTTCACATGGAAATTTGTAAACTCTTGGCTCTGCATAGAAACGGATTTCATCCACATGCATCAACTTTTAAAAGATTGGGCTATCGCTTTAGCCTAGTGTATTCCCTTATTTCCCTCCTACTTACACGAAATAAGCAATTGAACAATTTCTGTTAATGTTTATCTCGAGTAACTTATAGTAGATAGAAGAATATGTTTTTAACAATAATTTCTTACAGCGATATAGAGAAAGTCATGTAATGGAACACATCAGATTTTTTTATATTTAATTTAAACAAACACAACAACTCAGATATTGGGGGGGAAGCTCAAAACTGGTCTTAATTGAATTTCAGATCATACCATCTCACCCCACAACCTCACCACTTTGACATTTTAAATCACACCCCGATATTTTATACTTACGTATGGTAGAGTATTAATTTGTTTATTCATTCATTTTAAATATTTTACCAGGAAACCTGAAACGAAGCACTATTATTTTGGACTGAATCAAATGTTCAAAATGTGTTCCATTGTTGGTTACTAGCTATTTTGGAACTCTTCGGAAAGTTTTTGATGAGTTTCTTACAAATCCAATTGCATTCTTGGATTGTTCTACTCCTCAGTTTATAAAACTGATTTCAAATGACCCCATAGGAAGACTTCAATCGTCGCTAGGACTGGAGGTGTCACCGGCCATTCTTCAGTACCTGTTCTACGAATCCATTTTCTTGGAAATCTTCTACCTCCTTTATTGCACGAGTGGCGCATAGTGTGAGGGAGCTCCGTCCTGTGGAAGTTGCAAATTTTGTTTGTCCAACACTACGTTTCCTGCTAAACACTAACACAGCTGAGGAAACTGTTGTACACTTGGGGATCAGATTTTATATAGTCCGAACAGAGACAGAAGTTCTCATTTGTAATATAAAATGTTGTGGCAAAAATTTAAACGAAAGCTTTTAATATTAATACTAAAATTTTTAACAAGGACACCAGAGTAGTTCAGTGATTCGTACGCCTCTCGTGCTGAAGGTCCGTCGATGTTTCTTGGCTCTCTAGTGGCGATTTTAACCAACCCTATCTCTAATTAATGTGGAGTAATCCAAGGACCGACGTGGTTCTAAATCCAGGATGAAAGCTGCGGGTCCTCTCATTTCATTCCACCGCCTCCAACCTACCTTCGCAGTTAACGAACACAGCCCAATGGGTGCCTCCACTTCAGAAATGTGTCCGTCATCCCTTAGTGAAATGAGGAGTGTTCCGCGAATGTAGAGATAAAAGCATGTTGGACGCTACTGGCAGGCATTGAAGAAGCGGACGGGCTAAGTAAATTTCTACTTAAAACAAGACAGCTGAGATCTGAGAAGGGGGGCGATAAGAAAAGCTAAACAAAGGGGATTATAATGTTTTTACATGCATATGTTTTATGTTATACTTATGCCATTGTTGTGTTGTGATGTTAGTATTATGTGTATATATTTCTCTCAAGTATAGTTGTCTACTATAATAGGGTACATTTATGCATCTGAATAAGGTATACTCTGTGTTATAAATTTAAGTTGCTGTATTTGAATATCTTTGTTCTTTTATTTTCGTGTTTACTCTTTTAATCCTTTGTTGTTGTTGTTGTTGTTTTTTTTTTTTTTAAATATTGCTTACTATGTAGTGTATTGGAAAAGCACGTACGGTCTGGGGCCCGTGCGATTTTGAAGCTCAATATATGATACTGTTATTTCAATAAATACACTTATTCATTCATTCATTCATATGAGGAGTGTTAAAAACAAACAAACGTTTAAAAAATTAACTTACTCATAGTTAGGGGTAAAATGTTACCAACTTCCAAACTTATGAAGCCAGGGACGACCACTTATTTAATAAGTTTCATAGAATTGTGAAAAACGGCGTCTTCATAATGTGAAGCAAACCGACAATTTTTCCACGTTTTGTTGATAACCCATTTCTCTCATCTTACCAGTTAGCATATTTTAATAAGATACGTTTTTAACAGTTTCATTATGAGCTGGTTTTTTTAAATGAAAAACTGACCAATTTTAATCACTTTGGTGTATCTGAATAGTTCCTGGAAAAGTTACATCGCATATCCGAAACAGTCTTTGCTAAAATGTTGGTCTTATATCTTATCTTAGCTATTAACAAACAAAACATCTTCAGACCTTGGTAATTTCATCAAAGAATATACTGCCATCTGTCTTTCTCTATCTCAGGTACGACATTCGGGTTTTAGCATTTTCCCACTGCTGTGCTTTAAAAAGGGTTAACCAAATGAATAGAACTTCATTCATATTATGATCTCATCCATTTTTATGTAGTCTTAACAAACAATATAAAACGTATTTATATCTTTCTTAAGATGCTGGGAAGTGTAAAATAACCACCTTTGACATTTTCTAGCTTTAATTCTACGATTCATTCTGAGTAAGAATATAAACTATATATATATACATTTTCTAACTTTAATTCTACGATTCATGCTGAATATATAAATATGTATGTATATATATATATATATATATATATATATAATTTTTGTTCATTTAAAGCCTCTCACTATTAAAACATGTAAATGTAATATGAATGTATTGATATTTTGCAGTTCCAGCTCCTTCTGATAAAAGCTTTTGGATCAAATTCGCAAGTAGTGTACATGAGAGGCTAATCCAATTATGTAGAACTGAAAAGAAAACTACAATAAAAGGTATTAGAGTTTCTTTGCACAAAACACCCATATTAACAATGCATTGGCTGGTAATACTTTATGAATCACTAGTTGAGAAATATTCTTTATGGAATAGAAATCTGTCGAGTGAAAAAGTGATGGCTAAGGATTAACATAGTTCATAGAATGTTTTGCAAGGAAGTTTTGAGTTTACCCAAGAGCTCATCAAGGGGCGTAGTACTGGCGGACTTAGGAAGCGTAGAGAGAAAAGGCATAATAATAGAAAGAATTTTGATACACTGGTAGGTGTAGATGAGTAGATTTACATGACAATAATATAATACTAATGAAAGAATATTTTAAGCTTCTAAAATATATAATATAGAAGAGAAAGTTGGGGAAGTGGATGAGATTAGAAGATATGGGCATTAAAATTATTTGGCTATTGTGTAAAAATGACAACAATGGATTTTGGAAATAAGTGAAGTTGAGGGTGTAAGACATAAAGAAGTAATAGATATGGACAAGCTTTGAGCATAAATGTTCTTTGGGAGTATATAAGAGCGTTAAGACAAATTTAGGGAGGGAGAAATTTGTAGACATACAATGTGAGAAATCGGAAAGAATGGGTTTTACATGGATACGCGCAGGAGTATTAATGTTAAAACAAGAAGGAAACAATTTACCAGGTAAATATATTGTGAACGGTAAATTTGGTAATATTCTATATTGTTTAATACAGTGTGAAAAGGGCAAAAGATGGAGTGAGGGTGTATGGAACAAAAATGAGATAATTTAAATGCAGAAATAATAGCAATTAAAATATTAGGCGAGTCAAAGGGCAGAAGCAATTAATATGATGGAGAAATTCTTAGAAAGTTTAAGAGAGAAATGGACAAGGAGCCTAAAGAAGGAACAACAGGTCGGGAACAACTTAGGAACCGAAAGAGTTAGTGTAGTAGTCCTACAGAATATTAACATTATGGGGTTAAAATATGAGGGGGGGGTGGCTAGCAGAAGCGAGGAAGTGTGTGTATATTTGTGTGTGTGTCATACTGAAGGAATTCCACATTACAGCCACCATGGGCTTATTGTGCGTTAGACCCCGGGAGGATAGGATGATATGAGAGTATTATCAACGGGTGACTGAAACCGGATCGCGGGGATCGTGACCGTGGAGTGTCTCTAACATAGTCCAAGCAGTTCTTCATCTCGACGCAAGGGGCACTAGCAGCCTGTGCCCTTAATCTGACCGAATCCCATGAGTTCTACGAAGCACTCCAACGCCATCCCGCAGCCGAGAGCTGTATTTCCAAGGTCCATTCACCACCATGGAAAGGTGCTACCAGCTCAGTCCTCGCCGACACTTACAATCGAAAAACAGACTGGATGGATGAAATGGAGATGAAATGAAGGACAGGATGTTGGGGGGATGAACAACCCCCCCCCCCCAGCTTTTGCCTAGCAAAAAATCGCTCAAAAACCCCAAAACTCGGAGAGGTTGGCCGCGGGAATTCAACCCACCACCTCTTGAATGCCAGTCCCAGACGAAACACCTGAGCCACCTGACTCGTTGCGCTACAATCCACGTGGTTTAAGTTGACACCTTTTCTACTACACTTTTCTAACACAACTGTGGGAAACCCTTGGGTTTCTTTCTCCATTTTAAAACTCTATTATAGACTGCAAGTTGACTTCTCATCCGCAGGTCCCGGGTTCGAATCCCGCGGCGGCGAATTTTTCTTTAATAGAATTACTCCCTATCCCCACAGAGTCTGGAAGTATGTATGCGAGAATGAATGTGTGTTTAAGGTAAATAAAACGATTTAAATCCAACGTGAAAGAACCTACAGACGACGACTTGTCTCTAATGCAAAGCCCCCGATATGACCTTAGATATTAAAGGGGCTATAAGAATAAAACAAAAATAACAAAAAATCTATTAGATCCCTTAAATTACCTACGGTGGTATGAGGGAAAGAAAGCATCAGTGGTATTGCAGCTTTTACAAGTGAATTGGAAGAACCGACAAATGAAGGACACCCCTGGTGTTTTTGCAATGCCTGGTTAATCATAAAAGAGAAAGGAAGAGATGAAGAGTATATTTCTCTTTTTCTAATAATTCTAGTGTGTAATTATTATCCATTCATAATATTATAGTAACAAAAGATGAAAATAAACCATTCATTCATAAAACTGTTTAAAATCTCAGAATATGTTTTCTGCTGAAGGACATATCAGGTTTTATCTGATGAATCACAGATGAAAAGCATAGAATTGCAAATCAAGAGGAAACATAGGTCGTGTATAATTATAATGATTCCCGTAACGCACTGTTAGTCAACCGGTTTGGGTAATTTACTAATGCTATACCAAATATGCAGCATGCGCATGACCGAGTTCAAATATTCTGCATGTAAGACTTAGTTTAAAAAAAACTGTTTTTAGTGTCAGCAACATAATTCTAAAACTCTTATGTGTACCATTCACATGACTTTCTCTACATCTCTGCAACAAATTATTCTTAAAAAGCTTATACATATTTACTTCATGCTAATCAGTAAAAAATTAGAGAAATAACCTTATTACTTGCTTCTTATAAGTAGAAGCGAAATAAGGGAGTACCATAGGTTAAAGTGATAGTAAAAAGCTGGTTACTATGTCACTGAAGTTGCTTTGTATGGACAGCAGTTGACAAATTCCTGTATGAGAAAAGTATAAGTTTTTCATAGCAGAAACCAAAAATAAGGAATGTCTCAAAAACGACGAACTCTACGAAAAAAAAATGTGTATAACATAAATTATGTGTTTTAACGTGCTCTACATGTTTTGTGTAGTATGTTTTTGTCCATCTCTTACGGTTTAGCAGTTATTCAAAATTCAGTAAAATTCATCCCGAATAAACTACTCTTCAGAGGCTATTCCCAGAAAATTCAAGATATACATTTTATTTGTCAGGTAAATGTCTTTAATATACGAAATTTTAATCAAAATCGTTAGGGCCATTTTTGGGAAAATAAACGTTTTCGAAAAAAGTTGTAAAAGGTAGTTGGGGGTGGGGGATTTTCTTGAAAATCTTCGTGTCGCATCCTTGGAAGATACCAAAGTTAAATACCAAGTTTCGTATTTAATGGTCTTTTCGTTTTTGAGCTTTGATGTCCACAGACACACACACACACAGACGGACAGATAAATACAGGACATTTTTCTAAAAATGCTTTTTTTATATTCAGGAAGTCTCAAAACATGTATCTCCGATGAAATCTCGGTATCGAATTTTTGGGTGCAATGCAATACCTTCTGTATACACTATGTACATAGTTGGCATAGAGAAAGTAAACCTGTAGATCTCACTAAAAGACATAATATTGCAAAGCATCGTTTGTTCATTTGTTTGTTTATTTTTTGAGTTGACCATTTCCGTGATATTCCTTGTATTTGTTCAAATACTTAATCTTTTCTAAAATGTAAGGTCATTATTATTTTTTGTTCTTTCTTTTCACTCCTGACCACGCAAAGCTAAACGAATTTGAGTGCCGCGGTGAACATTATTGTGCGAGTCAACCAAGGCAGTATAATCTATGAGGAATTCTTCTAACGACCTTGCTGACAAATTCACCAACACTCACAGCACGTACAAAGATACGAATTTGCAGATATGAAGGCCCTAGCATGCAATGACGAGCGGAAAGAACAGGTCTTGAAAGCTTTTTCCAAGGTTCTACGACCTAGAGATAATGATAGGATTAATATGTTTTACAATGGAATAGTCAGTGGTTTCTTCTCCACCAAGAGGTCAAGGGGCTCTGTTATAGGTTCTGACAATTAGAGTAATTGCTTATCGTCTTTTTACTTTCTCTACGCGTACTATGGCTTAGTGTATAAGGAATTATTGTACACCACCCAAATATTCGGGACCAAGATTTCATCGAAAATATATGTTTTGAGATCCCCTGAGTCAAAAAGTATTTTTAGAAACATGCATGTCTGAGGGCAGCATAGCTCAAAAACGAAAAGTCCGTTAATTACCAAAATTGGTATTTAAATTCATTATCTTCGAAGGATGCGAAGATTATTAAAAAGGTCCCCCACCCCTACTTATCTTTACATTGAAAAAATTTCGAAAATTTTGATTTTCTTAAAAAGACTCAAACGATTTTGATTAAAATAACCTTATATTAAAATATTTACATAACAAATAAGTATTTTCCAAGAAAGTGACGGTCGCGCCATGGCTGAGTGTTTAGACCACTCGTCTAGACGGCCCGGGTTCGTTCCCAAGCGAACGCATGTGAGATTTGTGGTGGACAAAGCGGCGCATGGGCGGGTTTTCTCCAGTTTCCCCCATTATCGCATTCCACCGGTGCTCCATCTTCATTCCATGTATCACCAGTCTCATCGCCTGCGCTGCCTTGGTAGTAAAAGCGGGCGTTAAACACTGTAAAAAAACACTCGCCTTTCACCTAGACGATCCGGGTTCGATCCCAAACTACCGCTTATGGGATTAGGGTTGGACAAAGCAGCACAAGGGCAGGTTTTCTCCGGGTTATCCGGTTTCCCCCGCCATTATATTCCACCGGTACATGTACATTCCATATATTATCAGTGTCATCGCCTGTGGTGCCATTTGTAGTAAAATCGGGGGTTAACCACCATAAAAAAGGATGCGACACGAAGATTATAAAAAAAAAATCGCCCATCCCAACTACGTATGACATGAAACATTTTTCGAAAATTTTGATTTTCTCAAAATGGCTGTAACGATTTTGATTGGAATGCCATATATTTAAAATATTTTCCCGAAAAACAAAATGTACAATTTGAATCTTGTGGGAATAGTATTGAAAATCTTCGTGTTGCATCCTTGGAAGATAGTGAAATTAAATACCAAGTTTGGTATTTAACGAACTAATCGTTTTTGAGCCATGCAGTCCAGACACAAACACACACACACACACACACACACACACACACACACACTGAAAGCTTTTTGTTTTTTGATTCACGAGGGATCAAAACAGTTCCGATGAAATTTTACCATCGGATTTTTTGGGAATTCAAAGTCTTCTCTATGCACTATGTACATAGTACGCGTGTAAGGAAAAGTAATAATAACACTTATAGTACATATTAACATAATGATACAATCATCTCCTTAACTTGGTGAATATTGTAATGGTATTGTAACCCAACAACATGAGAATTAATTTGTAGCGAAAAACTTTCACATTTAGAGCAGTAAAGATGAACAAGCTTCTTGGTAATTAATTGGTATCGAACACAATTTTAAATAAACGCTCTTCTCTTAGGTACTCACTTGCACGGCTTGTGTAATGACGCTGCAAATTCAATTTTATGACTCCAGAACTTTGCCGAAAAAAAAAAAACACTCATTCCGCCACTTTATATAAATAAGAAAGATTTCTCCTAGACAGGCATGTACGTAGGAGTCGATGGCTTGCGTGTTGGATTGCTTTCTGTACCTGACATTATAAATTGACATAGGGCACACTGTACAAGGAAGAGAGACAATCTCTGCACATGTTTACCCACTCACTGCATGCACGGAACAAACCACAAAATCAGGCGAGATGATGTCGCCTGGTCTAGAATATGACATTTCATAGTTTTCTTGCCTCTATTAATAAATATTTCTTATTGCTGAAATTTCTGGCAGACTGTGGCGCGACAGTGAGTGATTCCCAAATTCTGGACATCATCTTTTGGCTATCATCAAAATGGAGGGCTTCTTTTGGAGCATAGGTGAAAGTGATTAGTAATTTATTCTAGTTTTCGATCTTTCATCAACTATTATAAATTTATCAATTAACTGATTCATATTAATATACTTATAAATAAAATACTAGAATATTCTCTTTAATAATGCAAAATCCCCTCTTCCATATTCAGGAGCATGAATAGGTTTAAATATTAATCTGCTCTCCTTCATTACAGTACTATCTTTCAACAAAAAATATATTTTGCTCCCTAAACTGCAATTCCAGACCGAGCGAGTGGCTCCGCGATAACGTTTGAGGCTTGAAATCGCAAAATCCGGTGTTTGATTCCTGGCGACTCTGATCATAAGATTCTTTGTGGTTTTCTCACAGACGTCAAAGCCATTTATTTGGTGGTGTACTCTATCGGGTTATTCATTTTCCTCGTTTGCTCTCATTTATTTTTTCTTCCATGTCCTGCATTGTCAGTGCTGTCGGATAAATGGCGCAGTTGCTTGCGCTATGGAGTGATTTCTCCCTTTACTGCCTCACCTGCTAGAGTCGCTGCGTCACCCTCTTGGTTATTCTCTCTAAAGGTGTGCGGGTGTTCAAGCTGGAAGTATTAGGGACTGCGCGCGTCTGCTTGCGGATCTGGAACATCCTTCGGATCCTTCAGCTCATCCGTGCCTCCCGAGGGTATAGTCACAGGTAGCGAGATGTCCCTTCCCATTCCAATGTCCTTTATCCAACACATTCTCAGTGTGTGTCTTTACTATCATCAAGGAAGTGCACGATCAAAAATTATTTTATTGTATTGCTAGTGTCCATCTGGGAATTCTATTTAGTAGTAAAGCGTTTCGTCAGTGTATTCCTGATGTAAATAAATGTTCTTTTGTAGATTAATCGCCTGGATCGCTACGTGCTTGGCTAGCAGATAAACCGTTAAGTTTTCTTACTGTGCATTTTCGTATACTGTGTTATTATAACTCTTTAACACATTCCTTAAGAGGCGCAATGTTACTGGCCTCCGATTCTACATTGTTTTTCCTGTCACGCAAGCCTTGCTAAACGGAAGAACATCGTGCTCGACGTCTACCTTGACCCACAAATTTGTCCTATGTACACCGAAAAGCTGTAGGGGGGGGCTATAGAGATAATTTTGAAGACGAGTTAACCTTAAGAGATTGCATACATTCCAATAAGGCGAGGTAACTTATAATTACTGCACAATACAGTGTTTTTTCTTACTTCAGGAGCGGAGAAATATTTAAAAGGTGGTAGTTCTACTTTCTCTATCATGCATAGTAAGTATCGGTAGTATTGAATTCCACCCAATTTTCACCGGAAATGCATGTTTTGTGACCAGGTATGAATGAAATTGGTGAAATGATGCTTAAATAATCTCGGGGATAATGCAGTTTAAAGTCTTGTCAGGATAAGGGAAAAAAACTTATCCGAGTGATTCACCTAAGCGAAATTCGCACTCGCCACCTGTTAAATGTAAGGCTCACCACACTTCCCAGGTGGGCCAGGGATATATCTAAGGGTGCCAGGGGATCCTTCATAAAATATATTTTAAAAATCTAACGTGTTCCATTCATATGACTTTCTCTAGCTCTTTCAAAGTTTCTTTACAAAATATAATTCTTTTATCTATATCATTCTGCTAATTGAGATAAAATAGCAGAAATGGTCTTATTACTTAATTTCTTGTAAGTAGAAGAGAAATAAGAGTATACACTAGGCTAAAGCGATAATAACGTAGTTGTCATACGATCAAATGCGTTTCTTTGCATTGACAGGAGTCGACAAAGTCCCGTACCTCAAATGATCCAGGATTTTAAAAGTGAAACCAATAACAAGCAATGTCTCTTAAATGGTCAACACAAAAAAAGTAAATAAATAAATAAAACAGACATAAATTGTGTGTTTTAACGAGTCTACAATTTTTGGGCAGTAAACTATTGCTTAAAATTGACGTGTTTCACTCATATGATCTTCTTTGCCTATACTACAACACCCTATTCTTAAATAACGTATTTTTTTTTTTTTAAAATATCAATCCAGATAAAGATTTGCAAAAATGTTTTTATTACATATTCCATTCCATACACAATGGAATAAGGAAATACACTAAGCCAAAACGATAGTCAAGCTGGTCGCTAGCTGAGTAGAAGAAAAAAAAAAAAAAAAAAAAAAGGATTTTGAAAAGAATTTGTGTGTATGTGTGTGTGTTTGTGGGCAGCATAACTCAAAAACGAAAAGACCGTGGGATCGAAACCCGGCCGTCTAGAGGAGAGACAAGTGGTCTAACCACTCGGCGACGGCGTGGCCTGAACGTGTAGAGAAAGTAAAAAATATCTTCCTGTATCCAAAGCTCAAACTTTTATTCTCTTCCTCTAGTCTTCTCTATCCTCCCAATCAGTTTCCTGTAGACCTAATTGCGTCATTCCTCTTTTAGTGTTCTTCATCCAATTAAGTCTAGGTCGTTCACGTTAACATCTTCCAGGTAGATTCCATTCTAAAACTTGTTTTGGTAATATTATCTCAGGCATTCTGCGGACATGGCCGTACCATTCTAGCTATTTATGTCTTATAAAAATCTATAATTGAATTTTGAATTTTCATCGTTTGTCTTATCAGTTTTTAGAGATGTTTTCTAAATTAAATTTGTAGTGGATCTGAAGCAGTCCATTTGGGTAGATAATTTTAAATTTTAATTTCTCTCTAATGTTTTTCTTTTCTCTTACGAGTATAAGTTTCTCCAATTTCGAAACTAATCATACATTAACATTGCAATTCTTGTATCCAATTTTAACAAATTTGCACTATCAGGATCTGACCTTCTAAGACATATAGTAATCATTCTGTATATCTTTTAATCCGGCTCTCACGAAAGATAAATACGATAAAATATCTGACGAATATGACTTGCAATATCCGTTTGCTTTGAGTGCTCAACAGTAGGTGATATAGATTCAAAGCCGTCACATAAAGACTATGCTGTTTTTTGTTGGTTTGTTTTGTATTTTTGCATTCCTGAGCAGTAGATTTTCCTCTCTAAGAAAATGTGGGCGTTGGTCTGCCCTTGAATCCCCTTCACATTATTAGAAGCACGTTTCTTACTTTCTTTATTGCTTACCTATGACAAGTAATGTATTATATTCAACAACCTCAAAATCTATACCAATATTTCAAAGAAAAACAATATTTAGTGATCCCTTGAACCGCTTAGAAATTGAAAAGCTGCGCATAGCGGTCGATCAAGAGATTTAAAACAAAAAATGTGTTGAATTCCATTCGCATGTTTTTACTTTCTCTAAGCCCGTATGTACAATGTATCTACATAGTGGACAGAGAAGATATTGTGTTCCACCCAAAAGTTCGATATCGAGATTTCACCAGAAATACATGTATTAGAACTCCCTGAATACAAAGAAAAACATTTTTAGAGAAAGTTCCGTGCATGTGTGTCTGCCTGTGGACCACATAGCTCAAAGATGAAAAGATGGTTAAATACCAAACTTGGTATTTAAGTTGGGTATCTTCCAAGGATGCGACACGAAGATTTTCAAGAAAATCCCCCACCCCTAACTACCCTTTACATGGAGAAATTTTCGAAAATTTTGTTTTTTCTTAAAAATGGCTCCAGGGATTTTGATTAAAATATCACATATTAAAGCCATTTTCATCACAAATAAATACATGTATTAAATTTTCTGGGAATAGTTGTACTGAAGACCTTTTTATTCTGGGCGACTTTTGCTGAATTTTGCGTAACTAGTAAACCGTAGGAGATAGAAAAAACCTTAATAAAAACTGTAGATCTCGTTAAAATACACAATTTATGTCATATACATTTTTTTCGTAGAGTTTGCCGTTTTCGAGATATTCCATGTTATTAATATCAATTGTAAACTGCTTACACTTTTCTCAGACAGGAAGTGCGCTTTTATCTTTTGTTCTAATCCTGGCGAAGCAAAGAAGCTATTTGCAAGGACAATCGCATAAGGGCAGCTTTTAAAACATTTGACTATCACTTAGCATAGCGCATTCCTTTAGTTCCCTTCTACTTATAAGGAACTAAGTAATAAGAACATTCTGATAAGTTTTATCTCGATTAGCATGATGTAGAAAGAAGAATAATCTTTTCCAAGAAGTTTGTAGAGCAGCTAGAGAAAGTCATGTGAGTGTAACACATCAGAGTTTTCTTTATAACTCTAACAAATCATTGTTAAAAATCTTAGGGATTCTTGTATCTACTTCATACTAATCGAGATAAATATAAGCAGAGATTGTCCTTATAACTTGCTTTCTTGTAAACAGAAGTGAAATAAGGGAATACATTAGGCTAAAGCAATAGTCAAATATTTTAAAGGATGGTTGCTATGTGATTGAAATACGTTTCTTTGCATTTCTCAGAAATAGTCAACTCCACAAAAAAAAAAAAAAAAAATTATACGACATAAATTATGTGTTTTAATGAGATCTACATTCTTGTGTAGTAAATATTTGCCTTATCTCTTACGGTTTACCAGTTATGCAAATGCCGTTCAGAATGAAAGGATCTTCAGAGGCTATTCTCAGAAAACTCAAGAAATACTTTTTCATGTAAATATCTTTAATATTCAGTACATTAAGCCAAATCGTTAGTGTCATTTTTGAGAAAATAAAAATTCTCGAAATCTTTTTATGTAATGGGTAGTTTGTGGTGGGGTAATTTTACTCAAAATCTTCGTGTGTCATCCTTGGAAGATAATACATTTAAATTCCAAGTGTAGTATTTTACCAACCATTCGTTTTTGAGTTATCGTGTTCAGAAGCACATGGGCCCAGGAACATACATGCGTGCAAGTATCTTTTTTAAAAATTTGTTTTGTACATACGTGCTAGAAAACTATATTCGCCATTTGTTTTTCTCAAATAAACAAATAAATAACAATTGACCTTCAAAACATCTTCATTCTTCCTGGATTTTATATTAGTACAACTACTAATGATGATAATAATAATAATAATAATAATAATAATGACAACAATGCATCAATAAAATATACGTGACAACAGCAAATATATGGATTGCCAACTCGATTCTGACCCGACGATCGCATGCACGCAGTAATGTAGGCATCTGAATGGAGAAGTTTGATGTAATTATAGAATCTAAGCAAATATTTGTAGAAATAGATTTATTACATATTTAGATTAAGGGAATACAGTATGCTTAGCCCTAAATGCGTAAATTAAATTGCTACATTTGCTCTCTGTTTCGTTTCATATCCCTTTCATTGTTGCCTGGCATGCAAATGGTTTGAATAGCCGTAGTCGTTAGTGCGATACATAATCGACTGATCATCCATTCAAAGCTACACGTCGCGAGTAGGAATTCCGGCAACAGGCAGCCAAATGTGCCTGGGCTAAAGGATGGCGACGACCCAAGTAAAATAATCGATTTAATGGCACGCGTGGATGATGACGGGGGATGTTTGACTACAGTTGTATGGATTTTGCTGTTTATTTAAAAACACTACAATAGTGCCCATTCAAAGAAATTAACATTTTTTTCAACACAAAATGCAGAAATGCTTATATTTATTGTATAGCTCAATGTCATTAAAACTGACAATAAAAGTATTAAAATGTTCTAAAATATCGTCTAAAAGCACTTTTGTATAGACAAAAGCAGCGCATTTAAGGGTTAAGCAAGTCAAACCCTTTAAGCGTAGATCACTAATTGATGACTTTCAATGTTCGTTTTCTTTTTCATGAAAGAAGAAAAAAGATAAATTTTGACTTTACATTTAAAGAAAGTATAAGCATTTTAAAATGTAAATCAATAACAAGGAATATCTCGGAAGTGGCCAAGCATGCATTTTGTGATTTAAGGACATCTAAATTTTTTCCTGTAAGATTTTGTCCGCGCATATAGTTTACCAGTTATGCAAAAGTCATTCAGAAGTATTTGAATAACTTCATGAGATACTCTATCTGACATGAAAATAATTTCAACATATTGTATTTCTATCAAAATCATGAGTTATTTTTGAGAATGTCAACATTTTAGAAAAGTATTACATGGGAACGGCAGTTCCTTGTGGCGTGAGTTTGTTGAAAACATTCTTGTCGCATCCTTGAAAGATGTTGAATTTATGTGCCAGTTTGCTATCTAACCGACTTTCGTTTTTGAGTTATGTTGTGCGCAGACACACTCGCGGGTCTTTTCCTAAATTTTATTCAAAGGACCTTGGTATCAAATTTTTCGGTGGAATACAGTACTTCCTCTACTTCCTTTGGGTAAGAGACAGGAAAAGTAAAGAAGTGGTTGCGTCATCCATTTCTAAACTTATATACGAAGATGTGAGCTGTTCAGGTCTTCGATTCTGCGTAAATATGTTAGTTTTACAAGGCTGAATTGTTTACACCAGGGCACAAGTTCACCTTGAATATCTTCCTAACTTCTTAGTGGAAAGTGTATGCTGATTGGGTACTAAGAATAGAAATTTAATGTGTTTCCCAAACTTAATGTTAATATAAGATCCGTACCCTGTCCCACATGAAGATGCTGTATATGTATTACCTCCGTTCCAAAATATAGTATACACATATCTTAAAACCAAGGTATTATTGCGCATGCGCTGTAGTACATGGTTTTGATGCTCCCAATATTTTCATTAGTGAATGTGGTTCTTTCGTGCACGGGGTGACCGTTGTTCGTGTACTGTGGAATGAAAACAAGCCTGTTGAAGTAGTTGATAATGAAATATATTAGGCTGTCACCAACGGGCGTTCTTGTGGAATATAAACAAGAAATGTTTATACCTACCTTAGTTATTTGTGTATACACAGACACACGCACACACAAACACATACACACACACCGGGTGAAAGGGGAGTCATTACATTCATTTAAATCAGTGATAGATCTCGGTATTTGGAGCACATTTTGTATCTTACGTTGCTGTCTCTGACGATTTTCTACGGAGATAGTTTAGTTTTTTGTCTGAAACAAGAAACATACAATCTGGCAACGCTGCAGGTTATGTGCGTGTCATAACTAGGTCAATACATAAACACACCTCCCAAGGATTGAAGGAATTCCTTCCGTTTTTACTGTGCAAGCATAGGCCAATTAGAATGCCAGTTGCATTCGTTATCTGCCAAAACATTATACTACCCTGCGTCGTGTTTGCAAGCGACCAACCTGTTTACATCCAAAAGCCGGTTCAGAAACCTGACCAACCTCAGCTCAAGATTGCCGAGTTACCTCACGTCTGAAAAGCTGCTCAGAATATTGCTTTGATTCTTTTATTTGATTAATTATGTCGAAACTCTGTGTGACCTCCCATAACTCCTACCAATATGCGTGCAATGTGTTTGTGTACTTTATACCTCTCGTGCTTTGGAATAAAGTACATTATACATATATGTGTGTGACTTATTTCTGTATTTGTAGTAAATGTGGGTAGACTATAGTAGCTATCAGTAAAATAAATAATAGATTCTGTTTCTTATTCTGAATATTTTACATATGGATTCCATATATTGGAACAGCATAAATGACACGTTTCTATACCATATTTTGTAACGGAAGGAGTATTAAGTGAAGACTATATATACAACTGGTCAGAAAGTAATCAAAACGGAAAACTGTATTAATCAAAATCTCACACAGCATTTCCAAGATTCTATAAAGTTCTCACCATACATCAACAGTGTTGCTCACCAGATTAAGAACTGGCTATATTAAATTAACTTATGTATGCGTCGATACATAATTGTGGATGAAACACGGATACACTACTACTCTCCAGAGACAATGTACAGTCGAAGCAGTGGATGTTTAAAGAAGAAGGCAAAGGTGGTGAAATCTGCAGACCATCATGGGTCCGGTTTTTGGGATGCATGCGAAATCATCTGATTACTTGCAGAAAGGAAGAACGATAAATGGAGAGCATTATGCATCGTTATTGCACCGGTTGAATGGAGAAATCAAGAAACAACTCCCTCATCCGGCAAAGAAAAAGATGTTCCTCCATCAGAATAATGCAAGGGTGCACACCTACACAGTTTCGGTTACAAAAATTGTAGAAGTAAGGTTCAAATTACTACAACAACCACTGTATTCACTAGAGTTGGCCCTGAGTGACTTTTTTTTTTTTTTTTTTTTTTTTTTTTTTTTTTTTTTTTTTTCCAAACTTGAAAAAGTGGCTCGGCTGAAAACGAATAACATCTAACGAAGAGGTCATCTCTTAAGCGGATGCGCATCTTGAGCTCCTTCCCAAAATCCTACTTTTTGGAATGCTTAAAACAATTGTAGAAACGCTGGGAAATTGTATCGAGCTAAGAGGAGATTACGTTTGAAAAAAAGTATCAACAATAAATTTGTTTTTCTATCTTTTTCTAAGGACTTATTGAAGCTCCTCGTATTCTATAATATAATACTATAAAGTTTTAATTGTTAATCTTCTAATTTAGCTCTTATAATTGTAATTTCGTACAGTCCCGATTAATTCAAAAACGCATGAAAAATCCCCCAATTTTTACTTATAGGTACATGAAACATCGGTAGATCCTCCACCAGTCTGGAAGTGCTTTAAGTACCTTTGGGCGTTGTAAAATGTTTAAATAATTAAAGCAGTTTATATGTTTATCTTCGTTTTGATGCTATACACATTTCATAAGATAAAAACAACAAAAAATTCACTTTTGAAGAATCCTTAACATACATTACAAAATAATTCCGCACCCCCCAAGACACAAATTTAACCTCTGGAAAAGACGCATAAATCTGCGACCTTCGGGAAAACTACTCTTCTTTATATATAAGGTATCGGTTCACTGAGTAACAATGATAAAGGTGTTCTCTCTATATGCAGTTAGTCAGCATGTCCTGCTAATGAACTTTATTATAATATACATGTAAAGAAAATAAAGCAAACGTATTTTAAACGCGAATTATTTTGGTATTCAAAAGCTCCAATGCATACATACATCTAGAGAATTAAAATGAAGGTTATTCAGAGGTTTTTAACACTGTTTCATTATATACACATCTGTAATACTTGATAATGCCAATTAAAAGCAAAATTGATTTGTTCCATTCACATGACTTTTTCTACATCTATACAATAAATTATTGTTTAAAAGTTTATTATTTGTTTATTTAATACCAATTGAGAAAACAATTAGCAGCAAGGGTCTTATTACTTGCTTCCTTGTAAGTATAAGGGAAATAAGGGAAATCTTTTAAAAGCTGGTTGCCATTTCATTGAAGTATCTTTGTTTGTATGGACAGGAATTGGCAAATTCCCCTATCAGAAAAGTCTAAGTATTTTAAAGCTGAAACTAATAACAAGAAAAATCTCAAACACGGTGAACACCACGAAAAGGTGTATATAACATAAATTGTGTGTTTTAATGAGATCTACATGTTTTGTTTAAGTTTTTGCCTATCGCTTACGGTTTTCCAGTTATGCAAAATTCCGCAAAACTTCTCCAGGATAAACTTGTCTTTAGAGATTATTCCCAGAAAATTGAAGATATACATTTTATTTTTCATGTAAATATCTTAAATATAAGAAATTTTAATCAAAATCGTAGAGCCATTATTGAGAAAATAAACATTTTCGAAACTTTTTCTATGTAATCGGTAGTTGGGGATGGGAGGATTTTCTTGAACATCTGCGTGTCGCATCCTTAGAAGTTACTGAACTTAAATACCAAGTTTGGTGTTTAACGGCCTTTTCGTTTTTGAGCTATGCTGCCCACAGACATACACATACACACAGGCAGACAGACACACACGGACTTCTATTTAAAAATGCTTTTTGTATTCGAGGGGTCTCAAAACATGTATTTCCAGTGAAATCTGGGTATGGAATTTTTGGGTGCAATACAATACCTTATATATACACTATGTACACAGTATATGTAGAAAAAGTAACAAATGTAACACAGATTAGATTTTTGCTTTCTTAACTCTTTCTTGTTTGCTCAAGCGTTACATCATAGCCATCTGTGTATAAGATCTTTCAAAAGCCATTTCAAATATTAAGCCACTATTACGAGATATACATATTCTAATATTTGAGATCGAAAAAACACAAACAACATAACTTTGGGCAAACAATGGGGTTTGCAAAACACTGGGAAGATGTCCGTCATTCTCTTGTTCAACGTACCTATAGCATTCTGTCTGCCACACCATGCACAACATTTTGCAGTCAACATCTTGGAATATTCTCAATTTCTTCTCGCTGGCATCTTTCAGTTTCAGTTTGGTTGTTGGATGCACCAAGAAAACTCGTTCTTTATGGTAACCCCATAACAAAAGTTGGCCGCACTGAGATTTGAAAATCGCGAAGGCAACATTGTTGGAAAGTGCCTACTGAGGTCACGATTGCCAAATATGTGCGCAATATTTATTTTAGAGGGTGTAAATGAAGCGTGAAGCGCAAGTAGCATGAAGAATATGTTTTCTACATCGCTTTTCTTCAGTCTAAGAATGACGTTCTGTAACATGTGTAGTAACGCTCCTTGTTTACTGCAATAGTTTTTTTTATTCCATTATTGGTTTGTTCGAAGAAATAGTGGCAAGTAATGACTTTTAAGTAACTTTTAAATCATGAAAACCTTGTTGAATTAAAGTCTGAGGTTCATCTCTGACCAAAGTCTACAATTACGCGTCGTAACTCGACTGAGGAATCATGATATGAAAAACATAATCTTCATGCAAGATGGCGCTCCACCCTACATCCCCAGCAAAACAACTACATAAATGTTTTTAAATTACCCTACATACATCGATACATACACCAACTCTCTGTAAATATGAATTATAAAATGTATAGTTATTTATAATAAAATATCTACAGAAGCTCCTAGAACAGAAGGTAGACTCCTGTCATAATTTTTAATCAATTCTGAGTTTGAGCGGGTCCAAACATTTACGTTTGGTGGTGTGAAGGGAATATTGCCCGTAATAAACGAACGGAAGAACCAGCACACAGCTTCCTTATTAAAGCAATAAGTGCCTTTATAGACCAATTAAAGGTTATTTCTAATGACCACAAGATACGCGTTATGTTTGACCTCGTTCTCGTACAATGTCATTTAGAAGTGGAATGTTTTAATGAGCAATGAAGATATGGGATAAAGAACATTTAATGACAGATTTGTCTGGTGTTAATGGGTGGCAAATACCATGTGATGCTGACTGCATTCTACCTTTAAGTATTACTTTAATGCCTTTTAATCTGGGAGGTCATGTCGGGCGAAGAATGAAATGACTGAAATGATGAGCCCGGGGTCTATAGAGCTTAGCGCTCTCCGACATTTATCTTATCAGGATGAGGAAAAACCCTGGATAAAATCTCATTCGAGTAACTAACCGAGATATGAACTCCGTACCTCTTGAATGTAAGGATTCGTGCTATCTCCACACCACAGAAGGGGCTTTAAATATTGCTTTATAATTTTAGTTTCTCTACACGTAATATGTACATAGTGTATAGAGAAGGTATTGTATTGCACTAAAAAATTCTATGCCTAGATTTCACCGGAAATACATGTTTTAATACCCCTGAATCCAAATATTTTTTTAAGAAAATGTCCGTGTGTGTGCATGTGTTTGTGTGTCGTGGGCAGCATAGCTCAAAAACCAAAAGATCGTTAAATACCAAACTTGGTGTTTTAGTTTGGTATCTTCCAAGAATGCGACAGTCCGCGCCGTGGCCGGGTGGTTAGACCACTTGCCTGTCACTTAGAGGCCGGGTTTCGATCCCAAGCGACCACATGTCAGATTTATGGTGGACAAAGCGGCGCTGGGGCGGGTAGTAAGATGCGAGTCAGTTGAAAAATTCAATGTATGTCGGCATGTTGCCATGGTAGCTCAATGGAGGAGCAACCGGCTAGAGACCGGGAGGTCCGTGGTTCAAATCCCGACTATGGCATTGAATGTTTCAGTCTGACTCCACCTATCCAAAATTTTATTTCTCTTTTACGGTTTACCAGTTTTGCAAAAGTAATCCAATATGACTTCAGAAATCTTCCCGGAAAATTCAAGATATACATTCGACATTTTTTTTTCCACGTGAAGTGTAGTTTGAGGTTGGGGTTTCTTTAAAATATTTGTGTGGCATCCTTAGAAGCTATTTAAATATCAAATTTGATACCTTACCATTTTTCGTTTTGATGCACATGAACCTTTTTTTAAAATATTTTTGTTTGTTTGTTTGAGGGATTTATATATTTGCGGTCAAACCTCGATATATTTTGGTTGACATAATTCCTACTTCCATTACTTTCTATACTTAGTAGAGGAAGTAAATACATTTCGCCAAGAAAATAAACGTAGCGAACTTGTGTCGAAGTATAATATATGACTGTTGAAGGTAAACAAATAGTTAAATAGATAATGTTTATCTGGTCTTTCCTGACATTAAGTTGCAATATGACATATGTTTTGCTCTATGCAACGCATTCCCTTACCTGTTGAAATCGATTGTGCACTGCATGCGGTCTCTGAAGGACGCAACGCTCAGTTAATGTCTAGGGCAGACTTGGGCATTCTTCACCCCTTGTGTCACCACGTGTCAAACGACCTGCAACCGTAACCCCACAGATTTGTGTTTACAACACACAAGCAGCGTATACCAGTGCTCCAGTCAGTGGAGCCTACGGAATTCAGTGAAGTATTTCACTATAGTTGGTCGGACATTTAGGGAAGAATGGGCTCTTTCGTATTCTGTAGCATAGAAAAAAAATGGAATTTACTTTACACGGTGGAAGGGAACTTATTACATTCCTTCTAACATGTTCTTCATAGAAGCATTAGAAACAAAAAAAAGTCTAATGACATTTTGTTCTTTGATCAATCGATTTCGAAAAATAAATGGTCTTTGTTCCAAATGGGATGCATAGTTCTACAAGAGTGTACGAAGATATTAGTTTGTTACTTGTAAGATACATAGAGTAACGCATTTCTGACATTAGTTTCGGTAGTAATTATGGAATATCACACAGAGTTTTGAAATCATTAATCATTTAAAATCATCAAAGGAATAATCCGAGCAGCCTTTTCAGACGTGAAGTAACTCGACAACTTTGCGTTGAGGTTGGTCAGGTTTCCGAACCGGCTTCTGGAAGTAAACATGTCGGTCGCTTGCAAAAAATGAAATGGCGTTTTATATATGGACGCTCTTTAACTGCTGTGGTTCTCAGCATCCCATTCTATACTGGGCGTGAAAGACTGCTTAATTTTGCTCAGAGGCCTCTCTATCAGGCTTGAGGTTCTTTTATGTGCCGTGAATCTACGACACGGGACCCACGACTTTACTTCCCTTCCGAAGGAAGCCATACTAAAACACCACGCAGAGTGGTGTAATGATTTGGGAGATAACGAATGTAACTGGCATTCTGATTGATTTTCACTGGTGTGGTGGCAGCAGTGAGGAGTGTTTGTTTATGTACTGACCTGGTGTAAGTGACACCCACACAACCGGCAACTTTGCGAGCTGGAATTACTCTTGTTTAAAAAACTAAATTATTTCCGTAGGAAATGGTCAGCAACAAAATCGTAACATACGCAATGTGTTCCAAATACCGAGATCTATCACTGGTGTAGCTGGTAGTGTTTAACGTCCGCTTTATCTACTTACGGCACCGCAGGCGGTGACACTGATGATACATGAATGATGATGGAGCACCGGTGAAATGAGATGGCGGGGAAAACCGGAGTACCCGGAGAAAACCCGCCACAGCGCCGCTTTGTCCACCACAAATCTCACATGCGGTCGCTTGGGATCGAACCCAGGCCGTCTAGGTGATAGGCAAGTGGTCTAACCACTCGGCCACGGCGCGGCCATCACTGGGGTAAATGAATATAATGACTTCCCTTCCACCCGATATACTCAATATATACATGACCTTCATTTCAGAAGTTCCCAATGTAATTAACAATATTTTTAAATTTAATTTAAAATAGACACACATAAGCACACACAAGGACATATTTACAGAACTTTTTTTAATTTATTTGGACTCAGGGGACATTAAAACAAACTTTTACAGTGAAATTTTGACATCGAATTTTTTGATAGAATAGAATGCTTTCTCTAGCTACTACGTACATTGTATGTGCATATGGCTAAAGAAAAAAAAAATAGGAATGAAAGGAAAACAAAAGCAGTATTTAACACGTGTTGTTTTCTGTGTTGTAAGTTTTTGTCTATCTCTTACGGTTTACCAGTTAAACAAAACTGAGGGAAATTCATCCAGAATAAAGAGATCTTTAGAGGCTATTCCCAGAAAGCTCAAGATTCACAGTTTATTTGTCTATAAATATCTTTAATAGGTAAATTCAAATCGTTGGAGCCATTTTTGAGAAAATCAAAATTTTCGAAAGTTTTTCCATGTAAAGGATATTTGGGATGAGTAATTTTGTTGAAAATCTTCGTGTCGTATCCTTATGAGATACTATACTTAAATACCAAGTTTGGTATTTAACGGACTTTTTTTTTTTTTTTTTTTTTTTTTTTTTTTTAGTGTTCTTAAAATATGTAATTCCGGTTAAATCTCGGTGTCGAACTTTTGGATGCAATATAAGGTATACACTATGTACATAATGAGTGTAGAGAAACTAAAAATGTAGACATCTTTTAAACATAATTTATTTCAAATAATTTTTGGGCCTCAGCCATTTCCAGATAATTTATTATTTATTTGAATTTACACTAGTTTGTCATTTTTATTTTCTCTACTATATATAGTAAGAAGGGAGGTATCCCCCTGTCGCCCTCCGTGGTATAATGGCTATCATGCTAACTTTATATACTCGGGTTCAAACCCGGCGGAGGACGATGGATTTTTTTCGGGTGTAAAAATCCTTAGCATGATTTCCATCGGAAGGGAAGCAAAGTCGTTGATCCCGTGTCGTAGATTCACGGCACGTAAAAGAACCTCAAGCATGATAGAGAGATCTCAGAGCAAAATTAAGCAGTCTTTCACGTCCAGTCTAGAATGGAACGCTGAGAACCCCAGCAGTAAAAGAGCGTCCATAATAAAACGCCATTTCCCTTTTCCTTCCATCCCAAAAATTCGAGACTGAAATTTCATCAGAAACACACGTTTTAAAATTCTCTGAATCCAGAAAAAGCATTTTTACTTTCTCTATACGTACTATGTATATAGTGTATAGAGAATGTATTGCACTCCACCAGAAAGTTTGATACCAAGATTTAACCGGAAATATATGTTTTAGGGTCCCCTGTATCCAAAAAAAAGTATTTTCAGAAAAAGGTCCTTGTGTTTGTGAACACGATAACTCAAAAACGAAAAGTCGGTAAAATACCAAACTTGGTTTTTAAGTTTAGTATCTTCCAGGGATGCGACACGAAGATTTTGAGAAAAATCCCCCCACCCCAAACTACCCTTTACATGGAACCCTTTTCGAAAACTTTGATTTTCTAAAAATGGCTGTAACGGTTTTAATTAAAATATCGTTTAAAGATATTTACCTGATAAATAAAATGTATATTTTGAATTTTCTGGGAATAGCCTCTGAAGACTACTTTATTCTGGGTCAATTTTGTGGAATTTTGCATAACTGCTAAACCGTAAGAAATGGACAAAAACTTACCACACAACACATGTAGAGCACTTTAAAACACGCAATTTATATTACATACATTTTTTTCGTGGATTTGATTGTTTTTGAGATATTCCTTGTTTTTGGTTTCAGCTGTAAATGTTCTCATACCGGACTTTGTGAACTCGTATCCATACAAACAAAGGAACTTCAGTCACAAAGCAACCAGCTTTTAACTATCACTTTAACCTATAGTACCCCCTTATTTCGCTTCTACTAACCAAGGAAGCAAGTAATACGACTATTTCAACTAATTTTTTCTCGATTAGATGAAGTAAATAGAATAATTTGTTGCAATGATGTAGAGAAAGTCATGCGAGTGGAACACATCAGATTTTAAGAAAATGTTCCATGTGTATGAGTATGATTTTGCGTATGTGTCTGTGTCTGTGAATAACAGAACTCATAAACGGAAATTTTGATAAATAACAAGCCTGGTATTTAAATTCAGTCCTTTCATGGATGCGACACGGAGATTTTTAACAGATCCTCCATCCAAATCTTCTCTTTAGATGTGTTGTTTCGAAATGTTTTATTTTTTCACAAATGGCTCTAATGATTTCCGTTAAAATACCGTATCTTAATGATACTTTCATGACAATTGAATAGTATGCCTTGAATTTCCTGGGATTAGCCGCTGAAGCCCTATTTATTCTGGACGATTTTTGCACAAGTGGTAAACCTAAGAGATAGATAACGTCTTGTTATATAAAACATGTAGATCTCGTTAAAGCACATCATTTATGTCCAATAAAGTTTTTGCGGAGTTCAACATTTCCGATATATTCCTTGCTTTATTTTAAATCTTCCAATACTTAGAGCTTTCTTATATGAGAAGCCTTATTGTTTCTTTTTAATTGTCATTTGTTTTCTTTTTTCATCCTGATCATGCAAGGAGAACCATATTTCAATACTTTAGCTTAGTATCTACAAGAAAGTAAGGAACTAAAACAGTTTTACTAATTTTTATCTCGATTAGCGTGAAATAGAAGAATAATCTTTTTTAAAAATACTTTGTTGAAGAAGAGACAGAGAAAGTCATGTGAATGTAACATATAGTAGTTTTGATTATTATCACCATTGAGCTGTTTCTCTCGACGACAGTATGGAATTTTAAGTCGGTCACGAGTCCCGATTTCATTGGAAGCATAAGGAAGTGCCTCATGTTATAGTTTATGTCGGAATCAATTTTTTTACTTGTGTTTCATTATCGCTTTTCAAATCGTCACATGACCTATACGTTACCTTGAGAGACGGGAAAAAAACTCGAGAGAGGGAGAAAGTAGGAGATGGGAGAAGGGAGAGAATGCGGTGGAAGAAAGAACAGTAGAATTTTCGCAGCTAGCACAAGAACGCGTGGAGAGCTAGTAGTCAATGAATATCACTTGAGGTTTCGAGCTCAGAAGTGCTTACTCATACTACTGCTCATAAACTTAATAGATAAGCTCAAAACCAGTTCTGACATTTCCCGTGATTAGAGGTGATATTTAGCATTTAAAAATATGAAGTTTAGCATTTTGATATCTACAATTATCATTCTGCAACGTTTACACATTTAAAATGGAGCATTTTATAGCATGTGATAATCAGGTAATATCTTCTTACTTTCTCTACGTACTATGTATGCACGTCGTGTACAGAGAAAGTATTGCATTCCACCCTAAAATTCGATTCCAAGATTTCAACGCAAACAGACGTTTTAGTGTCCCCTGTACCCCAAAAAAAAATAAGTTTTAGAAAAACGTTCGTGGGTATGCTCATAAGTCTGTGAATACTTAAACTCCAAACCGAGAAGTCGGTAACATACACAACTTGGTATATAAGTTTAGTATCGTCCAAGGATGCGAAACGATGGCTTTGAGAAAAACCGCCCCCCCCCCAAACTACACTTTACATAGAAACATTTTCGAACATTTTTCAAAAATGGATGTAAAGATTTTAATTAAAATACCATGTATTAAATATTTTACACGACAAATAAAATATATATTTGAGTTTTCTGTGAATAGATTCTAAAGACCTATTTATTCTGTATGAATTTTAGGTTTTGCAAAATAGTAATCCCTGATAGAGAGACAAAAACATACTATACAAAACATGTTGATCTCGTTGACATACACAATTTTTGTAATACACATTTTTTCGTGGAGTTGGCCATTTTGAGATATTCCTTGTAATTCGTATCAGTTTTAAAATACTTAAACCTTTTACATACGGGAATTTGTCAACTCCTATCAATGCAAAGAAACGGATTTCATCCACGATTGGCAACCGGCTTTAAAAAAAATTCTTTCGTTTTAACCTAGTGTATTCCATTATTTCCTTTCTAATTATAAGAAAGCTAACATTTATCTCGATTAGCATGAAGTAGACAGGTGAATACGCTTTTAAACAATAATTTGTTACAATGAAGTAGAGAAAGTCATGTCAATGGAACGCATCAGAGTAACGTTTAAATAAAACTAAAATCGCATTTATTAAGTAAATATCACTTTTTAAAGCACTCCATATAGGTTAATACAGCAAAGGAAAGGTAAAACTAAAACAAGCTAAAGCACGGGACACCAAGTGGTTGCGCTTTGGGTAAAGCAAAGAGCGCAAATTTGTTCGATGCTCCTGCGAATCAGCCTCTGTGCACTGCGCAGAAAACAGAACATATAATTCTTTCATTGCTGTAGAAGTATGTAGCATTTTGAGTTTGAAATATGTAATCCACCTTTTATAGGTTAATACACTATTATATATTCATGCTTGTCAGAACAATTGCACTATAATGTCTCTTTCATTAGCATTTATACTGCAGATATGAGTATACACATATTTTCATAGCTTTAGTAGTAATTGCTAGACGTAACATAAATAATTGCAAGTAATTAACACTTATTATAGTATTAACATAAAACAAAAATCTTATGTGTTCCATTCACATGACTTTCTCTACATATGTGCAACAAATTACAGATAAAAAGCTTATTCTTCTATTTACTTAATGATAATCGAGAAAAAATTATCAGAAATAGTCTTATTATTTGCATCCTTGTAATTAAAAGTGAAATAAGGAAGTAACATAGGCTAAACTGACAGTCAAAGGCTGGTTGCTATGAGACTGAAGTTCCTTTCTTTGTATGGACAGAAGTTTACAAATTCCTGTATGAGAAAAGTATGCTTTTTAAAGCTGAAACTAAAAGTAAGGAATATCTTAAAAACAACCATCTCCACGAAAAAATGCATATAACATGAATTATGTGTTTTAATGTGCTCTACATTTTCTGTTTGGTAAGTTTTCGTCCATCGCTTACGGTTCAGCAGTTATGCAAAAATCCGTCAAAATAAAGTAGTCTTCAGAGGCTATTCCCAGAAAATTCAAGATATACATTTTATTTTTCAAGTAAGTATCTTAAATATACGAGATTTTAATCGAAATCGTTAGAGCCATTTTTAAGAAAAAGAAAATTTTGGAAATTTTTTCCATGTAAAGGGTAGTTTGGGGTGAGGGGGTTTTCTTGAAAATTTTCGTGTCACATCCTTGGAAGATACCAAACTGAAATACAAAGTTTGATTTTTAACGGTCTTTTCATTTTTGAGCAATGCTGCCCATAGACACACACACACAGACAGACAGACGGACATTTTTCTAAAACTGCTTTTTTTATTCAGGGGATCTCAAAACATGTATTTCCGGTGAAATCTCGGTATAGAATTTTTGGGTGCATTACAATACCTTTTCTATACCCTATGTACAAAGTACGTATAGAGAAAGTAAAAAGGTCCTTAACTTGCTTAATACCTTTGTAACTGCATTGTATCGCCAATACTATGAGAGTTATAACGATAAACTTTCACATTTGTAGCACGAATATGAACAGGTATCTTGTAATTCATTGGGATCGAACACAATTTGAAGGAAATGTTTTGTGAAATCTCGGTATCGAAGTTTTGGAATGCAATACTTTAACTACTATGGACATTGTACATACGTGGTCGACAATGTAAAATACAGTATTCACAACTCAATTAGAAATAAGTGCACTCCACAGCTATTCCCATAAAATTCTAGATGTTCATTTTTAGAAAGTTTTTGTTAAAAGTAGGGCTTTTACTGGATGGCAATGGCATTGAAAGTAGAAAATTCTGTCACTTAGTGTTATAAAATTATAGCACTCCAATATAGCCAACTTAGATTTCATGTGGAATGTGACCACGGCCTTATTCAAGTAGGCGTGAATCTGACGTATAGAATGCTTGTATCGATCCATCAAATGGCATATGATATGAATGTCGTCAATTATGGAATGTGCAGAAGCAGACACAATTTCTTTGTGATTCTGTAACTCAGTTGTCAACACGGATGCTAAGCAACGCAACAACTAAACATCCAGTACGTCGAGCATCAAGTTAGTGGAATAGTTAAAAGAAATTATTTATAATCTATACTATATCTATAAACATTAAGGGTTGTTTAAAAATAGTGTATGCCTCTCGTGTTCAAAGTAGTTTTTATTCTCCTTCTTACTTTCTCTACACCTACATTTCTATTGTGTATAGAGAAGGTATTGCATTCCATCCAAAAATTCAATACCGAGATTACATCGGAAATACACGTTTTAGGGTCTCTGCAAAAAAAAAATCAGAAAAAGGTCGGTGTGTGTGTCCGTGTTTCTGTGAACACGAGAACTCTAAAAGGAAAAGTCGGTCCTTTAGGGATGCATTACGAAGATTTTGAGAAAAATAGCCCCATCCCAAACTACGCTTCACTTGGAAAAATGCTCAATAATTTTGATTTTCTCTGAAATGGCTCTGAACATTTTCATTAAAATACCACATATTAAAGCAATTTACATGATAAATAAATTGTATATTTTGAATTTTATGGAAATAGCCTTTGAAGTCTCTTTATTCTGGATGAATTTTACTGAATGTTGCTTAACTGGCAAATCGTAATAAATAGACAAAAACTTACTGCACAAAGAATGTAAAGATTTCGTTAAAATATAATTTATGTCATTTTTTTTAGATAAACTTTGTATTTGGGTTGAGTTTTAAAATACTTTTCTCATACAGGAGTTCGCCATGCAAAGAAATGAATTTCAATCGTATAGCAACAGCTTTTAAAAGATTTGACTACCGCTTTAGCCTAGAGTATTCTCTTATTTTCCTTCTACTTACCAGGAAGAAAGTTATAAAGACAATATCTGCTAATGTTTATCTCGATTATCATGATGTAGATAGAATAAGCTTTTTAACAATAATAATTTGTTACAGAGATTTAGAGAAAGTAATGTAAACAGAACACATCCGATTTTTCCACCTATATCATAAATTACTATTATATCACAGCCATGTGGTAGAGGGATAGTCTGTGCGTCATCAGATCACGCAGAGCTGGAATACTGGCAGGGCCTAGTCAGTAAAATGTGATCTAAACTATTGGAAAATACCTAAAAGCATTTATTTTATTTTTAAGGTGTGTACATTTTGATAAACTATACCGATTTTGTTACTATTCTTCATAAACATTAACTGAAAAATAATCCAGATCGCATATATTGAAATGTAAGTTTAATTATTTAGAATTTGAATTGAATACATTTCAGAAGTCCCGCGTATTTTCTACTGCAGGTAAACGGAAATGCTTGGACATGTAAAACAATATATTATAAAAGACGCATTTTTCTTAATAGAAATCCTGTGTAAGTTGTAATGTCATCGGAAAAAATGTAATTACACCCTATAACTTTTTACTAACCATCTCAAGATTTGATATTTGTGTATGATTGCTTTCTGCCGTGGTAACCGGATATTTAACTGAATTTTTTTTATTATTTATGCCAACCGAATTATAACATGCTAACGTTTATTTCTATAAATACAGTACATCAATAACACCACAAAATTGGAAGATCCGGGTTCAAACTCCTGGGTGGACCATTCGACTTTTTTATTTTCTCTCAGTCGGAAGGTACGTACCGGACCAGATATTTAATACTACTACTCAAGGTTTTTAAGTCTAAAGCAAAATAAAAGTGAAAATAGAAATGGCGAATGTTTTGCCATTTCTCCACAGATAATGAAACAAGATACATACATGGCTCTCTAGTGGCATTAGCCTGTCACGCGTGGAAGCACAAATACAGTTTGCGGACACATGTCAAATAATCATTTGCTGTCACGTATACTAGGGTCGGCTGATAAGTCCCGAGCCTCACAGATATGGCACAACTAGGCCGGTTAGACGGTAGCATCGTATAGTTTAACTATAGACTAGCTTGTATCCATAGTTACAGGTCAATAGCTTGTTTAGTTTTGGAATGACAGCATTTTAAATGAGTTTTCACGAAAATGGGGGATTTGGAAAAACGAGCAGTGATTAAATACTTCCATTTGAAAGGCTTAACGCCTAAAGAAATCAAGGAGGAAATGGACTGTACATTGAAAGACTCTGCCCCTTCACATTCATTGATTAAAAGGTGGGCTGCCTCAATCTGGTCGCCCTGCAGAAGTGACAACTCCAGAGATCATTGAAAAAATGCATCGTTTAGCACCGGAAGACCACAGATTAAAGTTGTTTGTGATAGCAGAGAATATAAACATATTAAAAGAATGTGCAAGTAATATTTTAAGTAATGTTTTGGGCTTTCACAAGATCTGTGCAAGATGGGTGCCGCGTTTGTTGACATCTGATCAAAAGTTACAAAGAAAAACTGTTACTGTTAAGAATTTGGAGCTCTACCGTAAAAATCCCAGTGAATTTTTGAGACGGTTTATTACTATGGATGGAACTTGGATACATCACTACTCTCCAGAAAGTAAATCACAGTCAAAATAGTGGATTGCGCCAGGTGAAGCAACTCCAAAAAGGCAAAGTCAATTTTGTCAGCTAGCAAGGTTATGGCGAGAGTTTTCTGGGATGCACAGAGAATCTTTTTTATTGATTTCTTGAAAAAGGGTAAAAGTATCACTGGTGAAACTATACAAGCTTACTGCACTATGTGAGCGATGAGGTGAAAAGAGAAAGAACTCATTTGGCAAAAAAAAAAAAAAAAAAAATATATATATATATATTGTTTCATCGCGACAATGCTCCGGGCCATCGTTCAGTCATTGCAATGGGGAAAATGTACAAATTAAAGTCCGAATTTCTTGAACATCCACCTTACTCGCCTAGTGACTATCACCTGTTCCCGAACCTCGAAAATGTCTTTGAGGACGAAGATTTCACAGCAACAAGGAGGTCATTGATGCGGTAAAGATCTATTTTGAGGATCTTGGTAAATCGCACTACAAAGATGGTTTAATTAAATTAGAACACCGATGTGACAAACGTATTAGCCTTTCTGAATATTGTGTTGAGAAATAAAACAAAACAAATATATTTAAATACTGTTTTCATTGTGAAGCCCGGGACTTATCAGTCGACCCTCGTAGAAGCACAGATACAAATTACCAGCACTCACTAGATATGAGTCGAAGCTGCCATCTGCACGTCACTATAGGCGCAGAGGTACAGTTGCACAGCACTAGGGCTTCTATGGTCACGTGTTAACCTGCCATCTGCCCGTCAAGTATAGAAGCAGAGGTACAGTTGCCCACACTAGGGCCTCTTGTGCCGAAGCTGACATCTACTTTCACATATAGAAGTAGATGCACAGTTTCCTGGTACTGATGCCTCTGTGGGGACATGACGAAGCAAGATGGTTTGGATTGGGATGAGACCTAGAGGACTAAGGTCTACCTCACACTAAGCTAAAGGTAATTTCCAGAAGATCTGTAGCGATATCACCAGGTAATTAAGGAGACGTAAAACATACAGAGGAAAAAGATGTGTATTGAGTAAGCGTGCGGACTGCTCGGTCGTATCGTATAATTTGCCAGGAAAACCTTTCTTTGGCATTTGTTAATGAGAATCTGCTTTTACTTAAAAACGCGATCGAGTTTTTTATTGTCTAAGTATGCAGCCATCTTGTTAATTCCAACACGTCAAACGTCTTGGTTTTCCAGTTAAAATAACAGTTATTAATCATTACAAGCGACTTTTAGTGATTTTCTTTACAAGCTTTGGGGAATTTTGTTATAAATGTTAATGATTTCCCTGAAATAGAGGTGTGGAGGAAATAAACTAAAACACCATGTGCAACTCATTTTGGAAAAGGGGAAGCCTAGAAGACAGGTGCAATTATGTAATAATTCTGGTCAAACAGGCTTGTTGGATGACGCAATGTATGCCACACACATGGTAGGCTTTATACAGAGGCGTCTGTACGGAAAAATTGATCTTTTTCCTGTTCTAGATCAAATTTATATCGTCGCTTTGAATGAGTACCCTTGAAACTGGCGCATGAATTAATGTTTGTGAACATCTCTTGTGTAGGGCACATTCTCTTAAATATGATGACGATAATATTGGGGCGGATGCGGAAGTGTGAATCTGTGATTATCATAATCAAATATAAAAATTCGGATAAATACCAAATGTCATATACAGGTCAGACACATTTTTAGAATCAAGTATTATAATTTCAGTTCTAAGGTACTTAACACTTTTCTCAAATGGGAGAGATCTTTCTTTTCGTTTGGCTTCTGCTTATTCCTAGCAAACAAAGAAAACCGAATTTAAATTGTTTCACTTAGCCATCGACTTTTAGAAGATTTGACTATCGCTTTCGTCTAGTATATTCCCTTATTTCCATCCTATTTACAAGGAGTCAAGTAATAAGACCAGTTCTGGCAATGTTATTCTGATTAGCATGACATAGATAAAAGATTAATTTTTTGTAAGCAAAGTTTGTGGAACAGCTAATGAAAGTCGGGTGAATGGAAGATATTGGTAGTTTACTTTCTCTACACGTACTATGTGCATAGTGTATACAGACGGTATTGTATTGCACCCAAAAATTCAATACCGAAATTACACTGAAATATACATGATTTGGCACCCTTTGAGTAAAAAAAAATCTGATGTGTACCATTCACATGACTTTCTCCATATCCCTGCAACAATAATTCTTAAAAAGCTTATACTTCTATTTACTTTATGGTAATCAGAAAAAAATAGCAGAAATAGTCTAATTACTCGCTTCCTTGTAAGTAGAAGCGAAATAAGGGACAACCGTAGATTAAAGTGATAGTCAAAAGCTGGTTGCTATGTCAATGAAGTTCCTTAGTTTATATGGATAGGAGTTGACAAGTTCCTATATGAGAAAAGTATACGTTTTTCATAGCAGAAACCAAAAATAAGGAATGTCACAAAAACGACGAACTCCACGAAAAAAATGTATATAACATAAATTGTGTGTTTTAATGCCCTACATTTTTTGTGTAGTAAGTTTTTGTCCATCTCTTACGGTTTAGCAGTTATTCAAAATTTAGTAAAATTCACCCAGAATAAACTACTCTTCAGAGGCTATTCCCAGAAAATTCAAGATATACATTTTATTTTTCAGTTAAATATGTTTAATATACGAACTTTTAATCAAAATCGTTAGAGCCATTTTTGAGAAAATCAAAATTTTCGAAAAAAGTTCCATGTAAAGGGTAGTTGTGGGTGGGGGGATTTTTCTCAAAATCTTCGTGTCGCAGCCTTGGAAGATACTAAACTTAAATACCAAGTTTGGTACTTTACCGACTTTTCGTTTTTGAGTTATCGTGTTCACAGACACACGGACACACAGGCACACAGACACATACACACACACACACACACACACACACGGACCTTTTTGTGAAAATGCTTTTTTTGGATATTGGGGACGCTAAAACATATATTTCCGGTGAAATCTCGGTATCGAATTTTTTGGTGGAGTGCAATACTTTCTCTATACACTATGTACATAGTGCGTATGGAGAAAGTAAAAATTAGAAAAATATCCGTGTGCGTGTGCGTGTGTGTTGTTTATGGGCAGCATAGCTCAAGAACGAAATATCCGTTAAATACCAAACTTGATTTTTAAGTTCAGTATCTTCTAAGGATGTGACTCGAAGATTTTAAAAAAAATCCCCCACCCCCAACTAACATTTACATGGAAATAATTTAGAAAATGTTGATTTTCCCAAAAATGGCTGAAACGATTTTGATTAAAATCCCTTATATTTAAAATATTTACATGACAATAAAATGTATATCTTGAATTTTCTGGGAATTGCCTCTGTAGACCTGTTCATTAAGGATGAATTTTTCTGAATTTTGCATAATTGGTAAACCGTAAGGGATAGACAAAAACTTACTAGACAATAAAATGTAGATCTCCTTAAAACACAGTCATATGTAATTTTTCATGAAGTTAACCGTTTTCGAGATATTCATATTTATTGAATTCAGTTTTAAAATGCTTAAAACTTTTTTCATACGGGAACTTGTCAACTCCTGGCCACGTAAAGAAACGCAATTCAATCTCATAGCAACCACATTTTAGACCATTTGACATTCGGTTTACCTAGTGTTATCTTATTTCCCTGTTTAACGTTCTTTAACCTAGTTGGTCATATCGGATGATGAATGAAATTGGTGAAATGATGTTCAAATAATCTCGGGATCCACGGAGCTTAAAGTTACTCGATATTCGTCTTCTCAGGATAAGAGAAAACGCCGAAAAAAACTTTATTCGGATAACTCACTCTAAGCGATTCGAACACACGACATGTTGAGTATGGGGCAGACACGCTACCACTTATAATTAGCTAAGGAAAAAGACCGATTTTGCTAATGTTTTTCTTGGTTAGCATTAATAAATAGAAGAATAAGCTTATTAATAATAATATAGATGTCATTATAAACAGGATAAAGAAATAGACACCAGGAAAACATCGAATCATTAGAATTTGCTTGAGTAACGAAAGTTAAGCAACTACTTTGCGGTAAAGTTATTTCTGTAAGAAAACAAAGATGGCAATGGAATCGAGGTTCTCTTTTTCGTAATAAGGTACGTAAATGTCACTTATCTTACCTCTTACCACTTATACTACCTTGACATTTCAAATGTCCCGTTCATCTTAGTTACATTGAATATGGGTATATAACAGTCTGTTCTCGACCGCAAAGTTGCGTACTGCACCAAACCATAAAACTTATCCTCTTCAGTGGCGTTAAACAGGGGTGGACAATTAGGAGCAGAAATCCAAAGGGCAAGCTTTAAGAAGAACCGGTAATTTCGTTGTTGCAAATTAAAATTAAACGCATAGTGGATCAAAATAGTACTTTTGACTGTTGACGTAAATCAGGGTTTGCTAAAATCAGAGGCCGAATGCAGCCCGCGAGCTACTTTAATTTGGCCAGCCTACACAACTACAAAAAATAAATCTTATGTATTCCATTCACGTGACTTTCTCTACCAACTATTGTTCCCAGATTATTTCTTTTTCCGCATTGTGGCAATCGATATAAATGTTAGCAAAATGGCTGGATTGATTCCCTCAAAGTAGAAGGGAAATAGGGTAATGCATAGGCTAAAGTGATAGTCAAAGCATTTAAAAGCTGGTCGCTACGTAGGACAATTAAAAGAAATTGGTTTTTTGCTTAACTCTACAAAAAGTATTATGTGTTTCATTAACATGACTTTCTCTACATCTCTGTAAACTATTGTTATAAAATTTATTCTTCTATTTACTTCATGCTAATGATATAAAATTAGCAGGAAGAGTCTTACTACATGTTTCCTTGAAAGTGGAAGGGAAATAAGGGATACGGAAGGTAAAACGAGAGTCAAATGTTTTAAAAGCTAGTTGCTATGTGATTGAAATTCTTTTGTTAGTATGATCAGGAATTGAGAATTTCCCGTATGAGAACAGTATAAGTAGGTATTTTAAAACTGAAACCAATAACCAGGAGTATCTACAAAAACGGTCAACTGCACGAAAAAAGTATATAACATAAATTGTGTGCTTTAATGAGTTCTACGTGTTTTGCATAGTAAGGTTTTATCTATCTCTTACGGTTTACTAGTTATGCAAAAATCATCTAGAACAAAAAGGTCTTCAGAGGCTATTCCCAGAAAATTCAAGATATATATTTTATTTGTGGTGTAAATGTGTTTAATATAAGACATTCTAATTAAAATTTTTAGTTGTATTTCAGAAAATAAACATTTTTGAAAAATCGTCCATGTAAAGGGTAGTTGAGGGTAGGGGATTTTCTTGAAAACCTTCGTGTCTCATCGTTGGAAGATACTAAAATATAAATATCAAGTTTGGTAATTAACGGACTTTTGGTTTTTGAGCAATGCTGCCCACAGTACACACACACGCACTGACATTTTTCTATTTTTTTGTTTTGGATTCAGGGGATCTCAAAACATGTGTTTCCAGTGAAATCTAGTATTGGATGTTTGTAATACAATACCTTCTCTACTCACATGTTCTAGTACGTGTGGAGATGGTAAAAACTATGTGATATAAATTGTGTTATTAATGAGATCTACATTTTTTGTAAAGAACTTTATGTCTATTTCTTACAGTTTACCAGTTATCCAAAATTCATCGAAATGAAGTATGTATCTTTAATATAGAGTATTTTAATAAAAATCTCGAGACGATTTTTGAGATAGGCAAAAATTTCCATGTAAAGGGTAGTTTAGGATGAGGGATATTATATCTCTTGTAAATATCTTTAATTGATGGTATTTTAATCATAATAATTAGACCCATTTTTGAGAAAATTAAAATGTTCGAATTCTTTTCCATGTAAATTGTAGTTTAATGGGATTTTCCTAAAGATACAAAATTAAATACCAACTTTGATATTTTACGGACTTTTGATGTTTGAGTTATCGTGTTCACAGACATACACTAATTGTTTCCTTTATATAGAGGACCCCAAAACCACTGAAATCTCGGTATCGAATTTTTGGGTGGAGTGCAAAACCTTCTCTATCTATGTACAATGTACTAAGCAGAGAAACTAGAAATATAATATGACAGAAGTATTTGTAAACTCATTTTAATGCAACTGGGTTTTTAATGTGAAATTTTTTACAAATGCACAATGAGGTGGGTTATTATTAGACCATTAAATAGGCAATAAATAGTTTTATTTAATTTCCATGAAAGCTATAATTTTGAAACATATCTAAATATCATTATTGTGTTAATGACCTGTATAAGTTTAAATAATATATCTTCAAATTTAACAGATGCATCACCTTAAATCTCGAATATATTTTTGATGGCAGTAATAAGCAGTGAAATGAAAAAGAATTTTCTGAATGTTATCGCTATTTTCGTTTTCCGTAACATGTTAAAGTATACGGAAGAAGAATATTGTTCTAAAATTTATAAGTAGTTCACAAGCAGTTAAGATCAAATAGTGCACTTTGCATCGCAAACAGCTTTTTACTTTCTCCACTCGAACTATGTACCTAGTGTATAGAGAAGGTATAGTAATGCTTCCAAAACTTCGATAAAGAGATTTCACCGGAAACACACATTTTAGGGCCTCCTCTATTAAAAAAAGGCATTTTTAGAAAAAGGTATGTGTGTGCTCGTATGTCTGTGAACACGATAACTCAAAAAGAAAAGTCGGTAATACACCAAACTTGGTATTTAAGTTTGGTATCTTCCAAGGATGCGACACGAAGATATTCATGAAAATCCCCCCACCACAAAGTATTCTTTACAAGGAACTTTTTTTAGAAAATTCTTGATTTTCTAAAAAAAATGGCTCTAACGATTTTGATTAAAATATCGTATATTAAAGATATTTGCCTGACAAATAAAAAGTATATGCTGAAATTTCTGGGAATAGCCCCTGAAGACTACTTTTTCTGGATGAATTTTAAGATTTTGCATAACTACTAAACTGTAAGAGATGGACCAAAACTTACCACATAAAAATGTAAGTTACGTTAAAACACACAATTTATGTTATATACATTTTTTTCGAGGTGTTGATCGTTTTTGAGACATTCTTTATTTCTGGTTTCATCTTTAAAAAACGTATACCTTTCTCATACAGGAACTTGTCAACTCCTGTCCATACAAGCAAAGGAATTTCAGTCACATATCAGCCAGAATTTGACTATCACTTTAGCCTATGGTATTCTCTTATTTCGCTTCCACTTACAAGGAAGCAAGTAATAAGACTGTTTCTGCTATTTTTTTCTCTCAATTAGCATGCAATAAATAGAAGCATAAGATTTTTAACAATAATTTGTTGCATAGAAGTAGAGAAACCCGTGTGAATAGAATACATCAGATTTTTATGTAGTTAAGATTAATTTTAATGTGGTAAAATTTGATGTTGTCCTTGAAGTGAGCAGAACGCGAAAACTAAAGCTTTTATCTGGTTACTGCGCAAAATATTATAGCGTTTCAGATAAGCTTTGAGAAGGTCTTTAACACATTTTGCTAATCAGTAACTAAGGTGTTAAAAGTTTTACCATAATTTTCGTATCCAAGGTAGCAAACTAATTAGTCCAAAGCACCATATACACATTAGGATAAAGATTCCGGAATGTTTCCTTACTCGAAATGAATAATGTAAAGTGATTTATATCTGTTTCAGGTGTTAGCAACACTTCCGTAAAAGTTTCATGGCATAGACATTGCTGTCATTCCTAGCAATTCGCTTTTAGCGGAAGTTTTGCAGATAAATTCTACACTTAGGTGCCTGCCAACTTTGGGAAGGGGGGGGGGCAGACACTAGTCAGGGGCGTCACCTCCAACAATTTTATTGCAGGGGCTTTTAGCTCAAAATTCAAAGATACTCATTAATCAAATATAAAGGTTAATTGATTTTTTTTCCAGACAAGCATTGTAGGACAGAAAATATAGAAATGGACGCTCTTAAACTGCTGTGGTTCTCAGCGTTGCATTCTATGCTGGGAGTGAAATACTGTTTAATTTTGCTCAGAGGCCTCTTTTATCAGGCTACTGAACGGGGACCAAGGGCTTTACTTCCCTTCCAGAAGAAGCCATGCTAACGTTTTTATGCCCACAAAAATCCATAATCCTTCGCCAGGTTTTGAACCCATGACCTTACACCACGGAGGGCAACGTTTTAGAACAGAAATTGGATAGGTGCAGTCAGACCAAAAAATTCAATGCCATAGCCAGAATTTCAACTTTGGGTTTCCTGGTCTCTAGCTGGGGTTACTCTAATCACTGAGTTTCCATGACAACATGCTGGCACAGCATTAAATTCCTTGTGATGCACATGCTTCCTCGTAAACCACAAAATGATGTCAAATGTTTTGAGATGATATACCCCAATGACAGCTTATAATGTCGTAAGTACTTTAAGTCCCAGGCTTCATAGCTTAGGTCAATTAGTGTTAATTGTTTTTTTCACACAAGCCGTGAGTAGAACAGGAGCTGGATAGGTTGAGCCAAACTGAAAAATTGAATTCCATAGCCGGAGCTCGGGTTTCTTAGTCTTTAGCCGGTGCCTTTAATCACTGAGATACCATGGCAAAATTCTGACACAGCATTAAATTCCTCAACTGATTCTCATGTATCCCTGTAAACCGCAAGGTGATCTCAAATAATTTCCAAAACTAAATTTGAGTTTTCTCATGGACACTCTTTAACTGCTGTGGTCCTCAACATCCCATTCTATACTGGGCGTGAAAGAGTGTTTACTTTTACTTAGAAGCCTTTTTATCGCGGTCGTTTTCTTAGCGCGGTGGTAGTGCAGCTGCTTAACAAGCGTGAGACTGGGGTTCGATTCCTGGTACCGGTGTGTGAATTTTTCTCCCGCTGGGAGACCCGGTGAGGTCAATTGAAGAGCTACTCCAGGTCATGAGGACCGCATTAACCGGTCGGAGGAGTTCGGGGCGCTGACCACGTCTCATCCTCCAATACTGCACCCCATTCATGACGTCTGTCATGAACGCGAGACGAGATGGGGGACGCAGCGGACAGGCTATAGGCCATGGAATTAGCCTCTGTATCGGGCTTGAGTTTCTTTTGCGACTTTAATTCATGCTGAGAATTTTTACGCCCGAAACTAGATCTTGGAAACCAGAGGCTGTGTTTTACTGTAGACCATGGAGAACGGCTTAAACATTTTGAGATGACATACCGCAATTGTCTGCTTAATTGTGCACTGTTACTATAAATCTTTCCAATTACAAACTAGAATAGCTATTGTTAGGAGACACTTAGAAACAGGATATTGGTATCAATGGATAGAGAAACTCATATCATGTTGGTGAGCCTGTTGCATATTTATTAATTTCGTTGCTAGGAGACAATATAAGAAAAAAATCTAATGTGCTTCATTCACCTGACTTCCTCTAGATGCTCTATAAAAAAAGTTCTTACAAAAGATTATTCTTCTTTCTACACAATGGTATTTGAGATAAACAATAGCAGAATGTTCTTTATACTTAGTTCCATATAAATAGAAGAGATCTAAAGGAATGCACTATGCAAAACTGATAGTCAAATGTTTTAAAAGCTGTCGCTATGCGATTGACATTGTAAATAGCTTCTTTGTTTGACATGGAGTAGAACAAAAGAAAAAGGACAGTTCCTGTCTGAGTAAAGTATAAATACTTTACAATTGAAACTAATAACAAGAAATATCTCGAAAACGGTAAACTCCACGAAAAAAAAAAAAAACAACGTAAAGGACATAAAATGTGTGTTTTGAGGAGATCCACGTTTTTGTGTAGTAAGTTTTTGTATATCTCTTACGGTTTACCAGTTATGCAAAATTCATCCAGAATAAAGATACCTTCAGAAGCAATTCCCATTATATTCAAGATATACATTATATTTCTCATGTAAATATCTTAAATATAAGAAATTATAATCAAAATCGTTAGAGCCATTTTTGAGAAAATAAAAATCTTTGAAATTTTTTGCACTCATAGGGTAGTTGGGGTGGAGGGATTTTCCTGAAAATCTGCGTGTCGCAACCTTATAAGATACTAATTTTAAATACCAAGTTTGGTATCTAACGGAGTTTTCGTTTTAGAGCTATGCTGCCCACAGACACACACAGACATTTTTCTAAAAATGCTTTTTTTATCCAGAGGCTCTCAAAACATGTATTTCCTGTGAAATCTCGGTATCGAATTTTTGGGTACAATGCAATACCTTCTCTATAAACTATGTATATATTGCGTGTAGGGAAAGTAAAAATGGCTGCAAATAAAGGCAGGAGGGCATTTTGTGTCCAAAATTTCACTATCCCAAACTGTTGTCACTGTGCCACGCAACTTTAGAAGAAAACTTGGTGTTGTTCCACCCAGTGGATCACCTGAGGACTTCAGGAGCTACCCATAAGAAATTCAGAATATACATTTTATTTGTCATGTAAATATCTTCAATCTTATTTAGTGTCATTTTTAGAGAATAAAAAATTGTGTAAAATTGTCAACGTAAAGTGTGATTTTGGGTGGGGGGATTTTCTTAAAAAACTTTGTGTACCGTTCTTGGGATATACATAAAATTAGCATTAGTTTTAAATTTAACGGATTTTTCGTTTTGAATTGTGCTGCTCACAGACCACACAAAAACACTCTTCTTTTACTTTTTTTTTTTTTTTTTTTTTGATTCACGGAACCTCAGAACATATACTTCCGGTGAAATGTCGGTATCAAAATTAAGGTTGCAATATAATACCTCATCTACCTGCTGTGTTTATTATGCATACTTGCTAGAGAAAGTAAAACTCTTTCACGTAAAGAGCAGCTTGGGGTGGGGAATTTTCCTGAAAACCTAGCTGTAGTATTTTCGGGAAATACTAGGTTTGATTTTAAACGGATTTTAGTTTTTGAATTATTCTGCTCACACACACATACACACGTGCGCATACAAAACATATGGTCACTTTTAGAAAAACCTGGTGATATATTTACATAACTTTCTTTACCCTGAATTGTTTATTAGTGTGCACGACATATTCTTATGAAAGTTTAATTTTGCTTTTTTTATTGCAGCTTAACGTCCTTTAACCTGGTTTGGTCATATCGGACGGTGAATGTCAGTGAAATGATGCTCAAAAGATCTCAGGGTCCATGGATCTTAAGTTACTTGACATTCGTCTTCGCAGGATATGGGAAAATCCCGGAAAAAAAACGTTATTCGGGTAACTCACCCTAAACGAGATTCGACCTCGCGACCTGTTCAACGTGAGGCAGATACGCTACCACTATATTACCCAGGAGGGCTCGATTTTCTTCTAATTCCTTTTTAATAGAGATAAAGGAAAATTGGACATAGAGAACTACAAAGGTCAAATGTTTAACAACTGAACGTTATTTATGTTGCCCTTCTATTTCCAAAGTTTCCGTGCAATAGTGAAAAGCAACTGGAAATCGATGGGACTTGAAAATAATGATTAAGCATTGACATATTCGAAACAAAAATAACGGAATATGTTGGAGGTGGCGTATACAAAAAATCTGATTATTCCATTCACATGAATTTCTTTACATCACTGTAATAAATTATTGCTAAAATGCATATTCTTCTATCTATTATCTATCGAGATAAACATTAGCAGAAATCTTCTTGATTACTTGCTTCCTTGTAAGTAGAAGGAAAATAAGAATACACTGGGCTAAAACGAATGTCAAATCTTTTAAAAGCTGGTTGCAATGTGGTTGAAATTCGTTTCTATGCGGGGCCAGGTGTTAACAACTTTCCGTGTGAAAAAAGCTTAAGTATTTTAAATCTGAAATAAATAACAAGGGATATTTCAGAAATGGTCAATTCCACGAGAAAAAAGAATCATATATGATATAAATTGTGTGTTCTAACGTGATCTACATTTTTTGTGCAGTAAATTTCTGCCTTTCTCTTACGGTTTACCAGTTACGCAAAATTCATTCAGAATTTGGAGGCTATTTTCAAAATATCCAAGATATACATTTCGTTTGTCATAAAAATATCTTAAACATACGGTATTTTAATCAAATACGTTAGAGCTATTTTTGAGAAACTCAAAAACTATGATATTTTTGCCATATAAAGGATAGCTTGGGGTTGGGCGATTTTTCTCATATTCTTCGTGTCGTATCCCTGGAAGATACCAAACATAATTTCGAAGTATGGTATTTTACCGACTTTTCGTTTTTGAGCTATCGCCTTCACAAACACATGGACACACACACGGTCCTTTTTCTAAAAATTCCTTTTTTGGATACAAGGGACCTTAAAACGTCTATTTTCGGTGAAATCTCAGTATTGATTTTTGAGTGCAATACAATACCTTATCTATATACTATGTATATAGCACGTGTCGACAAAGTAAACATATATTTGAAACAAATTGAGAATTTATAAGAAATCAACATGTATTGTGTAGTACGCTTTCGTCTATCACTTAGTAGTTAAGGTAACATACGATTCCTTCCAAATGAAGTGGGTCTGCCAAATTATTTCCAGAAAATTCTAAATACCTATACATTTCATTTGTCAATGCAAATATGTTTAATACATAGTACTTATTAAAACTTTTAGAGCTCTATTTGAGAAAACGTAAAAGTTTAAAAAATACTTAATGTAAAGGGTAGTTTGGGATAGCGGAATTTTCTTGAAAATGATCGTGTCACACCCTTGAAAGATATGAAACCTAAATATCAAGTTTTATATTTAATCGAATTTTCGTATTTTATTTTCTGTACATAGTGCACGGTATCTAGGTAGAAGGTATTGCACTCCACTTAAAAATTTGATACCAAAACATCACCGGAAAAGTACGTTTTTGGGTCTCCTGTATCCAAAAAAATAAGCAGTTTTAGAAAAAGCTCCGTGATTATGTGTGTGTCTGTGAACACGATACTCTGAAAATGTAAAGTCGGTAAACTAGCAAACTTGGTATTTAAGTTTAATACCTTCCAGGAAACGACAAGAAGATTTTGAGGAAAATACCCTTACCTCAAACTATCCTTTACTTGGAAAAAGTGTCGAAAGTTTAGATTTTCTCAAAAATGGCGTTAACGATTTTGATTTGTATTAAGGGTGAATATTAAGGATGTTTACATAATAAAATGTATCTTTTAAATTTCCTGGGAATAGCCTCTGTAAAGCTCTTCATTCTGGATGAATTTTGCTAAATTTTGAACAACTGGTTAACCGTAAGGGATAGGAAAAAAAAATACTGCAAAAAAAATCGGATCTCAATAAAACACACAATTTATGCCAAATACTTTTTTCTGAAGTCGACCATTTTTGAGATACTCCTTGTTATCGGTTTCAGTTTTAAAATGAACTTTTCTCATGCAGGAGTATTCTTGGAAATGTAAAGAAACGGATTTCAACCACATGACCAGCAGCTTTTAAAAGATTTGACTAACGTTTTATCCTAGTGCATTCCCTTATTTCTCTTCTACTTATATGAAAGCAAGTAGTGAGACCATTTGTGCTAATAATTATCTCGATTACCATGAAGTGGATAGAAGAATAAGCTTATTAAAATAATTTGTATCGGAGATGTAGAGAAGGTCATGTGAATTGAGTACATCAGATTTTTTTTATCAATGGTAGCATTTTCATTACGATGGCTTCTATAATTTTCAATAAACCTTAATGTATATTTCATTGAGGTTTAGCTTGTCAATTGTTACTGTGCCTCTACCAAGTATCCTTAAATATCTCGTGTCAATCTTGTATGCGTTAGTATTAAATTGAAAACAAAATATAATGAGGAATAGCACAAATAAGAAAGGTATTAATTAAACAGAAAGAGAAACTTGATTACGCCGTTATTTGCTCCTGCCTGTTGCAGTAACCATGCTGTGGATCACGCAAACAAATGACTAGCGATAGCAAAGAGTAGTTGAGGAAACACTGTGAGCGGGCTTACTCTGAGTTGGCTATGTCTGGTCCGCCGCTGGAAGGTCTGCTTCTGATGACCGTGGCTGTGGTACTGGCCGACCTCACCAGGCAGGTTACTTGCTAGTCTTTGTCGTCACGCATCTACAATTTAACAATTTGCTTTCTTCCTCCCCCTCTTTCTTCCCTCTCCCTCGTTTGTGTATCACGTTAATGTTAATGTAACCATACAAATGTGTGAGAGTCATATACAGAGAATTACTGTGACTTGTCATATGTTTACCCTCATCATATGGTTGCTATGGGATTGTAATCCGTTTCTTGGCGTGGCCAAGTGTTTACAAGTTCCCGTATGAGAAAAGCTTAAGTATTTTAAAGCTGAAATCAACAACAGGGGATATCTCGAAAACGATCAACTCCACGAAAAAAATATATATGGCACAGATTGTGTGTTTAATCATGGTCTACATTTTTGTGCAGTAAGTTCTTTATCTATCTCTTACGGTTAACCAGTTATGGAAAATTCTATAAAAATCTTTCACAATAAAGTACCCAGCAAATTAAAGATATACACTTTATTTGGCGTATAAATATCTTAAATATAAGAGATTTTAATCAAAGTCATTAGAACCAATTTTAGAAAATCAAAATTTTCGAAATGTTTTCCATGTGAAGGGTAGTTTGGGATGGGGGGGTTTTCTTGAAAAGCTCGTGTCGCATCCTTGTAAGTAACCAAACTTAAACACCAAGTTTGGTATTTGTTGGATTTTTCATTTTTGAGCTATGCTGTCCACAGACACACACACCTTTTTCTAAAAACTTTTTTTTTTATTAAGGGGGACCCAAAACATGTATTTCTGCTATAATCTCGGTATGAAACTTTTGAGTGCAATACATTACCTTCTCTATATACTATGTACATAGTGTAGAGAAAGTAAAAAAACTTGGTATTAAGTTTGGTATCTTGCAAGGCTGCGACACGAAGATTTTCAAGAAAATCCCCCCAACCCAAACTACCTTTTACTTGAAAAATTTTTCGAAAAGTTTTACTTTCTCCAAAATGGCTCTAACTATTTTGATTAAAATACCTTATGTTTAAGATATAAATTTATGTATGAATATCTTGAATTTTCTGGGAATAGCCTCTGAAGAGCTCTTCATTCTGGATGACATTTTTGTAACTGGCAAACCGTAAGAGAAAATCAAAAACTTACTGTACAATAAATGTAGATGTCATTAAAACATACAATTTGTCATATAAGTTTTTTTTTTCTTTTTTTTTTTTTCTTTTGTAGAGGTAACCGTTTTCAAGATATTCTGAAATATTGACTTCAATTTTAGCCACTTAAACTTTTCTCAAACGGTAATACATCTTTCTTCTCATTTCTCATTTGTTTATTCCTGGTAAACAAAGAGACTGGAATTTAAATTGTTTCACATAGCGACCGGCCTTTAAAGGAGATTTTTTTAGCCTGTGAATTTTCTTATTTCCCTTCTACTTACAAGGAGATAGTAATAAGATTAATTCTGCTTATGTTTATCTTGATTAGCATGATCTAGATAACACATTAATGTTTTGAATAAAAAGACTGTTTACCAAACAGCTAGAGGACATCATGTAAATGGAACATATTAGACATTTTTCCCTTCTACTTACAAGGAACCAAATAATAAATACAATTTTTACTGTTTATTTCGTTTATGCTGACGTAGATAGAAGATTAAGCTTTTAAACAATAATTTGTTACAGAGATGTAGAGAAAGCCATATGAATGGAACACATGAGAGTTTTACTTTGGTAAAGTCGAGAAGGTAAAGGCAGTTTACCCCAAAGTTCCATACACGTTTAGAGTCCTACAAAAAACGTTTTTAGAAAAAGGTACGTATTTGTCAGTGTATCTTAAACACCATAACTCAAAAAAAAAAAAAAAAAAAGGTAGTTAAAAACCAAACTTGGTATTTAAGTTTAGTGTCCAAGACTGCGCCACGAAGGGTATAAAAGATCCCTGCACCACAAACTATACTTTACATGCAAGATTTTTTGAAATTTACGATTTTCCGAAATATTGTTTTAACGATAGATATATCTGCAGGCTTCCACGACCGTGGTCCATTGGCTTCCAAGACAGAAGCTCAATACAGATTGCAGCGAAAAGTTCGCTTATAAACTTTTAAAGCATTTGATTATTGCTTTAGTTTAATGTATTCCCTTATTCCCCTTCTAAATACAAGGAAACAAGCAATAAGACAATTTCTGCTAGTGTTTATCTCGATTAGCATGAAGTAGATAGAAGAATAATGTTTGTAAAAATGGTTTATTTGCAGAGCAGGTAGAGAAAGTGATATGAATGTTGAATATGATTTCTTAATCTTTTAAAGTGATATAAATATCTTTCATAGTAATCTAAAGAAAATAAGGCGGGGTTTGTTGGGTATATAGTGCGTATTTTTATGTTACATGGCATATTTATGAAAAATCCTAATATCATATTTTAGGCATTTTTCATAAAATATTTGAAGTGTTACATTCACATAACTCTCTGTTGATTAGTATTGTAACAAATGTCTTTATTGACTCAAAAATGGGTTACAAATAAAGTCTTTAAGACACTGTTACAAAAAATTCACTTGACGCATAGACAGTTGTCGGCTTTCTCACGTCACTATACGCACGCCACTTTGCAAGATTCCAGAGTTGCCTGACTGACAACTCACACACGACCAATTTGGTTTGCAATTCTGTGTTGTATACCTGTGAATGACGTAAGCGAAAGTTATGGAAGATAGTCGAAGCTACTGGAAGATTCCAGCGTGTGGCAAACGTATAGTGTTCCAAAGCCTCCAGTTACCGGCGCGTCGCACTTCCTGTATATACTGCATCCAAAGCTTCTGCGAATCTGAGAACAAGTGTATATATATATATAAACTATTCTTACGAGTTTATTTTTCCAACTACTTTATTCAATTGAGATAAACCTTTACAGAAGTAGTTAAACTACACATTTCGTTAAGGATAAAAAGAAAATAACAGTCACTTGTTTAAGATTAGGATTATATGTGCTGACCTTAATATTTCATGCAATCGCAGGAAACAATTGGAAATCGACAGACTTAAAAAGAATTATAAAGTATTGATCAATTTGAACCATTAATAATACTAGTCCGCGTTTTAAAACTTTTTGTCAGATGATTTTTTTTAAAGTGTGAGTTTCAGATTCAAATTTTCATGCTGATTTTAGAAATAGCTTCCGTTTTTCTCTATCACATCAGGCTTTTACACAAAATAAGTAATGTTTTGACAATTTTGTTTATGAGCGTAGAAGAGTATCCCAATACTATTTCACAGAAGGTAAGTGTTTATTCAAGAAATATTTTAAGAATACTCTCAAGAACTCCCCTAATTTATTTCATGACCTCATTTTAACAAAACAAGAAACCAAAGCCTTTCATTTAATTTTTTTTCAAACTTTCTCTTCTTTGAATTCCTTGTCGATCCAACAGTAGTCGGCCATCATAGTTTCGTTCCATCTCCCCTGGTACCTCCTCTCCATTTCCTTAATATCTTGGTGAAAACGTTCAGCCTGATCTTCACTATAATGTCCTAAAAATAGTTCCATATATGAATGCAGAAAATGTGCTTTTACACTCATGTTACAACCCATTTTCTTGAAATTTTCCAATTTTGTTTGACAATGAGCTTGTAACTAGGATTGTTATTGTCTTAAAAGTTTTCAGTAACTGATCGGAGGGCGGTCCATGCCTCTTTTTCTCTCTCACCTAAATCTTTATCTTCGTCAATTTTTATTGGAGGACCACAAAAAATTCCAGCCTTTAATTTTTCTTGTGTAATGAAGGGAAATATCTTGAAAATATACTTGAAGCAGGGTCCATCCTGTGGTAGAGCCCTTACAAAATGCTTCATCAAGCCCAATTTTATGCATAGTGGTGGAAGAAATATCTTTTGTCTCTCTCCAAGCCGTTCGTGCAGGATGTTTTTAGTTCCAGGCAACAAGTTTCTCTGCTCGGTCATACTTTCACACTCTAATGTCTTTGCTTTTCCGACTGACCCATTCGCATAGAAAACAAGGTATTTTTGTGAACCCGGCTTGTTGTCATAATAGTTTTCCAATAACTTTGAAATCACTGCAGATAAACCATTTGTGTTCCTCATACTGGATACTTCTTAAAATTACCTTCATGTTTTTAACTGCCTCTTTCATTTAAACTGAATGTGTGACAGAAATGGACCCAATACATTCCCATTATGCAGTAACACGCATCTCAGGCTCCTCTTTGATGAATCTATAAAAAAAAGTCTCCAGTTCAATGTCATAAAAGTGCAGTAAACCAAGGACTCGATCTGATAAAAAAAAAGGAACTAGTTCTTTTTCTGTGTGTCTGTACCATGAGTATTATGTCCCTGGTTCCAGAAGATTCTTATTTCTAAAACGAGAGCCTAGTAATTCTGCAGACTCCTTAGGCAAATTCAAATCAGTTCATTTAGTTCACTCTGAGAGAACAGTTGTGGAGTCAATTCGTATTCAGAATCGTCTTCGATGATTGCATGAAGTTTACTTACAACATCATCTTCTTCCAAGTTCTCTAAAACAACTGGAGGAAGGGGAGCAAGCAAATCATCTCCGTGTGGAACTGTCCTGATGGCTGAAAGAATACTTGGATACAAAATGTATTTCTTATTACTTTCTCTATACGCACTATGTACATAGTGTATAGAGAAGGTATTGTACTCCACCCAAAAATTCGTTACCGAGATTTCACCGGAAATATATGTTTTAGGGTCCCCAATATCCAAAAAAAGCATTTTCACAAAAATGTCCATGTGTGTGTCAGTGTGTCCGTGTGTCTGTGACCACGATAACTCAAAAACGAAAAGTCGGTAAAATACCAAACTTGGTATTTAAGTTTAGTACCTTCCAGGGATGCGACATGAAGATTTTGAGAAAAATCCCCCACCCCCAACTACCCTTTACCTGGAATTTTTTTCGAAAATTTTGATTTTCTCAAAAACGGCTCTAACGATTTTGATTAAAATTTCGTATATTAAAGATATTTACCTGAAAAATAAAATGTATATCTTGAATTTTCTTGGAATAGCCTCTGAAGAGTAGTTTATTCTGGATGAATTTTACTGAATTTTGAATAACTGCTAAACCGTAATAGATGGACAAAAACTTACTACACAAAAAATGTAGAGCACATTAAAACACACAATTTATGTTATATAATTTGTTTTCATTTAGCAGTTTGTTTAGCAGTTATAAACATTCCGTAAAATTCATGCAGAATAAAGTAGTCTTCACAGGCTATTCCCAGAAAATTCAAGATATACATTTTATTTGTCAGGTAAATATCTTTAATATACGATATGTTAATCAAAATCGTTAGAGCGATTTTTGAGAAAATCAAAATTTTGGAAAAAAGTTCCATGTAAAGGGTAATTTGGAATGGGGGATTTTTCTCAAAATCTTCGTGTCTCATCCCTGGAAGATACTTAACTGAAATGCCAATTTTGGTATTTTACCGACTTTTCGCTTTTGAGTTATCGTGTTTACAGACACACGGACACCCACACAAACACACACACGGACCTTTTTCTGAAAATACTTTTTTTGGATACAGGGGAGCCTAAAACATTTATTTCCGGTGACATCTCGGTATCGAAGTTTTTGGTGGAGTGCAGTACTTTCTCTATATACTATGTACATAGTACGTGTAGAGAAAGTAAAAACTAAAATAATTTTTGAAATCAGCATGAAAAAAACTAATCAGTATCTCTTATTAGTTTTCAGTCATACTGACATCATACAGACTAGTGTAATGAATATCTTGAAAATAGCTTATGTCACAGAAAAGCTTATTTAGAATAAATTTGGTGTGCTGGAGCGGTCCACATATTTATAAGTCCATTTATGTCCATCATTTAACGTATACCAGTTACACAATATCATACAAAATTCCTTTCGAATGAAGAGAACTTTACAGTAAAAGTAAAATATGTGAATTTACGTCATGTCTCCTTGATTCTATTTCAGAGCTATCGTCCCAAATTTTATTAAGCAACAAAAGTTACCTTATCCTCATCATTAAACCAATTTTGGAAGATATTTTATTAATCTATTACTTTCTCTACTTAGTTCACAGTACAAAGATAGAAAAGGTAGGTACTGTATTCCAAACAACAATTTTATACTGGAAATACATATTTTAGGGTCCCCTGAAAAAAAATTAGAAAACGTTCCATGTGTATGTATGTGTGTCCGTGAACACGATAACACAAAAACGAAAAGTCGGTTATTTACCAAGCTTTATGTTTAAGTTCAGCATTGCCAAGAATGCGGTACGAAGATTTTCAAGAAAATCCTCCGCACCGAGTTAACACTTAGATGGAACATTTTTCGAAAATTTAAATTGGATGGTTGTAGGTTTGGTGTTGTGTATTAAATATTGAAGACATTAAGGAGATAGTGCTACAATGTTTACGAACAGACTCTGCGGGGTTTGCTGCTCCACTATATACAGGGTGGAAGGGAACTTATTGCATTCCTTACAATATGTACTTCATAGAAGCATTACAAACAACAAAGTCTAATGGCATTTTGTTCTTTGATCAGCCAATTTTTAAAAAAGCAATTGGTTTTGTTCCAAATTGAATGCGTAAATCCACAAGAAAGTATGAGGATAATAGTTTGTTACTTGTAAGATGCGTGGGGTAAAGTATTTCTGATCACTTATAACCTGGATTCAGGTTGGTCAGGTAAACACGTCGACAGCTTACAAACTCATCGCTGGGTGATGCGATATTTTGGAAAAAAAACGAGTGCAAATGGCACTCTGATTGGCCTACACTCGCACAGTAAAACGAAAGGAATTCCTTCAACGCCCTAGTGAGGCGTATTTATTTACTGACCTAGTGCAAATAACACCCACACAACCAACAGCGTTGCCAGCTTGTCTGTATCTTGCTTTCGACAAAACTAAAATATCTCCATAGGAAATGGTCAGAGATAATAATGTAAGATACAACATGCGTTCCAAATACCGAGATACACTCGTACATCACTGGTTTAAGTTAATGTAATGAGCTCCCTTCCTCCCGGTAAGCTGTCGATGGCGTTGCAAGAAACTTCCAGAAGTAGAGCTCATGAGCCCACTACACCCAGGTGTAAATATCCAGATTAGGTACTGCGGGCACTCTTCAGACTTAAATGCACGAAAACGTGCGAAAATGTGAGTAGAACTATGAAAAGAAGCCGACCATGAACGTTTAACAATTGTGCCGGCACGGTATATGCTTGCACATGGACCGTTAGTCTCGATATTATGATCACTAGTGGTATTATCTTTTGACACCTTCCAATTATATACTTTATCTTCTATACAAAACAGTCATTTACACGCTGAAGACGTAAGGGACCGCCGGTACGTTAAACTGATCAAGCAGGAAATTAGGGCATACATTTGTAATCAAACCTAATCTGCTGCTGTATTAATATGGTAAATACGTCACAACTTTCATTTATTGTTATTAATATTTTATGTGCTGAGAAGTAATATGCGTTTCAATTGTAAATATGATTAATAGATATTTCAACTCACATGAATATTCCATTTAAAATAATTTTGTTTAGTTTTTTTTTTCCTTTCATTTCAATAGCTATACTTGTGGCACATTTTTAAATTTGTTTTTATGAAGCTGTATACAATTGTATTTTTGTTCTTTATTAATTGTATCACTTCTGTGCTGAATTAAATGTATTGCCTGGTAGAGTGGAAGAGAAGGTCTTATGGTCTTAACTCCAACCAGGATAAATAAATATTACCTCAATATTGTGATGAGCATATAAACGTGGTTAAAACAGCCTTTAAAGAAATTACGTGGATTTTAATGAATCACAACTTCCAATTAAATTGAAACACGTCTAAATGAAGTGACTAACATACTGGATAAATATAAACGTAAAAATATTCTCTACGTCTCGGCAAGAAATTTTTGTTAATAAGCGTATTTTTGTATTTACTTCATACTAATCGAGATAAACATTAGCAGGTCACTCCTTGACCAAGTGGTTAGACCACTCGCCTCTCCCCTAGGCGGCAAGAGTTCGATCCCAAGCAACCGCATTTGGGTTTGTGGTGGACAGACGGCGCAAGGGCGGGTTTCCTCCGCCATCACTTTCCACCGGTGCTAAATCTTCATTGCATGTATCACAGTGTCATCGCCTGCGGTGCCATAGTAATAAAATACATACAACGCCCCATAACCAGAACAGAATATATAAACAAAATCTGATGTATTCCATTCACGTGACTTTCTCTACATCTCTTTCGCAAATTATTGTTAAAAAAGCTCATGCTTCTATTTATTTCATGCTAATCGAGAAAAAATTAACAGGAATAGTCTTATTACTTACTTCCTTGTAAGTAGAAACGAAATAAAGGGAGTACCACAGGTTAAAGTCAAAAGCTGGTTACTATGTGACTGAAGTTCCTTTGCATGGACAGGAGTTGACAAATTCCTGTGTGAGAAAAGAATGTTTTTTAAAGGTGAAATCCAAATCCAGGAATAACTCAAAAACGATCAACTCTACGGAAAAAATGCATATAACTTAAATTGTGTGTTTTAAGGTGCTCTACATTTTTGTGTGGTAAATTTTTGTCCATCTCTTACGGCTTAGCAATAATGCAAAATTCCGTAAAAATCATCCAGAATAAAGTAGTCTTCAGAGGCTATTCCCAGAAAATTCAAGATATACATTTTATTTGTCAGGTAAATTATTTAATGTACGACTTTTAATCAAAATCGGTAGAGCTATTTTTAAGAAAATCAAAATTTTCTAATAAAGTTCCATCTAAAGCGTAGTTTGGGATGGGAGGATTTTTCTCAAAATCTTTGTGTCACATCCCTAGAAGATACTAAACTTAAATACCAAGATTGGTATTTTACCGACCTTACGTTTTTGACTTATCATGTTCACAGACACACGAACACACACTCGGACCTTTTTCTGAAAATGTTTTTTTTTTATTTTTTTGATACAGGGGACCCTAAAACATATATTGCCGAGAAATTTCGGTATCGAATTTTTGGGTGGAGTGCAATACCTTCTCTATACACTATGTGCATAGTACGTATAGAGAAAGTAAAAAGTGGCAAACAGTCTAGGCTAATATGTATTTAATTGTCCGTTTCCCCCTGTTTGTTTCTTTCTAAATTTCCTTCTTATTTCCCTTCTTACTTCTTTATTTTGCGTATTTATCATCTTCTACTTCCTTTTCTTTAATATTACATTTTCCTTTTACATGTTTATTTATCTTCCAAAAATAATATTCCAAGTCTTTTATTATTTGGACCTTCTGTAGCATGTATGTACAGTGTACATAGTAGATAGAGAAGGTATTGTATTCTACCCAAGATTTATATACCGAGATTTCACCGGAAATGCATGCTATGAGACCCCTACAAAAAAGCATTTTTAAAAATAAATATCTGTTTTTGTGTGTGTGTGTGGGTGTGCCTGTGGGTAGCATAGCTCTAAAACTAAAACTCAGTTAAATATCAAACTTGGTATTTAAGTTCAATATCTTCCGAAAATCTCCCCCCACCCCCAACTACCTTTTACATGGAAAAGTTTTCGAACATTTTAATTTTCTCAAAAAAAAAAAAGCTGTGATGATTTAGATTAAAATTTCGTATGTTTAAGATATCATGACAAATGAAGAGCTATCTTGCATTTGCTGGGAATTGCCTCTGAAGACCTCTTCATTCTGTATGACATTTTTATAACTAGTAATAGACAAAAACTACACAAAAAGTGAAGATCTCATTAAAACCACAATTTACATCTCATATTTTTTATAGAGCTAAATCTTTTCCTAGATATTTCTTCTTAGTGGTTTAAATTTAAACTTTCTCAAGCGGGAAGTCAACTTTCGTTTCATCCTATTTGTTTTCCTCCCGGGAATGCAAAAGAGAATTATTTCACATAGCAACCAGCCTTTAAAAGATTTGACAACCGCTTTAGCTTAATGCATTCTTTATTTCTCTTTTACTTACAAAGAAGCAAGCAATAAGACCCTTTCTGCTAATGTTTATCTCGATTAGCATAGCGTAAATAAAAGAATAATCTTTTGTAAGGTAAGTTTGTTTGTGGAACAACTGAGAAAGTCATGTGAATGGAACACATGAGATTTATTACCCTTCCTTATTCCATCTCCCTTTTGTTTGGTTAATTGATCATCTGATATCATTGCCTGATAATCAACGTAATTTTTCTACTACCTATTTACAAATTCAAGATCCTCGTCTAATTCTGTATTCCCTTTTTGGTGAGAAATCCAGTTGATTTTCTCCATAAATAGTTCATTCTTCGTTTTTCTACCTTTGTTTAGTGGGCATGCATGTTTTTTTGCCTATTAAGTAATTTATTATGTTTCATTTCCCTGCCTTTGTCCTAATTTCCTTTTTATTCTCCTCGATTAATCTTTGCTTTTGTTCAGCAGTGCTCCTTTGATTTCCTCATAAGCTACTTGGAGCACTTCTCTTTGTATTTTGTTTTATCAAGGTCTCTTTAACCATAATCAATTCTGGAAACAAGTCGCTCCCGCATTGTTATATAAGTAGGACATTCTTTTTACTTTCTCTATACGTACTACGCACATAGTGTATAGAGAAGATATTCCACTCCACCCAAAAATTCAATACCCAGATTTCAGCGAAAATAGACGTTTTAGGGTCCCCTGTATAAAAAAAAAAGCATTTTTAGAAAAAGTTCCATGTGTCTGTGAACACGATAACTTAAAAACGAATAGTCGGTAAAATACCAACTTTGGTATATAAGTTTAATATCTTCCAAGGATGCAACACGAAGATTTTGAGGAAAAGCTACCCTCCCCAAACTACCATTTACGTGGAAAAATTTTCGAAAATTTTGTTTTCTCAAAAATGGCCTTAACGATTTTGATTAAAATACTGTATAGGTATTAAAGGTATTTACATGACAAATATAATGTACCTATATCTTGAATTTTCTAGGAATAGCCTCTGAGGACCTTTTTATTCTGAATGAATTTTGCTGAATTTTGTATAACTAGTAAACCGTAAGAGATAGACAAAAGCTTACTACACAAAATATGTTGAACTCGTTGAAACTCACAGTTTATCTCCTAAGCATTTTTTTTCGTAGAATTGACCATTTTTATATATTCCTTGGTACTGGTTTCTGTGTTAAAATACTTAGCAATACAGGAAACGGATTTCATCCATGTGGCAACCATTTGAAAGATTTGATTATCACTTTAGCCTTCCCCTCTACTTACAAGAAAGCGTGTATGCTAATGTTCTTCTCGGTTAGCCTGAAGCTGATAGAAGAATAAGCTTTTTAACAATAAATTTGTTACAGAGTCATAGAGAAAGTCATGTGAGTGGAGCACATCAGATTTTTTTCACGTACCTACATCGTTGCTTCCTTAGTGCACAAGGTAATGGAGGTACACATTTTCAAATAGATAAAACGAAAATAGCAATACTTAAATGTTTAACACCTGGAACACTACTATATACTGCCTAAAATCCCATACTCTTTCCATGCTATCGCCAAAAACATCTAAATATCGAAACGATTCTGAAAGAATGCGCAAATATTGAATGGATCGATCCCTTAACAACATAGGGTGGCCCCGTCGGTAGAGCTCCTGGCTGCTGTACTAGATGTGCCGGATTCGATTCCCAGCTGTGGGGTGGGGAACTTTTCTCTAGCCCAAATTATTCCCTATTCTCCCAGAGACTGGAAGTATGAATTTGAGTTTAAATGAGTGTCATCTATCGAAGAAAATTAAAGTAAATAGAAACAAACGACAACAAATAGTACATTTTATTAACAACACTGCCAAGGATAAGCCACCGATAGGACCATGTAGTTAAAGGCGGCATATAAATGGAACTATAAAAAACATATGTGCTCCATTCACGTGAATTTCTCTACATCTCTGCAAAAAATTGTTGTTAAAAAGCTGATTCTTCTATCTACTTCATGATAATTGAGATAAACATTAGCAGAAATGTTTATTATTACTTGGTTCCTTGTCAGTAGAAGGTAAAAGCATCTAACGTGTTCCATTCGCATGGTGTGCCCTCTTGCTGTTCGAAAAACAAACCTTTTATACAAAGCATTAATCTCTTATCCGCATTATGCAGAATTAGCCTTATTACTAGCTTCTTTGTAAAGCAGAAGGGAAATAAGAAAATGCACAGGATAAATCGATAGTCTGATCCGTTAAAGACCGGTCACTATGCGAAACAATTGAAATTCCAGTCTCTTTGCTTGTTAGGAGTAAACAAACGAGAAACGGGTAGAAAGATGTCTTCCCGTTCGAGGTAGTTTAAGTGGCTTAACATTAAAACCAATAATCCGGAATTTCTCGAAAACAGTTGATTCTAAAAAAAAAAATGTATATGCCATAAATTGTGTCTTAATGAAATCTACATTTTTTGAGTCGTAAGTTTTTGTATATCTCTTAAGGTTTCCTAAGGTTTCCCAATTACATAATCCTGAATCAAAAAAAAAAAAGCATTTTCAGAAAAAGGTCCGTGTGTGTATGTGTGTGTCTGATATACATTGTGTGTTAAGATATGCATTTTATTTAGCAAATAAATATCTTAAATATAAGAAATTATAAATCAAAATCGTTAGATCGATTTTTAAAAAAATCAAAATTTTCGAAATTTTTTCCTCATAAAGGGTAGTTTGGGGTGGGGGACTTTCTTTGTTTTTTTGAAAACCTTCGTGTCGCATCCTTGGAAGATACCAAACTTAAATACCAAGTTTGATTTTTAACGGTCTTTTAATTTTTGAGCTATGCTGCTCAAAGACACACACACATGGACATTTTTCTAAAAATGCTTCTTTTTTTTTTGGATTCAGGGAATATTAAAGTATATATTTCCAGCGAAATCTCGGTATCGAATTTTTGGGTGCAATACAATACATTCTCTATACACTATGTACATAGTACATGTAGAGAAAGTAATAAACTTTAAAAAAAACCTGTCAACTGCTGGTCACGCAAAGAAACGGATTTCAATCCCATAGCAACCACATTTTAATACATTTGTTTGTTGGTTTAGTCTAACATATTCTCTTATTTCCCTTCTTATAAAGGAACTAAGTAATAAGACAGTTTCTGCTAAATTAAATAAATAGAATAATAAGTTTATTAACAATAATTTGTTACAAATACGTAGAGAACGTCATGTAAATGGAGCACATCAGATTTTTTTTAATCAGGGAGTCTCAAATGTGTATATCTGGTTACCACACTTTTGAGTGAAATGCAATTACTTCCTCTACTTGCTATACGTAATAGAAAAATTTAACATTTAGATTTGTACCAATTTCGCATAAAGGAGCAATAGTACAAGGTTCATGTCAATATCACTGGTTGTTACCAGAGGTTTGAACCGTTAGCAAACTAGTTTAGAATATCTAGCCCCAAACAGTCATAAGCATAATAAGATTGTGGCTTCATTCATGTGTCCGGGTGAAAAATAATAGGGCCCCCCGCCGTCCTGAGATTTTTAAAATTCAAGTTCGGGAGAAATGTATGTTCTTACTTACATTTAATTTTTGACGTTGATAAATTTAAAATATACTTTATTTAAAAAGGTTAGAAATACTGTTGTCATGAAAAAGAAAGAGGGAAGGTAGTGAGGGAGGTAAGCAGGAAGAAGGGAGGAGATGAGGGAAGAAAGGAGGGAGAAAGAAGCAAGGGATTAAGGAATAAATAAACAAATAAATTAATTTTGAAGAATGCATTTTGTATAATCTTACATAATACTGATATATAGTAAGTTATATATGAGAATATATTACACAAAAAAATGTGTGTGTGTGTGTGTGTGTGTGTGTGTGTGTGTGTGTGTGTGTGTGTGTGTGTGTGGTTAATACACAGGATTTGACAATGAATTCATTCTCCTTTTAGCATCCCTATATTTGGCGACAATGTTAGGATACATCTTCAAAGCTTGGGGAGGATTCTAGATGCTCCATATTCATAATTTCTTTGGTACATAGTGGGCAGTTTGGTGAGGTTGAAAGGCCAATCCTATAGAGATGGTTATTCAATCATCTCCAGTTATGAGGCAAAAGTTGGCAACAGCTTATTTTCTTGGTCATTTTGAAATTAAATTAGTATTTTGTACAATTTTAGCCACTTTGAATTTTTATTTCCTTGTGTTATTTTATTTATATAATTTGTATCTATTTTTTTTACAATGCATTTGATTGATTCATAAGAACATTTCATAATAGTTTTTTGTTTAATTTGGTTCCTTTCTTTTCCAAAAAAAAATCTGCTTTTTATTACCATCCACTTCACCATGAGATGGAGTCAATTGCAACACATTTTCCCTCGTTATATTAATTTGTTGAATTATCTTTAGGATTTCTTTAATTTTTTTCCACTTTAGGAAGTCTTACTATTGGTTGTATAGCAGCCTGTGAATCTGAAAGAATAACTATATTTTTGCATTGATGCAGGCACTAGAACGGCCGGGGTTCGATCCAAAGCGACCGCATGTGAGATTTGTGGTGGTCAAAGCTGCGCTGGGGCGGATTTTCTCCGGGTACTCCGGTTCCCCCCGCTATCGCATTCCACCGGTGCTCTATCATCATTCATGTATCATCAGTGTCGCCGCCTGCGGTGCCATAAGTAGTTAAAGCGGGCGTTAAAACACTACCAAATTGATGCAGCCAGGGAAATAAATTTTTCCACAGAGCGGTCCCTCAGCGCTCTGGCCGGGACTTTCACGGCAGGCTTGTGCGGCACGTCAGAATGAACTCAAGGCCACGGGCTCTTCCATTTCTCGGACATGTGGCAGCGGGCTTTAGTCAGCTGTTATTGTTCCTTGTGTGTGGACGTTAGACGCGCGTGTTTTTATGTGCGATTGAATTGTCGGATTATTAAAAGCCAGAAATGGAACTCAAATATTCAATTGAACAAAGAATTTATGTATATGACTTATGTGAAAACCGACTTATGTAAACAGGTTTGTAGGCAAATTCGCGATAAATTTCCTAGTGGTCCAGTTCCCAGTAGAGAAACAGATATCTACTGAATAAAGTGAATAGAACGGGATCATTTAATGTTGTAAGTTGTAAAAAGATACGAACGGCTTCCTTGGAAGACATCAAGAATATTTTTTGTTGACAGAATAACCTCTAAAGGGTTATGGCCGGCTGGATCGCCGGATCTTACTGTATGTGACATTTTTCTGTGGGGAACTCTCAAAAATAGAGCGTATAGGAATAATCATTGCACCACAGACCATCTCAAAACAATATAAGAACAGAAATTAGTAAAATTACTCAACAAGAACATATGCGTGTGAATGGTAATTTCATTAGAAGGTGCCAAGAATGTTCATTTGCCGAAGCACACCACTTGCAACACCCACTGTGAAAAAGGTTAGTACTGCTAAAATAAAACGTAATTATGTTTGTTCAATAGGTAATCAATATATCGTAATCATCATAAAATCAGTATAAAACGGTATCAGTATCAATAATGACAATAATAAACACATACACCGAATGTAGCGCGCGGACACGCATCGCGACTGCCGCCAAATAGTTGAGGGACCGCTCTGTATTTCTCCATCAAAACTTGTAGTATTTGTTTCAACATTTCTATAAAAGGAAAAAAACTGGCATATACCACCTGCTCCTGCCCCATCATTGGTACCAAGAGAGGGAACCATCTGTGTATACATGTCTATTTTACAAAAAAATGTAAATCTATTTAAAACACACAATTTATTCCAAATAGGTCCCACATTTTCTCCCTATATAATATACCTACTATGGGTTTTGTGAGCAAATAATTACAGAGAACAAAGACTGGTTCACGAGGGGTAGATGTGGCTCGCTAGCTGGTAATAGCAGCACATCTTGGAGAAGGAAACTCTGATGACAAACCACTTCCTCTAAGGCTTAGAACTTCTGCAAAATATTGGTAACCCACGGAAAAACAAATTACTCATAAGCTCAAAAGAGAAGGCCAGATAATACATTGATGACGACAGTGGAAAACAACTAAAAGCGGAAGAATTAAACAAAATAATAAAAGGATATAGAAAAAACGGGAAACACCACTTAAACAGAATTAAAGAAAATAATATTCCAAAACTTGCATGCACTTACCAGCCAAAGGACAAAGAAAACGGGGACATCTGAGGAAAAGATGGCAGGAGCAAGGCGTTGGAGCCGGAGCAGGCTGCTTGTGTAAACCATGTTGTAGAAGAAGAAGATAAAGATAAATACACGAAGTTTTCATTTGGTTAAGTATAGGTATAATGTATAACATTACCAATAAAATTGTCCTTACTTTACTGGCAATGTCTGTAAGGATGTGCTCCAAATATTCTTGCTCCTTATTTTCTTAATGATATAATAAAAAGTAATTTCATGGTTTTCTACTTAAAGAAATATGATGTGTTCCATTTACATGACTTTCTCTATAGGTCTGTAACAAATTATTGTTAATAAGCTTATTCTTCTAACTACTTCTGCTAATTGAGATAAACATTAGCAGAAACTATTTATTACTTAGTTCCTTATAAGTAGGAGGGAAATAAGGGAATATGCTAGGCTAAACTGACAGGGAAATATTTTAAAATCTGGTTACTAAGGGATTGAAATCCATTTCTTAGGATTGACAAGTTCCCGTATGAGAAAAGTTTTAAGTATTTTAAAACTGAAATCAATAACAAGGAATTTTTAAAAAATGGCCAACTCTGCAAAAAAAATTATATATCATATATTGTGTGTTTTATCAAGATTTACATTTTTTGTGTAGAAGTTTTTGTTTATCTCTTACAATTTACCAGCTATGCAAAATTTAATAAAAATCGTGCAGAATATAGAGGTCATCAGAGACGATTCTCAGAAAAATGAAGATATACATTTTATTCATGCAAATATCTTAAATGTAAGAGATTTTAATTAAATTGATAAAGCCAGTTTTGAGACAGTCAACATTTTTGAAAAATGTTCCATATAAAGGGTAATTTAGAGTGGGGGATTTTCTGAAAATCTTTGTGTCGCATCCTTGGAAGGTACTGTACTTAAATATCAAGTTTTGTATTTAATGGACTTTTCGTTTTTAAGCTTTGCTGCACACAAGCATGAACATTTCTCTAAAAATGTTTTTTTTTTTTTTTTTTTTTTTTTTTTTTTTTTTTTTTTTTTTTTTTTTTTTTTTTTAGGGGATCCAAAACATACATTTCTGGTGAAATCTCGGTATCAAATTTTTGGGTACAATATAATACTTTTCTATATACTTTGTACATAGTACGTGTAGAGAAGTAAAAAAAAAAGTTCATTTTTAGCTATTACATCTAGTTTTTATGATAGGTGCGTAAATGTCAATGGTGCTAAATTAATTCCACTTACATATCTTGTTGCTAAATTTTGTTGTTAATCTGTTGTTGATTTTCTTCCTGTTCCACTCACTTTCATCCTTCTTTATCACTCAGATGTTTGTTTATAATCCCAGCACTTATGAATTGCTTTCTATGGGTCAGATGACTTCTTGTGAGGTATTTATGTTTACATTTGCAGCTATTATAGATCTAAACTTCAGTTACGCTGAAAACTTGTGTTAATATGTATGTCTGTCTCCTATATTTGTAGTGGTAAAATAAAAATTTGAATATGACATTTACATCAGGATTACACAGGGGACAGTGTCTACAAAGTTCTCTCCGAAGCTATGTTACATTTGTGTGTATGAGTTTTTGAAGGGAAGGTATGTAAAATAGACTCACAAATAAAGAAAGCATATTATTCATTTTTCAAAAAGAAAGTTGGTGATCAAAAGATATATTCATGCCTCATATTGCTTGTAACAGCTGTGTTGAGGGATTACATTATTGGTATGAAGGAAACCAGAATGAAATACTGTTTAGCAACCCAATGATATGGACAGAGTAGCAAAATCAACATGATGGTTGTCACTTTTGCCCTTGCAAAGTTGGTATCTAAAATAGCATGAATTAAATGTCTAAATCTGAACTTGGCTACAAGGCTTATTCCTCATGAACACACTTCCAACAATGAGTGGGCTCCTGATCCAATAGAAATTGACAATTCATCACAACAGCTTAATCAGTTTGAGTCAAATGATTTAGTAAGAGATTTAGGGTTCATAAAACAAAAAAGTGAATTACTGGGCTTAAGATTGCAGGAAAAGAATTTGTTATTACTTGGTGTTTCATTTTGATGGTATAGAAATGCAAAATGTGGATTAAAAAGACTATACAGAAGAAGATCAAGTTGTGTTTTGTGTGGATGTATTTAAACTTATTCAATATTTGGGAAGGGAAGCATGTAAGCCAAGCAAATGGTCTTTTTATTGATTCTTCTAAACAAAGTCTTAAGACAGTGTTATTCATAATGAGAACAAATTAGCTTCAATACCACTCGTACATTCTACAGACAAGAGTGTCTTATGAAACTCTGAAGCATACCCTGAGAAATTAAGTACCGCGACCATGAGTGGCAAATATGTGGCAACTTGAAGGTTGTTGGTCTGTTACTAGAGAGGATACATAAAAACCTGTTGTTTTCTTTGCAAATGGGTTAGCAGGACGAGGAGCAAACATTGGGAAACTGACCAATGGCCTGAGAGGCAGCAACTGGTACCTAGATCAACTAATGTGCCTCCTGTTGATGATCAAAAAGCTCTACTCCCTCCATAACAAATAAAACTTGGCATGATGAAGCAATTCATGAAAGCACTTGATAAAAGTTGCCCCTCCTTCCGGTACTTATGCACAAAATTTCCATTATTGTCACAGGTTAAAATATTAGAGGGATCACACATAAGGAAATTGATAAAAGCTGTTAATTTTACCAGCTTTATGGATAAAATTGAAATATATGCCTGGAATGGATTTAGAGAGACTGTCAAGGCATTCCTGGGCAATGTGAAAGAACCTCAATATGAAGGGTCAGATATATGCTGGAAAAGTTCAGGCTGCTCAGATGAATGTATGTTTGAAGACTCCTCAAGTCATATCTTGAACATTTCCTGTCAAATTTGGGAGCTGTCAGAGAAGAGCAAGGTGGAAGGTTTCACCAGGACTTGAAAGATGTTGAGCGACATTATCCTAATCAACTAATTGTATATCATTGTACCTTTCAATAATATGTAGGAGAGAGGAGTATTACAATTATAATTATCAGGAATGTTGGGACATACATATGATGAGCAACTACTGCTGTTGTCTTGCACAAGACTAATCTGCTAGAGAACACTTGAGAAAACCGCGTACACTGAAGTTCCTTGGGAAAAGAAAAGGGGTGCACAAGATAACTAATATACATTCTCAAATTCAGGTAGACTTTCATGTTATTATTCTTATTTATTTTCTTTAAAAGTTATACATATGTGGCAAAACAAAGGTAACTGAAATTAAAAACATATTCAGAAAATCAATATGTAATTATAAGATGAAATAATTAGCAATATCTAAATGTATCAGTACGTGTGTTCAAAATGTGCACCCTCATGTTTTGCATATTGTTCATAATGGTCCTTTAAATTTTTGAATATGTTGATGAGCACAGCAAGGACACAAAAAACTGTATCTTCTCCTTTATTCAGGAACATTTACAGGTGGGTCATCTGTTTTGAAAACATATTCTTTGCAGACTTAGCTCATTCTGATGCTTGTCTGTGTGTTACTGGAAATAATGCTCAGTGATATAAACCTTCTCCTATGTTATGAGAACCATAATTGTAACACAAACCCCAATGCTAAGCACACAATATGTCAAACTATTACACAAAATAAATAAATACTTAGCTGCTATTGAACAGCAAACAAGCGATAAGTTCAGTCAATTTTGTTTTGCTGCAAAATAAATATGAGTGTATAATACTTTTGTAAATGTTTCAGTTTTATTTTCACTGAACATTGTTTATTGCCAAAGCAAGATGTGCTACAGAAAAACATAATGCATATTTGAATTCTGTGCACCAAAATTAGCCAGTCACCTATTTTTAATCATACCTCAGAAAAAAGGTTTCCATTTGTAACCTAGTGTATCCACCAAGAACCAAGGCATAATGCCCTGAGCATTGCAATTACAATATCACAGTGAAAAATAATTCCTTGCATTCTTAAGTTAAAATAAAAACTACCTTGTATGGTTTTTGATACTGGCTTTGCTGATGGCAGGACAAAGCCATGTTGCTGTTCTGTTTTTTTTTTGCTTATCAACTGCTGATGTACTGCTTCAAGGAAATATTTGGACTAGCAAACAAACTGCCAAGCAGTGAGCTCATATACTACTCACTACTACTTTTTCTTTTCTCAGCACATCTGTATGACATACTCTCGTATCATTCAGATCAATAACTTCTGTAGTTCTATTTTCTGATATTTCATTGAAAACTGCTAAAATGTGATTCATTAATACTCTACTAGATTGAATTAGGTATCTATTCATCTGTGTGAAAATGATTGCATTCAAAGAAATCTTCTATTGAATATAATGCGTTAATTTTTAGCCAACTGTCCAAAAGGGCTTTAAATTTATGTATAGGTAGTGCAGTAATGTGATTTGAAAGTTGATTATACGTATTTAACCGTAGGTAGTTATGGTTGTTATGTATTTTTGATAATCTTGATAAAGGTTAGTCTATGGCTGAATTGTTTTGTGTTATACAATTATGTATTGGTTGCCAAATAGTTTATTTTGTGAGTTCTCTTTTATAAAGATCACATTATGATAGATGTACAATGTTGGCATGGTTTGATTTTGAATTTATGAAAAATTGTGTGCAGGGATGATTATAGCCTAGATTAGCATTACAATCTAATTGCCTATTTTTGCCGGCCTTAAGGTGGTTGTGTTCCTTTAGAGATACCCCATAACAGTGTAGGTACCATATGTAAGATGGGAATGAAAGAAGGCAAATATGCACATATACATAAATTTTCACTAACATAACCGAGTTTGTATAAGAGGAACATAACATGAGCTAATTTGGCACTTGCATAGTCTACATGATGTACCCAGCTAAGTTTTTTATCTGTGTAATTTCTTAACAATTTGATATATTTATTATCCTGATTCTTTGCATTTGTGTGAAACATTAGTTCTTCAGTTTTTATAATGTTTACCTGTAACTTGTTTGCATTAAACCATTTAGTTGCTAGATGCATCATATGTTTATTCAAATTATGGATTATATCCATAATATATCCTGAGATACTTCTTTAGTTATTGCCATAAATATGACTATTAGTTTCCAGCTTTTTATCAGATAACTTATATTTCTTAAATTTTTAATCAATATTAGGTTTGATTCTGTGTCAATTGTGTTTCTTAAATCTAGCAGGGTTATGCTGGTTTAGAATTTAATTCTAAAAAATCTTATTTCTTCCATTCACATGACTTTCTCTACATCTCTGCAAAAAAAGTTTTGTTAAAAAGCTTAAGCTTGTATTTACTTCATGCTAATTGAGAAAACATTAGCAGAAATAGTCTTATTACTTGCTTTTGTAAGGAGAAGCGAAGTTAGGGAGTACCATAGGTTGAAGTGATAGTCAAAAACTGGTTGCTATGTGACGAAGTTCCTTTGTTTGTATGGACAGGAGTTGACAAATTCCTGTATGAGAAAATAAAAGTTTTTCAAAGCTGAAACTAAAAACAAGGAATATCTTAAAAATGATCGACTCCATGAAAAAAATGAGATATAATTGTTATAATGTGCTCTACATTTTCTGTGAGGTAAGTTTCTGTCCATCTCTTACAGTTTAGCAGTTATGCAAAAATCCATAAAATTCATCAAGAATAAAGTAGTCTTCAGAGGCTATTCCCAGAAAATTCAAGATATACATTTTATTTGCCAAATAATTATCTTAAATATACAATATTTTAATCAAAATTGTTAGAGCCATTTTTAAGAAAATCAAAATGTTTGACATTTTTTCCATGTAAAAGTTAGTTTGGGATCAGGGGATTTTTTTTGAAAAACTTTGTGTCGCATCCTTGGAAGATACCAAACTTAAATACTAAGTTTGGTGTTTAATGGTCTTCATTTTTGAGCTATGCTGCCCATTGACACACACACACACATGGACATTTTTCTAAAAATGCTTTTTTGGTTTCAGGGGATCTCAAAACATATATTTCTGGTGAAATCTCGGTATCAAATTTTTGGGTGCAATAAAATACCTTCTCTATACACCATGTACATATTGCGTATAGAGAAAGTAAAAAACATTCATAGATGTGAGATTCTATATTTTCAATAATTTTCACAGCTTAGGACTAAAGCAGTGGTGAGCGTTCAGTAGAAGCATACAGAAACAACAAGTTTCACTGCATCATGGTGATGCTTACTAGCAGTGTACTACTGCACTCCTGAGACTCAAATGTGTACATTACAGCTGGGTTGACTGCGCTGCTGAGACTCAAGTGTATATGTAAGCACATACTTGAACCAACGCAAAATATCTGTTGATTCAGCTACACTAGTAATAGAGGATGAGCATGCATCTAAAGGCTACCAAGAGAGTGGGTAATATTGTGCTCTTTAAGAAGCAAGCTTCAATTATCCATTCAGTTTCTGTTGAAGTGGCAAGGTGCAGAAATATTATGTGTAAGGTGAATCTATAACAGTGTCATGTTACTCAGTTTGAAGTTTTATGGTTTGTAGAGATAAGTAAAGATTTTTTGAACAGAATCATTTTTATACAGCAATGTCTAAATGCCTAAATGTATCATAAAAGAACTTATATTCAACCTGTATGGGATAACTTTTTTTTTTTTTTTTTTTTTTTTTTTTTTTAAAAACACACATAGCCGTGTGATGGACAGGAGTTGGATAGGTAGAGTCAGACTGAAAAATTCAATGCCATAGCCGGGATTTTATTCCATGCAAATTGGCCATAATAGTTGGCCATACTATGAATCCTAGGTTTTAAGTACTTAAAGCATTGTACGAGTTGCCATTGGAGTGGACATCTCAAAATAATTTGAGATCACCTTGTGGTTTACTGGGAAACATGCTAGTCAGTTGAGAAATTCAATGCTATGCTGGGAGATCAGGAGATCTGTGGTACAAATTCCCACTATGGCATTGAATTTTTCAGTCTGACTATACTTATATTCAACCTATTTTCCATACATTCATTCTTGGACAAACTACAAAAAATTAAAAATGGAAGACCATCACTGTAACTATCAAATTCAGTTCAACATACTAATAAATGCATTAGATATTTTTAGTCAAATATGTATAGTAAATGTGAGTGGTGAACTAAATACATTGTTTTGCTGGTATTGCCTGTTGTTTAATAGTGATAGGTATATTAGTTGGACAAAAACTGGATACACACGTCTAAGAAATTTAAATTAAGTCTATGGCCGAGTACAGATTATCTGTCAAATATCTATGATCTTCCTCAAATATAGCTGGTTTTGGAAAAAGTAGAATAGACACTGCGCTTGATGACTAGTTAAAAAATGAAATTTTTGTACCAGGGCAGCTCCTGGTATAGTGGTGTTGTGTTTTAGCACCATTGTTAAATAAAAAAGAAGTGTCTACATATTGAGATTATTGATTTAAACATTGTTCATACACTCGTGTTCTAGTTCTCTCATATGAACAACAGTACATTAAGAACTGCGTGATCTGGTGCTTGCACTAGTTCCAGTTGGGCACTGTTTGAGCTCATAAGCCATGTGTATAAGGCTAGGGCATTTGTTTATAGTGGCTGCTTGTAGGTGGATGTGGTGCCAAGGTTGATCTGGCACACAGTCTCTGTTCCACCCTCAAGAGCGCAATAAAGGACAGTGTATTCCTTTATTGTTGCCTGCATGGTTGTTTCTAGAATTTTGTATGTATAATCATTAACTATACATTTAGCTGCTCTGATAACTTGTTTATATAGTTGTGCATCAGCACATTTATTAGAACAATACATGGAACAATATATTATTAATCATGTTCTTACTTGTTTTAAGTGTGGGGTGTACCAATTTTTACTTTCTCTACAAGTACTATGTACATAGTATATAGAGAAAGTATTGTATTCCACCCAAAATTTTGATACCAAGATTTCACCGGTAATACATGTTTTTTCAGAAAAAGGTCCATATGTGTGTGTGTATCTGTGTACAGCATAGCCCAAAAATGATAACATTGTTAAATGCCAAACTTGGCATTTAAGTTCAGTATCTTCCAAGGATGTGACATGAAGATTGTTAAGAAAACCCCCCACCCCAAACTACCTTTACATGGGAAAATTTTCAAAAATTTTGATTTTCCAAAAAAGATGGCTCTAGTGATTTTTATTAAAATACCACATATTAAAGCCATTTCTATTGCAAATAAAATGTATATCTTTAATTTTCTGGGAATAGCTTCTGAACACCAGTTTATTCGGATAAATTTTACTGGATTTTGCATAATTAGTAAACCGTAAGAGACATACAAAAACTTATTACATTAAAAATACCATTTTTTTGTGCAGTTGACTGATTTTGACATATTTCTTGTTATTTGTTTCAGTTATAAAGTACTTGTACTTTTCTGGTACGGGAACTTGTCAACTCCTGGTCATGTTAAGAAATGGATTTCAATCCCATAGCAACCACATTTTAAAACATTTGAGTGTTGGTTTAGCTTAGTATATTCCCTTATTTCCCTTTTACTTATAAGGAACGTAGTAATAAAGCACTTTCTGCTAATGTTTATTTGATTAGCATGAAATGGAAGAACAAGCTTATAAGCAATAATTAATTTGTTACAGAGGTGTAGAGAAAGTCATATGAATGGAACACATCAGATTTTTTGTTTATATCATATTTTTTATTTAGATTTGTTTATCATGCGTCAGATTTCATTAAACATGTTTATGAATATGGCAAATGAGTAGTTTAAGCTGAAGTGTTTATGTAACACATTATCCCAGTTTGTCATGTAACTGTTTTATGAGCTTATCTAGCCTGTTATTGGTCAGTAGTTTAATCATTTTAGTTTCAGGGCTAATAATTGAATTGTTAATGTCTAATTTAAGTCATAGGCAAAAATAATCTGATAAATAGCATTATATTACTCCATTTGTTGCTTGGGTATGATGCAGATTACTCATTTTATTGTCAAGGCATGAATTGTTTCTAGTGGGTTTGACATTTAAACAAGAAAACTTAAATGACTTTAAGGAGTTAAAATGAGTAATTAACTGCTACCTGCTTAATAGTAATGTCAATGTAAATGTCCCCTAAGATGTGTATACTATGCTTTTTAAATTTCTGCGAAAAGCACTTTAATTGCTGTAACCTAGTAATAAACTTGTGGGAACTAGATATAAGGATACAACAATTATTTTACTATTGGATAATTGTATAGCAGCAACTTCAAAGTAGTTTTCCTCACATATATGAGTGATATCTGTTACAGAATATTCTAGTTTTAGACTTTGTTTGACCATAATGGCCATTCCACCATGGGGAGTTTGTCATTTTAGCTACTCTGGCAAATGGAATGGAGTTTTATTTATGGATGCTCTTTAACTACTGTGGTTCTCAGCATCCAATTCTATATTAGCCATGAAAGTCAACTTAATTTTGCTCTGAGGCCCACTTTATCAGGCTTGAGTTCTTCTATGTGACGTAAATCTATAACATGGGACCAACAGCTTTACTTCCCTTCTAAAGGTAGCCATACTAAGGATTTTTATGCTGAAAAAAATCCATCGTCCTCTACCAGGTTTGAACCCATGATCTTAGATAACCACTACACCATGGAGGGCAACTACTCTGGCAGAATGAACTAGCTAAGACATATCCTAAAGGTGTACATAGTTCTAATTAATCACTATGTAACCAATGATCATTTAAGTTAAGAATACAACAGTTCAATTGATTTTGCCTCTAAGGATTGGATTTTGATGTGTAGTGTTAGGTAATCTTTGTTATCTGCATGTAGCAAAAGGGACTCTGCTGCAGGAGTAAAACAGGATTTTGATTTTGCTATGTCTATGTCAATGCTCTGTACAATAGTTATACCTGAATTGAGCTGCTACAATCAGTATTCAGTTTTCTGAACCAGAATTAACATTTCTGTTTTGTATTATGGCATCTAGGTAAGCTTCTTTGATGAAAAATATGGGGAGTGAAGCCTTAAAATAGAAACATTATGCACTGATCTAGTCACATATAAAATTTCTTTATGGAGAAATATATATGCAAAACATATATTAAACATTTTCAAATTACAGAAGAAGGTAATTAGAATCATTGAAAATGTTGATGGGACAACCAGCTGCAGACATGCATTTAAAGACATTCAATATTTTATCATATATATATATATATGAAAGCATAAAATTTGTAAAAGAAGGGGACATATATAAAAAAATAAAATTGTAATATGTATTTGTATAATGTAAGAAGTAAAACAGATTATTTTAGGAACATACTTAGAGAAACATTAAATAACAGAGTAATAGAAAGTAGAAAGAAAGGCTTGTATAATAGATTGCCTAAAAATATAAAACAAAGTAACATTAGGATCACAAAAAGATACTTAGCAGAGCAGGTTTTTATGGTATTGCAGAGTACAAAAATGTAAACAATGTATAATGTATTAGATTTCTAAGCAATTGTAAATAGTGATCATTATGTATTAATTGTTATAAAATGAAGTATATTTTTATGTAAATTTAAAGAATGAAATAACATGAAATATATATGTTTTATAAAGTATGATTTTTATCCATCTCTTTGTTTTAATGATATATATATTTTTTGTAAACTGTGATTTTGTCTATCTCTTTCACTCAGATTGAAAAAGCCTTAAATGGGCTATTCTCAGAAAATTCAACATATTTAGTTCACTTTTCCTGCAAGTATTTTAAACACATGGTATTTCAATGAAAATCAATACAAAAATTTTTGTGATATTCAAAAACAAAACCAATTTCCATAAAAAAGAGTAGTTTAGGGTGGACATAATTTCTTGAAAATCTTCATGTCACATACCTGTAAGAAACGGAGCTTATATACCAAGTTAGATATTAAACCAAGTTTTCGTTATTGCATTATGCTGTTTACAGACCGACACACAGACTGACACAGAGGCAAATAGATATTTTTCTAAAAAATATTTTCCCTTTCTCTACTACATAAAAAGTACATAGTAGGTAGAGAAACTATTGCATTCTACCCAAAAATTAGATCTTGAGATTTCACCAGTTATGCATGAAGCATACACTATTTTTAAAGTTATTTATAATTGAATGCAAAATGACATTATACAAGCTTTAATTTCAACTCTTTTGTCAACTATAAAGCATCATATTATGCATATTCCTTTTGTCTAAGTCAATGCAATTATTTATTAGAATTAGCACTCACTAAACTGTGTGATGTGTTTAGTGCTATGCTAGAACACCCTCAAGAAATTTGTGTCAGATATTTTAGCACCAGTGAAAGATATCAAATTTGTTTTTCTCTTTCATACTTATTTTCTCTTAAACTTGTTCAACAAAATACTTTTTTCTGATGTGCTGTATAACACTCTTCAAAACCTAGCAAATGATATCTTGTATTGTCAATAGAAAATAAAAAAAACACGCTGCTCTATGGTTGCATTATATGGCAACTAAGACAACTTTTTCAAGAAACCATGTATTAAGTACAGGAGTCTTTGAACAGGAAAAATATTGAATATAAACTCTACATTCAGAAGTGTTTGATAGCATTGATAACTGTTAAAGTGTTTTTTTTTTTTTTTTACGCCCTTTAACCTGGTTGGTCATATTGGATGATGAATTAAATTGGTGAAATGATGCTCGAATGATCTTAGGGTCCATTGAGCTTAAAGTTACTCAATATTCGTCTTCTCAGGATAAGGGAAAACCTCCCAAGAAGACCTTATCTCCATAACTTACCCTAAGCGAGATTCAAACTCGCAACCTGTTGAATGTGAGGCAGACATGCTACCACCACAATACCTAGGCGGACAATTTGTACATTATTCTCACATGAAAACTATGGACCATTTCCTGAAGAACAGCTTTCAAAGTCTTTTATATAATTATATACCCCTGGAATGTTCTGCGATGCAATTTGATTGGGAAAAGAGCTGATTGTAGTGCACAGTACAATAGTTAGAAATAAAACTGAACCACTGAACTGAGAGAACTGAACCGCTGATCACTAATTTAATGCTAAAACAAGGTTTTCACTGTTTAAAATGTCAATGCTATTCTCTACAATTCTTATGAACACATTTTCAGTAAGAAGATCAATTTAAGCGTTGAGGGGGATCTAAAGTTTCTCTCAAAATTCTACTTAAAAATAGAAAGAGAATTAATTTTTCTGGAATGGTTTCAATGAAGCTCACCTACTAAGAGAACTTAGGAAAAGGAATAGTTTAAAAGAAACAGGTAATTACTAAATTTTCTTCAGAGGAGAGAAGGATGGAATTTCAATTCAACTTTCATGCCTATCTGGAAGAAACAATTAACTGACAATAATTTACCTAATAATTGGTTAAACAATGAAGCCTGGCACTTAAGCACTTACGACATTGAAAAGTGCCCTAGGGATTCATCATCTCAAAATAATTTGAGATCTCCTTGTGGTTTACTAGGAAAGTCTTGAGTTACTTAGGGAGTTTAGGGTCATGTCAGCATGTTGCTATGATAGCTCAGAGATTGGAGTAACTGGATAGAAACCAGGAAATCCATGGTTCAAATCTCGACTACAGCATTGAAATTTTCAGTCTGATTCTAGCTTTCCAATGTCTATTTTGTCAGGATATCATACTTACACTAAGCTATTTACATGGCTATGAATCTTCCTCCACTTGTATATGACACTAACAATTTTGTATTTGATCTTAAGTATGGCAACTAAAAGCGTTGATAATACTTCTTTATGTCCTCATTATGGTTTATTTTTTATGTATTTCTTATATTAACTGCCTTTCTCTGCCACAAGTGGAACTTAAGCAACTTTTGCATCCATGGAATCTTTTGTGTTCAAGTAAGTTTTATTTACTAAAGACACCATGGATCATTAACGAAAATAGCATAGGGTTTAGAAATAAAGTATTTACATTTTTATAATAATGTATTTGTTCCTTATGTGCTTACACAATTATCTTCTCATTAATTTATTACCATAAAAAATTATACTTCCTCAAAAGAATGAGTTTTAAAAGTAAAAAGTAGATAACTGTAATGCTTATAAAGCGTTTACATACAATATTTCAACAATGGCATGTGTTTCTGTCCTATATTGCACTTCAGCCCTGTGAAGGATCTTGGCCTGCCAATTCAACTGCTGGCCTCATACTGCACACAATATAGGTGGGTGATCTCTAATATCAAGAGGAGATGCGGTGAACATCACACATCCTCCAGCCAAAAATTTGGCTCTCATGACCAGGATTGCTGCTTACCTTAGCTCCTGAATTTCTTCATTATGCTGAGTCTGCATCAGTCCCATACGCGAGAACCAACCCTCTAATGCATGAATTATGTACATATGCCACTCTTCTAATTTTTACTTTCTCTACATGTACTATGTACAAAGTGTATAGAGAAAGTATTGTATTGCGCCCAAAAACACGATACTGTGATTCCATGAACGAAAGGTCGGTAAAATACCAAACTTGATATTTAAGTTTGGCATCTTCCATGGATACAACACAAAGATTTTGAAGAAAATCCCCCCAGCCCAAACTACCTGTTACATGGAAAAATGTTCAAAAATTTAGATTTTCTCAAAAATGGCTGTAATGATTTTAATTAAAATACTACATATTAAAAATATTTACATGAAAAATAAAATGTATCTCTTGAATTTCCTGGGAATAGCCTCTGAAGCTCTTTATTCTAGATGAATTTTACTGGATTTTGTATAACTAGTAAACCGTAAGAGATAGACAAAAGCTTACTACACAAAATATGTAGATCTCATTGAAACACATAATTTATGTCATAGGCATTTTTTGGGAGTTGACCATTTTTGAGATTTCCTTGTTATTGGTTTCAGTTTTAAAATACTTAAAACTTTTCACATAGGGGAATTTGTCAACTCCTGGCAATGCAAAACAATGGAGTTCATTCATATTGCAACCAACTTTTGAAAGATTTGATTATCGTTTTATCCTAATGTATTCCATGATTTCCGTTCTACTTAGCATTTCTGCTAATGTTTATCTCGATTAGCATGAAGTAGACAGAAGAATAAGCTTTTTAACTATAATTTGTTACAGAACATTGTGAGTTTAAATCCTAGCCACTGCAATCAAATTTGCCTGTGATAAGGTAGGGGAAGCACCCATGTAAAATAACACATGGATGATGACAAAGAGGGTTGGTTACATTTGACTGCAGTTATATGGATTTACTTTTTGTTCTAATAAAAATGCATTACAATAATATTAATTATAATTAATATATTTCTGTTATAAAATTTAGTGGATTAAAGCTGTCCCCCATGGGATTGAACCCCAATCCACTCCATGGTTGGAAACCAGAGCTTCATAGTTTAGTTCACTGTGACATAGGCAGGACAAGGGAATGTTGAGGACATGAAAACTACTTTAACTGTGGCAAAATGATTATAAGTAGTGATAGCACCTTGGGGAACAATAGCAGGACAGAATCAAAATTAGTGCAGCATGGTATAGAGTTGTGATGTGTTGACAATGCAGTGTGTACGTAGTGGTAATATTAGGAGCAAAATGGGGCTGTGGTTGCATGGTATAGACTGTGATGTTTTCACCAGCAGTGGAAGGTGATTGAAGTTGGATGGGTGATAAACATAAATACCACTGATTTATGGGAACTAACAATTTTAATATTTACATACATCAATTGCTGTTGCGCAACAAGTCATCAGCAGTATTATTCATTTCATTTTCTCTCAACATACATATATTACAATGCACAACAACATACATTCGTAATGTATCAAATGTGAATCATCTCATATGATTGGCTTGTAAACAGGCTTTATATTGTGAAAAACTTCACTCCACATCACAAGATGTGATTGGAGCAAAATGGTAATGGCACATATCATCGACTATTGGGTAAGATACTCCATCAGCAATTATTTCTATAGCAACACTTTGTAACACATTTTGTATTTCACACATTGTTGGAAATTTTTACCAAACACTGTCTTCACTTGTTTTTAAACACAGTCTATAACAAGTGTCACGGATCTCTGATTAATTGCTCGCACAAGTTCATCTACAGCTTTCAGGGCTCAAGGCATTTCCAAATATGTGTTATTGTCATAGATATATCTTCTGTATGAATTGCAAATCTTCATGCAATCCATTTGAAGCAAGAGATTTTGCAATCTTGATTAAAGAACATGCACAATCATCAAAGGCATTAATTACCTGCTAAAACTGTATTGTAATATACAGCATAGTATACTGCTGTATTGAGCCACATTCCCCACAAGTTGCTTACTTGCTATGAGCACTGTCATCAATACAGGTCAGTCTTTATTCAGTAGATCTGCAACTGTCTCAATACATATCTAGTGACCCTCACATGTGTTCTGCTATCAATCTCCAAAAGCTATCCCTAGTTATAAGTATGACAAAGCAAGTCAGTTGCCTTTAGGGCAAGGTTCAGTCCTCCGTTAGAGCTGATGGACTTACCAGCAGAGGTAAGAGAGAAGCAGATGGTTCAAGTATATTTACATATGAAGATGGTGGAAAGATTTATGTATGGGTCATTGCACACAGACAATGTATGGACCGTTGTATTGACGAAGTGTTTACTGGAGGTAGCAGTATGGCTGTGGCTCCAGGAAGATTTATAACCTGTGATTCATGTTCTGGTGTACCAAATACATATAAGACAGCCACATTACTATCTTCAACAAAACATTGACCTACTCCAGCCAAAATTCCTCTTAACCTAACCACACATGCTACAAAAGTGCAATTCAATGCTTTATCTGAAATTATGGCTTTGGCATCTGACGAGAAGGATAATGTTGGTACACACTCTAAGTATGACTTTATTTTCCAACTTCCCAAGTTCTGTGCAGCTTATCTTATCAAGGCTGCAATATCTGGATTTCTCTGCTGGAATTGTTTTTCTAGCCATGGTAATAACAAGGGTATGGCACTGTTGTATAGGCTAAAACCTTATGGCAATTGCTGCATAAGAATGTTTACTGATATACGTATGAGGTCACTAGATATGTATTGAGACATGGTAAATTGGTCAACCCTAGGGAAAGCATTGTTGGTTTATCAAAATAGCTGACTCTTGGTAATGCAATGGTAGCAGGCAGACCATTGTTGTGTAATTCATTTTTGCTCAGTTTATGTTTGAAGTCTGGAAAGTAGTGTAAATGTTATTTCAAGAGCAATGGAGATTTAGAGAGAGCATTTTCGTGCAATGACTTTGTACAACTTTAAATGTGACTTAAATAAAATGCAGTTACTTGAGCATTTGAGAGGGGGCTTTTGGAACTTATTCAACATCACTTGCCACTGTATTCCACTAGTTTGCAGAATTTAAAAGGAGGTGACAATCTCTTAAAGATGAAGAGGCAAGTGGCAGACCAGCAACAGTAGAGACTGTCAAAAACATCATCACTGTGGAAACAATGATTAGGGAAGATCCAAGACTAACCTACAAGGACATTGAGTTGGCATGGGGGCTAGTTTGCCAAGTATTTCAACCATCCTCCATGAACACTTCCATGTAAAAAAAATTCAAGAAGAGTGCCCCATAATTTAATTGAAACACAGAAGCTCCAGTGCAATGGTGCAAAGAAGTGCTGAAAAGATTTAACTGTGAAGAGTCTTGCCTTGTTTCAGATATTGTTATGGGTGATGAAATATGGATCTATCAGTTTAACTCTGAAACAAAGCGACAGTCCTCCATTTGTGTGTTCCAACCAAGAAGCAGTTTCGGCCTGTGAAGAGGAGTTTATCTGCAGTACCAGAAACTGAGTGGCGTGGATGCTTCAAGAAGTGTTTCCAGAGGATGGAATGCTGCATACAGTGCCAGGTAGAATACTTTGAGAAATTTGAATAAATAAAATGTTTTTGTGAATTTTCATATTTTGCTGTCTCAATACATATCTAGTGACCCTTGTATAAGATGTCAAAACAGGAATTAGATGTAGAGCAATTGAATTGTTATTAAATGAATCCACATTGCTCGTCATATCCCCTAGCTAAATTCTGTAGGGGAAGAAACATCAATAAAACATCAGACAGCTTATAAGACTAGGACATACGTATGAATGTACGGAGCAAATGGCATGAAACAGGAACATGAACGTGCAAGGTTCAACAAATTGAGGTGGATTTATGTAGAGTTTGAAGTATTCCACTTCTATGACGTGATGCCTGGATTTTCTGCTGTGGGCATGTAATGTACTTGGTTTCTCTGATTCTGCTGGTCCACCAGATGAACCTGCCTTTGATATCTGTTGAGCGATCTCTCTAGAAAAGTTGGGTTGGCAATATGAAAATTAATCTCTTAGTTTTTTACCACCAAAAACTCTTGGCTGTACTGTGTTCCCAGTGTACTGTACTAGCCAATTGTTGTATTTGGTTCTGCTTTTAGCTGTGAGTAGCAGCATATAATATATTGAAATGAAATTATAAATGTATGCCTTTAGAGATCTAGCACGGAGCTAAATCCAACTAATCTCAGTTTGGTGAGCAAGTGAGTCTTAATCTTAGTATGTGCTTTTCAAAGGACCACATATTTTATAAATTATAAGAAATATTTCAGTATTTGTTTATTTTTCTTGAAATGTAGCATAGCGTCTCTTTGGTGACATTCAATTTCTAACTTTTCTTAACTTTCTTTTGAACACAATTGACAATCAAATTCCTACTTACAAGAGTGTAAGTTCATTCTAGTAATGTTACAAGCTGTAACTATTTATATTACATGAACATAGGTTAAGGATGAGTGCAATTTTACAATGCATGCATCTCCTCAGAATCATTTTTATGATGCTAACGTTTAACCGAATGCTGTTGAGTGTATGAATCTTTTTATCATCTATACATCAATGCTTTGACCTATTGTCTTTTTTGGCTTGCAAGACAGCTGCTTTATTTTCACGCTAACATAGAATTACATACTTTGCTATACAATTACAATGCAATGCAATGTAATGTATTAAATTTGTTTTATAGTTATCCAACAGACAATCTTGATTTAAATATTAATTCTTAATGTCTAAATTATATACAGTCTATATTATTTAATGAAGTTGTACCTCACGTCATATCAATGTCTGGTTTAATTTTACAGTTTCAGCTGTTTCTTTACAGTTTTTGCAAATACATTCTAATGATTTCTTTAGGTTTATATATATATGCTTTGCCAGCATTTTCTCTGATACATAAATATTAAGTATTACTTGTTTTAATACATTTTACAATAATATGTTACTTTCACATAATAATGGTTTCACAAAACATTATATTATAGGAATAGAATCTTTCTTTTACTGAGTGTTTTCACATAGCATCCTTGTAACGCTTTACGTCTCGACATCACAGAAAGTTTTCTTTGGCATGCTTTATTCATTTGTTATTAAGATTAGACCCATTACATTACAGATCTCTCACACAATAAATATGCAGTTAACAAGATTTATAGTTATGGTTTTGTAAATTCTGCATCAAAATGTTTTGCCTTTTTCTCACTAAGTAACCATACATCACTTACATTATTTGTACCTGACCGGTTTTAAGAGCTGTTGCCCTTATCTTTGGAGGAGTCCACTGGTTGCTGGTGTTGGCACCCATGGTGTGGTGGCTGTTTACATTGACATCTGGTGGAAGACTGATATCTTCCAAAGTTGACTTAGTGGCGGCAGTTCAAAATTCATCAAGAGGTGTATATATTTTATAATGAAAATTTTTTCCCAAGCGTCCAATTCTGCTCTATGTTTTGTAGATATCAGTAGTATAATGTTAGGTGTGATGTCATTGTGGTCCAAAAGAAGTGTGAAACTGCAAATGTATCTATCTGTTTATACTGGATATGTCTCACATATTCTTTCAATCTGATTTCCAAGTCCCTTTTTGTTTTTCCTATTGTAACATTCTGTGCAGTTGATTTGATAAAACTCCTGCTTTTTTGTTCTCTGTTATTGAGTCCTTTAAAATGTTGCAGAGTAATTTTTCTATGCTGTATTTAGTTTGTGGAGTCAAGCAAATGTATTTTTTGAAGATATTGTGGAATTTATGGTGGGTATTTGGTTGAAAGCAAATTTTCTGAATATAATATTGGTTTTCTGTTGGATGAGTTAAGTAGTATGTTTGAGGTGCTTATGTTGTTTGAATTTTGTCAATGATTATTTGGTGAAGCAATTGTATTTTGCTGTGTTGACTATGAACAGATATTACTGCTTATGTTCATCTTCTTTTAATGGAGTGTAATCAATCTATGAAAACCAATGTTTAGTATGCAAAAATCACTTTTTATGAAAGAAATGTAAGCTCCAAAGACCGTAAGAAATTCACGATGGTGAACATTTTAGGATATTTGAAAATAATAGTGTTAAATTGTATAATGAGCTTATCGTGAAGGCAATGATTATACAACTAATTAAATATTTTAACACAGTTAAAAAATCATCATTACAAGATGAACTAATGTTTTGCAAATAAATTAGTAGATGATGAAAGAATTTACAACAGAGGTTCACCAATTCCAACCAACATACAAGTAACATCTGTTTTTATGAAAAGCCACTTTTAGTTAATAAATATGGAGTCAACAATTACAATTTGCTCAGAAGCTTCAATTATTAATTTTTAACCATTTGGGAAAAAAATTGAATGCATCACATTCATACAGTTTTCTCTACCCTCTATTGTTTACTTGTGGGTTTACAAACTATTCTTAAGAAAGTTTATTTTATTTCATTTTGAGATAAACCTTTGCAGAAATAACTAGATCATATGTATAAAAAAAAAAAGCAATATTAAAATGTTTAAATACTGGATGCTATGTTCTAACTTTAAAATTCCATACTATTTCTATGCAATCCTGGATATTCAAAGAAATTTAATAAAATGATAAGTGTTGAAGAATTTGAACCATTAGTAATGGATATCTTGGAAATACCTCTTGGAACTAAAAACAATTACTTGGAATAAACTATATGTTTTAAAGACAACTACACATATTATGTGGTATATTTTTATCTATCACCTAACCTTTACCGGTTAGGTAGAAAATTTCTTCCAAATGAAATGGAATTCATAGGCTGTCCTAGAAGATTTAGGAAATAATTTTATTTGTTGCATAAATATCTTTAATAATATCTAAATATATATTTTAAATAAAATCAATAAAGATATTTTTCAAATATCTAAATATGTATTTTAAATAAAATCAATAAAGACATCTTTGACAAAATAAAAGGTTTTCAATAATGTTCCATTTGAAGAGTATTCAAGAAATAGAGAGATTTTCAAAATCTTTGTATTGCATCTTTAAGGGATACTAAACATAAATACCAAGCCTTGTAATTTATTCATATCTTTCTCTAGCATGTGCATAATAGACCGAGAATGTATTGCATTCCACCCAAAAATTTGATACTACAATTTCACTTGAAATAAGTCCCCTGAATCCATAAAAGGGATTTTTGGAAAAATATCTATGTGGGAGTTCATGTACCCCTGTGTCTGTGAACATGATTACTCAAAAACGAAATATCAGTTGGATACCAAACTTTTGTAGTATCTTCCAAGGAGATTTTCATGAAAATTAATCACCCCAAACTACATTTTAAATGGAACATTTTTCAAATTTTTTGACCCTCCGAAAAATGGCTATAATGATTTTAATTAAAATATCATATATGACAGCTATTTACATGGCAAATAAAATGAATATCCTGAAGTTTTTAGGAATAGCTTTTGCATAACTGGTAAACCATAAGAGCTAGACAAGTAATGAGCCTCTCGTTAACACAAATCATGTTTTTTTTTTTTTTTTGAAGCAATGATATCCGAGATATTCTTTGTCATTTGCTTCAATTTTAAAATACTTGAACTTTTCCACAGGACGTCCTTATCTATTTAATATCTCCTTTGTTTTATTCTTGATCATGGAAAGATATCCAAATTTCAATAACAATCACATAGCAACAAATTTTAAAAGATTTGACTGTCACTTTAGCCTAGAGTGTTCCCTTATTTCCCTTCTACTTATAAGAAATTAAGTAAACATACCATTTCTGATAATGATTATCTTGATTGCATGATGTAAATAAAAGAATAATTATTTGAGATTTTTATTACATACATGTATAAACACATGCATCCACACACATTTTTCTGAAAATGTTTTTATTTTTTATTTGGGTGCCTGAAAACCTGAAATTTTGGAGAAATCACAATATAATTTTTTGCAATACCTTCTTACATATTATATAAGTAATGGATAAAGTAAATAATATGCAACACACATTACTTTCACATATAATAGGCAGCTCTAGCTATTGGCAAACCACATTGGTTTTCAGGTTTGTACATTTAAACCAATAACAGGGAATATTTCGGAAATGGTTAGTTGTACAGATAAATGCTTATGGCATCAACTGTGTGATTTAGCGAGATCTACATTTTTGTGTAATATGTTTTTGTCTGACTCTTATGTAAAAGTCATTCAGAATGAAGAGGAATTTAGAGTATATTCCTGGAAAATCCTTTACATTTCATTTCTCATAAAAGTATCTGGCGACGTGGTGGCTGAGTGGCTAGACTGCTCGCCACCCATCTAGGCGGCCCGGGTCCGATCCTAAGCGTCCGTATGTTGTATTTGTGGTGGACAAAGCGGTGTCTGGACGGGTTTTCTCCGGGTCCACCGGTTCCCCACCATTCATTTTTCAAATTGATCCATCATCACCTTCCATCCATTTGACTTGCATTTCATATAATTCACTTCCTCCCGCTCATGTCTGGCTACGGGCCGACCACTCGATCAGGTTCTCCATTCTGTGGTTTCATGCCGTCCGCTCCCCGACCGGCTTCTGACCCCTATGCATTCGTTTGCAAGTCTTAGGGGGTTGTTAGCCCTAAACACCGGGAGGGTAGGCCGACTACGAAACGAATTAAAGTATCTTAAATATGTGGTACTTTAATAAAAATGGTTCGAGTAACTTCTGAGAAAATAAAAAAATTGGAAAAATGATCCGTTTAAAGGCTGGTTAGGGGTGGGAATTTTCTTGAAGATGCTAAATTTGAATATCAAGTTTTGTACTTAACCAACTTTTCGGTGTTGAGTTAAAATGCTTGCTTTGGTTTCATTGGACCTCAAAATATCTAATTACAGTGAAATCTCGGTATTGAATTTTAGGTGGAAGCTAATATCTCTGCTACCTACCATGTTCGTGGAACAGAAAGTAAAAATCTGCTGTGCTAAATTCACATAACTTTCTCTAGCTGTTCCATATACAATTCTTACTAAAGGATTTTATTTTATCTACCTCATGTTAATCAAGATAAACATTAGCGAAATTGCTCTTTTTACTTGTTTTCTTGTAAGTTGAAGGGAAATAAGTCAATGCTTTAGGCTAAAGCGATAATCAAATCATTTAAAAGCTGGTTGCTATGTGATTAATATTTCTTTGTTTGTATAGCCAGGAGTTGACAAATTCCCGTATGAGAAACGTAATTTATAACTGAAGTAAATGTAAGTATTTTAAAGTTGAAATCAATACAATAAGAAGGAATATCTTAAAAACGGTGAGCTCTTAAAAAAAAAATATTGGACAAAATTAGTGTGTATTAACCTGATCTATACTTTTGTGTAGTAAGTTTAACAGAGATACAAAATTTAGCAATGTTCATCCAGAATAAATAGCTCTTCAAAGGCTATTCCCAGAAAACTCAAAATATACATTTTATTTGTGATATGAATATCTTTAATATACGGTATTTTCATCAAAATCGTCAGAGCCATTTTTAAGAAAATCAAAATTTTCGAAAATTGTTCCATGTAAACGTTAGTTTAGGGTGGAGTATTTTCTTAAAGCTTTCCCTATAAATCTGATGTCTTCCATTCACATGACTTTCTCTATAACTGTAACAAATTATTATTAATAAACTTATTCTTCTATCCACTTCATGAATTATCGATATAAACACTAACGGAAACGGTCTTATTACTTAGTTCCTTATTATAAGGGAAATAAGGGAATACACTAGCTAAGCCGATACTCAAATGTTTTAAAATGTGGTTGCTACGGGACTGAAATCCTATCTTTGCGTGGCTAGAATTCACAAGCTCCCGTGTGAGAAAAGTATTTTAAAACTCAGACTTATAACAAAGAATATCTCGAAAAAGGCAAAGTCTACTAAAAAAACTATATGATAAATTGTTTGTTTTAAGTAGATCTATATTTTTTGTGTAGGTATTACGTTTTTGTTTCTCTTATGGTTTACCAGTTATAAAAAAGTTATCCAGAATTAAGGGATCTTCAGAAGCTATTCTCAGAAAGTTCAAAATATACATTTTATTTGGGATGTAAATATCTTTAATGTAAGATATTTTAATCAAAATCGCTAGCCATTTTTCATAAAATCAAAATTTTTTAAAAATGTTCCATACAATGGGTAAGTTTGGGGTAGGGGATTTTCTTGAAAATCTAAGTGTTGCATCCTTGAAAGACATTGAACTTAAATACCATGTTTAGTATTTAACCTACTTTTCGTTTTTGAGCTATGGTGTCCACACACACACACGCACACGAACACACCAACTTTTTCCAAAATGCTTTCTTTTTTTTGGGATTCAGGGCACTCAAAACATGTATTTCCGGTGAAATGTTGGTATCGAATTTTTGTGTGGAATACAATAGTTAAAATAGAAGGGAGGCAAAGCGACTTCCCTCATCTAAAAAGGACGTCAAAACCATAAGGTTTAGAACCCCTGATTTATATCCCTTTGTACTTTTCAATTAAAGATAAACTTCAGAGAAATATTTACGAGGCTGAGACGCAGATGGAATATTTACACAGCCCATCCATCGGCTAATATTTATAGCTGTTTACTTTTCAAGTTAAATATTGGTAGAGTATTCAGTTTTATGGATTACTGGAAGCTTAAGTTCTCGGAGTTTAATTTCCTCAGCTCTTGAGCCTTACCCTTCCTCTTCCGCAGTTTCTTGCCTTCGACTTCCTACTTTTCGCCCACATGAATTAAAGTCTTGCAGTACTCCAGGGGTTTGTACATAATTTAAGAGGGCAATAAGAGTCGGTGCCTTATAGAGGTCCAAGGCAGCCCTTGCCTGCAATATTTATAAGACGAAAAAGAAAGAGGCCAACAACATTTCTGTACTTCTTACTCCCATGTGTGAAATTCACGTCACACACAAAAGGCACCTGGAATACTGTATGAGGTTAATGTATATTCAAGTTTTTACCTCGAGTTAACGAAAGTAGACATTTATATAGCACTTGTTTTTACTTTTTCTACAGGTACTATGTACATAGTGTATAGAGAAGGTATTGTGTTCCACCCAAAGATTCGATTCCCAGATTTCACTGGAAATACACGTTTTAGAGTCCCCTGTATCCAAAAAACAAGTAGAAAAAAGTCCGTGTGTCGGTGTGTCCATTGTCCTTGTGTTTAAAATGGAAATGAAGTTTCATTTATGAACGCTCTTTAACTGCTGTGGTTCTCAGCGTCCCATTCTATGCTGGGCGTGAAAGACCGCTTAATTTTGTCTCTTTATCAGGCTTGAGGTTTTTTTACGTGCCATAAATCTACGACACGGGGCCAACGGCTTTACTTCCCATCCGAAGGAAGCCATGCTAAAGATTTTTATGTCTGGAAAAAAATCCATCGTCCTCCGCCGGGTATATGAAGTCAGTAAGGTAATCATTACACCACGGAGGGCGACATTCGTGTGTCTGTGAACACGATAAGCCGGTAAAATACCAAACTTGGTATTTAAGTTTAGTATCTTCCAAGGATGCGACACAAAGATTTTGAGGAAACTCCCCCAAGCTCAAGCTACCCTTTACATGGAAAATGTTTCAAAATGTTGTTTTTCTAATATCTACTGTATATTAAAGCTATTTACATCAAATATAAAATTTATATTCTGAATTTTCTGGAAATAGCCTCTGAAGGCCTCTTTATTCTGAATGAATTTTGCTGGATTTTTGCGTAACCGTTAAACCGTAAGAGATAGACAAAAATTTATTACACAAAAAATGTAGATATAGATAAAATACGCAATTTATGTCGTATACATTTTTTCGTGGAGTTGGCCGTTTTAGAGACATTTCTTGTTATTGGATTCAGGTTTAAAATACTTATAAGTTATCTCATACAGATACTTGTCAACTCCTGGTCACCCAAAGAAACGGATATCAGTCCCATAGCACCACATTTTAAAACATTTGCCTGTCAGTTTAGCCTAGTGTATTTCCGTATTTCCCTATTTCCCTCCTACTTATAAGGAACTAAGTAAAAAGAACGTTTCTGCTAACGTTTAACTCAATTAGCATGAAGTAGTTTGAAGAATACTTGTAATAATTTGTTAATAAGCGGTCGAGTGCTCAGCGAGCTGACTTCTTATCCGGAGATCCCGGATTTAATTCCTGGCTGGGGTGGGGAATGTTTCTTAAACAGAATTATTCCCTATCCCCCACAGAGTCTAGAAGTATGTATGTGTGAGTGAATGTGCGTGTGTTTAATGCTATAAAGTAATGTTCTAACCTACAGTAATGCGAGTTGTTTCACAAATCATAGCACAAAGGAACTTCAGTCACGTAGCAACCAGTTTTTGACTATCACTTTAACCTATGTTACTCTCTTATTCCCCTTCTACTTGCATGGAAGCAAGTAATAAGACTATTTCTGCTAATATTTTCTCGATGAACATGAAGTAAAGAGAAGCATTAGCTTTTTAACAATAATTTGTTGTAGAGAAAGTCATCGGAATGGAACACACCAGATTTTTACTTTCCTTACACGTACTATGTACATAGTGCACAAAGAAGGTATTGTAATGCACCCAAAATTCGATACTGAGATTTCACCGGAACTACATGTTTTGCGTCCCCCTGAATAAAAAAATAACATTTTTCGAAAAAGGTCCGTGTGTGTGTCTGTAGACAGGATAGGTCAAAAACGAAAATACCGTTAAATACCAAGGATGCGCAACGAAGATTTAAAAAAAAAAATTCCCTCACATCAACTACCCTTTACATGGAGCTTTTTTCAAGAATTTTGATTTTCTCAAAAATTGCTGTAACGATTTTGATTAAAATATCGTATATTAAAGATATTACGTGACAATTAAAATGAATATCTTGAATTTTCGGAATATCCTCTGAAAATTACTTTATTCTGGATGAATTTTACGGAATTTTCATAACTGCTAAACCGTAAGGGATGGACAAAACTTGCCACACAAAAAGTTTTGTTATATACATTTTTTCGTGGAGCTGACGGTTTTTAGATTTTCCTTGTTGGTAGTTTTAGTTTTAAAATACTTACTTTTCTCATACGCAAACTTTTCAACTCCTTGCCACGCAAAGAAACGATTTCAATGCCATAGCAGCCACATTTTAAAAAATTTGACGTCGATTTAGCCTAGTGTATTCTCTTATTTCATTCCTACTTATAAGGAACTAAGTAATAAGAGCATTTGTGTAATGTTTATCGATTATCATGTAGATACTGGAATAAACTTTTTAACAATAATTTGTTACAAAGGTGTAGAGAAAGTCATGTAATGGAACACATATTTTTTCGTAATGTTTAATAAAATATTGAAAGCAATTTTGATTTATTAGTGTTTTTTACAGCTTTTTTTTCAAGTGTTTCAAAAACTAATTGGCTAACCACGAAGAGTAAGTAACTTATCAGATCTCGAATGCTTGAGAAAAATCGACTCTGCGGACCTCGTATTCCCAATATGCACTCTCGACCTGATAAGTATAACTTACAGTACGCAATGAATAGTTTGTTTGCAGTACAGATAATGCGTGAATGAAACACATTTGAATTTAATTTTAAGAAATGAGCTTATTTTATCATTATTATTCTTTGCCCGTAAATAATTATGTATACACTAACATGAAGAGGCGAAATAACATCTGAACTGAGCATGTGAAACACGTGCCTATCTATGTTTAACAAGATGGCTGATTAGACGCATGAATCCATGTCATGGAAAAGAAAGGATGAAAAGGATTTAGGGTAAAACGAAAGTAAGTGCCGTTGAAAAGGATGATTGGCAGGATGAAATTGCATTGAGAAAAGCAACAGCGTCAGCTGTACAAATTCCCCCACATATTTTACTGCCGCAGTGCGGGACTTTGAATAAAATATCCGTTGGGTAGGGATTAAGAACGTATCGGATATACGCAGCTATAACACACACCGGTCGGAAATAAAGCTCTCAGCAGTCCGATCGAAAACCAGTAAGGTCTTACTTTCTACAGCTTTCCTAAAGGCGGAGGAAGTACCTACTGCAGTCAACACAAAAATACAATATCCAAGCTACATTTAAAAAAAAATCTGATGTGTTACACTCATATGACTTTCTTTAGCTGCTACACAAATTTCTACAAAATATTATTCTCCTTTCCACACCATGCTAATCGAGATACATATTAGCAGAATGTTCTTACTACTTAGTTCCTTATAAGTGGAAGGGAACTAAAGGAATGTACTAGGTTAAGGTGATAGTAAAATTTTTCAAAAGCTGCCTTTGTGCAATTGTCATTGCAAATCGCTTCTTTGCTTGGCTAGGAGTAGAACAAAAAAGAAAATCCCTTACTAAGAAAAGTATAAGTACTTTACAATTGAAACCAATAACAAGGAGTATCTCAGAAACGGTTACCTCTACAACAAAAATATAAGGATATAAATTGTATGTTTTGACGAAATCTACAATTTTGGTGCTGTAAGTTTTTGTCTATTTCTTACGGATTACCAATTATACAAAATTCAGAATAAGGTCTTTAGGGGCTATTCCCAGAAAATACAAGATGTACATTTTATTTGCAGTATAAATATTTTTAATATACGGTATTTAAATAAAAATCGTTAGCGCTATTTATGAGCAAATCAACACTTTCGAACATTTTTCCATGCAAAGTGTTGTTTGTGGTGGGGATTTTCTTGAAAATCTTCGTGTCGCATCCTCGGAAGGTATTGAATAAATACCAATGTTGGTATTTAACGGACTTTTGGTTTTTGAGCTATGCTATCCACACACACACACACACACACTCACGGACATTTTTCCAAAAATTCTGTTTTTGGATTCAGGGGGACCCAAAGCATGTATTTCCGGTGAAGTCTAAGTATCGAAATTTTTAGTACAATACAATACGTTCTATATACACTATGTACATAGTACGTGGGGAGGGAGTAAAAACTCATGCGTTCCATTCACACGAGTTTCTCTACCTATTCTGTAATAAACCATTCCTACAAAATGAGACAGTATTTATGAAACATGAATGATGTTTATTTAAATATGAATAATCTTGATAAAATTTGTGCAGAATTAATGTATAAGTTAATTTAGCGAACGTAAAACGTACGTAAGAGGTCAACAATGATCGCCTAATGAGTACGCTTGCACTTAAAGTTGGCGCAAGGGAACGATTTGATGTGAAGTAGAGGCAACAATGCCTAAAGAGCTGATTTAATTTAAAGCAATGCTCACAAGCAAATAACTTGTGAAAACAAATGTAACTAATACATTGTAGTGTATCATTTGATTTCTTATGTTACTTTAAATTATTGATATATATATATATATATAACGTGTAAATGGAGTAATCATTTGTTTTATAAAGCGTTGCATGATGGGAAATATTTTTTTAGAGTAAGAATAAAAAAATTCTGATGTGCTCCATTGACATGACTTTCTCTACATCTCTGTACTCAATTATTGTGAATAAGCTTATTCTTCTATCTATATAGTGCTAAAACATTAGCAGAAACGGTTTTATTCCTTAGTTCCCTATTTCTATGTTTTAAAATGTAGTTGCTATGGGATTGAAATCCGTTTCTTTGAGTGGCCAGGAGTTGACAATTTCCCGTATGAGAAACTTTAAAGTATTTTAAAACTGAAATATATAACAAGGAATATCTGAAAAACGGCCAACTTCAGGACAAAATATATTTATGATTTAATTGTGTGTTTTATCGACATCTAGATTTTCTGTTTAGTAAGTTTTTGTCTATCTCTTACGGTTTACCAGTTATGCAAAATTAAATAAAACTCATCCAAAATAAAGACATCTTCAGAGGCTATTGCCAGAAAATCCAAGATATATATTTTATTTATCATTTAAATATCTTTAATATACGGTATTTTAATCAAAATCGTTAGGGATATTTTTGAGAAAATAAAAATTTTCGAAAATTTTTCCATATAAAGGGTAGTTGGAGTGGGTGATTTTCTGTTAAAGCTTAATGTCGCAACCTTAGAAGATACTCCACTTAAATACCAATTTTGGTATTAAACGGAGTTTTCGTTTTTGAGCTATGCTGCCCAAAGACGCACACACACATACACACGGACATTTTTCTAAAATTCTGATGTTTTCTATTCACATGAATTTATCTACATCTCTGGAAAAAAAATTATTGTTAAAAGGCTATGCTGACCACAGACACACACACAGACACAGATACACAAACACGGCCATTTTTAGAATTTTTTTTATTCAGGGGTATCAAAACGTTTATTTCCGGTGAAATCTCAGTATCAAAATTTTGGGTGCAATACAATACCTTCTCAATAAGGTGACAAAATTTTGCGCTCTAGCCGCCGGCACGTGTTTCTGCTCACTGTCTCGTGGAATGTAAGGAAAAGTAAAACATGGAAGGGCCAAGTCACAGACTGACCCTTGAGAGCCTTCGAAATGGAAGCGGAACGTCCGGGACAGCCGCTGACCCGTAAATGTCGGGAGCTTTAACACATGCAATCCCGAGGGACGTACTGACCCCTAAAGGCAAAGGAGTTCCTTTCCTTTGCTCTTTTACAATTTCGGATCCTGAAATCAATGTTTTACTGCAAATTCAAGTTTTATGTGCCTGAATTCAACACAAAATCATTTTCAGATAGTAATAAAACGTGTTCAACCTATACAAAAATCTTATGTGTTCCATTCATATGATTTTCCCTACATCTGCGCAACACATTATTATTAAAAAGGATATGCTTCTATTTACTTCATGCTAATTGAGAAAAAGTTAGCAGATATAGTCTTGTTACTTGCTGCCTTCTTAGTGGAAGCGAAATAAGAGAATACCATAGGTTAAAGTGATAGTCAAAAGCTGGTTGCTATGTGACTGAAGTTCCTTTGTTTGTATAGACAGGAGTTCACAAACTCCTGTATGAGAAAATTATACCTAAGTTTTCAAACCTGAAACCAATAGCAAGGAATATCTCAAAAGCAAAGAATGTAGAGCTTATTAAAACACACAATTTATTTTACATACATTTTTTTTCGTGGAGTTTATCGTTTTTGAGATATTTTTGTTTTTTGGTTTCAGCTTTGAAAAACTTAAACTTTTCTAATACAGGAATTTATTAACTCCTGTTCACACAAACAAAGGAACACATAGCAACCAGCTTTTGGCTAGCACTTTAACCTATGATACTGCCTTATTTTGCTTCTACTTACAAGGAAGCAGGTAATAAGATTATTTCTGCTAATCTTTTCTCAATTAGTATGAATTAAACAGAAGCATAAGCTTTTTAACAATAATTTGTATCAGTGATGTAGAGAAAGTCATGTGAATGGGACACATCAGATCTTTTTTTTTTTTTTTTTTGATTCAGAGGACCCTAAAGTATGTATTTCCAGTGAAATCTTGATATCGAATTTTTGGGTGGAATACAATACCTTCTCTATCTACTAGTACATAGCACATGCTTGCTGGAGAAAGTAATTACAACATGAAGGCGTCTTTTAGGGATTTAAAGTGAAGCACTTCACGCAACTTGCCAACTTAATTGTCTTTTTAATAGCAGCATTTCCATATTCTGTAAAATGGTTTTATAGATTTATTGTGATAAATGTAATCATGCTAGGTGGAAAAATACCGAAGTAACAACAGTGAAAGGGAACTGGACATATACATTTGTGATCCCACTACAAAGCAAAAGCATGATATATATAAAGGGTTACTTAGATATTTTGATGAATGCTATCTTAACTTATATCCATTTCGGTATATTAGTTGCTGTTTTTCTCTTGCCTTTGCCTTTTTCTCACAAACCAATCACACATCATTTTTACCTGATATGTTTTGCGTGGTCCTAACTGAGCGACGAAATGAACAGCTATTAGTTTAGACTGCCCGTTTTGCTTCTACATTTACTCATCTCAATACGTGACCTACTAGCCCGGGTAGTGTGGGGTCATAAGCCTTGCAGAAAGCATTCAAACTGAGTTCCGATGCAACATCCGTTACCCATTTTGCACCTCCATCTCTGAAAAAACGCGCATATCTTTTGTGTGCTACGCCTACTTGAAGGCACTAACCAACCTAAACACGTACTACTCTTAATAAGTAAAGCTATAAGTACGCTAATGAAATAAATGTTGATATAATGCTGTTTCATTACACTGTTTTAATTACCAATACAAATATCGACGCACACAGGTACTTCTTGCAGCTTGTATCGTCTTCCGTGACTCTTGGGGTAACATGCTACCCTCTAATTCCTAATACCGCGTTTTCAAACCTGGTAGAGGGCAGTGATTTTTTCGGCGTAAAATGTGCTAGCATGGCCTCCTTTGGAAGGGCAGTAGAGCCGTTAATCGCGTGTCGTAGATTTATGGCACGTAAAAGAACCTAAAGGCTTTTTAAGATCTTTGAGCAAAATTCATGTTTTTCACGTCCTATATAGAATGGAACGCTAAGTAGTGCGGCAGCTAAAGAGCGCCCATAACAAAACTCAATTTCATTTTCTAACATCTTGTATTATATATATATATGTATATATGTGTATATATGTGTATATATGTGTATATATGTGTATATATGTGTATATATATGTATATATATGTATGTATATATATGTATGTATATATATGTATGTATATATATGTATGTATATGTATGTATATGTATGTATATGTATATATATGTATATATATGTATGTATATGTATATATATGTATGTATATGTATGTATATGTATATATATGTATGTATATGTATGTATATGTATATGTATGTATATGTATATGTATGTATATATGTATGTATATGTATGTATATGTATATGTATGTATATATGTATGTATATGTATGTATATGTATGTATGTATATATATGTATGTATGTATAATTGTATTGGAAATGCATGCACAGGCATTAAATCGTCTATTAAGCGTATACTTAAACTAACATTCTCGTTTTTTCTCTGTGAAAATATAATTTGTCGATAACACAAATAATCAACATTTGGGCGCGAAAGAACCGTGACGGGTTCCTCCATTTGCTAGTAGTTTCGGGCAAAATGACCTCGCTATTTTTTATCGCGAAGCTTTCCCGCTGTACTTTATCCCTCTTAAATACTCGTCTCGCGTTCTCAGGGAAAATAAACACGCCAAGCTTGGTGTGCCAGGCTACTTGGAGGTACTAACCACCTGAAAACAAATTGCTCTTAATAAGTAAAATTATTAGTCCGCAAATGAAACAAATATTGATGGAACATCGTTCATTATACTATCCTCAAATACCAACACAAATATCTGCACTTATACAACCTGTGTGTATATATGTATATATATATATACACACATATACATATAGGTTGTATGTATATATACACATATACATATAGGTTGTATGTATATATATACACACACACAAACTCACACATGAATACACATAAGTTGCATAAGTGCTGATATATTTATTTGGTACTTGAAAACAGTATAATGAACCACATTCCATCAATATTTATTTAGTTTGCGGACAAATAATTGCACTTATTAAGAACAGTGTGGTTTTAGATTGGTTAGTTCTCCAAGTAGGCATGGTACGTACAAGCTAGCGTGTTTATTTTCCCTGAGAACGCGGGTCGAGAATTTGGGAGGGATAAAGTACAGCGGGCATGCTTCGCGATAACAAATAACGAGGTCATTTGTCCGAAACTACTAACAAATGTAGGAATCAGCCAGGCGCCCAAATATTTACTATTTATGTTATCTAAAAATTACAATTTCACAGAGAAAGAAATGAGAATGTTAGTTTAACTACGCTTAATTGAGATTTAATACTTATGCGTACATTTCCAATACACTCATTACTTATTTTATTTGCAAATAAATTTGAATGCTTTCTGCAAGGCTACTGAGCCCTGCTTGTGCAAGCATAGGTACTGAAATATGAACACGTGAAATAAAATCGAATAATGTATAGGGTCTTTCAAACGGCACTTCAAACTGTAATAAATATTATACTATTTGAGATTTAAAAAATAAAACCAAAAGAAGTCATATACTGGGTAAATAATGGGGTTTTATTATAAAACATCGAAAAGATATCTCCCGTTTTCTTATTCAACGTACATCATTCTTTCTGCGACTCCATGCACAGCATTTTGCATATGATGTTCCTTGGAGTATTAGCATTTTCTAGCGAGATAGCATTTTTCAGTTGCTGTCGGGTTGTTGGATGTATGAGGAAAACTTGTTCTTTAAGGAAACCCCACAACCAAAAGTCGGTCGGATAGATTTAGAGATCGCGGAGCCCACTTTGTTGGAAAGTGTCTATTATTGACACGATCCCCAAAGATATGAGAAATTGGTCGTTTAGCAGAATTCTTGATACTCGTCTGAAGCATCTCGGCAACAATGACATCATTGATTACCTTTGGCATTTCGATTTCTTCTTTTCAGCACCAGACCAGTTTTCTCAAACTTTCTGAGTAAACCCCCATAATTACGAATGGAACACGGGCCTGCCCTTAAGTTGTTAAATAGTTCCAAATATTTTCTGACCATGAGAAAAACCCCTTCTGTTTATAAAATTGCATCGAATTAGGGTATTTTATCAATTAGTGTAGACCAGGATTTTAATTTACAAATTATTATAGCAGTATGAATAGTATTTCTAATGTTTTATTAAACAAAACTGTACCCATGGAAACGGTGAACTAAAAAAGAAAAAAAAAAAATTGAAAGAAACTCAAACCCCATTGCTCCCCAGTTTGTGACTTCTTTGTTTTTATTATGTTATCTCTAATATTATCAATTTATAGCGGTTAAAGTTGGAAGTGACTTTTGAAAGACATTATATATTGACAGGCGTTCATTTCGCGTCGCATGTGCGACTATGCAGAAATTATTAAATAGTAAATGTTGTTTTATGTTTGTCGGAAAACTGTTTTACGAGGAAAAGAAACAACGTAATACGCTGAAGCGGATATACATTAATGTACTAATTATCAAAATTGTCTGTTCCCAAACCCCCAATACCCTGTAGCTATATATGTGCATTTGTTATAATTAGGGATAGCAACTTGGGGACCGATAGCGAGACACATGCGTATACCAGTTTCATACCTACCGAATAAAGACTGACCTGCAATGGCGACTGTACGCGCCGTATGTATTTTACCTGTAGTAACGTGTTGGGGAACGTGGCTTCACGTAGCAGTATATTATGTTGCATAATACAATACTGTTTTACAGGTAATTAATGGCTTTGATGATAGTGCATGCCCTTCAATCAAGATTGTAAAATCTCTTGCTTTAAATGGATAGCATGAAGATTTGAAATGCATACAGAAGAACTTTGCAGATATATCTACGACATTAACACATATTTGGAAACATCGGACATCGAAATGCCTCGAGCCCTGAAAACTGTAGTTGAAGTTGTGCAAAAAAATTATTCAGAAACCCGTGACACGCGTTTTAGACCGTATGAAAAAGAAAGCGAAGACAGTGTTTGGAAAAAAAGGTCGGATTTTCAATAATAGGTACGTGAAATACGAAATATACTACGAGTTGTTGCTACGGAAATAATTGCTGATGGAGTATCTTACCCAATAGTGATGTGTCCTATTTCCGTTTTGCTCCAATTACAATTGTGCGAAGTTTTTCACAATATAAAGTCTGTTTACATGCCAATCGGAGACGATTCACATTTGAGACAATGCGTTATATGTTATTGTGCATTGTAATCTATGTATCTTGAGAGAAAATGAAACGGATAATGATGCTGATGACATGTTGCACACAAGCAATTGAATGTATGTAAAGATTAAAATTGTTAGTTCCCGTAAATCAGTAGTATTTATGTTTACCAGTCACCCAATTTCAATCGCCTTCCACTGCAAGTGAAAACATCACAGTCTACCACGCAATCACTGCCCCATTTTGCTTTTATTAGTACCACTACATACACACTGCATTATCAACATCTTACAACTATATACCATGCTGTGCTAACTTCGATTCTGTCCCGCTAACGGTCCCCAAGATGCTATCCCTAGTTTTAAGTGGAGAAAGCGAATGAGTTTTATTATAATATTTCGTTTTACATTAAGTTCTATTGCTGTGTAAGGCGAGTTTATTGTATGAGATAAAATTCTTCGGTTTCCAAATACACCAAAATCGAAGTTTTATTCTTAATTTACCAGTAGCCATTTAAACTTCTCTACGAGTCCACAAAATGTATATGTGATATAATGGCGTGATATTGTAGATTCAGCAAGCTGTGATAGGTACTTCTGCGAGGCGGATGGACGGCTAAACGAAAAAACAAATTTGGACTAATTACGGAACAAATTATTGGCTTGCCTGAAAAGCAATACGTTATTCAGCCGTTTCTAAAGCACTGTGTATTTTATGGTCGTTCGCTGCCGTGCTCAATTTAAATGCAAGTTATCGCTACAAAAACGTAGATTAAAGTAACAAACCATAAGAGAACGAATGGAAAAAACAGAGAGCGGTTTTCTATGCTGTTCCTTTTCGATTACACATGCAGCCGTATCAATGTATCATTCATCAATAGCCAGAAGAGGGGAAAAGCATATTTAATGAAGTCAGTGGCGTAGGAGAATAAAACCAAGTGAGATGGATCCATGGTAACGTGAAAGCTCTCATTCCGAAAGTCCTGGCATTGCTTCTTGTTGACCGCCCAGAAGACTTTGGGTTTTACGACGTTTTTATCTAAAATAAGTGATGCTTGTTAACGACGCTGTTCCTGTGATGTTAACTTAAACCCATTACATAACACAATACCCTTTGTAGTAAAGGAAGGCGTTAGACACATGACCATCTGGAGAATTTTTCCTGATGGTCATCTCTACCCGGGTCACCTAGCTGGTTTCGTTTCGTAATCGACTTGCCCTCAAGGTATTTGTAGGACTGACACCCCCCTAGGACCTACAAGCCAAATGCTTGGGACTCTGAAGCCTGTCGGGGTGCTACGGCACTAAACCTGCCGCGCGCTAAAGTGCCTCGCTTTGGTGCTTCGTGGCGCACGGGATCGTGTGCTCTAGTCCCGCCTTGGGCATTGGAGTTTCCCTGTTTGTAAATGTGTTTATGTCTGTGTATGTATATGTAAGAGGAAAACGTTAAACATTAATAAGTCAAAAGGCAAAAAAAAAAAAAAAAAAAAAAAAAAAAAAAAGAGGAAAAAGAAATACAGCGCCGGAGTGCTGTCAAGCCTTCGGAGCTGTATTTTATTAAAAAATAAAAACAAAGAAAAAAACACAGCATTGGAGAACCTGTTGGGGTCGGCCTTTAGCCAGGCATGACAACGAGGAAGTGGATGATATAAAACGTAGGCAACCGAAGGACCCGGAGGAAACCCGCTCAGACACCGCTTCGTCCACCAGGAATCCCACATGCTGGTACAAGGATTAAACGTGGTGGACTTTAAGTCTAGAGGAAATTTGTCTTCGTCACAATACAGAATTATGCATTCACGATTTTTTTACTTTAGTCCGGTATGTACAATGTACATTGGATAGAGAAGATTCCACCTAAAAATACGATGTCGAAATTTCACCGAAAATGTGTTTTGGGGTCCCCTGAGTCCGAAAAAATCATTTTTAGGAAAAGGTCCGTGTGAACAGCATTGCTCAAAAACAAAAATATCGTTAAACATCAAACTTACTATTTAGGTTTAGTATCTTCCTAAGATGCGACATGAAGATTTTTAAGAAAATCCCCCTCCCCACTCCAAACTACCCTTTACTACCCTTTAATTTTTTATTTTCTTAAAAATGACTCTAAAGATTTTGATTAAAATACCGTATAGTAAAGATATTTATATCATAAATAAAATGTATATCTTGAATTTTCTGAAAACAGCCTGTGAAGACCTCTTTGTTCTGGATTAATTTTTCTTAACTGCTAAACCCCAAGAGATAGAGAAAAATCTAAAGCACAAAAATGTAGCCTGCGTCAAAACACAATTTATGTCATTCACATTTTTGTTGTGGAGTTAACCGTTTCTGATATATTTGTTGTTATTGGCTTCAATTGTAAAGTACTTATACTTTTCTCAGACATAAAGTGTCCGTTTTTCTTTAGCTCTACTCCTGGCCAAACAAAGAAGCAATTTGCAATTAAAATTGCATAAAGACGGCTTTTAAAACATTTGACTATCGGTTAAGCCCAGTGTATGCCCTTGTTCCCTTCTACTTATAAGGAACTAAGTAAAGAACTAACTTCTGCTAATGATTATTTCGATTATAATGGTGTAGAAAGAAGAATAATCTTATGTAAGAAATTTGTAGAACAGCTAGAGAAGGTCATGTGAGTGTAACACATCAGAATTACTTTTAGAAAGCACCTTGTTCACTGATGAGGCTGGACTTACTCCCGACGGTATCACCAATTTCTGTAACTTCCATGAAAACTTTTATGACTGGACTACGACAGGACAGAATTCTATAGAAGTTCTGGACTCTCACAATCACTTTATGGGTCCCTAGTTCTTTCCTCCACGTCTGAATTCCGAGACGTGTCTACAGTTTCTATAAAATAAGTTTCATCATTAATTGATGATATGCCTCTGAACATCATCCAGAAAATGCGGGTTTTACATGATGGACTTTAGTTGGATAGCATGTAATGCATAGATTGGTTGAGGGAGATTTATTGCCTGGCCGCCTCGATCTTCTGATTTGAATTCAATAAATTTCTACAGCTGGGAGCATTTAAATAGCCTGGTTTATGCCACTCCGCACTAGATTTGACCGAATATAAAAAAATCGAGGAATTAGCATTACAGTAACTCCAATAGCATGGAAACCAGGCTTTAGACAAGCATAGAAGTAAAAGGAGGGCACTTCTAACAATTTCTATAATCTTAAATTTTGTCTTGTAATTCACCAGCACATTATTTTCAGACTTATGTTCAAATGAAATGTGAATATTTTAAATGCATTTGGTGAAAAGCTAACTACCAGAATTCTGATTACTTGACAAGTAGCTTATAATTTGTTGGTAAATTCTGTATGTGCCCATCAATCACTTTGTGTATGATAAAGGTGTCGCGTACGGTCGGCAAGATGCACTTTAACTCTTTATTGCTGGTATTATTTTGCTACATGTGCCATGATATGAAATACGGTGAAATGGATGAAAAGAAAGATGTTTGTGGGGGAATTTCTGGAATGAATGGCGGAGAAGCTGGAGCAAACCCCCCTCCCATATGCCATTTCGCCCACTACAAATCCCACATGCGGTCTCGTGGGCTGGAACCCGGGCCTCCTGCTATTCGTCCATAGCGCCGCCTTGATGTGCTTTTCGTAGTCGGCTTACCCTCCTATTATTTAGGACTGACACCCCCTAAGACCTGCAAGCGGGTGCTTAGGGGTCAGAAGCCTTCCGGGGAGCCCACGGCACGAAACCATAGAATGGAGAACTGGAACGAATGGTCGGACGTAGCCAGGCATGAACGTGAGGAAGTGAATGATATAAAATGCAAGCGAAATGGATGACAGGAATGGTGATGATGAAGAAATTGGAGGAATGAATGCTGGGGAAACCGGAAGGTCCGGAGAAAGCCCGCCCAGATGCCGCTTCGTCCACCACAAATCCCACATGCATGCGCTTGGGATTGAACCTATGCCGCTTTGGTGAGATAGCCGATTTAACTCTGATAGGGCACCGCTTATTGTGTCTGCATATGTTTTAAATCCCCTAATCTGTTCTAAGGGAACTAGATATTTGAGTAATCTCAGTATTTGAAACCAAAGAATACTGTATGCGAGATGAAATCCTTGGTTTTGGTTCGATAGTCAACTGAATTCTCTGTGACGTTAATGAGCAAGTCTCTTCTTGCTCTAAGCTAGGAACTCAGTAAGAGGTAGGACAGATGGGACAAAGGGAAAAACGAAGATAACTGCTACAGATATAACCCTAGATTCAAAAAGTCCTCGGAATCGTTTTTTTTCTCTTCCATGTATACAAAAGTATTTTAGATTTTGGTAACGTCCATGGCGACACTTCATTACACTTTTCATGCTAATAATGATTGTTGTATTTGCTTGACAACTAGTTTTAGTTTTTTTTTTTGTGTATGCGTGTTGGTTTATTGCATGTAGTTTTGTGCATTTTTACAAATGTGACTCAAAAATATTGAGAATGATGGAAGAATTTTATGGTAAAGAAGCGATGAAGAAAACTCAGGTCGGTGAATGACATAAACGTTTCAGTCAAGATTTTTGAACGCTGAAGAAATTACTGTACATGCGACAAGGCCACTACCACAGGTATCTGAACATAGCTTCCAGGAGTGATTTCAGTCTCTTTACACGCGGTGGCATAAGTGTTTGACTGCGGAAGAGAACTATTTTGAAGGAAATATGGTGTAAATTTGTTATTGTAACTTATTTCCGTGTTATTTGAACATTTGTAAACTTTTTGAATGTAGTATGTACTACTTTGTGATTGTTCGTCAGAAAGCCTTCCTGCTCTTCCTAACGAATCTCGTAATCTCGTTGTAATATGTCACCGTTAATTATTTGGCTGACTCTAGTTTATATGATGGAAAGAATTGTTTTCTTAAGTTTTTCTGTGCAAATGCTCAGCTATCTTCTCCCTCAAGATACTTAAACATAAGTGAATAAACGCAACTCACCAGCACTTTATTCTTTAGAAGGTTCATTACTTTTAACACAGTTAGTGGCTTAAAGACTCGTTTGACAACGTTGCTACCGCGCAGAGATGAAAAGTGATAAAAAACAGGCACACGTTCAAATACTGTTAGTTTCTTTTATCCTCTGTCTGTGTTCACTGTACATGCTCTATTATTCTGATGCAAACTCTCTGTGCCTCTTTGATGTTATATCGACAGTTAAAAATGATTGTATGAGAGGAGTTATACTGACAGGGTAGCAGAAGAAACTGAAGCATGGTTTGGATCAGGCATAGTCATTCTTGACCCCGCGTGTCACCTCTTGCCAAGAGACTTTAACCCCATCACTTCTATATATTTGCACCGCACAAGCAAGTTTCTTTCAGTGGCGGAATTATAAAAAAAAAGAAATGTAAATGGCGTGTTATTTATTTACGTTGTTTAACTGTTATGGTTCCCAGCGTCCCATTCTATACTGGGCGTGAAAGACCGCTTAATTTTTCTCAGATGCCTCTCTATCAGGCTTGAGGTTCTTTTACGTGCCGTAAATCTACGACACGGGACCAACGGTTTTACTTCCCTTCCGAAGGAAGCCATGCTAAGGATTTTTTACACCCGAAAAAATCCATCGTCCTCCGGCGGGTTTGAACCCGCGACCTTGGGTATATGAAGTCAGCATGGTAACCATTACACCACGGAGGGCGATAATGTGGGCAATTATGAGATACATTATTAGTATACGATGGTTCCACCACTTGACATTACTTCAATACATGGGTACTTTTGTTATTTTGTCATTAGAGCCGCTTTGTAGCTACTTACTGGTTTATTATAACGTTTATAGTCCTAAGCCACAAAGCATTTCCCAACATGGAGGACCCTAAGCCGCAAAGCGTAACCGAGGGATCTTTGAAGCTAAAACCCCAATGATCCCAAGAAGTAGGCAAAACTTCGGCAATCACATCTGAACAACTTAACGTTTTCAACACTTTCAAAATATGGATTGCCAGTAAAAATCACTTTAAACTACTTCTTAAGACCGTTATGTATGTGCGTGCTGCTACGCGCGTGTCTGTATGTGTGGTTCAACCATCGTTTACCTTTACCTGAGATACTTTCTTTCTATAATAATTGGTCAAACATTAAGAAAAGAATCGGCATAAAATTATGCTGCAATGGGCGTCTGTATATTATTCACACATAGAATAAATGTTACCATATTTAGCTCCCCATTATTGGAATCTGCCATGAACAAAGCCTACTAAATAATAAAATGATATAAATATATAATTGAGGTAAAAAAACAAAGCTGCAACATTATACAACTGAAACTGAAAATAATTATATATCGATAGTGTACATACCATATAAATTATTTTCTCTTCCTAGTGTCATGGTACTTCGGCAGAAAAAGTAGTGTATTTCACGTATGATTTCGATAGCGAGATTCCACTGGAGGTAATTTTAGGGTCCCCTGTATCAAAAAAGAAGAAGAAGAAAACATTTCACTGCTCTATTTAGTATGTACATAAAATGCACATAGTAGTTAGTGAAGGTATTGTCCATCCTATAATTCTATGTCGAGATATCACCAGAAATATAGATATGTTTTGATATCCCCTAAATCAGATTTTTTTTAAAAAAGGTCCTAGGTTGTGTGTATTTGTCTGTGGGCAGCTTAACTCAAAAACGAAGAGACCGTTAAAAACCAAATTTGGTATTTATGTTTAGTATTTTCCAAGGATGCCACACAAAGATTTTCAAACCCCCCCCCAACAAACTATCTTTTACATGGAAAGATTTAAAATTTTTGTTTTTGTCAAAAATGGCTCTAACTATCCGTAGGCATATTAAACATATTTTTATTTTTCTGAATAAGTTTAAAATTGTTGATTCAATCGTGTATGGCAACGAAAACACGTGATAGATATAGCAGAAACTTTAAGTGCCATCTAGTAAGAGACGACGTTTTTTTTTTTTTTTTTTTTTTTTGATAGTGTTTAACGCCCGCCTTAACTACTTATAGCATCGCAGGCAGTGACACATGAATGATGATGGAGCTCCGGTGGAATGCGATGGCGGGGGAAATTGGAGTACCCGGAGAAAACCTGACCCAGCGCTGCTTTGTCCACCACAAATTTCACATGCGGTCACTTGGAATCGAACCCCTGCCGTCTAGGTGAGAGGTCTAACCACTCGGCCACGGCGCGGCCTAGACATCGGTTACTAAATACAAACTGTTTTCGATGCAAGAAATTACAACTTGAGTGTAATTTCTTGTATTTTATAAGAACTTATTGAGCGCCGCTAGTATAATTAGTATTGAATAAATCATTTTGTCACTTAATGCATATCTTGTAATTTAAAAATTCATAATTTCTACCTCAGCCAGTGATTAGAACTTTTGTACATCGGTTCGAGGGAGGAAAGGATGAGATGAGAGCAACTACAGAGGACAGCCGGAACCAGACTGCGACAGGTAGCCAGCGTGGAGAGTCCCTAACAGTTCCCAAGCACTTCATTACGACGCGGTGAGCGCTAGGAGCCCGCGCCGCAGGTCTGAATAAACGTCCCTGATTATACCGACGAACCCCAGTGGCATCCTGCCGCCGAGAACTGAATTTCAAATGCTCAATCATCTCCACGAGAAGCCGCCACAGCCGCCGTCCTCGCAGACACTTATAACCCTGAAAGAAAGACTAGACCAGGGAATGAAGAATCTCCCCAACATTCGCCTAGTGACCCCGGAGAACCCCCAAAAAATCCACGGTTATAGAGGTCGTCCGCGGGGAACCGATACCACGACCTCCCAAATGCCAGTCCCAGACGAAACGTCTGAGTCACCTGGCTCAGTGATGGAGAAAATAAAATTAAAAAAGAAAACAATAAAACAGATACATTTTACGGTATTACAAGGGCAGTCCCAGAAGTACCTGACCTAACAAAGAAAGCACAAACATTTGGGTGAAAAACATCTTTATTTCTCTACATAGTCTCCTTTAGACTCGATACACTTTTCCCAGCGATGTTCAATAGCTTCGATACCATGTTTATGGTGAGAACTATCGAGGTCTGCAAAATAGCCATGAATTGCAGACTCCACCTCTTCATTGTTAGTAAATCTACTACCAAGCCAGTTTGGAAACAGAAAATAATCAGAAGGGATTAAATCTGGCGAATAGAGTGCATGGGGAAGCAATTCGAACTTAAACTCATTGATTAATGGATAATGGACGTGTGAATTGGTGCATTGTCGTGATGAAACAAAAGTTTTTTTCCACTAAATGCGGCCGTTTATGCTAGATTTCATCACTCAAATGCTGTAATAATTTCACATAATATTCGCCATTGATTACGTTCCCTTTTTTGAGATAATCAATGGAAAATATCACGCGTGCGTCCCAGAAAACTGACGCCATGAATTTGCTTGCAGATGGAAGTGCCTTTGCATTCTTTGAAGCCATTTCTTCCCTTCCAATCCACTGTTTTGATTGTTCCTTCGTCTCAGGTGTGAAGTGATGGACCCAGCTCTCATCTATTGTTATGAATTGACGCAAAAACTTAGCTCTATTGCTGCGAAAATTTGCCAAACACTCGACTGAAACATCTTCACGACGCTGTTTTTTTACTTTCTCCATACGCACTATGTACATAGTGTATAGAGAAAGTATTGCACTCCACCCACAAATTCGATACCGAGATCTCACCGGAAATATATGTTTTAGGGTCCCCAATATCCAAAAAAAGCATTTTCACAAAAAGGTCCGCGCGTTTGTGTGTGTGTCCGTGTGTCTGTGAACACGATAACTCAAAAACGAAAAGGCGGTAAAATACCAAACTTGGTATTTAAGTTTAGTATCTTCCAGGAATGCGACACGAAGATTTTGAGAAGAATACCCCCACCCCCAACTACCCTTTACATGGAACTTTTTCGATTTTTTTTATTTTCTCAAAAATTGCTCTAACGATTTTGATTAAAATTTCATATATTAAACATATTTACCTGACAAATAAAATGTATATCTTGAATTTTCTGGGAATAGCCTCTGAAGAGTAGTTTATTCTAGATGAATTTTACTAAATTTTGAATAACTGCTAAACCGTAAGAGATGGACAAAAACTTACTGCACAAAAAATGTAGAGCACATTAAAACACACAATTTATGTTATATACATTTTTTTCGTGGAGTTCGTCGTTTTTGTGACCTTCCTTATTTTTTGGTTTCTGCTATAAAAACTTTTCTCATACAGGAACTTGTCAACTCATATCCATATAAACAAAGGAACTTCATTGACATAGCAACCAGCTTTTGACTATCACTTTAACCTACGGTTGTCCCTTATTTCACTCCTACTTACAAGGAAGTGAGTAATTAGACTATTTCTGCTATTTTTTTCTGATTAGCAAAAAGTAAATAGAAGTATAAGCTTTTTAAGAATTATTTGTTGCTGGGATATGGAGAAAGTCATGTGAATGGTACACATCAGATTTTTTCTATTGTGAATAAACGCGGTACCCACCTTGCACACAACTTTCTCATATCCAAATTTTCAGTCAGTGTGCGATGTGCAGAACTTTTTGAAATTCCTGCAATTTCTGCCACCTCGCGTATTTTCAGTCGATGGTCACCCAATACCATTGTGGATTTTCTTTACAATTTCTGGACTGGTAACCTTATTTGGTTGCACACTGCGATTTTCACCTTGGCAGCTCGTACGGCCCCGCTTAAACTCTGACACCCAATATTTTACTGTTGTAAACGAAGGAGCAGACTCCCCTAAAGTAGAATCTAGCTCAGCTTTAATATTAGTTGGACTAAGATCTTTCAAATGCAGGGATTGTATCGTATAACGATGACCAGTTTACAAATTCGCTGAGAGTATTCACTAATGATGGGTGCCAAACAAATGCTAAACAATGTTAAATCGTCAGACTTCAAACTTAAGCTTTCTAAGGTTGGTACTTTTTATCATTGTTGTTTGAAATAATAACCGTTAGCTATACGTCAGGTCGGGTACTTCTGGGACAGCCTCTGTACACGCATTTATCGAAGCAACATTGGTTACGCCACTGAACTAGCTATCAGGAAACATAGCTACTGAAAATCGAAAGTAATTTAGTGATGGATAAAGCAGTGCGCTAAAAACCCGCGTGCTTTTGTTGTTAGCGTGTGTATTATGTGGCAAAACAGCGATAGACGATCATACTGAAATGAAACATAACGCATCCGCTCTCAACAAAAGCTAGCAATACATGCCGTACGCAACAATGGAACTCTTTTTAGAGGAAGGAGGTACTGAAAACGTTATTGTCCGAAGTACTAAAAGGTAGATGCACAGGTTGGTATCGGTATTCATTTTATGATGCAAAACATGGCTCAGTCGATCCTGCTCATAGCCTTGCGAGCCAAACTTTTAAATCAATATATATTATCTTAAATTTTAATGAATTTGTACGCATTTTTTAATTTTAAAATATCTTGTTTACATTCACATAATTTTCTTTACCCATTCTGCAACAAAATATATTCATTAAAGTCTATTTTCTAACTACTGCACTTTAAATGAGGTAGATATCATTTGTAGAATTTTTTTTATCACCAGGATGAGCATTCTGATTATTTGCATACTTAGAAAATTGTGTGTTTGTGTGCGTATGTGTGTGTGCGTGCATGTAAAAACGGCAAAAAGGATGGTTAAACACCAAATCTGGCATTTAAGTTATGCGACATAAGGATATTCAAGAAACTCCCCGATCCAAAATACTCATTATCTGAAAGAGTTTTCGAAATTATATATATATAGTGAAGATGTTGCATTCCAACCAGGTTTAACTGAAAGTACGTGTATTAGAGTTTCTGTATCCAAAAAGGTATGTTTAGAAAAAGGCCACATGTGCATGTGTATGTTTGTATGTAAACAAAATAAATAATTTTATTAAATACAAACTTGATAAGTTCAGCATCTTCCAAAGATGCAACACGAAGATTTTTAAGAAAAATTTCACCCCACATTACCCATTACGTGGAACATTTTTCGAAAATGTTTATTTTCTCAAAAATGACTCTTAACGACTTTACTTAAAATACCACATGTGTGTGATATTTTTACGACAAACGAAATGTATATCCTGAATTTTCTGGGAATAGCCCTAAAGACCTGTTCATTCTAGATGTCTTGACTTTTGCATAACTTTTGTAAGATAAAGACTTACTACTCAAAATGTATGTCTCGTTAAACCACACAATTTATATTATATATATTATTTTTGTAGAGTTAACTGTTCACGAAATATTCCATAGTTTTGGTTTCATTTTTAAACTACTTAAACTTTTCTTAAACGGAAAGTCATATTTCGTTTCATATCTCTAGTTTTACTCATGACGTGAAAAGAGAATCGAATTTCATTGTTTCACATGACCTGATGCTTTTCAAAGATTTGTCTACTGTATTCCCTTATTTCCCTTCTACTTACAAGGAACTAAATAATAAAATTCTTTCTGTAAATGTTTATCTCGATTATCATGATATGTATAAAATAATTTTCATTTGCAGGAACAATTTGTTTGCGGAACAGGTAGAGAAAGTCATGTGAATGGAAATCATTATTTTTTTTTCAAGGGTATTATAATATTCTTAATACTGCATTGGGGGAATTGTGCCCATGTTGCTAGGGTGTTTGTTTTGCAAAAGAGAGCTATTAGATTACTGGGTAACTCTAAGTTGAATACTCATTGTAAACGTATGCACTTATTAATTGGAATTTTATGACACTGATATATTTTGGAACTCCTAAAAAAGGCCAAAAGTAATTTCTATCTAATCCTACTGTAAATGCAAATAATGCACACAACACTGTAAATAATACAAAAATGTATTTATCCAACTGAAGGCTCTCAATGATTTCAAATAATCAAATGAAATAAATAATAATGTATATTAAGTATTCCTGGCAGTGCAATTCATGTGCATAGTACTAATACAAGAATGTATTTACCCAGCTTGAAGCTCTCAATGAATTTAAATATTCAAATAAAATAATACCTAATACTTCTGGCATTATAAATCATTAACACAGTACTGGAAATAATACAAGAATGTATTCATCTAATTATAGGCTCTCAATGAATTTAAATAATAAAACAATATAAATAATAACGTGTATCTAATTCTCCTGGCAATGAAATTCATGAACACTAGAATGTACTAGGGGCATTCAATAAGTCCTTAGAAAATCCAAGAAGTTACACTCACAGCATCGAAAAAAATTGTAGTTAGTAACCATCGCCTCTTACTAGAAGACAGCTAATGTTTCAGCTATATCCATCACGTGGTTTCGTTGCAATAGGCAACTGAATCAGCAATCTTATGCTTTTTTAAAAAGATGGAAAAAAAAGTTTCGTGCGGTGATTAAATACTCCTACTTAAAAGATTTAACACCGAAAGAGATAAAAGCAGAGATGAATAAAGTTCATGGCACATCTTCTCCTGCGTTTGCAACAATTTACAATTGGATAGATGAATTGAAACGTGGCCGTACATCCACAAATGATGAACATCGTTCAGGACGTCCAGTAGAAGTGAAATCCTCCGAGATTATTGAAAAAATCCAGGATATGGTTTTGAGTGATTGACGAATCAAAGTTCGCGAAATTGTAGAGGGCACAGACATGCCACAAGGTAGTGTTCTCAATTTGGCACCAAAAATTAGACTTGACAAAGGCCTCAGCAACATAGATGCCGCGTTTGCTCTGAATGGAAAATAAACCCAATCGTGTGCTCGATTTGAAAGCTGGTTTGGCACTTTTCTGTCGCAATCCTGACGAGTTTCTGCGTCGATACATAACTGTGATGAAACACGGATACACTACTACACTTCAGAGACGAATTACAGTCGAGACAGTGGGCTTTTTAAGACGAAGCGTCTCCGAAGAAAGTAAAGGTGGTGAAATCTGCAGACAAGGTGAGAGCCTCGTATTTTTTGGGATGCACGTGGAATCATCTACATTGACTATTTGCAGAAAGAAAGAACAATAAATTAAGAGTATTATGCATCATATTGCAATGGTTGAACGGATAAATCAAGAAAATGCGGCCTCATCTGGCAAAGAAAACGATTCTCTTCCATCAAGAGTATGCAAGGGGGCACACCTGCGCAGTTTCAATTGCGAAAATTGTAGAAATAAGGTTCGAATTAGTACAACATCCACCGTCTTCACCAAGTTTGGCCTCTAGTGGCTTTTTTATTTCCAAACTTAAAAAATTAGTTCGGCAGAAAACTATTCACGTCTAACGAAGAGGTCACCACCCAAATAGACTCCTACTTTGAGAACGTCCCGAAATCCTGTTTTAAAACAGTTGGAGTTTACGTTGAAAGAAATTACCAAAATAATTTGTTTTTCTATCTTTTTCTAAGACTTATTATTAAGGACTTAATACATTGTATGTGTCCAACTGGAGGCTCACAATGGATTTAAATAATATAAATAATAAAATAAATCTAATACTGCGGGGAAAACAACTCAAGAACATAGTTCTAGAAATAATGCAAGAATATATTTATCTAACTAGAGGATCTCAACAAATTTAAATAATCAAATAATAGTAACAAAAAATTACGCATCTAATACTTCTGGCAATGCAACTCACGAACACAGTACTAAAAATAATACAAGAATGTATTTATCCAACAGGTAGTTCACCGTGAATGCAAATAATCATTTTATGACCTTCAAGGTTTATAATAAAATATCATATCGACTAATGCAGATGTTTAAATGTGTGTTTAAAAGAACCATTCGTAAGTGGTTGATTGAAAATGCCCTAAAAACATAAAAGAATATTTGAAACTCCAAATGTGTAATTACACATGACGTATTATTGTATTGACATGTACGTATTACTATCGATATCACATAGTTACTATGTCAATTGTAATCAGCATTTCACCGTATGCTGGTTGACATTCTTTTGTTTTACCTTGGTAGTGGCCGCTCGCAGAGTGAGCGAGTGTGTCAGTCAGAGAGCAGTCTCGACTTGTGGAGCTGTGGTCTCTTCTAAGGCCTATTGCTTAGTTAGTTTTGTTTTAAGAATAAAGGAGTCTATCTTGCCGATCACCGAGGTACCTGTTTTTACTTTCTCTACACGAACTATGTACATAGTGTTTAGAGAAGTATTGTATTGCACCCAAAAATTCGATACCAAGATTTCACCGGAAATATCTACTCATTTTAGGGTCCCTTGTATAAAAGAAAACATGTTTAGAAAAAGATCCTGTGTATGTGTCCCTGTATACTAAACTCAAAAATAAAAAGTAAAATACCGAACTTTGTATTTGAGATTAGTAACTTCTAAGGGTGGGATATGAACAATTTGAGGAAACCCCCCCATACAATCTATCTTTTGCATGGAAAATTTTTCGAAAATTTTGATTTTCTCAAAAATTTCTCCAATGATTTTGATTAAAATACCGTATATTAAATATATTTACATTACAAATAAAAAGTATATGTTGAATTTTCTGGGAATAGCCTCTGAAGACAGTTTATTCTGAGTTAATTTTGTGTAATTGATGAACGGTAACAGATAAAACTTACTGCACAAAAAAAAAAGGTAGATCTCATTAAAACACAATGTTTGTCATAACCTTTTTTTTTTTTTTTTTTTTTTTTTTTCGTGTAGTTGACTTTTTGATATGTTTATTGTTGTTTGTTTCACTTTTAAAATGCTTAAAAGTTTTCACACACGGGAATTTATCAACTCTTGGCAATGCAAAGAAATGGATTTCAGTTAAATAGCAACCAGCTTTTAAAAGATTTGATCATGTTAGCCGAGTTTATTCCCTTATTTCCTCTACTTACAAGAAAGCAAACACTATTTCTGGTAATGTTTATCTGCATTAGCATGGAGTAAATAGAAGAATAAGCTTATTAAAAGTGTGCGTTACTGGATGTAGAGAAAGTCATGTGACATTATTATACATCAGATTTTTAGGTCATGTTTTAGTATGTTTATGGAATTTCGTTTTGCATATTGGGTTTTGCGCATAGCAAAGTGTTCATAGTCTCCTTATATTTTGCGATTTTCTAGGATGATAATTTATAATTACACCTAGCTAACGAGTTATACGACTTTCTCTGTGTATGAAGAATTTGCTGACCCAAGTTGTATATTATTGTATTTGACCAGTTAAGCCAAATTTAATACGTCTAGCGTATTTGTAAGGCATCGCCCTATTTATGATCAAATGGGTCAGTGTGGCTTTTGTCCCAATTAATAGATTTATTTCTGCGTACTTTTGCCTTGGCATTTAGGAAATGTTTTATGAGCATATAATTATTTTTGGTAGCAATTTTTTGGGTTGAATTAAAGTGGCTCAAATAACTTCTGAATTATAATAGCAAAGAAGTAAATAAAGTATAAAATAATAAATAAAAACTAGCCTGCAAACGTTATGTTTGATATCCTCATCCAAAGCAGGAATTAAACTCATTATAATTCGAATTGCTGTATTCTTAACGTCGGTATTTATGTAAGGTTTTAAAATTGAAGCCAATAATGGGGAATATCTCGGAAATGGTTAGTTTTACAATAAAGCCGCATATGACATAAATTGCGTGCTTTAAAGAGGTGTGCAGTTTTAGTTTTGCAGTCCGTATGTATAATGTACAATGTACATAGTGGATAGTGAAGGTATTGTATTCCACCCAAAAGTTCTATATCGAGATTTCACCGCAAATATATGTTTTAAGACTACCTGAATCCAAAGAAAACATTTTTAGAAACATCTCCGTGTGTGTGTCTGTGCGAAGCATAGCTCAAAAATGAAAAATCGGTTAAATACCAAACTTGACATTCAGTATTTTCAGTGTCTTCAGAGGATGCGTCACGAAGATTTTCAAGAAAATCCCCCAACACCTGACTACCCGTTAAATGAAACAATTTTCGAAAATTTTGATTTTCTCAAATGGCTCTAAAGAGTTTTAATAAAATATCATATGTTTAAGATATTTTCATGATACACGAAATGCGTATCTTGAATTTTCTGGGAAAAGCCTCACGGAAGTTTAATTTCTATTTATTAATTTTGAGACAAACTTTTGGAGAAGTAGATACAGTATACATTTCGTTAAGATATAAAGATAACAGCGATAGGAACTAGACGCTATTCATACTGTCCTTAACAATCATACGTCTTCCATGCTATCGAGAGAAACAGCTAGCAACCAAAGGACTTAGAAAGAATGGCCAAGCATTGAACAATTTTATCTATTAAAATATATTATAATGCATAAAAATGATTTAGAATATAATGGTATGTTTTAAGATGTATGTGTTCGCCTATCGTTTAAATTTTGTCAGTTATACAAGATTATACGGTTGTTATGCACAACTTTGGCCGCTCTGAAAATCGAATAAAATTAAGAGTGATTGATTGACTTTGTATTTCTGATGGCAATTTCAAAGGTTTTAGGTGTCGGAAAAGCTTGTTTTTAATTATAGACGAGTTCGTGTGCATGCTGGAACCTTTTTTTTTATTTTGCGTATATGGGGCATATTTACCAAATAATTAAACATAAACCAGTATTATATGAATAATAAATGATTTTATAATGTGTAGATATACGCTGAAATATTGGATTTATAATGAAAAAGTTTCATTGCTAGTGGAAGACTCTAACTATAGGTACACAACAACGTCATATGTCGCGCTTGGCAGGATTATCGCGTCGTGAGAACCCGTAGCAATAATTCACCGGTTAGTGTGACTATAGTAGTTGGTGGAGGAGTAGGTTTTGTGAGATTTTTTATATGTTTTTATCTGTTTCTGTAAGCGAAACCACTGGGTCCAGTGGTTTTCAAATTTAGCGTGAGGTTAGGTGAGAATCCGTTAAGGTTAGTGTGTGTATATAAATTTCTGTTTCTAATTTTATACTGTGGTAGTACTTGGCAGAGAAATTTGTTTCAGAGCATTATAAAAGCATTTATTATTTATATAATACTCGTTTATATAATATATATAATTATTTGGTAACTATCCGTCATATACGCAATATACCAACTGTTCCAGCATGCACACGAATTTGTGTGTAACAAATTAAAAAACAAACAAAAAATAAGCTTTTCCGACAAATAAAACTTTTGAAATCGTCATCAAAAATTCAAAGTCAATCAATCACACTTGGTTTTATTCGATTCTTAGAGCGACCTAAATTCTGCATAATTACCGAAAATACAATATTTATCCTAGACGAAGTGGCCTGCATAGACTATTCTCAGAAAATACCAGTTATTTATTTTATAATGTAAATATATTTAATATGTAATCGAAATCATTAGAATGTTTTTCAACAAAAAACAAATTTAAAAAAATATTCTATGTAAAGGGTGGTATGGGTTGAAGGGATTTTGTTGAAAGTCTTCGGCCGCATTTTTGGAAGATATTGAACTTAAGTACCAAGTTTAGTATTTAACTGACTTTCCGTTCTTGGGATATGCTGCAATATCCCCCCCTCCCCGCCGCTACAGATGCACACAGACTTTTCTCTAAAAAGCTTTTACATAATCCCTACACAGGACACAGGAATGTATGTGCATTCCACCCAAAAATTCGACACCGATATTTCACTAGAAATACACTTTTAGGGTACCTTGATAATGAAAAATATGTTTAAAAACGGGTGTGTTTGTATGTGTGTGAGAGAGAGAGAGAGAGAGAGAGAGAGAGAGAGAGAGAGAGAGAGAGAGAGAGAGAGAGAGAGAGAGAGAGAGAGAGAGAGAGAGAGAGATGTGTCCATATGTCTGTGATCACGGTATTTAAAAAACGAAAAATCGGTTAAATAGCAAACTTGATATTTAGTTCTGCATCTTCCCAAGATGGCAACAGGCAGCCCCAAACCGTCCTTTACGTGGAAATGATTTGGCTATCGCTTTAGCCAAGTGTATTCCCTAATATCCCGTCTACTTACAATGACGCAAGTAATGAGATTAATGTTTACTATGTTAATGTTTATCACAATTAGCATGATAAAGATAAAAGAATAATCTTTTGAAAGAATAGTTTGTGGAAAAGCTAGAGAACGTCATGTGAGTGGAACACATCAGATTTTTAATTTAGGAAGTCTCAAAACATATATTTTCTGTAAAACCTCGGTACAGCATTTTTGGGTGGAATGCAATACTTCCAGTAGTTGATTCCGCCTTGGATTCTTGTTCAAAAACAGTCATTTTCACTTTACCTCTTCAGGGTTAAACTGCGGGGTTTGGCAAGAAACAAGATTGATCTTGAAGGGATTACATTTTCTCATACTACCTCCTTACTAGCAAGCGAGAGGACTGCACAAGTTTATGAAGTAGTCCCGCCTTCGCTTTAGATTTAGTATATAGTTGAGAAACTTGTCTTGAGATGAGAAAATCCTGCTGGTTACCGGCTTTCCTATTCAACTTTCCCAATTTGCTTTACGTACTTCACAGCTAAACCTGCGCATTGCTTCCTAAGTTACCTCGGCTGTGTAGATAACAACTGACAGGCACTTGTTAGCGACATATCAGTGCTGGATGATTCTTTTTACTATATCTACACGTACTATGTACATAGTATATAGAGGAAGTATTGTATTCCACCCAAAATATCGATACCAAGATTTCACCGGAAATAAATGTTTTAGGATCCCCTGAATCCAAAAAAAAAAACATTTTAGAAAAATATCTATTCTGTCTTTTTCTCTGTGTGTGTATGTGTGTGCATAGCTCAAAAATGAAAAGACGGTTAAATACCAAAATTGGTATTTAAGTTCAGTATCTCCCAAGGGTGCGACGCGAAGATTTTCAAGAAAATCCCCTTGCCCCAAACTACCCTTCACATGGAAATATTTTCAAAAATTTTTATTTGCTTAAAATGGCTATCGATTTTGATTAAAATGCCGTATGTTAAGAATATTTACATGAAAATCAAAATGTAGATCTTGAATTTTCTGGGAATAGCCTCTGAAGACCTCTTTATTCTGGTTGGATTTTACTTGAGTTTGCAGAACTTACTAGCTGTTACCGTAAGAGAGAGATAGAAACTTACTACAGATGTAGACATTTTTAAAATACACGCTTTATATCATTTACAGTCTTTACGTAGAGTTGATCATTTTTGAGACATTCCTTGTTATTTATTTCAGATATAAAATACTTAACTTTTCTCATATGGAAAGATTTAAACTCCTAACCCTGCATGGAAATGGATTTCAACCACATGACAACCAGCTTTTAAGAGATTTGACCATTGGTTTTGTGTAGAGAATTCCCTTATTTCCCTTCTGATAAGGAACCAAGTAATAAGCATGAATTGATATTAGTAATAATTTGTTACAGTGATGAGAGGAGAAAGTCATGTGAATGGAGCACATAAGATGTTTTTTTTTTAAATACGGTAGTTTGGGGAGATTTTATAACCACTGTTTGATAAGCTAATTCCTCTCTAATTTTCGCAATTTTAATCTCCTTTTACTTTATCTACACGTACTATCTACATAGTATATAGATACAGTATTGCATTCCACCCAAAATTCGTTACCAAAATTTCACCAGAAATGGATGTTTTAGGGTCCTCTGTATCCAAAAAGAAGCAATTTTAGAAAAAGGTCAATGTGCCTATGAACATGATAACTCAAAAACGAAAAGTCAGTAAAGTACCAAACTTGGTATATAAGTTTAGTATCTCTCAAGGATGTCACACAAAGATTTTGAGGATAATCCCCCCAGCCCAAACCACCCTGTACATGGAAAAATTTTTCGAACATTTTTATTTTCACAAAAATGGCTTTAAACATTTTGATTGAAATACCGTATATTAAATATATTTACACGACAAATATAATGTATAGCTTGAATTTTCTGGGAATAGCCTCTGAACACCTCTTTATTCTGAATGAATGTTGCTGGATTTTGCATAACTAGTAAACCATAAGACATAGACAAAACTTTTTACACAGAAACTGTAGATCTCGTTAAAACACACAATTTTTCATATAATGTTTTTTTTTCCCGTAGAGCTGACCATTTTTGGACACTGCTTATTATTTGTTTTGGTTTTAAAATACTTAAAACTTTTGACATGCGGAGATTTTTGGTCGCCTGGCAATGCCGAATTTCATCCACATGACAACCATCTTTTAATTTCGTTTTAGTCTAGTGTCTTCCCTTGTTTCCTTTCATCTTACAAGAAAGCAGTTCTCCTAATATTTATCTCGATTAACATAAAGTAGATAGAAGCTTATGCTTTTTACGAATAATTAGTTACAGAGATGTAGAGAATGTCATGTGAATGTAACACATACAATTTTTAATATATGGTATTTTAATAAAAATCATTAGACCATTTTTGAGAAAAAGATAATCTAATTTATGTCATCTAAAGGGTAATTTAGGATGGGGGTATTTTCTTGAAAATCTTTGTTTCTCATCCTTGGAACTTAAATACTAATACACACACTGACCTTTTTCTAAAAATGCTTTTTTGTGAACTCAGGGGACTTCAAGACATATATATCTGGTGAAATTTGGTATGAAATTTTGGGCAGAATACAATACCTTCTCTACACACTATGTGTATAGTACGAGTAGAGCAAGTTAAAAAGAGGTATCGTTAAAACACAGAATTTATGAAAAATACACTTTTGTGTCGAGCTACCCGAGATATTCCTGAGTATTAGTTTCAGTTTTATAATAGTTTTCTTCTTCTGCCATCCAAAGAGAAATGTCTATACATCACACAGTGATCAGCTCTTGAAATGTTTTATCACCACATCTTAGTGCATTTCCTTATTTCCGTGTATCTAAAATTAATTTGAAAATACAAGTATCTGTGTAAAAGTTTATATTGATATGTGTAAAGTAGATAGGCCTTTGTAGGAATAATTTGTTCCAGAATAGGAGAGAAAGTCTTGTGAATGTAACAGAGTTTTACTTTCTCTACTAAATGTTGAGAATGTACAAAATAAATATACAATGTGTCGCATTTCACCATCGATACCGATATTTCAACGAAAATACATGTTTTGAGGATACCTGAATAAAATATTTTTGAGAAAGACCTGTGTGTGTATAACACCAAAATCTTAATGACAAGCATATAACTATAATGAACCAGTAATTATGAACAGCATAATTCAAAAACTAAATGTTGGTCAAATGCCAAAATAGTTGTGAATTAATTGTTCATTCCACACAAGCCGTGTGTAGGACAGTAGTTGAAAAGGTAGAATCAGGCTGAACATTTTAATACCATAGCCGGGATTTAACCTTGGGTCTTATGGACTTCGTTCAGTTGCTCCCTTGATAGCGCTTCTAGTAGTTACTTGTAGGGGGGGGGTCGATCCTCCGTGCTTTTCTCTCTTCAACTTACCAGTCAGGCGGTCGCCTTGCACGTGAATAGCTTGAACCAGCATTTATCCTTCCGAGGATGCGAGAAAAAGATTTTCATAAGTAATACCAAGAGTGTTTTCATCTAGTCGATTATCACGACCGGAGCAAAGCGACGGAAGTGAATTATCCTAAGAGGTGAAAACACGAGTTCTATTTGATAAGACAATTTAGCGAAGTAGACTATTAATAATGTATAATGTATAAGAAGGGAGATTTTATCAGGGTATAATTGTAATACTTAAATTAGTTCCCAAATGGTAGATGACGCATTCGAACATTTTTATTTACCGAATGTTTTTCTTTCTTCACTGCCTCCTCACCGTGCCCACACCCAATGTACGAATATCGATAGCAACAATAGAAATAGGGAACACTTATTTCATTTCAGCTTTTATTAACTAATACATGAAATGAAGACAACCTTAATTTTATCTGAGGCTATTGCACTCATCTCATACAGACATTGAATATTTTCACTCCTTTTGAACTAAATACATTATGAACTGGATAGAACTTTATATAAACATTGTACCTGAATTAATTGAAAGTAACATTTGTAGAACTGACAGTTATTACAAGTGAAGGTTGGCTGACTGGATTGTCACCTTGTTACCAATAACCAAGACAGCAGATTAAACAAATGAACGACAAGCTTTCAAAGAAATGAACATCAATTGTGCTAAGATGTTTCGACAATATCGTTCATTCAGATGACCGCGATTTATTGAAATTGCCTAATCTCGGCCATTGCATTGGCGCTTTGACAGTTGAGCTGAATTGTCAAGAAAATCCCCCCACCCAACTATCTTTTACTGGGAACAGTTTTCGAAAATTTGTATTTTCTCAAAAATCGGTCTTAATTTTAATTAAAATACCACGTGTTTGAGATGTATCCACCACAAATAAAATGTATATTCTGAATTTCTGGAAATAGCCTATCAAGCTCTCTTCATTCTGGATGACTTTTTCATAACCACTCTGAAATATTCTGTTGTGACGATTACTTCAAGTGATCCGGATCTCTTTGAACTCCGAAGACTAACTTCCATTTACGGCTGGAATGGCCCGGCATGATGAGAATCAGCCAACAAATACACTGTTGTTGCTCCCTTTTGATGTTGTGATGAATGACATGAAAATGGTCAGGAGTTCCGATGGATGACAAATGACTGCAGTTCAGCAAAAGCAATCTCGCGTTATTGAGTTATGAAGTGTGCACATGGCTTTAACTGAACCTAATCCTAAATACATTGCTGACCTGTAAACTGTTTAACCACTGCTAAAAGCTTTCACAACCTTACTAGTGTTAACATCAAATACATATAGTTCTGTCTTCAAAACTACAGTAATGGCATAATTCTGGACATTTACTTTCTCTAGATCGTATGTACAATGTACACAAAGAATAGAGCAGGTTTCGTATTCCATCAAAATATTCGATTCCAAAATTTCACCGGAAATATATGTATTAGACTCCGTTAATCTACACGTTATTCTTTTCTTTTGTCGGTGGGCAATGGAAATGGCGTGTTATTTATGGACGCTCTTTAACTGCTGTGATTCTCAGCGTCCCATTCTAAATTTGGCGTGAAAGGCTGCTTAATTTTGCTCAGAGGCCTCTCTATCAGGCTTGAGGTTCTTTTATATGCCGTAAATCTATGACACGTGGCGAACGGCTTTACTTCCCTTCCGAAGGAAGCCATGCTAAGTATTTTTACGCCCGAAAAAATCCATCGTCCTCCGCCGGGTTTGGACACGCGACCTTGGGTATATGAACTTAGCATGGTAACCATCACACCACGGAGAGCGACTTGCCAGTGGGCAGCATAGCTAAAAAATCTGATGTGTACCATTCACATGACTTTCTCCATATCCCTGCAACAAATAATTCTTAAAAAGCTTATACTTCTATTTACTTTATGCTAATCAGAAAAAAATAGCAGAAATAGACTAATTACTCGCTTCCTTGTCAGTAGAAGCGAAATAAGGGACAACTGTAGGTTAAACTGATAGTCAAAAGCTGGTTGCTATGTCAATGAAGTTCCTTTTTCTATATGGATAGGAGTTGACAAGTTCCTGTATGAGAAAAGTATACTTTTTTCATAGCAGAAACCAAAAATAAGGAATGTCACAAAAACGACGAACTCCACGAAAAAATGTATATAACATAAATTGTGTGTTTTAATGTGCTCTACATGTTTTGTGAGTAAGTTTTTGTCCATCTCTTACGGTTTAGCAGTTATTCAAACTTTAGTAAAATTCATCCAGAATAAACTACTCTTCAAAGGCTATTCCCAGAAAATTCAAGATATACATTTCATTTGTCAGGTAAATATGCTTAATATACGAAATTGTAATCAAAATCGTTAGAGCCATTTTTGAGAAAATCAAAATTTTCGAAAAAAGTTCCATGTAAAGGGTAGTTGGGGGTGGGGGGATTTTTCTCAAAATCTTGGTGTCGCATCCCTAGAAGATACTTAACTTAAATACCAAGTTTGGTATTTTACCGATTTTTCGTTTTTGAGTTATCGTGTTCACGGACACACACACACACACACACGGACCTTTTTGTGAAAATGCTTTTTTGGATATTGGGGACCCTAAAACATATATTTCCGGTGAAATCTCGGTATCGAATTTTTTGGTGGAGTGCAATACTTTCTCTATACACTATGTACATAGTGCGTATGGAGAAAGTAAAAACGACTCGGATAAATACGGAATTTAGTATTTAAGTTCAGTATTTTCCAGGAATTTTCCCCTAACTGCCATTTACATGTAATGTTTTTCGAAGATTTTGATTTTCTTAAAAACTGCTCTAACGATTTTGATTAAAATGCCACATGTTTAAGATATTTTATGACAAACGAAATTCATTTTTAGAATTTTCTGGGAACAGCTTCTGAAGACCTCAACATTCTGGATGACTTCTGTATACATTTTGTTTAACTGGTTCAACCATAGAAGATAGAAATTACTTACTACACCAAAAATGTAGATCTTATTAAAACACAATTTATCTCATGCACTCTTTTTCTTGAGTAAATCCTTTTTCGAGATATTTCGGGTTATTGGTTGTAGTTTTAAGGTGCTTAAACTTTACTGAAGCAGAAGCCTATTTTTTCGTGTCTTTTATTTAGAGAAATGAATTTCAGTTGCTTCACATATCGACCGGCTTCTAAAAGAATAAAGACTATCACTTTAGCCTAGTGTATTCCCTTATTTACCTTCTACTTACAAAGAAGCAAACAATAAGACAATTATGCTAATGCTTATCATGATTTAAATACAATAATAATCTTTTGTAACAAAAAAATTGTTTCAAAACAGCTAGAGAAAGTCACATAAATGGAACATATCAGATACTGTTTTGTTAAATAACCTTTAAATTTCAATAGTGCACTCACTGTCATTCAGGATCAATCTTATCTGATAAATTATATCAGGAAGTGTTACCGCAAAATTTTATAAATATGTTCAAAGATAATAATTATCTCAATAACAGCTTCAGTGTTATTCTCTTAATATAAGATATTTGAATAAATTATAAACATTTTGCGGTTTTGAACCTTTTACCATAAAATACAGCTAAGTTGTTCTACTTTGACTCTAATTTGAGAAATATATAATTTAATAAACACACATACATATAAATGTACATATATTATATTGTATCCAATATGAAAATAGGAAATTATGCTCTCATATCGCATAGAGAAGCTAAATATTTGAAGAAACCTATTAATTTTGGGATTACGCATCTCCACAATTTTGGGATCCTCTATTATATGAGAGTAATAATTCATTATATTTCATATTGAATACAGCATGAAATAAATTATGTTTGCAAATATACTTTTCATTTTAATGTCCATCTAATATGATATGCAATATACATTACTCATATGATGGGACTGAAGATTGAGGAAAAGCTTTCTTTACCTTCTCTAGCCCGCATGTACAATATACCTAGTGGATAGAGAAGGTGTTGCATTCCATCCAAAACTCGATAACGAGATTGTACCGGAAATATATGTTTAGAGGTCCCCTGAGTCCGAAAAAAACAATTTTTGAAAAAGTTGTATGTGTGTGTCTGTCTGTCTGTCTTCCTTTCTGTGTGTCTGAGGAGAGCATAGCTCAAAAAATAAAAGTCTGTTAAGTACCAAACTTGGTATTTAAGTTCAGTGTCTTCCAAGGATGCGACGCGAAGATTTTCAAGAAAATCCCCTCACCCTAAACTACCCTTTAGATGGAACATTAAACAAAAATATTTTCTCAAAAATGACTAACAATTTTGATTAAAATATCATATATTAAATATATTCAACTCACAAAGAAAATGTATATTTTGAATTTTCTGGGAATGGTCTTTGAGGAGCTCTTTATTCTGGATGCATTTTGTTAAATTTTGCATAACGGTTAAACCATAAGAGGTAGATAAAAGCTTACTACCCAAAAAAACGTACATGTTTACACATGTTTAAACACACACATTTTGTCATAGACCTATGTTTTTCTTTTTGTACGGTTGACCGTTTTTGAGATATTTCTTGTTATTAGTTTGTTTTAAAATACTGATACTTTTTTCATACGGGAATTTGTCCATTCCTGGGCATGCAAACAAAGGAGTTTCAATCACATAGCAACCAGATTTTAAATGATTGTATTATCGCATTAGCCTAATGCATTTACTTATTTCCCTTCTACTTACAAGAAAGCAAATAAAAAGAGCAATTCTGCTACGTTTATTTTGATTAGCATCCTGTAGATAAAATAAAAATCGTTAGTAAGAATAATGGTGTATGAAACAGCAAGAGAAATTTATGTGAATATAGCCCATGAGTTGCTTAATACATAGGTTCGTAGTATTGAAATATTATAATCCCAAAATTACTAGAGTTCCCAAAATTTGAGCTATTGTGTGTGATATGAGGGCAATAATTCCGATTCTTCTTTCGTCTAACTGAACGTGTGAGTACTCGCAATAGGCGATACTGGGCTTCAGAAAAACCTGTGCTACTGGATACAACACCTCATTATGAGCAGAAATTTGGAATGTAATTTGCGATAACTGCTAGAAAAATAATGATGAAGCAATAAATACAGAGCGATATCAGAGTTAATTCTGAGGCTATTTTTCAATCGCTTGACAGAACAAACATAGCATTGTTGGTTCCAGCAAGATTCTGCAATAGCACATACGGCTGCCGAATCATTAAGTGCAGTAAGAGAGGTGTTTGATGGCAGAATAAGTGTTTATTTGTGGCCCCCTCGTTCTTCTGACCTAACGAGTTGTGAGGTTTATTTATGGGGTTCTTTAAAAGAGAAAGTGTATCGTTCCAATCCTCGCATACTACAATAAGTTAGAAGAAAAAAAAACATTGTGCAATAAATCACAAGAGTTCCTGCTGCTGAGCTTCAGAGCGTGAACGATACATGCTGCCTGTTTGAGAGCTGAGGGCAATTTATCTAGCATCTATTTTAAGGTAAGGGTTTTAGCACGCCTCTGCCGGCCGTCTCACGCAGTAGGCAGAGCTCGCGAGTTGGTTCGAATATAATTTAGCTACCTTTACATGATGAACAACTCATCGGTTACTTCTTATGAACTGGCAAAACGTACAGGATGAGCAGACCTCATCTACGCTTGCTACGACCAAAAGTGGGGTGTTGATTAGATGGACATCACAAAGAAATAAATGCCATTATTGGGAAAAAAACTGTCAACCGGTCACTCTGTGGTAATGGTTCTTCAATCGATAGAGCGTTCTGGAAGGAGCTATTGCAGGATCCTCATAATGGTGCTCTCAGGCTTTAAACCCATCATTATACATGTGATGTACCTTCTGGATACAAGCATGGAGATTGCAACTTTCGAGTAAACCCAGAACCACTACTATCTGTTGACTGCTGCTCCACTTGCAGGATTGAAGAAAAACTTGCTTGCAGATGCAACATTGTCTTGCAGAATTTATTGTTTAAGCATATGATATGCACTGATGGCAGGGGACGGCTTATGAAGTATTAAACTAGACCATACCTACAGCAGAAAAACGCTTTGACGAACCTCTGTGCATTCTGCTCAAAAACTGATACTTTGGAACATCGCATTACATTCTGTTGATAGGTTGCTGACATTTGGATCGTGCTCAGAAGCTGTCTAACAAAATGGTACCAGCCGGAAGCCCCGCAGCACTTGGAGAAACTGTGGCTCCTGGAATACCTATAGTTTTCTCCAAAACATGGTTGCCTTCAAATGGGACGGCTCTCCCCATGCCAGTGGGCAATAACTATTAGCAAACAAAAGACGACCCGTTATTAGGGGCAAGAGACAACGTAGTAAAATCTCTGTTTCCTGGAGACTCTAAAGACTCTGCTTGCAAGTCAAGCGACCAGTAAGTGGAAGATTTGGCAGCTGCGACAGTTGGTTTATATCCGCAAACCTCGTAATCCTAAACTTTAAAGTCTTTGGTAGAGGGTTATCATGTTATGAAAAATACTGTAACTGTTGGTAACAGGAACATTTCACTGGATCTTGATAAAGAATATGGGAAGTTGGTTCAGCTTCCTTGGACAAGAAAGATGTAAGTTGATGAAGTCCATATTTATCGCCGATATGCAGCGCATCATCTCCCGGTTTGAGGTTATCAATTAATATTGTTGGTTTCACCTGCTGACTGTCACCAACAATACTAAGAATTCGAAGGAAAATATTGTTGGCTTAAGTTCCCAGCTGCTGTGAGGAAGATTCATCTATGAAATTAAAACAAAAAGCAAAAATAAAACAAAAAAAATTGCGACTAGGAAATCCCCAGCTAAACAGCTAAATTAATCGGCTAATGGGATTTGCACTGCTCCCAGGACCTCCCAAATGTGGGCCTGAGCCATGCCACTCGCTTTTAGATTTTATGATTTTGTAATTCCGCAATTAGATTGCGGGTAAATGCAACTGCGCCTGCATAACGAGCAACAAGAACCCCTAATTCTCTCCATGAGCCTTCCTTTCCATTGAAAGTCATTTAACTGCTCTAAAGGAAGCCCAAAAATGTAATGGAGCTTCTTATTAGTCCTCAGCCATTTCTCTAATTAAATTTCCCCTTCTACAATTCCCCTACTCTCCAACAAAATGTGCACCTAGAGCGTCTTCATCTCCTCTACAGATTTAGCATATATCCCTTTCTAGCCCTTAATCTTCAGTTATACATGCGTCTGTTGTGCATTTTAATGCATAGAGCTAGGTAAAGTTTGGAATCTCCAATTCACTAAAAATGCCTTTCTTTATCCTGAAATTTTATATCCAATTATTTCCATGTACAAGAGGGATAAGGAAATCCTATAAGTTAAATGCCAAAGTCAAATATTTAAAAAGTCGGTCGCTATATGATGATTTGAAAAATTTCGTTCTCTTTGTTCTTGAAAAAAACCTGATGTGTTCCATTCACATGACTTTCTATACATCTCTGCAACAAAGTATTGTATAAAACTTATTCTTTTTACTTCATTCTAATAGAGAAAAATCTAATTGTTACACTCACATGACTTTCTCTAGCCGTTCTACAAACCTCTTACATAAGATTATTCTTCTTTCTGCCCCTTGTTAATCGAGGTATTCAGCACAATGTTCTTATTACTTAGTTCCTTATAAGTAGGAAGAAAATAAGGGAATACACTTGGCTAAATTGAAAGACAAATGTTTTAAAAGCTGTCGTTATGCGATTGTCATTACAAATGGCTTCTTTTCTTGGCCAGGAGTAGAACAAAAGAAAAACGGACACTTCCGTCTGAGAAAAGTACTTCACAACTGAAAGTAATAACAATGAATACCTCGAAAACGGTAAGCTCCACGAAAAAAATGTAGGTATATGACGTAAATTGTGTATTTTAATAAGGCTTACATTTTTTGTTTAGTAAGTTTTTGTATATCGCTTACGGTTTATTAGTTATGCCAAATTAAGCAAAATTCATCCAGAATAAACAGGTATTTAGAAGGTATTCCCAGCAAATTCAAGATATACATTTTATTTGTCAGGTAAGTACCTTTGATATGCGATATTTTAATCAAAATCGTTAGAGCCATTTTAAAGAAAATCAAAATTTTCGAAAAAAGTTCCATGTAAAGGGTAGTTTGGGGTGGGGGATTTTTCTCAAAATCTTCGTGTCGCATCTCTGGAAGATACTGAACTTAAATACCAAGAGAAAGTAAAATTTAGCAGAAATAGTCTTATTACTTGATTCCTTGTAAGTATATGCGAAATAAGGGAGTACCATAGGTTAAAGTGATAGTCAAAAATCTGGTTGCTGTGTGACTGAAATTCCTTTGTTTGTATGGACAGGAGTGACAAATTCCCGTATGAGAAAAGCTTTAATTTTTTTTTAAACCAATAACAAGGAATACCTAAAAAACGATTCACTATACGAAAAAAAAATCTTATATGTACCATTCACATGACTTTCTATATATCCCTGTAACAAATTATTCTTAAAAAGCTTATACTTCTATTAACTTCATGCTAATCAGTAAAACATTAGCAGAAATAGCCATATTACTTGCCTCCTTGTAAGTAGAGCTGAAATAAGGGAATACCATAGGTTAAAGTAATAATCAAAAGCTGGTTGCTATGCCACTGACGTTCCTTTGTTTGTATGGACAGCAGTTGACAAATTCCTGTATGAGAAATACATGTTTTTCATAGCACAAACAAAAAATAAGGAATGTCACAAAAACGACGAACTCCACGAAAAGAACTGTATAAAGCCTAAATTGTGTGTTTTAACGTGCTCTACATTTTTTGTTTAGCAAGTTTTTGTCCATCTCTTACGGTTTAACAGTTATTCTTAATTTAGTAAAATTTATCCAGACTAAACTACTCTTCAGAGGCTATTCCCAGAAAATTCAAGATATACATTTTATTTGTCAGGTAAATATCTTTAATATACGAAATTTTAATTAATATCGTTAGAGCCATTTTTCAGAAAATCAAAATTTTCAAAAAAAGTTCCATGTAAAGGGTAGTTGGTGATGGGAGGATTTTTCACAAAATCTTCGTGTCGCATCCCTTGAAGATACTAAAATTAAATACCAAGTTTGGTATTTTACCTACTTTTAGTTTTTGAGTTATCGTGTTCACAGACACAAGGACACACACACACGGACCTTTTTCCGAAAATGCTTTTTTTAGATAAAGGGGACCCTAAAACATATATTTCCGGTGAAATCTCGGTATCGATTTTTTTTGTGGAGTGCAATACATTCTCTATACACTATGTACATAGTGCCTTTAGAGAAAGTAAATATGCATTTAACATAAATTGTGTGTTTTAACGAGCTCTAAATTTTTTGTTTAGTAAGTTTTTGTCTACCACTTTTGGTTTACCACTTACGAAAAATTCCGTAAAATTCATCCAGAATAAAGTAGTCTTCAGAGGCTATTCCCAGAAAATTCAAGATATGTATTTTATTTGCCAGGTAACTATCTTTAATATACAGTATTTTAATCAAAATCGTTAGAGCCATATTTGGGAAAATAAAAATTTTCGAAAATGTTTCCATGTAAAGGGTAGTTAGGAGTGGGAGAAGTTTCTTGAAAATCTTCGTGTCGCATACTTGATGATGCTGAATTAAATACCAAGTTTGCTATTTAACGGATTTTTCGTTTTTTTTTTAGCTGTGCTGTCTACAGGCAGACATACATACACACACACACGGACTTTTTCTGAAAATGCTTTTTCTTGAATGCGGAGGGTCTTAAAAACTGTATTTCCGGTGACATCTTGGTATAGAATTTTTGGATGCATTACAATACCCTCTCTATACACTGTGTACATAGTACTTGTAGAGAAAATAAAAATTGCATATGACATAAATTAAATGAAAGAAATCTAAGTAATCTGTGTAGTGAGTTTTTGTCTATATTTTACAGTATATCAGTTATGCAAAAATCATCCAAAATGAAGAGGTCTTAAGACGCTATTCCTAATAATAGTAAGTAGACATTTTATTTGTGATGAAAATATATTTTATGTACAATGTCTTAATAAAAATTGTTGGAGCCATTTTTGCGAAAATAGAAATTTTCTTAAATAAGTTTGTATTTAAAAGGTACTTTGGAGTCGCGGATTTTGTTGAAAATATTTGTGTCGCAAATTTTAAACATGTTGAATTTAAATCCATTTTTATCAAATAAGGGATTTTTCGTCTTTGAGTCATGCTTTCACAGACACGCGCACGCGCGCACACACTCGCACATATATGGATAGGGATCTCTTTTTGAAGACTTTCTCTATTATGTAATTTACTTTTTTGCTTTCTCTTTCAATACATAGTACGTAGGTAGAGAAGATATTGTATTTCAACGGAAAATTCGGTGCTGATTTTGCCGGAAATATAAGGTGTAGACTCCCAAATTTAAAAAAAAAAATGCCTTTTTAAAAAAATGCACGCGTGTACACACGCACACACACATATATACATACACACAAGTAAATGCCTCACTTTTAACTACGCTTTGCATGGAAAAGTTTTCGGAAATTTGGCTTTTCCCAATAATTGCTTAAATAATTTAATTAAAATAACTTATATTAAAGATAGAAAGTTACTACATACAAAATTTAGATCTCTTCAATACATACTTTGTCATACACTTTTTTGTATTTTTTGTGAAGTTAACAATTTCCGATTTATTTCTTATTATTGGTTTCAATTTTTAAACCTTTCTCAAACAGGAAGTTGACATCCGTATTTCATTTGTTTTATTTCTGGTCATGCAAAGAGAACCGAATATCAGTTAATGAGATAATGATAGCGTTTAAAATATTTATCCTAGTTGTATTGCCCTATTTATTTTCAATTATAAGGAAATAAAACTATAATGTTCATCTCGATTAGCATGAAGAAGATTGAGAACAATCTTTTGTAGAAATAGTTTGTGTGCAGAACAGGTAGAGAAAGTCATGGGAATGTAACACATATTTACGGTAAAATATCTATAACGAATATTTGGGTAGATTACAATAATTCCCCATTTATTGATAGTAGACAAAGCAAAATATCGTCTAAAGTATTTAGGGTATCCAATATGGAGTAGGTTTTACCCCTACACTGCGTATACTAGGGGGTGGTAGTTTCAAAAATAGAGCTGTTCTCGCTTGCGAAAGGGAAGTGGGTGGCTTCTGATTAAGGTGCTGGGGGGTTTACTTTTGGGGTAGAAGGGATCAGGAGCCATTAAATAAATACAAAGGGGTGCAATAAGACAAAGTTTTTACTGTATAAAGATAATGTTTGGTTAGGAAGGAAAAGCTCAAGAGTTACCTAAACTCCATCCTGTGCACCTAATATAATATGAAGCTGGCAGTTCTACAATAAAATAAAAAATCTGATGTGTTTATTCACATGACTTTCTCTACATGCTGTAATAAATTGTTAAAAGTATATTTTTCTATCTAATGTATGACAATCGAGGTAAATAGTTGCAGAAATTGCCTTATTTTATTCCTTGTAAGTGGAAGGAAAATAAGGGAATACATTAGGCTAAAACGATAGGCAAATCTCTTGAAAGCTAGTTGCCATGTGGTTGAAGTCCGTTTCTATTCTGGGCCAGAAGTTTACATCTTTCCGTGTGAAAAAAGTTTAAATATATTAAATCTGAAACACATAACAAGGGATATTTCAGAAATGGCCAATTCAACAAAACAAAAAGAAAAACAAAAAAGAAAAAAGAAAAAAAAGCGTATATGACATAAATTGTGTGTTTTAACGTGATCTACATTTTTTGTGAAGTAAATATTTGTCCAGCTCTTATGGTTTACCAATTATACAAAACTCAATAAAAATCATTCAGAATAAAGAGGTTTTTAAAGGTTATTCCCCCAAAAAAAATCAAGACATATATTTCTTTTTCCATATAAATATCTTTAATATGCGGCATTTTAATCAAAACCGTTAGAGCCATTTTTGAGAAGATTGAAGATTTTTGAAATTTTTCCCATGGTGTTTTGAGTGAGGGGATTTTTCTGAAAATCTTCGTGTTGCATTCCTGGAAGATACTAAACTTAAATACCAAGTTTGGTATTTTACCGACTTTTCGTTTTTGAGTTAACGTGTTCACACACACACACATGGACCTTTATCTGAAAATACTTTTTTTTGGATACACGAGACCCTAAAACGTCTATTTCCGGTTAAATTTCGGTATTGAATTTTTTAGTGAAATGCAATACCTTCTCTTTACACTAAGTACATAGTACGTGTAGGGAAAGTAAAAACTAAGCCGTCGATCGTACGTCGGGCTGTACGTTTTTTAACGTCAGCAGCTTGGACAAAAGGCTCTTCTGACCGACTTACTCCAGCTTTTAAAACAAAATCCATGCTTATGCCAGCATTACGTTAGAAGGGCACAGCCAGGTTTTCAAAATTTTGCCACTTATAAAGCATTCGGAAACTACTACCATATTACCTTCTTACTAAATGAAACGTAATTTACTCAAAATGGCTACATCAGTTACTCTACAGTATAACGGAAGCAATACAGAACCAAACTGTTCGTAGCCAACGAGATAAACAGGTTACGGCGTGAGCTGAAATCACGTGATTCTTGTAGTCCAGTCATAACCCGATAAAGTAAAATCTATATTATACACAGACAAATAAATTGGTGTCAAATTCGTACAAAAGATAATTAAAGGATGGAGCTATTCAATCATAGGCATGTTTAAGACTACCATTACTACGTAACGGTGATTCACACCGGAGCCTTTCTATCCCGTTAGCTATGCAAAATGTTAATGTGACGCAGAGAAAATGTAGCAGTTTCAAACTCGAAACTGAGTTTAGAATAACCCTACATTAGATATGTTTTTGCACATTTTTCGGAAAGTTGTCAATGTGGTGAATATATATCCCGATCTCTCAGATTGCTGACTCTGAACTCTTGTGGTTAAAATAAATTGATATGCTGCTCGACGTCCGCCAGGCACGTAACATGCAATGCATCGTCCCTTAACTAAACCTTTGTGGGGAAGAATTGGGAGGTAAGCTACGTGCCACAGCTCGGCGTTGGTTGGGTTGTCTAATGTCACGGCGCTCAGGGAACATACACAAGTCGTACCGCAGCCAAAAGTTCCAGACACGAAAACTTCTGGAGAATGCCAAGCATTCGACTGAAAAAAAGTGTCCTACAGTTTCGGTATCACTGTGAAATATTTACACTTCTGTCTAGTGCTGGAAGACACTAAAAGGGGTGGGTAAACGCAAACTTAGTATTCATCTCACAGCTATTACTATTACATGGTGTATAGAGAGGGTATTGCATTCCACCCAAAAGTCGATTACGATATTTCACTGGAAATATACATTTTGAGACCCCTGAATCCCCCCCAAAAATTACAAAATGTATGTAACTTGATATTTAAATTTAGTATCTACCAAGGATGTGACACGAAGATTTTCAACATAACTGATAAACCGTAAGACATAATCTTACTTCACTAAAAATGTAGAGCTCGATAAAATACAAAATTTATGTTATATACATTTTTACTTTCTCTATACGTGCTATGTATATAGTGTATAGAGAAGGTATTGCACTCCACCAAAAAATTCGATAACGAGATTTCACCGGAAATATATGTTTTAGGGTCCCCTGTATCCAAAAAAAATATTTTAAGAAAAAGGTCTGTGTGTGTCCGTGTGTCTGTGAACACGATAACTCAAAAACGAAAAGTCGGTAAAATACCAAACTTGGTTTTTAAGTTTAGCATCTTCCAGGGATGCGACACGAGGATTTTGAGAAAAATCCCCCCACCCTAAACTACCCTTTATATGGAACTTTTTTTGAAAATTTTGATGTTATAAAAAATGGCTCTAACGATTTTGACGAAAATATCGTATATTAAAGATATGTACATGACAAATAAAATGTATATTTTGAATTTTCTGGGAATAGCCTCTGAAGACTACTTTATTCTCGGTCAATTTTACGGAATTTTGCATAACTGCTAAACCTTAAGAAATGGACAAAAACTTACCACACAACAAATGTAGAGCACCTTAAAACACACAATTTATGCTATATAAATTTTTTTTCGTGGAGTTGATTGTTTTTGAGATATTCCTTGTTTTTTCAGCTATAAAGACTTATACTTTTCTCATACAAGACTTTGTGAACTTGTGTCCATACAAACAAAGGAACTTTAGTCGCAGAGAAACCAGCTTTTGACTATCACTTTATCATATATAACCCCCTTATTTCGCTTCTACTAACAAGGAAGCAAGTAATAAGACTATTTCTGTCAATTTTTGCTCCATTAGATGAAGTAAATAGAATAATTTGTTGCAGTCATATAGAGAAAGTCATGTGAATGAATAATGGAATTCAATCCAATAGCAATCACATTTTAAATAATTTTACTATCGCTTTAGCTTAATGTATTCTCATCATGGTAGGAAGATAGAAGAAAAACGCAAGTGGCAATTATAGGAATTAGAATATGTACTATACATTTCCAAAGATTAACAGTAAATGGTTAGAGAGGTTTTACGAGGAAACAGAAGCTAAAATGTTATACGCATCGGAAACACATCACAAAAAAAAAAAAAAAAAATATCATAGGTGTACAGTATGTATGCTACAATACTTGGCCGTCAGGCGCACGGTCTGTCTCCAGGTTACGTAGTGTACATTTGATTGGCAGTCGCAAGGCCCATCACCCAGTCACACATGCGTGGATTTAAAATAAAATCTCAAATCACATTGACAATTATCAGAACAAACACATAACATACCTTATCACAGGAGATGTCCATCTGAATCAATACATCTATGGCGTCTTCTAAGGACATTTTCATTCACACACATAATAGCGTTAATTTCTGTCTTAATCCGAAAATTTAAAATGATACCGCTTTTGGCAGAGGAATGGGGCAGAGTTATCATGTTCTGAAAAATACTGTAGCTATTTCTCCGTGCTTCGGTCTCTACAGCTGTTTTAAGATCGTACAATACACCTATTTTCAACCATATTATTTTAGAAACAGCTTTTATCAAAACTATAATTTCACAATTTCAACATGTTCCAAGCGGCCCAAATTTCTCAAAATGATAAGCCGTATGTTATCCTAACATCAATAGTAATTATTTGAACAATGTATATTTATTAACAAATTAATATTATAGATTAAAATTTCGAAGTTTTTAAAAAAATTTAATTCAGTAATAAAGATGATTGGAATATTACTGTGTACGGTTTCTGAATGTGGTTCAAAGCTCTAATTAAAATTCTAGACGATTTTCTCAAATTTAGAGGCACATATTTATATATTAAACTGTTTGAAATGATATTTATATATGAACTAATTTGAATAAAATGTGGTATTTATATTAACATAGCAGTAGTGTAATCACAGTGAAAATCTATACAGAAATATAGAAACTTGAAATTTCACTTCCAGTGTTCCGCAAGTGTTAAACGATAATCTCTCATTCTTCTAGGAATAAAGTGGATTGCATAACCAACATTAAGGGGTTTTAATGTCCCTCAGTGTACCACAAAACCCAAGCGCACCTTTAAAATGTAATCTTTCTCTCCGTCTAAGTTCTTTTATTATATCTTTACGTGTTTTCCGGTTTTTTTTTCTGTACTGAGTAAACGGTGCGCGAAGCAAAGCATGACTTAAAAAGAAACACAATAAAATACTCCCTTATCGAGGCATGCTCCACGGACGTTCATGAAGGTCTGCGGCGCCAGTAAGACGGCTTAGAAACATAGAGGTTAATGGCTTTTATAACTGTTCTGATAAATACATTACTGAGATGCCATAAGAGAAGAAAAACATCTGATGTGTTTCATTCACATGACACACTTGTTCTATTTACTTAATCCTAATCGAAAAAAATAGCAGAAATAGTCGTCCTTGTTAGTAGAAGCGAAATAAGGGAGTACCATAGGTGAAAGTGATAGTCAAAAGCTGGTTGCTATGTGACTGAAGTTGCTTTGTTTGTATGGACAGGAGTTGACGAAGTCCTGTGTGAGAAAAGTATACTTTTTTTAAAGCTGAAACCAAAAACAAGCAATATCTCAAAAACGATTAACATTACACTCGACGAAGTCGATCTCCAGATTTCCTTCAGAAATACATATTTTGAGGACCCCTGAATAATAGAAGAAATTTAAGAATAACGTGTGTGTTTGTCTGAATAGCACAACTCGAGAACGAAAGGCTTGGTTAGGGTGAGTTAACTTGATAAGGTGTTTTCCGGGGTTATCCTGATAAAAGGAATGTCGAGTAACTATAAGATCCAAGAACTCTAGGCTCATTGACACATCATTTCACCGATTTCACTCATGTGATATGACCTGAAAGATTGTGCAAGTTAAATGAAACAAAAATACATAAAAAAGCAACAAAAAACAAGCGTCGGTAAATACTAAACTAAGTATTTATGTTTTCGTACCTTCCAAGGATGCGACCCGGAGACTATCAGAAAAGTCTTCCGGATCCAAACTTCCTTTTAATTTGATTTTTGAAATTCTGAAAAAATTACATTTGACAAAATTTTATACATTGGATATTTACATAGTAAACAAAATGTATATCTTGATTTTTCTGAGAACAACAGTAAAGTACTCTTCATTTGGAACAAATTTTGTACAAATAAAATATGTTGAGGGGTAAGTGAAAACGTACTGCATAAAAATTTAGATTTTTTTGAAACATACAATTTACTTTAAATGACATTTCTGTGCCGTAATACATTTAATAGTTATTAACGTTTGAAATTGTTCAATACTTGGTTGTTCTTTTAAAGTTCTTTCTATGTTCAGTTGTTTTTCACGATTGCATGGAAGGAGTATTGCAGCATATTGTCAAGTGTGTCATTGGCGAGAGTTTAACTAATATTGTTTTAGTAATATTTTATTGATTAAGAATTAATTAATCAATCTGAATTTATTGGGATTTGATTTTTAAATATTCTTGGAAAAATACAGGCTTTATTATAAGCTGACAAAGTAACAGGGTGGAAGTGACTAGCCTCTTCCAATGGCACTCCTGGTGGACTTTTCGATGATACCAACTTTCATTGGGCTACGTGCACATTCGCACTTTGACGTCACACCGGATGTTATGAACATTTAAACATTCGATGTTGATTGGCTAAGACTACCCATTATCAGAGCGTTGGTTCTCCTTACTAGGAGTATGGCCACCATTTTGGAATGCCATTCCGGGATGCCGCTAAAACTATTTAAGGTCTTGACCGTTGGGGAACCTATGCTTCTTTTGTGTGCGTCTTGGGGCGTCGCTCCAGTCTCAACCTTTCAACCGCTCAAGCATTCATCTCTCATCTCACCCAGACACACCATGACATATTTCTTAAGGTAAGACTTTGTATTAGTAACCCCAGTAATCAGAATGATATTGGTCAGGATTAATGAATTAGATTGCAATCTCCCATCTTTGTAAACCAAAAATTCGGAATCAACAAATTACTTAAAATTTCTTAATATATTAGCTTGTTATCTTTGCTCTACCATCTGTCTTCCTTTCATCACCTTCAAATAGCTGTCCCTCACGTCCCAGAACCTTGTGCGCGACAATATTGCATCCTTTTTTTTTTTTTTAAACATTTGAGTATCGCTATTCTTTATTACCACGGAAATGGCTAGCCCTCTACTTCCGAATTCAAGTTTGCGTAGGCCTCTAATGTAATTAATAATTTTTAGTGTAATAGTGCTATAATACATTAATTTTGATTATTTGTATACAGCCACCATATTTTTAATAGTAGAGGCAGAACTAAGAGTGTTTTTCTCGCGTTGGTTGTGTTTTTCGTCCCTGAATGCAAGTGCTATAATGGTTGAGAGGCTCTTGCAGATAGAAAAGACAAAGTATTTTAAAACTGAAACCAATAACAAGGAATAGCTCAAAAACGGTCATCTCCACGAAGAAAATGTATATAATATAAATTGTATGTTTATCGGGTTTTACATTTTTTCTTGAGTAAGCTTTTGTCTATCTCGAACGTTTTAACAGTTATGCACAATTTTGGAAAATGCATCCAGAATAAAGATATCTGCAGGGGTTATTGCCACAAGATTCAAGATGCACGTATTATTTGTAATGTAAATATCTTTAATATACGATATTTTAATCAAAATTTTTGGAGCCATTTTTGAGAGAAGCACAATTTTCAAAAATGTTTCCATGTAAAGAGTAGTTGTAGGTTGGGGGGTTTTACTTGGAAGATAATAAACTTAAATACCAAGTTTAGTATTTTACCGACTTTTCATTTTTGAGTTATCGTGTTCACGGATACACACACACGGACATTTTTCTGAATATGTTTTTTTTTTTTCTTTTTTGATACAGGGGTTCCTTAACCATCTATTTCCTTTGAATTCTCGGTATAGAGTTTTTGTACGGAATTCAATACCTTCTGTAGTATGTACATAGTACGGGTAGAGAAAGTAAAATGCTTTTTTCGGACTTAGGGGACCCCAAAACATATATTTCTGGTGAATTCTCAGTGTCGAATTTTTGGGTGGAATAAAATACAGGGTTACTACAAAAGAAATAGACAACTTCAACTGCCGGTAAAACAAAAATTATTAGAGATAGCAACCTAATTATTTTGGAGGTATGTTGAGAAACTCTGCAACAACAAACAAAACACTACAGCGTTACCAATAGTAACAAACGAAACTTTGACAGTTTCTCAAAATACCTCCAAAATAATTATGTTGCTATCTCTAATAGTTTTTGTTTTACAGGCAGTTGAAGTTGTCTATTTCTTTTGTAGTAACCCTGTACATTCTCTCGCCACAAGTACATTGTACATGAGGGCTATAGAAAGAAAAAAGATGGGTAGAGAAATTTGTGCGACTCCAACACATCAACGTTTTTGTTTCAAAGCCACGAAATTAAGTAACTTTATGCCGCTATTCCTTTTTTTTTTTTTTTTTTTTTCGTTCCTTAATTCAGCAGCTATTTTTTAGTGCAAGTGAACAATAAAGCATTCTAAACAGCATTCTCAGCTTGACTCCATGTTAATCTACAGGAAATGTTGAATGCATACGACCCTGTTTTAATCTTGCCAAACAAAACAGTTGACGCTCGGCAAGGTCTTTGTCCTGTACCACTTTAGGCTTGTGTGCAAAACAGAGCAGAAAATGAGGATAGTATAGTCTGGGAATCAGCAACTCGAGAGTAATTTACACTCGCCGAGTTACAGCGAAGGAGTCACTTAGCACTCAGGAAACAATTGAAGCTTTTAGTACACTTCCGGCAATCCTCTTATTTCAGCATTATCTACCTAAGTGACTTCTGCTACTCAATAATTCACATTCCTTGTGATTTTCACTGCTTCCTTTATTTCATTTTCTGCTATTTACCCATAGCAAATATAAATATAACGTATTCTATCTAAAAAATTAATACTAAAATTTGACCCGAAATAAACTATTTAACGCTGCCTCCAAATAAAGCATTTTTACTTTCTCTAACCCTTATGTTCGATGTGCATAGTGGATAGAAAAGGTAGTATATTCCACCCAAAAATGCGATTCCGAGATTTCAACGGAAATAGTATATACTTTGAGATCCGCTGAGTCCGAAAATACATTTTTCTTTCTGTACACTTACTATGTACATAGTGTAGAGAGAGAAAGAGAGAGAGAGTGTGTGTGTGTATTTGTCTTTCTGTCTGTCTGTCTGTGGACAGCATAGCTCAAAAACGAAAAGTTTGTTAAATACCAAACTTGGTGTTTAAATTCAGCATCTTCTAAGGATGCCACATGAAGATTTTAATGAAAATCCTACTCCCCGTTTCCCCATTAACAACTACCCTTTATATGGAATATTTTTTCAAACATTTTGATTTTCTCAAAAAGTATCTAATGATTTTGTTCAGAATACTACATATTAAAGATATACACATCACAAATTAAATGTATATTTTGAATTTTTTGGGAATAGATTCTAAAGACCTCTCTATTTTGGTTGAGGTTTGCAGAATATTGCATAGCGGTCAAAACGCAAGAGGTACACAAAACTTCCTGCACAAAAATGTAGATTTCGTTAAAACACACAATTTATGTAATATGCATTTTTACTTTCTCTACACGTACTGTATGCATGGTGTACAGAGAAGATATTGCACTCCAACAAAAAATTCGATACCGAGGAAACATATGTTTAGGGTATTTTCAGAAAAAGGTCCATGTGTGTGTGTCCGTGAACACGATAACTTAAAAACCAAAAGTCGGAAAATACCAAATTTCGTATTTAAGTTCAGTATCTTCCAGGGATGCGACACGAAGATTTTGAGAAAAATTCCCCCATCCCAAATTACCCTTTACATGCAACTTTTTTCGAAAATTTTGATTTTCTAAAAAATGGCTCTAACGGTTTTGATTAAAATATCATATATTAAAGATATTTACCTGACAAATAAAATGTTTATTTTGAATTTTCTGGGAATAGCCTCTGAAGACTACTTTATTCTGAGTGAATTTTACGTAATTTTGCATAAGTGCTAAACCGTAAGAGATAGACAAAAACTTACCACACCAAAAATGTAGAGCACATTAAAACACACACTTTCTGTTTGTATACATTTTTTTTCGTGGAGTTGATCGTTTTTTGCTTTTGTTTTCAGGTTCGAAAAACATAGCTTTTCTCATACAGGAACTTGTCAACTCCTGTCAATACGAATAAAAGAACTTCTGTCACATAGCAACCAGCTTTTGACTATCACTTTAACCTATGGTACTCCCTTATTTCTCTTCTATTTATAAGGAAGCAAGTAATATGTCTGCTACTTTTTTGTCGATTAGCATGAAATAAATAGAAGCATAAGCTTTTTAACAATAATTGGTTGCAGAGATGTAGAGAAAGTCATATGAATGGGACACATCAGATTTTTGTTGTAGAGGGTACGGGTTACAAGATATTCCTTGTTAATCGTTTCAGTTTTAAAATACTTGACACTTTTCTCAGACAGGAAGTGTCCGTTTTATTTTGTTCCAGTTTTGGTACGGATCAACGTAAGGATGAATAGATAATAATCATATTTGCCTTCCCATCTTCGAAAACAAGTGAATTACTGACGCTATTGAGTAATGTGGTAACCGAAGGACAGAAAGCCTGTCGTGAGTGGGGAAGGCAGCCGGCATTGGCTCTGACGTACAACGTCAGGGTTTATACCGAAGACCTATTTATATATCACATTTGTACATTCTTACTCTATCATGTTTGTGTCATGTTTTTATACACGTATTTGTTTTATTTTCTTAAGATTTTTCATTTTAGACAAGCTTATAATTTGAGCAAATTTAGTAAATAAAATAAAATTTCGGCAATTTCTTGATTCTCAAAGACACAACACAAACAGTTTTATAAACACCACTACCCTAAAGTGTCTGTACGGCTTATATTTTATAAATGTTTCATTTTTTGAAACATCATTCAAATGATTTTAAGTAAAATACCGCACATTTAAGATATTCTCGTCACAAGTAAAACGTATATCTTGAATTTTATGGGAAAGTCCTCTGAATTCGTCCATTTGAAATGAATTTTGTGTAATTTTGAATAAACATTAAACTACCATACTAAACACACAAATTTATTTGAAATAAATTTTTCTGTGGCATGATCATGTCTTATTTTACTTTCTCTACATGTACTATTTTCACCCAAAAATTCGATACCGAGATTTCACCGGAAATACATTTTTTGGATCCCTCTGAATCCAAAAAAAAAAAGTATTTTTAGAAAAAGCTCCGTGAGCGTGTGCGTGTGCATAGCTCAAAAACGAAAATATCGTTAAATATATACCCAGCATACTACGGACGAAATGATCATTTGTATAAAATTAAGAGTAGAAGGTACAGAACCGATGAAGGAAAATTTTCTTTTGTTAATAGGACCATTGAAGAATGGACTGAATTGCCTTTAAGGACTATCCTCTGACCTTAAAGAAGTTTAGGGATAATTTAAAGAGAGTAAATGTTAGTTAATTTGAGTAAATATTGTGAAGTAATTAAGGATCTCAAAAACTGTATTAGTGTATATATATATATATGTAATGTATAGTATTAATGTTGAAGCTTCATAATTACTATTTATAAACTAGCTGGTAATTGACATAAGTATTGCTATACTGAATAATAAGTAGTTTGGCATGTGTTATATAACTATGCTTAATTTAACTTAAGATTATTATTGCAAGTGAAATGTGTACATTTAACTCTGCCAGCAGGCAGTACCCACTTGCAGAGAATAAATAAATACATACATACAGACAGACAGACACACATATACAAATACCAAATTTGGTATTTAAGTTTGCTATCTTTCAAGAATGCGACACGAAGATTTTCCAGAAAATCTCCCCACCCACAACTACCCTTTACATGGTAAAATTTTCGAACATTTTGATTTTCTCAAAAATGGCTATAACGATTTTGATTAATATCTCTTATATTTTAGATATTTACATGACAAATAAGATGTAAATCTTGAATTTTCCGTGAGTAGCTTCTGAATACCTTTTTATTCTGGATAATTTTTATTGAGTTTTGCATAACTGGTAAACAGCCAGACATACATAAAAATGTAGATCTCGATAAAATACAACATTTATGTCATATACATTTTTTTTCGTGGAGTTGGCCGTCTTAGAGATATTCCTTGTTATTTATTTAGTTTTAAAATACTTAAACTTTTCTCATACTGGAACTTGTCAACGCTTGGCCCTGCAAAGAAACGGCTTTTAATACCATAGCAACCACATTTTAAAACCTTTGGCTGTCGACTTAACCTAGTGTATTCTCTTATAAGGAACTAAGTAATAAAACTGTTTCAGCTAATTTTTTAGCATGAAATGGAGGAATAAGTTTATTAACAATAATTTGTTACAGAAAGCACATCATATCCTTTTTTTAATGTGCTGTTTTCAGCGGTTTCTCGCAATGTTATGGGAATGGTATCGTATTTCAAGAGCAGCATATCTGACTAACTTTTAAACCCATGTCTATGGACTCGGGACCTCTATTCTGTATATTATGAGTGATGAACCCAAAGGTTGGTTGGATCCGGGTCGGAATTAATCCGATCGCGGTGAATAGGCAGGACCATATCGTGGTTTGTCAGTGCCTTCCGCGGGATGAAGGGTAGGGGACAAACGTCCTGAACTGGGAAGCAGCGAGGTGTGGGAATCGAACCCGGGCTACTGAACTACGGGAACGGCCATCTCCCTACATCTACGACGAATTTAATGAAGCTATTTCTGCAAAGTTTTATTTATATTAATAAAGCAGATGGTAAAATAAGCTTCCATAAGGATAGTTTGCAGAGGCTATAAACGTAAGGATACTGGGTACTGCAAATCATGTGAATGTAATACATAAGTACTGTTTTACTCTCTCCCACGTATGTCTATGCCATATACATATTGAAGGTATTGTATTTCACCAAAATATTCGATGTCGAGATTTCTCCATAAATATGTTTTGAAGTCACCTGGGTCCAAAAAACTATTTTTAGATAAAGGTATTGTGCGTGTGTGTATGTTTGGGGAAAAATAACTCAAAACGAAAACAAATTAAAAGCCAAACTTGTTGTTTTACGTTTAGTTGTGACAGGAAGATTTTTCAAGGAAGCCCTTCCCCCAATTACCCTTTATTGGACATTTTTTAAAATTATGTTTTTCTCAAAAATGGCTGAAACGATTTTGATTGAAATGTCGTATATTAAAGATATTTCCATCAAAAATTAAATCTATATGTTGAACTTTCTGGGAAGAGCCTCTGAAGACCTCATTAGTCTGGATGAATTGTGCTGAATTTTGTGTACAACATTTTACTTCACAAAAAATGGTAGATCTTATTAAAACACGCCATTGTGTTATGTACATTTTTTGTAGATTGACCTTTCAGAGATATTCCTTGAACACATCAGATTTTTTCCCCTTTGAGCATTGCATACCTCATAAAATCTGCTATTCTCTTTACATTTATCTAAAAGGCTGTATGCAGCTAATTATACTCAACATTAGAAGAGAACGAGCTTGTTGAATTGGGTATTTACTTGTTTAGGTTCACACCAAATATGAGTACATACTCTGTAAGGTTAGCACTTGAGTATGCACACAAGGTGATTTTTATAAACAAACGTAAACCACTATGGTAACAATATTAAACGATACATTTTGTAAACTGCTCAGTGGCTTTAGTTTCAAATGAATTCTGACTGGATACATTTCGTAAGATTGATTCATTTAAAAGTTTAATTCTTAGTTTATTACTTGCTATTTTAAGTGTTTTTTCTTTTGGTTTCTATTCATTACTTTTCGTTGCTTATTTTGCAAATTTCATAATACCTAGTATGAAATGAACCAACTAAAGGGATTGCTTAACTAAAATAATGATAATTTTGGTGATATTATAGCACGCCTTTGTGTGTTATAAAATATGTGAAAAAGTCATGCGCATGAAACACATCGCAGATTTGTTTTCTCTACATAGTACTTGTAACTAGTAGAGATGGTATTGCACTCCACCCCAAAATTCTAAATCCATCGAAATAGACGCTTTAGGAGCCCCTGTGTCCAAAACAAAATATTTTTAGAAAAAGGTCCTTGTGTCCGAGAACACGTAAAGTCAAAAACGAAGCTTCGGTAAAATACCAAACTTGGTATTTCAGTTTAGTATCTTTCAAGTATGCCATACAAAGATCTTAAAGAAAATCCCTCCACCCCGAACTATACTTTACGGAAAAAAATTCGAGAATTTTGATTTTCTCAAAAATTATTCTTACGATTCTGTTTAAAAGGACGGGTATTAAAGATATTTACCTCAGAAATAAAATAAATATTTAGAATTGTATGAGATTAGCCTGTGAAAAGATGTTTATTCTGGTTGAGTTTTGCAGAATTTTGCATAGCTGTTAGACCGTAAGAAATAGACAAAACTAACTACACAAAAATATAGATCTCATTAAAACACACAATTTATTTCCTATACAGTTTCTTGTAGAATTGACCAATTTCGAGTTATTCTTTGTTATGGGTTTCAGCTTAATGATATTTATAATTTTCTCATAAAGGAATTTGTTTATTTCTGGCATTACAAAGAAACGGATTTCAATCACATAGCAACCAGTAGTAAAAGCGGGCGTTAAACACTACCAAAAAAAAAAAAAATAGCAACCAGCTTCTAAAAGACTTGACTACAGATTTAGCCTAGTGTATTCACTTATTTTTCTTCTACTTACAAAAAAGTAAGTAATAAGGCAATTTCTGCTAATGTTTATCTTGATTAGCATCAGTAGAGAGAGGAATAAGCTTTTTGGAATAATTTGTTACAAAGATGTAGAGAAAATCATGTGATCGGAATAGATCGGATTTTTTATAGTTAAATAGTGATTGGTGTTCAGTAACAAAAAGTTGCAAGTTAAGGTAATTCGCTGTGAAATTTGATCAAAATTATGAAGCACTAGAAATATTTTATTTCATAAACAAATTGTACGGATTCTTAACTTTAAGAAAATATATCATTTTCCCACGTGGTGCAGTTTTCCAGCCAATTAACTGGAGCACGCTCAGCTTTAAACCTATTTTCTTGAAAAGCTTTCTTCGAAAGCTTTCCATATTTAAAATGTTCCACACGATGCAATGTTTTACTGATTTGTTTAAAAAAGTTATTCTTTTCCTAAAAGTACATTAAGGAAGGCTAATACGTTTTCGAAGTTTTGCTTCAATTTTAAGAAATAAATTATTTAACTTTGAAAAAATTAAGTTTTGGAGAGTAAAAGAGTAATAATTTTTCTACAATAATTTGGGTCAGTATAAAATATATATATCACAGATCTATTTGTAAACTCAGTTACTGTAAAACTTTAATTTTTTATGTCAGGATTCTAAGAATGCATCATTTGACTCATTGTGTTGGAACATTGAATTTAGACAATTGTCTAAATAAACATGCAACCTAAAATTTTGGCAAAGATATGAGCATTATTCTGCATAATAAGTGTTATAAATTGCAAGAAAATATCTTAAACACTGTCGATTTTCTAAATTTTACAAATGTGTCAACTTAAAGCGAGTCAAAATGTCGTATCTTACCAATGTTAAAGTTTGACCCATTATCTCAGCAACTATTTCAGAAAATAGCTGAATTTTCAAAGTATATTCAGTTATTTCTTTACAGTTAATTGATGCAAAATAGAATACTTCTGTTAATTAGAATGAAAGATATGGTTTTTTTAATGAAGCACTGAACATTTTATTGAAAAATGGCGAGTTTTGATTTAAAAAAAAGACCTAATCTGTATACAAAAAAAACTTTTTCGTTAAAATAAAGTCTATTTAGGTGAAATGTGTGATGAAAATTTCAGCCCTTAGTGTTAGTTTCCGAAATAATGTGGCATTGGTATAGAAAAGTTTACTTCTTCAGAAATTGCTTCCAAACATTAAAAATCTGATGTGTATCATTCACATGACATCCCTGCAACAAATTGTTCTTAAAAAGCTTATACTTCTATTTACTTCATGATAATCAGAAAAAATTAAAAAATAAATAGTCTTATTACTTGCTTCCTTGTAAGTAGAAGCGAATAAGAGGCTACCTTAGGTTAAACTGATAGTCAAACGCTGGTTGCTATGACAATGAAGTTCCTTTGTTTGTATGGCCAGCAGTTGACAAATTCCTGTATGAGAAAAGTATGTTTCTCAAAGCAGAAACCAAAAACAAGGAATGTCTCAAAAACAATGAACTCCACGAAAAATATGCATATAACATAAATTGTGTCTTTTAACGTGTTCTACAATTTTCGTGTTTTAGGTTTTTGTCCATCTTACGGTTCAGCAGTTATTCAAAATTCCGAAAAATTCATCCAGAATAAAGTACTCTTCAGATGCTATTCCCAGAAAATTCAAGATATACATTTTATTTGTCAGGTAATATGTTAAATATACGAAATTTTAATCAAAATCGTTAGAGCCATTTTTGAGAAAATCAAACTTTACGAAAAAAAGTTCCATGTAAAAGGTAGTTGGGGGTGGGGGGATTTTTATCAAAATCTTAGTGTCGCATCCCTGGAAGATACTAAACTTAAATACCAAGTTTGGTATTTTACCGACTTTTCGTTATATTGTGTTCGCGGACACACACACACGGAACTGTTTCCGAAAATGCTTTTTTTTTTAGATAAAGTGGACCCTAAAACATATATTTCTGGTGAAATCTCGGTATCGAATTTTTGGGTGGAGTGCAATCCCTTCTCTATATATTATTACATAGTGCGAGAGAAAGTAAATATAAAAATAATATAACCAAACTTTCCAAACACAACTTTGCAGTACTTAGAAACTCTTACATGAAAGAAATATGAACAGGATTTCAATGCTGTCAATAGCTAAGGTAAAACTTTCTGACCCAAATATAAAAGGAGACACTTCTCTAACACTAATATTTACAAATGTATTACCAAGCGAGTATACCAAAATGTTCTAAAAGCTACTACTCAGGATTATTTTCAACAATATGTTTAAAGTATTTACTATTAACGTACCTCTATGAAAGTTACACCAAAATGAGCGCAAGATTCAAAGTATTCATATGCAATTGAACCATGAAAGTGAAAAACAAATTCGAAAATCCCATTTCGACTCCTCTTAAATGATCGACAATTACAAAGACTAATGATTCATCAGCGCTTAAATTAGTTTATTGAAGAATGAATAAGGAAAGTGTTCGAATGTTTCATATAAAATTTCTATTTGTAAGGTCCATGGTACTTTAGTTGCTCTCTACAAGGTATTAATTTAAAGCTATCTGTAGCAAGAGTTAAGGGAAAGTGGGGCAGCATGAAGACAAAGGAAGACTTGGGAAAGGCTGCATCCCATAACTTGAGAGAAGCCAGGACGTGTACACAGTTTGTGTAAGAATATGCATGAAGTGATATGTTGCCTCTCTTAAGTAGGTACCGGGTGACAGTGGCGCCGCTCTTGCCTAGCGCCACCACCCACCCCTCTTCACCTTGGCCCCAGATCAATAAATGACCGTCCCTAAGCTCAGGACTGTTCCTACGCCACTGCATCAAGTGATGCACTAACAGCAGAGATACCTAGCCATTCAGATCACCATAAGGTCTGCGACCCCCTGTACAAACAAGGTGGAATTAAAGGAAGTCGAAATGGGATTTTCATAATTTTTCCATTTTCATGTATTAATTACAAATCAATATTTCGAATCTCCCGCTCAGTCTGATATAAATTACATATAGGGATGCTAATTGCACAATAATTTAAAAATATTGTGGAAAATAATCCTGCGTAGTAGCGTTTAGAAAATGTTGGTACTCTCGCTTGGTAAACTATCAATAACTTTTTAAATGTTAGTGTTACAGAATAATTTTTTTTTGTTTTATTGTTATTTCTGAATGAAAAGTCTTACTTTAGCTATTTGCGGCATTGGTATCCCCCCTCAGATTTCCTTCACGTGACAGTTTCAAAGCACTGCAAAGTTGTGTTTGGAAAGTTAGGTTACTTTTTTTTTTAATTTCATGTTTGAAAGCAATTTCAGAAAAAGTAAAATTTTCTATATAAATCTCCCACTATCTTAGAAACTTATTGATGCTAAGGGGTGTGATTTTTACCACAAATTTGCACCTGAATAGGTTTTATTTTAGTTATTTTTTTAAATTTAAAAATCATAGTTTTTCAATTAAATTGTAAACAGATTTATTAAAAATATCATACCTTTTCTTCTTATGAACAGAAGTATTCTATTTCTCACCACTCAACAACAAAGATATTGCTGCATTTCTTGAAGAATTTACCTCATTGTCTTAAATAGTTGCTGAGATAATGGGTAAAACTTAAAACGTTGTCAAGATTATGTGGCATTTCGACTCGCCTTAATAAATGTTTTCTTCACTTCACTGATTTACTTTCCAGGACTGTTATTCTAGCTGTTTCATATAAGTATTCTCTACACGTACTATGTACATATGGTATAGAGAAGTTATTGTACTGCACCCAAAAATTCGATACCGAGATTTCACAGGAAATATATGCTTTGTGGTCTCCTGGGTCCGAAAAAAAAAGGTCTCTGCGCTGGAGTATGTGTGTGTTTCTGAGCAAAATGAAATAATATAAAATAAAATAAATATCTGCAATATCATACCGTAGCAACTAATTTCATAACCAGGGCATATATTCCAAAGTTATTATATTTATTGTATATTTAAAACCAATATACATGCAATATTTTGCAAATAAAGTAATATAATACTACTAAACATTACTTACTAAAACGTTCTTAAAACATTAAAAATCTTAAACATAAAATGTAACTTTTTCAGTTTTAAGCTATTACTATTTTCTTTAACTTATATATTTAATATTTCATTATTCATCAATTATTAATTTATTCTTTAATCTTTACAAATTCTCACTCTTTAAATATTTAATTTATTTCTTTAATTATCTTTCTATTTTTTCTTTTTTTTTATATTTTCTTTTGTATTTTCAAAAAGTATTTAAATTAAAATTAAAATTACTGTCTAAACACAATAACTCAAAACCATACTCGGTAAAATACAGAATTTGGTATTTAAATTTAGTATCCTACAAGGATCTGACACCCCATACCCCCACCCTAAGCCTTTACATAGAAAAATGCCGGACATTTAGTTTTCTCACAAGCGGCTCTAATGATTTTAATTAAAATATATTATAGATATTCACTGGACAAATAAAATAGATATCCTGAATTTTCTGGATACATATTCCGAAGAGCTGTTCATTCCGGATAAATTTTACATAACTAAAGCATAAGAAATTGACAAAAACATACTACCTAAAATGCATAATTTATAACCTCAACATTTTGTTGTAGAGTTAGCCGTATTCGAGACATTCCTTGTTTATTGGTTTCAGTATTAAACTGTGTAACTTTTCTCAAACGCGGTCACTTTTCATCTCTCGTTTACTGCTGGCGATGCAAAGCGAGCCGAACTTCAATTGTTCACATAACGACCAACTTTAAAAAAAATTGACTAGCGCTTTAGACTACTTGAAGGAATCAAGTCGTAAGAACATTTATGCTAGTGCTTATCGTGATAGCATGATGAGATAGAAGTATATTCTTTTGTAAGAGTATTTCGTTTGCAGAACAGGTAGAGAAAGTTGTGAGAATCGAACACATCAGATTTTTGTATACTAATTTTATGTTTCTGCCACATGAAGTAGGTAAGAATAAGTATCTTGTATTCCATCCAAAAAATTACAAGTTTTGAGGCTGCTTGATTCTGCATGCGCGTCTATGAACAGCAGAACTCAAAAGCGAAAAATCGTTTGGACACCAAACGTGCCATTTAGGTCCAGCGTTTTCCAAGGTTACGACACTATATTTTTCAAGAAAATTCTGCTCCCCCAAACTACTCTTCCAGTGTACTATTTTTCAAAATGGTTTTAACGATATTAATGCCAAATAAAATGTATCTTATGAATTTTATAGTATAATTTGTGAAATCCACTCCATTCGGAATGAATTTTATATAATTTTAACTGGTATACATAAAGCGCAATATAAAACCTAACAGCACAAAAAATGCAAATTCAATACATTTTTGGCATAATGTATTTCAGAAACACGTTAATGGTTCAATTTGCTCAATATTTTGTCATTCCTTATAAGTCCTGTTGACGGTAAGTTGTTTCTCGTGATTGAGTAGAAAATGCATGGATTTTTAAGGCTAGCACATAACGCCAATCCTAAAATATTTTTACAACTGCTATTTTCTTTGTAACTGTAACGAAATGTGCAATATGGCTGCTTCCGAAAAATGTTATCGCACTTAATATAAAAACGAGCTTTGGTAACAATGTTTTGTATGCTGTACATTACTAATTGATGGTTGAGAAGTCAGGTGTAGGTAAAACGTCTGATTTGTTTTTCTTCAAATATATATTTCCGGTAAAATCCTGTCATCTATTTCTGGGTGGAATGCAGCACCTACTCTATTTGGTATGTGTTAGGGAAAATAAAAATGAACGAATTTGAGGAATTTCATATGTTAGGATATATATTTACAGACATTTGTATCAGTAATTTAGGAAAGCGTAATGAGCATTACATCAATATTTGTTTATTCGCGGAACTATACTTTTGTTATTAAGGGTAGTTTGTTTTCAAGTTTGCAGTAGACATGGCATACACAAACCATTCATGTTTATTTCTGTGACAGAGCCGGTCGGGAGGCGTAACCCAGAGTGAGCACCCTTCGCAGTAACGTATGTTGTACCGGAACTGAGTTCAGATGCTTTCTGCAAGATCAATGGCTTCAAAGTCTGCAAGTTCTTTAATGTGACCTAGAATGAATCTAACAGCTTAATTACACCTTTCAGAAAAAAATACATAATTCATGAAAAAATGTGGGCGAAGAAAAAGTACATACTTTTTTAATAATGATACCAATTAATGCCCATATTATTCAAGACATACAGATGGTTGGATATCACATTAAAGAACTTATTACTAAGAATCTCTGTACTAAATTTCAAAGTTGTATCGTGGATAGTTTTTGCAAAAAGGGAACATACATTTCTAGTAAAAATAATATATCTCAGGATAAAAATAGCTATTCATGTAAGCACTATGTACATAATACCTGTAGAGAAAGTAAAAAGCATTTTTAGAATAATGTCCATGTGTGTCTGGAGACAGCATAACTCAAAAACAAAAGTCCGTTAAATACCAAAATTCATATTTAAGTTCAAGAAAATCACCCCTCCCAGCTCCAACTACCTTTTACATGCAACTTTTTTTCTAAAATTTTGATTTTATCAAAAGTGGCTAACGATTTTGATTAAAATACCTTATATTTAAAATATTTTAATGCAAACTAAATATATATCTTGAATTTCGGGACTAGCCTCTGAAGACCTCTTCTTTCTGAAAGACTTTTGTGTAACGGGCAAACCAAAACAGATATACAAAAACTTACTACACAAAAATGTAAATCTCCTTAAAACACACAATTTATGACCATACGTTTTGTTTGCAGAGTTATTGGTTTTAATTTTAAACCGCTTAAACTCTTCTCAAACAGAAGACGTCGTTCTTCAGAGTTTCTCGCTTGTTTATTTCTGTCAAGCAAAGACATCGGAATTTCAGTTGTTTCACATAGCGACCGGCTATTATAGCACAAGACTATCGTTTTATTCCGTGCATTTTCTTATTTTCCTTCTACTTACAAATAAACTAGTAATAAGACTAATTCTGCTTATGTTTATCTTGATTAGCATGATGCAGAAAACAGATTAATGCTTTGAATAAAAGGTTTCTTTGCCGAACACCTAGAGGACATTATGGCAATGGAACACATTAGACTTTTTCCCTTCTATTTACAAGGAACCAAGTAATAAGTACAATTTATTTATCTCGATTATCTCGAAGTAGAAGAATAAGCTTTTAACACTAATTTGTTACAGAGATAAAGTCATGTAAGTGTAATACATCAGATTTTTTTTTGTAATTCCATTCCTGATTTCGTGACACACTGAGGAGCTGAAGATAGTCAGTCACGAGAAGAACTAAGGAAGAAAACCCAGTTAAAGTGGCAACTATACATTTTTCATAACAACAATAAAGATTTAAACTCATTCAATTTACCAACATGTCAGAGCTGTGGCTGGTTTGCCGAAGTTCTTAAATTATAAATACTGTTTGAATGTTGGTTCTTCTCTTGGCTACAGTTGAATACACGATACCTATCTCCCTCTTGTCTCTATTAGAAGTTGCTAACAAGCCAACGCTGAAGGTGAAGGAAGTTGAAGAAATGCCGCATTTTTACTTTCTGTATACGTACTATGTACTTAATGTATGGAGAAGGTATTGCACTCCACCCAAAAATTCGATACCGAGATTTCACCGGAAATATATGTTTTAGGGTGCTCTGTATCCTAAAAAGGTATTTTCAGAAAATTGTCCGTGTTGTGTCCGTGTGTCTGTGAACACGAAAAACAAAAGGTCGATAAAATACCAAATTTGGTATTTAAGTTTAGTATCTTACAGGGATGCGACAGGAAGAGTTTGAGAAAAATCCCCCCACCCTAAACTACCCTTTACATGGAAAAATTTTCAAAAATTTTGATTTTCTCAAAAATGGCTCTAACGATTTTCATTAAAATTTCGTATTATAAGATAATTACCTAACAAATAAAAAGTTTATCTTGAATTTTCTAGGAATAGCCTTTGAAGACTACTTTATTCTGGATGAATTTTACTGAATTTTGCATAACTGCTAAACCATAAGAGATGGACAAAAACTTACTTGAATAAAACTGTAGAGCACATTAAAACATACAATTTATGTCATATACATCTTTTTCGTGTAATTGATCGTTTTTAATAATTCCTTGTTGTTGTTTCAGCTTTGAAAAACGTATATCTTTCTCAAGCAGGAATTTGTCAACTCCTGTCCATACAAACAAAGGAACTTCAGTCATATAGCAACCAGCTTTTGACTATCACTTTAACCTATAGTACTCCCTTATTTCACTTCTACCTACAAGGAAGCAAGTAATAAGATTATTTCTGCTAATTTTTTCTCGATTAGAATGAAGTAAAGAGAAGCATAAGCTTTTTAACAATAATTAGTTGCAGAGATATAGAGAAAGTCATGTGAATGGGACACATCAGATTTTTTCGTTATAAAATACCAATATTTAATTGCGTCTTATCGTCCAAAGTTTACATATGAAAACTAGATAAATTTATCTGTAGTTTCAACATTTCGAGGATCATTAGAAAGGGAATGTGAGCCTTGTGGACTGTACACTTGCTACCTAATTGAGGTTCAAGGTTCAACATAGCATAAAACACCATTAGAAGAATATGAACCTTAATGACAGACATACCTAATAGCTGTTTTGCCCTATTACGGGTTAAATAATGCGATAGAAAGGAACATTTTCTCTCACAGCCCCTTTCTCTTATGTTCAGTTGCCAGTAGAAAGAGTACCGTTGTGAAAGCAACATTCAGTTGTTAATTCTTCTAAGCTCTCCTGTCTATATACGATGCCGCCTAAAAAGTTGTGCAATATGCAAAAGAGCACACTGTAATAGCGCAGCAGAAATGCATTTTGTGCCCTTACCAACTGAGAAAATGATCTGCGGAAAGTGAAAATTCAGATACGAGTGAAAGTGAAAATGGAGTCTAAAGGTTACATTTTGTTGTGCTTCAAAATAGAATGAAATGAATGGAATAATTACTTCATGTAAGTAATAGAGAATAAACATCTTTATTATTTTTATTTCAACATTTTATTAAAAAATTATGACAGCGTGTTATGCTCCGGAGCGTGTTATTGTCCGAAAAATACGGTCCGTCTACTTATATCAGGGTTTGCAGGGTTTCCACAAGTTTACTATAAAAAGAGAAGCAAACAGGCCCCTGCCCGTCTTACAAAAGGTTACACAAGTAGCAAACCTCCAGCCCATACCCCTTAATTGCATGGTGTTGCACATATGCCACAAAATGATTAATCAAATTTTAGTATTCTTAGTGGACTTCTTTCTAATTTCATATTACACTAACCTTCAGCACTAATATTAGGCTAGTTATAGCTATTTAATATAATAACATTATTGATATTTTTACAATAAAACTGTATTGTTTTATTTTTACTTTCTCTATACGTGCTATGTACATAGTGTATAGAGAAGGAATTGGAATGCACCCAAAAATTCGATACCGAGATTTCACCGTAACTACATATATTGAGACCTCCAACAAAAAAAAACATTTTTAGAAAAATGTCCTTGTGTGTGTGTGTCTGTCTGTCTGTCTGTGTGTATGTGTCTGTGTGTGTATGTGTCTATGGGCAGCATAGCTCAAAAACGAAATGTCCGTTAAAAACTAAACTTAGTATTTAGTTTTGGTATCTTCCAACGATGCGACACGAAGATTTTCAAGAAAATCCCGCCACTCCCAACTATTCTTTTCATGGAACTTTTTTTCGAAAATTTTGATTTTCTAAAAAATGGCTCTAACGATTTTGATTAAAATTTCGTATATTAAAGATATTTACCTGAAAAATACAATGTATATCTTGAATTTTTTGGGAATAGCCTCTGAAGACTACTTTATTCTGGATGAAATTGCATAACTAACAAACCGTAAGAGATGGACAAAAACTTAACACACAAAAAATGAAAAGCACGTTAAAACAGATCATTTATGTTATATACATTTTTTTCGTTCAGCTGATCGTTTTTGAGACATTCATTATTTTTGGTTTCAGCTTTGAAAAACATACTTTTCTCATACAGGGATTTGCCAACTCGTGTCCATACAAACAAACGAGCTTCAGTCACATAGCAACCAGCTTTTGGCTTTCACTTTAACCTATGGTACTCCCTTATTTCGTTTCTACTTACAATAAAGCAAGTAATAAGACTATTTCTGCTAATTTTTCTCGATTAGCATGAAATAAATAAAAGAATTAGCTTACTAACAATAATTTGTTACAGAGATATAGAGAAAATGATGTGAATGGAACACATCAGATTTTTTTAATATTAAAGAGAAAAATCCATGCAACTGTAATTAAATGTAACCCCGTCAGCATCCAAGCGTGTCATCACACCGGTTATTTTACTTGGGCCCTTCCCATCCTTTTCCAAAGGCACATTTGACTGCATTCAAACTCGCGATGTTCGGCTTTGAATGGATGGCGAGATAAAATGACAACTATACATTTTTCACAACGATAAGAAGCTCATTCATTCAGTTTACCAACATGTTGGAGTTATGCTTTGAACGCCGCAGTTCTTAAATTATAAATACTGTTTGAATGTTGGCTCTTTGCTTGGCTACAGTTGAATACATGATACCTACCTCCCTCTTGTCTCTATTAAAAGTTGCTAGCAAGTCAAGTGAAGGCTGCAGGTGAAGGAAGTTGAAGAAATATGTCTACTTACGTCAGGGGTCAGGTCATAAAAAGAACTTGCAGGGTTTCCACAAGAGCACTATAAAAGGAAAAGCAAACCGGCGCCTGCCTGTCTTACAAAAGGGTACAGGAGTAGCAAACCTGCAGCCCTTAAATAACAAAGACTCGCGTGAATATCTCATGCACTGCCATGGTCTCCTGCCATTATTGGATGTTCTTTAATATTTTTTTGTTCTGAGTAGCCAAAGCTTTGAATGAAGCTTAGCTGCGATTGAACAGCGAGTTTGCTATAATACAAGCTTGGCAGCTATTCCATTAGTTTTCGCTGCAGCTACACCGCAATGCTACTAATTAAATTAACCTTTTGTTTTGCTGCAATATCTGTAACGGTTGCCATGTTTTACATCCGAATGGTTTACCCTCAAATAGCTTAACGCAGATTTTCAAAAGCATTACCACTCTACTTGAACTAATAGGGTTGCTCGACCTCCCTTCTCGGTTAGAATGTATCACTTTGGTAAGTGTTTAGCAAAAATATCTAATGTTACATTCACATAACGTTAAATACTTATTGCGTACTAAGAACTGTAAGTTATACTTATCAGGTCGAGAATGCATATTGGGGATACGAGGCTCCAGGGCCGAGTTTTCCCGAAGCATTTGAGATCTGATAAGTAACTTGTAGTCCGTGGTTAGATGATTACTTTTTGAAATACTTGAAAAAACTGTTAAAAAATCAATAAAAATAAATCAAAATTGCTTTTCAATATTTTATTGAACATCATGAAAAAATCTGATGTGTTCCATTCACATGACTTTCTCTACTTCTGTGTAACAGATTATTGTTAGTAAGTTTATTCTTCTATTTACTTCATGCTAATCGAGAAAAAATGAGCAGAAATAGTCTTATTACTTGATTCCTTGTAAGTAGAAGCGAAATATGGGTGTATCATGGGTTAAAGTGAAGTCAAAAGCTGGTTTCTAGGTGACTGAAGTTCCTTTGTTTGTATGGACACGATTTGACAAATATATGTATGAGAAAAGTACAAGTTTTTAAAAGCTGAAACCAAAAACAACGAATACCTTAAAAACGATCATTTTCTCAAAAAAATGTGTATAACATAACTGGTGTGTTTTAATTTGCTATACATTTTCTGTGTAGTAAGTTTTTGTCCATCTCTTATGGTTTAGCAGATATGCAAAATTCCGTAAAACTCATCCAGAATAAAGTAGTCTTCAGAGGTTATTCCCAGAAAATTCAAGATACACATTTTATTTGTCAGGTAAATATCTGTAATATACGATATTTTAATCAAAATCGTTAGAGCCATTTTTTAGAAAATCAAAATATTCGAAAAAAGTTCCATGTAAAGAGTAGTTGGGGGTGGGGGATTTCCTAGAAAATCTTCGTATCCCATACTTGGATGATACCAAACCTAAATACCAAATTTGGTTCTTAACGGACTTTTCGTTTTTGAGCTATGCTGTCCACTGACACACATACTCGCACACACACTCGCACACACTTACCCACACACGCAGACACACACGCACGCGCGCGGGCACACACACACATACACACGGACCTTTTTGTAAAAATGCTTTTTTTTTGGATTCAGGGGGACCCAAAAATATATTTCCAGTGAAATCTCGGTATCGAATTTTTGGGTGCAATACAATACCTTCTCTATACATAGCATAGAGAAAGTAAATTTCTGATGTGTTACACTCACATGACTTTCTCTAGCTGTTCTACAAACTTCTTACATAAGATAATTCTTCTTTCTGCACCTTGCTAATCGAGGTACTCATCAGCACAATGTTCTCATTACTTAGTTCCTTATAAATAGGAAAAAATAAGGGAATACACTAGGCTAAACCTATAGTCAAATGTTTTAAAGCTGTCGTTATGCGATTGTCATCACAAATCGCTTCTTTTCTTGGCCAGGAGTAGAATAAAAGAAAAACGGACACTCCTGTCTGAGAAAAGTATAAGTACTTCACAACTGAAACTAATGATCAATGAATATTACAAAAATGGTAAGCTCCACGAAAAAAATGTATATGACATAACTTGCGTATTTTAACAAGACATACATTTTTTTAGTAAGTTTTTGTGTATCTCTTGCGGTTTACTTGTTATGTCAAACTAAGCAAAATTCATTCAGAATAAACAAGTCTTTAGAAGCCATTTCTAGAAAATTCAAGACATACATTTTATTTGGTATGTAAATACATTTATTAAATGGCATTTTAATCAAAATCGTTAGAGCCATTTTTTAGAAAATAAAAATTTTCGAAAATTTCTCCATGTAAAGGGTACTTGGGATGGGGGGATTTTCTTAAAAATCTACGTGTCGTATCTTTGGAAGGTACCAAACCTAAATACCAAGTTTAGTATTTAACGGTCTTTTCGTTTTTGAGCTATGCTGTCCACAGACACACACACAGACAGACACAAACAAATACACACGGACCTTTTTCTGAAAATGCTTTTTTTTTTGGATTCAGGGGGTCCTAAAACATCGATTTCCGGAGAAATTTCGGTATCGAATTTTTGCGTGGAATACAATACTTCCTCTATACACTATGTACATAGTACGCATAGAGAAAGTAAATATCTGATGTGGTCCATTCACACGACTTTTTCTACATCTCTGTAACAACTTATTGTTAAAAGGCTTATGCTTCTATTTATTCATGCTAATCGAGAGAAAATTAGCAGAAATAGATTAATTACTTTCTCGCGTGTAAGCAGAGGCGAAATAAGGGAGTACCATAGTTTAAAGTGTTAGTCAAAAGATGGTTTAAGTTCCTTTGTTTGTATGGACAGGAGTTGGCAAATTCTGTATGAGAAAAGTATGTTTTTCATAGCTGAAACCGCAAACAAGGGATATCTAAAAACGATCAACATCACGAAAAAAATATATATTACATAAATTGTGTTATTAACCTTCTCTTTGGTTTTAGCGACTGCACAACAAATCCTGGCACCGAGACAGACTTTCAGCCAAACGCGTGTCTCTGTGACCTGGCTGCCGCGAGCCTGTGAACTCCCGTAGTTCTCCAAATTCATCCCTCCGCGCGAGATTTATTAGTGTGCTATAGATCTCTTTAGGTCGCAGTGCTTGAGGTGTCCCTTCTGTTGTCAAGTCTTTACTCTTTACATTGTTCTTGTCATGGGTTGATTTTACAGGTTACCTATCAAACGCGGAACCCAAAACACTTAGGACAGTATAAATTATCATTGATGATGTCTCTCAAAATATTAAAGATCATCTTCTGGTTTACCGGAAAAGATACGAGTAAAGTTGGGATATTTAATATCATGACTATATGTTATCACGGCAGCTCAGTTAGAGCAATCACAGGAAAAGATAATGAATGATCTGATGTTCAAATCCCGGCAAGTGGCATTGAATTTTTACTTTCTCGTCACGTACTATATGTATAGAGAAGGTATTGCATTCCACCCAAAAAATCGATACCGAGATTTCGCCGGAAATACATGTTTTGGGTCCCCCTGAATCCAAAAAACAGCATTTTCGGAAAAAGGTCCCTGTTTATGTATCTGCGAGTCTGTGGACAGCGTAGAAAAGACCGTTAAATATCAAACTTGGTATTTGAGTTCAGCATCTTCCAAGGATGCGACATGAAGATTTTCAAGAAAATCCCCCCACCCCCAACTAGCCTTTACATGGAACTTTTTTCGAAAATTTTTACCTTCTCTAAAATAACTCTTAACAATTTTGATTAAAATATCGTATATTAAAGATATTTACTTGATAAATAAAATGTTTATCTAGAACTTTCTGGGAATAGCCTCTGAAGACTACTTTATTCTATAATGAATTTTATGGAATTTTGCATAACTGATAAACCGTAAGAGATGGACAAAATCTTACCACACAAAAAATGTAGAGCAGTTAAAACACACAATCTATGTTATATACATTATTTTCGAGGATTTGATCGGTTTTTGGATATTCTTTGTTTTTGGTTTCAGCTTTGAAAATCATACTTTTCTTATACAGAAATTTGTCAACTCCTGTTCATACAAATAAAGGAACTTCTATCACACATCAACCAGCTTTTGACTATCACTTTAACCTATGCTACTCCCTTATTTCACTTCTACTTACATGGAAGCAAGTAATAAGAATATTTCTGCTAATGTTTTCTCAATTAGCATGAATTAAATAGAAGCATACACGCTTTCTAACAATAATTTTTGCAGAGATGTAGAGTAAGTCTTGTGAATGGAACACATGAGATTTTTATTTTAGTAACTATTATTTCCGTTAGTTTTGCCTGCATGTCGTTCCTATCCACTAAGTACACTGTTTGTCTCCATTTTGCATGCACACAGTAACAAAATTGTGTATAGCCTCTGAATCTCATTTTTTGTTGACGTAATATTGTCACAGCCATGGGGTTGTGACTGAGTGGCATAACTTGGTGTTCAGGTGGAAAAGAACACTCGCTTAACCCTGTACACAGAGTTTATTGCGCCAGAACATGGCCGGGTTGCCTCGTGAAGAAAGCCCGTCCTGCTGAAGCGATTACTTTATATACGCAAGGAGTTGAGTAGTAATAAGAAGTTAAGTTTTATAGTAAATACAAAGTGAAGACCTGTAGAAGGGTCGAATTTTCCTCACAGGGGCTTAGTTTAGAGAGCTGTCTAGTGTTAGAGCTGTGTGAAGAGTCGGGAAGTGCGCCCCGCGCAAGCGAATGTGTCCGCAGAGAAAACGCCCAGATCGCAGACAAAAGTTAGTAAGAATAAGACCAAAGACAGGCGAACGAGTACACCAGCCCTTTATATAAGGGATAGTTAAATTATATTCGAACGCACTCGCACGGCTGGCAGTCGCCGTGGAAATTAGGTCAGCAGAGGCGGACTAAAATCCTTACCTTATAATATTGACCTTGTGGTTCTTTGCAACTTTCGTAACTTCTGAAGAGGGAAGGATGAGGGGAGAGACCCGAAGGAAAAACAGATCCGGATGATGACAGCCACATGTAAGGGGTCTAACTGCGTCGGATTCGTTCTCGACAAGTGGTCTCTAGGAAAAAGGGTGCAAAGCCCTTTTTTACAGAGCTCAAAGCTACCGTCCACCTACAACCCGCCGAACACTTGTCATTTGGTTCTTCAACCCTTCAACAGATGACAAGTAAATAATAGACCGCGCCGTGGCCGAGTGGTTAGACCACTTGCTTCTCACCTTGGTGGCGCGTATTCGATCCCAAGCACTGCACGTGGGATTTTTGGTAGACAAAGCGGTGCAGGGCCGGATTTTCTCCGGTTTCCCCCGCCATCGCATTCCACCGGTTCTCCATCTTCATCCATGTGTCATCAAGTGATGGGTACAGGAAATGGACAGGCAAGTCGTGGTACCATCCAGTATTTTCCTGCTTCTTGGGGAACTCACAAAAAGCCCATTGGGCAGTCGCTTGGGAGGAATCCGAAACCACATAAATAAAAATTACGTACCTTTCCCACCTTTGCTGAGGCATCTACTGTGGGTAGGATGACTCCTTTACTACTCAGATCCTCAATTTAGTAAACAATCCTTTTCCACCAGAGTGGAAGTTAAAAAAAAAAAGAACAACTGTTCAGGTTATTAGAGACCATGGAGACCATGAAGATGTCTAGTTCGGTTGTATTTTCGGGGTTTATATTTAAATTAAGCAAATGTGTTCTGAAACAGGCATGAATTTCCATCTTCCTTTCTTTTAGACCAATTTAGTAGGGATTAACTTTCATCCACTTTCCACTGAATGTCTCTTACTCTCTGAAAGATTGTTATGTGTTTTGATACTTTCTGTGCACGTTCTATGTACTAAGTGTATAAAGAAGGTATTGTAATGCACCCAAAATGGATACCGAGATTTCACCGGAAATACATATTTTGGGTTCCCCTGAGTAAAAAAAAAAATATGAGTGCTCCATCCGCATCACTTTCTCTACATCTCTGCAACAAATTATTGTTAAAAAGCTTATGCTTCTATTTACTTCATGCTAATTCAGAAACGTTCCTGTAGGAGAAAAGTATCTTTTTTTTAAAGCTGAAACCAAAAATAAAGGATATTTAAAAAAACGATCAACGTCATGAAACAATTGTATATAACATAAATTGTGTGTTTTAACGTGCTCTACATTTTTTGTGTGCTAACTTTTTCTCCATCTCTTACGGTGTAGCAGTTATGCAAAATTCCGTAAAATTCAACCAGAATAAAGAGGTCTTCAGAGATTATTCCCAGAAAATTCAAAATATACATTTTATTTGTGGTGTAAATATCTTTAATATACGATATTTTAATTAAAATCATTAGAGCCATTTTTAAGAAAATCAAATTTTTTTAAAAAGTTCAATGTAAAAGGTAGTTGGGGGTGGGAGAATTTTCTTGAAATTCTTCGTTTTGCAGCCTTGAAAGATGCCAAACTTAAATACCAAGTTTAGTCTTGTCGTTTTTGAGTTATGATGTACACACACACACACACACACACACACACACACACACACACACACAACGTACCTTTTCCAAAAATGCGTTCTTTGGATTCATGTTACTTCCGGTGAAATCTCGGTATCAAATTGTTGGGTAGAATGCAATACCTTATCTATACACTATTGAGTACGCTTAGAGAAAGTAAAAAGCATTTCTAAAAAGGCCGATGTGTGTGTGTGTGTGTGTGTGTGTCTGTGGACAGCATAGCTCAAGAACCAAAAGTCGGTTAAATACCAAACTTAGTATTTAAAAAAAATAGCGATTTTGGTTAAAATACCTTATGTGTAAGATACTTTTATGAGAAACGAAATGTATATCTTGAATTTTCTGAGAACAGCCTCTGAAGACTTCTTCATTCTATATGACTTTTGTATAACTGAAAAACCGTAAGAGATGGACAAAAACTAACAACACAAAAATGTAATCTCACTAAAACACATAATTTGTAATATAGTTTTTTTTTTTTTTTTGTAGATTTAATCGTTTTCGAGATATTCCGGATTGTTGGTTTAAATGTTAGCCACTTATACTTTTCTCAAACGCTAAGACATCTTTCTTCTAGTTTCTCGTTTGTTTATTCCTGAAAAGCAAAGAGTTTGGAATTTCAATCGTTCACATAGCGACCGGCTTTTAAAGGACAGATTTTAGCCTGTGCATTTTGATTTCCTTTGACTTACAAGGAAACTACTAATAAGACTAATTCTGTTTATGTTTATCTGATCAGTATGATGTAGTAAACAGATTATATTTTGAATAAAAGGTTTGTTTACCGAACAACTAGAGGATATGTGAATGGAACACATTAGATATTTTCCCTCATACTTACAAGTAATAAGGACCATATCTGCTAATGTTTATCTCGATTATCACTAAGTAGATAGAAGAATAATCTTTATAACAATAATTTCAATCAGATATATAGAGAAAAGCATGTGCATAGAAGGCATTAGAGTTTTGTAATTGTGTTGAACATATACTTCAGGCGGATTATCTGGGCGCTTTTCTATGCTCTGATATTGCATTTTTCTTTCCTAGACTTCACAATGTAATGGGAAACCATTGCAATAAAATTTTGTTCAGCGCAACAATATTTTAATTAGCTCTTTGTATTCTAATGCAGTGCAATATAACTTTACGTTGTTTCTGTTGTTCTGTGAAACGACCTGCACCATTGAAAAACTACATACCTAAATGATACAAATACTTAAATTAACCTTGTTTTTATACATTTATTTGTGTACATATATTCTTATTTTAAGCATGGCCCAAAAATGCCCCATATAAACTGAATGGTAAGTGCAACAGCTGGAAAATCCTAATAACCAGAGTGTACATAATGGAAGTACTCACGGTGGATATTTAAGCTTAGCTTCAGAATTCAGCATTACAAATAAAACATTTATTATTTAGAGTCTCAATAAAGTTTTCCTGAAAATCTTCGTGTCGCATCCTTGGAGAATACTGAACTTAAATATCAAGTTTGGTATTTAACGGACGTTTCGTTTTTGAGCTATGCTGCGCGCGCGCGCGCGCACACACACACACACACACACACAACACACACATACAGACACATAAACATTTTTCTAAAAATGCCTTTTACTTTCTCTACACGTACTACACACCCAAAATTTCGATACCAAGATTTTAATGGAAATACATATTTAGAGACTCCATGATTCAAAAAAAGCATTTTTAGACAAAGTTCCGTGTGTGTTTGTGTTGCTTTGAGCAGCATAGCTCAAAAACGAAAAGTCAGTTAAATACCAAGGTTGGTAAATATTTAATTTAAATATCTTCCAAGAATGGACACAAAGTTTTTCAAGAAAACCCTCACACCCCCAACTACCCTTATACAGAACATTTTTGAAAAATTTGACTGTCTCAAAAATGGCTCTTAAGGATTTTAGTTTCATGACAAACGAATTGTATATCTTGAATTTTCTGGTAATAGCCTCTGAAAACTTTTTCATTGTGAATGATTTTTGTATAACTGACAAACCGTAAGATATTCACAAAAACGTGTAGATCTCAATGTAGATCTCATTAGAACACTCAATTTATGTCAAATGTTTTTTTGTAGAGTTAACCGTTTTCGAGATATTCCGGATAATTGGTTTCAATTTTAATGCACTGTTCTCGAACGGGAAGAAATATTTCTTCTCGTTTCTTGTGTGTTTACGCTTGACAAGCAAAGAGATGGAATTTCAATTTTCACATAGCGGCCGGCTTTAAAGTATGCGACTATCTATTTAGCCAGGACTATTCCCTTATTTCCCTTCTATTTACAAGGAACCAAGGAATAAGGACAATTTCTGCCAATGCTTATCTCGATTATCATGAAGTAGATAGAAGCATAAGCTTTTTAACAATAATTTGTTACAGAGATGTAGAGAAAGTCATGTGAATGGTACACATCAGGTGCTTTTTTTGGTTTCTAAGGGCCCCAAAACATGTCTGGTAGATGAATTTGTTCTATGAGGTGATACTGAAGGTCCAAGAAAATCTCGGATATGATTCATCTATCGTTGGACACGTTAATCTGACTTAATGGAGATTGATTTTCAACTGGGATCGAATCTGTGATAGCTCCGAATCAATAATTACCTGTATTATTATTCAGCATTAAATTTATCATTTAAGCACACAAATTATCACTACACAGCAATAAAGTTTCAATATTAGTATTTATTTCTTTAATTGTTGGCTCAGATTTACAAAAATTTTTTTTAACTAGAATTGAATAAGAAAAGAGTCACTGGCAAAATCACATTTCTGAGCAGCCATTTGTTGAAAATAAGTATAACTCAAAACGAGTTATATAAAGAACATAACTAACACATAGGAATTTTACTTATATTCATCTGTCATGAAAAGAATTCAGAGAAAAAGTCTGCAACGCTTCACAATTGCACTCTTCTCAAAAAGTCTCACACCAGAATGGCAAAGTCAGCGTTTAGTTTTAAGTTCCATAAGTAGCAACTTGGTATACAAACAGATCTAGGTAGTGCTATCATATACCAGAATGTTTACACCAAGTTTATTTCGCAACTTTCTGCAATATTAAATATGCATAAGCAGTACTGTGAAAGTATACGTGTTACGAAATTACCTGAGTGTATACCCGTATTAAGCAGAGACCGACTGTAGGACGCACGTGGACACCAGTTGAATATATACCAAGTAGAGACCGACTTGCATTGCCGACTGCAAGCGCAGCATGTATACAACCTGTAGTAACACTGTTGGGGTATGGCTCAATATTAAAATGCTGTTTTACAGGTAATTAATTCCTTTGATGATTGTTCACGCTCTTCAATAAACAAATCTCTTGCTTCAAATGGATTGCATGAGGATTTGCAATTCATACAAAAGAACATTGCAAATATGTGTACGACAATAACACATATTTGAAAACATTGAAATGTCTCGAGTCCTAAAAGCTGTCGGTAAACTTGTGAAAACAATTAATCAGAGACCCGTGACACCTATTTTAGACGGTATGAAAAAGAAGGTGAAGACAGTTTTTGTTAAAAAAAAATCGGATTTTCAATATTGCGTGAAATACGAAAAGTGTTACGAGGTGTTGCTATGGAAATAATTGCTGATGGGGTCTTGTCCAATAGTCGACGATGTGTCCTATTTTCGTTTGGCTCCAATCACATCTTGTAATGGGGAGTGAATTTTTTACAATATAAAGCCTGTTTACGTGCCAATCGGAAACAATTCACATTTGAGACTTAGTTCCCTTAAATCAGTGTTATTTATGTTTATCATGGACGATCCAATGTTCATGATGAAGCGCGGAGTGGACGACCTTCTGTTGTCACTGGTGGTTCGGTTGAATAGTGAATGAGGCTCACAATAATAATACTTAGTGCTGTGTTTCCACAAATTTCAAAAACTATTTTGCATGAGATTGTCACAAAGCTCTTAAGTTATAGCAAACTGCGTTCGCGTTGGGTTCCAAAGATCCGTACGCTGTCAACAAAACGAAGGCACTGAACCTTGTTTTGACATTTCTTATCCCATGCGGCACTGATCGAGATGAATTTTAATCAGCAGAGTGACCAGTGTGAAGCTTGGATTTGCCATGTGGAGACACACAAGATCCCCAAATGACAAAAATTCAAAACAGTGTTGTCAGCAAAGAAAAATTAAGTGCAATATGCTGTTTGACAGGTGGAACATTCTGCTTGTTGAGTTCCTTTGCAGAGATGCAACCATCTGTGCGGTACGATACTGTGAAACGTTGAAAAATCTTCAATTCATAACAAAAGGTGTGGAATGTTCAGTCAAGTCATTGTGTTGCATCTTGACAAGGCATGTTCCCATGCTGCTGGTGCCATACAGAACCTTATTCAACAAATCGGTTGGGAACAATTCAATCACCGTACAGCACCCATCTCGCGTCTTCTAACTACTGGAGGAAGCTACTTTGAAAGCGATGACGAGGCAGCTGTTTACTGGAGACAGTTTGTTTGAAGAAGGCAAACAAAAGTTGATACATCGCTATGACGAGGTGACAACTGATCAAAAATAGGTTAAGGAATGCTCTTTTATATGCATAAATATTATGAAAACAAATATTTTATCCCTTTTTATTTTCCTGACACACCTCATATGTTCTTCTGCCCTAGTTGAACAGTAAAGGTATTTGCTTCATCAGCGATGGCATCGATGGCGTTTCTTGAGCGGAAAATCACAGATAAAATGGAATATACAGAATATAGTATTTATGTTTTCCTATTTCCAACCATTAGTTTTAATATGTTCGTTAAAAATGCAGTTTACGAAACTGCTCATATTCCCTTAACTGGATTTCAGTCTATTACACATTAACTGTGATTCAAGAAATGACTTTCTAATGAGATTTATCTGGCGAGAGACAGTTTAGGACCTTGCCACCTCTGCACCCTTCTAGACTACTACTTCAACGCTCCATTATTCCTTCTCATTTGCTTTAATTACTTTCAGATTGCATAAGACAATTATCAGAAAGGAGATGAGTAATAACGTCTTCTTAGTCTTTTTCTGCTGTCGTCTGTAGGTCGATAGATGGGGACGCCACCGAGCCCAGACGCAGCAGAAGGAATTGTAATTAATTTGCGAATCTGACTAAGGAACACAGCTGTTTTCATCTTGTTGCCTTTTCATCATGATAACGGGAAGAGACGGAAATTAGATTCAGGAACAATATACATTATTTGCATGTCAAGACTCGCAGTAAAACTTCCCACTTAAGCAAGATTAGTTGTGCAGTTGTAACAACATAAGCAAGAAAGGAAAATACCTCAAGAGCGCGACGGTTTGCAAAACAGATCTTAAGAATTTACCATTGTTTTTGCAACTCTATCTAAAGAGCTTGTTTCCGAAATATTCCTACTAAATCCAGGACAGGCAAAATAGCTTACTGCAGTTAAACTAATCCATTCTGAAATCACCTCGAACAGTTAATTGTAAACAAAATTGATCATCACCTCCTAAGTAGGCATCTATCCATTGCATTGCGTTAGTTTTACTTTCTCTGACACGTACCTCTCGTGTATAAACTGTGGTCCATAATGGGAGGAAGGTGTTTATTATTTAAATCAAACTCCGCTCAAATGAGTATTATACAGCGTACCAATACAGAATTTTGACTATTTACTTGCTTTTATAAGTTTATTTAAAGTGTATGTCCGGTTGAAGTGGCATAGTTAACATTTTTGCCCACATAATTTTCAAACACATTTTCCTTGAGCGTGGTACATATTAAACGGCGGAAGCCGTGCATCACAAGAATGATTGATTGTCTTTGCTTTTGATTGCTGTCCAACCAGTGTCTATCATGGCATCCGTACTAAGAATTCGGTGTCCATCTCTCTATGTTTCTGTTTCTTTATACGCCTCTGTGTTTTTATTAGCGTTTCTTGAGTTATATATTCTATGAATAATGTTCCTGTTGCTAGTACAGACAGACACCACTCTAGTGCATACTTGCTTGCCCCGGTTGACTTCTTCATAAATCTTGCTTTAACATTTTCAGGTTTTACTTTCTCTACACGTACTATGTGCATTTGTACAGGGTTACTACAAAAGAAATAGACAACTTCAACTGCCTGTAAAACAAAAACTATTGGAGATAGCAACCTAATTATTTTGGAGGTATGTTGAGAAACTCTCAAAGTTTTGTTTGTTACTATTGGTAACGCTGTAGTGTTTTGTTTGTTGTTGCAGAAGCTGAAATGGCGGAAAATCCTGTGGAAAAGGCATATTGCGTGTTGGAATTTGCTAGAACGCAATCAGCAACTGTTGTCCAACGACATTTTAGAACACGTTACCACAAAACGCCACCGACTAGACAGTCAATCTACGACTGGTATAGAAAATTCGAGACAACGGGATGTTTGTGCAAAGGGAAGAGCTCGGGAAGACCAAGAGTTTCGGAAGAAAACGTTGAACGTGTTCGTTCTGCCTACACAAGAAGCCCACAGAAATCGACATCTAGGGCAAGCATGCAATTACAAATTCCACAGCAAACTGTATGGAAGATCTTGTGGAAGCGACTGCACATGATGCCTTACAGATTACAGATGTTGCAGTTTCTGAGTGAAGAAGATAAGGTCATACGGCGTGACTTTTGCATCGACATGTTGCGACATGATGAAGACGATGCTGGTTTTAGTGAGCGCATCATTTCATTTTTGTGGTAACGTGTTCTAAAATGTCGTTGGAGAACAGTTGCTGATTGCGTTCTAGCAAATTCCAACACGCAATATGCCTTTTCCACAGAATTTTCCGCTATTTCAGCTTCTGCAACAACAAACAAAACACTACAGCGTTACCAATAATAACAAACAAAACTTTGAGAGTTTCTCAACATACTTCCAAAATAATTAGGTTGCTATTTTTAATAGTTTTTGTTTTACAGGCAGTTGAAGTTGTCTATTTCTTTTGTAGTAACCCTGTATATAGAGAAGGTATTGCACTCCACCCAAAATTTTGATATCAAAATTTCACTGGAAATAGACGTTTTAGGGTCCTCTACATCCAAAAATGTATTTTTAGAAAAAGGTACGTGTGTGTCTGTGAACACGATAACTCAGAAATGAAAAATAGGTAAAATACCAAACTTAGTACATAAGTTTAGTATCTTCTAAGGATACAACATGAATAAAAGGACATAAATTGTGTGTTTTGTCGAGATCTATATTTTTGTGTAGTAACTGTTTGTCTATCTCTTACAGTGTAGCAGATAAACAAAATTCAGCAGAATTCATTCAGAATAAAGAGGTCTACAGAGGCTATTCCCTGAAAATTCAAGACATACATTTTATTTTACTTCTAAATAGTTTTAATATACGGAATTTTAATCAAAATCGTTAGCGCCATTTTTAAGAAAATCAAAATTTTTGATGTGTAGGATGGGGGAATTCTTAAAAATGTTGTGTCGCATCCTTGGAAGATATCAAACACAAATAATAAGTTTGGTATTTAACGGTCTTTTCATTTTTGAGCTATGCTGTCCACGGACATACACGCACACACACACATGAACCTTTTTCTAAATATGCTTTTTTCCGACTCAGGGGACCCGAAAACATATATTTCCGGTGAAATATCGACATCGAGTTCTTGGGTGGAATACAATGCCGTCTCTGTACACTATGTACATAGTACGTATAGAGAAAGTAAAAAGAAAGATAGGGTTGTTAATTTTCAGTGTCCAGAATGTGGCCGGGCTTAAGTTAACACTTGTTGTCATGTCATTGAATTGTTAGGTTTGTTCAAGTAAATTTGCCATTACTGAATTTTCATGTTATTTGTTTTGTATAATGAGACATTTTTGTTTAGAATATTACTTAATTATTCACATGATCACCTCTTGTATTGTACTTGAAGATAAGTTATTTGATTTATTCTTATTTGGAACCCCTGGTATTAATAAAGCCAATTTGTGTTGTTTTAGAATGTTAATGTTATAGACTTTTGAGTTATCAAATAAACTGTACATTTACCATTTCCCTGTGGTTGAATATATAACTTCATCAGATATTTAGCCCGATAGATGTAAATTAATATCGAATCAAACCTTAGCATGGCCTTATTTAGTGCACTTACCTTAATATCAGTATTTGTATAGATTTCCTTATAAGCAATACCAGATTCTTTATACTCAGTCAGAATAACGCAAGTAATATCATAAGACGTCTGACAGACCGTCCAACGTATATGACTTGAATATTTCAAAAATAAAATTTGGACTTAAATATTCTATTGTCACGATTTGACAGAAAATGTTAAGTTCTATTTAAAAATAACTGGCGCACTGTCCAAATAAGAGAATGGCTAGCTAGTAGATCGTATACGATAAATTAACGTCTCTATGAAATAGTCATAAATAATACGAGTTGTATTTGACAAGACAATTCAGTGAAATAGACTATTAATAATGTATTATATTTAGGAAGGGAGATTTTTATCAGGCTATAATTGTAATACTTACATTAGTTCTCAAATGGTAGATGCATTCGACCATGTTTTTTTAACGAATGTTTTTTCTTTTTTTTTCTTTACTGCCTCCTGAATTATGATATAGCCGACCATGTCTACACCCATTGTACGAATATCGATAGCAGCAATGGAAATAAAGAACAAATATTTCTTCAGCTTTTAATGTGTATTACATGAAATAGAAGCAACGGTTATTTTATTTGAGGTTATTGCAGTCATCTCATACATAAGAAATGCAAATAATGACTATTTTCATTCATTTTTTTAACTAAGTATACTATGTACTGGAAAAAACTTTATACTAATTCAGTTACAATGTTTATTTAAAGTACAATTATTGAACTGACAGTCATTAAAAGTGAAGGTTGGCTTCGTGAATGGTCACCTTGTTACCAATATCCACGACAGGAGATTAAACATGCGAACGTCAGGTTCGACAAGATTTTAAGGAATGAACATCAGCTGCGATAAGATTTTTCGACAATATCGCTGCAGTCTGATGACCGCGATTGGTTGAAATTGCCTAATCTCGGCCATTCCATTGATGTTTTAATATTGGAGCTGAATTTTTACCGCAAAATGGAACATAGAGTTTGAATTTAAAGCAGAAAACTAATCTCTTATAGCAAAATTCATTTGGGAAAAATCCCCACTGAAGAAACAGAAAACACAAAAGCCGTGACCTCGTAGGTCATCAGCTGAAATACCAACGTGCTGTGAACTGCTAAAAGCGTAATTTTCTAGAGTGGCCCGAAAGTTTCGAGCTAGGCTACTTTCGCTATCGACAGTGGAGTTTAATTTCGCTGGCACATGTCGATCATCACTCTTTTTTGTTTTTCTCGCGCTCAATATGAATTTCGCAACTCCGGCGATTAATTTATCTGACTGTTACACTGTCGAGTTGCAAGCCCAACTTTGTCCATTTACTTGCTACACACGCACATATCATGGCGCGTATCTGACCTCATTTGTTCTGGGCTTCCACCCTCCGAGCAACAGGGGACACTTTAAAATTAAATTGGAGAAAATGTTTAAAATAAAATACAGCGGTTACTGACTAGTACTCATCTGCGACGGTTTGTCCAACAAATCATTTGAGAACTACTAGCAATCAAACTATTATATATAATATATATTGTACTCGAGGAACCTTTTCTCGACATATTCAATGCTTGTTGCAAAATTAAAGGTAGTTTATATGAAGGAAATACTCCTTAAAACAAGAAATATCTTGAAAACAGCCAACTCCACGAAAATACTACATAAATTGTGTGTTTTAAGGAGATCTACATTCTTGTATATTAAGTTTTTGTCTAAATGTTACGGTTTACCAGTTATGCAAAAGTCGGAAATTTCATCCAGAATGATGATATTTTCAGAGGCTATTCCAAGAAAATTCAAGATAAACATTTTATTTGTCATATAAATATTTAAATATAAGAGATTTTAATAAAAGTCGTTAGGGGCAAAAACCAAAATTTTCGAAATGTTTATTATGTAAAGGGTAGTTGGGGTGGGGGGCTTTTCTTGAACATCGTGTTGCATCCTTGGAAGATACTAAACCTATATCCTGTTGCTCACAAACACACACATACAAACACGGATATTTTTCTAAAAAATATTTTTTTGTATTAATGGGGGGTCCCAAAACATGTATTTCTAATGAAATCTCTATATCAAATTTTTGGGTACCATACAATATCTTCTCTACACACTATGTACATAGTACGTGTAGAGAAAGAACGAGATTAAGGTAATAGGTAAACATTGTTCAAACAAAGTTTTTACTTTCCCTACGCATACAATGTACATAGCGTTGAGAGAAGGTTGCACCCACATATTCGGTACCGATATTTCACCGCAAATACATGCTTTGAGACACACTGAATAAAAAAAGCATAGCTCAAAAACGAAAATTCCGTTAAATACCCAACTTGGTATTTAAGCTTAGTATCTCCCAAACTACTCTTTACATGAAAAAAAAAAATTCGAAAATTTTGATTTTCTCAAAAATGGCTAAGGATTTTTATTAAAATATTGTATATTTAAGATGTTTACATGGTAAGTAAAATGTATATCTTGAATTTTTGGAAATAGCCTTTGAAGACCTCTTTATTCTGGTTGAATTTTGCTGAAGTTTGCATAATTGGTAAAGAGTAAGAGATATACAAAAACTTTCCTACTATACAAAAGATGTGATCTCGTTAAAACACATAATTTGTCATATGCCTTTTGTTTGTTGTTGTTGTTTTTTGTTGAGCTGACCATTTCTGAGATGCTCCCTTTTATTGGTTTCAGATTTAAAATACGTATGCTTTTCCCTTACGGGAATTTGTCAATTCCTGTCCATACAAACAAAGGAATTTCAATCACATAGCAACCAGCTTTTAAAATATTTGACTATCGCCTCAGCCTGGAGTCCTTCCTCATATCCCTTTTACTTACAAGGAATCAAATAACAAGACCATTTCTGCTAATTTTTTTCTGGATTAGCATGAAGTGCCTAGAAGAATAAGCTTTTTAACAATAACTCTAAAGATGTAGACAGTCATGTGAATGGACATCAGATTTTCTCAGCACATTTAAAATTGGACTGCAATCAGTTGGGAGACAAAATGGAAAAAATTAGTTAAAAACTCGGATGCATTCGACTTTCTCTACTAGCCCTGTAGGCTATTCTTAAAAAGGATTATTTTATCTTTATCATGCTAATCGAGATAAACATTAGCAGAAATTGTTGTATTACTTGTTTCCTTCTAAGCAGGAGGGCAATAAGGGAATATACAAGGCTAAAGGGATAGTGACATATTTTAAAATATAGTCGCTATGTGAACAATTGAAGTTCGGTTCGCTTTGTGTGGCCAGCAGTAAAACAAAAGATGAAATGAAGGTGAGTTCCCGTTTGATAAGAGTTATGCATTTTATATTGAAACCAATAACAAACTTCACGTGTCAATAGTGTGGGAGTAACTTGTCTGCCTCACATTCAACAGGTCGTGAGTTTGAATCTCGCTTACGGTGATTTATCCGGATAAGCTTATTTCGAAGTTTTCCCTTATCCTGAGAGGAAGAATGTTCATGGACCCCGAGATTATTTGAGCATCATTTCACTGACTTCAAGCTAAAAAAGGCATTTCGGAAACGATAATATATATATATATGAAAAATTCTATGTATTAACGAGATATACACTTTTTGTGCTTAATTTTTGTATATCCTTTAGTGTTTACCAGTTATACAAAATTTATCAAGAGTGAAGAACTCTTCAGAGGCTATTTCCAGAAAATTCAAGATATATAATTTATTTGTGATGAAATATCTTTAATATAGGTATTTTAATCAAAGTCATTAGACCAATTTTTGGGAAAAACAAAATTTTCAAAACTTTCTCCATATAAATGGTAATTTGTGTGAGGGATGTTCTTGAAAATCTTCGTGCCGCATTCTCGGAACATCTAATTTTAAAAACTAAGTTTGGTAATTATCGGTCTATACGTGTTTGAGCTATGCTGTCTACTCACACACACACACACACACACGCATACGCTTTTCAAAAAAAATGATTTTTGTACTCTGGGAACCTCAAAACATATTTCCGTTAAAATCTCGGTATCCAACTTTTTGGTGGAATACAATACCTTGTCTATACAAGATGTACATAGTACGTGTAGAGGAAGTAAAAATCTGATGTATTGAATTCACGTGACTAGGGACAGCATCTTGGGGACCGATAGTAGGTCACAAGCGGATACCACTTGCATACCTATCGAGTAGAGAACGACCTGCATTGGCGACTGCACGCGCCGTATGTAAACAACCTGCAGTAATGCATTGGAAAACGTGGCTCAAATATGCTGTATATTATAATACTGTTTTACAGCTAATTAATGCCTTTGATGATAGTGCATGCTCTTCATTTAAGATTGTAAACTTTCTTGCTTCAAATGGATTGCATGAAGATTTGCAATTATGAACTGTACAAATAACCGTTAACAAAGTTGTAAGTATATAAAACAGAACACGAAAGTAATGATAATCTGCAAGCACTATGTAAATGACCCTTAAATAAAACGAGCATGCTATTTGATCCATTTACATTACTTTCTCTACCTATTCTGAAATCAAACTTCTTACAAAAGATTATTATTTAATCTATTTCATGCTAAGCGACATAAATATTAGCATCTATGGTCTTATTACTTAGTTCCTTGTAAGTTGAAGGGAACTGAGGAATATACTATACTAAAGCGGGAGTTTAATGTTTTAAATGGTGTCGCTATGTGATTGTCATTGAAAATTCCATTCTCATTGTAGAACAAAAATCCGTATAACTTCTCTTTGAGAAAATTACAGGTATTTTAAAACTGAAATAAATAATGAGTATCTAAAAAACTGTTTACTCCACAACAAACATTTATAAGGCATACATTGTGTGTTTTGGCGAGATCTATATTTATGTGTAGTAAGCTTATGTCTATAACTTACGGTTTACCAGCTATGTAATGGGCATCCATAATGAAGAGGTCTTCAGAGGCTATTCCTAGAAAATTCAACATATACTTTCGTTTGTAAGCAAAATATCTTAAACATATTGTACTTTAAGTAAAACCGATAGAGGCATTTTTGAGAAAATGGAAAATTTCGAAAAAAATGTCTTGTAAGGTGTAGTTTTGTGTGGGGCGATTTTCCTGAAATTCTTCGTGTCACATTCTTGAACACCAATTTTGGTATTTAGCCATCTTTTGTTTTTTTAGTTATACTATTCGCATACATTTTTCTAAAAATATTTCTATCAGGGACTCTCAAAACATGTACTTCCGTGGAACTCTCGGTATTGAATTTTTAGGCGGAATACAATACAAAGTATACTTACTACATGCATTGTTCATACGAGCTAGTATCCTTTAATAATAATGGTCGCCTTCCATGGTGTAGTGGTTACCGTGGTAGTCTCTAACTCCCAAGATAGTGGCGGAGGTTCATGGGATCTTTGCAGAAGCGAAAGTCAGCGGTATGGCTTCCTTATAAAGGGAAGTAAAGCAAAGTTTAACGTTGATTTGTGCGTAAAACGACTCCATGTTTTGATAAAAGAATGTTTCCGTGCAAAATGCCGCCATTTTTGCGTCCACAGATCGTGATTTCGTCCTAAAGTGCCATCTGTGGGAGACGAGCTGATCCCTCATATAGCGGCGAACCGGCGAACTGGAATTCAAATCCTATCAAGGAAACATGGTAAGGTTGCCCTTTGTTCCACTTAGGACGTGCACATATTAATTTATTAACAATGACAGGCACTGCGTTAATGCATTAGCTATTTCATTTATATTTTCTGCAAAAATGATGGGAAGAGCATGAGATAGTACATATGGTTTCAATTATTAAATTAATGTCAATTGAGCAAGGTGTTGCGGTTCCTTGTGATCTGTCGTGCCATGGAGTTGTTATAATTAGTAATCTTATTGTTATTTTATTTATTTCTTCAATTTGCTAAGAACTATAAGAGATTTTTCAGTTGTTAACCTTTATTGTATGCATAATAAATAAAGCTCTCTATTTTGGATAAATAGTCAGATTGAAAATTTCAATGCCACGGCTGGTGTGAAAAAACAATTAAATTAACACTAATTGACCATAATAGTTGGCTAAGCTATGAAGCCCGTGATTGAAAGTACTTACGGCATTGTTAAATCGCCATTGGGGCATGTCATTTCAAAATAATTTGAGATCACCTCGTGGTTTACCGGGAAACATGCGAGTTAGTTGAGGAATTTAATGCTATGCCGGCATGTTGCCATGGTTACTCAGTGGTAGAGCAACCGGCTAGTGACAAGGAGATCCGTGATTCAAATCCGGGCTATGGCATTGAATTTTTCAGTCTGACTCTTCTTAATCAATTCCGGCCTTATAGATGACCTATGAGAAAAAATAAATTAACAGTTTATTTTATCATATAATGCATTCCTTACATTTTAATAAATAGCACCGTTCCGATAGAGATATGATTGCGTTATTTCACAGTACCCTTTCCATCTCCCTCCCACCCTCCATAAATTCAATTCCTTTTGAATTGTGAATTATCTTTTTTCCTCAACTTTACAACCCTATTTGGGGAAGAAGACAGCAGAAGTGTAACAACATGCATGACGTAACACTTGGATTGAGTGGAGAGGCAACTTATCATATTGACGTCTAGGTAGCTGCCAATTAAGGGCAACCAAGGCGTTGATACAAACTGAGGTAGCAAGTGGATCTGATCTGCTCGTAATGCGCCTTCTGTTGTCTTCCCTTTGTCTCTGGCGGCCATTGTTCGCGTACCCAGGTGAAAGGTGCGCTCCTGCTAAGGGGATATGATTAACTGCCGCACTCATTACTTTCCTTAACAACGTTTCTGGGTTATAACAACCTTGCTATATTTTGTAATTCTTACTATCAAAACTCTCAACTGATTTGCGTTGCCTGCATTAGTATAGTGCATATGCTCTTTTTCCTTTAATTCAAGTTTAAAACTGGAATTCTAGTAAACATTTATAGGAATAAATTATAATATCAAATAATAGAGAAAACAAATGAAAATAAATGAATATTCTTTATTAATCCTTTTCTCCCTAATTAAAAGTTTAAACTCTTCTAAACCAGTTTTCATAATCATGTCAAAGGCATTACCGAAAAGGTGGTTCAAATGACCATGAGCACCACGTGATCTATTCAAAGCCAAATGTTGCAAGTTCAAATCCCAGTGACTGGTAAAGGAAGGGGAGAACCCAAGTAAAATAATCGGTGTGATGCTTGGAAGCTAATGGGGTTATATTGGACTGTAGTTATGTGGGTTTTACTCTTTTATTTATTTAAAAAGTCACTGCAATTTTAGGGAAACAATTGTATACATTTTTAAAATATTAGTCTTGATTATTTGTCGTTTATGGTAAGGTTAGTATAATATGAAATTAATCCTAGGGTACAATCCTATTGGTATAGTTACGCTTAAAACAAGCGAAACTTATAGGTACCGACAGGACACAAAGGATTAACTGCGAAAATTCTTGTCTTTCATTGCGTCTCATCTCTTTTCATTTTCTTAATCTCCCTTTCCATTGATCCTTCTTTCACCCTCCCTACAATGTACTTTGATATATATTCGTTAAAAGTAAAACACGGTTAAAGTGATAGTCCAAACTGGCTGCTATGTGACTGAAGTTTCTTTGTTTGTATGAACAGGAATTGACAAGTTCTTGTATGAGAAAAGTATACATTTTTTTAAAGCTGAGACCAATAAAAAGGAATATTTCATAAACGATCAACTCCACGTAAAAAGTGTACGTATGTAACATAAATTGTGCGTTTTAAAGAGCTCTACATCTTCTGCTAAGTAAGCTTTTGTCTATCTCTTACGGTTTAGCAATTGTGCAACATTCCATAAAATTTATACAGGATAAAGTCGTCATCAGAGGCTATTCCCAGAAAATTCAAGATATACATTTTATTTGCCAGGTAAATATCTTTAATATATGTTATTTCAATCAAAATCGTTAGAACCAGTTTTAAGAACATGAAGATTTTCCACAAAAATTCCATGTAAAGGGTAGTTGAGGTGGGGGAATTTTGCTGAAAATCTTCGTATCGTATGGTGTTTTAATCAAAATAAATAAAAATAAATATATCGAAAATGGTTAACTATCAAAAATATGTGATATAAATTGAGCTTTAACGAGATCTATATTTTTGTGTCATTTTTTGTCGTCTCTTATTACGGGTTATACAAACGGCATCCAGAATGAAGAGGTCTTCAGAGGCTATTCCCATAAAATTCAAGATATGTATTTCGATTTCCATGAAAATAACTTAACCTTGTAATGTTTTAATCAAAATTCTAAGAAACATTTATGAGAAAATGAAAATGTCCAAAAGCTGCTTCATGTAAAGGATAGTTGGGATTTTCCTCAAACTCTTCGTGTCACATCCTTAACAGATACTCAATCTAAATACCAAATTTGTTATTTATCAAACTTTTCGTTTTTGAGATATGCTGTCCACAGATACACATACTCAAACTGACCCTTTTTTTTCTTCTAAGTTGCTTTTTTTGATTTAGGAGATCTCAAAATGTATTTACCGTGAAATATCGGAATCAAGTTTTTAGTTGAAACTTTCTTTATCTGCTCTGTACATTGTACTTGCATGGCAAAGAAAGAGAAAGATTTTTTTGTCATTGAAATATTGGCATCGAATTTTGGGGTGGAATACAATACCGTCTTAACCTATTAGGCACGCACGTAGTACTTAGTAGAGAAAGCATAAATAGATCTAAACCTTGATATCCGAGCCTAAATCTTAAGAACTGGTTGAAAATCTTAGCTCGATTTTCTGTCAGCCTTTAACATTTGAGAGGAATTCCAAGGGTGAACTGCATGTGCATTCCTTGATAATGTATCGTAATTTTACTTTCTTCTATACGTTTTATGTACATAGTGTATAGAGAAGGTATTATATTGCACCCAAAAATTCGATACCGAGATTTCACCAGAAATCCATGTTATGAGATCCCCTGAATCCAAAAACACATGTTTAGCAAAATGTCCGTGTATGTGTGTGTGTGTGAGAGAGAGAGAGAGAGAGAGAAAGAGAGAGAGAGAGAGAGAGAGACTTTGGGCATCATAGCTCAAAAACGAATAGACCATCAAGTACCAAACTTGGTATATAAGTTTGGTGTCTTCCAAAGATGCGACATGAAGATTTTCAAGAAAACGCCCCCACCCCTAACTACCCTTTACATGGAACATTTTTTTCATGGAGAAGCAAGTAATAAGACTTATATCTGCTAATCTGCTAATTATTGTCCATTAGCATGAAGTAAATACGAGCAGAGGTGTAGAGAAAGTCATGTGAATGAAATACATCAAATTTTTTCTTGAAATTCCCTTATCTGTTCACTTTCAGGTATAGGAAATATTTAGGCAATACAGAACTGTACTCCTAACTACTCACCACTACCTATTTGTCAAAGAGTTCAGTAATCCTCCAGCAGAGAAGTGTTGCGTATGGTAGTCTCATCTGCTGATTTTATCGTTCCATCACGTTACCCATTTCCATGTTACACCAGACCCCAATCCTTCAGCTGAAAACCGACGTCACCTACATGTCGCCACAATTATAGCTAATCGAGCGTATTGAATTCCTAGGTCCCTAAGTACAGTCCTGCTATATATACAACTACAATATATCCTCAACAAAACTACTGTTGGACTACTTTTAGACAGGCATATTCTAATAGCAGTTTACAAATATGATATTACATTCGCATGACTCGCACTGTTTATTCAACAAATTACCATAAAAGTACTGATGTGTTCCATTTATATGACTCTAAGAGACACCTAGTAATCATGTCTCCATGTCTCCATGTCTCCATGTCTCAACGTCTCCACGTCACCATGTCTCCATGTCTCAATGTCTCCACGTCTCAGTGTCTCCGTGTCTCAATGGCTCTGTCTATGCCTCTGTCTCCGACTCTCTGTCGCTATGTCTGTCTCTATGTCCCAATGTCTCCCTGTCTTAGTCAACTAGTAACCATGTCTCCATGTCAGATGTCTCTGATTCTCAATGTCTGCATGTATCAATGTCTCCATGTCTTAGTAATTTAGTAACCATGTCTCCATGTCTCAATGTCTCAGTGTCTCCGTGACTCCATGGCTCTGTCTATGTCGCTGTCTCCAGCTCTCTATGTTTCTATGTTGCTATGTCTCTGTCTCTATGTACCAATGTCTCCCTGTCTTAGTCAACTAGTAACCATGTCTCCATGTCAAATGTCTCTGTTTCTCAATGTCTTCATGTCTTAGTAATTTAGTAACCATGTCTCCATGTCTCAATGTTTCCATGTCGTAGTCATCTAGTAATCATGTCTCCATCTCTCAATGTCTCCATGTCTTAGTCATCTAGTAACAATGTCTCCATGTCTCCATGTCTTAGTCAACTAGTAACCATGTCTCCATGTCAAATGTCTCTGTTTCTCAATGTTTCCATGTCGTAGTCATCTAGTAATCATGTCTCCATCTCTCAATGTCTCCATGTCTTAGTCATCTAGTAACAATGTCTCCATGTCTTAGTCAAATAGTAACCATGTCTTCATGTCAAATGTCTCCATGTCTCCATGTCTTAGTCAACTAGTAAGCATGTCTCCATGTCAAATGTCTCTGATTCTCAATATCTCCATGACTTTGTCTCCATGTCTTAGTAATTTAGTAACCATGTCTCCATGTCTCAATGTTTTCATGTTTTAGTCATCTAGTAACCATGTCTCCATCTCTCAATGTCTCCATGTCTTAGTCATCTAGTAACCATGTATCCATGTCAAATGTCTCTGATTCTCAATGTCTCCATGTCTCAATGTCAAATGTCTCTGATTCTCAATATTTCCATGCCTCCATGTCTGGATGTCTCGATTTCTCCATTCCTCCATGTCTGGATGTCTCGCTTTCTCCGTGTCTCAATTTCTCCATGTCTAAGAGTCACCGTGACTGCATGTCTCAACGTCTGAACGTCTCCATGTTTCCATGTCTCAATGTCAACTTCATATCCCCAAGAGCAGGTGTGCAAATCCAGCAAAGGACGATGGATGTTTTCGGTGTAAAATCCTTAGCTTGGCTTCCTTGGCATAGGAAGTAAAACCCTTGATGTGGATTTACTGCATCTGAAAGAACCTGGAGCTTGATAAAGAGGCCTCTGAGCAAAATTAGGGGCCTTTCACGCCCAGTAGCATATGAAGCTGAGAACCACAACAGTTAAGAGTGTCTATGAATAAAACTCTATTTCGTGTTCCATGTCTCTTTGTGTCCCACTGTCTCGTGTCTTCGCGCTTCCGTGTCTCAGTGGCTTGTGTAATCTTCAGTATGGACTCTCTATCCATAGCAGGTATAAGACAAAAATAGGGGCGAGATTCCCTTATTATATAATAAATGTATATGGAGATTGTCAAGCAGGGCGTACAATAAAACATATAATATTCACTGAAATACAATGTATTCTTTTAGAAAAATATGCACGTGGAATTACTGCTCCCAATTGTAATTTTAAAAAGTTAAACATATATTATTAATTTGTGATATGTGTTTAAGTTTAACTTTTAGCATACATGTGTAATTTTACATCGTTATATAAAAAATTTTGTGTGTTCCATTCACATGACTTTTTCTATATCACTGCAACAAATCATTCTACTTACTTCATCTAATGGAGCAAAAATTGCAAAAATAGTCTTATTGCTTGCTTCCTTGTTAGTAGAAGCGAAATAAGGGGGTACCATATGTTAAAGAGATAGTCAAAAGCTGGTTACTCTGCGGCTGAAGTTCCTTTGTATGGACACGAGCTCACAAAGTCTTATATGAGAAAAGTATAAGTCTTTATAGCTGAAAAAAAAACAAGGAATATCTCAAAAACACTATATACATAGCACATATAGAGAAAGTAAAAAGAACAGATGTTTTCCGCCTCAAATTTCATTTTATTGTTTTGTTTTTCACACAACCGCATTTAGGACAGGAATTGAATAATTAGATTGCCGGTATGTTGCCTTGGTAGCTCAGTGGTAGAGCAACCAGCTAGAGATGGGGAGAACATTGGTTTAAATCCCGGCTATGGCATTGCATTTTTTTTTATTCAACTCTTGTCCTACACACCGCTAGTGCTGAAAAACAATTAAATCAGTACTAATTGACCATAACATTTGGCTATTATATGAATCCTGGGACTTAAAGTATCGCCATTGAGGTTGTCATCCCGAAAATAGTTTGAGATCATCTTATGGTTTTCCGGGAAACATGCGAGTCAGTTGAGAAATTCAATGCTATACCGGCATGTTGCCATGGTTGCTCAGTGGTAGAGCACCCGACTAGAGACTGTAGTTAAAATTTTGTTTTTGTCAAAAGTGGCTCTAACGGTTTTGATTAAAATACCTCATATTAAAGATATTTATAAGACACATAAAATGTATATCTAAAATTTTCAAGGTGTAGCCTCTAAAGACCTCTTTATTCTGAATGAATTTTTCTGAATTTTCCGTAATTGGCAAACCGTAAGAGATAGAAAAAAAACTTACTACACAAAAAATGTAGATCCCGTTAAAACACACAATTCATGTTACATACTTTTTTTTTTTCGTTGAATTGACCATTTCTGAGATATTCTTTGTTGTCTGTTACAGATTTAAAATACTTTTTTCACACTGAAAGATATAAACTCTTGGCCTTGAATTTTTCAGTCTGACTGTTCGTATTATTATTTTAATGTTTTCTTTTGGTGTGAAACTGAGAATCAAAGTCGGCACCCAAACAGCAGTTTAAACCTTTACTGACAATCACCCAGTATCTTTTAGTGGCAACATAATAAGGTATATATTTTTAAAATATTTGTATTTATACCCCTATCATCGTGTATTTAATGAGGCTGAGTTATTCGAAACTTGTGAACATATCTTTCATCAATGCAACTCGCCCCGACCAAGAATCTTGGCTCTGCGTATTATGATACAAATGCAGTAAACCACATGAAAGAGGCGGGGTAATTCGTTTTTGCTGCTTTCTTTCTCTACCCTTTTTTAGGCAAAAGGCATCTCATTGTAATGTTATTTACATTTATTTTCTCTCTGCTTTAAAATTAAAGTAATATTGTGTTTCACTTCCTCTTGTCATTCCTCTTTTTGCTTCACTTTTTGTTTGTTGTTTTCTTTGCAGCTTTCTAGTAACTTCGTTTTCTTCCTTTGCGTTTGAGGCATTTGTAATGTTAAACTAAAATGCATTAAAAGAGACAAACGATTATAATATTTATATACTAACCTAAAATAGTTCTATAAGGTATTAAAAAAAAATATTAATTAAGACACATAGAAAATACGAAATGTATTCTTTTCCTTGCACTGGAAGCTCATTATTTGTAGATTGTTTCCTTTTATAGGTACCAGGTGGGCCAACTTCACGCGTTCGAATAACATTTTGTGCGTTAAGAGAGTTGCAGAACTCAACGGGCCAATTGCAGGTAAACACCGGTCAGTGACGATGTTAACAAATAGGGTGAGCGATCTTCGTTCTACTCCTCTTGTAATACGCGCAAACGGTAAGAGAATCGTCCTAATTGGGGGCCTGTTCCCAAGCTTGTACTGGAGTCCGTGACGATATACAACAAAAGTTCCAGCAGACCAAAAAAATTAACATGTTTCCAACTTCATTTACTGAGCCTTTATTTTGGATTCATTGTTTAAAGTAAATTTTGGTACTGAATGGTCCCTCGGTCACTTACTGTGAGTCACGTGAATTCAGGTTGGCGGTATGCGAGTTGTACTAATCACAGGAGCTGGCCATTGCGTGATGTATGTAAGCAAAGAAAAGTCAGCGCAGGGCCGTTCAAAATACATTAGACCCTGAAATTTGTATTTCAGTTATGACATTGCCATTAGTAGGGAAAATGAGATACCCTTATGTATTATACGCATTTTTACTTTCTCTACACGTACTATGTACATAGTGTGTAGAGAAGGTATGGTTGTTAGGAGTCTTCAATCCTTGGATTGGTTTGCAGCGACTCTCCATTCAGATCTTCTCTCTGCTTTCCGTTTGATTTCTTCATATTTACTGCATTTCATATCTTCCATAATTTGTTTTATATATTGTGATCTTGCTCTTCCTTTGCCACTTCTTCCTTCTATCATAGCTTCTATTATAATATTCAGTGTGCTCTGATGTCTTAATAAATGGCCTATTAATTTTGTTCTTCTTCTTTTAATTTGGTTCCAAATTCGTTTTTCCGCTTCTGCTCTTTTATATACCTCTTCATTTTTAATTTTGTCACTCCATTTAATTTTTAGCATTTTCCTATAGCACCATGTTTCAAATGCTGCTATTCTCTTTCTTTCTGCTTTTAAAATTGTCCAAGTTTCACATCCATATAACATAATACTCCATACATATGTTTGTAATAAATTCTTCCTAGTTTCAAGGGTAATATTGTTTGCAGTAAATAGCTGGTACTTTTTATTAAAAGCAAGTTTTGCGTGTTGTATTCTACTGGTTATTTCTGTTTTGCTCCTTCCATCAGCTGTTATTTTGCTTCCTAGATATTGAAATATTTCGGTTTCTTCTAATAGTTGTCCATTTAGTTTAATTTTTGTGTTACTATTCCCTTTCTTCCTGCAAGTCATAACTTTTGTTTTTGATTTATTAATGTTTAAGTTGTAGTTGTTCCTTAATGTATTTTCTAATTTGTTTATGAATGTTTCTAAATCTTTTTTGTTCTCCATTAATGTTGCTATAGGATCTGCAAAGCGGAGCCCCTGTATTTTTATTCCAGTGTCTATTTCTTCCGTGCACTCTGTATGTATGCATTAAACAGTATTGGGGATAGTGCACATCCTTGTCTCACTCCTTTTCTTATATGGACTATTTCTTGGTTTCTCCCACAGTTTATAATTGCTTTTTCATCTTTATATAGATTCCATATAATCCTAAGATTTCTAAATTTAATTCCCAGGTTTCTAAGCACTCCAAACATCTTGATTTTGATAACTCTGCCTTTGCGGGTCCCAAGCCCGGATTAGAAAAGAGGACAATGTCCCAACGGCAGAAAAATCTTTCTTCCTGATAGTGGGAAGCAGCACTATCACAGCGCAAGAAACACTAAATGTTTAATTGGATTGTGACTGGTTGGGATGACAGTAAAACTACGATGTGGAGAAACCATGTTAAAATATCCGGAGGTAAAATAGGCCCGCAATCGGATCTCCGGAGCGGGTCAACAAGAGGAGCAATGAAGTATATTGCAACACGGAATGTAAGATCACTATGCAGTGGAAAACTACGTAATCTAAAACTTGAAATGGAAAGGTATGGTAATGCACCCAATAATTCGTTACCCAGATTTATCGGAAACACATGTTTTGGGACCTCCTGAATCCGAAAAAAATAATTTTTACAAAAACGACCGTTGGTGTTTGTGTGTATGGGCAGCATAGTTCAAAAATGAAAAGTTGGTTAAATACCAAACTTGGTATTTAAGTTGAGTACCTTCCAAAGATGCGACAAGGATCTCCCCACCCCTAACTACACTTTACGTGGAACATTTTTCGAAAATTTTTATTTTTTAAAAACGGCTCTAACGATTTTGATTAAAATACCTTATGTTTAAGACATTTTATGACAAACTAAATGTATATCTTAAACTTTCTGGGAATAGCCTCTGAAGACCTCTTCATTCTGGATGACTTTTATATAATGGAAACCTGTAAGAGATATGCACAAAAACATGATGCACAAAAAATATAAATCTCATTAAAGCATGCACTTTATACTATATATATATAGTATAAAGCAGTATATATATATATATATATTTTTTTGGAGTTAACCTTTTCGAGATACTACAGATTATTGATTTCAATGTTAGCCATTAAGCTTTTCTCAAACGGGAAGACATCTTTCTTCTCATTTGCTTGCTCCTGAAAAGCAAATATATTGGAATTTCAATTGCTTCACATAGCGACCGGCTTTTAAATAATGTTACTGTCACTTTAGCCTGTGCATTTTCTTATTTCCCTTCTATTTACAAGGAAGCTAGTAATAAGACTAATTATGCTTATGGTTATCTTGATTAGCATGATGTAGAAGACAGATTAATTTGTTTTGGATAAAATTATTGTTTAGTGAACAGCTAGAGGACATTATTTCTATGGAACACATTAGTTTTCCCTTCTACTTAAAGGGAAGCAAGTAATAAGTACAATTTCTGCTAATGTTCATCTCGATTATCAAGAAGTAGATAGTAGAATAAGCTTTTCAACAATAATTTGTTACAGTTATGTAGAGAAGGTCATGTGTGTGCACCTCAGATTTTTACTTTCTCTATTCGTACTATGAACATAGTGTGTAGAGAAGCTATTGCATTTCATCTAAAATTCGATACCAAGATTTCACCGGAAATGCATGTTTTAGGGTCCCCTTTATCCGAAAAATGCATTTTCAAAAAAAGGTCCGTGTGTGTGTGTCCGTGTGTCTGTGAACACGATAACTCAAAAACAAAAAGTAGCTAAAATACCAAACTTGATATTCAAGTTTAGTATCTTCCAGGGATGCGACAGGAAGGTTTTGAGAAAAATCTCCCTACCCCAACTACCATTTACATGAAACTTTTTGGAAAATTTTGATTTTCTCAAAAATGGCTTAAACGATTTTGATTAAAATACGAAATATTAAAGATATTTACCTGATAAATAAAATATATATCTTGAATTTTCTGGGAATAGCCTCTGAAGACTACTTTATTCTGGATGATTTTTTCGGAATTTTGCATAACTGCTTAACCGTTAGTGATGGACAAAAACTTACCACACACAAAATGTAGGGCACGTTAAAACATACAATTTATATTATATATATTTTTTTTTCGTGTTGATAATCGTGTTTGAGATATTTCTTGTTTTTGTTTTCAGCTTTGAAAAACACTTTTCTCAGACAGGAACTTGTCAACTCCTGTCCATACAAACAAAGGAATTTCAGTCACATAGCAACCATCTTTTGACTATCACTTTAGCATATAGTACTCCCTTATTTCGCTTCTACTTAAAAGGAAGCAAGTAATAAGACTTTTTCATCTAATATTTTCTCGACGAGTATGAAGTAAATAGAAGAATGAGCTTTTAATAATAATTTGTTGCAGAGATTTAGAGAAAGTAATGTGAATGGAACACTTCAGATTTTATCTATTAATATAAAATTATTTGCAGTTATTCATCTCCTATCCTGTATATGAGAGCTTTCTTCAGAGACATGTAGAGTAAGGTTGTGTTATTCCCGTTAATGAACTGGAGTAACAAAACGCATATTAAGAAAACGGTAGTGTAGCATGAAATGTTGCCCTTCGGCAATTTGGTCATATTTTACAGCATATTAAGGTAAAGTATCGTATTAGTCCAGTGGCTAGATTTATGATCGGTCACGTTTGTAGATGGTGGGGCGAGCTCCATCCTATTATGGGCCACATTTTATGTACGAGGGTGTACCTTCTGGTGGTGGAGTAATTATCGGTCGGAATGGTCGATTGATAGTTCAGATAATTATAGTAGGGACAGTTATAAACCGTTCTACCTTCTATTTGGTTCCATACTTATTTAATCAGCTAAATAGTTTTGATCTATGCAGAAGCAGTTAATATATAAGAGAAAGTAGATGTGAAATCTGTGAAAATGAAATTAACCTCTCCCAGGCCACTAAGTTAAACATTTGGATTGCACACAGCGGAGTCATTGGGAAGAACATGACCACATAAATAATCTCTTTCTAGTATTTCTTTTATTTTAATTTCGTACCTCTGTGTATGACACACACATACAACGCCTTTAATTTGTTTTCGACTCTCGCGAGGTTATGAAATCCGCACGCAATTAAAAAATCTGATTGTGTTCCATTTACATGACCTTTTCTACATTGCTGTAACAAATTATTGTTAAACACATATTCTCTCTACTTTATGATAATCGAGATAAACATTAGCAGAAATGCTCACATTAGTTGCTTTCTCGTATGTAGGATGGAAAATAGCATATCCTATGCTGAAACAATAGTCAAATTTAAAATCTGGTTGCCATGTGGATGAAATCCGTTTCTTTGCATTGCATGGAGTTGACAAATTCCAGTATATGAAAATATTTAACTATTAAAAAACTGGAAACAATGACAAGGAATATCTAAGAGATCTACATTTTTTGTGAAGTAAGCTTTGGGTATCACTTAAGGTTTACTAGTTATGCAAAATCCAACAAAAAGTATCCAGAATAAAGAAATCTTCATAGGCTATTACCAGAAAATTCAAGATATGCATTTCATTTGTCATGTAAATAATATTTAATATTACTGGTATTTTATACAAAATGGTTAGAACCTTTTATGAGTAAGTCAAAATTTGCGAAATGTTTTACATGTAAAGGATAGTTTGTGGTGGGGAGATTTTTCTCAAAATCTTCGTGTCGTATCCTTGGAATATACTAGATATAAATATCAATTTGGTATTTTACTGACTTTTCGTTTTTAGGTTATCGTGTTCACAGACACACACACACACACACACTTATATGGACCTATTTCTAAACATGATCTTTTTGGGTACAGGTGATACTAAAATGTGTATTTCCGGTGACATCTCGGTATTGAATTTTTGGGTGAAATGCAATACCTTTTCTTTTTAGCATGTACATAGTACGTGTAGAGAAAGTAAAAAATCTGTTGTTTTGTATTTCATTACTTTCTCTACATCGCTGTAACAAATAATTGTTAAAAATCATATTCGTCTATTTTGTATAATCGAGATAAATATTAACATAACTTTTCTAAATTACTTACCTCCTTGTAAGTAGAAGGAAAATAATGGCTAAAACGAATCTCAAATCTCTTAAAAGCTGGTTGCCATGTGGTTGAAATCTGTTTCTATATATCACTAGGAGTTTACGAATTTCCGGGTGAGAAAAGTATTTTAAATCTGAAACAAATAACAAGGAATATCTCAGAAGTGGTCAATTCTACGAAAAAAAAACGTGTGTGACGTAATTTGTATGTATCAACGTGATCTACGTTTTTTGTGTATTAAATTTCTGACGAAATTTCTGAAAAATTCATTCAGAATAAACTTTTCTGAAACGGGAAGATATCTTTCTTTTCATTTCTCGTTTCTTTACTCTTGGCAAGACTAGAGATTGAATTTCAATTCTTTCACATAGCGACCGACTTTTAAACGACGCGACTATCGCTTTAGCCTGTGCATTTTCTAATTTTTCTTCTACTTACAGGGAAGATTAATCCAGCTTTTTATCTTGATTAGCATGATTCAGATATCGATTAATGTTTTGAATAAGAGATTTGTTTACCGAGCTGCTAGAGGACGTCATGTGAATGGAACACAAGGAACCAAGTAATAAGGACAATTTCTGCTAAGTTTGTGTCGATTATCATGAAGTACATAGAAGGATAAACTTTTTAACAATATTTTGTTATAGAGTTGTGGAGAAAGTCCTGTGAGTAAACGCATTAAATGTTTTTCTATCTCGTACGGTTTGCCAGTTATGCAAAAGTAATTCGAAATGAGATTTAAGAGGCTATTTCCAACAAATTCAAAATACGCATTCTCGTTTCCATATAAATATATTTAATATACGAGATTTTAATTAAAATCTGTAGAGCTATTTTTGATAAAATCGAAAGTTTTTAAAAATCTTCGATATAACCGGCAGTTAGGAGTGTGGGAATTTTCCTGAAGATCTTAAGTGTCCAGTCCGTCGAAGACAGTAAAATTAAATACCAAGTTTGGAACTTAACAGGTTTTGGTTTTTGAATTACGCCATCGGCGCGCTCACGCACATTTATATAAACTCACTGACACGGTGCTTTTTCTAACAATATTTAATTTGGATTCAAGGGTGCTCAAATTATGTATATCCGATGAAATCTCGGCATCGAATTTTTGGAAGGTATACCTTATCTATCTACTCTGTACGTACACAACGTTTGGTAGGTAAATTAATAAGCTTTGGTATGATTAATAACCGGTAGAAGGTAGAGAGAGGCATGTGAGTGTAACACATCATATTATTTTCTCTACACATATGCACAATGTACTAGTAGACAGAGAAGGTTGTGTGTTCCATCCAAGAATTCGATACCGATATTTCACTGTAAAAATGCAAAATTTACCTTTTCCGATATATTTGCTGTTATAGGTTTCAAATTAAGCATTATAAAACATTTTCTCAAATGGAATGTTCTCTTCCGTTTCATATCTTTTATTTTACTTCGGCCATGGAAAGAGAACTGAATTTCAATGATATTCGCAAAGCAACATCTTTCAAAGAATTTGACTATCTCTTTATCCTTGGGTATGTCATTTCCCTTCTACTTACAATGAACTAAGTAATAAGAGCATTTCTGCTAATGTTTATCTTGATTAGAATGATGTTAATAACATATTTTTTTTAAAAAATAGTTTGCAGAACAGATAAATTTGTATGAATGGAACACAGTATATTTTTGTATTAGTTTTTTTTAGAGCAGATGCATACGTAGGTTATATAGTGTTTTCAGATTAATTCGGCCTTTGCCGCGAGTCGTTTGTCCGGGCATGACGTCAATACTAGGCAGCGAGTTTATCATGCATTGCCTCTTGCAAAGGACTAGCGATCAATGAGTAGAGGGGATGGATGTTAACAGTCACCTTAGTGAAATGGTACTTGTATAGTATGTTTCCAATGTTTACATTTGGAAAATTCGCTTGTGTCTTGTAAACTCGCAATCGCAACATTTATGTTGATATTAACTCAAATAATTGGACGGTTATGGTAACGCAGAGGACATTAATGGCGCAGCTTCCTATTCACAATAAATTCAAATTCTGTGGTTGGTGGTCACTTCTATTTAGCGTGCAAAGAACGCACAAAATGTCCTGTGGAAAAAATAGTAGTTTTATGCCACTCAGTATTATCTGTCTGAAGAATGAATGCAGACGGACATGAGGAGAAGCTTGCGTAAACACAAATAGATAAACGGTATTACGTCATCACTCCCGGTGCATGCCCTGTGCAGTTCTGCAATACTGGAATGCAACGTTTGGATCTCTTACAGTCGACGGGTTCGAATTTAGTTAAAATGTAAACACCGTCGCTCGTAGTCATACGCTGACAAAGTAGAAAATTATTATTCATTAGTAATAAAGGAAACAGCAAGTTTAACCTGTTGTGGATCGTTTAGTTTATTCCTGTGCTGACGTTTTAATGGTCAGACTGTACTGCACTGTATTTCAGTCTTTTCTGACCGCACCAGCGACCTCCCAAAGCAACTGCATTCTTTCGTCAGGCAAGTAGTGCATCAATGTGTTTACGAAGCCGGGAATATACACCTCCCCTTTGGTACTAGGGTCTGGTTGTAATGTATGCATTTAAACCCACCGGCGTTAAAGACCGAATAAATCTGAAGACCCGGTGTATACCTTCTTGTAAGTGTGTAAAAGCCTTCTGTACAGACAACGATGTTAATGAGGCAGAATTATGAGAGCTTACACAGTGTCAGCTGTGTTATCTTGTTGCTCGCATTACGCAGGAAAGTTTTGCCGCATTACTGCGCGTGCGCACGGGGGAGACCATGAATATCCCCCCTCCTTCCCTACGTTTTATGTCTCCGGTTTGTACAAAATATTGTAATGCCCTGGGGTTACCTAAAATATTACACCCATTGCTGATATTTATTTTCCTGTCGCACGTGTCTATAATGCACGAGGGGACGGGGTTCTGCGGCCCGATAATGTTGGCCATTTCGTAGGCATTATGAGCTCGTTATTGCGATTATTGCAGTGGTATGAGCAAACATTTGTAGTAATAATGATATAGCCAGACATTTTCTCCGGTGACCCACCACGGCTAAAAGTTTTCGGGTAAAATATCTGCGGAAAAATCTGCAGTTTTATTCTGGTACCTTAGATTTTTACTTTCTCTTCACATGGTGAATAGAGAAGGTATTATATTGCACCCAAAAATTTGATACCAAGATTTCATCGAAAACACATGTTTTGGGACCCCCTAAATACAATAAAAATTTTATGCGTTACACTCACATGACTGATTCTAGCTGCTCTACAAAGAAACTTCTTACAAAAGATTATTCTTCTTTCTACACCATGCTAATCGAGATAAACATTAACAGAATGTACTTATTACTTAGTTCCTTATAAGTAGAAGGGAACTAAAGGAATGCGGTGTGCTTAAGTGATAGTCAAATGTTTTAAAAGCTGTTGTTATGTGATTGTCATTGCAAATCGCTTCTTTGTATGACCAGGAGTAGAACAAAAGAAAAACGCACACTTCCTGTCTGAGAAGAGTATAAGTACTTAAGAATGAAAACAATAACAAGTAATATCTCGGAAACGGTTACCTCTACAACAAAAATATACATATATATTTTTTGCAGTATATTCTTTTTCTAGCCCTTACGTATAGCAGTTAGGTAAAATTCGGCAACATTCATTCAGAATAAAGAGGTCTTCAGAGGCTATCCCAAGAAAATTCAAGATGTACATCTTTTTGGATGTAAATACCTTTAATATACGGAATTTTAATCAAAATTATCAGCCATTTTTTAGAAAATAAATTTCGAAACATTTTCATGTAAAGGGTAGTTTGTGGTGGAGGGATTTTCTTGCAAATCTTTGTATCGCATCCTTGTGATGCTTTGTAGGTTACAGGGACCCTAAAACGTGTATTTCCAGCGAAATCTCAGTATGGTGTTTTTGGGTGGAATACAAAACCTTCTGTACCTATGCATTATACACTAAGTAGAGAAATTAAAAACTAATGCTTTGTTAAATACCAAACTTTACAATTAAATCAAGATTGTTCCAAGGATGCAAGTTGAAGATTTTCAAATTTCCGCCTCCTCAATTCCAAATTACTACTTTCTGAATTATTCAAAAAATTATTTTCTCAACAATTTTGATTAACATTTATATATGTTCATGACAAAATTTATACCTATAATTTTCTAGGAATAGCCTCTGAACTGCTCTTTATTCTAGATGACCTTAACATAATTGGTAAACCAGAAAAGGTTACTATACAAAAAATGTAGATTATTTTTAATTGTTATATACAGTTTTGTGGAGTTAACAATTTCCGAGGTACGTCCTGTAATTGTTTTCTATTTTAAATACTTGAAATGTTATTCTAAAGGGAAGCCGATGTTTGTTTTTCTTTCTTTTCTTCATACTAGACAGTTTCGAAGAAATCACTAAGTGACCAGCACATAGAAGATTTTATTATAGGTGTAGCCTATGTGTTCCGTTGTTTCTGTTATATCTAAAATATAAAAGCATTGCCCGCCTGGGTAGTGGGGTGGTAGCGTGTCTGCCTCACATTCAAAAGGTCGTGAGTTCGAATCTCGCTTAGGTTGAGTTACCCGGATAAGTTTTTTTTTCTCGGGGTTTTCCCTTATCCTGAGAAGACAAATGTCGAGTAACTTTAAGCTCCATGGGCCACGAGATCATTTGAACATCATTTCACCCATTTCATTCATCGTCTGATATGACCAACCAGGTTAAAGTACGTTAAACTAAAAAAAAAAAAAAAAAAAAAAAATCTACAAATACTTATCCCGATTTTCTAAGATTAGTTGTTGAAGATTGAGTATGTGGATATACTGCATTAGATTTGCACATTCTATACGGAAGATTTGATACCGACATTAAACAAAAAAAAACGTCCATTCCTATTCTTTTCAACTATGGCTTTTAGGAGGGATAGGGTGACGCTTGATGCAGGAATCGGTATCCCCCCTCTTTCCCACCTGCTGGTCGAAAAAGAATACGAATAGACTATACATCTCTGTAACATTTTATAAAAAGCATATTCTTCTGTTTACTTCATGCAAATCTGATAAGTATCAGATAAACGCTCTTTTATTGCTTGTTTCCTTGTTACTAGAAGGGGGAAAAAATGCGAGTACATAAAACTAAAGCGATAGTCAAGTGTTTTAAAAGTTGTTGCTATGTGATTGAAATTCGTTTCTTTACATGAACAGGAGATGACAAATACCCGCATGAGAATTGAGAAAGTATTTTAAAACTAAAACCATTAACATAGAATATCTCTGAAATGGTCAACTCCTCGAAAAAAACGTATATGGCCCGTGTCAATCGAAGTCGTTTATTATTCACAGCTTCTGTTTATTAACTAGCATATAATTTAGGCTTTCAAATTCTTGAAGTTGCTTAACTTTCAACCAAATAAACTGGTTAAAAAAGTGTTGTTTCCAAAAGTAGAGACTAAGGTTTTAAATTTTCTGTTAACGCGATAAATTGTTAAAATAATATGGCCATGAGATAATCTATATATTTTCAGTATCCATTATTATTATTATTATTATTATTATTATTATTATTATTATCACTATTGAATTCACTGAAATTGTTCCCTCTGTATATTCTAGTGACGTTCCTAGATGCATTTTATTTTGCATATAGGTAATGATTAAAATATAATAGTGAAAATACACCATCCCTGACAAATGAAATATCTGAGGTTTTGATCGAATTATTTTAATCCAACATGTTTGTGGAGAATATTACATGAAATATTGACACATAAGCAAAGCTTGTAAAAGTGATAATCTACGAGTGTCATCTAGAAAGTTCCAGACGATTTGGTATAACTAAATAATAACGAAAGATATCAACATCAAACTTGATTTACAAAGTTGCAGTACCTTACTCTATTTCTCAACGCAATCCTCATTCTATTAGGATATTTACTGTCACGTAATACCAGTTTTTCAACACCGAAGTTATATTCTCCTACCGCCAAAGAACTTATTGTTTTTCTGAATGTACAAAATGTTCGTTCAATCGTATTTTTGTATAGCGATAATGTAATGAACGAGCCTCTAGTGAGGAAATTGCACATAATTTATGAGTAATCAAGGAAGAACCAGTGTGCCCGACAAAGACCGAGTGGAAGTTTATCAGTCGTTTATGAAAGAATTGAAACCACGAGTTGATGAAAGAAATCAGGAAAACCGGTAATGCACTTTGGTCACCATTGGTGACCTTTTGGGTGGAAACATTTTTGGAACCAGAGAAAACTTCAACATCTTGGCTCAGGTCTTTATCGGTGGAAAAGTATAACATAGGCATTGAAACACCGGTACCACGTGACAATAAATGTCTTGAGAGAATGGAGATTCCGTTGAGAAGTAGAGTAAGGTACTATAACTTTGTGAATAAAGTTTGGTGTTCATATCTTTCGTTATTATTTAGTTATTCCAAAACGTTTTTATTTTCTGGATCGCCCTTGTATAATATAATTGCACATTGTAGAATTTATTCATGAAACTTGTTCTTTTTTTAGCAAAAGAACTGGGTTTGCCAATTGGATAGTGTGACGTAGTGTGCATTTCGACTCCTCTTAACCCCGAGGTTGTCTCTTCCTATTGTTTATTAGAAACATTGGAATTCATTTTCCTGGAGAAGCATCTGATTTGTACTGTACTAAAACTATAGCATAGGTCAGTACTAGACCTGTCAAAAAGAAAAAGTATTTCATGTCAATGCTGAAGATGCCATACACACTGAAATCAAATCGGAATGTCTGTACATCAACGATGAATTCTTTGACTGTTGCAGAAAGCGGCTCATTTTCCAGAATGGACAGTGTCATCTTTCTGAGATAAATTCCTGTATTTTTGGAAACAGCCGAAGTGATGTGGCACACCAAATGTATTCCCAACAGATTTAGAGACATGGTCACCATATAGAACATGCAGCTGGTATACTCAGTAGTGGTCAATACGTTTGTTGTCACTATCACCGTATTGTGGAAATGTAGAATCACCGAGGTTATCCACCACAAAGCTGAGGCGACTGGCAGCGACATGTATTCTCTCACAAGGTTGGTAGCATCGTACAGCAAGGAATAAGCTTCTCGAAGCTGAGTCACCTGTGACAGCGAGGATTCCTTAACCGGTATTGTCAATAAACGGCTATTAATAAGGCAGTACTTCTGTCTCAGAAGTAATACTGAACAAAAAAACTGTATCAACATAGTGATGATCGCCAAATGTACGCAACAAGTAGTTACTCTGTAAGTGTAACATGATACAGAGCTACAAACCTTTACCAAGTAGACACCATAAAACACTATGGGGCTCGACATAGACACAACCGTCATTGCATAGAAACATACTCTGGCACGGGAGTACCCGTTTGTTTCCCGCATGAAGATATCGAACTTCGATATACTTGCTAGAAACTTCCGAATGTTATCTCTCTTCAATATTCCACAGAGTAGGATCAGTGAAAATACCGATGAGATTTTAAAAATTAGCATAATATTAATTGTGACAGCAAACCTTTCTTCTAATTGTTTCTCCAAGAACTTTAAACAAATGCTAACAGTGAATACACTCCCCCATAGGAGTAGTAATATATTTCTAACATGGTTACCATGCGAACTAAATGAAGCAAGTCCAAAAACACTGCTGAGGAATAGTAACGGTTGCGCCGCCCAATAGATGTCCTGTTGATTTACATCATCCTTCCGAACATCTGCTGTGCTCTTGGTCTCAACAAAAATTATATTTGGACGTGGCATATTCATCAGGTCACCAGAAGCAAAACCTAAAGGAACAGCATTGCCCTGTTAATGATCATTACTAAGGTAATCTATAATTTATTAGCTGATCAATATTGTGGCCTTGGTGAATGTAAAGGAACAAGAGCAATCATGTTTAGTGCATTAAAGGAATTAATTCTATAATGACTAAGCCGTTTACAGTGTTGTTTTTTGTATTGGAAAACTTAGATAAACGTTTATGATTAACCAAATAATGTGTTGATGTAGCTGTCATATTTTAATGCGTTGCACATCACCAGATAAGGATTTAATATAAAGATAAGCTAGAGGAGAATTCATAGTAAAGTGTTAGCGCACACACTTCTTTGTTTACCCTCTTCATATGGAAGCCTTGCCCCTAGGTCGCGGGTTCAAATCCGGCGAAGGGCGATGATTTGTTTTTGCGTAAAAATCATTACCATTGCTTCTTTCGAAAGGGAAGTAAAGTCAGTAGTTGTAGATTTACGGCATGTAAAAGAACCTCAAAGGTCGTCTCCTTAGAGCGGTGGTAGTGCAGCTGCTTGCCAAGCTGAAGACCTGCGTTCGATTCCCGGTACCAGCGTGGGGATCCCCCCCCCCGCTGGGAGACCTGGTCCGGGGTACACTCAGCCTCGTGAGGTCCCTGGGGGGGGGGAGCAATTGAGGAGCTACTTGATGGAGAAGTAGTGGCTCCAGGTCATGAGGGGCGCATTAACCATCTGGGAGGGATTGAGGCGCTGACCACGTCTCACCCTCCAATACTGCGCCGGGGTACACTCAGCCTCGTGAGGTCCCTGGGGGGGGGAGGAGCAATTGAGGAGCTACTTGATGGAGAAGTAGTGGCTCCAGGTCATGAGGGGCGCATTAACCACCTGGGAGGGATTGAGGCGCTGACCACGTCTCACCCTCCAATACTGCGCCGGGGTACACTCAGCCTCGTGAGGTCCCTGGGGGGGGGGAGCAATTGAGGAGCTACTTGGTGGAGAAGTAGTGGCTCCAGGTCATGAGGGGCGCATTAACCATCTGGGAGGGATTGAGGCGCTGACCACGTCTCACCCTCCAATACTGCGCCCCACCAAGGACCGAGATGGGGACGCAGCAGCCGGGTGGTACGCCAAGGTTCCTTGTGAGCTCTCATGCCATGGAGAAAAGAAAATAAAAGGACCTCAAGCTTGATAAAGTGGCTCCTGAGCAAAATTCAGCTGTTTATAATGCCCAATATAGAATGGGAATGGTGAGATACCACAGCAGTTCATAAATACACCTCAATTTTGGAGGACCTACAGCCCCCAGGACTTGCACACTAATGTCTGGTTCAAATAACTATTGACCATAGAACTTGAATCAGAGTATACAGGGATGGCGGATCAGCCCAATGCCTGGTATGAACTTGAGAAGGTATAAGACATGAAATGTATGTGAAGCTAGGAAAGGTAATGATGGGCAATTGGTGAAATGAATAGCGTGGGCATCCGGGGGACACGGAGAACACCCCCCAGAGTCCGCTTCTTCCACCACAAATCCCAGATGTGGTTTCCTGGGATTGAACCATAGCGGCTCGCCTAGGTGAGAGACGAGCAGTGTAATCACTCTGCCGCGGTGTTGGCGTAAGAGGAATACATGACAGAAAGGAGTCAAAATGTGTCTTCAAAATATACTATAAGGCTTTCAAAGCTCAATTGAAGAACCTCAAGTGTATTTTAGGAGGTGTACGATTATTCTTGAAAATACTCGTGTCGAATACTTGAAGACACTGAATATATAAACCAATTTTGGAAGTTCTTACTTTTGATTTATGCTGTTGGCACACACACATACATCCCCCCCTCTGCTCGACTGTCGAAAATGAATAGCTAATTTTCTAAAAATGCTTATTTTGTTTTTAAAGGGCCTCAAAACTTGATTTGTGATAACATTTCGATATCTTACATTTAATTTCTCTATCACGTAAAGTGTACCCCATAGGTATTGGCTTCCATTATAAGAATCTGATTTGTTCCATTCACATGACTTTCTCTACATCTCTGCAACAAATTATTGTTAAAAAGCTTATTCTTCTTTTTACTTCGGGTTAATCGAGAAAAAATTATCTGAAATAGTCTTATTATTTGTTTCTATTTAAGTAGAAGGGAAATATGGTAATAGCATAGGCTAAAGTATGCAGTATTTCAAAGCTGAAACTAAAAACAAGGAATATCTCAAAAACGTTCAACTCCACGAAAAACTGAAAATAACAAATGGTGTGTTTTAACGTACTCTACATTTTCTGGTGGGTAAGCTTTTGTCCATCTCCTACGGTTTATAAGTTAAGCAAAATTCTGTATATTGCCTCCAAAATAAAGTAATCTTCAGAGAAAAGAAATGCAAGATATACTTACATTTTATTTGTCAGGTAAATATATTTAACACACAATATTTTAATCAAAATCGTTAGAGCCATTTTGGAGAAAATCAAAATTTTCAAAAAAAGTTCCATGTAAAGGGTAGTTGTGGGTGGGGGGATTTTCTTGAAAATTTTCGTGTCACATCCATGGAAGATAACAAACTTAAATATAAAGTTTGGTATTTAACGGTCTTTTCGTTTTTGAGCTACGCTATTCAGACACACACACACACAGCACACACGAACCTTTTTCCAAAAATGCTTTTTTTGAATTCTGGGGGACTCAAAACATGTATTTCCGGTGAAATCTTTGTATCGAATTTTTGGATGCTATACAATACTTTCTCTATACCCTATGTACATAGTATGTGTAGAGAAAGAAACAAAGTCCATGTGTGTATGTGTGAACAGAATAGCTCAAAAATCTGATGTGTTTCATTCTCATCACTTTCTCTACATCGCTGTAACGAATTATTGTTAAACAGCATATTCTTCTATCCATTGTATGATAATCGAGATAAGCATTAAAAATTGTCTTAATTACTTGCTACTTTGTAAGTAAAAGAAGAATAAGAGAAACACTAGGTTAAAACGATAGTCAAAATCTTTCAAAAGCTGGTTGTGACTGGAATCCATTTTTATGCACGGCCAGGAATTTACAACTTCCTGTGTGACAAAACTTTAAGCATTTTAAATCTTAAACAAATGACAAGGAAAATCTCAGAAATGATCAATTCCACGAATAAGACGTATATTACATAAATTGTGTGTTTTAAAGTGATCTACATTTTGTGTGTAGTAAGTTTTGGTGTTTCTCTTACGGTTAACCAGTTACGCAAACTTCAGAAAAATTCATTCAGAATAAAGAGGTCTTGAGAGACTATTGTCAGAACATTCAAGATATGTTTTATTTGTAATATAAGTATCTTTACCATACGATATTTTAATTAAAATTGTTAAAGCCATTTTGAAAAAATAAAAATTTTAGATATTTTTTCCATGTAAAGAGTAGATTGGGGTTGGGGGTTTTTCTGAAAATCTTCGTGTCGCATCCTGGAAGATACTAAACTTAGATATTGTGTTTGGCATTTTACCGACTTTTCGTTTTTGAGTTATCGTGTTCACACACACACACACACACACACACAGACGGGCCTTTTTCTGTAAACACTTTTTTTTTTTTGGATACAGTGGACTCTAAAACATCTATTTCCGGTGATATCTCGGTATCGATATTTTGGGTGAAATGCAATATCTTCTCTATAAACATAGTATGTGTAGGAGAAAAAGTAAAAACGAAAAATAGTTTTAATACTAAGCTTTATAATAAAATTCAGTATCTTCCAAGTTTGGGGGTGACACGATTTTCTCGAAAATCCTCCACTCCCAACTACCCTTTACATGGAATACTTTTCGAAAAATTGTTTGCTTAAGTTTTGGCTCTAACGATTTTTATTAAAATACAATATGTTTAAGATATTTTAATGACAAATGACATGTATGTATGCCTTGAATTTTTTGGCAATAGTCTTTGAAAAGAGCTCTTCATTTTTTATATCTTTTGTCCAACTGGTAAACTGCAAGACATAGAAAAACTTGCTGCACAAAAAATGTAGGTCTCATTAAAATACACAATTTATGTCTTAAACATTTTTCGTAGGGTTAACCTTTCCGAGATATATTACTGGTTTCAATTTTAAAATACTTCAACTTTTCTAAAACAGGAGACCATCTTTCCTTTCATCTCTCTTTTGTTTTACTGCTGCCCTTGCAATGAGAACGGAGTTTCAATTGTTTCTCATTGTGACGGGTTTTTAAAAGATTGGCTACGCTTTAACCTCCTGTATTCCATTATTTCCTATCTAATTACAAAAAAAAATAAATAAATAAAAATGGAGTTTTATTTATGGACGCTCTTTAAACTGCTAAATTTTGCTCAGAAGCCTCTTTTATCAAACTTGAGGTTCTTTTATGTGCCGTAAATCTACGACACTCGACCAACGGCTTTACTTCCCTTCTGAGTAAGTCATGCTAAGGAGTTTAATGCCCGAAAACATCCATGGTCCTCCACCGAGTTTGAACCCTCGACCTTGGGTATATAAGGTTTGCATGGTAAACACTACATCACGGAGGGCAACATCTAGTTACAGGGAAGCAAATAAGTGATCCAATTCTGCTAACGTTTATCTCGATTAGCATGGCAGATGTAAGAAGCTTTTGTATGAGTAATTTGTGGAACAACTACAGAAAGTCATACAAATGGAACACATCAAAGTATGTTTTTCAAAACTTTGCACCGTGATGAGCTTCTTGAAGTCGAAGGAATCATAATTTTTCACAACATTCTTTGTGTTATTCTTTCAATAGTTTATTTCTGTGATTTTAACGCCAGTTTGTTACAATTTTCATGAATTTCTTTGTTTCTTTATTGAAACTCCTACTGTTTGAATTTAATCCAAGTTCGAAGAAAGTTTTGTTGTTTTTATCCTCCAATTTTTCACAATATTCTTTCTCTAATTCCGTTAAGAGTTTATTTTGTTTTTAACGCCGTCTTACTAATATCTTTGTGAATTTCTTTGCTTCTTAATTGAAGCTCCTAATGTTTGAATATATTCCAAGTTCGAGAATTTTTTTTTCTTCCAATTTTTCAAAACATTCCCTCTCTCATTCGTTCAAGAGTTTATTTCTGTAATTTTAACGGAGTTTTATTAGCATCTTTGTGCATTTATTTTCTTCTTTATTGAAACTCCTACTGTTTGAATATATTACAAGTTAAGAAAGGTTGTAAGTCATTTTTTTTCCAATTTTTCACATCCTTTCTGTTATTTCTTCAACAATTTATTTTTATTAAGATTTTAACGTCATTTATTAGTATTTTTGTTAATTTCTTTGCTTCTTTATTGAAACTCCTACGTTTGAATGTATTCCATGTTCGAGAAAAGTGTTTAAAGGTTTCTTTTTGCCAAATTTTCATAGCATTATCTTCTTATACCTTGATTTTAACGCCTTTTTATTAGTTTTTTGTGAATTGCATTGCCTCTTTATTGAAACTGCTACTGTTTGAATATATTCCAAGTTATCCGGCTGGAGAAGCGATATTGCCGTGATAACCATCACACTTGGCAATAATCTCTAGCAGCATGAGCACATGCTCCGCTGATGTGGAAAGTTTGAGGCCATCAGCATTAGGGGAGCATACAGACTTTGAAAACCAGGCAGCCGTTGTAAAGTGCAGCACGCCAGTAAATCACCGCTAACGGCATCATTCCAGCGATGAAGGCCCATTCTATCCTCTCTGCCAGGATTCCAGTCTGCTCGATAAAGCGTTACGAACAATGCTCCTGTCCATGGGATTATCTAAATAGAAGAAAAGTTCACACCTCCAGTTACGAGAGTGGGTCAGGAAGTCAACGTCCAAATGGGGGCACACCTTTTGGAGAGCATTCTTCGCAAGCGTTAGTTTTATGTTTATCGAACCAGATGGCTCAGGCGTTCGAACCTTACATTCTGGAAGTCATGGAATAGATTCCCGTGGGTGAACTCTGGCCTATTGGTTTTATCGGGGGTTTTCCAGGGTCACTTGGCAAATGCTGGGAAGTTTTCTTCATTCCCCCAAACGTCTAGTCACTTCATTTCAACTCCATTCCATCCAACCGGTCTTTTTTAGGGTTTTAAGTGCTGGCGCTCTTCCGTGGTGGTGACTGCTCCCTTAAAATACAGATTTCGGCGGCGGAATAGCCCAGGAAGTTCGATCAGACCGGGGTCGCAGTCTAATAGCGCTCCTCACGTTGAGATGAAGAACCCGGAACATGTTAAGATACCCTCCGCGGTATCTCTTCCGCCGCCATCCGGTTGCGGCTGCTCTTTTAAATTACTCTCATCTCATCCCATCCTCATGGAATCTGATGTACAATAACCAATGACTTTAATGTGAAATCTCCTCCGGCATCACACACATCCAAGATATTGCTTGTGATCGGTTTCAATTTGCAACTAACTAAAACGTTTCTCGAATAGGAAGTCATGTTTAGTTCTTTTGTTTTACTTCTGACCGTGCAAAGAGAAGCAAATTTCAATTGTTTCACACAGCTCCCAGGTTTTAAAACATTTGGCTATCGTTTTAGCCTAGTGCAGTTATCTCCCTTATACTTATTATAAAGCAAGTAATAAGACAATTTGTGCTACTGTTTATCTCGATTAACATGATGTAGATAAAAGACTAATCTTTTGTAAGAATAGTTTGTTTGGAAGTGACAGAGAAGGACATGTGAATGGATGATACATTTTTTAAAGACCACTTGGAACTAACAGGTATGGGAAAGTTGTTCTGGAATGAAAAATTGAATGGAAGTGGTCAGTGAATAGGACAGTTGAAGGATGGACCTTTGGAGCTAAAAAGTTGATTATGTAGTTGTTATGGGTATGTGTATTGTCTGGTGAATAGCTAAGGCCAACATCAAACCTAGCATTTAATGTAAATGCAAGAGAAATGACTAAATAACCAAAGGACAAGAAAATGTCATCATGAATTTATGAATTGAAATTTAAAATCAGTCCTAAAATTTGAAAGTGATATTAAATGAACGAAATCCTATGATGGAAGAAGAATCCGGTGACGATCTTATTAATTAAAATCCTGATGTGTTCCATTCATATGACTATCTCTACATCACTAGAACAAATCATTGTTAAAAAGCAAATTTCTTCCATCTACTATATGATAGTCCAGATAAAAGTTAGCAGAAGTTGTCTTAATTACTTGCTTTCTTTTAAGTAGAAGGTAAATAAGTGAACACACTAGGCTAAAACGACAGCCAAATATTTTAAGAGCTGGTTGCCATGTGGATACAAGGCCAGGAGTTGACAACTTTCCGTGTGAGAAAATTTTAAGTATTTGAACCTGAAAATAATAACGAAGAATATCTCAGAAATGGTCAATTCCACGAAAAAACGTATATGATATGTGTTTTATTGTGATCTACATTTTTTGTATAGTAAGTTTCTATCTATCTCTTACGGTTTACCAGTTATGCAAAATTCTGCAAAATTCGACCGGAATAAAGAGGTCTTTAGAGGTTATTCCCAGAAAATTCAAGTTATACATTTTATTTGCCATATAAATGGGTAACTTTAATCAAAATCGTTAGAGCCATTTTTGAGAAAATCAAAATTTTCGATTTTTTTCCATGTAAAAGCTAGTTTGGTGTGAGGGAATTTTACTCAAAATCTTCGTGTCACATCTCTGGACACTACTAAATTTAAATACCAAGTTTGGTATCTTATCAACTTTTCGTTTTTGAGTTATCGTGTTCACAGCCACACGGATACACATATGGACATTTTTCCAAAAATGTTTTTTTTTTTGGATACAGGGGACCCTAAGACGTGTATTTTCGGTAAAATCTCGGTATCGAATTTTTGGGTGGGATACACTACCTTCTTTATACACTATGTACATAGTACGTGTAAAGAAAGTAAAAATAGATGATAGAAAAAGAAAATTGGTGTGAATATTATCTAGACCATGTATATATAAATAAAGAAGGTGTGTAGAGAAGGTATCGTGATTCTTTCTTCAAAAAGACTCCCACGATTTGTTGTAAATTTAGTTTCCGGTTTACAGCAGCGCCACTCTTGGACTATTCAAGCAGAGTATTTGGGACTGCGGAGGAGTGTTTCAAAATCTCATTTGATGCAAGTGAGTATTCAAATCTCTAGTGCTGAGGCTTCACAAAACCGTTAAAGAGAAAATGGCGCCTCTTCCTTTTATCCTGTTACTGTCGCTAGTAATATACGTGCAGAGAAAACTTCCTTGCTTTTAGTTGACATGTTCTGCTACGTCTTATTTAGTTCTGAATTGAAACAACGTCACTCTAAATGACGCCATAAGACTCGATTAGATAAAAGTTGACTATCAGTTCATCTCGCCTAGAAAGATGACTTAAATGGAGCATCTGATGCTCGTGTTCGGGAATTATTCTGGCCTTGGATAACTGAGAAGTTGTTAAGACTCCTGAAGGGGAAGTCGGAGCTGGTGGACAAGTAATCCAACATAGTGCTATATAGAACGTTTCCTTTCCATTCATTTTTACTTTCTCTACACGTATTGTGAACATAGTGTATAGAGAGGGTGTTGCATTCCACCCAAAAATTTAATACCGCGATTTCACCGGAAATACACGTTTTAGGGTCCACTATCCAAAAAAAATATTTTAGAAAAAGGTCTGTGTGTGTTCGTGTACCTGTGAACACGATAAATAAAAAAAAAGTCGGTAAAATACTTGGTGTTTAAGTTTAGTATCTTTCAAAGATGCAACACGAAGATTTTGAGAAAAAAAAATCCCACCCCAAACTACCCTTTACATGGAAAAAAATTCGAAAATTTTGATTTGCTCTAAAATGGCTCTAAATATTTTGATTACAATATCGTATATTAATGATATTCACATGACAAATAAAATATACATCTTGAATTTTCTAGAAATATCCTCTAAAGACCTCTTGTTTCTAAATGAGTTTTACCCAATTTTGCATAACTGGTAAATAGTAAGAGATAGATAAAAATTTACCGCACGAAGATTTTAGATCTCGTCACAGCATACAAATTATGTCCTTTACATTTTTGTAATGGAGGTAACCGTATCCGAGAAATTTCTTGTTATTGGTTTCATATTTGAAATACTTATAGTTTTCTTAAACAGGAAGAGCCCGTATTTCTTTTGTTCTATTCCTGGCCAAGAAAAGAAGCAAATTACATTGTCAATTGCATGTCGACCGCTTTTGAAACATTTGAATGTCGCTTTAACATAGTGCATTCCTTTAGTTCCCTTCTACTTTTAGGAACCAAGTCATTAAGTACAATCTGCAAATGCTTCTCTGCATTAGTATGTTGTACAAAACAATACTATATCTAAGAACTTTTTAGAACGGGTAGAGAAAATTATGTGAGTTTAACGTATCAGATTGTTTTCATTTCATGTAACATCAGCAGCCACCGCCTGTGTACGTACTCAGTAAGAGCACCACTTAAACAATCTGATATGTTGAACGTACATAACTTTCTCCACTTAATCTACAACAAATTGTTCCTACAAAAGCTTATTCTTCTATTTCATTCGAGATACACATTAGCAGAAATTGACTTTTTGATTGCTTTTAGAAAGAAGAAGGGTCATAAGGGAATATACTAGGCTAAAGCGATAATCATATCTTTTAAAAGCTGGTTGCTCTGTCATTAAAATTCAGCTCTATTTGCATTTCCAGGAGTAAAACAAAAGAAAAGGGAATGGCCAATTATAGTTTGAGTATTTCATAAATTGAAACCAATAAAGTGAATGTCTCAGAAATATTTTTTAATAGTGTTTCAGCCTGCTTTTACCACAAATGGCACGGCAAGCGATGACACTGATGATACATGGAATGAAGATGGAGCACCGGTGGAATGCGATGGTACGGGAAACCGGAGAAAGTGAAGAAAATCCACCCCTGTGCCACTTTGTGAACCACAAATCTCTAATCTATTGCTTGGGATCGAACACTGCCCTTCTAGGTGAGGTAGAAAGGGAGTAAGGTACTGATACTACACTAAGCTAAAGCAACAGTAAAATCTTTTAAAAACTGTTCTTTTGTGAAACAGTTGAGGATTTTATGCCCGAAAAAATCCGTCGTCCTCCGCCGGGTTTGGACCCGCGATCTTGGGTGTAGGAGACTAGCATGGTAGTTGAAAGTAAAAACCAATAACAGGAAATATCTCGCCCGCCTGGGGGTGTGGTGGTAGCGTGTCTGCCTCATATTCAACAGGTCGCGAGTTCGATTCTCACTTAGGGTGAGTTACCTGATAAGGTTTTTTCGGGGTTTTTCCTTATCCTGAGAAGACGAATGTCGAGCAACTTTAAGCTCCGTGGACCCTTAGATCATTTGAGCATCATTTCATTAATGTCATTCGTCGTCCGATATGACAACCAGGTTAAAGGACCTTAAGCTACAGAAAAAAAAAATATCTCGAAAATCGACAACTCAAAAACGTATATGCATAAATTATGTGTTTTAACAATATCTATTTTTCTTTACCTATCTCTTACTATTTAACCGCTCTGCAAAACTCAACCAGAATAAAGAGCTCTTCAGAGGCTATTACCAGAAAAATAAAAATATACATTTTATTTAACTATATAAAATATACATTTTATATAGTTCTTATTTTATTTGTGATTTAAATATCTTTAATATACGACATTTTAATCAAAATCGTTAGAGCATTTTTAAGAAAACAAAAATTTTGAAGAACATTTCAATATAAGGTGTAGTTTGTGCTAGGGGGTGAGATTTTCTTTAAAATCGTTGTATCGCATCCTTAGAAGATTTTCAACTTTATCATCAAGTTTGGTATTTAACGGACTTTTCGTTTTTGAGCTATGTAACCTACAGACATACGGATATTTCTCTAAAAAGTTTTTTTTTTTATTCAGGGGGTCTCAAAACATATCTTTTCGAAGAAAACTCGGTATAGAATTTTTGGGTGGAATACAACACCTTCTGTAAACACTGAGTACATAATGCATAGTGTAGAGAAAGTAATAAATGGTATACGAGAGAAAAGGTTTGATGTTTTGCATCACATTTCTTTGGCACACTGTGTTTCCCGCCGCAGTGACATTTCATAGTTCCACCATTGCAGTAACTTTTTGGTATTTTCTTTTCTCGCTGGCAGGTGTAATGGGGTAGAAATGACTGAACCGCAAGCACTGCGTATGGCACGTAACATATTCACAGGGACACGGAAGTAAAGCGCCTTTGTCTAACTCCACACTTCATTTTCCAGTCGATTTGCTCATTGGATTATTCCTTCCTCGCGTGAGGTAGCGTGATTTTCCATGCGCATTCACACCTCTACGCTTTATTGCTGATTTCATTTAATTTGAGTGTTTGGACAGAGTCATTACGGGGTTTGCTGCGGATACGAGCTTAAAGACTGGTCGTGTTATAACATTCTACGAGGGCCCTCCAGAAAGTAACAGACGATTTGGCAGAACTAAATAATAACGAACACAACTTTATTTACAAAGTTACACTACCTTACTATATTTCTCAACGTAATCTCCATTCTCTCAAGATATTTATTACAGTCTATTCCTAGAATATTCAAGATATACATTTCGTTTGTCATGAAATTGTCTTAGACAATGATATTTTAATAAAATCGTTCCAGCAATTTTCTAGAAACCCAACATTTTTGAAAGGGTAGCTGGGGGTGGTTGGTTTCTTGAAAATCTTCGTGTCGCATTCTTAGAAGACATTGCTCTAAAATACCAAGTTTGGTACTTAATCGAGGTTCTGTTTTTGAACTATGCTGCCCAAAGATACATATACACGGACATATTTCTATTTTTTTTTTGATTCAGTCTCAGAACATGCCTTTCCGGTGAAATCTCAGTATCCAATTTTAGGTGGAACACAACACCTTCTCAATATGTACATTGCACTCACGTGCTAGAGAGAGAGTAAACATTAATTTAAGTTTAAATGTACAATTTATGTCAGATCTTTTAGTTAACCTTTTGCGAGGCATTCCTTTTTTGACTTTAAATTTCGGAATACTTATACATTACTCAAATGAGAAGTCATTCGCTTTATTATTTCATCTTCTGATTCTTATACTTCTTCCTGTTCTTCTTTTTCTTTACGTTTCATCCTAGTCATGCTAGGAGAAAGTAGTTTCATGCATTCACATGGCTTAAAAGCTTTGACTATGTCTTTAGTCTAGCTTGGTGTCTTTCCTTATTCCTCATATATCCACACGAAAATAAGTAATAAGACTATTTGGGCTAATGCTTATCTCGATTAACAGATGTAGATTCATGAGTAAGTATTTGTAAGAATAGTTTACTGTAGTATAGGTAGAGAATGCCATCTGAATGTAGTATATAATTTTTTTTAGTTATACTTTCTTATTCACTATACTCAAATGCCTTGTGTGCATTCAGTGGATCTCAAAATGTGTATTTCCTATGACATTTCGATGCCAAATTTTCGGTTGACAGTTTTAGACAGTTGATGCTTAAACTAGGTCTTTTATCAGATGCCAGTAGTGTTAAAAGTAGAAAATTCTGTCGCTCAGTGTTATAAAATGACACTCCAATGTAGTCAACTTCTGTTTATGCGTTCACGGCCTCATTCTAGTAGGCTATGACTCTGAAAGCTCGTATCGATCCATAAAATGGCGGATTACTTGAATGTCATGAACATGGAATCTGCTGAACCAGACGAAATTATGCAAGCAGCGGAGAGATCAAAATTACAATTGCATTTTGTTACTTTATGTTTTTGGGTTTTTTATTTTCACTACCTCCATTGTATAACATGTTTTTGTTCTGTACGAGTAAGTCATGTTGTCAGCACTGATGCTAAGCAAGGCAACAATAATAATTGAATATCGCAGAACGTTAAGCATGAACTCCATGAAATAGAACAATCTATTTATAACTATAATATGTCTATAAATATTCAGAACTTTCTAAAAGATCTGTTGTGTGCCATTCACATAACTTTCTCTACATCTCTGTAACAAATTATTGTTAATAAGGTTATTCTTTTATCTACTTGATGCTACTCGAGATGAACACTAGTAGAAATGGTCTTATTGCTTAGTTCCTTATAAGAAGAAGGGAAACAAGGAAATACATTAGCTTAACGGCTGTTTCATGTTTTAAAATGTGGTTGCTATGGGATTGAAATCCGATTCTTTGCGCAGACGGGGCTATGAGAAAAGTGTAAGTACTTTGAAGCTGAAACTAATAACAAGGAATAGGTTTCTGAAAAACGGCCAACTCCCTGAAAAAAATGTATATAACATAAAGTGTGCGTTTTAACAAGTTCTATGTTTTTTAAAGTACGTTTTTGTTTATCTCTAACGGTTTACCAGTTATACAAAATTCAGCCAGAATAAACATATCTGTAGAGGCTATTTTCAGAAAATTGAAGATATATATTTTACTTGTCATGTAAATATCTCAAATATAAGATATTTTAATCAAAATCATCAGAGTCATTTTCGAAAATATTTGCAAGTAACGGGTAGTATGGGTGGGAGGATGTTCTTGAAAATCTTCGTGTCGCACCCTTGGAAGATATTAAACTTAAATACCAAGTTTAGTATTTAAAGGTATTTTAGTTTTTGAGCTATGCTGTCCACAGTCACGCACACACGGACTTTTTTCTAGCAATAGTTTTTTGGGTTCAGGGGGTCCCAAAATATGTATTTCCGGTGAAATCTCGGTATCGAATTTTGCGTGAACCTTCTCTATACAGTATGTACATAGTACGTGTAGAGAAAGTAAAATTGACTGACGAGAAAACACAAAAGCAACGAAATTCTATCTTTCCATAAAGAAACCACGGAGTAATAAATACATGTAATTTTGGAAAACAAATGCGCGCTCTTACCAAGAAGGTTATCAATAACACAGAAACAAACATGGATAAATATAATTATTGTTCCTCAATGATAAATATTGCTGTAGGTGTTAGGGAATAGTTCTTGTTAATGAAAAATAATTCTTCCCAGTCGTGAAAGGAAACAGGAAACTCTAGGTTGAGACGCCAGAATGCTGGCCTCTTGACCATGGAAACAGTGTTCGTATATATTAATTTTCATCAATAATCAGTTTAAGTTTACCATATAACTGTACAAGTATGTTTCCATTGAAATAACTTTTATTGATTTAAGATACTAGAAACTGATCTATTCATCTCATCACCTAACCTGTTGGGTACATTTATAAACTAATCGATTTTAATTTTAAGTAATTTATGAGACAAGCGCAAAAGGCATAAATATACCACAAGAGCAGTTCAGATCGACTAGATTTAATAACATTGCCTTCCATAAAAAATTATACACCAGAAAGAAGAACAAAGGTACGAGAACGGAGAAAATGATTATAGTCGCTGGAAAATGTGTCAGCGAACCACAACATCCCTTAACGGTCAGCGGTCAATAGACAATTACAATATATCATGTGACGCAGTCATTCTGGGGGCTCCAAAAGTAGCAACAAATGCTCCCATCGCTGCAAAGGGGATCAATATGGCCGCCCAACTAAAAATTAACACCACCATAAAGAGCGATACAGAGCTGAGAGGAACAAAAGTATGCTCTGAAACGGGAGATGATGCGAAGCCCATGTTATTGAGCGTCTCACCACGTAAATACAATAAGCCTTCAGAATGATTCCCAACGACCAGGATCAAACAATCCAAAATTTCGTGCGAGTTCGTCCGTTGTCACCACCTTATAACGTAGGCAGGTGAAATATTTACTTTCTCTACACGTGTTGTGTATATAGTCTATAGAAAAGGTATTGTATTGCACCCAAAAATTCCATACAGATTTCACCGCAAATTCATGTCAATGAAAATTAGAAAAATGTCCGTATATGTGTGTGTATGTGTGTGTGTCTGTGGGTAGCATAGCTTGAAAACAAAAGACCGTTAAATACCAACCTTGGTATTTAAGTTTGGTATCTCCAAGGATGCGGCACGAAGATTTTCAAGAAAATCCCCCCGCGCCCAACTATCCCTTACATGGAATATTTTCGATTTTATTTTAAAATTGGCTTTAACGAGTTTGATTAAAATACTGTATATTTAAGTCATTTACATGACAAATAACATAGCTATCTTAAATTTTCTGGGAATAGCCTCTAAAGAGCTCTATATTCTGGATGATGATTTTGCTGAATTTTACGTATCTGGTAAACCAAAAGAGATAGACAAACACTTAGCGAACGGAATATGCATATCTCGTTAAAACGCACACTTTGTTATAAAAGTGTTTTTTTGTGGTGTTGAACCACTTCTGACCGTTATTTGTTTCAGATTTAAAATATGTAAAATTTTTCTCACACGGAAATTTGTGAAACCCTGACCATGCATAGAAACGGATTTTAAGCACATGGCAATCAACTTTTTAAAGATTTGACTAATTACCGTTTTAGCCTAGTGTATTCCATTATGTACATTCTAATTAGAAGGAAGCAAGTAATTAAGACAATTTCTGCTAATGTTTATATACATGATTAGAGTTAATAGAAGAGCAAGCTGTTTACCAGTAATTCGTTACGTGATGCAGAAAAATTCATGTGAATGGTACTTAACAGATTTATTCCTTAAGTATTTGACATGTGATCTCGTAGGCCGTGGTGTTTGGCAGGAGTATCTGCATTGTGATGTCTTCTTTGAAAAAACTTTCTTTTGTTAATATATAGACCAATATTGACGGTTCTTTCTTCCCGATTTCCAGGATTCGTTTCAAGTAGCCAGCTTTGACTTTTTCTAAAGCTGTGAAGTCGTTGGTTTTTAGTTTCTCCCAGATTATGTGGATTCCATATGTTGCTATTAGAGCAATGTCCGCTTTAGATAGTATCATTGCCGTCTCATGGAAAGTTTTTGGGATTGTAGATTACTTTTATTGCTGCCCTTTCTTTCACGTGAAAACTCAAGTATGTAGCTCTAGTGGTTTGTATGTTGAAGGGTCAGTGTATCATTTGCGGTGAGTTTACCTCCTCTTCTAAACACAATTTGTTTGATTTTTCTGTGGTTTATTTGTAGATGAGCTTCCAGAGTCCATGATGCGAGTCTATCAACTTTTGCAGCTATCCTTCGTCTTCTGAACCTATTACCAGCCTTATCAAACACCATCGTATCTATTTTACTTTCTCTATACGTACTATGTACATGTGTATGGAGAAGGTATTGTATTGCACCCAAAAATTCACCAGAAGTACATATTTTGAGACCTCCTGTATCCAAAAAAAGCATTTTTAGAAAAATGTCTGTCTGTGTGTATATGTGTGTCTGTGGGCAGTATAGCTCAAAAACGAAAAGACCGTTAAATACTAAACTTGGTATTTAAGTTTGGTATTGTCCAAGGATGCGACACGAAGATCTTCAAACAAATCCACCCACCCCTAACTGCCCTTTACATGGAGTTTTTTTTCGAAAATTTTGATTTTCTTAAAAATGGCTAACGATTTTGAATAAAATGTCATATATAAAATATATTTGTCTGACAAATAGAATGTATATCTTGAGTTTTCTGAGAATAGCCTCTGAAGACTACTTTATTCTGGATGAAGTTTACGGAATTTTGCATAACTGATAAACCGTAAGAGATGGACGGAAACTTAAAACACAAAAAATATAGAGCACGTTGAAGCACATAATTTATGTTATATACATTTTTTTCTTGGAGGTGATCGTTTTTGAGATATTCCTTGTTTTCGGTTTCAGCTTTGAAAAACATGCTTTTCTCATACAGGAATTTGTCAACTCCTGTCCATACAAAGGAACTTCAGTCACATAGCAACCAGCTTTTGGCTATCATTTTAACCTATGGTACTTCCTTATTTCGCTTCTACTTACAAGGAAGCAAGAAATAAGACAATTTCTACTAATTTTTCTCGATTAGCATGAAATAAATAAAAGTGTAAGCTTTTTAACAATAATTTGTTACAGAGATATAGAGAAAGTCATGTGAATGGAACACATCAGATTTTTGGAACTGTGTTTACAAATTTCCCTCAGTTGAGTAATGATTTGGAATCTCTCGGACCTATTGTGTTAGAAGTCTATAAACTCACATGAGGGTTGTTGAACGCCCGCTCCATAATATGTATCTCTAAATTGCAAGCGGACGTGAGATGCATCATCTTCTCAACTGAAGTTCACATAAATAATGAAGCAGCTGCAGTAGCGCACTAAAAGTCTGACAAGAATCATATACCGAGAAATTCATGATTCTCTCCTCTGAAGGCGAAAACCCTTGTAAAGTAATCTAGGGTGAGTGGCGCTGCAGGAAAAGTGGAGGTACACTCGGGGTGTATGCAAAACACCCCTTCCGATCTTCGCTCTACAAGACGACATTATTAAGGAAACCGTCCTGCGGATAGTTCTCAAAAGAGCATTATATTGTCACGTATGTGATTGACGAGTATTTTTAAATTAGCTTATAGTTTGTTTTAAGTCTCATTATTGTAAATGTTTTAGAATTCCATTTTCTTATAAATTTCTGTATTTCTTAAAAACCGGATTCTTGGGTTGAATAAGAGGAAGCTTTATGGTTTTCTTTGTTATTATAACCGGATGTGTCTTCCTCTGATTAATGCAACATTTTACCACATTTTGCAACTTATGAGATTGTGTGGGCTTTCAACCACTTCCTGGAACCTACGTGACATTTCGTAGACTTTAATCCCAAGCACGTCATATGGGAAGCTCTGTCTTATTTTTAAATAATGTATTTTGATTGGTGGATTTATTAAGAGCCTGGACGTAGATTCTGAAGAACCCCCTATAGACAATTGTCTAGTATAAAATTTGTCTGGAATCTTGAATTCCGGGCGCTTTTGGTTCTCAGTACTTGAAAGAGGCAGACTCGCTGCCCGAGGAACCTCCGAGGCCCCATCCCGGGTCAGTGGCACACCGACACACATCTTTCTTCTCGTCGAGCTAATCAACCTAAAAGGTAAGAACCTTTTGTGGAATATTAACTATTTTACCAATTCTTGCCTTTGGTATTTGGAATCAGTTCTCGCTCGACACGAAACGCCTGACACGCTTGTCTTGTTTATTGTAATTTACCTTACTATTTTATTGTAAAGTATATTTGCTTTCGTACGTTATTTCTCAATATATTTATATTATCTGGATTCCCTTTGCGTTGTTATCATTGCTCTACCATCTGCCTTCCTTTTACCACCCCCAAATAGCTATTCGCCCCTGTGTCCAAATTTAGTTGTGACAATATTCCGTAGTAATAAAGTGAGACGGAATGTAAATAAACATATCGCTATCATTGGCTTTAAAAAGAGATAAAATAATGCAAATCTTCAAAAACTGTCATTTTCACTTTCTCTACATAGTATATAGTACATAACTAGTGAAGATATGCACTCCAACCAAAAATTCTATACTGAGACTGCACCCTAAATACACGTTTTAGGGTCCATTGTATATAAACAAATCTGACGTGCTCTATTCACATGACTTTCTTTACATCTGTAAAATAAATTATTATTAATAAGTTTATTATTCTATCTATTCAATGCTAAAACATTAGCAGAAACGGTCCTATTACTTAGTTCCTTATAAGTAGAAGGGAAATAAGGGAATACACTAAGCTAAACCGACAGTCAAGTGTTTTAAAATGTGGTTGATATGGGATTGAAATCCGTATTTTTGCTTGGCTAGAAATTGACAAAATCCCATGTGAGAAAAGCTTAGGCATTTTAAAACTGAAACCAATAACAACGAATACCTCGAAAACGGTCAAATCCAGAAAAAAATGTATGCAAAATTCAATAAAAATCATCTAGAATAAAGGTGACTATAGAGCCTATTTCCAGAAAATTCAAGCTATACATTTTATTTGTAATGTAAATATTTTAAATATTAACGACTTTAATTAAAATCGTTAATAGAAATCACACACTATACACACCACACACACGGATCTTTTTCCAAAAATGATTTTTTTTATTCAAGGGGAGCCAAATCATGTATTTCCGGTGAAATCTCGGTATCGAATTTTTGGGTGCAATACACTATGTACATAGTACGTGTAGAGAAAGTAAAATCATTTTAGAAAAAGGTCTGTACGTGTCCGCGTGTCTGTGAACACAATAGCACAAAATATCTGCAATGTAATTTACAGACATAGAAACTCGTGCCAACTTTTTGCGTTACGTTTACGACTGCATTGTGAATGGCCTCTAGCGCTTGCGCTTATGCTGCGTTACTCTGTGCTTGTATCTCATTGTGAGCGTATATGTAAATACGTATATGTAAATAAGGATAAAGTAAGCAATTTTATATAAAATATCACATTAAAATATAAACAGGAAAGGTAAACAAATGCAAACAGAAGTATTGTAATATGTTTCATTCTTATGTAAGAAAGACGTACTAATGAAAGTGTATTGATCAGTTGAAGCAATCAGTGATTTGGACTTTAGCATAAAGGTCGGAAAGTGCTATACTTGTGACGTCAGAGCGGCGAACGCCAATAAAGCACTGCGCGAGGAGTAGTTACTGGGTGATCCAAAAAAGTCCGAACCGGCTGCGCAATGTTTTGCCTGTCCGCGCCCTCGGCGCAGGTTGCCGTCTGCCGCTATAATAGAAAGGCGTGGGTGAAACCATGCAATAGTTTTAAAACTACTTCTAAAGGCTTTACTTACCAATTTTATTAAAGAAGATGCTGAAATGGGACATCGCCGTTGTCCATCTTGGCACCTCTTTAGGAAACTATCCATCACTCACCCTGGTTCACGTTGAAAAATGCCGGCAATTTCCTGGGGGATATTTTGTTTTAATTCTTCCAGGGTGAAAGGATTTGTTTTATATAATGTATGCTTTAACTTACCACAGAGATATAAATCGCTGGGAGTTAGATTACTGTTATATTACTTAAATAAGTGAATTGAGATAGGAAACTTATGGCCTGTTTATTGAAATGTCGAAGTAACGGCTATAAGTTTCTGAAGTGCCAGTACGCTACTGGCTAATTTATCAACCATTCGAGAGCATAACACGAAAAACGAAGGGACATATTACAGCGTACCTCTCTAACGAAGTGGTTATGATACTGGCTTTGAAGTGAAAGATAGTTTCCGAGTTCGGGTCTCATTCACGGCACTTCGTCTGGAATGAAAAACATAATAATAACAAGCATTTACTCTATAACAGGAATCGAACTCATGAGCTATAGTATAGCAGCTTCCCGCGTTACGCATTAAGCCACCAGAGCAGTTCAAAAACACCTCCAGAATAGGCTACATAACTCAAGAACGTAGTTAATACTCAGTGTCGCACTGTCAAGTAATTAGTTCGAGATTTTACAGATTTTTGCGACATTAAAATCTTGAGAACGCAAGTAACGAGCTGCTAAAAATCGATATTTCTATACTAGGGCAGCAGTTTTAAAGACACTCTAAGCCATTTTTTCAACCTGCTTTGCTTTAACACGACTTATCAGCACCTGATACCCACACGTTTAACGCTATGCAGCTGCGTTATGTTTATCCAGGGACCATGCATCGCCGATCTCAAATTACTTATATCAGTCATGTGCACAATCTCACAAATTATATCGGTATAGCTCATTAACATCCTGTATATAGTTTTGGTATCGAATTTTTGCAGGAATATAATATTTTCCATAATTGATGTACATACTAGAGAAGTAAAAATGCTTTTTTTTTTTTTATTTGGAAACCCAAAATGCCTACCATATCCGGTGAAATCTGTATATTGACTTTTTGGCTGCATTGCAACACTTGCTGTACGTACTATAGATAAGCGGGGAGAGAAAGTAAAAATATAAAAGTTCACGAGACATGCCCATTTGAACCTCTCTACATCTTTCTCCTATACGGAGTTTTTTTGTGTGTGTAATACCACATTGTAGATGTTCAGAATCCAGGTCAAACGATAAGGCAGAGACCGAAATATTCCTTATTGATGACATAAATATTTCCAGAGTTGTGCATTGCTCTCGAGGGAAAATGCGAGTAAGCCTGCCGTTATGCTCTCTTCCAATTTAAATGCTACATTTCGGGCTACGTCTTACAATATACACTGTATATACCTATGGTAGCGGGTATTTCAAAATAAACACAATGATAGTGAATGACACAATCTTCAAGAAAATAATAGTAATTTATGGTGTAAGAGATTACATACCAGGGGACCCAACTGTCCCGTTTTTTGACGTGTGTAGATATCCCTTCGTGCGTTTAAAGGATTGCAGAACTCAACGGAGCTATTTCAAGAGTTCAAATCGGCCAGTGTGACGAAAGTGACCTTCCGTTTTTCCCCGCTCCCCCTCCCTGCTGATAAGCATATCGAGTAAAGGCAAAGTCGCTCACGTCAGTTCCAAACTGGCAGGTTTTAACCTGGAAGAGCTCCGTTGGGTCCTGCAACTCTTAACTCTCGAAAAATATCTCCACACGTCAGCTACAGAACACTTGGACGACCTGGTAATATCTTAATATTTAGGGGAGAAAGTTCAACGCTCGAAAGCTGACGAAGTTAATATTTTCATGAAATTCTAAATATAATTTTATCTCGTGTTGCGTACAATAATTTAGCGACCGCATCGTGGTCTAGTGGTTAGACACTTGCCTCTTACCTAGGTAGCCTGGATTCGATCCCAAGGAACAGCATGTGGAATTTGTGAGATAAAGTGGGTGGGTTTTCTTTGGGATCTCCCGTCATCACATTCCACCGGTGCTCCATATCATCAGTGTCATCGCATTTGCTCCTGTAGTAGTAAAAGCGGAAGTCAAACACCATAAAAAGTACAATGTTTTAACCAGATTAAAAACTGATTTATTTCGAGATGACATACCAGAACGGCGACTTTTATCGTCAAAATGCGTATCACTTGGGGAATTTGAGGTACCGACACGTTTCCGTAATGGTTCCATTGGTTAGGGCAACCGGACGGAAACCGGAAGATTTGAGGATCAAATCCCGACCACGGAATTCAGTTTTTCACTCTAATTCCACCTTTCTAACCATGTTCTACACAGGGCTTGTGTGAAAAAAAAATCTGATGCGTTCCATTCACATGACTTCCTCTGCATCTCTGCATCAAATTATTGTTAAAAATCCCATGCTTCTTTTTATTTCATGCTAATCGAGAAAAGTTAACAATAATAATAATAATAATAATAATAATATTCCTTCATGTAAGTAGAAGCGAAATAAGAGAGTAGCCAGGTTAAAGTATTAGTCAAAAGCTGGTTGTTATGCGACTAAAGTACCTTTATCTGTCAAGTAAATGTTTGTTTGTCCATCTCTTATGGTTTAATATGTATGCAAAATTCCGTAAAATGCATCCAGAATAAAGTAGTCTTCAGAGGCTATTCTCAGAAAATTCTAGATATACATTTTATTTGTCACGTAAATATCTTTAATATACGATATTTTAATCAAAATCGTTAGAACCATTTTTTAGAAAATAAAAATTTTCGAATACTTTTCTATGTAAAGGGTAGTTGGGGGTGGGGGATTTTCTTGGAAGTCTTCGTCTCATCTTTGGAAGATACTGAGCTTAGTTTGGTATTTAACAGATTTTTCGTTTTTGTGCTATGCTGTCCAAACACACACACACGCGCGCGCATACACACATAGACCTTTTTCCAGATTTTTTTTTTTTTTTTTGGATTCAGGGGGGGGGGCCGAAACATGCATTTCCGATGAAATATCGGTATAAAATTTTTTGGGCGCATTACAATACCTTCGGCATACACAATGTACATAGTACGTGTAGAGAAATTAAAAATGGTTTCTATTATTCATTATCAAATTAAACGGAGTGCTATTTATGGACTCTCTTTAACTGCTGTAGTTTTCAGTGTCGCTTAATTTTGCTCAGACGCTCTCTATCGGGCTTGCCGTAAAATCTATGACTCGGGACCAACGGCTCTACTTCTCTTCTGAAGGAAGCCATGCTGAGGATTTTTATGCCGAAAAAAGCCATCGTCCTCCGCCGGGTTTGAACCCGCGACCTTGGGTATATGAAGTTAGCATGGTAACCATTACACCACGGAGGGCGACTATTGTTCATTATCGTTGCATAAATACTATGTCGTATAAATGCGTTAAGTGCATTGGAGAATCTCGGAAGAAGAGAAGACTTCTTGTATGTTGAGACCTAGTAGCAGGTGAACGGACGATGTATATTACCCGCTTCTCGCAAGGTTTAGAAAAGGTACAAGCACTATGCCGCTTCTTTGTAAGAGGCTGTAAACACAAACTTTCAACAAACCCCGTGTCATGCCGCTTCTTTGTAAGAGGCTATAAATGCGGACGTGTCCTTGTTTCACTGGGATGGAATCTGTAGCCAAAACAACCCTCATAAATGCGTATCGTCACTAAAGAATAGACATTTTTATTACTCTATTAAGAAACGCTAGAAGTGATATATCTTGCTTACAATCTGTCAAAAAATCTAAAATTGCTTTTTACTTTCTTTACACATACTATATACGAGGTACGTCCAGAAAGTAAGTTACGTTTCAATCTATCTCCGCTCCAGCGCTGCGATCGCAGTTGCGCACATGCGCGATAGACGCTCAGTATCAAGGAGAAGAAACGTGCGCCATTTTGAGATCGCTGTCAGCCACATACGCTTTGTTGTGCTTGTTTACAATGTCGGTGTTGATTGAAAATCCCGCCGCTTGTGAAATCAGATCTGTGATTTGTTTTCTGAATGCTAGGAAAGTGAAACCAATTGAAATTTATTGGCAAATTTGAGAAGTTTACGGACAAAATGTGATGAGTGATTCAATGGTGAGAAGATGGGTCCGACAGTTCAATGAAGGACGTAGTGAAGTGCACGATGAAGAACGAAGTGGGCATCCATCTTTGGTTACAGAAGAACTGGTTCACGCGATTGATGACAAGATCCAGGAAAACCGCAAGTTTACAATTAGTGCTCTCGCTATGGAATTTCCCCAAAGCTCACCATCACTAATTCATGAAATTGTTACCGAAAAACTGAAATTTCGTAAACTTTGCTTACATAGGGTACCAAAGATTCTTACTGAGCAACACAAAATAAAACGGATGGATAGTGCACTTCAGTTTTTAACCCGTTATGATGAAGACTGCGAAGAATTTCTGACACAGATAGTCACAGATGAGACTTGGGTTTCTTACGACACCCCTGAAAATAAGCGGCAATCAATGGAATGGAGGCACACTTCATCCCCAGCAATGGTTAAGTCAAAACAAATCTTGACACCTCGAGAAATGATGTGCACAGTGTTCTGGGACTGGAAAGGCATCTTACTCATTGATTTCTTACCGTGTGGTCAAACAATCAAAGCAGATGTTTATTGCGAGACACTTAGGAAATTGCGCTGCGCAATACAGAATAAGTGCCGAGGATTGCTGTCAAAGGACGTTGTTTTTCTTCACGACAACGCACGACCACACACTGCAAATGTGACGAGAAACCTCCTACAGGGATTTGGCTGGGACGTGTTTGACCATCCTCCGTACAGCCCTGACTTTCATCTGTTCTTACATCTCAAGTCTTTCCTCGGCGGTCAACACTTCAAATATAACGAAGAGCTGAAAGAAAATGTTTCCAACTTTTTGAAGACACAGGCGGCAAACTTATATGAAGAAGATATACAAAAACTTGTGCCACGCTATGACAAATGCCTGCAAAATTTCGGCAGTTATGTGGAAAAGTAGTTTAAGAGTTGTAGAATTTTGTGCAATAAATAATTATTCTGTATCTGTACACAATTTAATTTTATAACCAAACGGAACTTACTTTCTGGACGTATACAGAGAAGTTATTGTATTGCACCCAAAAATTCGACACCGAGATGTCATCGGAAATATTTGTTTCGGGATACCTAAATAAAAAAAATCTAATTTGCTCCATTCATATGACTTTCTCTTCCTCTCTGTAACAAATTATTGTTAGTAGGATTATTCTTCTATCTACTTCATGCTAATCGAGATAAACATTAGCAAAAATGGTTTTAATACATAGTGCCTTATAAGTAGTAGGTAAATACGGGGATACACTGGGCTAAACCGACAGTCGAATGCTTTAAAATGTGGTTGCTATGCTATAGGAATCCGATTCTTTGCGAGAAATATCTTAAAAACGGTCAACTCCAGGAAAAAAAACCTAATGAGTTCCATTCACATGACTTTCTCTATATCTCTGCAACAAATTACTGCTAAAAAGCTTATGCTTCTATTTACTTCATGCTAATCGAGAAAAAATTAGCAGAAATAGTCTTATTACTTGCTTCCTTGAAAGTAGAAGCAAAATAAGGGAGTTCCATAGGTTCAAGTGATAGTCAAAAGCTGGTTGCTGTGTGACTGAAGTTCCTCTGTTTGTATGAGAAAAGTATAGGTTTTTTCAAGCTGAAACCAAAACCAAGGAATATCTAAAAAACGATCAACTCCACGAAAAAAAAATATATAACATAAATTGTGTGTTTTTAAAGTGCTCTACATTTTTTGTATGATAAGTTTTTGTCCATCTCTTACGGTTTAGCAGTTGTGCTGAATTTCGTAAAATTCCTCCAGAATAAAGTAGTCTTCAGAGACTATTCCCAGAAAATTCAAGATATACATTTTATTTATCAGGTAAATATCTTTAATATACGATATTTAATCAAAATCGTTAGCCATTTTTAAGAAAATAAAATTTTCAAAAAAATTCCATATAAAGGGTAGTTGGTGGTGGGGGGTTTCCTTGAAGATCTTCGTGTCGCATCCTTGGAAAATGCCAAACTTAAATACCAAGTTTGGTATTTAATGGTCTTTTCGTTTTTGAGCTATGGTGTCCACACACACAGACACGCACACACACACGCACACACACATGGTTCTTTTTGGATTCAGGGGGACCCAAAACATGTATTTCCGGTGAAATCTCGGTATCAAATTTTTGGGTGGAATGCAATACCTTCTCTATACACTATGTACATAGTATGTGTAGAGAAAGTAAAAATGCATATAATATTAATCATGTGTTCTACATTTTTGTGTAGTAAGTTTGTATCTGTCTCTTACAGTTTACCAATTTTGCAAAATTCCGCACAATTCATTCAGAATAAAGATATCTTCAGAGGATATTTTCAGAAAATTCAATATATAGAATTTATTTGTCACGTAAATATATTTAATATGTGATTATTTACTAACAATTATTAAAGGCATAAATTTCAAGATGTACACTTTTTTGTAATGGAAATGTCTTTAATGTGCGGTATTTTAATCAAAAGTTAGAGGTATTTTTGGGAAAATCAAATTTTTCGAAATTTGTTCCATTATAAAGGGTAGTTTGGGGTGATGGGATTTTTGTTTGAAAAATCTTCGTGTCGCATCCTTGGACGATACCAAATTTAAATACCAGTTTGGTACTTAACTGTCTTTTCGTTTTTGAGCTATGCTGCCCACACACACACACATACACACAGACACGGACGCTTTTCTAAAAATATATTTTTTTTGGATACAGAGGATCCTAAAACGTGTAATTCCGGTGAAATCTTGGTGTCGAATTTTTGGGTGGAATGGAATACCTTCTCTATACACTTTGAACCTAGTACGTGTAGAGAAAGTAAACTATTTTGAAGTACTGTTTGTATTTGTAATGAAATATAAATTCAATCACTGTCGAGTGTCCCGGGTCTTTTGCGCCAACCTGTATATAATGAACTATACCGAAATATTTTCACTGAATATGTAGATTACTTAAATAAGTAATTTGAGATAGGATACTTATGGCCTGTTTATTGAAATTTTGAAGTAACGGCTATAAGTTTCTGAAGTGCCAGTACGCCACGTATCGCGCCACTTCGTCTGGAATGAAAAAAATAACAATAATAATAACCAATATTCACTCTATGACAGGAGTCGAACTTATGACCCTTGAGATAGCAGCTTCCCGCGTTACGCATTAAGCCACCGGAGCAGTTGTAAAAACGCCTCCAGAGTAGTTAATGAATGTTCAGTGTCGCACTGTCAAGTGATTAGTTCGAGATTTTACAGATTTTTGCGACATTAAATCTTGAGAATGCTAGTAATGAGCTGCTAAAAATCGATATTTCTATACTCGGGCAGCAGTTTTAAATGCACTCTAAGCCATCTTTTCAACCTTAACCTTTCAACCTTGTTTCAACCGCCTTATCAGCACATACACCCATACGTTTTACGCTATGTAGCTGCGTTTTGTTTACCCGGGGATCATACATCGCCCATCTCAAATTACTTATATTATTCACGTGCACAATTTCGCAAATTATTTCGGTGTAGTTCATTAATACCCTGTATATATGTATATATACATATACATAGATAGCCATTTTTCTGGTCTCACTACTGGCTAGAACATTACGGGTTTGAGCGAACCTATTTCTAATTCTTTTATGCTGAGACTAAACGTATACATCACGTGGTTTACTATGTCACGTGCCTCGAAGATTATCTGATCTTTGTAAACTCTCATCTCATCCACATCTCAGTAACCTCGCTCCAACTTAACAATGACACAAGGAAAAACTTTCCCCTGGCTTTCACTAACAAAAGGACTGCACCAACAGGAGTAAGGTCGACTTCTCTCGGCAACACAATGAAAGTGTTATACTTCCTTGCCATAGCACATCTAACATATGAGGACGATAAAATTCGTAACATATTAATTAGATGGAAGTTATCAAATACACAAGTGTAATAAAACATTATAAATAGATGTGAACTCAAAATAATTCTAATGACACTATTTATTTCTGAACGCTGATTCCAAAATACTTATACCCAAAGGTATAAAGGATTTTTATCTTTGAAAATAGTTGTTTCGAAAAATTTATGAAATAATTTATAATTTGAATAGTATTCCAAGCCATTCAGGTATGCCAAGCAACGTTAAGCATCCTTTTAGTGATTCTGTAAATGAATAAGCAAAAGACCATTCGAATTTGTCAGCTTTGTTTCGCAGCTCCAATATAATTACACTAAAAATACTAATTTTCAAAAGTTTTGTAACATTTTTTTTTACTTTTCACTTATTGTATTCCACCCAAAAGTTCAATATCAAACTTTCACTGGAAATATATGTTTTCAGGTCCCCTGAATCGAAAAAAAACATTTTTATTAAAATATCCATATGTATGTTTCTGTGTGTGTCGGCAACATAGCTCAAAAACGAAGAGCCGTTAAATACAAAACACGACATTTAAGTTTAGTATCTTTAGATGCAACACACAGATTTTCAAGAATGTCCCCCACCACAAACCACCCTTTCCATGGAAAAAATTTTGAAAATTTTGGGTTTCTCAAAATTGCAGTATCGATTTTGATTAAAATGTCGGAATATTAAATATATTTACATAAAAATGCATACTTTAAATGTTCTTGGAATAGCCTCTGAAAACTTTCTCATTCTGCATGAGTTTTGTCTAATGGTTAAGCCTTAAGAGATAGTCAAAAGCTTACTACTCAAAAAATGTTGAACTCCTTAAAAACATAATTTATATCATATGCGTTTTTTCTTGTAGAATTGACCATTTTCGAAATATTATAATTTGTTTTAAACTACCTACACTTAACTCAAACGAGGCAATGCAAAGAATACCGAACCTTATTTGTTTCACATTGACCAGCTTTTAAAAGATTTGACTATCGCTTTAGCCTAGTGTACTTCCTTATTTTCCTTCTACTTATAAGGAAGTAAATAATAATACAATTTTTGCTAACGTCTGTCTCTGTTGGAGGGGTCTACATAAAAGAACATCTTTTGTGTGAATAATTTGCATATGGGACAGCTAAAGAAAGTCAGTAAACGGAATCCGTTAGATATTTACTTTCTCTTGCCCGCATGTACAATGTACATAGTGGATGGAGTGTATTCCACTCAAAATTTCGCTGTCGAGATTTCACCGGAAATATATGTTTTGGGCTCCCCTGAGTCAGAAAAAACATTTTTACGTTCCCTCCACGTACTATGTCCTAGTGTATAAAGAAGGTAGATATTGAATTCCACCCAAAAATTCGTTACCGAGATTTCTCCGGAAATACATGTTTTCGTCCCCCTGAATCCAAAAAAAACAAAAAACATTTTTTTTAGAAAATGGTGTATGTCTGTAGACAGCATAGCTCAAAAACAAAAAAAAAACATTGAATACCATACTAGGAAATTCCACGCAAGCGCACTCGTCGTCCTGGTTAATTGTCTGTCCACTGGCGCCCTTATAACCGAATTGTGCTGTGTTTACAATTGTTAATGGTCATTCAAAATGTTTAAGACAATTTCTTCCCACAAACTGTGAAGTGGTTCCGTAATATGATTTTTGAAGGCATAGTATGTTAAACCAGCGGAAATTCGTCATCTTGTAGAAATTCGTCATCGGCTTACCCTTTCCTTAAGTAGGACTGACAACCTTCTAGGAATTACAAGCAAGTGCCTAGGTGTTAGAGGCATATCGGGAGCCAACGGCATAAAACCACAGAATGGAGAACCTGGAACACATGGTCGGCCCGTAGCCAGATATGAACTTGAGGAAGTGAATATGAAATAAAAGTGAAATGGATGATAGGAAAGGTGATGATGGAGCAGTTAGCGGAACGAGTGACGGGAAAACCAGAGGTGGTAACTACAGATTTATACCTATCGTAATTGAATCTACTACTGCCAATGATTTTATTATCCGGAGAAAACTGCTCAAACGACGTCTCGTCCACCAGAAATCCACATACAGGTGCTTGGAATCGAACTTGGTCACGGCTTCACCTTTGTAGAGGTTTACGGTGAAAATCTAATGATACGTACAATGTCGTGAAAGTAGGTTAGGCAATTCAATGATGGATGATCCATTGTTCACGACAAAGCACGGAGTGGGCGGCCTTCTGCTATCACTGGTGATTTGGTTTAATAGATGAGTGAGGCAATTTATGAAAGCAGACACTTCACAATAAGAATGCTTTCTCATATGTTTCCACAAAACACGTGTTTAACAGTGGTTTTCTTCGCTGGCGGCAGCTTTTTCTTAAAGAGGGCACACAAAAGTTTATTTCCCACTAAAATACCTGAGCAATAATAGAACTATGTAATGAAATTGGTTAGGAAATGCTCTTTCATATACAAATGTATGTTGTGAAAACAAACATTTCATACCTTTGTACTTTCTCTACACGCACTATGTCCATAGTGTAGAGAATGTAATGTATTCCACCCAAAAATTTGATACCGGCATTTCACCGGAAACATGTGTTTTGAGACCCTCTGAATCCAAAAAGCATTTTAGAAAAATGTTCGTGTGTGTGTCCGTGGGCAGCATAGCTCAAAAACGAAAAGCCCGTTAACATTTAGAGCTCTTTAAAGCACACAATTTATGTCATTTACAGTTTTATCTGGAGTTGACCGTTTTCAAGTTATTCTTTATTATTGGTTTCAGTTTTAAAATAGTATAACTTTTGTCATACAGGAACTTGCCAACTTCTGGGAATGTAAACACGAGTTTCAATCCCATAGCAACCATATTTTAAAACATTAAATGTCGGTTTAGCCTAGCGTATTCTCTTATGCCCCTTCTACTTATAAGGAACTAAGTAATAAGGCATTTCTGCTAATGTTTATCTTGATTAGCATGGTGTGGATAAAAAAAAATCTGATGTGTACGATTCACATGACTTTCTCTATATCCCTGCAACAAATTATTCTTAAAAAGCTTATACTTCTATTTACTTTATGCTAATTAGAAAACATTAGCAGAAATAGTTTTATTACTTGCTTCATTGCAAGTAGAAGCGAAATAAGGAAGTACCAAAGCTGGTTGCTATGTGACTGATGTTCCTTTGTTTGTATGGACAGGAGTTGACAAATTCCTGTATGAGAAAAGTGTAAGTTTTTCAAAGCTGAAACCAAGAAAAAGGAATATCTCCAAAACGATCAACTCCACCAAAAAAATGTATATAACATAAATTGTGTGTTTTAACGTAATCTACATTTTTTGTGGGTTAAGTTTTTGTCCATCTCTTACGGTTTTGCAGTTATGAAAAATTCATCCAGAATAAAGTAGTCTTCAGAGAACTATTCCCAGAAAATTCAAGATATACGTTTCATTTGTCAGATAAATATCTTTAATATACGAAATTTTAATGAAAAACGTTATAGCCGTTTTTGAGAAAATCAAAATTTTCGAAAAAAGTTCCATGTAAAGGGTAGTTGGGGGTGGGGGGATTTTTCTCAAAATCATCGTGTCGCATCCCTGGAAGATACTAAACTTAAATACCAAGTTTTGTATTTTACCGACTTTTCGTTTTTGAGTTATCGTGTTCACAGACACACACACACGGATCTTTTTGTGAAAATGCTTTTTTTGGTTACAGGGGACCCTAAAACATATATTTCCGGTGAAATCTCGGTATCGAATTTCTGGTGGAGTGCAATATATTCTCCACACACTATGTACATAGTGAGTATAGAGAAAGTAATAAGCCTCATAATTCTGTGTGTCATAGAAATGCATACCTGTCATGTCCTGTGCAAAGAATAAAGTATACCACTATTTCTGATACATGTACTTTTAAACGCAGTTAGCCAAACAAACTTTTCTAACATCGACTGTCTCTGTGGTGTAGTGGTCAACGTGATTGGTTAAATCCCGCCTAGGGAGAAACATTTTGTTTAATTAAAATTATTCCGTAACGTTACAGCAGTCTGCGGTATGTGAATGAGATGGTAAACAAGAGATTTATTGGTTAAAGTAAAGGAAAACAGAAGTCCATTTAAACAAGTACCAGAGTTGCAAACCCCAACGTTTGTTTTTAAAGTCAAAGCCGCCAGCACAACTCAGTAGTTCAAAGCAGTTAAATAAATTTATAACCTTTTAGCACCACCCTGAATTTTCTTTTCTATTAAAACACGGATGTACACTAACGAGCATAAAAAGTTGCCCTGTCCTCTAAATGTCATTTCCGTCCGTAAGCTTTCCACTTTAGGTAAATCCCATCCAGCCAGTAAAATTCTTTATGTGACTGTTTGAATAATAATTCAAAGACACAGAAACGAACCAGTGAATGATGTTAGAATGCCACATCTAAGAAAGTGTTTACCTAAGCTTAGTAAGCACACAAAAATATATTAAATCAACTATAAATAATGCGGCCTTTTAGAGGAATGGTTTTTGCGTACATCGTTAAACTGGATGACATTTATATGGCAGCTTTTATCACTACTTGGAGACGAAGTGGAATAAAAACAAAACATAAAGAATCGTACTGCTATGAAGCGGGTTGGAAGACCACGAGGGGGTGAAAAAGAACTGCACTATGTACATAAAATAATATATAACATTATATAGAGTATGTATTTGAAAACAAACCAAAAAGAACGAATACTCTTTGCTACAAAGCACTACAATTTTTTATACAAGTTGTCTGTCTTATGTTTACATGTTATACTGCACGAAATTAATTTTGAACGAAGACCACTTCACGGATTATGTGTTCATAGAAAGTTATAGCAATGCTTTTTGTTACCTTCTCTGCACGTACTAAGTACATTATGTATGGAGGAGATATTTTATTGCACCCAAAACTTTGGTACTCGGTAATACATGTTTTGAGACACCCCTGAATAAAAAAGGTATTTTTAGAGAAAGGTCAGTGTGTTTGTGGACAGCACAGCTGGAAAACGACACGTTCATTAAATACCAAACTTAATAATTATAGTATCCCCCAAGGATGCGAAACGAAGATTTTCAAGAAACTCCCCATCCCCAACCATCTTTACGTGGAATAATGTTCGAAATCTCGTATTTCCAAAAAATGGCTAACGATTTTGATCATATAGTGAATAAAAGTAAACGGTGTATCTTGAATTTTCTGGAATATTCTGGATGACATTGGCATAAATGGTAAACCGTCAGATATTGACAAAACTTTTACAAAATAATGTAGATCTGGTTAAAACACACAGTTTATGTGATACACGTTTTTGGAATTAAACATTTCAGAGATATTCCTTGTTATTGCTTTCAACTTTAAAAGTTCTCGTAATAAACTTTTCTGAAACGAGAATTTAGCATTCTGTTTATTTTGTTTTCTTCTAGCCATTCCAGGAGAACTGAATTTTAATCACATAGCAACCAATTTTTAAGAAATTTCCTATCGCTTTGGCCTAATATACTCCTTTATTTTCTTCTATTTACAAGGATCCAAGCACTAAGATATTTCTACTAACACATATCTCGATTAGTATACAGTACACAGAAGAATAAGGTTTTGTAGGAGTCGTTTGTTGCAGAAGGTCATGTAAATGGAGCACATTAAATTTTTACTTTCTCTACACGTAATATGTACATAGAGAGTAGAGAAGGTATTGCACTCCACCCAAAAATTCGTACCGAGAATTCACCAGAATACACGTCTTGGGGTTCCGTGTATTCAAAATAATAAGTATTTTCAGAAAAAGCTCTGTGTGTATCCGTGTGTCTGTGAACAAGATTACTCAAAAACAAAAAGTCGGTAAAATACCAAACTTGGTATTCAAGTTTAGTTTCTTCCAGGGATGCGACATGAAGATTTTAAGAAAAATTCGCCTACTCTAAACTACCCTTTACATGGAAAAAATTTCGTAAATTTTGATTTACTCAAAAATGGCTCTAATGGATTTTGATTAATATACCGTACATTGAAGATATTTATATGTCAAATAAAATGTATATCTTGAATTTTCGGGGAATATTCTCTAATTACCTCTTTATTCTGAATATATGTTGCCGAATTTTGCGTGACTGGTAAACCGTAAGGGATAGATAGTAACTTACTATACAAAAAATGTAGATCACGTTAAAACACACAATTTTGTCATACACGGTTTTTCGTGGATTTGACGATTTCTAAGATATTCCTTCTTATTTGTTTCAGATTTATAATATTTAAACTATTCTCGCACGGAATGTTATAAGCTCCTGGCACTGCATATAAAGGATTTTAGCCACATGGCAACCAGCTTTTAAAAGATTTGACATTCATTTTAGCCTAGCGTATTCCCTTAATTACCTTCTAATTACAGGGAAGCAAGTACTTTAGACAAATTCTGCTAATGTTTATCTTGATTATCATAAAGTAGATAGAAGACAGAAGAATAATTTGTTACAGCGATGTAGAGAAAGTCATGTAAATGGTACACTGATGATTTTTAAAAATTGTATTACGAGGGTCCTCCAGAAAATAAAGAACTAAATAACAACAAAAATATCAACACAAAACTTTATTTAGAAAGTATCAGTATCTTACTCTATTTATCGTTATTTTCATTCTATCAAGAATACTTATTGTCACGTGATACCAGTTTTTCAATGCCGGTGTTATGCTTTTCTACCGCCAAAGAACTTATTCGTTTTAGGAGGGCGAAAAATGTTTGGCCAGTCTGATTTAATAGACAAATAACACAAGTGTGTGATTATAATACAATGAACGAGTCTTCAGTGAGGAAATGGCGCATAATTTACGAGTGATCAAGGATCAGTGTGCAAGACATAGACCGGAGTGGAAGATCATTAATCATTATGGAGAAATTGAAAGCAAATGTTGATAAAAGAATTCAGAAATCCGGTGTTTCAGTTAGACACTGTACAGAATTTTTGAGTGGAAAAGATTTCCCAACTAATGAAGACCTCAAATTGGCAGTGACATCTTGTTCACATCTTCAAAGGTGGAAAACTGGTACTACGTGACAAATACCTTGCTATCAATGACGATTACGTTGAGAAATAAAGTAAAATACTGTAACTTTGTAAATAAAGTCTTTAGTTGATATCTTTCATTATTATTAATTTATAGCAAATAGTTCGTTATGTTCTGGATGGTATTCTTAGATATACATTAATTACCATGAGAGTGTTCATATTTACTGTTACCATAAATGTGAAAATTTTGCTTAGTTTATTTATTAGTTAGATTCATAAATGAATTTTTCTAGTGACACAGAATAAAATATACATTTATGGATATTAACAAAAATATTTTACCATACGTTATAATAGTTATATACAATTATTAAGTTATGAGAATAAATTTTAACAAAGGTTATAAAACATGTGCAACAACTTTAAAAGTTGTAACAATAAAAGAAAAAGTACAAAATATCTGAATGTACTCCACTTAGATGACTTTCTCTGCGTATCTGTAACAAATTATTGTTAATAAGATTTTTCTTTTATTTCATGCTAAAACATTAGCAGAAATGATCTTATTACTTAGTTTCTTGTAAGTTGAAGGGACACAAGGGAATACACTTGACTAAAACCACAGTAAAATGTATAAAAATGTGGTTACTATGGGACTGAAATCCGTTTCTTTGCGTGGTCAGAAGCTGACAAGATTCTGTATGAGAAAAGTTTAACCATTGAAAACTGAAATCAATAACAAGAAATATTTCGAAAACGCCCAATTCTACAAAAAATGTATGTGACATAAATGTTGTGTTTTATGTTTTGTGTAGTAAATTTTTGTATATTTCTTACGGTTCACCAGTTATGCAAAATACAATAAAAAATAAAATAAGTCTTCAGAGGCTATTACCAGAAAATTCAATTTATACATTTTATTTGGCATGTAAATATCTTAAGTATAATAGATTTTAATCAAAATCGTTACAGCGTTTCTTGAGAAAATCAAAGTTTTTGAAATTTTTTCCATGTAAAGGGTAGTTTGGTGTAGGGGGATTTTTTTGAAAATCTTATTGTGGCATCTTTTGAAGGTACCAACCTTAAATACCAAGTCTTTTCGTTTTGAGCTATGCTGTCCACAGACACACATTGACCTCTTTCTAGGAATGCTTTTTTGGATTCAGGGTGACCCAAAACATGTATTTCCGGTGAAATTTCGGTATCGATTTTTGGGTGCAATACAATACCTTCTCTATACACAATGTACACGGTACGTTTAGAGAAAGTAATAAAGCAAATTTTAAACCATAATTCATTATACGTTCTGTTTGTACCATGAAAATGGTTTCGAAAAATGGCTATGGACTGTTTTATGATGTTGTGTGTGATTACTTGCTCAACATTTCTATTAATTTTAAATGCATTTTCATACTGTTAGCTTTACAATGAGGTTACAATTGTGTTCACAGAATATGCGTAAGCTATCACGGCTGGTGTCTTTAGTTTTAGAAATTTATAAATTTCCGGTCTGTTTTGCCGTGGTCTGTAGGTTAAAATAAATAAATGAATAAATAAATATATGTATATATTATACAGATAGGCCATAGAAACTTACATAATTATGGAAAATTTTAACAAAGAAGAAGCACTTAAATTAAACCACACCTTCTCTACACTTTCTCAACTCCGAAACTCCCAGGAAAAATACAAACAAAAGTAGAACCGTCCCCTTGATCCTGCCAACCGAGACTGAGTATATACGCTGGCTCCAACTCACACTGTTATAATTCTTTACCGAGATAGCGACATGAGCACATTGCCTCTGAAGATGTCCCTCACAGACAGGGACGAAACATTAGGAAGAAATATTTTAATCAAAATATTTTAACCTACAGACCGTGAAAAAACAACCCGGAAATTTTAAAGCTATATATTCGCAGAATTAGGTAGCTTTTGTTTAACTAATATAATATTCCTCATTATTGTTTGCAATTTTTATGTCACTGTGCGGTTAAGTATCTACAAATTAAGGCTGTATTTTCTAATACTTATTATAATTAAGCCACTATTCCTCACTTCAAAAGGGGAGGTTTGAAGTTTTGTTTTCAACTTAGATATACTGGATATGAGTACCACGTGTAATGCGGTTCAGCTGGTGAACCCATTCATGCCACGCCCTGTAAAGTATGTTTTGTATGATCTTAATGGCTGCGGTAATTTCACCAACGTCGCTGGAAGTGGAGGGATGTAAACATTATCCTTGATGAAACCGCACAGGAAGAAATCACACATTGTTAAGTCAGGTAAACGGGGAGGTCATGTGTAGAATATCTTGCACGACATATACAATACAATGTATATGTTTCTCATTTGATTACAAATGAACATCAGATACAACAATTAAATTAACAATAAATGATGATGTTCCTGAAGACATTAGGAAGATAATTAGTGAAAATAAAACAAACTAGCATATGTAGCATATTTTTAAAATAAATCTCCTCGCCCAACTCAGTCAGTGCACAATAAAGTAATAATGATAAAGAATAATTTTCTCTCCGTTGTTTCCCAAACTTTGGTCATAAAAAGGAAGAAACGGAAGAGTTGAAACTTGAACACGAGGACTTCCAAACTCAACTCACTTGGCAGAGAGACAGAAACTGACGTCTTTTCTTTCTCAACAAAATAAAAGCTGACCTCAATATTTTAGTTTCAAATTACTATAATAACTGACAGCTTTTCACATTCTTCTGGTAAATTTTAAAATGAATTACTTTTGTCACGTTCTTCAACTGCTAATGTTTTTCCTATTTTATTTTTATCTTCTCTACCACGTACATGTATATAGTAGTTATAGAAGAATTTTAGTACATCCTAAAGTAAGATACTGAAAATTACCGGAAATGCATGTTTTCAGGACCCCAGAATAAAAAAGTAGGTATTTTTAGAAAAAATTCCATATGCATGTGTGTCTGTTAACGGCCAAATTAAAAATCCTGATGTGTACCACTCACATGACTTTCTGTATGTACAACATATTATTGTTAATAAGCTTATTTGCCCCATCTACTTCATGCTAATCGAGTTAAACATTAGCAGAAATGGTTCTATTACTTAGTTCCTTATAAGTAGAAGCGGGAAAAAGGAATACACTAGGCTAAGCCGACAGTCAAATGCTTCAAAATGTGGTTTCTATGGGAATGAAATCCGTTTCTTTGTATGGGGAGGAGTTGACAAGTATCCCTATGACAACATTTTAAAACTGAAACATTTAATAAGGAATATCTTGAAAACGGTCAACTCCACGAAGATAATGAATATGACATAAATTGTGTTTCTATGGAGATCTATATTTTATATGCAGTAAGTTTTTGTCTATCTCTTACAGTTTACCAGTTATTCAAAATTCAGAAAACATAATCCAGAATAAAAATGTGCTCAGAGGCTATTCCCAGATAATTGAAGACATAAATTTTACATGTAATTATATTAATCAAAATCATTAGACATTTTTCAGAAAATCAATTTTTTCCACGTAAAGGGTAGTTGAAAATCATGATGTCGCATCCTTGGAAGACACCAAACTTAAATATCAAGTTTGGTATTTAACGGACTTTTTCTTTTTGAGCTATGTTACCCAGAGACACACACACACAGCCAGACACACACACAAAACATTTTCATGACAAATTAAATGTATATGTTGAACTTCCTGGGAATAATCGTCTGAAATCGTCTTCGTTATGGGTGGGTTTGTATAACTGGTATTCTGTAAGAAATACACAAAAAATCTGATGTGTACCATTCACATGACTTTCTCTATATCACTGCAACAAATTATTCTTAAAAAGCTTATACTTCTATTTACTTTATGCTAATCAGAAAAAATTAGCAGAAATAGTTTCATTACTTGCGTCCTTGTAAGCAGAAGCGAAATAAGGGACTACCATAGGTTAAAGCGAAAGCCAAAAGCTGGTTGCTATGTGACTGATGTTCCTTTGTTTGTATGGACAGGTGTTGAAAAATTCCTGTATGAGAAAGTATAAGTTTTTCAAAGCTGAAACCAAGAAAAAGGTATATCTCCAAAACGATCAACTCCACGAAAAAAATGTATATAAAATAAATTGTGTGTTTTAAGGTGCTCTACATTTTTATGGGTTAAGTTTTTGTCCATCTCTTACGGTTTTGCAGTTATGAAACATTCATCCAGAACAAAGTAGTCTTCAGAAGCTATTCCCAGAAAATTCAAGATATACATTTCATTTGTCAGGTAAATATCTTTAATATAGGAAGTTTTAATGAAAATCGTTAGACATTTTTGAGAAAATCAAAATTTTCGAAAAAAGTTCCATGTAAAGGGTAGTTGCGGGTGGAGGGATTTTTCTTTAAATCTTCGTGTCGCATCCCTGGAAGATACTAAACTTAAATACCAAGTTTGGTATTTTACCGACTTTTCGTTTTTCAGTTATCGTGTTCACAGACACACGGACACACACACGGACCTTTTTGTGAAAATGCTTTTTTTGGTTACAGGGGACCCTAAAACATATATTTCCGGTGAAATCTCGGTATCGAATTTTTGGTGGAGTGCAATACATTCTCTATACACTATGTACATAGTGAGTATAGAGAAAGTAAAAATGTGGATATCGCCAAAACATACAATTTATGTCGAACATACTTTTTACATAACCATTTTCTAAATGTTCATTATTATTTGTTCACGTTTCCCATACATCTACTTTTCTCTAAGGGGAAGTCGTTATTTGTTTTCATTGTTCTAGTCAAACAAAGATAATGGAATTACAAAGCCATTCCACAGCAACTAGGTCTTTGAAAGTTTGATTCTTGCATAAACCTAATATATTCCTTTATTTCGTTTATCTTGTTTAACATGAAATTGAAGAACACGGTTTTTAAATATGTTTATTGAAGATTGGGTTGAAATGCATGTGAATGTTGCACGTCAGGTTTTGCTTTTGTTTAATTTGGAAACTGGTTTTAATGAACATATTCCATTGCTGCTGCAATATATTATACTACATTTTATACATACTTTGGCAGTGCATATTTATATTTCAGCTACTCTCAAGGCTTATTGACTGCTGTCCAGTAATTTTGTTCAATACCTCAATTTAACACGTAACATTATCACTGTACAATATCTTCTAGTATAATACCTCATATATTACTTTAATTTATGGTGTATGCTCTTTACTGTCATAAATAATGAAATTTGCTGCATTTTATTAATCGTCATTTGGCATATCTAGATTCAGTTTTCTTTCTCATTATCAGAGCTAGGACGTTCCTGCCAATTTCCTTATGCAGAGTAAGAGAGGCTAGGTTTGACAATAGCATGCGGTGCTACTACTTGCGCTAGCAAAGGTCAACGTAGAGTGCAACCCATTAATGCAAAACAGCTATCACTGCATGACAACTGCTCAAACGTGAGCTAAATTAATATGTTTTACAACCATAGTAAGTTTTCTAGGAGTGTACTTATGTGTGTACTTATTTAGAAACCGATGGCAGTTCTAGTAAAGAAGCTGTCAAACGTCGAGTAACAGATCAGCTCGCAGAAATGCATTATTGATTACAGCTTTTGACTATCACTTTCACCTATGGTACTCCCTTATTTCGCTTCTACTTACAAGGAAGCAAGTAATTAGATTATCCCTGTTTATTTTTTCTCGATTAGCATGAAGTAAATAGAAACATAAGATTTTAACAATAATTTGTTGCAGAGCTGTAGAGAAAGTCATGTGAAGGGAAACATCAGATTTTTAGTTAGTAGTATATAAGTAACATCTGTTAAATAATGATGTGTGGCAAGAATTTAAAGGTGGGAAATCATAAAGTTTGCAATATACCTGCTGGTATAAGGAACTAGATGCCAGGATGTTGTGTTACAACTTTTATGTTATGTTATTTTGTACATACGGGCTAGAGAAAGAAAAAATGCTATTTTGTATTCAGGGGGCCCTAAAAATTGTATTACTAATGACATTTCTGTATCGAATTTTTGGTTAGAATGTATATCTTCTCTACACAGTGGAGAAATTAAAAAAAAAACGCAAATCAATCTAGACATCAATGTGAGAATGGCTCCTTTTCATTGTGGAGAGCTATGTTTGTTACGGAAAAATTTGTCCATTACTTGAAATGTGAACAAATACACAATTTCCTTTGTTCCGTGTGTATTGAATTTTGGTACGTTAGAGTAAAATCACAGCATCTGTGTACGTCACTGTTACAGACGTTGATTTATATACTCCCCGCCACTGCCAGCAGATTAATTCCCAGTGATATTCACCAATGTCCGGTAAGTGCTATTATATAACCACACTAACTGCACGATTCTAGCTCTGGATAAATTAGTTATGTAGCGCCTGGTTCTCTCATCTCAGCGAGCAAAGGTGATCCTCTGATATCGAAATCTAATATTACAAGATTAAATTTGGGATTCAGGCGTTAAAATTTCCTTTATAGTCCTTTGGTAATTACTGCTTGTTGCATACCGCTTTACAGCGGCGGAGTTCGGAACTATGTGTAGGTATATAATCCTATTAAGTCGGTATCAGCTGACGCCTTTTTGTACTGGCGCTCTTAAATAACAGTTTCCGTGAGCTAGACGGGTTGGTTAATAGCCTTTGATGATTCTCAATACGGAATTTTCGACAAAATTACCAGAAAAATATCACCTTTTAACATTTTCTTGGAAGCGATTCTCAAGTCACTATCTGTTCTGCAAGAAACTATTCCTAAAAATCTGAATAGTTTCATTCACAAGAATTTTTCTAGCTGTTCCTAAACAAACTTTTCTTACAAAAGTATATTCTTTAATTTACATCATGCTAATCGACATAAACATTAGAATTGGTCATATTACTTATGTGTAAGCAAAAGGGAAATAACGTAATAAACTATGCTAAAGGAACATTTAAAGCCGAGCGCCCGAGTTCGGTTCCAAGCGACTGCAGTCAAATGTGCCTGTGGTAAAGGAAGGGGAGGACCCAAGTAAAATAACAGGTGAGATGGCACGCTTGGTTGTTGACGAGGTTACATTTGAACTGCAGACGAATGGATTTGTCTCTTTTTATTAAAAGGCACTACAGTTTTATTGCAAAATCTGATGTGCTCCATTCACATGACCTTCTCTTCATCTCAGTAACAAATTATTGTTAATAAGCTTATTCTTTTATCTACTTCATCTTAATCGAGATAAACATAGGCAGAAACTGCCTTACTGCTTAGTTTCTTGTAAGTAGAAGGAAAAAAAGGAAATGCACTAGGCTAAACCGACAGTCAAATGTTTTAAAATCTAGCTGCTAGGGATTGAAATACGCTTCTTTGCTGGCCAAGCCTTGACAAATTGCCAAATGTGAAAAGTTTAAGTATTTTAAAATTGAAATCAACAACAAGGAATGTCTCGAAAACAGACAAATCTACGAAAAAATGTGTCTACATACAATGTGTGTTTTATCATGATCTACATTTTTGGAGTAGTAAGTTTTTGTCTACCTCTTACGGTGTACCAGTTATGCAAAATTCAATAACAACCATTCAGAATAAAGAGGTCTTTAGAGGCTATTCCCACAAAATTCAAGATATACAGTTTATTTGGCATGTAAATGTCTTGAATATAAGAGATTTTAATCAAAATCGTTAGACATTTTTGAGAAAATAACAATTTTCGAACATTTTTCCATGTAAAGGATAGTTCGGAGTGGGGATTTTCTTGAAAATCGTCGTACCGCATGCTCGGAATATACCAAACTTAATTACCAAGTTTGGTATTTAATGATCTTTTCGTTTTTGAGCTATGCTACCCCTCCCCACACACACACACACACACACGGAAATTTGTCTAAAAGTGTTTTTTTTTGGATTCAAGGGATGTCAAAACATGTTTTTCCGGTGAAATCCGGGTTTCGGATTTTTGGGTGCAATACAATACATTCTCTATACACTTTGTATACAGTACGTGCAGAGAAAGTAAAAATCGAAATAGTTCCATTCTCATGAATTTTCCTAAATGTTCTCTAGCACATTTTTTCTTATAAATTATTCTTAAATGTACACCATGATAGGCGATATAAATATTATCAGAATTGGACTTTATTACCTGCTTTTTTGTAAGCAAAATAGGAAATAAGGGAATAAAATATGCTAAAGCGACATTTAAAGTCAAATATCGCGAGCTCGAATCGCAGCAACAGCAGTCAAATGTTCCTGTGGTAAAGGATGGGGAGGGCCCAAGTAAAATAACCGGTGTGTTGGTATGTTGTTCGCTGACGGGGTGAAATTTCACTGCAATTGAATAGATTTTGCTCTTTTTATTAAAAAACGTTACAGTTTTATTGAAACATATATAGCTATCTTAGTTTTATTGTTGAAGGTTAGTATAATACGAAATTAGAAAAAAGTCCACTGAACATACTAAAAGCTTTTATTAATCATCTTTGCTGCATATATGCAACATCAAGCAATAAAGGCTTAAATATCCGTGGTAGGCCTTTGGTAATCAGTGCTTGTTACATACCGCATTACAGCGGCGGAGTTCCAAACTACTTGTAGATATATAATCCTATAACCGTCGGTATCAGCTGAGGTATTTTTGTACCGGCTCTCTTAAATAACATTTGCCTTGCGCTAAGCGGGTTACTAAATAACCTTTGAGTATGCCCATACGGAATTTTCGACAAAATTACTAGCAAATATCAGCTTTTAACATTTTGATGGGAATTACTACCTATTTTGTAAGAAACTATTCTTAAAAGTCTGGCCTTGTTCCATTCACATGACCTTCTCTAGTTGTTCCGCAAGCAAAATTTACTTACAAAGGACTATTCTTTTATTTACACCATGCTAATTGACAAAAGCATTATCAGAATTGATTCCTATTACTTTCTTCTTTGTAAGTGAACGGGAAATAAGTGAATAAACTAGAATAAAGCGAAAATCAAATACTTTTAAAGTCAGTAGATATATTCTTTAATTGCAATTATTTCTCTCTGCTTGCTAGGAGTAAACAAAAGAGACAAAAAGAAAGATGGATTTCCGATTGATTTAAGTTTAAGCAGTGTAAAACTGGAACCAATAACACTGAATATCTTGGAAACAACTAACTCTAGAAAATAAATGTATAACATGACATAAATTGTGTGCTTTAATGAAATCTACGTTTTTGTGTTGTGAGTATTTATCTTTCTCTTACAGTTTACCAAACCTACTAAGTTATACAAAAGTCATCCTTAATGAAGATGTCTTCAGAGGGTATTCCCAGAAAATTCAAGATATACATTTTGTTTGTAATAGGCATAGAGTATTTTAATTAAAACCATTAGAGTCGTTTTTCAGAAAAAACAAAACACTAGAAAAAATGTTGCATATGAAGGGTATTTGGGGGTGGGGAAATTTTTCTGAAAATTTTCTTTTCGTATCCCTGAAAGATACTAAACTTAAATGCTAAGTGAGGTATTTAACCGAATTTCATTTTTGCTGGTTTTGGCTGTCCACGGCCACACATACCTCTTTCTGAAAATGCTCTTTTTTATTCAGAGGATCCTAAAATATGTATGTCCGATGATATCGTGGTATCGAATTGTTGGGTTGAGTATAATACGTTCTCTGTCTGCTATGTACATTTGTACATACATGCCAGAGAAATTAAAATGTGTATTCGTCTATTTACATCACGTTAATCCATATAAGCGTTTGATAAACACTTTTAAAACATAATATTCCCTTGTGAATATAAAGGAATGAGAGAAAACTCTAGGCTAATATGATAGTCATATCTTTGAAAATCTGGTTGTTATGTAGTAATTTTATTCTCTAGTTGGCCAGGAGGTGGAAAAACAATCTGTTTGAGGAAACTATAATTACTTTAAAACTGAAACCACTAATTGTGAATATCTTGGAAATGATTAACTCTACCAAATATATATGACATAATTATACATTTTAAAGATATCTGTAATTTCAGTGTAGTAATATTGTATCTGACTCTTAGTATTATAATCTTAGGTTATTCTGAGAAAATTAAAGAGAGTAGCCTATTTGATTTATCTGCGAGGGCCGTTTTTTTAACCTCACATAGGCTATAAATAAAACACAAGTTCATAGAAAACAATTATTTTATTATTAAAATTTTTGTACACTTATGGTTACTTTTCAACATAATCATCGAAAAGATTAAGACATTTATCGTACCTGTGCACTAGTTTTGCAATACCCGCTTCCAAAAATGTTGGCGCCAATGATTTCAAATGGGTATTGAGGTTGTTTTGAAGATCTTCGTTGGTTCGAAAGTGCTGCCCTCCTAGCCACATCTTTAGTTCAGGGAAAAGGTCAAAGTAGCTGGATGCCAGGTCAGGACTGTACGGCGGATGATCGAAAATGGCCCATTGAAATTGTTCAAGGAGCCGATGGGCTGTGCCAGCAGTGTGTAGACGAGCGTTGTCATGGATCAACACAATTTCTGAAGTCAGCATTCCTCTTCGTTTGTTTTCAATGGCTCTCCGCAAAGTCATAATTGTCTTATTACTTGATTCCTTGTAATTGGAAAGGAAATAAGGGAACGCTTTATATTAAAGTGATAGGTAAATCTTTTAAAAGCTGATTGCTCTATGATTGAAATTTGGTTGTCTTTGCATAGCCGGGAGTAAAAAGAAAGAAAATGGAATGATAAATTTCCGTATGAAAGAAATAATTTAAAGTTTAAACTAATAACAGAAATATCTCGATAATGGTTAAATCCACAAAGAAAACGTATGTCATAAATAATGTTTTATCGATATATTTATATATATATATATATATATATATATATATATATATCTTTGTGTAGTAATGTGTTCTTATCTTTTGCTGTTTGCCAGTTGCGCAAACATTATCAGAATGAATAAGTTTTCAGAGTCTATTCCCAGAAGATGAAGTATATTAAATTTTATTTATCATGTAAATATCTTTACTATGTGGTATTTTAAAACAAATTGGTAGTCGTTTTTGAATAAAACTAAACTTTCGAAAATATGTCTATGTAAAGGGTAGTTTTAAATGGGGAACTGGTACTTAAATAACTTTTCGTTTTGAGTTATCGTGTTCTCTTTCTCTCTCTCACACACACATACGCTCACGTGGACCTTTATCTAAAAATCCTATTTATATTGAGGACCCTATAACGTGTATTTCCAAGTGAATCTCAGTATCGAATCTTTGGGTGGCATACAATACCTTCTATACCTAAATACGAAGTAGAGAGTGCAGGTTCAGTCGCCTATGATCGTTAAATAAATACTCCGGTTCATGCGTATACTTTTGCATAAATCACAATATTAATGTTTCCAGACTTTCCGGAGAGTAGTGTATTTCTAATAAAAGAAAAATTCTACCCTCCCGTCTTGGAGTCGAACCTGGGACTGTGGGTCAAGAAGCCACACCTCTGAACATTTACAGACGTTGGAAAATCCCGCTAATTGTATGCTGCCAAAACTAAGGCAATTTTTATACAGTGAAAGATGGCAACTGACCCAGGAACACTCGACAGCGCCAGTTAAACCATGGTTCCTACAAATAGAATGCACACTTTCAATTTACCTGCAGTCCATCGCTTCTACATGAGCTTTTAAGGCTGCATACATAATAAATTATAAAGTATTACCTTTTATTAGTTAAAAAAACTTATTGTAAAAAAAAGTTGGCAGAAAAGGAAGGTACGAAAAAAGAACACAGTTATTTACACAAAAAAGTTCGAATATTGCACGACACAAGTGTGTAATTATAAACATATGTACACTTGGTGTACGCCTAGAAAATAACACATTTAATTGTAGAGACGGACGAAAATGGGCTTCGCCGGGGCGGGTTCTCTCCCAGTTCTCCGGTTTCCCCCGCCATCACAGTCCACCAGCGCTCCATTTTAATGTATCACCAGTGTCATCACATGCAGTGCCACAATTAGTAAAAGCGGACGTTAAACACTACAAAGGAAAGAAAGAAAAGATCGATTTATTATATGCAGTTTATTTGATTTAAGACTTTCCCCTTGTGAGCCGGCAACTACTTCACCATGCCTGAGCTGCGGTACAGACTAAGATTCTGGGCAAATTACATTTCCTTTCGTTTTACTGGTGGAAAGTTTATCAAATGCGAACCGTTCATCGTTATTATGCTATTTGGAGGCTACGTTGCACTTCTCCTTTTTTTTTTTTTTTTTTTTTTTTTTTTTTAAAAACAGTAACGGAGTCTGATCAGGACTCCGGTACTGTATCCCTATTTACATTTCCCCCCGTAGGTTTTACTGATTACTGGTTTACTGGTTTTACTGTTTCTTTTACAAACATATACACATTGCACAAACATATAACATCCATGCCCAAGGCGGGACTCGAACCCACGATCCCTTGCCCACGAAGCACCAAAGCGAGACGCTTTAGCGAGCGTGGCCATGGGGACCGGCTCTCCTCAGCACCAGTTTCCAATATTGATACATAATAGTGATGGCGAAGGAAAAGAACTCAAAATCTGATGTAAATAGATGCTGGATCCTGAAGCGCTTCATTCATAAACCGTTACCCGAGTATTTATCATGCTCCCCTCTCTTTTCTTCTCTCTTTTCGCAGCAGAAGCAGGTAATTTGGCAAACCTTCTGGTCTCCACCGAGGGAGGGTATAATTTTCTACGCTCCTGATCTCAATTCTCTGTTTCTCATGACTGCTACATGATATTCTGTTCTTGCGTGCCACACGCTTCCTACAAACAGCAAATATACTTGCCATATTTGTGTGTTTCTGGGAATATGTATTCAACCACTATTTCCGTTGAGAGCTATAAATAAACCGCTGACTATAAAAGGTGAAGGGTGCAATGTTTGCATTGCAGATTTGAATGCTGACCCCGAAGGGCTTTCTTCTACAATCATATTACTTCTCTATTATTGCTTATAAGAAGAACAAAAAGTATTGCAATATAATCAAATTTTCACAGAAAATATATATTTAGGCACTCTGAATAAAAAAAAAAAATATGATGTGCTCCATTCACACGACTTTCTCTACATCTCTGCAACAAATTATTTTTGAAAAGCTTGTGCTTCTATCTACTGTATGATAATTGAGAAAAGCAGCAGAAATATTCTTATTATTTGCTTCCTTGTAAATAGGAGCAAAATAAGGGAGTACCATAGGCTAAAATGATAGTCAAAAGCTGGTTGCTATGTGACTGAAGTTCGTTTATTTGTATGGACAGGAGTAGCTTTTGTATGGCAAAAGTAACGTTTTTTAAAGCTGAAACCAATAACCAATATATCAAAAACGATGAACTCCGCAAAAAGAAAAAAAAAAAATGTATATTAAATAAATTGTGTGCTTTATCGGGATCTACATTTTTTGTGGTGTGCAAAATTCAATAAAAATCATCCAGAATAAAGAGGTCTTTAGAGACTATTCCCACAAAATTCAAGATATACATTTTGTTGTCATGTGAACATCTTTAATATGCAATATAAATGTCCCTGTGAAAAGCATGGTTCAAAAACGAAAAGTCATTTGAGTATCAAACTTGGTATTTATGTTTAGTATCTTCCAACGATGCGACACGAAGATTTTCAAGAATTTCCCCCAACCACGAAATGTACCCTTTTCATGGAAATATTTTTTATTTATTTATTTTTTTTTGTAGAATATGGCTCTTAAGGATTTTGATTAAAATACTGTATACTAAAGATACGTACATCACAAATAAAATGTATATTTTGAATATTCTTGGAATAGCCTCTGAAGAGTTCTTTATTCTTGATGAGTTTTTAGAATTTTGCATTACGGTTAAACCGTGGGAGGCTGAAAACCAAGTCAGTTAGAGCGTCATAATTAAAATATATCTGATGTGTTCAATTCACATGACTTTCTCTACATCTCTGCAACACATTATTGTTAAAAAGCTTATGCTTCTATTTACTTCATGCTATTCGAGAAGAAATTAGCAGAAATGGTCTTATTACTTGCTTCCTTGTAAGTAGAAGAAAATTAGGTTAAAGTGATGGTCAAAAGCTGGCTGCTATGTGACTGAAGTTCCTTTGTTTGTATGGACAGGAGTTGACAAACTTCTGTATGAGAAAAGTGTAAGTTTTTAAAAACTGAAACCAATAAGAAGGAATATCTCAAAAAGAATAAACTCAATGAAATAATGTATATAACATAAATTCTGTGTTTTAATGAGCTGTGGTAAGTTAGCTTTTGTCTATCTCTTACGGTTTACCAGTTATGCAAAATTCATCCAGAATAAATTAGTCTTCAGAGGCTATTCCCAGAAAATAGAAGATATAAATTTTAATTGTCAGGTAAACATTTTTAATATACGACATTTTAATCGAAATCGTGTGAGCCATTTTTGAGAAAATAAAAATTTTCAAAAAAAAAAAAAAGTTCCATGTAAAGGGTAGTTAGGGTGGGGGGATTTGCTTGAAATTCTTCGTGTCGCTTCCTTGGAAGGTGCCAAAATTAAATACCAGGTTTGATATTCAATGGTCTTTTCGTTTTTGAACTGTGCAGTCCACACGCACACTCACATAAACGGACCTTTTTCTAGAAATGCCTTTTTTATTTTTGATTCAGGAGGTGCCAAAATATGTATTTCCTATGAAATCTTGGTATCGAAATTTTGGTTGCAATACAATACCTTTTCAATACGCTCTGTACATAGTACGTGTAGAGAAAGTAAACATAAAAATGCCTTCCTATATGCACACAGCTGAAGCACATAGTGGAATGTTATTATAATGGCGTTCTTTAACTGACAGAAGAAACGCGTGAACGTGATAAATAAATGCTATGCAGATTTTAAATGTTTGCACGCGTACCTTGCTAAGCAGTTGCGGACTCTAAAGGTGTAATCAGTATCCTCTATTGATTTTCTCTGCCAAAGCGGCAGTTTCATTCATATTGCCCCTTCAGCATTGAAAACTGTCGTGCTCTCTGCTGTTAGAATTGTTTGTTTACATTTTGTTTTCACGGTTGTGCTAATGGGCCTCTTGGCAGAGAATCTGTTGTTTTAGGAAAGCGAAGCATTACTTATTTTGACTTTCTCTATCATAACCTTGTATGTGTGTGTCTTTTTGAGTAGTAAAACAAATCTGATGTGTTACTCTCACATGACTTTCTCTAGCTGTTCTACAAGCTTCTTACAAAAGATAATCATTAGCAGAATGATCTTATTACTTAGTACGTTATTAGTAGGAGGAAAATAAGGGAATGCAGCAGGCTAAACTGATAGTCAAACGTTTTAAAAGCTGTCTTTATGCGATTTTCATTGCAAATGGCTCTTTTACTTGGCCAGGAGCAGAAAAAAAGAAAAACGGACACTCACTGTATGAGAAGAACACAGTACTTCACAACTGAAACCAATAATAAGGAATATCTTGTAAACGGTTAACTTAACAACAAAAATGTAAAGGCCATAAATTGTGGTTTTAACGAGATTTACGGTTTTTGTGTAGTCATTTTTAGTCTATCTCTTACAGTTTTAATACAGAATAAAGAGGTTTACAGAGGCTATTCCCAGAAAATGTAATATATACATTTTATTTAGGATATAAATATATTTGATATGTGGGTTTTAATCAAAATCGTTAGAGGCGTTTATAAAATCAAACTTTTTGAAAATGCTTCCATGTAAAGGGTAGGTGGTGATGGGAAGATTTTCTTGAAAATCTTTGTCGCATTCTTGGAAGATGCTGAACCTATATACCAGTTTGGTTTTTAACGGTCTTATTGTTTTGAGCTATACTATTCACAGACACAGATAAACACATTCACACGGACATTTTTCTAAAAAATACTTTTTTTTTGGATTCAGGGGGTCCTAATTCATGTGTTTCCGGAGAAATTTCGGTATCGAATTTTTGGGTGGAATACAATACTTGCTTTATGCACTATGTACATACTACGTGTAGAGAAAACTATATTACTCAAACGAAACGTCAAACTTGGTATTTAAGTTCAGTATTTTTTGAAAGATGTGATAATGAGTAATTTCTAAAAATATCCGACCACCCTTTATAATTGCAAGTAAACGAAATGTTTTTAGTTTCTGAAAAGCGACTTCAGTAATTTTGTATAAAATGTCATATATTTAGAGTACTTTTATGACAAAAATTCATATCTTAAAATTTCTTAGAAAAATCTTCTTAAATAATCTTGTTTCGAAGCAGTTTTGTAAAGTTTTAATTTAATAAATAAACAAAGGATCATTGCAAAAAAATAAGCTTGATGTATTACATTCATATACATTTATAAAAACTTTTCCTAAAATTTTATCATTCCGTTTGATTCATGCTAATCTAGATATACGTAAACAGAAATATTTTATTTATTTATTTACTAGTCTGACTCACAAATGAGTTTATCTAGTGACACAGAATAAAATATACATTTAGGGATTTTTACCAAAAATGTGAAGTGAGTATTACAAAAAATATTTTACCCCACGTTATAATAATTACATAAAATTAACCTATGAGAACAAATTGTAACAGGTATTCTAAAATATGTGTAACAAAAATAAAAGTTATAACAATACAAGAGAAAATAATTACAAATATAAGGCGATTTATAAACCATAGTACATTTTACGTTCTGTTTAACCATACAAATGATTTCAATTACTTATTTATTGAAGGTACAAAGAATAACGAAATATAGGCTAAATCGACAGTCAACTCAGAGAGTACATCGAAGAGGGTAAACTTCACAAAAAAGGTAGTTTTCAGAAATGGTGTGTGAATACTATTAAGTAAAACTCTAAACGTCGGATAAAATTGGTATTTATTTTACATCTTCCAGCAGATTTTAAGGAATTATCACTAACTATACTTTACATAGAGATTTTTTTTTGAACTTCTTTATTTTCTAAAATTTATGTAAGGATTGTAATTGAAATGCCGTATAATACAAATATTTTCATGTTAAATAAAATCTTGAATTTTTTTGGAATAGCCTATAAATTCGGAACTTCTTTCGGAAGGAATTTTGTATTATCTTGTATAACTGGTACACATTAAGTAATAGGCGTGAGCATGCTACACAGAAAATCTGCATCTATTTAATACATTTATTTATAATATCCTGTTTTATGATGTAAGCCGTCTACAAGATATCTATTATCAATGGTTAGAATAGTTCAATAATCAGTCATTCTTTTAAATTCGTTCGATTTTCGTACATTTCTCGCGATGTCATGGAAATAGACTGATATTTTAAAGTCAGCATATAAAGTCTACTTCTTAAACTTTCAAGTATGGATATTCTGTTTGTACCCGAAGGTCCAAAAGGTTTAAAGAAAACGCTTTATATGTTATAAAAATTGCAGAATTCCATTGGGTAAATCCATGCATACGCCGGTCAGTGGCGTTGTAAGAGAGAGAGCGAATAATCTTCCTTCTTCCCCTGTAGCACATGAGCGTAAACGGTGATGGAATCACCGCGCTCAGTGAGATTAGAGCCCATGGTGATATACAAGAATAGTGTAAACACACGGAGAAAGTTAAAAAGAGTCATTTCTTTTAGGGATTAAAGCCACCTTTTAGATTTACAAGCAATTAAAAAGTGCACGCTGTTCATACTTCAAGTTAGAGACTACACCCACTATAGAGTTAAATCAAAATATTAAGATGTCATAAAAAAAACAAAGCATAAGACAACGTAATGTATGTCTATATTATTATTATTATTATTATTATTATTATTGTTATTATTATTACTACTGCTGCTGCTACTAATGTCAGTTACAATAAAAATATACATATAAGAACTGCACAAGCAAATTCTACCGACGATGCTAAGAAATACATATGAAAAAGGTTGGTTGCACAAAAAGAAAATAAAATACCATTACTTGAAAAGCTGGAACAGGAACTCTCAAGATAGAACTCTGCATTAATTATTGTTAAAAAGCTTATGCTTCTATTTCCGTTTGCTAATCGAGAAAAAATTAGCAGAAATAGTCTTTATTACTTGCTTCCTTGTAAGTAGAAGCGAACTAAGGGAGTGCCATAGGTTAAAGTGATAGTTAAACGTTGGTTGCTACGTGGCTGAAGTTTCTTTGTGTGTATGGATACTAGATGACAAATTCCTGTATGAGAAAAGTATGTTTTTTATAGCTGAAACCAAAACAAGGAATATCTCAAAAACAATCAACTCCACGAAAAAAATGTATATAACATAAATTGTGTGTTTTAAAGTGCTCTACAGTGTGGTAAGTTTTTGTCTATCTCTTACGGTTTAGCAGTTATGCAAAATTACGTAAAGTTGACCCAGAATAAAGTAGTCTTCAGAGGCTATTCCCAGAAAACTCAAAATATAAATTTTCTTTGTCAGGTAAATATCTTTAATATACGATATTTTAACCAAAATCGTTAGAGCCATATTTTATAAAATCAACATTTTCGAAAAAAGTTCCATGTAAAGGGTAGTTTGGGGTCGGGGGATTTTCCTCAAAATCTTCGTGTCGCATCCCTGGAAGATACTGAACTTAAATACCAAGTTTGGTATTTTACCGACTTTTCGTTTTTGTGTTATAGTGTTCACGGACACACACACGGACCTTTTTCTGAAAATACTTTTTTTTTGGATACAGGGGATCCTAAAACATATATTTCGGTATCGAATTTTTGATGGAGTGCAATACCTTCTCTATTCACTATATACATAGAACGTATAGAGAAAGTAAAAATCTTAAAAAGAGCATGAAATCAAGTACTAAAAAGGAAAACAGGAAAACTCAAGCCGGCATATTGTTGGAATAAAGAGATTGCATGGTTAAGGAAACAGATCACTGAAGCACGAAGAAAGGGGACAAGGATTAACAGGAAGAATAACATTGGAGAACACAAAAGGATACACTTACACAACTAATATAGGGAAAGCCGTTGTGCCCTAAAAAGACAATTAAGTTAGCAAAAACGGAAGCATGGGATCAATTATGTAGGGAAGTGGACGTAGATCCATGGGGCAGTGGTTATAAATTAGTCATGGGTAAGATAGATAATAACACATTAACACAACTCAGGGAAGAAGAACAGATATTATAAAAACATTATTTCCATCACATAAAATAAAAGCATGCCCAGAGATTAGAGTTAACAAAGAAGAAATTCCCTTGTGTACGAAAGAGGAAGTAAAAGATGCTGGGAAACGAATAAAACCAGGAAAAGCAGTAGGTTCTGATGGAATCCATTCAGAAGTAATTAAGGAGATATCAACAGGATATCTTGAAATCCTCGAAAAGGTCGTGAATAGACTGCTAGTTGATGGAAGTTTCCCTTGACAATGGAAAAAAGCAAGACTGATCCTCATAGAACAACGAAAAGGAAGCTGATGATAGTGTATCTTACATACCACTCTGCTTACTGAATGTAATAGAAAAATTTTTCGAACAAATTATAAACAAAAGATGAACAGAAGAGATTAATAACAAGGTTTTTCAGAGATACTTTGGATTCAGGAAAAGCTTATCAACACAGGATGCAATAGAAGGAGTGAAACAAATCGTAGAAATGGAAGCAACACCAAAAAACGAATTTGCAGCTATGATTGCACTTGATGTGAAAATGCCTTTAATGCACCGCCCTGGAGAGGCACAGTGAATGAACTCGAAATAAGAGATGTGAACCCATAGCTAACAAAGCTAGTCTGTAGCTATCTAGAAGATAGACAAATACTGATAGGCAAAAGCGCAAATTGGGCATGAGCTGTGAAGTGCCGCAAGGATCTGTGCTAGGCCCCACGCTGTGGAACATATATTATGACTCTGTGCTAAAAGAAGAACTCCCAACTGGAACTAAAACTAAAGCAAATGCTGATGATTTAGCACTAATAGTATGTGGTAGATCAGAGGTAGAAGTAAAAGAAAAAAACTGATGTGTTCCATTCACATGACCTTCTCTACATCTCTGCAACAAAGTATCGTTAAAAAGCTTATACTGATATTTACTTCATCCAATCGAGAAAAAATTAGCAGAAATAGTCTTATTACTTGCTTCCTTGTAAGTAGAAGCGAAAGAGGGAGTACCATAGGTTAAAGTGACAGTCAAAAGCTGGTTGCTATGTGACTGAAGTTCCTTTGTTTGTATGGGCAGGAGTTGACAAATTTCCGTATGAGAAAGGTTTGTTTTTCAAGGCTTAAACCAAAAACAAGGAATATCTCAAAAACGATCAACTGCAGGAAAAAAATGTATATTAACACAAATTGTGTGTTTTAATGTGATTTAGATTTTTGGTGTGGTAAGTTTTTATCTATCTCTTACGGTTTAGCAGTTATGCAAAATTCCTCAAGAATAAGGTAGTCTTCAGAGGCTACTCCCAGAAAATTTAAAATATACATTTTATTTGTCAGGTAAATATCTTTAATATATGCTATTTTAATCAAAATCTTTAGTGCAAGTTTTTAGAACATCAAAAGTTTTGAAAAAAGTTCCATGTAAAGGGTAGTTTGGGGTGGGGAGATTTTTCTCAAATTCTTCGTGTCGCATCCCTGGAAGATACTAAACTTAAATACCATATTTGGTATTTTACCGACTTTTCGTTTTTGAGTTATTGTGTTCACAGACACACGGGCACACAGACAAACGGACACACACACGCGGATCTTTTTCTGAAAATACATTTTTTTGGATACAGGGGACCCTAAAACATATTTCCGGTGAGGCTTCAATGAGATTTGCATTTTTATATAGTGAGCTCCTGTATATCTCTTACGATTTACCAGTTAGTCAAAAATCATCCAGAATGAAAAAATCTTCAGCGGCTATTCCTAGGAAAGTGGAGGCTTCAATGAGTTTTACATTTTTGTATAGTAAGTTTCTGTCCATCTCTTACAGTTTACCAGTTACACAACAATCATCCAGAATGAAAAAAATCTTCAGCGGCTATTCCTATCAAATTCAAGATATACATTTTATTTGTCATGTAAGTGTGCTTAATTTACATTATTTTAATCAAAATTCTTAGAGACATTTTGGATAAAATTAAAATTGTTTCAAAATTTTCTATATAAAGTGTTATTTTGCGGAAGGATTTTCCTGAAAATCTTTGTGTCGCATTTCTTGTAAAATGCTGAGTTTATTTATCACTTATAGTATTTAAAGGACGTTTCGGTTTTACTTTCTCTATACGTACTATGTAAATAGTGTAGAGAGAAGGTATTGCATACCACACTAATATCGATACCGAGATTTCACCGGAAATATGTTTTAGGGTCCCCTGTATAAAAAAAAAACAAAAAATCAACAGTTTCAGAAAGAAGTCCTTGCGCGCGCGCGTGTCTGTGTGTGTGTGTGTGTTCGTCTGTCTGAATACGATAACTTAAGAATGAAAAATCTGTAAAATACCAAACATGGTATATAAGTTTAGTATCTTCCAGGGATGCGACACGAAGATTTTGAGAAAATCCCCTTACCACAAACTACGCTTTAATGGAAAAAATTTCAAACATTTTTATTTTATTAAAAATTGCTCTAAAATTTTGATTAAAATACCGAATATAAAATATATGTATATGGCAAATAAAATTTATATCCTGAATTTTCTGGAAATAGCCTCTAAAGACCTGTTTGTTCTGAATAAATGTTTTTGAATTTTGCGTAGCTGGTAAACCGTAAGAGACAGACAAAAACTTACTACACAAAAAGGTAGATCACGCTAAAACACACACTTTATGCCCTGTACGTTGTTTTCGTTGAATTGACCATTTGTGAGATAATCCTTCTTACTTGTTTCAGACATAAAATACCTTTTTTCACACGTAATTTGTAAACTCCTAGTTTTACATAGAAACGGATTTCAAGCCAATGGTAACCGGCTTTTAAAAGATTTAACTATCGGCTTAGCCAAGTGTATCCCTTAATTTTCCTTCTACTTACAAGGAAACAAGCAATTAAGACAATATGTGGTAGTGTTATCTCGATTATCATTTATTAGATATAAGATTAGTTTTTAAACAATTTGTGACAGCGGTGTAGAGAAAGTCATGTAAATGGAACACATTAGATTCTCTAGTTATGTTGTTCACATACACACACATCCATGGATCTTTTTATAAAAATACCTTTTTTGGGGGGGAATGCAGAGTACCCTAAAACTTTATGTCCAGTGAAATCCCGGTATCGAACTTTTTGGTGCAATACTTTAATCGGAGAAAGTAATAAGATTTCTTAGGAATAGTTTATACAGCCACTAATAAATTATAGAGGGGAGAAATGAATATGATTATAACGCCCGTGTTTTTCATCATGCTTCTTTTATTTTTCTCTAGAGTGCGGGACTGGATTGTTGGGAGGCGTAAAAGAGAGTGGGCAGAGATCTTTGTCTTAGGTTATGCGGAGTGGGAAAAATAATGCAAAACACCAGTTAAGTTGACTAAGAATGGCCAGTAACTGATCTCTCTGGAATTAATTGACGATTGTTTTAAGAGGAATAACCAACTGTTCCTGAATCCAACCACGACAACTTTTGATGTGTCATATTATTTGGGCTAATTATACTTATAAGGAACTAATTAATAAGAACAGTCTGCTAAGGTTTATCTCGACTAACAAGGTGTAGAAAGAAGAATGATCTCTTGTAAAAAGTTTGTTTTTAGAGCAGCTGGTGAAATTCATGTGAGTGTAATACATCAGTTTTTTTGGATAAAAATTACATTTTATGTTTTAGTCACTAATAATAGCTGTATTATTTCTAGTTTCAGAAAATGTATATTTTTGGGGAGTTAAGTAGGTTTTAATGAATTTAAATATAATTTAAATGCTAGTCTACATTTCTTATAAATTGTTCTAAAAAGGGACATTGCATAATATTTGTATCTTTAAATTCAGTTTTCCCAAAACAGCATTTTTGGATACTTATATACCTTTTTCTCAGAAACTATGATAGCTGAAAAGCTGAAATTTTCACCACATGTATTCAAAACATAGTTAAACTTTCTGAACCACAATCCTGATGTTATAATACATATTGATTATATTAAGAAAGCAAAAGCATTGCAAACTTTACACATTTTTATTTTCTTAAATTTTCGAATATATTTCTACTGACATTGTATCATAGCAAAATAATTGAGATTCAGAAGATAGCTGATTATACTAAGAACAAGCATGAATAAGTATGATTATGTATTGAAAGTACTATCAGAGAAAAAGATACATGAATTTACTAATTTTAAGACTTAAGTTTTATTACTTTTCTGCTGAATGAAAACCTTTTTATAGAGTCAACCACATAAGAAATTAATGCAAATAAACTCCTGAAATAATTGTCATGATTTATAGAATAATGCAAGCAAATTTCTGTGAAAACAATAGAATATTTTTACGAGCAGTGGTAATTCAACTCACTTAAGGTGTATTTTCCTTATGTTCCGACTACCTTATCCCCTTAAGTGATGCAAACTGTGTGTGATATCAAGTTAGCATGTATAGATTTGTTTTCCAAAACAGCTGAAACCTGTCATAGCCTGCTGCATGCTTCTGTGTATGCGCCTGATGAACAAAGCAAATATTGTTTTACACGATAGAGCACTATTGTCAGTGCGTAAAGCGAAGTTCATAACGCGTAAGCGTAAAAATAGCAGCTCGTTGTTTCACGCGCTGCTGAATACCGTAACATGAAGTGTTCATTAAACTCAAATTCATTTAGTTGAAATGCCGGTTATAGCTGTGCATTTCTGAGACTGAGTATACCTTTCCAGAAAGAAGACTAAAAACATTCTCGTCTGTGACTAATTTCTAGAGAACATTACAGGTTATTGACCGATAAAGATAGGTTATATACACAGTACACACGAGTTTTTAATGTTTGGACATGGTTGATACTGTTCTCTGCAAACCGTGAAACTTTCTATGCATTTTGTTGTTTGTCTTTAGTGAGTGGACATCAACCTGTGTTATAATTTTTTCTTCTGTTTTCCAGAATCGTTTCTTGGAGTTAGCTGGAATTTCCTTTGGGAAATCTATGATTAACGGTGCTGAGGAGTTTTTATGCGGACCTAATCGATTTAGTTATCGATATCTGAGGAGCAGGGAGCCTTTTGGAGAAGATTATATCTCGGGTACAGTTATTGCTATTACTATTATTTGTACTGTTAGTAGTATATACTATTTACAGATAAGAACTGTAGAAATAAACCATAGTAAACGAAAATATGTATTTAAGAAAGTTATAAAATGAAGTTTCGCAAATTCGGTGTTTCCAAAAGTGATAATAACAAAAGAAGCGATAAGCTAAATAAATATTTAAATACCTCTGTGGTATAGTGGTCAGCGCTCGGGCTTCACACTCTAAGGTTCCGGATTAGATTCCCGGCTGGGACGGGGAATTTTTCTTTTACAAGAATCATTCCATATCCTCCAAGGAATCTGGAAGTTTGACTTTTAGACTGAATTTATGTGCGTTTAATAGTATAAAACTCAAAACCAACATAAAAATCCTACAGTTCAAAGAACAAAACAACAGCTGACTGCCTGGTAGCGTGTCTGCCTCACATTCAACAGGTCGCGAGTTTGAGTCTTGCTTAGTGTGAGTTACTCGAATAAGGTTCTTTTTTCGGAGTTTTACCTTATCCTTAGAAGACGAATGTCGGGTAACTTTATGCTCCATGGATCCTGAGATCATTTCAGCAACAGTTCACCAATTTCATTCATTGTTCGGTATGACCAACCAAGCTAAAGGACTTTAAGCTAAAAAAAAAAAAAACTAATAAAAAAAAACGCCAGCAGTTGTTTCTAAAACAAAGCTTCCAATATGAATGTAGAAGTTATATGAGGCAATATACATTTTTTGTAGCCCCGTTTACATTTTCCTCCCTAAATTTACTGTATGATTACTAGTTTTACTGTTCCTTTACACAAACACATAACACCCATGCCCAAGGCGGGACTCGAACCCACGATCCCCTGCCCACGAAGCACCAAAGCGAGGCGCCTTAGCGAGCGTGGCCATGGGTACCGGCAACATTAAATAATTACAAACAAATAAATATTGCTGTCATGGTTCCTGAAGCTTAAACACCATGAACTTATTTATTTGTTTATTTATTTTTTGTTTTGGAAATGCAAAAGAGAGAATTTTCTATGGAAGAGACCAAAATATGCTAAAATATTATATATCATGTTCTACATTAAATGAAAAAATTTGCAGAGTTTCTATTTATTTTCGTGTGAATTTAATGAATATTGTTTTAATCTGTCATTCTGAAAATAACAAATTATGTGAAACTCTAAGGGCCGGTTCCACAGTTTAAGCTTAGGCCGAAGCTTTAGAAAGGTACGGATACCACTTAAGCTGAACTCTTTTGTTTAATCTCTGGGAATTTCACAGTAGGACAACCAGTGGCTTTACTGGGCAGCAACTCCGGGAACGGTAAATCTGGGAGTGCTTAGGCATACGCATCCAGTGAATTTCTGTCATTTGTTTATGGCGTTGGAGTTCCCAAGTTAACCAGTAACATAAGTTAAAATTACCGAAATGTTGGTACCTTTAACTTTACTTCTCAAGAAGCGGGTGTCTTCCTACAAATTGTGAGGTCCATAAGCATGTAATAAATGTAAGCGATTTTACTATTAAGTAAGAAAAAATATAGCAGGATATTTAGAAAACGTTTTAAATGCTGTTAATGTTGAGATACCTGAAAAACGTGCAGCTGTAATTAGCATGCTTTACTTACATACAACCTCAGAATTTTGACTCTTAACGTCCTTTAACCTGGTTGATCATATCGGATGTTGGATAAAATCGGTGAAATTATGCACAAATGAGCTTGGTATCCATGTAACTTAAAGATACTTAACATTCATCTTTTCAGGAGAAGAGAAAACCTTGAAAAAATCCTAATTCGAGTAACTCGCCCTAAGCAAGATTCGAACTCGTGGCCTCTTAAATATGAGGGAGACCCTCACACTACCGAGGAGAGCTGGAGAAGCTTTCCTTCTGACAAACCGCTTTGTTACTGCTTTATAAAGCAATAATAAGCAGACAATGAATGCGACAAACTATACAATAAGAATCTACTCTAATTTCCGAAAGTATGAAGTATAGACCGTGAAGCGAGACATGAGTAAACCTTGCGCATAAGAGAAGTCTCTTTCCTTTCCTTCCTGCCCTCTTTGTCTCGATTGAGTAGTGGTAGTGGTGGAAATAGAGATGCCAGTTTGGCACGAATAACACAACCACAACAGCGTGCAGCGTACACGAAAGTAATTGTTGGTACATACATAATACATGAATATAGTAACATTGTTTATCATGAAGCTAAAAAAATGGAAATGGCGTGTTATTTATGGACGCTCTTTAACTACTGTGGTTCTCAGCGTCCCATTCTAAAATGGGTGTGGAAGACCGCTTAATTTTGCTCAGAGGCCTCTCTTATCAGGCTTGAGGTTCTTTTACGTGCCGTAAATCTACGACACGGGACCCACGGCTTTACTTCCCTTCCGAAGGAAGCCATGCTAAGGATTTTTACACCCGAAAAAAATCCATCGTCCTCCGCCGGGTTTGAACCCGCGACCTTGGGTATATGAAGTCAGCATGGTAACCATTACACCACGGAGGGCGACTATCATGAAGCTAATTGCTATACATAAATGTGTTTATATATTTGTGTATTATGCAACACCATAGTCTTAAAATTACCGTATTTTCCCAATTTTGTGTCGCTTATTATCATCTATGAGATTATTATTATATTTGATATTGGATGCACATATTATATTTAGGAATTATTCTTTTTATTTATATAGTATCCACTATGAATATAATGAATTATTACTCTCATATGTAAAATTAGGGAAATCTTGTGTTTTTAAAATTATGGTGTTCGTGACTTTGAATTGTATAATCCAAAAATAATAGATTTCTTCAAATTATGAGATTCTTTATGTAAAATGAGAGAAACAAATTCAATTTTGACCTTGAAAACAATATAAAATAAAATGTATATGTTCATATTTATAAAATAATATAGTTTCCGATGTTGGATCAAAGTAACCCATTAAGAGCCAAAGTAGTTGCAGTTTAAGGTAAAATATTGAATACTGTATTATGTGACAAGTTCTGGCTATAATTTATGAGTTAGAAATAATCCTGAATGAGAGTTTTATGCAATATTAAAATTTTAGAGTTAGTTTAAGAAAAAATCTGATGTGTTACACTCACATGGCTTTCTCTAGCTGCTCTACAAATCTCCTAAAAATTGTTATTCTTCTTTGTACCCAATGCTAATTGAGATAAATATTAGCAGAATGTTATTACTTAGTTCCTAATAAGTAGAAGAGAATAAGGGAATGCGCTATACTAAAAAGATTGTCAACATTTTTAAAAGCTATCGCTATGCGATTGTCATTGCAAATCACTTCTTTGCTTGGCCAGGAGTAGAACAAAAGAAAAACGGACACTTCCTGTCTGAGAAAAAATTAAGTAATTCTCAATTGAAACCAATAAAAAGGAATATCTCAGAAACGGTTACCTCCACAACAAAAACGTAAAGGACATAAATTGTGTGTTTTGTCGTAATATACATTTTTTGTGTAGTGAGATTTTCTCTATCTCTTACGGTTTAGCAGCTAAGCAATATCCATCCAGAATAAAGAGGTCTTAAGAGGCTATTCGAGATATACATTTTATTTCGGACATAAATAGCTTTAATATACGGAATTTTAATAAAAATCGTTACAGCCATTTTTAAGAAAATCAAAATTTTGAAATGTGTTCCATATAAAGGGTAGTTTTTAATAGGGGGATTTTTTGTAAATCTTCTTGTCGCATCCTTGGAAGATACTAAACGTAAATACCAAGTTTGGTATATAACGGTGTTTTCGTTTTGGGGCTATGCTGTCCATAGACACACGCACACATGGACCTTTCTTTAAAAATGCTTTTTTACGGACTCATGGGACCCCAAAACATATATTTCCGGTGAAATCTCGGTATCGAATTTTTGGGTGCATTACAATAGCTTCTCTATCCCTATGTGCATTGTACATATGGGGCTAGAGAAAATAAAAAGGTATTCAGAATGAATGGCACTATTGTAGTATAAGATTGTGGGCTATCTGTCTCTATGACTGTATGAACGTACACTTTGATGTGAGTCAGCACTCGGTGTGGACTATTTATAAACAGCGTATGTATGATAGAGCGCGCGCTCTCTCTCTATAATGCAATAGCAATAGAATTTGTAAGTCAGAGTATTGTTTACACGAGAGTTGTATCACCCCCAGCAGCTCTGCAACCCGCGCTGCTGCAGCAGCAGCGTCCCCCCCTGGCCCCGCTAGGCAGGCAGCCAGCACAGCGCGGCCAGCCAGTCAGTCAGTCTCGCGTATTGCTCCGGTGCGAGAAGATCACCCACCGTCCATGGACCAGGGGCGATGATGGACCATCAGTCGTCGGCACGGCAGTCGCGCTCTCTAGTCCACTACACCAAGATCAGTCCTGCCCTTGCCGCCGAACATGAACCCCACTACGCCTACACCGACTGCTGTGGCCTTCCGCTGGACGAGGAGGATCTTCCACCACCGCTCCTAGGAAAGTATCTGTCTGTGTGGTTATGTGGCTTTTTCTGTGAGATATTCTTGGTAAATACTACTCTAGGGTTAGTGGTAGCAAAACGTCCCTCGTGCCACAAGTGTGTTCAACATCGCCTTACCCTTTGACATTAATCATATCCCATTTAGAATTTTTCAGTGAAGGTAAATCCAAAATAAATATAAACACATATCTCAATTTCGAAACAGTTCGGTTTGTTTTCAAAGAACTTGTGAGAAATAAATAACATGGCTAACATTCTAAAAAATACTATTTATAACCTGTGAAAAAATAGAGGGCACACACCTTTAAGGGCAAAAAATCATTTAAAAATGGTATGTTATGATTAAAGCATTTTAGAGAATATTTATCTCAGTTTATGAGCATATAAGTTTAACATTTTTTATATGGAAATGCTATTTTACCTGTCGTCATTAATTAAATAAAATATAAATTTCTGTAAATTTAACTACAGTAATAGCCCACTTTAGGTACACTAGATGTAAGCTTTTAAATTTCTAAATATATTACCCTGATAGCATTTCTGTTATCTATGAATAACCTTTCGCTGGACGAGGAGAATCTTCCACCACCCCGCCTAGAAATGTATCTGTATGATTATGTGGCTTTTTCAGTAGTGCTTCTGTGAGATATTCTTGATAAATGTTACTCTAGAGTCAGTGGTAGTAAAACATCCCTAGTACCGAAATTTCGTGTGACCCCTCGTGCCACAAGTGTGTTCAGCATCGCCTCTAACCTCTGACATTTGTCATAGTTTCCCGTTTTGAATTTTTCTGTGAAGGTACATCCAAAGTAAATATACACACATACCAATTGTGTGTTATCGAAGAACTTGTGAGAAATAACGAATTGATGCCTAACATTCTAAAAAATCTGATGTGTTCCATTCACATGACTTTCTCTATATCGCTGCAACAGATTATTCTATTTACTTCATCTAATGTAGCAAAAATTAACAGAAATAGTCTTATTACTTGCTTCCTTGTTAGTAGAAGCGAAATAAAGCGGTACCATATGTTAAAGTGATAGTCAAAAGCTGGTTACTCTGCGACTGATGTTCCTTTGCATGGACACGAGTTCACAAAGTCCTGTATGAGAAAAGTATAAGTTTTTATATTTGAAAAAACAAGGAATATCTCAAACAATTCCACGAAAAAAATATATGTAACATAAATTGTGTGTTTTAAGGTGCTCTACATTTGTTGTGTGGTTAGTTTTTGTCCTTTTCTTACGGTTTAGCAGTTATGCAGAACTCCGTAAAACTGACCTAGAATAAAGTAGTCATCAGAGGCTATTCCCATAAAATTCAAAATATATACTTTGTCATGTGAATATCTTTAATATACGATATTTTAATCAAAATCGTTAGAGCCAATTTTTTAGAAAATAATTTTTTTTAAATTATGTTCCATGTAAAGGGTAGTTTGGGGTGGGGGATTTTTTTCAAAATCTTCGTGTGGCATCCCTGGAAGATAATAAACTTAAATACCAAGTTTGGTACTTTACTGAGTTCTCGTTTTTGAATTATCGTGTTCACAGACACACGGACACACAAGGACCTTTTTCTGAAAATACTTTTTTGGATACAGGGGACCCTAAAACATATATTTCTGGTGAAATCTCGGTATTGAATTTTTTGGTGGAGTGCGATACCTTCTCTATACACTATATGCATAGCATGTATAGAGAAAGTAAAAATACTATTTAAAATCTTGGAAAAAATAAGAGAGTTACACCTTCAAGAGGGCAAAAGATTACACTATTTACTGCATTTTAAAGAGCATATATATTTCAGCTTCTAAACATACAAGTTAACCTTTCTTTGATGGAAATGCTATTTCAGCTGTTTGTCATGATTTTCATAGTTTTTCAAAATACTTAAAAAAAAAATTACACATAAAATATAAATTGCCCACTTGGGTAGTGTGGTGGTAGCGTGTCTGCTTCACATTCAAAAGGTCGTGAGTTCGAATCTCGCTTAGGGTAAGATGCCCGGATAAGGTTATTTTCGGGGTTTTCCCTTATCCTGAAAAGACGAATATCACGTAACTTTAAGCTCTATGGACTCCGATATCATTTGAGCATTCCACCAATTTCATACATCGTCTGATATAACCAACCAGGTTAAAGGTCGTTAAGCTATATATATAAATTTCTATAAATTTAACTCCAATAATAACCCACCTTAGGTACGCTAGGTGTAAACCCTCAAATTTCTAAATCTTTGTATAAATTTTTAAAAAAATATTACCATTATCTATAAATAACCCTTCCACTGGATGGGGAGGATATTCCACCACCGCTCCTGGGGAAATATGTCTCTGTGTGAGTGTGTGATTATGTGGCTTTTTCTGTGAGCTATTCGTGATAAATATTACTCTAGGGACAGTGGTAGTAAAACCTCCCTAGCGCCGAAATTTCGCATTACCCTTCGTGCCGCAAGTGTGTTCAACATCGTCTCTACCCTTTGACATTTGTCATAACTTCATCTTTTGAATTTTTCAGTAAAGATACATCCAAAATAAATGTACACACATTTCAATTTTGAAACAGGCCGGTGTGTTATCCGAGCACTCGTGAGAAATAACGAATTGATGCCTAATATTCTAAAAATGCTATTTAATATCTGTGAAAAAAGTAGAGGAAATACACCTGCAAGGGTAAAAACGCGTGACAAAATTTGCTATATTATGATTAAAGTATTTTAATGTGCAGGAATATTAGTTTATAAACATGAAAGTTTGTCTTTTCTTTTATGAAAATACTAAATTTTTCATTACTTCTATAATTTTTCAAAATAATTAAAAAAATGTTACATATAAAAATAAAATCTGATGATTTCCATTCAGGTGACTTTCCCTACGTCTCTGCAACAAATTCTTGTTTAAAAGCTTATTATTCTGTTTACTTCATGCTAACTAAGAAAACATTAGCAGAAATAGCCTTATTACTTGCTTCCTTGTAAGTAGAAGGAAAACAAGGGAGTAGCATAGGTTAAAGTGATAGTCAAATCTTTTAAAAGCTGGTAGCTAATCTGATTGAAGTTCTTTTTATGTATGGCCAGGGGTTGAAATATTCCCGTTTGAGAAAAGTATTTTAAAACCGAAACCAATATCTCAAAAACGATCAAATCCAGGAAAAATATGCATAATATAACTTGTGTGTTTTAAAAAGAACTACATACCTTTTGTAGTAAGTTTTTGTCTACTAATTACGTTTACAAGTTATGAAAAATGTAGAAAAATTCATCCAGAATAAAGAGGTCTTTAGACGCTGTTCCCAGAAAATTATAGATTTGCATTTTATTTGTCATGTAAACGTCTTAAATATGAGAGACTTTAATCAAAATAGTGCCTTTTTTCAAAAAATTAAAATTTTCGAAATTTATACCATGTAAAAGTAGTTGCAGGTGCGGGATGTTCTTGAAAATCTTCGTGTCATATCGATGGAAGATACTGAACTTAAATACAAATTTGATATTTAACGGACTTTTCGTTTTTGAGCTATGCTCCCCACGTATTCACACACAAATACAAACATGGTCATTTTTCTAAAAATGCTTTTGTTTTATTCAGGGGGTCTCAAAACATATATTACCAGTGAAATCTTGGTATAGAATTTTGGATGCAATACACAATGTGCATAGAATGTGTAGAGAAACTAATAAGGGTTATGCACCTTCAAGAGGGGGAAATATCATTACACTATTTTCTATATTATGATGGAACCGTTTTAATGTGTTTATATCTCAGTTTATAAACATGCAAGTTTGTCCTTTCTTTTATGAAAATGCTATTTAAGTTGTTTCCTATAACTTCTATAATTCTTAAAAATACTTAGAAATAAATGTCATATGAAACGTAAATACAAGTCCAGTAATAAACCACTCTAGGTACACTAGAAGTGAATTTTCAAATTTCTAAATTTTTGTGAAAATATTACTGTCATAGCATTTGTTGCATATAGATAATAACTTCTATTCAAATTAGATAAATAATTTCAAAATATAAATTATTTCCTAAATTTTATTGTGTGAGTGTATTGCAGATTTAAAATATTCCATGGCGTTCACAATTTGAGATAATGCATTTCCTTTAACACTTGGAGCATTGAATCACACACAAAAACTTTACGCGTTGATATTTTAACAACTTGAGTAATTCCTTATGATATGTTTTTAAAAATACAAATTTAAATACATTAAATTATATTTTGCTCCTAAAGGTATGTTTTTGAAAAATTGTTAGTAGTATTTGGTAACCATTACACCACGGAGGCGACCCTTCAAAATTTAGATAGCTTTTCCTACTTCTGAAGGAATTTGCATGAAAAAAGCGCTATCTGTAGGATGAACGCTTTTACCGCAGCAGAGCACGCACACGATGTAATATAAATGTGAAATGAAATTACCTTCGTTAGAAAAAAAAATCGTAACTAAACAAGGAAAGCGGCGCTGAACATTGTAAAGAATAACAGAGACCGGTTTTCATTCACTTATTTTTCATACCTTGAAGCTAGCTGTGCCAAAGAGAGTTACGAAAACATTAAAATGTGTGAGTCAGTTGAGCTATTTCCGCTGCCAGTTTTATCTACTCTTGTCCCCAAAATGTCAGCTATGACTGGATGAAGGCAGGTGTACCAACTTTTATAATCTCCATCATAACTAGCCTAGCAGCCTGCATGTTTCCTGCATCCTGCAAAATCCCACTGATCATCTGCATTCAAATCTCTTTTCCTCCACTATGAATCTAAAATATCTGATGCGTTCCATTCACATAGCTTTCTCTAGCTGTTCCACAAACATATTTTATATCAAAACATTATTCTTTTGTTTGCATCATGCTAGTCTAGATAAACAATAGCAGAGTTGGTAGTATTACTTGCTTCCTTGTAAGTAGAAAGGAAATAGTGAATGTAAACGTTTTAAAAGCGGTCGCTATGTGAAACAATTGAGGTTCGGTTGGCTTTGCGTGGTCCCGTTTGAGAAAAGTTACTTCATTTAAATCTCAGACGAATACAATGAATATCTCAAAAACGGTTACCTATATGAGAAAAACATTCTGACTAAATTTTGTGCTTTAGCGAAATCTACATTTTTTTGTGTATGAAGGTTTTGTTTAACTCTCAGTTTATGCAAAATTCTGTAAAACTCAACCAGAATAAAGAGCTCTATTTGCAGTAAAATCAAAATATAAATTTTATTTGTATTGTAAATATCTTTAATATAAGTATTTTAACTAAAATCGCTATAACCATTTTTGAGAAAATCAAAATTTTCGAAAACTTTTCAATGGAAAGAGTAGTTGGAGGTGAAGGGATTTTCTTGAAAAATTTTATCTTGCATCCTTGGAAGACACCGAAGTTAAAATCTCAAAAATCTTGTGTTGGTAACCAAGTTTGATATTTAACCACTTTTTCGTTTCTGAACTATACTGTCGAAACATATACAGAGCCTCATTTTCTTAAAAAAAAATTGCTGTTTTCGGACACAGGGAATCTCAGAACATATATTTCCGGTGAAATCTCGGTATTGAATTTTTGGACGCAGTACAATACCTCTTTTATCGACTGTGTACGCTGTACATACGGGCGAGAGAAAGTAAAACAATTATGTTCCATTCACATGATTTTCTCTACTTATTCTGCAATAAATTATTCCTACAAAACTTATTATTCCTCTCCACTTTATGCTAATCGACATAGATGGTAGCAGAAATTGTCTTATCGCCCAATTTCTTGCAGGTAGATGATAATTAAGGGAGTACACTAAAGTAATAGTCAAATATTTTAAAAGCTGGTTGTTATATGATGCAACTGATGTTTGTTTCTCTTTGATTGACCAGGAATAAAATAAAAGTGATATGAAATAAATCATGAATTTGCGTTTAGGAAGAATAAAAAATAAGGATTTTAAAATTGAAACCAATAAAAAGAAATCTCTCGAGATTGTTTAACTCAATAAACATTGCATATGATACAAAGTGCGGTTTAGTAGCTTCCAAGGATGCGACACTAAACATTTCAAGAAAATATCTCGCCTAAAAATACCCTTTAAGGGAAAAAATTGCCAATTTTTTTTTTATCTTAAAAATGGCTCTGATGGTTTTGATTAAAATACCGTATATACATGACAAATAAACCGTATATGTTGAATTTCCAGGGAATATCCTCTTAAGAGGTTATCAAAAAACGTACAACGAAAAAATGTAGTTCTTTTCAAAACGCACAATTTATGCTTTTTTTATTTTTGCTGTGGAGCTGTTTCCGAGATATTCATTTAAATGTTTTCGGTTTTTACCTTCTCCAGCCCCATATGTTTAATGCAAATAGTGGATATAGAAGATATTGTATTACACCCAAAAAATTCGATGGCTAGATTTCACCGGAAATATATGATTTGGGGTCCCCGGAGTCCGAAGTAAAGCATTTTTAGAAAAAGGCCGGTACGTATGTGTGTCTCTGAAGACGATAACTCAAAAACAAAAGGTCAGTAAAATACCAAACTTGATATGCGACAAAAATATTTTTAGAAAAATCCTCCTATCCCTAACCTCCCTTTACATGAAAAAAAAAGAAAAAGTTTGATTATGTCAAAAATGGCTATCGATTTTGATTAAAATATCGTAAATTAAAGATATTTATAGTGCAAATAAAATGTATATTTTGAATATTTTGGGAATAGCCTCTAAAGACCTCTTTATATTGAATGAATTTTGCTGAATTTTGCGTATCTGGTAAGCCGTAAGAGACAGACAAAAACTTAATACACAAAAAATGAAGATCACGAGAAAACACACAATTTATGTCATATAGGTTTTTTTTTGTAGAATTGACCAATTCTGAGATATTCATTATTATTTGTTTTGGATTTAAAATACTTAAACTTTTCTCACAGTTCTCAAGTTGTAAACTCCTGATCCTGCATAGAAACGGAATTCAACTACAAGGCAACGAGCTTTTAAAAGATTAGACTAACATTTAGCCTAATGTATTCCCTTATGTCCCTTCTACTTACAAGGAAGCAGATAATTAAGACAATTTCTGCTAATGTTTTTTTCGATTATTATGAAGTAAATAGAAGAATATCTTTTTAACAACAATTTGTTACAACGATGTAGAGAAAGTCATGTGAAAGGAACACGTCATATTTTTCAGTTAAAGGCTTTAGGCAAAGAAATAGTAATTTAGCTGAGATGTTTTGGATCTTACGTATGACAAAGGCTTTGTGCCTATCTTCTGTTAAACACTCTTAAGTAGGTAGTCTTATGTACGTAACGTTGGCAATCTGGGATTCTACGGTCAGTCACTTGAATAATAAATGGATATGTAGGTAAAGGCTTACTAAAATGTTCAGTTTCGGTTCCGTTTCTTAGTGCACCCCTTATAACAGAAATTTAATGTTAACTACTGTATAAGGTTTCGATTTAGATAATATTGGAACTCCCGAGTAACGGAGAGCTTACTTTTTGCCCCGGGGGGGGGCGCCTGCGACCCAGCAGCACCTGGTCAATAGAACATTTTAGTTAACCTAATAGAATACAAAACTTAGTTATTGTTTCATACTATGGCAATTAAAATTTATTGATATACCAGAAGTTATTTACTAACTCGTTCGAAGTCCATATGTTTATCATAAACTAGCCATATTCAGTATGGCAGAGTGAATGTTTAAACTCGGAACTTCTGTTAGTTGTAACTTCTACTGTGTCTAACATTTCTCCGTGACAAGTGAAATCATTTTAATATCCCATATCATATTTTCACTGGCAAGCTATTAAAATCCTGCTAATATTAATAAAATTAAACTAAGACAGATATACTCGTAACCGAAAAAGATCTTTTATAAATAATTGTAATAAGGTTGAATTATTGTTTCGTACAATTATATGGCTTACCTTCAAATGCCCTTCTCTACCCACACTCTTTTACTAGCTGCTCTTGCAAACGCTTATTAAGTAGGTCGCTCAGCCAGTTTCCCACTTACCGGCTTTAGCTTGAAATAGCCCCGTTGAGTTTACAACTCTTTTAACTTATGAAGGAGATATTTATACATGTCAAATATGGAGGAGTTGGGTCACCTGGCATATTTACGATGTAATCTCGACATAGAATTTATTGCTGAAAACATTATCTCCTCTACTTAATGCAACTTGTAGTTAAATTACAAAATTGAAAGATTTTGGCGGCAGAAGGACATCAGTTGCCATTTTATGATGAAAGGATGAAATTCCTATGTGTCCCTGAGTTTAAGGGACTATGAATATCCGACTCCGGTAGCAAATAGTGTGTTTTTCGGAGTCAAGAAATTTCCGCTTAGTTTGGCCAAACATCAAAAAAAAAAAAAAAAAAAAAAAAAACCTGTAGCTTGATTATACACTTAACTGTAGCTGAAATGAGGATGCGAAACGATAATTTTAAATTTGTCATTGCAAGATCATGAAAAACATATAAATTACTACTTATACTTCAAAAGAGTATAACGTATTTGAATCTTTATACCGATAAGAATTAATATCCAGAAATGGTTAATGTCACAAAATCTTATTTGACATAACCGATACGTTTTAATAAGAACTGCATGTTTACTTTCTCTAACCGTATGTACATACATTGTACATAGTAGCTAGATAAGGTATTGTGTTCCACTCAAAATTTATATGTCGATATCTCACCGAAAATATGTTTTGAGGTCCCCTGAGTCAGAAAAAATCATTTTTAGAAAAAGGTTAATGTATTGCCTGTGGAGAGCATAAACGAAAATGACATTAAATATAAAATTTTCATTTATATAATTTAGTATCCTCCAATGATGCGACAGGAAGATTTTCAAGAAAATTTCCCATCACAAACTACCGGCATGTTGCCATTGGCAGAGCAACCGGCTAGACTCCCGGCTATGACATTGAATTCTTCAGTCTGACTCTACCTCTCCAACTCCTGTCCTACACACGGCTTGTCTTAAAAAACAGTTACTCCAATACCAATTGACCATAATAGTTGACTATGCTATAAATCCTAAAGTACTTACAACATTGTTAATCGCCATTGTGTTTGTCATCTCAAAATAATTTCAGATCACCTTGTGGTTTACCGCGAAACATGTCAGTCAATTGAGGAGTTTAATACTATGCCGGCATGTTGCCATGGTAGTTCAGAGGCAGATCAACCGGCTAGAGATCGAGAGATTCGTGGTTCAAATCCCGGCTATGGCATTGACTTTTTCAATCTGACTCTACCTATCCAACTCCTTTCCTACGCACGGCTTGTGGGGGGAAAAAACAATTATTCCATTGCAGTGTTGGTCTTATTACTTAGTCCTTTATAAGTTGAAGGGAAATAAAGGATACACTTGACTAAAGCGACAGTTGAATTGAAATCCGTTTCTTTCCGTAGCAGGAGTTGACAATTTCCCGTATGAGAAAAGTTAAAGTATTCTAAAATTGAAACTAATAACAAGGAATATTTCGAAAGCGGTCACCTCCACGAAAAAACATATATGAAATAAATTGTTTGCTTAAACGTGGTATACGTTTTTTGTGTAGTAAGTTTTTGTCTCTCTCTTACGGCTATCCACAATGAAGAGGTCTTCAGGGTCTATTCTCTGAAAATTTAAGATATATATTTTATTTTTAATCTAAATATCTTAAATATAAGACATTTTAATAAAAACCATTACAGCGCTTTTTTCACAAAGTCAAAATTTTCGAAATTATTTCCACCAGAAGGTTAATTCGGGGTGGGGAAACTTTTCTCAATTTTTGTGTCGCATCCCTGGAAGACACCAAAATTAAATTCTAAATTTGGCATTTTACTGACTTTTCGTTTTTAGTTATCCTGTTCACGGACATACACACACAGACCCTTTTTTTTAAATGCTTTTTTGGGTACAGAGAACCCTGAAACGTATATTTCCGGTAGAATTCAGGTATCGACTTTTTGAGTGAAAAGCATATGTACATATTACGCATAGAGAAAGTAACAATTCATGTTTTGACACTTTTGTAATAATCTGATAGTGTTCCTCAGCGTTTTATCTGAAAACTCTGCAATTTTTACAGCAAGTGTCTTCCGCTTTTTGACATGAACTCTCTAGTGAGTGAACTAAGAAATGTCACATATACCGACATAACACAGACGGTAGCGGAGCGTTATGACTGAAAACTACACAAGTCGCTGGAGTACAAATTTCGTTTCACTGAAATGAAAGCTGACACAGCGTATTTCCTCTCTGATAGAAAAATACAACTTTAATGAGAGTTAAATTAAAATGAATAACTAGGTCATGACTGTCAGTTGTCATTTCAAACTCGATGTTATCCAGACAAAAAGTCCACTGAAGTTTATTAGTGACTATACATATTATTCTTAAGAAAGCTTGTTACTTTCTCTACACGTACTATGTACTTACTGTATAGAGAATGTATTTTCAGACAAAGATCCGCGTGTGTGTGTCCGAAAAGTAGGTAAAATACCAAACTTGGTATTTCAGTTTAGGATCTTCCAGGGCTGCGGAGTGAAGATTTTGAGAAGAATTCCCCACTCCTAACTACCCTTTACAGGAAAAAATTTCGAAAATTTTGGTTATCTCAAAAATGGCTAACGATTTTGATTAAAATGCCATATATTAAAGATATTTATATGGCAAATAAAATGTACATCTTGAATTTTCTGGGAATAGGCTCTAAAGACCACTTTATTCTGAATGACTTTTGCTTAGCTGGTAAACTGTAAGAGGTACACAAAACTTAGTTCACAAAAAGTGCAGATCACGTTAAAACACACAATCTATGTCATATACGTTTTTTTTATTTAATTGACCATTTCTGAAATACTGTTATTAATTGTTTTAGATTTAAAATACTTAATGTTTTTTCATGCGGAAAGTTGTAAACTCCTAGCTCTACATACAAACGGATTTCGTCGCCATGGCAATCAGCTTTTAAAAGATTTGACTAATGCTTTAGCCTAATGTATTCCCTTATTTTCCTTCTACTTAAAAGAAAGCAAATAATTAAGATAATTTCTGGTAATATTTAACTCGATTATCATAAAATAGATAGAAGAGAATGCTTTTTAACAATTATTTGTTACAGCAATGTAGAGAAAGTGATATGAAATGAACACATCATTTTTTTTTCTACTTCATTATAATTGTGATAAACCTTTACAAAAATCTGATGTGTTCATTCACATTACTTTCTCTAGCTATTCAACAGAATATTCTTACAAAAGCTGATCCTTCTCTCTACTTTGTGCTAATCAATATAGTCATAAGATAGCAAAAATCTGGTATTCTCCATTCACATGACTTCTCTATCCGCTCTGCAAACAAACTATTCTTACAAAAGAGGTTATTCAACTACATTGTTCTAATCAAGAAAAGTATTAGAAGAAAAGGTCTTACTACTTGACTCCTTGTAAGTAGAAGGAAAATATGGCTAATGCGATAGTCATATATTTTAAAAGCTGGTCGCTATGAGAGCTGAAGCTCTGTCCGCTTTGCAAGACCAGCGAAGTTAAGTTCGTTTGAGAAAAGTTACATAGTTTAAACTTTTAATTCAAATTAGAAACGGCCAACACTACAACTAAAATGCATTTGACATAAATTGTGAGTTTTAACGAGATCTCCATTTTTATATAGTAAGCTTTCGTCTATTCCTTACAATTTACTAGTTGTGAAAATTTAAGCAAAAATCACCCAGAATTAATTGGTATTTAGAATCTATTCCCAGAAAATTCAATATATAAAGTTTTTTTGTAATTTATATATCTATAATATACCGCAATTTAATCAAAATCTTTAGAGCCATTTTTAAAAAAAAAATAAACCTTTCAAAAATATTTCCATGTAAAGAGAAGTTTCGGATGGGGAGGATTTTCTTGAAAACTTTCATGTCTCATTCTTAGGAGATGTTAAATTTAAATCCCAAATTTAGTATTTAATAGCGTTTTCGTATTTGAGTTGTGCTGTCCAGACACACGTGGACCTTTTACTAAAAATTCTTTTTTTTAACTCAGGGGACTTCAAAACATATTTAAGATGCAATATTCGGTATTTTACCTTAATATATTTCAAGGATATGACACAAAAATTTCCAATAAAATTCTCCACCCCCAACTATTTTATAGATAGAAAAAATGTCGAAATTTTTGACTTTCTCAAAAATGATTCTACGCATTTTGATTAAAATACTGTATATTAAATATATTTACATGGCAACAAAAATGTATATTTTGAATTTTCTGGGAATATCCTATGAAGATACCTTTATTCTGGACAAATTTCTGATTGCTGGTAAACCGTAAGAAACCCAAAAATGCAGAGTTAATCAAAGCACACAATTTGTCATATATGATTTTTTCGTGCACTTGACCGACCATAGTAAAATTAACCAATTGTATTTGGTTTCAGTTTAAAAATACTTAAGCTTTTCTCAAACGAGAAGTTTTCAGCCTCTAGCCATCATAAGAAAAAAAACCTGTAGAGTTCCGTTCACATGACTTTCTCCACATCACTGCTACAAATTATTGTTTAAAAGCTTATATTTCTATTTACTTCATGGTAACCGAGAAAAACTTAGCAGAAATAGTCTTATCACTTCCTTCCTTATAAGTAGAAGCGAAATAACGGGGTACCATAGGTTAAAGTGATATTCAAAAGCTGGTTTGTATGTGACTGAAATTCCTTTGTTGGTATGAACAGGAGTTGACACATTTCTGTGTGAGAAAAGTATAAGTTTTTCAAAGCTGAAACCAAAAACAAGGAATATCTCAAAAACGATCAACTTCACGAAAAAATGTATGTAACATAAATTGTGTGTTTTAACGTGCTCTACATTTTTTGTGTCGCAAGTTTTTGTCCATCTCCTACGGTTTAGCAGTAATTTAAACTTCCGTAAAATTCATCCAGAATAAAGTAGCCTTCAGAGGCTATTCCTAGAAAATTCAAAATATACATTTTATTTGTGAGGTAAATATCTTTATTATACGATATTTTAATCAGAATCGTTAGAGCCATTTTTGGGAAAATCAAAATTTTCTAAAAAAGTTCCATGTAAGGAGTAGTTGGGGGCGGGGGGATTTTCTTCAAAATCTTCGTGTCACATCCTTGGAAAATACTAAACCTAAATATCAAGTTTGGTATTTAACGGTGTTTTTTCTCATAATGGCTCTAGGAATTTTGATTAAAATACGGTTTGTTTAAGATACTTTTATGACAAACGAAGTGTACATCTTGGAATTTTCTGGGAATGGCCTCTAAAGACCTTTGGATAATTCTTATTGAATTTTGTATAACTGGTAAACTATAGAAATAGACAAAATCTTTTTTCGCAAAAAAAGTAAATCTGGATAAAGCACACAATTTATGTTATATACAACTTTTTCGTAGAGTTTGTCGTTTTTGAGATATTCCTTGTTAATAATTTCAGTTTTAAAAACAAACCTTTCTAATACGGGTACCTTTCAACGCTTGGTCACGCAAAGAAACGTATTTCAATTGCATAGCAACCACATTTTAAACATCTGACTATCCTAGTGTATTTTATTAGTTCCCTTCTACTTATAAGGAACTAAGTAATAAGACAGTTTCTGCTAATGTTTTAGCATGGAATAGACTGAAAAATTAACAATAATTTGATACCGAGATGTAGAGAGGTCATGTGAATGGAGTACATCATATTTGTTTAATTAAATTCTTGGGCTTAAATACGCTTCAACCTTTGCTTCAACCTTTACATGTGCTTTTCTCTTTCTCTAGCACGGATGTACACCTACAAAGTAGATAGAGAAGGTATTGTATTCCACCCAAAATGTGATTCCGTGGTTTTTTTTCGAAAATACATATTTTGAGTCCCTCTGAATCAAAAATTAGAAAAGTGCCCGTGCGCGTACCGTGTGCGTGTGCGTATGCGCATCTGTGGGCAGCGTAGTTTAAAAACGAAAAATCCATTAAAACACCAAACTTGGTATGTAAGTTCAGTGTCTTCTAAGGATGCGTCACGCAAGCATTCAAGAAAATTTCTGTATCCCTAACTAAGCTTTACATGGAACATCTTTAAAAATGTTCATTTTCTCAAAAATGTCTATAAAAATTTTTAATTAACATACAGAACGTTAAATATATTTCCACACCAAATGAAATGTAGTAGGTATATTTTGAATTTTTTGGGAATAGTCTGTGAAGATCTCATCATTCTGGATGACTTTTGTATTACTCTTAAATTTTAAGAGATAGATAAAATCTTACTCCACAAAGAATGTAGATCTCATTAAAGCACACAATTTATGTCGCAAAAATTTTTGTAGAGTTAGCCGCTTCAAAGATATTTATTCTCATTGGTTTCAGTTTAAAAAACTTAAACTTTCTCAAGCAGGAAGTAAACTTTCGTTTCATTTGTTTTGTTTTATTACCGGAAACGCAAAAGGGAACCGAATTGCAGTTTTTTTCGCTTGGCGATAGCCTAATGTATTCCCTTATTTTGCTTTTAATCATAAGAAAGCAAGTAATAAATAAATTATATTATTGCTTATCGCGATTAGCTGATGTACATGAAAGAATAATCTTTTTTAAGTTGGTTTATGGAACGGTTAGAGAGAGTCATGTGAATCGAACACATCAGGGTTTTTCATCTGAAATCGTGCACACACTTTCTCCTCCTCTTTAACCAAATTTTTACCAGTTTATTTGAAGAATGCCTTAGTATCGACAGATTAAACTATCGATTATTGGATCGTTTAGCTATCCATAGGTCGATAAGTTGCAATTTTCTAGCTCTCCATGCAAATATATTGGCATTTCGTCATGTTTTCGTAAGTTTCGATATAACGAACATGTGGAAAGGTCATGACATACTTTTAAAATATTCATTGTCCCACATCGTCCCATTTGATTAGCTCCAAGTCTATTGAATTTCAGTATCGCAGCATAGTAGTGTACTTGTACGAGCGTTTTCCTGAATGCAAACTTTCCAACAAGCTATTCTCTGAAGGTTAATTACTGCCCTTAATGATGCGCCAGAGTTTAATGGAATTTGATCACCCTGCTTAGAAATAAAAAAATTGTGACGTGTGCCATTCTTGTGCCTTTCTCTACATCTCTGTAACAAATTATTCTTAATAAACTTATTCTTCTATCCACTTCATGCTAATCGAGATAAACACTAGCAATAACGGTTTTATTACGCAATTCCTAATAAGTAGAACGGAAATAAGTGAATACAATAGACTAATCGACTGTCAAATGTTTTAAAATGTGGTTACTATGGAATTGAAATCCGTTTCTTTGCGTAGCCAGGAGCTGACAAGTTCCTGAATGAGAAAAGTTACGGTGTTTTGAAACTGAAACGAATAGCAAGGGATATTTTTAAAATGCTCAACTTCACGAGAAAAAAAAAATGTATATGACATGAATGTGTGTTTTAAGAAGTTCTAACTTTTTTGTGTAATAAGCTTTTTGTCTATCTCTTAAGGCTTACCAGTTTTGCAAAACTCGGTAAAATTCATGCAATATGAACAGGTTTTCGGAAGCTGTTCCCAGAAAGCTCAAAATATACATTTTACCTGTGATGTGAATATCACTAATATAGGTTACCTTAATCAATATTGTTACAGCCATTTTTGAGAAAATCATAATTTTTAAAATATGTTCCATGTAAAGGGTAGTTGGGGGAGAGGGGATTTTTTTGTTGTTAAAAATCTTCGTGTCGCATCCTTGGAAGATACTCAATTTAAATACCAAGTTTTCTCATTTTTGAGCTATCCTACCTACAGACACACACAAATACACACAGACAGAACTTTTTCTAAAAATCTTATGTGTTCCATTCACATGACTGTTTCTACTCTATAACAAAATATTGTTAAAATCTTATTCTTCTATGTATTTCATGATAATCGAGACAAACATTAGCAGAAATTGACATTATTACTTGGTTCCTTATAAGTAGGAAGAAAAAAATCTAATGTGTTCCATTCATATGATATTCTCTAGCTCTTTGGTAAACAAACCTTTTATTCAAAACATTAATCTGTTATCTACATCATGCTAATCAAGATAAACACATGCAGAATTAATCTTATTACTAGCTTCCTTGTAAGTAGAAGGGAAATAAGAAAATGCACAGCCTAAAGCGATAGTCAAGTCCTTCAAAAGCCGGTCGCTATGTGAAACAATTGAAATTTCATTGTCTTTTCTTGCCTGGAGTAAAAAAACGAGAAACGAGAATAAATATGTCTTCCTATTTGAGAAACGTTTGAATGACTACAGTTGTAACCAATAATCATAGCATTAATTGCGTGTTTCAGTGAGATCTAATTTTTGGTATTGTAAATTCTTCTCCATCTGTTATGGTTTGCACGTTATACAAAAGTTATCCAGAATGAAGAGGTCTTCAGAGGCTATTTCCAGAAAGTTCAAGATATACACTTGTTCGTCATAAAATACCTTATATCAAATCTTTAATCAAAATTGTTTGAGCTATTTTTGAGAAAATCAAAATTTTCGAAAAATATTCCATGTAAGGGTAGCTTACGGTTAGGGAGTTTTCCTGAAAATCTTCGAGTGTCATCCTTGGAAGATACTCAACTTAAATATCAAATTTGGTGTTTTACCGACTTTTCGTATTTGAGGTGTGTTCACCGACACACACACACTCGCGGATCTTTTTCTAACACTCTGATGTGTTCCATTCACATGACTTCTTCTAATTGTTCTGTAATCTAACCTTTTGTTCAAAAGATAAGTCTTTTAGCTACATCATGTTAAACAAAATAAAGATAAATAAAATTAGTGTATTACTTGTTTCCTTGTAAGTAGAAGGGAAATAAGGAATTGCACAGGCTTAAGCGATACTCAAATCCTTTAATATGTGAAACAATTCCATTCTATTTTTCTTGCCAGGAGTAAACAAACGAGAAACGAGAAAAAATATGTCCTCCCGTTTGAGAAAAGTTTAAGTGCTTTAAAATTTAAACTAATAATCCAAAATTTCTGTAAAATGGTTAACCCTACAAAACAGATGTATATAACATTAATTTTGTGTCTTAACGAGGTCTAAAATTTTTACATTGTAAGTTATTGTCTGTTTCTTATTGTTTACCATTTATTTAAAAGTCATCAGAATAAAGATGTCTTCAGAGGGTATTCTCAGAACGTTCAAGATATACCTTTCGTTTGTCATAAAAGTATCTCAAAAATAAGGTATTTTAATTAAAATTGTTAGAGCCATTTTTGAGAAAATAAAAGCTTTCGAAAAATATTCCATGTAAAGGGTAGCTGGAGGATGGGGTTTTTCTCAAAATCTACGTATCTTATCCTTGGAAAATACTAAACTTAAATGCCAGGTTTAGTATTTTACCGACTTTTCGTTTTTTAGTTATCCGGTTGACAGACACAGGGGTACACACACGGACATTTTTCTAAAAATGCTTTTTTCTGGATACAATTGACCCTAAGACGTGTATTTCCATGAAATATCTGTATCAAATTTTTGTACAGGGTGCTTGTAGAGAAATTTAAAAACTGATGAACTTGTTGGCAGTTCGTTACTTGAATTGATATCTTTCTACAGTGTGGCGGGTTTATCACTTGTTTTAGTGTAGTCTAGAAAGGAACCGACATTATAGCGCTGTTAAAGCCATGTGACACTCACGGGATCTGCAGTTATAAATATGAGCACAGTTAACTACAGTGCAATTTTTCTCAAGCCAACCAGCCCAAGGGTACTGCAGCAAATGTTGGGCAATTTGTACATCGTTAGGGCGAACATCTGAAAGAAATGATGTCACGTAACATCTCCTGCATTAAATTAGCTCTTTTTTCTCTCTAAAAGGGGGGGGGCTTCACAGACTCTACTATCGTATATTTCTCTAAGGGCGGTGGTTATCTTTTATTCAACATAGAATTAACGATTTCGCTTACCAAGAATAAATCCCAAACCGAGATTGAAAAATTTGTGGTGATAAATTCATATAACTTTCCCTAACCACTATAATGTATTACTTTCTTTATTCCTTACCCATATTAAATAGAGGAAGTACTATATTCTCTCTCCTAACTTTCATTGAAAATACACGTTTTGAGATTCCCTGAACCAAAGAGATGCTTGGTTAGAAAATGTTCGTGAACAGTATAAATATCAAATGAAGAGTTGTTAAATACTAACCATGGTATTACGTTCAGCATCTTCAAAGGGTCAGACACGAAGATTTTCAAGAATACTGCTGACCCAGACACAGTTACCCTTTATGGGTATGCATAGGTAAAATTTCTAAATTCCATATTAATGGACGAGCGTTTTTGATATTTATATTGAAAATATAGCACCAAATCATAAGCACATACCCATATTTTTGTTGAAATATTTCCATTAAGTGATTTTTAAGTAATTAACTCTTTAATTCATTATTTTAATGATAAAAATACATTAAATTTACATCTTTACACCATGAAAAAATTACTGATGTAAATATATACGAGAGTTATATTTTTTCAAACTTCGATGGAGTATTACAGAAAGATATATGTGAATTTAAAATTATTTTATTACCAAAGTCAAGCACAATTACTGTTACTTCTCCACATAGTTGCTATGAAGATTCAGGCATTTGCCTTATCGATAAACGAACTCTCCAATACTCTCTTCTTATACGGTTGCCGCTAGCGTATGGAGATAGATCATTACAGCATTTTGAAGTTCTCCGTTGGTGCGAAAGTGCTGTCCTTTCAGACCTTATTTCAGCTTAACATTTTATTACGATGGTCTGCTGATAAGTCACTGGCCTTACACAGATATGGCGCCACTAGGACAGCAAGACGGTAGCATCGTATACTTTAACTCTAGACTAGCTTGTATTCATCGTCACAGATCAATAGCTTGTTTAGTTTTCGAATGAGCGCATTTTAAACAAGACAACTTTAGAATTTTCACGAAAATGGAGCCTTTGGAAAGACGAGCAATGATTAAATACTCCCATTTGAAAGGCTTAACGCCTAAAGAAATCAAGGAAGAAATGGACAGTACATTAAAAGGCTCTGCCTGCTTATATTCAATGATTTAAAGGTGGGTTGCAGGGTTTAAAATGGGACGTACGAGCACTAGTGATGAGCCTCGCTCTGGACGCCCTGTAGAAGTGAGAACTCCAGAGATCATTGAAAAAAATCATCGTTTAGTACTGGAAGACTGCATATTAAAGTTTTTTGAGATAGCAGACGCTGTAAACATATCAAAGGAAGGTGTAGGTAATATTTTAAGTAATGTTTGGGCTTTTACAAGGTCTGTGCAAGATGGGTGAACAAAAGTTGCAAAGAAAAAGTGTTTCTGTTAAGAATGTGGAGCTCTACCATAAAAACCCCAGTAAATTTTTGAGGGCTTATTACCATGGATGAAACTTGTTTACATCACTACACTCCAGAAAGTAAATCACTGTCAAAACAGTGGATTGCCACAGGTAAAGTCAATTTTGTCAGCTAACAAGGTTATGGAGAGTGTTTTCTGGGATGCACAGGGAATTATTTTTATCGATTACTTGGAAAAGGGTAAACTGCTACGTTTGAGTGATGAGGTGAAAAGGAAAACACCTCATTTGTTAAAAAAAAACTTGTTTCATCACAACAATGCTCCGGTAATGTTCAGTCATTGCAATGGTTTCAATATGCGAATTATAGTTGGAACTGCTTGAACATCCACCCTATTCGCCAGATCTAGTACCCAGTGGCTACCACCTGCTCCCAAACCTCAAAAAAAATTCTTGGAGGATGAAGATTTCACAGCAATGAGGAGGTCATTGATGCGGTAAGCAGCTATTTTGAGGACCTTGATAAACCGCACTACAGAAATGGTTTAATTAAATTAGAACACCGATATGACACACATGTCTTTCCAGAGATTATGTTGAGAAGTGAAGCAAAAAAAGACTAATGCTCTTTTGTTTGATAGGCCAGGGACTTATCAGCCGACCCTAGCAAAATAGCGTAGATTTAAACTATTGTAATGAAAAAGTGACTAAATTTAATTTTGTGGGAATATTTTGTGAAGTTTTCTTCATACTGCATGAATTTTGTATAATTAGTAAACGGTACAATACTGATGAAGTTTGATTACTAAAGAAGTATAGGCTGGCCCCGTAGCTCGGTTGGTAGAGCTCCTACCCACTTTGCGGTCGCGGGGATTCCTAGCCGGGGTGGTGAACTTTTCTCTAGCCAAATTACACCCTATCCTCCCCAGAGTCTGGAAGTGTGAATGTGTGTGATATAATGAAGAATACCCATTACTTATAGGTAATATTTTCACAGGGAAATACAGTTCTTGAAGCACACAATTTTTCAATAACGTTCTTTATGACAGTAATCATTGGTTTGGTTTGTCAAATACATCATACCTTTTGTGTATAACAAATTTCTCAAACATTATGCGTAGCTTAAGCCTACTACTACTCCGTGACACAACAGCCCAAAGTTGGGCCAAGTCTTACCGTTCGACCGCTGCGTCCGCCCTCTCATCCCTCATGAATGGGGTGCAGTACTTAGGGTGTGCCTTGGTTAGCGCCCAAGTACCTCCCGGACTGTTTAAAGTAGTCTATTCAACCTGGAGCCGTTACGTTTTCCTCAATTAGCCTCCCAGGGACCCCACGGGGCTGATGGTACCCCGGATTAGGTCTCCCAGCGGGGGAATATCCCCACGTCCGTACCGGGAATGGAACCCGGACCTCCCGCTTGGTGAGCAGAGCTAAGGAGACGAACAGCCTAAACCCTTATTCTGCTTGGACCTACAGGAAAATTGGTCTAAACAATTTCTGCAAATATTAATCAAATAGAATAACAACGGCTTTGAAAGAATAGTACGTTGAGGATAAAATGTGAATATATAATACCGTGTAAATACTTAATATATAGAAAAGGTATTGAACTCCACCCGAAAATTCGATACCGAGATTTCACTGAAAATACACATTTTAGGGTCCCCTGTATCCAATAAGTATTTTCGGAAAAAGCTCCGTGTGTGTGTCTGTGAATATAATTCAAAAACTAAAAATCGCTAATATACCAAACTTGGTATTTAAGTTAACTAATTTCCAGGGATGCGACACGAAGATTTTGAGAAAAATCCTCCAACTCCAAACTACCCTTGACATTGAAAACAATTCGAAAATTTGTATTTTCTCAAAAATGACTGAAACGATTTTGCTTAAAATACCGTATATTAAAAAGTTTTATATGGCAAATAAAACGTACATCTTGAATTTTCTGGGAATAGCCTCTAAAGACCTATTTGTTTTCAATGAATTTTGCTGAAGAAGGACAAAAGCTTGCTACTCAAAAGATGTAGATTTCATAAAACAAAAAATGTGTGACTTACTCCTTTGTATTGCAGCTGGCCGTTTTTGAGATATTCCTTTTTATTGATTTCAGTTTTAAAATATTTAAAAACTTTTGTCATACGGGAACTTGTCAACGCTTGCCCACGCAAACAAATGGATTTCAATCCCATAGCTACTACATTTTTAAACATTTGACTGTCGGTTTATCCTGGTGTGTACCCTTATTTCCCTCCTACTTACGAGTATAAGAAGCTAAGCAATAAGACCGTTTCTGCTAACGTTTTAGCATTAAATAAATAGAATCATAAGCTTCTTTACAATAATTTGTTACAGAGAGGTAGAGAGTCATGTGAATAGAACACATTTATACCTATACTTCAAATTTATGTTACAAACGCTTACTACTTTCTCTACTTCTTCCCAAAAATACAATGCCCAGATATGTCTTGAGATTCCCTAAATAAAAACAATTTTATTGTGTTACATTCATATGACTTTCTCTACTTTCTACCATGATCTAAGCAATCGCAAAAGCTGAAAGTCAAAAGGACAATAATAAAGAACTAAAAGCCCGCCTCTGTAGTGCGGATGGGTATGTCTGATTCACATTCAAGAGATTCCGAGGTCGAATCTTGGTTACAATGCGTTACACGGATAAGGTTTATCGAGGTTTTCCCTTAGCCTGAGAAGACGAATGTCCAGTACGTTTTAGCTCCATGGACCCCGAGCTCATTTGAGCATCATTTCACTGATTTCATTCATCAGCCGATATGACCAACTAGGTTAAAGAACGTTATGGGCATTTGAAACGATTAACGCGATATCGAAAATGGCTTATGAATCATAAAGATTATTTGAAATAAACAGATCTTCTGTGTAGTGTATTTTCTCCTCCACCTAAAGATGATATACAAAATTGCTTCTATTGCCAGGACATTTGAGATATAAATGTTATTATTATTGTAAGCTTTAATACCTCTGCTATCTTAATAAAAGCAGAATCATTCTTGAGAGAATAAAATTCTCTAAACTTGACCCATCTAAAAGGTAGTTATTTGGGTGTGGGGGATTTTCTTGAAAATCTTAAGAAGATACTGAACTCTACTGAACTTTATTGGTATTCAACGACCTTTTGTTCTTGAGATAAGCTGTTCTCTCTCTCTCTCTCTCGCTCTCTCTCGCTCTCTTTCTCTCTTTATCTCTCTCTTTCGCTCTCTTTCTCTCTCGCTCTCTCTCGCTCTCTTTCTCTCTCTCTTTCTCTCTCTCTCTCTCTCTCGCTCTCTCTCTCGCTCTCTTTCTCTCTCTCTCTCTCGCTCTCTCTTGCTCTCGCTCTCTCTTTTTCTCTCTCTCTCTTTCTCTCTCTCTTTCTGTCTCTTTTTCTCTTTCTCTTTCTCTCTCTCTCTCTCTCTGTTTCTCCCTCTCTCTTTCTGATACATACATATATACCCACAGATTTTGTTCTGATACTTTTTTACTTTCTCTACACGTACAATGTACATAGTGTATAGAGAAGGTATTGCACTCCACCCAAAAATTTGATACCGAGATTTCACCGAAAATATACGTTTCAGGGTCCCATGCATCCAAAAAATATATTTTCAGAAAAAGGTCTGTGTCCGTGTGTCTGTGAACACGATAGCTCAAAATTCCAAACTTGGTATTTAAATTGATTATCTTCTAGGGATGCAACACTAAGATTTTGAGAAAAATTACCCCACCCAAACTACCCTTTACATGGACAAAAATTCGAAATTTTTTATTTTCTCAAAAATGGCTCTAACGATTTTGATTAAAATTTCGTATAAAATTATGCAGCAGACAAATAAAATGTATATTTTGAATTTTCTGCGAATAGCCTCTGAAGACTACTTTATTCTGGATGAATTTTACGGAATTTTGCATACTGAGATAGACAAAAGCTTACCACACAAAAAAATGAGCACAATAAAACACACAATTTATGTTATATACATTTTTTTCGTGGTACTGATCGTTTTTAAGATGTGCTTTGTGTATTGTTTCAGCTTTAAAAAACTTATACTTTTCTCATGCAGGAATTTATCAACTCCTGTCCATACAAACAAAGGAAGTTATCTCACATAGCAACCAGCTTTTGACTATCACTTTAACCTATGGTACTCCCTTATCCCGCTTCTGCTTACAAAGATGCAAGTAATAAGACCATTTCCGCTGTTTTTTCTCGATTAGCATGAAGTAAATTGAAGTATAAGCTTTCTTAACAATAATTTGTTGCAGAGATGTAGAGAAAGTCATATGAATGAAACATATCAGATTTGTTTGTAATTAGGTTACGCGCAGACAGATTTCCGTATTGTTTGTGCCTTCTGATTTTTACTTTCCCTTCTTAGTATATAGTACTAGGTACAGAAGGTATTTTATTTCATATTTTAGGGTCCCCTGTATCCAAAAACATGTTTAGAAAAAGGTTCGTGTGTTATCCATGTGTCCGTTGGAAGTATGAAAGTTTGTCTGTGTGTGATTACGTGTGTGTGAACACGATAACTCAAAAAATAAGCCAGTAGGATATTAAACGTGGTAGTTAAGTTTAGCATCCTCCAAGGATGCGACACAAAGATTTTGAAGAAAATACCCCACCCCCATCACAAGCTACCCTTTACATGGAACAAGTTTTGAATATTTTGATTTACTCAAAAATGGCTCAAAGAATTTGATTGAAATCCCGTATATTAAAGATATTTACATCACTCATAAAATGTATATATCTTAAATTTTCAAGCAATGTCCTGTGAGAACCTCTTCATTCTGGGTGATTTTTGCATAACTGATAAACCTTAGGAAATAGAAAAATGCTTACTACACAAAAATATAGATCTATTAAAAATAAATTTATATCACATACATTTTTCGTGGAGTTTACTTTTTCCGAGATATTCCTTGTTATTGGTTCCAGTTTTAAAGTACTTAAGAATTTCCAATACGGAATTTGAACTCCTGGCCATGCTAAAAGAATAAAATTTCAACCACTTGGCAGTCAGCTTTTAAAATATTTGACTATCACCTTAGCCTAGTATATTCCTTTATTTCTCTTCTACTTACAATGAAGCAAGTAACAAGACAATTTCTCATAATGTTGATCTCGATTAGCATGAAAAGAATAAACATTTTAAGATGTTTACAGGGTTGTAGAACACATCAGATTTTTACAAATTTTTATTAGGAAATTCATGGGCTATATCGGAGACATCTATGGAGTAATTTTGTTTTTATACTTGTAATAGCGATATTCACCTAATTAAAGAATCGAGTAACTCGCGTGAGGCTTTATTCCAGTGAGTTGTAAAACATTTCAAATTTAACCACAGAACAATAGCAAAGTGAGGTTGTTCTAAATGTGTAGATCCGGTTGTGCCTTGCAACTTTGTGTTGAGCTTAGGGAGCAAACAGAGAGATTGATGCAGCATAGAATTGGACACTTATATTCTGGAAAAGGCGTCTAAAATTGTAATATCATTGTAAATGAACAGGTTTCTAATGTCCATTTATTTTGTCCTCGAACAAGAGAATAAGGTATAACATGAAAAGATCACGTACATTTTCGTGCTTGGAGATCGTCAAGAAAAAGGTTGAACTGAACTACTGAGAAACAAAAAAATCCACATAAAACCGTGAAGAAATAACGTTAGCACACAGAATCGAAAGCCAACTCAATGTTTTTAAAAGAGAAATAAAAATATGGGTCAGGATGTGCCTTTCGAGGCCACTTATCTGATCCATCACTAACAGCTTCTAGTTCCCAAAGTTTCGGATCGTTTATCAAGCCAGAACATCCACTTCTCTTAGGTGTTTATATACGAACTTAGTTTTGGAGTTTGCTTAAATAGTGAAACGTTGGTCTAAGTGCCTTTCGATTTCTTTCGACACCCACTTCAAAAACGGAGATAGATTTTGTGTAAATCTTGCAAAATGGACATTGACTCCGGAGCGCGAACTTCTGTTTAATCGCTGGTTCCCGAGAACGGAAAAGAACGGCAATGATATCAAGTGACCTTATCGGTAATTTTCAAATTGATTTTTGCACATTTGTTTGTAGGAGTTATGAATACAGAGATAGTCTTTCAGTAACTGCAGCACAGCAACTGAAACAGGTCATAATGCGTCATGTGTGCATTCAACATGACCCCTAAGAGTAAGGGATGACCAGATGTGGACAACGATGTGCGCTAGCAAAGATGAGGTTCATAACGGACAGGAAACTAAAACAGGGTATGTGAGACTTGCTGCATATGTAACCATCTAAACGTATAAGTGGAGCTGAAATCTAGAATGCCTCGGTACTCTGAAATTCGTTCGATGGATTATGTTCAAAGCGATATTTGCTGATTGTAATGGATATCCTTCCTTGTTCTATTGACGTTACAAGCATTGTAGTTCAGTCAGCGCTGAGTAAACCCTCGTCTACAAAAAGCAAACCTCGGGGATTTAAAAGTATAAAACGTCGATAACTTGTTTGAATTAACCTTTAGTTTTTCTTCATTCATTCACATACTGTGTAAACATCAAGAGCATGCAAGAGATTCGGAGGAAAGAGAGAACGGGAAGCAATGCGTGAACAAGCGACGGTTTATATGAATTACGCTTACACTGCAATATGGATGACGGTAGTGATGAATATCATGATAATGATAATGTTTACTATCTGCTAGAAAGAACACAAAATCAATCAATCTTCCTGCTCAGTCGGTAATTGTCAGGCATACGTTGCAAACTCCAGCTAACGGTGAACGTAGCGAAATAAACTTTAGTAAAGCTAGAATGCTTTTAAATAATTGCAGGAGTGGACTTCAGCAGACCCATTCATCAATTTGTTTTTAATTTATAAAAACTAGAATAATTAGTAACGATTTTGTAATCCCATATAATACTTTATTATTATTATTATTATTATTATTATTATTATTATTATTATTATTATTATTATTACCATTATTATTACCATTATTATTATTATTACCATTATTATTATTATTACCATTATTATTATTATTACCATTATTATTATTATTACCATTATTATTATTATTACCATTATTATTATTACCATTATTATTATTATTACCATTATTATTATTATTACCATTATTATTATTATTATTATTATTATTACCATTATTATTATTATTACCATTATTATTATTATTACCATTATTATTATTATTACCATTATTATTATTATTATTATTACCATTATTATTACGATTATTACCATTATTACCATTATTACCATTATTACGATTATTACCATTATTATTACCATTATTACCATTATTACGATTATTACCATTATTATTACCATTATTACCATTATTATTACCATTATTATTTTTATTATTATTATATTATTTTTATTATTATTATTATTAGTCAATGCCGTACGTTTTAACTCCTGAGCAAAGAATGTGTGCGCATGTACAATGTACATGGTAAATAGAGAAGGTATTTTATTTCACCCTAAAATTCGATACCAAAATTTCACCAGAGATACACATTTTCAGATCCCCTAAATACAAAAAGGATTTTTAGAAAAACTGTCATTAGGTGTGTCTATGGGCAGCATGGCTCAAAAACGACAGCCAGCTAAATACCAAATTCGGTATTTTAAGTTTCGTGTCTTACAAGGATGCGACACGAAGATTATCAAGAAAATTTCTCTTCCTTAACTACCCTTTACATGGAACATTTTTGTAAATGGTGATGTTCTCAAAAATGACTAACGGTTTTGATTAAATTGCCTTATACATAAGATATTTTTATGATAAATGAAATGTATATCTTGAATTTTCAGGGAATTCGCATAATTACCTTTAAACTTTGGTACACAATGCTTCTGGAGTGCTATGACTTTAGCAATTGAAAACAATTAAAACCACTAGTATGAAAATATCCCCACAATTTTATACATATAAAGCACGTGCTTGCTGCATCACAGCGCCAAAAGAGTGACGTCACGCTGTGTTAATGTTTGAGGCAAGGCTTTCTCTATAGGTGGTGCCAGATAGGCAGGCGAGAGCTTGGTTGCTAATTTCTGGGAGCCGTACAGATCTTGTACCTGTGACGGAAATCGTCTAAAGCAGGCAGAGAGAGAGAGAGAGAGAGAGAGAGAGAGAGAGAGAGAGAGAGAGAGAGAGAGAGTTTGAGGGAGGGTTATAGGGAGCAAGGTTCATCCAAGGTGGCTTGCCCCACCATCTGAGAAGCAAAATTAAGTAGTGGTTGCACTTCAAACATGAATCGTACATACAGCGTGTTTTGCATAACAGTTCCTAATGATTCTAATATGACAACAATTCTGATACCGGTTAGATCTTCTCAGCCAAGCGCAACCCGGACTGGTAGACGAGAAGAGGGGAGCCTCTGCAGTCTCTCCAAACGTCACAGTTAATTCCTTACAGAGCTCAAATGCTACCGCAATAGGTCAACCACTGTAGCCTAGGCTTTAACCCCTAAAAAAAATGAGGGGGACAGGAAATTGACATAACTTTCATGGTAGAAGGGAAACCGACTAAGGGAAACCAAGAAAATTCTCATGCCCAGAGTGACCAGCGTGACCCACCGACACACACACACACACACACACACACACACCAACAGTCGCTCGCTGGACGGCGTACCGTGAGGTTGTTTGTGTAGAGCGAGCGGAACCAGTCTTCACTGCGGTGAGTTGTTTGTTTGTTACGGCGTCTCTACCGGTTGTGAAAGCGGGCAGGCGTTCTACTTAATTGGGCACCTTCATTCTTCTTCCGAGAAGGTGGTAAAGCATTAAAATGGCCGTGTATAAGCGGGTAAATACTATTAAAATTCAGTTTGACAACGCAGCAACGAGACCGTCTGCACTAGAAATACATCAATGGTTGGTACATTTTCTGACTCTAAAACCGGATCAAGTGGACACGCTTCAGCTCAATAGTCGTGAACGTGCTATTTATGTCAAGTTAGTTTCCACATTATTATATGATAAACTTATATCACATTACACCGAAGAACAAAACTTAACATATGAATCTGGGGAAATCTCCAAAGTGAAAATCACGCCAGGTGACCAGCAAATTGTTAATGTGCGGGTTTTCAACCTCTCACCGGAGGTGCCCAGCGCAGTTTTGTCACAAGAATTGTCTAAATACGGTAAGGTGTTTGATATACGACGTGAGAAATGGCACTCTCATTATCTGCTTCCGGCTAACAATGGCGTTTGTACCGTGAAAATGGGTATTAAGTGCAATATACCGGCTACCTTGGTAATTGATACGTATGTGATATCTATTGCCTATACCAGACAGCAGCAAGCCTGTCATTTGTGCCGTGAGACGTCGCATCTAAAAGCGGATTGTCCCTTTAGAGCTACTCGGTTGTCTCTGCAACCTAGAAATCGTCCGGCAACCTTCAGCGAGGCAGTGGGTGCTCCGGCTACCTTACTGGCGGATTAACAGCAGGGTGTTATGCACACGCCCGGGTCATCAATGGAGACCCAAGTGGAGGTAATGACTGTACAACGACAGTTGGATGAGGGAGAGGCGTTACCTATAGAGGTGGACAGCATGGTGATGCCGGAGACGCCGGAGATTGTTGATGATATCCAGCAAGTACAGGACACCATACAACAGGATACTGACCGCAGGGCAAATGATAGCGACGTACCTGAAGCGTCTGAAGACGCGACCCGCAACTTGGGTGCGCCGTCCAGAGTTTCTGTATCTGCTCGAGAGCCTCGCCTCCAGTTCCAACCGCTAGACCGCCATATTGATGCCTGTTTGTTATCGTCATCGCCAGCTGGTGGCGCGCGTGTGCAACGATTTCTTCACGATCTTCCTGACGGTCGCGTAGTGAAGGCCAGTGATTCCGGTAAGAGGCCGGCTGAAGATGCCAATGACGTCGATGAGGACCTACGGCGTTGCTACAAGCATACTAAGGACGATCCTCACGAAGGTACGGACAATTAATGGTTGTACTCCCCGGATTGAACTGACACGTGTCCTAATTCCTTTTTGGTATCACAACATTGGTCCTGAGATTGTGAGTACCTTTCTTTTCCCTGCATGCCAGTTGCACTTCAAATTTGGGCGTCACTTAATGTGAATGGATTGCGTCAACCAGGTAAGCAACAGCTGCTTCGGGATTTTTTGAGTAGTAATGATGTTGATGTTTGCTTTCTTCAAGAGGTAAAATTTTATAATATGGACTTTTTATATGGATATGACTATGAGACTAATTTAGGCCCGGGTGGTACTGGGACGGCTATTGTATACCGCCAGGGATGCCCCTACACGGCTTTGCCTGTCATCCTTCAGGAAGAATCCTCTCCGCGGAGTAAGATGGTGTTATCTTCGTGAATATCTATGCCCCGGCGGGAAGCAACAAGAGGAAACAACGAGAGGATTTTTTTCGACAGGAGCTTTTAACTCATATTCCTCGGAGTTCCCCATTCTTATTGGTTGGGGATTTTAATTGTACGCTAGCAGCCAAGGACCAAAGAGGGGCCTTTAATGGTTGTATAGCATTGCAGCAGTTGGTGGACCAGTTTCAATTGGTGGATAGCTGGGAATTCAAGCACGGTAATAATGTGATGTACACCTTCGTACGGGGCCAGTCGGCCTCTCAACTGGACCGGACGTATGTTCTACCGGAGATGGCATCCCGGATACATCGCACAGAGATAGTGCCAGCAGCTTATAGTGATCACAATGCACTGCTACATGCCGTTGTAGGTCGTGAGGAGATACGTCGTAGTGGTCCAGGGTTGTGGAAGCTTAATTGCTCCTTACTTACACATGCCGAGGCCCTGATAGAATTCCAAGAATGTTGGTCCAAATTGCAGAAGTCTTTTCAACGCTCTCCCAATAAGGCAGCATGGTGGATCTATAAGGCGAAGCCAGCGATACGCTCCTTTTTTAAAGCAGCAGTGTGTCGTAGAGCGTTAGCTCGTAAAGAAACTTGGGATTTTTATCTTGCAGTGCTACAAATTTACACCTGCGCCAACAACATGGGGAGGACGTACACTGTCAGCTCCGGGAAGTCAAGGCTCATATCCAGCACCGTAAAACGCAAGAGCTCCAGAGAACCTTAGCCAGAATACGTACAGCAGAAATGGTTTATGGTGAAAAAAATGAGTTTCTTCTTCCTGGCGAAGGAGCGTAGGCAAGGTCGCAGAGCGTTTGTTACCAAATTGATAGATGATGGTCAAGAGATTACGACCACGACAGGGATTCTTCGTGTGTTGCATTCTTATTACACCCAGCGCTTTGCCAGACCGATGGATATGGTGGATTCAATCCAGTCGTATATGTCCAAATATGTGCCAGTTGTGCAGAGAGGTTTACAACGGTCGCCTACTCCCATGCTGACGGAGACGGAGTTACTCACTGCGATTCAGACAGCCAAACTTCATACAACGCCCGGACCAGATGGGCTGCCGTATGAGTTCTATAAACATTGTTGGCGGTTTAATAAGAAAGAACTTCTTCTAGTGTTTCAAGAAATCTGGAGGGATGAAAACCCGCCGCCTACATTTGGAGATGGGGTGGTTCTACAGCTCCCAAAGACCGCCACGCCCAGCCGGCCCGCAGATTATCGGCCCATCACCATACTCAATTGTGACTATAAGCTGTTTGCAAAAATAATCGCCCGTAGGCTGCAAGTATGGCTAGTGCCTTTGCTTAGTGAGCAGCAGGCTGTGGTACGCGGAGGTGCGGCTATGCACCATACCGTGGTAGCTTTGCGAGACTGTATTCTTCATTGTCGCCAAGAAACCCGCTCTGCTGCGCTGGTAAACCTGGACCTTGAGAAAGCATTTGATAATGTGGTTCACGAGGGTCTTTGGGCACGTTTGGAGTCATTGCAAGTGCCGGACAAGTTGTATCACCTCCTTCGGGCACTATATGACACTGCGTTATCAAGGATTCAATGCAATGGGTTTCTGACTGCCGCCATACCGGTCAACAGATCCGTCCGCCAAGGTTGTCCCCTATCAATGTTGTTATTTGCTGTGTACATCGATCATTTGCTCCGACAGCTGCAATCTACGATAACGGGTCTGGAGGTCTATGGAAAGAAACTAGCCGTTAGGGCATATGCCGATGATCTTACGGTGATGGTTACCGACGAGCAGGATGTCACGTATCTACGAAGCTGTTTGCAGAAATATGCCCAATGTGCGGGGATGACGTTTAATTTGAGGAAATCTGAAAGTCTTCCCATTGGGCCGCATCCTTCGGATACCACGGTGTTAGGAATACCCACTGTGCAACGCACAAAAATTCTTGGGGTATACTTCAATGGAGACGATGAAGACCTGCAGGACTATAATTGGACGTCATGCATTAATACTTTACGTGGTGTACTATACGGTCAAAAGTCGAGGATGCTGAACTTGATACAACGTGTGTGGTTTTGTAATGCCTTTGCGTTGAGTCGTATATGGTACTTAGCACACGTGCTGCCTCCAACAAAACGGCACAGCCAAAGAATTGAGAAAATAATCGGATACTTCATATGGACAGGAAAATTATATCGCATTTCCCGTACTCAGTTACGTCTTCCAAAAGGCCAGGGTGGCTGGGCGCTGTTGGATGTGGCGATACAATGTAAAGCTCTTTCCTTAAATATGATTCTGCAAGCACTGGATGGACAGGGTGATAGTGTAGAGGTGCTAGTACAACGGCATTATCAGTTGTTTTGGGAGCGGAGAGAACTCCATAAGATTCCTAAAATGTTACGTGATCTCCTACGTGACTTGAGCACACTACCTCCAGCAGAAGGGGCTAATGGCCGTTTTCGGACGGCTAAGGAAGTCTATACCTTTTTTCAACGGAGGGAACCTACTACTCCACATATACACGTTTAGTACCCACAATTGCCCTGGAGGCAAATTTGGCGTGGCTTTGCTATACCAGAAATCAACACGGAATGGGTCTCGGTGGCATACGAGATTGTCAATGAAATCCTACCAACTGCAGATAAATTACATAGACATCATCTGGCAATTCTTCCCGCTTGTCCAATGTGCCAAGCCCCGGATTCGCTCGCACATCGACTCTTGGAATGCTCAGGTAAAGGACTGATATGGACATGGCTCTTGAGCCGATGTCAGGTTTGGACTGGTGACATCTGGCAGCTTTCAGCAACGGATATTTTGTACCTGAATTTTCCCTGGACGCGTCCTGCATTGTGGAGAGCTCTTATTTGGACAGTAATGGGTACCTATGCTTGGCTTAGTACCTTGGACACGCCAGCTGACTGTGTGGTTCCAGCTTTACGCAGTTTTTTGTATGCAGAGAGGTGGCGGATGATTCGAGACAACAGAATCAACGTTTTTAAACCCTGGATATACAAGATATGAGCACCTGATTGATTCTATAGAGATCCGGAATGATCTTGGATGCAATATCATGCATTATTCCTCTTTATACTGGCCTGTTGTGATGTAGAGCTCCTGCTTCTCCTGAAATAAATAAAGTTCCTAATTCCCAAAGGGGGTACCATGCCATTACAAACTAAATAAAAAAGAATAAATACAAAAAGAAATTAAAAAAAAAATGCCTATTCTTCTGCTCCACAAGTGAAAATAATTTCAAAATGCCATTTATTCCTTGAATAACATAAAAAAAGCTAAATTGCACCTCCAGTTTCGGCATGTACTGCAAGTAGTTGCATAGAGGAAAAAAAAAATTCCGGTGAATCTCGATATCGAATTTTTAGGTCTAATACAATACCTTCTCTATACATTAAGTATATAGTACATGTAGAGAAAGTAAAAATCGCCCATGTATGTATATGTGAGAGAGGGAGAGAGAGAGAGTATGTGTGAGAGTGAGAGAGAGTGTGACCAACATAACTAGAAAATAAAAAGTCCGTTAAATACCAACCTTGATACTTAAGTTCTGCATCTTCCAAGAATATGACACAAAGATTTTAGAGAAACTTCTCATCCAAATTATGCATCGAAAATGTTGATTTTCTCAAAACAAGAAAAACAAAACAAATTGTTTTAAGATTTTGATCAAAATACCATATATTTAACATATTTTCCAGACAAAATAAACGTACCTACATTAATGTTGAATTTTCAGGGAATAACCTTTGAAGGTCTCTTCATTTGGATGACTTTTGCATAGCTGATAAATAGATAATAATCGTTACGTCATCCAGTATATATATGCATATATTATGTGAAGATAACACTTTCCAAGTTATTCCTTGTTCCAATACTTACTTTTCTCAAATAGCAATTCGTTTTCGTTTTTACCAGCGTGGCATTAATTTAAAGGTCATCCATCACACACCAAAACACTGTTAAAGGAGTGCTTTAGCATTATATATTACCTTATTCGCCTTGTACCTAAAATGGAGTATGTAATAAAGCCATCTCCGTCAATCTTTGTCTCGATTAGCATGGGGTAAGCTTTAAAATGAATAGTTTTTAGAGAATAGTGAAGGTTATGCAAACATAACATAATGGAGCTTTTATGTTGTCCTCTGTAGCTTTTGCTTTTTTGACTTTGTCTACATCTATTATGTATATAGCGTATAAAGAAGATATTACATTTCACCCTAAAAATTTGATACAGAGAATTCACCGGAAATACGCGTTTCAGGGTCTCCTGTATAAAAAAAAAGAAACATTTAGAAAAAAATTGGTGTATGTCCGTGTATATGTGAATACGATAACTCAACGACGAAAAGTCGATAAAATCCAAACTTGGTGTTTAAGTTACTAACCTTCCAAGTATGCGACACGAATATTTTGAGGAAAATCTCCCCATCCAAAACTACATTTTACACAAAAAAATTGCTAAAATTTTGATTTTCTGAAAAATGACTATAAAGATTTTGATTTAAATCTCGTATTTTAAAGATATTTTCATCCCAAATAAATCGTATATCTTGAATTTTCTGGGAATAATCTCTAAGACCTCTCTATGTGGATGAATTTTGCCGAAGTTTCCTGTACCGTAAGAGATAAAGAAAAACCTACTGCACAAAAAATAAAGATCTCGTCAAAACATAGAATTTAGGACATACGCGGTTTTTCGTGGAGTTCACCACTTTGAGATGTTCCTTGTTATTGGTTTCAGTTTTAAAATACTTATACTTTTCTCATATAGGAACTTGGAGATCCTGGCCACGCAAAGAAGTATATTTCAATCCCATAGCAACCAGCTTTTAAAGTATTTGACTGTCGCTTTAGACTAGTGTATTCCTAAATTTCCGTTCTACACTAAGTAATAAGAGCGTTCCTGCTGTTCATCTCGATCAGCATGATTACATAAAACAATAAGCTTATAAATAACTCCATGGCACGACAGCTCACGGGGAGCCTTGGCCTACCGCCCGGCCGCTGCGTCCCCCATCTCGGTCCACTACAGACGTCATGGATGGGGTGCAGTATTGGAGGGTGAGACGTGGTCAGTGCCTCGAGCCCCTCCCAGCCGGTTAATGCGGTCCTCACGACCTGGAGCCGCTACTTCTCCATCAAGTAGCTCCTCAATTGGCCCCCCAGGGACCTCACGAGGCTGAGTGCACCCCGGTCCAGGTCTCCCAGCGGGGGAAAAATCCCCACGCCGGTACTGGGGATCGAACCCAGGTCTCCCGCTTGGTAGGCAGCTGCGCTACCACCGCGCTAAGGAGACGATAAGCTTATTAACAATTATTTGTTAGCGCGCCTGGTGAGCGTGTCTTCCTCACATTCAAAAGGTCGTGACATCGAATCTCACTTAGGGTGAGTTACCCGGACAAGGTTTTTTTCGGGGATTTTCCTTATCCTGAGAAGACGAATGTCGAGTAACTTTAAACTTCATGGACCCCGAGATCATTTGCGCATCATTTCACCAATTTCATTCATCGTCCGATGTGACCAACCAGGTTAAAGGACGTTAAGCTACAAAAAAAAAAAAAAAATGTTATAGGGATGTAGAGAAAGTCATGTGAATGGAATATATATTTTTGCTTTGTTTTTGAGGGAAGAGGTAGTGCAGTGACTGAAGTCGCCTGTTTGTTAGAATTTCTTCCTGTATCATTTTCCCTGCTTGCGACTGGAGAGTCCTCTAGCGGCTGTTCCATAATACGGCAGCCTTAAATAATTTCTACAGTGAAGAGTGTAATATGAGCAGTATGGATCTAATATGCCGTGCTCCAGAATGAGGCCGAGAGACTTAAAATTTGACAGAGTTTTCCTTTCGCAGCACCTGGAAAAGGTTGTCGTTAATTGTGAACGCTCACAGTTAGCTTTGACATTCTCGTTCCGGATTACGCTCTCAGTTTTTGTGTAACAGCCTCCAGAGGTAAGAAAAGTTATTCAGAGCTTGAAGCTTTCGGAAAGCCACAGAGAAGGGAGAGTAAGAATGCTTCTGTTTAATGGCAGTGGTTAACAGATGTCAGCAGGGCTGACAGCTTACATTCCTATTCGCCGCAATCCCTTGTGAGAATACAAAACTGAACAGTTTCAGGAAGCAGAGACATTTCGATGAGTTTACTTCAGGGGCCAGACATTTAATACTGACCAATCCAGTTCATAGTCCGTAACAGCTTGAACCAATCACAGTAGACTATCTTGAGCAATACCGCGAACGAAATTCAATGCTATGCCGGCATGTTGCCATGGTAGCTCAGTGGTAGAGCATCCAGCTGGAGACCAGCAGATCCGTGATTCAAATCCCGGCTATGGCAAAGGATTTTTCAGTCTGACTCTACCTATGCAACACGGTTTCTGTGAGAAAACAATTATTAAAAATTATCAAAGTTGTTTTGTGTTGATAACTTTCATTATTGTTTAGTTATGCCAAATCGTCTGTCACTTTTTGGATGACCCTCGTATGAATGTAAGTTTAACACTTTGCATCTCACATTCTTGTTTAATAAATGGGGTGTTAAAGCTTACACGTGTAATTGTTTGTTACTTCACAAGGAACCATATTGATGTGGGTACTTGAGCAGCTCTAAGTGAGATATAATGAAGGTGTGTTCAGCTTGTGAGGCAGTCTCGTGCCAACTGTGACAGGTGCGAGGAACACAGAGGAGAAATACCAGCAGTGCCGGCCCAGTATTCGCTCCAATCGTCCTTCATAAGACTTTTTGTTTCCGTTAGGTTGGTTACACCTCCATTTGCATTTCCTTCCTCTTTCAGTTTATTTTCAGTAATACCGGGAGTACTGATAATAATTGATCACTAATTTAAAATAAGTTAACTGTTGTTGCACGAGTTTGAGAACTGAATTCAATTGTCCAAGAAATAAACTCTGATGTGCTCCATTCACTTGACTTTCTCTAGTCTCTGTAACAAATTGTTAAAAAGTTTAGTCTTCTATCTACTTAATGAAAAGTATAAATAAACATTAGCAGAAATATTCTTATTACTTGCTTCCTTATAAGTAGAAGCGAAATAAAGGAATACGCAAGGCTAAAGAGATAGTCAGATGTTTTAAAAGCTGGTTCCCATGTGATTGAAATCTATTTCTTTGCATGACCAAAGGTTGATAAATTTCCATATGAGAACAGTTTAGAGTATTTTAAAACTGAAACAAATAACAAGGAATATCTAAAAAATGTCAACTCTACGAAACATATATACGATATAAATTGTTTTAACGAGAACTATATTTATTGTGTAGTAAAATTTTTATATATCTCTTACGGTTTACCAGTTAGGCAAATTTTAGCTGAATGAAGACGTTTTTCAGAGGCTAATTATTGAAAAGTCGAAATATACATTTTAAATTTCATGTGAATATCTTTAATATACTATATTTTAATCAAAGCATTAGAACCATTTTTGAGAAAAAAAAAAGTTCGAAAAATGTTCTATGGGAGGGTTAATTTGGGGTGGAGAGATTTATCTCAAAATCTTCGTGTCGTATCCTTTAAAGATATTAAACTTTAATACTAATTTGATATTTTACTGACCCGTTCTTTGAGTTATGTTCACTTAGACACACAGACCTTTTTCTAAAAACTTGTTTTGATACAGGGGACCCTAAAACGTGTATTTTAGGTGTATTCTCATAGTAAAATATTTCAGTGGAGCTCTTTAAGTATCTCTTATGACAAACTGACATTTGTTTCCTTTATAAAAATCATTCAGAAACTTAGTTTAATGTGTTTAACATAACTTGCAATTTCTAATATTATTTAGAAAGCCTAGTCTGCTCGTCACGAATTCGAATCTCGACTTAAAATTTGTCTGGAAATATTGAATTCGTGTGCATAAATGTGTATAATTTTGTATTTTATAAATCTTAGTGTATCTACCTTTGGAGATATGACATGAAACAGCGGGCTCGGAAATAAGGCCATATGGAACCTCTGAGTTTTGGAAATGAGACCCTTGGAATAAAGGTATTGGAAATACTTCCGGAGCTGTGTTACCTATACAGCCTAGGTCATGAAACTTGCTCCCTCATATTTATGATAAACTTTACGATCTCTAGCTAAGGAACAAAACACAATGATGAAAACCACCTGCAACGGTGCACCTGTTTTGAATGTCGACCTGGGACATAAACCAAGAAGAGCTCGAGTAAATGTATTACAAATCTGATGTGTTCCATTCACATGACTTTCTCTACATCTCTGTGAAAATTATTGTTAATCAGCTTATTCTATATACTTTATGATAATCGCGATAAACTTTATTAAAATTATCTTAATTACTGGAAATAACTACGCTAAGACGATAGTCAAATCTTTTCAAAGCTGATTGGTATGTGGTTGAAATCCTTTTCTATGGATGACCAAGATTTTAAAAATTTTTCTTTGTGAGAAAAGTTGAAGTATTTTAGATCTGAAACAAATATATATATATCAAAAATGATCAACATCACCTAAAGACGTGTATTTTAACGTGATCTACATATTTTATGTGTAGCAAGTACTTGTCATTCTCTTACGGTTTACCAGTTATTTAAATTCAACAAAGTCCATCCAAAATAAAGAGATGTTCGGAGTCTATCTCAAGAAAATTCAAGATATACATTTTATTTCCCTTGTAAATATCTTTATTATACGGTATTTTAATCAAAATCATTAATACTTTTTGATAAAATCAAAATTTTAGAATATTTTTCCATGTAAAGTGTAGCTTGAGGTGGGGGAATTTTTCTCAAAATATTTGTATCGCATTTCAGGAAGAAACTAAACTTAAATAACATGTTTGGTATTCTACCAGTTTTTCGTTTCTGTGTTATCGTATTCACACACAAGCGGATACAGGGGTCCCTAAAATGTGTATTTACGTGAAATACCGGTGTCGAATTTTGGTTCAAATGCAGTACCTTCTCTGTGCACGATGTACATAGTAGGTGAAGATAGAAAGGTAGTATATTTTTAGTATCATAACAAAATCTGACCTGCCCCTTCATTCATATGACTATGTCTATTTGTTCTGCAAACTAGCTATTCTTGAAAAATATTATTCTTTTATCTGCTTAATGCCAATGAAATAAACATTACATGATATAGTCTTATTAGTTGCTTCCTTGTAAGCAGAAGGAAAATAAGGGAATATACTAGGCTAGATATTTTTAAATCTTGGCCGATATGTAAACAATTAAAGTTCGGTTCAGTTCATTGCCAACAAAACAAGACAGATTAAACAAAAGGTGACCACATTTGAGAAATGTTACGTAGTTTAAAATTGAAACCAGTAAAAATATCCCGAAAAAGGTCAATTGTACAACAAAAATCCATATGACATAAATTGTGTGTTTTAACAAGATCTACATGTGGTGTGTAGTAAGGTTTCGTCTATTTCTTGGAGTTTACCAGTTATGCATAGTTCAGCAAAGTTCATGCATAATGAACGGCTCTTCAGAAGCTATTCCCAGAAAATTGAAAATATAAATTTTATTTATGATATAAATATCTTTAACATACAGTAGTATTATCAAAATCGTTAGAGCCATTTTAAGAAAAACAACATTTTCGTAACATTTTCCATTTGCAGTGTTTTCCTGAACATGTTACTTCACGTTAGTGATAGCTAATGTTAACGCAATTCTTGTGTTACAAAACCCTGTTAAAGAATCAATGACTTTAATTATTTGAGAAGTCTTCCATCATATTCAATCGTAACAGAAAGTAAATGAAAGTAAATTACTGGAAAATTAAACTCGGAAACTTGTGGCACTAATATTATATTATAGGCCCAATTTAATATTAGTGTTCTTGAGGGGGAAGGCAAGGAACTCATAAAGACAATAGAGGCAAAAAAAACTCTGAATAATATCAACATATTAAAGTTAAAAACAAAATCTGATGTGTTCCATTCTCATGACTTTCTGTACATCTCTGCAACAAATTATTTAATTCATGCTAATGGAGAAAAAATTAGCAGAGATAGTCTTATTACTTGCTTCCTTGTAAGTAGAAGCGAAATAAGGGAGTACCATAGGTTAAAGTGATAGTCAAAAGCTGGTTGCTATGTGACTGAAGTTCCGTTGTCCGGACAGGAGTTGACAACTTCCTGTATGAGAAAAGGATAAGTTATTTTAAAGCTGAAGCCAATAACAAGGAATATCTAAAAGCGACCTACTCCTCGAAAAATAAGGTACGAATATATAATATAAATTATGTGTTTTATCGAGATGTACATTTTCTGTTAGGTTAGCTTATCTCTTACGGTTTACCAGTTATGCAGCAGTAATAGTCTTCAGAAGCTATACCTAGAAAATTCAAGACATACATTTTATTTGTAAGTTAAGTATTTTTAACATACAATATTTCAATCAAAGTCGTTAGAGCCATTTTTGAGAAAATAAAAATGTTCAAAAAAAGTTCCTGGTAGTAGGGGTTAGGGGGGTTTTGTTAATAATCTTCGTGTCGTATCCTTGGAAGATACCAAGCTTAAATACAAAGTTTAGTATTTAGCGGTATTTTCGTTGTTGAGCTATGTTGTCCACAGACACGCGCACACAGATACACATACGCACACACTGACTTTTTTCTAAGCATGTACGTGTAGAGAAAGTAAAAAATAAATTCCTATTGCAGTGATACAAAACGTTTATATTACTGTCCCTAACTCATAAAAACAGTTGTAAATTGTACAGCAAGTTCTTGTTGGTTAGTAATTTGTTGGGTTTCTATATTAGAACAATTACATAATTATACCAATATAAATAATTAGGATAATAAGCACAAGATTCTCTGGTTAGGGCAAAATGCGCATGTTTCCTATTTTAAAAATTTGAAAATGTCGGAGACATAAATAATCTTCTGAATAGGTGACTGCCCTTTGCCCACTTACCTGAAAGCAAGGACAAGTTTGCTGATAAAAGCAAGGAAAAACCATTTGTTTTCATGATGCGTCCATGCCAAGAACACCGTCTGATATATGAATATGTGGAAATCACACACTGGAGCTCATGCGCTGCCTAAATCTCAAATAATGTAATCCTCAATTCTTGAAAAGTTCTAAGACCATTATATTTATTCGGTGCTTTTTCCGAACTCCTTGTATTATAATGAATATAAATTAAAAACTGGTAATACTTTACTAAGCTAGCATGCTGGGCTTTTTACAGCAATTTGTTGAACACGACGACAGTAAATACATTGAACTATTTCCTGTGAAGTGTAAGTATTGTTTGCCGAGAAATAAAAAAAAGCTTCTGGGGGATAAATCTGATGAATACGGTGGATACTGAAGTAATCCGAACCTTAATACTAAAATTTTCGCAATCGAAAATGCGCAGCCGTACACTCTTGCAATATCATGATGGAAGAAAGAATTTTTTTGCCAATTGAGGGCGTTTCCTTTTTTCTTGATTTCTCCGTTCAACCCGTGCATTAACGATGCATAGTAGTTTCTATTTATCGTTTTTCCTTTCTTCAAGTAATCAATGTAGACGATTTCGCGTGCATCCCAAAAAAACCGAGGACATCACTTGTCTGCAGATCTCATCGCCTTTGCCTTCTTCGGAGCCGGTTCGCGTTTAAAAATCGACTGTTTCTACTGTACTTTTGTTTGTGGAGTGTAGTAGTTTATCCATGTTTCATCCACAGCTATGTATCGACACAGAAACTCGTCAAAATTGCGACGAAAAAGTACCAAACTAGCTTGGAAATCGAGCTCATGATTGCGTTTGTTCTCCATTGAGAGTAAACGCGACACTCAGCTCGCTGGGATTTTTGTCAGACCTAATTTTTGGTACAAAATTGAAAACATTGCACCTTGTGATATGCCTGTGGCATCTACTATTTCGCCAACTTTGATTCGTCGATCACTCAAAACCATATCCTGAAGTTTATCTACTATTTCGATGGAAGTCACTTCTATTGACATCCGGGAAGATGGTCATCATTTGTGGATGTACGGCCACGTTTAAATTCATTTATCCACTTGTAAATTGTTGTAAACACAGAAACAGACGTACCATGAACTTCATCCAACACGCCTTTTATCTCACTGTGTTTTGCCTTTAAAATATAAGTGCTTAATCATCGCACGAAGCTCGTTTTCCCCCATATTTCTAAAGAATCACAAGATTGTTGATTCAATCGCCTATGACAGCGAAACTACGTGATGCTATAGCTGAATCTTTAACTGTCATTTATTAAGAGACATGCAGCGAGTATAATTTCGTAGATTTTCTAAGGATTTATTGAACGTCCCTCATATACGTCAAAGACATTGCGAAGAAAGTTAGTAGTTTTGAAGCTATCTCTAGGACAGTTGAAAAAACTTTGAGAAGAAAAACAAGAAAGAAAACCCAAATGAAATTCTACAAAGTTATGGCTGAGCGTACTCTTGCAAATGGTTCCGAATCACCGACAATAACAAAAAAGAAAACTCACGCGTGCAGTAGAGATGAAGTTCATAAGATATGTAAGAACATGCACTAAAATGGACAGTTAATGAAAATAATAAAATAGAATGAAATGGAAGGATCATGTTGACAGAATGATAGAAATAATATTACAACATCTGATGTGTTCCATTTAAATGACTATATCCGTCTGTTCGGCAAACAAACTATTGTTATAAAGGATTGTTTTTTATCTACATATAGCTAATCAAGATAAACTTTACCAGAAACGGTATTATTACTTAGTTCCTTATAAATAGAAGGGAAATAAAGAATACACTAGGCTAAAGCGACAATCAAATGTTTTATAAGCTATCGCTATTTATAATTGAAATTCGGTTATATTCCATAACCATAAATAAAAAAAAAAAATGAATGAAACTGAGATCTTCCCATTTCAGAAAAACTTGGTGTTTTAAAATCAAAACCAATAACAGGGAATATTTCTTAAATGGTTATTTCTTCCAAAAAGAAAAAGTATAAGCCATAAATTGTGTGTTTTAACGAGATATGTATTTTGTGTGTAGTATGTTTTTGTCTATCTCTTACCTATTCAAAAGTGATTTAGATTGAGGAGGACTTTAGAGGTTATTCACAAGATATTAAAATATATACTTTATTTTCCATGTAAATATCTTAAATATACGTCATTTAAATCAAAATCGTTAGCAATTATTTATAAAATAAAATGTTTCGAAAAGTGTTCCATGCAAAGGGTAGCTTGGGGAGCGGGAATTTCCTGAAACTCATGTCACATCCTTGGAAAATACTAAACTTAAAATGGGTTTTAGCCAAATTTTCTTTTTTGAGTTATGTTATACACATACACACGCACACAAACAGAAACAAATGGTCTTTTTCAAAAAATACTTAATTGGATTCTAGGTCCTCAAAGCATGCTTTTGCGGTGAAATTTTGGTACACAAGTGCCATATGAGGTAAAAATGAGGTATCGGCCAATTAGGTAGAGAGATCTGGATTGATCTCGTAACAGGTGGATGGGTAATACAGACCGGAATAGGTGATTATAACTCCTAATCCTCGGGAAAACGAAGCAGGTATGTCTTTGGACAAATGAGCGTATGTGACGCACTAATGTAATATTAAGTAAAGAATAAATTTCTCTACTAATAAAAAAAAATATGATGCGTTTCATTTACATGATTTTTTCTACAGTTCTGCAACAAAGTATTGCTAAAAAGCTAATTATTCAATTTACTTTATGCTAATCGAGAAAACCATAGCAGAAATGGTCTTATTACTTGCTTCGTACTAAGTAGGAGGGAAATAAGGGAGTACACTGGGTAAAGCGATAGTCAAATCTTTTAAAAGCTAGTTCCTATGAGATATGAGAACATTATTTTAAAACTGAAACCATTAATGAGGAATATCTAAAAACAAAAATGTTCAACTCCACTCAAAAAATATGCATAACATAAATTGTATGTTTTAACCAGCTATACATTATTTGTTAAGTATGTCTTTGTATACCTCCTACGGTTTACCAGTTATACAAAATTTCGCAAAATTCATTCAGAATAAAGATGTCGTCCAAGGCTATTCTCCTTAAATTCAAGATATCATTTTATGTAAATATCTTTAATATAAGATATATTAATCGAAATCGTTAGCCATTTTTGCGAAAATCGAAATGTTCGAATATTTTTCCATGTAAAGGATAGTCGGGGGTAGAGGGATTTTCATAAGTGCTTTATCTTATCGATAATTCACGACAGGAGCGAGGCGACGGGAATGAATAGTCCTAAGAGATGAAAACACGAGTTGTATTTGAAAAGAGAATTCAGCAAAATTGAATATTAATAGTTTATAATGCATAGGAAAAGAGATTTTATCAGGTTATGATTATAACACTTGCATTAGTTCTCAAATAGTAGATGACGCATTCAACGAAATTTATTTACCGAATATGTTTTTTTTTTTTTTTTTTTTTTTTTTGTGGGTTTGTTTCCTTTCTTCACTGCCTTCAGAATTATAATATGACCGACCGTGTCTACACTCAATGTACGAAAATCAATAGCAACAATAGAAATAGGGAACAATTATTCTATTTCAACTTATAACAGTAATACATGAAATGGAAACCAACGTTATTTTATTTGAGATCATTGCACTCATGTTATACATAAATACAAATGATGATTATTTCTTTCTTGAACTAAATACGTTATGAACTGGATCAAAATTTGAATAAATATTGTAACTGAATGAAATGAAAGTAAACCTTTGGAACTGATATTGATAGTGATGGTTGGCTGCCTGGATTGTCACCTTGTTACCAATAACTAAGACAGGAGATTAAACAAACGAATATCAGGTGCGACAAGATTTCAAAGAAGTGAGCATCAGCAGCGACAAGATATTTTGACAATGACGCTCCAGTCAGATGACCACGCACGATTGGTTAAAATTGCCTAATCTCGGCCATTCCAATATCACTTTAATAGTTGAGCTAAATAGTCATGTAGGTACCTTAAATATGAGAGATTTTAATCAAAATATTTGTAGCCTCTTTTGATAAAATCGAATTTTTCAAAATTTTCCATGTAAACAGTAGTTGGGGCAATTTTCTTGAAAATCTTCGTGTCTTCGTTTGGTGTTTAACGGACTTTTCAGTTTTGAGCTATGTTGCCCCCCCCCCACACACACACACACGCACTGACAGACTGGTAGATTGGTACACACACGGACATGTTTCTAAAAATGCTTTTTTGCATTCAGGGAGTCACAAGACATATATTTCTGGTGAAATCTCGGTATCGAAATTTTGGGTGCAATACAATACCTTCTCTATGCACTATGTACACAGTACGTGTAGAGAAAGTAATATACGAAATTGCCAGGCCTATTTGACATTTCAGTTCCTTATTCTAACACAAAACCAGCTAAGCAGCACCATCTCTCTGTGCCAAACTCGACTTCAGTCACTTTAAGCTCTCTCCATAAAGAAACAGTCAGCCCCTTGCAAATTATTGAAGCATATAACGTTCCAAATTACTCCTCTTTTGAATACCTCCCCACTGTAAAGAAAGAAGAGGGACTCCATTAGCCAAATTGCGGATATAGTTGGAAACAATCCAGATTTGGTCACGCATCTGTCGTGCGTGTTAGAAGCAATTGTTTCCGGAGATATTTTTGTTCTCAACAACAGAATCGATAATCATAACACCATCTTGGCAAAGGGTTGGCAAGCCGTTTTGGAAATGTTTGCCTTCAAGAATACAATCAGAGGGAAAACGGAAATGAAGTTTCAACTATCAAAACTCTCACCTTTAAGGTAGAGAATTTGTTGCACACACAAGAAACTGAGAATATAGATTAAAATTGCATTTCACTTCCAAAAGAAAATTAAAGATATAAATTTTGTTACATTCACATGACTTTTTTTTTACCCTCCATCGATTATTTCTGGTTTTAGAAACTATTCTTATGAAAATTTATTTTACTATCATTTCACTTTCTCTAGCACGTATGTATAATGCACATAGTAGAGAAGGTGTGGACTACCTCCCAAAAATTTGATACTGTGATTTCACCAGAAATGCATTATTGAGGACACCTGAATCCAAAACAGCATGTTTTAGAAACAGGTCCTTGTGTATCTGTATGTATGTGTATGTGTGTATGTGTGTGTCTGTGGATAGCATAAGTCAGAGTAAAGTGGGTTAAATACCAAGCTGGGTATTTATGTTTAGTATCTTCCAAACTACACTTTACAGGGAACATTTTTTTGAAATTTTCCATTTTCTAAAAAAAAAAATGGCTTAAATGATTTTGATTAAAGATTTTTACATGAAAAATAAATTGTATATATAAATTGTAGTCCTCATCATTCTGAATGACTTTTGTATGACTGGTGAACAGTAAGAGGCAAACAAAAACTTACGACACAGAAAACAAAGAGCTCGTTAAATCACATAATTTGCCGTCTACAGTTTATTTGTAGAGATACCGCTTCTGGGATATGTCCTATTATTGATTTCAAATTTAAAACATTTGAACGTTTCTCAGGAATTCCTGATCTGTTTCATATCCTTTTTGTTTCCCTCCCGGCCATGCAAGGCACCACATTTCATTGACAATTACATAGCGACAGTTTTTAAAATATGTTACTGTCTCTTATCTTGACCCTTTATTAAATGGTGTTGCAATTATGCAACAAACATTATTAATAGACTGCCTCCATGGTCGAGTGATCAGCGACCTGACTCCTCAGCCGGAGGTCCCGGATTCGATACCCGACTGGGGCGTGCAATTTTTCTTTAACCAGAATTTTTCCCTATCCCCCACAGAGTCTGGAAACATGTATGTGTGAGTGAATGTGTGTGTGTGTGTTTTTTAGGGGTAGTGTTTAACGCCCGCTTTTACTGCTCTGGTACCGCAGGCGATGACACTGATGGTACATGGAGATGGAGCCCCGGTGGAATGTGATGGCGGGGAAAACCGAAGAAACCCCGCCCCTGCGCCTCTTTATCCACCACAAATGTCGCTTGCAGTCGCTTGGAATCGAACCCGGACCGTCTAGATGAGAGGCGTGTGGTCTGACCACTCGGCCACGGCGCGGCGCGCGCGCGCGCGTGTGTGTGTGTGTGTGTATGAGGAAAATGAAGTGATTTAAACCCAACGTAAAAGAACCTAAAACGAGTTGTTTCTAAGCAAAGCCCCCGATATGACCTTAGATGTTAAAGGGGGCTTTATAAATGAAACAATTAAAAAAATAGATGATTAATCATAGCTTTCACTAATTTAAGGGACTCTTTTTTTTTTCTTATTTCGTATTGTAATAACATTTAACAATAAAATTAGGCTATTAATAGATGTTTATTATTGTAAAAGTATTAATATCTTTATTATAAAACCATTGTGTTTTTAAAGAGAAAAATCCAAGAAATTGTAGTCAAATGCAACCCCGTCACATTCAAGCGTGCTATCACACCGGTTGTTTTACTTGGGCCCTCCCTTCCTTTACCACAGGCACATTTGACTGCAGTTGTTGGGACTCGACTTTGCGACGTTTTGCTTTGAATGAATGACCAGTCCGTTCCGTAAGGCACTGACCATCACTGTTACTCAAGTCGCTTCAGTAGCGATGCCGAAGAAAGGGATAGAACTACCAGTTTACCACTTAGAGGAAGAGCGGCATATGTAGCAAAATGATTTATGCAATAAAGGGTGAATGCACTCTTTATTTCCCTTCTGCTTATTCGAAATAAACAATGTGCTATTGTTTATCTTAATCAGCATTATGTAGCTTAAAGAATAAACTTTTTTTAAGGATAGTTTGTCTACAGAACAGATAGAAAAAGTCATGTGAACACAACATATCAGATTTTAACAGAATGTTCTTGCTATGTATTTCTGTATTAGAGTAACAGCTTGGTGTTATAATTTTTAGTAACATACAGCAAGCGATAAAGTAATTTATTCCTCCCTCTCGAATAGGAAAATCGTGTACTGACACGCTGTAATAAAATTACATCCTATCACGCGAAGGCATTCGTTCAACCCTGCACAGCCCCGGCTGTTTGTTAATGGATGGCTCAAATTGAATGAATACTCGTAAACCATGACAGAGCACTCCAGATGTGAGTTAACGCACGTTGCGTCGTGATGATTCACATAAAGATATATTATCACGTGCAGATGTGGTCGTTGATGGTTCTGTGTTAATAAAACAAGTGGTCGGCGTATAATTCGTCAGGTGACTCCGGCGTTTCGTCTGGGACTGGCATTCGGGAGGTCTGGGTTCGATCCAAGTTGACCGCGCACTCTGGCCGTGGGTTTTCCGTGGTTTATCTGGGTTTGTCCGTGGGCCGTTTAGGCGAATGATGGGGTGCTGTATATCTAACACGGTTCCTTTCTCTTCATTCCTTCGTTTCATTTCTTTTCTTCATCTTTCAGGTCGGCGCAGGTATGGCTAGAGGACTTACATGCAGATGGCACGGTTGCTTGCTCCGCGTGAAACTCTCCTCTCCCTGATTGAGGATAGGTGTAGTTGAGAGGCCTCCTTCCGGCCTCCCGGCGCCTGTATATTCTCCGTGGTGCGCCAGGCTGTCATCTAGCGACTGTTAGTGACTTCCGTGCTTCTTAGCTCCGTCGTTTCTATGTGCTGGCTCGTGATTCCCCCTCATCGCATCCTTCTTAATAATCTTCGTGTCTCATCCTTGGAAGATATTAAACTTAAATACCAACTTAGGTATTTTATCGATTTTTCATTTTTGGGTCATAGTGTTCACGGACACACATACACACACACGACGGACCTTATAAGAATTTTTTTTGGATACATAGGTGCCTAAAACGTGCATTTCTAATGAAGTCTCAGTAATCGAATTTTTGGGTGCAATATCATTCCTTCTCTGCCTTGCATGTATGTTGTAACTATGTGCTAGAGAAAGTAAATAATAGCTAAATTTGGGTCGACTGATATATTTTCCAGTAATAGTGTTTCAGATAGCACGTCTCCATGAGAATGTCGTCCTCCGTGGTTAAGTGGTTACCATGCTAGCTTCTAAAACCCTAGGTTCAAACCCGAAGGAGGACAATAGATTTTATCAGGCATAAAAATCCTTAGTATGGCTTTCTTCGGAAGGGAAGTGAAGCGAAGCCATTGATCCCATGTCGTAGATTTACCCTATGTAAAAGAACCTCTAGCCGATAAAGAGGTCTCTCAGCAAAATTAAGCGGTCAATCACGCCCAATATAGAATGGAACGCTGAGAACCATAGCAGTTAAAGAACGTCCATAAACAAAAACTCAATTTCAATTTCCATGGGAATGGGAGCGCATGCGCAGAGTGCATTATCCCCTGGGATTGTCCTCACTTGCACTAAGTGCCTTGCAGGAATGTATCTCAACAACTTCTTAGGTTGTTTATATTTCGGCGGTGGCACTCACTCCAACACAAAGTTTTATCAATCATCAGAACTACTGATCTGCAAAAAGTGCATCATGGAACTTGGGTCTTCCTCTAACAGTTCTTTGATCTCACTTTCCAACTGTTTGCTTCGGAACTTTCAGGAAGAAAATGTTTGACAGCTTTCTGCTCCGATGACTCCGATGCTTTCCCGTAGACTCCACAACAACAAAAGATGCTTTTAAAGCGCTGCGCTCTACGTCAGTCACTTGCTTTTTTATCATCTCAAACCCTTCCCTTAGGTTCTATCGTGTTCAACCTTCTCGCATCCATCAATACTCAGCAGCGAAAACTTCAGCAAAGTGATCATCGTTTTTATTCTGAAGGTGATCTTTGTACATCTGTTCAAGGAGAGTCGAGATGGGATTTTCATAAGTTTTACTTTCTCTACACGTACTATATACATAGTGTATAGAGAAGGCATTGTATTGCACCTTAAAATTCGATACCGAGGTTTCACCGGAAATATGTTTTTGAGACCCACTGAATAAAAAATAACATTTTTAGAAAAATTGTCCCTCTGTGTGTGTGTCAGTCTTATTTGTTTCTGTGTGTATGTTGTGTGTCTGTGGGCAGCATAGCTCAAAAACGAAAAGACCGTTAAATACCAAACTTGGTATTTTTCGAAAATTTTGATTTTCTCAAAAATGGCTCTAACAATTTTGATTAAAATATCGTATATTAAATATATTTACCTGACAAATAAAATGTATATCTTGAATTTTCTGGAAATACCCTGTGAAGATTAATTTATTCTGGATGGATTTTACGGAATTTTCCATAACTGCTAAGCCGTGAGAGATGGACAAAAAATTACCATACAAAAAAGGTAGCGCACGTTAAAACACACGTTATTTCATGGAGTTGATCGTTTTCGAGATATTCCTTGTTATTGGGTTCAGCTTTAAAAAACATACTTTTCTCATACAGGAATTTGTCAATTCCTGCCCATACAAACAAAGGAGCTTCAGTCATATAGCAACCAGTTTTTGACTATCACTTTAACCTATCGTACTTCCTTATTTCGCTTCTACTTACAAGGAAGCAAGCAATTAGAAAATTACTGCTAATTCTTTCTCGATTAGTGAGAAGTAAATAGAAGAATAAGCGTTCTAACAATAATTTATTGCAGAGAGTAGAGAAAGTCATGTGAATGGAACACATAAGATTTTTGTTGTTATTGTTGCCATTTTCATGTTTTCATTGTATATGAATATTTTAAATCTGCTGCTCATTTTGTTATATATTTTATAGAGGTACATTATTTGTAAATACTTTTAAAAACTGTTGAAAATAATCTTGCGTTGTAGTTTTTACTTTCTCTACACGTACTATATACATAGTGTATAGAGAAACTATAGCACTTCACCGTAAAAGTCGAAACCGAGATTTTCCCGGAAATATGTTTTAGGGTCCCCATGTATCCAAAAAAAAGCTTTTCAGAAAAAGGTCCGTGTGTGAGTGTCCATGAACACGATAATTAAAAAACGAAAAGTCGGTAAAATACCAAACTTGGTATTTGAGTTTAGTATCTTCCAGGAAGGTGACACGAAAATTTGGATAAAAATCCCCCACCCCCAAACTACCCTTTACTTAGAAAAAAATCTAAAATTTTTATTTTCTCAAAAAATGGCTTTAACAATTTTGATTAAAATACCTTATATTAAAGATATTTCAATGTAAAATAAAATATTTGTCTTGAATTTTCTGGGAAGGGCCTCTAAAACATCTCTTTATTCTGAATGAGTTTTGCTGAATTTTGCGTAACTGGTAAACCTTAGAGATAAACAAAAGCTTACTGCACAAAATTTGTACTGCAGAATTGACATCATACATGTCTTTTTTCCTGAAATTGATCATTTTTTAGATATTCCTTGTTATTTTTTTCAGATTTAAAATCTTCATACTTTCCTCATACGGAACCTGGCCACTAAAAGAATCGGATTTCTCTACCATAGCAACTATAACTTAAAATATTTGACTGTCGGTTTAGTCTATCCTCTTATTTACCTTCTACCTATAAGGAACTAAGTAATAAAACGATTTTTGCTAATGTTTATCTTGATTAGCATGAAGTAGTTAGAGAAATAAGCTTACTAACAATAATTTGTTGCACATACATAGAGAAGGTTATGTGAATATAACACATCAGATTTTTATTTTTTATTTTCATTTTAATGTTTTACTTTAGTTATTGACAGCATTAGATTCCGCTCCTATTTCTTTCATGTGGGAGTGTCGAAGTACTGCGAAGGTGTGTTTGGAAAGTTAGGTTACATATTTACTTCCTCAGCACGTACCATGTACATAGTGTATAGAGAAGGTATAGTATTGCACCCAAAAGTTCGATACCAAGATTTCACTGGAAATTATGTTTGAGACCCTATTGAGATCCCCTGAATCCGAAAAAAGCATTTTTAGAGAAAGGTCCGTATGTATGTGAAGAGCATAGCTCAAAAACGGAAAGACCGTTAAATACCAAACTTGATATTCGTTTTGTATCTTCCAAAGATGCGACATGAAGATTTTCTAGAAATTCCTTCTACCCTAACTACCCTTTACATGGAAAATTGTTCAAAAGCTTTGATTTTCTCAAAGGTTGCTAACGATTTTGATTTAAATGCCGCATGTTTAAGATATTTTTATGACAAGCGATATGTATGTCTTCGATTTTATGGAAATAGCCTATGAAGCCCTCTTCATTCTGGATGGCTTTTGTATAACTGGCAAACTGTAAGAGATATATCACAAAAAATGTAAATCTCATTAAAACACACAGTTTATATTATATAACATTTTTATAGAGTTAATCGTTTTCGAGATATTTGCGGATTATTAGTTTCAATTTTAGCCATTCTTACTTTTCCCAAACGGAAAGACATCTTCCTCCTTGTTTCTCGTTTGTTTACTCCTGGAAAGCAAAGAAATTGGTATTGCAATTGTTTCACATAGTGACCGGCTTTTAATGGACGAGACTATCGTGTTAGCCGTACATTTTCTTGCATCCCTTCTACTTACAAGGAGCTAGTAATAAGACTAATACTGCTTATGTTTAATTGATTAGCAAGATGTAGACAACATATTAGTCTTTTGAATTAAAGGTTTGTTTGCCGAACTGCTGAGCGCATCATGTAAATGGATCACATTAGATTTTTACTTTCTATATACGTGCTATTTCCCTTCTGCTTACAAGGGACCAATTTCTGCTAATGTTTGTCTGGATTATCATAAAGTAGGTAGAAGGATAATTCTTTTAACAATAATTTGTTCCAGGGGTGTAGAGAAAGTCATGTGAATGACACTCATCAGATTTGTTTCAATGTTATGTTTGAAAGTAATTTCTGAAGAAGTAAAATTGTCTATACAAATGCCCCATTATCTCAGAAAATAGTTAACACTAAGGGCTGAAATGTTTACCACATATTTACATCTAAATAGGCTTTATTTGAAGGAGTAAGGTACATGGGAAATTTTTTTTTTTTTTTTTACATTTTTAGAATTTATTGTTTTGACTTAATTTATTATTTTGTAGTATTATGTAGCTACAATAAATAGAGAATTATATAACAGTATTTTTTTTTGTCTTTTAAAATAATTGTTTTTCAATAATATTTTAAAAGTTTTATTAAAAGAATCATACATTTTCTTCTAATCATCAGAAGTATTCTATTTTGCTCAATATACTTTAAAATTTTTGCTTATTATCTTAAAAAGTTGCTGAGATAATGGTTCAAATTTTATCATTGGCAAGTTAGCCTTTCGAATTTCCCTTAATATTAAGGAAAAATTAGCAATAATAAAAATGTTTAACTTAGTGGACTAGCAAATCTGCATTTGAAATTTCACGAGAATCTGCACTATTTGTGAGAAGGAAGAAACGTGGCTGCATATCTTGGTAAGATACGAATAGAGGGAACATTACTTTTCCAACTCCAATGGAGAGTTAAGTGCATGTTGGATGCTACTGGCAGGCATAAAGGTCGTGGGGAACATAGGTAAATTTGAACGGCAATACAGCTGAGATCTGAGAAGGCTGATAATGTGAATGGAATTTAATTTATTTAGTAAAACTCATACATAGTTTGGCCTGCCCTTTGAGCCTACCCTTCCTTTATTTAACAGGCCTATGTGCTTTACAAATCATTTTGCAGATTTTCTTGTGAGCTACTTCCCTATGTGTTTGGTTTCCTTCCTTGCCTCTTATCACTTTTCAATTAAGTTCTCCTTTTCTTCACCTTAATAATGGCTGACGGTAGAAGGAAAGGGGTGCAAGAAGAGTTAAATGGTGAGTATACATCTCATTATTTCTTTGTTAATGACGATGACGATTGCCAGGATCTTATCAGCGCCACCGGTGTGCTGGAATTTTGTCCCGCAGGAGTTCCTTTACATATAGTAAATTTACTGACAAGCCACATTTAATCACACATAAAAACCATCTGTTTGAGCCAGGTTTGAACCCACGGCCTTAAGACCAGAAGGCAGGCGCCTAGCCGAATAATCTACCAAGACCGACATGTGTGTATGTTATAAATGTACGCATCAGAATGCAGTTTATTGTTCTGTTCGTTTACATTTAACTTGGTACATTGGGTTTACTTTTATCGCACTCATTTCTTTTCTGGTTTTATCACGGAAAGTATTGTATTTCATCCAAAAAATATAATTGACATCTAAGAAAAGATAAATGTGTTAAGATGCCCAGCCGAAAATTCTATACTGAGATTTCATCGGAAATATATGTTTTGAGACCCCTTGAATAAAAAAGTAAGAATTTGATGTGTTCTATTCACAGAATCTTCTCTAGTTCTTTAATGTAAAAAATATTCTTACAAAATATTATTATTTTATCTACATCATACTAATCCAGAAAAACATTGGCGGAAATGAACTTGTTTCTTACTTTCTTGTAAGTAGAAGGGGAATTAGGGAATATATTAGGATAAAGGGATAGTCAAGTCCTTTAAAGCTGGTTGCTATGTGAAGCAATTAAGATTCAGTTGGTTTTGCATGGCCAGCAGTAAAATAAGTGAGAGGAAACGAAAGTAGATTTCTCGTTTGTGAAACTTTAGATGGTTTAAAATTGAAACCAAAACAAGGTATATTTCGAAAACGGTCAACTCTAAAAAAAACCGTATATGAGATAAATGTTGTCTTTTTACGAGATCTACATTTTTGTATGGTATGTTTTGGTCTATATATTACAGTTTAACAACTATACAAAAAACTGCAACATTCCTTCAGAATAAGGAAGTCTTAAGAGACTATTCTTTGAAAATTCAAAATATACATTTTATTTGTGATGTAATTATCTTTAATACACTGTATTTTAATTAAAATCGTTAACTATTTTTGGGAGAAACAATTTTTAAAATATTTCATATCAAGGGTGGGTGGATTTGTGATAGGGGAATTTTCTTCAAAATCTTTGTGTAACATCCTTAAAAAACACTAAACACCAATACCAAGTTCGATATTTAACGGTATTTTCGTATGCTGTCCAAACCCCCACACACGCGCCCGCATCCTTTCTGAAAATGCTTTTGTTGGGCTCAGTGGACCTCAAAATATATATTTTGGGTGAAATCTCGACATCGAATTTTTGGTAGAAAACAATACTTTCTGTAGCTACTATGTACGTTGTATGCACCTACGTGGTAGAGAAGTAAAAAGAAAAAAAAATACATTTTAGGAGACACATTTCTGTGGTGCGCTCGCGCATGTGTGTATGTATGAAACTCCTTTAAATTCCAAAACTGATATTTAATTTCAGCATCTTTCAAAGCTGCCACATGAGGATTCTAAAGCAAATCCTCAGCCTAAACTACCCATTACGTGAAACATTTTCGATTTTTTTTCAAAAATTAATTTAATTGTTATTAAAATGTGTATAAAACATGTTGAAGATATTATCATGGCAGTTGAATTGTATATTTTGATTTCTTTGGGAATGATCTCTGAAGGCCTCCACATTCTGAATTACTGGTAACCATAGAATGAGGAACCTGGAACGAGTGGTCGGCCCGTAACCAGGCATGTGCGTGAGGAAGTGGATGATATGAAATGAAGGCGAAATGAATGATAGGAAATGTGGTGATGGAGCAATTGATGGAATGAATGGCGAGGGAAATGGACGACCCGGAGAAAACCCTCCCAGAAGCCGTTTAGTCCACCATAAATCCCATATCCGGCCAATTGGAATCGAACCCGGACACCTAGGTGGGATGCGAGCGATATAACAGCGTCCACCTGGAAAATAATTACTGCACAAAAAATGAAGATCTCGTTAAAATACACCGTTTATGCCATATATATTTGTAGATTTAACAATTTCCGAGATATTCGTTGTTATTTGAGTTAATTTAAAATACTTTGCTTTTGTCAAACGAGAGTGGTGATTTGTTTCACTTCTCTTTCATTTACATCTGACCATGTAAACAGAACCGAAGTTCAATTGTTTTAAATAACTATCAGTTTTTAAAGATTTGACTATGGCTTCAGCAAGGAAGTAGTAATTCAATTTCTGTTAATATTTATCTTGATTAACATGGTTTAGTAAACAGAATCATCTATTGTAAGAATACTTTCTTTGCAGAATAGGTAGAGAAAGTCTTGTTAAATGAATACATTAAGTTTTATTATTGAATCATACTACAGACACTTAACATGCTAAAGTGATTCAGGAAGGAAGTGATTCAGTATTCTCATAACGCAGCTATATGATAAATTTACTCATTGTACCATGCGAACCAATAATTGGAGTTTTGGATTAATTTAAGATTTTGGTTCATACGTTACAATACAAAATGTATATAACATGACTAACGTTTTAAACCTATACGAGAGCCATCCAGAAACTGAAAAATGATTTGGCATAACTATACAATAACGAAAGTTATAATATCATCATCGTTATCAAGGTATTTATTGTCACGTGGTACCGGTTTTTCAATGCAGATGGTATACTCTTCCACCGCTAAACATATGAGCCAAGATGTCACTATCACTTTGAGGTCTTCATCGGTTGGGAAATTTTTCCATCCAAAAAGTCATGTGTCCAAAGTGAAACACCGGCTTTTCTTAATTCTTTTATCAACATTTGCCTTCAACTCGAGCATAACGATTAATGAACTGACACTGCGGTCTTTGTGTTGCACACTGGTTCTTCCTTCTCGTAAATTATGTGCAATTTCCTCACTGAAGATTCGTTCATTGCATTATCAGCATGCACTTGCGTCATTTATCCAAGTTCTTTGGCGGTAGAAAAGTATAGCACCGGCATTGAAAAACTGGTACCACGTGACAACAAATGACTAGACAGAATCAGATTACACTGAGAAATAGAGTAAGGTACTATAATTTTGTAAATAAAGTTTTGTGTTCATATCTTTCGTTATCATTTAGTTATGGCAAATCGTCTGTCACTTCTTAGAGTTAACACTTTACCCTGCGCTCCCTTACACGCAATATATTTGTGTTGATGACAGGCGGTGATTCTGCACGTAATGCATAACCTCAAAGTTTATTGTGAAATATGGCAGCTCAAACAGCAACAGTAATGATATACTTCTTCATATAGTCTATGTGTATACCAGAACGTGTTCAGTATTCTGAAGTTGTCGGGTAAGAATTGTCGACCTGAGATGTGCCCTGCAGTAAGTGATGCACTACTTCCACTAACATTGGCTTGTATGGCACGTACAGGCGTCGCTTTTTATGGTTCTCTCTACAAATAAGTTCTGTGGTTACTTTATGAAGTCTGCAGTGTGCTTCCATTGTTTACGAGGCAGATCCTTTCTGGAAATTAAGTTAGACTTTTTAAATGCTTTTCTATCCCAGCTTATTAGCATATTAATGTAGTAATTAGTGCTCGATTTTGGGTTCCAAAGCTCACGAAGTTACGAACACACAGATCAGTCAATGGTATAAAGAGCGAGTAGTGGGGAGGAGTTTGTAGCGGAAACATGCACACGTTGAGGTATAATATGTTCTAAAATTAGATCATTACATTTATTAACGTTATATTCAGTTCTAATTCATAAAGTAACACAATAAAACAATTATTTCTAAATATGATTAGTAAACAAAATAAAATTTACAAATAAAATTATTAAACCTGATACCAACAATTCAGGAAAATGCAGTGAATTACAGGATACATCTCTACTTACATCTCTATTGTATCGAAAGAAAAGGCTCTCTTCCTGTCACTCAAAATATTTTTGATTCATCCTCAAGTTTGGTCGGTCCTCGTGGCCGCGCTTGCTAAATGTCTAGCTTTGGTGATTCTTGGTGCAGGGGATCGCAGACATGGGTGTTTGTGGTGTGCTTCTGTTCACGTCATAGTTAAGCTCTGTGTGCACTGAACGTCAAAACTCTGATTAATTACTGTAGATGAAGCTGTTTTTTCGGCTGTGGAAGTGATGGCGCCTGTTTTTTGTTTTTTTTTTGTTTTTTTTGATAGTCATGAAGTTATTTTAATCGATTATCTTCAAAAAGGAAAAATATTTACAGGAGCATACTACGCATCATTATTTCACAAGCTGAAGTCAGAACTTGCGGAAAAACGGCTACATTTGCAGAAAAATAAAATCCTGCTTCACCAAGATAACACACCGTCTCACACCTCAGCGGTTGCAATGGCGAAAATCCACGAATTACGGTTTGAACTGCTTGACCATCCGCCTTACTCATCAGATCTAGTCCCAAGCGACTTCTTTTTGTTCCCTAATCTGAAAATTATGCTCGAAGGACAGATTTTTGTCAAATGAAGTGACAATAACCTTCGTGAACAATTATTTTGCAGAGAAAAAACCGAGTACTGTTTGGACGGGTTATAGAGATGGGAGCATCGCTGGGAGAAGTGTGTAGAGTTACAAGGAGACTATGTTGAAAAATAAAACAAAAATTCTGAAAAAATGTGTTGTGTCTTTATTAGGTCGGAAACTATTCAGACCAGCCTCCGTTTTATGCCAAGGTCGCGGTACGCGGGAGTTGGTGCGATCTACTAAACTATGAGGTTTTTCTTTACGTAACTATCGCTTTACGTACTTATGAGTATCGGTGACTTATATGTAATGAGTACTAATCTTGTTGAAAATGGTGTGCATTTGGGCAAAAGTATTCTTGACATCGTTGGATGAAATTACCATTCACGCCCAGATGTTCTTCTTGCGTAACGTTCATAATTTCTACACTATAGCCGTACAGTAGGGTCCTAGTTATAAAAGTTCAGTGGATGCATGAAGAGATCGTTTTGAAACTCTCACTTGTATAAAATGACTGAGAGACTTCTTGGGTGAGCGTTCGACTGCAGAACCAAGGTTTTGTTCCGTTAGAACATGTTTTCACTGCTTTGGTTAATCGATCCCTTTATTCTAAATTTATTAACCAAACATCTAAGAAAATTGTTACCGAAATTGTTTACATGTCTGTCCACACAATTCAAAACTAAATTAGAATTTTATTTGTGAATGCTCTTTGACTGCTACGATTCTTAGCGTCCCATTCTATATTGGGCGTGAAAGATCGATTAGTTTTGCGCAGAGACCTCTTCATCAGGCTTGAGGTTCTTTTAAGAATACCCACCGATGAAAATGATCAAAAAGTGCAAAAATGAAAAAAAAAATTGTCTAATGGAACAATGTGATGCTTGTATTTCAACTTCTTGTTATTTTTATTATCATGCGGCGTTTTAAACCGTATCACGTGACGATTTAAATATATCACATTAAGTGGGCTAGACACTTTAACCTTTTCACTATGGTGAAAAATTGGTAATAATCCGAAATTTGTTTTCGACCAATAACATTTGGCCTTTGTGTATTTCAAGTTGAAAATATAAAATATATGCACTAATAAGTAAAAAAGTGAGTATAATAATTTGTTTCAAAATTTACATTACAGGTCTCGCACCGGGTGCTTCTACCTGTCCCGTCATCATTCAGGCATGCCGTACCACCAATTATTTAACCTGGGCCCTGCCCACCCTAAACCACAGGCAAAATAGAGCACTCGGTGGGCCCATCGTCACCTCACCAACGGCGTATTTCCGGCCGTGAAATAGAGACCTTTTAGGCGGCAGAGTGCAGCTTGACTTGGACCAAATGACTTGTAGATTTCTTTGCTTCATATATTACTCGGAAATTGTGTAAACAGTCCGTGAGAGTTGATAAATATTCATGGTTTAAAAATTGCTGCAGGAGAATATGAAATTCTAAGACTTACAAAGATACCGTGCTAACGGGTATGTTAACATAAAAACCTATTTTCTCATGTTTTTATTTTTCAGCGTTTTCTACATTTCAAATTGCTCCACACGATGCAGTTTTTGAAACAGAATCTTGAAATTTTTTATTCTTAGATGAAAATAGTACGAAAGAAAATTGGTGAGATAATTTCTTTCTAATATCACCAGTGCTTGTGCAATTAAATAGTAAACTTCATATTTCCATAGCAAAAATAAAAAATGAATAAAATGGCAATTAAATAATATTTTTCTCCTAAACCAATAGTCAGATAAAAATTTCATCTCATCAATTTAATAATACTGTATTTATCAGTATAACTGCAAAGTATTATATTTCTGTAACTGAAATTGCATAGTGTGGTATGATTTAATTAAATGACAATAAAATACTATAAATATGTTAACATCACAGGAACTATTTTGAACAAAAGTCTGAAAATTAGCATGTAAACTATTCCTAGTACTGCAAAGTTTCAAATCAACCAAAGCAAAATTGTAGATTTTATGCTTTTACATATAGGTATCCTGAAGTGCTGTAAATCTACGACATAGAACCAACGGTTTTATTTCCCATTCGAAGGAAGCCACGCTAAAGATTTTTACGCCCAAAATAAATTCATCGCCCTCTGGCGGGTTTGAACTGGCGACATTGGGAACCATAAATTCCTCATAGATAACAGCTACTGCATTGGACTGGAATCCTCGGAGTTCGGAGGCCAACGTGAGTTGTTCACCTGCACTGTCGATAGATGGGGTTGCTAAAGCAAGCGTAGTGTGTTTGATGTTGCCCTCGGATTTCTTTCCGCGGATAGCCAGGTTGGCTAAACTGGTAACAGAGTGTCACTTATTGTTATAAAAGCGGTAGCAGCGAACTCTACTTGCCATAATAAGGTACCCGGTTTATCGTTATTATGTGAGAAATTACCTGGATGTCATAGAGTATGGATCATCTTTGCTGATGTTGAAAGATTTGGAAGTAATTTACTAATTATTACTTATTTATTGTATGAAATGAGCCTTTTACTTTGAAGTAACGGAACTGTGTTTTACGTTTATTCTGCTTATAATTCCCTATAATTTTAAGAATATCGCACAATTAGCTTTTACTTACATGTGCTAAACCAGGGTAATATTAATTATTATACACGCTAGTTGCCTTGTTCCATTTGTCCGTGTTATTGAAATTACTTATACGTAATTTCCAATTTCGTCTGCCAACGCCATCTCAGTTTTCATAAATATCTCTAACTTATCTTCTTTACTCGCAAGATTTTAGTATTTGTCTTGTTTTATGGCGCTATAGGCCCGGACTGTTTTCTAAAAATGTTTTTTTTATTCAGGGGACCCTATAACGTGTATTTTCAGTGAAATGTCGGTATCGAATTTTTGGGTGGAATGCAATATCTTCTCCACTTATGTTCTAAGCAGAGAAAGTAAACATTATGATAAATAAATATATCCATGCCAACCATAATTAGGAGAGTAGCATTTTTATTATGCCCAGTTTTAATAGCCTCCCTAAGTTTCTCATTACGGATTGAATTGTTTTGTTTGAATGTCTATATTCTGATCTTCAATACATAATACCAGTGAACATCCGCAAATAATAGTAATTATTATTAATTTTGAGAATATAGAGTTTATTAACTGTAGTTTCCTTCAGCACTGAAATGTTTGATACGTTTTACTTAAAACTGCTAATAAGAGGGGCAAGGAGTGAGGGAATATTGCAGCCCTTCGGAATGTTGATCGTTATCAGCACGTTCATCAATTTTGCACCTACCGCGTCAAGTTTTTCCAATGGCAAGCCGTTAATGGTTTCACTTGAATGATCGATTATAATGGTATACGCAAGGGCACCTTCAGCAAATAGAATTGTCATTTTATCTAGATTGTTTTTATCTGGCTTAATAAGGACCTGCTGCTTCTAATCGTCATCTCAGTTAGAGGAATTTCCGCATCATATTCTGAGATTTAATACAGGGTGTTCACTAAATAAGCAACTATTTCGTGAAAAAATGGCGTGGACGCTCTTTAACTGCTGTGGTTCTTAGCTCTCATTCTATTCTAAGTGTGAAAGACAGCTTAATTTTGCTCAGAGGTGTCTCTATCAGGCTTGAGGTTCTTTTACATGCCGTAAATCTACGACACGGGGCCAACGGTTTACCTCCTTTCGGAAGGAAGCCATGCTAAGGATTTTTATACTCGAAAAAAATCCATCGTCCTCCGCCGGGTTTTAACCCGCGACCTTGGGTATATGAAGTTAGCATGGTAACCATATACATATTTTACTCTGGTTTCAATTGCGTCAATGTCAGCTGCACTTGTGGAAGGCGGACCTGGTCGAGACCCATCAGTGAAAGTGCCTATTCGTTAAAACTTAAGGTTATTATGCAGAACTTCGACCGCTCTAAAAATCAAATGGAACTAAATGTGATTGATTGTCTTTGTATTTCAGATGACGATTTCAAAGGCTTTATTTGTCAGAAAATCTTGCTTTTTTGTTATAGACAAATTCTTCTGCATACTGGACCGGTTGCCATGTTGCCATTTATTAAATAATTATACATAAACGAGTATTATATGAATAATAAACGGTTTATAATATGTAGGTATATGCTGAAATACTGGATTTCTAATGAAAAGGTTTGGTTTCGTTGCCAGCGGAAGACGCTGTATCTATTGGTATGCAAGAACGTCATATGTCGCTCTTGGCAGGATTACCGCCTCGTGAGAACCCGTAGCAATAATTCACCGGCTAGTATGCATAATAATTTGTGGAGGAAGTATGTTTTTCTGTGAGGTTTTTTAAATTTTGTTATCTGTTTCTGTAGGCGAAACCACTGGGTCCGATGGTTTTCATATTTAGCACGAGGTTAGGTTCCAATCCGTTAAGGCTAGTGTGTGCATATATATTTGTGTTTCTAATTTTCTATTGTGATAGTACTTATATGTTTCAACACATTATATAACAATTTATTATTTATATAATACTCGTTCATACCTGCTTATTTAGGAATATCCGTCATATACGCAAAATTCCAACCGTTCCAGCATGCACACGAATTTGTCTATAATAAAAAATAATAAAAAAATATTTTTCCGACAAATAAAACCCTTGAAATCATCAGAAATACAAAGTCAATCAATCACACTTAGTTTTATTCGATTTTTAGAGCAGCCGAAGTTCTGCAAAATTGCCAAACTTATTTAAGAGTTTTCATATGGTTTTATTCTCATTTTATGTTTGTCTTTAATTATAAATATAATACTTATTTTGGTAAAATTGCTACGGTTATGACTAGGGGGAATGGTATTTGAATGTGTATAAAATTATTATTTTAATGTATTAAATATTATGGAATAATTACTTTTTCAGGTTATATATGATTGGTCCATCTTTTCTAAATTTCCGTTGAAACCTTCGTCCCATGACGCCATGTGATAACGGTAATAGGTTCAGCAATAGTCAACATAATCCTCAGTGATCAATCTGTAACAAAAAGACATCTGTCACTAAATAGTTACTTATTTTGTAAACACCCTGTATTAACACTTCACCAGTAAGTCGTGTTTTATATCCCTTGAATAAAACATATGTAACAATCAAAACGGGACTGTCTACTGATTATCTTGTATTTTCGTAGCTAACTTACAGTTTCTTTTTACAAGAGTATATTATCTACTCTATTACGTGTAATGATTAGGGGGAGTATTGTATTCCAACCAAAACTTGCCATTTCATCTAAACTATATGTTTCAAGGCCCCCTGATTAAAAAACACTGCGTATCTTCAGATAAAAGCTATTATGCATATCCATATCTGAACAGCAATTAAAAACGAATAACGTAACAAGAAAACAAAATCTTAGTGCATAAAAATGAAGATCTCGTTAAAGCAGACAGTTTGTCAGATGTTTACTTTCTCAGTTTCGTACATATTGCATCCCACCCAAAGTTCGACACCGAGCTTTCACTGGAAATACAAGCTTTAGAGATTTTGATTAAAATACCATATATTAAACATATTTACTTGACCAATAAAATGTAAATATTGAATTTCCAGAATAAGTCTCTAAACTGCTCTTCATTCTGGATGAATTATGCATACTGCTTAACCACAAAAAGGTATTTAAAATACATATCTAACACAATTTATGTCCTATGCCTTTTTTTCTTTTTTGCTAATACTTGTATTATCATAAAGTAGGTAGTAGAATAAGCTTTTATAAGAATAGTTTGTTACAGAATAGATAGAGAAGTTAATGGAATGGAACACATCACATAATTGTTACGTTCTCAAAAATTGCTGTAACAATTTTGATTAAAACCTCTTATATTTAAGATACTTACATTTCACATAAAATGTTTCACCATTTCGATTAACAGTTCTTCCCAAAAATAATACGCTTCTCTGTATGCTGATGTTATCTTAAACAAGAACCACAGAACAACAAACTACATGATTCTGTGGATATCGCCAACGCTGCGCCGCAAAGTTAACTCAATTGAGTTTTCATCGCACAGATTTTGTCGCTGTATTGCTGAATTCCTATTGCCAATCGTTTTGTTGGGTCTACCTCACATTCAACAGGTCATGAGTTGAATCTCGCTTAGGGTGAGTTACCTGGATAAGGTTCTTTCGGGCTTTTCCTTTTTCCTGCGAAGACGAATGTCGAGTAATTTTAAGCTCCATGGTTCCCGAGATCATTTGAGAATCATTTCACCAATTTCATTCACAGTCCAATATGACGTTAAGCATATAAAAAAAAGAAAAATGGTTTTGTTGCTTATATCACGTCGCTAGTTCGTTCCAGTGAGTGTCCGACATTACACCTAAAACGAAAAGTGTACAATTTGTTCATGGAAGCTATTTAACTTTTGTGGTTCGTGGCATCTCATTATATATTGAGTGAGAAAGTCTGCTTAATTTTGCTTAGAGGGCTTTTTATCAGCATTGAGATTATTTTATATGCCGTAAAATAGCCTGAAAAAATCCATCACCATCCACCTGGTTTGAGCCAGAGGCTAGAATGTGACTCCTAGACCACGGAGGTCGACAAGAATGCACCACAATTTACTAGAAATGGATAGAAGAATAAGATTATGAAAGAGCACTTTTGAAAAGAATGAGCAACGTTAGTAATATGATACCAACTAATATTTCATCTGATCTCGTGATGAAGGGCTGCTTTTTGCTGTCTCTACCACGCATATGTAGCTTATGCTAGGTAGAGAAGGTATGTATATTTTCTAAAAAAATCTATCTCAAGATTTCACCGGAAATATTTGTTTGTGCTTGAATTAAAAAAAAAAAAGAGGCATTGTAGAAAATATGCTGTGTGTGTGAACTTAAATACCATCAAAAAGCTACCAACTTCAAAATACAGCTTACATGGAAAAAATGTACAAAAATGTTGATTTTCTGAAAAATGCCTCTAGATATTTTCTTCACAATTGAGAGCTTATCCTTAATATTCTGGAAATAGATTCTGAATCCCTCTTCATTCTGGATGATATTTGCATAGCTGTGAGAGATGATCAACAACTTTTCACATAAAGACGTAGATATCGTTTAAAGCACACCATTTACGTCACATAAAAGGATATTTTCTTGTGGAGTTTAACCGTTTCCAAGATATTCTTTGTTAATGGTTTACAACTTTTGAATATTTAATACTGTTCTGAAATGGGAATTCGTTATTTAATTTTGACTTTATCTATAACATGTGCATAATATTTAAAGAAGGTATTACGTACCACCCAAATATTCGATGCGGAGATTTCACAGGAATATCTTGTAAGTCCCCCAAATAGAAAAACATTTTTATTTCTAAACACTGTAACTAAAAACGAAGAATTCGTTAAAGATCAAACTCGGTATTTAAGTCCAGCAATCCCCGCACCCCAAACCACCCTTTCAGAATTTGTAGTCTTATAGCATTATTGTTTTGTCAAGTTTTTTTCCAATATATTATTTTTATGTTATTATTTAATTTTTAGGCACTCTGTGTCTTTTATAAATCCTAAATAGTGTCAAACGGTTAAAGAAAAAAAAATGAATGTGTTCCAATCACATAATTCTCTACAAACAATTGTTCAGTAGGTTATTCCTTCGTCTATATCGTTGTAATCCAGATACCACCCACAAAAATATGGTTCTATTACTTATTTCCTTAAAAGTATAAGGGATTTAAGAGGGTACACTGGGTTAAAACGGTAGTAATAACTTATACAAAGCCGGTCGGTATGTGAGCCAATTGAAATGGGTTAGTTTCGCACGGCTGGTAAAACAAAAGTGAGATGAAACAAAAGATGATCTTCCGTTTCAGAAACACTTAAGTGGCTTATACCTGAAACTAAAACAAGGGTGTGACGCAGATTGTCTTTTAACGACAGCTAAATTTTTGATACAGTAAATTTGTGTTTATCCTAGGTTTGTAAGTTATGCAAAATTCATCCATAATGAAGAGGTCTTCAGAGGTTATTTCCAGCAAATTCTGTATTACATTTTATTTTTCATTCACGCTATTTTAATCAAAATGATTACAGAAATTTTTGAGAAGAACAAAATTTTCGTAAAAATGTCTGAAAATGGTGGCTTGGTGTGATGTATTTCTTGAAAATATTCGTGCCGCACCCTTGAAAGATATAAAACTTAAATACTAAATTTAATATTTTCCTATTCTGTCTACAGACACATACACACATACGCACGGACCTTTTTCTAAAAATATGCTTTGGACTCGGTAGACCTCAAAACATATACTTCCGGTTGAATATCAGTATCGATTTTTGTTTGGAATATAATACCTCCTCTAGCTATTATGTAAGTAATACATAAGTACTTGGCAGATAAAGTAAAATATGCTGTTGATATATTAAATATATTTATCCTGAATTTTTTAGGAATAGCTTCTGAAGAACTGTGCATTATGGATGAATTTTACAAATTTGGTAAGAAATAAACAAAAAACTTATTACACTAAAATGCCTTATTAAAGTACACAATTTAATAAATTGAGCATATTATGTCATACACAGTTCCTTTTTAAATTTTTTTACAAGAAACAGTTTTCGAGTATTTTCTGTTATTAGGTTCGATTTTAAAGTACTTAAAGTTTTCTCAAATGGGAAGTACTCATCCTGCCACATCTCTTTTGTTGTACTCTAGGCCACGAAAGAGAACCGAATATTAATAGCACTCGTATAGCTATTTGACTATCGCTTTAGTCTAATGTATTCCGATATTTCCCTTCTACTTACATGGAGCTAAGTTTTATCTCAATTAGCACGAATAAAAGAGAAAAATAAGCCTTTGTAAGAATAATCCGTTACACGATAACTTGAGAAATTCATGTGAATTGAGCACATCAAATTTTACTTTCTGTACAGTACTACGTGCATAGTGGATAGAGAAGGTATTGTATCCCACCCAAATATTCAATACCGAGATTTCACTGGAAATATATGTTTTGAGGTCCCATGAATTCTATTTTTTAGAAAAAGGTTCGCGTTTGTATCCGTGTGTCTGGGAACACGATAACTCAAAAAGTAAAAGGTTGGTAAAATATCAGACTTAGTATTTAGATTTAGCATCTTCCAAGGGTGCGACACGAAGATTTTGAGAAAAACCTCCGCATCCCAAAACTACACTTTATATGGAAATAATTTGAAAAGTTCATTTTTCTCAAATTGGTTAAAAAAAAGTGTATTAAAGATATTTATGTAACAAAATATATACATTGGTTGTCTGGGAGTAGCCCTTGAAGACCTCTTTATTCTGGATGCATTTTGCTGAATTTTGCGTAACTGATAAACCATTAGAGAGAGAGGCAAAAACTTACTACAGAAAAAAAACGTAGATATTATTAAAAGACACAATTTATGTCTTATACATTTTTTCGTGGAATTGACAATTTTTCAAATATTATTTGTTATTGGTGTCAGTTGTCATATACGGGCATTTAACAATTCCTGGCAATGCAAAGAAACAAATTTCAATCACATAGCAGCAAGTTTCAAAAGATTTATATAGCTTTGGCCTAGTGTATTCCCTTATTTCCCTTCTACTTATAAAGACCTAAGTAATATTGCTTCATCGTGAAGTAGATAGAAATACGCTTTTTAACAATAATTTGTTGCCGACAGTAGAGAAAAATATGTGAATGGAACACAAGATTTTTAAACATAAATTTATAGGCAATGTTATGGAGAACGCATTTTGTTCCCTCCATCAACCACTTACACAATATGAGCTGAGTAACTTAAAAACCCTCCACAATATTAAAATTAGGAATTGCTACATAGGCGTATAAAAGCAAAATAAATTAAAGATTAAGCAAAATGCCTTTTAATTGCCTTTTAGGAGCGCAAGAATAAATTACGCTAGCTGCCGTAAAACACAATATATCGATGTAATTCAGGAATAACTGCAGAGTTCACCAGTTACACACGAGAATTAACGAATTATTTGCTGTGAGAACGGGAGCAAAGGGTATTATTTCATGAAAACTACTAAAATTTGTTCTGTCTGCACAACAGAGGTTCATTTGTTTCATAATTACTGTTGGCTTGGACACCATATCCAGCCCGAAATCATGCACCCAATTTACTCTGCAGATTAACTCTCTTTCGAAACTTTCAACTCCATTCTTTGTTCAGCTGTTTATATTACCGGAAAGTCCTTAGGGAAATTATGTAACATTTGGTCACAAAGAGTTGCTTTATGAATTTAACCACTTAAAAATAGACATTTTTACTTTCTCTACACGTACTATATAACCAGTATATAGAGAAGGTATTGTATTGCACACAAACATTTTATATCGAGATTTCACCAGAAATATATCTTTTGAGATCCTCTGAATCAAAAAAAAATATATATATATTTAGAAAACTGAAATGTCCGTATGCCTGTCAGTCTGTCTGTATGTCATTGGCTGTGTGTGTGTGTGTGTGTGTGTGTGTGTGTGTATGTGCGCGCGCGCGCGCGCGTAGCATATCTCAAAAACGAAAAGTCCGTTAAATACCAAACTTGGTATTTAAGTTCGGTATCTTCTAAGGATGTGACATGAAGATTTTCAAGAAAACTTCCCCGTCCGCAACAATCTTTTACATAGAAAAATGTTCAAAAAGTTTGATTTTCTTAAAAATGGCTCTAACGATTTTGATATTTACTTGACAAATAAAAGGTATATCTTGAATTTTCTGGGGCATATTCTCTGAAGACCTCATTCTGGATGAGTTTTGTACAACTGTAAACCGTAAGAGATAGACAAAAGCTTATTACACAAAAGATGTAAATATCGATAAAACAATGATGTTATATACATTTTTTTCATGGCGTTGGCTGTTATAAAGATATATCTTGATATATTTGTTTCGGTTTTAAAATACTTAAAACTTTTCTCATACAAGAACTTGTCAACTCCTGGCCACGCAAAGAAACAGATTTCAATCCCATAGCAACCACTTTTTAAAACATCTGACTATTGGTTTAGCCTAGTGTATCACCTTATTTCCCTCTACTTACAAGGAACTAAATAATAAGGCCGTTTCTTCTAATGTTTTAGAAGATGAAGAATAAGCTTATTAATAATAATTTGTTACAGAGATTTTTTTTGGTAGTGTTTAACACCCGCTTTAACTATTTATGGCACCGCAGGTGGTGACACTGATGATACATGAATGAAGATGGAGCACCTGTGGAATGAGATGGCGGGGGAAACCGAAGGACCCGGAGAAAACCCGCCCAGCGCCGCTTTGTCCACCACAAATCTCGCATGCGGTCGCTTGGGATCGAACCCGGGCCGTCTAGGTGAGAAGCGAGTGGTCTAACCACTCGGCCACGGCATGGTCATTTCAGAGATGTAGAGAAAGACATGTGAATGGAACACACCAGATTTTTGTCGTGGTTTTTGTTTTTCTGGAAAGACAAATGTCAAGTAACTTTAAGCTCCATGGACCCAGAAATCATTTGAGCAGCATTTCACTGACTGCATTCATCATCTGACATGACCAATTATGTTACTGTAGTCATTCATTTATATGCTGAATGTACAGTCCTCTTAATTACTTTCTCTACACGTACTATGTACATAGTGTATAGAGAAGGGATTGTATTGCACCCAAAATTCGATACCTAGATTTCACCGGAAATACATGTTTTGTGTCCCCCTAAATCCAAAAAGAAAAGTATTTTTAGTAAAAATTTACGTGCGTTTGTCAGTGTGTGTGCGTGCGTGCGTGTGTGTATGTCTGTGTCTGTGGGCAACATAGCTCAAGAACGAAAAATCCGTTAAATTCCAAACTTGGCATTTAAGTTCAATATCTTCTAAGGATGCGACACGAAGATTTTCAAGAAAATCTCTCAACTACCGTTTACATGGAAATATTTAAAAACATGTTTATTTTCTCAAAAATATCTGTAACGATTTTGACTAAAATATCGTACATTAAAGATATTTACATGACATTTAAGATGTATATTTTGAATTTTCTGGTAATAGCCTCTGAAGACATCTTTATTTTGGATGTATTTTGCAAAATTTTGTATACTGATAAACCGTAAGAGATAGACAAAAACTTACTTATACATGTAGAGGTTGTTAAAATACACAATTTACGTTGTATACATTTTTATTGGAGTTGGCCGTTTTTGAGATATTTCTTGTTGTTGGTTTCGGTTTTAAAATACAATTCTCATATGGTGACTTGTCAGCGACTGGTCATAAAACAAAGGAACTTCAATCCCTTAGCAACCAGCTTTTGAAAGATTTGACTATCGCTTTAATCTAGTGTATTCACTTATTTCTCTTCTGCTTACAAGAAGCATTTAATACTATCATTGCTGCTATTATTTTCTCGATTAGCTTGAAGCAAATAGAAGAAAAACGTTTAACAATAATTTGTTGCAGAGAAAGACATGTGAATGGAACACATCAGATATTTTTCCCTTTTTTCTATAGTAAAACATAACTATCCTTGGGGACTTGAAAATTAAAAACACAGTAAAGGCCCGCCTCACGTTCAAGATGTCGGAGTTTTAAGCATAAGATTTTTTTCTCCTAATTCTCCCTTATTCTGAGAAGACAAATGTCTTCAAACTCTGAGGACTCCGATAGCATTTGAATATTATTTCACTGATTTCATTCATCGTCCGATATGATCAACCATGTTACTGCAGCATAAATTTATATTTTGAATATAGTCTTCTAATTTTTACTTTCTCCAACACCTAAAGTACACATCGCAGATAGAGTAGGAATTGCATTCTACCCGAAAAATCCTCACCGAGATTTCACCGTATCTAAAAAAATATTTTTAGATAAAGTATGTGTGTCTAGGAACAGTATAACTAAGAATATAAAGATGGCATCTTCCAAGAGGCGAAGATTTTAAAGAATAAACCCCACCGCAAACTACTCTTTACTGGAACATTTTTCGAAAATTTTGATTTCCTCAAGAATGTCTGTATCGATTTTGATTAAAATACCACATGCTTAACATTTTATCATGAAAAAATTAAACATAATCTCGAATTTTCTAGGAATAGCCTCTGAAATCCACTTAATTCTGTATGAAAGTTTGTGTAACTGGAAAACCTTAAGAAATAGAGAATGTTTTGCTACACAAAAAATGTAGATCTCGTTAAATACATTAAATAGATCAGATAGGTGCATATTTTTGTAGAGTTTACCTTTTACGAGGTATTTGTAGATGATGGTTTCAATTTTCCAATACTTATACTTTTCGCAAATAGGGAGCAATCTTTTTTTGTACCTTAACTCCTTTTAACCTGGGTGGTCATTACGGACAATGATGAATGAGAGTGATGAAATTGTGGTCAAATGAGTTCAATGGAGCTTAAAGTTACTCGGCATTCATACAACGGAAAACCCTGAAAAAGCCCTATCTGTGTAACTCGCCCTAAGCGAGATTTGAACTAGAGACCCATTGAATGTGAGGCAGATACGTTACCACTACACTACCCAGGCGGGCTAGATATTTCATTTGTACCCTCAAAGAAATATTTAAGACTAATTCTGTTAATGTTTATTTGGAATACAATGGTGTAAAGAGAAGAATAAGCTTTTGTAAGAATAGTTATTGAATAGGTGGAGAAAGTCATGTCATTGGACACAACTAATTTTTTTTTTTTTTTTTTTTTTTAACTTTCTGTTCTAGTATTTATAGTAAGTAGAGAAAGCCAGCTGTCTAATGTTTTATTTATGTTAAGAAATTTAGGATGTGTTTTTCCATTAGCACTTTATTGACATCTAAGTTTTGTTCTTAGAACTCTTTATCAGGCTTGAGGTTCTTTTACGTATCGTAAATCTAAGACTCGAGACCAATGGCTTTGCTTCACTTCCAAAGAAAACCATGCTAAGGATTTTTACGCCCAAAAAAATCCATCTGCCGGGTTTGAACCCAGAACCTTTGGAAACCAAAGGCTAGTAAGTTACCCTTAGACCACTGAGGACATCTATAATAGTTTCGATAGTTTACAATGTCTAAATTCTAAGGCACTTTTGACCAATCTAAGGTTTTGTTGCAACGGAAGGCCTCTCTTTATTCAAGAGTGAACTTGAATAAAGGCAGCGTCACCAACAAGAGTGTCTTGATCCCAGAGGAGAAGACTGGGAATGAAGAAATGTTTGGGATTTGCATACCTGAGCGAAAAGCTGGATGCGACGCTTGGGTAATACTGCTGTGCAAAAATGGTCCATTGAGAGTTGCAAAAATGGTCACAAATAAGTAAAGAAAGTATTTGTACAGCACCTTAAAAATTCCAGCAAATAATATCATATCGTGCTGATAATTGTCCTTATTTTACATTTTATGAGTTCATAATTTTCGCAAAGCGCAGTGTTCTGCTTTTAATGTGCAGTGTTTTTAAATGGACTTGTATAACTCTACTAGAGAAATTCTTGTAGTATTTGTAGATAATCTGTTTGCACATTTCAAAAGACGATAACCAGGACAGTCGTTTCCGTGCATCCGGAACGCCGTCCTGCAGGTAAAAAATGTTTCACAGCCTTGATTCGACATTCTCCAGGTTCGATCTCGGGTACAACAGCTTATGTTTATAGCACAGACTTCTTACATTCCATAGGTGACATAGGAAAAGAACTGAGGTATTTGAGATGTGAAAGCAGTGATAGGTTCCTTACTAGATTTAGTTGGTTTTGTAATACATGGTTGATAACGCTTCGAAACTACAACATAATGTGCATAATGTTTACGTTTGTCAATTATTATTATATGGATTTATAACATTATTCAAACTTCAGAAGTTCATTTTTTGAGAAGCATAATTCACAAACAATTCTAAAATTTTCCTGGTTATTTATAAATTATAAATATAGTGAAACATCTATTGGGTTCATTTCTACATCGGATAAACCTGTCTGCAAGTTATACTGAAGGATTTTCTATTCCTGATTAATTTTTATAACATATACATAATAGGTAGGAAAGTGATTGCATTTTACCCAAAAAGTTGATACCATATTTCAGTGGAAATATACTTTTTAAGGTCACTTTATCCAAAAAAAGGCCTTTTTACAAAAATATATGTATGTGTATATATAGATAGTTTATTTTCAGTCATTAAGTATAAAATATATATATATATATATATATATATATATATATATATATATATATATATTATTGCCTTCAAGGTTGTTATGATCCACCTCTGAAAGTTTACAAAGGAAGGGTCTTGATACTTTGAGGTAGAATGTTGAAAGATCTAACTGACATCATGAGAAACTGTTAGGAGTTTTACTATATTTACATTTGTTAATATAAATATCACAGCATTTTCGAGTGGGGTAATTATGGACAGAAGAACAATTTGAGAAAAGGTTGATGCTCTTTTTAATATATAGGAGGGAATCCAGAACAAATATTGAAGGCAATGTCAGTATACCAAGTTGCATAAAAATTGGTTTATAGTGAGTTCTTGGTGAAGCTCCAAATATGATACGTACAGATTTCTTGTGAAGAATAAATAGCTGACCGGCAGAGGTATGATTGCCCCACAACCGAGTAATTATGGACGTGAGCATAATAAACTGTAACAAGAGTACAATGGTCGTGAGTTCGAATCTCGCTTAGGGTGAGTTACCCGAATAAGGTTTTTTCGGGGTTTGTCCTTATCCTGAGAAGATGAATGTTGAGTAACTTTAAGCTCTATGGGCCCCGAGATCATTTGAGCAGCATTTCACCAATTCCATTCATCGTCCGATATGACCAACCAGGTTAAAGAACGTTAAACTACCAAAGAAAAAAAGTACAACGGGAGACACTATGTCTAAGTGACCTTAATAAGAATAAACTCTACGTAAAATATATGCGTCCGTGCTTAGAACAGCATAACTAAAAAGCTAAAAGTCGACTAAACACCAAACTTATATTTAAGCTGAGCATCTCGATATCTAATTTTGGAATTCAATACCTACTCTACGTACCATGTACAAAGTAAGGAAAGTAAAATACTTCTTTTCGGCACTTAACAATACATATATTTCTGATGAAATTTCGACATCGAATTTTTGCGTGGTATAAAATACCTTCCCTGTCTATTATGCACATACTGTTTGGAAGAGAAAGTAAAACTTGTCATTATTTTAAACTGTCTACTTAAATAGCTACTAATATAATTGAGGCGTTAGGTGGAAAAAGAGCCCAGACACCAATATGGCTTTTTGTGAAAAACGCAAAATAAATATTTTATTCGGTAACCTAAGAACAATGACGTCAATGTAAATAGAGCAGTTTATATACATTTTTTAAAATGTATATAATGCGTGTTGGCCCTTATACCAGAGAACAAGATTACTAAAAACTGTTTTTTTTTGTCAAAATAACATTTTATTAATGTTTCAGGCTGAAAACAATGTAAAATGTATAAAAAGAATCAATTTTAATGCTACTGTTAAACTGACACCTAGAGCAACATTATAAGAAACTGTCTACAAACCGGAATAACAGTTGCTTGATTCTGTATGCAGAAACCTCCATGTGTTCTCCCGTTTCTCCTAAGGATCGGAAATGCTACGATTCCTGGCTGATTGTGGTTTTCTGTTCATGCAGCTGGCTAACATTAAGTCTTGGGTAATTTTTGTTTCAAATTTCCAAAATACATCTTAAAAATCATGCTGCCTGTCAACCTCCACGTTTTCATAGCACAGATTAAAACAACCTCCTTTAACCTAACAGCACCAACAACATTTGAACTGTAATGGGTTACATAACCTTGTCCTGATAGACGTTTCCGTTTCTTTACTTTCTTATTTCAACTATTCTTTTTAGGCACCTTTCTCTTTTCTTCTTGCATATTAACACAGCATCCATCTAACTGAAAAAATGTTATAATACACAATATTGTGTATCTGGTAAGAGAATTTATCCCGCTACTGACATTCAACACATCAAACAATCTGATTTTTACTTTCTCTATACGCACTTTGTACATAGTGTATAGAGAATATATTGCACTCCACCAAAAAATTCGATACCGAGATTTCGCCGGAAATATATGTTTTAGGGTCACCTGTATCCAAAAAAAGTATTTTCAGAAAAAGGTCCGTGTGTGTGTGTGTGAAGACGATAACTCAAAAACGAAAAGTCGGTAAAATACCAAACTTGGCATTTAAGTTTAGTATCTTCCAGAGATGCGACACGAAGATTTTGAGAAAAATCCCCCCAGCCCAAACTACCCTTTACATAGAAATTTTTCGAAAATTTTGATTTTCTAAAAAATGGCTCTAACGATTTTGATTAAAATATCGTATATTAAAGATATTTACCTGACAAATAAAATGTATATTTTGAATTTTCTGGGAATAGCCTCTAAAGACCACTTTATTCTGGATGAATTTTGCATAACTACTAAACCGTAAGAGATGGACAAAAACTTAACACAAAAAATGTAGATCACGTTAAAACACTCAATTTATGTTATATACATTTTTATCGTGGAGTTGATCGTTTTTGAGATATTCCTTTTTCTTGGTTTCAGCTTTGAAAAACATACTTTTCTCATACAGGAATTTGTCAACTCCTGTTCATACAAACAAAGGAACATCATTCACATAGCAACCAATTCTTGGCTTTCCCTTTAACCTATGGTACAAGGGAATAAATAAAGCAAGAAATAAGACTATTTCTGCTACTTTTTCTCGATTAGCATGAAATAAATAAAAGATAAGCTTATTAACAATAATTTGTTACAGAGATGTAGAGAAAGTCATGTGAATGGAACACATCAGATTTTTTACAGAAATGCCAACTACACCGGCAGAAGAAAACTATTCCACAGTCCTCTAGATTAGAGATGTCGATATGAAATTTTCAGAGAATAAAGAAAACAAAATGGAAAATTATTTAGAATGATCTCCGGGAAAAGGGCTTATGTCTATTGGCCCCCCTTCCAACCTAACGCCTCAATTGTTCAATTTCCAAACATCTTATTAAAATGTTTGGATTCAGTATGTAATTACTGTATTCCCTAATTACACATTCGGCAATGTATAAGAAGTCTTCACAGACCTTTTAAAGAAACACATTTTATTCCATATGTAAGTGATGATGAGAGGCGAGCTACCCGAAGGTTGGTTGCCACCGGAATGGAATCGTGGGAGAGACCACAACCCGAACGCTGTGACTATGCAGGATGCTACCGCGGTGGTTTGCCGATGCTAGGTACACAACAGTCAGATCTGGGAATAAGTGGGAAAGAATCCTTGGGCAAAAATCTCCATCGCCGCACTGGGAATCGAACTCAGGACTCCCGTGTCAGAGGTAGACGCGCTACCATTGCGCTATTTTATTATGCTATAGGGCTCACAAAGTGTTCACTTGCATTTAAAACAATTTAGCAAATAATTTTGAACGAATAGCTTAAGAGTAACTTGTTAGGTTCAAAATCAGCAGGTCACGTGTTCAGTTCCTGTCGACCGCCAATATGACCTTGAGTTTGTCGTGGTTTTGAAGAGTAGACAACGGAGGGCGACAGCTTGCGCACCGTGACGTATTGTGGCTAACACCCTCCAGGAAGTCGGGATGGGGAGAAGGAACCATAGGAGGCTATAGGCCACAGATAGACAGGCCAACAATGACGAGCGGAAGTCCCTAATTTTTCCAAGATTTATAACCCGTCCCAGAGGAGCGTGCAAACGACTCGTGAACCTGAAAGCCATCGGGTTTTCATAGGGACTAATCTTTGCATTGATCATACATCCGTGATACCTGCTCGCATTGCCATGTGCACAGAACCTGGAAGCACATCTGAAAGATGAGAGGGAAACGGAATGAAGGGGAAATTATGGAAAGGAAACTGTGATGGATGAGAAACCACCCCAGCATTCGGATGGTGACCCCGCGGAAACCACTCCAGCATTCGCCTGGCGAGCCTCTGGTAAACAACTCAAATGTGGTGGACAAAGCAGCGCAGGGGGGGGTTTAATTGAGTTCTCCGGTTTTCGCCGCCATTACATTCCACCGGTGCTCCATCTTCATTCCATGTATCAAGAGTGTCATCGCCTGCGGTGCCATAGCAGTAAAAGCGGGCGTAAAACACTATAAAAAATAAAATAAAAAAAAACAGAATTGCCTCCGAGACACCCGGGAAACCACCCTAACATTCGCCTAGCACTCACAGGAAAACAGCCTCATCATTCGCCTGATGAATTCCTGGAAACCACCCCAAAATTTGCCTGGAGACACCCGGGAAACAACCCCAACATTCGCCTAGCACTCACAGGAAAACAGCCTCACCATTCGCCTGATGAACCCCTGGAAACCACCCCACTATTCGCCTGGCGAGCCTCTGGAAAACCACCCCTGGAGACACCCGGGAAACAACCCCAGCATTCGCTTGGTGATACTGGGTAAACTACGAAAGAAACAATGAGTAAGAGTGTGGGAGTCGAACCCAGAACCTCTCGAACGACAATCGCACTTGCTACGACGCCGTGACCTCGCTCGGACATATGAATGAAAACTAATTTATCACATGAGAGAACCTCAATGCGATATGCAGATCCGTGACCACTAAGCTATTTCTGTTATTTGTGGTGTTGGCAATGCTGACAACACTAGGGCTAAATCAACGTAAAAGGAGAGAAAACAAATAACTAAATCTGAAACTATAGAAAGAATTCTTATCCAATAACAACCGCTTTTTAATTAAAACTTTTCCGGCAACCGCACATGCTTTTAAACATATTCTTCTAAGTTTTGCTTATGTATATGCAAGGGGCAAGGTTTAATATGATTAAAAAGTGAGGTATGAAACAGAGAAAATATTTAATTTAAAATCAGTCAAACTTTGGGGTGTGGAATAAATTTTCCTTGGCGAAGGGAGAATACTGGCGTGGGTAATTAGTAAAGTGTAACAACACATACCAGAATTCCCTTTGGAAAGGTTCCTCCTCTCTCTCTCTCTCTCTCTCTCTCTCTCTCTCTCTCTCTCTCTGTATCATAGCCCCAATAGTTCAGCACATTGCACCTTGGGACACATATTTATTTTATTTCTGTTTGTCCTTTCTTTACTTTCTCTAACACGTATGTACAATGTACATAGGTAGACAATCCACCCAACAGTTCGATACCGAGATTTCACCGGAAATACATGTCAAGAGGTCCTCTGAATTAAAAAAAAATTGATGTACTCCATTCACATGACTTACCCTATATCATTGTAAAAAAGTATTGCTAAAAAGCTTATTCTCCTACTTACTTTATGATAATCGACAAAAGCATTAGCAGAAATTGCCCTAATTACTTTCTCCCTTGTAAGTAGAAGGTAAGTAAGGGAATGCACAACGCTGAAACGATAGTCAATACTTTTAAAAGCTGGATACCATGTTGTTTCTATAGATGGCCGGGAGTTTACAAACATCCGTGTGAGAAAGTATTTTAAATCTGAAACAAATAACAGGGAGTATCTCAAAACGATAAACTCTACGAAAGAAATACATGCAACATAAATTGTGTTTTTTAACAAGCTCTAAAATTTATATTAGGTAAGTTTTTGTATTTCTCTTAAGGGTTACCAGTTATGTTAAGCTCCGTAAAATTCATTCAGAATAAAGACTCTTCAGAGGCTATTCCCACAAAATGTAAGTATACATATCATTTGTCAGGCAAATAGCTTTAATGTACCTACGATATTTTAATCAAAATCGTTAGAGCCATTTTTAAGAAAATAAACATTTTCGGAAATTGTCCATGTAAATGGTAGTTGAGAGTGGGGGAATTTTCTTAAACATCTTCGTGTCGCATCTTCCAAGTTTTGCATCCTTGGAAGATGCAAAACTTAAATACCAAGTTTGGAATTTAACGGGCTTTTCGTTTTTGAGCTATGCTGCCCACACACACACACACGCACACACACACACACACACACAAACATGGACTTTTTTTCTAAAAATGCTTTTTTTGAATTCAAGGGGTCTCAAAATATTTATTTCCGCTGAAATCTCGTTATAGAATTTTTGAGTGCAATAACCTTCTCTATACACCATGTACAGAGTACGCGTAGAGAAAGTAATACGTTATTGTGACAAGAGATCATACGACATATGAAAATTTTACTTTCTCTAGCCCGCATGTACAGTGTACACAGTGGATAGATAAGGTATTATATTCCATCCAAAAATTCCATGTCCATATTTCCCCGGAAATATATGTTTTGGGGTCCCCTGAGTCCAAAAAAGGAATTTTTAGAAAAAAGTCCGTGTGTATGCATGTGTGTCTGTGTGTCTATGGACAGCGTTAAATACCAAACTAGCATTTAGGTTTGGTATCTTCAGAGAATGCGACTCGAAGATTTTAAGAAAATCCCCCCTCCCCTATCTACCCTTTACATGAAACGTTTTTCGAAAATTTTTATCTTATCTAAAATGGGTCTAACAATTTTGATTAAAATCTCCTATATTAAAGATACTTACCTGAAAATAAAATGTATATCTTGAATTTTCTGGGAACAGCCTCTAAAGACTACTTTATTCTGGATGAATTTTGCGGAGTTTTGTATAACTGCTAAACCGTAAGAAATGGACGAAAACTTGCAACACAAAAAATGTAGAGCACCTTAAAAGACATGATCTATTCTATATATATTCTTTTCGTGGAGTTGGTCGTTTTTGGGATACTCCTTGTTTTTGGTTTCAGCTTTAAAGAACATACTTTTCTCATACAGGAATTTAATAATTCCTGTCCATACAAACAAAGGAACTTCAGGCCTGTAGCAACCAACTTTTGACTATCACTTCAACCAATAGTACTCCCTTATTTCGCTTCTACTTACAAAGAAGCAAGTAATAGGACTATTTCTGCTGATTTTTTCTCGATTGGAATGAAGTAAATAGAGCCATAAGATTTTTAACAACAATTTGTTGCAGAGATATTGAGAAAGTCATGTGAATGGAACACATCAGATTATTTCCTTATATGTAGAGGGAAACTAAAGTAATGCGCTATGTTAAAGTGATAGTCAAATGTTTTAAAAGCTGTCGTTATGCGATTGTCATTGAAAATCGCTTCCTTGCTTGGCCAGGAGCAAAACAAAAGAAAAATGGACAGTTTCTGTCTGAGAAAAGTATAAGTGCTTTACAATTGAAGTTAATAGCAAGGAAATTTCGGAAACACAATAAAAATATACAGGACATATATTGTATTTTTGGCGAGATCTACGTTTGCTGTGTAGTGAGTTTTTGTCTATCTCTTACGGTTTAGCAGTTCATCAAAATTCGGCAAGCTTCATCCAGAATAAAGAGGACTTCACAGGCTATCCGCAAAAAATCAAAGATATACATTTTATTTGAGATGTAAATATCTTTAATATATGGGAATTTAATCAAAATCGTTATAGCCATTTTTGATAAAAATCGATATTTTCGAAAATGTTTTCATGCAAAGGGTAGTTCAGGATGGGGGGATTTTCTTGAAAATCTTCGTATCACATCCTTAGAGATACCAAATTTAAATACCAAGTTTTGTGTTAAACGGTATTTTCATTTTTCAGCTATACTGTCCACAGACACACACAGACCTTCTTCTAAAAACATATTTTTTGTAGTTCAGTTTTCCCCCCAGCATTGTGCAGTTACATATATTCTTGAGGGGTAAGGCCGCATTTGCTTTCATGGTGTATTTCCACCTTTGCAGTGCATGAAAATCGTTACCTAGAGTCAAGCCAACCTTTCTCTCACCGGAGATGGGAACTGCAGGAGGCTCAAACTTCGCTTGCTATTTCGCTCTACCCAGTGAAACTTTCCTCTGCGGGAAATAGAGAGGGATTAGTTCCGTCTAGGAAACCAACAATATAGCCAGTTATTAAAAATGGGGAAGGGGAACATTACAAGGAAAAAATAAGAGCATGTTCTTACACCCTTTACGTCATGAACTTGAGAAACTCTGGTAATTAAATGGGATTTTACTATCAGCGTGCTTTATTCTTTATTAATTGAGGTTGACTGAAAGTCTTAAAGGAGGCCAGAAGACTGCAATTGATCAAACATATAACACTGTTATTAAAAGATACACTTTTTAGTACTTAATTCAATTATAATGGCCTCATCTACCACCACCACCTAAAGAGAAAGCCTTGCAATTCGATGTATGACGTAACACTTTTGGGCTTTTAACGGCTCCGTCGAACCACAACTATACTAAAAAATCTGATATGTTCCATTCACATGACCTTCTCTAGATCTCTGCAAATAATTATTGTTAAAAAGCTTATTCTATTTACGTAATCGAAAAAAATTGGCAGAAATGGTCTTATTACTTGCTTCCTTGTAAGTAGAAGCGAAATAAGGGAGTATCATAGCTTAAAGTGACAGTCGAAAGATGGTTGCTATGTGACTGAAGTGCCTTTGTTTGTATGGACAGGAATTGACTACGTGCTGTGGGAGAAAAGTATAAGTTTTTAAAGCTGAAACCAAACACAAGAAATATCTCAAAAACGATCAAATCCATGAAAAAAATGCATATAACATAAGTTGTGTGTTTTAAATTGCTCTACATTTTTTGTGTGGTAAGTTTTTTTCCATCTCTTACGATTTAGCAGATATGTAAAATTCCGTAAAATTCGTCCAGAATAAAGTAGTCTTCAGAGGCTATTCCCAGAAAATTCAAGATATACATTTTATTTGTCAGGTAAAATGCTTTATATATTATATTTTAATCAGCATCGTTAGAGCCATTTTTTAGAAAATTAAAATTTTCGAAAAAAAGTTCCATGTAAAGGGTAGTTTGAGGTGGGGGATTTTTCTCAAAATCTTTGTATCGCATCCCTGGAAGATACTAAACTTAAATACCAAGTTTGGTATTTTACCGACTTTTCGTTTTTGAGTTATCGTGTTCACGGACACACACAGACACACGGACCTTTTTGTGAAAATGTGTTTTTTTAGGATACAGGGAACCCTAAAGCATATATTTCCGGTGAAATCTCGGTATCGAATTTTTGGGTGGAGTGCAATACCTTCTCTATACACTATGTACGTAGTACGTGTAGAGAATAGTGGCAATTCTAATAATGTGTATCTGGATTAGCATAATGAAGATACAATAATAATGTGTAGCAAGAGCAGTTTGTATATGGAACAGTAAGATGGAACACATAGCATTTCTACGAGTATCGTTTTTTGTGGAATTGACTATTCCCTAGGTATCCCTTGTTTCAGTTTTAAAATTCGTATACATTTATTAAATGGGAAGTCGCTATACGATTTTCTTCTTCCTGGACAAGCAAAAGGAACGGAATTTACATAGAGACAGGCTCCTAAAAAAATCAGACAAACTTAATTCTATTCTGTTCACCTATTCCTTGCGAACAACGAAATATAAAAAAAAAAAAAAAAAAAAAAAAAAAAAAAAAAAAAAAAAAAAAAAAAAATCGAATGTGTTAAACTCACATGACTTTCTCTAGAACTTCTACTTTTCTCAGACGGGAGTGTCCGTTGTTCTTTTGTTCTATTACTGGCCAAGCAAAGAAGCGATTTGCAATGACAATCGCTTAACGACAGCTTTTAAAACATTTGACTATCACTTCAGCCTAGTACATTCACTTAGTTCCAGTCCACTTATAAGGAATTAAGTAATAAAATTCTGCTAATGTTTATCTCGTTCAGCGTGGTGTTGAAAGTAGAATTATCTTTTGTAAGAAGTTTGTTTGTAGAGTAGCTGGAGAAAGTCATGTGAGTGTAACAATCGGATTTTTAGAGTAGCTTTACGACTTGTGGTATAGCAAGGCTATCCCTGGCAAGACTCTGTAGTAAAAGCAATGTAAATTAATAAGAAGCAGAAATTCGTGTAGAATATTCGCTCCACATAATTGTCCTAAGCCACATTTAACCCCTAAGTGAGTACCAGGGGTCATGAATACAATTTACAGCTGGACGAATGAAATTAGAGCAAGGCGGTGTGCGTCTTTGTGCCAGTTTAAAATCCTACCAAGTTTTCTTTCAGTATTAACAATTCATAAAGCGATTCGTTTGCAGGAAATGGAATATTATATTTAGGGATGGGGAATAGGGATTAGAAACGGGAGAGGATATAAGCACTGAAGTCAAAAGCTAGGCTTATTGCGCTCACTGCACCTTCGGGATGCAGGGAGAGACTACAAAAGGCGCCTTGATATGATGGCTGCAGGTGCAGCGCAGCGGTGTCCCCAAGGTTTCCAGATTGAACATGCCCGACCACTCCTCCCCCATCCTTAAGAACAGAAGATTTTGTGTCAGGGCAGAAACACCTCTCTTATCAAAGCATGTTCATCTTGTGTGTTCCTCACCACTTTGCACTGCAACTCTGAAGAAAAGCTGCGAAATGAAAAGAACGTGAACGGCTCTGTGACGTCATACCGCAGAGCAGTATTTCTCTTCCAAGGCCACCGTTAGTGACGATCGGATCTTCTACTGAATTTTTGCGGCCTCTATGCTTGTACACTCAAAGACAATAATCTGATGTGCTCCATTGACATGACTTTCTCTATATGCTGTAACAAATTGTTGTAAAAAGCATATTCTTCTATCTACTTTATGATAATCGGGACAAACATTAACAGAAATTGTCTCAATTTACTTGCTTCCTTGCAATTAGAACGGAAATAAGGGGATACCCTAGGCTAAAAGCTGGTTGGCATGTGGTTCAAATCCGTTTTTATGCAGGGCCAGGAGTTTACAGCTTTCCGTGTGAGAAAAATTTAAGTATTTTAAATCTGAAAAAAATAAGAAATGTCTCAGAAATATTCAAATCCACGAAAAAAATGTATATAAACTGTGTGTTTTAACGTGATCTACATTTTTAGTGTAGTAAATTTTTCTCTTTCTTACGGTTAACCGGTTAAGCAAAATTCAGAAAAATGTATTCAGAATAAAGAGGTCTTTTAAGCCTATACTCAGAAAATTCAAGATATAAATTTTATTTCCAATATAAATATCTTTAATATACGGTATTTAGGTCAAAATCGTTAGCCATTTTTGAGAAAATCAAACTTTTTCGAATTTTTTCCATGTAAAGGGTGGCTTGGAGTGGCGATTTTTGTATAAATCTTCGTGTTGCATCCCTGGAAAATACTAACCTTAAATATTAAAATTCGTTCTTGAGTTATCGTGCTCACACACACACGGATATTTTTTCTAAAAATGCTCGTTTTTTAATTAGAGAGAACCCTAAAACCTGTATTTCCAGTGTAATCTTACTATCCAATTTTTGGATGGAATGCAATACCTTCTCTATGTTCTATGTTTATAGTATGTGTAGAGAAAATAATGAACATACAATGGCGCTGTGATTTTACAGAAAATGTGAACGTTTGATGAGGACTCGGTTCTTAACGCGATTTTCAAATGTAACATTCTGGTACAACCAGCTACGTGAGTAGGAAAAGGCAATATTGGGCAATTCACCCCTTCATCCTTTAACCCCTCTCGATGCTCCCACAGAACAGGTTGAGTTGTATAAGCAGTGTACTAGTCTGTGAGATTTAACCTGTCAGGTCTAGCAAAGAGTTCACCCTGAAGACGAGGAAGATGCACTTCTTCGAAACGTTGGGTGTCAAACCAAGTTTTTACCTGGCTAGAAGCCCGAGAAGATTTTGAATTAATACATTGCCAGGAAAGCTTCAGTTCTTATTGTCTCAAGTTATGTTTCATGCCGCATCTCTTCGGTATCGTGGCCTGATCAACGCTATTATGAGTATAGCAAACAGGTGAAAGACATGGGCGGAGTCAGCGAAAAGACCCCGTCTTACGATAAGTATACCAAGACGTACTTTTAATGTATTTGAGTGTACATGATTGCGTTGGATTGATAAACTAATAGCGTAGCCAGAGTTTGTTTCCTTGGTTGGGGAACTTAAAATAGCTTCAGTCATTTATATATGCCATTGGTGTATCCCTTTTGCTAACCAAGACACGAAAATCGTGCCAATATTACAACAATATGTAATAAATCCCACCTCGGTAGTGTGGGAGTAGTGTCTGCCACACATTCAAAAAGTTGCGAGTTCAAATATCACTTAACTGAAGGTTTTTCGGGGCTTTCCCTTTATTTCTTTATGTCATTGGAGCCTTCTCTTTTGTTATCCAAAACACGAAACAAATGCCAATACTACAATGTATAATAAAGCCTCGGTAGTGTGGGGTAGCATTCAAGGCGAGTTTGACACTCGCTTAGGGTGAGTTTCCCGGATAAAGTATTTTTCGGGGTTTTCCCTTATTCTGAGAAGATGAACGTCGAGTAGTTTTAAGATCCACGGACCCAGAGTTCATTTGATCATCCGTTCATCGATTTCATACATCGTCTGCTATGCTCAAACAGGTTAAAGGACGTTAACATAAGCTTATTAAAGGCGCTTAATAAATATAATATACTAGCATTTCTAGGACTATAACCGCAACTCCTTCCCCCTCACTGCGGCACTGGATTAACCCACAGTTAATGTGAGAGTAGTGCCTCTCTCCTATCCGCTTGCTTGTAAACAACGTAACACTATAGGTTAACTTAATCTAAAACAGCGATGGACATTTTGCACAAGGGTAAAGTCAACAGAAAATTGCAATGCCTTAACTGAGATTTGAACTGAGATTTTCCGCTTTCCGAGTGATTGCTCTTAATCATTGAGTTTATTATGACAACATGCCGGGAAATACTGAAGTCATTTGGGGAATTTAATGTCATATCGACATGTTGTAATTGTAACTTAATGGTCATGGGCACTGTAAAGAAAGTGGGCGATCTGTGTTCAAATTCGGCCATTGCATTGAATTTTTCAGCTGACTCTACCAGAAAAAGAGAACGGAATTTCAAAGTAATTACACGTGACCAAGTCTTAAAATGTTTGACCATCGCGTATGCTTTGTAAATTCCCTTGTTTCTTTATATCTAAAAGTGAATATGAGTAATAAAAGCTTTTACGCAAATATTTATTTTGATTAACTGAAGTAGATGTTTGAATAAGCTTTCTGAACAATAGTTTGTTGAAGAATGGGTGATGAAGGTGCTGCGAATATAACACAGCATATAATATAACAGGAAGTTTGGATTACTTACGGAGAGTTTTCGGTCGCTGGGACAGAGCACCGCACGAATGCTCATGGAGGGAGACAAGGGAGTGAGACTCGAAGGGTGACCAAATCCGGATAATGTGCGCAAGCATGGACAAGGTCCATAACGGTTCCAGACTGATTGCCTGCGACGGCGGCCGTTCCCAACTCATACCCGACGACGACGAGCATTTGGCAGGCTGAAGGCAGCCCGATGGTGAGTTAGACGTGTTCCCATTCTTGTAAGAATTTAACCACGTACTGGCGAGAATGTGGGGTTTGCAGGATGGTGAGTGAAAATGAGGCTGGGGAGTGAAAGGAGGTAACAAGTGTGCTCCTCAACGGTTGCCAGTCAAGGTGCAATGACCCTTGTGCACCGTTGATGTAATTATTTTACAATATTTATTTTGGGGTTGAAATTTGTAAGTCCAACAACTCTTGAGGGATTGTAAGGAGCTTAGCTGTAGCAGCTGTTGGAGGTGCTCCTTCGTTACCGGAATGCCCGCAAGCCATGCGGGGAAGCCGGTATCGCGGTTTCTGGGATTATAATCCCCAAGAGACCTAACAAGGGCGCTCCGACGGAATGGTAAATTTTCGTTGAATTTTATTGTTCGACGCCTAATCTTATCCTCTAGGTAAGGCAGACTAGAGACTTCGTGCAGGAGTCTCGTAGGAAAGCAGCGAGGGACAGAATAGATGGCCCGAAATCATCTATTTGTACCGGTTGAAGCAACAGCAAACTGGAGTCTGCCGTTATGCCCTAGATCTCACAGGCGTAGATAAGCATGGGAACTATGAGAGACCTCAAAAGGCATAGCTTAAGGGAAACCGGTGGATTTCAGCATCGGGCACAAGGAGGCCACAGCCTCAGTGCCCCGACACCTCAGTTCCCTGATGTGCTCCCCAAACGCGACGCGTTTATCAAGCTTCACTCCTAAACTCATACCCGGAGAGGCTCCAGCCTGAAATCACCCTAGGGTGCTTCCTTTAGTGAGGAAAAAACCCGCATAGTGCGCTAGCTACATCCAGCTATAACCCGCAGAATACCGTCGCCTGGTCCTTCACCCCTAAAACAGATAAGGAAGTGATGGACATAAGGAAGTGATGGACATAAATAAAACAAATAAAACTCTAGAATTCAATATCTAAATACCAAATTGCTTAAAACGGTGCATGTATTCCAAATTCTTACATTTCCTATACCCTAATACAACCAAATTTCATTATTTTACAAATCATTTTAAAATAAATATTCAAATACAACTAGTATTAAACTATAATTTTCAAAAGTATACAATACTGAGCATTGAAATGTTTTTTTTAAATAATTGTCCTATTATGCAATATCTCTCTTAATTAACTTAAAAATCCACATTTTAAGTTATTAATTATAACTTAATGTTACACTTATTTTAATTTTCCTTTATCATTTATAATTTCACTTATGAAACTTTATTTTATCTTCCTTTTATTTTTATTTCTGTCTGTATAATTGTTTAGACGTTTGTTTATATTATTTATTTATGTTAGAAAGTTCGGGGGATGTACTGAACCTTCTCAGAATTTGACTGCCGATACGGGGAAACCCCCCCCCCAAATAACTCCCGAAATAGGAAGGCCAACTGCGACTACTTAAATGCGTGTTGCACACGTTAATCGGCGCAACCTCGCTCGGTAAGTAACACCATAAAAATAAAATAAAAACAGTGAAATACTTTGGCATGAATTATGGAAGAGAGTATGGGAAAAAGTGCTTACCTATTGCTCATCAAAGGAGCAAGAAAGCTATTAAAACGAATTCCGACTTGCTATGGAAGAGTTATCTTCTGAAGCAATTTCTACACACTCAAGTGTCGGAATCCAGAGCTTTCGATTTTGCTTTCAAAATTCTTCATTGCTGCTCTTCTCTTAAGGATATGTCGGAATCTTCACCAGCATCCCGTCTTCAGAAGGAATCAATTATATACGCAGTAGATTTGCAAAGGCAAGGGAACGTGACAAGCATAAAATAAAATAACGCTTTAGTGTCGGGCCAGTAAATCACCAAGTTTGGTAACTTGAAATGAATAACACTTCTAGTGTCTGTGTCTGTGGTTACTGCTTCTCGTAGCGTAAACACGAGGATGTTGATAAGTCTGGTAAATGTTCATGAACGAATTGAACATTTTTGATGCGGTTTCATAGTTGCTAAACCTATTTAAAGGATCGTATAACAATCTCAACAATAGACATCTAAAAACGATTTACATTGTTGAATATTGACTTGACTGCGTCTCGTTGCACAGTATTTCCGCTCGAATCTAAAGCCATAACTTTACATCATAAATAACTATTTTGTAATAATAGTTTGTAGAGAAAGTCATGTGTACGGAACATCTAGTTTTTTGACTTACTATAGGCAAGCAGTAAGGAAACTAAACAGAGAGACAGATAGAGAGGGAAACAGAGAAATACAGATAGGGGGAGAGAGAAAGGGCGAGAGAGAGAAACGGAGAGAGAAACAGAGAGAGGGAGAGAGACGAAGACAGAGAAACAGAGGGAGAGAGAAATGGAGAGAGAGGAAGAGAGAAACGGAGAAACAGAGGGAGAGAGACAAACGGAGATAGAGGAAGAGAGAGAAGCGGAGAGAGAGAGGGAGAGGAAGAGAGAGAAGCAGAGAGAGAGGGAGAGGAAACGGAGAGAGAATAAGAGAGAAGTGGAGAGTGAGGGAGAGAAACGGAGAGAGAGAAAGGAGGTAAGGAAGAGAGGGAAACGGAGACAGACTGAGAGTGAGAGGAAGAGAGAGAAACGGAGAGAGAGGAAGAGAGAGAAATGGAGAAAGGGGAAGAAAGAGAGGGTGTGAGAGAAACGGAGGCAGAGGCAGAGGGAGGGGAGAGAGAAGACGGGATGGAGTGAGAGTGTGGGGGGAGGGGGAAATTCAGTCTACATATTTACTGAGCAGTTCTAGCATATATACTGGCTAATAGAGTATTCGTTTAGCAAGTCAGTGCATAAGCTATCTCGTGATTTACCTATGATCCTAGTTCCACACTGTGTTGAAGCGATGTCTTTTCTTTCAGTTTCAAACAGTGATGCTGCAAATTCCCTCCTGCATTAAGTATTAAAAGAATTTAACTCGTTTGAACCTTGCTTTTCTCCCTGGCTATGTGTTTTCCAATACTCTTTCCTCAGACTTGTGTCAGAGTTTTCGGCGTTTGTATCCCGCAGGTGAGCAGATGAATAATTAATCCGGTGCCCGTGTGAAGGCTAGTAACCAAATGGCGTGCATTTCTTTATTCTAGACAATATCCTTATAAAGTATTGTGATCCCGTCATGCGGCCATAATCGCCCAACACGAATGTAAAGCTTGCTTTTCAAATCCTAACTGATTGTTGGCATCCATTGCTATACATGAGCGACAATGAATACCTCTGCCGTGGTAAGTTCTTGTAATTGTTATACCCGTTTTGGTGGACACACGTTCTTTCGGAAGGTTCTTTGGCATCGAAGGCGCGGGTTGTTAAGTCAGGGTGAGTTTTGTTAACATTTGCGGTGTATTGCTAGTGGGTCGGCTTCTGGAAATTTCCAGACATGTGACTAACATAAAAAGGGGCAACAAAAGTTTTGCAGCGAGCTATATTGTCGCCGCAACTTACGTTCGAAAAGAAACAATACGGTAGAATTATCACGAAAGACAGTTATTTGTGAGCAGATAGTAATCAGTTTGTGGAGAAATAAAGAGTTGTTCGAAAAGAATAGTTTTTGTTACAATACAATTACATTAACACACAGAATCCTAAATAATGTATTCTAAAGGCAAAGCCGGTCGGGATTATCTCACCCGGTTTCGTGTGTGGCTCTAATTAGGAGGTTTTCATCCCCCCGAGTAATTTTTATTCTTCCCTCAATCCCATTGGTTTCTTTCAGAGTTTCGGCGATGGTGCTTAACGCCGCGCGGCAGGGAAAAGAGATGCTGAAAGTTGAGTATCTCCGTTCCTCGATTTCGGCTGGTTGCCGTTATGAGGACAACCTCTGACGGGGGCGTTGGACCCTATGAGGTGGGGGGAGGCCTGCTGGCCTACTAACGGGGTGCTGGAGGGACTCTTGATATTGCTCCTGGTTCCGACCGCCCCCTTGTGGCGCGTAGGTCTAATAAGCTCCTAGGTTCGGTGTTGGTCCACTCTGTCCTGATCGTATTCTTGTTATACAATTATATGAATACTATAAAATGGTTTTACTTTTACTACAGTTACTATGTACATAGTGTGTAGAGAAGGTATTATATTGTAACCAAAACTTCGATACCGAGACTTCACCTAAAATACATGTTTTGAGACCTCCTGAATGAAAGAAAACATTTTTATAAAAGGCCCATGTGTATGTGTGTGTGTCTGGACAGCATAGCTCAAAAACTATAGGACCATTAAATACCAAACTTGGAAAAAACTTTGAAAATTTTGTTTTATTCAAAATTGGCTCTAACAATTTTGATAAAAGTGTCGTGCATTAAAGTTAATTCACAACACAAATAAAATGCATATTTGAATTTTCTGGGAATAGCCCCTGAAGTGCTTTATTCTGGTCAATTTTTGCAGAATTTTGCATAACGGTTAAACCGTCAGGGATAAACAAAATAAACAAAAAATGTAGATCTCGACAAAACACACAATTTATATCACATGCATTTTTGTTGCAGAGTTGACCGTTTCGGAAATATACCTTGTTATTGGTTTCAATTTTAAAATACCTGCCTATGCTTTTCTCAGACAGGAAGTGTCCGTTTTTCTTTTGTTCCATTCAAAGTTAACCAAAGAAGCCAATTTCAATAACAATCGCATAACGATAGATTTTAAAACATTTAACTATCGCTTTAGCATAGCGCATTCCTTTAGTTTCCTTCTACTTATAAGGAACTAGTAATAAGAACATTCTGTTAATGCTTGTCTCGATAAGATTGGTGTAGAAAAAAGAACAATCTTAAGAAAGAAATATGTTTGTAGAACAGTTAAAGTAAGTCATGTGAATGTAACACATCAGATTTTTCCTTAGGTGTCTTAGTGTGACTTGAGCCTGCTCTGTTGTCACAACATGTTAGGTGTTTCTTCCCTTTCTGAAGCCAACATTGGTAATTCTGCTGGTTAACATATTCATGAAGATTTTGAAATCTATTTAAGCCAGCGGGTTTGTTGGGTACCGAGTAAGTAAGTTAGAGAGTGCATTACTGATATGACAAAAAGTGCTGTTCTCCGAGCGAGTCTGTAAGGATGCTGGTAAACGCTGCAGCTATTACAGGAGACCAAAGAAATCTTGTGTTCGACTCCACGGTGAGTGAACTATCCGAAGAAGCGTCTGGGTTGTACGTGCTTTATTATGCCAGTATGTCGCGAAGAAGGTCCAGTTAAGTGAAAGTATGAAGTAGATCTCATTACTGGAGTTACAGGCACAAATAAATGAAATAACACGAGAATTTTAATTACATTACATGAGAAATAAATGAAGTGACAACAAAATTTTGAACCAGATCACATTAGTGAAGTAATAGAGACAAAGTGACAGTGAAATATCATCTAGGTCACATTAGTGAAATTCCACTGAGAACTAAATGATATAACAGCAAAAGTTTAACAGGATCACAGTGATATATAAATGAAATTACAATGAGATTTTTAACTAGATCATATTAGTGAAGTAACACTGAGAATTTAACTAGATCACATCTGTATGTGACAGTGAAAGTTTGAATAATATTTGTAGTATTAGTGAAGGGAAAGTGAGAACTAAATGAAGTTATAGTGGCACTTTTAAATAGATCCCATTAGTGAAGTAACGAGTGCTTTGAGAAGCGATAGTCAAAACCTCAACTAATCGATTTACTGGGTGACAGAGAAACATTGAATTATATCTCATGAGTGAAGTGAAAATGTCAACTAAGTCACATGCGTGAAGGGACAGACAACTAAGCGAAGTAACAGTGAAATTTTGAGCTAGATCACATTAGGTTAGGGCCAGTGCGATCTAAGCAAAATGACAATGAACATTTGTAGTAAAGAGAGAGTGAGAATTGAGTGATGTGCAAGTGAACTTGTTAGCTAGATTACATAGGTGAAGAGACAATAAGATCTTTATGAATTGCCAGTAAAGCTCTTGAACTAGATATCAGGAGTAAAGGGGCAGCAAGAACTAAGGGAAGTGACAGTGAACTTTTGAACTACACAGATCACAGTGACGTGTTAGCAGTGAGAACTAAGTGAGTGAAGGGCCAGTGAAAATATGAGTAGTCACATAGTGAGAACTAAGTGAAATGCCATTGTAAATTTGAACTAAGTCACATGAGTGAAGTGCCAGTGAGAACTAAGTGAAGGGCCATTGAACATTTTAACTAGATCATTGTGAAAATTTAAGATAGATCACATGAGTGAGAAAACAATGGGAACTAACTGAAGTGACAGTGAACATTTTGAGCTAGGTTACATTAGTGAAGTTACAGTGAGAACTAGTGAAATGCCATTGAAATTGAAGGTAGATCATTTTGGTGAAGGGACAGTGAGAAGTGCCGTTGAAAATTTTAACCAAGTCACATGAGTGAAGTGCTAGTGAGAACTAAGTGAAGGGTCATTGAACATTTTAACTAGATCACTGTGAACATTTAAGATAGATCACATGAGTGAGAAAACAGTGGGAACTCACTGAAGTGACAGTGAACATTTTGAGCTAGGTTACATTAGTGAAGTTACAGTGAGAACTAGTGAAATGCCATTGAAATTGAAGGTAGATCATTTTGGTGAAGGGACAGTGAGAAGTGCCGTTGAAAATTTTAACCAAGTCACATGAGTGAAGTGCTAGTGAGAACTAGGTGAAGAGTCACTTAGCATTTTAACCATATCATTGTGAAAATTTAAGCTGGATCACATGAGTGAGAAAACAATGGGAACTAAGTGAAGTGACAGTGAACATTTTGAGCTAGGTTACACTAGTGAAGTGACAGTGGAAACCAGACAAGGTGACAATAGTCGTGCCTCAAGTCTGCCCTTAGCTACGTTACGTCTTCATGTAAACGGGGCTTTAAGCAGCAAATGTGACTCGCGAGTCAAGAATGTCCGTGGGCCATGTAACCCATGACTTGATGGACACGCCAGATTTTGACGCGCCTAGTCACCTTAATGCCCTGCTACAGAAAGTTGTGCAGCTCTCTGCGGTCTCTTCCTCTGCAAGTTGCGCCGGAAGGCCTGCGATTTTCCCACGCGGCTAAAGCCTGTCTCGGATCGATTGTTTGAAGCTCTGGGCTGTTTAAACATTGCAAGTTCACTGTCTTGGAAGTGAGCGTCATCCCACGTAAATGGAGTTAATAGATTACAACAATATCTTCCTGTCAGAGCACTACAAAAAAAATCTGATGTGTTCCATTCACACGACTTTCTCTACATCGCTGCACCAAATTATTGTTAACAAGCTTATGCTTCTATTTACTTCATGCTAATTGAGAAAAAATTAGCAGAAATAGTCTTGTTACTTGCTTCCTTGTAAGTAGAAGAAAAATAAGAGAGTAGCATAGGTTAAGGTGATAGTCCTATCCACGCAGGGAAAGGGATTCCAATCCCATAGCAACCACATTTAACTGTCTATTTGGCCTGGTGTATTCCCTTATTTGTCTTCTACTTATAAGGAATTAAGTAATAAAACAATTTCTGCTAAACAACTATTTGCTACAGAAATGTAGAGAAAGTAATGTGAATTTAACACTTCCGATAGTATTTTTTTTAAGTTTAACGTCCTTAAACCTGTTTGGTCGTATCGGACGATGAATGAAATTGGTGAAATTATGCTCAAATGATCTCAGGGTGCAAGGGTTCATAGACTTCCTCCACATTCGTCTTCTCAGAATAAGGGAAAACCCCGAAAAAACCTTATCCATCTAACTCACCCTAAGAAAGCTTCGAACTCGCGATCTGATGAATGTAAGGCAGACAAGCCTTCCCCGCACTACCCATTATTACATTGTTGTAAGGCTTATGAAGCTGAAGAGCAGAATCCAAATGCACCGCATATGCGCAGACTAACTAGTGAAATAGGAGAACTCGTTAATTAATGTCATTACATAGTGTTACAATGCTCATCTGTATAGTATAGTTTTATTTTACCATCAACTAGTGTGATGTGGTACGTCATGTGAATATTTTACCTTCCAATCTAAACCAGTCGGGTTGCGAATTCTAAAATTAGTAACCGCATGAAAATCAGTGACATGTGAAATTACTTCACAAAAGTGTGGTTTATTTTCAATTACTATGGCATCGGAAATAATTGCGAAGTGGCTAACATTTTGATTAAGATACAATAGGGTATACCATATACAGGAAAGGGCACTGCGAACTGCAGGATATCTATTGTACAGGTATTAGATTAATCCACTGTGACAGAGCACCACACGAAAGCCCAGGGGGTCCTTTTTGGAACTACATTTTCTCAGGATGGGAGCGATAAGGGTAGAAGCCACAAGAGTGACCAGATCTGAATAATGACGGGCGCAAGCTTGGACGGGATCCTTAACGGTTCCAGATTGAATGCCTCCGACGTCTCCTGGGCCCAAACCTCAAACACCGAGTCTTGGTTTCCCCTAAATGGATTCTAGCCCAAAAGCACTCCCGATAGAATAATCCCTAGACGACGTCAGGAAGAAACAGTCCACAACCCACCGAATACCGTCGCCTGATCCTTCAATCCTCAAACAAATGACAAGGAGGTGGGTGGGAACAACCCATGATGGACAGGAAATTTGGGAGATGTATTGAACTTTCACAGTATTCTTCTGGTGACTCGGGGAAACCCCCCAAAAATTCATGGTTCCAGAATTTGGGATCGAATTCACGACCTTCCTAGTATAAAAAAACAAATAAATAAAAATATGCATCACTATACCCCGGTACCTTTTTACGTAAAGCGGGGAATGCATTTCAAATTTTTACATTTATTTCCTATTTCGTAGTAAAACATGCTTTATTGCTTTACAGATTATTTTAAAATAAACTTCAAACTACAATTTACAACATTTACATACTACAAATCATTTAAATAACGTTTTTATTTTAATCTCTTATATACTTAATCTCTTTAAATTAACTTTTAAAACATACATATTTTTAACTGTTATTCGTAACAATAATTTCATTTATACTTATTTTAACTTTTCTTAATCGTTTATAATCTCACTCATAAAAAGTAATATATTAATTTATATATGAAACTTATCTTTAATTTATCTTTATTTATTTCTGTATAAGCTAAAACACAATTTCCTGTATCATGTTCCTCTATAGTGCATAGTAGCATAAATAAAAGATAATATTAGTGAAATTTTGAGAATATGTCGGTAATCCTTTATCGTTTGCTTCTGCAATTGGAATAGTGAGGTAGAGCTATAAAATGAGTTTTTTGTGCCAAAATGAGCCGTTTAACCATAAAATTATTCTATATATGCGTCTTGTTTAGGTAAAACTCAATATTTTAGATAATAATTTCTGGGAACATTTTAAGAGTAAGGTACACCATTGCTACCATTGATGATCTTCATACATATGTGTTTGAAGCAACCCTAGAGATTGGGCAGAATGCAGAAGCTCTAACGAGGGCAGGGAAAAATTGGCTAAGAGGATGCGATGCTTGCATAAATTCTGATGGAGCATTTGAGCATTTATAGTAAATGAGCATATTATATTGTTGATGTTGCAGTTAAGGATGTGGCTTTGATTTAATTATTCCTCGATACACCTAAATTGGGTGTTTATATAATTCACATTTGAATTTGCTTTATCTTTGATCACCAGACTAAATCTAATGCGTAGCCTCTTAGTTCAGGTCTCTTGAATACGATCGGATAGCTTAAAAGAAATATACCTTACCCCTTGTTAGTGTCAGTAGCTGATAATAAGCGCACAAGCACGTGGCGAACCGGAATTCAGACATAAACCAAAGCAAAATACGTGCCTGGACACAAACCAAAACAAAATGTTTGCCTCTTAAGACCTACTCTGTTGCCAAACTGTGCAGATAATATATTCAAGTAATAAGACCATTTCCACTTATCTCGATTAACATCAATTAGATAGAAGAATAAGCTTTTTAACCATAATTTTCTACAGAGAAGCAGAGAAAGCCAGGTGCGTGGAATACGTCAGATTCTTAATGGTGTTTAAAGCCCACTTCTGCTACTGTGGCACTGCAGGCGCTGACACTGATGATAGATGAATGAAGATGGAGTACCTGTAGAATGCGATGGCGAGGGAAACCGGAGAACCCAGCGAGAACCTACCTTTGCACCGCTTTGTCCACCAAAAATCCCACATACGGTTGCCTGGGATCAAACCCGAGCCGCCTTGGGGAGTGGCGAGTGATATAACCGGCGTGGCGGAAGAGAATAGTTATATATGACAGTGGACACGCGCTATACAGGTTAAGGGTTCAAATAGTGGGTGAAACAAGGTCAGGAGAAATGAGGGAAGCGTGGAGAAAAGTGCCAGAAATGTAGCTGGCAAACATACACTGATTAGCTAGTTAGAGGCAGTTTATTTCAGTTATACACAGTAGCTATTTGCTTGTACTTCCTATACAAGATCTCTTTATGCGAGACTTTTGGCGCAGTTCCACTTTTCTTAATCTTGATGCCATGTGTACTGTCCTGCTGTCGCAGATACTATAAAGGGTGTCCTCGGAACCTCGTTCTTAACGTTAAACCTCGTAATTGTGCATGCTAATTGCATGTTGCAGTGATTTCAACAGAAATACAAATACCATTCAATAATAAAACTCACTCGTAACTATTTACTTCATGCTAATCGAGAAACAATTAACATAAATAGTCTTAATACTGCTTCCTTATAAGTAGAATCGAAATAAGGGTGTACCATAGGTTAAAGTTATAGTCAAAAGCTGGTTACTATGTGACTCAAGTTCCTTTGTCTGTGTGGAGTTGACAAATTCCTGTATGAGAAAAGTATAAGTTTTTTAAAGCTGAAACCAAAATCAAGAAATACCTCAGAAACGATCAACTCTACGAAAAAAATGTATATAGGTAATTTTGTGTATTTTAATGTGCTTAACATTTTGTGTGCGGTAAGTTTTTGTCTATCTCTTACAGTTTAGGAGCTATGCAAAATTCCGTAAATTTCATCCTGAATAAAGTAAGCTTCCGAGGCTATTCTCAGAAAATTCAAGATACACATTTTATTTGTCAGGTAAATATCTCTAACATACGATATTTTAATCAAAATCGTTAGCCATTTTTTAGAAAATCAAAATTTTCGAAAAAAGTGCCTTGTAAAGGGTGGTTGGGGGTGGGAGGATTTTTCTCAAAAACTTCGTGTCGCATCCCTGGAAAATACTAAACTTAAATACCAAGTTTGGTATTTTACCGACTTTTCGTTCTTGAGTTATCGTGTTCACAGGTACACGGACACACTGACACACGGACACACACACGGACTTTTTTCTGAAAATACTTTTTTTAGATAAATGGGACCCTAAAACATATATTTCTGGTGAAATTTCAGTTTCCAATTTTTTGGTGGAATGCAATACCTTCTCTATACACTATGTACATAGTTCGTAAGGAGAAAGTAAAAAACTGACTTGAACTCTGTAGAGACTAGAGATAAATAAACATCAGCCCTGATTTCGAGACATAAACATTCGATAGCTGACGCAGCATTCTACAGCTAACAAGAGTGTGTTCGCTCTCTGACACTCGACTTTAACAGCATGTATGTACATATATAGTAGAACATTATGTACATGCATACAAATAATAATGGTCATTACAGTGCTTTGTGATTATGGTTATGATATAATACATGGTTATGTTTATCCATGTGTATTAAGAAAACTATTTGAGCTAAAAAAATATGTGATTTTTACGGTTTTGCCATAAACATTACTCCCTAACTTCATAGTGAATTATTTTTTGAAAAATTTGAATAATTTGTCTTAGCGCAAGTAGTATTTACGACAGATGGATCACTTAGCGCGTTACACCCCAGTTAAACAGGAATGTAATATGTTAACACAGCAGCACTCCGGTTGGCTGCCGGCCTGGTGGTGCTCAAGGAAACCTCATCCCGTTTGAAAGTGATCATAATTACCAAAACCTTAGTCATGACAGATCTATGTAAAGAAAGTAAAAAAGCCTTTCCTTCAAATCAACACAATCCACAAGTAAAGAGGTTTCCTTTTAAAGGAATGTTCAAAGGTGGTTTGAACCATTTCTCATATTCCAGGACCTCGGGGGATCTGGCTTCATCATCGCGGTCTGTCTGAATGCATTGGAAAAGAGAATAGCAGAAGAGAAATGGCTACGTTTTGAAGTCCTCTCCAGAGATGGAGCTAACAAAGATTCTCTGACGCTGATTTATTTGCAGTGAAACAATTGCAAACCGCATTGCAGGCTGCAAGGGGATTTCTTTGATGAACTACCGCATCCTGTATTAAGTGATTCCCCTGTTGCCAGTTTTAGCACGGCAACGTGTGACCTTGTTTTCATTATCGCCGACTGCATACTATCTCATTATGTGTACAAGTGGCGGAAATGTGCTTTTAGATGTAAATAGCCATTATTTCGGGCATTCATTACAGAAAATGACAACGCAGTAAATCTTTGAAGGTGTAGTAGCTTCATTACTGCTAAATTAATGCACTGAAACACGTTTCTATATACAAAATAACGCGATTTCATGGTTAGTCATCTTTAAAGGCAGTAAACGTTAGCAAAATTTAAAAAAAGTATTTTGAAAGGCTTGCTGTGTAGTTAAACTTCTCTAGCACGAACGTACAATGATAGAGAAAGTATAGTACTCCACCCAAGAGTTTGATACCGAGATTTGACTGAAAATACGTATTTTAAGGTCCCTTGATTTAAAAAAAAACATTATAGAAAAAGGTTCGCGTGTGTATGCCTGTGTTTAGCATAACTCAAAAACGAAAAGTCAATTAAATACCAAACTTGGAGTTTTAAATTCAGCATCTTCCAAGGATGTAACACGAAAAGTTTCAAGAAAATCTCCTTCTCCCATTTAAAAGCAAATATTTTAGAAAACTTTAATCCTCTCAAAAATGGTTCCAGAAACTTTGATTAAAATGCCATCTATTTTAATGCAGTTTAACGTTCTTTAACATAGTTGGTCATATCAGACGATGAATGAAATAAGTGAAAAGATACTCGAATGATCTCGGGGTCCATGGAGCTTAAATTTACTCGACATTCGTCTTCTTAAGATAAGGGAAAATCGGGTAATTCACCCTAAGCGAAATTCGCACTCTCAACCTATTGAATGTGAAATAAACAGACTCTTACCCATTCGGGCCCCGCATATTAAAGATACTTACATGACAAAAAATAAAAAGGAATATCTTGAATTTCCTGGGAATAGCCACTGAAGTCCGCTTCATTCTTAATAACCTTTGCATAACTGGTAAGCCGCACGAGATAGACAAAAACCACCACACAAAAATATAGTTCTCATCAAAACACACAATTTATGAGCTTTTACATTTTTTACTTTCTCTTTACGTACTATGTACATAGTGTATAGAGAAAGTATTGTATTGCACCCAAAATACAATACCGAGATTTCACCGGAAATATATGTTTTGAGACCCCCTGAATCCAAAAAAAGCATTTTTAGAAAAATGTCCGTGTGTGAGCCTGCCTGCCTGCCTGCCTGTCTGTCTGTCTGTGTCTGTGGGCAGCATAGCTCAAAAATGAAAAGACCATTAACCACCAAAGTTGGTATTTAAGTTTAGTATCTTGCAAGGATGCGACACGAAGATTTTCTAGAAAATCCCCCTACACCATATTTAAGATATTTACTTGACAAATAATATGTACTCTATCTTGAATTTTCTGGGAATAGTCCTTGAAGATTATTAATTATTCTGAATGAATTTTACGGATTTTTGCATAACTGCTAAACCGTAAGAGATGGACAAAAATTTGCCACATAGAAAATGTAGAGCACATTAAAACACACAAGTTATGTAATATACATTTTTTTTCGTGGAGTTGATCGTTTTTAAGATATTCCTTGTTTTTAGTTTCAGCTTTGAAAAAATACTTTTCTCATACAGGAATTTGTCAACTCCTGTCCATACAAATAAAGGATCTTCAGTCACATAGCAACCAGCTTTTGACTATCACTTTAACCTATGGTACTCCCTTATTTCGCTTCTACAAGTAATAAGACTATTTCTGCTAATGTATTCTCAATTAGCGTCAAGTAAATAAAAGCCTAAGCTTTTTAAGAATAATTTGTCTCGGAGATGTAGAGAAAGTCATGTGAATGGAGCACATCAGATTTTTTTTTAGAGATAATCGCTTCCGAGATATTCCTTCTCTTTGATTTTAATTTTAAAATAGTATACTTTTTTCTCAAACAGGAAGCCGTGTGTTTCTTTTGTTTTATTCCTGGTCATGTAAGGAAGTACATCTAAATGACAATCGCATAGCGACAGCTTTTAAAACATTTTGCTATCGCGTTAGCACTCGATTAACATGGAGTAGCGAGAAAAAGAATATTTTGCAAGAGAAAGTCATGCAAATAAAACACGTCAGATTTTTATTAAAGTTCATTGATTTGCCGCAGATCAGCCAAAAAGGGTTATAATGAAACCTTATTGGAAAGATTAGGATAAGGATATGGGCGGAAGGAAACTCGGCCCTGAAAATATGTGGTTACTGTGTCTATGTCCCCCGAGAGAATTTTCCTAGGGGAGGGATGTGGCAAGAGGATGTACCGGAACCAGGGATTCTGGCCCACCAATAAAGTTATAATCCATTGTAATACTTGGATACAAAAAAATACAATTAATAAAATCGCAAAAGATAAGAAAACATCTTTATATAGTTCCCAATTTACTATTAATATATAATAAATAAAACATGCCCGGGTGCCTATAATTTCCAGGTTGAAGCACCTAATATTCGGAAAAACAGACCAAAGATTTACACTACTAATGTCACCTCTATTATTTTTTTAACAAACATATTCTATTTATTAAACATATCACAAATATGTAATTCACTAAACGACAAAATATAATTAAATTTACTTTATTTATTTCAATATTATCTCTAGGTGGACTATCGCTATTGCTACTTTCCCTACACGTACGATGTACATAATGTATAGAGAAGGTATTGCATTGCATCCAAAACTTCAATGCCGAGATTTCACCGGAAATACTGTTTTGAGACCCAAAATAGAATTTTTAGAAAATATGTCCGTGTGTGTGTGTATGTGTGTGTGTTTGTGGGCAGCACAGTTCAACGAAAGGACCGTTAAATACTAAACTTGGTATTTAAGTAGAGTATCTTCCAAGGATGGGAAACGAAGATTTTCAAGAAAATTCCCCCACCTCCAACTACCCTTAACATGGAATATTTTTTGAATATTTTGATTTTCTCAAAAATGGCTCTAACGATTTTGATTGAAATACTTATGTTTAAGATATTTTTATGACAAACTTAGTACACAAAAAATGTAGATCTTATTGAACACACAATTTATGTCATATACATTTTTCTTTGGTACAGTTAACCATTTTCAATATTCCGGATTATTGGTTTCAATGTTAGCCACTTAATCGGTTCTCAAACAGGAAGACATCTTTCTGCTCGTTACTCGTTTGTTTACTCCTAGCAAGCAAAAAGATTGGAATTTCAATTGTTTCACATAATGATCGGCTTTTAAAAGACCTGACTATCGCTTTAGCCCTTACATTTTCTTATTTGTCTTCTACTTCCAAGGAGACTAGTAATAAGACTAATTCTGCTTATGTTTATGTTTATTAATATTATGTAGATAGCAGATTTATGTTTTCAATGAAAGCTTTGTTTACCAAACAACTAGAGGAGATCATGTGAATGGAACACATTAGATTTTTTCTCCCTTTTACTTACAAGGCACCAAGTAATGAGGACAATTTCTGCTAACATTTATCTCGATTAGCATGATGTAGAGAGAAGAATAAGCTTTTTAACAATAATCCGTTATAGAGATGTGGAGAAAGTCATATGACTGGAACACACCAGATTTTTAATACTCAGATACACAAGATACAATCAGTAAAATCGCAAAAGATAAAAAATCTCGCTATAATGGTTCTCAATTTATTATTAATATATAAAAATATAAAATAGGCAATAAAGTATGCCAGGGTCCCTGTACTTTCCAGAAGCACACCAATTAGGGTACGCAGACCAAAAATTTACACTATTAATAACACCTCTATTATGTTGTTATTAATAAACATAATTTATTATATACATATATATCATAAGGATTTCAATATTATCTCTAGGTGGACTAGCACCATTTTTAGGATTCTTTCCAAAATAAATTGGAATTAAATTTGGCATGCGCCCCACACAGGGCTCGCCATCGCCGTCAGGGGCGGTTGTGTTCCCGGCAACCAACTGTAGTCGGGTACCCGGCTCCATAGCCGACTCTTCCAGCTATGAAAGACACTACGGGATGCTGAATGAATGAAATGACAATGGAGGGACAATAAATTCTGGGGATGAAAGAAATGTACCAAATATAGCCCTGGCGCTCCGATGAAATCCCCGGTGAAAACCTGTGGACTTCGCTTGGATTCCTGGTCACGTTTGTTTGCAGGGGAATGAACTGGTGGATTACGGCGGCCGCGGCACCCAGTACTATGATTCACTGTGTTACTTCTGCGGAGAGCGGTATTTCCGTGCTGTCATGCAGAGTGGTCGGCTTTCCTGGCAACAAGCTAAGTGAAGTAAAGGACTATATACGTCTCGGTTATCTCCCTGAGAGGAGGTGCTATTGGCTCGCCTATGAAGAGGCCACTGCAATTTTACTCACAATTACCTTTTTGAGACACAACCTCCTATTTGTTCCGCTTTGAACAGCAACGTTGTCGTTCCAACTGTCTTACTAGTGTCCATCGACCCGAACAAGGTTATTGGTAGTTTTCCCCGGGGTTGACGTGCATAAGGGGTGTAACCACTTCCGTCTTATTTTGTGATTTTTGATTGTATTTAACGCCCGATTTTGGCACCGCAGGCGATGACACTGACGATAGATGGAATGAGCATGGAGTACCGGTTTAATGCATGTATTTATTCTCTGCAATTGGATACTGCCCGGTGGCAGAGTTAAATGTACAAATTTGACTTACAATAATAATCTTAAGTTAAATTAAGAATAGTAATACAACTAACATATTATATACATGCTTAACTACTTATTATTCAGTATAGCAATACTTATGTCAATTACCAGCATGTTTATAAACAGTTATTATGAAGCCTCAACATTAATACTATACATTACTAGTATATATTAATAATAATGTACACTAATACAGTTTTTGGGATCCTTAATTACTCCACAATATTTACTCAAATTAGCAAACATTTATTCACGTTAAATTATCCATAAATGTCTTTAAGGACAGAGGGTAATCCTGAAATGCTGCTACAGGCAATTCATTCCACTCTTCAATGGTCCTACTAACAAACGAAAATTTTCTTACGTTGGTTCTGTACCTTTTACCCTTAATTTTATGCAAATGATCGTTTCGTCCATAGTATGCTGGATTTTCTAACCTCTTTCTAACGTCCACACAACATTTACACCAGTATAAGCTTTAAATATTGCGACTAACCTATGTGTTTTACGCCTACCTTTTAGCGGCTCCCATTTATTCTCTTTGCCTTTCGTAAGTCCAAAATCTTTAGCTCTCTTTATGAATTTAACCGCCCGTCTCTGTATATTTTCCAGCGAATCAGTTTGATTAGCTCTGTATGGGTCCCAGCATGCTACTCCATAATACATGTGATGGCGGGGGAAACTGGAGAACTCGGAGAAAACTCGCCACTTTGTCCGCCAAAAATCTCACATGCGGTCGCTTGAGATCTAGGTAAGAGATGAGTGGTCTAACCACCCGGCCACGGCGCAGCCAACCACTTCCGTTCCCATGCCGGGAGGGCTTTTTAAGAAATCAGGCTTGCCTTAATGAAAAGATCCACGGTGCATCGAGAATGGGGGGGGGGTGCTCGGCTCCGGGTAACCATTCGAACTTGACTATATTAATAGAGAAAGCTCCTCTAGCTCGCCTCCGAGCAACTTGACAACTGCTGGCTAGCCTTTCGGACGTCTTGGCTGACGATGCTGATGCGATATCTCAGGTTTTTTACCTTTACATCCAAAGTTCCCTTGTCAATAAGGATATGCTTTTTTGTGGTTTAACGTCCTTTAACCTGGTTGGTCATATCGGACCATGAATGAAATTTGTGAAATGATGCTCAAATGATCCATTCGTCTTCTCAGGATAAAGGAAAACTATTTATCCGGGTAACTCACCCTAAGCGAGATTGGAACTCACGACCTTTTGAATGTGAGGCAGACACGCTACCACCACACTACCCGGGCGGGCGATTTGCTTTTAGTTTCTCATGATAGCTGCTCATGGAACGTTAGGTAAGGCTTTTTAACTTTTTATCACTAGTGACATTAGCTCTGCGTTTTTTCATTTAACCTACACTATTTCCATTCCATAGCTTCCTCTAGTTTTGGACTGATGTTTTAGATTTTGCCAGCGATGGTTTTAGTTTTCTCACGGCACTGCCTTTTTATCTCTAGTTTTAACTCTTATTGTTGTTTTTAGATCGCTTTTATCTTTTATCGTTTTATTTCTCAGGGCGCTAATAACCTAGGGTCATCTCCTTAGTGGTGATAGCGCGGTTGTTTGCCAAGCGGGAGAGCCGAGTTCAATTCCCGGTACCGTCGTGGGGATTTTTCCCCCGCTGGAGATCTCGTGACATCCCTGGGGTGGGGGAGGCAATTGAGGAGCTAGCGGCTCCAGGTTGAGAAGACCGCACTAACCGACCGGGAGGGATTTGAGCTGTTGACCATGTCTCACATAACCAATACTGCACTCCATCTATGACGCTTGTCCTGGGCAGAGATGGGGGATGCAACGGCCGAGCAATAGGACTTGGCACCTTGTGGAGTGTTGCGCAGGAGTTTAATTTAATAACATATTAGTTGAGTCCCTTAAGCCCCAACCGTCGTCATCATCCCCGGAAAAGTCATGGATCAGGTAAGTTGGCCACGAGAATCGAAATTGTCCGAGCCATTCCGCTGGATATTGGAAATGACTCAATCATTGTTTCCCAAAATCTGTTGCCTGAGCAAGTTGCAGTATTTTGGTTCCAAAGTTGAATTCCTTTGCTAAATCCTCTTCTGTTATAGAAAGAGAAATTCCGTTTCATCTGAACAATTGACAATCAAAGAGGATATGCGAGTCAGTTTCCTCATCCTCTCTGCACATTCTACCAGTGGGTTTATCCTCCAGTGTCTTACTTTACGTACATGTTTACTAAAGTGCCAAGAACAGAATTTAGTGCAACTACTTTCCTTATTTCTATTCTATCCAATCTTGGGACAGATGTGGAAAGAGTGTTGCATGAAACTAAGAACACTTTCTTGGCTAGTCTACCTCTAACACAGATTCCATATCATCATCATCTTTAACAAGTAGGGGCTCCCGTCTGCTTTACCTCAGAATTGTTCATGGACCTCCATGGTGTAATGGTTACCATGCTAACTTCATTACCCAAGGTTGCGGGTTCGGGCGTAAAAATCTCTAGAATGGCACCTAAAAGAACCTCAAGCCTGATAAAGAATCCTCTGTGTAAAATTTAGCGGCATTTCACTTCCAGTATAGAATGGGACACTGAGAACTACGGCAGTTAAAGAGCGTCCATAAATGTAAATTCATTTCATTTCAGAATTGTTCACGCCATCTTTTTAAAGGACGTCCAATCTTCGTCTTTGCTGTGGTTATATTACATTTCAGTATTTTTAATTCTATTACTGTCTTCTAATACTTACATTCAATGCACATAGAAAGTACAGAAAGTTTTGTATTCCATCCAAAAATCCGTTACTGGATATGCAAGTTTTAGGATCCCCTGGATCCTAAAAAGAGAAAAGCATTTTTAGGAAAAGATCAATGTCTGGTTTCCTTATTTCTATTGTACCTACAAGAAATAAGTATTACGACTATTTCTGTTAATGTTTATTTTGAGTAACGTAGAGTAAATAGAATAAGTTTTTTAAGAATAATTTATTGTTGATCATGCTGAGAAATTCATGTGAATGGAACATCTCAGATGTTTTTCATCGGCGCAATTGTGGACGTAAATTTTATCGTAACTACCATTGAAGACATTTATCTGTCCTCTAAATCTAATACACAGTGCTTTTGGTGCACTCTTAAAAAGACAGAAACCGATATTAATAGCGCTTTGCCCAGATATACATGTCTTTTTCTCGGTGAAATGATACAATTCGAAGTAAATAAACTCGAAAGAAGCAAAGAATATCCAAACCGTAATTTGCTGAGAGTTTTTTTTAGTTGTTTCCTGCATCCGGAAATTATAATTAGAATGATTTATCTCAGGTACTTAGCACGCAACGTATTCAGCCAAATTAGAGGATTGAATATTTGGATAATCTGTTGAATGGGAACCTATATCATTATTAAATATTCAGTATTATTTTTTCTACACGTTCTATGTGTACATAGTGTATAGAGAAGATATTGTATTTCACCCAAAAATTCTATATGGAGATATCACCGGAAATACATGTTTTCAGATCCCCTGAATCCAAAAAATAAAGCATTTTTAGAAAACTGCCTCTGTGTGTGTCTGTCAGTGTGTGTGTGTGTGTGTGTGTGTGTGTGTGTGTGTGATTTTCAAGAAACTGCCAAAAACTACCCCCTACATGGAAAACTTTTAGAAAATGCTTATTTTCTCGAAAATGGATTGGACGATTTTGATTAAGATATCCTATATTAAAGGTATTTACATGACAAATAAAATGCATATCTTGAATGTCCATGGGAACAATCTCTGAAGACCTCTTTATTTTGGATGCATTTTTCTGAATTTTGCATAGCTAGTAAATTGTAGAGACAGACAAAAACTCGCTACTAATGTTGATCTGCTTAAAAAACACAATTTGTCATAAATATTCTTTCCGTGAAGTTGACCGTTATCGAGTTATTCCTTGTTTCTGGTTTCAGTTTTAAAATACTTAAACATTTCTCATACGGTAACTTGTCAACTCCTGGCCACGCAAAGAAACGGAATTCAATCCCATAAGCAAGCATATTTAACTGTCGATTTAGCCTAGTGTATTCCCTTATTTCCCTCCTACTTAATAAGGAACTAACAAGATCTTTTCTGTTAATGTTTATTTCGAGTAGCATGAAGTAGATAGAATAATAAGCAGATTAACAATGATTTGTAAGAGACTGCCTCCGTGGTCATGTGGTCAACAAGCTGACTTCTCACCCGGAGGTCCCGGGTTCGATTCCCGGTAGGGACGGGGAAGTTTTCTTTAACCAGAATTATTCCCCCAGAGAGTATGTATGTGAGAGTGAATGTGTGTGTGTTTGAGGAAAATAAAATGCTTTAAATCAAACGTAACAGTATCTACAGACGAGTTGTTTTAACTGCAAAGCCCCCGATATGACCTTAGAAGTTAAAGGGGGCTATGTAAATGAAACAATAAAAAAAGTTGTAATAGAGAGGTAGAGAAAGTCATCTGAATGGAACACATGAGGTTTTTTTCTAAGAAGAATGGGTAGAGAAACTCAAGTAGATGTAACACAAGGCTTTTCTCATAGTAACGGAACTCGTTCATGGCTGAAGCAACTTCTTACTGAATTATCGAGCTGATGTGTTTTTAGCGTTTCTTTTGCAGCTCTTAGCAACGGCTTCCTAAAAGCTCTCTTTTTCTGGTTTTTGTTTCCGCAATGCAGACTTTGGAACGAAGTGCACCCGACTTATTTAACATTAGCCGTATAAATTACCCATGTTTTTCACGTAAGAGCCGCCCTCCTAAAAGCACCGCGCTCCAAGGATGCAATTAAAACACCGCATACTTAGTTTTCTGAAACTCGTGGTCCATATTACATCGATTGCTACCTAATGACATCGATATTTGCGTTCCCAATTAATAGTTCTGGGTCGAGAGGTTCATTAGTCGCTAATATAGCGTGTTCGCTATATCGCGGGGCCATAAATCGCGAGTAGGCGTGCTCCGAGAACTGCAATGGGGGTTTTCGTTCTATGTCCACCTCCCCCCCGCTTTTGTTACTTAGGAATGATAGTAACATATACATAAAATTTGATGATTTACTCTATATCTCAGTAACAAAGTATTGTTAAAAAGTTTATTATTCTATCTATTTCATACTAATCGAGATGGAATCACCAGAAATGGTCTAAATACATGACTTTGTATGTAGAATGAAAATTAGTGAGTCTACTAGGCTAATTTCTCGTAAAAAAATCCCCCCGTGAACAGCTGATGTGTTCCATTCACATGCCTTTCTCTACATCGCTGTTACAAATTATTGTTAAAAAGCTTATTCTTCTCTGTTATGATAATCCAGATTAACTTTAGCAGATATTTCTCTAATTACTTGCTTCCTTGTAAGATGAAGGAAATACACTAGGCTAAAACGTTAGTAAAATCTTTTAAAAGACGGTTGCATTGAGGTTAAAATCCGTTTCTATGCAGAGAGAAAGGTTTAAGTGAGAGAAAAGTTTAAGTATTTTAAACGTGAAAACAATAACAGGGAATATCTCAGAAATGATCAATTCTACGAAAAAAATGTATATGATCTATTGTGTGTTTCAACTTGATCTACATTTTTTGCGTAGTAAGTTTCTGTCTATCTCATACGGTTTACCAGTTACGCAAAATGCAGTAAAATTCATTCAAAATAATGAGATCTTTTAGGTGCTATTCCCAGAAAATTCAAGGTATACATTTTATTTGCTGTGTAAATAGCTTTAATATACGGGATTATCAATCAAATTAGTGCCATTTTTAGAAAATCATTTTCGAAAATGTTTCTATGTAAAGGATAGTTTGTGGTGCGGTGATTTTTTTGAAAGTCTTCGTATCGGATCCTTGGAAAATACCAAATCTAAATACAAAGTTTGATATTTTACCGATTTTTCGTTTTTGAGTTATTGTGTTCACAGACACACAGGAACCTTTTTCTAAAAATACCTTTTTTGGATACAGTGGACCCTAAAACGTGATTTCTTGTGAAATCTCGGTATCGAATTTTTGAGTGGAATGCAATTTCTTCTCTATACACTATGGACATAGTACATGCAGAGAAAGTAAAAATTTGATGCGTTGCATTTACATGAATTTCTCTGCATCTCTGTATCAAATTATTGTTAAAAGGGATTTTTCTTCTATCTACATCATGCTAATTGGGATAAACACTAAAAAAATTTATCCTTATTAGAGTCTCCCTTGATAATCCTTATTATTTGGTCCCTTGTAAGAAGAACGGAAAAAATCTAAAGTGTTCCATTCACACGATGTCTTCTAGCTGTTCGGCAAACAAACCGTTTATTCAAAACATTAATCTGATATCTACATCATGCTAATCAAGGAAAACATAAACTAAATTATGCTATTACTAGCTCCTTGTAAGTAGAAGGAAAACAAGAAGATGCACGGGCTAAAGCGATAGTCTCGTCCTTTAAAAGCCAGTCGCAATGTAAAAAAATTGAAATTCCAGTCTCTTTGCTTTCCAGGAGTAAACAAACGAGAAGAAAGATGTTTTCCCGAATGAGAAAAGTTTAAGTGGCTAAAATTGAAACTAATAAACTGCAATATCTCGAAAACGGCTAACTCTTACAACAACAAAAAATGTATATGACATAAATCACGTGTTTTAATGAGCTCCACATTTTTAGGTAATACGTTTTTGTATATCTCTTGCGGTTTTCCATTGATATAAAAGTCATTCAGAGGCGGTCTTCAGAGGATATTCCCAGAAAATCCAACATATACATTTCGTTTGTATAAAAACACCTTAAACATACGTTATTTTAATAAAAATCGTTAGAGCCATTTCTGAGAAAACCAACATTTTCTAAAAATTGTTCATAGGATATAGAGAAGGTATTGTATTGCACCCAAAATTCAATACGAGATTTCACCGGAAATACATGCTCTGGGCCCCCCTGAATAAAAAAAAAAGCATTTTTGGAAAAAGGTTCCGTGTGTGTGCGTATGTGTGTGTCTGTGTGGCTTTGGACAGCTTAGCTCAAAAACGAGAAGACCGTTAAATAGCAAACTTGGTATTTAAGTTTGTATCTTCCAAGGATGCGACACGAAGATTTTCAGGAAAATCCCCCCACCCCCAACTACCCTTTACATGGTACTTTTTTCAAAAATTTTGATTTACTCAAAAATGGCTCTAACGATTTTGATTAAAATATCGTATACTAAAGATATTCACCTGGCAAATAATATGTATTTCTTGAATTTTCTGGGAACAGCCTCTGAAGACTTCTTTATTCTGGATGAGTTTTACTGCATTTTTCACAATGGTTAAATCGAAAGAGATAGAATATATATATATATATATATATATATATATATATATATATATATATATATATATATATGAATATGTGTAAACATCTCGCTAAAACATATAACATACGCCAAATCGTTTTCTTTTAGATATGACCATTTTCGATGTATTCTTTGTTATTGTTTTCAATTTTAAACTACCTAGTATTCATCAAACGAGACTATGCAAAGCAAGCCAAAACTCAATTGTTTCATATAGCGACCACTTTTAAAATATTTGACAATCGTTTTAGCCTAACGCACTCCCTTGTTTCCCTTCTAGTTACAAGGAAGTAGTAATAAGAACAATTCTGCTAATGCTTATCTCGATTAGCATGACGTAGATAAAAAAATAATCTTTGGTAGAAATTGTTTTTGTATAGAGCAACCACAGAAAGCTATGTGAATGGAACACTTCAGATTTTTCTTCATTAGATTACACAAACATATTTACACTGCCATTTTAACTTGTATACTCTAGACGGGATACAAAATATTTTTGGTAGATAAAATTGCCCACCCTCTATCTGGGATTGGAACCCTGGACTCCTTATACAAAAGCAGATGCTCTACCAACTTGAGTACAAGTCCAGCGTGTACGATTTTTATAAAGAGATAATGTACGTTTTTTTGTTGTTTTTTGTTTTTGTAGTTTAACGTCCTTTAACCTGGTTGGCCATATTGGACAATGAACGAAATTGGTGAAATGTTGCTCAAATGATCTCAGGGTCCCTATAGCTTAAAGTTGCTCGACATTCGTCTTTTCAGGATAAGGGAAAACCCCGAAAAAAGACCTTATTCGGGTAACTCACCTTAGGCGAGATTCGAACTCACGACCTTTTGAATGTGAGGCAGACACGCTACCACCGCGCTACCCAGGTGGGCCATTATTATTTTATAATATTCCTTGTTCGTGTGATGGTGTGCTGAAAGTTTGCTTGAAATGTTTCAACGTCCGTGAACACACACACTACTCATAGTTTGAATATAGTCGGGTTTTGATAGAAGGTATCAATCACCCTCCCAGAATGGAAAATAACAGCCTTGAGACGTGCTGAGAGTAATTTTCTACTGTCACCGCACGCTGCTCGTTTTTCTCCCGCAAGATAAGGTCCTTTCATACTGTCCACAAATAGTGTGTGATTTAGTGGGCAGCTTCTTGAAAAATAGATTTGTCGGTGGTGACATAAGAGGTGTTCTAGTTTAGTCTAGCCTAGTGGCTGCTTGACTCTGCGATGTCGCTCAGAGGTTTGTATTGCTTTAGAAAAGTCAAACTTGTACCTTTAGCAATAATACAGAAGAGCGTCGATATTTTTGTGATAAATCATAGAGTAACTTAGTGTTATACGATGAGGGCAGCATTCACTTATTATTTACTGCAGAACCGGTAGGTCTCCTCGAATTATTGTGTTAAATGCTGGGATTCTCTCTTTCCTGCTTTCAACAGTAGACTCCTCTCTTTTCTTTACTGTACATTCCTCCATCCTCTCTCTCTCCCTCTCTCTCTCTCTTTTCCAATTCCTTTTCTTCACCCCACTCATTTTATTCCCAATTTCCTCAACCTTCTTTCTCACCTCAGTGCAATGCATATTGCATTGTATGTTTAGAAACTTGCTAATAAGAATGATTCTGTTATATTTATTCATACAGGCTGCTATACTTGTATTTAGCCATACGGGGTGTTATACAGGCAGTTTCAAAACAACGCCAAACGAAAATAGCCGTCGATTAGCTTACTCTTTGACTTATCCGAAACTTGATGTCGCAACTTTCAAACTCTTCTATTTAAAGTTCTATGTGTGTTTAAATATCGCACACATTTGGGATTAGGCAGCGAAGGAACAACGGTTGTCATACGCCACACCCACATTCTATGTTTTCCATTACTAAGGTGACCTGTGCTGGCATGCCTATCAAACCACGGCTACACCACGTGATTAGGACCTTCACTACCAACCTGCATCTCTCTTGGAGTGGGCTAGCACGTGCTATTTGGTTATGTATGACTGCCTAATCCATGGTGATTTTCTGGCAGTTTTTGTATGAGCCGAATTTAGAGATGAAAATTATGATCATTTATCACGTACGATGATCAACAAGGTCCATATCTTCGTTTAAAAACCCTGTATTTATTCGTACATATTATTTCGAAACCACATACGATAGGTATAAAGCTGTGGTTGGCACTATAAATTTCTGAACATTGTCCGTGAAATACTCTTAAGGATTAAAGCTATAACTCAAAATATAAATTGGCTAGTTGGATAATTTTGTAATCCTAGCTTATACGTGAACTAGTACAAAGTTTGATACTGAGGCTTCGAAACTGCTTTAAGTGTTTTTGGACGTTACAGCATTTTTACTTTCTCTAGCCCGTATGTACATACAAAGCACACAGAAGCTAGAAAAGTATTGTATTCCTCCCAAAATTTTGATACCGAATTTCACCAGAGATATAACTTCTGAGATCGCCTGCATAAAAAAAATTAAAAAAATTAGAAAAAATGTATATGTGGGTGTATGTCTGTGAGCAGCATAACTCGGAAAGGAAAAGAATGTTAAATACCAAACTTAGACAGTGACACGAAGATTTAATGAAAATCCATCCACTAAAAACATCCTTTAAATGGGAAATTTTTTGAACATTTTATTTTCCTTAGAAATGGCTCTAATGATTTTGACTAAAATACAATATATAGAAAATATTAACATCGCAAATAAAATTTATAGTTTAAATTTTCTGGAAATATCTTCTGAAGAGCTCTTTATTCTGGATGAGTCATGCAGAATTGTTCATAGCAGTTAAACCGTAAGAGATAGAAAAGCATTTACCACACACAAGACGTAGATCTCGTTAAAGCACATAATTTATGTCAGATGCATTTTCTCATAGAGTCGGCCGTTTTCGAGCTGTTCCTTGTTGTTGGTTTCAGTTTTAAACTAACTAGTTTTCCTCAAACGGGACCATGTAAAGCGAGCCGAACCTCAATTGCTTCACATAGCGACCAGCTGTATACCGTTTTAGCTTAATGTAATCCCTTATTCCCCTTCTTCTTACAATGAACCAAGCTATGAGATCAATTTTGCTAATGTTTATCTAGATTGGCATGATATAGATAAAAGAATAATGTTATGGACGGCCTCCGTGGTCGGGTGGTCAGCGAGCTGACTTCTCAACCGGAGGTTCGATTGGCCGCGCCGTGGCCGAGTGGTTAGACCATTCGCCTCTCACCTAGACGGTCCGGGTTCGATCCCAAGCGACCGCATGTGAGATTTGGGGTGGACAAAGCGGCGCAAGGGCGGGTTTTCTCCGGGTTCTCCGGTTTCCCCCGCCATCTCATTCCATTGGGGCTCCATCTTCATGTATCATCAGTTTCATCGCCTGCGGTGCCAGAGCAGTAAAAGCGGGCGTTAAACACTACCAAAAAAAAAAAGAAGTTTCGATTCTCGGCTGGGGCGGGGAATTTTCCTTTAGCCAGAATTATTCCCTATCCCCCATAGAGTCTATAAGTATGTATATGAGAGTGAATATGTGTGCGTTTGAGGAAAATAAAGTGATTTAAACCCACAGACAGCGAGTTGTTTCACGTGCAAAGCCCGCGATATGACCTTAGATGTTAGGGGCTATATAGATGAAACAATAAAAAAGAATAATCTTATGTACAGTAATTTATATATGGAACAAGTTTTTCTTCATTAGATCACACACACCTTCGCACTGCCTTTCGTACTTGCCTACGCTACATAAAACCTCCGCCCGCCCAGCCGGCGACAGAACTCGGGACCCCTAGTAAAGCAGGTAGTACACGACTTTTATACAGAAATACGATACGTTATTGTTTTACAATAGTCCTTGATCGTGTGATCGTGTACTGCATGTAAACTTGAGAGTTTGAATGAGATTTGTCAACGTCCGTGAACACATACACTACTCACAGTTTGAATATAGTCGGGTTTTGATAGAAGGTATCAATCACCCTCCCAAAATGGAAAATAACAGCCTTGAGACGTGCTGAGAGTAATTTTCTACTGTCACCGCACGCTGCTCGTTTTTCTCCCGCAAGATAAGGTCCTTTCATACTGTCCACAAATATTGTGTGATTTAGTGGGCAGCTTCTTGAAAAATAGATTTGTCGGTGGTGACATAAGAGGTGTTCTAGTTTAGTCTAGCCTAGTGGCTGCTTGACTCTGCGATGTCGCTCAGAGGTTTGTATTGCTTTAGAAAAGTCAAACTTGTACCTTTAGCAATAATACAGAAGAGCGTCGATATTTTTGTGATAAATCATAGAGTAACTTAGTGTTATACGATGTTCTATTTTCATATTGCTTTCCCGCACTGTACATTTCTCCATCCCTCCTCTTTCTCTCTCTCTTTTCCAATTCCCCTTCCTCCACCACCACACTTTATACCCATTACTCTCACTCTTCTCTCCCGTCTCAGTGCAATGTATATTGCATATTATGTCTCCAAAATCACTAACAAAAATCTGATATCCCAATCACATGACTTTCTCTATATCTCTGTAGCAAACAATTGTTAATAAGCTTATTCTTCTATCTACTTCATGATAATCGAAATAAACACGAGGAGAAAATATCTTATTAATTTATTCCTTATAAGTATAACGGAAATAACGGAATACAGTAGACTAAACTAACAGTAAAATGTTTTAAAATGCGGTTGCTATGGAATTAAAATCAGCATCTTTGCGTTACTAGTAGTCGAGATGTTCTCTTCAACTTGACAAGTTACTTTCTCTAGCCTGATCTGCTAATTTCTCTAGTACCTAGAAAAGTTATTGCACCCAAAAATTAGACATCGAGATTTCACCAAAAATATATGTTTTGGGGTCCCCTGGGTCCGAAAAAGGATGTTTAGAAAAAAGTCCGCACGTGTGTGCTTCTGTGTGTGTGTGTGTGTGTCTGTGAACAGCATAGCTCAAAAACGAAAAGACGGTTAAATGCAAAACCTGGTATTTAGATTTAGTACCTTCCAAAGATGCCATACAACGTTTTTCAAGAATATTCCCTACCTCACAAATTATTCCTTGCATGGAACAATTTTTGAAAATTTTATTTTTCTCCAAAATAGCTCTAACGATTTTGATTAAAATTCCGTATATTAAAGATGTTTACATCCCGAATAAAACGTATATTTTTAACTTTCTGGGAATAGCCTATGAAGACCTCTTCATTCTGGATGAATTTTGTCGAATTTCGTTTAACTGCTAAACCATAAGAGATAGACAAAAGCTTACTACACCAAAATGTGCATCTCATCAAAACCCACAATTCATCATTTACGTTTTTGTTGTGGAGGTAACCGTTTCCAAGGTATTCCTTGTTATTGTTTTCAATTGTAAAATACGTATACTTTTCTCACACAGGAGGAGTCTGTTTTTCTTTTGTTCCACTTCTGGCCAAGCAAATGATAATGATAATCGCACAATGACAGCTTTTAAAACATTTATCACTTTAGTCCAGTATATGCCCTTTAGTTGCCTTCTACTTATAAGCAAGTAAGTAATAAGAACATTCTGCTAATGTTATATCGATTAGCATTGTGTAGAAATAAGAAAAATGCTTTGAAAGAAGTTTGTTTGCAGAGCAGATAGAGAAAGTCATGTGAGTGTAACACATTAGACTTTTTATGGTGCTTTCTAAACCCCTATCTCTCACAGTTTATTTTCTCTCAAATACAGAATTTCTCCTCAACCTCGCAGATACACTACTCCTTTCTTCGGTGATAATCTTTTGCAATTATCTCTTCGCGTCTCCATCTTCAAAGCTGCTACAGCGTCTCTCTTCACTCTTGTTGATCTTCTTGAGTATCACTGCTGCGTATTTGCGTTACTAGCCTCTTTATTTGATTTACATTACTTACTTTTCCTAACATATATTTATTTATACTTGCTTATTCTGGTATCGTACTTTGAAATTTTATTTTACAGTTATGTTAATTCGTTTTTCAATTATTGATTTTAAATATTACATTTTACTTTCCCTACTTAGTACATAATACATAGATAGTCAAGGAATTGCATTGCACCCGCAAATTTGATATCAAAATTTCACTGGAAATACACATACAGGGGTCCATGAATAAACAAAAATAGTTAACGGTCCATGTGGGTCTGTGTGCCTGTGAATATGACAACTTAAAAATTAAAATTAAGTTAATACCGAATTTTATACTTTATTTCAGTATCCTCCAAGGATTTTACAAGAAGATGTTCAAGAAAATATCCTACCCCAACTTCTTTTTATACGGAACATTTTTCGGGAAGTTTGATTTTCTCAAACATGGCTCTTATTCTTGATTAAAATGACATATTTTTAAGATGTATACCTTGAATTTTCTGGCAAGTCTCTGAAGAGCTTTCAACTTAATGGCATTTGTGTACCTGATAAAGATAGAAAAGCTTACTATACAGAAGAATAATTCTGGTTAAAACGCGCAATTTAAGTCATGTTCATTTTTTGTAGAGTTAACCGCTTTTAAGGTATTCCTTGTTATTGGTTTCAATGTTAAACTACTTAAACTCTTCTCAAATTGGAGGTCCTCTTTCGATTCAACCTCTTTTTTGGTTTACTCCTCGTCATATTCGACCGAATTTCAATTTTATCGCAAAGTGGCAGTAATTAAAATAAATGACTATCGCATTATTTCCGTTCTACTTACAAGGAGGTAAGTAATAAGACCAGTTCTGCTAATGTTTATCTGGACTAGAATGAAGTACATAAAAGAAGAACCTTTTGCAATAACAGTGTGTTGCAACGCATCTATTCTCTATAGGTTAGAGCATGTTAACGTCGGGGGACACCAAGACAACTGCGATCAAGAACTGATCTGTTGCGGCCTACCACTCTGTCCCCAGGAAGGGATGAGTGCAAGGAAAACCACAGGCCAGGACAGGGGAAACGACGGAGCTAAGCGCAGAGACGCACGGAAGTCCCTACGGAGGCTATACAGGCGCCGGGAAACCGGAAGGAGGCTTCAGTAATGGCACCTAGCCCAACCGAGGTGAGGAGAGTTTCATGCGAAACAAGTAATCGTGCCATCTGCCTGAAAAACCGCAGCCCTCCAGCATTCGCCTAAGCAGCCCTAGGAAAACCACGAAAAATCCCAGGGCCAGAATGCGCGGTCAACAGGGATCGAACTCAGACCTAGAAACTGCCAGTCCCAGACGAAGCGTCTCAGCCACCTGGCTCGGTGATCACTTTAGGTAAGAGATAAATTAATAAAATACATATTTGCAAATACGCATTAGTTTTGGACAAGTAGAGTCAGACTGAAAAATGCAATGCCATTGCCGGAATTTGAACCACAGATCTCCAGCTGGTTGCACTACCAGTAAGCTACCATGGCAACATGCCGGCAGAGCATTGAATTTATCAACTGATTCACATGTTTCCCGGGAAACCACAAGGTGATCTCAAATTATATTGAGATGACATGCCCCAATGGGACTCCAGGTCCCGGGTTCGATTCCCGGCTTGGACGATGAATTTTTCTTTAACCAAATTTCCTCTTCCACACAGAGTCTGGAAGTATGTATGTGAGAGTGAATGTGTGTGTTTAAGGACATTAATGCGGTTTAAAGCCAACGTAAAGAACCTACAGACAACAAAAATTGAGAAATTAATTGCTATACCGGTATTTGCCATGATATCTCAGTGGTAGAGCAACCGGCTAGAGACCGGGAGATCCGTCGTTCAAATCCCGGTTTTCTTACATTTCCTATCCAACCCTTGTCCTACACACAGCTTGTGTAAAAAAAACAATCAATTAAAACACATTAGTTTTATTTGTACTATAAAACGCAATATTTACCAGACATTTAAACATCTTATGCTCTATAAACATTGGAGTTCCTGCACGCATTACTTGTTTGCAGAGAGCTGTAAAAACACATTTGCTGCCTAAGGCTATGTTGGTGGGAGAAATGTTTAAAGCGTTTCTTGAGTAAAGAAAGGAAAGCAGAACTCTGGCAGCTCTATACAATATTGTATCTCCCGTTGCTTTTGGCAGTTGCAACAAGAATCTGTATTACTATCTTCCCATCTGTTACATTCTCGTAACGAATGCCAAATTGGGTGGAGAACCTGTTGCTACTCACAAAGTTTACACATTCAGTTTTGAGCCATTAGCTGGGAAATAGTTCAAGTTATGACTTTCATGTGGTTAGTACAGTATTTTGTTGGGGTGTCGGTTATTACCAGTTCAATATTGGCACAGAACGATGTGGTATGGCACTTAAACGTGTTTCCACACACATACACGGAAAACACATATCCATATGCTCACACTCCCTCACCCTTTCTCTCCACCTCTCACCATCCTATCACTCAAAACCCTATAGAAAATTTGGTGTGCAAAGTTTTACTTTCTCTGCTCGTACTATGTACATGGTGCAAAAAGAATGTATTGTACTGCACTCAAAATGTATACCGAGATTTCCCCGGAAAATGTTTTGAGACCCCCTGAGTTAAAAAGTTAGAAAAAGGTCCGTGTATGTCTGTGGTCAGCTTAGCCCAAAAATGAAAATTCGGTTAAAAACAAACTTTGTACTTAAGTTGAGTTTTTTCCAAGGATGCGACACGAAGATTTTCAAGAAATTCCCCCCTCCCCAACTGCCTTTACATGGAATATTTTTCGAAAATATTTATTTTCTCAAAAATGGCTGTGCCAATTTTGATTAAAGTACCTTATCTTTAAGATATTTATATTATAAACGAAATGTATAATATGAATGTATAATTTTCTGGAACTAGCCTTGAAGAACTCCTCATTCTGGATTTGTATAATTGGCAAACCGTAAGAGATATACAAAAACTTACTACACAAAAATGTATATTTCATTAAAAACAGAATTAATGCCCTATACATTTTACTTTCTCTACACCTATGCACACAGGGAGAGGTATTATAATGCACCCAAAAATTCATCACCAGCGAAATCTCAGTATCGAATTTTTGGGTGCATTACAGTACCTTCTCTACATGCTTTAGGACCCCCTGAATCCTCAAAAAAAAAAAAAAAAATTGTAAAAATGTCCGTGTGTGTTGGTCTGTCTGTCTGTCTGTCTGTGTATGTCTATGAACAGTATAGCTCAAAACGAAAAGACTGTTAAGTACCAAACTTGATATTTAGGTTTATTATCGTTTAAGGATGCGACGCGAAGATTTTCAAGAAAATTCCACCACCGAAAACTACTTTTTTAATGGAAAAAATTTCGAAAAATTTTATTTTCTAAAAAATGGCTCTAACGAATTTGTTTAAAATCCGTATATTAAATATATTTACATCCCTAATAGAACGTATATCTTGAATTTTTAGGAAACAGTCTCTGAAGACCTCTATTCTGGATGAATTTTGCCGAAATTTGTTTAACTGCTAAACCGTGATAGGCAGACAAAAACTTAACTTTACAAAAATGTAGATTTCGTGAAAACAAAACGTTTATGTCCTTTACGTTTTTGTTCTGGAGGTAACCGTTCTGATATATTCCTTGTTATTATATTCAATTGTAAAGTGCATACACTTTTCTAAGACAGGAAGTGCACGTTTTTCTTTTGTTCTACTCCTGGACAAGCAAAGAAGCGATTTGCAATGACAATCGCATAACGATAGCTTTTAAAACATTTAACTACCACTTTAGCCTAGTGCATTCCCTTAGTTCTCTTCTACTTATAAGGAACTAAGTAATAACATTCTGCTAAGGTTTATCTCGATTAGCGGGTGTGGAAAGAAGAATAATCTTTTGTAAGAAGTTTGTAGAGCAGATAAAGTCATGTGAGTGTAACACATCATATTTGTTTTTGGGCGTTTAACCGTTTTCGGGATATTTCGGATTATTCGTTTCATTTTAAAATGCTTAAACTTTTCTCAAATGGGAAGACATCTTTCTTCTCGTTTCTCGTTTGTTTACTCCTGGCAGCAGAGAGGTTAGAATTTCAGTTGTTTCACATAGCAACCGGCTTTTAAATGATGAGAATATCTATCGCTTTAACCTGTGTATATTCTAATTTCCTTTCTACGTACAAGTAAGCTAGTATAAGACCAATCCTGCTAATGCTTATCGTTATTAGAATGATGTATGTAATAAATTAATCTTCTGAATAAAAGCTTTGTTTGCCGAACAGTTAGAGGATATCATGTGAATGGAACACATTAGATGTTTTCCCTTCTACTTACAAGGAAGCAAGTATTAAGACCAATTCTGCTAATGTTTACCTCGATTATCAAGATGTAGATAATCGAATAATCATTTGTGAGAATAGTTTGTATGTGGAACAGGTAGAGAAGGTTATGTGAATAGAGCACATCTTTCGCTTCACATTTCCCGTTTAAACAATTGTACGAAATCATTTACAAATAAAACAGGCTCCACGGGCTATTCCTATAAAATTCAAGTTGTTTATTTTATTTGTTATGTAAATATCCTTAATGCATTGTATTTTTAGCAAGATAGTTAATTTTTAGAAAACAAACATTTCAAAATATGGATAAGTAGAGTTAGATTGAATAATTCAAATTGCTCTACCACTAATATACGAGTCAGTGGAGGAGTTTAATGCTATACCGGCATGTTGCCATGGCAGCTCAGTGGTCGCGTCGTATCCGAGTGGTTAGACCACTTGCCTCTCACCTAGACGGCCCGAGTTCAATCCAAAGCGCCGTATGTGAGATTTGTGGTGGACAAAGCGGGGTTGGGGGCGGATTTTCTCCGGGTTCTCCGGTTTCCCCCGCCATCGCATTCCACCGGTGCTCCATCTTCATTCACGTATCATCAGTGTCACCGCCTGCGATGCCTTAAATAGTTAAAATGGGCGCTAAACACTACACAAAAAATGATAGCTCAGATATTGAACATAATAGCTAAACTATAAATCCCGAGACTTAAGTACTTATAACATTGTAAGTTGTCATCTCAAAATAATTTGCGATCACCTTGTGGTTTACCGGGAAACATGCAAGTCAGTTGAAGAATTTAATGTCATACCAACATGTTGCCATGATAGTGGTAGAGCAACCGGCTAGAGATCGGAAGATCCGTGGTTCAAATCCCAGCTAGGACATTGCATTTTTCAAACTGACTCTACTTATCCAACTCGTGTCCTTCACTCGACTTGTGTGAAAAAACAATTATATTTCAAAATATTTTATATGTAAAGGATAGTTTTGGGTAGGGTGTATCGAGTTGAAAACCTTGGCGTCACAACGGCACATTATAGACATGGGGCGATTCATGAACGAATCGTTCAGATGAACAACTACAAAGAAAGAATCGTATCAATCGTATCAGTCTTCACAAGAATCGTCGTTCGAAAAGAATCACAGAATCGTGCTAGTCTGAACATGAATCGTCGTTCGAAAAGATTCGCACGAATCGAAAATAAATCAGTTGAAAAGAATAGTATGAATCATGTTAACCATAGCAGGCGTTTTCGTTCAAAAAGAATTGCGAGAATCATGCTAGTCTTAACAAGAATCGTTGTTCGAAAAGAATTGCAAATTTGAAGAATCGTGATCAGGAATTGGGGTTTGTGTTTCTTTTACTTCCACCTTTCGAAGTATCAAACCGAGCTTCGACGAAAATTGCTGAATATGCACGATGATGTGTACAGGGATTTATAACATTTTATTTTACTGTGAGAAAATAAATAGTGCTGAGGCTATGAGCGTAAATATAAGAATATATAAAAATATAAGATATATCAAAAAAAAAAAAATATATCTACATTTTATTTCGTATACAATATACATAAGTAAACGAACACTGCCGATCATTGCCGAAGCTACCACGAGCGTCCTTATAATGTTTAGGAATGAGTTAAGGAATGAGTTATTGTATACGAGAAAACAAGCTTTAGAATATACAACTGTTTTATATATATATATATATATATATATATATATATATTTATTTATTGCAGTAGCTTAAATATCATACACTACATGAGTAAGATTTATAAATTCAAAACAAAATTTTACGATAAATAAAGCAAGTATGTACCGACATAATAGTTTAGGAACATAGTGTTCTAATACATTAAATTACCTTGAATATTCTGAAGAAAATAATTATTATGGTTACTAGCGTTGCCTTATACTGAGATATTTATAAAAAAATAAATAAATTAGTGGCGCGCAACCGCTACATTGATAAATAATAATTAGTCTTTATTAGTATTAAACAAATACCGCCATGCAGTCGAAGTTTAGATTTCAATTTTAAACTTAAATAAACTTTTTATGTTGCTGTTTTTCGAATAATGGAGGAAACCTTAAGAATATGTTTGCAACAGATAGAAAAGAGTAGGAAGTTTTTACATAAATTAATGTTATTCTACTAAAGGAGCTACCATGTGACTATCATCCCCATGTATAAAATAACTGAAACACAGAGAAGGCATGGCGACGAGTACTGATACGAGAACGAATCGTATGAATCGATTCATATTGCATGAATGAATCGTAGGAATCGATTATTGAAAATGAATCGCTGGACCCAACTCTAGTACATTACTTAATTGTTTCTTCGTTTGAGAGTTATGCTGCACGCAGATGTATATTTTTCCAATTTATCAAAACGTGTTATTTCCGGTGAAATATCGGTGAAGAATTTAGGTTGGAATGCAATGCTTCCCCCATTTACGTAGTAGAGGAAGTAAACATTAATACAGAAGCTGCAAATACGATATTGTGGTGCTATCGAGGGCTCTCCTGACCTCTAGCGTGTTAATGAGAAACCACGAGAATAAAGGCGAAAGAAGCGCCAAGAGAAGAATCGACAGAATTATAATTATAGGCGTTGTCTGTTCTATAACGCAAGGAAGAACAATACGAAAGGTTTTCTTTAAGTGGAGAAACTTTTTCAAGATTATTGGCAACACTGCATCTCTTGCATAATGGCGCCTCAAGGAAATAGGCTGTGAGTGAAGTTCTAAGTAACGATCAATAGGAAAATGTCGCATAGTTGGTGAAACTGGGTGCTTCATTAGCACTACTTCCGGTAACCTGTGTCCGATTCTCAGAGCATTAGTGCAATTGGCTTGCCGATTATCGTTTATCAAAAGTAATATAGCGAGAGCAACTTTTATCTAGAGCAAAGTTGTAGCTCGAGTTGTATTTAATAAGTCTATTTTCTGAATAAAATAATAATGATTAGCCTATATGGACACGAAATATAATATTCCTAAAATCCAATTCGTCTTGACGTATATTTGCACCGAAATCACTGCAACTTGATGTCCATATCATACATTTAAGATCTCTTTGTATTGCTACATTATAGTATTATTATTATTTACTTATTGTTTCATTTATAAAGCCAGCTTTAATATCGGGGGCTTTGCAGTAGAAACAAGAAGTTGTATGTAGGTTGCGTACGTTAGGATTGAATCGTTTTATTTTCCTCAAACACGCACACACATTCACTCTCACGTAAATAAGTCGCACTCCAAGGTGTAATAGTTAACTTCATATACCCAAGGTCACGGGTTCAAACCCGGCGTAAAAATCCTTAGCACGGAAGGGAAGTAAAGCCATGGGTCCCCTGTCGTCGATTTACGGCAGTTAAAAAAATATAAAATATATAAAACTCCATTTCCATTTCACATACATACTTCCAGACTCTGTGGGGGATAGAGAATAATTCTGGTTAAAGAAAATGTCCTCACCCCAGCCGGGAATCGAACCCGGGACCTAAGGGTGAGAAGTAGGTATGCTAGCTGACCACTCAACAACGGAGTCAGCCATTTTATATTATTGTGGCGTAAAATAAACACAAACCTCCTTGTATTGCTACATTTTATTATTTTGGCTTCCGCCATTATGTGCGGGAATGTCACTTCACACTGATATCCAGAGAGAAAACAAATGCACATGAGTGCGATAAATTTATAAAAATAATTGCACGTTGATGTGATAAAAACGATTAAAATGCAGGGATAACGAGCTCTTATAATAGCACTTATTCTGTAAGTTTGCGCTACGATAAGCTGTGCGTTCGCTTTAAGGATATCTCTTGATTCCATCACCCTTTCCGACCCATGGGATTTTTAGTGGATTCTCCAGATCGGTACATGAATTCTGAGTGACCCCTCTTCTACCACGACTTTCCTGTCCATTATTTCCTGTAACTATAATGTCCTATATTTTTATTACTTTCTCTACACGTACTATGTAATAGTGTATAGAGAAGGTATTGCACTCCACCAAAAAATTAGTTACCGAGATTTCACCGGAAATATATGTTTTAGTCCCCTATATCCAAAAAAAGTATTTTCAGAAAAAGGTACGTGTGCCTCTGAACACGATAACCCAAAAACGAAAAGTCGGTAAAATACCAAACTTGCTATTTAAGTTTAATATCTTCCAGGGATGCGACACGAAGATTTCGAGATAAATCCCCCCCACCCCAAACTACCCTTTACATGGAAATTTTTTTGAAACTTTTGATTTTATAGAAAATGGCTCTAACGATTTTGATTAAAATATTGTATATCAAAGATATTTACTTGACAAATAAAATGTATATTTTGAATTTTCTGGGAAGAGCTACTGAAGACTACTTTATTCTGAGTGAATTTTACGGAATTTTGCATAACTGCTTAATCGTAAAAGACAGAAACTTACCACACAAAAAATGTAGGGCACGTTAAAACTCACAATTTATGTTATATACATTTTTTTCGTGGAGCTGATTATTTTTTAGATATTCCTTGCTTTTTGTTTCAGCTTTAAAAACTTTTAAATCTCCCATACAGGAGTTTCTCAACTCCTGTCCATACAAATAAAAGGAACTTCAGTGACATAGCAACCAACTTTTGACTATGACTTTAACATATGGTTCTCCCTTATTTCGCTTCAACTTACGAGGAAGCAAGTATAAAGACAATTTCTGCTAATTTTTACTCAATTGGCATGAAGTAAATAGATGCACAAGCTCTTTAACAATAATTTGTTGCAGAGAAGTAGAGAAAGTCATGTGAATGGAACACATAAGATTTTTGGTATAATTGTATTCTCACACAAGCCGTGTGTAGGACAGGTAGAGTCGGTGAAAAATTCTCCCGGTCTCTAGCCGGTTGCTCTTCCACTGAGCTACCATGGCAACATGCCGGCATAGCATTGAATTTCTCAACTGACTCGCATGTTTCCCGGGAAACCACAAGGTGATCTCAAATTATTTTGAGATAATAACCCCCAATGGCGACTTCACATTGTTACAAGTACTTTAAGTCCCAGGATTCATAGTAGAGCCAACTATTATGATCAATAGGTATTGCTTTAATTGTACTTTTACAGAAGCCGTGTGTAGGAGACAGGAGTTCCATAGCCATACCGGTATGTTACCATTATAACTCAGTGGTAAAGCAACTGGCTAGAGACCGGGAGATCCATGCTTCAAATCCCGGCTGTGACATTGAATTCTTTTAGATATTCTTTGTTATTGGTTTCAGTTTCAAAATACTTATACTTTTCTCATACGGGAACTTGTCAACTCCTGGCAATCCAAACAAAGGTACTTCAATCACATGGCAATTAACTTTTAAAATATTTGATTATTTTTTTAGTCTAGTGATTCCCTTATTTTTCTTTTAATTACAAGTAAGCAAGCAGTAAGACCATTTATGCTACTTTTTTCAATTAGCATGAAGTAAAAACGAATAAGCTTTCTGACAATAATTTGTTACAGAGATGTAGAGAAATTCATGTGAATGGAACACACAAGATTTTTTTCTCATTTATTTTTATGCAAATGCAAAGCGACTCAAATTGTTCACGTACGACTGGCTTTGAAAAGATTTGACTATGGCCTTAGCGTGGTGTATTTGCTAATTTCCCTTCTACTTAAAAGGATTATGATCATTTATGCTAACGATATTGATTGGGATGATGCAGATAAAGGAGTGGCCTTTTGTAAAATAGCTTGTTTGCAGAAAAGGCAGGAAAGGTCCTGTGACTGCAACACATGAGATTTTATTTTTATGAAAATCGAAAAATCCATTTTTCAGATACAAAGCCAAACTTTTCAAAAAATGTTCCATTAGAGTAATTTTCCTGAAGATCTTTGTGTCGAAATCTTAGAAAATACTAAATGTAAATATCAACTTTAGTATTCAACTAACTTTCCGTGTCATGCTACCATTAACGTGCACGCCCATATACGTACATACATACATTTGTAGTTTTGTTTTATTCGGGGAATCTCTAAATTTGTATTTCTGGTGAATTTTTGCCATTGAATTTTTGGGTACAATAAAATACTTCCCTTCTTGCTCAGCCTTACCAGGAATATTTTTTCGAAAATGTTCACTTTCTCAAAAATTGTTGCAACATTCTGAATAATCAGCACATATTAACGATATTTTCATGACAAATAAAAGGGATATATTAAATTTGCTGGAATTACACTTCATCCAGTAGCGTTTTTGTATAATTGGGAAAATAATTATAAAGCACTAAAAAATTCGTATTATACAAAAGTTTAATTCTCTTAGCACATAATGTACCTATTCCAATACACGGTAGAAAAAGTTAAAATGAGTTAATGTTAGTTTTTTAATAAAATGTGTTACACTGAATATGCAGTGTAATAAATATGTTGAATAATTCGGTTACAGAATGTAGAAGTTAGGAAATGCAACGTTACGCATCCTTAAAACAGTTGGGCGTTGTCAGGAAGATTTAGCGTAGCGTTTTTCTCTGACGTAAACTCAGAACACATCAGTTCTGTGAAAATTGAGGGCAATTTATGTGTAGAGTGTTGAGTTTTGACTCGCTCTCCTTGCACATGCAGCAGTGTAATCAATTTGCTGTTGACGTGGTGTATGTTCCTGCTCACGGCCCACATGCAAACAAAGAAACAACCTTATAAACGAATAAAATGGGCGAATTGGAAACGACACTTGTGTGTTTGCGCGTCGTTAAAGCAACTCCTACCGCAACAACTCTCGAAACAGTCCTCATTACGAGTGGTGCGCACTTGCAGATTTTCAAGGACTCTGGAACAAATTAATTGTTTAGTACTCCAGCAGTACTTCCCATCTTGTATTTCATAATACTAGCAAGGTCAAGGGCACTGCAAAAATTCACGGAAATGGTGCGCATTTCAATTAGAAGGAAAGCCGTGTTGTAAGTTCTATTTATAAAAACAAAACAAAAATAAAGGAGTTTTTTGTTTTTAAAAGCTCTTTATTATCATTGGTGAGAAATTACCATAATTGACGTTCTTGCTGACACGTATCTGTCTCGGTACGCTGTTGCCATAATTACCCGCTGTCGTCTGCAGCGCCACATGTTACACTGCTTCCTCTAAAATGCCTCTCACATGCATTTTCTATCACATCCCTCGTATGTTGAACTACCTTCTATTATTTTGGCTAACGTAACCTCAAATCGTTTATCACTGTTATAAGACATTTTGAAATCACCGTGTCACTCGTGGTAGTACTAGGATGGGAACAAGGGTAATACCCGCGATATACAATATCCTTACGGCATCACTGTGTATAACACACTATTCATTACACAGGATGAGATAAAACAAATCAGAGTGCTAACAGTCAGATCATTCATGCATGAGAATGCGCGCTTAAATTTCCACTGAACACGTAGATATTGCAACGCCAATGACATGATGTCTCTTGACGGTGATGTATAATTATACTATTTTTATAGTGTTTAACGCCCGCTTTTACTACCATGGCACCGCAGGCGATGACACTGGTGATGGATGGCGGGGAAAACTGGAGAACCCGGAGAAAAAACCACCCCTGCGCCTCTTTATCCACCACAAATCTCATATGCGGTCGCTTAGAATTGAACCTGGGCCGTCTAGGTAGGAGGCAAGTAGTTTAACCGCTCGACCGCGGCGCGGCCCTTAACTACACTATGACTGATCAACAACCACACGAGCCCCTGACAGCAGACGACACAACCCAAAGTGTCAACCACAAGGAAAATTCTCACCGACCATAGGTGTGTATGCTACTTTAGAACCCAGTAATATGACTTAGTGGTAACGTATTTAATTCCTGTAGTGTCAGCCAATGTATAGTTTCTTTACCACGTATATAACGTAGAGATGAGTTGAGCGTGTAATATTCGAACTTGAGATAGTAAAACAATATGGGGCAGCATGGGCCTTGCTCTATATGCAACCATCAACACGTGTGAGTAGAGCGTGCAATATTCGAACTTGAGATGCCAAACCTAATGGGGCGCCGGGAGCCTTGATCTATATGCAACCAACAATACGAATGAGTAGAGCATGCAGTATTCGAACTTGAGACGGGCAACCAAGAAGTGCATTGTGAGCCTTGCTCTATGTGCAACCATCAATACGTGTGAGTAGAGCGTGCAATATTCGAACTTGAGACGGGGAACCAAGAAGTGCAGTATGAGCCTTGCTCAATATGCAACCATCAACACGTGTGAGTAGAGCGTCCAATATTCAAGCTTGAGACGGAAACTAAAATGGGGCATCCTGTGCCTTGCTGTATATGCAACAATAAATAAGAATAGCAATCTACCAAAGAATTTAATACCGAGATTTACTCGAAAACGTTTCGAGTAACTCATGAATAAAAAAACCACAGTAAGGTTGTGTGTGTGTGTGTGTGTGTTTTGTGTGTTAAGAGCATAACTAAAATTTTGTATGTGTTCCATTCAAATTGACTTCTCCAACTACTCGGCAATAAATTATTCTTTCAAAGCTTATTCTTCTGTTTAATGGTAATCGAGATAAAATTAGCCAAAATACTCATTTCGTTGTAACTAGAAGAAAAAAAAAATGACGTGCTCCATTCACTTGACTTTCTCTACATCTGTCCAACAAATTATTGTTGAAAAGATTATGCTTCTGTTTACTACATTCTAATCAAGAAAAAAATAGCAGAAATATTCGTATTACTTGCTTCCATGCAAGTAGAACTGAAATAAGGGTGTAGCATAGGCTAAATTATTAGTCAAAAGCTAGTGTCTATGTGACTGAAGTTCTTTGTATGCACAGGAGTTGCAAATTCCTGTGTGAGAAAAGTGTGAGTTTCTTTAAGCTGAAAACAATATAAAGGAATATCTAAAAAATAATCAATTCCAGGAAGAATATGTATATGACATAAATGGTGTGTTTTATAGTGATCTACTCAAAATAATAGCGATGCTCTAAAACATTCGGTGCCGGAAATACATGTTTTGGTCTCCCTGAGTACAAAAAAAATTGGAAAAGGTCCATGTGTGCGTGTGTGTGGTGTCTGTGGACAGCATAGCTCAAAAACGAAAAGACCGTTAAATACCAAACTTGATATTTTAAGTTTGATATCTTCAAAGGATGCGACACGAAGATTTTCAAGAAAATCCCCCCACCCTCAACTACTCTTTACATGAAACTTTGTTTCGAAAATTTTGATTTTCTCAAAAATGGCTCTAACGATTTTGACTAAAATATCCTATGTTAGGAATATTTCCTTGACAAATAATATGTATATCTTGAATTTTCTGGGAATAGCCTTTGAAGACTACTTTATTCTAGATGAATTTTGAGAAATTTTTCATAGCTGCTAAACCGTAAGAGATGCACAAAATCGTACTACCCAAAAAATGTAGAGCACGTTAAAACACAATTTATTTTATATACAAAGTAACCTCAGTCACATAGCAACCAGCTATTTTACTATCACTTTAACCTATGGTACTGCCTTATTTTACTTTTGCCTACAAGAAAGAAAGTAATAAGACTATTTCTGCTATTTTTTTTCTTGATTATCATGAAGTAAATAGAAGCATAAGCTTTTTAATAATAGTTTTTCAGGGATGTAGTGAAAGTCATGTGAATGGAACACATCAGATTTTTTTTCGAAATCGGCTGATCAAAGAACAAAAAGCTATTACACTTTTTTGTTTGTAGCATATATTAGAAGGAATGTAATAGGTTCCCTTCCACGCGCTTTAATCCAGCAGCAATATTTGGATTTCATTAAGACGCCTAATCAGGGACTGTAAAGGAGTCACAATGCGACAAAGCCTCACTTCTCCTGAAACACCGCTAAACTCTGAAGAATGTGCATTGATTTTTCGATACGCTCCATGCAGGGATGCTGGGGCTGCGGTAAGCGCACTAAACAGTCACACTCACTTACACCTGAAACTGAACACGCTCCCGTGTCGCGCCTGTATCATGTAACAGAAAACACTTTTTACTTTCTCTATACCTAATATGTACATAGTGTACAGAGAACGTATTGTGTTGTACCAAAAATTCGATACCGAGATTTCACCGGAAATACATGTTTTGAGACCCCCTGAATCCAAAAAAGCATTTTTAGAAACATTTCCGTGTGTGTGTCTGTGTGCAGCATAGCTCCACAGTAAAAACACTTAAATACCAAACTTGATATTTAAGTTTGGTATCTTCCAAGGATGCGACATGAAGATTTTCAAGAAAATTCTCCCACCCCGAAATACCCTTTACATGGAACATTTTTCGAAAATTTTGATTTTCTCAAATTGGCTCTATTTTGATTAAAATCGCTTATGTATAAGATACTTAATATGTCAAATAAAATGTATATCTTCAATTTTCTGGGAATAGGCTGTGAAAACTTCATTCTTGATGTATTTTGCGAAATTTTGAATAATTGTAAACCATAACAGATAGACGGAAACATAGCACACAAAAAATATAGAGCTTGTTAAAACAAACACTTTATGTTATACCTATATATTTTTTTCGTGGAGTTGACCGTTTTTGAGATACTTCTTGTTATTACTTTTAGCCATAAAATACTTATACTTTCCTCATACGGTAATTTACCAACTCCTGACCACACAAACAAAAGTACTTCAATCACAAAGCAACCAGCTTTTAAAAGATTTGGCTGTCGATTTAACCTATTGTACTCCCTACTACTTACAAGGTAGCAGGTGATAAGACCCTTTCTGTGAATGTTTTCTTGATTATCGTTAAGTAAATAAAAGAATAAACTTTTTAACAATAATTAATTACAGACATGTAGAGAAAGTCATTTGAATGGAACACATCAGATTTTTTTTTTAAAAAAGCTCCACCAATAAACAAAATAGAAGTTTCTGTTCATAGCATAAGCTTGAATGTTTCTGGTTACAGGAAATAACATATCCAATAGTTATATTCAACGCCCACTGCTTTCCCTATTTATTATTGTTTTCTTTCATTGTTTAATTACACTTATGCAAGTGTGTGCTTGTTATGCAAGTGCCAGGTGTTTACGTTATCTTCTAAGTATGGGTTATTGTATTCCATCAAAAAAATTGATATGCTCTATGCATATGAACTTCTCAACCTTTCTGTACCAAATTATTTTTAAAAACCTTATACTCCTATCTACTTTGTGCTAATTAAGATCGAACACTAGCAGAAATTGGTTTATTACTTAGTTCTTGTAGCTAGAAAGCAAATAAAGGAATATACTAGGCTGAAGCGATAGTCAAATATTTTAAAAGCTGATTGCTATGTAATAGAAATTTAGTTCATTTGCATGGTCAGGAGTTGGAAAATTTCCAATGGAGAAATGTTTATGTATTATAAACTTGAAACCAAAAAAAGATTAATATCTGGGAAATGCTTAACTTCATACAAATATTTGATATAAATGGTGTATTTTTTTGGGGTCTACAGTTTTACTTTATTTAGTCTAATGTGTAAATTGCACATAGAGGATAGACAGGTATTGTATTCCACCCAAAAATTGATATCGAGACTTCACCGGAAATACATATCGGACCCCTCGATTTAAAAAAAATAGTATTCTTGGGAAAATGTCCGTGCATGTGTGTATACGTCTATGGGCAGCATAATTGGTATTTAAGTTCAGTATCTCCGAGATACGCGTTACTAATATTTTCAAGAAAATCCCCCCACCTCAAACCATCCTTCACATGAAAAATTTTTTGGAAATATTGATTTTCTCAAAAATGGCTGTAACGATTTTAATTAAAGTATCGCACTTTAAAAATATTTGCATTGCAAATAAAGTATATATGATGAATTTTCTGGACGTATCCTCTGAAGATCTCTTCATTCTGGATAAACTGGTAACTAGAAGTGGTTTCTTTAAGAAATGTTAATGTGTTTACCAGAAGTGTAAGGTCTAAAGCAGAATGTTTTACACTAAACGAATATATATTTGTACCATTAAAAAGCGTCTTATTCTTCGTTATTGGTTTTAACTGCAATTGACTATTCTTTTCCTAATAACACGCTGCAATTTGATTGTCTTCCTCTCCTGGTCAAGGATGGTGTATTTTTAACAGTGGATCGCTAAGTCTTACTCTCACCCTAACCTAATGTTTCCTTCTTATGCCTATGGCAACATGTTATAGTTAAGAAAAAGTAGGTATTGAGCAAGAATTCTGAGGGAGATTCCGGGTTCAAAACCCCTGGGATAGTTAAATCAAAATAACTGAAAAATAGCCTTATTATGGGTTTCAGACAAACAATAATATTGACAAGATTGATTTCTGAAATAAACTTCATCAATTACACGACCTAGTTAAAGTATTTATTTGGTTACATAGGCAATGTTTATCGAATAAGTAGTATGTGCTTTACAATCACACCAATAATAAAATCGTTGAGGTGGTATACAAAAATATAGGGTGTCATTTAAAATTTTTCCAATGATGGCATAGCTTGCACTAAAATGCCATTAATAATGTCGATTCTGAGGAAAATGTCATCTAAGATATAGTGTTCGACACGACCGCCAATTTCATGAAAACATACATTCACCTATAACAGAAAATGTGCGCACTTTTGAAACGCATTATACCAGCTGGCCAACTGTCCCTATTTGGCATGTGTAGAAGTCCGGTGTTACATTAAAAGAGTTGCAGAACTCAACGGGGCTATGTCACGTTAAAGCCTGCCGGTAGAGAACTGGGCGAGAGCCACCTATGTCTTATCCCTCGCAGTCTCCGCCGACAGAAAGACGTACCTGGGAAGGTTCATTCTCGTCAGCAATCCACTGGCAGATTTTAACTTGAAACCACCCCGTTTAGTTCTGCAACTCTTTTATCAGCCAAGTGATACGTCAATGCAGGGTAGTTGGGCCACTGATATAGAGTCCTATTTCTCGGAAAGTACACTTAAAGCATGGCAATACCATACACAAAAATATCCAAAATGTATATCAGTAAAACCATCTTCAACTATTTAGTCAGTAGTATAAGATAGGAAATAATTCCTACAAACATTGCTTGTAAACCTAATAATATGCGAGATATTATGTAGTTTATACGAGGAGCACATCTTGCTCTCCGAGAGATTTGCCATGAACAAATGAAAACGTATTATACACAGAGGTTTGTGATAACGTCGAACTTGAGACGGGAAGTCAATAGGACACAGCCTTGCTGTGTATGCAACCATCAATACGGTTGAGTAGAGCGTGTAATGTTCCAACTTAAGACGGTAAACCAAGACGGGACAGCGAGGTCCTTGCTTTATATGCAACCATCATTGCGGATGAGTAGAGCGTGTAATGTTCCAACTTAAGACAGGACAGCGAGGTCCTTGCTGTATATGCAATCATCATTGCGGATGAGTAGAGCGTGTAATATTCCAATTTTAGACGGGAAACCAAGACAGGGCAGCGTATGCCTTTCTGTATATGCAACCAAAAATACGGATAAGTAGAGCGCTTAATGCTCGAACCTTTTTTTTTAATAGTTTCGGAGTCTGGTCGAGGCCCCCCCGCTGTGTACCATTTCCCTAACCTTTTTACTTTGTTTGCTGTTTGATTACTGTATTTCTGTTTGTTTCTGTTACACATACACACATATATACACATTTCACAAACATATAAACACCCATGCCCAAGGCGATTCCCTTGTGCCACGAATCACCAAAGCAGGACACTTTAGCGAGCACGGCCATGGGGACTGGAGGGAAACCAAAACAGGGTATCGTGAGCCTTGCTTTATATGCAACCATCAATACGGATGAGTAGAGCGTGCAATATTCGAACTTTAGATGGGAAACCAAGAAGAAAAGCGTAAGCCTTGATGCATATGCAACCATCATTACGTATGAGTACAGGGTGTAATCTAAAATACCCTAGCATAGTCCAATTTCTTCAAAGGGACATGTTTGGCGCAATACTTACAGACGAGAATGGATTACTATGCTTGGTTTATGAGTTCCAAGCACTGTAGTTCATTCAGAGCTGAGTAAGCGCTTGTATATAAAATATAGCAATGGTCAGGAATATGATATGAAAGGATAATTGATTGGTTGAACGCAGACCAAATCATCGACTGTTTTATTAATTTATAGCACTATGGTAAGATAAGTTAGTCTAACTCCCTTTTAGGGCAATAAACTATTCTAGGTAGTATAGCTGATTATAAACCTCAAGGTGAGCCAGTCCGTGGGAGAATTAACGTTTTACTGGTCTTTTAAAGTTTAGTCTAACACTTAATTAGTCCTTAGCTTAATAATGTTGCTTCTAGTTTTGACTACTTGGCGGTGCTCCTTTGAGCATCCTCTGAGTGGACGAACTCTTCTTCTTTTGAAACTATGGTCTCGTAGGCCCAACTTCTGTGGTCCATTCTTTACACTGGACTCCCCATTTCGTGAGCGTACTGCTGTGTCCTCCATTCCGGTCGTTCTTCTGGTTTCAGTATTATACAGCTGGATGTTCATTACTTTCCGTTCCATCTTTCTCTGGCATACCTGCAGAGATTTTGCTGTACAATGATGTACTATGTCGGGCATCCATATATAACCATTAGGGTTACCCACGATCCCATAACTTGTATTTTCCGTTTCAGATTTAGGTATCTGCTTATACGGTATTGTTTAAACTCCAGCAGTAATTAATTTAATTCGCTCTAATTTGGAGGTAGCGTCTCTACTGCAGCTATTTTCTTTGAATATAATATGGAGGAAAAGGAAGCTTTTTTACTTTCTGTATACCTACTATGTACATAGTGTATAGGGAAGGTATTGCACTGCACCCAAAAAATCGATACATTTCACCGGAAATATGTTTTAGGTCCCCTGTATCCAAAAAAAAAAAAAAAAAAAAAAAGCATTCTCAAAAAAATGTCCGTGTGCCTGTGAGCACGATAACTCAAAAATGATAAGTCGATAACAAACCAAACTTGCTATTTAAGTTTAGTATCCTCCAGGGATGCTACACGAATATTTTCAGAAAAATCCCCCCATTCCAAACTACCCTTTACTTGGAATTTTTTTTGAAAATTTCGATTTTCTTAAAAATGGATCTAACGATTTTGATTAAAATGTCGTACATTAAATATATTTACCTGAAAAGTAAAATGTATATCTTCAATTTTCTGGGAATATACTCGGAAGCTTACTTTGTTCTGGACGAAATTTACGGAATTCTGCATACCTCCTAAACCGTAAGAGATAAATAAAAACTTATACAAAAAATTTAGAGCAGGTTAAAACACACAGTTTATGTTATATACATTTTTACTTTCTCTACACGTACTATGTACATAGAGCATAGAGAAGGTATTGCACTCCACCAAAAAAATCGCCACCGAGATTTCACCGGAAATATATGTTTTAGGAGCCCCCGTATCCAAGAAAAGTATATTCAGAAAAAGCTCCCTGTGTGTGTGTGTGTGTGTGTGTGTGTGTGTGTGTGTGTCCGTGTGTCTATGAACACGGTAACTCAAAAACGAAAAGTCGGTAAAATACCAAACTTAGTATTTAGGTTCAGTAACTTACAGGGATGCGACACTAAGATTTTGAGAAAAATCCCCCCACCCCAAACTACGCTTTACTTGGAACTTTTTTCGAAAATTTTGATTTTCTAAAAAACGGCTAACGATTTTGATTAAAACATCGTATATTAAAGATATTTACCTGACAAATAATATGTATATTTTGAATTTTCTGGGAATAGCCTGTGAAGACTACTTTATTCCGAGTGAATTTTACGGAATTCTGCATAACTGCTAAACCGTAAGAGATAGACAAAAACTTACCACACAACATATGTAGAGCACTTTAAAGCACACAATTTATGTTATATACAGCTTTTTCGTGGAGTTAATTGTTTTTTAAATATTCCACGTTTTTGATTTCAGCTATGAAAAACTTAGCTTTTCTCATACAGGAATTTATATATTCGTGTCCATACAAACAAAGGAACTTAAGTCACATAGCAACCAGCTTTTGACTATCGCTACAGCCTATGGTACTCCCTTATTTCTCTTATACTTATAAGGAAGCAAGTAATAAGACTTTCTGCTAATTTTTTGTTGATTAGCATGAAATAAATTGAAGCATAAGAAGCTTTATAACAATAACTTGTTGCAGATATGTAGAGAAAGTCATGTGAATGGAACACATCAGAATTTTTTCATAGAGTTGATCATGTTTTTAGATATTCCTTGTTTTTGGTTTCAGCTTTAAAAAACAAATATTTCTCATTCAGGAATTTGTCAACTCCTGTCCACACAAACAAAGAAACTTTACACATAGCAGTTTTTGACTGACCCTTTAATCTTTGGTACTCCCTTATTTCGCTTTTATTTTTAAGGAAGCAAGTTATAAGATAATTTCTGTTAATTTTTTCACGATTAGTATGAAGTAAATAGAAGCATAAGCTTTCTAACAATAATTTGTTGCAAATATATAAAGTCATATGAATGGAACATATCAGATTTTTTATTCACTAGTTTTAAAGTGTTAAGTTATATTTATGATTTTAAGAACTTGATCATTTGCATCGTATTTATTTAAGGGTTTTTAACTAATGGATGTTTTTCACAACTTTATGACTACTTTATATGTTTTTTTATACAAGGTTGGTAAGGTCAGTGGTGAAATGTATAGTTTTTACATACATGAGGACAACCTGACAATTTGTTAATAATTTTTTTTTATTGAAGTGGACCTTTTTTTTTTTCTTTCTTTTTTTTTAGACGTTTCTTGTTATTTTTTTCAGTTTTAAAATACTTATTCTTTCTCGTGCGGAATTTTTCAACTCCTGGCCGTACTAACAAAGGAATTTCAATCACATAGAACCAGCTTTTAAAAGATTTGACTATCACTTTAGTCTACGCTACTCCCTTATTTACCTTCTTCTTACAAGAAGCAAGTAATAAGATCATTTCTGTTTATATTTTTCTCGATTAGCATGAAGTAAACAGAAGAATCAGCTTTTTAACAATAATCTATTGCAGATATGTAGAGAAAGTCATGTGATCTTTTTTTTTATTTTACATTCCGCTACCTTATAAAGCATAAATAATCTTATTGTATTTGGGGAATGCCCCATACGATTTAGACCATTATGTATTATAGATTACAGAAGAACAAGGTGAGTTGAGAAACAAGGCCACCAGTTGCGTTTGGTGGCTCTGGCACAACTCGTAAATCAAAGGTGGTCTACTTCTGTTAAGCTAAGATAATGGCCAATATCGTCTAATGAAGCGCTTGCCAGGTTAATTATGGGACAGCTGCTGCATCCATTCCAATCCCAACCATAGCCGCTTCTGACATCATCAGACCAACCATTAACCATGGTGCTTGCTTACACTCCAGGTTCGCATGTTGGGCTGTAAGTGGTTAAAATATTTATTATAGTTATTTATTTGCAAGCAATTGTTACATGCATTATAAAACTATAGCAGCTTCCCTGAGACAATCTGTGCTCAGAGGGGGATTTCTTTCAAGCAAGTAGATATGAATGTATAATTGTATTTATTGAAATAACAGACGCGCACCTTTCCATAGAGACTACGTGCTTTTGCAATACACAAAATAGTAAACACTATTAAAAACAAACAAAAATTAAAAGAGTAAACACGAAAATAAATACACAAAGATATTCAAATATAGCAACCTAAATTTACAACAAAGAATAAATCATATTCAGATGCATTAATGTACCCTATTATAGTAGACAAATTCACTTACGAGAAATATATACACACAATAATAATACCACAACAAAAATGACCGAAAAGTATGATTAAATATGTGTATATAAAACATGATCCCTTTTGTTTAACTCCTATTGTCCCTCTTCCGTGCCTGCCAGTAGCGTCCAACATGCTTCTAGCTCTATATTTGCGGTGGTAAAGGATCGCGGTAAATACTTTTCCCTCCGTGCCCCTACACCTTGCCAAGATATGGGTCCACGACTCTTCCTCCTCACAAATGCGACAGATTCTCACACCATTCTCGTCAATAATGTTTATCATAGGCCATACTCCTAGTCTAATCCTCGCCAGCCCCTCTCTAATGATTTTGGTATCTGTTTTTATGTATGGCTCCATACGTCACTCCGATTTTAGCCCTGGCTGTACTCCAGTGAAACCTTCTCCATGCATTGTGCAATCATTTGCTGTCTGCCAATAAGACAGAGGTAGTTCTTAATTTTTCTCCAAATACTCTAAATGTTTGCCTGCCCCGCCATCCAAATATAACCCATCTAAATGTTTTCCAAACTTTTCATTAATTTTGAAGCAAGTATATAATATCTATAGCATACTAGCTAGCTCCATGGCACGACAGCTCACGGGGAGCCTTGGCCTACCGCCCGGCCGCTGTGTCCCCCATCTCGGTCCACTACAGACGTCATGGATGGGGTGCAGTATTGGAGGGTGAGACGTGGTCAGCGCCTCGAGCCCCTCCCGGCCGGTTAATGCGGTCCTCACGACCTGGAGCCGCTACTTCTTCATCAAGTAGCTCCTCAATTGGCCCCCCAGGGACCTCACGAGGCTGAGTGCACCCCGGTCCAGGTCTCCCAGCGGGGGAAAAATCCCTACGCCGGTACTGGGGATCGAACCCAGGTCTCCCGCTTGGTAGGCAGCTGCGCTACCACCGCATATACTAAATCTAATGTGTCCCATTCACATGACTTTCTCTACATCTCTGTAACAAATTATTGTTAAAAAAACGTATTCTTCTATCTACTTCATGCTAATCGATATAAACACTAGCAGAAGCGGTCTAAACACACTGGGTTACGAATAGAAGTCGATATTCGTATTTTCTCTTGCTCACATATGTTGATATTGATTAAGGCTAAGACAAAGAAGGAAGAATCGAAGCACTCGCGGATGCCCTCTATGAGGATCATCCAAAAAGTGACAGACAACTTGGCATAACTATACAATAATGAAGGTTATCAACACAGAACTTTATTTACAAAGTTACAATACTTTACTTCTCAACGTAATCGTCATTACTACTATCAAGGTGTTTATTGTCACGTGGTACCGGTTTTTCAATGCAGATGTTACTGCCACTTTGAGGTCTTAATGACTGGGAAATCTTTTCCATCCAAAAAAGCATGTACGATGTCCAAAGGGAAACTCCGGTTATTCTGAATTCTTTTATCAACATTTGCTTTCAACTCCTCCATAATGATTGATGAACTTCCACTCCGGTCTTTATTGTATACCTTGATTACTCGTAAAGTATGCGCCATTTCCTCACCGAAAATTCGTTCACTGCATTATCCCCATTATTTGCATATGAAATTCGTTTGACCGAACATTTTGTGCATTAAAAAAACGAATAAGTCCTTTGGCGGTAGAAAAGTATGAAAAACTGGTTCCGCGTAATAATAAAATATCTTGACAGAATGGAGATTAGGCTGAGAAATAGGGTAAGATACTGTAACTTTTTAAATAAAAATATTAGTTGACATCTTTCGTTTCAATTTAATTATGCCAAATCGTCCTCGCTTTCTGGACGGCCCTCGTATTACGAGGCTGTTAAAGAAGTACCCAACCTAACAAAGAAAGCACAATTATTTTGGGGGAAAACATCTTTATTTCTCTACATGGTCTGTTTCAGCTCGATACACTTTTCCTAACGAAGTTCAAAATCGTATTATGGTGAGAAGTATCGAAGTGTGCACAATAACCAGACTCCACCTCTACATTGTTGGCAAATCTTCTACCACCAAGCCATTTCTTCAAGTGTGGAATCAGAAAATAATCAGAGGGGGATAAATCTGACAACAAGGAGCTTTAACTCATTGACTTGGGCCATGGCCGTAATGTAGTGTGAACTGGTGCATTGTCTTGATGAAACAAAACTTTCTTTTTCGCTAAATGCGGCTGTTTTTACTCGATTTCATCATCAAACGCTGTAGCAAATTCACATAATATTCTTTATGGATTATTTTTCATTTTTTGAGATAATTAATGAAAATTATCCCCCGTGATTCCCAGAAAACCTACACTATGACCTTGCCTGCAGATGGAACTGTCTTCGCATTCTTTGGAGCCGATTCCTCCCTTCCAATCCACTGTTTTGATTGTTCCTTCGTCTCAGGTGTGAAGGGATTAACCCAGGTTTCATGCTTTGCTATGAATCGACGCCAAAGCTCAGCTTTATTGCTGCGAAACATTGCCAAACACTCGACTGAAACATCCTCATGACGCTGTTTTTGTTCAATGGTGAGCATACAAGTTTCTCATATCCAAATTTTCAGTTAGTATGCGATGTACAGAGCTTTTAAAAGTGCCTGCAAGGCCTGGTAGCTTGCTTACGTTCAGTTAAAGGTCATCCAATATCATTTTTTGGATTTTCTTTACTATATCTGGACTGGTAACCTCATTTGGTCGAGTCGCCCCCCGTGTTGTAATGGTTGCCATGCTGACTTCATATACCCAAGGTCGGGGTTCAAACCCGGCGGAGGACGCTGGATTTTTTTCGGGTGTAAAAGTCCTTAGCATGACTTCCTTTGGAAGGGAAGTAAAGCCGTTGGTCCCGTGTCGCAGATTTACGGCATGTAAAAGAACCTCAAGTCTGATAGAGAAGCCTCTGAGCAAAATTAAGCGGCCTTTCACGCCCCATTTAGAATGGGACGCTGAGAGTCTGAGTAGCTAAAGAGCGTCCATAAATAACACGCCATTTCATTCATTTTCATTTGGTCTACCATTGCGATGTTCGTCTTGGCACCTCGTACGGACGCGCTTAAGCTCTGCCACCAGGTATTTTAATGTTGTAAACGAAGGCGTAGACTCCCCCAAAGTAGAATCTAGCTCAGTTTTAATATTAATTGGAGTAAGACCTTTAAAATGAAAGTATTGTTTCGCATAACAATGACCAGTTTTATCCATGTTTACAAATTCGCTGAGAGCAGTCAATAATGATGGCTGCCAAACAAATTCATGTAAAATCGTCAAACTTAAGCTTTCGGTTAGTATTGTTTACCTTTGTTGTTGTTTGAACATCTATACATCAGATCGGGTACGGCTCAGACAGGCACCGTATGTCTATTTACCATTATGTAATGTAACATCGCAGAGGTACTGAAAATGCAAGAGTGGCATATGTAAGGTCAGACAGAAACAAAACTGATCCTCTTGCTGTGTGTGTACATTTCGCTGGATGCAACAGCTGGCCAACTTGTGTTGGTCCAGTTGGGAGCGAATCTGTGGGGGGATCGATAGCGTTCCATGATGATGCTCTGCGTCAGTTAGAATCGCCTCATTTGCACCTGCTCGCATCTCCTTAATGATTTGCAAGATCCCTTGCGATGCGAGGCACTTGATCGTGCTCGTTAGTGAATGGTCTCTGAAGATAACGGCGTGCGACCTCCGAAATGGCTCTTCGGAGCATACGAGCTTGTCAGTAATGACTAGAAGCAGGAAAACTATAACATTTCATGCTTCTATCATTACCGGAAAAACACCCTAACATAAAATGGATTTGAAAGCGCTATATAACTATAACAGCGCATACATTCAAATTCATTTTATTTCAATAAACCATATTATTTATTTGTTATTTAAAAGTTTCTCAGATATGTAAAGCAGAATGTTCTTATTACTTAGTTCCTTATAAGTAGAAGAAAACTAAAGTAATGCGCTTTGCTAAAGTGATAGTCAAATGTTGTAATCTATCATTAGCGATTGTCATTACAAATCGCTTCTTTGCTTGGCCAGGAGTAGAACAAAAGAAAAGTGTAATAAGGAATGTATTTGAAGTGGTTATCTTTGCCAAAGCGTTATGGGACATAAACAGTATTTAAACGAGATCTACATTTTCTGTGTGTTACGATTTCGTCTAGCTCTTACAGTTTACCACATATGAAAGTCTTCCAGAATGACAAGGTCTTATTTGTAATGTTAATTTATTTGTTATATTAATAAGAATCTTTTAAGTCACAATTAGAAATTCGAAAACCTTAAAAAAGATATTAAGATTATATTTTTCGTTTCAGCTCTCTTTTGTTTTACTTTTGTAAATTTTTTCACAAAACCATCATCTTTTAAAAGAATTGATAATCGCTTTAGCCTAGTGAGTTTCCTTATTTCCCTTCTGCTCACAAAGGAAATATTAATATGACTAATTCTGTCATTGTTAATCTCGATAACAATAATCTTTTTTAAGAAAAGTTTGTTTTTGGATCAACAAGAGAAAGTCAAGTGAATGGAACTCATATTGTTGCTATGTAAATATTTAACATATCTAGATACTTTAGTAAAAACCATTAGATCCATTTTTGAGAAAATTGAAAATTCCGAAAATTGTTACATAAAACGGGTAAAGGTAAAAATAAAATATGGACAACGCCGGGGGACACTTCACGCACCACCAAGCATACCTATATAAATCTGTTGTGTGTTAACAACCCCAATAAAGTGAGGGAACCACGGGTCATACCGTCATGCGGAAGCCCCTAACTGTTTGGTTAATCCGGTTGTCGACAAGGAAAGAATCCCACGTGAAGACAGTGACTACAACAAAGTCCCAACGCCGAGAACAGCTTTACAAAGCACATGCATCCGCACGGCATCTGCCAGCATTACCACACACACACACACACACACACACACACACACACACATTATATGAAAAGAATGAAGATTAAGAAGTGCTGAAGAATAAGTGTCGGTCTGGGTAGCACAACTAGCTAGCCGCTTGCCTTCTGATTTCAAGGAAGCGATTTCAAACCCAGCTCTGAGCGATGTGTTTAAGTATACTACAGGTAGAGATTTACTAGCATGTAAAAGAACTGGTATAGTCCTAGCAGTTAACAGCAAGTACATGTTTTCGGAGGATAAACACCCCAGCATTCGCCTAAGATACACGAGACACCCCAAGTCAGAGTGCGAGATTTGCAGGGATCGAACATACCACCTCCCGAACGCGAGTCCCACACGTGACCACGGCGTCATCTCCATTGATATTTTTACTTTCTCTACACGTACTATGTACATAGTGTATAGAGAAGGTATTGCATTCCAGCCAAAAAATCGATACCGCTATTTCAACGGAAATAGACGTTTCAGGGTCCCCTGTATCCAAATAAATCATTTTTAGAAAAAGGTCCGTGTTTGTCCGGATGTCCGCGTCTCTGTGAACACGATAACTCAAAAACTAAAAGTCGGAAAATACAAACTTGGTATATAAGTTTAGTATCTTCCAAGGATGCAACACGAAGATTTTTAGGAAAATCTCCCCACCCCAAACTACCTTTACATGGAAAAGTTTTCGAAAATTATGATTTTCTCAAAAATGGCTCTAACGATTTTATTAAAATAGGTTATATTAATTACAAATAAAATTTATACCTTGAATTTTCTGGGAATAGCTTTTGAAGACCTCTTTATTCTGAATGAATTTTGCTGGACTTGGCATAACTAGTAAACAGTAAGAGATAGACAAAAACTTAGATAACGTTAGATCAGAAAATTTATGTAATGTACATTTTTTTTCGTGGAGTTGACCATTTTTTAGATATTCCTTGTTACTGTTTTCAGTTTTTGAAAAACACAAACTTTTCACATACGGGAATTTTGTCAACTCCTGGCAATACAAAGAAACTGATTTCATGCACATGACAACCAGCTTTTAAAACATTTGACTATCGTTTAAACCTAGTTTGTTACCCTTCTATTTACAAGAAAGCATTTCTGCTAATGTTTATTTCGATTATCATGAAGTAGTCACAAGACTAACAATAGTTTCTCACAGAGATGTAGAGAAAGCCATGTGAATAGAACACATCAGATTTTTATAGTGTTTAATGGCCGCTTTTATTGCTATGGCACCGCAAACGAGCGCTCAGTATGTAAATGGTATTTTGGACTGGGGGGATTTTCCTCAAAATCCTTGTGTCATGTCGAAAATACAACATTTAAATATCAAATTTAGTATTTAACGGAATTTTCGTTTTTGCCACAGACACGCACGCGGTACACAAACACTGATCCACGGACCTTACTAGTTTCTCGACCACGTAGGTAAAATGTACATAATAGGTACAGAAGATATTGCATTCGACCCAAAAATTCGATACCAAAGTTTTACCGGAAATACATGCTTTGAGACCACCTGAATAAAAAAATAGTGTGATTGTGTGAGTGTGTGTGTGAGTACAGCATAGCTCAAAAACTAAAAGTCGGTTAAATACCAACCTTGGTATTCAAGTTCAGTGTTCTTCCACGGATGCGACACTAACATTTTTAGGAAAATCCCAACTAACCTTTACATGGAACATTTTTCAACATTTTGATATTCTCAAAATTGGGTCTAACAATTTTAATTAAAATTTATATGCTAAAATCTTTTAATGACAAACGTAATGTACATTAGGGAATTTTTGGGAATATCCTCTGAAGACTTCTTCATTCTGGATGACGATTTTACATCTGGTAAACCGTAAGAGATAGAAAAAAACTATAAATATCATTAAAAGAAAAAAATATGTCATAAAATTTGTTGTAGAGTTACCGGTTGCCGAGACATTCCTAATTATTGGGTTCATTTTTAAACTTCTTAAACTTTTCTCAAACGGGGAGTCATATCTCGTTTCATCTCTATTTTTTTTTTTTTTTTTTTTTTTTGTACTTCTAACCTATAAAGTAAAACGAATTTCAATTGTTTGACATAGAGATCAGGTTTTAAAAAATCTGACTATTGTTTTAGCCTAGTGTATCCCCTTATTACTCTTCTATTTACAAGGATGCAAGTAATAAGACAACTTCTGTTAATGTTTATTTTGATTAGCGTAATGTAGATAAAAGAATAACCTTTTTAAGGATAATTTGTTTGCATAACGGGTAGAGAAGCTCTTGTGAATGGAACTTATCATATTTTCTTATTCGGGTTACCCTAAAACTTGTATTTCAAATGAAATCTCGCTATCGAGTTTTTTGGTGGAATTTAACACTTTTCCGCCTTTGGCCAAGCTGCGTGTGGCTGGACGGAGTGCGACTGAGTTTACTTTAAGCAGAAATGGCACTATAGAGGGGAGGGGAAAAAAGGCAGCAGGTAACCAGTGGCGTATCAGAGTTTTCAATGACAACATAAAGAAACAAACAATGCATCTAAATGTCACACATTTCACACATCATTTTAAGTTAGTGATGAGTAAAATTTCAGCCATTTTGAGCTAAGAGACTTTATGGAGAGATACTAAGTAGGTATATTAAAGTGCATAGTTCTTTGGTGTCTGAAAGTTATCTCATTTACGACGTCAAATATAAAGGTCTGTGCTGTTTAAATGACCCTTAGTAAGGCTATATAAGTAATTTTTCATAACTTAATTCCTGCAACATATCTGAACATTTCAAATTTATAAATTTGAACATTTTACTGGATCTTCCCAAAGCCGTTTTTAATAAATGTAAGTGTGAGTTTTTTATTAGACAATAACTTTTAAAATAAAATTATTAATAAGTCGTTAACTATTACAACGTTTTGGAATGTTGCTTTTACAGTGGACCTTTTACTTTCTCTAGCACGTATGTGCAATGATAGAAAAGTTATTGTATTCCTCCAAACATTTGATACCGACACTTCACCGGAAATACATGTTTTAGGAGCTTCTGAATGCAAGAAAAGCAATTTTAGAAAAATATCTGCTTGGGAACGTGTGCGTGTGTGTTTGTGTGTGTGTGTGTGTATCGACAGTATAATTCAAAAAGGAAGTGTTTGTTAAACATATACTTGGTGTTTAAGTTCAGTATCTTCCAAGGATGCGGCTAAAGAGATTTTCAGGAAAATTGCACTACCGTACACTACCCTTTACATGGAACATTTTTGAAAACTTTTATTTTCTCAAAATTGGCTGCAACGATTTTGATTAAAGTACTATATACTTAATATATTTTATGACAAACAAAATTAAAAATATATCTTGAATTTTCTGGGAATAACATTTGAAGACCTTCTCATTCTGAATGACTTTTGTAAAACTGGTAAACCGTAAGAAATAAACAAAATCTTTGTTTTTTCATACACATTGCCCTTTAGGCGGGGTCTAATTAGCCAACAGCGAGACAAAATATTGCTGCACCGAGACTGTACATCTCGTTATCATGCACAATGTATGTTATATAATGTTTTTGTAGAGTTAACCGTTTCCGAGATAATCTGTGTTATTGATTTTTAGTTTTAAGCTAGTTAAAACATTTCTCAAACGGGAACTTTAGCAAGGAAAGAAAACCGAATATCAATTGTTTCATACTGCAACCGGCTTTTAAAAGATTTCACTGTCGCTTTAGCTTAGTGTATTCCCTCATTTCCCATCTACTTATAAGGAAGCAGGTAATATTACCAATTCTGCTAATGTTTATCCAGATTAGCATCTTGTAAATAAAAAGAACAACCTTTTGTAAGAAACGTTTGTTTGTGTAACCGCTACAGAAATGTGAATGGAACAGGTGAGATTTTTTCTTCCTATGGAAATGCGATGCTTGAATATTTTCTATTGCTTCGATGATACTGCGAAAAAGTTTAGCAATTTTACTCAAGAACTGTACGAGAAGAGGAATTTGAAAGACGCATGTTTTTTACACCTAAGGAAATGAAATTTTGCCGAAGTGTCTTTTTATACCTTGATACGAGTGTAACACATCTGATGTCATCCATTCACATGACTTTCTCTACATTTCTGTAACAAATTATTGTTAATCGTTTATTCTTTCTTTACATCATATAATCGAGAAACATTGATCAGAAATACTCTTATTACATGCTTCCATGCATGGAGAAGGACAATAAGGGTGTACCATAGGCTAAAGTGACAGCCAAAAGCTGATTGCTCTGTGACCAAAGTTCCTTTGTTTGTATGGACAGAAATTTAGATATTTCCGTGTGCGAAAAGTAAAAGTATTTTAAAGCTGAAACCAATTAAGGAATATCTCAAAAACGAACAACTCAACTAAAAAACATTATATAACATTAATTGTGTATTTTAACGAGCTCTATATTTTCTTTTTAGTTAGTTTTTGTCTATCTCTTACGGTTTACTAGTTGTGCAAAATTCCGCAAAATTTATCCAGAATAAAGATGTCTACAGAGGCTATTCCCAGAAAATTCATGATATTTATTTTAAATATTTGTAAATATTTTAATATGCAATATTTTAATCAAAATCCTTGAAGACATTTTTAGAACATCAAAATTTTCGAAAATTGTCCAATGTAAGGGGTAGTTCGTGGTGTGGTAATTTTTTTGAAAATCTTCGTGTAGTATCCCTGGAAAACAGTGAACTTAAATACCAAGTTTGGTATTTAATGGCCTTTTCGTTTGTGAGTTATACTGTCCTCAAACATACATACAGACATACACGGAGTTTTTTCTAAAAACATTTTTTGGATTCAGGGGGTCCCAAAACATGTATTTCCAGTGAAATCTCGGTATTGAATTCTCTATACACTATGTACATAGTACGTGTAGAGGAAGTAAAAATGAAGTCTATAGGGTTGAAATTGTGGAAAACATAAATCTCACCCATTGTAAACCTTAAGGGTTACGGTTTTATTGCGGCGAGCAATTTAATATGCTCAGAAGCGGCAGCACCACTTCTAGACGGTGCAATTACAGGAAATGATTACACAAGCATCAAATACGTCTCCAATAATTCCTCCCCAGCCCACCTGGATAGCGTGTCTGCCTCACATTCAACAGGTACCGAGTTCGAGTTACCCGGATAAGGTTTTTTCGGGATTTTCCCTTATCCTGAGAAGTCGAGTAACTTTAAGCTCCATGGACCCCGAGATCATTTGAGCATCATTTCATCAATTTCATTCATCGTCCGATATGACCAAGCAGGTTAAAGGACGTTAAGCCACAAAAAAAAAAAAAAACAAACAAATGCTCCCCTCTTAAGTTTTCCCCGCATCCCGTAAACGTACGGAGCTTGGTTACCAGCTGTAAGTGATAGAGAATGTAATAAAAATGGCGGGAAAGGACGCCACAGACAATGAACCACATAATTGCATTTGTCAGTTTTAGGTATGAATGTAATAGAGCCCGTTATAATCGCCTCGATGATATATTTCTTTTTCATTTACTTTATTTCAGGTAATTAAAACATTAATGGCGCCACTGTTTCGGTGGGAGGACCATAGCACTATTTTCAAACTCGGTTTCGAGTCACTTGTTTTTATTGCGTATTAAAGTAGCGTGATTTATCGCTGAGATTAGCGAGCACATCTGGTGCAGCCGGAGTTTCACTGGCGCATTGCTGCCAACAAAGAATATAAAAAGACGCGCATGTACCCTTAATATCATGGTATGCAGCGAGCGAACATAGCTAAGTTATGCAAGGTATGTTGCCTCGGGCACCACAATTACCATTTCAATGAATAAACCAATGACAATTCCCAATTTCCGCTAACACAGTCACAGCAGACGCGGTCCGAAGACCACCGCGTTATAACTTTCTCTGCGCTTGTTTATCGCCTTCATTCGCTTTAATGTCATTACGAATTATCAAACTTGTATTAACCAACACTTTTTACTGCCTCTACCACGTGTAATGTAACTATACTCACCCGCAGGTTCCGGGTTCGATTCCCGGTTGGGGCGGAGAATTTTTCTTTAACTAGAATTATTCCTCATCCTCCACAGAGTCTGGAAGTATGTATGTGAGAGTGAATGTGTGTGTTTGAGGAAAATAAAATGATTTAAACCAAACGTAAAGAACCTACAGGCAACGAGTTATATGTATTCATAAACCGGGACATGCATTCCTAGCTCTTAGAATTATTTTTATATCAAAATACAACCATTAATCCATTATTTTATAGATATGCTATAACATAAATAACACTATACTGAATAGTAGTGAACTATAATTTCCAAAATTTATATCACTATTAATTGAAATAAGGTGTTTGTTTTCTTTTTTATTATATACTTAATGTCAATTTTTATTTACTTAATAAATTTTCGTTTTGACAATTTCAAATTAATCCCTAATATTTCAAATTTAAATGAAAACTCTTTCCATTCTTACTTTCTCTACATGTACATACTGTATAGGTAAGGCTTTGTGTTGTACCCAAAAATTCGATACCGAGATTTCACCGGAAATATATGTTTTGAGACCCCCTGAATAAAAAAAAAAACTTTAGAAAAATGTGCGTGTATGTGTATGACTGTGGGCAGCATAGCTCAAAAACAAAAATCCCATTAAATACTAAACTTGGTTCAGTATCTCACAAGGGTGTGGTCTGAAGATTTTCTAGAAAATCTCCCCATCTCCAACTACCCGTTAAATGAAAAATGTTCCCAAAAATGACTAACGATTTTGAATCAAATATGTATATTAAAAATATTTACATGACAATAAAATGTATATCTTGAGTTTTCTGGGAATGGCTTCTGAAAACCCCTTTATTTTAGATGAATTTTGCGGAAATTTTGCATAACTAGTAAACCTTAAGAGATAGACAAAAACTTACTGCACAAAAAGTGTAGATCTCCTTAAAACACACAATTTGTCTCACTACATTTTTTCGTGGATTTGACCTTTTTCGAGATATATCTTGCTATTGGTTTCAACTTTAAAATATTTAACATTTTTCTCATACGGGAAGTTGTTAACTCCTGGCCACACAAAGAAACTGATTTCAATCCCATAGCAGCCACTTTAGAACATTTGTCTGTTGGTTTAGCTCAGCGAGTTCCTTTATTTCCCTTCTACTTAAAAAGGACTAAATAATAAGACCATTGCTGCTAATGTTTTTATGCATTAGGATGAAATAGAAAGAAAAATAAACTTACTAACAATAACTTGTTGTGGAAATGTGGAGAAAGTCATGTGAATGGAACACATCAGCTTTCTACTTTCTCTATTCGCACTATGTACATAGTGTATAGAGAAGGTATTGCTCTCCACCCAAAAATTCGATACCGAGATTTCACCGGAAATATATGTTTTAGGGTCACCTGTATAAAATAAAAAGCATTTTCAGAAAAAGGTCCGTGTATGTGAGTGTGTCCGTGTGTCAGTGTGTCTGTGAACACGAGAACTCAAAAATGAAAAGTCGGTAATATACCAAAGTTGATATTTAAAATTAGTATCTTCCAGGGATGCGACAGGAAGATTTTGAGAAAAATCCCCCCACCCCAAACTACCCTTGACATGGAACTTCTTTCGAAAATTTTGATATTCTCAAAAATGGCTCTAACAATTTTGATTAAAATTTCGTATATTAAAGATATTTACCTGACAAATAAAATGTATATTATGAATTTTTTTTGGAATAGCCGCGGAAGACTACTTTATTCTGGAGCAATTTTACGGATTTTCGCATAACTGCTAAACCGAAGAGATGGACAAAATCTTACAACACAAAAAATGTAGAGTACCTTAAAACACACAATTTATCTTATATACATTTTTTCGTGGAGTTGATCGATTTTTAGATACTTATTGTTTTTGGTTTCAGCTTTAAAAAACATACTTTTCTGATACAGGAATTTGTCAACTCCTGTCCATACAAACAAAGGAACTTCCAGTCACATAGCAACGAACTTTTGACTATCTCTTTAACCAATAGTACTCCCTTATTTCGCTTCTAGTCACAAAGAAGCAAGTAATAAAATTATTTCTGCTACCTTTTTTTCGATTAGCAGGAAGTCAATAGAAGCACAAGCTTTTTAATAATTTGTTGTAGAGATATAGAGAAAGTCATGTGAATGGAACACATCAGATTTCTATGTGCCTCGAAAAACAAATGCACACACAATGCCGCCATATGACACCATTGGACTGGAAGAGGTTAAGGAAATGGTTATTCAGCTATTCTGAAATAAGACGACGAAGAAACAAAACTAACTTGAACTGCGAAGTCAATCAGATACAAACCGAACAAAAAGGTGTCCTTAAGAGTTGATCAAGCGTCTGACAATCGTAAAGAAAATGAACATCGACTGGAATGGGAGGGGATTGCAGCGGATTTAACGGTCGTCAAAGAGCTTAACGAAGCTTGGAGAAGTCGATTATTTCTTTGCAGTTTCTCAAACGATTTCATTAGTCATGGTAATAACAGAAAAGGTACGTTAATTCTATCAAATCTTATCTGTCTGTCTGATGTCTTTACGTTCAGAACCAATCTCTCCTCGGAAAAAGTAATATCACTGTTGAATATGGTGTGCATCTTAATTATACTGTTTGCCTTTCTCAGAAGACGTTTCCTTGCTTTTAGAGCGTGCTTTAACAAGTTCAAAAGCCAAAGCTACTCTTGGTGAATCCCTTTAAAAAGGTAGAAAGGTCCAGAATTACGAAAGGCAAGGGAAAAATATTCCCTCTTCTTGCTTTTTTTTGAGAGGAAGAAAAATGCGGTGAAAAGGTATTTTCCTGCATCCTCTTCATTCATGTGCAGCCTTTTGAAAACCAAGTATCTTCCGTATAATGATATCAAGGTATGGGGGTTTCCTGTACTGCAACGTCCAAGTGGATAATAGCGTAGTGGGCATAAATACAGACATGAGTAGCTTATGTTTCTGTTGGTATTCTGGGCTTAGATACTATTGGTGAGTTAGAAAAAGGAAAATATCATACGCTACATTCGCATCACCTTCTCTAATCATTACCGAATGAGATGGCTGTGGGGACCAACGCCTATGGTCCCGGGTTCAGTACCTGTGACTGCCCACTCTGACCCATGTTTTTTTTTTACTTTCTCTACACGTACTATGTACATAGTGTAAAGGGAAGGTATTGCATTCCACCCAAAATTTCGATACCGAGATTTCACCGGAAATATATGTTTTGGGTTCCCCTGAATAAAAAACAACACATTTTCAGAAAAACGTTCGTATGTGTATGTCTGTGTAGCTGTGGACAGCATAGCTCAAAAACGAAGAGACCGTTGAATTCCAAACGTGGTATTTAAGTTTGGTATCTTCCAAGGATGCGACACGAAGATTTCCAAGAAAATCCTCCCATCTCCAACTATCGTTTTCATGGAGGTCTTTTCGAAAATTGGCTCTAACGATTTTGATCCGACAAATAAAATGTATATCTTGAATTTTCTGGTAAGAGCTTCTGAAGACTACTTTATTCTGGATGAATTTCACGAAATTTTGCATAACTGCTAAACCGTAAGAGATGGGCAAAAACTTACCCCAAAAAAAATGTATAGAGCACATTAAAACACACACTTTATGTCATATACATGTTTTTTCGTGGAGTTGGTCTTTTTTAAAGAGATCCCTTGTTTTTGGTTTCAGCTTTGAAAAACTTAGTTTTCTCATACAGGAATTTGTCAACTCCTGTCCATACAAACAAAGGAATTTCAGTCTTATAGCACACAGCTTTTGACTATCACTTTAGCTTATTGTACTCCACTATTTCGCTCCTGCTTACAAGGAAGAGAGTAATAAGACTATTTCTGCTAATTTTTTCTCGACTGCCATGAAGTAAACGGAAGCATAAGCTTTTTAACAGTAATTTTTTGCAGAGATGTAGAGAAATTCATGTGAATGAAACACATCAGATTTTTTTTGTTTGTTTTTGTTTTTGTTTCCCCAGTCCGGGAGACAAATGCCGGTGAATTATCTTCTACGAGCTTCCTTTCCATCATTTGCTGTACCTATCACTTCCTTGTCATCTGTTTTTTTGGTTGAAACGGCAGGTTTCGTCTCGGCGGTGATTATGCACTGTGTAAAGTTACTGCTCTGACGTCGCTTTAGGAGCACACGATACTCGGCGTATGAGTAGCGCCCTTGTGGCGTAGGATGCATTCGATCGGAAACATTAGGGAGCCCGTCCATGCTTCTGCCCACCGTCATTCAGAAACTGCTGCCCTTCGGTTCTTTACCTCTCATCCTTAAATAGTGGGAAAGCTGAGGTGGTTTCGTTTGTAGTTCACGGTCAGGAAGTCGCGGGTTCGTTCTAATGCGTTTTATTCACATGACTTCATCTACAACACCGTAGCATGTTATTATTAGTAAGCTTATTCTTCTTTCTACTTCATGCTAATCGTGATAAACTTTAGCAGAAACGGTCTTGTTACTTTGTTCCTTATAAGTAGAAGGGAAATAAGGGAACACGCTAGGCTAAGCCGACAGTCAATTTTTTAAAATGTGGTTGCTATGGGATTGAAATCAGTTTCTTTGCGTGGTCAAAAGTTAACAAGTTCCCGTATGAAACCAATAACAAGAAATATTTCGAAATCTGTCAACTCCATGAAAAATTGTGTTTTAATATCTACATTTTTATGTAGTAAGTTTTTGTCTATCTTTTATTGTTCACAAATTATGCATAATTCAGAAAACGTTCATCCAGAATAAATAGGTCTTCAGAAGATATTTCCAGAAAATTGAAGACATACATTTTATTTGTCACATAAATATCTTAAATATAAGAGGTTTTAATCAAAATCGTTAGAGCCATTTTTGAGAAAAAAAAATTCGAAAAATTTACCATCTAAAATGTAGTTGGGGGTGGCGGGATTTTTTTTTAAATCTTCCTGTCGCATCCTTGGAGGATACCAAAGTTAAATATCAAGTTTGGTAGTTTTGTTCTTGAGCTATGCTGCGCGTGCGCGCCGTGTAGAGAAAATAAAACTCTGATGTGTTTCATTCACATGGCTTTCTCTACGTTCCCGTAATAAATTATTGTTAGAAAGCTCATACCTCTTTCTAATTCATGCTAATCGACATAAACTTTAGCAGAAACGGTCTTATTACTTAGTTCCTTAAAAGTAGAAGGGAAATAAGGGAATACGCTAAGCTAAACCGACAGTCAAATATTTTAAAATGTGGTTGCTATGGGGTTTCTTCACGTGGCCAGGAGTTGACAAAATGACAAATATTTTAAAGTTGAAACCAATAATAAGATATATCTTGAAAACTGTTAGTTCCACGAAAAAATGTATGATAACAATTACCTGTTTTAATAATATAAATCTAGAGATGAATAAGAATTTATATTTCTTCTTTTAATGTTCTCTTTTAGAATTATGAGACTTTTGTTTCAGTGATTTGATATTGTTATATTTATTTATTATTTCGCATGCATTTGTTTTAGGGTTAAGATGATACCAAAACATTCAATGCATTATCAGTGTCATCGCTTGCGGTGCCATTTGTAGTAAAAGTGGGAATGAAACACTATCAAAATAACCATAGGCTATATTTTGAAAATTTTAATTTTCTCAAAAATGGCTATAACTATTTTAATTAAAATAAAGCATATTAAAGATATTTGCATCACAAATAAACTGTATATTTGAATTTTCTGGGAATAGCATCTGAATAATTCTTTATTCTGGATGAGTTTTGCAGAATTTTGCATAACGTTAAACCGTGAGGGATAGACAAAAATTTACTACACAAAAATATAGATCTCATAGAAACAAATATACTAGTGTCCAAAAGTTAAGCATAATTTGGATAACAGGGAACTGAAAGGGAAAACGGTGAGCGAGCACTATTAAAGTTATCACTGTGTGTGCCTGCCCTTACTGGTGGTTCACGCTTCCAAGGTGAACAAAACCAGAGCAGTAAACCAATACCACAGTATGAGACCCAGTGCGTGGCTCATTTGTTATTGTTCTCACATTGTAAACAGAGAGTAGTTGCTTCGCGAAGTGTTTCAACACGCCACAAAGACGTCAACTGGACGCTGTTTTGAAGGGTAGAATCATCGACGGCTAGAGGCAGGTCAGGCTCAAACTGCAGTCTCTCGGGCTCTGAATGTGCCATAAAATTGTCATTTCCAGGCTTTGGTGATGGTTCCAAGAAACAGGAAGTGTTCGTCGGATCCCTGTACAACCTGGACATGAAACCAATATGCCTGGGTTGCATTAGGCAGCTGTGTTGAATGAATGAATAAGTGTATTTATTGACATAGCAATATCATACATAGAATTTCAACAATTGCACGGGTCCACAGACCGTACGCGCTTTTGTAATACACATTACAAGCAATATTGAAACAACAACAACAACAACAAAGAATTAAAAGAGTAAACACGAAAATAAAAAGACAAAGGAAATACACAGTCCAAAACATTATTAAACAACAATAAAGAATTAAGAGTGAACCCGAAAATAAAAATACAAGGATATTCAAATATAGCAATTTAAATTTACAGCACAGAGTACACCTTCATAAATGCACCCTCTTATAATAGAAAATTACACTTAAAAGACATATATACACATAATATATACACCATATATAAAACTATAGCACAACAGTGACCTAAGTATGACATAATATATATGTATGTAGAACAATGTAGTCACTTTTGTTTAGTTGATCTTATCCTCCCCTTCTCTATTGGCAGCCACCTCAGATCTCAGCTGTCTTGCCTTAAGTATAAATTTACCTAGCCCGTCCATGTTTTCCGTGCCTGCCAGTAGTGTCCAACATGCTTCTAGCCCTACATTCGCAGTGGTAAAAAATCGAGGCAAATATTTTTCCCGCCATTCCTCCGTACCCCTACACCTTGCCAAGATGTGAGTCCACGACTCTTCCTCCTCGCAAATGGGACAGATTCTCGTACCATTCTCGTCAGAAATTTTCGTGCTCTTCCATGCTCCTAGTCTAATCCACGCGAGCCCCTCTCTAATGAGTTTGGTACCTGTTTTGATGTATTGCTCCATACCCCACTCCGATTTCAGCCCAGACTGTAATTCTAATGACACCTTCTCTGTGCATTGCGCAATTATTTGCTGTCTGTCAATATCATAGAGGCGGTTCTTAATTTTTCTCCAAATACTTCGCCTGTTTTCCTGCTCCGCCATCCAAATGTCTCCCATCCCAATGGTTTCCAACCCTTTCTTTAATTTTGATGCCCACGTCGAATTACCTTCCATTCGCAACTGTTCACGGTAGCAGACTGCCCTAATTAGAGATTGGTTTCCGTGAACGATTCTCAGCCAATATTTAACTGCTCTGATTTTGCACTCTATCGTTTCACTATGTGCCCCAAATTCCCTCATTATTCCGCAGTTTGCCGTACCCCTCCCTACACCCAGAATTCCTTTCAAAAATTGGGTCCTCACTTGATCCAGATTTCCTGTTTGTTCCCACCCCCATATTTCTCCTCCGTATGTCTTCGTGGATCTAACTGTCGCTCCGTATACAGTTTCCATTAAGGTTATGGATATATTCGATATTCTGTAGCATATCGGAAAGCTTCCGTCGCTTTCACCCTTGCCTTGTGTTTCGTAATGTCAATGTGTTTTGTCCATTTTCCGTTCATTGTGAATGTGAGTCCTAAGTACACAAAAGATTTAACATTGTCCAGTATCTGTCCTGCATATGTCCAAGTCTCCCCCCTGCTATAAACACAACCCTTTTTGAAAGTCATTGCCTTAGTCTTATTCACATTAACTGTAAGTAGCCATTCATCGCAATAATTCTTAAGTTTGTCCAGTCCTCGTTGCAATCCGTTTACTGTCGTAGAGCACAATACTAAATCGTCTGCGTATAAAAGTGTTGGGATCTGCAAATCCGCTACTACTGGCGCTTGAATATTCTCTGCTATCATTGTATCAGTAATATCATCCATAAAGAGATTAAATAGCAAGGGAGATAAAATACAACCCTGCCTCACACCCCTATAGCTTCGGCAGCTCTCGGACATGTTTCTGTCGTACTTCACACAGAATTCGACATTTTGATACATTGCCTGCAATGCTCTAACCATTTTACTTGATAAACCCTTTCAGGCAGCTGAGTTGCAGCCCAGCAGCCCCTACCGAGTAAACTTCCAGACCTCCGACGCGCTCTCCGTGAGGAATGGGAACTGTTGCCTGCAGAGCTCTTGAACCACCTTATAGAGAGCATGCCATGGTGCTGCTAGGCCTGTGAAGCCATGAGGGGTCACCACACCCCATATTAACCGCTCAGCATCATCATTGTCATTGTGGAAATGATCGTCAGATTTTGTGCTTGCGTAAACAGATGTAGCGAGGTCAAAATGGTCTGCTACTTCTCACTCTATGCATTGCAGACCGTGTGTGATGCATTGGTAACAACATATTGAATTGTGCTTAACTTTTGTACACTTGTGATAGTTTGGAAGTAAAATATTCAATTGTACTTAATTTTTTGACACTAGTGTAATTTAGTTCATATATGCTAGAGAAAGTTATGTGAATTTAGCACATCAGAGTTTTTAAAAACCGCTCCTACTTTTAAGTCCTTTCGATATTCAGTTTATTCTTGCAATTGCGCGCAAAGAACACGAATATTAATGCCGAGCGTATAGCGTCTAATTCCTAAACATTTATGTATCGTTATAGCAGTTTAATCTATTCCGAAATATGTTATGTGCCTATTTCTGCAATGGTTTATCTCAAAGTGAATTACCCAGAAATATAAACTTTGGTAAGAAGAGTTTGTAGAGAAAGCCACGTGAATGTAATGCTTCAGAAGTTTATGAGGAACTATTACACACCTGGTACGCTCTCTATCTGTGCTCAAAGTCTCAGCGCACACGATAGCAGTATGGCGCACTAAAAGCTTCTCGCATAAAAGTTTCAGTCCCGAAGTTTTGGGATAAAAGCGCTCTGCTTGCAAATATAAAGGCACCTAACTAAAGAATAGAGCAGGAAGCTTCGTTTAGTTTTACTGTAGCAACTCTGGGTTTAAAATTCTCTTTCATTGAGATAAAAGGTTAGAACGAGCAGCATCAACAGAAGTTTTCTGCTTGTGTTCGAGGACATCGACCGAGCCAGGTAGCTCAGACATTGATCTTGGAGCTAGCATTCGAGCGTTCAGGGGTTCCATTCCCGCGACCGACCTCTGGCTCAAGGATTTTTACGGGCGTTTTCCCGGACGACTATGCGAATGTTTTTGCGGTAAAGCCTCGGTATCGAAGTTTTGGGTGAAATACAATACCTTCTCTATCTGTGTTCATTGTATACGAGCAGAAAGTAGAAAGCTCATTCTTGTACCTACTTCATACAAAAGATATCCAGAATTAAGGTTTTCAGAGGCTATAACCAGAAAGTTCGAGATATACGTTGTATTTTTCTTATACATATGTTTAATATATGGTACTTTAATCAAAATTGTTAGAGATTAAAAAAAATTTTCGAAATTTTTTCCATGTAAAGGGTAGATGGTGGTGTGGGATTTTCTTGAAAATATTCGTGTCGCACCCCTGGAAGATACTGAAGCTAAATATGAAATCACACACATGGACATTTTTCTAAAAATGCAGTCTCCAAACGTATTCCGATGAAATTTCGGTATTGAATTTTTGGGGGAATATTATAACCTCTTTATCTACTATGTTAATTGCACACATGTGCTAGAGAAAGTAAATAGTTTATTCTTATATCTAATTCATGATAGTACAGATAAACATGGTCTTATTACTTGCTTTCTCGTAAGAAGAAGGAAAATAAGGGAAAACACTGGGCTAAAGCGATAGTTAAATCTTTTAAATGCCGGTTGCTATGTGATTGATACCCCATTTTTTTCATAGCCAAGACTTGGCAAGTTCCCATATGAGAAAGTTTTAAATATTTCAACATTAAAACCAATAACAAGGAATATTTCAAAAACGGTCAACTCCACGAAAAAATGTGCTTTAGTGAGATATAGTAAAATTTTGTCTATCTCTTAAGACTTACTAGTTATCCAAAAGAAAGGCTGTTCCCAGAAAATTCAAGATATATATTTATTTTTATGTAAATATGTTAAATATACGGTATATAAATAAAATCGTCAGAGCCATTCTTGTGTAAATCAAAATGTTCGAAGTTTTTTCATGCAAAGGGTAATTGGGGTGGGGATTTTCTTGAAAATCTTCGTGTAGCGTCCTTGGAAGATGCTGAAGTTAAATACCAAGTTTGGTACTTAACAGTCTTTCCATTTTTCAGCTATGCTGCTCACAAACACCCACATATGGACATTTTTCTAACAATGCTCTTTTTTTTGGATTCAGGAAGTAAAAAAATGGAAATGAGTTTTATTTATGAACGCTCTTTAACTGCTGTGGTTCTCAGCGTCCCATTCTATACTGGGCATGAAAGACCGCTTAATTTTGCTCAGAGGTCTCTCTATCAGGCTTGAGGTTCTTTTACGACACGGGACCAACGGCTTAATTTCCCTTCCGAAGGAAGCCATGCTAAGGATTTTTACATCCGAAAAAGGTCCTTCATCCTCCGCCGGGTTTGAACCCGCGACCTTGGGTATATGAAGTGAGCATGGTAACCATTACACCACGGAGGGCGACAGGATTCAGGAAGTCTCAAAATATGAATTTTCGGTGAAATTTCGGCATCGAATTTTTGGGTGCAATACAATACTTTCTCTATACAGTATGTACATAGTACGTGTAGAGAAAGCAATACAATAAACTTTGGTAAGAAGAGCTTGTACACCCCAGGATGGAGAGTGGAGAAAGCCACGTGAATGTAATGCTTCAGAAGTTTATGAGGAACTATTACACACCTGGTACCCTCTCTATCTATACTCAAAGTCCTAGCGCACACGATGGCAGTGTACTGCACTGAAAGCTTCTCGCATAAAAGTTTCAGTCCCGAAGTTTTGGGATAAAGGCGCTCTGCTTGCAAATATAAAGGCTCCTAACTAAAGAATAGAGCAGGAAGCTTCGTTTAGTTTTACTGTAGCAACTCTGGGTTTAAAATTCTCTTTCATTGAGATAAAAGGTTAGAACGAGCAGCATCAACAGAAGTTTTCTGCTTCAGTACGAGGATACCGACCGGCCTAGTTAGCTATAGCTTTCGGGAGGTCATGGGTTCGAATCCCGCGACCAACTTCTCTGATACATGGGATTTTTAGGGGGTTTTCCCAAGTCACTAGGTGAATGTCCGGGAGGTTTCTTCTTTCCCCGAACTTCCTGTCCCTTCAATTTCATCCCACCAGTTTCTTTCAGGGTTGTAGGTGTCGGCGAGGACTGCGACGGTGGCGCCTTTTTTTGGTAGTATTTAATTCCCGCTTTTACTACTATGGCACCGCAGACGATGACAATGACGCTACATGGAATGAAGACGGAGCACCGATAGAATGCGATGGCGAGGAAAATCGGAGAAAACCCGCCTCTACGCCACTTTGTCCACCATAAATCTCACATACGATCGACTGGGATGGAACACTGGCCGCGCTCGCCCATGGCTTCTGTGGTCGTGAAATCGCTTTGGATATAGAGCCTTCGGTGGCGTTGTGGAGTTGAAGCAGTCTGTAGGACCTAGGGTGTTTGGCTCAGGCTCCTAGCGCTCTCCGCGTCGTAATGAACAGCTGGGTCCCTCACGGTGGCTCGTATCCCACGGTCCGGTTTTGGCTGCCGACGGCAATACTTATATCATTCTTCCTCCTGGGACCTGACGGGCAATAAGCTCATGATGGTTGCGATGTGGAAGTCTCTTCGGAATGACACATACACACACACACACACACACAATGACACACAGGTAATGTGTAAGACTTGCATTTCTGAGGTCCTGGGTTCGATTCTGGTCAACCGTTCACTCGGACGTTGTTTATGTAGTTCAGGACCGGCAAGATAAGCGCCCGCACCCTACAATAGCCTCTTCCTTTTTCCTTTCATCCGGCAGAGAAGCGGAGAGTTTGTGTGCAACAGTGGCAGTTGCTCTTGAAGAACAAAAAAATGCTTGTTCTACCAGTCCCGATTAAACATTCGCCGCTCACTCATAGTGCACATGTAAGCCACCACTGCACTGATACAGTTCCCACGGGCTAATACCGAAATAAACCGGTTTCTTTGGCTCTACGTGACTGTTGAGAAAGAGTAGTGCTATCGAGAGGGAGAGTAAATTCACACCTCTTGCGCTTTGCCTGCCAGGCCTGGTGAAGTTTGTCGGTTGCGAATACTGGAGACATTTCATCTTACTACGATTTCCTTTCCATCGTTTATTCCGTGTCACCTTTCAGATGTGCTAATAAGCTTTCCCCACTAATATGTACAATTCCGCGCACAGTTCCCTTCCCATTTCCTCTGATTTTCTAAGTACACCTTTGAATGTGTAGTGCAGGTGATAAAAGCGATATAAACACTACGTTATGATAGATGCTTTTATTGTCCGAGAGGCAGGTTTAAGACGGACACTTCCTATATGTAAAACGTAACTCCAATGCACGGCAGTCCACAACAGTCCTACCGCCCGGCCGCTGCATACTCTATCTCGGCCCGAAGGCGACGTGAATGCGGTGCAGTGCTGGAGGGTGTGATGTGATCAGCACCTCGGGTCCCTCCCGGCCGGTTAATACGGTCTTCTCGATCTGAAGCCGCTACTTCTCAATCAAGTAGCTCCTCAACTGGCCCCCCAGGGACCTCACCAGGCTGAATGCACCCGGACCAGGTCTCCCAGCGGGGGCAAACTCTCCACGCCGATTCTGGGAGTCGAACCCAGGTCTCTCACTTGGCAAGCAGCCGCGCTACCACCGAACTAAGGAGAAGACCCTTCCTATATGTATGTTTTGATTATTTTCTTCATGACACGTGGTCGTAAGAAGTTGCTAATCCAGTGCATTGGTGCGTAAAATTCCAACCAATCTTAACTCATTATCTCTGCATTTTAATCGTTTTTTTTTTATCATACCCACGTGCAATTGTTTTTCTAAATTTATCGAACCCACGTGCTTTTGTTTTCTCTCTGATTATCATTGTGCAGTGATATTCCCGTACATAATGGCGGAATTTGCAACAGACATATTAATTGTAATCATGCTTTACTAAGCTAAAATAATAGAATATAGCAATACAAAGAGATCTGAAATGGATGTATAGACATCAAGTTGCAGTGATTTTGGTGCAAATACACGTCAAGACAAATGGGATTTTAGGAATATTATTCCTCGTGTCCATATAGGCCAATCATTGTTATTTTATTTACGAAATAGTCTTAGTAATACAACTCTAGCTACAGCTTTTCTCTAGATAAAAGTTGGAGCTCTCGTTATATTATGATAAAAATGTATGTCTATTTTACATTTATTAGCCCTTGTTACACAGGTATTTGATTTATATGGTTACAAAAATTTAATTTTACAATTCTGCTTAGATTAGAATCTCTTAACAAGCAGTAACGGGGATTACCCACAGGGAGGTAACAAGCAAGAAACATCTTGCTTCCACGAGACATCTGTTGGGGCTCCAGAAAACTACTTGCACAGTACAAGCTGTGTAGGACAATTCGCGTGCACTATTTGAAAGCTCTATGCACAATTTTCCACAATGGGTAATTTTAATGGAAATATAGATAAAAAGGGCACTATTTATATTTTGAGACTAAAAAAAAAAAGAATCTGATAATCCATTTATACGACTTTTTCTACATCTCTGTTACAAATTATTGTTAATAAGCTTATTCTTCTATCTACTTCATGCTAATAAAGATAAACACCAGCAGAAAGGTCAGATAAACTTAGTTCTTTATAGTACATAGAGGGGAATTAAGGGAATACAATTGGCTGAAACGATAGTCAAATCTTTTAAAAGCTGGTTGCCATTTCTATGCATTACCAGGAGTTGATATACTTCCGTATGTGAAAATTTTAGGTATTTTAAAATGAAACCACTAACAAAATATAGCTCAAAAATTGCCAATTCTACGAAAAAAAATGTATGGCATAAATTGTGAAAAAACGAGATGTATATATTTTATGTAGAAAGTTTTTGTCTGTCTCTTATGTTTTACTAGTTACGCAAAACCCAGCAAAATTCATGCAGAATAAAGAGGTCTTCAGAGGCTATTCCCAGAAAATTCAAAATATAAATTTTATTTGTCATGTAAATATCTTTAATATACGGTATTTTAATCTAAATCAATTTCTGTGAAAATCAACATATTCGAAAATGTTTCCGTATAAAGGGTAGTTTGGGGCGTCGCATCCTTGGAAGATACTTAACTTATATACCAAGTTAGGTATGCTTTCGTTTTGAGTTATTCTGTTCATGGACACACACGGACCTTTTTCTAATTTCTTTTTATTCAGGGAACCCTAAAACGTCAGTTTAAAAACAATTAAACTTTTCTTATACGGGAATTTGTAAACTCCTGGACAGGCAAGGAAACGGAAATGAAATGGTGTTTTATTTATGGACGCTCTTTAACTGCTATGGTTCTCAGCGTCCCATTCTATACTGGGCGTGAAAGACCACTTAATTGTGCTCAGAGGCCTCTCTATCAGGCTTGAGGTTCTTTTACGTGCCGTAAATCTACGACACGGGACCAAAGGCTTTACTTCCCTTCCGAAGGAAGCCATGCTAAGGAGTTTACGCCCGAAAAAAATCCATCGTCCTCCGCCGGGTTTGAACCCGCGACCTTGGGTGTATGAAGTCAGCATGGTAACCACTACACCACGGAGGGCAACAAAGAAACGGATTTTAACCACATGGCGACCATATTTTAAAAGGTTTGAATTTCGCTTTAGCCTAGTGTATCCCTTTATTTCCCTGCTACTTAAAAGGAAGCAATTAATGAGAACAATTCTGCTAATGATGTAGATAAAAGAAGAATCGTTTGTAAGAAAAGTTTATATATAGCAAAGCTAGAAAAAGTCCTGTGTATGGAACACATCCGATTTTTAACATAGCATTTGCATCAACATGCTCCAACAGTTTTCATACTCCTCCTTTTACCCTGTGTTCTATATTTATGTAATGTAATGATTATTAATAGGCAAAAATATTGTAGTTTAATTGTTAGGTTAATACTTTATTTCGAATGAGAAATAAGATACCATGCTTTTCTGTTATATATTGTCTTCTGAAAACAAATCAATAATACAATTTAGTGTTTTTCAAAATAAGGGTTTTGTTGTTCGAATTTATCAAGCAATTTAGGTATATAATCATCGGTATGTTACTTAATAATATTATACTTTTCGTCCATGAATTTCGATAGCCACAAAATATTAATTAATTATATATCAAAATCTATGCTACGATTACTGCATCCATGCATGAAAGATTATTGGATTTTGCTTTTTAAAAGCTTTCGTCCTTCATTTTGATAATAAGATATGAAAATAAAGTCTAACAAACAAAATGCATACACGAATAAGCAAGCATTATAGCGCAACTGCAGTTCGTATTAGACGACGACTTCATAACTAGGTCGCCTACGTCAGAAGCGTTTAGAGAGCCTTGGGAAATGGATTTCAAAATATTCTTTCCTTGCTTTCAAAAGAATGTAGCATCACATTGCAACATCATTTTATGTTAATTTGAGAATGAACTTTTCATTAAAATATTTTTAGCACCCATGCATTCCCAATTAAAGTTTGAACAAACAATATGAACATCGTTAACGAGACCGCGTGTGCATCCACTGAACTCTATGCACCTGGAATGCTCTTCCCCTCGCAGAGCTTCAAATCGATACTCGGAAGTTTTGAAGAAATGAGGAAGAAAAGAAATGAGATTTTGCCTATTTCTAACGACATGTCATTTGTGTAAAGGTTCAGAATAATAATAATAATTGACAGGTGCACTCGAAAGAGCATTTAAGTGTGTTGTTGGTTTTTTTTTTTTTTTTTTTTTTTTTTTTTTTATAGTGTTTAACGCCCGCTCATACTACTTGTGGCACCGCAGACGATGACACAGATGATGCATGGAATGAAGATGGAGCATCGGTAGGATGCGATGGCGGGGGAATCCGGAGAACCCGGAGAAAACGTGCCCCTGCGCCGCTTAGTCTACCACTGATCTCACATGCGGTCGCTTGGGGTCTAGGCGAGAGGCGAGTGGTCTATCCATTTGGCCATGGCGTGGCCTTAAGGCTTCAGAATTATGTATAGCTTTTAGTAATACGGCTGCAGATGACTAATGATTTAGTTTATTTCCGGCTTTCGTTTTTAAGAAATAATTTTTATTATTTGGATGTTATTTCACACTCGATCGGTAAATATTACAATTCGCGTTATAATTGCGAATGTTTTCATAATGTGCATATGTAAAGAAATCAGTCAGAGTCAGCCTTATATATGTAACAGTTTGTATGTTGTACATAATGATCTAAATAGATGTGCTGTCATTTTTGCTCTCTAGAAACAGTACAGTTTACTTCACAACTCTCCTCTCTGCGTTCTTATCAATGACTTGTTTTGATGTGGCGAGAGGGTAGGTCGCAACCTGTATGCGGAACGGCGAACGGTACGAACTATCTAGCTCTGTTTATGAATTTCCGTAGAGAGTATGCTTTTTTTTACGCTTGTTGTGGTATAGTTCACTCTTTTTTCCATTCGATTTACATATACATTGATCGTTCGATTAATGAAATTTCTCGGTTGTGCACATCAGATGTTGGTACCCATGAATTGTTAGTCCTACTATTGCGTGCCTCTGTGGTTGGCTGCTCTTCATCCATCACCTGTTCATCCGTTCCAAAAAATCGCGGTTTAACTCTTCCTGCTTCTTTCTTCTTAGTGCGTCTCTGTATGCTTCTGTACTTGGTCTTACGTCTTCCAGAAAGTACGTTTCCCTAACGATTGCATACGCCATTCTATTTGGTGCGCTTTTACTAATTCCTATTGCCCTCTTTATAGCGGATGTTTCAAAACGACACCAAACGAAGATGTGGACCTTGTTGGTCACACCGTACGTGGTACGTGAATATAATTTTCAGCTCTAAATTCGGCACATACAAAAACTGCCATAAAATCACCATGGATTAGGCAGTCGTACATAGCCAAATGGCACGTGCCTGGTCCACTCCAAGAGAGATGCCGGTTGGTAACGAAGGTCCCAGCCGCGTGATGTAGGGGAGATTTGATAGACATGCCGGCGTGGCACAGGTCACCTTAGTAATGGAAAACGCAGCATGTGGGTTTTGTTGTGTGTTTCGTATAACACGTTCTGATGTTGTTTACGTGGGGTATGACAACCGTTGTTCCTTCGCTGCCTAATACCACATGTGTGCTATTTTTAAACACACATACAACTTTAAATAGAAGAGTTTGAAAGTTGCGACATCAAGTGTCAGACAAGTCAAATATAAGCTAATCGACTGCTATCTTCGTTTGGTGTTGTTTTGAAACAGCCTGTATATTTTGCTTTTACTGGTTCTGTTTTCTCCAGTCGCTTATTTTTAGCTTCTCCCAGTAGAGTTCTATCCCGTATGTAACTATTGCCGCTATTTTCGTTTCATAGAATTTCATCGCTGTTTCTAATTTTAGAAGTGTAATGTTTTTAATGTTGTACCTTGCTTTTATAGCGGCTGCTATTTTCTCCTGTATGTGGACTTTGAATAATGACGCTGTGGTTTGCTGTGTGATGCCAGATATTTGTACCTGTTTGTTATTTTCAGTAGTTCGTCCTTCATCATTACGCTCTCGCTCTTATTTATCCTTCCCCCTCTTCTAAATATCATTTGGACCTTTGTCTTTTTTATGACGAAGCGATTTTGCTTCCCAAGTCTATTTTGACAAGACGGAATGCAACTGAACATTTAAAGCACCATACTAGCATGTTGAGGGACACAATAATGCGATAAAATGTATACCAAATAAAGAACACCAAGCATATAACAATAGTATGAACGAAAAGTCCAGAATGAATAGGACTTACGGTATAAAAAAATCTGATGTTTTTCATTCACATGACATTCTCTGCATTTTTGCAACAAATTATTGTTAAAAAGCTTATGCTTCTATTTACTTCATGCTAATCGAGAAAAAATTAGCAGAAATAGTCTTATTACTTGCTTCCTTGTAAGTAGAAGGGAAATAAAGGAGTACCATAGGTTAAAGTGATAGTCAAAAGCTGGTTGCTATGTGACTGAAATTCCTTTGTTTGTATGGATAGGAGTTGAAAAATTCCTGTATGAGAAAAGTATCAGTTTTTCAAAGGTGAAACCAAAAACAAGGGATATCTAAAAAACGATCAACTCCACGAAGAAAATGTATATAACATAAATTGTGTGTTTTCATGTGCTCTACATTTTTTGTGTGGTAAGTTTCTGTCCATTTATTATGGTTTAGCAGTCATGCAAAATTCCGTAAAGCTCATCCAGAACAAAGTAGTCCTCAGAGGCTATTCCAGAAAATTCAAGATATACATTTTGTCAGGTAAATATCCTTAATATACCATATTTTACTCAAAATTTAAGCAAATCAAATTTTTTCGAAAAAAGTTCCATGTAAAGGGTAGTTGGGGGTGGGGGTATTTACTTGAAAATCTTTGTGTCGCATCCTTGGAAGTTTGGTGCTTAACGGTCTTTTTGTTTTTGAGCTATGTGTCCACACGTACACACATATACGGACCTTTTCTCCAAGAATGCTTTTTTTTTTGGATTCAGGGGGACCCAAAACATGTATTTACTGAAATCTCGGTATCGAATGTTTGGGTGGAATACAATACCTTTATACACTATGTATTTGTACGTGTAAAGAAAGTAAAAATCAAAGTATACATGCAATTCATTTATAATTTAAATATTTTAAACATGTGTTTTAATCAAAATCGTGGGACAATTTTAAGAAAGTAAATGGTGGTTTGTGTTGGGGGATTTTCTTTAAAATCTTCGTTGCGCATCCTTGGTAAACGTCAATCTTAAATATCAATTTTGGGATTTAAGAGACCTCGTTTTTACGTTCTCTTCAGTACTATGTAGAGCAGATACTGTACTTCACCCAAAAATTCGATGTCGAGATTTCCCCGGAAATAAAGGTTTTAGGGTATTCTGTATCCAAAAACAGTATTTGTGTGTCTGCGAACATGATTACTGAAAAACGAAAATTTGGTAGAATATTAAACTTTAGTATCTACAAGGATGCGACGCGAAGATTTGGAACAAAATCCCACCACCCCAAACTACACTTTATATGGAAAAAAGTTCAGAAAAAGTTGTTTTTCTCAAAAATGGCTCCAATGATCTTGATTGAAACACCATATATTAAAGATATTTACACGACAAATAAAATGAATATCTTGAATTTTCTTGGAATAGGCTCTGAAGAACTCTTTATTCTGGATGAATTTTGCTGGATTTTGCATAACTAGTAATCCGTAAGACAGACAAAAACTTACTACACAAAATATGTGGATCTCATTAAAATACACAAATTATGTCGCATACAGTTTTTTCGTAGAGTTGGCCGTTCTTTAAGTTATTCCTTGTTACTGATTTCAGATTTAAAATACTTAAAACTTTTCACATTCGGGAACTTCTCCACTCCTGGCAATGTAAAGAAACGGATTTCATCCACAACTAGCTTTTAAAAGATTTGACTATCGTTTTAGCCCAGTGTATCCCATTATTTGTCTTCTATTTACAAGAGATCTTCTGCTAATCTTTATCTCATTTGGCATGAAGTAGAGAGGAGAATACGTTTTTAAACAATAATGTGTTAGAGATGTAGTGAAAGTCATGTGAAAGATACACATGAGATTATTAATGATGTGCTACAATCACATGACTTTCTCCACCTATTTTTGCAACAAATGGTTATTACGAAGGATTAATCTACCATCTATTTTATGCACATCGAAATAAACCTTAGCAGAAATGGTTTTATTATAAATTGCCTTTCAGGTACAAGGAGAATAAGGAAATGCACAAGGTGGCGCAATTTCGATATAGGTACAATTCCTATCGCATACGTTTTTGCGTCACTTTTCGTTTGGTAGCATTTGCCTTACTGTGGCATTGCAATGTGGAAAGTCTTTTTTTTTCCCTATATTTAATTGCATATAAACCATTTATTGCTATTTTTTCCATTTATTACTATAGTTTTACTTACCGGTAATTTAATCTTAAATTTTATTTAATACCTTTAGTTTTACTTTTATATATTTATAATATTATATAATATTTTATTTACATTAGCATTTATAATATGTTTTAACAATGCTTTTCGAAATATATTAGTCACCTTTTGAAAGCCTTTACTATTATTATTATTATTATTATTATTATTATTTGTTTATCAGCTTATTTAATTTCTATTATATAGTTAAAATTATCCATTTATACATTTTTATATTAATTTATATTTACGTACATATATTTCTTCTTTTTGTTTTCTTTTCTTGTTTTTCTTTCTTCTCTCTTTCTCTCTATGCCCATAACTTACTATTTTATTTGCTGGTAACTGAGATAGTATGTTTCACATAATATATCTAATTTAGTAATGAGGGCAATAATCAAAATAGTTTTGATTTTTTTTTAAATCATTATCAATACCTTCACATTTTTTTTAAGATAAGCATTGTTTTTTTTGTTAATATTTCATATTATACATATTAATACATAAGAAATATGTCTTGCACCTCCGCCTATATTTTCCACGAATACATCTGATTGTGGTACAGAGATGTAAATTGTTTTTGTTAAGAGGTAATTAATTGCTTTACTATGTTGTATACTCTCTTATAAAATTACACTGTTTCTATGTGGTTGAAAATGCTATATTAGTGAAGTTGCAGATCTGCATTTCGTTCGTGGGTGTTCTGAGACAGCCGTAGAGAAAGACCTGTGCTGCCATCTCTTGCCTGAATGCAGTAATATTTACTCTGATTTCACTCCTTCAAGCAGTACATTTTCGATCAGAAAAATTGTACAATTTCGATATCCTATTGCAATTTCAATCATTGCAGTTATTGGTTATAATTAGTTACCATATTCCTATTCCACAGCAGTACTGCCAATAGTTGCGTATATTTAAAGATACCTAATTTATTTTCCATGAAAGTAAATAAATATTTGTGAAATTTGGGAGAAATGTTAAAGGAATATGATTTGTTTGATAAATTCTGATCTGATATCTAATGTTTTGAAAATAAGTAACTGAAGAGCACGGCAAATCCATGATACCAGCATGCAATAAAAATTATTCTCCGCACAATGTTGTCGAGGTCATTTTACCAACTCTAGAGAAAAAGTCTCACCTTGGGGGGGGGGGGGGGAAACTGACATCAACTCGACTCGGCCCTGCGGACCTCGTGCTCCCAAGATGCAATACACTAGTTTATGTCTACTTAGGCTGCCCCAGGATTACTCGACCTGATGTATAGAGAGCGATTGTTATTTCAAACAACAACGGTAAAAAGTGCCAACCTTAGGAAGCTTAAGTTTGAAGTTTGACGATTTTACATTGTTTAGCAGCCATCATTAGTGAATGCTCTCTGTGAATTTGTAAACATGGATAAACTGGTCATCGTTATGTGATACAATACTTTCATTTGAAAGGTTTTAGTCCAACTAATATTAAAGCTGAGCTAAATTCTACTTTGGGGGAGTCTGCTCCTTTGTTTACACAAGTGAAATATTGGGTGGCAGAGTTTAAGGACGGCCGTGCGAGCTGCCAAGATGAATATCGTAGTGGTCAACCAAATGATGTTACCAGTCCAGAAATTGTAAAGAAATTGCACAACATGGTATTAGTTGACCGTCGACTGAAAGTGAGCAAGCTATCAGACATTACAGGCATTTCATCACATACTGAATGAAAATTTGGATATGAGAAAGCTGCGTGCAAGATGGTGCCGCGTTTGTTCACAATGAACAAAAACAGCGTCGTGAGGATGTTTCAGTCGAGTGTTTGGCAATGTTTCGCTGCAGTAAAGCTGAGTTTTTTGCGTCGCATCATAACAACGGATGAAACCTGGGTCCATCACTTCACACCTGAGACGAAGGAACAATCAAATCAGTGGATTGGAAGGGAAGATTCAGTTTCAAAGAAGACGAAGACAGTTTCATCTGCAAGTCATTGCGTCAGTTTTCTGGGACGCACGAGTGATAATTTTCATTGATTATCTCAAAAAAGGAAAAGTATTCGAAGGCAAATATTATGCAAACTTGTTACAGCGTTTGAGTGATGAAATCGAGCAAAAACGGGCGCATTTAGCGAAAAAGAAAGTTTTGTTTCATCAAGACACTGCACCAGTTTACACGTTCATTATCGCCATGGCCAAAATCAATGAGTTAAAGTTGGAATTACTTCCTTATGCGCCAGATTTAGGTCCGTCTGATCATGTTTGTTTCCAAACTTGAAGAAATGACTTGGTGGTAGAAGATATGCCAAAAAATGAAGGGGTGGAGTCTGCAGTTGATGGCTATTTTGCAGATCTCGATAGTTCTCACTATAAACAGGGTATCGAAGCTATTGAACATCGCTGGGAAAAGTGTATCGAGCTGAAAGGAGACTATGTAGAGAAATACAGATGTTTTTCCCCAAAACTTGTGTGGTTTCTTTGGTATCGGGTACACCCCTCGTACCGTTGTTGTAAAACTGGTTTTTAATTTGTAACGAATATCATGATAATAACATTAAAAGTGTTGACTTATGACGAACTAATCAGCTTCATGATACTAGTCTAAAAGAAAAAGCGAGAGAATAGCAACGAAAATATTGACTCTCTGGTCTCGTTACGCTCGAAGCGGCACCAATCGTGAAGAGTGAATTCCTCTCACAAGGCTTTGTTCCGCTCTTCGCTCTTTTGACTCTGAAATCTTGGCAGATCCGAAGCGCTGATATAAGCTATCAGAAGAGATGCAGCGTGTTTGAAAGAGATAATCGATAACCAGAACAATGGACTTCGGGCGCGCGGTTGGCCACTTTACCAGAGGATGCTCTAGATAAGAGGGGAGGAGTTGTGTTCAAGTGTTAATGTTCTACTCAAGCATTTCGGAAAATATCGTAAAACCATAACAACATCCAAGTGCCTCTCATACTGCCTATGCCAGCCTGTAATTCATCTTTTATACTATTGTCCTTGACATACTACTTTGTTCATGGGTTCAGTCAACCTGGTACCTCCGCAGAGATACACGTACTATTGGCAGTATTTGAATGCAAGTAATCGAATCCAAGTCCTATGTTACGGGCAGCAGCTGTTAATGAAGTATTTGAAACCTAATCTTTTTCAATTTAGTCTAGCTTCCTTTTTACTTTATCTATACGAACTATGTACATAGTGTATAGAGAAGGTATTGTATTGCACCCACAAATTTGATACCGAGATTTCACCGGAAATACATATTTTGAGACTCCCTGAATACAAAAAAAGCATTTTTAGAAAGATGTCCGTGTGTGTCCGTCTGTGTGTATGTGTGTGTCTGTGGGCAGCTTAGCTCATAAACGAAAATACCGTTAAAACCCAAACTTGGTATTCAAGTTTGGTATCTTCAAGAAAATCCCCCTCCCCCAAACTTCCCTTTACATGGAAAAAAAAATTGAACATTTTTATTTTCTTAAAAATGGCTTTAACAATTTTGATTAAAATATCGTATATTAAAGATACTTACCTGACAAATAAAATGTATATCTTGAATTTTCTGGGAATAGCCCCTGAAGACTATCTTATTCTGGATGAATTTTACGGAATTGTGCATAACTGTTAAACTATAAGAGATGGGGGAAAACTTACTACACAGAAAATGTAGCTCACGATAAAACACACAGTTTATGTCACATACATTTTTTTTTCGTGGAGTTGATAATTTTTAAGATATTCCTGGTTTTTCGATTTAGCTTTGAAAAACTTATACTTTTCTCATACAGGAATTTCTTAAGTCCTGTCCATACAAACAAAGGAACTTCAGTTACATAGCAACCAGCTTTTGGCTATCACTTTAACCTATGGTACTCCCTTATTTCACTCCTACTTACAAGGAAGCAAGTAATAAGTCTATTTCTGCTAATTAGCATGAAGTAAATAGAGGCATATGCTTTTTAGCTACAATTTGTTGCAGAGATGTAGAGAAAGTCATGTGAATGGAACACATAAGATTTTTTTATTTGTTTATTAATTTGTTGTTCTAAATGGAAGGCCAAAAGGAGCAAAAAGATCCAGCAGAAGGGGGATGGACTGCATGAAGGAAAATCCTAACAGAAAGAGCTAACAGAAAAAGAATTTGATGTGTTCCACTCACATGACTTTCTCTAGCTGTTCCATAAAATATTTCCTTATAAAGATTGTTACTTTCTCTAGCCCTTATGTATACTGTAAATAGTGGATAGAGAAGGAATATTCCGCCCAAAACTTCGAAACCAAGATTTTACCGGAAATGTAGCTTTTAAGGTCCCCTGAAATAAAAAAAAAATATTTTTAGAAAAATAGCTGTGTGTGTCTGTCATAGTTCAAAAGGAAAAGTCGGTTAAATACCAAAATTGACATTTAGATTCAGTATCTTCCAACGATGTGAGTGGAAGATTTTCTAGAAAATCCCCCCACCCCAACTAACCTTTATATGGAAAAAATTTCGTTCTAGGTGAGTTTTGCAAAATAATGCATAACGGTTAAATAATAAGAAGTGAACAATAACTTACTACACACATATGTGAATCCTGTTAAAACACACAGTTTATGTCATACACGTTTTTCTTGTGCAGTTGGGCGTTTTCGGGATATTTCTTGTTATTGTTTCAATTTTAAACTAGCCAACTTTTCTCCAACGGGACCATGCAAAGTAAACCGAAACTCTTTTGTTTCACATAGCGACGAGCTTTTAAAAGATTTGATTATCGCTTTAGCCAAATATATTCCCTTAACTAGAAATCAAGCAGTAAAACAAATTCTGCTAATGGTTATGTAGATTAGCATAATACAGATCAAAGAATAATCTTTTGTAACGATAATATGTATATGGAACTGCTAGAGAAAGTTATGAGAATGGTACACGTCAGATTTTTATTACACCGAGAAACCTATTTAAAGCGATGTGACATGGTACGTTATTAAATGATACATTTTGTCAGCTTTTTCCTTGTGGCTTTGCTTCAGATGAGAGCTAACTGAGCACTTTTCGTAACATTTTTTTTTAAGTTTAATATATATTTTAACATTTTATACAGTAGAAATTGTTTTCAAGTGTTTCTTCTTTTAGTTTATGCGTTTTACTTTCTCTACACGTACTACTGGTATTGTACTGTGCTGATGGTATTGTATTTCACCCTAAAATTCGATACCGAGATTTCACCGGAAATATATATTATTTTAGGATCCCCTTAATCCCAAAAGAGCATTTTTAGAAAAATGTCCGTGTGTGGTCTGTCTGTAGGCAGCATAGCCCAAAAACGAACATTCCGTTAAATATAAAACTTAATTTTCAAGTTTAATATCTTCCCAGGATGCCACACGCACATTTTTAAGAGAATCCCCCACCGCAAAAAAAAAAAAAAAATCAAAATTTTGGTTTTCTAAAAATTGGATCCTATGATTTTGGTTAAAATCTGTTATATTTAAGATATTTGATTGAAAACTAAAATGTAGGTATATCTTTTGGGAATAGCCTTTGAATACTTCTTTATTCTGGATGAGTTTTTCTGAAGTTTGCATAACTGGTAAACTGTAAGAGATAGACAAAAACTTACTACACAAAAATGTTGATCTTAAAACACACAGTTAGTGCATATACATTACAGTTTGCCGTTTTCGAGATATTTCTTGTTATTGCTTTTTGTTTTAAAATACTTAAAAATCTTCTCTCATACGGGAACTTGTCAACTCTTGGCCACGCAAACAAACGGATTTCAATCCCATAGCAACCGCATTTTAAAACATTAGACTGCCGATTTAGCCTAGTGTATTCCTTTATTTCCCTTCTACTTATAAGGAACTAAGTAATAAGGTCGTTTCTGCTAATGTTTATCTCAATTAGCATGACGTAGGTAGAAGAATAAACTTATTAACAATAATTTGAACACATCAGCTTTTTTTTCTTTATACTGCAATTTTCATAATGTCCAGTAAGAATGAATAGCTTTAATTTTAATGTTAAGAAGTCTGTTTTTTTAAACCGACTATAATGATTGCTAGACTGCTTAATTTTTAAGCTAAACGTCCTTTAGTCTGGTTGGTCATATCGGACGATAAATTAAATTAGTGAAATGATCTCGGGGGTTCATGAAACTTAAAGTTACTCTTTTCAGGATAAGGGAAAACTCCGAAAAAAAAATCGTGACCTGTTGAATGTGAGGCAGAAACGCTACCACCACTCTATCCAGGTTGGCTACGATAATGTTGTTGATATTAAAACATACTTTTGTAATAATAGTTTGTTATAGAACAAGTAGAGGAAGTCATGTTGAATGGAACACATCAGATCTTTTATATCATTTGCTCTGAATCGAATTTTTGCTACTTATGCAGAGCTTGGGCCTTTCTAAAAATCGAATAAAACTAAGCGTGACTGATTGACTTTGAATCTGATGACGATTTCAAAGGCTTATTTGTCGGAAAATCTTGTTTTTTTTAACTATAGACAAATTCGTGTTCATTCTGCAACGGTGGTATTTTGCCTTATATGACGGATATTTACCAAATCATTATATATAAACGAGTATTATGTAAATAATAAATGGTTTTATAATGCTCAGAAACTTATTTCTCAGCCAAGTACTACCACAATAGAAAATTAGAAACATAGATTTATATACACACACTAACCTTAACGGATTGGAACCTAACCTCGCGCTAAATATGAAAACCACCGGACCCAGTGGATTCACCTACAGAAACAGATGAAAAGCTATTTAAAAAAAAAAAAAAGCTCATACTCCTCCACCAGCCACACTAGCCGGTGAATCATCCCTACGGGTTCTCACAACCTTATAATCCTCCAAGAGCGACATATGACGTTCTTGCATACCAAGTCTTCCACTAGCAACGAAGCCAAGCTTTTTCATTATAAATCCAGTATTTCAGCATATCTACACATAAACCATGTGGGGTAATGGTCACCATACTAGCTTCATATACCCAAGGTCGCGGGTTGAAACCAGCTGGAGGACGATGATATTTTCGGGTGTAAACATCCTTAGCATGGCTTCCTTCGGAAGGGAAGTAAAGCCGTTGGTCCCGTGTCGTAGATTTATGGCACGTAAAAGAACCTCAAGCCTGATAGGGAGGTCTATGAGCAAAATTAAGCGGTCCTTCACACCCAGTATAGAATGGGGCGCTGAGAAACACAGCAGTTAAAGAGCGTCCACAAATAAAACGCCATTTCATTTCAAGTACAAACCGTTCCAGCATGAACACAAATTCGACTATAATAAAAAACAGGTTTTTCAAACACATAAAACCTATGAGATCGTCATCAGGAATACAAAGTCAATCAATCACACTTATTTTCATTCGATTTTTACAGCGGCCTAAGTTGTGCATATAACCTAATTTTAACTTTTACATGAACTGTCCATGTGATTTTGTTTTTTATTTTTTCATTTATTAGTCGCTTTTAACATCTAAGGTCATATTGGGGGCTTTGTATTAGAAACAACTTGTGGGTAGGTTCTTTACGTTGAGTTTATTTTCCTTAAACACCTACACATTCACACTCACATGCATACTTCCAGACTCTGTGGGGGTTAGGGTTAAATAAAAACTCCCCGCCCCAGCCGGGAATCGAACCCGGGACTTCCAGGTGAGTAGTCAGCTCGTTGATCACTCGACCACGTGGTTTGTAACACACTGTACATGAACTTTTGAAACTCCCCCGTTTCAAGCTCATAGGAAGTGAGTTTTCTTTCAGCAATATGATGCAGTTTTGTGTATTCGCTCTTCCACAAGCTTGAAAAGTTGCTTCATCTGTGAAGAGCCTTTTTCATAAAAAGCTTTGCTTTTTTCTCCCTCAGTTGCTTTCAGATCCTCATCACGTGAGGCCGTATTTGCTGAATGAGGATCATATACGGTACACCAACTTTCGATGATAGTCTTCTTAAACTTTTCATATTAGTGCTTCTCTTTCGGATCTGCAACTTTTTCTACCTGTACGTTCCCTGAAAGTAGATCTTGTGTTAGAGAAATACTATACCAGACTGAGCTCTGGTCAATGCGTCAAATGATTTCAAAATGCTGATATATTCACTCGAATTTTAATCATCATTTCACTGGTACCTTAATTTGTCTTCGTAGTCGGTTTAACCTCCTTGCCTAGGACTTACAAGCGGATGCCTAGGGGTCAGAAGCCTGTCGGGGAGCTAACGACACGAAGCAACAGAATGGAGAACCTGGAATGAGTAGTCGGCCCGTAACCAGGCACGAGGAAGTGGATGATATGAAATGCAAGCGAAATGGATGGTCACAGCGGTGATGATGGAGCAATTCGTGCAACGAGTGTTGGGGGAAACCGGAGGACGAGAAAACCCGTCCATACGACGTTTCGTTCACCACATTCTTTTTTTCTTGGGGGGGGGGCAGAGTTTAACACCCGCTTTTACTACTTGTGGCACTGTAGGCGATGACGCAAATTTCACATGTGGTTGCTTGGGATCGAACCCGGACCGTCTAGGCGAGAGGCGAACGGTCTAATCACTCAGTGACAGCGCCGTTACCTTAATAATAATAATAATAATAATAATAATAATAATAATGTATTCCCAGATATTGTAATTGCCTATTTGCATCTAAAGTTAACTCACAACACGTAAAAGAACCTCAAGCCTGATAGAGAGGCCTCTGAGTAAAATTAAGCGGTCTTTCACACCCGATTTAGAATGGAACGCTGAGAACCACAGTAGTTAAAAAACGTCCATAAATAAAACGCCATTTCCATTTCACAACTCTCTAGCACTCCTTAAAAATGTACAACTTTTGCCAATGAGGTATTCCATAACACAAAAACTGTCTAACATTCACAACACTTTCTCTACTCTTCTTCTTTCTCAGATTACCCTCCTTCTTTTACGACTTACGGCCAATGCTTTAGGTCAGCAGCCTGTCGAGAAGCAAATAAATTCTGAATCATAGCATATCCAGGATGGGTGATCAACCCAATAATCCGTTTGTATGTTTCTGTAGCATAAACAGCATTTTTATAAAACAAAAACGCGAATAATTGCCCAACTTAATAGCTCATTTACCCCTCACAGATGCGAAGCTAATATTTTCAAGAAAATCTATGTACATGCTCCAAACTGACCTTTACATAGAAAATTGTCAATATTATAGTTATTAAAATGGCTAACGATATTAAATAAAGAGCTTTTGGAGTGAATGATTTGCGAAATGCTTTCTATTGTTGATTTAAATTTTCAATTACTTGAATATTTTTATTTTCGGTACTTGATACTTAGTATAACGGTACAATTTAACGTCTCCTGTATCCAAAAAAAGCATTTTGAGAAAGAGGTCCATGCCTTCGTGTGTCTGTGAACAAAATATTAAAAAACACAAGTCGGGTGAATACCAAACTTGATATGCCTTTGGCCTCTACTATTTCCTGAACTTTAATTCGCCGATCACTCAAAACTATTTTCTGATTTTGTCAATCACTTGGCAGGAAGTCACTTCTACTGGACTTTCGGAATGATATTCATTTGTGGATATACGGCCACGTTTAAATTCATTTATCGAATTGTAAATTGTTGCAAACGCAGGAACAGATGTGCCATGAACTTTATCCAACTCGGTTTTTATCTCTTTAGGTGTTAGGCGTTTTAAATAGAAATGTTTAATCACCACAAAGAAACTCGTTTTTCCCATCTGTCTAAAGAAGCACAAGATTGTTGATTCGATCATCTATGGCAACAAAACCAAATGATGGATATAGCTGAAACTTTAACTGTCATCTAATAAGAGACGCGGGTTACTAAATACAAAGTTTTTTCGATGCTACAAATGTGATGTCTTAGATTTTGTAAGGCCTTATCGAACGCCCTTTGTACTATAATGTATTTTCTCATAGAATGCTTGCTCTGAATGCAGTACAAGTTCAGACAGCACTGTCTCATGACCCCATTTCTCAAACTCTTTACCAGAATCCCGCTATGATTTCAGGTCAGTTATGTTTGCACCAATTCGGGGTGGAGCCTCTGGGCGTATAATTAATGCACAAGCTAAATGAGTAGGCGGATCCTCGGGCAGTGATTAATTCGATGGACTTTCAAGGTCCGATCTGTAGCGCATATCTTCTGAATAACGCTGCACTTTCTGTCAGTTCCGTTTTCTGATAAACATAGCGCTATTTTTGTTTTTTACTTTCTTTACACGTACTATGTACATAATGTTTAGAGAAGGTATTGTATTGCACCCAAAATATGATACTGAAATTTCACTGGAAATATATGATTTGGGGTCCCCTGAGTTAAAAAAGAAGAAAAAGATCTGCGTGTGTTTCTGTATGTTTCTGTGGACAGCATAGCTAAAAAACTAAAACACCATTATATACCAAATTTGTTATTTAATCTTGCTATGTTACAAGAATCCGGCACGAAGATTTTCAAGAAAATCCCCACATCCCAAACTACTCTTTACATGGAAATTTTTTTGAATTTTTTTTCTCAAAAATGGCTTTGACGATTTTGATTAAAGTATTGTATGTTTAATATATTTACATGCCAAATACAATGTATATCTTGAATTTTCTAGAAATAGCCTATGAAGACTTCTTCATTCAGGATAATTTTTATTGAATTTTACACAACTGATAAACTGAAGAGATAGACAAAAATGTACTATAAAAATTGTAAAGCTCGTTAAAACACACAATTTATGTTATACATATTTTTCGTGGAGTTGGGCGTTTTTGAGATAGTCCTTGTTAATGGTTTCAGCTTTAAAATACTTTGTCAACTTCTGGTCACACACACACGGGCCTTTTTCTGATTTTTTTTTGATTCAGGGATGCTAAAACATGTATTTCTTGTGAAATCTGGGTATCGAATTTTTGGGTGCAATTCAATACCTTCTCTATCCACTATGTACATAACACATACGGGGCTAGAGAGTAAAACCGAAGCCTTTTAGAGCGTTTGTTTATATGAACCTATTTTATTGTTTCGATGTTAGTAGTCCATCCTCAAACGTTGTAAAAATTTTTGAATCAAACTGTATACTTATAAAAGGTCATTACATAGTTCCAACCTACTTCCTCATACTTTCTATATACTCTGATTTGCGTGACCAAGATGGTCGACCATTTATGGCCTAATTATATGTACTCCACCCTTCCTTAGTAATATTTCGGGCACGCGCATAACAAAGAGGTTGTTAATTAAGGGACGCCTCTCGCCTAGGTATTTACACGTGAGAAGCGCTGCAGAGTGTAGGTGGAGAATTTTCATAGAAGAATTTCTGTCTTCCAACATAGCTTATTTTCCATACTAAAAGGAAGCATTTCTTATTCGCTCATTCGCAAGCTATTCGTACCAAGTTCCATAAAATAAAATGTTTGTTCCAATGAGATATACATTTTCACTTTCTCTTCCGCGAGAACTGTACACCTACATAGTAGGTAGAGAAGCTATGGTATTCCAACCAAAAATTAAATACCGATGTTGTACTGTAAATATTTTGAGGACCCCTGAATCAAAAAATCGTATGTGTTCCATTCACATGACTTTCTCTATATCTCTGCAACAAATTATTGTTAAAAACCTTATGCTTCTATTTACTTCATGCTAATTGAGAAAAAATTGGCACGAATGGCCTTATTACTTGCTTCCTTGTAAGCAGAAGCGAAATAAGGGAGTACCTTATTTCCTTATTTCTCTTTTACTTACTAGGAGGCAAGTAATACAATCAGTTCTGCTAATGTTTCGCTAGATAAAGTAAAAATCTTTTGTAAGAAAAAGGTGTTTATGGAACAGCTAGAGGAAGTTATGCAATAGGACCACATCAGATTTTTTTTGTTTAATTTTTTCTGATATACTGCTCTTTTATAGTTTAATGCACATTACCCCGGACAGTGAATGAAATTGGTGAATTGGTGCTTAAATGATTTCGGGTTAAATAGAGCTTAAATTTACTCGAAATTCTCCTCAGAATAAGGTAAACTCCCGAAAAACCCTTGTCCGCATAACACACTCCAACTGAGTTTCGAGCTTGGGAACTCTTGAATGTGAGACACTCACGATACCCCCAAACTTCTGCTTGTTGTCTGTTTCAGTTTTCTAATACCTACTTTTTCCTCAGATGGGAACTGTCTATTTCTTTTTCTTTTTTCTGAGGACGGAATTTTAAAGATATTATGTAGCAAATTTTTCTTAAAGCATTTTAATATCGCTCAAGCTTACTGTATTTCCCTAATACCACGGAAGTTTTAAAAAAAGCATTATGCTGCTACCCAGGCACGGATAGCGCCAACTATTGATGCATTTAGGTTGGTTTGCTCGCTTTGAATTTCGATTACAAGGTATAGGTATTCGTTAGCTTGTACACGGGCCTTTCTTTTGCTATACCATCTACATGGATTTAGATTAAAAGTTAGATTTGCTTTTTGAGCAACTGCAGACATTTGATGCATGCCTATTATTGTATCTTGAAAATCTTGAAGATGATTAAGTTCATGCTCGTGTATATCTCGTCGTGAATGTATGATATATATAGTGCCAATAATGGCGCCCATCATTGTTGTTGACCGAAAGTCTAGATGTAGCTTCCATCCTAGTAATGTGCCTGAGTCAGGTACTGTCCAAAGCTTAATGCAGTGGTATCGATCAGTTTGCAACGGAAGTATTGGATAAACGAGTGTTTGCAAGCATTTTTCTTGATTAACTGGAAACGGATAGAAGAATAAGCTTTGTTTAAGAATAGCTTGTGTAGGAATGGGTTTAAAAATCACGTAATTGTTACAGTTCCGATTCTTTTCTGCTTTAACATTTATTGTGAACGGTTCCATTGGAATACATGTGATCTAACTTTCAAGTATGTTTTGGTTACATGAGTAGTAATTGGGAATAGAGCCTAAGCTATTTAATATTTAATAGAAGCTTACCACATATATTATTTTGATAAATAAGCCTGTATTTACGTGCTGCGGGTTGCAGCCTCTTTAATCAAGCCGATTGTTACGTTAGTAATCCCAATACTGCATGAGACCAGCGTTTGATATTATTACGGTCTAACGGCTTGCAGCTAAAGGTATTTAAAAACACCGTTCAACTTTCGTGCTGTAGTTAACTCACAAACACAGGACATCAGTTTCAAAATCTAAAAATTAAAACCGAATGTATTCAAACATTTTGCGTCTTTTTATTTTGGTTGTCAATCTGTTTAAATTATTACAGGATATAAGTAACCTGTTACAGTTTCAGTCAGGGTTTAAATGTTCTGTTGCATTTCTGAATCTGTTTCATCTTGTCAATAAGATGCAGGCGATTGATCACATGAGGAATTTGTGCTGCACGGGTGAGTTTTCTCCGTGTTCTCCAATTTCCCCCTTCATCGCATTCCACCGGTGCTCCATCTTCATTCAATGTATCATCACTGTCATCTCCTGAGTTGCCATAGTAGACAAGCGGACGTTAAATATTATAAAAATATGATGTGTTCCATTCACATGAATTTCTCTGTCTCTGTGACAAATTATTGCTAAAAAGCATATTCTTCTATCTGCTTCATGCTAAACAAGATAAACATTAGCAGAAATTGCATTATTACTTGCTTTCTTGTAAGGAAAAGGAAAATAAGAGAATACACCACGCTAAAACGATAGTCAAATCTTTTAAAAGCTAGTTGCATGCGGTTGAACTCCGTTTCTATACATTGCCAGGAGTTCACAAATTCCCGTATGAGAAAAGTTGAAAATATTTTTAAACTGAAAACAATAACATGAAATATCTAAATAATGGTCAAGTCCACGAAAAAATGTATATGATATAATTTGTGTGTTTTAACGAAATCTACATTTTTTGTAAAGAAGCTTTTGTCTATCTCTTACGGTTTACCATTTATGCAAAATTGATCCGGTATAAAGAGATCTTCAGAAGATATTCTCAGAAAATTCAAGGTGTACATTTTTATTTGTAATGTAGATATACTTAATATATGGCATTTTAATCAAACTCGTTACATCCATTTTTGAAAAAATGAAAATTTTCAAATTTTTTCCATGTAAAGGGTAGTTAGGAGTACGAGGATATTTCTCAAAATCTTCGTGTTGCATCCTTGGATGACAAATAGCTTAAATACTAAGTTTGGTGCTTTACCAACTCTTAGTTTTTGAGTTATCGTGTTCACAGACACACGGAGAACAGGACCTTTTTCTAAAAATGCTTTTTTTTTTTGGATGTGGGGGACTCTAAAATATCTATTTCCGATGAAATCTCGTGACCGAATTCCTGTGTCGAATGCAATACCTCCTCTATACACTATGTGCATAGTGCGTGTAGAGAAAGTAATAAGAAAAGTATGTTTTGAGAAGTTTCGTCTGGGTGTTTGCGAGTCCAAATGTCTTTGAAGAGATTAAGTAAAAATCGAAAAGTCGCAAAATTGCCGTACTTGGTATTTAAATTCGGTATCTTCCAAAGATGACACGAAGATTTTCAAGAAAATCTCCACCCCCCCGCAAACCACAATATGGAAGAGTTTTCGAAACTTTCGGAATGCTCAAGACTTGCTGTAACATTCTAATAAAAATAGCATATATTAACAGGAAAAATAAGAGGAATGTCTTAAATTTTCTGTTAAGTTCCGTTCATTTGTATAATCTAGCACAACTGTTAAATGTTAAGCGATTGACAAAAACGTACAATTTAACTTAAATGAATTTGTGTGCCCTTAACTATTTCGAGATATCCGTTTATCAATGGTTATAATTGTTCATATTTGGTAGTTTTTTACTGTTGCTGTAGATAAATTTATAAGTTTTCGTAAAAATAATTTACATACCTACTAATAAAATAAAAAGTTATGTGAATGTAGCACAGATTATTTTTGGTGACTTATTATTATACAAAGGTGTAAGTTTGCGGAAAGTTGATATCAAATTGTTGTGCACGCATTAAGCGATTTTGGGAACATGAAGTGAGCAACCCGCAGCCTAGAACTGCTGAAGAAGTTGCCTATGAAAGAAAAGCGGCAGGGGCAACCAATGTATCTCTCTACCAAAGAATTGAAGAGGTCGTCTCCTTAGCGCGGTGGTAGCGCAGCTGCTTACCAAGCAGGAGACCTGCGTTCGATCCCCAGTACCGACGTGGGGATTTTTCCCCCGCTGGGAGACCTGGCCCGGGGGGCACTCAGCCTCGTAAGGTCCCTGGGGGGCCAATTGAGGAGCTACTTGATGGAGAAGTAGCGGCTCCAGGTCATGAGGACCGCATTAACACGCCGGGGGGGGCTCGAGGCGCTGTCCACGTCTCACCCTCCACTACTGCACCCCATCCATGACGTCTGTAGTGGTCCGAGATGGGGGACGCAGCGGCCGGGCGGTAGGCCAAGGTTCCCCGAGAGCAGTCGTGCCATTGAGTTATTATAGAGAATTGGAGAGCGCCACGTTAAATTACTAGAATTGGCATAGCTAGGACAGAATTGTTACAAATTGATTCGCGTAATATATAGTTTCTTACCATTATCTAGGAAGATTTTATTAAAGTTAATAAAATGGATACAAATAACCGCGGAATTAAAAGACAGTCTAAATCCAAAAGAATTAAATACATAATAGAGCTTGGCCCTCAATTATCAAGCAGAAAGCGTCAAAACGCTGAAGAGATAAGTCACTCTAACACAGCCTAAACTCCAGGAACGCTATCGAAAGGTAGCGGCGCGCTTTCTCACCGCCTTTTAGGCTTTCAGAACTCGAAAACCCCGGTTGTATAAACGAGCGGAGTCATGAGTAATCCAGTTAAGTAGTAGGTACATACTGAATATGTTTCTGATGCAATTAAAAGTGCTCTTCTACGAGTGAGGTTGTAACGACAGTTGTTTAGCACAGTAAGTGCTGCTATTGTGGGAGATTATGGAAGGTTACTGTCAAATTCCCCAGCGAGAGAAGCGGAAGGCAGGAGAGCCTGCTTCGTGTGTAATTAATTACTCCATTAAATAGGGTGGGAACGTGATTTGAGGTCTGCTTATGGTTTGCCGGGAAAATGCGAGTTTCGTAGTGTGAAAAGTTACTTAAACACAAAAATTGATATTTAAATTAATCATTTAAAAAAATACCACATTAATATTTTCAGGAATATACCACCAACTTTAATTTTCTGAAAAAAGGCTCTAATGATTCTGATAGAGATTCCGCACATTAGAGTTGTTTACATGACAAATAAAATGTATATTTTGAATTTCCTGACAAATTCTCTGAATTCTTCATTTTAAATGACTTTGAATAACTAGTAAACTGTAAAATATAAACAAAATCTTACTACACAACAATGTAGGTCTCATTTAAACGAATAGTTTATGTCAAATACATTTTAGTTGTAAAGTTATCCATTTCCGCAATATTTCTTGATAATGTTTCAAATTTGAAATAGTTCTACTTTTCTCAAAAAGAAATAGACATCCATTTTAGTCTTTTGAGGTACTCCTGGCCATGTAAACAAAACCGAATTTCATGTTAATCGCATAATGCTTATCTTGATTAGTATGAAGTAGGTAGAAGAAGAATATTTTGTTTGCAGAACAGGTAGAGAAAGCCATGTGACTGGAACAATAATTTTTAAGATAATCTTAAACCATTAAATTGTGAGAAAAAACCACATTAATGAACAGACCTCGAAGTTGTTCTCGTAATCTCCGCCTTCAGCAGCACAGTGCTATACCAGGTGGTCCAGCTGTCCCTTATTTGGTGTGTGCAGATATTCAGTGCGATAAAATAGTTTTAGAACTCGACGGGACTGCGTAAGTTAAACCGGTGAGGAACTTGCGATAGATACCAACGAGCATGACTCGTATCGCCCGGTTCTCCACTTCCTGGCTTTAACTTCTAATAGCCCCGTTGACTTCTGCACCTCTTTCAACGCAAGAAGGAATATCTGTTCACACCAAATATTGGGCATTGCACCACTTGGTATTCATGGAGCCCGTAAGAAACCAGAAGCATCTGCACGATTCGTTGCACTCGCTTGCACATATTGAGAAATACTGGTCAGGAACTGGAAATGGGTTGAAAGGTATTAAGGAAAGGAGTGATTTAGTGTCTGGGTTTAGGATAATACCCTTCTAATTTCGTAATTAGTGATGGCATGTCTCCGGGTTAACCTCGGTTGGCAGTAGCCGCAAGGACCAGATCCTGCACATCAAGACATCCACTGGCAGTCGGATACGCTCCATCATCTTGAAGTCTCCTCTGCCGAGTTGTAGTACGTCCTTTGGGAGAAGAAAGTTAGCTTTGCTTCCTAATAAATTGGTTTACCTCCTGGGCTTTTCAGTTGTGTGTGCCAAAATCTCAGCTTGCTGGGACTTGCTTTATATAGGATGATTCAAAAATACTTTCACAACGTTTGGGGATGGATTCCTGATATCTAAACAAGAAAGTAGGTTCATATAAACAAATTCTCAAAAACGCTTATTTTTCGCTTTATCAGTTTTTACTTTCTCTATACAGACATCTAAATAGTATATAGAAAAGGCATTTTGTTGCACCTAAAAATTCGATACCGAGATTTCACCGGATATATATGTTTTGGGACTCCCTAAATTAAAAAAAGCATTTTTAGAAAAAGTTCCGTGTCTGAACAGCATAACTCAAAAAGAAAAAGTCAGTTAAAAACCAAACTTGGGATTTAAGTTGAGTATCTTCCAAAGATGCTACACGAAGATTTTTAAGAAAATTTCCCCACTCAAACTACTCTTTAAATGGAATATTTTTGAAAATGTTGATTTTTTATTTTTTTTTCAAAAATGGTTCTAACAATTTTGACTAAAATACATTTTGTGTAAGATATTTTTATGAAAAACGAAATGTATATCATGAATTTTCTGGGAATAGCCTCAGAAGACTTCTTTATTCTGGATGGATTTCTCTAAATTTTGCATAATTAATAAACCGTAAGAGATAGACAAAACTTATTGAACAAAAATTGTACATCTGGTTAAAATACACAATTTAGGTCATTAACACTTTTTCATGCAGTTGACCACTTTTGAGATATTCCTTGTTATGTTTCAGTTTTCAGTTACTTAAAATTTTTCACATACGGCAATTTGTTAACTCCTGGCAATGCAAAGAATCAAATTTCAACCACTTAGCGACTAACTTTTAAAAGATTTGACAACGTTTTAGCCTGGTGTATTCCCTTATTTCCCTTCTATGTACGTACAAGGGACTAAGTAATAAGACAATTTCTGCTAATGTTTATCTCGATTAGTATGAAGTAGATAGAAGAATAAGATTTTCAACAATAATTTGTTACAGAAATGTACAGAAAGTCGTGTTAATGGTACACACAGGATTTTTATAACAATAAATAAACCTTTATCTTCCTAATCGCACTACGTGTGTGAGCGGTTTGCCTCCAAAGTCATAGATGATTGGCTTCCGTGTGTGTTAAACCTGTGTGAGAGGACACATGCGAGCACTTTACATCGAATCTCCTATTGTTGAACCTGTTTGTGAAGTCTGCGATGGTGCACAGATACTACAATAAGCAGTGGTTCTGGAAGTTTCCTGCCACTCATCAACAGATATAAAAAGAAGAGGACAAGCTCTGATAACAGTCAGTTTCAACTGAGACTGCACAGCGTGCAGCACTTGAATCAAGTTTTGGACGGAAAGTTTCGAGTGTGCAGTCGTAGCCCCGCCGAACGTCGAAACAAAACTTTACAGCGAATAAAGTAATGTATTTAAAACAGCTGTTTATTTTTAATCACTGGCAGAAATAAATAATTGTTATTTGAGTAATAAAGAACAGTTTTTATTACGGTGTCTAAAATGCCCGATGTCAAATTCCTTAGCAGAAGCATGTTTGAAGCGATATTTGCTGATTGGAATGGATGGCCTTGCTTTACTTACTGAAGTTCCAAATGACGTAGTTCATTCAAATTGAGTAAACTGCTAATTACAAGATACAGCAATGGACGGCAATTTGTTGGTATATAAGGATTTGTCTAACCCAAAACAAGTCAAATACTTATTTATTAATTCATAACTTGTTGATAACCAATAATTAATTTGTTATTCGCTCCCAAATGGACTCTCGAGTAGGATACTGATCAACAACTATTTACTTTCTCGACTATTTATGTAAAATGTACATAGTAGGCAGAGAAGATGTATTCCACTCAAAAATTAGATACCGAGATTTTACCGGAAATACATGATTTGAACTCACTAAATCCAGAAAAAATATTTTTAGAAAAATATTCGTGTATGTGTGTGGAGAGCATAGTTCAAAAAAGAAAATGCAGTATGTTCTAAAGATGCTATAAGAAGAATTTCAGGAAAATTCCCCACTCTAATCTTTATATGCAAAACTTTTAAAAAATGTTTGCTTTCTCAACAATGACTAACGATTTTGATTAAGAATTATATTTGAGAATACTCTGAAGACATCTTCATTCTGTATGGATTTTGCTTAATTTTTGCATAATTGTTAAATCGTAAGAGATACAGAAAAGATTACTACATAAAAATGTAGATCTCATTGGAACACATATATCATATACGCTTTTATGTCGAGTTGACCATTTCAATTTAAAACTACATAACTTTTCGCAAACAAGAAGTTACATTTCGTTTCATCTCTCCTGTTTTAATGAAGATAATGCAAAGCGAACCGAAATTCCACTGTTTCACTTAGTGACCAACGAAAAGATTTGCTGTTGCTTTAATCTAATGCATTTCCTTATTACCAACTGCGAATTTTTATCTCGATTAGCATAAAATTGATAAAAGAATAATCTTTTGTAAGAATAGTTGGTATGTGAAATAGCTAGGGAAAGTTATGAGAATGGAACATATCAGATTCTTTTTTGTTAATTCCTCTAACCCTAGTTTATTCCATTTATCAAATCTCACCTCACCTCTCTATGCCTCTGTTTTCTTGCACTTAAGAACACACTACAGTATCCCTCATTTTCCTCACACGTTGGGTACATATTAATTTCATAATCCCCACTGAGCTTTTGCCCAAGCAATCCTTCTCTTTCCGTCAGCTTATACTCTCACTGACTCTCTCTGCTTATTCTGTTAGTTCCAGCGAATGTTTATCCCTTAAGCTATTATTAAACAATCTTGTTTTGCAGTATCCTCAATACATGCTTTTGCTTCTCTGAAGAAACACTTTCTAAAACCCATGTTGCCCAAACATTTCCCGTTCCTAATTCTAGGCCACGCCGTGGCCCACTTGCCTCTCACCAGAACCCAGGAAAACGCATGTGGAATTTGTCGTGGACAAAGTGGCGCAGGGTATTCTCCGGTTTCCTCCGCCACCGCATTCCCCCGGTGCTCCATCTTCATTCCATGAATCATCAATTCATCGATGTCATCTCCGACGGTGTCATATGTAGTAAAATCGGGGTTAAACACTACCAAAAAAATTATATTTCTTCTGTTTTTTTTTTTTCTATTTTTGAATATCAACTGAACATCCAGGCAGCCTTTCCTTGAATTAGCATGTATTCATTTACATTATTTCTACTACCCAACACTTCCACTCCATATAAATATTTCGCGCCTACATGTGGCATTTGAGGTGGACGAAGCGGCTTCTGGCCGGGTCCTCCGGTTTCCCTCGCCAATAATTCGACTAATTGCTCGATCATCAACTTTCCTATTATCCCTCTGACCAGCATTTCATATCAGCCTCTTCATCAGGCTTCTGCCTGGCTAAGGGTCGACCACTCGTTCCAGGTTCTCCATTCTGTGGTTTAGCGCCATTGCCTCCCCGGCAGGCTTCCTACCCCTAGGTATCCGCTTGTAAGTTCTAGGGGGATGTCAGTCCTAACCAGGGGAGGATAATCCGACTACAAAACGAAGCGGATAAACATTTCAATCTCCTTTTAATCACTTTTGGAGCAAGTAAGTACAATAAACGGCATTTCACTAACTAGCTCATTAATATTAGACAGGGCTTCCTATTGAGTAAGTTTTCTGCGCATGTTTTACTTTCTTTACACGCACTATGTACATGATATATAGAGAAGGTATTATATTGCACCCAAAAATTCGATGCCGAGATTTCACCGGATATATATGTTTTGGGACCCCCCTGAATTAAAAAAAAAAGCATTTTTAGAAAAAAGGTCTGTGTTCATGTGTTTGGAGTGTGAGTGCGTGGGTGCGAGCGCGCAGCATAGCTCAAAAACGAAGTCAGTTTAATACCAAACTCTGTATTTAAGTTCAGTATCTTCGAAGGATGATACACGAAGATTTTAAAGAAAATCCCCCCAACACAAACTATCCTTTACATGGAAAAATATTCCAAAATTTTGTTTTTCTGAAAAATAGCTGTAACGGTTTTGCTTAAAATGCCTTATATTAAAGATATTCACAACAAAAATAAAATGTGTATTTTGAATTTTCTGGGAACAGCCTCTGAAGACATCTTTATTGTGAATGAATTTTGTGGACTTTTGCACAACTGGTAAACCATAAGAGAGAGACAAAACCTTACTGTACAAAAAATGTAGATCTCGTTAAAACACACAATTTATTTTAAATGAATTGTTGTAGAGTTGACCGTTTCCCAGATATTCCTGGTAATTTATTTCAATTTATATGTATACTTTTCTCACACAGGCAGTGTCCGTTTTTCTTTTGTTCTACTTCTGGCCAAAGAAAGAAGCGAATTTAAATGACATTCGTATAACGATATCTTTTAAAATTTTTGACTATCACTTTAGCCTAGCGCATTCCTTTATCTCCCTTCTACTTATAAGGAACAAGTAATAAGAACATTCTGGATTAGCATTGTGTAGAAAGAAGAATAGTCTTTTGTAAGAAGTCTGTTTGTAGAACTGTTAGAGAAAGTCAGGCAAGTGTAACACATCATAAGTTTACTTTCTCTACACGTACTATGTACATAGTGTATAGAGAAGGTATTGCATTCCACCAAAAAATTCGATACCGAGATTTCACCGGAAAAAAAACGAAAAGGCCTGTTATTTATGGATGCTCTTTAACTGCTTTGGTTTTCAGCATCCCATTCTATATTGGGCGTGAAAGATCGCCTAATTTTGCTCAGAGGTCTCTCTTATCAGGCTTGAGGTTCTTTTACGTGCCGTAAATCTACGACACGGGACCCACAGCTTTACTTCCCTTCCGAAGGAAGCCATGCTAAGGATTTTTACGCCCGAAAAAATCCATCGTCCTCCGCCGGGTTTGAACCCGCGACCTTGGGTATATGAAGTTAGCATGATAACCATTACACTATGGAGGGCGACCCACCGGAAATTTATGTTTTAGGGTCCCCTGTATCCAAAAAAAAAAATATTTTCAGAAAAAGATCCGCGTATGTGTCTCTGAACACGATAACTCAAAAACGAAAAATCGGTAAATACAAAACTTGGTATTTAAGTTTAGTATCTTCCAGGGCTGCGACACGAAAATTTTTAGAAAAATCCCCCCACCCCAAACTAACCTTTAGATGCAACTTTGTTCGAAAATTTCGATTTTCTCAAAAATGGCCGTAATGATTTTGATTAAAATATAATATATTCAAGACATTTACCTGACAAATAAAATATATGTCTTGAATTTTCTGGGAATAGCCTCTGAAGACTACTTTATTCTGCATGAAATTTACGGAATTTTGAATAACGGCTAGACCGTAAGAGGACAAAAACTTACTACATAAAAAATGTAGAGCACGTTAAAACACACAATTTATGTTGTATGCATTTTTTTCGGGAGTCCATCGTTTTTGAGGCATTCCTTGTTTTTGGTTTCTACTATGAAAAACTTATACTTTTCTCATACAGGAATTTGTCAACTGCTGTCTATACAAACAAAGGAACTTCAGTGACATAGCAACCAGCTTTTGACTATCACTTTAAACTATGGTGTTCCCTTATTTCGCTTCTACTTACAAGGAAGCAAGTAATAAGAATATATCTGCTTGATTTTTCTGATTAGCATGAATTAAATAGAAGTATGAGCTTTTTAAAAATAATTTGTTGCAGAGATGTAGAGAAAGTCATGTGAGTGTAACACATCAGAATTTTTCTATGCCAGTTCTCTTTCCGTGTAAAATAAAGCTGAAGGCCACACATATTAATTAAAATTTCACATATGCAGAAAGCCACTACACCCTTTCTTTTGCCCCCAGAACACGTGTGAGAATTAAAACTCGGAGTTGAAGGCCAACAGGTCAGATTTCAGGTCAGCGAGTTCGTGTAAACATGCACACCTATACAAAAGTGTAAAACGTTAAATTTCGCTATCAGGAAAAAGCTACTGTTTTCATATCAAAATATCTGCACACGCAGTCTCTAACAGCTAAGCGTAAATGCGACAAAATAGTTCTTTGCCTATCTCTCAAGTCAAGTGTTCAGCAGTTTAGTTTCTCACCCAGAGGTTTTGGGTTCAATTCCCGGCTAAAGCGGAACATTTTTCTTTAAACAACGTCATTTCCTATCGCCCACAGAATCTGAAAGTACAAATGTATGTGAGAATGAAAGTGCGTATGTATGTGTTTAAAGTGTAACAGTCCCCATGGCTGCGCTCTATAAATTCCCTAGCTTTAGTGATTCGTGGCGCAAGGGACCACGGGTTCGAGTCCCGCCTTGGGCATAGGTGTTTGTGTGCTTATGCTCATCTCTAGATAAAAACAGAAAACAGGAAAATAACAGAAACTTAGGCAAAGAATGAAAAAACAAATCTGATACGTTCAATTCACATGACTTTCTCTACATCTCTGTAACAAATTATTGTTATAAGCTTATTCTTCTACTTCAAGGTATACATTTTGTCATGTAAATATCTTAAGTTATAGAGATTTCAATCAAAATCGTTACTCTTTTTGAGAAATTCAAAAATTTTTAATTATTTTCCATGTAAAGGGTAGTTGGAGTGGGGGGTTTTCTTGAAAATCTTCGTCTCGCATCCTTGGGAATACTCAACTTAAATATCAAGTTTGGTGTTTAACAAAATTTTCCTTTTTGAGCTATCTGTCTACAGACACACACGTACCTTTTTCTACAAATGCTTTTTTTGGTATTCAAGGTGTCCCAAAACATGTATTTCCGGTGAAATCTCGGTATTGAATTTTTGGGTGCAATACAATACCTTTTCTATACACTATGTAATAGTCTACGTGTAGAGAAAGTAAAAAAGAAAAAAAAATTAAATCCAATTGCTTGGCCGTATGTGACTTCTCCTTTTATCCTATCTCAAATCTTATAATATTTATAGCGGTTTTAAGTGTGAACGATTTTAAAAGACCCCATATTTGTACATACGCGCTAGAGAAAGTAAAACAAGATGTGTTCCATTCACATAACTTTCTCTAACTTCCATATACGAACTATACATATAAAAAAGTATTCTTTTTATTTTCCGTACACGTGATATGTACTACTCCCAGAAATTTCAAGATATACATTTCGCTTGTCATAAAAATAGCCAAAGATATTTTAATCAAAAGCGTTAGAGCCGTTTTTGAGAAAATGAAAATTTTTGAAAAATAGTCCCTGTAAAGGGTAGTTGGGGTTAGGGGATTTTTTTTTAAAAATCTTCGTGTCACATTCTTGGAAGATACCAAACTTAAACACCAAGTTTGGTATTTAATGGTCTTTTCGTTTTTGAGTAGACACACACGCACACATAGACATTTTTTTTAAAAATGCTTTTTGTTTTATTCAGGGGAACCCAAATCTTGTATTTCTGACGAAATCCAGGTATCGAATTTTTGAGTGCAACACAATACCGTCTCTAAACACTATATACATAGTACGTGTAGAAAAAGTAAAAATTACTTGATAAAAACATCAGAGAACAAATTGAAACGAAAATATCACAGAAAAATTTTTAATTATTTCAATAGGAATGCCCCTTGTGTCTAAATAAGTTCAAAATGGTTACAATAGTGTATAACTACGTAAAACAGGGCAACATACCGACTATATTGTTGCTAATGGAGAAGCGTTCAGGCATTTTCCTATAGTGTTGGTGGTTTTGAGGTATACGCTTATACCTCCATGAAGGTAAGCCTGGAAAGTTTAAATTTAGCACCTCCTCTCCATCCTATTTTCAACGTGGGATTGAGAAAATCCCTCGCAGCGACGTGAAAGTGGGGTGGTGCTCCATCTTGTTGATAATAACACCCATCTTCATTGCAAAAAAAGATAATTAAGATTCGCAATCACTGTTTCCTTCTTGTTAGAGATGTTCCATACACACCTCTCAGAAATCGTTGTCCAATCGTTGTCATAGAACTCGCGGTAATGTGTAAAGTGAGATCACAGGTTTGATTTCAATCAAGTACCTAGTGATTTTTGATGCTGTATGTTTTGTGGTTTTCTTTGGTCGTATGCGAATGCTGGGGTGGTTTCTCATCAACCAGGTTTCCACTCCATCATTTCCTTTTCATTCCGTCTCCCTCTCATATTTCAGATGTGTTCCTAGTAGGGATAGAACCTCGATACCATCCTTACTCGATATTCTCGATATTCGGTGGTATACTAGATGACGTGTGCAGGTTTACCTTCGTGCGTTAGAAGAGTTGCGGAACTCAACGGGCTATTTCAAAGTTAAAACACCCGTGGCGACCAGCATGGGCGACATGAAACAATGCCAGTTCCCAACTGGCGGGTTCTAACTTGAAACATCCCCGTTGAGTGCTGCAACTCTTTTAACGCATGAAGGGATATCTGGACATGTCAAATACAGGACAGATAGGTCACGTAGTATTTTGAGATAAACCTTCACAACTGTGTCGATGCCTTTAATGTGTTTAAAGTTTTGTATTATTTAGCCTGAAATAGCCCGTTTATTTCTGCAGCTCTTTTAACTTACGAAGGGATATCTGCATACGTTACTTTGCAGATAATCCCTCACAACGTTTTCGATACTTTTAATTTTTTTTTAAAGTTTTGCATTATTTAAAGTTGTAGAGCATAATTTCATGGTAGATAAGTAATGAAAAGAGACAAACCGAGAGGGATGGGTCAAGTGGTAACGCCAGTGGAGTGCATTTGGAAGGTCCAGGATTCAAGTCCTATGGGCCGACCAATCTAGAAGGGCTCTTTTATCATAGTTTCCCTCAGTCACCAAGATAAATTCCGGGTTGTATATTTAATACCAGAACACAAAGTCTCACCTTTAGTCTAAAACAATTGAAAAACCAAAAATAAATGGTATTTGCGATTGCGCTTCCATTTATCCTTCGATAATGCAAGTAGCCTGGACGGCACACCTAACCCTTCTACTTGTCGCGGAGCTACAAAGGGTAACGGCACTTTGCCATCTGAAAACGGATGGTAGAACATTTTAACTGGATGGCCCTCTAACACAATCTGCTTGGCGCGAAGCGAAGGTTGAGTGGAACACAGGCCAAAGCTTAAAGTCCCACCACATACTGTCAACTAGGCATCTTATCTAATAGTTTCTTCTCGATATGACCATGTTGTTAAAGCGACGTAAAATAAAACAGATAAGCAAAAGAGTCGAAATTTCACGTAATTGCTTGCACGTGTCCCTAAAGGGTAGCTCAACTGTAGTTCTTGATCGTTTCCTGTGGGTGAATGACAGCAAAATTGCATTGAAAATGTATTTCTTTCTTTATTTTGTAGAATACTGTCTTTAAACTGGTAGGTCATGCAGGGTGGTGAATAAAATGGGTGAAATGAAGAGTTTTTTTCTTTGAGACCCTTTGAGTCTCAACAATAATTTGAGGGCACCTTGTGGTTTACCGGGAAGCATGCGAGTCAGTTGAGAAATGCAATGCTATGCTGGCATGTTGCCATGGTAGCTCAGTGGCAGAGCAACCGGCTAGAGACCGGGACATCCGTGGCTCAAATTCCGGCTATGACGTTGAATTTTTCAGTCTGGCTCTACCTACTGAGCATCTGATTTAATTTTTACTCTCTCTAGCACATATGTACAATGTATATAGAAGCTATAGAAGGTATTGCATTCCACCCAAAATTTCGATACCGAGATTTTACCGGAAATACAGGTTTGGATCCCTGAATACAGAATAGTGTTTTTAGAAAAAGGTCAGTGATGTGGGTCTGTGTGTTTGAGTAAGTACCTGTGGACAGCATAACTCGAAAACGAAAAGTCCGTCGAACGCCAAACCTGGTATTAACTCCTACTGTCTTCCAAGGATACGATACGAAGATTTTCAGAAAAATCTCCCACCCGTTAACTATCCTTTACATGGAACATTGCCGAGTGGTTAGACCACTCGCCTCTCACCTAGACGACCCAGGTTCGATCCCAAGCGACCGCATACGAGATTAGTGGTGGACAAAACGGTGCAGGAGTGGGTTTTCTCCGGGTTCTCCGGTTTCTCGCGCCATCGCATTTCACCGGTGCTCCATCTTCATTTAATGTATCACCAGTATCATCGCCTGCGGTGCTAAAAGTAGTAAAAGTGGGCGTTAAAACCAATACAAAAATTAAAAAAAAAACATGAAACATTTTTCGAAAGTTTCGATTTTCTAAAAAATGCCTGTAACGATTTTGATTAAAATGCCGTATATTAAATACATTTATTTGGAAAATAAAATACATATCATGAGAATAGCCCTTGAAGTCCTGGGTGACTTTTCTATAACTGGTAAACCCTAAGAGATAGACAAAAACTTGATACACAAAAATGAAGATTTTGTTAAAGCACCCATTTATGCCATATATTTCCTTGTTTCCATTTTAAAATCCTTAAGCTTTTCTCAAACGGGAAGTTACCTTTTGTTTAATCTCTCTTTTGTTTTACTCCTGACCACGTAAAGAGAACTGCATTTCAATTGTTTCCTATACCTTTTAATTTTTAAAGTATTTGAATATCGCTTTAGTTTTCCTTATGCTAACAAGGAAGCAAGCAATAAGACCAATTCTGCTAATGTTTATCTTGATTAGCATGATGCACATAAAAGAATAATCTTTTGTAAGAATAGTGTGGAGTGTATTTTTCTCAAGACACTGTGGAAACGAATTATATTACCGGTTGTGTTAATCAGTTCACTGTCAATGTTGAGGTCCTCGACAGTATGAGCTGATATGGACGTTGACCTGTTTTGCTGTGCTGTTGGCTCCCTGCCCTGCAGCAATGCACGGTATTAGGAAGACTAGCCTCCAAGGTCACGCTAATTTTAATAAGTGAAGCCTCTATTTTCACTTCCTAGCTCTGACTCACGACTGATGACCGCAGTAATATCACCACGTGGATATGCATCGCGATACACATCTTGAGGCAGGCATTTAACCAATAGGAGAGTTAAAACAGCAAATTTGATGTGTTACGTTCACATGTGTTTCTCTTCCCGTTTTTGTAACTAACTATTCTTATAAAATTATTATTCTATTTATTTCATGCATATTAAGATAATAATTAGCAAAAAGGGCGTTGGGAATAAGGGAATAAACTAGGCTAAAGCCATAATCAAATGCTCGAAAGCTGTCGCTATAATAAACAATTGAAATTCGGTTTCCTTTGCAAAGGTCAGCAGTAAAATAAAAAAGAGCTAAAACGAAATATGACTTCTCATTGGGAAAAGTTTAAGTAGTTTAAAATTGAAACCAATAACAAGTAATATCTTGGGAACGTTACCTCTACAAAAAATGTGGCAAATTGTTTGTAACGAGATCTATATTTTTTGTGTAGTAAGTTTTTGTCCATCTCTTACGGTTTACCAGTTATGCAAAATTCCGCAAAATTTAAACAGAATAAACATATTTTCAGAGGCTATTGCCTGAAAATTCGAGATATACATTTTATTTGTCATATGAATATCTTTTAATATGCGATATTTTAATCAAAATCGTCATAGCCATTTTTGAGAAATTCAAAATTTTTTAACATTTTTCCAAGTAAAGGTTAGTTTGGATGGGGCGGATTTTGTTGAAAATCTTCGTGTCACATCCTTGGAAGATACTGAACTTAAATAGCACGTTTGCTATTTAACGGACTTTTCTTTTTGGCCTATGCTGTCCACAGACACACACACACCCACAGCTATTTTAACTTTCTCTACACGTACTATGTACATAGTGTATAGAGAAGGTATTGTATGGCACCCAAAAGTTCCATACCTAAATTTCACCGGAAACATATGTTTTGAGACTCCCTGAACCAAGAAAAGTTTAGAAAATTGCCCGTGTGTATGTATCTGTCTCTAAAAGCTGTCACTATGTGAAACAATTTAAATTCGGTTCTCTTTGCAAACGTCAGCCGTAAAATATCTCGGAAGCGGTGAACTCTGCAAAATAATGTATATGACATAAATTATATGTTTTAATGAGATCTATATTCCATAATATCTATATACCATATGAGATCTATATACCATAAATCATCATGGGCTAATGCAATACTCAAACCTTTTAAACGCTATCGCTATGAGAAACAATTGCAATTCTGTTCTCTTTACATGGTTAGGAATAATCCAAAGGAGGTACGAAACGGAAGATGAATTCTCGTTTGAGAAAAGTTTAAGTAGTTTAAAATTGAAAACAAGAACAAGGAACATCTTGGAAACGTTAGTTCTTAAAAAAAAGGTTTTAACGAGATCTTATCTCTTACGGTTTACCAGATACACAAAATTTATCCGGAATGAAGAGGTCTTCAGAGGCTATTTCAGAAATTTCAAGATATATATTTCATATATCACGAAAATATCTTATGCATATGGTAATTTAATCAAAATTGTTAGAACCATTTTTGAGAAAAACAAAAGTTTTAAAAAGTTTCCATGTAAAGGACGGTTTAAATGGGGGGATTTTGTAGAAAAATTTTGTGCCGCAATCCTGGGAAGATACTAAGCTTAAATATTATGTTTGGTATTAAACGGTCTTTTCATTTTGAGCTATGCTGTCCACAGACACACGCAAATGCACGCGCGGATCTTTTTCTAAAACTCCTTTTTAGACTCGTAGGATCTGAAAAAAGATATTTTCGGTGAAGTTCCGACATGTAATATTTGGTTAGAATGCAATACCTACCTTCTCTAGCTACTATGTGCAAAGTGTATGTAGAGAAATTATTAAGTCTCGTAAGAATATTTGTTATATTATTGTCACGTGTGTCATTGGCGAGAGTTTAACTTACGTTTTTAATTATGAATTAATTAATCTGAATTAATTGGGATTTCATTCTTATATATTCTTGGAAAAATACAAGCATTGTTATAAGCTGATTAAGGAGCCGGATGGAAGTGACTAGCCTCTCCCGATGGTACTCCTGGTGGACTTTTCGACGACACCAGCTTCTGCTGCACTACGTTCATATTTGCACATTGTTATGGAAATATCATAACTGATATTCTAGAACATTTAAAATTCGATGTTGATTGGCTAAGACTCACTTATTAGGAGTACGGCCACCATGTTGGAATGCCCTTCCGGGGTGTTGCTAAATTTAATTAAGGGACTGTAGACCCGACCACCAGGTCTTGACCGTCGCGGAACCTCTGCTTCGTTGTGTGTGTCTTGGGGCGTCGCTCCGGGCTCAACCGCCCAACCACATCTCTCACCTCACCCAGACACGCCATGACACATTTCTTAAGGTGAGGCTTTGAATTAGTAACCCCAGTAATCAGAATAATGTTGGCTAGGATTAATGGAATAGATTGCAATCCCCCATCCTTTTAAACCAAACATTTACAACCAATAAATGATTTAGTCTTACTCAATATATTAGCTTAACATCTCTAACAATTGTCGCGAACATTCTACGACGTGGGGGATAGCTATTTGAGGGTGGTAAAAGGAAGGCAGATGGTAGAGCAATGATAACAACGCAAAGGGAACCCTGATAATATAAATATATTGACAAATAGCGGAAGGCCAATATACTTTACAATAAAATAGTAAGATAAATTACAATAAACAAGACAAGCGTGCCAGGCGTTCCGGGTCTCGTCAATCTTTCGCGCCCCCGGAGAACAACAACCACAATGCCGCCTCAACGCCGAGAACAGCATGTACAATGCGCATGTACTAGCATCATTTGCTTGCACTGTCATACACCACGAGGCTAGAAGCAGACTTCTAATATAATAAAGGAATGGCATACAAAGGAAATGGTAGAAAGGAAGTTGTGTGCAAAGGGAAACCTCAAAAAGCACCAACTTAGACAGTGCGGTTGATGGAAATGGAACCCGCGACCTCCCGAATGCGAGTCACACCACGAAGCCACCTCGCTCGGTTTAGGGAGATGTGGTGAGGTAGCGATAGAGAAGATCACGGACCAAGGGCAGTTAAAACATCAAAAGGAGAATTCCTATAAGAGAATGAAGTGAGTGATCAAGGCGAGTAGATAAAGAGCGAGTAAAGCGATCTCTTTGTTAACAAATTGTATGTACAGCTCTTATAGTGAATATTGTACATGTTAAAATGATAATGACGGCATACCCAGATAATAGTCAGGGCCAAAATGTATTGAACTGAACCTGTAATAAATAAATAGATAAATAAATAATGTATTCACAATATATCAATGTAAACAATCGAATAATGTATCCCTGTAATAGTCAGGGCCAAAAAGTATTGAACTTAACATTATAATAAACAAATAAATATTGTAAATTCGCAGGCTTCCACGGCCGTTGTCTGATGTACTGGTGGCTATTTCCGGTGTTGGCAGTGCCCAGAGAAGAATCTCAACTTAAGTTGCGGGAAACCTCGGTAAAAGCATGAGATACAAGAAAACACGGCCAATACCGGAAACAGCCACTAGTATAAATAAATATTGTACCCACAATTAGACCAATAGCAACTTGGAACATAGCTTCTTAGAAGGCGATCGAGGTCATATAGCAGGAAGCTTATTATTACTTTCTCTACACGTCTATGTACATACCATAGTGTATAGAGAAGATATTGTACTGCACCCAAAAATTCGATACCGAGATTTCACCAGAATTAAACGTTTTATAGTATCCTGTGATCAAAATGTAATTTTTAGAAAAAAGGCCATGTGTGTGTCTGTCCGTGTGAACATAACTCAAAAACGAAAAGTCGGTAAAATGCCAAACTTGGTATCTAAGATTAGTATCTTCCAGGGATTCGATACCAAGATTTTAAAAAGAAACCTCCCACCCCGAACTAATCTTTATATGGACAAAGTTTCGGACATTTTGATTTTCTCAAAAATGGCTCTAACTATTTTTATTAAAATACTGTATATTAAAAATATTTATATGTCAAATAAAATTTATATTTTGAATTTTATGGGAATAACCTCTAAAAACCTCTTTATTCTGAATGAATTTTGCGTAACTAGTAAACCGTAAGGAACAGATAAAACTTATCACACAAAAAATGTACATCTCATTAAAACACACTTTATGTCATATATTTTTTTTTTGTTGAATTGACCATTTCTGAAATATTCCTTGTTATTTGTTTCATATTTAAAAGTTGTAAACTCCTGGCCATGCATTGAAACGGGTTTCAACCACATGACAATCAGCTTTTAAAAGATTTGACTATCGTTTTAGTCTAGTGTGTTCCATTATTTTCCTTCTACTTACAAGAAAGCAAGTAATTAAAACAATTTCTGATAATGTTTATCTTGATTATCATGAAATGAATATGCTCTCTGACAATAATTTGTTACAGTGATGTAGAAAAAGTCATGTGAATGAAACACATGACATTTATTTTAATTTATCCTGTTTATACCACGCCTTTAACTGCACGGTCCTATCGTTGATTTCCCTGTTGAATATTTGCCTATTGTTGTTGTTGTTACCTTTTTATGTAGTTTTAATCATTAAAGCGAGCACACACACATACACATGTTCACTCTCTCATGGTTCCAGACTCTATGGAGGATGGAGAATAATTTGGGCTAGAGAAACATTCCCATCCCCCAACCGGGAATTGAACCCGGGACACCTTACACGGCAGGCAAAAGCTCTAAGAGCTGAGTTAAGGAGTTAGCCAGCAGTAGGCTGTCAAGGTGGTACAGGTTAGCGTCTGCACTAGGGATCCAAAATGTAATATAAACACATATTTATTTATTTGCATATAACCATGAGGAAGCTTTTATTTTGTAAATACTGTGTACACAAAATGTGCTATGTCTCCACGTTTTTGGGCGCTAGTTTTAGGCGGAAGTGAGGGCCTGGGGGAAAAGAGAGATAACTAGCCCCTTTGTCTTTCCGCATTGTTGTCAACCAAAGAAATTTTCTTTCTTTGAAGCCACAGGCATTATGGCGAATAGGTTATCTAATTTACCACGAACTAGCTGATCTATTAAACGAAACATAGCGCAGCTTCAGGGGCATGAACTCTGGGATCTACATACAGAGTGAAACCTTGTTATTAAAACCACTATATATCAGGGTGTAGTTTTCTCCAAAATATGATGGAGGGGACCGCTCCGCTCTCCTGCTGGGCAATAATTATTAGCAAACAAAAGACGAGGCTATATTAGGGGTGAGAAGCAACACAGTAAAATCTTTGTTTCCTGGAGACACTGAAGACTCTGATTGCAAGTCGAGATTCACGCCTCAGTTAAGGGACCAGCAAGTGGTAGGCTTAATAACTGCGAGGGTTGGTTTCTAACCGCAAACCACTTAAAACTAAACTTTGGCAGAAGGTTATCATGTTCTTAAAAATACGTCTAAATGTTATTCTTTCTGCTCTGCTTCCGAAATTAGCAAAACCCACCAAATGAAGAAGCCGAGAGGCCAAGAAAACGTGCTTGAAAATGTTAGACACTTCTTTGCATCTCTGGTGTCCTGTAACTTTCTGTGGATCCTTTACCTCCTCCCATTCTCCTGGGAAGCGTTAGCCACAATAAACCTGAGCTCGCAGAGCGCGGTGTCCCGGTCCATGTTACCCTTTAAAAGGTGGAGGTAACTTGTCAAGGGCAACCAACGTCTTAAGAACATAAATTAACGCCTGATTTTAGGATAAACGGACAAGTTGTCCCTCCCTCCTCTCCTAACGAAGACAGAGGCGCGACCGAGCCCTGGCAACAAGCCAAGCTAATTGTAAAAGTCACCGAAAGCACTCGAAAAAATAAATTGTAACGGATGAAATTATCCGACACAGTTTTTAAATTTACATGTTGAAAGCACGCTGTTTGAAAAATACTTTTACTTGTAACAACTTACAGTGGCATTGATTTATGCTTACTTTCTCTACACGTGTATTGTGTTCATGGTGGTTAAGAGAAGGTATTGTATTCCACCCAAGAAGTCGACACAGAGATTTCACCGGAAATGTATATTTGACGTCCCTTGAAGCCAAAAAAAATTAGAAAAAAAGTCATTGTATCTATAAAAAGTACAACTCAAGAACGAAACGGTTAAATACCAAACGTCATATAGAAGTTCAGCATCTTTCAATGATTTGTCGTGAAAATTTTCAGGAAATTCTCCCATCCCAAGCCACCCTAAAAATAAAATATTTTTCGATTTTTTAATTTCTTTTTAAAATGGCTTTAGCGATTGCGACTAAAATCAATTAGTTTTAGATATATTCATGACAAATGAAATGTAAATTCAATTTTCAGAGAATATCTACCTAAAACACACAATTTATGTCATATACAAATTTTTGAAAAGCTACCCATTTTCATGGTATTCCTTGTTATTGGTTTCAATTTTAAAATGCCTAGTTTTTTAAGTGGAAATTTCTCGTTTCATACATTTTTATTTTACCCCTGGCTGTGCAAAAATAACCGAATTTCAATTCTATTACATGGCGGACAGATTTTTAAAGATTTGACCATCGCTTTAGCCTAGTGTATTCTCTTATTTCTCTTCTACTACAAGATAGTAAGTAATAAAAGCATTTCTGCTAATGTTTATCTGAATTTATATCGAGTATATAAAAGAATAACCTTCTGTAAGAAAAGTTTGTTTGCCCAACAGGTTACGAAACTCACCTGAATGGAACGTTTTATTAGGTTTTATGTGTATTAACCGTGAAAATTAAACAGGTCCCAAGTTCGAATCTCGCTTAGGGTGAATTACCCGAACACGGGTTTTTTCGGGGTTTTCCCTTATCCTGAGAAGACGAATGTCCAGTAACTTTAAGCTCCATGGACCCCGAGATCATTTAGCAACATTTCACCAATTCCGTTCATCGTCTGATATGGTCAACCAGGTTAAAGGACGTTAAGCTAAAAACAAAAATTAATAAATAAAAATCTGATGTGCTCCATTTATATAATTTTCTCTACATCGCTATAACAAATTATTGTTAAAACATATTTTTCTATCTTCTTATGAAAATCGAGATAAACATTAGCAGAAATTGTTTTAGCAAAAATTGTCTTAATTAGTTGCTTCCCTGTAAGTATACGGAAAAAATAAGGGAATACGCTATGCTAAAACGATAGTCAAATATTTTAAAAGTTGATTCCTTTGCGGTTGATATCCGTTTCTATGTAGGGCCAGGAGTTTACAAGTTTCCATGTGTGAAAAGTTTTTAATTTATTTATAATCTGAAACGTAGCCACGCTCGCTAAAGTGCCTCGTTTTGGTGCTTCGTGGCGCACGGGATCGTGGGTTCGAGTCCCATCTTGGGCATGGTTGTCTGTGTGCTTGTTAATGTGTGTGTATGTGCAATAAAAAAGCAAAAGGTAAATCAAATAGGTCAACAAAGCGAAACTGAAAAAAAAAAACGGAAAAAGGAATACAGCGCCGGGGTGCCGACAAGGCTCCGGAAGTGTGTTTTTATATAAAACAACAGATAACAAGGGATATCTCAGAAATCTCAATTCCACGAAAAAAACGTGTATCACATAAAGTGTGTGTTTTAACGTAATCTCCATTTTTGTGTAGCAAGTTTTTGTCTGTCTCTTACCGTCTACCAGTTACGCAAAATTCAGCAAAGTTCATTCAAAATAAACAGGTCTTTACAGATTATTCCCAGTAAGTTCAAGATATACATTTGATTTTCCATATAAATATATTTAACATCGTTAGAGCTATTTTTAAAAAAAATAAATTTCAAAAATATTTCCATGTAGTAGTTGGGGTTGGGGAGATTTTCTTGAAAATCTTCGGGTCGCATCCTTGGAATATACCATAATTTAATAGTATTTAATAGTCTTTTCGTTTCTGAGATATGCAGTCCACAGACACACATACACACGGATCTTTTTTTCTGAAAATGATTTTTACTTTCTCTATACGTACTATGTAAATAATATATAAAGAAGGTATTGCATTCCAAACCAAAAATTCGATATAAGATTTCACCGGAAACACATGGTCTTCCTGAATAAAAAAAAAAAAATATTTTTTTGAATAGGCCCGTGTGTGTGTGTGTGAGTGTGTGTCTATGGACAGCATAGCTCGAAAACCAAAACACCGTTGAATACCAAACTTGGTTTTTATGTTTGGTATCTTCCAAGGATGCGACACGAAGATTATCAAGCAAATCCCCAACCCCCAACTACCTTTTACATCGAACATTTTTCAAAAATTTTGATTTTCTCAAAATGGTTTTATCGATTTTGATTAAAATATTGTATATGAAAGATATTTACCTGACAGTTATAATGTAGATCTTGATTTTCTGAATAGCCTCTGAAAAATGTAAATGTCGTGTTATTTATGGACGCTCTTTAACTGCTGTGGTTCTCAGCGGCCCACTCTAAATTGGGCGTGAAAGACCGCTTAATTTTGCTCAGAGGCCTCTCAATCAGGCTTGAGGTTCTTTTACATGCCGTAAATCTACGACACGGTACCAGCCCTTCCGAAGGAAGCCATGCCGAAAAAATCCATCGTCCTCCGCCAGGTTTGAACCCGCGTCCTTTGGTATATAAAGTCAGCATGGTAACCATTACACCAAGGAGGTCTGAAGACTACTTTATTCTGAATGAATTTTAAGGAATGTTGCATAACTGATAAACCGAAAGAAATGGACAAAAACTTACCACACAAAAAAAAATGTAGGTCACGTTAAAATAAACAGTTTATGTTACATACATTTTTGTGGATTTGATCGTTTTTTTAAATATTCCTTATTTCTGGTTTCAGCTTTAAAAAACTTATACCCTTCTTATACAGGAATTTGTCAACTCGTGTTCACACAAACGAAGGAATTTCAGTGACATAGCAACCAGCTTTTGACTATCAATCTAGCCTATGGTACTCCCTTGTTTCGCTTCTACTTATAAAGAAGCAAGTAATTAGACTATTTCTGCTATTTTTTTCTGGATTAGAATGACGTAAATAGAAGCATAAGCCTTTTTTAACAATAATTTGTTACAGAGATGTACAGAAAGTCCTGTGAATGGAACACATCAAATTGTTTGGATTCAGAGGGACCCAAAACATGTATTTTCGGTGAAATCTCAGTATCTAAGTTGTGGCTGCAATACAATACCTTTTATATACACTATATACATAGTATGTGGTGAAAAATGAAAAATATCCTATTAAGTTCGTGAATAATTAGGACTTTGAGGTGAAATGTGCGCTGGAATGCCAGAGAAATGCAAGTCCATTATTATTGCTCTTAACAAGTACATCGTTGCAGTGAATAATGTCCATTAACACAGCAGTACACATATTATGCAGCGGAATCCGATTTAAAGGAATTATGTGGTAACGCTCATCTAGGATTAGCCCTGATCCGTTATAATCTGCCATTTTGTTTCTCTTACCACCTCTAAGTAATGTATTTATATTTGCTGTTTTTGGCTTTTATGGAGGGTACTTTATTGTGACAGTAATCCCTTAAGCTTGGAATACTAATGTAGGCTGAACACTCCCGAAATAATATATGCAAGTTCTATGAAGAACGAGAGAGAAGCCTGAAAATATGATACAAAATCGAGTATGTATTGCACTAGTGTAGGATTGCGTGCATTAGAGCACTCGCCTCTCACCAAGCAGCATGTGAGATTTGTGGTGGAAAAAACAAGCGCAGGGGCGGGTTTTCTCCTGGTTCTCCGGTTCATCGTGCTCTGTCTTTATTTCATGTATCATTAGTGTCATCAGCTCCGGTATCTTATGTAGTAAACTTTCTCTACATCCGGCAATAAATTATTGTTAAAAAGCTTATGCTTCTATTTACTTCCTGCTAATCGGGAAAAAATGAACAGAAATAGTCTTATTACTTGCATCCTTGCCAGTAGAAGGGAAATAAGGGAGTACACTAGGTTAAAGTGATAGTCAAAAGCTGGTTACTATATGACTGAAGTTCCTTTGTTTGTATGAACATGAGTTGGCAAATTCCTGTATGAGAAAAGTATGTTTTTTAAAGCTGAACCCATAACAAGAAATATCTCAGAAACGATCGACTCTACGAAAAAGGTGTATATGACATAAATTGTGTGTTTCATCGTGATCTACATTTTTGTGTATAAAGTTTTTGTCTATGTCTTACGGTTTTCCAGTCTTTAGAGGCTATTCTCAGAAAATTCAAGATATACATTTTATTTGGCATTTAAATGTCTTTTATATAAGAAATTTTAATCAAAACCGTCAGAGCTATTTTTGAGAAAATCAGAATTTTTTAAAAAAGTTCCACGTAGAAGGTAGTTTGGGGTGGGGGGGGGGGGGTTTCTTGAAAACCTTAGTGTCGCATTCTTGGGAGGTACCAAACTTAAATACCAAGTTTGGTATTTAACGGTATTTTCGTTTTTGAGTTATGCTGTCCACAGACACGCACGCACACACATGGACCTTTTTCCAAAAATGCTTTTTAGGAAAATATATCGCTTTTCCACTTGTCTTACTTAAACTACCAATTAACTGGTGCAATACATGCTTTTTAATAGCCACTCCCGACTTTAAACCTCGTTTTCTCGCAAACTTTTAAGAGCAAAGGACGGTTTGGGGTCTGGATATTTTTTGAAAATCTTCGTGTCGCATCCTTGGAAGACAACTTAAATTATAAATTTGGTATTTAACGATCTTTTCGTGTTTGCGTTATGTTGTCCACACACAGACGTTTTCTAATTTTATTTTTCATTCCGGGTACCTCAATATATATATATATATATATATATATATATATATATATATATATATACAGAGAGAGAGAGAGAGTAGAAAATAATAAAAGAAAATAGAAATTTTTGCGTATAGAATGACATATAAGTAAATTACATTCCATTGTATATTCAGGGGTTTATTTATATGTAATATATACCCAAAAAAATCTGTGATCCATTCACATGACATTCTTTAAACCTCTCACAAATTATTTATAAGTTTATTCTTCTATATACTTCATGCTAATCGAGATAAACATTAGCAGAAGCGACCTTATTATTTGCTTCCTTGTAAGCAGAAGGTAAATAAGGGAATGCACTAGGCTAAAACGATAGTCAAATCTTTAAAAAACTGGTTGTCATGTGGTTGAAATATACAACCACAACTTTCTGTGTGAAAAAACTTTAAATATTTGAAATTTGAAATAAATAACAATGAATATCTCAGAAATGGTCAATTCCACGAAAAAGTTTTGACATTAAATGTGTGTTTTAACGTAATCTACATATCTTGTGTAATAATTCTATAGAGAGAACTTATCTCTTACGGTTTACCACTTATGCAAAATTCAGCAAAACACATTCATAATAAAGAGGTATTTAAAGGTTATTCCAAAAAATTCAAGATATACATGTTATTTGCAATATAAATATCTTTAATATATGGTATTTTAATCCAAATTGTTAGATCCATATTTGAGAAAATCAACCATTTCGAAATTTTTTCCATCTAAAGGATTCTTTCGGGTGGGGTGTATATTTCTCAAAATCCACGAATCGTATCCCTGGAAGATACTAAACTTAAATACCAAGTTTGGTATTTTACCGACTTTTCGTTTTGAGCTGTGTTCACTGACACACGGTCACACACGGATCTTTTTCTAAAATCTGATGTGTTCCATTCCCATGGCTTTCTCTACATTGCTATAACAAATTATTGTTAAAAAGCTTATTCCTCTAGCTAGTTTATGATCCTCGAGATAAACATTAGCAAAATTGTCTTAATTACTTGCTTCCTTGTAAGTAGAAGGTAAATAAGGGAATACACTACATTAAAGTGATAGCCAAATCTTTTAAAAGGCGGTTGCCACTGTTTCAAATCCTTTTCAATGCAGTTTACAACTCCCCGCGTGAGAAAAGTTTAAGTATTTTAAATCTGAATCAAATAACAAGGAATATCTCAGAAAATGTCAATTCCACTAAAAAAAGCGTATATGGTATAAATTGTGTGTTTTAACGTTATATACATTTTTGAGCAGTAACTTTTTGCTTATCCCTTACGGTTTATAGCTATGCAAAATTCATTAAGAATAAAAAGCGCTTTTAGAGGCTATTTCCAGAAAATTCAAGATATGCATTTTATTTTCAATATAAATATCTTTAATATACGGTTTTTTAATCAAAATCGTTGCTGTCATTTTTGAGAAAATATAAATTTTCGAAATTTTTCCAAGTTCACAGACACGGATATACGGATCTTTTAAACCGCTTTTTTATACAGAAGGCCTTAAAACCTGTATTTCCGGTGAAATCTCGGTATCGAATTTTTGGGTGAAATGCAATTCCTTCTCTATACACTATATACATTGTACATGTAGAGAGAGTAAAAATTGGAAAATTCATTTTTTCTCGGACTCAGTGGTCTATATACAGCCTCATTAAGGAATGCCGATAGAGCAGTTTCTTAAAAACGTCTAACTAAATGTTTAATGCAATAACTTGCAACGTTTCCTTCTAATGTAAAATGCGCAGTCATTAAAATGTATAGAAGTGAATGTACCCACATCCTGTAACTTTTTGAGTGGCGTTCGTTTAAGCTTGTGAATTTGGTGTTTCATGAGCTAATCTACAACTGTCCATTCTGATTATAGTTTTAGGTGTAGATGTAGGTTAGGCAACGGAGGGGGACATCCCACACACTGCTACCTGAACATATCTATGTCGTTCTCGTGGTTTAGGGGTAACATACCATTAGCCTCTGTCTCAAGGTCGCGGATTCAAAAGACGCAGGACAATAGATTTTTTCGGGCTTAAAAATCCTTAGAATGACTTTCTTTGGAAGGGAAGTAGCCGGTGGTCCCAAGTCGTAACCTCATACAAAAGCCTCTGAGTAAAATTAGGGTCCAGTATAGAATGGGATGCTGAGAACCGCAATAGTTAAAGAGCGTCCATAAATAAAGCTCAATTAATTTTTACTTTCTCTACATTCACTATGTGCATGTTGTTTAGAGAAGGTATTGTAATGCACCCAAAAATTTGATATCGAAATTTCACCGGAAATACATGTTTTAGGACCTCCTGAATCCAAAAAAAAAAAAAAAAAACATTTCTAGAAAAATTTTCGTGTGTGTGCGTGAGTGTGCGTGTTCAGCATAGCTCAAAAACGAAAAGTCCATTATATACCAAACTTGGTATTTTACTGCACAAAAAATGCAGATCACGATAAAACACACAATTATATTTTTTTATGGAGTTAATCGGTTTTGAGATATTCCTTGTTATTGGCTTCAGCTTTAAGAAACGTATACTTTTCTCATACAGGAGCTTGTCAACTCCTGTCCATACAAACAAACTTCACTCACATAGCAACCAGCTTTTGACCATCACTTTAACCTATGGTACTCCTTTATTTCGCTTCTACTTACAAGGAAGCAGGTAATAAGACTAGTTTGCTAATGTGTCTCAATCAGCATGCAGGTAATAGAAACATAAATATTTTAACCATAATTTATTGCAGAGATATAGAGAAAGTCATGTGAATGGAACACATCAGATTTTTTTACGCAAGCCATATGTTAGATAGGATTTGGTTAACTACTGGCAGACTGAAAAATGCAATGTCATAGTGGACAAATATCTTTATGAATAAGGTATGACACAAGCAGTAAAATATAAGCTTAACATTAAAATGTCTTTCTTCTGATTCTTGTTACATTTTATAAAATGTAATATTTAAATTAGCTGCCAGATATATGGGTCCACATCTATTTTTCAATAAGCTGTGTCGTAGACTTTGTAAACCATTCAACAAGCTTTTAACAGTTCCTTTGTTTGTAGCAAACATATTTGATATTCGTACACTATTGCGTTTCCCTATTGGAATTACACTATATAAAAGAAAATCAGATGTGTTCAGTTCACTACTTCTTCTTCTCTCTAACCAATTATTGTTAAAAAGATTATTCCTCTATCTACTTCATGCTAATCAAGATAAACATTAGCAGAAATTGTGCTTATTAATTGGTTCCTTGTAAGTAGAATGGTAAAATTCTAATGTGTTCCATTCACACGATGTCCTCTAACTGTAAACCTTTTATTCAAAACACTAATCTATTATCTACACCACGCTAATCAAGATAATTTTATTACTAACTTCCTTGTAAGTATAAGGGAAATAAGAAAGTGCACAGGCTAAACTGATAAACTCACTTAAAAACCGATCGCTATGTAAAACAAATGAAATTCCAATCTCTTTGCTTGCCAGCAGAAAAAAAACGAGAAACGAGAAAAAAGATGTCTTACTGTTTGAGAAAGGTTTGAATGGCTAACCAATATGTGTCCTGAATATCTCGAAAACGGTTAACTCTACAAAAAAATGTATAGGACATAAATTGTGTGTTTCAGGAGATCTACATTTTTTGTGTAGTAAGTTTTTGTAAATCTCTTACGGTTTGCCAGTTATACAAAAGTCATTTAAGAGGTCTTCAGAGGCTGTTCTTAGAAAATTCAAGATATACATTTCTTTTTTCATAAAATATGTTATATATACATAATCGTTAATCAAAATCGTTAGAGCCATTTTTGAGAAAATCAAAATTTTCTAAAAATGTTCCATGTAAAGAGTAGTTGAGGGTGGAGTATTTTCTTGAAAATCTTTGTGTCGCATTCTTGGAAGATATTAAACTTAAAATCCAAGTTTGGTATTTAACGGTGTTTTCGTTTTTGAGCTGTGATGTCCACAGACACAAACGGGCCTTTTTCTAATAATGCTTTTTCTGATTCAGGGGGTCCCTAAAAATGTGTTTCCGGTGAAATATTGGTATCGAATTTTTGGGTGCATTACAGTATCTTCTCTATACACTATCTACACAGTACGTGAAGAGAAAGTAAGAACACGAGTTACTACTCTCAATAATATTAGTATAGATATTATGCAGAAATAATCAGGTATTGCAGCATTTATTAATGATAGAAGCCACGTATTTTCAAGCGTTTCAAGTGCCGCATTAACATATATGTTTATAGTGAAACGCCATGTTTCATTCAAGCTAACGTTGAGAAATGCTGGCCATGTCCCAGCACACCTGAAACTAAAGTTAGCTTCTTGCAGATTCGATTTCCTCCGGCTTTCCGTTCATGAATAAGGAACAGATCTGGCACGTCATTTGCCTTTATACCTAAAAGAAACGTTCTCGATGACGTAGTAGTGTCACGGCCTGTTGGCTTGTCATTTCAACACACCTACACTCTTCGGCATTGCAAAGACGTCTGGACCACAGCCTCTCTGGAAAAGCAAACCGCACTACAGTCCAGAGTTGGAGGTTATGTTTGCCACAATTCCCTCTCTCGGCATTTGGTAGGGAAATAATACTTCAGCATGCGAATAAAATCTGTCAACATACACGTAACTGTTCGCTGGTCGGATTATCTGTGAAACGTGAGCGCTGGTGGACTCTGCCAGAGATTAGTGTACCACTGGTCGATGTTTTGGTAAAAATAGACATCTTCTGTAAACCGTCCTGCGAATTAAAGTCACTCTTTTGCGATTCTCTACACTTAAAAGATCCACAGGTGAAATTTCTAAATCGGAGAGTTTTTACTCTCTCTTCTTAGTACATAGTAAATAGGTAGAGAAAGTATTGCATTTCACCTAAAATTCAATACCGAGACTTCACAGGAAATATATATTTTTAGGTGCCCTAAGTCCAAAAGAAGTATTTCTTTCTCTACACTACTATGCACATGGTGTGCAGAGAAGGTATTGTATGCCACCCAAAAATTCAATACCAAGATTTCACCGGAAATACATGTTTTAAGGTGCCCCGAGCCCGAAAAGAAACATTTTAAGAAAAAGGTCCATGTGTGGGTGTGTGTCTGTCTATGTGCTTGTGGATAGCATAGCTCTAAAATGAAAAGTTGGGTAAATACCCAACTTGGTATTTAAGTTGAGTATATTATAAGGTTGAGACACGAAGATTTTCAATAAAATCCTCTAACACCCAAACGCCCTTTATGTGGAGCATTTTCATTTTCTCAAAATGGCTCTGACAGTATTAATTAAAATACCTTATGTTTGATATAGTGATGAAGGCTTCTTGGGTGATCTGCCGCGTCATGTTTATATAAGTCTCCAAGCTTTCGGCCATGGTCTCTAATGCCTTCTTCAGGAAGTGAGGCTTTTATAAACATAACACGGCAGATCACCCGAGAAGCCCTCATCAGTAACCATTGCCGTGAAAGCTTCAGATCATATATTATGTTTAATATAGTCTAATGACAAACGAAATGTATATCTTAAATTTTCTGGGAATAGCCTCTGAAGACCTGTTCATTTTGGACGACTTTTGTATAACTGGCAAACCATAAAAGATAGACAAACACATACCACATAAAAATGTAGATATCATTAAAACACACGGTTAATGTTATATGCATTTTTGTAGAGTTAATCGTTTTCGAGGTATTCTGTATTACTGGTTTCAATTTTATGCCACTTAAATCTGCCTCGAACGGGAATCAGTCTCGTTTCTCCTTTGTTTACTCCTGGCAAGCAAAGAGATTGGAAATTCAATTGTTTCACATAGGAACGGTTTTAAAGGAATTGACTATCGCTTTAGCCTGTGTATTTTCTTATTTCCCTTTACATACAAGGAAACAAGTAATAAGACTAATTCTGCTGATGTTTATCTTGATTAGTATGAGTATTTAAAAGGGTATTCTCTTGAATAAAAGGTTTGTTTGCGGCACAGCTAGAGAAAGTCATGGGAATGGAATACGTCATATTTTTTTTTTTTTTTTTTTTTTGCTCAGCCCTCGAGAAAAATTGATGTTGCTTTTATAAGAGCATTAGACCATGGCATTTGTGAGCCTGCATAGTTTTGAGCGCTGTTATCAAATTTGAATTGAATGATATAATGATGCAGTTGTATTCAAAGATATTGCTGCTTTATTCTGCTGATGTGCATTATCTTGAGGGGCAATCTGACCTTGTGGCCCTGGATTATAACCCTGTCATCACACGCGAACACAATGACTTGGCTATTCAGTCGCAGCAGGGTGTTGCTCCCCTAATGCTTGCGTAATATTACTGTTAATGTCACAGGGTTGTTAATGATGAATTGGTACCACAGGATCGATATCTCGTGCAGCAGGCTCGTATTGTCCTTGTAATGGTGTCCTTAAAATCCTTTACTTCTTTATAGCAATCGACCCGCGCTTTGATAGCGTCCACGCGAGCTTTAAGATCGAGATATTACTCTTCACATCCGGTGAGGGTGAATTACTGTGGAAACAGGTAATGTTAGGTCACATACTAACCTATTTCTGAGCTATTACTGCTGACATTGATCAATAATGAACAGGAGGGCAAGGAAAACTCGCTAATGTAAACAGTCATAACCTGGAAATAACACCGTCGGTTTTAGTGCTGCATTGGGTTAATGAGAACGCAAATACAGGCTTATATATACATCTTTTGCAGAAAGAGTGGACATTTATGCTCTCAATCTTAACAAGTACATATTGATATATACATATCTATCTATATATAAATAAAATGTATCGCCGAAATGTATGTACGCGCATCACTTCCGAGGGACAGCGCCAAATTGAACACTTCTTTTCTTGATGTGTTCGTTGTTGTCACGACACGGTTTGTGTAAAAGAAAAAGTTTAAAAATCGTAGGGAAAGTTTTTAAAGTCTCATAATATAAATCAAAATACAGTGCAAAGGGAACGCAATCGGTTAGTAGCCTCCAGATATCAGTTGTAGCTAAATTGCAACAGTAGTGCTCTCTCTTTCCACCCCATTCAATGTTAAGGTAATGCACCAGTTTATCGAGACAATGACGCATCGCAGCAGTGAAATTCAAATACATCTTTATTTATTAAGTGTCCTTTCCTTACTCCTATCGTTTAAAATAAACAAGCAAAGAAGCTTTGCTGGCGACGAACACCTAGAGTAAATACTTATTTACTTGCCGCTAGATGGCCGTAGTACTATTTTCCCCTTTCAATGCTAAGGGAATGAGTCAATGACGCAAGATAACAGTGACAATCAAATATATGTCTTATGTATTAACTATCGTTCTCTTGGTCCCATCGTTTAAGTAAAGAAATAAAAACGTACTTTTTCACGTATGAAGTATATTTTTGGTTTCGTAATTCTTTAAAATGAACAGTTACAAACTATTCGCATAACTAAAAATCCTTGGAATCTGAAAATGGTGGAGAAATGTCGGGACCCGGATAGTAAACTGCGTTAGGTTACTCCACCTATTGCCGATGTTGGATATTAGAGCTTATGTGGTACATGAGCTGGCTAAAGGTGATTTCATCAGAACATGATCAAGTAATATTTTGGGTTAAATGAAGAGATTTAGTACACACATCTATCATTAAATAAAAACTTAACAATTGCCCAACCAGATCTATTTGCTCTTTAGTTATGTCATTGTCAGCCTTAAAAATGGTTGTTTTGAACATAGAAGAAAATAAAGAAAAACGTGGAAAACAGTAGGAGCAAAGGAAAGAAAGAGATTCAGAAGAAGCATGAATGTTACTTTGCGACTTTCTCCTTAATATAATTCATTGCATATTTCACACTATTGAAGCGCTGCCACCTCAGTTTTTCCATTAAGTACACCACCCGTCTTTAAAAATCCTGATGTGTTCCATTCACATCACTTTCTCTACCTATTTTGTAACAAACTATTCTTACAAAGGCTTATTCATCTACATACTTTGAAACAGAAGTAATAGGTCAGAGCCCCTGGAATTGCTTTAAAAAAGGTGTAAAGAGAACTAAAATGTAATTTTTTAAATACTTGATATGTTAATTAATCATTCTAAACACATATTTGGTAATGTAAGCTTAACTTACAATTCATTTATTAATTACCATGACAACAGAAAGAGTTTGAGAGGTCATTAATACTTACAGTACAATCAGAAAATGACGTAACACCCAAAACATATGCTACTTCAAGTAAAGAATTTATTGCACAATCCATTAACAAAAGAGTATAAGAAGGCTTTGTCCATATAATTTAGATGTAGCCTATCATTTGTTCACATTGAGAATTAATTACTTTCTCTGCACATACTATGTACATGGTTGTATAGAGAAGGTATTGTATTGCACCCACAAACTCGATACAGAGATTTCATTGGAAATGCATGATTTTTGTCCCCATGAATCCAAAAAAAAAAAAAAAAAGCATTTTCAGAAAAAAGTCCGCGCGCGCGCGCGCGTGTGTGTGTTGGACAGAATAGCTCAAAACGAAAAGACCGTTAAATACCAAACTTTGGTATCTTCAAAGGATACGATTTTTAAGAAAATTCCCCCAAACATTCCTGCAGTAATTTGTTGCAGAGATGTTGAGAAAGTCATGTGAGTGGAACACATTAGATTTTTTTGTATTGTTTCTTTTATATAGTCCCCTTTAACACTAAGGTAATATCGGGGGCTTTGCATTAGAAACAGCTTGTTGTCTATAGGTTCTTTAGGTTGGGTTTTAAATCGTTTTATTTTCTTCAAGCACATTCCTTCTCACATACATATTTCCAGACTCTGTGGGGGATAGACAGTAATTCTGTTTAATGAAAAATTCGCCGCCCCAGCCGAGAATCAAGCCCGGGACCTCCGGGTGAGAAGTCAGCTCGCTGACCACTCGACCACAAAGGCAGTCATTATTTAATTGTTGAATAGTTTTCGTGTTGTATAAAAAGTTAATTTATTTCCAGACAAAATATCCTACCTTTACTCCATCTTAAACACCCATAAGATATATAGGCGCAGAGCTATTACGCCTTCATTACTGAGCACTAATTTGAAAGCTATATATTCTAAAACATCGACTTTGTTCTCTGTATTTCAGAACTTGTGTAACTACAGTAAGATTTATTGGATCAATAAAAAATCTGATGTGTTCGATTCACATGACTTTCTCTAAATCTCTGCAACAAATGATTGTTAAAATCTTATGCTTCTATTTGCTTCATGCTAATCGAGAAAAAAGTAGCAGAAATAATCTTATTAGTTGCTTCCTTGTAAGTAGAAGGGAAATAAGGGAGTACACTAGGCTAAAGTGATAGTCAAAAGTTGGTTGCTATGTGACTGAAGTTTCTTTATTTGTATGGACAGGAGTTGACAAATTTGTATATGAGAAATGTATACGTTTTTCAAAGCTGAAACCAAAAACCAGGAATACGTAAAAAATGATCATCTCCACGAAAAAAATGTATATGACATAAATTGTGTGTTTTAGCATGCTCTACATTTGTTGTGTGTTAAGTTTTTGTCCATCTCTTACGGTTTAGCAGCTATGTAAAATTCCGTAACATTCATCCAGAATAAAGTAGTTTTCAGAGGCTTCTCCCAGAAAATTAAAGGTATGGATTTTGTCAGATAAATGTCTTTAATATATGCCCTTTTAATCAAAACCGTTAGAGCCATTTTTGAGAAAATCAAAAGTTTCGTGTAAAGGGTAGTTGGGGGTGGGGGATTTTTTTAAAAATCTTCGTGTCCTATCATTGGAAGATTCCTAACTTAAATACCAAGTTTAGTATTTAATTATTTTTTTTTGAGCTATACACAGATACACACACGCACACACACAGGAACCTTTCTCCAAAAATTATTTTTGGGATTCAGGGGGACCAAAAATATGTATTTCCGATTCGGTATCAACTTTTTGAGTGGCATGCAATACCTTCTCTATAAACTATGTACATAGTACGTTTAGAGAAAGTAAAAAGTTATTCATATTATTACTTAAACTGCAGTGCGTAACGATGTTCTATAGCATGTTGCAATGTTTTATTAGCGTGGCACAGTTTGTGGTAAGTATTAACGCAACTTAAACAAAAACAAAGAGTCTGTTGTGTCACAATGCGCCCAAAATACGTACGGATGGGGCTCAACGCCATTTCGATCACTTCCACGTCAGCAGTAAGTGATCGAGGGTCGTCATGCCAACTAGACTATGACCTTCATCAGGCTCAGCTAGGTCAGGGTTCACCACACATCTGCAGCAAAATATCTCTCAATGCCTTTAAGCTTTATTCTCTATTTAACATTAAAACTTTAACTGTATTTTACAGTTACCTACCTATGCCACAAAGAGAAAACATTGCATTCCACTTGAAACACACCTATCTAGATGCCAACAGAAATACACGTTTTGAGGTAAATGTGTCCGTGCTTATGTGTTTGTGAATTCCATGTAAAAACGAACGCTTGGGTAAATATAAAAGGTCACTATAACATTAATATGAACTATTAGAGTATGTATAAAATAATCAAATGTTAAACTAATTTATGCTTTTCTAAAATTAAAGGAATAAACATAAGTGTTGAATCTAAGATAAGGTAGCTAATTATATTTTTAATTTTAGTTGACATAAAATCCATTTATTCTCGTAGGCTTCCGGGGCCTGTGTCGTGAATAATATGCCTGACTTCTGGTTGCTGCCGCGTCATGTAATCTTCTGCCAACGTTTCGACCTCTTGTTGAGACCGTCTTCAGGGCTACACAGCGCAAACTGGCAGCAGCCAGCTATAATAAGCATAAAATCCATTTGATGAATTTTGGGAGATCGTGATTACAACAAATGTGGTTCCGGACAACGTGTGCCTACATGGGGGTTTACGGGGCCCAACCGAACTGAACTGAATCGAATCTCAATTGTTTCGCATAGCTTTTAAAAGGTTTGACAATCGATTTTAGCTTATGTGTATTCACAAATATTAGCTAAGTAAAATATCCCCTCTTCTTTTTAAAAGTTCAGCTTCAATTTTAATGAAATTAGTTTAAAGAATTGAAAATTAACCTTGCATTATTCCTTTTTGTCGCCAAAAAAGCACATTTAGTTACTTGTTTAAGGTAACTTATCATTTAAATTTGGAAAATCCACAGGATTTAAGATACTTCTTTGAAGCCGATTCCAATTATTACACACATTAACGTAATACTTCAAAAAGTCTAGCTCGTATTAATTTATTATTAGGTAGTTTCATTCTTGTAATAAAAATGCCCCACAGGATGGCACCAAGTTAACATTTTGCTATAAAAGTGTTTTCAAAAATGCCTATCATATCATATTTTCTATATTAATCACTAAATATTGTAGGGAAAATATTATCTAATGTACCGTCCCAAACTTTTAATTTTTCAAACGTTAGTAACTTATTTCTCAAAAGTGGAACTTTATTTTTAAAACGTATAACGTAATTTTCTTTAAATACATTTTGAGGGGCACTGCTAACCAATTAGTAAAACATTTCAATGTATGGAGCACTTTTATAAATGTAAAATTGCTGCAAAAGGTTTTGCGAGAAAGCAAGCTGTAAATTTTGGCGTAATTATTAATAAGTATGCTAATGTATATTTATAGCTTGGTATGTTCATTCCATCTAGTGAAAAAATATCTATTTTAGAAATCATATTATTTTATAAAACTATTTAAAATATTTAGCTGAAATTTCACACATGCATCATTATTGTTTTGTATATGTTTAGGAATCCCCCTGAATACTAAATTTAGTGATTCAGACTGATGTTGGTAATAAAGTAAACTAAATTAAAAGAAAGTTGAGGACAAGTTTGTGTACATTCTTATTTTCATAGCATCCTAGAAAATAAATGTTATCACTAATTTTGAAAGAGAGTATAAACAAAGTGAGAATCGCGAGTTTGATATTACATAGAGCAGTAAAAGTCACTGATGCGAGGAGTTGATTGCATAGAGGCCCAGGTGAGAAATCGAGGTTGGCACACTTTTCCCTCAAGGAAAGGTAGAGGGGCGGGTGCTCTGAAAATAGCCGCCACCGCGTGCTAGTAGCCCATGTGTATTTAGCCTCTCCCCCCCCCCTTTTCTCGGCCACGACACGACAACCGCCGGCCAACACTAGTAGTCATGAATATCTTGTTTCGGAAACACTTCCACGCGGAGTCCGAGGGCCGCAGCCACAGCTATGGCAAGAAGGGCGTCAAACCTCACAGCAAGCGAAGCCGGGAGTCCGGCTACAATGCCATGGAGGAAGGGCATCATTACAGAACGCATATTTTCCTCACCCCAACAGGAGGCGGCTGCCAAGGATGCCTGGAGGCGGAGCGGAGGCCGTCGGTGACGCTGATGAAGTGGGCGGTCGGGGGCGGCAGGAGGAAACCCAGCGGCAGGGACAACGCCGCCGCCACAGCGGAGACGCCGACGCCGACAGCGAGCCGCACCGTCAGCTTCAGCAGCGGCGCCCGAGGTCAGAGCACGGGGGCCTACAGCACGTCGCCACCGGCGGCGGCGGCGGGGGCAGCGCAGCCTCGGGAACCTGTCACACTCGCCACCCTCAACAGGGACTGCTTCATCATACCTGTAGCCAGCCTGGATCGTTTCCTGCCCGCTGGTGTCCCGGTGAGTTTTCAAAGTGTTTAAGTGTTGTGACAGCACCAGTTCTTCGGACAAGGTAGGTTACTCGTGAACACGTTAAACCCCTATCCTGTAAGGATTGTAGCCAGCTGAAAAGTTTCCTCCCTACTGACATCCCTATGAGCTATCGAAGTGTAGTGACAACAGCTGGAGCAAGACCTTCTGATGTGTTCTGTCAAGGTAGGTAACTCAAAGTACTCTCTACCCTGCACAATGTATCGCTTTTTACCAGCTGGTGTTCCTTTTAAGTAATACAATAATTGTGTAATGTACTGGCAACAGTTGAAAAATATCCACTGGTACATCTGCTTGTGTATACGTTTTAAAACAGTCTCAGCCAAATCATTTATAAGTGACGTATCACAGTCGTGTAATGTAAAACCGTTTAGGAGATCCAAAGACAAGAGGCGCGGGAAATAAATGTCAGGACCAGGCTATATGTCCTTGGTGCAGCCACAAAAATATTGAAGGAGGTTATATTTATATGGTTTATTTTTAGAGAACATTTAATGATAAATATAAATTAAAACCTAATTAAACTTTTAAAAAATATACTGTTTATATTCAAATATTAGCGTGCAGAAATTTGAATTAAAATTAGGTTTTTGCCTACTACTTTATACATTTATTTTGCAAGGTGGTTCCAATCCCAAAATGTCGCCCTCTCTGGAGTAGTGGTTACCATACCCAAAGTCGCGGGTTCAAACCTAGCGGAGGACGATGAATTTTTTTCGGCCGTAAAAATCTTAGCATGGCCGTTGGTACCGTGTTATAGATTTACGGTACGTAAAAAGCCTCAGGCTCTGATAAAGAGGCGTCTGAGCAAAATTAAGCAGTCTTTCACACCTAATATAGCATGGGAAGCCGAGAACCACAGTAGCTAAAGAGCGTCCATAAATAAAACTCCATTTCCATTTCAACCCCAAAATCACTCTGGCCAGTAGGTAAATAGTACAACATGCATTCCATTACCTCACTAGTTCTTCATTAGCATTTACTTCACTGTCACTTGGTGTCTAACATACACTTCTGAGATCTACACTGAGCTGGGAGCAAAAGAGAGTTGCTCACAGACGTCACAAAGCATTCAGTTGACACTCACAGTTACAGAAAAATTCAAACTTGCGTCGCTTCTCTTTTTCTGGAGGAAATGACATCAAAAGTAGAACGTGATCGCTTAACCGCCGCTAATCAAAAAGGTGTACTATTGACATGCCTAATGTTGTTGTAATGCACTTCTAGTTATTTAAACAATATATCATCCCAGTCCGGGTAGTGTGGTGGCAGCGTGTCTGTCTCACACTCAACAGGTCGTGAGTTCGAATCTCACTTAGGGTGAGTTACACGGATAAGGGTTTTTTCGAATAAAGGTTCTTTATCCTGAGAAGACGAATGTTGAGTAACTTTAATTTCCAAAATCATGTGAGCATCATTTCACCAATTGCATTCATCGTCCGATATGACCAACCAGATTAAAGGACGTTAAGCTATAAATAAATATCACCATCATTCTTATGACATTCAAAACCACTGGTAATAGTAAAACCGTTAAGAGAATGCTTCTGTGAAATTTGAAAAACGTTAGTATATGCGATATCTTGTTAAAATGTATTCCAGTTATTCCACACAAAAATAGGACTTCGTTTCGTGTTTCAATGGTTATTTAAATACTAACTTTTATTGTATTAATTTCTTGCTCTAATAAAACTGCTCCACATGATACATTTTGAATACTTTTACATCTATATTTCAAGTTTACAATAAATTGCTTTATTAAAGATCTACCGTTCAAAGTGTTTATGTTATGCATTGTAGAAAAACTATTATTTTTTGTATTTTCCGTTTTTTTTTCAACCTTAATAAATTATCCATAAAAAATTAAGGATTGTGTTTTAGAAACGTATAGTAATTTTATTTAATGTAGTTTTGAGAAAAAGTACAAAATTTTAAAACCTATTAGTAAAAATATTTCTCCGTGAAACATTTTAAGTGAGGCAAAATGCTGAAAAGGTTTGAACATAGCATGCGCCTGTTCATTTATAGCTTCAGTTAATTGGTAGTTTAAATACCCCAAGTGGAAATCACTTGTGTGGCCCGGTTTCGATCCCAAGCGACCACATGTGAGAATTATGGTGGATAAAGCGGTGGGGAAAACCGGAGAATCCGGAGAAAACCCACCCCTGCGTCATCGCATTCCACCGGTGCTCCATTTTCATTTCATGCATCATCAGTGCCATCGCCTGCTGTGTCATACATAGTAAAAGCAGGCGTTAAACATAAAAAACCAACTGGAAAGATGGTATGTTTTATTAAAACTTAGAATTCACATTATTTTATTATGAATATTCTTAATGTTTAATTTTTCACCTGATTTTTATCAAATTGCCGGTAGAAGTACCTTGAGGCAGATCTACAAATACAACTTTCTCTGAAATAGGTTATTTATTGTCTCTTACTGCAAGAAACTAGTTTTTTTTTTTTTTTTTAGAATTAACGGAATAACCTACGACTGATAGGAATTACAATTAACGGAAGGAATTGAAAATAGTGACCTTGACTTTTGCACTTTAGTTCCTGAAAATAAGCTGATGTTTAAGGTTACTTCAAGACAGATGTGAAGTTTATTATGTCTTACATTCACATACGTTTCTCTAGCAATTCTGAAACAAATTATTCTTACAAAAGCTTATTCCGCTATTTAAATCATGCTAATCAATATGAACACTAGCAGATATTGGCTTTATTGCACAGGTAATCCCCTATAGTTTAAACAGGAATAAGGGAATACACTACAGTCAACTATTTTAAGATGACTACGGCGGGTCGCTATTCGATAGTCTTGAAATTCCGTTCTATTTGCATGACCAGAATGAAAAAATCTTATGTGTTCCATTCAAATGACTTTCTCTATATCACTGCAACAAATGATTCTATTTACTTCATCTAATGCAGCAAAAATTAGCAGAAATAGTCTTATTACTTGCTTCCTTGTTAGTAGAAGCGAAATAAGGGGGTACCTTAGGTTAAAGTGATAGTCAAAAGCTGGTTGATCTGCGACTGAAGTTCCTTTGTTTGTATGGACACGAGTTCACAAAGTCCTGTATGAGAAAAGTATACGTTTTTATAGCTGAAACCAAAAACAAGGAATATCTCAAAAACAGTCAACTCCACGAAAAAATATATGTGACATAAATTATATGTTTTAAGGTGCTCTACATTTGTAGTGTGGTAATTTTTTGTCTATCTCTTACGGTTTAGCATTTGTGTAAAATTTGGTAAAATTGACCCAGAATAAAGTAGTGTTCAGAGGCTATTCCCAGAAAATTCAAGATAAACATTTTATTTGTCAGGTAAATATCTTTAATATATGAAATTTTAATCAAAATCGTTAGTTATTTTTGAGAAAATCCAAATTTTCGAAAAAAGTTCCATGTAAAGGGTAGTTGGGATGGGTGCATTTTTCTCAAAATCTTCGTGTCGCATTCCTGGAAGATATTAAACTTAAATACCAAGTTTGGTATTTTATCGACTTTTCGTTTTTGAGTTATCGTGTTCACAGGCACACAGGCACACGGACACACTGACACACGGACCTTTTTCTGAAAATACTTTTTTTTGGATACAGGGGACCCTAAAACATATATTTCCGGGAAATCTCGGTATCCAATTTTTTGGTGGAGTGTAATACCTTCTCTATACACTATGTACATAGCACGTATAGAGAAAGTAAAAAGAGAAGCAAATGACTATTTCGCATTTGAGAAAAGTTTAAGTAGAGAAATTTAAACAAAAACCAAGATGAACTGCCTCCGCGGTCGAATGGTCAGCGAGTGACTTCTCACCCGGAGGTCCCGGGATCGATTCCCTACTGGAGCGGGCAATTTTTGTTTAACCAGAAGTATTCGCTATTCACCACAGAGTCTGGAAGTATGTATGTGAGAGTGAATGTGTGTGTATGTGTGTGTGTGTGAGTAAAATAAAACGGATTAAACTCAACGTAAAGAACCTATAGACAACGAGTTGTCTCTAATGCAGAGCTCCCGGTATGACCTTAGATGTTAAATGGGGCTTTATAAATGGGGGATAAAAACAAGGAATATCCCAGAAATGTTTAATTCCCAAAAAAAGGTATATGACATAAATTATGTGTTTTAAATCTACCGTTTTTGTGTAGTAAGATTTGGTATATCTCTTACAGATTCACTAGATGAGCAAAAGCCGTATTGAATGAAGAGGACTTCAGAAATTATTTCCAGAAAATTAAATACATTTTAATCAATATCGTTAAAGTCATTTTTGAGAAAATTGAAAACTTCGAAAAATCTTCCATGTAAAGGGTAGTTTGGGGTAGGCGATTTTTCTGAAAATCTTCGTGTCGCATCCTTGGAAGAAGCTGAACTTAACTACGAAGTATGGTACTGGACCAGCTGTTCACAGAAGCACAGACAGACACAGACGTACACATGTAAAATTAAAAGTTTTTTTTTTATATAGATTCAAGGGTCCTTTAAAATGTATATACGGAAATATCACTATCGAATTGTTGGTGGAATACAATACTTGCATTGTAACTAAGTGGTAGAGAAAGTAAAACGTTTGTTGAAAGCATCAGCTGGTGCAAATTGTTGTATAAGTTATTTACTAGTGTTTGGCAAGTACAAGAGTTCAGGAAGCATCACTTGTTGATTATATCATTTGGCAAACAACCAGACCCAAGCTAACGAAATATAGAACCTCTTCTGTACAAAGCCCAACAGGAATCTTTACTGTCTATTGCCTTTATTTCCTTAACACGGAAAACTTCCCATAGTGATGTTGCTGTTGTATATTGAAGTTTTTACTTTCTATACCACGTATGTACAATGTGCAGAGTAGCTAGAGAAGGTATTCTATTCCACCCAAAAATTTACTACAGAGATTTCACCGGAGATATGTTTGAGGTCCCTTGAGTACGAAAAACACATTCTTAGAAAAAGTCCCCTGTGTGTCTGTGTGTGTATACATCTGTGGACAGCCCAAAAACGAAGAGACCGTCAAATACCAAACTTGGTATTTATGTTTAGTATCTTCCAAGGAGGTCGACTCCTCAGCGCGGTGGTAGCGCGGCTGCTTGCCAAGTGGCAGTCCTGGTTTCGATTCCTGTGAGGATCTTTCCCTCGTTGGGAGAGCTGATCCGGAAGGCACTCAGCCTCGTGAAGTCCCTGGGAAGTCAAATGGAGAAGAACCGTATTAAACGGCCTGGAGGGACTTGAGGCGCTGACCATGTCTCACTCTCCAGCACTGTACCCCAATCATGAGGCCTGTTCTGGGCCGAGACGGGGGACACAGCGGCTTGGCAGTTGGCATTGGCCCCTTCACATACCCAAGGCGGGTTCAAACCCGGCGGAGGACGATGGATTTTTTCGGGTGTAAAAATCCTTAGCATGACTTCCTTCGGAAGGGAAGTAAAGCCGTTGGTCCCGTGTGGTAGATTTACGGCACGTAAAAGAACCTCAACCCTGATAGAGAGCAAAATTAAGCGGTCTTTCACGCCAAATTTAGAATGAGACGCTGAGAACCACAGTAGTTAAAGAGCGTCCATAAATAACACACCATTTCCATTTCTCATACATTTTTTGAAATGTTTGTGTTTCATTAAAATATCGTACTTTTAAGATATTTACATCACAAATAAAATGATTACTTGAATTTTCTGGGAATAGCTTCTGAAGAACTCTTTATTCTGGATGAGGTTTGCTGAATTTTGCGTAACCGATAAACCGTAAGAGATACACAAAGTATACTGAACAAAAAATGTAGATATCATCATGTAGAATGTTTTTATTGTAGAGATGGCCGTTTTCAAGGCTTTCCCTGTTATTGATTTCAGTTTTAAACTACATTATCTCTTCTCAAAACAAGAAGCCACTTTTCGTTTCGATTCTCTTGTTTTTGTGCTGGCCATGCAAAGCGAAACGAACTTCTTCTGTTTCACATACCGACCAGCTTTAGCCTATGGTATTTTCCTTCTTTTTTTTTTTTTTTTGGTAGTGTTTAACGCCCGCTTTAACTACTAATGGCACCGCAGGCGGTATTTTCCTTCTTCTCACAAGAAATCAAGTAATAAGAAAATGCTTGTTAATGTTTATCTTGATTAGCATGATGAAGATAAAAGAATAATCTTTTGTAAGAATAGTTGGTTTGTGGAACAGCTAGAGAAAGTTGTGGAAATGAAACACATCAGATTTTTAGAAAGTATTGTTTGGTAACGTTTGGTAACAATCTGCGTTATCGCAACAGCTGGAAGGAGCTCTTTTAACTTATTGAACGATAAATATTTTAATCACTCTAGTATATTGTTAATATAAGAGTGCATTACAGAATATTTAATATAAATCCGAGCGTTTAGGAATTTTTACACCCGTGCGGGCTTAATGGATTTACCATGATAACTAGAGACCGGATTATATGTAAGATAAAAAGCTCGAAAAAATGCATGAAAAATGTCAAAATATGCAACATCAATAATAAAGACAAAGTAATGGTTATATATTATTTCAAAAACAACATACAATCGGCAATTTTTATTATTTACTAATTCAGAAAAAAGTATCGTTTACAAACTCCTTATACATTTTGCTACTATGGTAAACAGAAACGATCATGTACTATTCCAAATATTTAGTTGTAGGATTGCGTCGCCAATCACTCAAAACATTTTATACGCAGAAAAGAGCCGTTCTACATCAACTGAGGTCACTGAACAGTTTTTGAATCTGGGTGTTATATTGGCAATACCTCCGGCATACCTGAATAGATTCGGTCAACGCCAAAACGCGTGTTTCAAACTCTTTATTACTCACAGATATATTGGGGAAAGTGAGTGCAATGTTTTTTTGAATACTGAAACTGTTCAAGCTTCCTTGCACTGACAAACTGCCAAAGCCTCTGCACAATCGAAGTCGTTTACGACACCTTTGATGGCCCCGAAATGTTCACTGTAAAACAACACAGCATCGACCTAGAGTTATCACTGATTCGGGAGGTAAAGGCACATTTTGAAGTTTTTCTCTGTAGACCTTGATGAAATCAGTTTGTTTAAATTTTCACACATGGATCGTACTTCTTCAGCAAGGCGATTTATTCCATGAGCGAAGCATATCACATATCACATGAATAATATTTGTGTAAAATACTTTGATCATGTGCGGAGCAGCATCTAAGAGAAACGCAAACATCCTTTCATCTGCAGAAGGTTCTGGAAATATATTTTTAATGCCATCATTCACAAATCTGGAGATCGTAGAATTATTTACATTCTGTAATTCTTTGCTGGCCACCAAATAGGAAGAAGAAGGCTCTTGTGTTAATGCACCAACAATTAAATTAGCAATGTAACGGCCAAAATTGTCCGTACAGCTGAAATCCAAATGATGTTATCCTTGAGTTCATTGCGTATTTCTTCCAGAACATAAAGATAAATTGTATAGATAAATGTTGATTCATCTGGTATATTTTGATTTAAACAAAATTTGCATAGAAAACCTTTGAGGGTAGGGTTTGGAAGTTTACAACAAATGCTTCACATAAAACTACGTTAAAGCGAAATTTGTGGTTTTCTCTGGAGGTTAAATCATTTCTACTGTTACTTGCCACTCTTAAAAGTTGTCGTTCTTTCTTTTGCATCCCTGTGATATGAAGACTTGTATTGACATGCTGGTCTATTTGAAACCTTTTGTGCAAGAAACGATTATTATTATTTATTTATTTATTTATTTTTTGCAGACTCACAGTATAACTTATTTGCATCATGACTAAATGTTCCAGGATGGCCAGCTATCCACGAAATGGCGGCATAGTGTACTGCACATTACAAACTACACGTTGTTCTTTGTACAAATAAATAGAAAACTAAACTGAAATTGACTCTGCTGCGGTCACTATAAAATATCAAAACGAAAATAAGCTTGAGTCCGCCCTTTTAGATTTCTAAATATAAATATAGCCCTGAAATATGCATCATCGTTAGTTTTTAGTTAAAATATGCAATGACCGGTAAAAAGGAGTCAAATATGCAAATGCATATGCAACATGCAAATGCATATAATCCGGTCTCTATGATAACTAACAAAAGCCATATTATTTTATTCGTTTTATGCAAGCCCACAAAAACTTATGGAAAAGTTCAATGTGTTCCATTCTATGACTTTCTGTACATATTTGGCATTAAATCATGTTTACAAAAGCTCATTCATCTATCTTATTCTGCTGAGACAAACCAGGCATGGGAACGAGAGCGGAGGTAGCGATTGACCCTGCCTTACTCGTCCCAGACTCTTTTGCTGAGTGATGAAGGCTGTTTTGATACAACAAGCGCAGCGGTGACTTCGTTCCACCTGTGTGGTTGTAATAAGTTCTATGCTGGTACCATATACTTTTTTAATATTAAACATATTTTGCCTACAATAATTATTACAGCCACCTACTGTGCTTAGATAAATGACATAATCTTCAAGTCCATAATTTTCCTTTATTTTATACACGGAATATTATTATTAAATTGTTTCTCTTTTACAATAAATAGGGCATTTTTGAAAATTTTTCTCAAAAATGACTCTAATAATTTGGATTAAAATATCTCATATTAAACATGTTTACATGACAAAAAAGATATACCTATATTCAACCTTCTGGTAATAGCCTCTGAGGACCTCTTTACTTTGGATGAATTTTGTTAAATTTTGCTTAACTGGTAAACCGTAAAATATACAAAAACTACACAAAAATGTATTTCCGGTTAAAACACATAATGTGATATACATTTTTTGTAGAGTTGTCCGTTTCTTAGATATTCCTTATTATTGATTTCAGCTTTAAAATACTTATACTTTTCTCCTACGGGAATTTGTCTATTCCTGCCATACAAACAAAGGAATTTCAATTCTATAGCAACCAGCTGTTAAATGTATTGACTATATCTTTAAACTAATGTATTCCCTTATTTCGCTTCTTCTTACAAGAAAGCTATTAAAACCATTGCTGATAATTTTATCTCGATTAGCATGAAGCAGAGAGAAGAAAAAGCTTTTTAACAATCATTTTTGACAGAGATGTAGAGGAAGGCATATGAATAGAAGACGTCAGAATTTATCAAATCTTTTACACTTAAATAAATCTATAAAATCTTCCCTTTTAAAAATGAAAATATGAACATTCATACTATGACTAATAAGCAGCTATATCTAATCCAAAACATGTCTTCCCCATCCTTGTCTTTTGGCCGCTGGAACCCGGCGGCAACTATTGTACTAGCATTCAGTACATTTGCAGATAGATACTTAAATATGCAAGTATCTTTTACTGTATATATGAACTAAAATAACAACTGTTATAAATATATCTAACCACAAGTGTTTATCTGCTATTTGTTAATAAATTTTCATTATCATAACTAACAAGCTACTATCTAAACAATTCCAAAATAATATTTTGCACAGTTACATGTTTATTTACATGCTACATTCAAAAAGTTTCCTGAATGTGTAAATAGCACAGAAAAATGTATCATAAGACAATTTACAAAACATTTCCTTCAAAATATTTCCCTTCTGCAGTGACACACTTTCGTCATCGCGTGTAAAGAGACTGGAAGCCATTTTCAGATACCTGTCGTAGTGTCCTTGCCGCATGTACAGTTTGGAAATCTTGACTGAAACGTTTATGCCATTCATACAGTTAAGTTTTCTTCATCACTGCTTCACCGTAAGCTTCTTCCATCATTCTCAATGTCCCTAAGGGAGATTTTTTTAACAAAACTTTGTATTCGAACGTGCACCGTTGCCGACACTATGAAATGCGATAAACCAACAAAAACTAGTTGCCAAGTAAAGATAAAATCAGTATTAGAATGAAAAATGAAATGAGGTGTTGTCATGGACGTTACCAAAACCTAAAAACAAAATATCGTTTACTTTCGTATGCATTCCGGGAACTTTTTGAATCTAGGGTTATATTTTCTAACACTTCATCATTTATCTTATATCTCACTTTCACTCCCCATATACCCATATCACTGCTGCGGCTGCCTAAAGAGAAGAATAAATGGCAACCAAGCAGCCGTCTAATGTCCAGAGTACTCTTTTCTATAGGCAAGCATCCGCCATCTGTCCGTCACCGCCATACTAACAAAAATTTCAATAGCCATCCAGGAAAAGCCTTACTAAATCGAATCAATAAATAAACTCATCTGAAACAGTCCTGAAGAATGAAAAGGAAACAAAATGACAGGAAAATGAAGTAAAGAACTTTGTGATAGATAAACCGCCTCAGTATTCTCTTCCGACCAGGAAAAACAAAACAAAACAAAACAAAAAATCCAAGGCCATGATGGGCAATCAATGGGAATCGAATGTGGGACCTCTTGGATGAGTGTCGTAAGTTATTGCAGAACCATCTCGCTCTGTAGGGGTGAACATACCTCGTCACGATGAACAGGAAACAATGGCCATCAGATGGGTACTGTTTAAAAATTCAGAAGCTTTAGAATCAAGAGACAGTTTTAGTGCCAAATGATGTCCATATATCTGGAGTTGGGGGATCTTGTGATGCTTGCTTACGTTAGTGTTTCGCTCCAGTGGTTTGGCAGACGCTTCCTACTGGCGCTTTACGTCTTGTAACCAAAACATAAGTCAACAGAGTGAAATCTCAAAATTATTGGAAAATATTAATTTATTGTTATTACTATTGTGTTAACTAAAGTTGTTACTCCTTGGGCTTTGAATAACCATTTTAAGAAATCTGATACTTTTCATCCATATAATTTCTCTACCTCTATAGTCTATTAGTGGGTATACAGTCTATTACAGTCAAATGTTTATTAATGTATTAACGTTCTCTAACGCATGTGTACAAAATACCTACATAGTAGATAGAGAAGTTATTGCATTCCACCCAAATATTCGATACCGAATTTCACCAAAAATAAGTTTTGAAATCCCCTAAATCCTCCAAAAAGGGTATTTTTAGAAAAAGGTTAGAGTATCTGTCTGTGTCTGTGGACAGTATAACTCAAAAACGAAAAGTAAATTTTGTTCAAGTTTCTATATGAGATATGCTATTTTCATTTCTGGAAAATTATTTTACTAAACATTCAGTAGAGGGAATAATTAAAATCAATTGTATGCTCAAATTACTTTGAGCAAACATATACTGAGGATGTTGGCTAAATTGGTTGAAATTTGGATAAATTCTATAATAATTCTATACTAAAACAATAGCTTGTATTTATTAATTACTTTCCTCACTAGAGAGCTGCCATATAGACAAAGTATAACTACAGAATGAACAGTTTTAAAAATAATGTACAATGATAAAATTAAATTGTATAGAAACCATATCAAATTAGAAATTATAAACTTAAAGTCTAATACAAATAGCGCATCCCAATCTAAACATAATAACACTTCATTATTAGTTTCAAAATCATACAACAAAATTTAATGAATTTACATAGCATCAGCATTAAAACAAATACAAATGATTTATTAGGATGAGAGTAAATTTGTATATATTTATATAATATATATTATTTATTTATATATTTATACAAAAAACTATAATTATAATTCCACAAGTAAACAATTACAAAACATTTTGTTTTATGGCGGGGAAATATAGATTAGAAACAAAATTGAGTATCATATTGTCACAAAAATAATAAAATACTCTGTAACCATTTTGAGAAACCATCTGTATGGGAAACACATTGTTTAATTATACATTACCTATAACTAAATTTAAATGCATATCCTTATATAGTATTATTATCAGAATTTGTACTCTATCTTATTATTATTATTATCATTGCTTTGTCAAGCTTTGTTTCCATCACTATAGTATTTTTATTCTTGTTTTAAGTATTCTGTGTCATTTGGCAAAGCCTAATTCGAGTTAGATGATTAAATAATTCATAGTTTTAAACCGCAAGGAGGAACATAATTAATTTAAACATACTGTCCTTCAGTTGATATTCGAACCAGAAAATTCAGATGTAAAAACTAACAGCCATCCACTAGAACACGCTTTTCTCTTTAAATTCCGGTCTACCTCTTCAACTTCTGTGTTCATTCCGATGCATCAGAACTAACCTAAATTCCAAAATATATTCAGAACTGTAATTAAAGAGAAATGCCAATATTGGTTTTAAAAAACGTCAGCTAAAAATGCTCGCAGACATTTCCTGTTCAAAGCAACATGAACAATGTAATTAACGGTGCCAAGAGAGCGGTTCTAAAATTCAAATGAGGCAAAAGATAAATCGATGTTTGTCGATATAGTCGAAGTTACAATTTGGAACAGCAGCTCGCAAAAAGCTCTCAGTTTGCTGACAGAAATGCGACCGTTGCACTAGTTTTTGTAAGCTGAGTTTGGAAGTAGGGCAGAACAAATGAAAATCGCTGCTCGAGTTTGAATTATAGTTAGAGGCTATACGCAAACATTTGCTCAAACTCTAAACTTCATTATAACAAACAACAGTTTGGTTCTTCCCTGAGGATTTGCGAGTAAAGTATTAAAATATGTAGGTATGCCAACATTAATACTACAGCATATCATGATAGTGAGTGAAACTGCACGTGCGTGATAGCTGAAGTGCAGTGTTGCCAACCCGTGCTTAGATAAGCTAGATCATCGTACAAAATAAGCTAAAAATGTCTAAATATGAATTGAAAAAACAAATTATTGTTAAAAAGCTTATTCTTCTATCAACTTCAAGCTAATCGCTAAGCAGACATGGTCTTATTACTTGCTTTCTTGTAAGCAGCAGGGAAATAATGGAATACACTAGGCTAAGACGATAGTCAAATCTTCTAAAAGCCAGTTGCCAGGTTGGTCAAATTGTTTCTTTGCATTGCCAGGAGTTGACAAATTCTCGTATGTAAAAAGTTAAAGTATGTTAATACCGAAACCAATAACAAGGAATATCTTAAAAAAAAAAAAAAAATGCATATGACACCTATAAATTTTATATTTCAAAGAGATAAGCATATTTTTGTAGTAAGTTTTTATATCTTATTGTTTATTCAAGATATACTTTTTATTTATCGTGTAAATATATTTAATACACTGTATTTTAATCAAAATCTTTAGATACATTTTTGAGAAAATCTAAATTGTACAAAATTTTTCCATGTAAAGAGTAGTTTGGAGTGGGGGGGGGATTTTCCTCAAAATATTTGTATCGCATCCTTGGAAGATACTAAACTTATACACCAAGTTTGGTATTTTACCGCCTTTTCTTTTTGGAGTTACCGTGCTCACACAGAACCTTTTTCTAAAAAAATGTTTTTAGATACAGGAGACCCTCAAACGTCTATTTCCGGTGAAATCTTATTATCGATTTTTGGTGGAATTCAATACCTTCTTTATACATAGAAGGTCTAGAAAAAAGTTAACAATTTATATAACTATGGTTATTATTTAACAAAGCTCTATAACAATGACTGCATCTGCGGTCGAGTGGTCAACGTTCTGGCTTCTCATCTACACACAAACACACACACACACATACACACGCAGATATTTTTTCTAAAAATGATTTTACAGCGGATCCTAAAACATATATTTCCAGTGAAATCTCGGTATTGAATTTTTGGATAAATACAATTATTTCATAACCTACGTACTATGAACGAAGTAGAGAAAGTAAAAGAAATTTAGCAAAAGTTGTGTGTGTGTGTGAGAGAGAGAGAGAGGGAGAGAGAGAGAGAGAGAGAGAGAGAGAACAGTGCAGGAATAGACTCGACGCCAATCCTGTGAGAGTATTACACATCGAAGAAGAAATGAGATGAGCGGAGACACCTGGCGGCCGGAATAGGAAAGGACGGTACAGCAACTATAGAATCTCTAGTTTCCAGGTTGAAACGCCTCGGCAACCGGGCAGAGGGGACCCTCGCGCTATCTAGAGAGTCCATCGCTCTCCCCAAGGATGTGATCCATAAACACCGGCAACCACCTGAAGGCCGAGAAACGGATAAAGATCAACAGAGAGAACCTTTATTCTCTTCCACGATGCACCGAAACACCTTTGCCGACACTTCTATCCCTGAAACAGATCAAACGGTGTGAGGAATGAATGAAATGATCAATAGGACAATATGGAGAGACCAACATTTCGGGGAGTAAGAGAAACCATCCAGATTTTCACTGATGACCCGGGAAAACTCCTCAAGACGGTGATCGTGGGAAATCGAACCTGGGGACTCCAGAAAGTGTCATATGTGATTTCGCGGTGCCATCTCATTCGGTTCTTAACCAGTAAAGAATTACAGAAAAAAAATCTGATGCGTTCCATTCACATGACTTTCTCTATATCTTTGCAACGAACTATTGTTAAAAAGTTTATGCTTCTATTTATTTAATGCTAATCGAGAAAAAATTAGCAGAAATAGTCTTATTGCTTGCTTCCTTGTAAGTAGAAGCGAAATAAAAAGAGGACTATAGGTTAAAGTGATAGTCAAAAGCTGGTTGCTATATAACAAGTTCCTTTGTTTGTATGGACATAAGTTGAAAAATTCCTGTATGAGAAAAATGTTTTTAAAGCTGAAACCAAAAACAAGGAATATCTCAAAAACGACCAATTTCACGAAAAATTGTATAAAGCATAAATCGTGTGTTTTAACGTGCTCTAATTTTTTGTGTGGTAAGGTTTTGTCCATCTCTTGCGGTTTAGCAGTTATGCAAAATTCCGTAAAATTCACACAGAATAAAGTGGTCTTCAGAGGCTATTCCCAGAAAATTCAAGATGTACATTTTATTTGTCAGATAAATATCTTTAATATACGATATTTTAATCAAAATTGTTAAGGCCATTTTTGAGAAAATAAAAATTTTCGAAAAAAGTTACATTTAAAGGGTAGTTGGGGAGGGGGGATTTTCTTGTAAATCTTGGTGTCGCATCCTCGGAAGATACCAAACTTAAATACCAAGTTTGGTATTTAACGGTCTTTTCGTTTTTGAATTATGCTGCTCACAGACACACGCATATACACGGACAGACAGACACGCATTTTTGGATTCAGGGAGTCTTAAAATATATATTTCCGGTGAAATCCCGATATCGTATTTTTGGGTGCAATAAAATATCTTCTCTATACACTATGTACATAGTACGTATGGAGAAAGTAATAAGAAGAGTGGGAGGGAGAGAAAGAAAGAAGGGAGGATGAAAGAACTAAACCAGGACTAGAAGGAGGGTAACAGGAAGCAAGTTCTTTGGATATCACATACTTTGATAGTCGAATTCACTATTTCTTCTGCCTTAACGAGGTGAAAACTTAATACTTGAAGTGTTTGAAGAAGTTCCAGGAACAGTTACCGATATTTCCAAACTCTTTGAGATATCTGAGAACCAATTACATTAAACTCAAAAGAGTGTTGAACAGTATGGTGCAGACGACATTATTAATTTCTCGCGGATGGCAGCTAGCCCAAAGAAATTCATCTACCATCGCGACACTCCCATTTCACAACCGGACAACTTCATTACTTTTGAATTAGGTCACTCTAAAGCGTTAAGATCATTCAAACTATTCTCGTTCTTATCAGACAGAAATCTACCTTCATTATAATAATGTTTATGTTGACATGAGTGCCAAGGTTTCTGTGAAAATAATACGTGGTTCATAACTCAAGTTACAAAATCAGACAACCACATTAGTACAAAGTCGGCGCACTCGTGGGCATTTACAGGTTTGGGACCACAAGTGGTTCTTCTTCACCTTCCATTATAAGAAAGAAGATGTCGTTGCAGACGCTCGGTGAATGATAGGTATATGTCCATTTAATATATCGTGGTCTCTTAGCAAGCAGTGTCGGGCCACGACAGTGTTACAGCTGGAAAGACGTCTTAGCATATTCTAAGCATACACAAGGTGGTTCACTTGTTCCTTATAATTTGTGGAGATAGGCAGCACTTCATACTCTGCAATAATAAGGTCGAAATTACCGTGCTAGTCAGCCATTTGGTAACCATGCAAATTTAGCCTGCTTTTCATCGGAAAATAGACCTTAGCAGGCTATTATCGACATGGCCAAAATCAATGAGTTAAAATTCGAATTGCTTCCTCATGCATCATATTGATCAGATTTAGTCTCCGATGATTATTTTCTATTTCCAAACTTGAAGAAGTGGTTTGGTGGTAGAAGATTTGCCAACAATGAAGAGGTGGTGTCTCTAGTTGATGGCTATTTTGCAGACCTCAATAGTTCTCACTATAAACAGTATATCGAAGCTATTGAACATCGATGGGAAAAGTGTATCGAGTTGAAAGGAGACTGTGTAGAGAAATAAAAATGTTTTCCCCGAAATTTTTTGTGCTTCTTTGTTAGCCCTCGAATGTACACAAACAATATGCATACACTGACTTTTATATTGATATGAAACAATCTGTAATATCATTATGAAATTTTAATTGATATGAAAAGGCAGGGGATTTTTAAATAGGGCCAGGGAAATTTCCATTTAGCTGTTGTAAATACTTTGCATGTTGCTTTATCGTACGCTACCATCGGTAAAGAATACGCTAAGTGTTTGCGATAATTTCCGCACTTGCAGCGTTTAAAATTAAACCGCAGTTCACAGCAGGAGGGTTTGACCAAGTTTTGGGGAGCCCAGGACCTTGAAGAAAGTTTTCTCGATCGATAGCTCGAGCATTCTGTGTGTACAAATGAATGTTTCAGCCTCCAGCTGACCTCTGCAATGCCGCACGCGACCGCTCGGGCTGGAGGGGGGGGGGGTGCAGGCTCGCCTCTGCCTCATAACGATTTCACCGCGCTACATTAACCTTTCATATTCTGACAATATTGCGTAACATGGCGACTTGCGTTGAACTTGAGAATCTCGAAACTGCGTTTATTTGTTGAATCATGTATTTATAGCATCTCTCTTCTTACACTTGAGGCAGAGTAATAGATTTACAGTGGGTTCGCTATATTTACAGACGAGGATATGAGGTGAAATGAAATCAACAAAAGCGGTGAGGAAAAATGCTCAGAGCGGTGAAATAAAGAACATTTAGGAATAACATCTAAAGAGAAATAAGTATTGCCAGGGCCACACCGTGGCCGAGTGGTTAGACCACTTGCCTCTCGTTCGATCCCAAGCAACCACATGTGAGACTTGTGATCGACAAAGCAACGTGGGGGCTTTTTCGGTTTCCCCCGCCGTCATTCCACTGTTGCTCCATCTTCATTCCATGAATCATTAGTGGCATCCCTGCGGTGCTACAAGTGGTAAAAGCGGGCGTTAAACATTATCAACAAAAACAGGGATTGCAGCTTTATTGAAGTTAATTACAGCTGTCTTACGTTAAAAACCTGACGGGTTGTAGTCACATTACTTTCTCTAGCTGTTCCACTAACAAGCTTTCCTTTAAAAAATCAGATGTGTTCCATTCCATGATCATCTCTAGCTGTTCGGTAAACAAACCTTTTATTCAAAACATTTATCTGTTACTTACATCATGCTAATCAAGATAAACATAAACAGAATTGGTCTTATACTAGCTTCCATGTAAGTAGAAGGGAATTAAGAAAATGCACTAACTTATGCGATAATCTCGTGCTTTCAAAGTCGGTTGCTATGTGAAACAATTGAAATTCCTATCCCTTTGCTCCCAGGAATAAACAAACGAGAAACGAGAAAAGGATATCTTTCCGTTTGAGAAAAGTATAAGTGGCTTAAGATTGAAACCAATAATCCAGAATATCTCGAAAAAGGTACCTCTACAAAACAAAAACCAAAAACATATATGTAATAAATTGTGTGTTTTAAAGAGATTTACATTTTTATAGTAAGATTTGGACTATCTCCTACGATTTGCCAGTTATACAAAAGCCATGTAGAATGGAGAGGTTTTCGTAGGTTGTTGCCAGAAAATTCAAGATATGCGTTTCGTTTGTCATAAAAATATCTTAAACATAAGGTATTGTAATCAAAGTCCTTAGAGCCATTTTTGAGTTGAACAACATTTTCGAAAATTTTTCCATGTAAGGGTAGTTGGAGATGGTGGGATATTCTTGAAAATCTTCGTGTCGTATCCTGGTAAGATACTAAACCTAAATACCAAGTTTGGTATTCAGCGGTCTTTTCGTTCTTGAGCTATACTGTTCACAGACATACACATACACACAGACACACGGACCTTTTTCTAGAAATGCTTTTTTTCTGAATTCAGGAGGTCCTAAAACATCTATTTTCTGTGAAATCTCGGTATTGAATTTTTGGGTGCAATACAATACCTTCTCTATGCACTATGTACATAATACGTGTAGAGAAGTAAAAACAGGATGTCGGTATGCTTACGAAAGCACGCGATTCAATGCTTTCCAATATAATTGCACTTCTTCCGATAGCGTGGGCCTGGCGCGCGGCTTTGTTGCTGGGTAATTGCATAGTTCACGTTGATCGTGAGGCGTTTTGTTGTTGTACGTTTAATGGTATTGAAAACTATGTATCTCCGTATGACATAAGATCTGAGCAACAACGTCCACATTTTGGTTCGTTTTGAAACAATCTGTATAACCATAAACCAGGCGAAGAGTTGTAAAAAGTTATAGTGTACCATTAATCACAACTCTCACGATATTGAGAGTAAACCAAGCCGGGTGTGATGCAAGTTTATCACCAAACTAGATAAAGTGCACGCAACACTTTTCTGCTGGTTTATGTTAAATACGTGTAATTACCTGTCAAGTACACTTGCGTGAGTTGGGCATTTCAGCTGACATAGCTGAACACGAGGTGAATGTCTCCACAGACCAGCAAAGGTTACTGAAAGTTCAAGAAAAGTTCGCAGAAGAATCCAAAAGTTGATTTACGTGACTAAAAGTGGTCAACACATTATTGGATGATTTCATAAGAATATATTTTCACCAATCATTGGTATATCACCATTTGAAGGACTTAAGTTTTTTGTGATATTTATACATACATATACATAAATCTGTAGGTTGTGGATATTTTTGGGCGTAAAAATCCTTAACACGGCTTTCTTCGGAAGGGAAATAAAACCATTGGTTCCGTGTCTAGATTTACGGCACTTAAAAGCACATCAAGCCTCATAAAAGTACTTAAAGCCTATAAAGAGGTCTCTGAGCAACTTCAGCGGTCTTTCACGCCCAGGATAGAATTGAACGCTTAGAACCACAACAGTTAAAGAGCGTCCATATATAAAACTACACTATCATTTTACATAAACCTGACATGTTTATCCTGATCTCTAATTTCTCAGTCAGGCCAAACTATTTTATTTCCCAAAAAACCTCATACATTTCCAACATAATTAAACAGCATCAGAAAATTACACACACACACAACACACACACACATATTAAAGTAATTAAAAGGTTTTACTTTCTCACAAATTACTAGTTTTGCTTTTGTTTTCACAAAAGTGTTCTATTGGCAGTGAAAAATCAAACTACAGAGCAAGTGTAAACTGTAAGTTAGAAATTAAGACTTATTTAAGTAAAGTTTTAAGGTAAATCACATGACTTATTTCCGTAAATACCCAGAGCTAAAATGTATGCGTTGTGGTAGCCTCAGAGAAGATTAAGACAAAGCTATAAAAGCTAGTTGCTTCCTGTTTTTCAGGGAATAGCTAGTCTACCTGGGTAACTCGGTTAGGCGCTGGCCTACTGCGGGTTCAAACCCGACCCAGAACGATGGTTTTTAAATGTGGATTACAGCAATAGCCCCATGTCATTGAAGTGTTTTTCAGAACATGATAACCCTCTGCCAAAGCCGGTATGACTTCAAAGTTTGGGATTAGGAGGTGTATGACTGGAAACCAACTCTCGCAGTTGCCACTTACTGGTCCCTTAACTAAGGCGCGAATCTTGTCTTGCAAGTAGAGTATCCAGGAAACAGATTTTACTACATTGCCTCTCATCAATGGTACAGGCACGTCTTTTGTTTGCTAACGGTTATTGCCCTGTGAAAGGCGGGAGCGGTCCCGTTTGAAGGCCATTTTTGGAGTAAACTATAGATTTTCTGGCATGTTAAAGAACTCTCACGGGACGAAATCCCAGCACACCGGCGAAACTGATATGATCCTTGCAACTGACAGTGTCGTAAATAAATACAGTAGAAGCTCGAAATAACGCGGTTGCTGGGAGACTTGTTTATTCCCACGTCATACCGATTTCGTGGTATATCGAAATGTGAGCTTAGAAGGGACAAAAATCAATCTCGTGGAGAAACATTGGTATAATAATACGAGGTACGTCCAGAAAGTAAGCTCCGTTTCAATTTATCTCCGCTGCAGCGCTGCGATCGCAGTTCCGCGCATGCGCGGTAGACGCTCTGTATCAAGGAGAAGAAACGTGCGCCATTTTGAGATCGCTGTCAGCCACATACGCTTTGTTGTGCTTGTTTACAATGTCGGTGTTGATTGAAAATCCCGCCGCTTGTGAAATCAGATCTGTGCTTCGTTTTCTGAATGCTAGGAAAGTGAAACCAATTGAAATTTATCGGCAAATTTGCGAAGTTTACGGACAAAATGCAATGAGTGATTCCATGGTGAGAAGATGGGTCCGACAGTTCAATGAAGGACGTAGTGAAGTGCACGATGTATAACGAAGTGGGCGTCCATCTTTGGTTACAGAAGAACTGGTTCTCGCGATTGATGACAAGATCCAGGAAAAAAGCAAGTTTACAATTAGTGCTCTCGCTATGGAATTTCCCTAAAGCTCACGATCACTAATTCATGAAATTGTTACCGAAAAACTGAAATTTCGTAAACTTTGTTCATGTTGGGTACAAGTGGCAAACTTCTATCCAAAAACTTGTGCCACGCTATGACAAATGCCTGCAAAATTTCGGCAGTTATGTGGAAAAGTAGTTTAAGAGTTGTAGAATTTTGTGCAATAAATAATTATTCTGTATCTGTACACAATTTAATTTTATTACCAAACGGAACTTACTTTCTGGACGTACCTCGTAGATTACAGTACATTATAAACTATGTGATATGCAATAAAATACAGCACTTTTAAATGTAATCACTAGGGTGTATTCCAGTGCTGTCATCGATCTTAATTCATAGTACAGTTACGCTGTACACAATTTACACTAACCTACAAATGAAAGAAACCAGTAAGTTTTGTTTGACGGACTAATTCACAACATTTTTTTCTCCGCATATTGTTTGATTGTAGCAAAAGTCAAGTGGTGTAGTAAGAGCGAAAACTACGCCGCACAACCTCTGTTTGAAGAAATGTTTAGACTCAGCTTTCAAAAGAAAACTAATAATAATAATAAATAGATAATACAAAAAATAGAGAGTGCGTGTGGTATTTTTCCGGGAGACATAAGCGTTAAATCCAAATCCACAGTATTTTGGACCTCCTTATTTCGGACTGCTGCTATAATTTAATAATAATTGAAAGGCTACGTCATTACTTTGAGTGTTTACATAAGAAGGGAATTTTTAATTTTAATTTGAAGGTGCACAAATGTTGCAAAGAACTATATTGTTACGGCTTGATTCGCAGAATGAAGGGTGTTGCAAAAAAGAATGCAAATAAAAAGAAGAATGGTATTGTTAATGTGAGTCACCTTTCTTTGTGTGTGGCATTGTTCAGAAGGAGTGGCTCTCTCTGTGTGACAATATCACAAATACCCGAGATGCTAGAAGCGCAACACAGCATAAATGGAACGTTTTGTATACGTAAAAGACTGCATTGCAAGAAGATTGCAGCTTTCACAGTACCAACTTTACGATAAAATTAATTAGAGGATATCTAAGTAGCATTAACGGACAGTTAACATTTGATGTGTTGTATTTACCTGACATTCTCTACTCACTCGCCTTTAAAATAATCCTCTAAACAGCAAATTATTTTTTTTTTTTTTTTTTTGTTAATCCAGAGTTTTAAAAAATCTGATGTATTCCACTCACATGACTTTTTCTATATCCCTGTAACAAATTATTGTTAAAAAGCTTATTCTTCTAACTACTTCCTACTAATCGAGATAAACATTAGCAGAAATGGTCTTATTACTCTTACAAGTAGAAGGGAAATACGGGATAGTCAAAGATGGTTGAGGTAACAAGTTACAACCATAAGCTCCGAATGGGTCACCATTGCGGAACTAAGTCCAGTAGGCCCAACTATTTTATCAGCTGGTAACTACAAGTCAATGCAAAATGCAGGAATTGTTCACTGCCTTTGCCACATGGTTGAAATCCGTTTCTTTGCATCATCAGGATTTGACAAATTCCCGTATGAGAAAAGTATAAGTATTTTAAAACCAATACCAAGGAATATCTCAAAAGTGTTCAACTCCACGAAAAAAGAATATATGACATAAATTGTGTGATTTAATGAGATATACATTTTTTTAGTGCAGTAAGTTGTTGTCTATCTCTTAAGGTTTACCAGTTATTCAAAAGTCATCCAAAATGAAGAGCTCTTCAGAGGTTATTCTCAGGTAATTAATGATATACATTTTATTTGCAAGTAGATATTTTAATATGCGGTATTTTAATAAAAATCAACATTTGTTTTAGAAAATCGAACCTTTCGAAAACTCTTCCATGTAAATTGTAGTTTGGGAAGGGGAGATTTCCTTGAAAATCTTCGTTTGGCATCTTTGGGAGATACTAAATTTAAGTACCTCCTCTACTTACTATGTAAATTGTACGCATGTGCAAGAGAAGGTAAAAAAGTTTAAGTAGTTTAGAGTTGAAACCAATAACAAGAAATATCTCGGAAACGGTTAAATCTACAAAAAATACATATGGCAGTGTGTTTTAACGAGATATATGTTTGTTACGTAAGTTTTAGTCTCTCTTACGCTTTACAGTTATACAAAAGCAATCCAGAAAAAAGGTCTTCAGAGACTATTGCCAGGAAATTCAATATATACATTAAAATATCTTAAAATATGTGGTATTTTAATATTTTGGTAAAATATTCTCGAATTTAACCGACTATTCATTTTTGAACTATGCTATCTCAAATACACACACACACGCACACACATACACACATCGACATTTTTCTAACGAAGGTATAAATATGGAATGTCCTGAGTCAGTGCCAAATTATTTAAGTTTTATTTTCCGCAAGTTTAAATGTTAGGGCTTGAGAGCCATTTTTCCCAAAAAGTACAAAGTAAGGGCATTATTAAAGTATGAGGCTATAAACCAAACAGTTTAACAAAGTAAGTGGTAAGATATTTTTAAATGCAGCATATTGAATTTTAATAAATGTAAAATTATGTATTCTAAGAAAAATAACATTTTTTTCTCTATTACCGTCTTTATCTAGATAAAGGTATAATTATCTCATTTTGTTCCTTATTAAGTTAATTATCTCTCATGAAAAACTGGAAAAATCTATTAACCAGATGTGGCAAATATGGCCCCTAACTAACAACATGTGTTTTACAATTTCATTCATAGGAGTATGCTGTTTAAATGTATGAACCAATAGTATGTAATCCCTTAAATTCTGATTTTAAAGTACAATTGAGCACAAATTTATGCTTTACACACGCCGTACTGTAGTTAAGGCAATACTCGTTCAATTTAGGCGAAAAAATAAAACATAAATTACAAATAACATAAAAGTAAACAGGAAAAGTATTTTTGTTCTCCTCGCTGATGAAAATTCTCTGCTGTTCATTCAAATGGCACAGGCATTTAATTCTTCGCCCCTTCTTCTAGAAGACCAAGTTATGCCGTATTGGTTTCGCGTTTGTTTGTACCATATGGCAAAACTCATTCATAGAGGTGGTATCCAAAACACCTCAAAACAATGATAATATCGTCCATTGTTTAGTTTTTGTTTCTCTGAATGTTTTCACACCACTCACATAGAGAATTGATACTGCCTGAGAGGAGTTGATCAATGTTTAACTGCTTAAAAATGTAAATATTAAGAAGGGAAATCACTCTTGCGATATAGGGTCTGGGCCACTTTTTATACACGTAAGTGTACGTATTCCCAGCATGTTATCGGTTCTGCAGCACACCCATTCGACTACTTCGTCTTAATTTCGCCGTTCCTAGATTCATAAACACATTCCTGGACGTTTTTGTTAGCAAATATTATTTCTCTTGCTTCAGAGGTTCTCAAAAGGTGTAGATAGACACCTAATGAACTTTAGGGGGGAACATAACTTCTTCTACAAACCATAGATAGGTATTAGAGACTGTATCAATTTGAGCACAATGCCCTAAGTTTCGCACTAATTTCCGACTAAGTTCCTGGTAACAGATCTGGTCCAAACGCCCGAAATACACGAAAGTGCAGACTTAGAGGAATGATTCATGCCAATTGTTTCTGAGCGTGGGCGACATTTGGTCTAGGTAGATCATGTACTTGTGTTGCTGCTCGGTCTGCAATATAAATGCCAACAAGCTTCCCAGAACCAGTTGGCAATCTTCCTCTGTGTTGGGCAATGCGAATGTTTACACTTGTGTCCGCTAAACTCTCAAGTCACGTGACCATGTTTGCTGTGCTCATCATCCTTATTTACTTCGTGTAGTGGTTATAAGTCCTGCGGAGCTGTTTATGTTGGTACTCACAAAGAATAGCCACACTCCTTCCAGCGTGGACACCTCTGTTTTCCGAATATACTTCTAGCTACAGAATGTTTAACGCCCGCGTTTACTATACATGGCGCCGAAGGCAATAATACTGATTATACATGGAATGAAGATGGAGCACCGGTGAAATGCAAAACCGGAGAACCCGGAGAAAACCCTCACTTGCGCCGCTTTGTCATTCCAAAATATAACATGAGATTGCTTGGCATCGAACCCGAACCGCTTAGGTGAGAGGCGAACAGTCTAACCCCGCGGCCACAGAATTAACAGAGTGCTTTACTTATCGTAATATATGATTTACCTGACGAAGTTAGCATTAGCATTTAAAACGTATATTTTCATTTTTCACTGTCGTTTTATTGATTCAAATTTCCTATTGCCGTTCAATAACGACAGTAACTTTAACCTTCGTCTCCATGTCCTTGCCGAGCGGGATCGTAACCTTACTAAAAAGCTGTGTTCGGAGCGACAGTTAGATCCCAATTACACATGGGGGAGAGGGGGTGGAAACAAATAGGGAATCTAGATCAAGCTAGGACCCAAGTTTTGTACGGAATTCTGGGGGGGGAGGGAAAGGTTCAGCCAAACTGGGGGCTAATGAAGGGTTTGGAAGCCATAGTGAAAAGAAAGAGTGCAAAATTAAATCAGTTAAATATTGGTTGAGAATCGTTCATGGAGACCAATCTCGTCAATCTGCTACCGTGAACAGCTGAGAATAGATGGTAATCTGACATGGGCTCAAAATTAAAAAAGGTTTGGAAACCATGGAGATGGGATACATTTGCTTGGCGGAGCAGGGAAACAGACGGAATGTTTGGAGAAAGATTAAGAACCGCCTCTGTGATGTTGACAAATAGCAAATAATATCGCAATGCGCGAAGTTTTCATTGAAAGTACAGTCTGGGATAAAATCGGAATGGATCAGGGGATCGCAAGGATTAGACTAGGAGTTTGGTGAACGATAAAACTACTGATGAAAATTGTATGAGAATCTGCCGCATTTGTGACGAGGAAGAATCGTGGGGGTATAAATTGGCACACTATAGGGTAAGGGAGGAAGATAGGGTAAAATATTTACTACAGTTCTTTACCACCTTGAATGGTGATTTAGGGGCGTTTTGGACACTACTGGCAGGCATGGAAGACGCGTAGGGGATAGGTAAATTTCTATTTAAGACGAGGCAGCTAAGAACTGAGCAGCCTGATAGTATAGAAGAGGGTCAGGTAAGAAGAGCTAAGGAGTGATGATTTAATGTCATACTTTTGGTAATTGTTAGTGTTTTTAATTCTTTCCTTAAGTGATATTTGTTTACCATAATAGGGCACAATATTGCATTGGAATACTGTTTACTGTTGTCTGTTGTCTAAATTTAACATACTGTATTTTTATTTTTCGTGTTCACTCTTTTTTATTTATTTTAGCGTGGTTTATTATTTTGTGTATTACAAAGCCCATACGGTTTGTGGACCCGTGCAATTGATAGAGACCAGTGTATATATACTGGTATTTAAATGCATTCATTCATCATTCATTCTGAGCGGGGTGGCTCAGGCGGTAACATCTTCCACCATGACTTTCCCATTCATCGTTCCCTGTACCATCACTTCCTTTCAAGGTTGAAAGGAATTGTGAGAGTGTGCGAGTCACGTCGGATGTGTTCTATCTGGAAATGTGAAAAACTCCGGCCATGCTTGCGTCCGTCGTCACCCGGATTTGTCGGCTAGTGGTCTCTCCCTCATCCCTTTTTTTCAGGGGTCACGTAACTCACAAACAGTTGCTAATATCCTAGTTCGGTACATCACCCCAGTGACTGGGTGCTTCATTCGTCTGCTAATTCTAATCCTCCATGTAGCTGATGAAAACTCTTAAGTGAATTTCGTAGTATATGTCAAGTTTAACGACACATATGAATAATTTGCACCCCTCCCCTAGAAGGCCAAGTATTGTTGTAATTGGTTTAGTCTTTCTTTGTGAAACTAAACTCTTTCATAGAGGTGGTATAAGAACCACCCTTCATTTTGCATAGATTATAGCATTGTCCATTGGTTAGTTCTACGTCCATGTTTGTTTTTCATACCGGTCAAAGGAAAACTGATTCTGCTTGGGTGGATCAAAAGTTGGTTACATTTAGGTAGAAACCTTACAAGTGAAAAACATTATTGTAATCTAGGTGAAGTTAGTGTATGCGTGCATACCTCCAAACAAGCATTCATTCGACCCTGTAGTACTCGACCGTTGCTCTATGGTGCTCAAGGAACCTGCTCGCTTACTCAGGTCTATCCTAATGTAGCATTTGTGTAGAGGAAGTGGGGAAGTAATCACGGAACAACAGTTCTGCTCTACGGAACGCGTGGAATGACGGAGGCTCTAATATGTTTCTCATTCGGGTGGTCCAGAGTTAATTTCCCTGCGCCGGCCAACCTTGTCCGGTAACATTTCCCGATATTCTATGAGGTGTACTGGGTTGGAAGTTCCTAAATATTCATTTTCCGATCTTTCCTCATTTCTTCTGGGACTATACTGTTCCTTGTCTATGAACATTTGCGTTTGCCTCCGACCTGGTGCAGAGCGAAAGATAGAACTCGCTGATCATTTTGGAAAAGTTAGAAAAATGTTACTTACATAATGCTAAATCCTTCCTAATTGTGGCCGCACCGTGGCCGAGTGGTTAGACCGCTCGCCTCTCACCTGGATACCAGGCGACCGCATTTGGGATTTGTGGTGGAAAAAGCAGCGCAGGGGGGCGGATTTTCTCCAGGTTCTCCAGTTTCACCCGCCATCGCTTGCACTGGTGCTCGTCTTCATTCCATGTATCATCAGTGTCACCACCTGCGATGCCATAGTAGTAAAAGCGGGTGTTAAATACTATCAAATAACTATTAGAGACCAGGAGATCCATCGTTTAAATCCCGGCTACGATATTGAAACTTTAAGTCTGACTCTACTTTTCTAAGAAAGGTATGTGAATGTAAGACATCAGAATTGTATGCACCTAGCAATTATCATGATCTCAGAAAAATGCTTGTTCTTTCTGAAGAGATGCTACCATTTCCCGTTCAGATCTGATTAACTGCATTTTAAGCAATATACATGATATTTGATGAGTAGCAACAAAACCAAGGGATGCGCCCAGTCGCATAGTGCTACCAAAACAAACAAGAAGCGTGTGGAATAACTAACATTCAAAATAAGCCTTCTAAAAAATTGTTAATTTAATTGTTTTATTCACACAAGCCGGTGTAGGACAGGAGTTGGATAGATAGAGTCAGACTGCAAAACGCAGAGCCATAGCCGGAATTTGAACCATGGAACTCCGGGTCTCTAGGGAGGTTGCTCTACCACTGAGCTACCATGGCAACATGCCGGCACAGCATTAAATTTCCCTCTTGACTCGCATGCTTTACGGTAAACCACAAGGTGATATCAAATTATTTTGAGATGACATACTCTAATGGCAACTTACAATGTCGTAAGTATTTTTAAGTACCAGGCTTCATCGTTTAGCCAACTATTACGTCAAATTGTGTTAATTTAATTATTTTTTCACGAAAACCGCGTGTAGCACAGGAGTTGGATAGATGTCAGTTGGGAAATTTAATTCCTGGCCAGCATGTTGCCATGGTAGCTCAGTGGTAGAGCAACCGCGCCGTTGTCTCGCCTCTCACCAAGGCGGTCCAGGTTCAATCCCAGGTGGCCGCATGTGGAATTTGTGGTGGACAAAGTGGCGTAGTGGTGGGTTTTCTGGTTACCCCCCCCCCACATTCCACTGGTGCTGCATCTTTATTCCATATATTATAGGTGTCACTGCCTGCGATGCCATAATAGTAAAAGCGGCATAGGGGTGGGTTTTTTTCGGGTTCTCCGGATGCCCCCGTCATCGCATTCAACTGGTGCTCTATCTTTTTTTTTTCTTTATATTAAAAAAAATACAGTTCCGGAGGCTTGTCAGGACTCCGGCTCTGTATTTCTTTTTTCTCCATTTTTCCAGTTTCCTATATTTCCTTAGTAGACCTTATTATTCCTTAGATTTTCCTGTTACATATACATACACAAACACAGGTACATTTACAAACACGGAAACACCCCTGCCCAAGGCGGGACTCGAACCCACGATCCTGTGCACCACGAAGCGCCAAAGCGAGTCACTTTAGCGAGCGCGGCCACCGGGGTCGGCATGTTAAACACTATGAAAAAGACCACTAGAAACCAGGAGATCCGTGGTTCAAATCCCCGCTACGGAATTGTACTTTTAGACTGATTCTACCTTTCTAAAAAAAAAAAAAAAAAAAGAAAAAAAGGTGTGTCGAAGAATAAGTAAAGACACACATGTAAATGTAGGACAGAATGTTATACACCGAGAAATAATCATAATTCCAGAAAAATGCTTGTTCCATTCGTAATACATAATACTATTTCCCATATAGACGTGAATAACTGCGTTTTAAGCACTTTACTTTTAAACAATATACATGATATTTGATGAACAGCATCAAAAACAAGGGATGCGCGCAAAGCCACATAGTGATACCAAAACAAACATGAAGCGTGTGGAATAGCTAACATTTATCTGTATACATTAACGACATACACCTCGCGTTATGCAGTCAATATGTCACGGATTGTTTTGCCGGATTAGTACTCTCTATTTGCATTGCAAATACTGCGCACAGTCATTACGTAACCTTGCATGTTCGTTATGAATTATCTGCGCGATGTAATTCTGTTCACAATCACAGCACATTTTGTGCGAAATAATAACTTTACATGACGTGAAACGGAAATGAAATCCGACAGTCTGTCTGCTCAGTCACACCAAGTCGTCAGCAATCCATCAACAGGTTCCACTTGTCAGCGTGACATCATCAGCGACTAAATAGCATTTCTACAACTTGTAACCTACCACGTTTCATCTCACTGCTTTAAATCATTCATCAGTTATATAGAATGCCTTTAGTAGCATCCATGCAACTTGAAACACTAGCCAATGAAAATGGGGGAAAATTTAAAAAAAATCTGTTGTGTTCCATTCACATGACTTTCTCTACATGTCTGCAACAAATTACTGTTAAAACATATGCTTCTATATACTTCATGCTAATCGAGAAAAAAATAGCAGAAATGGTCTCGTTACCTGCTTCTTTGTAAGTAGAAGCGAAATAAGTGAGTACTATAGGTTAAAGTGATGGTTGCTATGTGACAGAGGTTCCTTTGTATGGACAGGAGCTGACAAATTCCTGTATGAGAAAAGTATGAGTTTTTTAAAGGTGAAATCAAAAACAAGAAATATGTATAAAAAACGATTAACTCCACGAAAAAAAAGGTATATAACATAAATTGTGTGTTTTAACGTGTTCTACAGCTTTTGTGTGGTAAGTTTTTGTCCATCTCTTACGGTTTAGCAGTTATGAAAAATTCCGTAAAATTCATCCAGAATAAAGCAGTCTTCAGGGGCTATTCTAATAAAATTCAAGATATGCATTTTATTTGTCAGGTAAATATTTTAATGTATGATATTTTAATCAAAATCGTTAGAGCCATTTTTGAAAAAATCAAAATTTTCGAAAAAGTTCCATGTAAAGGGTATTTTAGTGTGGGGAGATATAACTCAAAATCTTCGTGTCGCATCCCTGGAAGATATTGAACTTAAATACCAAGTTTGGTATTTTACCGACTTTTCGTTTTTGAGTTATCGTGTTCACAGGCACACGGACACACACAGACGGACCTTTTTCTGAAAATACTTTTTTTGGATACAGGCGACCCCAAAACACATATTTCCGGTGAAATCTCGGGATCGAATTTTTGGGTGGAGTGCAATACCTTCTCTTTACACTATGTACATACTACGTGTAGAGAAAGTAAAACAAATATTTTTGCGCTAAATATTATAGTACTTTAATGGAGTAATGGATGTACTGTAATATAGGACTTAGTATGCGTTGGTAATGTTCTTCCTATGTTTACGTTACACAGGGTAAAGGTTTTTACTTTCTGTAGCGCACATGTACAATGTACATACTGGGTAGAGAAGGTATTGTATTCCACCGAAAAATTCTTGAGATTTCACTGGAAATAGATGTTTTGAGACCCCCTGAATAAAACAACCCACATTTTTGGAAAAAGGCCGTGTGCCAGCCTATCTGCGTGTGCCTGTGGATAGCATAGCTCATTAAACGAGAAGATGTTACAAACCAAACTTGGTATTTGGTTTTAGTATCTTTCAAGGATGCGGCATGAAGATTTTCAAGAAAATCCCCCCCACCACAAACTATCCTTTACACAACGATTTTGATTAAAACCCGTATATTAATGCTATTTACACCCAAAATAAAATGTATATTTTCAATCCTCTGGGAATAGCATCTGAAGATCTGTTTATTCTGGATGAATTTTGTCAAAGTTTGCTTAACTGCTAAAACCTAAGAGATATACAAAAAGTTACTGCACAAATAGTGTAGATCTCGTCAAAACACACAATTTATGTTCTTTAAGTTTTTGTACTGAAGGTAACTGTTTCCGAGATATTCCTTGTTATTGGTTTCAAGTGTGTAAAGTACTTATACTTTTCTCAGACAGGAAGAGTCCGTTTTGCTTTTGTTCCACTTCTGGCCGGGCAAAGAAGCGATTTGCATTGACGATTTGCTTAAAATATTTGATTATCATTTTAGTTTAGTGCATTGCTTTAGTTCCCTTCTAATTATAAGGAACTGAGTAATAAGAACATTCTGCTAATGTTTATGTCGATTAGCATGGTGTAGAAAGAAGAATAATCTTTTGTAAGAAGTTTGTAGAGCAGCTTGAGAAAGTCATGTGTGCAGCATGCACTGTACAATTCATTAACTCGCGGTGCTAATTAGTGAAGGGTCAACAAATAAAGAGCAAGCGCACTCCTCGAAACCTAACAGTAACTCATCAAACTGTAATAGAAATACATCAGTAGTCTGAGGTCAAAGTTATTTCTGTGCATTATGAACGAAAGCCCTAAATGGGACTCTTTTACGTGGAAAATTGAAAAAAAGGTCAAAATGTAACACATTCGCAAGTGTGTAAAACGTACATGCGGACAACACATAAAAACGGGACTTTACTCTATTTTATGTAACATTTTAAATGTCTTAAAACCAGCTTAAAGTACACGGAACCTCGAAATACCGGGGCTCTACTTTACTTTGGCAATACAAGTTAGATCTAACATAATATCATATGAGAAACATATACGTTTATTATGGGTATGAAATGATATCGCCACAGTAGGAGATGAAAGATCTGATGAATTAGCAAAAATGCCACTACCTCTGATTTAAATTTTAGCTACAATTATGCCCCTCATTTTACGACGGGAATAAACTTAAGGAGTATAATAAAAGACGTTGGAAGGAGCAGTGGAATTCCAGCTCTAAAGGAACCCCACACGGGAAATCTTCTTTCCAACAGTTGAATGTCGCCTACGCTATAAAAATATGACACCATATTCTCTCATTTTTGTCATAATATGGTAAATTGGGTTTTTATTTTGAAATATTCAAAATACAAAGACAAAAAGCATATTAATGTATATATGCTGAACAGCAACTGTTGAATATATTTTATTTCACTGCCCAGTTCAAGAGCATAAAAGAAAATCTTCGATGCACATTTACATTTTTTGGAATATTTTATTTGATACACAGCTATATGGGATGTTTAGAAAACAATTGCTAGTATAGGAAATTCAAAAAATTTTATGTTAGGTAGCTTTATAAGACATAGTATTTTTATGATGTATTAATTATCTTGTTTTCTTTCATGATTGCATCCAGCCTTTTGCTAATATACATTAATAATGTGAATTCATTTGTTTATTAACTATAAACCTGGTATACCTCCGCGTGAAATAGAGTTTTTGTATTCGATTATTCAATAAATAACCACATCTAAATAAATATTTGTAGAAAGGTTTTATTATGCATTTCCTTGTAGATGCAAACAGTAAATACAGTAGTCTTAAACGACACTAGAATCTTTTAAGAGCTGATCACTGTGCTGGGTTTGACATTTCGTTTGTTTTGCTTGACATAGAGAAAGAAAAGCGAATGACGGCTTCCCATTTGATAAAAAAATCTGATGTGTTCCATTCGCATGACTTTCTCTATATCTCTGCAACAAATTATTGTTAAAAAGCTGATGCTTCTATTTACTTCATGCTTATCGAGAAAAAATTAGCAGAAATAGTCTTATAACTTGCTTCCTTAAAAGTAGAAGCGAAATAAGGGAGTACCATAGATTAAAATGCTAGTCAAAAGCTAGTTGTTATGTGACTGAAGTATCTTTGTTTGCATGGACACGAGTTGACAAATTCCTATATGAGAAAAGTGTAATTTTTTCCAAGCTGAAACCAAAAACAAGGAATATCTAAAAAACGATCAACTCCATAAAAAAAAATATATAACATAACTTGTGTGTTTTAATGTGCTCTACATTTTCTGTATGGTAAGTTTTTATCCATCTCTTACGGTTTAGCAGATATGCAAAATTCCATAAAATTCATCCAGAATAAAGCAGTTTTTTGAGGCTATTCTCAGAAAATTCAAGATATACATTTTATTTGCAGGTAAAATATTTACAATATACGATATTTTAATCAAAATTCTTGGAACCATTTTTAGAAAATCAAAATGTTCGAAAAAAGTTCCATGTAAAGGGTAGTTGGGGTGGGGGGATTTTCTTAAAAATCATCCTTGGAAGATACCAAACCTAAATACCAAATTTGGTTTTAACGGACTTTTCGTTTTTGAGCTATGCTGTCCACAGGCACACAGACACACACATGCACGGACCTTTTTGTAAAAATGCTTTTTTTGGATTCACATGTATTTCCGGTGAAATATCGGTATCGAATTTTTGGGTGGAATTCAATACCTTCTTATACACTTTGTGCATAGTAGAGAAAGTAAAAAGGCATTCAGGTAAATTATGTGTCTTAATGGGATCTACGTATTTTGTGTAGCAAGGTGTTTCTGTCTCTTACGGTTTACCAGTTGTGCAAAGGTCATTCAGAACGAATGGGGCTTCAGAGGCTATTCTCAAGCAGTTGAAGATCTTTTCATTTTTCATCAAAATTAATTAAATATGCAGTATTTTATTGAAAACATTTAGAGTCATTTTAAGAAAAACATTTTCGAACAATGCATACTTGTAAATATAGTTTGGTGTGGGGGTGAACGAGATTGTCTCGGCGACCAAATATTTGCCTTACGTAATTGCCTACTGTTGTATTTGGTGGACAAAAGCTTAAATAATTATTTACAGCGTGACATAATTAATTATAGTTATTTGTTTTACGCGCGTCCACTCACAAAATCAGTCAACATCTGTTGTTTACATTTCTGAGACATTATTTGTACTTAGGCTCTCCACTTTCATTCAATACTTCTAAAAAAATACCTCAAACATAACGCTCTATGCAAATTTTGATCGGCGCTGTGAAAAAGTAACCTGGTTTTCACTTTCTCTACCTGTATGTACAATATATGCATATAATAGATGTTGTATTCCATCCAAAATTCGATTGTTACCGGAAATACGTCTTTTGACGTCTCCTGAATAAAATGTTTAGATAAAGGTCATGTCTGTGTATCTGTGAATAGCATAGTTCAAATATAAAAAGTCGGTCAAATACCAAACTTGATACAAAATTCCAGCATTATTTAAAAATACGACACAAATATATTCATGAAAATATCTCCACACCAAACTACCCTTTACATGAAACGTTTTTCAACAATTTTGATTTTCTCAAAAAAAAACTTAAAAATTTTGATTATTTAATCATATGTTTAATATACTTTTATGGTAAATGGAATGTATATCTTTGATTTTATGGGAATAACCTCCGAAGAACTGTTTATTCTGGATGAATTTTGCATTACACGAGATACTGAAAAATGTAGATCTCGTTAAAACACACAATTTGTGTCTGATTGATTTTTATTTTCTCATGCAAGTATGTACATAAAATATACACGATAGCTTGAAAAGGTATTCTATTCCCCAAAATTCGATATGAGATTTCACTGAAAATATGTTTACAGATCCCCTGAGTAAAACAAAAAAAAGAATTTTTAGAAAAAAAAAATCCTTGTGTGTGTGTGCGTGTGTGTGTGTGTGTGTGTGTGCGTGTGCGTGTGCGCGCGCGCGCGTTTGCATGGAAAGCATAGCTCAAAAAGACCGTTAAACACCAAAACTTGGAATCTAAGTTTGGTATCTTGCAAGGATGCGACACGAAGATTTTCAAGAAAATCCCCCCCCTTTCCCCACAAATTACTTTTTAAAAGGAAACAACTTTGAAAACGTTTTCTCTCAAAATGGCTCTAACGATTTTGATTAAAATTCATATATGAATTATATTTACATCACATATAAAATGTACACTTTGAGTTTTGTGGTAATAGCTTCGGAAGTCCTCTTTATTCTCAATGAATTTTGCAGAATTTTGCATGAAGATTAAACCATTAGAGATGGACGAAAACGTACTACATAAAAATGAAGATTTCGTTAAAACACACAATTTTTGCCATATACGTTTTTGTTGTATATAGAGTTGACCATTTTTGAAATATCCCTTGGTATTGGTTTCAGTTTTAAACTACCTAACTTTTCTCAAACGGGAAGCCAACTTTCATTTATCATGTTTTATTGCTGCCCATGCAAAGCGAATCGAACCTCAATTGTTGCACATAGCGACCAGCTTTAGCCTAATGTATTCCCTTATTTCCCCTCTTAGTTTGTGTATGGAACAGCTAAAAAAGGGTATGTGAATGAAATACATCAGATTTTTTGTTTTGTTTTTGTTTTTTGTCTCCGAAATTTTCCTAGATATTAGTTTCAATTTTAAAATTTTTACACATTTTTCAATTCATTTTTCTTTTGCCTGGTGAAGCAAAGATAACATATTGTCGGGGCATCACATAGCAATCAACTATTGAAAGATTTGACTATCGGTTTATCCTAGTGTATTCCCTTAACCCCGCTTATCCATAAGGAAATACGTAACATACATAACATTTATTGTACTGGGAAGATATTAAACTTAAATAACAAGTTTAGTATTTTACAAACTTTTCGTTTTTGAGTTAAGGTGTTCATAGTCACGGACACGTGTCTTTTACTAAAAATATGATGGGCTCCATTCACATCTTTCTCTACATCTCTGTAACAAATTATTGTTAAAAAGCTTGTTCTTCTCTCTACTTCATGCTAATCGAGATAAAATTAACAGATATTGTCTTTATTACTTGTTTCCTTGTAAACAGATGGTAAATAAAAGAGAACACTAGGCAAAAAGGATAGTCGAATCTTTTAAAAGCTGGTTGCCATGTGGTTGAAGCCCGTTTCTATGTATTTCTTGGAGTTTTCAAATTCCCGTATGAAAAAAGTTTAAGTATTTTAAAACTGAAACCTATAATAAGCAACATCTTAAAAATAGTCAATTCCATAAAAAATATGACATAAATTGCGTGTTTTAACGAGATCTACGGTTTTTTAAGTAGTAAGTTTTGTATATCTGTTACGGTTTACCAGTTATGCAAACTTCAGCAAAATTCATCAAGAATAAAGAATACTTCAGAGGCTATTCCCATAAAATTCAAGATATACATTTTATTTGTCATGTAAATATATTTAATACGGTATTTTATTTAAAATCGTTAGCGCTATAATCATACTTTTAATTTTTTTTTTTTTCATGTAAAGGGTATTTTGGGGTAGGGGATTTTCCTCAAAATCTTCGCGTCGCATCCTTGGAAGATACTAAACTTAAATACCAAGTTTTATATTTTACCGACTTTTCGTGTTCATGGATACACGATCACACACACACATTCACAGAGAGGGACTTTTTTCTAAGAATTTTTTTTTTTTTAGGTTCAGGGGACCCTAAAACGCCTATTTCCGGTGAAATCTCGGTACCATATTTTTAAATAGAAAACAATATCCTCTCTATTCACTATGTACATAATACATCTAGACAAAGTAAAAATGCTTCGTTTTTATTCAAGGGAGAATAAACGTGTAGTTCGTGTGAACTCACGGTATTGAACTTTTGGGTGGAATGCAATGTCTTCTTTACGTATGTACTGTGAACAAAGTAGAAAAGGTAAAAATGCTTATTCAGTGCACCAGTTGAGAAGAGGTGAAAACGCCCGAAGCACTGTAATCAGAAAGTAATATATCATAAGTTATCTGCTACGCCGCGGACAATTTAATTTCCAAATACATTAGAATTCTGCTATTGTGCACGTGTTAGTAATGATTCATTTTGGTAACCGAACACGGTCAACACCAACACAAACCATTAAGCTAAATCTCGCGAGAAATTTATGAGCAGAATTTGCCTGTAATGTCCCGGTGATGTTGCCAATGCAAGATGTTTTCTTGGATTTCTTGGCAGGATTCCCCAGATACGTAGACATTCTGACGCCACCAGGTGTTTGCTGCAGTCTCAACGGGGCCACACAACTGGGGTTACAGAGATCCCTGATTTATGGGCCGCTACACTTATCCAAATCTCAATTAATTTCAAAGGTACTCAAGAATAAAAAAGAGGATTCGATTCATTTGTCTTTTTCCATGTAATTCATAGATACTAATTCCCTCTTGGCATGTTATAAGCCAAAACTGTCTCTGTATTTCGTAATATATTAGATATTCAGACATCTTAATCTGCAGTTACGCTGTAGGACTTCTAATAGTTCTGAACATATTTTTACTTCAACTGGTACGTAATAGAGAAGGTATTTTACTGTATCCAAAAATTTGATACCCAGATTTTACTGCAAATACACGTTTAGAGACCCCTGAATCAAAAAAATCATTTTAGAAAAATGTCCCAAGTGCGGGTCTGTGGACAGCATAGCTCAAAAACGAAAATAACAAATTTGGTATTTAAATTTAGCATCTTCCAAGGATGCAACACGAAGATTTTCAAGAAAATCTCCTCATCACAAACCACCTTTTACATGGAAACTTTTTGATAATATCTTTCTCAAAAATGGCTCTAACGATTTTGATTAAAGTACTGTATATTTAATAAATTGACATAGCAAATAAAGTGTATATTTCTAATTTTCTGGGAATAGCCTCTGAAGACCTCTTTATTCTCGATGAATTTATCTGAAGTTTGCATAATTGGTAAACCGTAAGAGATAGACACAACCTTACTGCACCAAAAATGTAGACACAATTTATGTCGTGTACATTTTTTTTTTTCGTGGAGTTGGACGTTTGCGAGACATTCCTTGTGATTAGTTTCAGTTTTAAAATACTTAACATTTTTCTCATACGGGCTCTTGTCAACTTCACGCAAGGAAACGGATTTCAATCACTTGGTAACTACATTTTAAAGCATTTGACTGTCGGTTTTGCCTGGTGTATTCCATTATTTCCCTTCTACTTATAAGGAACTAGGTAATAAGCAAAACTTCTGCTAATGTTCATCTCGATTAGCATGAAGTACAAGAAGAATAAGCTTATCAATAATAATTCGTTACAGAGATGTAGAGAAAGTCATGTGAATGGAGCAGATCAGATTTTTATAATTATAAATATTTATAAACCATGTTTCAGACACATATAGAACTATTCAGCTGTCAGACGTTGCACGGTTAGCGTTTTATGGGCCATTCACAATGAAAATTAAGCATAATGACTTAAAACTTGGACACTAATATAACCCATTTTGCTGTCGTTCATGACGGTAAATTCAAACATAAAACATCAGCCAATCGCAAGAGAGCGTGAAACAACTGGGCTAATATGGCGGCCTGCGAAACAACTGCTGACTGAATATGCTATAAACAGTACTGACATTAATTATTGACTATTGTTTGTTAAATTAACTTTCAAATTTAGATTGTTGCATTCAACTCTCATTAAGGGTCATTCTTATCTTATAAATTATAGCCTGGAAGGGTTACCAGAGTCTTGAACCTTTTACCATAAATTGGATTACTTTGGCCCAACTTGGAAAACACGATGTATCATTTTATAAATATATCTACACGTATATATGTTATTTTATATTATAATCAATGTAAACATCGGAATTACAGTGGCTGTCACAGAAGTATCCAACCTGATGATTAGATAGCGGTTGTTAATTCAAACAACAACAATAGTAAAAAGTACCAACCTTAGAAAGCTTAAGTTTGAAGTTTGACGATTTTACATAGTTTAGCATTTGTTTTGCAGCCATCGTTGGTGAATGCTCTCAGTGAATTTGTAAACATTGGTAAAACTGGTCAATACAGTACTTTCATTTTAAGGGGTTTTGTTCAACTAATATTAAAGATGAGCTAGGTTTTACTTTGGAGAAATCTGCTCCTTCGTTTACAACACAGAAATATTGGGTGGCAGAGTTTAAGCGCAGCCCTACGAGCTGCCAAGACGAACATCGCAGTGGTCGACCAAATGAGGTTACCTGTCCAGAAATTTTAAAGAAAAGCCATTAAATTGTATTGGATGACCGTCTACTGAAAGTACGCTAGCTATCAGACATTGCAGGCATTTCAAAAAACTCTGTACATCACATACTGACTGAAAATTTGGATATGAGAAAGTTGTGTGCAAGGTGGCGTTTACTCACAATAGAACAAAAACGGCGTCGTGAGGGTGTTTCAGTCGAGTGTATGACAATGTTTCGCTGCAATAAAGCTGAGCTTTTCTGTCGATTCATAACAATGGATGAAACCTGGGTCCATCATTTTACACCTGAGACGAAGGAACAATCAAAACAGTGGATCGGAAGGGGAGAATCGGCTCCAAAGAAAGCGAAGACAATTCCATCTGTATGCAAGGTCATGACATCAATTTTCTGGGGCACATGCGGGATAATTTTCATTATCTCGAAAAAGGACAATTAATCAATGGCAAATATTTATACGAACTTGTTACATCGTTTGAGTGATGAAATCGAGCAAACACGGCCGCATTTAGCGAAAAAGAAAGTTTTGTTTCATTAAGGCAATGCACCAGTTCACACGTCCATTATCGCTATGGCCAAAATCAATGAGTTAAGGTTCGAATTGCTTCCTCAGCACCCTCTTTGCCAGATTTCGGCCCCTTTAATTACTTTCTATTTCCAAACTCGAAGAAATGGCTTGGTGGTAGAAGATTTGCCAACAATGCAGAGGTGAAGTCTGCAGTTGATGGCTATTTTGCAGACCTTGATAGTTTTCACTATAGACAGGGTATTGAAGCTATTGATCATCTTAGTATGCTGAGAAAGGTGTATCGAGCTGAAAGGAGACTATGTAGAGAAATAAAGAGGTTTTCTCTCAAAATGTGTGTATTTTCTTTGTTAAGTGGGGTACTTCTGGGACAACCCTCGTGTTACTCTCATGTTAGAGAGGGGCTCAAATTTTGGGAAATCTAATAATTTAAGGATTATGACATTTCAATACCATTAGCAACAGCAAGAATACCACAATCTTAAAAACACCACATTCCCCCAATTTTGAGCCTCCTATTGTATGAAAGTAATAATGTATTTTATTTTAGATTAGCTGATATGGTCATTTTAGTACATGATAATTCATTTATCAAGAGGTAATGTTGCACCAGTTTCAGCAATCGATATTACTGGTAAGATGATAAGTGACAATAGCGACATAGCTGTATCCTCTTAAAGCAATGCTGGCATAAGCATGAGTTTTACCATTAAAGCTTCAATAACTAGGTTAGAAGGGCCTTGTTCAGCTTTGTTCATCTGAGCTGCTGACGTGATACAGTCCACATATTGGCCGAAGGCATAGTTTAATTTTAAAGTTTAAACAAATGAGTCAAATAAAGTTTGGGTAACCCTTGGGTTTACTTATCCCCTAACCATACATTATCTTCTTAACAGTAAAAGCCCTTGTCTCCTCTTACCCCGATGTATTTATGTATGGCTCCTGATCGTTCTAACCAAAAGTATACCTCCCCTGCACCTTAAATCATGAGGCCACCCACCACTCCCTAGTATGTGCAGTGTAGGGTGAAACCTACTGCAAACTGGGTATCCTACAATATTTCATATTGGATTAACAATTAAATTAAAATATATATGTTGGTATTATACTTTTTATTTTATACTGTATGCAATATGAAATATAATGAAACAGTTCAGAAACCCCACTTGTGCCCCTTATTTCAATTGTATTATGTTTACACAGAATTTTCTATTTCAATGTTCTTATACATAAGTATAAATGATCATGCATCCGGCTCAGCATAGCAGGGAAATAAGTTTCTCTCTCTTCTGCCGACACATTTAACTGCCCTATTAAAGTAGCAAATCAGAAAAATCTAAATTTGGCGGAAAAAGGTCAAATTAACAACACTGACAGGAATACAGATTTAAGATGCGAAGATCACCTGCGACGCCAGAAGTAGTAAAAGTAGGCGTTAAACACTACAAAAAATAATCTGATTTGTTCCTTTTACATGACTTTCTCCACATCTCTGCAAAAAAAAAAAAAAAAAATGTATTAAAAATCTCATGCTTCTATTTACTTCATGCTAATCAAGAAAAAATCTAATGTGTTCTATTCACATGACTTTCTCCACATCTCTACAACAAATTAGTTTTAAAAAGCTTATACTTTTATTTACTTCATGCTAATCGACAAAAAATTAGCAGCAATAGTCTTATTACTTGCTTCCTTGTAAGTAGAAGGGAAATAAGAGGGTAGCATAGGTTAAAGCGATAGTCAAAAGCTGGTTGCTATGTGACTGAAGTTTCTTTGTTTGTTTGGACAGGAGTTGACACATTCCTGTATGAGAAAAGTTAAGTTTTTCGAACCTGAAGACAAAAACAAGGAATATTTCAAAAACGATCAACTCCACGAAAAAGAGTATACAACATAAATTGTGTGTTTTAATGTGATCTACATTTTTTGTGCTGTAAGTTTTTGTCTATCTCTTACGGTTTAGCAGTTATGCAAAATTCCGTAAAATTCACTCAGAATAAAGTAGTCTTCAGAGGCTACTCCCAGAAAATTCAAAATATACATTTTATTTGCCAGATAAATATCTGAAATATGATATTTTAATCAAAATAGTTAGAGCCATATTTTAGAAAATCAAAATTTTCTAAAAAAAGTTCCATGTAAAGGGTAGTTTGGGGTGGGGAGATTTTTCTCAAAATCTTCGTGTCGCATCCCTGGAAGATACTAAGCTTAAATACGAAGTTTGGTATTTCACCGACTTTTCGTTTTTGAGTTATCGTAACCACAGACACACGGATACACGGACAGACACTCACGGACCTTTTTCTGAAAATACTTCTTTTGGATACAGGGGACCCTAAAACATATATTTCCGGTGAAATCTCGGTATCGAATTTTTTGGTGCAGTGCAATACCTTCTCTATACACTATGTACATAGTACGTGTAGAGAAAGTAAAAATTAGGAGAAATAGTCTTATTACTTGCTTCCTTGTAAATAGAAGCGAAATAAGGGAGTAACATAGGTTAAAGTGATAGTCAAAAGCTGATTGCTATGTGACTTATTTGTATGGACAAGAGTTGACAAATTCTTGTATGAGAAAAGTATAAGTTTTTCAAAGATGAAACCGATAACAAGGAATATCTAAAAAAACAATCAACTCCACGAAAAAAATGTATATAACATAAATTGTGTGTTTTAATGTGCTCTACATTTTTTGTGTTGTAATTTTTGTCTATCTCTTACGGTTTAGCAGTTATGCAAAATTCCGTAAAATTCACTCAGAATAAAATAGTCTTCAGAGGCAATGCCCAGAAAATTCAGAACATACATTTTATTAGTCAAGTAAATATCTGAAATATACGATATTTTAATCAAAACCGTTAGAGACATTTTTTAGAAAATCAAAATTTTCGAAAAAAGTTCCATGTAAAGGGTAGTTGGGGGTGAGGGGATTTTCTTCAAAACCTTCGTGTCGCATCCTTGGGAACATACCAAACCTAAATATCAAGTTTGGTTTTTAATGGACTTCTTGTTTTTGAGCTATGCTGCCCACAGACACACAGACAGACACACACGGACATTTTTCTAATTTTTTTTTTTTTCAGGGAGTCTCAAAACATATATTTCCGGTGAAATCTCGGTATCGAATTTTTGGGTGCATTACAATACCTTCTCTACACACTATGTACACAGTACGTGTAGAGAAACTAATAAGATACGTGGACAGAGTACTGGCAAGGCCGGCTGTAGCATGACGTGCTACTCAGAAGTAAAACTCCATAAGGACGGTCATGTTTTATACAGAAGACCGTGTACCATCATAAAGCTCTTCGAGAAAACTCATACAGCTGTATTTCCCAGAGCAATTCCCGTTCTCCTTTCGTTTGAAAGTAGATAACATATGACTTAAGATAATTTCACGGATTGAAGACCGAAGTACTACTACGCTGTTACGAAGTAACGAAATAGGTCCTGGGTCTGTTTAGCTAAATGACTCTTTTGGGGGTTGTTTAACTTAACATTCATGGTTATATCTCTGTTAACAGGCGTGGAAATCTCTGGAGAAACATTACTGAACGCCAGTCTTACGAGATCTTGCAAGTGCATGTAATAGGAAGCAGACATTAGTGGTGCTATGGAGCACTTAATAAATAGGCAATTCCTTGAGACTGTTTTATTGTTCACTTTGGGCAGAGGAAGTGTTGCACCGGAATAAAATATATCATGTTGCGAATCCGAAAAAAGGTACTGTGTAAAAACAAAATCCGATATGTTACATTCAGATGACTTTCTCTACCCTCCATCATTTATTTGTGGTTATAAGTACAAATTATTCTTACGAAAATGTATTTTTCTATTTTATCTTAATTAGCGCACAGTAGCACACTTGCCTTTGGCGCGGGAGACTCGAATTCGATTCACAGTATCCCCGCTGGGAGGTCTGGATGTGTGACCTTTCAATGAGCACCATCCTGCAGAAAGGAAATGGCAACACCACCGCGATATCATCCATTCCATGAACGCCAAGGTCGAGTCGTGTTCTCTCCCCCCCCCCCCGGCTATTGAATGACCTTCTGATAGCCATGCAAAGAGAACTGACAATTAATCATTAAATTTATATAACTGATTCATTTCTGTTACTGTTCATCTTAATTAGCATGAAGCAATGTATAAACATTTGTAAGAATAGTTTTGTGCAGAATAGGTAGAAAAAGTTGTTTTCTACCAAGTCCATTTCTATTTCTTGAAACTCCATCCTCCTCCATATATTATCCGCTTTCCAATTTGATGACATTCTTTCTTGGTTATATCAGCCATTCTTCTTATGAAATATCCACTTTTCTAAATAGTTTAATATTATACCATTTGTTCATCAAATATTTTAATTAATTCCAAAAAATCGTTTGTGTTCTATTCACATGACATTTTCTGCATCTCTGCAACAAATTATTGTTAAAAAACTTATTTTTCGTTTTACTTCATGCTAATCGAGAAAAAATTAGCATAAATAGTCTTATTACTTGCTTCCTTGTCAGTAGAAGCGAAATAAGGGAGTACCATAGGTTAGAGTGATAGCCAAAAGCTGGTTGCTATGTGATTGAAGTTCCTTTGTTTGTATGGATAGGAGTTGACAACTTCCTGTATGAGAAAAGTATAAGTATTTTACATCTGAAACCAACAAGGAATATCTCAAAAACGATCAACTCCACGAAAAAAATTTATACAACAAAGATTGTGTGTTTTAACAAGCTCTACATTTCCTATTAAGTAAGTGTTTACCTATTTCTTACGGTTTACCAGTTATGTGAAATTCCGTGAAATTCATTCAGAATAAAAATGCCTTCAGAGGCTATTCCCAGAAAATTCAAGATAAATCTTGAATATCTTTAATGTACAATATTTTAATCAAAGTCGATAGTCATTTTTGCAAAAATCAAAATTTTCGATAATTTTTTCATGTAAAGATAGCTGGTGTGAATGGATTTTCTTGAAAATCTTCGTGTCACGTCTTTGTAAGATACTGAACTTAAATACCAAGTTTGGTATTTAACGGACGTTTCGTTTTTGAGCTATGCTACCCACAGATACAAACACACACACAGGGACATTTTTCTAAAAATACTTTTTTTATTCAGGGGGTCTCAAAACATGTATTTCCGGTGAAATCGCGGTTTCGAATTTTTAGGTGCAATACAATACCTTCTCTATACACTATGTTAATAGTACTGTAGAGGAAGTAAAAATGTTTATACCAAATTAATACATTTTTCAAAATTTCAAGAAAGTTGTTTTAGATTTTCTTACCACAATAAACCACTGTGCATTATTTCGGCACGATCCATACATTTAACTATACTTCCTCTTCTTACTATATCGGTAATTAGTGCAGATATTGATGTTAACGAGCCTATAATTCGTAATCCTCTCTCAAAAGTCTTGCCTATGCTTACGTTATTCATTTAAGGAGGGTCGAAGTGGGATTTCCATGTTTATTTTCCATTTTCATATTTTAATATCATATGAATATTTCGAATCTCACACTCATTTCGGTATAACTTTCATAGAGGTATGCTAATTATAAATAGTTTAGTAATATTGTTGAAAATAAACCAGTATAGTAGTTTTTTCAGAGCATTTTGGTACACTCATTTGGTAAAGGATCAATAACTTTTTAAATGTTAGGCTAGAGAAGACAGATTTTTTTTTTCTTATTTTGATTGGAAATTTTTACTTTAGCTATTGGCAGCATCGGCATCCCGCTCAAATTTCCTCTATGTGAGACTTTTGAAGTACTGTGAAGCTGTGTTTGGAAAGTTAGGTTACATTTTTTTAAATATTTTATGTTTGAAAGAAATTTCTAAAGAAAATGTTTATATACAAATGTCCTATTATTTCAGAAATTAATTGACACTAAGGAATGAAATTTTTGCAACATATTTTCATCCAAATAGGTATTGTGTTAAGGAAGAAGTTTTTATGTATATGAATTAGTTTTTTTTTTAATTTAAAAATCATTATTTTTCAATAATATTTTAAAAGCTTTATTAAAAAGATCACATCTTTCCTTCTAATAAACAGAAGTATTATATTTTACGTCAATAAGCTTTAAAAATATTGCTGAATATACATTGAAAAATTTAGCTCATTATCTTGAATAATGCTGAGATAATGGGGCAAACTGCCACATTCGACTCACGGAAGCGTGTGGTACTAAATCAGAGATGTTTTATCAAGTTGGGACGCCCTCATCTTGACGCCGTGACGTCGCAAGATACAAAATGTTAATTGTGTGTGTACTGCAGATTATTTGGCAACAAACATTTTGGCAGCGTTAATCCGCACACTCCACTAACAAGGGTCAAAGTGACGCGTTCACTCCGGGAATCATATATTTATGTTTACATGCGTAGTGTCTTGTTTTTCATTACAACTTGTTGCCCGTGCACATCAACTGCAACATACACATTAGTATCAACATTTACGAGTCCTCCAACATCATTTTACGTAGTCCAAAATCAGATGTGTTCCATTATATGACTTTCTCTACATCTCTGTAACAAATTATTGTTAATAAGTTATTCTTCTATCTACTTCATGCTAAACACTAGCAGAAACAGTCTCATTACTTAGTTCCTCATAGGTAGAAGAGAAATACGGGAATACACTAGCCTAACCGACAGTCAAATGTTTTAAAGTGTGGTTGCTATGGGATTGAAATCTGTTTCTTTGCGTAGCCAGGAGTTGACAAGTTCCCGTATGAGCAAAAATTAGGTATTTTAAAACTGAAACCAATATCAAGGAATGTCTCTAAAACGATCTACTCCACGAAAAAAATAGTTATATAACACACATTGTGTGCTTTAATGAGATCTACATCTGTTGGGTAGTATTTTTTGTCTGTCTCTTACGGTTTTTCATGTAAAGGGTAGTTTGGGTGGACGTATTTTCTTGAAAATCTTCGTGTCGCATCTTGGAAGATACCAAACCTAAATACCAAGTTTGTTATTTAACACCTTCTGGTTTTTGAGCTATGATGTCCATAGACGCACACACGAACCTTTTTAAAAAATATGGAGATCTATTCAGGGGGTCTCAAAACATGTATTTTCGGTGAAATCACTGTATAGAATATGTTAATGCAATACAATACCTTTTATACACACTAGATACTTAGTGCGTGTAGAGAAAGTAAAAATGAAATCATGCGTGCGCTGTCCAACTTTATGTTGTGATTGACAAAATGAAGACCAATTCTGATTTGAAACATTCATACGACTTACTCTATCTTCTATCGTTTATTTGTGGTAAACAAATAAAAGTTATGAAAGTTTATTTTTCATATATATGGTATATATAATTTTAATCGAGATAATCTTTGCAGAAATAACTACATTACAGATGCTGTTACAGTACAAATGGATAATTATATTTATATTTTTAAACTCTATCACATATATACATAATGTACATTGTAAGAAGACAAGGTATATTATTGTACCCAGGATTTCATTGGAAATGTATGTTTTGATATCCCCTGAATTATAAAATAAAAAGCAATCTTAAATTACGTGTACCTGTGTGTATGAATGCATGTATGTTATGTATATGTGTACGCGCACTTATGGAAAGCATAACTCGAAAATCTAATGTGCTCCATTCACATGAGTTTCTCTACATCTCTGTAACTAATTATTGTTAATAAGTTATTCTTCTATCTGATTCATGCTTATGAAGATAAACACTAGCAGAAACGGTCTTATTACTTAATTCCTTTTTAAGTAGAAGGAAAATAAAGGAATACATTAGGCTAACCGACAGTCAAATGTTTTAAAATGTGTTTGCTATGGGATTAAAATTCGTTTCTATACGTGGCCTGGTGTTGACAAGTTCCTGTAGGTATTTTAAAACGGAACCCAATATCAAGGAATGTATCTAAAACGGTCAACTCCACGAAAAAAAATGTATATAACACAAACTGCGTATTTTAATGAGATGTACATCTTATGTGTAGTAGTTTCTTAGGTTTACCAGTTATGCAAAATTCAGAAAAATTCATCCAGAATGAACAGTTCTTCAGAAGCTTTTCCCAGAAAATTTAGGATATACATTTTATTTGCGATGTATATAGCTTTAATATACGATATTTTAATAAAAATCGTTAGAGCCATTTTTGAGAGAAACAAACTTTTGAAAAATGTTTTCCATGTAAAGGTTAGTTTGATGTGGAAGGATTTTCTTGAAAATCTTCGTGTTGCATCTTGGAAGATACCAAACTTAAATACCAAGTTTGGTATTTAAGAGTATTTTCGTTTTTGAGCTAAGCTGTCCACAGACACACACGGACCTTTTTCTAAAACTGCTTTTTATTTAGGGTCTCAAAACATGTATTTTCAATGAAATGTTTCCTAAAAAGAAAGTCTTAAAAAGTGGGTACGTTACGCCGGTAAATACGGCATCTCTTTCTTCCGGCTTCCAAAGGTACAAGATACTACTGCCAAAACAATACTACTGCTACTCCAACAGAGTAGCTGGTTGCAGTGCGGACTGCCAAAACAATACTACTGCTACTCCAATAGAGTAACTGGTTGCAGTGCGGACTGCCAAAACAATACTACTGCTACTCCAACAGAATAACTGGTTGCAGTGCGGACTGCCAAAACAATACTACTGCTACTCCAACAGAGTAACTGGTTGCAGTGCGGACTGCCGAAACAATGCCACTGCTACTCCAACAGAGTAACTAGTTGCAGTGCGGACTGCCAAAACAATACTATTGCTACTCCAACAGAGTAACTGGTTGCAGTGCTGACTGCCAAAACAATACTACTGCTACTCCAGCAGAGTAACTGGTTGCAGTGCGGTGACTTAATGAAGCAGGAGAACATGACCTTGAGTATACTGACGAAAATGAAAACGCTATACAAGGGGTGTCATTCAACTACAGTTTTCTCTATGTCCACATACTAGCTTGTAACCTCATACTACAACTGTGATGTAATGGTTACATTGCTAACTTCATATAACCAAGGTCGCGGGTTCAAACCCGGCGGAGGACGATGGATTTTTTCGGGCGTAAAAATCCTTAGCATGGCTTCCTTCGGAAGGGATGAAAAGCTTGTGGTCCCATGTCGTAGATTTACGGCACATAAAAGAACCTCGAGCCTGATAAAAGAGGCCTTTCACGCCCAGTATAGAATGGGGCTCTGAGAACCACAGCGGTTAAAGAGCGTCCATAAATACGACTCCATTTCATTTTCATATTACAACTACACAATTAATTACTTTTACATTTTTCAGCACTTCGGTGAATTTTCCAATCAGTTGAATAGTTTTTACTTTCTCGGCTACGTAGAGCAAGTAGGGGAAGATTTGTATTCCACTCAAAAAGTATATGCCGAGATTTCACTGAAAATATATCTTTCGAGATCCCTTTAATCCAAAAAGGTATTTTTAGAAAAAAGTGCGTGTGCCTGTGTGCGTGCACGCATTTGTGTGTCTGTGAGAAGCATAACTTAAAAGGAAAAGTACGTTAAATACCAAACTTGGTATATTTTAAGTTCAGCATCATCCAAGGATGCAACATGTAGGTTTTCAAATCTCCACATTTTCAATAACCTTCTAATAGGATATTTTCGAAAATTGTAGTTTCTCATAAATGGATTAGCGATTTTGATTGAAAAACCATATGTTTAAGGTATTTTCGTGATAAATTAAATCCATAGGTATCTTGAATTTTTTCTTAAGTCCTCTTCATTTCGAATAACATTTCCATAACTGCTAAACAGTAAGAGATTGTCAAAGTCTTACTATACAAAACATGTAGATCCCGTCAAAACAGACAATTTCTGCCAAATACATACTTTTTTGAGTAAACCAGTTTTGAGATATTCCTTGTCGTTGGATTAAATTTTGCAATGCCTGTTCTTTTTTCAAATGGGAAGTCAACATTCCTTTTCCTTTTAGCCCCTGGTCATGTAAATTAAACAGCCAACGCAATTTCAAATCTATTACATAGTAAACTGCTCTTAAAAGATCTGCATATCGCTTAGTATTAAATGTATAAAAGAATAAGCTTTTGCAGAATAGGTGGATAAAGGCAACTAAAGATAACACTCAGATGTTTGTGTAAGTATTAGATTTTTGTCTAGTTATAGTTTACAAATTGTGCAAAGATATATAGAATTCCTTCCAAATAATATGTACTTCACAGTTTAGTCCAGAATATCCAACTTTATTTGTCATCTAAATATCTTAAATGTATAGTATATTAATTAAAATCGTTAGAACAATTTTTCAAAAGTCAAAAATATCGAAAATTTCTCCAAGTATTATAAAAATTGTTTGTCGCAACTTTGAAGGATATTGATATGTATATAAAGTTTAATATTTATCTGATGCACAAACACGAACATTTATCTAAAGTACTTCTACTTAGGTGGTCTTAAAACATACGCTTGCAGTCAAATACCAATGCAAAACTTTTTGGGAGAATACAATACTGCCTCTCTCTACAGGTACGTGATATATAAAGTAAAAAAGACAGAAAATTGGGCTTCAACCGGCAAATACTTGGAATTAGATTATATTCAATTTTGCTAAAAACAATAGTTTAATTTTCCACAAGCATGTACAGCATAAGGCTACGAAATCTTGTGGACTAGAGATTTTCTGCGAGCGTTAGAAACATCTAATGTGAGCATGATGACACCGGTTAGAACCAGTATGTATTGTGGGACAGTTTCTCTCGCTGCCAGGGATGCGATTAAAGAGCGACTTAAAAATAAACTACTTTCTATTGGCAATAAGCTTCAAGGTAGTAAACGAGGTTGGGTCAAATAAATAATAAAAATATACAGTATTCTAGGACTTATAGAGTATGTAGTAGCGTGTAATGCAACATTGCTTCCCAAATTTATTAGAGCGCTCCAGAAAATAACGTTCTGAACAAAACTAGGTAGGCCAGACTGAAAACTTCAATGCCATGCCTATCCATCTCCTGTCGACACACGGCTAGTGTGGAAAGAAACCGTTACAGGGAGTGACATGCTGACTATAATCTGTTTAAAAAGTCTAAAATCGTTTTTACTTTCTCTACACGTACTATTCACAAAGTGTATAGAGAAGATATTGTAATGCACCCAAAAATTCCATACCGAGATTTCACCGGAAATACATGTTTTTGGGTCCCCCTGAATCCAAAAAAATACATTTCTGGAAAAACGTCCGTGTATGTGCCTGTGTGCCTGTGTGTGTATGTGTGTGTCTGTGGAACAGCATAGCTCAAAAACGAAAAGACCGTTAAATACCAAACTTGGTATTTAAGTTTAATACCTTGCAAGGATGCGACACCTAGATTTTTCAAGAAAATCCCTCCACCCCGAACTACCCTTTACATGGAACTTTTTTCGAAAATTTTGATTTTCTAAAAAATGGCTCTAACGATTTTGGTTAAAATGTCGTATATCAAAATAATATGTATATCTTGAATTTTCTGGGAATAGCTTCTGAAGACTACTTTATTCCGGATCAATTTTACAGAATTTTGCATAACTGCTAAACCGTAAGAGATAGACAAAAACTTACCAAACAAAAAATGTAGAGCACATTAAAACACACAATTTATGTTACATAATTTTTTGTGGAGTTGATCGTTTTTGAGATATTAGTTGTTTTTGGTGTCAGCTTTAAAAACTTATACTTTTCTCATACTGAAATTTGTCAATTCCTGTCCATACAAACAAAGGAACTTCAGTCACATAGCAACCAGCTTTTGACTGTCATGTTAACCTATGGTACTCCCTTATTTCTCTCCTACTTGCAAGGAAGCAAGTAATAAGACTATTTCTGCCATTTTTTTCTCGATTAGCATGAAGTAAATAAAAGCATAAGCTTTTTAACAATAATTTGTTGCAGAGATGTAGAGAAAGTCATGTGAATAGAACACGTCAGATTCTTTTAATATCTTTGGGCATCCATACGGCATCAGCATTTAGATGTGTCCCTTTGCTTCGGGCTCTACAGTCATTTATAGACCGTACAATATTTATGGCGTCATCGTGAGTGAGTGGTTAGACCGCTCGTCTCCCATCTAGGCGGCCCGGGTTCGATCCCAAGCGCCCACATCTGGGATTCGTGGAGAGGAAGCGGCGTCTGGGTGGGTTTTCCCAAACTACATTTTCATACTTTCAAACTGTTCTATGCGTCTCAGATTTGTTTAAATGTAACTAAAATTTTCCAGAATGTGCAGAAGTATCCAATATCACGGGCAAGAAAATTAACCTAACACCAATTGTAATGTTTCAAAATATGTCATTATGAACAAAATCTGTGTTCCATTCACATGACTTTTTCTACACCTCAGCAACAAATTACTGTTAAAAAAAATGATTATTCTTCTATATGTTTCATGCTAATTGAGATAAATATTAGCTCTTATTACTTGTTTGCTTGTAAGCAGAAGAGAAATACTGAATACACCAGGCTAAAGCGATACTTAAATCATTTAAAAGCTGGTTGCCAAGTGGATGAAATCCTTTCTTTGCATTGCCAGGAGTTCACAAATTCTCATGTGAAAAGTTTTAAGTGTTTTAAAACTTTCAATAACATGAAATATCTCAAAAAAATGTCAACTCCACAAAAAAACTGTATATGATTTAAATTGTGTGTTTTAACGAGGTCTGCATTTTTTCTGTGGCAAGTTTTTATCTGTCTCTTACGGACTACTTGTAACGAAAAATTCAGCAAAATTCACACAGCATAAGGATGTCTTCAGAGCCTATTCCCAGAAATGTCAAGATATACATTTTATTATTCATGTGAATATCCTTAATGTAGGGTATTTTATTCAAAATTGTTAGAGCCATTTTTTTGATAAAATCAAACTTGCAAAGGGTAGTTTGGATTGGGGGAACTTTCCTCAAAACCTTCGTGTAGCATCCTTGGGAGATTCTAAATTCAAATACCAAGTTTAGTATTTTATCAACTGTTCGTTTTTTGAGTTATCCTACTCACAGACACACACGGAACTTTTTTCTAAAAATGTTTTTATACAGAGGACCCTAAAACGGTATAGAATTTTTGGGTGGAATGGATTTTGTATATCTCTATATACTATGTACATAGAACGTGTAGAGAAAGTAAAAATGATTCTTTTAGTGATTAAAATTTACAATTTTTTAACTGCAGCTAAAAGCTGGTAACGAATTCTCTCAAATTCGGAGGCATGTGGAACATTTTGATTCTGCAATATATTTACATAATAAATTTATGAAATAATTTATATAATGCAAAGTATTGATCTAGTTTAAACAAAGTGTTGAATTGATATAAATAGAACAGAATTGGATTTACAGGAAACTTTTCAGAAAAGATTACGGAAAAATATAGAAATTATAAATTTCACTCCATGTCCCTTAACACCAATTGAGTAATAGTTGGTTAAAATATGAAGCCTGGGACTTACAGTACTTTAGGATATTGTGAGTCACCATTAACTCACCATCTTAAAGCGATCTGAGATCTCTTGGTGGTTTATCGAGAAAAATGTGAGTAAATGGAGGAATTTAATGTCATGTCGGTACGTTGTCATGGTAACTCGGTGGTTAAAGCAACTGAAGAGATTTGGAAATCCGTTGTTCAGCTATGGCATTGGATTTTTCAGTCTGACTCTAGCTACCCAACAAACTATAAGGTCTAAGTTATGTGATATTTATTTATATTTAGGTACACTCACAATAGAGGAAGTAAAAATAAATTGTTTTACTCATTAATGTCTTCTCGCCGAGTGATTAGAGCGCTCGCCTCCCATCTAAACGCCCCGGATTCGATCCTAAGCGTCCGCATGTGGGATGTGTGGTGGATGAAGCTGCGTCTGGGCGGGTTTTCTCGGGGTCCTCCGGTTTCCCCCACCACTCATTCCAACAATTGCTACATCATCGCCTTTCCTATCATCCATTTGCTTGTTGATCCCTAGGCATTCGGTAGTAAGTCCTAACTAGGGGGAGGGTAACCTGACTACAAAACATTTTCTTCGCGAGTAAATAAACACTGCACACGTTTTTGGCACATAGTTTGTTCCTGGTTATCTATATCCACACATTTCTCATACATGTGGTACACCCAAACTATTTCTCTGGCTGATTATTCTTGGAAAATAGCCATCTGACGTTACCAAGTAATTCTCTTGGGTTGTAACACAACTTTTTGCTACATTTTGTTTTGATTGGCACAAGATTCCCTTACATAAATTACTTATTCAATTTATCCGTGTGTTCATTACAAAAAATGCAATTAAAACTTCTCTGGCCAGTACTGTTGTCTTCTCTTTATTTCTCTCTATCTCTCCCTATCTCCCTATATCTCTATCTCTGTATATCTGTCTCTCTATCTCTCTGTCTCTCTCCAAATCTCTATCTATTTATCTGTATCTTTCTATCCTTGTACCTCTTTATCTCTCTCTACCTCTATCTTTATCTCTCTAAACTCTTATCTCTCTGTCTCTATAAGAATGAAAGCAGTTTAATAATTACCCAGCAACTAGTTGATCGGTTACTGGCTTTATTCCTGTTTGACAAACAATTTACAACTTCCTTCACAACTCCCAAAGAATCCATACTTGTATATAATTAATGTATTCCCACATTACTTCACAGAAACTACTCCACTGCCCCGGTTTAAATGATCTACAGGTAAAGTTATGAATTACAACAATAAAAAATATGTATATGCTGCACTCACACGATCTTCTCTACTCACTTTTCTACAAATAGTTATTCTTCTATCAACATTTTGGTAACCCAAATGGGCTTTGCATTCATATTTACACAGCTTGAAGCGATAGTTAGGTTTTTAAAGAGATGTCACTATGTGATTGCTGAAATGCCATGTTATTTGCATGACCACGAGAAAAAAAAATCTCATGTATCAATCTATTCTTACTTTTACTTCATGATAATCCAATAAACATTAGCAGAAATGTTTGTATTATATATTTCCTTATCAGGAGGTTTCGTTTTGTAGTCGGCTTACCCTACCTGTATTTGTAGAACTGACACCCCCTAGGACTTACAAGTCAATGTCTAGAGGCCAAAAGTCTGTCGGGGAGCCAATGGCACGAAACCACAGAACGGAAAACCTGTTGCGAGGGGTCGGCCTGTAACCAGGAATGAGCATGAGGAAGTGGATGACATAAAATGGAAGCGAAATGGATGATAGGAAAGGTGATGATGCAGCAATTGATGAAATGAATGGCGGGGGAAACCGGAGAACCCGGAGAAAACCCGCCCAGACGCCGTTTCGTCCACCACAAATCCCACATGCGGGAGCTTGGAATTGAACTTATAAGGAGGTACAAGGGGAATAATACGGTCAATTCTTTTAAGTTCCGGTCACCATCTCATACCATTAAAATCCCGTTCTCTTTGCCTTATCAGGATGAAAAATATTTTAGAAAAATATAAGTATTGGTAAATTTAAAACCAAACAGAAAGGAATAAGTCAGAAATGATTCCTCAAAAAATGTATTTCACATAAATTGTGTGCTTTAACAAGACCTACAGTTCTGCATAGCAAGTTTTTGCCTATCCTTTATAGCCTACTAGTTACGTAAAAGTAATCAAGAATGTGGAGGACATCGGAGGCTATTCTCAGGAAATTCAAGATATGCATTTTATTGGTGATGTGAAAATGTTCAGATAATATATGGTATTTTAATCAAAATTGTTAAAGCTATTTTTGAGAAAATCGACAAATCTTCCATATAAAGGGTAGATTGAGGTAAGAGAATTTTCCTGAAAAGCGTTGCACATGCACAACAACCTTTCTGTAAACGTGATTTTCTTTTATTCAGGGGTCCTCAAAATAGGATTTAGGTGAAATCTCGGAATCAAATTTCTGGGTGTAGTACTTTACCTCCTCTACCTACAATGTATATTGCACAGGGTAGATAAAATAAAAAACGAATAACAATGTCCTATTTGAAAAAAGTGTAAGCATTTGAAAATTAAAACTAATAACAAGGAATATCTTCTCGGAATCAGTTAACTCTGCAAAAAGTATTTGACATAAATTGTGTGCTTTAAGAGATATATATTTTTGTACAGTAAGTTTTTGTCTATGTCTATCAGTTATACAAAAGTCGTTCAGAATGAAGAGGCCCTGAGAGGCTGTTCCCAAAAACTAGTGATATTCTACATTCTGTTTGATATGAAATTACTCTAAACATAATGCATTTTAATCTAAATTATTGGACATTTTGCATAATATAATTTTTTAAATGAGGAACACAGACACACACTGACCTTTTTCTAAAATTTATTTTTTCGGTCTCAGGTGACACCAAAACATATATTTCGGGTGAAATCTCGACATCAAATTTTTGGGTGGAATACAGTACCTCTCTACCACTATGTACATCGTATATGCGGGCTAGAGAAAGTAAAAAGAGTATGTAGTGCACTTGAAAACCAAACTACATTTTGGAGAGGTGAAGTTTGCACTTGCTATCCTCAAAGGCAAGTAAGTATGTGTCTACATACAATTTGTAAGCACCTGGCTTCTATTGTTTTCTGGAAAATAATGAGTCGCCTGTGCTCGAGAACATCTCGACTTGTGTCTCTCTTCAGACAGAGAACCGCAGTTCTCGACAAGGACCCTTTATCAACATTCTTAGCAATTATAATCAACACGTAGAAACAAGATTCTTGTACAGAAACTCTTCACTGTTCCCGATCGTGAGAATACAGAACCTCTGAGGATTGGAGAACGTGTTTCGTGCATCCTACTCAGCGCTGCAAGGGTGCGTTTTATTACTTTCATTTTACACCAGTTAGAATCACCTTGTTCAACATCTGCTAATAACATTTAGAGAACAAAAGAGGAGTGATATAAGCTTTATTTCGACAGTCGGTTCTGAACGCATTCCGACATTTTCTTATATGCATGCGCCAGTCGAATACGCTCTCAGTTCTGAATTTTGCGTGGTTGGAACCTTTTGAATCATTTTTAAACCGTTCGTTGACGACCTTCTTAATTCCAGCATAATCATTTCTAAAGACGACAAATCTCTGCTTTGTAGCACAGTAGTGACATTCATTCTCGAGACCTTTTTACTTTCTCTACACGTACTATATACTATACATAGTGTATAGAGAAGGATTCCACCCATCAATTAGGTACCGAAATTTCACTGGAAATACACGTGTTAGGGTCTCCTGTATCCAAAAAAAAAAAAAAACATTTTTTAGGAAAAATTTCGTGTGTGTCTGTGAGCACGATAACTCAAAAACGAAAAGTCGGTAAAATACCAAACTTGGTATTTAATTTTAGTATCTTTCAGGGATGCGACACGAAGATTTTGAGAAAAATCCCCCACTCTAAACTACCCTTTACATGGAAAAGATTTCGAAAATTTTTGTTTTCTAAAAAATGGTTCTTACGATTTTGATTAAAAGACCGTATATTAAAAATATTAACATGGCAAATTAAGTGTATATTTTGAGTTTTCTGGGAATAGCCTCTAAAGACCTCTTTATTCTGAATGAATTTTGCAGAATATTGCGTAAGTGGTAAACCGTAAGAGGTAGCCAAAACCGTACTACACAAAAAATGTAAATGTCGTTAAAACCCTGTTTATGTCTTATGTTTTTTTATCGCAGAGTTGACCATTTTAAGAATAGTTCTTGTCATTTGTTTCATATTTAAAATACTAAACCATTTCTCACACGGAAATTTGTAAACTCCTGGTCACGCATAGAAACAGATTTCAATCACATTGCAACCGGCTTTTAAAATAGTTGACTATCGTTATAGCTTAGTGTATTTCATTATTTACCTTCTACTTACAAGGGAGTTATTAATTAAGACAATTTCTGCTAATGTTTATCTCGTTTGTTATAAAGTAGATACAAGAATAAGCTGTCTAACAATAATTTGTTAGAGATGTAGAAAAAGTCAGTGAATGCAAAACATCAGATTTTTAGTTATATTAGCTTTCAAATTTTAATATTGCATTCAACTCTCATACAGGATCATTCTTATCTTAAAAATTATAGACATTAAAATCAACACGTAGAAACAAGATTCTTGTACGGCACAGAAAATCTTCATAGTTCCAGATCCAGAGAATACAGAACCTCTGAGGATTGGAGAACGTGTTCCGTGCGCTGCAAGGGTGCGTTTTATTACTTTCATTTTACACCAGTTAGAATCGCCAAGTTCAACATCTGCTAATAGCATTTAGAGAACAAAAGAGGAGTGATATAAGCTTTGTTCCAACATTCGATTCTAACGCATTCCGAACTAGCACCAACATGTTTTCAGCTTGCCTAGGTGGTGTAGTGGTAGCGTGTCTGCCTCACATTCAACAGATCGCGAGTTCGAATTTCGCTTAGGGTAAGTTACCCGGATAAGGGTTTGTTCCGGGCTTTCCCTTATCCTGAGAAGACGAATGTCGAGTAACTTTGAGTTCCATGAACCCCGAGATCATTTGAGCATCATTTCACCAATGTCATTTATCGTCCGATATGACCAAGCAGGTCAAAGGACGTTAAGCTAAAAAAGGAAAATTCTTAAGCGCATGCGCCAGCCTATTTCGCTCTCAAAACCGGTTCTGAATTTTGCATGACTGGAAACGCTATTTGAATAGAGTTTGAACCGTTCTTTTACGTGCCTCTTAATTCCTCCATAATCAATTATGATGACGACAGAAAGTGATCAACTTAGCAGTGTTTTAAAGTACACCATGGAGCATTTGTTTGGCTTGTACTTTCTCTGTGTAATTTAGTCGCCCCCATGGTCTACTGCTTATCATGCTAACTTCATATACCCAAGGTCGCGGGTTCAAACCCGGTGGAGGACGATGGATTTTTTAGCATGGCTTCCTTCGGAAGGGAAATAAAGATTTACGGCACATAAAAGAACCTCAAGCCTAATAGAGAGGCCTCTGAGCAAAATTAAGCGGTCTTTCACGCCCAATTTAGAATGGGACGCTGAGAACCACAGCAGTTAAAGAGCGTCCATAAATAGCATGCCATTTTATTTTACCTATGTAGCACATAATACATAGGTACAGAATAACACTGCAACTAAAATTTGATACTGTAAATCACGTTTTACACCCTGCATAGAAAAAAATCCGCGCGCTCTTTGTATAGTGTTTGTGTCAACACGATAACACAAAAACGAAAAATCGGTAAAATACCTAACTGAATATTTAAATTTACTATCTTTCAAAGATGCGACACGAAGATTTTAAGGAAAGCAATCATTTACATTGAAAAATTCTCAAAACTTTTCATTTTCTCTAAAATGATTCTAACGATTTTGATTAAATGCTGTACAAATAAAACGTAGTCTTGAATTTTCTGGGAGCCTGTGAAAACCTCTTCATTTTAGATAACGTTTGGATAATTGGTAAGTCGTGACAGATAGATAAAACTTACTATAAAAATGTAGATCTCGTTAAAACACAGAATTTATGTTATACACATTTTTGCGTGAAATTGTTTGTTTCCGAGATATTCCTTCTTATTGGTTTCAATTTTATAACACTTAAACGTTTCTCAAACTGGGATTTGACATTCCTGTTTCTTTTGTTTTACTGTTGACCATGCAAAGAGAAGGAACTTCGATCACATAGCAACCCGCTTTTAAAAGATTTGGCTATCGCTTTAATCTAGTTATTTCTCTTCTTCTTACAAGAAAGAAAGCAATAAGACCATTTCTGCTAATGTTTATCTCGATTAGCATGGATTAATAGAAGAATAAGCTTCTGTAAGAACTGTTTGTAGCAGAATGGGGGGGAAGTCATGTAGATGGAACACATTAGATTTTTTGTAATTATTTTTATTTTACCGTCCGTTTAAAACACCTATGTTTTACAAATTTTGTGAAGTATATGAAACTTCTCAATTAATACTCCTCTTTTTTGATCTTTATAAATACTGTTCGAGAACGTATACAGTACACTTTGCATGCTCTAATGCCTTCAATGCATTTGGCTATGATATCAAATATACAGCGAGACATTTTTCTATAGCTTTGTACGAGGGTTATCCAGAAAGTGACAGATGATTTGGCATAACTAAACAATAACAAAAGTCATCAAAACAAAATTTTATTTACAAAGTTACAGTACCTTACTCAATTTCTCCATGCAATCGTGGTTGCTATCAAGGCATTTATTGTCACGCGGTACCGGTTTTTCAAAGCAGATGTATATTCTTCCATCGCTAAAGATCTGAGCCAAGATGTCACTGCCACTTTGAGGTCTTCATCGGTTGGGAATTCGTTTCCACCCGAAAAGTCATGCACGGTGTCCAAAATGAAACACCGGTTTTTCCTAATTTTTTTATCAACATTTGCTTTCAACCCCTCCATAACGATTGATGAACTTCCACTCCGGTCTTTATCGTACACCTTGATTAATCGTAAATTATACACCATTTCCTCATTGAAGATTTGTTCATAGCATTATCACCATACATTTGCGTTATTTATCAATAAAATTCCATTGGGCCAACATTTTGTGCATTCAAAAATCGATTAAGTTCTTTGGCGGTAGAAAAGTATAACATCAGTATTGAAAAACTGGTACCACGTGACAATAGATGTTTTGACAGAATGCAGATTACTTTGAGAAATAGAGCAAGTACCGTAATTTTGTAAGTAAAGTTTTGTGCTGATATCAGTTGTTATTATTTATTTATGCCAGATCGTCAGTTGCTTTCTGTATAGCCCTCATATAACTTAGTTGTAACAGGCATAAGGACAATTATGAAAAACGAAAATGTCACAATTTATTTTACCTATTTTCTAGCTTGATTGTTTCTTATTGGATTATATTTATAATATTGATTGAAATAGAAGTTTTTAATATGGAAATAAGGAATTTTAATATTAATGTTACTTTTGTTACCTGTCAGTTCTCATTTCATATTGCTAATTAATTCTATTCGAAAATTGGCACAAAATAAATAGGAATTTATGTATAATTCAACAGAAACGTTACTAATTATAATTAGTAATGTGAATTTCTAAAACAATTTTCAACACAAAGTCTTGTCTATGATCATAACTATTGTGAAGCAAATGCTATTTCACATTTTCATGGTGTCCATATCTAACATTTTAGAGCACGCAAAATATGCATTCAAGCGCCGCTACTGCCCCAGAGCATAAGGATATAGTCAAAAGGAAATAAACCAGATCATCATGAAAGAACACGTCGCTTTGAAGGAAATATCCATCGTTGCTAGTGAAGGTGTTAAAGAAACTGCTGTTTATTTTGTTAAATTTAGAGGGAAAGCCTTGAAATAAACAATTATAATTTCTATGCAGTCTTCTACCAAGGGAAGATGGCGGACAGGGTATCCAAATGTCAACATTATGCTACTAGAAGAGGACACTTAGCTGCCAAAACATGCACAGTACAATAAATAAATCTCTTCCAAGTTTTTAACACACCTTTATTTAATATTAATGTCATGCGCATTTACCTTAAACATTTTCGTAATGAAAACTGAAACAATATTTTCCCAACAGATACAAGTATTCAAATAAACAAAAACAACTCTAGAACTTGTTTATCATGCCTTGCCTATGAATAACTGCTTTGAATGTAAATACTTGCCAATTAAATCCGAATCAATATTATACCATTCTTGCAGAATAATCTGTTTCGGTTTGCTCACGATGAGATGTTTCCCGATTCTATCTTTCATTCTTGCCAGATGTTCTCTATCGGGTTCAAGTAGGATGATTTAGATGGCGTATTGAGTGTATGGGTGTTGTAAATGACCCGTGACATTTTTAAAGAAAATCATATGTTAAATAATGCACACGTACTAGGGGCGCTCAATAAGCCCTTAGAAAATCCAAATAAATTATCTTCATAGAATCGAAAAACGTTTTTGTTTAGTAACCGTCGTCTCTTACTAGATGGCAGTTAAAGCTTCAATTATATCTATCGCGTGGTTTCGTTGCCATAGGTGATTGAATCAAGAATCTTGTGCTTCTTTAGAAAGATGGGAAAAAATGAGTTTCGTGCGGTAATTAAACACTTCTATTTAAAAGGTTTAACACTAAAAAAGATAAAAGTCGAGTTGTATTAAGTAGCACATCTGCTTCTGTGTTTACAACAATTTACAATTGGATAAATGAATTTAAACGTGGCTGTACATCCACAAATAATGAACATCGTTCCAGACGTCCAGTAGAAGTTACTTCCTCTGAAATTGACACAATTCGCGATATGATTTTGAGTGATCGACGAATCAAAGTTCGCGAAATAGTAGAGACCATAGGCAAATCGCAAGGTACAGTGTTCTCAATCCAAAACTGGTTTGGCATTTTTTCGTCGCAATCCTGACGAGTTTCTGCGTCGATACATAACTGTGGATGAAATGTGGATAAACTACTACGCTGCAGATACAAAAGTACATATAAGCAGTAGGTTTTTAAAGGTGAATCGGCTCTGAAGAAGGCAAAGGTGGTGACATCTGCAGACAAGGTGATGGCCTCGGGTTTTTGGGATGCACGCGACATCATCTACATTGATTATTTGCAGAAAGGAAGAACGATAAATGGAGAGTATTCTGCACCATTATTGCACCGGTTGAACGGAGAAATCAAGAACAAAACGTCCTCTTCTGACAAAGAAAAAAGTTTCTCTTCTATCAATACAATGCAAAGGTGCACACCTGCGCAGTTTTGATGGTGAAAATTGTAGAAATAAGGTTTGAATTGCTACGACATGCACGTATTCCCCAGATTTGGCCCCCGATGACCTTTTTTTTTTTTTTATCTGTTCTTTTTTTTTATTATTATTTCCAAAGTTGAAAAAGTGGCTTGGCGGAAAACGATTCACGTCTAACGAAGAGGTCATCTCCCAAACAGTAGCCTATTTTGAGAACCTTCCGAAATCCTATCTTTTGAAAAACAGATGAAGAAATGCTGGGAAAAGTGTATAGAGCTCAAAGGAGATTATGTTAAAGCAATCTACCAAAAATAATTTGTTTTCCGTCTTTTTCTAAGGGCTTATTGAACGCCCCTCGTATTATGAGAGTAAGTACATGTATCGGTTGAACCACGAAATAATAAATAATGACGCCTTCTTTATAGATTATTTCAATATTTAAAACTGGATATTCAGAAGTTTGAATATTTCTCTCCACCTCTGTATATAAATCAGTTCATCCACATTCAATCACGAAGAATCATCCATCTTCTTAACCTTCAACAGGAAAACCTCCTCGTTTTTTTTGTTTTTTTTTGTTTTTTTTTTTTTCATTCGCGGCTTCTTGAACAATCTTTTTCTCGGTAAACATGACGTGTTTACGCGAAAAGCTTTCGACATTTTGTTTTTATTTTCTTTCATAAATCTTGACGTAATTTCCATCACAACTGATGCGTTGGAAGTGGAGCGTAGCGGCCGGCAAAGGAATAGAGTCAGCATCAAGACAAGATAAAGATGACAAACGCTGTTTCTCTGGCACTGGTTATCCTTGTTCTTTGTGAAGGAATGACCCTGTATGTGTCAGGTTACGCGTTTGTCAGGCAATAAAATCCAGGCTTCGTGGCCAGATTTCTTTTGCCGACGTGAAGTAAAAGGAGAAAGGAAATATCTTGGTTTCGTGTTTGTTTCTTTCTCTGTCATGTCAGTAACGACATTTCATTCACTAGATTCTTCACAGAATACCGTCACGAAAAGAAAGAACGGCGAATAATATCACATCACAAAGAGGAAAAAATCCCAAGCTTGGATTTGTTTCAAAGCACTTTCGTAAACTATTATGTTCCAATGCATGTAGTACAAATTGGTTGGTACCTGTTCTATTTTTATTGATAAAGCATGATATATTTTTAAGGGCACTGGGTACTTGTAAGTCGTTTTTTACTGTGATTTGAGTACTGACTTTGATTTTAAGTTTCTAAAAGAACTATTTATCATAATGAAATTAAACTCTGACACTAAATACAGCAATCTTTTTATTTAGGCATGTGTACGTTGTAGCTAGAGAAGGTATTGTATTCCACCAAAAAATTCGATGTCAAGATTCACCGGAAATATGTTTTGAGGTCCCCTGAGTCCAAAAAAATGCATTTTAGGAAAATATCCGTGTATGTGTGTGTCTGTAGTTCAAAAACTAAAATACCATAAAATATCATAAGTGTTTAAGTTTGATATCTTCTAAGGATGCAACACGAAGATTTTCAAGAAAAGCTCAGAACATTTTTATTTTCTAAAAAAAGGATCTACAGATTTTTATTAAAATACTGTATATTAAAGATAATTACATGGTATATAAAATGTATATCTTGAATTTTCTGGGAGTAGCTTCTGAAGATCTGTTCATTCTGTATGAATTGTTCTTAAATTTGCGTAGTTGGAAAACCGTAAGAAATGGACAAAAACTTACTACACGAAATATTTAGATCTCGTTAAAACACACAATAAAATGTATGTCATATACATTTTTTAAAGATTTTTCGTGTTATTGGTTTCAATTAAAACTACTTAAACTTTTCTCAAATGGTTGGTCAACTTTCTCTCGTCTGTCTTCTGTTTGCCTATCCTTGGCAAGCAAAGAGAACGGAATTTCAATTGTTTCACTAAGTGACCGGCTTTTAAAGGAATTGACTATCCCTTTAGCCTAATGTATTACTTTACTTCCCTTCTGCTTAACACCAATTTTGATAATGTTTATCTCGATTAGCAGGATATAGATAAAAGAATAATCTTTTACATATATTATAAACAATATAATACAGTTTTACTTTCTCAACATGTACTATGTACCTACGTGGCGGAAAAGTATTGTATTTTAATTTTGATTCAAGTTCCGTATGGTTAAGAAGATACACATTTTATTTATGATGAAAGTATCTTGAGTTTTCTGGGAGTAACCTCTGAAGTCCTCTTCCTTCTAGAGGAGTTTTGCATAATCGATAAACCATAAGAGACAAACAAAAATGTTACTATACAGAAAATTTAGATCTCGTTAAAATATTGCATATATGTCAGATACATGTTTTGTGGAGATACTTCTTGCTATAGGTTTCAATTTTGAAACACTTATAGTTGTTTCAGACTGGAAGTTGTCAATAGTTTTTTTTTTATTCCTGGTCATGCAAAGAGAACCGAATTTAAATTATTTTAAAACGATTTCATTATCGCTTTAGCCTAGTGCATCATTTCTCTTCTACTTAAAGGAATTAAGCGGTGCTCATCTCGATTAGCATTATCCAGATAACAGAAAAATCGTTTATAAGAACAGTTTGTTTGCAGAAGAGGTAGAGAAAATGATGTGAATGCAAGAGAGCAGATTTGTTAAACTATAGTTTATTTTGGTGTAACGCATTAAGTCACGCCGGTCCCCATGGCTGCGCTCACTAAAGTGTCTCGCTTTGGTGCTTGTGGCGCTGGATGTTTCTGTGTTTGTGAAATGTGTGTGTGTATTGCAACAGCATATTGGTAATCAAACAGAAAACAAAGTAAATGTTAGGAAAATGCAAAAAACAGCGCCAAGGTTCCGACCGGTTCCGGTGCTGTATCTAAAAAAAAAACAAATAAACAAATAAATAAATAAAAAAAGCCATAGCGATTAAATTTTTTCTGGTCGTTTCTCGGTCTATGAAAAATAGATAAAATTATTCTTCTTATAACCAATCTAATTTGTTAATATATATATATATATATATATATATATATATATATATATATATCTGTGTGTGTATGTGTGTGTGTGTGTGTAAAACGTAGTAAGAATTCTGTATTTATAATATTAAAAAATTGGGGGAGATTGCCTTCAGATATAAGGAGCAAATTTAGATGGACATTGTTAAGCAGACCATGGACTACAATAAACCAAAAATTCACTTAAAAATAATATAGATTTTAGAGAAAAGTGCACCAGAATATTCTCCCATCAGTGATAATTTAAAAATCAAATTGTATTATTTTTGACATTAGTGACATGTTAATTTTAGTGTATATCTATAATTTTACATGTGTTTAGAAACGATTGTTATATCCAGTATCGAAGTTTCATTTCGACACTATAAATAGTTGTTAGGAAACTTAAAATTAAAGCTGTAAAAAACTTGACTTAAAACTACTCTGTATCTCCTTATTTTGGTTTTATAGAATTTGTGATATCTAACAGTAGACGGGACAGGATGATATTAAAATTCTCTCATTTCAAGTTCCGAACGGTCTTCTTCCAGCAATGAGCCAAAAATTCAGCTAATGGAATTTCCAGACCAGGTGAAAGTATTTGAAATTATAATAAGTTTCTGCCCGAGTACTATTTTTTTGTGTTCAGAGGTTATTCTGCATTTAAAGAGATGAGCTACTGTCATTCCCAATTTTAAAAACACTCATTCAAAAACGAAATGTCTGATAAATATCAACTGTGTATTTATGCTTTTCTAAGGATGCCACATGAAGATTCTCAAGAAAATCCTCCATTTCTAACTATTCTTTAAAGTAGTTTTTTCTTTATGTATTGTTTTCTCAAAAACGCCTCTGATAACTTTTATTGATGGGCAAAACGGCATACAGTATGTACTTCTCTTCTTGTTTCGGAGAATATTTTAAATATTAATGTTTTACCAATTTATCCTTAGTAATCGATTTAGTTATTTATTTATCGATCTGAACATAAAATACATAAGCTCAATTACAATGTTAATTTCAAAATATAGTCACAATAATTTTATAAATCTACCTCATGCATAAGTAACAAATAAAACTTGAAAATGGAAATAAAAGTTAGATAGAAAGAGAAATAACAGAAAAGGAAGAACAAAAAGGTATAGAAACAACAAGGTGGCATGGTAGTTAAATATACAATTATTTTTACTTTCAGAGCTTACATTAAGCTACGGATAAATAAATATTGACTGTGGGATTTTTAAACTGAGTTTCAGACTTGTTCAGAATATCTACATCGAAATAATGAAGTTTGTTATATAAATATGTAATTCTGTTTAATGGTGAATTTTTATGTATTTCTGTGTTTGCTTTAGAGGCGAAAAAAATCTTCTTGAATCTACCTTGTTTTATTTGGTGCATAAAAGAATATACTTGCAGTAATATAATCAATGATAGGATGTAATATTTTATACAAATCTCTTCTGAAATTTAAATCTTTAAATTCAAATATTTCTAACCAGGTTTTGTAATTTGTGTACGTGGGGTAACATGCAATTATTTTAAATAATACATATTTTAAACATTTTGATTGTACTTTTTCTATTAAGTTGACATGCTTTGTGATCTTGGGATTCCAAATAATAGAGGCATATTTGAGATTATGTCTCACAAAAGAGCTGTAAAGTCAATTAATGTTTTTTTTTTAAATGTGTATAAATTTCAAATAATGAAGCCTAAACATTTTAGCGATTTTGTTACGATTAATTCAATATTTCTGTTAAGTCTGAGATTTCTGTAAAAAGTACTCTTAAACCTTTATTTTCAACCACTTCAACAAGTGGTGTCCTATCGAGTTATAAACATATTTAAAGGGGTTTTTGCTTCTAGTGTAGAACATTTTTAAACATTTGCCAGTATTAAATGGGAGCTTGTTTGCTTTGCTCCAGGTATATAAAGAGTCTAAATAATGTTTGAGTTCTAAGCAATCTCTAACACTATCGATTTATATTATATTTAACTTGAGCAATTTGAAAGTATAGCAAAAAAATCAATAAGTAAAACACATTAGAAGAAAATGCAGGCCATCATGCACTCTTGGGCTTCAAATAGTCGCTTATTGAAGCTTTAAAGAACTCGGAGAGCAAAAGCTAAAAGATCAAAGTATTTTTGGACGTTAAAAATGTTTTTTGAATTGTTTTAAAATTATACAATTTTAGCTAAGGGTACTCTTAAGAGTAAAAAGCCTCCTCCCTATACAATTGCCAGAACTCAACTGATCAGCACAACACAACGCTTGCCGAAAGCTTGAGAATAATATAGCGGTACTTAACCAAGCAGCTTTCATTGTATTTTTTCTTCAATAAAATGAATAAGCATCTGACGCAGGGGCGGGTTTTCTCTGGATTCTCCGGTATCCCCCACCATCGCGTTCCACTAGTGTGCCATTTTCATTCCAGGTTTGTTCCTAAGAAGTAGATTATCAAACAGCGCATAGTGTATGTACTCTTGATGACTTTTAAACAAGTGTGTGTATTTCCTAAATGTCTGCGAAGAAAATAAATACTGTATATTGGCATGCATGTCAAGCCATTAAGAGACTCCACAAGTTTGGTCAGTATTTTGAAACATTGGAATAAGCAAAGGTATGAAACCGGTTGCTTGTGGAGGGCTCTTTGCTATAGATGTCATTGCAATCACGTGAAGTCCTTAACTCGCCCTCCAAAGAATCTAACCAAAGAAAAAATTCGGACGATGTCAGCTATTGAATTGAGTTAAACCGGTAGTGCACTGCTGCCTTACAGAGATTTATTGTGCTGCCCAAATCTGTTTCAATCTCAGTTTGGTGTTCAATGATGACTGAATTCAACTATGAATAGAGACAGCCAATAGGTTTTCAAGTTCTCAAAACAAAGTGCCCCTTGATTAGCAAGAGCATTATCCCATCCCTGACACCTATTGGGATCGGTGTGCAGTCCCATCTTGTAGAGAAGTCCTCTAAAAACGCAATATACCTAGGAAGACCCACCATGCATATGAGTTTCTTTCTGCTTAATTTGATCAATTCTCACGAACTAAAGTTATCAGGCTCAGCCTTAGAACACCTGAAACTCACTCTGGAGTTAGTCAACTTAGCTGACCATAAAAATAGTACCAGAGCTGATTCACGTTCAATAAATAGTATCTGAGTTCTTTTCTTGGAAAGTTCGTCTACCAGTTCATTGCCTAAAATCCCTACATTAAAACCCGGCGGAGGACGATGGATTTTTTCGGGTGTAAAAATCCTTAGCATGGCTTCCTTCGGGAGGAAAATAAAGCTGTTGATCCGTGTCGTAGCTTTACGGCACATAAAAGAATCTCAAGCGTGATAGAGAGGCCTCTGAGCAAAATTAAGCGGTCTTTCACGCCCAGTTTAGAATGGGACGCGAGAACCACAGCAGTTAAAGAGCGTCCATAAATAACACGCCATTTAATTCCCCCCCCCTACATGTTCTGTCACCCATTGCAGATCAACTGAGTTATATTCACATATCGACTTCAGAAATAACCAATGCTAAAAGATAGCTTTGATCTAATCAAGAAACAATGTAACTTGGCTCATATTCCTGAGGTATAGGTTTCAATTATCAGTGAATCGAAGAACTTGCTTTAGATTTTTTCCTTAGCTCATAAGTGTTGCGATTTTTTTTCTCTGAATTTCCTGTTTTATCATGTTTCAAGATTGAAAGATAAGCGAGTGAGCGGAGGGTGAAGAGAATGGCGTTGGAGTTTAAACCAGGAACTGTCTATCCTGGTGTTCGATGAAGAGGAATCTCTCCATGGAGAATGGAAAATTTGAATCAACCATTCAGGACGTAATATCTGGAGACGTTAGAGTCACCGTCTTCTTGCGAGATCACCGCCCCGGATCTGGTCGCCTTTCCTCCCAGAGTTTCCAGAAGCAAGGCACCGATATCTTCCTTCGTTTTTATGACCATCATTGTCCTTAAGGACGCGAGAAAACTAAAAAGCCCCTCTCCAAACCTTCGCACCCTTATGTGGTCGCGCCCTGCTGTTTGAGAACCGCTGACCTAGTTAAATAGCTTCAGAAGTTTGATTAGTGATAACAAAAGCAAGCCCAGACACAGTGACAATGCTCTATGTAAGTAATACAAATCTCTGGCTTCCGTGCTTAGAGAAAATAGCTTGGAAACACAAGATAAAGAATGGACAGATTAGAGAAAGACATAAAATGCAATCATTCGAACAAATAGTTGGAAGGGAAAGAACGTATTGGTCCATACTTGACAAGGATGAATGAAGGAAGGGTGCCAAAGAAGGCTCTGGAATGAAAGAACGAGACTTGAAAATAGAATAAAAAAGGCGCAGGAAAAAAAGGAGCTGGCTGCAGATAAATAGAGGTTAGAGGTGGTGAGAAAGAAAAGTGCTGCAGTGATAGCTTATAAATGTCTGAAGTGCTTGTATCTATAAGCTGAAACACGTAACACCAGTAGCTTCAAAAGACAGAAATATGAGAGAGTCGTGCCATAGAAACAATCTCTCCTAATCACGTGACATCTTACATTGTCGCTTCACTAGTGTGATTTAGTTCAGTTCTTACTGTTGATTTAATTTTCACTGTCACTTCACTAATGGCATGTACTCAATTTTCAGTGTCACTTCAATAATGTGATCTATTCAAGTTCACTTGTCACTTCACTAATGTGGTGTATCTAGGTCAATTTTCACTGTCACTTCATTAATGGGATCTATTCAGTTTTCACTTGTTACTTCACTAATGTGGTGTACCTAGGTCAATTTTCACTGTCACTTCATTAATGGGATCTATTCAGTTTTCACTATCACTTCAATAATGTGATCTATTCAGTGTTACTTGTCATTTCACTATATGATCTATGCAATTCTGCTTGTCACTTCATTAATATACTATAGATTAATTTTCACTGCCCCTTCAATACTGTGATAGTTTTCACTTCACATCACTAATGTAGTGTAGTTCAGTTTTCACTTGTTACTTCACTAAAGTGATCTCATCAATTTTACTTGCCATTTCACTATATGATGTATGCAGTTCTGCTTGTTATTCACTAATATGCAACAGGTTAATTTTCACTGTGATTTAAAAATGTGATTTATTATTATTATTATTTCACTCCCCTAGTCTGATCTCTTTCCTATCACTTCACCAATGTGATATAGTTCAATTTTATTTTGTACTAATTCGGACTAGTTAAATTTTCACACTTACCTCACAAATGTGAACTAATCTGTGAACCTCATTTCACAAATTTGATATACTTCAATATTCACCGTCACTTCTCTAATAATTTTCTAGTTAAATTTTACTTGCCACTTCACTAATGTGATCTATTCAATAATATAATCTAGTTCAATTTTCTAGTTTAATTTTTGTGGTGATTATTAATCTGTTCTAGTTCAATTTTTATTGTTACTTCACTAATGTGATATATCCACGTTTTATTATTACTTCATTAATGTGATATAGGTTATATCTTTTTCAGAAGCAATGTTGAGGTTTATAATACGAGCTGTGCACTTTATTACATGATTATACACTTCATAATTTTTAGGAAGACCTGACTTTTCTGTTATTTTAACTGGGTAATCTATAGAAGCTAATTTTAGGTATAGCATCGCCATAAACAAACGATGGAATTTCACTCGATGCGCATGCGTAAGCGATACCTAGTGTACATTCCGCGTAGTTGTTCAACTCAGTAAAGCCGAATATGGTTGACCTACTGTGAAACTCCCAACGCTTAAACCTATACGTATGCCTGGCTTAAGTGGCGTTCCGTACCTCACTTAAACTTTGACTTAAGCTTAAACTATGAAATGGGCAATGAGCTGTGCTATGATTAGTATAGCAAGGGTCTTGAAACGCGCGAATATTATCTACGTCACTTATATTAACAAACGCCTGCTATATCTGACTACTCCGCCATAGTTCCCGTGCTTTAAGATGCCATATTTTACACTTTACATTAGGTGAGGCACATTTTCATTCTCTTTGACTGCTCAATTCTAAGTATTTATCATTCCACTTGTCTAATGCATACAAAAGACTTATGTCCACCTTTAGGCGTCCCTTAAATTTGTGAACACACTGATTCGATTAACTGAACCCTGAGCCAAATGGATTTCCTTGTTTATAGAGATTCCTGAAACTTAATTACCTCCACTAACATGACTTAACGCTTCTTTCAACATAACTTGCCTTTACTAATGACTTCCTAGCAACAGAATTCTTCTAACTTGTGCTTTTTTACATATTTGTTTGTTTTAATATATGGAATTATTTATCCTTGTTATTTCTTTATTTCTCTAGTATTTATTTGTAAAAATAATTATTAATTTAATACGAACATAATTAAGGTATCAAATTGTCATACGTCATTGAACGCCGCCATTTTAATTATACATAATCCTGTAAATTATATTATAACTAAAATGTTACCGGAGGCAAGGAAAAAGAACCTTCCAGATGAATCAGGTCATTTTTGATAGCGTCTCTGGTACATATGCTGAGTGAGAGCGCTACTCCATTTATTTACAAAATATCCCTTTATCTCTTCAACCGGCTAGTCGGTCATTGGTTTGCATCCGATGTACTCGGGCCATAAGCCGCTGCATCATAATATCCCTAGAAATAACAGCTAGCTGGATGGCATTCCACCACATCATAGCTCTTCTATATCTGCTTAATATCTTCACTCTCTCTATCATGTGATCTGATAGCCAGAGAAAGTATTGTATTCAATCTGAAAGTGTCATTATGATTCAACAGAAAATGCTTGTTTTGATAATAAACCTTTTTAAATAAGTTCTGTCTGCCTGAGTGTGTGAGAGGGAGAGAACGAGAGAGAGAAAGTTTATTTAGTATTCAGTGTTTAAGCCCAGTATTTTCTAAAGATGCAAATGAAGATTTACAATAACATCCCCCACCAATAACAGCCCTCTCTACCATTTGATTCGTTGATCACTCAAAACCATGTCGTGAATTTTGTCAACCATTTCGGAGGAAGTCCCTTCTGCTGGACATCCGGAACAATGTTCATCATTTGCGGATGTACGGCCACATTTAAATTCGTTTATCCAAATGTAAATTGTTGCAAACGCAGGATCCCATGTGCAATGAACTTCATCCATCTCGGCTTTTATCTCTTTCGGTGTTAAGTATTTTAAATAGAAGTGTTTAATCACCGCACGAAACTCGTTTTCTTTTCTTTTTTGTTTTCTTATTTCTGTATTGGCACAAGATTGTTGATTCAATCAACCTATGGCAACGAAACCACGTGACGGATATAGCTGAGACGACGGTTACTAAATACCAATTTTTTCCATGCTACGAGTGTAATTTCTTGGATTTTTAAGCACTTATTGAACACCCCCCCCCCGTATATTCATCGTTTTCTTTGCATAACCTCCTATTTTTATACAGCTACTACAAGCTATTTCCACGAAAGCTTATTTTGCTAACTATTTAACATAATCGAGATAAACTTAGGCAGAAATTGTTTCATTATATATTTCTTGTAGATACAAGTGAAACAGAGGAAACAAAATTGAGAGCCAGATGCTGCTTTATGCTGTTTTGAACTTCTATATTCTTCCCATAATATTGGATGAAAAATGAAAAAAACTTATTTAAAAAATAAACTTCAGAAACAATAGTTTGTATACCCACTAATAAACAACACAGGGTAGTGAAAGTCATAGATGTAACACATTACTTCCTCCACTACAATTATATTCCAGCCAAATATTGATACCGAGATTGCATTGGAAATGTATGTTTTGGAACTACCTAAATATAAAATGTTAGTTGTATATGTTCAGTTTTCCGCGAGTAACCTCTGTAGCCCTCTTCATTCTGGATGACTTTTGCATAACTGGTAAATTGAAGAAATATATAAAACTATACAAAAATGCAGATCTCATTAAAGCAGACAGTTTATGTCAGCTACATTTCGATGTGGAATTAACCATTTCCAAGATATTCCTTTATATTGGTTTAAATGTTTCATTGTTTATACTTTTTTCAAAATAGAAAGCATTTGTCTTTCCTAATTGTTATTCTTTCCCATCTTTTGGACTAATGTGTTCCTTTATTTCTTTTTTACCCATAAGAAAATATGTAGTAAAACCATCTCTGCTAATGTTTATTTCAATTAGATGAAATAGATAAAAGAATAAGCATTTGTAAGAATATTTTATTACAGAATATATCTGATAGGGGTTAATTAGCATTGCTGTTGAATATTTATGAGAAAAGTTTATGTTGCAGATGCCGTTGGCTGAGAAGGGTCCCAGTTTTCTAAATGTGCTTGAAGTGGACGATCCAAAACTATGTGTGCTTATGCATCTAATGACTCCTATGGAGCCAATTGAACCAGTTTTAGAATCTCCATTGGCTAAACCTCTTGTTCAACAAAAGACAGCTGCCAGTGATTTACTTACAGAGGTTGGATCAGCCAAAACTGCCATGGAGGGCATGCTGCTCTCAAACATGGAAAAAAATGGTAAGGAGCTCATTTTATTTCTCACTAGTTAATTTTGAGAGCTATAATTTATTTTTGTATTGGTGATGAAACAACAACAATAATTATAGTAATAATAATTTATTGAACTTACATTATATTTTCAATTCTTTACAAAGTCATGTCCATTATTTAAACTGTTTTACTGATCCTAATGGACAAGTTAGGTTTGAGCACCCCTTATGTGCTACATTTGCTTAGTTCGCTGGTTGTTTGTGAGGTAGTTCTCTTTTGTTTGTGCTACCAATTCCAGCCTTTCCTCTATTTTTCCTCTTGTTCTCTCTTTGTTGTTTTCTTAGCCATTTTTCTTTTATCTTTCCTAAAAAATGTCCTATTTCTTTAATTTTTCACCTTCCCTTCCCATTCAAAATTGTTAAATGCTAGCATCTCTCGTGGCATACTAACCTGTTTGTGTTCCAAATTTCTTTCCTTAAATTTTTTACTTATTTTACCAATTTACATTCAGTTAAACAGTTCAGCTTACTGTCCTGCTCCTCACACAAAATACATCATTCTAATTCACTGCCTCCCATTCCTTTCAAAAGTAATGTTCCTGTCCTCATCTGTATTAATTCTTCCCTCTCTTGTATATTGCAATCTACGAGATATTCCTGTGTTAACTATTTCTGTTTATCAATATTCTTCTAGCTTATCTCTCACTGATTTCTATAATTATTTTTATTTTTCTCCTCTCTTCCTCCATATATCTTCCACCCTTATTTTCATCAATATTTTCTCTAGCTCCAACTATCAGCCCTTGTCTTTCTTAATCATTTTCAATTGTTTCATACATTATTTGGCATATTCTCATCTTTGTGCTTTGTACACCTATACCAGTAATTCAAATACCCCTTATAGAGCTACTCCTTCTCTTCCCAGTCTTCCTAATTATACCATGCTTAGCCTGCTGTTTAGCCCTAAAATCTCCTTACGGAACATTCTACAGAGTGTTGCCATAAATTCTATCAATAAAATGTAGTATGGAAATTGTAGATGAAGAAACATGGCTGTATACTGTCATTCACAAAGTCACTTTTACTACTTTGGCTAGGCTACTCTCAGTAATTGGCTTGCAGTGTGCCAAAAACATGCAAGAGAGAAGATAGAGCGGAGAGTGCATGAAAAGTATATCACTGTATTGGCATTATTTCATTGTGGAAGGCAAGCTAAGGAAACTTTTTTTATGCTGAAAACCTCTTGGCATCAATGAATGATTAGTGTTTCGGTCATTAGCATGGTTTTTAGAAATGGGACAATTTCTGTTGAACATTTCAGATCTGGCCATCCTAGTGTGTATGCACAAAAGAAGTTACGAACACTGGTAGTGCAAGAATAATGTTCAATGCCATCCTTTGCATAAACAAACGATTTTGTCTCATGAAATGAACATGTCTTCATGAACAGTGCCACATATTTTGAAGAATGATTTACATGTTGATGCAAAGAAAAAAAGAAAAATACACACAGCATTCTCTAACTGAAAAATTAAAGCAGATATACCAGGTTCGATCCCAAGTTTTGCTAATGACATATAGGGAGAGAAAAAACACAAAGCAAAAACCATGCTGCAGTAGTTGGCAACCAATGTCCCACAGTTCATTGCTGCTGCTGCTGCTGCTGAATGGCCTAGTGGAATTCCAGACCTTAATCCATTGGCAGAAACTCAAGGCAATAGTGTATCAAAAGAGGCACTGTAATATTGAGATTCTAAAAAATAATCACATTAGCTGTCAAGAAAATTCCACTGGACAGGATTCATGCAGCTATTGATGAGTGGCTTCAAAGTCTCTGTTGCTGTGTTGCTACATGGCGATCATTTTGAATAGGAGTATATTAATTTTGTAGCAGTTTTTGTGTTCTTTCAGAATATATGATATTAATAGATTTGTATAGTTTTATTTAGTAATATATGTATTGAAAGTACTGACAGAACTTATGGCAGTACTGTGTGTATTTATGGTGTACTTTTTACCTAAGCCTGATACCACCATATTTTCATTGTGTATAACATTTTTGCTTTTACTGTTGCATCATAAACTCTCTAGTAATTCATATTTGAATATTGAAGAAACATTTGTAATTGTAATTTATTCTTCTGTTTTCAGCACAATTCCCATTCATCTCATACTATGTAATTAACACCAGTCAAACAGATCCTGTAGATTTTTTCCGAAATCTTCGAGCAGCATCATTACGCAAGTTTGACCCCCGCAGCTTGAGGTACACTGCTGCGCACACTCTGGATCTGTTTAACGAAGTGGCCACTATTGCAAGGCCACCCTTGGATCCAAACTCCAAGCGACCGCATTCCACATCTACGGGTTATATTATTTCTGTGTACAAAGTGTTTGAAGGTGATGATGGTGAGAAGTTTGAGAAGAACTGGCTGTACTGGACAGGTATATTTGTTTTAAATTTCAAGTAGGTTTTAAAAAATGAGCACAATGTTTTAATTTTAATTTACAGAGTGATGTTTTCAGAAAGATACTGAATAAAAATTTGGGACATGAAAACTGCTTCTGTTTGTTTTTCTGTAATTTGTAAATACATACTAGAAGGATGGAAATTATTATTTAGGTTAGACAACAACATGCTCACCATTATAAACAAGGCAAAGTTCTTATTTATTATACTTTTTGTAATGTATAATCCGTTTTCTTGCTGCATAGGCTCTACAGGTTGTGGATACTGATGGCACAGTCAAAGACATTATAAATGCGTCTGACACTGTAATTTTCGTGAAAATGTGAATGTTTGATGGGGACTCAGGTCTTTCATTGGTGGCATTCTGGTAGAACATGCCTGTGAGCAAGAAAATGCAAATCCGATTAGGTAATCCACCACTTCACCCCTTAGTCCTGCTCGACACTCCTCAGAACAGGTTGACTTATAAAAGCAGTGTATTAATTTAGTCAGTAAGTAGCACAGAGAAAAGATAAACCTCATTTTGTATCACCAGGTTAGAGGGATGGAATATTGTCCGACCAGAAAATTTAGAGATCACCAGTTTGCAACACAAAACTTCATTTGTCACAAGTTACATTTCATGTCTTCATTTCAGTAATGTGGCCTGTTCAATACACTTTTAAGAGCATAGCAAATAGGTGAAAGACACAGGTGAAGTCAGCAAAAAGACACCATCTTATGATAAGCATTTCCAGGCATTTATTTTAATACCTTTGAGAGTACATGCCAAAAATTTATAATCAGGAAAGCAAATTTGGGAGGAAATGGATACCTTCACAGCATTTGTCGCTGAGGAAACCCTGGCAAAACCTCAGTCTGGGAGGACAGTTCTGGCAGGATTTAACAGCTGACACTCAATTCATAAGTCTGTGCCTTAATGTCATTGTCTTCCCTTATCAGAGCACAATTCTTACATGAGGCAAATTTCATCTATGGATAACATACCAAACATTTCAGGTTTTCATTCAAAAACGTTGAAAGTCCTTTTGCTGTGCTTATGAGCATCCATAGATCACTGTATATACACCACACTTTCCTAAATCTCAGTGAAGAAATGTGGGTGAAATGAGATATGAAAAGATTTAAGACCATATAACTGGCCCCCCTTAAGGCACCAGTTACATATGTAAAATAATCATGGATATCTTGCCTTGTGAAGTGGTGTACTATGGAGCAGGGTATGCACTGCTAGTCGAAAGGTTTCTGTCACCCAATCAAAGTAATGCAATTTTGCATTTAGTTTCATTGTTTTCTATTACACATAAACATAAGGAAACCAAAAGTCACTAATCAGAATGCAATATACTTAGTTAAAAAAGATAGTATAGCAATATGTTTAAAAAATTTACAAAACAGGTATCACACTGGATGCTTTTACTTGCCCCAACTTCATCCAGGTATTATGTACCACCAATTGTTTACCTGGGCCCACCCCATCCGAATTCACAAGTGAGCACTCCTTGAGCCTAGCAATACTTCACTAGCAGCATATTATACACTATGAAAAATAAAGGCTGTCTTAGTGGCAGAGAGCAGTTCGACCAGAGTGCAGTTTGCCTCACACCAAATGACTTGTGTATATATACATATTAGACTCAGTTTTATGTTTCTCATTCTAAGTATCAGTTGCTGCTTTTAGACAGAAATATATAATATAATTAAAGCTTTTAATGTGACTAAATCAGCTGTTAGAATGCAGAAAAAAAATCATTACTTTCACTGGGTGTCCAGAAACTATAGACTGGCAATGGACATGTTACCCTCCTATCATAGAAGAGGTACAAACATTTAGCAGACTACAATTCAGACATAGGTCATTGCTGAGCTCTGGATGACATTTTATTTGCTTTTATTTGTTACTAAGCAATATCCCTTGTTTCTTATGGGGTATTAATGCTGATGCACACCTCCAGAATGTATTTATAAGTCAAATAAAAATAAACAGCACTAATTAGTGTTGCTCTGTATTATTTTACATCTTCTCAGGTATACTCGAAATGATAAAAATGCAATTTTCTTGAAAAGCAACCTATATTTGAAATACATGCTTATATATTTATAAGGAAATTTCATTAATTAGAACACAGGTAGTATATTTTCCCTTTTGCGCCATAAGTGGATGAACTAGCTGCATCTCAGTTCTGATTCTCCATATTTCAAATAATTGTTAGATCTCTAATGGTACATTCTTGATTTGAAGTAGGTACTCCAGATAATAATCTAGCAAACTGAGAGCAGAGAAAATTAAAAATTAAATTAAAGTTAATAAAATAATAATAAAATCAAACTATTTTATTCATATGTAATTGTCAACACAAAATCTTACCTCTGCTTATAAGACAAATAGAATGCAGTCTAGAAATGTATGCTGTTATTCTTTCCTCATTTGTTTTCAGGAGCAAGAATGCTGTATAGATATCTACCAAAATCTGCAGGCCTCAGGCGAATCACATTGCACAAATCTATATCAAATGGTGATAAGCTGTATCTTCTGTTGTGTGAATGCTCCAACTTCTTAGAAAACCTTTCAGCAGCTGCACTTTTACTTCCAGCACTCAGGGCTCGACTGTGTGGCTACACTGGTCTCTATCGCACCACAGCATCCTTTTGAGCAAACAACGAAGACATAAGCTTTATCTTATTAGCTGTGTACCTCCTGGACTGCATGGCTGAAACAATTTTAACTTCTGCAAACACTTTATCTGCAGTTTATTTTTACACGTAACTACAAACTTGTTATTTGCTTCAGGTCCATTTACCTGAAAGTTACTGCAGTCATAGGCTACATTTGCTATAAGTTTGATAATGGAAAGGGGGCTGGTGCCACCTGAATTTAAAAAACAAGAAGAAACAGTGTATTAAGAATACTTTACACTGTATTTCCTAGTACAAACATATGCAGTGCATATGAAATTGTATAAAATGTGATGTTTACAATTTTTCTTGATTTATCCTTTTTATTTTATTGACATTGCCCTACCCACTTTTCTCTTGTGTTTCTGAACTGTTTTTAAATTAAATGCAATAGTTCAATGGTGAATTACTAATGAAAGTTTAATTTATCAGCAACTTAAAGCTTAAGCTGTATTTTATATTTATTTTATATTTTATTTTGGCCCTAAGTACTGATCCATCCAATTATCTGATGACCAAAGCAGCAACAGTGACTGCATAATCTTATAGGTTGAAACTCGCATCCAACCAGCTACAAAAATATCGGGAAATGTGGGGTAATACAAGAACCCTTGTAACTACAGAACAGACCTTAAAAGCAGTGATTACATCCAAGAGAAAGCCTAGCCTGTCTACTCTATTAAAGGTGTTTTATAATGTTTTGTTCCAGTAGACAGTGTGATAGCTTCTACTGAGTGTTCACTTTATTTTGATCTCTTGTCCAGCTATTAGATTTTTTTTTGATAGAGTTTAACGCCTGCATTTACTACTATGGCACCATAGACGATGTCACGATGGTACATGGAATGAATATAGGGCACCGGAAATGTTATGGCAGGGGAAACCGGAGAATCCAGAGAAAACCCACTGCTGCAGCACTTTGTCTATCACAATTCTCACTTGGGATCAACCCTGGCTGTCACTGTTGGACAAGTTATGATGTCAGTACAACTGGCAGTCCTTTAGTCTTTAAATGTTAATGAATCTATACACCAGATGGCTGTTTAAAGGAAAAGTGACAGAGTTTGAAATTTGGGAACTTGGTGCATAATATTTCTGTGTTTTCTGAAGCATTATTTTTGTTAATTGCAGAGTAACAGGCAGAGAAGCTTAAAAATAAATTGATTTACATAGAGATTGAATAATAGATTGAATGTTTTGTAAGAAACAAAAGAATACTCTCAAATTCAGAAAAATGTTCTAAGAATTAACCTAAAAAGCTCTAAACTAATGATTCTATGTGTCCATCATAGGTATGTCTAATGGATGTGACATTCCTCTCCTAAGTATAAAGTTCAGCAGCTGGTTAAGCTTTATAGGGTATCTAGTAGATGCAGGCTTTAGATAAACCTCCTGAGTGCTAACCAGTACAGACCATGGATCACTTCACCCTGAGGATGCCACGTCAGTACCTGGTGAAATGTCCATATCTTCGATGTCTTCTAGACCATGGCCTACAAGCTTGGCAAATGAAAGTAGTTATATTAGTCTAGATGCCAGGTATGAAAGTCTAAGTTTATAAATTAAATTACTAAATGATAATTTGGAATACCACTCCAAGAATCCAAAAGGAGCAATGTGTTGTTTGTAACAGCAGAATATCTGTGCCTACTCTGTGGAAGAAGTGCAAAGTTTGAATCACAATAGGTGTAAAAGCTAGCAAATGACTTTCATCATGTCTATAGCAACCAAATCTACCAATATATTGATTTAGATATAAATCGAGTCTGTCTAGGTAGTGTGGAGGGCAGAGCAGGCCAGCACACAGAAAACATTGAAGCTAAGTGCAGAGAGGCATGGAAGTCCCTAACAGTTACTAGATGGCAGCCCTGGCATGCCATGGAGGCTATACAGGTGCTGGGATGCCAAAAAGATGCCTCTACAATGGCACCTAGCCTTAACCAGCACAACCAAGGGGAAGAGAGTTTCACTTGGAGCAAGCAATCATACTATTTGCCTACAAAGCCTCCAGCCATACCTGCACTGACCTGAAAGATGAAGAAGGGAAATAAAAGGGAAAGGAACTGTGGTAGATATACAGAACCCCAACATTTGCCTAAGTGGCCCCAGGAAAACCATGGAAAAACCCAGGGCCAGTGTGCACGGTCAATGGGGAGCGAACCCAGGCTTCTTGAATGCCAGTTCCATATGAAATGCCTGAGCCACCTGGCTCAGTTTTAGGTTGTGTACTTTCCTTGTGACAAGCATTAAAAAGACAAAGGTTCACATATATCAAGTAAACTAAGAGATAACATACATCAAAATATAAATTTCAATCTTCATTTTCATAATATTTCCAGCATCCTCTTGCATGATAGGAGTGAAAACATAACTTTTAAGTTAATTCCATTTTGACTGTCATGTTCAATGTTTTGCTTCCTAATCTTGGCCATCACCAATAGATCAGTACCCATTTACTAGATTCATATCAGGTAATTGGATGAGACTATGTAAAAGCAATACTTCTACATTCTATGCAAAAAAAATTATGACTAAAAACATTCTAAACAATTATGCCAAAATAAAGTGTTACAGTATATTACCAGAGTTGTAGTTGGAGCACAATTATTGTAGGTATTTTGAAAGCCTTGGAAGAAATGTTGAGAAAGTGTTTTGTCCTCTGCAGGTAGCTTCTTTATTTTTGCACTTTTCAAAGAAATTTGTGATCTGCATTGTATTTAAGTGATAATGCCATGTCTGCTTGTTATTCTTTAAATTCTCAGACTTTCCTTTGGGAAATATCAGTTATTAATCATAAAGAAGTTATTAAAGTAAAATGGCAGAAAAAAATTTACTAAACTTTAGTCTCAATATACTTGAACTAGCTGGTAATTGAAATCAAATGGTTATCTGCTGCTGATTTGTGTACATTAAGTTGAATTCACTTTGAAATATGTTAAGGTTTTATTTCTAAGAGTTTATTTAAAGAGCCATACCTAGTTGCTCTCCGTGGTATAGTGTTGGGCCTCATATAACCAAGTTCACGGGTTCAAACCTGGTGGAGGACAATGGATTTTTTTCAGGCATAAAAATTCTTAGCATGTCTTCTTTCAGAAGGCAGTAAATCCATTGGTCCCGTGTCATAGATTTACAGCACATAAAAGAACCTCAATCCTCATAAAGAGGCCTCTGAGCAAAATGAAGTGGTCTTTCATGCCCAATATAGAATGGGACGCTGAGAACCACAGCAGTTAAATAGCATCCATAAATAAAACTCCATTTAATTTCATTAGTCATACGTGCTTAAGTTAATGCTTATAATGGAATCAACACAGTTAAGCAAGTGAACAAAACTCACCATTAGCCCATGAAGCATTCTGAGGAATAATGTAATAAGTGACACAAATCAGCAAATTAAGTTTGAATAAAACATTTTCAATAAATGATATAATTAGTTCTGTATTTCAATACATTCAAATCCATTCAATATTTCTGTAGGTAAATTAAAAAGTGTGTCAATATAATACTTACCTCTTAAAATAAAAACCACAGTATATATGGTTTTTAATTTTGGCAACATTGGGCATATCATTTATGTGAGCCATGTGTTTTGAAGACTCAAATTTACCCATTCTATCTTGTTTGTTGGTAGGTCCTTGATACTTCCTCTAGATTTCACTGTAATCTCATTTTTGCAAGGTTGCTAAATGACATGATTAGATAAAAATTCTACCATCTAGTAACATGTATATTTCTACCATTAGGTATCTGTGAATCTATCATATAATTTAATTTTCTTCCTGTGTGTTTTATTGGTTCTAAAAGTCTCTGTTTCAACCAACTCTCATAGCTGTTTGTGTTACTTCACTGTGCTTTATGAAAATGATGAAGAGCTCAGTACTGAATTTAATATTTAGTGTTGCAGCTCCTATCTTATTCACTTCTCAGTGATTTATTGCCCAGTACTTCCTTTTTAAATTGAGAAAAAAACAATGTTTAAGCATATGGTAAGTATATTTTAACTAAGGAGATATTCACAGGTTAGTATGTCCTTTGTTAAGCTCTTAAAAATGAGTTTCATTGTTACTATCACTACTGTATTTAATTGAATATTAATTTTGCCAATAAACATTGGTGAAAAAAGAAAACTCCCTTTGTAAATAGTCTGTATATCTAGAGGTTAAAGTAATTAATTTATAAAGTATAATAGGTTCATATGCTTTTTCAAAGTGCTAAAATTTTTCTGGGATAAAATACTTAAACATAACTCTTTCATTTTTTTAAAGATTACAACTGTTTATTTTATAAAAATTGCTGATTTGTTTAAATTTGGAAGTTGATGGGAACGTCATTTATTGCAGAAGGAAGGCTAATATTAGTATGTTACACCCAGTCAGTTTCATATTTTTAATACTAAGATGAAACTCGCATAAAGAATAAGAAGCAGCATGGAAATGTACAACAGACACACAAGTAATTGTAGAAAGAAGTGAGTACTTACTTCATTAAATTAAAATGCAAAAATATTTCAATAAGACAATTCAGCCAAGGACCCATCTTATGTAAAGGTTTACAAGTTCAACACAAGTACGTTTTAGTTATTTATAATATATTGTGTAATAAATCAAACTATAAATATATTCCTTATTTATACCTATGTATAATATATGTAATACTCTGTATATATGATACAGCATATATTAACGATAACCATATATTATTATATGTTAATTATTTTAAGAGGAATTCAAATAGGATAATGATTCAAAGCAGAAATATTTTTTATTTATTTAAAAAGCTTTGTATGATATCTATTTTGTGTTTCATACCTGGAAGCTGTTCACACAACTTCTACCCTAAAGAAATACATTTACATTTCAATAACAGCTGTCATCATTTGTGAATCATTTATTACCCTGGGATCATACATAAAATGCATATATAGTATGCACTTCTCTTATGCTGTAGTTTTGAAAACATTTTGCAATGCTGGAAGCTTTATTATTGACATTTTAAAGATGGTTTATGAAAAACATATACATGTTATTATTATGCTTATTCTTGTTGTAATAACACAAAGACCAAATGGAACCTATAGTGGTGAAAGTACAAGGATGGTATTATAGATTGTTTACTGTTTTATAACCTTAAAATGTTTACACAAATGTTAGTTTCATTAACAAACTACAATGCCATGCCTCAATATGTTTGTAGATGAATTTGACCTTGAAAATGGGCAGACATGTGTATACATTATGCACATGCAATAATCCATAGCCAATATATACCTACTCTTGATTATCTACAGTTTTGATGAAGGTATATGGGGAAATTTGAACTGACAAAACTCAGTCTATCACATAGTTGATAGAGAATATCAAGAAAATGCTTCAGATAAATACAAGATGAGTTCAATTGCACTTGTGTAAATTAAAAATAAAATTGCGATTCAACTCATTATGTCAGTATCATAATTCTGTATGCTTGTTGCTGTTAAAACTGAACACCATCAAATTAGTTTTAACATAAATAGATAATGCTGGTTATAGCTAGTTACATTGAGAACTCTGAGCATATGATTGGTTGCAAACACAATGTGTGAATCAAGCTTCTTGCTGAGAACGGAAAATACAAAACTTCTTGCTAAGAGGCAGAAAATATTTCACCAACATTTTTACATATTTTAAAAAAAGGCAATATTTCACTGCACAAATTTTTATTTTAATTTTTATTTTCATAGCTTCCTTTATTGTAAGGTTGTCTCATGGATAAAGCTTTACAAATACAAACTTTAACAAGAATACACATAAATAGTTGAATATAGCAATAAGAAATAGTGTAATAAACAATATACTGTATCAAAATTCAAGTTATAAATTTACACGTGAAATATGGGATACTCATTGAATAAGAATGTCATTGATGAGGACTATAAACATGATTCCTTAAAAGAGCAGATGTACTAATTGATTGCAGTTGTCGGCGAAAAACTACAATTAGTAGCCCAATCACAGAAATATGATTGAGTGCATATTTTTCTTTGTAATATGGAATTGTTTGTTTGTAAATGTTCTTTTTGTCATCGTCGAACTCCTTGGATTAAGCAGGGCTTGTTTCAAAAAGAATATCTGGATTTTTCAAGAACAGTAATGAGTACTGAAGTTGTCAAAGCAATATAAAACTAAGATTTGTTTTAATATATTAGCAGAATCATGTAGATTTAACGTAATGCATTATTTTGAGATTAATCATAAAATTTTTGCTAATTACTACGTGAAGAAAGAAGAGTTTAGATGCGAACTACAAAATATATGCAGTAACACTAGTTCTACCGGAGATCTCATGTGACAACTTTCTAATTAACTTTAACCAGCATATCCATTCAAACAGTTGTTGCTATTTAAAACTTCTATTTATGGATTTCAGCTTTTAACATAACATAAATCAGCTAACTGATGATATCTATCTTGCATTTTTGAGTTAATTCAGCATAAAAGTTGGCAAGTATAGCAGCTGGCTTTATAATTAGGAAGTTCAATCCAAATACAATGACACGCTGGCCTTTGCCATTTACAAAATTAAACTGCCAAAATACAAATTCCCAAATATAAAACTGGTAACAATTTTTTAAAATCTAACACACATTCATAATACATTAATTGAAAACGTATTGTTATACTTAAAACAAATATAATTTCAAATTTTCAAATTTCTACAATAGATTTTAATAATTAATTATTTATTTAAAACTTTAAATGCTAAAATTTCTATGCACAAATATTAAAACTATTTGAGTAATAATTATGATTTTTGTCCCTATAATGAAAAACTTACTTTGGTTAAATCACAGCTTAGTAAACATTATATTTGTAGTAAATTACATTCAGTTTGAGCAAATAATATCTGATTTATAATAACATCAATAAATACCAGCAGTTTTAAAATATTCATCAGTAATTTAATGGATATAAATGTTTTATGAGCAAGGAGTTACCTAATATGATGAAAACGTGTACCTTTCATCCATACCTAAACTAAGACAGATTTTGATGACCCACAATCCTCAAGAGTTTTGATAGTTTAGGAAATCAAGTATCAGAATATTGGATGTGCCACTTCACCATGATTAATTTTTTATTCTTCCTTAGCAATATATCACTGTTTTCTCATTACTGCACAAATTATACAGAATTTTATAGTGAACATAGGCTCACCAAGAGCTCTGTGATTAGGCAGGCTCATATTTGTGTGGGTGTCCATGCATCCAACTTTCTCCTATTAACTTTGTTGAACATAACCTATATCTCTGGAAATGTTATTATCTCTGGGATTAAAATGTGATCAATAAATGCGATGATTTAGTTTCTGGCATGCAGTGCAGTGATCTTATTGATTGGAAATCAAACTGAAATCGGTCATTTATCATTCACAAAGCTGTGCATTTATTCAGATGTACAGTTTGTGTTTACACATTATGGAAGTTGAGGGTAGTGCATGGGTGAAAAGGAGCTATGTATGAATGGGAAATTCTGCTTCTAATTTATAAGAACTCCAAAAGAATATCACAACATGGTGCATGGTATTAGTGCTTTATCAAAACGTGTGTGTATGAGTGGTACATATAGTTTTGCGATGATTGGAGAGAGTGAAAGAAAAATGACAAGTGGTGACTGAAGAGCAGTGACTGATGGTTCAAATGTTAGCAAATTTTCTCCATGTTATTGATGGTGCACAACGTCACAAACCTATCCACCCATTGCATATCTTACATACTGTCTCTACCATCATAGGACCCTTATACCACTCATATACACATTTTGTCAATAAAGCACTGGTTCCATACACCTAGCGCAACATGTTGTGACATTTATTTGGAGTTGTCCCAAGTTTGAAGGAGAATTTCACATTCATATGCTGCTCCATTTCACCAGTAAGAGTGACACTGCACCTATCTTCAACACAAACTCAACAAGCCATGGCTTTGTAAATAATGCTTATGACTGACCATCAACAAATAGGATCAGTTACACTGTATGCCACTGTATTTATTGATCACAGATTGTATAACAGGTCATGCAATTAGAATTTTGAACCCTGGAAACACTTGAACAATTTATTGTTAGTAAAATAAGTTGCGCTGAGGAGCACTAGCTAGGAAGTATCACTCTGTTTATAGAGCTTTAATAAGAACAAATCTTCAGACAACCTGAAACTAGACATACCTCAGATAAATGCTTGATTTCATATAAGTTTTTGTTATCTATTGAAAATATTGCAAACCAGAGAAAGTTGCACTATATTAATCTTTAGTTTACATTATGCACATATACAATTTTTACCTTTAAAATACAAGTCTATAAATATTCTAATAACCATATAAGATTGCATCAGCCTCACAGTTTCTTATTTTATAATGTAATGCTTACAATGAAATTTATATTCTACATGTAAGCTTTATTGGGTGCTGCCTCTGAGGGCAAATTGTGAACAGGGAAGGGGAGGAATGCTGTTAGGTATTTATTATACACCACTACAAACCAAAACGAGTGAAACAAGCAAACTCAGAAAATATTTCCCTTAGCTATCAGCAGTAGGTTTGAAGTAATTTGTACTTCGCTTAGTTGTTAAATACCAAAGCAGGATTCAAGAATCCATTTAGCTGCATAAAACCTAAACTAAGCATGTGAAATAGTTCAAATATACTGCTAGATAACTAATTATATCATCCCATTGCCATCAGTAGCTTCAAAATAACAATATTTACTTTGTACACAATATTTATTTTATATATAAATTAAATGAAAATAAATAGAGGTAATTAGAAGCACTACTCATAACCAAACATTTCACTTAAGCCTGTCATTAGTGTCTTTAATGGCAGGTTCATTGATAAAGAACCTCAGTCAAACAAGTAATAGTAGAGCAGAATATTTTGCCTTTAGGTTATATGTAAATAGTGAAAACATAGTTTTTCCTCACTTCTACCCCCTCCAGCAGTCTATAATATGGTGCTTTTTCCCTTTGTTACAATAATTGACACTTTCATAGCTAGAAATAGACACTTAGATTCAACTGGAATCATATTAAGAACTATATAGTCAATTTACAGTAAATATGTACCAAACATTTAGCTGCATTAGATAATACAGAGATCCATCATATTCAATGGGAATTTATAAAATACCTTGTGAGTTGGAAAAAGTACTTATTGTCATGACCAGAAGAGCCAGTAAAAGTGAATGCCAAAGATATAGCATGCAGGACAAACAGAAGTATGAGACATTGCTGATCATGCCTATACAGAAAAGTACAATAGAAGCATCACAAGATATTTTAATTTAATCAGAATCAGTAGAAAGAGAACATCATTTCAATAAAATAAGTAAATACAAAATGTAAAATACAACTTAGAAACCACTTATAGTAACAAGACTTAACTAAGCGTGCCTGCCTCATATTCAAAAGGTCACAAGTTTGAATCTCGCATAGGGTGAGTTACCCGGATAAGGTTTCTTTGGGGTTTTCTCTTATATGAGAAGGCGAATGTCAAGTAACTTCAAACTCCATGGACTCTGAGATCATTTTAGCATCATTTCACCAATTTCATTTATCATCCGATATGATAAACCAGGTTAAGGGATGTTAAGCTACAAAGAAAAAACAAAAAACTTAACCAACCATTCTAAAACAAACTCTTCTCTCTTACTGAGTAGGATGGTTCAGATGGTTTCATCTTTGGAAGGTTCACTTCCTGTGGCCAGCCTACCAGACCCATGGGTTCTTTCAGGAGTTTGCCCCGGTCACAGGTGAATCCTTTCGTCCACTGAATTTCTTGTCGCTCCATGTTGCTTCTGTTGTCATTTCATTCATCCTTCATGCCATTGGTTTCTTGGTGATGGTGCTTGGTACAGGTGGCAGGGAGAAAGGATACTCAGAGTGGCTTCAGTTGGTTGCCAGGATGAGAACTACTGCTGGCAGGGGCATTGAACTCTATGTGAGGTGGGGGCCCTAGTCTGTCTGTTTGGCTGTTGGGATGCTTCAAGCTAAACTGTAGGGACCCTGTCATTGCTGTGCCATCACTCCTGGTTCTCTACCTCACCTCACCTCATCCCTCCCTCCTAAGAGTGCCCCCTCATAGGGTGTAGGTTCGGTGCCAGGTTCCCTGTACTATCTTTCCCTCTCTTCCCTACCACTCTTATCAGGCAAAAGTAACATCTGAATTCTTCCAGGCATTATCTTCTCATCTTACTTCAACTTCTTTGCAAAAGCCTTTAGGGTGATATTCTGTATTTATCTATGCAGTTGCCTATCAACCCTGTCCATCCCATAACTTTATTATTTTTAATATCTTTGACCCTTCCTATTTACTGTTCATTTGTATATGAAAACATTCTTTGATAATATAGCTATCTTCCAGATTTGAAATTCTGTATAAACATTTCAGAGCACTCTGATAATTTTGATATTGGTGGAATACCTGCCTAGTTCTAACTTTGCAGCCCCATTCAGTGATATTATCAGCAGACCTAGAACATATTTGTAAAAGGATCTAACTATGTCAACCTCTCTCCAAGCCTTTATCTACTCCCCATACCTGTGCCCCAAGCAAAATTTTGTTTTCTACCATGACAATATAGATTATTTCAAGCCATTTGACATTTATGACTTGTAATTTTCTTAGGCATGAACTTGTGATACTCGAAGCCACTTAATCTTTTGCTACAGTGATCTAGGAGAAAACATAGCTTGAAATAGGGAAGGTGCATTCTAATTTCAATGTTGTTAACTACAAAAATCTGCTGATAAAGGATGAAGGAGTCAATGTCCAAAATAACTTACATGTATATTATTTCAAATTTCATTGTAATTTGCATTTAGTTTTGTGTTTAGTATTACAGTTTGAATGAACAAGTAAAAATGAAAGAAGATTACAAAACTGTAAAACCATTTTATACATTTTAGACATGCTTGTAAAAGTATAAATACACTATGTTATAGCACAACTATGCTTTAAGTAATATAACAGAGAATTAAACTCATATAATAGTGAAACAATCATACCATTAAACTGTAGTAAATGAAACATTTTATTTTAAAATGGTACAAAGGGAGGAAAATGGTTATATGTGAGTTTACAGTACTACTTTCACCACTTAAATCTAGTTTCTGTGAAACTAAGAACTTAGTATGAAAGATAAGAATTTTTAGATTGAAGGAAGGAACATGTGTGATATTTTTAAACATTCTTTGCTTCATAATCTATTGTAGTGATAGCTTTGCACTAATCAAAGTCAATTCTACTCTATATAACTATAAATATCGATTTTAAGAGAGGTAGAATTTAAGTAGTTTTAAAATAAGCCAAATATTAGAGTATACATATATTTTAAATTTCTAATAACTCTGGTTTTCAACTCTTGCATCTTCATTGAAATCTTAGGCAGGTGTACAAATATTGTAATGAATATTATTGCCACTTGTCCTCATTCCTGAGCAGCATATTATGAACAAGCTTGGAGCATAATTCTCAAACTCAAGCTTTTAATAATAATTAGTTTATAGGAAAATATTTATTTTGATAGAGATATTGTGCATGCTGCTTAATTTTACTAAGTTACACTTTTTCAAAACCTAGTAAAGGGTTATAATAAATAATAAGCTGGGTTTTAAACTCCTTTACACTTTTACGCACATACAAATGTGTAAAAATTATGTAGTGATAAATTAGAATACAGTACAATAGAACCATAACATTTTAGAATTGAATCTTCATGTTTACAATATTTTAGATGAAATATAGAACCAGAGTTATAAATTACTAAGAATTTTAGTCCTAATATAACATTTTAGAAAACAGGTAGCAGTTTTATCTCATCATATACCTGCAAAACAAATGACAGAGGTTACATGATTCTTAAATAGATTTATATCATTATATACATAACCAAAAAGAGAAGAATGGAAGAAAAGCTTCAACAACAGTCAGTTTTATCCTTTGCACATAGCTACAGTATGCTGCCCTACCTTTTATCTACACAAATTGTAATATTATGTATATTAAAGAAGTTAAGGACATCCTACCGGCTCATGTCAAATAAATGTTGATTTTAGGTGTTTAAGTTAATCATCAAGAACACATATATTTACTTATAATATTGTTCATTTTATTGAATATAAATTCAAAACTATATAATTTAGCAATCCAAACTAGCTTTAGTCTGAATTTAGTCTCTACTTTTGAACCTCAAGTGAATCTGTACTAGTAGGTACTTATCGGGTAGTGCAGTTACAAGAAGTCTGTTAATGTTAATTGATTGAAATTCCATTATTATTCTGTTGTATTCAATATATTCAATTCATGTGCCGGAGGTTATTGAATGATTATTCAAAATACAAAGAAGTCAACAAATTGTTTATTGGAGCTCACTTCTGTAGTATGGAGGTAGCATATCTACCTCATGTTCAAGAGGTTGTGAATTAGAATCTTACTTTGAGTGAGTTACCCAGATAAGGATACTTTTGGGGTTTTCCCTATCCTGAGAAGATAAATGTTGAATAACTTTAAGCTCCATTTTTATAGTGTTTAATGCCCGCTTTTACTACTTGTGGCACTGCAAGTGATGACACTGATGATGCATGGAATGAAGATGGAGCACTAGTGGAATGTGATGGTGGGGGAAACTGGAGAACCCAGAGAAAACCCACCCTTGCACCACTTTGTCCACTACAAATCTTGCATGCAGTCGCTTGAGATGGAACCCAGGCAATCTAGGTGAGAGGCGAGTGGTCTAATCACTTGACCACTTTAAGCTCCATGAACCACAGAATCATTTGAGCATCATTTCACCAATTTCATTCATTTGCCAGTACAACCAGGTTAAAGGATGTTAAAACTTCTTAAAAAAAAGTAAGTAAGAATTGGTGCTAGCTTATAACTCTATACTTACACAGGCTACTTTTAACTGCACCCCTGTAAAAATGTATAGAATCAGCATAAAAATATACCTTGATTTTCAGAGCTAGTCTAAGCTTAGTCAGCAACTTTACTGAAAAGATGGAAAGCTGAATCAGACTTGAAAAGCCCATATGGCTGGGACTCTTGCCATGGAGAAATGCATAGGTGCTCATTTTGGGAGGCTGGGGGCATGGTACTTTGTCATTCTAACTTACAAAGACAAGGGCACTGCCCCTTTAACAATTTTACTGAACATGTCTGGCCCCGCTATAATTCCAAGACAGGTTCTTATTAAAAAAGAAAGAAAAAAAAATGTTAATTAAAGGAGTTGTAAAGGATTATCTTGATTTCAAATGCAGAGTTCACTGTTAAACAAAACCAATGATGCTAATTACCTAGAAACTTGGAAACAGTAGTATGCAATGATAGCATAATCTAGGTTTTAGATTTCAGTTAATATGGGATAAGATTTGAAGCATACTGTAGCTTCATTCGATTGTAGAAGAATATTTTGCAACTGTAATATCTGTTATCAGTTTTGGAAAGATGTGATGCAAAATGCAATTAATTATGTATATGGTCTTGCTTATAGGACTCACAGTGCATCCATTTTTCAAGTTTGAGACTATCCTCATATTTAAGCAGTATTTTGGTTGTGGATTGAATTTTCTTGTATTCACCTAAACATTGTTCATTGTCTTCAATTGTACTTTCAATCAGTGACAGTTGTAGCAGGAATCAATTTACTTATTGCAACCTGGCATTTGCCTGTTACGAGGACTGAGGAAACCCTGGAAAAAACCTGGGTGAATGGTCTCTACAAGATTTTAACTGCAGACTTCGCATTCATGAGCCCATCTTTTAACAACCTCAGTCACCCATGTTGGTAGGAATGTACTGAGAGGCTACTCATTAGCTGTAAAATAGCATTGTTTTTCTTCAAACTGTAAACTAATGAACCTCCTCTTCCTACTCCTCCTACTTGTTGTTGTTGTTGTTCTTCTTCTTCTTCTTCTTCTTCATCATCCACCTTTACCTGTTCCTTTTTCTTTCAAACCTTTTAACCATTTCTATACTGCTCTCTATCTCATGCTGTTCTCTTACTAACGCTTCAGTGTATTGTTCCCATTTCATTCTCATTCTTCCTCATCTTCTTTTTCCCTCTTATACTTGTTTCATTTTAACCTTGATCATTCATTCTGAATCATTTTAAATTTCTTTTCTTCATCTCTTTCACTAGAGGTCCAAGTTTAGGTTTCCTCTAATCATTATATTTCTAACTCTACTTCTCCTTGTTTTCCCTTGATTTATCTCAAATATTTACTTTTATATTTATTTAAAATCAGCCTCATTTCTGCTGCATACCATAAGGTGTGCAAACATACTGCTTTATATATTTTAGTTTTCACGTTTTTTTTTTATATTTCCTTCTTTTCAATTAGTATTTCAAATGTGGCAGAGCCATGGGTGAGTGGTTAGACCACTTGCCTCCCACCTAGATGGCCCAGGTTCAATCCCAAGTGCCTGCATATGGGATTTGGGGTGGACGAAGCTGCATCTGGGCGGGTTTTCTCCAGGTCCTCTGGTTCCCCAGCTACTCATCCCACCAATTGCTCCATCATCATCTTTCCTATCATCCATTTCACTTGCATTTCATATCATCCACTTCCTCAGGCTCATGCTGACCATCATGCTCGTTCCAAGTTCTTCATTCTGTGGTTTTGTGCCATTAGCTCTCTGACAGGCTTCTCTCCCCTAGGCATCTGCTTGCAAGTCCTCGGGGGGTGTCGGTCATAAATTCGGGGAGGATAAGCCGACTATGCAAAAAAATAATTTCAAATATGGTAATAGATACATTTTATTTATAGGCAATTGAAAGCATATGTCTATACTGTAATTAAATGCCCTTTAATTTAGGAATTACACCAAACATTATAATAATTCCCGACTTTATTGCAGAATCTTGCTCCTGCCCCAAAATATATAATAAGTCAACACCTATGATGAGAGGCTCTCAAGGCATTAAACCTACCCATCTGATTTTATTATCCTAGTAAGCTTTAAGACAATCCCAAAGATTCAACATATACCTCAAAGATCTTGAAAGGCTTTCAAGCCTTATTCAGCTTTCCAACTTAACCACCTACAATACAGCTTATGTGAACAAACAATTATCAAGCACTTTCACTGATAAAGTGTTAAGACTAAATATAGTGCTACATGTTTTTTTAAGATTATAGAGAGAAATTATTTAGAATGGTATTACTGCAGGATTTCTCTGAAAGGTCTATAATATTCATAAATTACTTTTAAATATAATAAGAAGCAGGACTAGGATAAACATGTTATCAAAAAGCTATAGCTCTTAAGTAGATACACCATTTAAAAGAAACAACATAAAATGCAAACTGAAGTTAACTTTTGAGTAGATATTCTAACTCTACTGCTTCATTGACATCATGTACATTTTAAGGTCAAAAGAACAAGTGGGCTTCCATTATGTGACCTCTGTTATACAAAAATGCTACTAGTAAGGTGATGTACCTACTGAAGCATAATATTTTGTAACTTTAATTCTTTTTTTTTTAGAATTATATCTTTTAAAAATGTTCCATTGTAATAGAAAATATTAATTACTTTAGTGCATGATAATATTATTATATACAAAAACAGCAGCATTACTGCAGCAGCTAAGAAATGTTTGTACAGCTTAAAGGTTCAAAACAACAAACAGGTATTGTTTTGTTATGAAATGTATTTCTTTAAGGCAATGCATCTGTGAAAAAACTAAAAATCCATAATTTTCTTTTGATTGACTTGGCATTTTGACCATATATACAGAACATAAAGCAAATGACAACAACATTTTAATGAGTTATGCCTAACAGCTTTTTGGATATAAATTGTTTCGGAATCAAATGATTTGTTTTGAACTTAAGTACTACCTAAAGAACATTTTGGGCAAGTATTAATTAATTTAAGGGGCGTACTACAAAAAAGTTGTTTTGTATGTATATTGTGTGTTTCAATTTTATTGTTCATCACTTCGATGCTCATACACTCAGCTGATGACTGCTTTGGCTGTCTCTCTAATCCAACTGCACTCTCAAAATCTTTGGTCAACTGCCAACTCAGCTTCAGCAGCTGTCCTTATATAATATGCCACAAGGAAATTTCCTGAGCTGAAGGAAAGGCACATACATACACTTTCTTTTCTTTCTTTCTTGTGCTACTTTTTGAATGAGTTCATCTATTAAGTAGTAGAAACTGCAACAATCCAGGGGCTACATAAAGCAGTTTTACAACCTGAGTTAGTAAAAAAAATTACAAATTAATATTTCTTAATAACTCCACAATCTTAAATTTTTACTAAGTTCTGAAAATTTCAAGCATTTCACATAAAATATGTGGAGCACATGGAGCATTTTTGAATAATAGAACATTCTGAGAAAAAAAAATGGCCTTGAAGTTTAACACTGAACTTTACACATAAAGCATAGGGCCATAGTTTTAAAAACTATCACTGCAACATGAAAGTACAGGACATATAAACAATAAAAGGAAAAAATATATACCTTTATCTTGTTTCGTCTGATTTCACCAATGCATTGCCTTAAAGCTGTTAATGATGGGATGTCATTAGTAATAATGAGTTATACACAATCATGTCAATATAATTTACAAATAACAAACATGCTGATCTTTTCAATATGTTTCACTAGTACATTTAATTTCTATGTAAGTTTTTTCAACCTGTTTTCCATAAACCCTACAGAAGAATAAGAAAGTGTATACTGTCTTGACTTAAGGGTCAATTTTTAAGTAAAAGTATGACTGTGGTTTTCATAATGTGAAGCTTTGAAAATATTTGTTTGTAAAGTCAGTACTATATTTTGTAAAAGCTTCCTTCAATATTACATATATCATCTGCACATTTTACTAATTTTATATTTTGAAAGGATTCAACTGATTATGTAAGCTCCTAATTTGTTCTAATTGTTCAATGTCCTCCAGGTACATTAGTTTTAAAAACATATCTCATGTTCAAGCTTAGATAAATAATTAAATTCCCAATGACGGTCATTTTACTGTTGTAGCAAATTAATGATAAATCCCTTCTTTCTAAGTTGATTCAACATTGAAAAAAAGAAATGATGAGATTGCAGCAAGACTTTCTCTAATAAATATACCCTAAGGTTTATCAGCTAATAGACTTGAGTATGATTCCCACTGAGAATCAGTTGCCTAAAACAATTTTCTTGGTATCTGATCTCAATGAGTAAGTTGAGACAAATAAATAAGGCTTATATTTGGTATATGGTTCTAACAATACAGCACATATCCTTTGGAAGGGCATTAACATATTTATGTTTGGTATGCTTAGTTTATTCTATGCACTGTTCCACGAATCTGTTAAACTTTGCATGTGGCACTAAATAGTTATCGAAAAATTTACACTCCCGCTGAACTAGTCATTACAATAACCAACTTGCAACTATGACCACTATCAAAATCCTTGACTCAAAGACCTCAAACTGCTAATTACTAATTTTGTGATTTCTATTTGTAAATATAGCACATATAGCCTTGATGTTGATGCAACAATTGGTTTCCCTTATCCCTCTTGACTTCAACAGTACCGGCACACAAATCAAAACTCTGCTATTTTCTTTTGCACACTTCTAATCCTTGCATATAACAGATGAAATGCTTGTATTTTATAAAAGTATACATAGTATATAAATAATAATAATAATAATAATAACAACAACAATAAAGGAATAAGGAGATATCACATAATTCTGGGAGATTTAATTTCAGTTTCGGGAGACTGCCAGCCATTTCAGGAGAGTTGGCAACCCTACTTGCATTGCACACAGCTTGTTTGTCATCATTCAAAGGTATACCAATCAGGGAAAAGAGGAAGATAAACACAGCATGGAAGAATATATCTCTGCAAGGCAAGACTATAAGAAACAAGGATTAGTTGCCCAGACAGTAGAATGTTTTCCCCTCTAATATAAAATTAGTAAAATGCAGATACTGAGCTGTAGAAGTTCATTTGTGCACCTTAATTCATATGAATCATTAGCCTTTTACTAAAACTTGCCAAATTCCTTGTCAGCTCTTTTCATACCACTTTTTTATAAAAGAAAAGCCACCAAGGATTTTAACAAAACATCTTGTATAAATGATTAGGAATATTTGTATATTGTGGAGCACCATTACTGGAATTGTTTAATAATGAGTCAAGATTACAAACACTTTAAATTTTTCCACTTACATGTTGGTCTTTATTTAAGACTACAGTTTGAACTCCATTGATAAGATAATTCATAGACATAAAATGCAGAAAATGATAAATGAAACTACCACTTTGGAAAAGCCAAAAGAATCCACACACAGTTATTGTAAATTTACTTTCCATCCAAGATAATTCTGGAAATTTGGGATATTATATAGAAATCACAATATAAACTTGATACCACAAACTAAACACAACATCAGAAATCTACTAAACCACCCTTTGAAAAATAGCACACAGAAACAAAATTATCCAGCTTTTACCTACTGAATTTCCAAGATTGCAGCAAAATATGCATTGGACAAATGAAGAGAAATTCATACATTAGGAAAAAAAAAAAAAAGGAACATATGAGAAACATCAGATTCAAATACATAGACAAGTCCTTCATTGCCCATCATTTTTGGACAGGGAATTACAATATAGAACCAGAAATAAAATTTATCAAATACCTAAAACAATCATGGGAACTAAACACATCTTAATTCATAAGCATGAAGGAAATCTCATGAATTTTGAGCTTCCTGCCATAGATGATGCCATTTGGTTAACAAAGACCAGAGATGGCAGCACAACTCTTAGTGGAACCAGACACAACTTGGGAGCATCAGTTGACAAATTAACTAAGGATGGGAGGATGTTCCCTAACACTAGTTTTAAATAAATACCAACATGTAAGTTGAGAAATTTACAGTGTTTATAATTTCAACTCATTATTAAATGATTCTAAAACATTTAGTGTTTATTTTGTATTAAAATGAAAAAAATACATGAAGCTTATGTACTGAACTTAAGACAATTTATGCTATCATGTAAGTCATGCTTCCCAACCATACCCCATTTTTATTGAATTACAGATGTTCATGTCTAATGCAACTGAAAAGAAATGAGACTTAAATCAAAGTATATGATCATACTACCATACATTATACGTAGCACAACAAAGATCAACATTAAAAGTAGAATGTAATAAAGTTACAACTTATGATGACCTTGTAGAATTAAAAGTAAAGCATATTGAATGCTACAACCAAAGCTTTAATATTATTTTCCAATAAATACTTGTCACCTGGTTATATTCTCTAAAATCAAAATAGAAACTTGATAAAAAGTATTCACTCATGTTCCTATGCACTAAACTGAAAGGTATTATGCAGAGAACTATTATTCATGCTTATATTCTAGCAAATGACACCATGAGAATGATTCTCAACAACACTATTGTAACTTCTAGTAGAGTGCTTAAAATAATCAATGTTATACTAAATATGACAGATGAAACCATGCTATACTATGTTAAAAGAAGACTTCATAGACATTCACCTTTTAGTATTTCTTTTCCCTCAAGCTGCAAGTGTACTGCTTTTGTATTTTCTTCCAGAGATGAATATTAGATCAGTTTTCTAACATTACATAGTAATTTATTTTGATTGAACTGTACTTTCGTAAAAAATGAATAGGAGAACCCTTTTGCCTCTAAAGAAGTCTTTCCTTTTTGTGATCAATTACAAAATTTCATACTCACTAGTGAGGTATCAAGACAAATGCCTACAAACCTTTTTGTAAACCAGAAAGCATTTCACTTGCCTTTTCTTCCTTCACCTGCAAAGTGCAGAGGTGATATTTAACCAATCTTGAAGAATGCTCATCCTCTTAAATTCTCAATACCTGAGTGCCAATGTAATGAGTGAATTCTTATAAAAAGAATTTGGCTTCAACAACGTCCTTTCTGTAAAATGTGTATCACCATATTGCAATTACTGTATATTTAAAGAAGCATAAGATCTTATATTGTTACAGTATTTTCTCAAATGAGAATTCTGAAAGATATACATATGTATATTGTTTTTCTTCTCTAATGCTAATTTAAATACATTTTACAATATTTACAACATTTGATGATTTTATTCATCCCACCACTATCCTTGCAATATCCTAAACAAAAATGCTGCCCTTAATCACTTTTAAGCCTACAAACAATGTAGGAAGGGCTATTTTTTATTTATATATTTTTATTTATTTATTTATTTTTGGTAGTGTTTAATTCCCACTTTGAATACTTGTAGCACTGCAGGCAATGACATTGGTGATACATGGAATGAAGATGGAGCACCGGTGGAATGCAATGGTGGGGGAAACCCAAGAACCCTGTGCTGCTTTATTCACCACAAATCTCATTTGCAGTTGCTTGGGATCGATCCCGGGCCATCTAGGTGAGAGGCAAGTGGTCTAACCACTCAGCCATGATATAACCTTTTATTTATTTTTTAACTCTGAGAAACTATGAATTTTATTTTAATAGTGTTTAATGCCCACTTTTACCTGCTACACATGGCAGCATGGGAGATGACTATGAAATCAAAACCTATTTGAATAGCATAATGGTTTTATTGACAAATGTTAACTGTACCTTTAAGCTACTTTTCAAAATAATCACCATGAAAATTCTGACATTTTTTATTGAAAAGGTCATACACAGTGAAGGTAATTCTGTGTTGTTTAAATATGCTTAGTTAACATTCATTAAGACCAGACTTCAGTCACTTTTGCAGGTTGAAAAAAGACATGCACTTCGGTTACAATAAAAAAAAAAAGAAAGAAAGAAAACAACTTAAATGGCTGCCTGATACACCAGATGCCAGAGGGATCTCTTTCCATCCAAGGTGAAGAAACAAAGAGTTAGGCAGTGGACGTCAGCTGAGGATGGGGTAGACATTTCTTAAAAAGATGTTCACCTTTTCAACAATCACAAATGAGTAAAGTCTACTCATAATAAATTTTGATTCAATGAATATTTAACCTTTGTCATATCTATGCTCTGGCTTTCCAAAGCTGCTGCTGCTGCCTATTTCTTGAGTCACATCTTTGGTGCATTTAAGCTCATTGGAGTGGAAATCCTGTACTCCCAATCATTGTTTTCATGTACAGGAAAAGATGAAAATAGCTCATCACTAGTATGAATTGGAGGGGGATGGATAAACTCCTAAACCTAGTGAGCAGGTCAAAATCAATATTTCCATTATATTGGAATCTAATCACTAAATTCTTAGAACCACCACCAGAGGGAAAAGAGACAAACAACCATCAGAGGAGAGACGAGCAGTTGCAATAGCTGATGATGAAGTGATTTCTTGAAACTGTTCTGAGGTAATTAACCTAATTTAATTAAATTGTATATTTGCAATCACTTCTAGACTATAATAGTTAATGGAGCTAATACTCCATTCATTGGCCCAGAACCATTCTGTGGTGTGCCAGAATGCTATAAAATTAAAGCCTGGGAATGTAAAAAAGTAAAAGTTACTGGTAACAAAATTCCAAAACTAAACCATGGGAAACAATTCATTGAATTGTCAGCAAAAAGAGCAAAACAAATACTCACTCTTAACAAACAGGAGCTGAGAATATTAAATGAACTCTTACTGGACATTACCTCTTAGAGCCCATCTCTATAAAATGGGCAAAGTTGAGATGAATAAATCTAGATTCTGTTTAACAGAAAAAGAAATGGCAAGACATACTTTGCAAATGCAAAGCAAATTGCCCAACAAAGAATAATGCACCTGAAATCTGCTTTTCCAGATGCAGGACCAATTGCCTTAACATCACCCAGGAAAATTATAGCTTACTTCAAAAGTATTAAGTTAAATTGGAATTTACAAAGTAGGATATTTGCAATAGATCTATTAAAGGTCATAGCAAAGAGAAGTTGAAAGACTTGAACAACCCCACACTCATCTATCTATAATAGTTAATATTTTCATTAAGTCTTCCGATTCAAAAATTAAGTATAACTGAGCTGTTTTGGCCTTGGTGATGATGGAAAGAAGACAACCAATGTTGCTGTGTAATGCTCACCTATTCCTACTTGGATCATCTGACGGTGCCATCTAAACTTAAAAATCTAATCCTCATATTAAGCTGCTGAACCCTCAGTGCCATTTTTGAAGCAGTGGCTATGAATTTCATTTATCCAGCATGGTTTGTGGCCCATGAAAAATGGTCTAAAAGAAACAATTATGTACTTATATTAGATGTACCCATCCAATTTACAATGACGAAATACAAAATATTTGAATGTAATGCAATCAGAAGTAGTGTTTGTGTAGTTCAAGTTTTTATACAGTGAACACATTTTATACTGTAAACAATCTCTGCTTTATGCAGTTCAGAAATTGTGCAGTTTTTGCTCTTCAAAAGACCACCTCCTGTTTTGATGACAACTTCATACATTTCAGACATCCTTACAATAATAATGATGTATTATCCCAGGCTTGCAAAAGACACTGTGCTCAGCAGTATAAATAGATATGGTAATACACAAACCGAAAGTGTACGGCTTGGTCTCTCACACATCTAACACTGTTGGTGCACTTACTTCATTGGTGCATATCCAAATGTGGTCTCTATAATGAGATAAATAATCTAATAAAACAAGTACGGATACTACACACAGGCATCGTAGATTTCGCAGAGGCGGGTCTGTCCATTTAGCACACAGGTTTACAACTGGGCTGATTGGAAAAGCACCAATAGCCATATAAATGCCCTGATTATGCATAGTGTCTAATCTTCTCCACACAGATGGTTGCTGAAATATAAAAAATGCAACCATACTCTAACTTGAAGCGGATCAGTGTATGATAAAGATGTAGCAACCATGACTGTCCTATGTGCTCCCCAAAATTTTCCAATTAGTATCCATAAAATATTGAGAGAATGGTCACATTGCGCTTTCAGCTGTGTTTATGTGGTGACCAGCAAAGTTTCCGATCGAATATCAACCCAAGGAATCTCACCTCATCTGTGAATTGAAGTAAAATTGGACCGAGACGAAGAGAAAGCGCCAATCGCCTTCTACGGTGCCAGAAATTAATACAGAGTGACTCCCGGTTGAGAAACGAAAGCCGTTTTTAGAACTCTAATCAGACAGATTGTCTAAACAGTGTAGATGGCATTCCAAAAACGACATATGCTGATATGCACAAAAGATGTTAAAGTCGTCTACAAATAAGCAAGGCGAGACACTTGGGGGAACTCATTTAATGGCTATAACAACAAAGTTACGCTCAGTACCGAACATAGGTTCACCTGAATAAAAGGATTCGAAAATACCGAGCCTACCCTAAGTTGGAAAACGCGGTCTCTCATATACTCCGAATGAGCAATGGTAGGTATCCCGTTTATTCCATTGTATAAAATCCCTGTTTGTCAATAGGTATGTATCATAAGCCTTCTCGAAGTCAAAAAATATCCTAACTGTTTGACAGCTCTTAAGAAAGTCGTTCATGATCTGCGTCCATAGTGAAACAAGGTGGTCACCCCCTGACCGGCGTCTTCGAAAACCGCACTGGATGTTGGTCAGTAGATTACTGCATTGCAACCATCACACCAACTATCCATTGGTCATGCGTTCTATCACCTTGCAAAAGCAACTGGTGAGAGAAATAACACGGCAGCTGGGCGGAAGATGGCGGTCCTTTCCAGGTTTCAAAATAGGTATGATGGTGGTCTCCCGCCACTTTTTTGAAAAAGTGGCGTCAATTCAGACACGATTATGGACCTCGCTCTGGAAAGCGAGGAGATGTGTTGTAACATTTGGACATGGATTCCATCTGGACCTGGTGCAGAGTTTCGCGAAGAAAAAAATTGCATGGTCTAGCCCCACAACGTGAAAAGGCGATTGTAATCAAGATTTCGCAATGGAAGGAGAACCACTGAGATTCCACCTGAGCCTTGACTAGAAGAAACGCAGGCGAATAACCGTCTCAGCTAGACACCTGAGCGAAGGCATTATCTAAAGACGTCAATATCATCAACAACAGCTTCGGCAGCTGCTTGGAGACCGGTGATTGGCAAATGGATCAATTTTTCGGCCACGCGCCTTAAGTATTCGACAGAGGAAGATATATATCGACTATAGGTGATCACAAACTTGCTCCATGATTTCTTTTCTTTCTTACTTTTTCTTTCTCTTTTGCTATCCTTAATAACCTGTCTACATTGGGCACGCATCTTTTTATATTCTATGGGGTAGGGCTGGAAGACACGCAGAGCACGCTTGCGAGCACGAATGGCATTCCGCCATTAATCTGTCCACCATGGGATCGGACATCGACGAAGTTGTCCAGTCGACCGGGAACAGACTACTCAGCAGCAGAAGGAATGATTGCCGTGAGGTTTTCAACTAAAACATCCACCAAGTCATGCTCGTAATTAAAAATGTCCAAACGGGAATATAGGTTCCATTTGACTCGATTTAAGTGTCATCTAGGTAAATATAAGCAGCATATTTTTGTACTAAGAGACTAATAAGAACATAAAAGTGATCATTAGAATGTGAGATGATATTTCATCATGATGAAACTGCCAGCTGTGGAGTAGCAACAGCTAAATCAGGTATGAAAAACTATTGAAGGCGCCAGAAACAAATATAGGCCCTCCGGTGTTCCGGAGAGACAAGTTACTATGGTCCAAGAAATCAGTGAATACTTTACCTCTCACGCAAGCCCTAGGTGAGCCCCAAAGCGGATTGTGGGCATTCACGTCTCTTACCGACAGACACGATGTTGGTCACTGGGAAAGAGCTCGAGAGGTGGAGATGGAGGCAGCTATATACAACAAATGGTAAATCTAATAGATGGCAGACTAATCCTCACAGTGACTGAATAGATTCAGCATAAATACCAACTTTAATGTGTATCATAGTGACCCATGTTTAGGAACATCCTCTACCGGAGATGAATTACACTCTGTGCAGAGGAGTAGTGCCTGAATGTGACTTTGTCTTGCGGTCGGAGCTTGGTCATTTGTAAGCAGACGACCAAAAGTTGATACTGGTGCAGCAATAGTTGAAGCTCTGATCGATTTGGTCGAATTCCGGGTATGTTCCTCTGTAGGATTTTCCATGGATTTTCTTGAATTTCCTCATTGGACAAACCGTCCAATGTGCATGTCGTGACCGCGCCGCGCGAGGAGTTCAAGATCTTGTGTATATCGACCTTAACCGGGTAGGTTCCCAACATATTGGCTCTCAATAATTTTACTGCCTGGGATTCTGATATTGCTTAAACCAGGAGCGTGCCATTACGAGATGAAATATAGGATTCCAGTGGACCAGTTATCTTATCTAGGCGCCTTTGTACAATAGATGGGCTAACTTATGTAAATGTCTTCCCTTCGATTGTCCTATGTATTACCAAGTAGCGAGAACCGCTGGGCTTCACTACTTCCTTTCCAAGCATTAAGTAGCGTTTTGGTTTATTTTTGGTCATAAGAAATGAATATAATTAATCCCCCAGTGCTCCTCACCACCACAGACCTAACGAAGGGTCGTTCCACTGGGGTGACAGGGCTATACAGGGGATATAGCGGGCTCGTCGTTCCACATCTTTACTGATTGACTAGGGCTGTGTTGGTCCATAGTTTCCCGTTTAGTTAAAGCAGAAACCAAGTATATTAAGTGGCGCACTCTCTCTGGTCACTGAAAAGATAAAAGGCCCAGGCTCAAATACGCATCTCTCAACCAACCAGGAATCCCTATACACCAACGCAGATCTCTACGCACGACCTACATGCGGGTGCGAATTTCTGCTGACTTCCTCACCACTTAGAGGCTCCACACCGAGGAAGCCAGGGTTGGCTCAAGAACTCGCACCTATCCTATTAGGCCCCATAGGAGGCCTTTCCCCGGGTTATTGAAGCTCAACAGCCAGGAGTGGGCACAGTGCTCAGTCCTTTAGGTGGAATGACTGACCGTATACAGACACTTTCTGAAGTTTTCAAGCGCCTTTACTACTGCCAAGGCTCTCTCCGGACAACGCAGTGGTTCTTTTGTCTTGGAGAGCAAATTGCTGTAGTGGGCTATTTTCCGCTACCGGCCACCCTTGTCCTGGGATAGAATACCTCTAAAGGCGGTGTCGCTATCCTTGGTTTTCCACAATAAGGTCACTACAAGTTTTTGGAAATTGTAAAGTAGGCTAACTGCAGAGTGGTAACTTAAGCGCCTGGGACGTACTCTGTCTCTTCGGACCACATGTAAGGCCGGTACTCTTCCGTCAGACAAATGAGGGGTTTCACGATGTTGGAGAAACATGTGACAAATCGGCGGCAGTGGTCTTCCAGCATGACCCGTACTTCTGCCTGTTTTGCCAGAGGAACGTCCTGGTGGTTGCCGGATAGGTTGGGTCTCTCCGTGTCGATGTTAAGGAGAAATCTTCAGTGTAGCCATATTCGCCTTTCCCTTCGCTAAAGACAGACTGGAATCGGCTAAGTAGACGTGGGTCCCTCTCAAGTTGTGAAACGGTCAGATGATCGGCCGCCCTTTTAGTAATTCTTTCAGCCGGAGCCTCAGCTCCTGTGACGGTGCTTCTGATCTGATACGTCGCATGGTAATATCCTCGCTGCTGGCTCACACTTATCTAGTTCCACCCTGGCCTGGGTGTCTTGGTCGGTGAACAATGGGTTAACAGCCTCCCGACGTTTCCTCCCGACAGGGCAAGAATGCCCGAACAACGCATATTCCCGAAGTTTTCCGGTCCGATACAAAGTTCCTTGGCCCTTGGTCCTCCAAGTGGTTCTTCACCAGCACCTTGCTTCTTGAGGGCACAACTGCATCGTCCCTCAGGGCCCTCTGCAGAACCCCGGATATTCGTAGAGGCTCCGAAGCAACCCTCGTCTCAGCCTAGGCCTAAGATTCTTCGGCGACGCCAACCGTCACCTCGTGGCTTCAGTCCCAGCATCACATCCCCAACCACCCTCGCGACGAATACCCAGACTTACATTGCTCCGTCCCAATGGCAACTCCAGCAGGGCCTCCTCCACAGATAAAACGTTATCCGACGCCGTCATTAGTTGGCAGGGTGTGTGTGTTGGCAAGCCCTTTGCCAGATCTGATTATGGTCACGGCTGGACCAGTGTCTACTTGTATCACAGCTTTCCTTGTACTCAGGCGTCTACATTTAGGCTGCTGTCCACTCGTCTGCTTAAGGCACATAGCATCACTCGAGGGTGTGGTGAAGACGGCCCCGACGTGCCCCTCTCCACGCCGGTCCTTACTCGTTTCCGCTTGCTCGTCGGTTTCATGTGGACAATCCCTTATAGATTACCTGGCTCGCTACATCACTAGTACTAATCTCTTGAACATCTTCGTTATCGCCTTTATATTGTTTCTCTCTCGGTGTACCGAATGCTCCTCGTCTGCGAGGTTGGCGTTTTTGTTATCTTGGATGCCTCCTTTCTTAGCGCTGCTGTTAGTGCCTCTTGGTTTGTCATATAGTCGCCGAGCAACAGCCGCTGTCGTATCTTTGCGTCACTCACCCCGTCGCTAAAAGGGTACGCAGCTTCTTGGAACGCGTAACCAGGTGGCAGGTTCGCCAGCTGTTCAATCGCCAGAGCCAAGTGCTGCCTTGTCTTCCCTATTGTCGTAGCCTCGACTTAACAGATTGTGCTAGGCTGCAGCCTGGTTTCCAAAGCGGTTCTCAAGGGCCCCCGAATCTCTCCGAAATCGCTGACGTCAGAATCGCATTCAGCACTTCTGCCATCCGGCCTTGGAGGCTTGTAATCAGTTGTACGGTTTCCACTTTGACAATCGGTTGTGTGTGGCTATGGCGGCGAACTGTCTTTGAAAGTGAGTGTCCCGTCGAATTTAGGTGGCTTGACGCGCCCGGATGTTGTTTCGCATCCTGGTCTCGTCTTTCAAGTCCTTAAGCCTTCCGTCGACCATTTTTTTAACCATGGCGTTCAGTTCCTTTGTGCAACTCTTGGTTCTTCCTTTCAGCGCATTAACGTGATCTCCAAGGCCTTCTAGGCGTTGGTCATGGTCTTTCACCGTTCCACAAAGTGCTTCTATCTTTTTACCCAAGTTCTTCCACGTCCTCTTTTCACGCCGACCAGTTGTTCGTGGACCGTTTTCGCCATCTCACTCTTCAACTTCTTTATCGCGCAATTCACTATCGTTATCTCGGTTCTCATTTGTTCCATTCCAGATTTAAGCTTCCCCATTTCATCTTGGTAACAAAAATAGCTCTTTATTACTTAAACAACAATTCTTTATTCTTTCCACTAATTAAAAATAAAAATCCTGTTTTCTACAGTGGTCTTCGTTCGATGCTTTTGCAACAATTTTGCTGTACAGTTTTCTTTTGACACTTGAAGTGGCGTTGGCTACTGCAGGCTCCAAATTTGCCGTCGAAACTGACTCAACGCTATGCATTCCCAGTTGAAACTAAATTTATGCAGTGTTCCTTCCCTCCTTTTTATACCTGTCGATGACGTGGCAAGAATCCTCCAGAAGCAGCCACACGTCTAAACCACGTCAAGTGTCATTAACTCGTGCAGGTGCAACAATTGCAGCTTCGATGTTAAAGAACTAGTCGACGGCGCGTGTCCACTCACACAGGTGTAATAATACACGGAAACAGCCATATATGAATTCCGAAGCAAGCCGTTCGCACATGTGTGGGGATTACGGCCGCAATGCGTAGTCATAGAAGCGGTTAAGGGCGCGCTCAGGCGCATTTGCCGTTATCCTTAGCGCCGATTATACCATGACAAGGATGGCAGCGAACCGACACTGGAGCTGTACCATCCTAGGTCCAGAATGGTCAGGAGCGGGTCCTAGCGTACAACAGCAGGATGCTCTCCAAGGTGGAAGAGCAGGTACTGTGATACCTGGCAGAGGTTCCTGGAATTATGAAGGCACTGTAAAAATTAAAGAGTTGTATAGTCAACCAATCTACCAGAGCAGAGCCTCACCTGATTATTGAGCTCAAGAACCTGGAGGGCCAGAGAGGCCGTTGGGTAAGAGGAATGTTACATAGGTGTTGTGTGATAGTGCAGGCTTGAGGAGCAAGCAGCTGCTGAATTGGGGCCACTCATGGGAGAAATGGAGATAGGAACGAGATCGAGCTTGGACATCATGCCCAGAAGTGGTGCATATAAGTATGAGGATTGAATGAAAAGTAATGCCTCCATCTTCATAACTCAACAGATGGCAGCATTGGTATGCGGCAGGTACTGCTTGTTCTGTAGCCTCTTCTCTACAGCTCCAGTTGGCAGAAAGCCTTAGCATTGAACAGTTGTGTTGTTATAGTGTTAAGTATGGAACCCTGCACAGACGGTGTCATTGAATTCTTGACAGTAGAAGGTGTCACCCCAAAGGAGATTCATCAGAAAATGAAAGCAGTTTATGGTGATTGTGTTGATGTGAGTACTGTGCGTCGTTGGGCGAGTAAGTTTAAAGATGTTGAGGTGGGAAGATCTGACTTGCGTGACAATCAAAGAGTTGGACATTCTGTGATAGCAACCACTGAGTTTCATAAGCAAAATGTTGATGTATTGATATGATGATCATCCACCAACATATTTGTGCTCTGTTTCCTGATCTTGCTTCCTCTCTCTATAATGTTACTTTTCTGGGTTGGAGTCCTAGCTGACAAATGTAATGAGTGACTATAATCATTTTTATTAATTTCACCATTTATCAATTTACCATTCTATTACCGTTATTAGTTTCACCATTTATCAATTTACTATTCACATTACCTTTGTTAGTTTACCAATTTTCCCATTTATCAATTCATCATTCACATTACCTTTGTTAATTTCCCCACTGTTGTTATTAATATTCTCACTATTCAGCCACGGTCTCAAGAGAAACATCTTAACTATATTATTAGCAATACAAAACTAACATACAACTAGTATATTTTGCAACACTATAATCCTGCCTCAGAAACTTGCCAAACATGTGGTTATATTACACTCACTAATGGCTTTGCACTGGGGGAAGTAGAGTGTAATGGGTAAGCAAAGAGTTACTTCTTTGAAAAAATATGGTAACATTCTGGACAATAAGCTCATTCATTAGTGCTCTAACAAGACAATAGACCTAAGGGGTAAAGTATAAAAACACGATAAAACTCTGGCTAAAACAGTGTCAGTAGCTGCAGAACATAAAGCAAAATCATTAACAAAGCATCGTGAATGTAAATGGCATAAAAAGATGTTAAAATGAAACCAAATATAAATGTATCAAAGAAATAAAGAATGTCACTCGAATGCAGCTAAAAAAATCAATTCATGTTCTACAGTACATAAGAGTATCTGCCAGTACCTAGGAAATGAATTAAATCTAATTAATTTCGTCACTATTTAAGGACTAAGGATGATAATTAACTGTTAAGTAGTCACCCTGCCTGATGTAGTGGTTACTCTAGTATCCAAGGTTGATGGTTCAATCCTAGCAGAGGATGATGGATTGTTTTGGACATAAAATTCATTAGCAATGCTTCCTTCAGAAAGAAAGCAAAGCTGTTTATCCTATGTAATGCACATAAAAGTACCCTTATCTTGAAAAAAGTCACTGGGCAACGTTCCTCTATTTTCAAATCAGCAAATCTTGATTTTGTCCTAAGGTGCTGTGGCTGAGTGGTTAGACTACTCACCTCTCACCTAGATGGCCCAGGTTTGACCCCAAGCAACCACATGTGAGATTTGTGGTGGACAAAGCAGTGCAGGGGCAGGTTTTCTCCAGGTTCTCCAGTTTCCCCTTGCCATTGCATTCCACTGGTACACCATCTTCATTCCATATATCAACAGTGTCATCCCCAGTGATGCCATGGTAGTAAAAACAGGCATTAAACACTATCAAAAAAAAAATATCATTTATGGGTAATGAGTTGGTCCCTCGTCACAGTTGCCAAATTGCCAACAAGAAATTCCACTTCATCAAAAAAACACCAACATGTGTCCCAAATATGTCAACATGACATAATGAAACTTAAATTGAATCATAGTAGCAATTGACATGATAACAATCATTAACTCTGCTTTAGAAAATTAGAAGCAGTTGAAAAATGCAATGCCACAGCCAGGAATTGAACACGGTTCTCCCGCTCTCTCTGCAGTTGCTCCAACCATTGAGCTACTGTGCCTGAATGGTTTCCTACTGTCATTACTGAACTTAATTGTAAAAGATGCCAGTTCAGTTGAAATTCAAGAACTTTTGTCTTAAGAAATGGCTTAGCATACATTTCCGCAAATCTATATTTCCTCTGTAATTCCATAAAGAAACTTTATGCTCTTTCTAGTACTGCAGTACAAAATTTATAAAGAAAATACAAGGAAGTGTTCAAAAGTAATAGTGGATTTACATAATTTATAAAATTTCCAATGTATTGGATGGACAATATGAAGAAATTATTGATGTGAGTGTGAAAGACACTCCATGTCATAATTATGCTGGACTTATTTCTTGTGACGTGGAGTGATCATTATCGAAATTCAAGGCACTTCTTCGTAACAATTGTCTATCTTTTGGAATGGAAAATTTGAGGAAGCATGTGGTCGTATACTGTAACTCTACAGTATTTGCTGGTCCCTTCCAGGAATAATGTCATGTGAGTACCACGTGCAGTTCTAATAGATCAGTCATTCAGATCTTTAAAAACATATTTTATTTGTGTTGGCACATATTTTTTACTTTTCAGTACATATTTTTAACATTTTTAGTGCATTAAAAATAAACATTTCCCAAGTTTTTAGCACCTAAAAATCTGAGCCCTAACTATATGAAATGCATATAAATGTTTTGTTGTATTCACCCACTCAGCTTTAAGAAAGTAAATGAGCAATAAGTCTACTTCAACGTATTTCTGTACTATCAACATGACCCCATTGCTTTGACAGGTTCACCCATCATTGCTTAACTTAAGCATTCTGTATAATGACATGTATTTCAGTCATCAGCATTTGCAACAATTCTATGCATGTTTGTTACATTATCAATTGGACTGATTATACCATTTCTTTTGGTCCTACAAGTTTCTAAGAGATGTCTCTGACTAAAAAAGCTGTCATGGTTATTTGTATTGAATCATCAAAAGAAAGCTTTGAGTAAATCATTTCTACTAGAAGCTGCCAATTTCTACCATTCAGTGAATGGTAGAACAGTAATAAATCGGTTCCATATGAACTAGAAAATGTAAGGCTTTTTCAGTTATTTTTCAAGGATAGTAATGTGCCTTCAGATGATACATTAATTGGGGAATTAACAGAATCTGATGATAGTGAGGAGGAGAATGAGAGCGGCTGCTATACATCAGCTTTACCAGACATTAGTATTAGTATCTGTCATCATAATAACTTACAAATTTGCAAGGAATGTTATATATAATCTTCTATTTCAAGCAAAAGATTCATCTGGAAGTAAAATATATCCTTCAACAGCTAGAATCTTGGTGAAAATCTCAAAGAAGCTTATGTTGTTAGCGAATACTTTTCATGTAATTTGCACTAAAAAAGTAGTATTTCTGGGCACAAATTATTGAATAAAAATGGTATGTGAATGGGATAACACTTAGCACTATTTATTGACTAGCAGTAAGGTTGCAATTTCAGATATTACTTCTAAAATCTGCTTCAAAATTTTTTACTGTTAATTTTGGGAAAAATAATCTGTTATGGCCACAGATCTTTCTAAAAAGAAAGAACTCATAAGCCAACCAATATAAAGAAAACCAGTAATTTAAACATAAGCACTTTCAGAATCAAGGCAAAGATATATTTACTGAGCAGTCAGCTTATATTTTAGCCAGCAGAAGTTTTATAGGATGTTTTTTGTGAAAAGGTATACTTGGAAAATTGAAGAGGAATTTTTTGCTGTAACATATAATTTTTAATTCCTAACACTAGTATTATTAATAGATCAGAATTAGATGCCTTTATTTGCTGCTGCTCTGAGCTTGATGTAACCCATTCAACAATTACACAAATATTCTTTATATTTGGCCAAACAAAGCTTAAAGACCAATAAAATTGATGAGGACAGTAAAAAAAAAAAAAGAAATGTTACTTATTGAATCAAATAATGTATTCTAAAACTCTAAGAAATCATTGTTTCAAATACTGTATATTTACTCAAAATTAAATTGATGTTAAAATTCAACAAGCACTATAGTCTTAATATCCTAAATGCCTGACCTGTCCCAACATTATTAATTTTATGCACTTTTAAAATATTCAATTAGATAAAACTCTGTTGGAAATGTTAAATTTGTATGGCTTTAGCAATCGTGAATTAAATGATGTCTTTTCATATTTGACAATCTTGTAAAACTCTTCTTGCAAATTTCACACTTGTGTGGCTTTTTACCCTCATGGATAAAAATATGAACTTTCAAGTTTGACAGGCTGCTAAATCTCTTCTCACAAATTTTACACTTCAGTGGAGTTTGACCTTCATGAGTTAAACTGTGGCTTTTCAAATATGACAACCTAGTAAACCTCTTGTCACAAAGTTCACACTTATGTGGTGTTTTACTTTCATGACTCAAACTATGTATTTTCAAACTTGATAAACGAGTAAACATTTTATCACACGTTTCACACTTATATGAATGTTTAGCTTCATGAATTAAATTATGGGTTTTCAAAGTTGACAACTGAGTAAATCTCTTGTCACAAATGTTACACTTATGTGGCTTTGTACCCTCATGAATTATATTATGTGTTTTTAAGCCTGACAATTTAGTAAATCTCTTGTCACAAATGTCACACTTGTGTGGTTTCTTACCTTCATGAATTAAATGATGCCCTTTCAGGACTGACAACTTATTGAATCCCTTTCCACAAATTTCACACTTGTGTAAACGTTTGCCTTCATGACTTAAGTAGTGGCTTTTTAAATATGACAACTGTGTATAGCTCTTCTCACAAATTTCACATTTGTGTGGTTTTTTACCTTCATGTCTCAAATTATGCCTTTTCAAGTTTGACAACCGAGAGAACCTCATCTCACAAATTCCACACTTATGAGGTTTTTTACCTTCGTGAATCAAATTGTGGCTTTTTAAACTTGACAACTGAGTAAAATTCTTTTCACAAATTTCACACTTGTATGGTTTTTTACCTTCATGAATCAAATTATGGCTCTTCAAATATGATAACTGAGCAAAACTCTTATCACAAATGTTGCACTTGTGTGGCTTTTTAGCTTCATGAGTCAAATTGTGTCTCTTTAAGTTTGACAAACTACTAAATCTATTCTTACAAATTTCACACTTGTATAAGCTTTCAGCTTTATGAATTGCAACCTTTTGATTGAAACTTAAAGCCCTGCTGCCAGTCTTCTGCTGCTTGCTATATTTACCAGATAGCTCTGAGTGAAGAAGTTTTCCTACTGTAACATAACCTTCTTGACTTTCACATTCAGAATGATCCTTTGTATTACATATGCTTGTTTCTTTCCTTGACCCTTCAGCAGAGAGTAATGGTGATTTATCACTGCTATCACCAGAAGCTGCTACTGAGCACAATCTGAAATGTTAGATATAACATTAAGTAATAATCAAAGACTATAAGAGAATGAAATGTAAAAGGAAAATCCCTTAAAAATAAGTATTTGCTCAGAAACAAGAGGTACCTCATGAACTAGAGTTACAAATTCATGTAAAAGAGCCCTGTTGTTCACTATAGTTAAATTAATATTGTTAATCTGCAATATTATCATAATAAACATCTTTCAAATGAGAACATGTTATTGCTAAAACAAGTCTGACATTTGTGGTAATACAAGCAATGTGTGTTACATGAACTGCATGTTTGGTTTCAACAGCAACTCTTCCTGAAATTTCTGTGTTTATTAAACATAACAAGAAAAGATTCATAATGATCTTAGCCAATGCAATAAATGAAATGTTTCTCACAGATTTTTAAACATGAATAAAAAATGGTCATTACATAGCTGTATTTAACATGGAAATCTTCAGAAATTGTGAATGCTTATGTTATTTTGTCTCTACCAACTCCATTACAAAATCTTATTCTTACATTTTATTAGCATGAAGTGATAGAATCTTTTAAAACCTGCTGTGTTACATCTGCATGACTTTCTCTACTTATTCTGCAAAACAATACCCTTACTCAAGTTTATTCTTCTATTTATACTAATAAGGATAAACATTAGCACGAATGGTATTGCTACAACAAAGGGATTAAATGAATGTAATAGTTAAATCTTTTAAGAGCTGGTAGCAAAGTGATGGCACTGAAATTCTGTGCTCTTTGCATGGCCAGGTTGTAAAATGTGAGCATTAAATTGAATTTCAGAAAAACATAAGTATTGTGAAACTGGAGAATGGTTAAACTTCATTAAAGAAAATGCCAATTATTATGTATTTTAATGAGATCTACATTGTTTGTTAGATTTTAGGCATCTCTTACAGTTTACATTACACAGAATTCATGCAGAATGAAGATGTATGCTTTATTTGGGAAGTAAATATCTTTAATATATGATGCTCTCTTCAAAATTGTTAAGTCATTTTTGCGACATTCAAAAATTCAGAAAAATCGTTCATGTAAACAGTAGTTTGGGATGGAGGGATTTTGCTGAAAATCTTTGTGTCACATCCTTGGAAGATACTGAACCTAGATACCAAATTTGGCATTAACTAACTTTTCGATTCTGAGTTATGCTGCACATAGGGACAGACCCACACTTGCATGGATTTTTTTTTTCTAAAAATGGTGATTATTATTATTCAGGGATCTTTAAAGCATGTATTTCTGTTGAAATATGAATACCAAATTTTGAATGGAATACAATACCTTCTCTACCTGTTATACACATTGTATTTGGTAAAGAAATAAAAAAGTGTAAAGCATTTGAATATTTAACACCATACAACAAGATTTGAGAAATATTTAATGTTACAAATACATATATTGCATACAAATTATGCATTTTAATGTCAAAGTTTTATAAGTTTTTTTTTTTTTTTTTTTTTTTTTTTTTTTTTTGACAAAAATAGTGAAGGCTGATGATGGAGGCAACAGTCTCCACCACATATTTCAGTTAAATTCTGGTGTATAAAGTGACACTATAATAATAAACACCTAAATTTGTCCAAGTAAATTTATAGTTTATTATAATGTAATTTAGTTTATAATGTTCAAACAACATTTATTTTTAAGTATTTATTGCATTTTGATGTGTTGTATGATCTTGTCATAGGATAAGTTCAGTCAAGAAGTACTATCTAAACCAGATGAGAAAGCATGGTGGTTAGTCTAGGCTGTTGATGGAAGTAACAGTGTCGAAAACATGTTCCATAAATGTTGGTGTAGATAGTAAAGCTACGGAGACAAAAATATTAATATGTACATGCTAATGATAACATATCTGGGCTCTTCTTTCAAACATGTGACGCGTTTTTTTGTATTTAAGTCCAATGTGAGCAGAATATCTTTATGAAATACAGTGTTAGACTTTATATGCATTTAAAAACATCTTTAATTATGATTCCATTTAGGAAAATAACATTTTTAATATAGCTTCTGCCATAATGTAAGCTATTTGGAAACAGTATTAAGCTTTGGTCACGTCACCAAAAGTCATCTAACAAATTGTCTTTGGTACTTAGATACTGACATTCAAGGACTTGCAGCATAGGAGGCAGCAAACATGGAGCTTTGACTGCTGGAGTTTCAAATTGAGGGTGGAAAGAGCTAGGAAAACAGACAAAAGACTTAAGGAAATCGCTATATATGGTCAACTTTATGGTAATTTGTTTAACACATTCATGTTTTTTCTATAAAGGATCTAGTGTGTGTTATCAAAGGCATGAGCTGCAGATTTCTTCACACAGTGGTCACAATGTGTATGATAAAAAAAAGAAATCAGTGTTTAGCCAACTCCAGCTCAATATTTAAATTTCTGGCAACTTCACTGCATACATTCAAATATGGGGCTTGGATTTACATGACTTTATGATGGATTTATGCTGCTAACAGACATGTTCCTACTTTGGGGGCATGGGGTGGAGAACTTTAAAATATGTATATCTGGTAACATTTTGATATCACATTTTCAGGTTGAATGCAATACTTGCTCCTGCTCTAGGGAATCTAGTGAGCCACCATTATGTAATCTTAGTTACCAAAACATTTGTACCTGGATCTCTTTAATGTTCACACAGTTACTGTCAGATATCAGCAATATGAAAGGTTACCATTTGTAGCCTGTTAAAAGATGATTAAGGGGGATTCCCAATCACAATTTTATGGAAGAATGAGTAGTTCTGCTTTGTTAAGACTGTTTTGCACAAAATGAAAAGACTGCAACCAAACAGTTAAAGGTGGGTCTCCACTGCCTCAGCAATCAATAAAAATATTTTTATTCAACACAATAAACTTAACATGTTGATATAATATGCCTTAGTTAACTAAAATTTTCTGCCAGCACTGAAAAACATATTGAGAGAGATATGTATTTGAGTCACTTCGCACAGACCTAATTAACTTCGGCCCTTAAGTAGATTACTGTCCTATGCTTACTCCTTGTTCACTGCAAGAAAATTGAGTGGACAAAAGAATCAACAATATAATTGATAATGAGATTCATGCAAGATACATCATTTGAAAATATCTATAAAACCTATAGAAATAAAACTGAGAAACCTGAGTATCCCTGTGGACTTCCCGATATCTTCTATTGTACACCCTGAGATCATACAGAGAAAGGAGGTTAAGCCTAACCTCAGCTCAGCTGATATAGCTGCTCTGAAAATCTTCTAATTTGCAATTATTGGTGACTTTAGTCAACAAAAAACTGAAATTTTCTGACATTCTTAGAAAATTCTTTAAGCCAAATCCATACTCAATTTTCCACTCAGATAAGATGCTCTTTTCATTGCTAGCAACCATAACTTGTTTCTTGTAGAGAAGGTACTGCTCTGCCCAAAAATTTGGAATACACAGTTCACATAAAATAAATGTTTTGAGAAATCCTGAAATTTGTTTTAAAAATTCTGCATGGTTGTGTGTGTCTGTGAAAAAAAAATTGGAATAAATCACAAACTTGGGTGTTTCTGTTTAGAATTTCAAAAGATGTGAAACAAAGATTTACAACATAGCTTCTCCACCCCCAGTATGCTTTACATAACATTTTTAAAATGTGTTTCTTAAAAGTGTCTGCAATGATTTTGATTATACCATAATTATATAAAAGATAATTAAAAATAAAATGTATATGTTATAATTTTTTAGGAATAGCCTTTGAGCATCACCTCATTCAAAAGGAATTTTGTAAAAGGTTATATAATCAGTATACATTAAAAAAAAAAAAAAAAAAAAAAAAAAAAATCCATATTAATAGTCAGGTTATTCAATATTTTCGCATTCTTTTAACATCCTATTGATTCTCATGAGTCACAGAAAGCAACTGGAATTTTAAGGAGAGGCTACAGTATTCAGCTCTTAGACATTTGACTATCACTCTGTATTTATAACAAAATGTGTAATGTAGCTCTGTCTGTAAAACTTTGTTTCAAAATGAAGAGCATAGAAAATAATAAACTTTGGTAGGAATAGTTTGTATACCTAGCACAAAACAGAGGGTAGACAAAGCCATACGTAAAACAAGACATCAGAGTTTTCTTTTATTCTTGCATGTCTTTCACAAAGCACACATTGTTACCACAGAAGTGAATACTTGATAATCAAAATCCATGATTATTGATGTTAACAAACACAAAGTGTTTTGCCTCACTTGTCTATACAGTGGAGGCAAATTTTCTGAAGAGAATTCCAAAAATGCATATGCCTCAACATGTTTGGTATTACATCTTCAAGTTGAATATGTTTAATGTTGGTTGCTGAGGCAGTGAGACCAAGGTTTACAGATCATGAAATAATGTCAGTGTTCGAAGAACTTAGTGACATTTCTTCTCACTTTGAGTTATTTCTCTCAGAAGCAAGGAAGCTCTGTGAAACGTCTCAAATGACAAGTAATTGGATTTGTAGGTGTTTTACGCTGTGACATTACTAGTATCTTTAACTGACAAAACTAATTTCATTCAGATATGCATTTCAAACTTTATCCCTCAAAGAAAAGTAACTTTGAGTGACCCTGGGAGAGTGTAATACCAATGTTTATTGTATATATAACTTACATCACATAGATGTTTTTGTTTTCCCACAAACTTGGTTTCAAAATCAGTAAAGTCTGGTTAGGATCACTTACATTTACACAATATTGGTTACAATATGCTTGAATAAATATAAATAGCATAATATTTTCAGCTTTAGATGAAGTTTAAACTTTGATAAATGTGGCGTACACTAAATCGGCAGAGAAGGGCTCAATTCTTCCACTATGAAGCTTTTTAACAAAGAAACATGTGTGGCAGTAAGTATTAAAAGTTACAGAAAGATGAAATTATATTGCATCCTCATTTTATGTCACTAAAGCTACTGGTACCTATACATGCCACAGAAGGATATACGTCGCCCTCCATGGTGTGATGGTTACCATGCTAACTTCATATACCCAAGGTCAGGGGTTCAATGGGTTGGATGGAGCAAGCTGGATTCTTTTGGGTGTAAAAATCCTTAGCATGGCTACCTTCAGAAAGGAAGTAAAGCCATTGGTCCCGTGTGGTAAAATTAATGGCACGTAAAAGGACCTCAAGCCTGATAGAGAGGTCTCTGAGCAAAATTAAGCAGTCTTTCACACCCAGTATAGAATGAGACGCTGAGAACCACAGCATTTAAAGAGCATGCATAAATAAAACATTTCATTATCGATTAACACTGCCAAATTCTAAGAATTGAGGAATTATCAGCAGACTACTGATTCTAGCTATTAACACTTGAATTTTGAGACTTTCATGCTGCTGGTATAATGCCAGAGAAGAAGGCACACAATTGCTCAAAGTTTATCTGTGAAGCTTATTATGCATATTGGATTGTTATAGCATAACTTACATTTCAGGATGATGAGCATGACGCTCCTGAACCTTAATTTGTATCTGAGACTAAGAAACTTGGGAATGCAGAATATATATTTTAATTCAAAGAAATTGTTTGACCCACAAAATGATATTCAAGCAAATGTTCTGCAAATATGACAAATTATGGATTATTTTTATGCTCTCAATTAATATTTCATATGTACACTTTTATAAATGTATTACACTGCTTTCAATAAACAATTCTAGTGATATAAACTTTTTTGAATTAAAAGACCATAATTCATGTCATTTGAACATGCCTTATTACTTTAATATGTAGCTGAAATGAGTATCTCCACAGTTATTAAGTAGCAACCACTCTAAAAGGCATTTTAAATGGAACCATTGGTGGTTTTGCTGCATAGCCTTTCAAATTCAATGACTTAGCGAATATATCAGAAGTTTCATTCTTGAAATGTTTCACCCTCATGTGTCAATTCATGTGACTTCAAAGTAGACAAACACTTAAAGCTCTTCTCACAAAAGTCACACTTATGAGGTTTTTTAACCTCATGAGTCAAAATGTGTCTTTTCAAATCTGATGATCGAATGAAGCTCTTCTGACAAATTTCACACTTGTGAGGCTTTTTACCTTCGTGTATCAAAATATGGCTTCTCAGGTTTGATGAATCACTGAAGTTCCTTTTACAAATTTCACATTTATGACGCTTTATACCTGCATGCATATAAATATGCCTTTTCAATTCTGTTGATCGAGTAAAGCCCTTGTCACAAATTTCACACTTGTGAGGTTTTATAGCTTCATGTATCAAAATATGGCTTTTTAAATGTGATGACTGAGTAAAGCTCCTCTCACAATATTTACACTTGTGAGGCTTTTTACCCTCATGTATCAATATATGACTATTCAAATTTGACACTTGAGTGAAGCTCTTTTCACATATTTTACACTTGTGAGGCTTTATACCCTCATGTATCAAAATATGTATTTTCAGGTGTGACAAATGAGTAAACCTCTTGTCACAAATTTCACACTTGTATGGCTTTTTACCATCATGTATCATACTATGGCATTTCAAATCTGACAACAGACTGAAGCTCTTCTCACAAATTTCACATTTATGAGGCTTTTTACCTTCATGTATCAAAGCATGCCTTTTCAAATTTGACAAAAAAGTAAATCTCTTGTCACAAACTTCACATTTGTGAGGTGTTTTACCCTCATGTATCAAAATATGCCTTTTCAAATGTGACAAATGATTGAACCTCTTTTCACAAACTTCACACTTGTGAGGCTGCATACCCTTGTGCATCAAATTATGTAATTTCAAAGATGACAAACAGCTAAAGTTCTTCTCACAAACGTCACACTTATGAGGCATACCCTCGTGTATTACAATATGCCTTTTTAAATGTGACAAATAAGTAAACTTCTTCTCACAAATGTTACACTTGTGTGACCTTTCACCCTTATAAGTCACCAAAGTCCTACTGTAAATTTCTCTTTCATCACTACATGTAAAAGGCTGTTCTGATTCAACATGCTTTTTCTCAAGTGGTATTTTTTCGACATCACCTTCCTGAATCTCATATTCAGGATAATCATTTCCATAACTGAAGCTTACTTTTTGCCCTGAGTCTTCAGCAGAGAACAATGTTGAATCCCCACTGCTTTCGGTAGAAGCTGCTTCTATGTTTAATCTGAAATGGTGGAGGATATAGCATTAGATATGATTAAAGAATGAAATGGAATTAAACTTGCACAGACCATCTTTATTTGCTAACAATCATTAATTGTGGTTCCAAGTTCTTGCCAGGTAATCTCATTGGTCATTTCAGCATAAATAACTTGTTTATTCGCCATATTATTAATATATTTTTAAATAAAACAAAACAATGTTAGTAATAAAATTAGGTCAGTTAAATTTTCTATGACAAAGTGAGCATACATTGTGAGCATATTCTTTTCAGTTTCACATGTTTTTTGGTAGTGCTTAATGCCCACTTTTAGTACTTGTGACACTGCAGGTGATGACACTGCTGATACACGGAATGAAGATGGAGCACCAGTGGAATATGATGGTGGGGGAAACCGGAGTACCTGAAGAAAATCTGCCGCTGCGCCTCTCTGTCCACCACAAATCTCACATGCAGTCACTTGGGATTGAACCTGAGCCATCTAGGTGAGAGGCAAATGGTCTAACTAGTTGGCCATGGCACAGCCCTTCACATCTGTGTTTATATTGTCAAAACAGATTTCAAAGTGCATATAAAATTGTAATTTATTTTTCCTCCTTCATAGCCATTCAATGCTCTCCTTTCAGCTTTCATTTTGTTTTATTTTAAAAATATTATTTTAGGCATAAAAAAATAAGCAAAGAATAAAGTTATACAAACATCTTTAAACATGTATATAAAATATTGTTTTTAGTGCTAAACATATTTCAAGATTTTTTCCTTTTGCAGCATTTGAATGAATCAGCATTTATTAAAACAGTACATTATTCACAGTTATATAATTTTTATTAAATGTCAAAATCCCTGATTTTTGTACCAACCACAACTAATTTCTCTGCCACTTATCATTTTTCTGACTTTACCTGAGAAATTTAATTTCCTTGACTTTCCAGGTAAGTGTGAACATGCTGTAGAATAACACAATACATTAAGAATTACATAAACTTTCAGTTTGCTTTAACAACAGCTTTTCCTGTATTCATTAACGCTGGAAGAAAACATATTCTTACAAAATAATAATAATTATCAACACATCAGCAACCAAATGCCATGAATAACATTTCTCTCATGATTCTCTAGTATGAATGAAAGACCAACAATTTATATATTGAACGTAGAATGTTTTAAATAGAGTTACTACTTTTTAATAAGTCACAGAACTTCTACTCTTATATAATCACTTTTCTACCTTCTTAATGTTATTGGTGATAAACATTTGCAGAAAAAGCTTCCTGCCAGTAGGAAGTGCCCAAGAGGCTGATGAATCCATTGGACACCATTGATGGCATCCAGGATGAAATAGAATTGGGGAAGTGGCAAGCTAACTGCAAGAGTATAGCTGTGCAATGGATCAGACCAGCGAGCACTGTCATAAGATCTGGGGCTTCAAAGGAAGACTTGTTGAAGAAAGTGATGGTCATTTAATCATGACACAATTGTGGAGGTTGTAGAATCAACTTAGATAATACCAGTCTGTCTACAGCTTTGGGAAGGGCGATTATGATCACACTGACCAGTACTCCATCGCACCCATTGGCATCAAAAACCTTGCTGGCCACCACCAAGACATGTTTCTCTGATGAAGCAATCAGAGGAAAGGAAATGTTGGTAGATTTGAGATCCAGTAGAATTATTGACTATAGTATACTAAATAGTATTTTCATGGACTATAGTAAACTAAATGTCCAGAAAGACTGTTTCTCCTTATCCCAGATTGATGACAGCCTGGACACTGTAGCTGGTTCTCAGTGGCTCTTGATTCTGGGCTTGAAATTGGGATACTCCCTAGATCCCAAGGACAAGAAGAAGACTGTATTTTCCACAGACCGAGGTTTACAGTTATTCACTTTAGCCTCTGCAACACATTAGCCATCTTTCAGTGCCTTATGGAGCCACTGATGAGAAGATGAACTTCTGGTGTATCACTGAGTCATCAGTGGTTTCTCCGGCATCCCAAAATCCACACTCATCTAACACCAGAGAATCAACCTCACTTGTGGTCAGAGGAGCACAAGAGCATGTTGAAGGCGCTTAAGTTAGCACTCTGCAGTGCACCTGTCTTAGGTGTTGGGTAACAAGTATCTGTGCTTTTTGGTTCACTTCACTAATCCTAACCAGGAGGTAAATATGATCACAAACTGCCTCATTAAACTACTGTTCTACTGCTTTGGGGTACAGTTTGAGCTACACAGTGATCAGGGTACCTGATAAGGAAAGCACTGGAGAAACCTGAAGTGCACAAGATGTGTAGAATATCTCTCCTAACACAATCAGGTAGCATGATTGAATGAGATATTAAGACTCTAGAAGAATACTTGAAGCAAGCAGAAGAAAGGAAATGTGGTAGATGTGAGATCTAGGGGAGTTATTGACTATAATATACTATTTTCATGGAGTAGAGTAAACTGAATGTCCAGAAAGGACTATTTCCCCTTAGCCCAGACTGTGGCCTATCACTAGAGAGACTGAATTGTCCGGGTATAGCTCTCCATGCTGGCCTACCACTCTTATAAACACAATACATTGAGTTGATGCCAGCCAGCTTAGTCTTTGGCAGGGAGCTGCATCTACCATGTGCCCTAATGATCTGTTGAGGCAGAACAACCAACAATCACTGCATGGACAATCTTGTAGACTGACTTCACGACACACATGGACATGCATGAGATTGCCCAACAACACATCCTAGTAACAAGTGGCCAAATGAAGATCAGTTATATGACTATCAGGTCAATGTCACCCTCCGTGGTGTAATGGTTACCATGCTAACTTCATATACCCAAGGTTGCAGGTTCAAACCTGGCGAAGCACGATGGATTTTTTGTGGTGTAAAAATCCATTAGCCTGGCTTCTTTGGAAGGGAAATAAAGCTGTTGGTCCTGTGTCATAGATTTAGGGCATGTAAAAGAACCTCAAGCCTGATAGAGAGGCCTCTGAACAAAATTAAATAGTCTTTCATGCCCTATTTAGAATGGGACGGAGAGCTACAGTAGTTAACGAGTGTCCAAAATAACATGCCATTTACATTTTTTTAGCAGGCCAATAGCCAAGGTTTCCAGCAGTCTGGTCTGGTGAGACTGTATCGCCCTACCAGGGCACCGACACAAGTTTCAACAACTAAGGCAAGAGCTGTAGTGCGAAGAGAATTAATGTCTACTACATTCAGCATCTGCCTTCAGGCAAATGGTTGGTAGTAAACTTAAGACTGTCTAGCAAGTCCCCAGTGCTGGTTGGGATGCCCAGCCCTGAAGAGGAAGCAGTGTGACTATATACCCATATTAAAGTAAATTGAATTTAATTTAAGGAGCTCTTTTCTACATTAGGCATAAAGGACTGCTTAAATTAACTCAGAGGCCTCTTTTTTGGGCTTGAGGTTTTTTTATGTGCTGTAAATCTAAGACATAGGACTAGCACACTTTAGAAGGAAGTCACGCTAAGGATTTTTGTGCCTGAAAAAAATCCATCATTCTCTACCTGGTTTGAAGCCACGATGCGAACCAAAGCCTGAAATGAAATGAAAAATGAAATGGAGTTTTATTTATGGATGCCTTTAAATACTGCGGTTCTCAGCATCCCATTCTATATTGGGCGTGAAAGACTTTAATCTTTCACAGAGGTCTTTTTAACAGGCTGGAGGTTCTTTTATGTGCTGTAAATCTATGATACAGTAACAAAGCTTAATTTCCCTTCAGATGGAAGCCTCCACCAGGTTTGAACCCACGACATTGGGTTCAAACTAGAGCAATGAACAGAGCCTACACATTACTTCTAAGACCATAGAGCAAGGCACACAAACCCAAATGCACCTGTGAGACATGCTTCTATCTTTCTCTCTAAATTGTTGCAAGAGTATAGAAAGTGTTTTGTAGCTACAGTATTGTTGTATAGGTGAATACATGAAATAATGGCCTAAAAATAAAATAAGTACAAATACTGCTGTGCACATTCCCAAGGCTGTGGAAATTTCCTGCTGCATAACTGAGGCATATATAAGGAGGGAAGGCATAGTCAAAGTAAGCCAGTTATAAGAACAGTTTTGGACAGTGCAGTTAAATTAGAAAGAGCTGAAACAGTGGACAGCTGAGGGTGTGGACATCAAACTTATGAGAAATAAAATTTGTTCTGTAGCAATTAAAACAAATATACTTTGTTACAAAATATTCATACTGCATATGTTGTAATGAATTTCATTGCAGCATACTATGTAACAAAGCATACATGTATGTAATTCCAAGATTTTGGTATTCAGAAATTTCAGTGCGTGCCTATATAATAAAGCTTATTCAGAAAACTAACTCCCCCTCTCCCATATACACATACATAGAAGATACACAGAGCTGCACTATTTTATAAATGACAATTCAAAATACTTAATAAAACATGCAATTTGTATTGCGGTAAACAGCATGTTTTCACACTTAAACACTGACCTCTGTTTGATTAAGTAATGCTGCATGTTCAATCTATGAATACAAATGGTTATGTCTAAACAGGCTTTAGTCTTCATATGTATTCTTTCACAGTAGCAGCTACTAACCAGCTTTTGTTATACTACATGTTTTCTCAGTGAAGTAATAATTATTTTCTATACCAAGGCATTCTCCACAAGAGCTTTGGTCCTTTTTAGTATTTTAGGAATTCATGAACTGCAATTAAAAGATTTTTATTGCCCAGGTCTAGCAGAATATGGCATCTTAATGGTGAAAGTGCTATAAAAATCTGTTGACTACTATTTGAGATTAACCTAAATTCACATAAATACTAACAGGTTTTCTCTCTTTATTGTAACAAAAACTGCCACAAGGCATAGTCATAATATTAGTGTAACTAAATAAACATGAGTAAACAAAAATATAATGCAAGAATCAGAAACTATAGCTGCAAGTCAAGTCTTACCTTGGTGATTTTATTGAAGTGCTTTCCCAATCCTGTAACAGAATAATGCAAAAATACAGTTTCACAGAAACATTTATACATTTGTTAAATGTCCTGAATCACATAACTATGTTTAAAGTTCCACATTTATTTTTAAATTGGTAATAGCATATGAATTATGCAGAAACAAAGATTTGGCATAATCGTGTAATACTATTGTGAGAATAATCAAGGACCAATCTTAGATTTTAATTGTGCATTACATTTAGTATTTACAGATTTTGCTAAAGCCTCCAATTAATTTAACAAAAGAATTACATGAAAAAAGCTGAGAAAATTTGGGATGATGGATAAAATCATTAACACAATTAAATATATTGTAATTTAGCACATATTTGCTAAAAACATCTGCTTATTATCACATTAAGGTTAACTATTAACTCCCTTTCCCTCCCTGAGTAGAGTTCAGCAAGGTTATTGGCCATCACCAGTATTGTTCATTCTAACTTTGGACAAAATTCTGAAGAATACATGTTATAACCAAAGCAAGGTATCTAATTGAGGCTGACGAAAGATTGAAGGGCGCAGAATATGCAGATGCTCCTTAGATTCTCTGACATAAATGTAAATTGTAAGTTTTAGACAGATTTGCATCAACATCAGTTTTACATCTGAGTAAACAAAACAATAAATAAATGAGAACATATAATAAAACAGATACTAAAATTGGGTTAGAGAATAAAGAGATGGGTGAATTATCATAACTGACAATGGAGGATTAGATTAAGACATTAATGTTAGAATTAAAAAAGCAAATTTTGCCTTTCTACAATTATTTTCAAACTTTTGAAAACTGAGCAATCAAGAGTATCAAAATATTCATATCAAATTTCACAATAGATAATATCAGGGAATTTTTGATGCTATATTGCAAATAAGGCTAATCCTGTTTTGTTTTTGTTTTTTGTTTTTTTCATCTTTTTAAGCCTTGAAATGGTATGGGGAAAAACAAGAGACATAAAACTTTATTATGGGGCTGTTCAAACCTTTGAAAACTGAGCAATCCAGGGTAACAACATCCTGTAATCAAATTCCAGATTAGTTTTCTCACATATTACCAGGTAACTTTTATGTCTTACTGCAAATAAGGCTAATCTTATTTTATTTATCTAAACCTTTAGGCCTTGAAATTAAAAGGGGTAAAACCTTGAAATTATAAGGGGTAAAATGAGAGGCCTAAAACTTCATATTGGGGCAACTGTTTTCTTCCAATGACTTAATTTCTCTTTGGTTTGAATCTTATTTTCTTCCTCCCTCCACCCAAAAAGGAGGAAAGTGTAGTTTGATCGTCAAATACTGCAATATCACATAAGATTTTTGGTATCAATCAGCAAATCCTCCCTAAAGTATCATATGATTTTCAAGAATAATCACCACCATTACTGAGAACCCTTTAAATATGCCATCTGACAAATGCTTCACACATTACCTCTTTTCCTTATTCACTTTGTGTTATACAAGTGAAATATTATGCATAAATGATGAACAAAAATTCTATTCATCACAAGATTTCTACAAAACTCACCTTCACATGATTACAAAAAGATGGAGTATCTCTTTCCAAGCACCAAGGTTCTACTTTAATTTCTACTTTGTTATCCATTTCATCATCACTGTTGTATTTCTTAACTTGCATTACAGGATCTCCCGAAATAAAATCATCCTCTTTCTGTGAAGCAATTTCCATTTTGGTATCTATCATGCAGTAGTTGCCACAAGTAATAGTTTCAGATTTAATCTGCTTTAATGGATGTTGTGTGAAATATTCTCTTTCATTCTGTGAACAAATTTCTGAAAAAGGAATTTCTGATTTAATTTCTGTTCTGAATTCTACATCACAATCATTGTTTAGAAACACAGCATCATTGTATGTCTTCACAGTAACATTAGTAAAAATATCTATGTCATTCTGTGAGGCATTGTCTTCTGAGAAGGGATCCTCTTCTTTGATTTGTATTTTGGTATCCATTTCATAGCTTTTGCTGCATCTGATGGTAAGTCTGTGGGAAAACATACACATCATGAATAGCAGAATACCTCCAAACAAATGTATGGTCATAATATAGAACTACTAAATGTAATTGTGTCTGAGGTGCCACAAGTACTAAAAGCGGGCATTAAACACTATGTAAAAACAAAAACCCACACTCACTGGCTCATCCCTATCTTCTAACACTAACACTAATTAACTGTATGGTCATGATGCTGTGTCTGTTACTGCCCCATGCCCACTCACTGACTCATCTTACAGTTCTAAAACCATACACTCATTAACTGTATGGTCAAGGTACAGGACTACTGTATACAGATGTGTCTGTTACTGCCCTAATCGCCTCTCCTCCATACAATGACTTACTCGTCTCATAAGTCTTGTGACAGCATCTACTCAATAACAGTCTTATGTAACAAATATAAAATGGTGATGATATACTTTAAGTTAATCAAAAATAAACATTTAAAGAAATGACAGCTAAAGTCTAGAAATCTTATTTGTTATATTTGCATCCCTTTCTCTGTTCTTGTTAACTTTGTCATACTATCGCTTTCTCTGCTATTTACCTATAATAAATAGAGGAAGTTCTGTGTTCCATTCAAAAAATATGATAGGAGCTTTCATTGTTAAGAAATATGGCCCCTGAACCCAAAGGATGTCTTTTGCATATGTGTATATTTGTATGCATATAACTAAAAAGCAAAACCTTTAATAAATGCAAAATTGGCGTTTAAGTTAGAATTTCACTAGGATGAGTGGACATTCTGCTCGACTTTCCAAGGAAGAAGCAACAACACAGACCTGCTGCCTCTTCAGCTGCCAACTCTCCCCTGGCATCCGCCGGTAGCGAAGCCTCACCACCTAAGCCAGTCCTGACAACACCCCCGCAACTTGCCACTGTCTCACCAGCAGCCAGCATCACTTCAAGGCGACCTCAAACACAGTCACCCTAGTTCAATGCTGTGGTTAGGGGGGTCCATAGGGACCTTTCCACCCAGCACTTCCTAGCAGCAATGCAGTCATTGTGACCTTCATGCTTGAGGGCCACTTGCATTTTCTGTGACCAGGGACCAGCCTCACTCTTCAGGATAGAGCTTCAAGATCGCGCCAAACTAGAAGCCTTTGGCATTTGAGTTGCCCTTCTTAGGGTGACACCTGTGTGTTGAGGTCAGCTGACAGGAGCACCATTGCCTCTGCCGATGCTGCTATGCCTATAGGCACAGCCAAAAAACTTGCTCCTTGCCACTGCGGTGTCACTACTGTGGAATTACAGCCTACACCACAGAGTGAATTGGGCACAATAACTACAGCTTGAAAGCAAGCCATTTACACAATGCAACAATTACTAACATGCTTGAAAGCAAGCTGTTCATATACGTGCAACAATGACTACACATATCAAATCAAGGCACTCACACACTGCAACAATGGCAGTGGAACTATGAAAAGAAGCCAAGTGCAAACATACAATTACTACCCGCTTCAAAGCAAGCTGCTCACACACAAGTGGCAATTACAGGCTACAAGGCACAGTCACAATATTTAGAAATAAGTAGGATTGTCTGTGAAGAGTTGGTTAAAAACTAAACATGATAATATATCAATCCAAACTAACTTGAAAGAGTTTCATTATTTTCTCAAAAATGGTTTGAATGACTTTGATCAAAATATTGTATGTTTAAGATACTTGCACAGTAAATGAAATATACATCTTGATTTTTTGGCAATAACCTCTGAAGTCCTCATCATTCTGAATGACTTTTGCATAAATGATAAACTGTAATAGACAAAATGTTACCACACAAAAATGTAGATCTCTTTAAAATACACAGTTTATATCAAATAAATCTTTAGTGTTTCTGAGACATCCTATTGTTATTAATTCATTATTTTTGTTTAGAATTTTAAATTATTTATTATAGTCATTTATCTGTGGTGTAATGGTTACCTTTCTAACTTCATAAACCCAAGATTCTAACTCAGCAGAGGAGGATGGATTTTTTCGGGTGTGAAACTTCTGAGCATGGCTTTCTTTGGAAGGGAAGTTTAGCTGCTGGTCCCGTGTTGTAGGTCTAAGGCATGTAAAAGAACCTCATACCTGATAAAAAGACCTCTGAGCAAAATGAAGTGGTCTTTCACACCCAGTATAGAATGAGATGCTAAGAACCACAACAGTTAAAGAGCCTCCATAAATAAAATTCCACTTCCATTTCAATTATTTACACTGCTACTATTCATCTGATTTACCCAGTTCATCAGTTTCATTACAAACTTGTTGATGAAAAGTGCTTCAACAATGTGTGTTTTGTGGCTCAAAAACAAGAACATGCTACTCCTGCTTGTGCATTATTTGTATGCAGCTTATATTTCACTTCATTTACCCCTATTTCTCACATACTTCATTACAAACTTATGGCAGGTTAAGTGTGTCTGCATGGATAAATTTCATATAGTGAAAAACTATTATAATTTGTGTACATTATACGCATGTTAATTTTTTTACTCTGATATAAAGCATATTTATTGGTTATTAACATACAGTTTCTGTTCACTTTGTGAAATAGTAATCTTGGAATACAACATATCACACAACAAAATAATTCTTTGATACCTTACTTCTTCTTGTTTATGCTTCCTGTTCATTGGTATTGTTTAGGGGGTCAGTGGAGCATACCCACCCTAAGTTATGAGTAGCAGTTCAGCGCCTGCTTACTATTGCTCTACCAAAAGTAAAATTATGGCAACTATAGTAAATATTTTGGATTAGGAGATTTCTCTTTTAGGCTAAATGTATGGTAACATTCATATGAGAATTTGGGAACCTGCTTCAATCTTCCATCCCTCATCAACTAGAAACTGACAACTTAAAAGTATTTGTTTTTTAACAATGCTCTTCATAGCCATGACACTGGTATGCCAGAATTTCACCACACAGAAGTTCTTAACATGCAAGTAACTCTACTGTTGTGGGGCTATTGCCTTTAAACACTTAAAAACCACTCTTCTGGACCAAGTTTAAACTTGGAATCTTGGCACCATTAGGCCAGTGCCTATTCAACTTAACTACCCGGACGGAAAAGCTGACATAACGCTCCTATTCTCCTCCTTTAAGGTTTTAAAGAGGTAAAAACTTGAGTTTTGCATGCATTATATTAATTTCTTAGATATAAATCACAAATTATCTTGTGAGAAACACAGAACTGGAAACAGAAAAGAAAAGTGAGCAAAAACAAAATGAGAACTGGAAAGTGAAAACTGGGTGAAAACAAAATTTTGCCTTTATGACCTTTGCATTTAATTTCCTTGAGATTAAGTGCTTATTATTTAAAGCACATAACTTAAAAATCTGATGTGTACCATTCACATGATTTTCTCTATATCCTTGCGACAGATTATTCTTCAAACGTTTATACTTCTATTTACTTCATGCTAATCTGAAAAAATTAGCAGAAATGGTCTTATTACTTGCTTCCTTGTAAGTAGGAGCAAAATAAGGGACTTTCATAGGTTAAAGTGATAGTCAAAAGCTGGTTGCTATGTCAAAGAAGCTCCTTTGTTTGTATGGACAGGATTTGACAAATCCCTATATGAGAAAAGTATGTTTTTCAAAGCAGAAACAAAATACAAGGAATTTCGCAAAAACAATGAACTCCACGAAAAAAATATATATAAACATAAATTGTGTGTTTTAGCGTGCTTTACATTTTTCGTAAGTTTTTCTCCATCTCTTACGGTTTAGCAGTTATTCAAAATTCCGTAAAATTCCTCCAGAATAAAGCACTCTTCATAGTCTATTCCCAGAAAATTCGAAATATACATTTTATTTGTCAAGTCAATAGCTTTAATATACGATATTTTAATCAAAATCGTTAGAGCCATTTTTGAAAAAAATCAAAATTTTCGAAAAAAGTTCCATGTAAAGGGTAGTTGGGGGTGGGGGAATTGTTCTCAAAATCTTCGTGTCGCATCCCTGAAAGATACTAAACTTAAATACCAAGTTTGGTATTTTACCGACTTTTCGTTTTTGAGTTATCGTGTTCACAGACGCACGGACACACACACACACACACACACACACACACACACACAAACACACGGAACTTTTTCCGAAAATGCTTTTTTTTTAATTAAAGGGGATCCTATAACATATATTTCCGGTGAAATCTCGGTATCGAATTTTTGGGTGGAGTGTAATACCTTTTCTATACACTATGTACATAGTGCGTATAGAGAAAGTAAAAAACGAAAATAATACTTCACAAATTGCTCTACGGCTATTTTCATGACATAGTTACATTCAGCGTATGTACGTTTGGTGATACGGCAACGTATGCATGATTCATGGGTTGGCATCGCTGAAGTGATACATATCACGCCCTCCCTCGCAGTTGCTAGCAGACGATAGCAGCTCTAACACATCACTACATCCTAAACGTTCCACCTGTCCCGGTTTTTAAGTTCATGAATCGTTATGTTGATAATAATTCTGGTGGCCCAGTAGTTTAGACATGTTCCTTAAGAGCATTGCTCATTATGGAATCAAGAGCAAAGAGAAACAAGCACAAAACATTGCAACTAAGAAAAATATTCACCTTATTCATCTTACTGTTGAAAGCCACTTTCCTCCATAGAACTCAATGCAGAGATTATAGTTCTTAACATTATTAATTTCTTACTCCAGATTTTCTGCACTTTGTCACAGTCATCCTTCGTATCAATAAAGCGACAGTCAGTGCTACCAAAACATGAAGAGTGTAATGTAGCCACAGAGTATAAAAATAAATGAATGTAGGTGTTAAATTTATTACTTAGTACATTTTTTCTACTATGTATGTGCATAGTGCATAAAGATATTGTATTCCCCCAAAACTTCGATCCCCAGAAATACATGTTTTAGTTTCCTCTGTGTCAAAAAAATAAAAATAAAGAAGGTCCGCGGGCGGGTGTGCGCAACGGCCCTAAATATTATTCCGTCTGCTAGTTGGAGTACCAGCATCCGAATACTGCATCCGCTAGGTGTCAGCCGCTGTTAACATTATATTTTAACACGTCGCTATATATGAAATGTGCGGATTGTGATGAAAACACAAAAAGTAATTTAAAATCAAGCATACGTAAACTGCATAAGGAATAACCCCGAAATGATATATATGTAATTTGGCAGGAAATATAGAAACTTAAATTTCTTTCGCTTTAATTAACTGTATTTCGCACGAAGTTCCCGGGTTCGATTACCAATTGTAGCGGGTAGTTTTTTTAATCACAAATACTCCATTTCCCCGCGGCCTGGAAGTATGCATGTGAGTGAATATGTGAATTTCATTAAAACAAGCACTCCAGATTTACCATCTGCATGTAGGAGTGAATGTACGTGTGTTTGAAAATGGAAGACGTTGTGTGTGGGTGGGTGGGTGTGGTTTTTTTCACCTTTATTTTGCTTTTGGAAACTATTCCTGCGACAGATTATTTTTCTATCTACTTCTTGTTAATTAAAATAAACTTTTACGAAATAATTTCATTACACTTTTCGTTGTGGCAGTAAGCTCTTGGTTAAAATGACAAACAGTGATGCTGATCTATGAGTTTATCATCACTATTTATTATTATTATTATTATTATTATTATTATTATTATTATTATTATTATTATTATTATTATTATTATTATTAACTATAATAATAGTAATAATAATAATGAAATTCAAGATGTGCATATTATTTGACATAAAATATCTTTAATGTACCCAGATTAATTTAACAAACATCGTTAGAGCCATTTTTAAGAAAATCAAAATTGTCGACAATTTTTCCATGTGAAGGGTAGTTGGGGTGGGGGAATTTTCTTGAAAATCTTTATGCTGCACACACTAACACACACTTTTATAAATTTTATTCAGGGGCTCTCAAAACACGTATTTCCGATGACATTTCGGTAGTAAATTTTAAGTGGAATACAATACCTCCACTATACGTCATGTGCATAGTACGTGTAGAGAAAAGTAAAATTACTATAAATACGATAGTTGGTATTTTTGCTCAAAGTCTGTAAAAATTTCGAACCAGTATTTGTGTAACAGCTTAGGCTTGTGAGCAGCTGCAATGAAAACGAATAAGTCAGGTTGTACATCCACATGTGTGCTGCTTTAGCTAATATTCGACAATGTAATTGTTAATTAACATTGGTTAAACTATTTATTTACCCAAATAATGTATACATAGGTTCTTAAGTAATTAATATTATTTTTAATATAATAATTGGAATAATTTAGGGTGAAATTTCTGCTGATCCAAGAAGACAAACTTAAATGTGAAAAACTGAGAAGTTCTTTCGATTACTTTGTAAAACAATGAATGGAAAATTTCGACTATTCCAAAATATATTTGGTGTTGTCATGGGGAACGACACAGAACTAATAACGTCGCTGAAGGCTGGAATCGGAGAAAAGCACCATGGCATCCTAATGTCTGTTCATTACAGTTTTCAGGTAAGATGTTGAAAATCATGGGCACACCTTTGATAGACCGGATCTTCAGTTTTAAAGCAATAAAAAGGAAAAAATGCAATTAGAACTGGCATGGCAATGTTTAAAATTCTGTAAACATTATAGAGATATCAAAAAATACTTGAAAACTGTAGCTTATATACAGAGACTAGAGTAAGTGTAATTTGACATTCGAGTGTAAATAATGAAAAGTGCGGAAATTTTCTCTCCACTCATCATGTTCATAATGCTATGACACATTTCTTTAAAAACACAAAAATGGCAATAACTAGAGACTACCTCCACATGATACTCTCTGGAAACGACTTTTAAATCGGCTGAGTCTCAATGAAATCGTAAAACACGCCGAGACTATGCTCGGATTATTTGTTCATTGTTGATCTTACTTTTTCTACTAAGTATATACTTACAGTAAGTAGTATTATTGTATTCCATCCTCAAATTCGATGTAGATTTCACTGGAGATGAATATTTTGAGTCCCCTAAACCCAAAAAGAATTTTACTTTCCCTCTTCTTGCCTACAGTAATTAGAAACGATAGGTAAGCATTCCATTCAAAACCATTATACCGAGATTTCACCGAAAATATACGTTTTGAGCCTACCTGAATATAATACTATTTTAAGAAAAAAGATACGCGTGTATGAACAGCATATTCTAAAACAAAAAGTCGACTAAATACCAAAATTAAGAGAAGATCGTCGCCGTCACCACATCTGCGTTGTTTCTCTCTCTCTCCCTGTTGTAATGAATACTTGTCATCTTCGAGGTCAGCGCAGCTATCGTCTTAGCCGCCTACACTCTTAGTGCTGGCATTATCGGATCATGGATTACCTTATAGGTGCCGAGCATCAGGTGCTTTCGTATCTGGGTTTCACACACCTCTCAATCAAGGAGTACTTAAACGGCTCGGGTTCCATTCCAGATGATCGCAGTTGAGATTTGTGATGGACAAAGCGGCGCAGGGGCAGGTTTTCTCCGAGTTCTCCGGTTTCCCCCGCCCTCGCATTTCACGGGTGCTCCATCTTCATTCCATGTATCATTAGTGTCATCGCCTGCAGTGCCACAAGTAATAAAAGCAGACATTAAACACTATAAACAAAAAAGTAAAAGAACCCAAGAAGTAGGCAGCTTCCTGGAACACATAACTAGGTGGTAGGTTCACCAGCTGTTGAATTGACAGGACGAACTCCTACTTCTACTTTCTTGGGTTTTGTACCTCGATTTGAGCTGTATGAAGTCAAGCGATGGTATTCAAACCAGTTTTCGAGGGCCTCACAGATGCCGTCGGACATTGGCGAAGTCGGGATCGAGTTTAGTACTTGTCATCTAGGCTTTCTTCTCTGCTGGCCATCTGTTATGGGTGGAGGTGGCAATGAACTGCCGGCGGAAGATTTCGAAGGTGGATGTTCCGTCGGGCTTGGGTGGCCTGAAGGTGCAGATGTTTCATCCTATCATCTCGGACTTCAGGTAACTCAACCTTCCGTCGAGGATATCTTCAGTTATGACGTAGAGTTCTTTGGCGGTGCCATCAACTCTTTCCTCCAGGTCATTAAGTCATTCCCTGACGTACTCCTGGTCCTTAATGCCTGGCCAAGTTTTTCACCGTTCCACCATATCATTTTTCACACTAGCCAATTTCCCGTAGTGCTTAACGCCCACTTTTACTACATATGGCACCGAGGGCGATGATAATACATGGGATGAAGATGGAGCACCTGTGGAATATGCGCTGGCAGGGAAACCGGAGAAAACCTGACCCTGCGCCTTTTTGTCCACCACCACCAAACCCACATGCGGTCGCCTGGGAGTGAGCCCAGGCTACCTGGAGCGAGAGTTAGTCACGATGGAGGAGATGATGAAAACTCTTGCTGAAATCAAGGAAATAAATTCTGGAATGGAGAAAATAGGCTGGAAAATTGAACGCAATATGTCTAAAATGAATTCTGGCATGGAAAACAGATGGTAGCACTACCTGGATATAGAAACCAGAATGCCACTCATTCTTGAGGAGAATAACCTGGCCCTCAATTTCAAAATAAACATTTGGCGAATCAGTGTCAAAAAGTTGAACCTGCTATCACAAAGTTGACCAGGTTTAGAGTAGCATTAACACATTTTACACACATACTAGCTGACAAAGTGACCAAGCATATTCGAAAATATTGGAAACAGCCATGATGTTTACATCATTCTCACATAGGAAAGGGTGTCAATTACAGTATACTTGCTGTAGATGCAATAGTAACAATCATGTCATACTGAAAGCAAAGTGTTATTCATCATCAGAAAAAGCGACATAAAACGTATGTAACTGAGAAGATTAAAAGAAATTGCTGATGGTGATTATTGGGGAGATGAATAGTTGGAATAGGAAGTTGGGAGGTTGATAACTTCCATCGGAAATGATAGCAATTAATCTTTCAGTAGCAGTACAGTGATGAAATATTTTGGTTGTATACTTTTTCCACTTGAATAAATCACTTTGTTAGAAATTGCTCCAAATGTACTGGAGTATAAAAGTATATTAAAAGTATTGTTTATGGAACCGTTGCCTTGTTTTGTTTTTAAAAGTTGAATTTTGTGTGAAAATTCTTTATTTTGGGAAGGGGCTTTGTTTAATTTTAGTTAATTTACCCCACATCAACATTTTTTGTTATAGTGTTTAACGCCCGCTTTTACTACCATGGCACCACAGGCAATGATCATACAGCAGATAGTTATATCTGCGATAGAGAAGCTGTTACTTATTAAGAAAAATCAATGACAAATTTCGTTGTTTTTCTCTCTTTTTTAATTTCTCTAACATATATATGGTAGGCAGAGCTGGTAGTGCATGCCTAAAAATTATGTACTGGGATTTTCCCGGAAATACATATTTTGAGACACTGAATAAAAAAAGTTTTTGTACAAAAAGGTTCTTATGTCTTTTTCTGTCTCTTGTAAACAAATTACTCAAAAAGGAAATCTGAATAAATACCAAAATTAGTATTTCAATTTAGTGTCTTCCAAGTATGTGACGCCAAGGTTTTAACAATATATTCTCACTCCCAACCACTCATTATATGGAACTATTTCGATTTTTTCCCCCTGAAAAAGTCTAATGATTTGACAAAATAAGAGACATTATAGATAGTTACATTAAAAATAAAAAGTATATCTGGAATTTCTGGCAATAGCTTATGATGTCCTGTTCTTTTTTAAGGAAAGCTATAAATCTTGTATAACTGGTAATTTTTAGCGAGACGAAAACATACTGCAATAAATGTTGAACTATTCAAAACTTATTTCATTACTTTTTCGAACCTGAGCTACTCCCGAGGAATGTTTTATTAGTGTTTTGAATTGCTCAATACTTATTCATCTCTTTAAATTATTGTACATTTTCAGTTCTTTTTCGTAGATAAAAGATGATGTAGCCCTAAGGCCAGCATATTATAGCATCTGGATTAATAACATGTGACTAACATAATTTTTTAACATTCTCTACTTAGTACACAGGTAAAGAAGGTGTTGCATTCCACCCAAAAATGATAACAGAATTTTAGTGGAAACATACATTTTAGGTCCCCCCTCCCCAAATAAATTAACAAAAGGTCTTATATGTGTGTAGCCTACCTCTTTAGTATGCAGATATAGATTTTAACTTGGGACCTCCTGAATGTGAAAAGACAAGCTACCACACACTGCAGAGTCTGGCGCATCCCCTTTGTATCTGTAATCAAATGTTTAATACAGGTATTAAGATCTGTCCCAATTAATATGAAGTAGATAGGAAAATTTAGTGAGGATATAGTATACACCCAATAACATCTAAACAAAGAGGGTAGGAAAATCCATGTGAATGTAACACATCTTTTTTTTTTTTTTTTTAAGATGAAAATTGTAGAAAGTAATGTTTAGTCAATTACAATAAGCATTTACATAAATGTGTAATGCACATTCCATTATTAGTTTATTTTTCCTATTATGTACCAGAGTAATTACAGTTATGTATGTGATTAATTCACATAAGCTTTTATAGCAAGATACGCCCAGTTCAGAGTGCTCAATTTGTACTGTATTACCCACTGTATGCTGAGTTCTGAGGTTTAACAGTTAGTGAACTCATGTCAAGCGAATGCAGCGCCTTGACATTGAAGATCAATAAGCCTCGTCGATTTGCCAGGTAGTACACATCTGCCTTGATTCATGCAGAGCTGTTGCAATAATAAATTCTGCAACAAATCTTGATTAAAATATTTTACAAACAGTGGCTTTTATTAATATGGAAGCAGCCACTTATATAGCTATTCTAACCTTTACTATAAAATACATTTATGTTTAACTTAGCATTATAGATAAGTGCCTATTTAGTAATTTTATGCTTTGCATATGACAATATGACTTATGGCCGTTAAGTTTATCATGATTACAGGGAATTTGCCCGAGATTAATGTTTACATTTATCAGTGAGGTTTCTTCCCAAATGTTTGTTTTTCTTAGATATCAGTGCATATGATATATACAAAATTTACAAACATTCATCAAGGAATATATTTGAATACTAATTTTCTTTTTTAATAATAGACAAATGGTTGTATGTAACTCAAAAACTATTAATGAGTACGTCTAGTGCAGTTTGGCAAATGTTGCTTTCAGCCCATTCCCAGTTCCCTTGATATATAAATACAATCAGGCATAATATAATTGCATACATTCACGGTTAGGAAACAAGATTATGCCACTTTACTTTGGTTAATTTCCTGATAAAAATATTTTAGATGTTTAAAATGTGCATAAAATAAAACAGGTTTAGATTAGAGTATACTATTATCAATCTCAGTACCCTGGTTCATAAATTACAATTAAGCTTATTAATCGAGTTGATCATAACATTCAGGGGTATGAAACAAGATCATGCCACTTTACAGTAGTTGATCTCCTGAGCAAAATATTTTGGATGTCCTAAATGTGTGTAAAACATGTTTAGATTGCAGTATAGAGAAAGTTATTGTATATGCACTCAAAAATAAAAATTAATATACCTGGGGTGGTCTGGCAAATGTTGCTCTCAGTGCGTTGTTGTTAGTCTGAATTCCCCCAGTGCATATATTACCATTAAGCTGCCTAATATAGGCATAATACACATGAAACGTTTGTTGCAAAATGTATCATGTCCACCCTGGGCAAAATCGAGCTTTAGATGAATTTGCAGGCCATGCCCTGGCCAATGATTAGACCATTCACCTCTCATAACTACATGTGAGGTTTGTGAAAGTAGTTTGAAGTTTTGTTTTCACGGTGCTGCGTTGTATGTGCAGTGGAGGTGCGGCAGGGCGCTACAATTTTGGAGGCACAGCGTGGTTATATGAGGAATTGGGAAGAAAATTTGCTGGCTGGAGTGTTTAATTGGGAGTTTTATATTGATTTTAATTCTTGAACTTTTTTTATTGTTTTATATGGAGGTTTCTCGTTCATGGGAGAGGTTAGACAACGCAGAGCTCCTATTTGAAGTAGTCGTACGGGGTGTTATGCTCCCCTCTTGTTCGGAAGTAGAAAGTATTTTGCAGTCCTTAAGGGGGGGGTGGAAGCTAAGCAATTAGTCATCTTGTCGCCCGAGACTGATTTAGTTCAGAAAGCTCTGGAAGAATGTAAATTTGCCCATATTGAGTTGGGAATATTTTGAAAGATTGGAAAGGAGAACGATACTTACAACATCGTCAAATTAAAGAAGGTTTTCTCTCGGGTGTTACATAATCTCTTCCGACTAGAATATTTGATTCCGAATTTCCCCAAGAATGTTCATATGTTGGAGTGGGAGTTTTGTCGAGAGCAATTTGGGGATCATGAGGGAAAGTTTTTAAAATTGTTAGAAGGCCCTATGCAGGTTCCAGGGGATTCTGAGCTGGGGATGAAGGCTATGTCAAATGTTGGGGTCTCGTCATTTTCCTATTTAGTTGGAGCTTCCGTCGCAGGAGTTATTACAAAATGCTCCGACTTTTGAAATTAAGGATTGTGGTTCCTTGTTGAAATTTTTACATTTGTGGTTGAAAATTGTAGATAAAGCTCGTCTATATGGGGTTTCTGAGGCCCAGTTGTTCGAGTTAGTCAATATAAAATTGGCAGTGCCTGCTTTGAGCTGTTATAAGGGACTAGATCGGTAGATGATGGCACAAGCGTCTTTCATGCAGAACTGTTGAATTATTTTGCCCCAATGAGGAAAGCGCTTAGTACATGAAAGATTATTACTTGGCACCCCAAGCACTGTATGCATCATTTTCTGTATATGTAGAGCGGATACTTTGTAGGCCGAGAACGCTTGTAGATTTGGAGAGATTCATTCCTGCTGTTAATGAATGCATGATAGCAGATTGTTTTCGAGACCGGGGTGGGCAGCTCGGTTGTAGAAGACATGGGAGATTTAAAATAAACCAATCTCCGACTGATGGCTTAGAACGTATACGCCCATGTTATAACTGTAACAGTCCACATCATTTAGTTTGGGACTGTTCTGGAAGAGTCCAATCCCGATCGGGACGACGTCCTCCGGAACGTGAGCTATAAAGGGGGGAGGGACGCACTCCGGTACAAGCTTTGTGAGACTCGTGAAGTTCAGCATCTTTATTTGACTCAAATTTCTTAAATCTCCATATTAAGCGGTTTTGTGCTGAGCTTATATGCGTGAATGCGAAGTGTTTAGGTATTCGGAACATTTGCGAGGAAAGGGTTGGGTTACCTGCTGTGTGAGGTTTCTTGAATTTACGTGGAAACATTCGTTCTTGTTTTTGGAACAGTTACCCACCCTGGTAGTGATGGGTGTATATTTTATGGCCCGGACGGGGTTAACCTTTCATCGAGAAAGTTTTCATTTGGTGGGGTTTCGGAGTTCAATTCTGGATTAGCTCAGGCTGAGCGAGTGGTAGATTCTGAGAAGCATCTAAAATCATTATCTTTTAAGCATTTATATCCTGATCAGGCGGGCTTGGTAAATAACTTTTTAGTGAATCTCCTTAAGTTGTTTACCGATAATGTTGGACTTACTAATTTGGCCGAGAATGAGATAAGACTCACCGATCAAATACCGGTAAAATTATTCCCGTATAAGTTAATCACTCCTAAGATGAATGTTTTGAAATCCAAGATCAACCAAATATTGGAACATGGTATTATTATACCATCTCAGTCTCTTTATAGGGGTCCCACTTTACTCGTGCCTAAAGGTGAGGATGATTTTCTTCCTGTGGTGGATTATAGGCAGCTGAATAAGAAAGTATTAATTAAGTCCACTCCTTTATCAGATCTTCATACCACTGCGTATCTTTTGCTAGGGCTAAATGTTTTACGACTTTAGATCTCAATAATGCGTAACATCAAATACCTTTAGCTGAACAGAGTAGACACCTTACCGCTTTTGCTACGCCATGGTGACTCAATGACTTTAATCGAATCCCCTTTTGTTTGGCGACAGGAGCTCTGGTTGTATCAAGATTATTAGATATTTTTTCAGATATTAAATGCCAGTATCTGTACCAGGAGCTCAGGTTCTATCAAGATTACTAGATAATGTTTTTTCAGATATTAAATTCGAGTATCTGTACCATTATTTGGACGACGTGGTAGTATTCTTTGGATTTTCAATCTCACGTTAAACATCTTCGTGAGGTTTTCAGTCGGTTGCAAAGTGCTGGTTTTACTATGAAGACTTCTAAATTGATGTGTGCTGAGAGTGCACTTTGGTTTGGGGGCCATTTTGTTTCTTCTGGGGAAGTAACTGTTAATTTGGAACGAACTGTGGTGTTGCAGGGGATGCAACCAACCATCGAATAAGAAGTTGTGTCTCGTTTCATTGGTATGGTTAACTTTTTTTACAAATTTATACCAAATTTTACGGCCCAGGCTGAGCCGTTGTATATGTTATGTAGGAAAGGAGTCCCGTTTGTCTGGGGAAAGGCTCAACAGAATGCTTTAGAAGATCTGAAGAATGCTGTCACTAAGTCTCCGGTGTTAGCATTTTCAGACTTCCCTGCGTGGTGTAATGGTTACCATGCTAACTTCATATACCCAAGGTCGCGGGTTCAAACCCGGCGGAGGACGATGGATTTTTTCGGGTGTAAAAATCCATAGCATGGCTTCCTTCGGAAGGGAATAAAGCCGTTGGTCCCGGGTCGTAGATTTACGACACGTAAAAGAACCTCAAGCATGATAGAGAGGCCTCTGAGCAAAATTATGCCGTCTTTCACGCTAAATTTAGAATGGGACGCTGAGAACCACAGTAGTTAAAGGGCGTCCATAAATAACACGCCATTTACATTTTATTTATCAAGGAACTTGTGGTCCAAACTGATGCATCTACCCATTGGGTCGCTGCTATTCTGTCACAGGATTTTCCGGAGGGCAGACGCCCGATTTATTACGCTTATTACGTCTCTCGTATACGAACTTGAAACGCTGTCCGAGAAATTCAGGCAATGTATTGAATACGTTCCCTTTTGCCTTGAATATGATGATCAGGCGCTCACTTGGGCCTTAGCTACCCAGCGAAAAAGTGGGCGTTTAGCGAGATGGGAGGGGTAAGGATATTAAGCTTTAAGTTTACCCCTATTCACATCAAAGGTACCGAGAATGTTATTGCTGATGCCTTAACAAGGTTGTTTTACACACATATTGAGCAACCATCCTGAGAGTCGGAAGGAGAGCCTTTATTATTGTTTAGTACCTTGCCTAAATGATTTGCTCATTTAGAGCAACACCAACGTGAAGATCAAGGATTAGGAGATTTGGTTCAGAGATTAGAGAGTGGAAAGGATTATTCCTTTTTTTTTTTTTTTTTTTTTTTTTTTTTTTTTATTGCGGAGGTGTGATTTGGTTTGCAAGTCCCGTTTTGATCGCCAATTTAAGGTTATGTTGCCTGCCGCTTTGGTCTCGGCTGTTTTTTGCCTTTTTTCATTCTTCTTCTCTCGGGGGCCATTCGTGTATAAAACTAAGGAGAACATTAGACATTTTTTGTGAAAGGGCGTGGACAAAGATAATGCGGTAAGGGTTAAGGCTTGTAAGCTCTGTGCGATGGCGAAGCCGACTCTACGTACTGTTTGGGGGGAATTAGCGTCAGACCATGCCTTTAAGCCGTTGGAGAAACTTTTGTGGACATTGTGGGACCTTTTCCCAGAGCTGCTCGGGGAATTACTTATCTTTTGATCATTCTCCAAGTATGTTTTTTTTTTTTTTTTTTTTTTTTTTTTTTTTGCTGTAGCTAAAGCTACTTCATCGGTGGTTATATCTGCCTTAACTCAGAGTTTTTCGTTTTGGTCCGCTTCAGATCTTGGTATCGGATAATGGCACTCAGTTTACTGCTGGGTCGGTTAAGAATTTTTGTTTTGATCGGGTGATTAAACATATTACGACCACACTTTATTATCTTAATCCTTCGCATGCGGAAAGAGTTAATCGCAACCTGAATTCGGCTCTAATTGTCTTTCATTCCACGCGCCAGAATTCTTGGGATTCAAATTTAGTGTAATTAAAGTATGCCTTCAATGCAGCATGGCATGAAGCACATAATAGTGTACCCTTTTCTTTGTTTTTCAATTAAGTTCCAAATTCCACCTTAACTAATTTGTGGACACTGGCTGGTCCCCTTCCTGATAAGATCACCCGACATCTCTCTGACAATTGGCAGAATGCCTTTAATAATTTGAAAATGGCTTGGGAGAGAAGGCAACGTCAATACGGGAGAATGCTAAGCCTTCTCCGTTTAGAATAGGTTCCAATGTCATGTGTCGCAATATTCCTATTAGCTCCAAGATTAAATGCTTTGCTGTTAAATTGGCTCCCCGGTACCTGGGTCCATATGCCTTTATTAGAGTGTTTCGGGGTGTCTCGTGTCTACTCCTTGACATTGCGTCACAACAGTTGCGCCCAGCACACATTTCCCCAATTAAAAGCTGTAATATAAGTCATCTGGTTTGTTTGTAAGGGAATGCGTGTCCGTACCTTAATTTTACTTACTTTTCAAAAGCATACATTTTATGCAGTTGAACTTTGGCTTGTTCGTTCAATTCTGAAGCCAGTTAGGCTTGCTTGGTTATGCATAATTAAACTTTTATTTGCACGAGTGGTATTTATTTCAGAGCTGTCTTATCCTGTGCCACTTTTCCCATACCTGCGCAGTGGAACTTAAGGCTTCTCTGTGGCGTAAGCAAGACTGTTTCATCTTCAAGAACTTCGCTTCTGTTTTTCTTTCCCGGAGCATCAATGACCTGTTTCCTGGGGACCACTATGTCCCCCTGCCGTGAGCTGAGTTGGATGCGGCTGCTGGTGGCTCAGGACGCTGGCTGCTTGGGATGAGGATTAAGAGATAACTCTGCTTAGTTGGTGTTCCCAGCAGCATTTCGTTTCTTCACCACTCTACTTAATGTTTGTGTTGGGAGCTTCCCTGGATTAACAACTTAGTAGAACGTGGTGTAAAGTGTCCTGTGAAATATTTACTATTACTGGACTTCGAATTTGAAGAAAGTGCTTCAGTCTCCGGAACGAAATCCAGTATTGAATTTTGTTTCTTAGGGCCCCTGTTGAAAGTTTTCTACACAACGTTTTTAGATTGAGATGCCTCATTCCCTGTAAAAATCACTGTGAAACTGGTTGACAGTTGATGTTCTTTTTTTTTTTTCTTATTGACTTGTACCCCATAGGGTGCGTTTTGGGGGCGGGAGTCTGTAATATATATATTCCTTGTTTAAGTCTCCAATGCTCATGTCATGACGTTCGTCAATCTTCGTGTTTAGTCGGGTGCCTCCGGGTTTCCTTCGAGTAGCTGCCGTGCGTTGAATGGCTGTTGGGCTTCCTGCCGGCTAATTTTTTCCCCCTGCCTCCTTTAGTCGTGATATAGGAGTGTTTGTTGAGTTGCGGTGCAACCGAGACAAGTGGTGATTACGTGTCCTTGCCCAGGGGCGGGATGATTTTTTTTTTTATCATTGTACAAGGTAGCACATATATTCCTGGAATCTAGAAAATTTTATAATATGCAGTGTGGTCTTTTGTTCTGTTTGCTATCTTCCTTCTTTCTTATCTGGCATATAAGTTGGTGCGAATAATTTCGCATGGAATTCAGAAGTTTTGTCGGATGATCTTTACAAAGCATTGGAGAGTTTTAACTAAATTATATTGTTCATGGGCTTAGTCTATTTTCAGTGTAGTCCATTCCCTAAAGTTTGTTGACAGAGGGATTGAATGGGGCAGAGTTATGGCTCTTAGATAGGTTTTTTGTGGCCCGCTTTTACTACTTGTGGCACCGCAGGCGATGACACTGGTGGTATATGAAATGAAGATGGAGCACCGGTGAAATACGATGGCGGGGGAAACCGGAGAAAACCTGCACCGCTTTGTGCACCACAAATCTTATATGCGGTCGCTTGGGATCGAACCCGGGACGTCTGAGCTAGACGGTCAAGGGGCTTTTTTTAAGGTTATTTATAAATGCGGGTGTATGAAATTTTAATATTGTATGTAGTAGTTGTTGTTTTTTTTTTTTTAACAATTGCGATTGAGTTCTGTTTTAAGAATTAAAGCAATTTCATGATTTTTAGAAATTGTCAGGGATTAATGGGTGGGAGTTGTTTTTGTTATATAAGACGGGGTACCTTCTTTGTTTGAGGGTTAGTTAATGGGGATAATTCAACTATTATTTATGCTGTTAATCAACCAGGAGTTTGTGGGAATTAGATGTGTATGTTTTCTCCAGTTTAAGATAAGAGAATTGCAGCTCAAACTACTATAGTAATAAGAAAGAAATTTCATTTATATTCTCTTTAGCCTTAGTGTTTCCTTTTGATGGAGTTATTGAACAGGTATTAAAAGGCAAAGTTACGATCAAGATGAGCATTTAACTTGGAAGGTGAAATACTGTATTTCAGGTGAAATTTACGCTCATAAATTTTTATTGATTTCCTGTGGCTTTACTTGTTTCTCTTTATGCGCGATTGTACATTCAGTTTACATAATTCTAGATTTTTAGGGTGCAGATTTTATATATATATATATATATATATAATTCTCTTTGTTGAAATTTTGTACTCTTAGACGCCATAGTTTAAATTTCCTTGTGAGAAGTGGTTCTTTTGCCAAGTTATAAATGTTACAAGGTGATTTTTGAGAATTTGCCTTTCTTTTTTGCTGTTTCTTTATTCCTGGTGATTTAATGTTCTATTATGGGGTTTAACTGGCTTTCTTTTTTATTTTTTGGTAAGCATTTTAAAATTCCTGGGTGGAGACTATTTCCTTGTTTTTTTTTGATCGAGTTTGAATTCATATTCTTGTTACAATTTTAATTTTTTTCTCTCTGTTCCACTTGCGTATCATTTTCTTTTCTTTTAATGGCTTCTATATAGTTATTTTATTGATTTCTTGGTTTTGGTCTTTTCAGCTTAATATGAGACTTATTATTCTTCACTGATAATTCTTTGTTCTATTTCTAGAACTTTTACAATTATTTATTTTCGGATCTTGGCAAAGGGGGCTATTCCTCTATGGATATTATTTTGTTCCATACATGCCTGAATATATTTTGTAAATAATACTAAGTAAATCTAGTTTGAGCACAAAATAATAATTATCTGCCTACTTATGACATTTGAGTTTGAAGGGCATTTACATTTAAAGGTTGTGTCAAATTCTGGATTCAATGATTTGAGCAAATTTGGTATAGAGTCTTTATTCTTGCTATGGGGCTGTATTTTCTTTTTTTGTTATTGCTAAACATTGCAAGCAGAAGTGAATCAAACATGTATATCAAGAAAAGTACATTTGTGTCAGACAGTGAAAAGCAGTGCAGGCTTCTGGGGGGGGGGCGCCTTGTTAATAATTGTTAGTTTCTGGCTTGAGCATTGAAATATATGTATAGACAGCAGGCATTAGGGTTGATAGGAGACATTTTCTACTCAATTTTGGATATTGTTCTCCAGCCAGAGTGAAATTTTTCTCCATATGAAATAAATTTTATAGGGTTCCAGCAACTGGTTATTTTCTTAAGCTGTACCTTTTCGTCTTCCCTTTTCCTCAGATAGTTTACTTTTTCATTTTTTTTAACCAGCCTTGTGAAAGTAGCTTGAAGGTTTGTTTTCACTTTGCTGCACTGTGTGTGCAGTGGCTATGCAGCAGGGATGCTACAACTTGCATGATGATTTCAAAGCATGTCAACAACAAAGTTTATTTTGATAATTATTACACATCTGTTCCCCTTCTTATTTATCTGCATCAACAGGGCATCTTGTCATTAGAAACATAATCCCTGATTACAAGTTACCAAAAGGGAAACAGCTGAGCAACTTGCCAAGAGGTTCTTCAGCAGAACATGAGGCAAATGTGGATGGAGTTGACATATCATCTGTAACTTGCAAAGGTAAATAGTATGTAATCTTTCTATCTACATTCACAGGCGTTGACCATCACATAAAAGCATAAAGAAGTGCACTGTACTGCAGTTACAACAGTATACAATAAGCAAATGGGTGGTGTGGACTTGTTAGAGGTTCAATATCAGAATGAAATCTAAAAAATAGAATTCCAAGTTGTTTTACCATTTATCTGATCTGGTAATTATTAATGCATGGATTTTGCATGAAGAAGTGCTGCTGTCAAATGCTGAACTCCTGAATCAGAAACTGTTTAGGATTGAGGTTTCACATTGTTTGTGCAATATGGACAATAATATCCTGAAAAGAGGAAGACCAACCAATGGAATTCAAAGGAGCTTGAAACCAGAAAAATGAAATTTCTCAGGGCTTCTATTCCACCAAAGGACATTTAACATATTCCACTGAACATTGGCCACATTAAAGCTCAAAAAGAAACCTGTGCAAACATCCAGGATGCATTGGTAACATATTTTGTTTTTTTGAGAAAAATAGGTTTATCTGTTTCAATTCAAAACAAAATATGTTTAAAAAATGTTCACATTTAAGTAGCAGCGATAATTCAGAAAGAGTGTGAATATTAATTTTAAGTTTATAAATCAGGAAAGTCCTTCTTTATTGTGAGATATCTCTTTCCATTTGAACTTACGTAAACTAAAGCACTTGTTACCATTGATTTTGTGTACTGTCAAAATCGTTGAAACTCATTCGTTTTCACACATTTTTGCAGAAATACAACATAATAAAAGCCTACTATTTTTGGTATTGTATATTTCTCTAAAATTGTTTATTACTTTTCCTTCCATATTATTACTCTTAAAGATCCATTAGTAATTTTTATAAATGGACTGACTAAAATCGCCAACTTTTATGTCTGGTGAGATTGCCTCCACACATTTTTTTTTATTTACCCTGATAATTTTGTAGTGAATACATATAGCATTGTGATTTTTTAATATTTTTCATGGTAAAATATTCTTATTTTATGGATATTCAAGGTTTATGTAAAAGTTGCTTCGCTGTATTCGCAAATGGTCCACAAGTGTTTCACAGATGAAAGTGAAATTACTTTTCTCATACTAGGCAGGAATACCCAGGTTGAGTTGGTGTGTAATTGTAGCATGTATGTTTTTTTAGTGCCGATTCAGTTAAGTTAATGTTTCATTAATAATGTATAAGTTTCGTAATTTTGCCAAGGCTGTTTGCATTTAGCTGGAACTTCATATATATTAATTACAGCAATTTTGTTCAGCAATTTATTGTATATATAGCATTACAATTTTCATAGATGCAAAGATTTTTGGCTGTTTGTTAAATTTATTAAGCTGGCAACACTTACTGATCGCTACTTTTGGTGCTTTGAACCACTGTAAGGCTTTTCAAATGTGATGACGATGACTTTATGAAGTTCTCATCAATTGTGCACTTGAGGTCTTTAACCCCCATGTGTCAAATTATGCAATTTCAAAGTTGACAAATGTAAAAAGCTTTTTCTCATACTTTTCACATTTGTGAGGCTTTCTACCCTTTTGAATCAAAACGTGGCTTCTCAAATCTGACGATCGAGTGAAGCTCTTTTCACAAATTTCACATTTGTGAGACCTTTTACCCTCATGAATCAAAATGTGGCTTTTCAGATCTGACGATCGAGTGAAGCTCTTCTCACAAATTTCACATTTGTGAGGTTTTTTACCCTCATGAATCAAAATGTGGCTTTTCAAATCTGACAGTCGAGTGAAGCTCTTCTCACAAAGTTCACATTTGTGAGACTTTTTGTCCTCATGAATTGAAATATGTTTTTTCAAAAATGATCGTCGAGTGAAACTCTTCTCACAAATCTCACACTTGTGTGGCCTTATACCCTCATGTATCAATATGTGGCTTTTCAAATTTGATAAATCATTGAAGCTCCTTTCACACATTTCACATTTGTGATTTCTTGTACCTGTATGCATCAAAATATGCCTTTTCAATGTGGTCGACCGAGTGAAGCTCTTCTCACAAAGTTCACACTTGTGAGGCCTTATAGCCTCATGTATCAAAATATGAGTTTTCAAATTTGATGACTGCGTGAAGCTTTTTTCACAATACTTACACTTATGGGGCTTTATACCTTCATGTATCAACAAATGACTATTCAAATTGGACACCTGAGTGAAACTCTTCTCACAAATTCTACACTTGTGGGGCTTTATACCCTCATGTATCAAATTATGGTTCTTTAAGTATGTCAAATCAATAAACCTCTTGTCACAAGTTTCACACTTGTGTGGCTTTTTACCCTCATGTTTCAAAATATGTCTTTTCAAATCTGGCAAACGAATGAAGCGCTTGTCACAAACTTCACACTTATGAGGCTTTATACCCTTATGTATTAAATTATGCAATTTCAAAGATGATGAACAGCTGAGCCTCTTCTCACAAATGTTGCACTTATGTGAATTTTCACCCTTACCAGTTAATAATAAAGCCTTACTGTAAATTTCTCTCTTATCAGCACCTGCAGAAGTCTGTTCTAAGTGAACATGCTTTCCTTCACACAATATTTTTGTGATGTCCCCTTGTTGAATTTCACATTCAGAATAATCCTTTCCATAACTGACACTGATTTTACTACCTAAGACTTCAGCAGAGGACAGTGAATCATTACTGCTATTGTCAGAAGCTGCTTCCATGCATAATCTGAAATGTGGAAGAATTAACATTAGAGACAATAATCAAAATATGAAAGGGAATTAAATTTGAAGAGCACCTTTATTTGCTAACAATCAACAACTTAAGTTACAAGTTCTTTACATTAGACACCTTTAATGGTCATTACAGCCTAAATAACTTATTCATTCTCAGCATTAGTACTTAACATCTTTCAAATAAAAATATGGCTTCTCAGTTATATCTTCTAAGACCAACCAGGCATATAATTATAAGCATACTTTTTCAGTATCACATCGATGAATTTGCCAACACAAATGTTTAAATACTTTTAAAAAAAAAAATCCCTCCTATCCTTCCCGACATCCAAGATGTCCTTTAACTCTTGATTTTATTTATTTTCAAAAAATTACTGTTGATATACAAATAACCTATTCATGCAATAAAATGTAATACAAACATCTTTAAACTTGAATATAAAATATTGTTTTAGTACTAAACATATTTCAAGTAATATAAAGCAATTAGAAGTAACACATACACAATGATGCAATTCACGAGAATTTCAGCTGCTGAATGTTTTACTTGTCAGCATTTGAAACCCTTGGTAACTATTTACCATTCACCTTAACTATTGTCTTTACCATGGAAATTAGTTCTATTTCTTAATTTAATTTGATTTTTGTGTAACTTATTTATGCTTTTTAGAACATCTATATATAATATTGTCATTACACTCAGTTATTTACATAGGGGATGCCAAAATAAATACTTTTATTTATGGACATTCTGAAATTGCTGTGGTTCTTAGTGTCCCATTTTACATTTTTGCCTGAAAGGCTTCTTTTATCAGTCTTGACATTCTTTTACATGCCATAAATCATGACACAGACTAACTGCTTTAATTCCCTCCCAAAGGATAAGGTGTGGTGTTCATATGAACATACTAGGCATGTATGTAAGCATTTAATCTATAATCCACAATATATTTCTACACTTTTCATTATACTGTTGTACATTAATTAATGTTGACTTACAAGGAATTGCAGCAAAAGTACTGAAAGTCAACGTGCCTCACTTTCAGAAACTTAGATTCTATCATTGAAATAACTAAATGAATAGAAAAACTACTTCAACTATATATCAAAAGGAAGAGAAAGTCAGTATAAACAGTGTGAAACTGCACAAAACTTGGTATGCAAGGTCCAATATTACATTTTAAACACTTAGTGCGAACACTGCTGGTGCATTCCTTTCTTACACATTGTCATCTATTGCAGGCTTCTACAAGATGGTTGTTTTCATCAAGCTGGATTTCATCTCTAACACTGCAAGTTGAATGCTGAAAATTGACATAATGGGATGACCTCTTCCTAATGCTGCTGTTTTATAATTTTCTAGGTACATCTACACAATATACTGATGGAACTCCAAGTGAAATATTATCTCCGGGCTTCTTTAGAAGTAGCCAGGAGTTGTAAACTGGGACATCTAGCAACAAAGTAAAGAGAGATCACTATTTCATAGCATGCTCCAATTCTGATTGACCCAAAATTTACATTATTTTTTTAAATATCTGGATACTGGAGAAAGTAGCTCAACACTGTGACTGTAGACACTGTAATAACTAGTTATCTACCCAGTGAAAAATACTTGTGCCATCAAAGCTCTTTGCCATGTCATAGGTATCATGCACCTGTTTGTTCATTTCCTTTGATGGCACAAGAGGACAATCTTTTGAAATTCTGTTCTCTTAAGATTCTCTACAGACTTGTAGATTATCTAAATGCAATTGGAAGTGCATGTGAACTAGATGAACAGGAAGCTTACTGAGCATATGCACCACTGCAGATACATACTTTCCAAAGCACTACTCATATTCCTTTCCATGTGGATTGTTTCCTTAGACTTCAAAATCTATTAGATAGCCTGAGGTAGTATTCGAACATCATATTTTATAACCAAAACAAATAGGCTTACCACGGATATACTTTCTGCAGCTGTCTTAGATAACACTCCAGCATGCATTTGTCAAAATCAATATTATGTTTTTGTCGGAGGTGTGAAATGAATCTTTTCTGCAGCTTATCCATTTCCACACCTTGTCATTCACATCCAGTTTAGTGATATCTGCACTGTGAATGAGTATAACATTTTCCAAAAAGTGGTCTCTTCTCATAGCCTTTTACAGAAGTGGATTATTACATCTTCTTGGACCTCTTTTATTATTGTTGTAACCAGACAGAGTAATTATAGCTAGGAATATTTTTAATTCTTCTGTTGATATTTTAGGATTATCACAGTTTTATAGCACTGTATTTTCCTAGATTCTGAAAGCAGAAACTGAAACTCATCATTGTCATACAAAAGTTCTAAGGACTCAAGTAAGAGATTTACTGTAGACAATCAGCTTCTGGAAATACAAACTGACTATTGTCACCGTTACTCCACAATGCTACTTTGTTCATTTTCCTGTTCCATTTTAAGGAGGGAAATGTTCTTATCTTCTGGAATAAGATCACTCACACCTCCTTTACATTTATTATTAGAACAATTTCTGCCTTACTGGAAAGTTGATGTTCAGTAAGATTAACAACTGTACCACCTCCATTTTCTGGAGGCTCTATAAAAATTCTGCAAATAGGTTCATCAGATTCAAGGAAGTCCAGGGCTTCCTGAATGGTAATGTTCCTATTACAAACCAAAAGGAACAGTAAAATATTTTGTGTTCATATTTTAATGATCGATGTTATGGATAAATATTTAATATTATTTAATACTATTAATATGAAGCATTCTTTAGCCTAACATCTAAGATAATGTATGTAAGAAAATGGTTTACCATTCAGCATATATTTGCACCTAGCATGGTCATATGAATATGTTATGTTTCATATGAGTATAGGTGCTACAAACTGCTGAATTCTATAGATTTGTTTTATGGAATTTCAATATCAATCTTTTACAAATGTGTCAACCTATTTATAATGCAAATGATAAATAAACATAACATTTTTTGTTTGTTTTGGTAGTGTTTAATGCCTGTTACTACTTATGGCATCACAGGTGATAATAAACATAATAGGGTATTTACTTGAAGTGCACTGACATTTCTCAGCTGCTAGGTCACTAGTAAGAAACAAATCTGTCCTACAGCCCATAACATGCAGCAACATAGTAATCAGTGTTCAGTCACCATAGCACTTTCTTGAATTTATCTTAATGAACAATGAAAGCCAGAATTTTGAAAGCGTGAGAAAACCTGCTCTATGTCCATACAGAACATGCATTGGCAGTAAAGGGTAAAAAAACACTAATTCAAATAATTTTTAGAGCATTAAATGTCATAATTGCCGACTTTTGCACCAACCAGAATTTATTTCCCTACCTTATATCACATTATAAATAATTTCCTTGATAAATTTTCATTTCTCTGACTTTCCAACTCAGTGTAACCTATCTTGTAGCAATATATGCAATGCACTGAAAATTACATAAATTTTCAGGTCTGTTTTAAAAACCATTCAAAGTAATTATTGCAGTGATTGAAACTGCAAGAAAGTATTTTCATTACAAAGCACTTATCAACAAATCAGCAACCAAAGCCATGGGTGGAATTTTTTTTTTGGTAGTGTTTAACGCTCGCTTTAACTACTTATGCCACCGCATGAATGAAGATGGAATGTGATGGTGGGGGAAACTGGAGTACCCACCCCAGCGCCACTTTGTCCACCACAAATCTCACATGCAGTCGCTTGGGATCGAACCCGGGGCATCTAGGTGAGAGATGAGTGGTCTAACCACTTGGCCACAGTGCGGCCCATGGGTGGAATATTTCTCAGATTCTCGAGCATGAATAGAAGATCAAAGATTTACATATTAAACATAGAATGTTTTAAATAGAGTCGATGCTTTTTAAAAAGGCACATGACTTTCTCTACTCATTCTATTGACACTCATTTTTCTTCTTTCTTAATGCTACAGGTGAAAAAATTTGCAGAAATAGTTTCATTACACATGTTTTGTATGTACAATAAGGATAGAAGATATCAAAGGGATACAGAAATCTTTGAAAACTGGGCAACAATATATTATTTTGAAATTCAAATCTTTATTCATGACAACACTAGAATGTAACATAACACTTTCAAATATTCAAGCGTTAACAATAAAGATGTGAGAAATAGATAATGTTACAGAGAGATATTTTATATAAATTAGGTGGTTTAGTAAGATTGTTCCACTATGAGGTAACTGGATTGTGTAGTGAGGTATCTGGATTTTGGTCTTGAATAGCTAATGGTGGAGATATCTGGGGGAATTCCTCTTATACTACCACTGCTTATTAGAGGATAACTTCCGGAGGTGTACACCATTCCTAACCAAGAGGCTAAGACCATCGCAAACTGTCTTGTGAAAGAACTGTTTTATAGCTATGGGGTACCAATGGAGTCAAACCTCACCAGGGAAACACTGAAGTGACTCAGAGTACACAAGACAGGCACAACATGGCATATTGACTGGTACATCAAGATCCTAGAAGAACATTTGAGGCAACTTGTGTTCAATCACCAGACAGACTGGGGTGTGAGGATGCCCCTTTTCTTGTTCGCCTACCACTCTTCAACCAAGGACATTACCAAGCTGACACCAGCAAGTTTGGTCTTTAGCAGAGAGCTGAGACTATCTTGCAACCTGATATTCAGAATTCCTCCTGGGGCAGAACAGCCAGCAGTCAACCACACAGAGCATCTTGTAGACCAACTTAATGACATGCATAAGATGGCCAGTCAAAACATCCAGGTAGCAAGCAACCAGATGAAGACCCATTACAACCAGCATGTCAACAGCTGAGGTTTCCAGCAAGGTTAATGGTGTAGCTATATCGCCTTACACAGACAAAGAGAGAATACCCCAGGCCTCAACAACCATGGTTGCAGTGAAGAGGATAAATAAAGTTATCTACCGCATCCAGAGACTACCCTGAGGGAAGAAACTGATAGTACATTTAGATCGTGTAGCCTTCTACAATGGCGCTGGTCGGGTCAACCAGCCCTGAGGAGGGACCAGTGTGAAAATGCTGTCCATGTGACTGCTCTCATATTGACCTTGGTATATGAGTTATTACAGTTGGATAAAAAAAAAAAGGCATGTTATTTATGGATGCTCTTTAACTACTGTGGTTCTCAGCATCCCATTCTAAATTGGGCATGAAAGACCACTTAATTTTGCTCAGAGGTCTCTCTATCAGGCTTGAGGTTCTTTTAAGTGCCGTAAATCTATGACACGGGACCAATGGCTTTACTTCCCTTCTGAAGGAAGCCATGCTAAGGATTTTTACTCCTGAAAAAATTCATTGTCCTCCGCCGGGTTTGAACCCACTGGGTATATGAAGCTAGCATGGTAACCATTACACCACAAAGGGCGACATCGCAGTTGGATGTATCAACAACAGAAAATGTGATGCAACAGTAGCAGGAATCTTAGAAATGCATGACATAATAATTCTTCTCAATATTCCAGCTGTTTCTCCAAGCATTGACTTCCAGAAGCTTACAGGAAGTTCAGTGACATTATTTTCTGGTTATATAAGGAGGAAAGATTGCAGTATTGTGTTGTGAATTGTACTGAATTTTGAGAGACTGGAGGGTTAGCGTGCAGGAGTGCACAAGCCATGGATGATGTGCAGCTGTAAACTGTCTGTGTGATGAAACATTGAGTGTTTATTTGCAGCACTAAATTTAAAACTATTTGTAAACAACATATTGAGTCAACAAAGGCATTTGTTATAACCATGATAGTAAAGGAAAATACACCACTTCTGCCAATGGCATCAGGACTGAAATTAACAATACTGAGTCGACTGGACATGCTGTCTATTATGCATACAACAGTCACAAAGAATTCAGGGACAGTTAATAGAACAACAAATATTCCAGTGAGGAAACCAGAGTATTGGACTACAGTAACAACATGGGTGTAGTGGATAGATCTTGCATGATTCTCTCTTCTCTGCATTTGAAAGTCTTTCAAAAGGTGCTGAAAATGTTTCTTTCACTTTTTATACATTGTGATTCTAAATTCGCAAACACTATATAACATAAAAACTGACAAGAATATTTCATTGGCTAAATTCCAATTTTTGCCTATTACTGAAATTTTTAAATATTAACACACTTGTAAAACGGAAAATGTAAATGGCATGTTATTTATGGATGCTCTTTAATTCATGAGTGACTTTGTTGATCATATCATTTGGTGAGAAGCCTTGGATGATTATGATTTTTAGTGGAACAGTGGTTAAAGGAACTGGACATTAGACTGAAAAAGAAACTGAAGTAGAGCCTTCCTTTTATGGATGGCTGTGCAGCACATTCACCTCAAATAATTTTAGAAAATGGTCAAGTAGAATTTCTCCCTCCTAACTGTACCAGTCATCTACAGCCACATGATTTGGGCATTACTGCAAATTTCAAAGTTTATAATAGAAAAATGCTGGTTCAACATTTAATAACACTGACCAATGCAGGAAATGAAAATCACAATTTTAAGTTACCATAAGCTTTGGAATTTATTTCCACTGCCTGGAAGCAGATGGCCTCCTCCACAATAAAACACTGTTTCTTTAAATCTGATCTCTTACAGTCTCTGACAAAGGTGATGGTACTGGTAGTGATGAAGTAGTGCCTATAAATGAGCTAGCTTTACTGGGGGGTTGCAAATTTGTATACCCTTGTGCATTTTGATGACAATCTAGCTATGTGTGGGGATCTACAGGATGAGGAGATTACTGCTGATGTGTACCAGAAACAAGAAAGCAGGCCACCTTCAAGCGACACTGACAATAATGGAGATGACTCAATTCTTGAAATATCTGTGAGTGAAGTGTTAAGTGCAATAACCGTCTGTAGATGTTACATCAGTGTAAAAAGTTGTACTGAAAAAGCTCTAAGTTCATTAAAAAGTTTGCGAAAATAGGCATATGCACTTAATGCAAGAAAAGTCAAACTAGCCAAATTATCTTATTTCTTTAAAGAAGGATCAAGGATCTTCATATATATCTTTGCTACTTGTAAAATTTTGCATATGCTGTTTAAAAAAAAAGAATATCATGCATTATCAAAATTTCAATTTCAAGTAATTCTGTGTTACAAGTAATCTTCCCTCTTCCCCTTGATATACACATAAATCTGGTTTATATACATACTGCTCACATTGGTAATGAACTTGAGTGCAGCATACTATGCACCAAAACCCAAAGAATTACTGTTTTGGCATCCAGAAATTTCAGTGCATACATCAAATAAAAAGAAGTATTTTAAACAGTGGAGCGCCATAATTTAAATGAATTCAGTCACCTTTTTATACTTTTTCTCCAACTTGGGGCAAACATTCTAAAAAGCTGACTCAATTAATTTAAATTCAGTGCATACATCTATAATAAAGCTTAGTCAAAGGTTCTGACACACACACGCATGCATACTCATAGCTGTAGTATATGATAAATTGCTATTAAAAAATAAATATAATGTACATTTGTTCTATTAAAATTACCATTATTGTCATTTTTAAGCAATGACTTCTGTTTGTTTAAGTGTTGCTCCATGGTCAACCTATGTATGCAGATTGTTTTGATTAAAACTTTTAAGGCTTAAGTCTTAACACTCATTTTCTGTAGAGTAAATACAAATAGTCAGCTTTTGTTCCTACTTGTATTCTCTGTGAAGTAATAAGTATTTTCTACCCTATGTCATTCTCTACAAGGGCTTCAATCCTTTTTAGTCTTTTAGAATTTTATGAACTAAAATTATAAGGTTTTTTTCTGTCCAAATATGCCTTTTAAATAATGAAAGTACTATAAAAATATGTTATGTGATTTTGGAGATTACCCTACAATCACAGAAATATGAATAAGTTTTCTCTTTTTATTATATTAGTATAGATAAAGAAACATGAGTAAGGAAAAATATAATACAAGGATCAGAAACATTAGTTGAGAGTCAAGTCTTACCTTGGCGATTTTACTGAAGTGAAGTCACTATCCTGTAATAGAACAATGCAAACTTTATTTACACATAATCATCTACTTTTTTATATAGTGTTTAACACCCACCTTTACTACATATGGCAGCACAGGTGAATAATCATCTATACATCATTTGTTAAATGTTCTGAATCACATAGTTATCTTTAAAATACCTGGTTTGATTTGTTTCTAAATTGGTAATGGCATTACGAGTTGTGCAGAAATAAAGATTTGATGTAATCATGTGATGCTACAGTGAGAATAATCATTGAACTATCTCTGCAGAACACTCAATTATACTTTGTATTTATAGATTTTGCTAAAACCTTTAATTCAGTTGACAGAAAAATTATAAGGAAAAAGCTGAAGCCACTGAGAGTGCTTGATAAGCTCATTGATTTAATAAAAGATATACTGTATTTACACAAATCTAATATGCACCCCCCATTTAAAACTTAAAGTTATGAAAAAAAAAAAGAGGGTTCATATCGAATGTAAAGTGCATTAATGAGAGAAAAGAAATATTAGGTATTTTATTTAAATTTATTTAATATAATGGATTAACTGTATATATAAACCATCAAATTACAGAATTGAAAATGCGCTATTGTTAGGTGACACACTGTTAAAAAAGAAAATTAATGAACAATGAAACAAGGAAAATACACATTCAAAATGAAATGACATACTGCTGAAACTTTAGTAGTTTTTACTTCTTTTACTGCTTCTGAAAGCTCCAGACACATGATCAACTAGTATTAAAAGGGAGAACGAAACCTACAGGGAGTTCAGTTTTAACTGCAAATATATAGTGAGCAGCAGCTGAGTCAGTTTTGACAGGATATTCATAGGGAGCAGTAGTAGCCATTGCCGCAGGTAACATCAAAAGGAAACTATAAGGCAGAATTGTTTTAAAGCATCAAAGAAAGACAGTTATTTGTGAACAGATTTTAATTTGTATTCTGTGGAAGAAATAGAGTTGTTTGTTGGAGCAATAAAGAGAGTTTTTGTTGCACTGGTGTTATGAGTGGAATTTAATGTCATGATGGAGATGATGAAAACTGTACTTGTAGAAATTAATAAAAACTGGAATGAACCAAATGAAAACGTAAATGAAATCGGGAGCAGAAAAAATTGAACAAAATGTAACTCAGCATGAAGAAAATGGACACTAAACTGAAATTGAGAATGGATGAAATTAGGAATGGAGCATATGGTGGAATCTAGAATGGAAAAAATGAGAAGTGAGATAAAACAGGATGTAGAATAACTTAAGGATGAAGAACCTTAGCCAAAGCGTTATCCGCCTGGAGAAATGACTAGTGAAAACTAAAGGGCAAGGTGTGAGTCCATATCTTGTACCTGATTGAGAACTATGGAGCTGAAAGTGTTGAATTTCATAACAGAAGGCTGTTGAATGAGATGGTGTTTGTAGGTTTCTAAATGTTTGTCACCCACCACTCCTGAATAGGCTTTTCATCCAAGAAGCATGAATAGTCCTGGGAAGTTGCTGTATGGGCATAGCAACTTCGCACAGCAGGGAGCAGATGACAAGCTCTGTCATGGGCATCTTTTCTACATTGCACACAAAGAGAGAGGGTCAATTTACAAGACAATTTAATATGGCCAAAGCATTGACAGTGAAAACAATCCATAGGACGTGGAATATACAGTCAAACATTGAAAAGATAGCTGTCCTTAATAATTGAAGGAAAATCCACCAGATCAAAGGTAAGAAAAAGTGTATGGGTAGACACACTTTGCATACTCAATAAGCAGATATTACAGCTTGATCCGACAAATAACTTTGGATCTTTTCCTCTGGCATATCATCTAGCAAGTGGGTGGTAATGATGACATTTGAGGAGTTGAAAATGTGATGCTTCTTGGAGTAATTTAACTTTCAGCAACTTTCAAACTACGTGGAAGTATAGCTCTCAATAAGAAGAGATGCATTCAAAAGAGGGGTACAGAAATTATCAGGATTGGCTATTTTGTCAAGACCTTATTGATTGACAAATGACTTAACCTATAAAAATGACCCAGTCCCTTGTAATTTATTATTAATTAGGTAGAGACATGAGGATACTGCATCTACCACTATTTCTTCATGAATTCCACTGGGATGACAGGGCTACACAGGGGATATAGTGGGCAACCTGTTTCACTCACCCTGGAGGTTGGTAAAAATCCTAGTCCCGGTTGATTTGCTAAGGTGGGTTAACCCTAGCCTCCTGTATAGGTGAAGCAGACCAAAGCAGTGTATAAATTGTACATCCTCCCTGAAAGCAAATAAGACAGAAACTCCCAAGCTCAGATATGCAACCTTTAACCATACAGATATTCCTTTCCATTGACATGGGTCTCCACTTGGGTGGGCATTTGGACTGATGCCCTCACAAAAAGGAGGAACCCACATTGAGGATGTTAGGGTGTCTGGGGACCCCAGATGTCCCAAACAAACACCTATAGAAGTAGGCACCTGGGGGGAGTAGTTTATATGATTTGGCAATACCTAAAGATTAATGGGACAACAGATGCCTGAGAAGGGAGCAGCAGTCAGATTCCAAATTAGAGCCACTTTTGAGAGAAGTTGGAGCAGTGACATGGCTGAGCTGAGAGGACATTGCACCCAGAAGTAGTGAGTATAAGTCCATTGGGCCTAATAAGACCTGCTAAAGAACAAGGAAGTAGTTCTTCAGAGTTCGGGAGTATCCTGATGAGAACCCCAAAGAGTCCTCCCTGGGAGAAAAGTGGCAAAAAAAACTTCAGGAGACACCTTGAACACAAAATACATTGACAAGCTCTGACAAAGGCACTTCTGTTTGAGGCCAGAGACAGACGTTGAGAGGTACCTCCAATTTCATGCAACAAATCATGGCCTGAAGACCAGGAGCTGCAGTCACAAGCAGCAGTAAAATGTGAGAGCACCCTTTGAATGCATCATCTTTAATATAATAAGATCTTTCCCAGTATTTATAGACATAACAGTAGTCATGGATTGCTTCATCATCCCTAACCAGGAGGCCAATAGTTGCAGACCACCTCATGAACTCTTCTGCTGACTTGGACTACTGATACTGTTCAGTAATCAGGGTACCACTTTGAGTCAAACCTGATGGAGGTGCCAAAGCAGCTCAGTATACAAACTCCGCACAAAGCTCTGCCACATAAAGTCAGACAGCATGCTTTGGCAGTAGATCATGATTCTGGAAGAACATTTGGGGAAGGTGGTGTGCGCCCATTCACCAGAGGGTCTGAGATGTCCGGGTGCATATTTTCTTGCTGGCCTGCCACTCATCAAAGAACTACATCACCAGGGTACGACACCTGCAAGTTTGGTCTGTGGAAGAGATTTGCACCTTCCATGCAACCTGATGTTTAGGAGCTACCCTGGGGCAGAACAGTAGTAGATTGTAAGGAAATGAAAACTGAGTGGCCTCACATGCAGGCTCCTAGAACCCTTGTAGCTCATAAATCTTCAACGTGGTCCAATGGTCCTAATAAATAAGACCACATCCCTGATAACTGCCTCTCTTAAATCCTCAAGTTCTAAAAAGAAGGAACCGAGGGAATATTACATATCTGTGAATAGCCAATGCCTCGCATTCACATAAATGTGTTAGAAGATTTTAAAGTCTATCTCACATTTCCTGCGCATGGGATCCTCAATAAGACCCATTATGCATGTCTTCTTAGAGAGCTGTACCTAGTGATGTGTCTGGCACCTCCTGGACCATCTTTAGCAAAGCACAAGATAGCCTATCAGCATATCCAGATATAGGGAGAGACCATTTCAAATGCCAAGTCAAAGGGTTCAAAAACTGAGATCCGGCATGATGGCATAATTACGGCAACCACGTAAGGAATGAACCACATAGTGTAAAGGATCAATGATGTAGTCTATTGCATTCAGAGGGCAGATGTTGGTGGTGTACCTAGATTACCTAGTTGCTGACAATGCTGGTTGGATGATCCTGCCCTTAGGAGGCAGCGATGCAAAGCAACCATGAGCCACTACTAAGTGCTCCTACCTGACTAGCTAGGCACAGCTGTTGCTCCAATTGGCTACTCTTAATAGCTATGTCACTTTCCAGCAGTTTGAGTAATACAACTTTAGAAGCTTCTGTTTTGAGTGTCTCAGTATTTTGGCTAGAATTTTTGACCCGGTATATACGCCATATATAAGGGACTGACTAATGCCAGAAGAGAATTAAAAAAATGGAGTTAACAAGTGAAAGTGCCAACTATAATTATAAGTTCAGCAGTTACGTTGTAATTCTCAGTCATGACTTGATTCAATATATCAGTTGTGTTCTGAGTGTGTGATAAGTGATTCAGTACATGCATTGAGTGGTGCCCTTTTGATATATAAACCGAGTATAGCAGTAACAGGCTTACAGTTGTTATACTATGTAGAGTATAATAAGGAGAGAATTTGACGATTCCTCTAGTAATTAAACATGCTCTTTTCTGTAGGACAAACATATACAATCCCAAACATTTCAAAATTACCATTTGAAAGTATCAACATGCTCATATCCAATTACACCTGAGCTCGGTTCGATCCCAAGCGACCGCATGTGAGATTTGTGGTGGACAAAGCGGCGCTGGGGCGGGTTTTCTCCGGGTACTCCGGTTTCCCCCGCCATCGCATTCCACCGGTGCTCCATCATCATTCATGTATCACCAGTGTCACCGCCTGCGGTGCCATAAGTAGTTAAAGCGGGCGTTAAACACTACAAAAAAAAAAAAAAAAAAAAAAAAAAAACACCTGAGCTCTCTTAGATAATAAGATCAGATTTGTTGATGCTTACTGCAAATAAAGCTAACATTTTTATACTGAATTAATGAATTATTTTTAAATTCATTTCTTACCTATTTATGTCTTTAAAACAAAAGGTAAGGGGTAAAACAAGACACATTAAGCTTTATGCTAGGGTAGTCTGTTTCCTTCCAATAACACAATTTTCTTTTGGTTTCATTCTATTTTTCTTTTATTCGTTCTTCAAATTGGAGGAAAGTCTAGTACATTAGGTTCTACAATAATGCTTAAGATTTATACGATTTTTGGTATCGTACATTATCCTATACTTTTCAAGATCAATCACCAATATTACTGTGAACCCTTTAAATACACCATTTCACAAATACTGCAAACACTGACACTTATCTCTTATCCTTACTAATTTTGTGTTATATTAGTAGAATGCTTTAAATAAAATTAAATTAAATAAATACATAAATTCTGTCATAAAATTTCTATAAAACTCACCTCCACATAACTACAGACAGTTGAAGTTTCTGCTTCCGACCAAGGATGTTCTACAACTTCTATTTTTGTATTCATTTCATGATCACTGTCATACTTGATAGCCTCCATTATAGGTTTCCCAGAAATAAGTTTTCCCTTTTCCTGAGAAGCAATTTCTATTTTGGTATCAATCTCGCAGATGTTACTGTATATAAGAGTTTCAGATTTAATCTGCATTAAGGAATGTTGCATAAAACATTTTCCCACATTCTGTGAACAAATGTCTGGAAAGAGAATCTCAGATTTACTTTCTGTTCTGAATACATCACAATCAGTGTTAGGAAGCACAGCATTACTGTACATCTCTGTTTTAACATTGATAAACTTCTCTTTATCATTCTGTAAGGCTACGTCATCTGAGAGAGGATCCTCTTCTTTGATTTCTATATTGGTATCCATTTCACAATTGTGTTACATCTGATGGTGCCAATCTGTGAAGAGACAAACACATAATGAATAGCAGAACAACACCAAGCAGAGTGTACAGTCATGATACAGGACTACTGTATATAGTTGTGTTTGTTACAGCCCCACATCTACTCTCTTCTCTACAGTCACTGGCTCATCTCACAGGTCTTCTAACACCATATACTCAATAACTGTATGGTCATGATAGAGGACTATAATATATAGATGTCTGTTACTGGCCCCCCCCACAAATGAAATCCAGTGAACAAAATCAAATTTGCACCTATGATATGGTTATTGATATTGTAAATATGCCCTGTGGCCCTAATTGCACATGTGTAAATGGCTTACTATGTAAGTCATAGCTGATTGTTGTTGTTGGCGCCCTCCATGGTGTAATAATTACCATGCTAACTTCATATACCCTAGGTCATGTGTTCAAGCCCGATGGAGGACGATAGATTTTCTTGGCTATAAAAATTCTTAGTATGGCTTCCTTCAGAAGGGAAGAAAAGTCGTTGGTCCCATGTCATAGATTACGGCATGTAAAGGAACCTCAAGCCTTGTAGAGCAAAATTAAGTGGTCTTTCATGGGAATCTGAGAACAACAGTAGTTAAAGAGCGTCCTTAAATATTATGCCATTTACATTTATAGCTGATTGTTAGCATCCACTGTTACACCTGTGTGAGTGCACACTTGTGCTGTTGGGTTTTTGACATCGAAGCCCAGCACTGCTACACCTGAGTCAGTTTGTGACACCTGCTGTTGTGCAACGACTTCTGGAAATTTCCTGTCACATAGTTGACCGGTGTAAAAATGAGAACAAAGCCTGCCAGAGTTCAATTTTCAACTGTGGGTGTTTAGTAAGCAGCAGTGAGTTTGAACATAAAATTCATAGTGAGCCGCAGTAGTCGCCAAAGCGAAAGTTGAAAAGAAACTAGACAGCAGAATTGTTAAAATAGCACTGAATACAGTTATTTGTGAGCAGATTCTGAGAATAATCAGCTCATAGAAAAAATACAATTATTTGTTGGAGTAAAAAGAGTTGTTTTACGATAGTGTCAGGAGAGGGATTATAACACCAACTTTACTTGAAGATATAAAAGACATGAAAACTGGAATGGACAAAATGAAAATGGAAATTCAATCAAGAATAGAAAAAGTAGAACAAATGCAACTTAGCATGGAGAAAATGGACACAGAAATAAAATTGGTAATAGAGAAGTTAAGAATGGGGATAACAATTATGCATTATGCAATGGAGAAAATTGATGCAGAAATGAAATCAGGAATGCAGAATCAAAATGGAAATGAAGTTTTATTTATGGACGCTCTTTAACTACTGTGGTCCTCAGAATCCCATTCCATATTGGGCGTGAAAGACCACTTAATTTTGCTCAGAGACCTTCTTATCAGGCTTGAGGTTCTTTTACATGCCATAAATCTATTACACAGGACCAACAGCTTTACTTTTCTTTAGAAGGAACCCTTGCTAAGGATTTTCCACCTGAAAAAATCCATGGATATGAGGTTAGCATGGTAACCACTACACTATCGAGGGCAACACAGGAATGGAGAAGATAAGGTGGAAATGAAGATAGAAATGAAATGCAGAATGGATAACCTGAAGGAGGTATCCCACAAAGTTGAAGAACTGGCCAGCGTGAAGGAGGACATGAAAGAATTTGGGGAAAAAGTGGAAGAGTTTGGGAAATTGGTGGAAGAGCTTGGTGAAATTCAGATAGATCATAACCAAACACCTCGAAGACATCAGGGAATGACTTAATACCCTGGAAGAAAGAATTGATGTCAGCACCAAAGAACTGGATGCCATGGTTTAAAAGATGTTCAAAGGAAGACTGAAAAACTTGAAGGTCAAGATGACAGGACACGAAAAAACATCTGCATGTGTCAAGCCACCAAGGATGATGGTATATCCATTTTCAAAATCATCCTTCAACAATAAGCCATCATTACCATCCACAACTGATGGTTGGCAGAAGAGAAAGCTGCACGACTGACAGCAACCCTTCAGGGACAGCTGGCACAAGTATTGAATGGATTCTGACATCAGCAGTGTCCATAGATATCTGAGAGGTTTTACAGAATCGCTTCAGAACTATCACCTGAGTTCAGCATACAACAGCCGTAAAAAGGCAAAGTTCTGGTTCTGAAGAGCCAAGGTTCAAGTTTTCATGCAGGTAAGTAACATTTGGAGCATGTGAAATTAATAAATTAAGTAGCAGTTACAATAGGTGAATAACATAAAAGTTATAGCCATATGGCAGTGCATAGAAAGCAAATAAAAGTTAAGATTGGTGGAATTGCTGTGCCAGTGGTAGAGCGGAGGTCAAGATATGCAGCAGATGAAAAGTGCTTAATTAATACACTAATTTTCTGTTTGATACATGATGTTATTTGTAAAAATACTCCCACCCAAAACCATAACACTCCACACTTATCCTGGCATACAGAAAAGCAACACAAGTTCATGCCACAGTTTGTTTATTTGGTCCCACCACGAGCAATGCTCAGGAATACTAAACATATCATATACCTAATTATGAGATATGCAATATAACTAAACACATGCTTCAACAATTAATTTTTTTATTTGAGTAAAAGCTTGCTTTGACTACATTTCTCTTCTTCTAACCCCATCACCTGACTATGCTTTGCAGAATAAGGTCCTCAACACATAAATATGACAGTATTTGAAAGCCATATGTTAACAGGTCTGCAGTTGTGAAGCTAACAGCAGTAGTTAAAAAGCACCACCTGCAGGGAATATTGGCAAACTGTGAAAGCGGCTTGGAGACTAAACATGGGAGAGTGTCCAAATATTTTGTGTAATTAAAGTAAACTTTTACCAGTTTGAATAGCTAGAATGAGATTGAAGAATTCAATGCCATAGCTGGAGTTTGAACCATGGATCTCCTAGTCTCTAGCCAATTTCTCTACCACTGAGCTAACATGGCAACATGCCAGCATAGCATTGAATTTCTCAACTGACTCGCCTCTTTCCCGGTAAACCACAAGGTGATATAAAATTATTTTGAGGATTCATAGAATAGACAACTATTATGGACAATTACAATAATTTTAATTGTTTTCTCACAGAAATCGCACATAGGACAAGTGTTGGATAGGTAGAGTCAGACTAAAAATTCAGAGCCATAGCCAGGATTTAAATCACAGATCTATCGGTCTCTAGCCGGTTACTCTACCACTGAGCTACCATGGCAACATAGCATTGAATTTTTCAACTGACTTGCTTGTTTCCCGGTAAACTACAAGGTGATCTCAAATTATTTTGAGATGACAACCCCAATGGCAACTTACAATGTGGTAAGTACCAGGATTCATAGTATAGTCAACTATTATGGACCATTGTGATCATTTTAATTGTTTTCTCACAGAATTGTTTTCTATGCTGGCATGCTAAAGCAATAAGGAGATGGTCACCACAAGCCACTGAAATTCTGTTCTCTTTGCATGCAGAAAAAAAAAGAAAAGAAAATAGTTAACACCATAATAAAGCCTATCTGACTTAAATGTGTGTTTAAATGAAATCTACATTATTTTGTCTAGGTTTAGTATATGTGTAAATAAATTTACTTTCCTGTAAATTGGTTTTAATAATTTCTACTGGTATTATCAAAGCATTTGATCAAAGCGAGCATATGCTGTAATAATATATCGCCCTCCGTGGTGTAGTGGTTATCATGCTAACTTCATATACCCAAGGTCACGGGTTCAAACCTGGCGGAGGACGATGGATTTTTTTGGGCATAAAAATCCTTAGCATGGCTTGCTTCGGAAGGGAAGTAAAGCTGTTCGTCCTGTGTCATAGATTTACGGCACATAAAAGAACCTCAAGCCTGATAGAGGGCCTCTGAGCAAAATTAAGTGATCTTCACACCCAATATAGAATGGGATGCTGAGGACCATAGCAGTTAAAGAGTGTCCATAAATAACACACTATTTACATTTCTATTTATATGCTGTAATAGGTCCAGTTTAGAGTTAAGTTTGTATGTGTGTGTCAATAAAGTGATTTTCATGTGTTTAATTTTTAGTAATTTCTATGGGTTTCCATTCTGATAAATTTTTATACATGGGCAGAATCTATATTTCTTTGCTTCTGGTCTTGGAAACAGTTATTACCACTACCAGTACCATTATTATTATTATTATTATTATTATTATTATTATTATTATTGTTATTAATTATTATCATCATTATTATTATATGATGTAGACATTTATTTTTTATTGAGAGAATTTTTGAAAAAACAGTGAAAAAATAAATAACAAAACAGCTTTGTTTACTAACAGTAAAATAATGCAGCCAATTACACAATACTTATTTATAAATTCTTGGTGGTAGAGAATATTAAGTAAGTGTGCAACACATATGCATAACTTCATTGTCCACTGGTCAAAATTTTAGAATTTGCCTTTAGGCTTCATATAGGTGAAATTAGTATATTTTATCACCATGTATAAAAGAGTGACTTTCTGAACTTGTTGCATATATGTGTATCTATCTATTTGTGAACAGTTACACATAGATGTGCAAAATGTTAGGCATGTGGGATTCCTTTTAAAGCAGAAAAGATTAATTAGAAAACGTGGAAAAGTTATGGAAGCTGCTAACAAAACGAAAAAGATTATTTACTTCAAGTTCTGTATTATTAGGCTTTTGGACATGTCTACAGTTTCCTGGTTGTATGAAGAGTACAATATCATTCAGGATGCGGAAAGGGATATCAGATAACTTGGAAGTATTTTGGAAATTGCTAGCACAAAGAAAGGAATTATTTACTTCAAGTTACATGTTTTCAAGAATTTTAGAAGCTAATATTTTTGTTGTTGTTGTTCTAAAATAAGTACAAAATAATTGACTAAACAGAAGGGATAATCAGAAGGGAAGTTATTTTGAAAAATGCCAGCACAACGAAAAAATTATTTTCTTTAAATTGTACATTTTCAGGCATTTTTGACCATATTTGAAAATTTCCTAAAATATACAAAAATCATAGATGATATGGACTTCACAGGTTAGCAGCAGAAATGTCAAATTATAAACATTTTTACTGTCATGTAATCACTCAAACATATACCTAGATCATTAATTTTTGCTGTTGTAGAAAATTATATATAATTATGATTTTATAAAAGAATAGGGCAGATAAGGGTGGCAATTTTGGAGATACTTTAATGGCATTCTTAGTGTTCAGCCTCTGGTTCTCAGGATCACAGGTTCAAACCTGCGCAGGGCGATGGATTTTTTGTAAAGTAAAAATGTTGGGCATGGCTTCCTTTGGAAATGGAAGTAAAGTCTTGGTTCCATGTTATATAGTTATGCCACGTAAAAGTCTGATAAGAGGCCTCAGAGCTAAATTATGCAGTCTTTCATGTCCAATATAGAATGGGATGCTGAGAACAATAGCACTTAGTGTCCATAAATAAAATTCAATAGGAATAGGGATAGGACTGATCTAAGTAGTAAGTTATTTGACCAACTTTTCATTTTACAGATATTCTGTCTACAGACACACCCACATGCACATGCTTACACCACACTGCCTAACATAGAGACAAACTCACACTCACACGTTCTCTCACTAAATGTACTGTTATAATCAGCTGGAATTGTTTCTACGGCTTTGGTTGGCCACGTTACATTCAGCGCATGAATAGTTCTTAGGTTGGCTACACTGAAGTAACGTACGCCAACGCTCTCGCACTTGCTAGCAGACGACAGTATCTATCCTACACCAGTACCTTTTTAGCCTCTATAGTTTATAGCACATAAATAAGTAACGACAAAGTGGCTGTAATGGCGGAATAACAAAAGTACCATATCCGGATCACGTATGAAAGTAAAGCGCAGTTTGCCGATATTCCTTGCGTTGCGCTTGCTAACCATCGCCGTTGCCCTACACAACCGCAGAGCTGTTATGTTTTAACAGACGCAGAGGAATTAATATCCTTCTGTGTATCACAAGTTCTATACTTACTATACTCCCTTAAGACCTGCATTCCTTATGTTTACTGAATATGTCAAGGCATAAGCTAAATAACCTTTATTTACGGTAAACTCACACGAACTTTTAATGGGTTTATAAATCTGCAAAGATTTAAAAAAGGTTAACCTAATATTCAAATTTAATACTTGCTACGTTCAGTATTGATACATCATACCTTTGAAAATAGGAGTCTTCTGTCCCCGTTATATCTTGCACGATGGTTGATGGAATTTTTAAATTCAAGCTATTAATGGCAATAAGCAGGCCCCTTTATAACCATTCTATAACATCTTGCCCTATACGTAACATACAAACAGGCAAGCCAGATTGTGTGACCAATGTTGCCAATACCCGATATTATTTCCGTCAGACCAACACTCAAAGATACGTCTAAATTAGAAATGTCCGTATTTTCTTACAGATATAAACATTAGAAACATCTTATATTAAAACTTAAGTATATTTACTCACCAGTGTTAAATAAAAACATAATTCATCCACATCGTATTCTGCCTCTTCTGCAGTTGAAGTACTGGGTTGTTCTACTCCTCTGTACGCGGCCAACGTGCCAATTTGCTTCAAAACATTTTCTGGTAGGACATTAGACACCACTTTTTCATATGCTTAAGTCCGACCAGCACCGTGAGAATTGAATTTATCATATTGGTTTTAAGTCTATTCGTCAGAAAGGTTTTCACATTAATTAGAATATTAAATGCTCTTTCGACCCTAGCATCTGAGGTAAGACCAAAAGCATTTTTGCAAAATTTGAGAACTCCTGAACTAGATTTTGCGAGCTTGCATCTTTATATGACGCTACCTCTTGCCAAAGTTCTATCGTACCACCAATATTTTTCCACTGAACGGTAGTAAATTTTGATCACTGAAAATTTATTTTCCTCTTTTCTGTTTCAGGTGATTGAAATTCTTGAGCTAGCGAGATTATACTTTCTCTAACCACTCTCAAACTCTGGTGCAATTAAAAACACTTTTTGCAAGATTTTGACATTATTCGGCTGTCCCCGCTAGAGCTCTTCTGCTAAACAAAGTAGGACATTTTCACACTTATTGCGAAAAACTGTTTCGTTTTCTGGGTTAATTTTATTTTGTTTTATCATTCGTTATATATATTCATTTATTTCTGTGGCATAGCAAAGCTGTTTATGACAGAAAATATCAATGAAAGTGTCACTTTTAAGTTAAAAAATGGAAGAATTGTACGTAGTTTTTTGGGGGGACGGCTTCTGCAATGTTCCCAGCTTGGTATAGTTCCTGCCTCCACTTCTCTCAGAGGTGACTCCAAGTCAGCGTGCACTAGCTGATCCCTACTCAGGGCTGCGCTATCCCATCCAGCTGCAGACGCCGTCAAAATGACATTGACTGCTGCACTCTTTCTCAACGTTGGTACAGTAGTACTCCTTTTGAAGGGTCACCGTGACGTGGCATCTGCATTGTTGTGACTCTTTCCTTTCCGATGTTCTGACGTGAAGTTGTACTTTTGGATCCCCTGGACCAAACAGGCTGCCTGGCCCTCCAGGTTCTTGAGGCTCAACAGCCACATCAAGGAGATGAAGTCAGTCCTTAGGGAATGGCTGGCCATACAGGTACTTGTGGAAGTGTTCTAGCATCTGCATTTCTGCCAATGGCTGAATGTACGTAAACACCGTCATAGCCCATAACCAATATTCAGCATAAGAGGAAGCCGCACAACTGATAGCAAGCCTCCAGGAATGGGCGGCAGAAGTACTGAATATGACCGCGACATAGTCGATTTCCGGAGAGATCTGGGGAGAATTCAAGAACCACATTGGGAACCATTGTTTGGCTGCAGCTTAACACAGTCAGCATAAATCGAGGCTGCAAGAGCCAGGGGAAACAATGCAATAGTTCGTCCCAGCAACTGAGGAACTGGTACACCTACCACTAAGTAATGTCACAGGAAGCCTCCTACTCCTTTTTTTCGATGGGGGTGCATGGTGCCAAGATACCACAATGCAGTATCATCGGAGACTACAATATCATCTAACGGCAGCACTAAGAATATAGTGGCCATGACAATAGCTGCGCCGACCTTGAAGATGAGTATTCGCTAAGAAAGGGACAAAGAGACAACACAGAGACGATCTTTCAGCGTGTGCTGGTGTGTGATGAGCCTGGTCAACTAGTGAAGGACTGCATACACCAAACCAACCATCAGGTGGAAAACGACCCGGGATCAGCATGGCAAGGGGCCCGTCTTCATCATTCCCTCAGCGTTACATGCCTTGCGCAGACGAGTGGATGAAAGTCTCATCGCAGATGGCTGGGTATAAGGGAGTCTGTTCTGGATATTAATAGACACAAGTAAAGCTGTGTGTAATCAGACCTTACATGGGAACAAGCCTAACAACACGGCCCTACCAACATGTGACATGTCATCTTATCTGTGGATGAGGCCCTGTTGGAGTTGACATTGGAATGGAGTGAGTCTGTGAGTACTTGTCGCAAAGGTGCCGAGGAAGTGATTCTGGGACTGGATGAGCTCAGTATCTACAAAACAGTTGGCATTTGCTAGAAGATTTTATGACTTGCCCGAAACGAGGTGTTGCTCCAGAACCATCAAAAACATTCCGGGATCTGCAGAATCCTTCCGAGAGATGATGTAGTTGTGCCCGCCCGCGAATTTCACATATGACATGCAGAATCGCAACCGTCGGAGGAGTCAACTGCAACGTCCAATAGCAGACGCGTAATGAAAATAGAAGGAAGACGCGGTAATTAATATAAACACATGGTGGAGTAGATATATTTAATACAACATGTAATAATCACTGACGTGTCCTTTAAAATATACAATTAGAAAGAAAGGTGTATAAATGTTCTCAATTTAAAATCTAATGTTCTTATAACGTAATTATATGTATAATTTGGGTATACACATACAGTATTAAGTCCTCCTGTAAAGTTTACGTCACTGTATTAAAGATCACCTATATATCTATTGCATCGAATTGCAAGGTAAATAGATTATGCAGTTAAAACCTAGGCCAAAAACGTGAATTCCATTATTCACGGCCGAAGACCTCGTAACAGCCATCAATTATTTACCGTGTTGACGGAGCGAGAATTTTTATTCCAAAATGCACTGCACGTTCACATTTGCCATTTAGAAATATATAATATGTATTTATATTATTCATTAAATTCAAACTTTTTTATATAAATACTCTAATTAATAAGTTTATACGCTGTCAGCTTTCTGCAGCGTTGGATTGCAAAGTAACGCTTCGTTATCCCTACCAAAGTAAAGAAAGGTGTGTATTTTCAACTTGGAATCTAAATATATATATATAGAATGGTACATAACTATAATATGCATAATGTGGGTATACACCTATAACATTAAGTTATCCTGAAAAGTTTAAGTAGGTGAATAAGTGATCAGATACCTACTGCGTTGAAATGCAAAGCAAATAGATATTATGTCGTTAGGTGCCTTCAAGGAGAAATAGAAAGCCAGTGCCACTACACTGTATTACTAATGGCCAAAGACATTGTAACGACCGTTAATTTATGCCGCGATGGCGGAGTCAGACTTTTTAATGCATAATGTATTGCTCTCTCGCATGTATCACCTTTCTGCAGTCTTGCATTGCGAAGTAAACATCGCTTCATTATCCCATCTCCAAATGTTGTCAACCTATTGGAAGCCAAGTCAAAGTAACCATTATTCCAGCTTTTAGAACAAGAAAATCAATTTCAAATAGCACATGAATCAATTATTGAAAAAGAAAATAGCATTTAAGTTGTCTGGGAATCTATATTGATAAGTCTGAGGTAAGGCTGTTAGCCTTTGAGAGCTCGTCTTTTTTTATAATGCTGCTGTATTTTATCCCACGAAGACGTAGCAAAAGAGAATTTAAAATAAATTCAAACTCCTAATAGAAAACATCAGTTCTAACGTAAGTGATATCTTTAATTTAGTTTTCCCGCGACTTTCATTTCTGCGTGCATATCGGTATTGAATTTTCGGGTGGAATACAATACCTTCCCTACTTACTACTACATTGTACATATGTGTAGAGAAAGTAATAAGTACATTTAAGATTCAGTAAAAATAATAATCAGTTGGTACTCCTGTTAGTTAAAATTAGTTAACCTTCACAAAATAAATAATAACCGAATGAACATGGTAGATGAAAGAAATGAATGAAAATAAAGCGCGCGCGCGCGCACACATACACATTTGTTTAGTATAATTAAAACGACATTCTTACTGCGAAAAATGATATAAGAGTGATGATTTTAATAGTGATCAAAATGGTGTAACAGCAATGGTTTTACAGTCCTCCTGCTTTGAAAGAAATTCATTTCACTTACCTTTCGGCTAGAGCTATTTTGGCAATCATACATTAACTCTTAATGTGCACTTAAAAGCATTTTCTCCAGTAACGTCGACACATTTTTTTATTGCATTTATATATGCCAGATGGTAAAAAGCTATCTATTTCTTCTTGTATCGACATATCTTCAATTGCTGAAGTGATTGTGCATACAGCTGATTTGCTATAATGGCCACACACTCTGAAAAGCGGAACAGCAGAGACCGTCTCCCGTATTAATCAGCGCTTCTTGTTGGACGAAGCGTTTGATTCCTCCAACGGTTGCAATTCTGCATGACATATGTGAAATTCGCTGCCCGCCCACAAGCGAAGTAGTAGTGAAGGCACACCTGGAGGGCCAATGGTCAAGAAACCTTGAACTGGATCGCACAACACATTTGAACAGATTATGTGTTGCCCGGCCATTTTGGTCTTATTGGGAGGAAGTGCTGGTTAAGCAACTGACCCCATTGGCCACCGAACAGGACATCCGGACCGGAATCTTTGTTAGGGAAGTGTGAGTATGTAGCGAGTATATCGCCATGCAGCGGATCCAACTAGCCAGTACACCGTCCCAGGATCTGGAATCCTCGCAGAAAGACTTGATGAAGAAAGTGGCCGACCATTTAACCAAAACAAAACTAGATTGCGTCCAGCATCTACTTAGATGCTTGGCGAAGGGAATGGTGATTATAGCTACACTGCTGAGTACACCTTAACATTGACACCCAGAGATGCCTGGCCTATCCAGCAACCACTACCACGTGTTCCTCTGGAAAAACAGGCAGAGGTACGGGACATGTTGCAGAACATGAGGTCTAGGGAAATCCCTGAACATTCCGACAGTCCTCGGTGCTCCCCTGTAGTCTTGGTGAAGATAAGCGAGTTAAGCTTTTGCATGGACTGCCATCACCAAAAAGACCTGTTGCCCCTTACCCTGGACACATGTTTCTATACTTTGGACTTGAAATGGGAGTACTGGCAAGTGGCCTTAGATTCCAAATATAAGGAGAAACTGATAAGAAGAAGACTACATGCTCGACTAACCAAGAGCTTTGACAATTTACAGTTAAGCTCTATGGCCTCTGCAATGCGTAGTCACCTCCCCGCCCGTGCTTACTCTGCCTGGCATAAAAATGTAAATGGCGTGTTATTTATGGACGCTCTTTAACTACTATGGTTCTCAGTCTCCCATTCTAAATTGGGCGTGAAAGACCGCTTAATTTTTCTCAGAGGCCTATCAAGCTTGTTCTTTTACGTGCCGTAAATCTACAACACGAGACCAACGGCTTTACTTCCCTTCCGAAGTAAGCCATGCTAAGGATTTTTACACCCCAAAAAGTCTATCATCCTGCGCCGGGTTTGAACCCGCGACCCTGGGTATATGAAGTTAGCATGGTAACCATTACACACGGAGGGCGATACTCTGACTGGATGACATCAATTATGGGCCACCAGTTTGAAAACTATCTCCATAACCTGACTTAAGATAATGGTCACCTGAAGTTCAACACAAAGTAGTGGCAGCTTTTCTTCATGAAGGTGAACTATTTGGGCTACATAGTTTCATCATCTGGAGTGTCCATGGGCACGGAGAAAGCTCGAGCATTGAGAGAAATGCCTCACCAAAAAGACAAATGAGAGTTGAGAAGTTTCCTGGGCCTCTTAAGTTACTATCGCCAGTTTGTCAGAGGTTTCCCCAACACCGTAAAATCCTGCACTTGTCCGACAGAAGAGCACTGGCTTTACTCGTGGTTTAGGAGAGGCTTAGAGCGAATTCCGGACGCTTAAGTCAGCAATCTGCATTGTGTTTATTTCAGGATTTCCCAACCTGGTAGAGGCTTTAGTATGGACACTGAGACCGGCATTCTATCCCAGGTCCAAAAGCTGGTTATAGCCTACTACCGCAAGACGCTCTTCAAGGAAGAAAACAGCTGCTGTGTTACCCAATAAGATCTGACAGTAGTGAAGCGCTGTGGCCCATCCAAAATACCTATAGGTATGTGCGACATTCCACCTGAAGACTGACTATTCCCCCCTGACCTGGCTGTTGAACTTCAAGAACCTGGGAGCAAGACAGCCTATTGAGTCTAGAAGCTCCAAGAATACAACTTTACATCAGAAAGGAAGGAGCCACAAAAATGTAGATACCAGTAGATACCATGTCAAAAAACCTTGTCCAGAGGAGTGCGGCCACTGGACTAAGGTTGAGGAGAAAGAGCACACTGCAGCTGTCCGTATCATTTTGGTAGTGCCTGCAGCTGGATAAGTTAGCACAAGCCTGAGGAGAGAACCGATAACGGAGGCTGACTTAGGGCCACTCCTCTGAGTACAGGCAGGGACTAGACCAAGCTGAGAATGCACCCAAGAGTAGTGCATAGAAGTTCTACTGGGCCCAATGGGACTCATTGAAGACCAAGGAAGGAGTACTGCTCAAAGTATGGGAGTCACCAGATGGAAAGACTCAGGGAGCAACTTATCGTCGCTCGGAATAAGGTCTTGAGCAAGTACATACAGAAACTTTGGGAGGATATGTGGGATCCCACTAAATGGTACAACTAGCTGAGAGGTGGGGCTGCAAATGTCATGTGTATGTGTGTGTGTGGCAAGTTACATCACACACACTAGGAGCAGGGGTCATATCAGCAGTATAATGTGGGAGCATCTTTCGAATGCATAGCTATTGATGTAGCTGGGCCATAACCTCCTGTCAGACAGTGCTACAAATATCTGTTGGTTGCCATGGATTACTTCACCAAGTGGCTGGAATTGCACATCATCTCATCAGGCTAAGACCATTGTGAATTGCCTTGTGGAAAAACTGCTACTGCTATAGCCTCTGTCAGAGCTGCACAGTGATCAGGTTATCAGTTATGTGTTATGAAACACAGGCGTGATTTGAAATGCACAAAATGTGTACAACAGCTCTCTAACCACAGTCAAGGCAACATGGTTGAGCGCATGCATCAAGTCTAGAACATTTGATGGGCTTTGAGGGTGCACTTTCCTTATGGCCTACTACTCTTTAACTCATGATATAACCAGGTTGACACTAGCCAGTTTGGTATTTGGCATCTACTTTGCAACCTGATGTTTGGAAGTCCTCATGGGGCAGAACAGCCAGCAGTCATCTACATGGAGAATCTCGTAGACTGGCTTCACAACATCCATCCACACATCCAGATAGTGAGCCACCGAATGAAAAGCCAATATTACTGGCAGGCCAACAGCCAAGATTTCAGCAGGGTGACTTGGTGTGGCTATATTGCCTACCCAGGCCAAGTGATGCTGCCCTATAGCAAGGGTAAGCCGTTCACACATGCTCAGTGATTATGATCACAGGGTGTAGCCATAGTACATAACTTACAGTGCATGGACTGCATTCGTTCCCAACAACTAAGTGAATATTTTTAGAATCAGAATAATGTCAGGTTAAGACACCTTACTTTTAGACAATATTGATTATAATGTGCATAAATAAATGTAAGAGTATAATATTTTCAACTTTCGATCAGGTTTTAAATTTTGTTAAATGAGGCCTAAACTATATCAGCAGGGAAGGGCTATTTTTCTAGTTTTCTAGAACAGATTATGCTATATCTGTTGATCAAACAAAAACAATGAAGTAATGAATTATAAGATGACACTAATTCTATTAACAAGTAAAATGGAGAATTAGAACATTTACGCTAATCACTAACATTGAATGTCAAGACTTTACGCTGCATTTGTGCCAGGAGAGGAATTATCCAATTGCTAGAAGCTGATGTTTAGGGCCTGAAGTTCATCCATTTGCATATTTTTTTCATATGTTTATATATGTATGCTTATACATTATGTGTACCAATTATGGAATTCTTATTCGAGTGCTTTTTATGGTGCATATAAGTTCATACTTTCATGATTTTTTATAAATGCATCATATGTTGAATATGTTCATGCTTATATGGCATATTTTAAGGAGTTTTAAACTTTTTGTTTTAAAAATCTGTTTCCCCTATCTGGAGTATACATTCACAAGTAATGTTGTACACGCTGAGAAGCTGTAAAATAAAAAAAAAAATTATGCAATTTCAAGTGAAGAGGATTGAGTTGTGTATCACATGATTGAATATTTTACAGTGAATCACAATATTTGCTTCTTTCGGCAAAGACAGGAAATCGCTTGTAGTGTTGCTTGTTGTAATGAGAACTGGCTGAAGACTAAGTTTATATGGAATATGTTTCAGTGTAAAAAGTATGTATTAATCAGGAGATGGGAACTACATGTGGATAAATTAAAATACATATAATGTGTGCATGTGTTACTTTTACTTGAAAATGTAGAAAGTCATTTCTACTTGGAGTGCTAGATTAAATAACTTGCAGGAGTTTTACTGTTGACTTAATATCTACAGATGCACTGTTTTTTGGAGATTCCAAGAAAAATGTAGGCAGTGAAAAAAGGTTTCAAGTAGTTCAGCACATAAACACAACAAAACAAAGAGAATTTAACCAGAAAACTTGCAAATAAACAGCATGTTTAAAACAATTAGTAGAGAATTTAGAGAGTAGGAATACTAAGTTTTCTCATAAATTTTGCAAAGCATTTTTAGCTGCTGATATCCTATTATGGAAAATTAATAATCCTATATTATAAGATTTTTTTTTGCCAAAGACATGTCCCTGAAGAAAATATATTGCTTAAGACATATTAGAACACTGTTATAACAAAGTAATTTCATATTTTCAAAACCAACTGCCTGCTCAACACACACACACTCTGTAAAAGAGATTGCTAATCTATTGGATTTGAATGAAGCTGCAACAGAAACAATCAAAACATTTTGTCAGGCAGTGAATTAGAAGATGGTCTTGTTTTCATATCTGCCCATTTTTCTTACTTGTCAAGAGTGATCACATCACTGGAAACTGTAAGGGCTCCCTTAAATAAATTACTAAATATTTTTGACAATACAATTTGCCAACTAAGTTGTATTTCTGGTAGTGTAGTGCAAAAAGTGAAGGAGAAAGTGAACTACATAGTTTCAAAAACTCTTAGGTATACAAAGATATGCAATATTCAAGACATTCTTGAAAGAAACCTGTCTTACCATACCAAGAAACTCATCGTTATTGGTGGACCACTTAGCATAATTTAAACATACCTCAGTAACTCTTGTGACTTACATTGAAGCTTTTTGTATTACACAAGTGTTTCGCAAAACAACAGAAGCTTTTCAGTTGGAAACTGTGAACTGCAATAATTCATCAGTGAATGTTGCCAATGGGGCCACATCTGCTTCAACTTCTAAAAGATGAAGTTTATTAATTAGTTGCTAACTTGTTTTTATCTATTCTCAAGGGAGATTAATTGATTTAGTCTATTATGACATGCTTTTTGACATAGTTTTGAGTTTTGAAGAGTATATTTGCATATATATTTGATAGTTTATTTAATGCAAGAACTTCTGGGCCCTACTGATGTGTGATGTTTGTGACAGCTATTATGTATATTGAATAATTTCAATATCACTTAAATCTCAAGATGATAAGTGCATTATTACCCAATGGACCAATACATTTTAACCAATAAAGAATCCTACAAGGTACATTTATATAATTACCAATATTGAAATAAAATCAATCACAATGGAAACATCAGGTGCAATCAATACTTAATGCACCAATTTTAGCTGCCCACAGCAAAAATTATACATGTTGGTGAGCCTTATATATAATGATGTAATAATAAATGACAGGAAACACAGATATAACATAATGAGTATTCTATTTCATTAAGCTGTACATACCTATTATTAAGCATGTTTGTGGAGCTTGGTGCAAAAATCTTTTAACACAAACGATAATATGTGCATTGTTACCTGGAATACAGAATATTCAAGTTGCTTAACACCTAAATGCATCACTTACTCACTGTGTATAAAGTGGTATTTAGGAAGTGCTACCCTGACTTATATCTGGTTTTAAGAAAACTTGGGAATACAGAATGATTAGGAAACTTAAAGAAATTCATAGATCTCTTTCACATTCTTAATTAACATTTCTTATGCTGAACAATTCTATTGCAAAACTATTAAAACATTTTGAACTACAATATCTTCAATAAACACTTCTATCACTCTTTATCACTTTTAGAATTAAGTTCATAAAAACAACATATTTCAAAATCTTTGTTACATGTGTAAATATAGCACATACTCGTATCTTAGATTTATGGTACATAAAAGAACCTCAAGCTGATAAAGAGGCCTCTGAGCAAAATTAAGTGGTCTTTCAAACCCACCATAGAATGGGAAGCTGAGAACTACAGCAGTTAAAGAGCATCCATACTTAAAACTACATTTCCACTTTTTAGTACATACTGCTATTACACAACCACCACTCTAAAAGGCAATTTTAAATGGAACTACTGATTTCAGTGTATGAATTTTTAAATATGATGACTTTGTGAATTTTTTTCTCTCAAATTTCACACTTGATATTTTTACCCTTATGTCAAATTATGCCATTTCAATGTAGACAAATACTTAAAGCTCTTCTCACACATTTTGCACTTGAGGCTTTTTACACACATGAAACAAAATATTTTTCAAATCTGAATGAAGCTGTTCTCATAAATTTCATACTCGAGGCTTTTTGCGCTCATGAGTGAAAATATGTTTATTCAAAAACGATACTCGAGTGAAACTCTTCTCACAAATTTCACACTTGTGTGGTCTTATACCCTTATGAATCATAATATGGGCTTTCAAATTTGCTATATTATTGAAGCTCCTTTCACAAATTTCACATTTATAATGCTTTGCACCAGTATGTATCACAATATGCCTTTTCAAATCTGTTGTTCGAGTAAAGCTCTTCTCACAATAATTACACTTGTGAGGCTTTTTAGCCTCATGTATCAAAATATGGACTTTCAAATTTGATGACTGAGTGAAGCTCTTTTCACAATATTTACACTTGTGAGGCTTTTTACCCTCATGTATCAATGTATGGCTATTTAAATTTGACACCTGAGTGAAGCTCTTCTCACATATTTTACACTTGTAGGGCTTTATACCCTCATGTATCAAATTATGGTTTTTCAAGTATCTTGAACTATTAAAACTTTTGTCACAAATTTCACACTTGTGTGGCTTTTTACCTGCATGTATCAAAATATGTCTGTTCAAATCTGACCACCATTTGAAGCTCTTGTTACAAGTTTCACACTTGTGATGCTCTACACCCTGCTTTCCTTCATGTGATATTTTTGTAGCATCACCTTTTTCAATTTCACATTCAGTATACTTTCCATAACTGAAGCTGGTTTCATTACCTATGATTTCAGCAGAGGACAATGAATCATCACTGTTATTGTCAGAAGCTGCTTCTCTGCATAATCTGAAATGTTGGTGGAATTAACATTAGCTGCAATAATCAAAGTATAAAATTGAATTAAATTTGAAAAAAGGGTGTATGGTAACAATCAACTGAAGTGACAAGTTGAAGTTAGGCAACTTCACTTCATTACAGTCTAAATAACTTAATAATTCTCAATATCATTACTTAATAAAAATAGTTCAAATAAAAATAAGTTAATGATAAAACCAGTCTGATGTTTGTTGAGGGTTCACAGAGAAATATTTATATCCATTTCCCTGACTATAACTGAATTGTTATATTTGTTTCCCTGACCTTTCTTAAGTTAAATTTTTTATGACACTTGAGGTGCACAATTATAAGCATACTTTTTCAGTTTCACATCAGGTTTGTCAACACATCCTTCCTCATCTCCGGCCCATCCTTCGCATAGCCATATCTGATGCTTTTCTTTAATTCTTTTAGGTGCTGTAAATCTATGACACTGTACCAACAGATTTACTTCCCATCCTAAGGAAGCCATGTTAAGGATTCTTATGCCTGAAAAAATTCATCATCCTCCACCGGATTTGAACCCGCAACCTTGGGTATGTGAGGGTAGCATGGTAACCATTACATCATGGAGGCCGACCCAGTCATAGTTGTGCCATGTTGATATGATCATACACGCTAGCCAAATGTGTAGGCATTTTAACCTTTAATAGGAATAAGCATTTATAATGCAATTAAGGTTCTAATCTGGCTTATTTTTGATTACATTTCAATGTTATACATTAATTAAGTTGAACCATAAGGAATAAATAATAAAAGTAATAAGTCAGTGTAAATATAATGTCTCACTTTCACAAATTACTGGAATAACTATATGAAATACAAAAATGCTTCAACTAAATATTAAAAGCAGCAGGAGAAAGTAAGTCTATAGTGTGGAAACGCAAAAAGCATGGTATGTAAGATCCACCATTAATTTTATGCACTCAGTACAAACAGTGTTGGTACATTCTTCTACAGTGCTGGGATCTATGGATGGTTTCCATCAAGCTGGATTTCATCATTAATGCTGAATATTGAAACTTGACATAATGGGATGATCTCTTCCTAATGCTGTTTTTCAAGGTATGTCTGCACCATAAAGCAACAAGACTCTAAGCGTGAAATATTATTTCCAGACTTCTTTAAAAGAGGCCATGAGTTGTAAACTGATACTTCTAGCAACCAAATGAAGAGAGACCATTACAATTTGTCTGCATATATTCCAATTCTGTAGTATGACATATTTTGGTCTATTCTATCAGTTCAACACAGTTGCTCCACTGACAAATGTAACTTTTGTCTTTTTGGGAATATTTGAACACTGAAGAAAATGGCTCAATACTGTGTCATGTATACATCTCCTTTCCATGAGGCTGTAAACTTGTCCCTCAACCCTCTTGCGGGAATGACAACTTGAACATAAAAGACACGGTCCTCATAATACACTCTTAAGATCCATCTAGATCCTACGGTTGCAGGTTTAAACCCTGTAGAGGGCAACAGATTTTTTCAGATGCAACAAATCCTTACCATGTGGTAGTAGTAGCAGCAGCAGTTTTGTCACAATTTGTATTTACAAAACGATCCACATCACATGGTCCTGGTCTTCCTGTGCCTTCTACATTAAAAGCATTTGAAAAGGAATTCTCGTCAGATTCTGAAAAAAATCTCAAGGCAGCAGCAGTGATTTAGATATCCAAGAACAGGATTTTCATCAACCTCACCAATTCATATAGACAGAGCTCAATGATTTGGTTGGGGACTTAAATCTTCATAAGAATTCTGCTGAATGATTGGGATCCAGTCTAAAACAAAAGCATCTCTCTCCGGGAACATCATTTTCTTGGTACAGATACTGTGAAGAGGAATTTGTTCCCATATTTCTCTCAGAAAGAAAATCTTACATGTTATCACAATATTCTTGGTTCAGTGATTGCCTTGGGAGCTGGTGAATACAACCCAGGTGAATGGAGACTTTTTATAGATTATTCTATTGGTCTGAAATGTGTACTCTTGTATAATGGAGATAAAAATCCTTAGCATGGCTTCCTTCGGAAGGGAAGTAAAGCTGTTGGTCCCGTGTCATACATTTACGGTGCATAAAAGAACCTCAAGTCTGATAGAGAGGCCTCTGAGCAAAATTAAGCGGTCTTTCATGCCCTGTATAGAATGGGATGCAGAGAACCGCAGAAGTTAAAGAGCACCCATAAATAAATAAAAAAAAAAAAAAAAAATATGGAGATAAATATGCATCAGGTCCAGTAGCCCATTCAATTCATCTCAAAGAAATGCATCATAACTTAAAATTACTTCTAGAAAAAGTGAAATAAGCAGAAGATAAGTGGCAGGAATATGGAGATTTAAAAGTTATTAGCATGCTACTAGGTCAACAGTCACATACACTAAAATGCCACATTTCATTTGTGAATGTGATATTAGAGCCCGATCTGATCACTGGACAAGAAAAAATTGGAAGCAGAGAGACAGTCTTGTGCCAGGAATGAAAAATTTAGCCCCCCAAAATGTTCTTTTACCATCTTTGTACATAAAATTAGGCTTAAGGAAGCAATATGTGAAAGCTTTAAATAAGGATGGCAATTGCTGCAAGTATATCTGAAAGAAATTCCCTGGAACATCTGATTCAAAATTTAAGGAGGGAACATTTGTTGGGCTGCAAATTAGGAAGTTGATTTCTGATACCTTATTTGAAGAAACAATGACATACTGAAAAACATGTATGGATTGGTTTTAAGAGAGTCATCAAAAACTTTCTGTGAAATTACAAGGATCCAAATTACAAAAAAATTGTAGAAAATATGCTTGAGAACTTTCGAAAGCTGGGCTGCAATATGAGCGTGAAAGTACATTTCCTACACTGTTATTTGGACTTTTTTCCAGAAAATCTTACATGTATCAGTGAGGAGCAGGATGAAAGATTTCACCAGGACATAAAGGAAATGGGAGAACGTTACCAGAGAAAGTGGAATGTGAATATGATAGCTGACTATTGCTAGCCGCTGAAAAGAGATGTATTAAATTATTTTCATAGTAGGAATTCTAAAAGGCATTCGTTTCAAGGCAGTATGTAAAAAACCGGTCTAATGTTCAAATGTAAGTGATGATATGAAATAGTTAATTCTGCAGAGTCTGTGTTGAAAGTTTTGGATTTATTAACTTCTATGTAACTATATAACAAATTTGACAGGGCTGAGTATCAAAATTCACATTTTTTATTTCTTAAATTGTGAAAAATTGGTATGTGATGAAGAAAAACTAAGTTTGTATTCTGATTTAGCACACTCAAATTAGGGATAATGGCATATTAAAATAAAAATCCCAGACAAAAAGTTCAATTTTGCATAACAGCATTATTAATGGTGATGACTGACCCTCTTCTAAAAATTTAAGAGTCTGCTTTCATCTCAGAATGATAGTCAACAGTTTTGTTCCCTGGTCTAGAATAGAAAACCCACTTGCTTTTGGGAATAAATCCTGTTTCTGCAAAACCTGAATGACAAGTTATGTTTGTTTCCTTTTCCTAGAGGTACTTTGAGTCCACCACTTCCCGTTGAATCTTGCCATATGTTTTGCTTGCAATGGTTCTAGCTAGCTTACCATCTCATAAATGGGGTATGTATCTGCAGATTATCTAAGCATGTGCATAGTTCTTAAAAATCGTACTTTCGCAGCAACTATATCACCTCTTTCCAGCAAAAATACACACCCATCATTAGTTTATTTGTATCTGAAGCCCAAAACATTCAGAATTAATCCCATTGAAGTAGAGGAACCCATATATTCCATTTTTTTTCCCTCATAATATGAACCAGCACTTTAGTAGTGGGGTATTCACCGTTGTCATAGATTTCATATATAATACATCAAAGTACATCTTTTTCAAAATCCTCTAAATTGGAAACCTTTTTTTTATATATATTTTTCACAAGCTTTCTGAGATTTAAATATAAGTTTACTATTTATGTGCTATGAGTTTTCCACTATTTCACAATTTGCGACACACTATGTACATTTATATTATATGCTCTGGCTGTGAGTTTCTGACTTCGTGAAAAATTTGGCCGAATTTGCTCTACCTCGGATGACAATTCCTTAAAGAAAGTGTACACTTTAAAATTAATAGTTCTGGCTTGGGAGCAGAGTGATTTGCCGTTAATGCCTGCACCACTGGTGCTAGGTTTTGAAAATTATATTATTAACACTTCATAGAATGTAAAAATAAAAATGTTATGCTTATTGTAAAACTTATGCAAAGCATTTAAAACTTAATTTGCCTTATGCACTGGTCTTGAACCAAACTTCAATGAGCACATGCATGCTCTTCCAGACTACAGTAGACCATATTTAATTTATAAAAGAAATACATGCAGTTTAAACCGACACTTTGTAAATGTCTCACTGTCTGCTGCTGACTGCATTATGAAAACAAATAACACATTTGTATGGTTGGAAGCTGAATCATACTGTAAACATACAATGCGAGAGTAAAAACATTTATTTCCGGAATAATAACTCGAGAAGTAACCAGTGTAGAAACAAGGCTTTTGTACAAGCTTCTTACAAAATTTGTTGCACACATAACTAGGTTATTATAATGCTGAATTTCCAGTAGTAATTTTGAGCCCATGAGAAAGAAAATACTCTGTTTCTCACGCTTGTGCAATGGGTGACTGAACTAGGCAACACTGCTCGCCTAAACGGGCCAGTCACTCTAGATGAGACCCTTTTAGTACTGCCTTATATGTCTTTAAAACTGTACCAACTTTAATGTTTGGAAGACCCCCTGGGGTAGAACAACCAGCAATTAACTGCATGTAGAATTTTATACACTGACTTTGCAACACTCATGGACATGCATGAGATGTCACCAGTGCATCCTTGTGAGTGATAGGATGAAGATCATGATTAGCAGGCCAACAGCCGAGGTTTCCAACAGTCTAATCTGGTGTGGCTATATCCCTACCCAGACCACGGAGCATTGACCCCAGTTTCAACTACTATGGCATTGGCTGTACTTTTTGGGAGGAGGATTAATGATATCTACCACATTCAGAGTCTACCCCAAGGAAAATGGCTGGTGGTACACTTCAATTGTTTAGCCAGCTGTGATGGCACTGGTAAGGATGCCCAGCCCTGAATACAGAGCAGAGTGACCATGTATCTAAATTTATTTAAACTGAGTTTTTTTATTTAAGAATGCTCTTTTCCTGCTATAGCCTTCAGTATTCCATTCTATACTGGGAGTGAAAGACTGCTTAATTTTGCTCAGAGAATTTTTTTTATCAGACCTGAGGTTCTTTTATGTGCCACAAATCTATGGCATGGGACCACTGGATTTACTTTCCTTTAAAAGTTATTCATGCTAAGAATTTTTAGGCCTGGGAAAATCAATTACCCTCTGCAGGCTGAACATATGACTTTGGGAACCAGGGGCTAAGTACATTGTCCCCATAACACAGAGCATGAAACACGTACTCAAATGTATCTGCGGGTCATGCCTCTAACTTTCCACCTGAGTGCATCATGCAAGTGTACAGAAAGTGATTAAGTAGCCACAACATTGTTGTAGAGGTCTACACATACAATAATGGCACAAAAATAAAAGAAACCTTGGTGTGCTCCTTAACACAACTGTGGAAATTTCCAGCTGCTTAAGTGGGGCCTATATAAGGATGACAAGCAGCGCCACAGTAAATCAGTTATGACAGCGATTTCAGAGAGGGCATTTGGGTTAGAGAGAGCCAAAGCTGTTGACAGTGGAGGGTATGAAAATCGAAGTAACAAGAAATAACATTTGTTCTGTATTTTCTTACAATAAAAATTTACAGCATTCATGGTAATCAACTTGATTACAGCATGCTATGCAGCAAAACATACCTATAAAAAATTACTAAGTATTGGCATCCAGAAACTTCAGTGCACACACCTAAAATAAAGCTTATTCACAAGTTTGAGACACACATGCACTGGGCACCTAATACTGCAGTATTTAATAGACTGCAATTAAAAAACTTAATATAACGCAAATTTTACTGTTACAAATATCATTGCTATAAGTACTAACTTCTGTTCAATCTATCTGTGTAGATGTTTTGAATAAAAGGTAAAAAGGTTTTGGTCTTAACATGCATTCTCTGCGGAGTAACAGCAACTAACCAGATTTTGTCTCCCCATGTATTCTCGAGTAATGAGTATTTTCTACACCATGGCATTCTCTAAATGGGTGCCTTAATACTTTTGTCTTTTGGGAATTTATGAACCAAAATTATAAGGTGCTTTATTACCCAAATGATCAGAAAATAACTTTTAAATGATGAATGTGCTATCAAAAGTTATTGAATGCTTTTTAACATTACCTACATTCACAGAAATAGAAACAAAGTTTCTCTTTTTATATTAGTATAGATAAAGGAACAAGAGAAAAGGAAACTGTCATAAAAAAAATCAGAAACATTAGCCAAGAGTCAAGTCTTACCTTGGCGGTTTTACTGGAGCGAAATCACCATCCTGAAACAGAATAATGCATACTTTTTCACAGAATAATCTGTACTGCATTTGTTAAATGTCTTGAATCACAGTTATCTTTAAAATACCAAGATTAATTTGTTTTTAAATTATACCAACAATTTGACATAATCATGTACCTAGTGCTATAATTGGATTAATCAGTGAGCAATCTCTAGAATGGAACAGGCAATTACATTTTGTTTTACAGATCTTGCTAAAACCTTTGATTCAGTTGATAAAAGAATTACATGAAAAAAGGTGAAGCAACTAGGAATGCTGAATAAAAAAAAAATGCAGTTTAAAGATAGGTATATACATTAACCACAGCTGCTTTCAGTTGCATCAGGACAAAGCATATCCAGCAATAAAATAAGGACATTTTGTTACAGTATTCACATACAGTTTACATACATGAACATGGCTGCAGCATACTATGTAGCAAAACACACATATATAAAATTACTAAGTTTTGGCATCCAGAAACTTGAGTAAAACTTATGTCATTTTTAGACACTGACCTCTGTTTCATTAAGCATTGCTCCATGGTCAACACAGATGGTACATACCATGCATATGTCGGCAAACCAAATCAAATTCTTTTTATTAATATTAATCAGATCAATATCATAAGCTTCTATGCATATTTGCAAAATTTAAAATACACATTCTTATTTATTTTGTACGACTTTCATCTGAGATATATCTAAATTATTGGCATCAACATAATTGGCCCCAATGTCATATGGTCCATGAGCTATCCATTGTGTTTAAAAACCTGAGTCCTTTTGCTCTTTGTAATGGCTACTTGTTTGTTGAGATTCCACACATTTTTTATCCACTGATATACTTGTTTAATAGTAGGTTGCTTTATGTTGCCAACTTTCATAAGAGATAGCGAACCAGATGACTTTCAATCCCCATATAATCAGCACAGATGACCTTTAAATGGCTTATTAACTGATACATTCAGAGATTGTAGCATTGAAGTAGATCCTCCAGGAACTATTGATAAAATTGGTTTAGTAACAATAGTTGTTCTTTTATTTCCTCAATTGAGGAAAGTAATAAAATAAAATAATTATGTACATGCAAAATAACAAACTACTTATCAGAAAAGAATTTGGGTTTAGAAAAGGAATATCAGCAAACAATGCAATTTACAAACTTATGCATGAAGTATTAACAGCTTTAAATGACAATTTATATGTGAATGGAATTTTCTGTGACCTAACTAATGCTTTTGATTGTGTAAATCATAAGATTTTGTAGTGAAACAACAGTTTTAAGGTATAAAAACAAACATTTAAAATAGTTTATGTTATACCTAAAAGAAAGAAAACAAAGGGTCAGAATTAGCAACCAGTCAATACAGCAGCACCTCCGATTGGAAATTAATAAAACATGGTGTTCTCCAAGAGTCAATTTTAGGTCCTGGTGTTTTTAATTTACATAAATAACCTCCCAATGTACATAAGAGTGCTAGTACCTATTTGCAAATTATACTGGTGTTCTAGTAACAACCAAACACTTAAATGAGTGTGTTACAAAATTAAATTATGTTCTAAATCACATGTCAGATTGGTTTAAAGCAAACTTTCAGTGAACCTTGAAAAGATAACAGTAGCTAAATTCATAACTAATCATTCATCAAACACCCATCATATAGGGATCAGTGATACATTATGAAGAAAAATTTCTAGATCTTCTAGTAAATAAGCATTTAGATTGGAAGTCACATATTGGCTACAGTGCACCTAAGCTTAATGCAGCATGTTATGCCATTAGAGCTCTAGTGAATCTTCATTCAAATGATACACTAAAATTAGTTTATTTTGGATATTTTAATTCCACTATGGAATGTGGAATAATTTACTGGGGGTAATACAATAGATAGTAAACACATATTTCTAATTCAAAAGAAAGTTATATGAATAATGTGAATCACTCATAGCAAACAGTCATGCAAAGAACTCTTTTGTAAAAACTAGGTATTCTAACAGTACCTTGTACATAGATATTTATTCATTTTAAAATGTTATGCCAATAACCAACATAGCTTTATAAAAAACATGAAAGCATTTCATTTTAATGCCAGAAAAAGGGAAATATCCATCGGCCTAATTCAAAACTCTTTTGCTTCCACAAAGGTGAAACAATTAAAATATTTAAATACTCTTCATAGTAATCTCAAGCAAAAAGCAACTATATTTTTAAAGCTTCTCTTAAACCAATCCTTTGTGATAAGTTATTTTATTCTATAGAGGAATACTTAAATCAATAATTATAATTCTTTTCTTGTAATACCAGCATTAAGTGAAGTGATTTTATGTTTAATGTACATAATATTTTTAGAACATATCTTAATATCAAATTTTGACTCTCTTTACATACAAGTAAGGATGTAAACGTTGAAGTTTTACTTTTAGTAACTGTTACATAAAATGAACTAGAAAATTAATATTTATTCCATGTATGTATTTTAGTACTGCAATTTTAAATATATACTTTGTATATGTAGTTTAGAGAGTAATAACTAACAATTTAGAAAGGCATTCACAACATTTCTGTGTACATATTTGATATTTTCAGAACTGTAAATGTGTTATTTATGGACGCTCTTTAACTGCTGTGGTTGCCATTCTATATTGGGGCATGAAAGACTGCTTAATTTTGCTCAGAGGCCTCTCTATCAGGCTTGAGGCTCTTTTACATGCCGTATATCTATGACACGACACTAACGGCTTTACTTCCCTTCCAAAGAAAGCCATGCTAAGGATTTTTACACCCAAAAAAATCCATCATCCTCCGCTGGGTTTGAACCTGCGACCTTGGGTATATGAAGTCAGCATGTTAACCATTACACCATGGAGGGCGACATATTTTCAGAATGTAGATCTTAACATTCAATTTGGACACCTTTGTATATAAGGATATGAGCGCTGCATGGGACATAGGCTATAAAAGCCAAATAATATTGAAAGTGTAAGATGTAAACTATTAGTTGTAATGTGAGAACTTTAAATGCTGTATGCGTGTTGTATTTAATTTTGTATGCTTTGACATATTCTATGTTCAAGGTCTACATGGCCATCATGAATCTACAGAAAGCAATCTAATCTAAACTAGTTACAACTGAACTGCTGAACTCAAATGTTGGCAGTGTCACTTGTCAGCACCATAATTTTTTAACTAATTGCACTTTTTAACTCTCTTCCAGCTCTAGTCAGCCCCTTATATATGACCCATGTACCAGGCCTGAAATTCTAGTGAAAATAATGTGACATTCAAAAGGAAGCTTCCAGAGCTGCATTACTCAAACTGGGAAGCAATATAATGGGCTTTGTGTGGCTATTATATTTGTAATAAGCTATTAAGATTTGCCAATTGGAACAATAGCTGGACCTAGCATTTGGGGCAACATCCCTTGTCCAGTTGGATGATACAGTCACACCAAATCTTCTTTCTTGAACTCTTGGGTGTTGGCTTGGCATTGAAACAAGTCTTTTGGTCTTGCTATCATGATGTGCTGAAGGGCATCTTGTGCACTTGTGGAGGTTCTCCTCACAATCACTGGGTACAATACTTAGAAGACACTGATGCTTAATGGGGCTTATTGAGGACCTCATGTATAGGAAATGTAGAATGGACTTTAAGACCTCCAAGCACATTTATGTGAATGCAAAAATTAAATTAAATTGATGCCCAGTAAGTGCTGCAGTTCTTAGCATCCCATTGTATATTGAGCATGAAATACTGCTTAATTTTGTTCACAGGCTTCTTTATCAGGCTTGATCTTCTTTTACTTACTGTAAATCTACTATATGGGACCAACAGCTTTACTTCCTTTCTGAAGGAAACCATGTTAAGAAGTTTTATGTCCAAAAATTCCATTGCATTCTGCTGGGTTTGAACCTGCAACTTTGGGAACTAGAGGTAGCATGTTACACCTAGACCATATAGGATTACTGTGAATGTGAGGCATTGGCTAATCACAGATATGTAATAATCCCTGGCTTCCTTATTTTTGGAATTTTGGTTCGAGCAGACATTGAGGACCTCCGATTATTGGGACCATTGCACTAGATTGAAAAGTTCATGAGGCACAAGGGGATCTAGGAGTCTATGTGTGAGGCCTTGAGAGAGGCCACTTAGTTTTCATCATCTCCACACAGTTGACTACTGGCTGTTCTGCCCCAGTGTGGCTCCTAAATATCAGGTTGCATGGAAAACACAAATCCCTTCCATAGAACCAAGCCGACTGGTGTCTATACAATTAACATTTTTAAAAATAATTTACAATGCTAAAAACAAATTGTATAATGAAGTGCAAGTAACATATAAAATTAAAAATGATAAACTTCAAATCTAGTACAAATAGCACATACAATCTTCTCAAAAAACACTTTAGTAAGTTCAAAATTACAGAACAAAATTTAATGAATTGTTATAGCACCAGCATTAAAACAAATACAAATGATTTCTGAGGATGAGAATAGATCCTCTGATTGTCATGATCGCTATTGTATGCAGTAGGCATTTATCCAAACCATAATCTATCCAAAATTGGTGTAATTTTTTGGATATTATCCCTCTGGCTCCTATCATTAATCCAATGACTGATATATTTTCAAGATTATACTTGTCCTTGTAAAAGGGAATAGTAGATTCATAAATTGCCTTTTCTTCTGTGTCCACTTCTTCAGGTTGTTCACAGTGGGACTCAAAGCAAACAGAAGGATCAAGGATCACTCCGCTACCATCAGATATCTTAGCAATGATGTCGATGCGCCTGCTGCTACCATTGCTGGACAAACCATGCACTTCCTCATGGACCTCAAAACCTTTTTGTTTCATGCTTGTTGCAATCAAGCTCCTAATTTTATGACTGCTGTTTTGCAGTACCTCTCCATAAGGGCAGGCACCCAGAACATGTGCAAGTGTTTTGTGCTCACTGCCACAGCAGCGGCAGAGGATATTGTTCTGGGACCTACCCGGTAAGGAACGTACAGCAATAACTCCAACAGTCATTTTGATGGTGTCTCTCCATTCGGAGCAGGAAAGTCCACGATGATCTCAGATCCACTTATTTGCCGGTGTAATAATCTGTTAAACTTTATTTCTCAAATACTTTTGAGAATATTGGTACCAGATAATGGTCTCTAATTTGCAACATTCTTTTTTCCTTTTTTTGAAAATTATTGAGTATTTCATTCTATTAAGAAATATTCCAGTATTTGATGTTTAATTACATAAATAACTAATAGGGATGCTTATTTGGTGTGAGCATGCTTTTAAAACATATCTTTTATTTCATCATATTCAGAAGAGCTTTTGGTTTTAAAAAAATGTATTATTTTATTGATTTTAGGAGTTTTCAAATTGATGTTAAATTCTGGGACCTTATCAATGAAAGTAGTTCTCAACAAACTTAGTGCCGATTCCTTATTCTCATAATTTCAGCTTAATTTGTTTGTTACATCAAGAAGAAATTGTTGAAAATATTTGCAACATTCTGCAGATCACAAATTATTTGATTGTGTTTACTATTACTGGGTGACTTTATTGAGAACACCTATCTGTTTCTGTTTATTATATTACAAATAGTTTTTATTTTGTTTTCTGAATTACGTATTTGTTTATTATCATGCAATATATTAGATACCCTTATTGTTTCCTTGAAGAGTTTGCAATATCTCTTACAGTAAAATTCTAAGTTTGGGTTATTGTTATGTTTTGTTTCCTGATATAGTTGCCTTTTACATTTATGTAAAGTTTTAATACCTTACGTGATCCAGGGGTTATTCCTCTTGGCATTTTCACTTGGGTGTATTTCACTGGGAAAAATGCTTCAAAGTGAATTTTAAAATATTTTAGAAAGTTGTTGAACTTGTAGTTTAATCTCTTTACTACATGAATAACATTCCACAATTCTTGTTCCTTAAATTTCTTAGGTTATTTTCATCCATCTCTCTAGATTTTGTAAATTTATACCTAGCTTTAAACATTACGTTTACTTCTTTAATGTGTAATATTTGTGCCTCATGATCTGATATGACTATTTGCAAATAGTGCAATGGTATGTGATTTTATTCTGTCTATATTTGCAATTATATTGTCTATTGCTGTAGATGAGGAATTTTGAATTTTTGTGGGAAAGTTTTCTGTGCGAGATGTGTTGTACATTGCAAAAATAGGAATTGTTCCTCCCAAAGACTAAGAGTTAGATAATCATTACTTATATTACCGCAAATTACTCTCTTTTAGGTTTAAATAAAAATGTTAAGGAGCTTTTTAGTTGTTTTTTAAATGTTTCATAATTAGCTGTTAGTGACTTAGCTACTATTATCAGATTTACCTCATCTACACTTAGTTGGACTGCACACATTTCTATGTCATGTTCACTGCAGAACTTGGAAACATTTACAACATTAAGAGGGACGTCATCTCTTAAATATATACAAACCTCACCTTTTTGTAAATGTTATCTCGAAATTGCTGCTCCAAAAGAGTACCTATGTAATGAAATTGGTAAGAACTCCTGTTCTGTCAAATGATGTTCAGATAAACATAACATATGTGGCCGATTTCCTTTTTAAATCAGGCAAAGGGAAATTGTGCCTTATTCATGATTTATTTCAATGGATCAGTGCTTTCTGAGTGCCTGATAAGAGATTCATCATGCTGGGTTGAGTGCCATTTTGACAAACTGAGTACAGCAGTATCAGGTGTTAACATTTGTTACAATATACAGAGTATTTAGAGAAAATATGACGATCTTTCTCAAATGAAACATGTTTTCTTCTGCAGAACACAGACTATAAGAGAATTTCAAACATTTGAAAAAGGAGCAATCAAGGGTATCATATACTCAAATCTGATTTCAGCTTTGGTTTCTCCTATAGGTAATATCTGGAGATTTTTTGTTACTTTATTGCAAATAAGGCTGTTTTTTGTTTTGTTTCTTTGTTTGTTTTTTTTTTTTAGCCTTTCAGCCTTGAAGACCTGAGGGGTAAAATGAGACTTTATGTTAGGGTTTTCTGTTATCTTCCAATTACTCAATTTCTCTTTTTGATTTCATATTGGAGGAAATGATAACTGACTGTCTGATACTACAGTATTGCCTAAGATGTTTTATATCTTCCCTCAAGTATGCTATATTTTTCAAGAACTATTACCACCAATACTGTAAATTCTTTAAATATACCATCTGACAAACACTGCACACATCCTCAGCTATCTCTTGCCCATAGTAATTTTGTATTACATAAGTAAAATATTTTATCAGTTATTAACGAAAAACTTCTTTTATCATTAAATTTCTAAAAAAACTTACCTCCACATAATTACAAACAGATGGAGTTTCTGTCTCCAAACAACAAGGCTCTACTTTAATTTCTATGTTTTTATCCATTTTATGATCACTGTTGTATTTCATAACCTCCATTACAGAATCCCCTGACATAAATTTTCCCTCTTCCTGGGAAGCAATTTCTATTTTGGTATCTATCTCGCAGCTATTGCTGTATGCAACAGTTTCAGATTTAATCTGCTTTAAGGAATGTGGAACAAAACATTCTCTCCCATTCTGTGAGGAAAAGTCTGGAAAGGCAATCTCATTTTCAATTTCGGTTTTGAGTGCTGCATTTGGAAGCACTGAGCTACTATGTGTCTTTATTCTAAAATTGGTACTAAACTCAACATCATTCTGTGAGGTTACATTATCTGAGAGAGGTTGCTCTTCTTTGATTTGTATTTTGATATCCATTTCACAACTGCCGCTACATTTGATGCTGACAATCTGTAAAGAGACAAACAGATCATGAATAGCAGACCACCACCAAGCAGAATGTATGGTCATGATACAGGAGTACTGTATATAGTTCTGTTATTGACCCACCCTCATTCTCCTCTCCGCAGTCACTGGCTCATCTTACATGACTTCTAACACCACATACTCAATAACTGTATGTTCATGATACAGGACACCTGTATATTGTTTTGATTAGTTATTACACTTTGTGACTTAAGGATATGTATGACTGAAACTTCATGAAAAATCACAAAAAGTTGGCTATTTATTTTAATTCCAAAAAATAATTTAAATGTTCCTGAATACTAAAAACGTATAATTGGCCACCGGGTGCCATTTTAAATGCCTTAAGTCACTGGAACTACAGCTAAGCATTAGAGGTGAAACTGGACTTGGCAAGAAAAACATTAGTTTGACGAGATCTAATTCACATCCTGTAAAGTAATACAAATTTATGCAGAAGCTAAGCAGCAATGCATAAAGAAAAGGACAGAAAAAACAGCAGCAGATGAGAGGAAAAGGAAAGCTGAGGGTCCAACGTACCAACCTGATGGATCTTAATGTGAGCCATGCATTCAAATCTTTCCTTATTTTCTCACTATTGATATTTTCTTCCAGTAAAATGCTCCTTGCAGAGCAGTTTTTCTCTTTCACAAATACAATTTTCTGCATATGTTCACAGAGGTACAATGGATAAAAATTGCCCTAGGTTTTACTGGCAGATGTATTTAACCATGTATTTTCAAACACAAAAATTATATTTTTTATGCCAAATAAAAAAAAAAACCACATTCATATCCTTCAAAATGTTTAAGTCCAAATTTAAGGAGAGACATAGAAGCATAGGGTAATTTCAAAAAGTAGATGTAATGTGAACCTAGAGTTTAAATATTATGCCAAATTTTAACTTTTTTGTTGCAAGGGACTTTCTTAGTGAAATGACAGAAGCAAACAAATTTGAACATAACCTCCTAACAATGAGAGCAAAATTCATCAAATTTGCACTGTAACGTATTTGTACTATATTACATCTGTGGTAAAAATTTAAAAAGGTAACATTATTCATTTGGAATTTCAAACTTTTAGTAATACATGTCATTAATTTTTGTCAGTTATTAGTGGAAAATGCCCACTACTAATAATATATGTGATATTTTAAAATTTGTTATCATATAGCTAATATTATTAGACCATAATACAAAACAATTATGTTCTGACCATTTTTATTTATAAATGTAAATCATGTTCATACTCACCATATTTCCCATTAAGTATCTCAAGGGTGTTTAATTCACAAAAATCAACAAATTTGTCACTTCTTCTCTCTATAATCTTGTCCTTGCCTCTCTAATGTCTAACTGTCTCATGTCTAATATTCTCATCTTTTCCTATTGCATTGCTATTTTCCTAACCATTCATTGAATTTAGATCACTTTCCCCTATTCTTACATTAAAATCTCACATAATTACAATTTCTATACTTAGGTACAGTCTCTTAACCGCTCTATATCTTTATCAAAAAATTAATACAATTCTGGGTTATGGAAGTGTGAAGTGGTCAGGGGATTATACACTATACCCAACCATATTATACCATCATATAACAGTTTATCTTCCATGATTATCCAAAGTACTTCTTTGTATTTGGACCATGTTACTTTAGTTGTTTTATACAAAATCATAACCCTCCTGGTGGTCTTCCTTTCTTTGTGATCAACTCACACTTTCTTCCTACATAATTAAAATTTGAATGCAGTATATTCCTCATTTTATAACCATGTTTCCATGACAGCCAAATAATCAAGTGTCCCCAGTACATGCTGTAGAGATCCCATATATATTTTATTTTTAAATCTTCACAGTTCCAAAATCCTATCGCCTAATTGTCTGCTATTGTGTCCCGTTCTGCCCCTTGGTAAAATAAACTTCTCCTGTGTCCTTTTGTTTCTCAACTGAATACCCTCTTTTGGTGTCTGCTTGTCTTTTTGTAGCACAAGTATGCTACCATAAGGTGAAGTTAAAATATTCTCGTCTCCGTCTCCTATCCTCTCCCCTGACTGTGTTGGCCGCTTTCTTTCTCCTCCCTTTCACTGTTCACACTGTATTGTCTCCAAGCCTGCTTCCACCTCTCTGCTAAACCATGTGCTGCTTCTTCGAAGATGACACCTTTTTTTTCTGTTGTTGATGTTTCTCCTGACATAGTTGTTGATGCCACAGCCTGCCTTTTGTCATATCTCTGGTATGTGTCCCATTGTCACATTCTACTCAGTTCTGCTGTAGGTGTACCTTTGACGTAGCCAATGCTGCCATATGCTGTGCTACAACTCTCTTCTGTGCTGGACTTCTTCTCACTTGTACTTGCTGTAACTGCATGCTGATCCTGTAGATTGTTAAAAGTTTGCTGACTAATTTCCTCTCAACTTGGACTGCTGCTCCATATGTCTCTCTCCCCCAAAGAAGTTGTGTTTACTCCTTCAATCCAAAGTTGTAAATTTCTAATATATTCACATTTTCCTGCAGCTTGCACTTCCATCATGTGTCAGATTAAATTTTGTTTTATATCTCTTTGGCCTGCTGTTAAATCCTTGTTGATAAAAATATTTGTGCCTTTCAGCATCATTGCTTTTCCAAGTATTTTGCATATTAGTTACATTCTTGAAAACTGTGAGATGATTGGTGTTTTACCCATATATTTTCCTATGCAGTAGGCTTCTACAATCTCTCATCTTTGTAATTCCTTTTTTAGACTGTCTTTCACTATTTGGGATATTTCTTGTATTGGCCAGACACATCTTCTCTCTTTCACACCTATAAAAATCAAATTAAATCTTCTCCTCACATCTATTCTTTCAATTTTCAGTTTCACTTTGCCTACTTCCCTTTTAATTCCTTGAATTTCTTTCCCAACATAATATTTTATTTCCTTAACTATTTTGTTTAGATTGATCCCTATTTATTGCTCCATTCCTTCCATTTTATTAATTTTTTCCAAAAGATTTTCCAGATTTGCCTGTATTTCTTCTGGACCAGGATTTTATTCAACACCTACAATCATTAATAGAGCTAGAATTATGATTCCCATTATTAAGTTGTTCATCATCATGTTTCCCTCAATTCCCCTTTCTACACCCCAGAAAGAGGAGTTGGCTAAGTTTAAATTTCTCATTTGTAGGCATGGCATATTAGATCCATACTGTGCCTCAAATGTATAGAGGCACTTGTTTACTAAGATATTTCATAATAATTTAGCAAAGGTTTGATTATTTGTGGATTTTGTTTTCTGGCAGTTTATAGTAAAATATTATTTCACGATTATATAGGTCTTTGTTAGTTGATGAAATTTCTGTAATAGTTATTTGATGCCACAGTCCAATAAATACATGTCTTTATTAAAGTCATAAAATGTCATTGTGTAGTAGATGCTATCCTAGATATCTCACCATCTTGTACATTTCTTCACATGTGCAGGGAAGTTTAATACTAAAGTGCAAGAGTGGGTTATGATTCATAATGTTAATGTGGAAGAAAGATGGATTAAAGAAAAGAAATACAAAATTACATCATTCAGAAGGAGATGTGAACAAATTGGAAGTCTGGAATCCACCAACTGATCTCTTTGGGATGCTTTCTCTTATAGGAAAATTCAGCATAATATTGTAACTACACCCTGCAGCCGCAATCACTGAACATGCATGTACTTCATAATTCATAGTTGATTCCTGGCATCCATTGTTGCACTTGTGTTAGTGGATGCCTGTAGCAAGGTAAGTTCTTTTGAGATTGCAGTTGTGATTGTTACACCTGTGAGAGGATATATATTCTTTTGAAAGCTTCTTTGACATCAAAGCTATGCATTGTTAAGCCTGAGTAAGTTTGTGAACACCTACAGTGCACTGCATGTGCAAGGGTTTCTGGAAACTTCCAGTTATGTGACTAACAGAAAAAAAAGGGGCAATAAAGTTCTGCCTGATCTGTTTTCACTGGGAATGCACTGCATGAAAGAGTTAAGAGAGTTTCAATGGGAAATTTGTAGCATGTTGTAGTAGCTGCCACTGTCATAAACGTTGAAAGGATTGTGAGCAGATTCTGATTGTAACCACTATGTCGACAAAATAAAGAGTTATTTGTTGGAACAAAAAGAGTTTTGGTACACCGGAGTCAGGAGTGAAATTTAATGCCACAATGGAGATGATGCTTTGATCAAAGAACATGAGAACCAGAATGGAAAAAATGCAACTAGGAATGGAGGAAATGGACACGGAAATGAAATCAGGTAAGCAAAAGATGGATGTGAAGACGGAATCATGAATGTAGATCAAGGAGGAAATGAAATCTGACATGAGAAACCCGAAAACAGAGATATCGAACAAAATTGATGAACAAGTGGCCAGCTTGAAGTGCAAAGATCAGCCTGGGTAAAAGATGGAAGTGTTTGGTGGAATAGGAAAGATGATAATCAGCGCCTGGAGGATGTCAAAAATTGAATTACCCTGGAACAAAGACTCAACAGAAAAGCAAAAGAACTGAATACAATAATGGAAAATATGCTAAACAGAAGGCTTAAAGATTTGAAGATTGAAACAACAGGACGGGAAACAACATCTGCATACATCAAGCCTCCCAACCACCTTCGAAGTCTTCTGCCAACAGTTCACTGCCATTCCACCCACAAATGATGGTCAGAAGAGAAACCCACATAAATGATAGCAAGCCTTGATCAACAGGTAGCATAAGTAATGACTGAATCCATCGATGATGTCCGGAGAGCCCTGAGAGGCCCTCGAGAACTGCTTTGGAAGCCATCACTTGGCTGCAGCCCACTGCAGTCAGCTTAAGTTGAGGCTGCAACAACCAGGTGAGACAATGCAGGATTTCGCCTTGGCAGTTGAGCAACTGGTGAACCTACTACCCAATTACATGTCCCAGGAAGCACCTACTCCTTTGTTGACTGGGTTTGAGATGCCAAGATATGACAGCACTTTATGCTCTGCAACTACAAAACATTAATGGCCAAGACTAGGATGGAGGCAGCTTTGAAAACAACTGCGCTGACCTCAAGGACAAAGAGTAATCACTACAACAGGGACAGATAGGTAGTCCAGAGACAACAACCTTTCAGTCGTGTGTGTAGCCAACCAAGACACTTTGTGAGAGACTGTGCATCACAAAGCCGACCAGCAGCAAAAGGCAATAGAGGAGCTTGTCAGGGCAATCTTCACCAACCCCTCGAGAGATGCTATGTATCTTGGGCAGAAGAGTGGACGACAGCCTAATTGAAGATGGCTGGGTACAAGAGAAGCTGTGCTGGATAATCGTGGACTTACATGCAGCTGTTCATGCTACATTCAGACCTGAGATGTCAGAAGGCCTGCCAACACAAACATCCAGTCGATCCTAACAACTAGTGGTGGTGAGTGGCGATGGCTTACCTGTGGAGGCACTGCTGGAATTGATATTAGGACGGAGCAAGTTGAGCCTGTGCATATTTGTTATGAGGGTGGCACAGGATGTTATACTGGGACTGGATGCCTTCAGGACCTACCAGCGACTGTCAATGTCAGCTGGAAGGTCCTGCGATGTGCTCCTCCAAAGCCCCCATGAACATCTGGGATCTAAGGATGATCCTGAATAATGGCATAGTTGCACCAGCAATAAGCGAGGTGGTGATGGTGAAGGCACATCTGAAGGGCCACCAGCTAAGGCCCCTGGTTTTGGATCGAGAACAACATTGAATGGATGAGTTACCTAGGAACTGTCTTGTTGGGAAGAATATACATGAGGCTGCTGAAACCAAGAACATAGAACAGGACATCTAGGCCAGGAAGCAGTTACGGAAATAAAAGTCAGCTGCGAGTGTATTGTCATACGTCATAACCATCCAGCCAGCACTGTCACAGGACCTGGAGCCTTGGCTGACAGGCTTGCTGAAGAGAGCAGCCGACCATCTGACCACTCCATAACTGGAGAAGGTCCGGTATTTACTTAACCAATACCAGTCTGTCATGAAGGGAATGGCAATTATGACTGTTCTGACCAAGTACACTATAACTCTACACTGGTGAAGCTTGACCCATCCGGAAACTGCCAAGATGTGTTCCTATAGCAAAGGAGGCAAAGGTTTGGGACAGCTGGAGGACATGAGGTCTAGGGGAATTATTAAGAGTCTGACAGACAATGGTTCTCTCCTCTAGCTTTAATGAAGAAAAAGAAGAGTGACTTACACTTCCGTATGAACTACAGGAAGCTGAATGCCATCACCAAGAAGAATCTTTTCCCCTTAATCTGGAAGATTTGATACCATGGACACACTTAGCTGGTGCCCAGTGGTTCAATTTTGGACTTAAAATCAGATACTAGCAAGTGGCCTTAGAGTGCAAAGACAAAGACAAGACAATATTCTCGACTGCCCAGGGTCTTTGACAATTTACAGTTATGTTCTTTGGCCTCTGCGATGCCAATCACCTTCCAGCACCTCATGGAGTCAGTGATGAGAGAGTTGACTTAGGATACCTTTAAAATTTAGTTGAGTCGATTTTGTAACACTACATCGACCAAAGGAATTGACAATGGAAGCACATGGCTTCTGAAACATGTTTTCCGAAATAAAAAAGTAAGTGATGTAGTGTTACAAAATCGACTCAACTAAATTTTAATTGTTAAAACACATCACTGTCTCAAAGTCCACCATATATCAGGATAATTTAGGATACCTTCCTGCTATATCTGGATGACATCATTGTCTTAGGCCACAACTTGAAAGAGCATCCCAAGAACCTGATCAAGAAACTGTAACGGTTGCAGGCAGGTAACTTGAAATTGAATGCAAAGATGTGCCCACTCTTCTGCAAAGGGGCCATTTAGTCTAACCAACTGGGGCTGGCCATGGACCCAGAGAAGGCTCGAGCAGTAAGAGATTGACCATGCCAAAAAGACAAACAAGAGATGCTAAGTTTCTTGGGTCTAATGCAGCAACTACTACTACCGGTTCAACAGAGGTTTCTCTATCATTGTGAAATCCCTCTCTTGTGTGACAGAAGAGCATCTGCCTTACTCATGGTTAGAAGAGGCAGAGAGCATGTTTCAAGTGCTTCTGGCAGTAGTAAAGGCACTAGAGCACTGTACCTGTACAGTTAGCCATTCCACCTGAGGACTGATCACTCCGCCCTCATCTGGCTGTTTTACTTCAAGAACTTGAGGGCCAGACAGCCCATTGGCTCCAAGAGTATAACTTCACATCAGAACATCGGAAAGGAAGGAGCCACAACAATGCAAATTACATGTCATATGAGCGCACCGCAACTGTCCATTGTCATTTCAGCAGGCCTTAGCACAGGTCTAAGGAGGAAGTAGCTGGTCGACACTGACTTGGGGTCACTCCTGAGTGAAGTGGAGCAGGAACTAGACCAAGCTGGGAAGACAAAAACTGCTTTGGAAGGAGCATTGCAGAAGACCTCATGCCCAGGAGTAATGTGTACAAGTCCTACAGTGGGGCTCACTGAAGAGCAAGGAAGGAGTACTGTTCAAGAGTATGAGAGTCACCTGTTGGGAAGACCCAGAGAGAGCAGCTGATCTTCCCTTTCAAGATCATTGAAGTCCTCAAGGAAGTACATATTGGGACTTCAGGAGGACTTCTGAGAAGTGGTGCTGCCAATTTCATGTGGCTGCAGCAAGTCGCAGCACACAATCCAGGAGCTGGTGCTGCATGCAGCAATAACATGGGAGCATCTTTTGTGCACATATTAATTGATGTAGCTGGTCAACAAGTATCTGTTGGTCACCATGGATTACTTCACCAAGTAGTCAGAGTTGTACACCATCCCTAACCAGGAGGCCAAGATCATCGCATATGCCTCGTACAAGAACTGTTTGGTCACTATAGAGTATTGTTGGAGCTGCATAGTGAACAGGGTACTAACTTTCATTCTGAGCTGATGAGAGAAAGATTGTAAAAACTTGGGGTGCACAAGACACAGAGAACACCTCTCAAACCAGTCAGATGGCATGGTTGAGCGGTACATTAAGACTCTAGAAGAACATTTCAGGAAGATTATGGCCAATCACCAGAGAGATTGGGATGTGAGGGTGACACTTTTCTTGTTGGCTTACCGCTCTTTAGGCCACAATTACCACAGGGTTGATGACTGCCAGTTTGATAGGGAGCTGCATCTACCATGTAACCTGGTGTTTGAAAGTCTTACAGAATAGACGGTCAATTGCTTAGAGAATGTTTTAGACAAGCTTCACAACATGCATGAGATGCTGCATCAACACATCCAGATAGCCAGTGACCAGATGAAGGCCTACTGCAGAGGTTTCCAGCAGGGTGATTTGGTGTGGCTATATGCCCTAACTGAAAAAAGGGACATTGCCCTAAGTTTCAACAACCATGGCAAGAGCCATTCCTTGTGAGGAAGAGGATGAATGATGTCATCTATCATACAGAGGCTGCCCCAGGATAAGAGGCTAGTAGTACACCTGAATAGTCCAGCCCTGAGAAGGGAGCAGTGTGACTAAACTCTGTGGCCATAATTGCCAAACGTGTGTGAACTGCTGGCTTTGTAAGTTACAGCTTGTTGTTGACATCCAGTGTTACATGTGTGTTAGTAGGCACCTGTACCACTGCAATTTCTTTTGATCTCACAGCAGTGATTGTTACACATGTGCAAGTGGACACATGTTCTTTCAGAAGGTTCTTTGATGTCAAAGCTGCGCACTGAGGAGCCTGGGTGAATTTGTGAACACTGCTCTATACTGCATGTACAACTGCTTCTAGAAACTTCCAGTCATGAGACCAATGATGCCCTGCCTGGCATTCAGTTTTCACTGAAAATGCTTTGGGTGCAAGAGCTGAATGAGTTTTAACGGGAAATTTGCAGCATATTGAAGTAGCCACCACTTCTACGAATGTTAAAAGGAATAAAACAGTTGAAATGTTGTGAAAGTATTAAAGAACAACAGTTATTTGTGAACAATGATTTTTAAGCATACTTAAAAACATTGGTCTGGGGCAGTTTTGAACCAAAGACCTTGAGATTGTAAGGCCATCACCTAACCAACTGAGCTGCTCAGAGCCACATTTATTTGTGAGCATTTTCGGACTGTAATCAGTTTGTGGAAGAAATAAAAAGTTGTATGTTGGAGCAAAAAGAGAGTTTTTATTACAATATCAACAAACCACAGCACCTTGCCACTGTTGTGCATACATGGTGGCAAGTGGTAACCTAAAGGAGGAGGTGAAATCCATTAGACTGGCAAGGTTTTAACCACTTAGGTGCACTGGAGTTTAGCTTCAGACAATTTGGTTAAGCCCCTTCACTTTTATAATTATAAAAAAACTTACTTCAATTAAGCTTTATGCCTTTGGGCATCGCATATTTTTTAGTTCATGTTCATATTGGCAGCTCTTGCATATGAACAACATAGTCACAAACTGCTATCAGACAAAGCAGAAAGGAAGTTTTCAGCATAAGCAAGTAACAGTCACATTAATTTTCTTGTCAGTGGTACAGTGATGGTCGCTATGTGACGATATTAAAATTTTGTTCTCATATTATGAAAAAGAAAAAAAAAAATGTTAAATTGTATATTTATTAGTTAAATGTTTTGCATAACTTGGGTTATCTTTAATAGTATCAAAATTAAATTAAGTTTTATTGTGGATGCTTTTTAACTGCTGCAGTTCTCAGTATCCTATTCTGTGTTGGGTTAGAAAGACTGCTTAATATTGCTCAGAAACTTGACATTCTTTTATGTGCCATGAATCTATAACAAGGGATAACCAGATTTACTTCCCTTCCAAATTCCCTTCAAGGTTTTTTCACCCGAAAAAAATCTATCACCTTCCACCAGGGTTCAACCAGAGGCTAGCATGTTGCCCCTAGACTGTGGAGGATGACGTGCTGCTCAAATACACACATACACACAATCTTTTTCTAAAAATGATTTGTTAGGAATCAGGGGATTTCTAATGTATGTATATTTCCAGTGAAATTTCAACACTGAATTTTTGGGCAGAATATACCATACTTACATACTTAGTATTTATAATGGAGAGAGTAAAATTCCATGTACTACATATGATGACATTCAGGAGCAGTTCTTCACATTCTGAAATCTTTTAACCCATCTGGCCCAAATAGAAAGTTTTGTTCAATAGGAAAACTGAGGATGAAAGCCAAGAAAACATGCCATATTGTCCTTATATCTATGAGCAGAATTCATTGCTAGCCTAGAATAGTTATTGAAAGCTGCTAGATTCCTGCCCTTCAGCTACGCCCTGTAAGATTAGGGTTCGATGCAACTGCTCAGTTCCTCTCCTATAAAACATTCCTTGGCTACAATTTTCAGCTTAGGCCTGGAATGTTGGAGATATCACTTGCAGCAGCATTTGTTATTCATAACCTGGAAGTTTGTATCACCAGATGATGTAAACAACAAAGTCAACACTACATATTGGGCAAGATTATCAGTTTGCATGCAAATGTGTGCATCTAGACTGTGATAGATGCAGACGTATATTCCTTTTATTTATTAGGTTCCTCATAAGAGAAATTCTGAAATTTTCTGACATCTTTAGAGTCTGCGTTCTCAATGTATGGTGCCACTCGCAACTGCTGTAAGCATAACACATATGCATCTGCGATAGCATTTCATTGTCAAAATGTGAGGAATACACACTTATACCACTCATTCACTTATACATAGCATGTTTTCATGCATTTATAACAAACTTTTCGCGCTTGCCACTTCTGTTCCTCATATATAACACACATCACACAAATGCCACACCAAAGCATTATGGGGAAATTTGTTTGTCTGTTCTTATGCTGCCAGCATTGACGGACCCTAAACCGCAAAGTGTGACTGGCATTAGCGACATTTTCATTGTTGAGTTTTTCATTATGGTTATCTTGCACTTCAGTCGTGCTAGTGTAACCTGGTCTGCAAGATTATTAATACGACTACATTTGAGCAATATCTTGCACTTAAAGCGTTCCTTATTCTTTCATGGTAACGTTGGATATACTATTTACCGGATCCGGATGTAACTAGCAAGAAACGCATGGATACTCACTTTAGCTGCGACCCGAAATAGTTTGCTGTTGTCATTCACAACCGCCGAGGAATTGCCATCCTTCTGTGTAACACAACTTCCATTCTTACTATGACCGTTGTTACCTCGTAAGACGTGCATTGGTAATGTATATTGAATATATCAAAGCATATATTCATTAACCCATAATTATGATAAACTCACGCAAGCGGGGTTTATCATAATCTGTAAACAATGAAAAATTGTAACCTAATTTTCAATAGGGTAAACTCCTAAACTTGTAGCACTAAGTATAACATACCTGTGAAAAACGGAGCCTTCTATCTTCGTTATTTTTTACCCGATGGTTGATGGGATTTTTAAATTCAAACTACTGAGGGCTGTAATAAATTCATGTTTGTATCCATTTTAACCTGTATCCTGTACGAAACAAACAACTACAAATTGAAACAACGTAGTTGCAGCAGCGAACACAAGGGGCGCATAAAACAGGCACCATTCCCTGTGATCATTCCGCGAGCTTTCTTCTTCTTCTTCTTCATTTATTGACACTCTCCCTACCGCTAGGTTCTGTTCTATGGTTGTGTTACTTCGCAGAACCGTTGTCAACGATAGCGTAGGCTACGGCAGAACACAGGACTATGCATTTTGCTTAAGCACGTTTTGTGACCAGCAGCCATCTTGCAATGCTTTACGCAAAATCTCAAATTATTTGTTTTTCCAGTTGAAGGAATGTTTAATACAATCACCTTTTTCGGCCTGTCAAAAGTTATTATTGATAAATTGGTTTTATTGCAGTAAACCTCGCGGCAACGACATAACTTAAATTTGTCCTAATTTCTTAGTCTAAAACTACAGGAGGGTGAAGTATAAGCTTTTGACCATATTTTATTGCTTGCCTCTCGTACCTAAAGATTGGCCATGATATAATTCAAATATATGAACTTATAAATAAGTGCACACCAAAAAAGGGTGACAGTTTCACAGATATCGCAAAGATTATAATGACTCACCTTGGACTGCATGTACTGTATTCCGAGTCCGAGGAACACGCCCCTTATTCTCACGGTTCTGGTATCATAAGTTCATAATTTTATACTAATTATTTTTCGCGACAGCTACTAAATGGGCGAATTAGCAAGATTTTTCTTTCAAATCAGAGTAGGTTGCCAATTTTGTCTGCGAATTATCTTTACCCAAGTTTCTCAATGGTCTTTCCGAGTTGGAAATCTAAAATCTAACAAATAATACAGAATCGTTTTGTTGATAATGTATAACACATTTCACTCGGTATACCACCGAAAAATCACTTCAATAAGTACACTAATCTATGTATTGAAACACATTTCCCTTTTCTTGTTTATTCTTTTGCTATTCGAGAAATTACAACCAAACACCACATACGTATTCATTATTATTCTGGTTTAAAAACCAACAGTATTGCTTAATTGACATTTAACACCACTAAATCTTATTTTTGGGCGCTATTTAACCCACAAGAGCGGTGCTCATCTTAAAATCTTCACCAATCATAACGCATGATAGGTCATTAATATCTTTATTTAAAATCTGATTACTTATTCAACCCTCATATTTTACTTTTAACTTGTATGCACGTACAATGTGCATAATCGGTAGAGAAGGTATTACTTTTCATCCAGAAATTCAATGGCGATATTTCAACGAAAAATTTTTTATTTTGACGACACTCCCAGAATATAGCATTTTAGAATAATATACGTGTGGTTGTAAATAGCATAACTATAAACAAAAGTAGGTTAAGTACCAAACTTGGTATTTGAGTTTAGCGTCTTTCAAACATGTGACGCAAAGAATTTTTAGGAAAATTCCCCATCCATCCCAAACTGCCATTTATATGGAATATTTTTTAAATTTATTTTATAAAAAATGGCTGTGACGATTTGGATTAAATGCCATATATTAAGGAAATAGAAATGCAAATAAAATGTATATCTTCAATTTTCTATGAATAGCCTCTGAAGCCTCCTTCATTCTGGAGGGCTTTAGCAAAACTGATAAACCGTAAGATATAGATAAAACTGTGTGCTATACGGAAATGTACATCTCATTAAAAACACAATTTATGACAAGTACCTACATTATTATTATTTTTTTTTTATACATAGTTAACCATTTCAGTTATTCATTATTGGTATAAATTTCTCTATGTTTTTCTCAAATGGGAAAGCGTCATTCGTTTATTTTTTTTACTCCTGACCATGCAAAGAGAATGTAATTTCAAAGTCATCATTTAGCAACCAGCTTTTAATAGATTTGACTATCACATTAGCCTAATATATTCTCTTATCTTAGTTTAACTGCAATACTTGTTTACCATGCTTTTTAACTTATAATATGGTTTATCTTAATGGTTTTATTAATGTTTCATACAATAGTCCTTCATTTTTCGTTTTCTTACTTAAATCTCCCAGTGTCTGTATGGTCAATGCAATTTAGCTTATCCACTTTGTGTATGGTGCTTAGGTTTGATTTGCCTAAATAAGTTGCATGTATGTAATGTAATTAAATAAAAAGGTAATTTGATTTAAAAATGTTGAATAAATAATAAGTTATACAGATGGCGCTTAAAAAAAAAAAAAAAAAAAAAAAAAAAAATATATATAAAAAAAAAAAAAAAAAAACAGCTGAAAATACTAGACTGCTCATTGTTGCCCTCAATTTTTATCTATTGTTGTAAAGCTGTTACAACTATATTTAGTAAATATAAACCTTTGTATTAGCTTATTTGTTATTTCTTTATTATCCAATTACTGCAAGTTTATCTGTTTGATATATCTGCTCATGGCTGGTGAAAGTCTGTTTTTGAGGCGGGTTTTTCATGCGCTACCCATGAGGAAAAACAATGTTTTTTTTTAATAAAAGGATTTAAGAATACAAAGCAGCTATGTAAATCACAAAGTAACTAACTAAGAACCATTCTTTACCCTTACCTGTCTATCTGTATACAGCCTAATGTTGTTACAACTGATGAAATGAGATGTTTTTTGGCTGGAACCTGGGAATGAACTTAAGACACTATAGCTCTACTATTTGAAAACTCAGCAGTACATTGTTTGGTACTGGATTGGTCAGTTTTAACGTCTTTCTGAAGTTGATCCAGTTGTTTTCCTTTTAAAAAAAGTAATAAATAGTACAGGTATTGGTAGCAAGCCTACCATTTTTTTTTTTTTTTTTTTTCCATTAAAATAAGGAATGCCTGAAGAAGTTGTGATTAACTGATAAATACTTTCTGAATATGGCATTAACCCATCATTGGTCGATATGTGAGCGCGCCACTCACTTTGATTAAAAAATTAGGCTAAAATGTTTCATACTATGTATACCTTTCAAAGCATGGTTATAGAGCAAGTTAATGTATTCTACAGAGCATTTTAATATTTTAATTCCCTACAAAATAAAAAAGAATTAACTCATGCACCAAACTGAGCGTACCGCTCACATGTTGACCATTGGCCGATAATGGTGCTATTCTTTCTGAGGTTCCGAGACAAGAATTCGTAGGTAACAAGAGTGTTTGCATTATCTGCTAACACTGCAATGTGTCAGTCTACATTAGTAAACTATCAATGATGGATCAACAAGAACAAAATATTGAAATGGCTTAGAGGATATTGAAAATGAATCTTTCTCAACATTCAAATTTTTTATGACGATAACTTATCTGGTCAGGTGCAAAACACCGAATTTGCTTGCAAGGAAAATTCCATATACAGTGATCATGATACAGCATTGGAAGTATCTGCAGATGAATCAAATTCTGAACATATCTGTACCCACATTCTTATGTGGTCGTCTCCTTAGTACAGTGGTAGCGTTGCTGCTTGCCAAGAGGAAGACCTGGGTTCGATTCCCAGTACCAGCGTGGCGAGTTTTCCCCCACTGGGAGACCTGGACCAATGTGCACTCAGCTTTGTAAGGTCCCTGGGGGGCCAATTGAGGAACTACCTAATGGATGAGTAGCAGCTCCAGGTCGTAAAGACCATATTAGCTGGCCGGGGGGGGGGGTCCAAGCGCTGACCACGTCTCACCCCCCAATACTGCACCTCATCCATGATGTCTGTCATGGACAGAGATGGGGGATGCAGCGGCCGGGCGGTAGGCCAAGGCTCTTAGTGAGCTGTGCCATGCAGTTAAATTACATTCTTATGTAGGTAGAGATAATGTGAACATATGTATATCCACCCACCAACATCACCTAACACACTTATCAGGAAGAGGAATATTGTTATTCATCCCTTAGGTGTAAAACAAGCAGCTCAGTATGCAACAACAGAAATGGAATGATGGCAGCTGTTTTTACAAGATAGTTTTGTAGAGGAATGTAAAAAGTTGGTCATAATAAATTTATGACAATATGTCATCAAAGTATTTTGCTGCTACTAAAGAAAGCGAGTTAAATATTAATACAATAACGTAGAACATTACAGTACTAAAATGAAAAGTTAGTGTAGCCTTCAGTAGTGTACTATTATACGATTTATTTAATAAAGGAAATCCTAAAAAAAATGTTCATATTCAATAAATATTCAAATGTAACCAAGAATAGTGTGTTAAAACCTGGGTAAACACTTTGCGGCCCCGCACTCACATGTCAACCATCAGCATTAGCATAACGACCTCAACCAATGTCGGGTTAACATAACATTAGAATGAAGGAAACACGATATTGAATAAATACACTTTATATCTGAGCTCTCACCATATCTAATCAAAAATGTTGATTGCAAATTTTACACTGAATTCCAGAATTAAGCTTTGTCTCTTCAAGAAAAGGATATCTTTCCTGTAAATTGGAACAGAAGGTGCATTTGTATTTAGGCATAATAGCTTAAGTTCTCACACAAGACAACACACATCAACTGCCAATACTAGACTATGCAAACTTTGTCTGTCTTCACTGTTCACAGAACGCACTAAACAATGACAATAAGCAAGATAAGCACCGATTCAGTATTTCTCACAAGAAATGACAACAATTCTAGTTAGTTTTTAATTTAGAAAGATGGTGTCAAGAAAATACGCGACCCATTTGCTTTCCAACAAAAATTCATTCAAGTAAAAAGGGAGACTGTCCCGTTTTTTATAGGACAGATGGAAGGCTTATACTGGTATGCAAACTGAATGTATATACTTCTATGTGTACGCACTAACTTAAAGGAATGGCAACAATGAAACAGTTGTTTGCAGGTGAAAGTAATACATCTTGATGCATTTATTTTGAAGGAATGGTGCAAGGAAAGGACAGTCTACATGCGAAATATACTACACTGTAGTAAATTATAAAGGAATAACTACACTGTAATTATTTTAAAGAAATGGTGTACGGACAATTTACACATTAATGTACTTTTTTCAAAAGTCATGTGTTCAGAGAGAAAAGGATTCTGGATGCAGTAATGTAGTCAGAGTGTAAATAGTGGTTGGGACCAATCACTTAGTCGGTAGGGAGGCTGAAAATGAAGTGATGGGACCTGGATATTACATTATTTCCCATTTTGAAATGCAAGATTAAGTTTCACGGTTGAGATTGTTTGTAAAGGTTACATGCAAAATAGGTTACAACTTTTAAACATATCAGTTAATTTCAGTTGCATTATATTTAAGAAATATAACTACAATCATGTTAGAAAAAGAAAAGAAAAGAAAAAAAAAATAAGCAAACTATGAATGTCTCAGAATAGTGTTGGATGTATTATGCAGCAGAATATTACAGCAATTAAAGCCACTTTTAACAATCTTATAATGTATCCAATTTTATGACAATCTCTCCCTTGTCCAAAACCTGGATTTTATTGCCTTTCCTCCTGTTATGCAAATATTGCATCATGGTATTGCTATAAATTATCAACTGTGGCCCAAGATACACCATTTTTATATGGTTACTTCCAAGAATAACTCCTTGTTCACAGTTAACCAAAGGTCATAAAACAAAAGTTTGCACTGACCCCCAGTTAATATCTAACCAGAACTTTAACAATCATAAAATCCTTACAGAAACTGCTTTCTTAATTGCTAAATTATTAAAATTAATTAAATTTGGCTGCTTTAGAATTATCTATGTACTTGATAAAGGAAGTAGGTGTTTCAGAAGTACGAGCTTACATAAACTCAACTTGGAAGCTCTACAATATATGTGGTAGTGGAATTACAGCCATTTCAAGCATGTCATGAAATTTCTGAAATTGTATTAATCTGCAATAGATAATAAATTACATTGTTTACATAGAAACAAAGTAAGCAAGGCATAAACATACTCTATACTGCTGTTGTACATTCACAGATGAAACATAATCAATAATTCTGTATAATAATAATTAGTGATATGCTTGCCAAATGAATCTGCAAGCAAATTTTTGTTACTTCCAGCAGATGGAACATACATTGCAAACAATTAGCTACCTAGCAGTGTTAACTATAAACATGTAAAACAAAGTCAACCAGAACAAAAGATCTACAGATATGATTTATCAATAACATGCTCTCATTTCATCTTAAAAACAAAAAGTGAAGTTCAACAATCAGTGATTTTAATAGATTGTTTAAGCCAAAACATTTTGGAATGAATGTTTTAAAGTTATTCACTTTTATATGTATCTTATAATTGCTGGTAATGGTGTTGATACTAAATGTAAGTTCACTATATCTATGGTACTGTTTTAAGACTGGGGCAGACATTCAAATAAAACATTCCTTAGAATTGAAAACTCACTTTTAAGGTACATGGAAATTTTAAGAAATACATGAATAGATTGAAATTATGGATTCTAAATATTAAGCCCTTGTTGCATGTGTATAGTTGTAGACCTACTTATTACATTGTCTTTAAATATGTAGAATGAATCACTAATTTTTATAAATGTCTCACAGGTATGAGTTTCTTTCCTTTTAAATTTGCCACATAAAATTTTCCTTACAAATTTCATAACTGGGGCTTATACCCTCATATATCAAATTATATGATTAAGTGAAGCTACTGAGTGAAAAAAAATTGTGAGAGTGAAAATGAGTGTTTGGAGCAAAAATTGGCTGAAAAATTCAAATGAGAGAAATGCAATTTAATTAATTTTAAAAATCTAAAAAATTGCAGTTTAGGACAGTGGAATTCAAATTTGAATCATGAAATGAAGAGGAAACAATGTAACCACTAGTAGTTTTACTGCATGGCTTTTCATGTAATGACTTAGTGACACTCTTTTAACAAATTTCACATTTGATGCTTTTAATACTCATGAATTAAAATATGGGTTTTCATGGAAGACACATTTGATGCTTTAAATGCTCATGAATTAAAATATGAGTTTTTAAAGAAAACATTAAGTGAGCTGTTCTCAAATCTCACTTATGAGGTCTTTTACTGCCAGTTATCAAATATGGCTTTTTGAAGGGTTAAAATAATAAAGCTTTTCTCACAAAAATCATAATTGAGAATTTTTGGCCTTGTGTGTTAATTTATATGTTAAAAATATGATAAATGAATAAATCTCTTCTCACAAATTTTAAACTTGTGCGACTTTTACCCTTATGATTAAATACATGGCTATTCAAATGTGAAGACTTGGAGAAGCCCTTCTCACAAATTTCATACTTAAGAATTGTTACCCTCATGTGTCAAATTATGCAGTTTCAAAGTTGACAAGTTCTTAAAGCTCTTCTCACAAACTTCACACTTGTGAGACCTTTTATCCTCATGAGTCGAAAAATGTCGCTTCAAATCTGAGGATCGTGTGAAGCTCTTATTACAAATTTCACATGTGTGAAGCTTTTTACCTACATGTATCAACAGGTGGCTTTTCAAATTTGATGCATCAGAGAAGCTCCTTTCACAAATCTCACATTTATGTGGCTTTATACCTTCATGTGTTAAAATATGCCTTTTCAATTTTGTCAATCGAACGAAGCTCTTCTCACACATTTCACACTTGAAAGGCTTTTTACCCTCATGTATTAAAATATGCTCTTTCAAATGTGATAAGTGGGTGAAGCTCTTCTCACAAATCTCACACTTGTAGGGGTTTTCACTCTCATGTTGTTTCAATATATGTTGTTTCAAGTATGATAACTTAATGAAACGCCTCTCACAAATGTCACACTTGTGTGGCCTTTCAATCTTATATTTTTCTAAAGCTGTATAGTTAATGTCTCTCCCATCACTATGTGCAAGAGGTTGTTCTGAGTGAACATCATTTTCTTCAGGTAGTATTCTTATGACATCACCTTCTTGAATTTCACAGCCAGGATAATCCTTTCCAAAACTGAGGCTTGCTTCTTTCCCTGAGACTTCACCACAGAGAAGTGTTAAATTACCATTGCTATCGCCAGAAGCTTCTTCTGTACATAATCTGAAATGTTAAGAGGATTTAGTATCACATACAATAATTAAAGTATGAAATTAAATTTGAAAAGCAAATCTGTTTGCTATCAATCATCAACTGCAGTTACAAATTCTTCATGCCAGGCAACCTCATTGGTCATTGGCCCTGGATTCTTAGGTTCTGGCCTGTTTAATTCCTAACTTCTTACTCTCCAAATTTCAGTACCAATGAGTATTATACAGCAATTTTATAGAGACTAAATGCATTTAATTTTATATTAGGAACTAATAAAACCTACATTTTGTAATAGAATCTAAAACCACATAAGAAAGAAATTTCAAGGGCATAGCAACAATCAGTGGTATTCTCTATCGAGAAAAATTATTGATTTGGAACCCTGAGGAAATAGCCGAAATGAAGTTCACACCTCCTATGTGAAAGGGAATTCAAGTTACACACTTTAAGGTATTAATCCTCTTTTAGTACTTCATTATCCAGTTTAATTGAATTGAAATGTTATTTATGAATGCTCTTTAATTGCTGCAGTTTTTAGCATTCATTCTATATTGGAAATCTATAACATAGGACCAACAGCTTTACTTCCCTCCCGAGAAGTCATGCCAAGGACTTTTACATGGGAAAAAAATCCTTCAACCTCTGTCGGGTTTGAACCCACAAACTTTCATTGTTCAGTGTCACACTAGGAGTGTGAAATGAGTACTGAAAACTTTTTCATTTAATTTGTGTTTTCAGTGTAATTCCTAATAGTAGGTGTGTTATAGATGCAAGTGGAGTTTTATTTATAGACACTCTTTTAGCTGCTATGGTTCTCAGTATCCCATTCTGTATTGGGCATAGACTGCTTAATTTTTGCTCAGAGGTCTCTTTATCAGGCTTGAGTTTCTTTTATGTGCTGTAAATCTATGACACAGGACCAATGGTTTTACTTCACTGCTGAATGAAGCCATGCTAAGATATTTTATGCCCAAAAAATCTATTGTCCTCCACTGGGTTTGAACCCATGACCTTGGGTATATGAGGCTGGTATGGTAACTACTACACCACAAAGGGTGATGTGGGTTTACTGAATTGTTACTTTTAAATTCATACCAAAGTTACAGTTAATTCAACTTTTTACACTTTAACTTTTAAGTGTTTTAAACACAATCGCATGTCCAGTGATTTGCACACATCTATATTCCAAAACATCTACAAATTCTTACCTATGTTCAAACAGCCTTTGCACATATAAAATCTTAACACACTGACAGATAGAATCTCATTTGACCTTTTTAGAACCAAAAAATCTGGGACTTGGCCATTAGGCTAAATAAGCTTTCAATTGTACCATTTGAAGCATTCTCGGTGACATTATTGATTAAAGCTTTTAATTCTCAATGTTATTAATGAATAAAACCTTTCAAATAAAACATTTTAAGAAAAAATAAATCTGATATTTATAAAGGGATCACACAGAAATGTTTATATTCATTTCCCTTTCTCTTGAGTCAGTTAAATCAAACATAAATGTAAGCATACTTTTTCAAATTTATGCTGGTTTTTAATTGATAACATAGATTTTAAAACACATATAGTTAGTTATAAGCATAATTTTTTTAATGCCTACCCCCCACTCTCCCTATAACCATCCAATGTTCTCCTTTAACCCATGATTTTATTTTAGATATACCAATAACATAAGCAATACAAACAACAGGATTATACAAGCATCTTTCGAAAGATATAAAATTGTTTTAGCACTAAAAATATATCAAGTTTTATACATATATATATAGCAATTAGAAGTTATCACAAACAAGAGAATTTCAGCTGATGAATGTTTCTTTTTCCAGCATTTGAATAACTCAAAGCAACTACTATAACATTAATTCACATTATTCTCACTGTGCAATTTTTAATGCAAAATATCAAAATCCCTGACTTTTCTTGCAACCAGCATTAATTTCCCTGCCTTTTATCATACTGTAAATATTTTACTGACTTTGCATTGAGAACCGCATAAACTTTCAGGTTTGCTTTAACAATAACAACTACCAATGTCTGGTCATCTCCTTAGTGCGGTAGAAGTGTGGCTGCTTACCAAGCAGGAGATCTGGGTTCGACTCCTGGTACCAGCATGGGAAATTTTTCCCAGCTGGGAGCCTAGTCCGGGGTTCACTCAGCCTCATGAGGTCTCTGGTGTGCCAATTGAGGAGCTATTTGATTGAGAAGTAGCGGCTCCAGATCAAGAAGACTGCCGGGAGTGACTTGTGGCACCCTCCAGTTCTGCACCCTATTTATGATGCCTCCAGGCAGTAGGCCAAGGTCCCTTGTGGACTGTCGTGCCATGGAGTTACATTTCATCACATGTCTATTATAGCTTTATCAGCATATTTGCTGCTGTTTTCTTTTTAGTGCCTTAGTTGCTAAATCATAATAACTTTTGATACACAGTTACATTTGAGTCCTTTGTTTCCAACCAGTCAGGAGGGTCAGAGCATTCTTGCCCAGCACAAACACTACTATCGAGAGATAACTAGTATCACTGGGCCAGTAAAAGATAAAGAACAATAACCAGTTCTCTTGCACATCACCAACACAGCCCCATCAATGGAACTAGAATCTCCTGGAGATTTCTCCATCGCGCTTTCAGAAGCCTTCACAATGTTCAGCAAGATTATGCAAAATATTCAGAGAACAGTCGCATCATACTTCCAGCTGCACTACATACTATAAACAACTAAGTTTTATATTCAGGGTCAACTCCAGGAATCTCATCACATCTGCAAATGGAAGTAAATCTGAAATGAATCAGAGTGAATGTGGTAATCGTCTCCTAAGTTAACCCAAATTGACTTCTTAGTTAAGAAACGATAGCAGCTTCTCGAACTCCAATTTTCAAAGATGGACTACAACATTGCGACAAAGGCCAAACCAAAAATGTCATATGCTGAGAAGTACAATAGTAAGCAAAGTTTTCTGAATAAAAGACCATACCCCTGGAGAAGCACATTTTGAGACACAATTATTTGCTGTAGCAAACAGCATTTTGGCTAGTATCAATCCTTGAGGCACTTCATTCTCTTGAACAAAATGAATCCAAACTACTGAGCAGATACTTATTCTGAAGTATCCATGTATATTCCCTGTGTAGGGAACGTAATATCCTTCCTTGCCATGTATCACAAGCATAGTTTGTTGCCTATTCACGCTTCTATGTAAACTACTGGGAACTTAATGCCATACCAGGAAAGGCTGTTTCTGCTTACCCTAGATTGAGTACAGCCTGGACATTATTGCTGGTGCCCAGTTGTTCTCAACTTTGGACTTGAAATTGAGATAATGGTAAGTAACCCTAGATCCGAGACAAGAAGACTGCACTCTCCACAAGACAAGCGCTTCGACAGTTTAAGTTATGCCCTTTGGCTTCTGTAATGCACCAGTAACCTTATAGTGTCTTATGGAGTCAGTGACGAGATGATTGATTTACCAGGTATACTTGGAATATCTGCTCAATATTGTCATTGATGGCTGCAACTTTGAAGATCATCTCAGAACTTGATCCCAAGATACTGCAAAGACTGCAAGCAGCTAACCTAAACCTCAATGCAAATAAGTATCAACTCTTCTACAAGGAAGTGAACTATTTGGGCTTAGTCTCACCAAAAGGGGTTGCCAGGGACCTGGAGAGTGTTCGCACAATGAGAGAGGGCTTTGCTTGAAAGATATATGAGAGTTGTGCAAATTCCTGGATCTAAATACCTGCTACCAGTGAGTTATCAGAGATTCCTCCAACTCGGGAAACCCCACTCTTGTCTGACAGAAGAGCAGCATTCTCACATATAGTCAGAAGAAGCCGAGAGTGCATTCAGTGTGCCTGTTTTAAGTTTGGTAAAAATATCTGCATTGGTCAAAGATTACTTCACCAGAGGTTAGAGGTGAATACTATTCCTAACCAGGAAGCTAAGATGATCGCGAACTGCCTCTAGAAGAACTGTTCTACCTCTTTGTGGTAGTTGGAGCTACACAGTGATCAAAGCACCAAATTTGGATCGACCTCTTGAGGAAAGTGCTGGAGCAACTTGAAGTACACAAGATATACACACCTCTCAAACCCCAGTCAGATGGCATGGCTGATTGGTATAGAAAGGCTCTGAAGTACATTTGAAGGAGACCACTTTTCTTGCTGAGCTGCTATTTTTCATGCATTTATCATGTAACCTTATTCACAAATTTGAGGGAATAGAAGCTAGTAACTGTAACATATATTAAGTGAGTTAGGAATTCATAACACTACATCTCTGAAAAAACACTGGGATGTGTTTTGGGAATAATACCCGGTTCCCAAAACGCATCCAAGGAAGTGTTTTTTCAGTGAAGTGGTGTTACTAATTCTCAACTCACTTAATATATGTGGAAGACCCCTTGGGACATAACGACCAACATCGACAGCATGGGAAATCTTGAAGACTGATTTCACAACATGCATGAGACGGCTTATTAACACATCCAGATAGCAATTAGGAATGGCGTGTCAGCCAAGTTTTCCAGCAGTATGATCTGGTGTGGCTATATTGCCCTACCTGGACCAAGGAGTGGTGCTCAACTATGGCAAAAGCTGTCCCTTGTGGGACGAGGGTTAGTGATGTCTACCACATCCAGAGTGTGCCCTGAGGTAAGAGACTGGTGGTACACTTAGACAATCTAGCCTGCTGCAACAGAGCTGGTCAGGATGCCTTGCCCTGAGGGAGCAGCATGACTAGGTACCCCAATGCAGTTCATACCTCTACATTGCCTCCCAAACTGTTGCAGATGTAGGCAAAAAGTGCTTATGTTGCCACAGTTTTGTTGTTGAGGTGAACAATTGCATGGGTAATCACTTTACTTAGCCTCCTGGCCTGTCACCTTAGTAAATGAGTAGGTGCAACATTGACCTAGGAAAGAAAGAAAAAAAAAAAATACTAATACAAAAGTAGCATCTATATAAGGAGGACATACAGGGCTGAAGGAAGTCAGTTATGGCAGATACTTCAGAAAATACAATTGGATTTTAGAGAGTCAAAGTAGTGAACAGCCCAGTATAAGATCAAAGCAACAAAAAATACAAGATCGATTCAATAAATAACCAGAAAAGTTGTATAAAAAATACAAAACTTTGACAATGCATGTGCCTCTTTGTTAAGTTTTGGTGGTGTCCAACAGCTATCATCAGATGGCTTGGCACCCCTGCCTCGCAAACGGAATGCTGGTATTCAGTGAAAACATGATGGTGACACCCTTACAGATTTGCATCAGTGTAGAGGAACAGTGTCATTAGATTTTTGTCAGCAGAAGGTTGAAACCTATCAAAATTCACCATTGGATGGAATGCAATATGGTGAAAGTTTGAGTCAAACACAAGTGTAGGAGTGAGTAGGCACACAAATTCAAACGAGGAGTTCAATTGGTGCAAACTGAAAGCAGTGCTGGTAAGAAATGTTAGGACCATCAGGGGGGTAATTCTTGAACATTACATGCTGAGAAGCCAAAATATAAACAGAGAGACCTATGCAAACCTGATGTGCCAAAATTTGAAACTAACAATTTTGAGGAAGTGGCGTGGACTGATGTCCAGTTCCAGTGGCTAAGTGTTACAGCATGACAATGCAAGGCCAAACACTGCTAGAATCACACTAGATACCATCAGAGACCAGAAGTTTGCTTGCCCCACCCCCCAATATTCTCCGGATCTGGCATCTTCAGATTTTAACCCACTGAAAGAAGCTCTTGGTAGCTCAAGGTTTGCAGATGATGACAGATTCTAGGCAGCAGTACATAACTGGTTAAGCTCACACTCCCAAGAATTCTTTTCACATGGAATCGAGAGGTTTATCCAGCACTAGCATAAGTGGATAGAACTCGGGAGGGATAACATTGAAAAATAATAACTGTTGTACTCCATCTACATAATATAAACAACTCCTAGTTATTTATTGAATGACCCTAGTAAGAATTGTTCTCCAGCAATTAAGCAAAAGAAATTTTGTTACAATATACACAGAGAGCATATATTGATAATGAAATTACTGTGGTATGCTACACAGGAAAACAGACATGACAGAACTATCAGGTTTTGGCTTCCAGAAACTTCAAACTCACACATATTCTCTTACTCTTCTCCCTCCCTCTTTCCTTCTCTCTCCCTATTTCTCCCTCCCTCTCTCATGCATGCGCACACAGAGCTGCAGTACTTGTTATGAAAATAAATATAAGATACAATTTCTATTGTTATAGACAGCATCAAGCTTGTCTCGGTAGTGTGGAGGTAGCATATCTGTCTCACATTCAAGAGATCACAAGTTCAAATATCATTTAGGGTTAGTTACCCAGCTTAAGTTTTTTTTTTTTTTTTTTTTTTCCAGGGTTTTCCCTTATCCTGAGAAAATAAATGTTGAGTAATGTTAAGCCCCATAGACCTTAAAATCATATAACATCATTTCACCGATTTCATTCATCATCCAATATGACCAATTAGCTTAAAGGAAAAACTACAAATAAAAATGCATCGATTGTTACTTTTAAGCCCTGACTTCTGTTTGATTAAGTGCTGCTCTGAAGTCAATTTATGTATGTACACAGTTTGGAATACAAGGTTGTTTTCACATATATTCCCTGTCGAGTAACAGAAACTAAGTTTTGTTTCTGCATGCATTCTCTGAGAAATAACAAATATTTTCTTAGGCATAGCAGTCTCCGCAAGGGATTTGACACTTTGTAGTTTTAGGAATTTATGAACTGAAGTTATAAGGTGTTTTATTGACCAAGTATGTCAGAATATGGTTTTTAAATCATGAATGTACCATCAAAATCTATTGGATGCCTTTTATAATTGCCCTACATAAATTCCAACAAGTTTTCTCTCTTTATGATATTAGTATAGATAAAATAACATAAGTCAAGGAAAATATAAAACAAGAATTAGAAATATTAACCAAGAATCAAGTCTTACCTTGGTGATTTTAGTGGAGTGTATTCCCCATCCTGTAACAGAATAATGCAAACATACAGTTTCATATAATCATTTACACTATATTTGTTAAATGTCCAGAATCACATTTAAAGTACCAGGTTCTACTTATTTCTAAATTATGAGTCATGCAGAAACAAAGATTTCATATAATTATGTAATGCTATAGTAAGAATAATCAGTGCACAATCTCTGGAATGAAATAGTACATTAAATTTATAGTAAAACATAATTCATACATTTCAAATTTATTTTTTTGCACTTATTATATGTTTTGTTATTGCTGAAGTCCCAGCAGGATTCCTATAACCACCATATAATTTTATGTCATTTATACATTTTTCACTTATGCATTTTCTGCACTTATAGAATCAAATATGAATTCCTTAAAAGAGCAATGCATCATTTATACATTCAGGGCTGATTTCATAGTTTAACTCTTTTAGTGCCAGCCTGAATAGCAAAATGCTGCGTGAAAAGTGCCAAGCAATTTTAGAGAAGAATGCAGGATTTTAAATTATTAGTAATAAAAATGAATTACCAAATAAGAGAGAGAGAGCTGAATCTTTTTTTCATTTTTATTAAAGTCTTTTGTCTACTGTATAATATGCATTATATGCATGAGAAGTCTCTTCAATATTTTTAAAAAACTAAAAACAAAATAAAAATTTGAAAATAAAATTAAAAAACCGAAAATAATAAATAATTGGGCATACAAAACCTTTTTATTATAATGGTAATGCTCCTCTCATTTGTATATATTGAAAGGTGCATAGAGCATAACAGTATTATTAGAACCAGTTGAAAATTCAATGCCACAGCCGGGATTTGAACACAGTTCTCCTGCTCTTCGTGTGGTATAATCAGTTAGAAGATTGAATGGCATACCGGCAAGTTGCCACAGTAGCTCAATGATTAGAGCAACCAAATGGAGAGCGGAGAACTGTGTTCAAATTCCAGCTGTGGCATTGAATTTTTCAATGGGTTTTAATAATACAAAACCGTATTCAGGCTAATTAAATGAAAGTACAGATATTTTGTTACTAAAATAACATCCTGTTTTAGTCTGGTGTTTTATTTTTTAATAATACAAAAAATGTATTCACGTAACTTGAAGGTTGAAAACTGGAGAAAAAAAAAAAAAGTCACCATAAATATACGCATTAATGCACGTACACAAACACAAAGCATGATACCACTAGTAATGAAAATGGCATAAAGCAATAGGATACAAATGTAACAGATTACTGAACAATTTAGCACTTGTGTTGTCGCCTAGCTGAATGATTGATTCACATTGTATGCATTGTCTGGTTACACTTCCGTAAATCTATTTTGATAAGTACACTGATTATTTGCATGTGTATGAGGGCTGTTGATGCATTTTCATCATTGAAGCTAGAATATATATCTTTCTCTCTAACCTTTTCATCAAGGTCTGAAAATTCAAAATCACTCACTTTCTTCTAATACATCATGAACTGCAGCTCTTATTTCCTCTTTGGTTTGTAACCTTTGGCTAACTGATGTCATGTTTCACCAAACGTAAACAATCACTGGCTAGAGAAATTAAATTGGAGCTAAGTAGCTCTTTGGAGTATAAAGATAAGGTCCTGAAATGCTCCAGAAAACCTTTCTTTCTTTATGGCTATTATGCAGAAGTACACAAATTTTCCCGCTGAAAAAAGTTAAAACATGAAAATGGCATCATGATTAGATCATACTTGGTAATTCTCACAGAGTTTTTGGATCAGGATTATATTGGCACTAAAGAGTTAAGCATAATCCAAAGCTTTTAATAAATGACTTGAACACTGATAAAGCTAGGCTTACATATTGGTTTACCCTTTGTGAGTTTCACAACTGGATAACACATTCAGCTTCACTTATTGTGAGCTGAACAATTCCCACAGAACTGAGAAGTTAATAAAGCTTCCACATGAATTCCCGTTGTTTATGACAATGCTGCTCCTGAAATATGCTTTTGTAGGTTAGGTTATCCAGCAGCATGTACTTAAAATGATAAAATTGCCAAAACTGGGAATAAATTGCAACACGAATGATATGAGACAATTTTGGCAGCTCTGCATACTGTAGATTTTGAGATAGTGGAAAAATGTCAAGAAAAGCAATGCTTTCGACAAGTACACTTTGTTACTGAAATATAATGCATAATAAAATAAGAACTGAAGCTTTCCTGGCGACGTGTTAATTCAAAATCTTCTCGGGCTTCTAGCCAAGTTTTTACCTGGCTAGAAGCCCGAGAAGATTTTGAAATAATGCATAATGTTATAGATGCAATGGTATGAGTGCAACAAAGTATTTGGTAAAAGTATGAAATAGAGATTTCATAAGTTTTGCTTACCAGTTGGTTTATGTTTAATTGTATCAACAAATTCTTGTAACTCATTGTTGATTATTTACTTAATTGAAGTCTTGCATAGAATGCTTGGTCATTCTACACATGAGGCCATGCTGTGGCCGAGTGGTTAGACCACTCACCTCTCACCTAGACAGCCTGGGTTCAATCCCAAGCAACAGGGGAGATTTGTGGTGGACAAGGGAGCACAGGGGCAAGACTTCATTTCATGTAACATCAGTGTCATTGCCTGTGTGTCATTTGTAGTAAAAGCAGACATTAAACACTTAAAAATAAAATCCACGCGCATTCTAAAGTGGCTTTATTTTGGTCGCTAAAAATCTCCCAATTAAAAGCTTTAAGAGACAGACAACACTACTTTCTACCTGGAAAACTGGTTGCAGAACTTGCGGGATGCTTTGCCTTTAATTTTTGGAAGTCAATGCACACTATACTGTATTGTTTATTTTTGTAAATTACTGAATTACTTCTGCCGCCCATCCCTGGAGAATTGCTGTCAGTTGTGCATCTTCAACTTCTGCTGACCATCAGTTGTGGATGGCGATGTCAGCAAACTGTCTGTGGAAAACTTTGAAGGTGAATATTCCGTCAAACTGGGTGGCTTGATGTATGCAGATGTTGTATAGCATCTTGTCGTCTCGACATTCTAATCTTCATCCTTCCATTTAGCATCTTTTCCATCATTGTGTTCAGTTCTTTTGCTCTTCCACTGATTCTTTCTTCCAGGGCATTAAGTCTTTGTTCCTGATCTTTTATCATTCCACCAAGCTCTTCCACAGTTTCCCCAAGATCTTCCAGGGCATTAATGCATTCTTTGACATACTCCAGAGCATTAATAAGTTGGTTAAGGTTCTTCATCTTTCCTCCAAGTTCTTGTAAGTCCTTTTCCACACTAGCTAGTCATTCATTAAGTTTGTTCACTATCTCCTTCATCAGGTTCTCCATTCCAAATATCATTTTCGCCTCCATCTTGTCCATGTTGGATATGATTGTTTCCTCCATCTTCTCCATTGCATAATTCACAGTCGCAAAGTACATTCTCAGCTTCTCCATTTTGGATTCCATTTTCTTTTCCATCACCTTCTCCAATCCTGATTTAATTTTTGTGCCCATTTTCTCCATGTCAACTTACATTTTTTCTGTTCCTGATTTAAATTCCATTTTCACATCTTTCATTCTGGTTGTCATGTTTTTTATTTCTTCAAATGAATTTTTGGTCATCTCCATTGTGATGTTTAATTCCACTTCATACAAAAACTCCTTTTTCTCCAATAAACATTCTTTACTTCTTTCACAGACTGATTACAATCAGAAACTGTGCCCAAATAACTTTCTTCTAAGCTTTTATAACAATGCTGCCGTATATTTTCTTTTTGATGTTCATTGCAGCAATGATTACTCGCTGCAAATTTTCTATAGAAACTCGCTGAATTGTTGCATGCAATGCATTTCCAGTGAAAAATTGAAATCTGGGGCAGGACTTCTCTCTCCTTTTTATACCTCTTTGTTATGTGACTGGAAGCTTCTAGAAGCAGTAACACATGGCAACCACTGCAGGTGTCACAAACTCACTTAACCAGGCTTTGACATCAAAGAACCTTCCAACAATACACATGCCCACCCGCAAAGGTGTAATAATCACAGCTGCGATGTCAAAAGAACTTGCTGTCAGCACATATGTCCACTAACAGCGTAACAATGGATGCCAACATCAGCTATGACTTACAAAGCCAGCCATACATACATGTTAGGCAATTAGGCTGCAGGGTGTTTTCACTAAAGTCAAGGTGGCAACAACTAGGTGAAATGTTGCAGGACTGGCCTTGGCCATTGCACAGTTAATGAACAAAACTCTGGTGAAACTTCTGCCCAACTAGGTCTTCCAGGAAGTCATCTACTCATTTGTTCACAAGGTGCATGACACCAAGATACGTGGGTGAGATTACAAGTCCATTCACGAGGCACTGATGGCCTTAGATGGGATTCAAAGGATCAACTCAGAGACATCAATATTGATTTTCAAGTCGTGTGTATTGGGGATCATTGGCCAGGATACCTGGTGAAGGAATGTCCAGACTAAGGCAAAGAGCAACAAAAACCGAAAAAGTATTGACATGGCAAGAGTCATGTCAGGGCTATCAACATCCCTTCCAATGACACAATCTTTGATTTCATCCTTTTTGTTTTTTTTAAATTTTATTTTCCAAGTTGGAGGAAAGTAGCTGATCATCAGATACTATCAGATACTACAATATCACTTAAGATTTTAGGTAACATTCAACAAATCTTCACTCAAGTATCCTATAATTTTCAAGAACCATCGCCACCATTTCTATCAACTCTTTAAATACATCCTCTGACAAACACTGCATGTATTTACTCACTATCTCTTATCCTTATTAATTTTGTATTAGATAAGTGAAACACTTAATCAAATATTAAAAATAAACAAAAATGTTACCATCATTAGTTTTCTATAAAACTTACCTCATTGTAATTCCAAACAGATGCAGTTTCTGTTTCAAACCACAAAGGTTCTGCTGTAATATCTATGTTGTTATCCTCATTGTCAGTGTTGTATTTCAGAATCTCCATTACAGCATCCTCTGAAATCAATTCCCCCTCTTTCTGTGAAGCAATTTCTATTTTGGTATCTGTCTCACCGTTGTTACGTGTAACAGTTTCAGATTGAATCTGCTTTAAGGGATGTTGGGTAGAACATTCTTTCCCATTCTGTGAATAAGGGTCTGGAAGGGGAATCTCGGATCCAATTTCTGAGGCATCACAATCACCGTCCACAAGCAAAGCATCATTGTATATCTTCATTGCCACATTGGTAAAGAACTCTAACTCTTTCTCTAAGGCATCCGAGAAAGGATCATTCTCTTTGTTTTCTATTTCGGTATCCATTTCCAACTGTTGCTGTATCTAAATCAGTGGGAAAACAAGCACATCATGAATAGCAGAACAATGGCAGGCCAAGTGCATGGTCAGGAGACTGTATACAGTCATGACAGTTACTGCCCCACCCCACTCACTGGCTCATGCCACATATCTTGTAGCACCATACATAATGACTAGACCATAATACAGCATTATTATATGAGGAGCATTCAATAAGTAATGCAACACATTGTTTTTCTCTACCAATTTTAGTTGAAAAAATTGAAATTTTGTTTGGGACATCTTTAAATATTTCTACTTTATCTCATATAGTTTAATTAACTTCCAATAGGTGACAGCACTAAAACTAGCCTTCAAAATGATGCATGTAACGGAAGGGCATAACAGTTATCAAGTTTCCTTTGGTGAAAGTCCGAGCATCACAGGTATTCATAGGTGCTTGCAGAATCTCAACAGAGACCTGGCAGTGGCCAAAGCAAAAGTCGTTGGGCGACACATCTGTCATCATTAAAACGAGGTTGAGCAAGCCTGTCTAATCCCCCGTGTGCCAGCCAACTGCACACAGCTGTGACTCCTAATGTTAGGACGCACAGATACTCTTATTCAAGATGATTGACATATCACAATCAAATACCTGTATGCTCAGCTGGTAAAATCATGGCTATGATCTTCTAGGACTCTGAAGGAGTTATTCTGTTCAATGTCCTCCCTCATGGTGAAACAATCAATTCTGAAATGTATTGTGCTACTCCAAACAATTTGAAAAAATGATTTTAGCATGTTTGTAACTGCAAAAATGCAAAGCAAATTTCTCCATGTCAAGTCTGCGCACCCAAGAGGAGCTCACAAAACCTCACTGGTCTGTTCTTCCTCAACCACCCTATACAGCCCAGATTTTGCATCTTCTGACTTCTATTTGTTGGGCTCAATGAAGATTCACTCTGCAGGAAGCTCTATGTGGATGATGGGGAAGTTATTGATGGAGCAAGATGTTGGCTCCACCATAGGTGAGTAGAGTAGTACTATGCAGGCATATAAGCCTTCCCATTAAGGAGGCATAAGGCCGTAGCATTTTACAGAGACTATCTTGAAAAACAAGGTTTCGTAGCCAAAAGATTGGGGAATAGTGTATTTGAATTCTGAATAAAACCAGCCTGCTTTAAGCAAAAATGCATTGCATTACCTATTGTATACCCTTGTATACAGCTGTGTCTGTTACTGCAACACCCCAAATCTGCTCATCTCGCATGTCTTCTAACACTATATACTCAATAACTGTCTTATAACAATAAATATAAAATTGTAATATACTTTGCGTCAATTGAGATAAAAATTTACAGAAATAATTTTCTTACACATTTGTGGTAGGTACAAGAGGGATACATTAGACAGAATGACAGCCAAATATTGAAAAAATGTGTTAAATTTGCCTAGCTTTTTCTACCCCAATCATTTGTTATTTAACTTCTGCACACTTCTACTTCTCAGCTATTTAGCTATAATAAGTAGAGTAAGTATTGTGTTCCATCCAAAAAATTGATAGAATTTTCACTGTTAAGATAAGTAATGAAACCCCTACGTCCAAAAGATGTGTTTTGATTATGTGTGTGTTTGTGTGCACAGAACTCAAATGTAAAAACCTGAATAAATACCAAAACGGGTATCTAGTTTAATAAATCCCAAGGATGAGATACAAAGACTTCCATTAGAATGCCCCTCAACACAAAATGATTCTCCTCTTTTTTTCAAAAATAGTTCTAATAATGCTGAATAAAATATCAATTCAAGACAAATAAAATTTCCATATTGAATATTCTGGGAGTAGCCTGTAAAGCCTCTTAGGCTGGTATACAACATCTGAGAATAACCAGAACAAGAATGGATGCTGAAACATAATTATTGTGATGGGAGCTTTACAATTGACAGAGTTTTTGTGTGCCCTGGAATAGGAATTAAAGACTTGGCCAAGTTTTAATTTTCTTGTTCACAGGCATATTATTGTATGTATACTGTGTGTCTTCACTATTGAGATTATTTTATGCAACCTCAACATTTAACGGCTACTAGAGCTTACTCTAGTTGCAATTCTTCAAGTTCTGACATACGCTAACTAGCATTATGTTGGCTGAATTAAACATAGGTGAAAAAATATCATGGTCAGTAAAAAAAAATAAAATTCGAATACACAAAACTAAATTTCCTCTTTGAGATTAATATGGTTATTGATATGCATTCCCATTCTTGTTTCCGTATAATTGCATGCTGAATTGCTTTCCCATTCTGATTTACATTTTGGTTACCATTTATGGTGTATTGTAAACCAGCCTTTAGTAACTTTTGTATGATTCCCAAACTGCAAGAGAGAACAAAACTATAGACCAAAAATTGTTATCTCATTAAAGCATACAGTTTATAAGAAATGGTATTTTTTTGGTGACATCAGCGATTTCCAAGACATTCCTTTCTTTTGTTTGGCATTGTCAATGTTATACTTTTTACTTTCTCTACTATTTATAGTAAATAGAGGAACATTACAGTCCATCCTAAAATTTTGAAAAGACATTAAAAATACTTGTTTTAAGATACTGAATGCAAAAAAACAACATTTTTTGAAAATGACGATGTATGTGTGTGTATGAGAGAGAGAAGAAGAAGAAGAAGAGATATCAGTTTAACTCAGAAATATAAAGTCAGTTAAATACCACCATTCTTGGAATTAAGTTCAGCATGTTCCAAGGATATGATACAAACATTTTCAAGAAGTCCCCTCACTATAAACTATTCTATACAGAGAAGCATTTTCTTGTGTTCATGTACAAAGTAAAAGATATGTTGACATCATGCAAAAGACATGCATTTTTTATGGTTATGTAAAGAGCCTGTATCTTACTGGGGTCATACAAAGAACATGCAGTTTTCTGTGATCAAGCAAGAAAGATGAAAATGAGTTTTACTTGTGGATGTTGTTTAACTGCTGTGATGAAGGGGTGTGAAAGACTGCTTAATTTTGCTCATAAGCCTCTGTATCAGGCTTGAGGTTCTTTTACATGTAGTAAATCTATGATACGACACCACTGGTTTTACTTCCCTTTCAAAGAAAGTCATGCTAAGGATTTTTACACCCAAAGAAATCAGTGCCCTCACCCAGGTTTGAACCTCTACCATGGGAACTAGATGATAGCATGTAAACCCTAAGACCTTGGAGCACAACGGTCATTGACAGAACATGCAACTTTTTGTCAAGCAAAGAGCATCCATTTTATTGTAGTCACACAAAGAGCTTGTATTTTACTGTGGGCATGCAAACAACATGTGTTAACTTGTGGTCATGGAAAGAGCATGCATTTTCTTGTGGCCATGCTAAGAGTATGAATTCCCTATAGTCATGCAAAGAGTATGCAGTTCTTGTCATAGAAAGAGCACATCTTTTCTTGTGGTATCATCAAGATGTATTACTATATGTATTTAAAATTCATAATATTGTGATTCACCTTTTAAAAATTTGACTTTTGCTTTAGCTTACTTTATTCTTTGGATATGTTGAGTCAGACTAAAAATTCAATGCCATAGCTGGGATTTGAAAATGAAGTTTTTTATTTATGGATGCTCTTTAACCACAGTGGTTCTCAGCGTCCCATGTTATATTGGGCACGAAAGACCACTTAATTTTGCTCAGAGGTTTCTTTTTCAGGCTTGAGGTTCTTTTATGTGCTTAAATCTACGACAAGGGACCAACGGCTTTACTCCCTTCCAAAGGAAGCCATGCTAAGGACTTATATGCCCGAAAAAATCCATCATCCTCTGCTGGGTTTGAACCCACGACCTTGGGTATACAAAGTAACCATTACACCATGGAGGGTAACTACCAGGATTTGAATCATGGATCTCCTGGTTTCTAGCCAGTTGTTCTACCATTGAACCACCATGGCAACATGCCAGTACAGCATTAAATTTCACAACTGACTTGAATGTTTCTCAGTAAACCACAAGTTGATCTCAAATTATTTTGAGATGACATACCCCAATGGTGACTTACAATGTCGTTAGTAATTTAAGTCCCAGGATTTTTACCATGAAACATTTGAGAAATTTAAATACCATGCTGGCAAAAAATGTAAATGCTGTGTTATCTATGGACGCTAATTAACTGCTATGGTTCTCGGCGTCCCATTCTATATTGGGCACAAAAGACCGCTTAGTTCTGCTCAGAGGCCTCTCTATCAGGCTTGAGGTTCTTTTACGTAAATCAATGATACGGGACCAGCAGCTTTACTTCCCTTCCGAAGGAAGCCATGCTAAGGATTTTTACACCCAAAAAATCCATCGTCCTCAGCCAGACGACCCATGCTGGCATGTTGCCATGGTAGCTCAGTGGTAGAGCAACTGGCTAGAGTCCAGGAAATCCATGGTTCAAACCCCCAGCTATGGCATTGAAATTTTTAGTCTGACAACTTATCCTACTCCTGTCCTACACATGGCTTCTTTATCCTTCTTCACCTACAATGGAATATGTTAAGTGCTAATGCAGATTTATCTCAATTAACAAGTGAGCAGAGACTTTTGTCAGAATAATTTGTAAAAGATAAAATGTACTATATATACTGGAATTAACAATTATCTGTGATTTTTTAACTTAAACCTTATCAAGAATTAATAAATTTAGGTTTAGCATATTGTGAAAAAACAGACAGCTAAATTGAAGAGGACAGCTACAATCCAATAGCCGACCACCATGCAATGACCCATCAATCAGCCTGCATATTGATAAATGCTCCTATTAGCAAAACAGGATTAGACTTGCCAGATGTTCCATATTATACAGGTTTTCCCATATCCGACAAGGAAGCATCATGTCCTATAATTACCACAAGGGGCTTCAAAAATACCTTATGTCATTCCAAGTTTAAAGATTATATTTTTAATAACATGCATGTTTATTTGGCACACCACTATTGGTAACCACTGGTCATATGGTCACCTTGCAGTGCTGTAATACCTGCCTGTGTGCTTGGTCATGTCTATTGCTTACTAAACATAATATGGAATAAAATATGTAGTAAGTAATGGTGTTGCCTGAGGAGCACATGATCAAACCATGTTACCAGAAGATTACAATGAAGAATGACATTTACAGGGCTTATGCTGGTTGTATTTTTTACCGTTTTCTATTTATAGAAAGAATATGAATGATTCCTCCCCCAGAGAAAGATGACTGTCTATACGTTTATTTAAAAATGATGAAAATGAAGAAATAATTTGTGGTTATTGCCTGTGAAAAATAACAACTTGGAAGCAAGTTGGCATTTTGGGTTTTCTCTTACACTTTATAATATGCCTCTACAATTTTATCACAGGTGAAGTGGAATCACTGCAGAAAATAACAACTTTATGAGAAAGAATAATCTATCACAGAAAGTGAAATTGAAATGTTAAACACAATCTCAGTTATAATAGTTTCAATTGCAACGTGTAACTTATTCATCATGTGTTTGGTGACAACTCCAGCATCAAGCTGCCTGTGGCAGAACCAAAATAGATGTGCGAGTGTGCATGTGATGTGTGTATTTATTCTCTGCAAGTGCTGCCCACTGGCATAGTTAAATATACAAAATTCATTTACTATAATAATCTTCCAGTTAATAACAGTAAAATAAATTAATAATAGTAATTGCAAATTAATAATAGTAATACAACTAGCCTACTATATATATTTATTATGCACACACAAGGATTTTGAAATACATGCAGTATAGCAATACTTATGTCAATTACCAGCATGTTTGTTTGTAAAGTTATTATGAAGCCTCAACATTAATAGTAACAAAACGATTTTGAGGTCCTTTTACAATATTCACACAATATTTACTTTACTTTAATTAACTAACATTTATTCTCTTTAAATTGCCACTAAACTTTTTAAGGTCAGAGGGCAACCCTGAAAGGCAGCTACAGGCAATTCATTCCATTCTTCAATGGTCCTATTAACAAAAGAAAATTGTCCTACCTTGGTTATGACTCTTAATTTTATACAAAAGATCGTTCATACGTAGTATGCCAGGTTTTCTAACCCCTTTCTAACTTTGATCCATGCATTTAAAGCAACATAAACTTTAAATATTGGGACCAACCTATGTATTTTCGCCTAACTAGATGCTTTAATAGAGAATGTGTTGATATCGAAAAGTAAAAAAAAAGGTTTCTTTAACAAAGAATTTTGTGAATTTTGACACAGTTTAATGTTAGAGAACAGTCGGAAATTTGAAAGGAAATAAACTATTTCAGCTATGGCATTTAATTGCATATCTCCAGCATGACAAGTTAATGTCATATTTATTGACTGTTCCTGGATCATACAACTATGACTACGTAGAGAGAGTATTTTTATTTTCAAACAAAATATTTAAAACTGAAAGGAGTAAATACCTTTTTTGTACATAATGTATAGAGAAGATATTCTATTGAACCCCTAAACTGCATGCTGTGTCAAGAAGATGCCATTCAAAACTGGGAATATCTTAGTACATGCTCTGCTTCTCAGCAATTTTGAGACAAATCCAATGGACAACTGTATTGGGAAGCCAGAAGGCTAATGTCAATTGTTCAACAGCCTGAGCATTACATTAAAAAATGAACTGTATTGAACCCAAAAATTTGATTCCGAGATTTCACCAGAAATACATGCTTTGGGACCCCCTGCATTTAAAAATGAGTGTGTGTTTGTGTGTGCGTGCATGTGTGTATGTGTGTGTGGGGGATGGAGGGGGGCTGTAGCTGAAAAGATGAAATAAATTATCTATCTAACAATAATTTGTTACTGAGATGCAGAAAAAGTCATGTGAATGGAACACATCAGATTTTCTAATATTGTGTTTAAGATAATGAACAATATTAGGTTTCTCAGAGCCTCCACAACAATTATTTTGTGTACACACATATCCACTCACAAAATGTGCACCTAATTACTGGATCACCTGGTTGAAGAGCATGTGCCACAGTTATTTTATATGGTTTTAACTTCAGCAATTTAATACTCTTTGCTCAGAGCCTTAAGAAATTCATACCTGTTGTGAAAGACACCTAAGCGATTTTTGGAGGGAATTCTCCAAATGATGACCGATGTCATCTAATTTTTCTTCGGTAAGAACTGTATGCCATCTTTTAAATTTCTAAGTCTGAATACTTCCTGTGGCCTGACATTTATTATATCATTCATTGATTGTTATACGGCCTGGGAAATCTTTCTGTAAATCATACCTTCACTTGGCAAGCTGATTTAACATATACAAATCATAAATAAATACATGCTGTGCAGTGGAAAACATATGAGCCATGATACATTCTGTGACTAAGTACAGGACAAAAATAAATCACTCGTAATAAATAAACTACTTCATATCACTGTCAACTCAGAACTACCCTTCCAGAGCAGAGCAAAACTGTGTCAGAAGCGTGACCTTGTTTACAGCAGCAGTGTCAAATCATGTGTCCACATGCCCAATGAAAAACACTGCACAGCTGGCTTTTGGCTCACTTAGTACTTTCTTAAATAGTAATTAACATCACAATATGTCAACAAATTACTCCATCTTATTAACACTGCCCATGTGCAGAGAGAACTGCCAACACAACCATATTAGAGTAATCTGTGAGAACAGTCACTGATATGAAATCCATTATCTGAATCCAGTTTATTCACACATTAACCTTTTCCTAAACTAGGTGAATCCCAAAACTACAAAACTGTCTTAATGGAGATTGCTATGACTTGATGGCCTACTCTCGCTTCATACTCATTCTGTGTTGTTTGCTCAAATATTAGTGGGCCTTCAAGATGGACTCCATGAATTACAACACCCACAAAGTGTTCCCTACTGACTAAAAAGTAAGCTTATCATAAGTAATACCAGGAGTGTTTTCATCTTGTCGATAATTCACGACTGGAGCAAAGCGATGGGAGTAAACTATCCTAAGAGATGAAAACACAAGTTGTATTTGATAAGACAATTCAGCGAAATAGACTATTAATAATGTATGATATATAGGAAGGGAGATTTTATCAGGTTATAATTGTAATACTTACATTAGTTCTCAAATGGTAGATGACACGTTCGACCAATTTTTTTTTTCTTTCTTTCTTTCTTTCTTTCTTCACTGCCTCCTGAATTATGATGTGGCCAACCATGTTTACTATTAATGTATGAATATTGATAGTAACAATAGAAATAGGGAACCAATATTTTATTTCAGCTTTTAATAAGTAATACATGAAATGGAAACAAACGTTAATTTATTTGAGGTTATTGCACTCATCTCATACATAAAAAATACAAATAATGATTATTTTCACTCCTTTTTTGAACTTAACACATTATGAAGTAGATAAACTTTAAATAAACATTATAACTGAATTAATTGAAAGTACAATTGTGGTACTGACTGTTACTAAAAGTGAAGGTTGGCTGCCTGGATTGTCACCTTGCTACCAATAACAGAGACAGGAGATTAAACATACGAATGTAGGTGTGACAAGATTTCAAAGAAATGAACATCAGCTGTGTTAAGATGTTTCGACAATATCACTCCAGTCAGGTGACAGTGATTGGTTGAAATTGCCTAATCTCAGCCATTCCATTGGTGCTTTAATAGTTGAGCTGAATTGACGTCAAGTTAAGTTTGGAAGTAAGCTGAAATATTACTGCAGATTAAGTTTCATTTATCTCAAGTTATGTGGCAGGAGTTATACTAAAACAACTCACCTCAAAATTGTCTAATCTCTCTGGTACCAGAATACAAATTCACTTCTGCTGCTCTGAAATCCTTACAAGGGGGAATTTCAGGAATCACCATGCAGATCTTGAAGGGGAATTACCCCACATTTACATTACACAAGTATCTATAGAGAAAACACAAAAAACATCTTCCCATAACAGTGCAACAACTTGGCAATAAGGCAACAAAGCTACAAGTAACTACCAACTTAATGTTGTATATAAAACAATAAATATGGTGCAGTTAATTCCTCACTACCAGTTCTGTATTTGTTTAAAACTACATTTTCAACAATGGCAGTTTTAATAACAATAGCCAGGATAGTTTAAAATAATATAATAAGGTAAAACACGTTTAGAGCTGCTCCAAATTTTAAATTAAAGAAAACATTTAAAAACCTACAACTTGCATTTATGGCATGTTCTACCCATCATTGTGTATTTTTAAAAGCTTACAGTGAAAAAAAAAAAGGTATCTTTCAAACTCGCATTTTGTATAAAAAATTTGCTGTGGCAATGGTCATTTCTAAGATAATCTTGACCATTGACTTGAATTTCTCAAATGACTCCACCAAAATTTACTAAACTGCTAAATTACCATTGTTTCTTATGTCATTTTCCAAAGTCAGTATACATCCAATATGAAAACAATTTCCCAATAAGCATAGGAGAATTATAAATTTCTTTGATGATTCTAACCATTATGGTGACCACACAAAGTGCTTAAATAAATTACCAACATTAAAACCGTGAACTCACTGGATGGTAACCTCTACCAGCTACTCATTAATCGAGTATGAAATGGACTTACAGACATGCTTACAGTGAAAAGTGCATTTTAAATACCTAACCGAATGAAGTTGAAAAGCAAGGGATGCCATATAAAATGAATAAATACAAAACTAAGTAATGTGTGTTTTCTATAAGAGGAAATAAATGAGAAATGTGTCTAAATAAGATGATTACAAACACAAATATGCACAAACTGTGTACAAAAATTAAATATATCTGTGAAATTTGGTAAAAAATATAAAAAAATTTCAATTTTTTCATTTTTACATTTTTATTATACTTACAATTTGTAATTTTATGCACACAATTCCCTTTTTGCTTTCTCTACACGTACTATGTACATAGTGTATAGAGAAGAGATTGTATTGCACCCAAAAATTAGATATCCAGATTTCACCAGAAATACATATTTTGGAACCCCTGAATCAAAAAAAAAAAGCATTTTTAGAAAAATGTCCATGTGTGTGTGCCTCTGTGTGGGCAGCATAGCTAAAAAACGGAAAGTCTATTTAATATCAAACTTGATGTTTAAGTTCAGTATCTTCTAAGGATGCAGATGAAGATTTTCAAGAAAATCTCCCACACATGAAAAAAATTTCAAAAATGTTTATTTTCTCAAAACTAGCTCTAACAATTTTGATTAAAATCTCTCCTATTTAAGATATTTACATGACAAATAAAATATATATCTTGAATTTTCTGGGAATAACTTCTGACGACCTCTTTATTCTGGATGAAGTGTTTATGAATTTTGCATAACTAGTGAACTGTAAGAGATAGACAAAAACTCGCTCCACAAAAACTGTAGAGCTCCTTAAAATGCACAATATTTTTCATATACCTTTTTTCCTGGAGTAGACCATTTTCGAGATATTCCTTGTTATTGGTTTCAGTTTTAAAATACTTCAACTTTTCTCATGCAGGATCTTGTCAACTCCTGGTTATGCAAAGAAACAGATTTCAGTCCCATAGCAACCACATTTTAAAACATTTACTGTTGGTTTAGCCTAGTATATTCCCTTATTTCCCTTCTATTTATAAAGAACTAAGTATTAAGACCTCTTCTACTAATGTTTATCTCGATCAGCATGAAGTAGAACGAGGAATAAGCTTATAACAATAATTTGTTACAGAGATACAAAGAAAGGCACATGAATGGAACACATCGGATTTTTAATGTTAAAAATGTATAGCCACAAATGCCTATATAATCATTTCTGAACCATTTTGACAAATTGAACATACACAAGATAACTTTTTTTGTCTTAGAAAATCCTGCAGGAGGTTGCTTGTATAGGACATAAGATTGTTTCATGAATTTTAAATATTTTATTCAAACTAGTTGTAATGAATGGATGTTATAACATTCAGGTGCTGTCCATTACAAAACTGTTATACAAGGGTCACTGTGAAAGTTTTGAGAATCAAACAACAAGGAGGTCAATGCAGTTCTTCCTAGCTTTGGATTTTAGTTCAGATAGTAACATGTGCAAGCCTGGGTATGCTCCAACAATGTGCAATATCAGCACTGCTTGTATGTATGTACATGCAGGTGTTGCTATACCAGACACAGGGATGGATCTCCGGAGAGAGCATTTCCGCACTATGATTTTCTACAACTTTAAAGTTGATTTAGGGAAGAGAGAATGCCTTGAAACTGCATCATGATTTGAAGATCTTTGCCCTTTATAATCCACCATTTATCAATGGTTTGCAGAGTTTAAAGGAGGAAGAAATTCCATAGAAGATGAAGATTGTGCAGTACAACCAGCTTCAATGAATGAAAATGTGGTGAAAGTAGAGTGCAAGTTGCATGAAGTACCTATTAGGTCAAGAAGCCCTGAAAATGGGATTGGCAGTAGTGAGGACAATCATTAAAGAAAATCTTCATGTCAGGAAGGTCTGCAGTCATCGGATCCCCCACCACTTCTCAAATGAGCAGAAATTGTGCCAGAAAATGACAAAAAATTGGGAGGGGGGGAAATATAAAAACATATTTAACATCATAACAGGGGGTAAAAGCTGGATATATCAATATGATCCAGAAACCAAGTGACAGTCATCAGCCTGGGTCTTCCCAAAAGAGGATCTCCCAACAAAAGTGAGGCAAGCGAGCAGGATTGGTAAGAAAATTGTCTTATTCTTTCTCAGCTAGCAGCCATATTGTGACAATTCCACTTGAGGGACAAAAGACTCTCACTGCCAGATGGTACACCACAAAATGTCTGCTACAAGTTGTCAATGAACTGGGAACAAAGTGTCCTAAGACTGGTATGTGTGGATCTTAATCCACTATGATAATAACTCTGCCCACAATACACAAGAAAGAGCTCAATTTTTGCAGTAGTTATAGGTCAACTTGCCCCATTCATCTTACACTCTAGTTCTGGTCCCATATGACTTTTTCTATTCTCCAAAATAAAACACAATTATAGTGCAACAATCTGAATTATCTGAAACTGCAGTATATGCTTACGAAAAATGTATTTGCACTCTCTCCAAAGAAGAGTGGTATTAGGCATTTGCAAAATGGTTCGAAAGGATGAAACTTGCTTACAATGCAATGGAGAATACTTTGAAAAGATACAATAATCAAATCTAAATTATTAAATTTTATTGCAATTCATTCTCAAAACTTTTGAGTAACCCTTGCAGCTTTTCAATTACACTTTGATGACTTAAAGCTCAAAAAACTAGTTCCACAAACATGTTTTTTTTTGTTTTTTTTCCCCCTGCTAAGAAATTCTTATGTTTTTGGATTATCTTCTTTCAGAACATGGCTCCTGTAAAGAACTGCACGAAAAAGTACAGCATAAGATTAAAACAAGATGGAGATAATTATAAAGCACAACTCAGAAAGGAAAACCAATAGGATAAATTCAAAAAGGTATAAGAATCCAAAATTAGCAACCAAAAATCAGTCACCCCCATAGAAACTTTTAAATGCCCTCTTTCATTTGGTAAAGCACTAAAGAACATATGCTGTGTTTTTATCATAGGAATAAAAATCACACATTGAAGAATTTTGCTATCATAATGACTTCATTTGCCAAGCCCTAGCATCAAATATGTTGTAACAGTAAAAAAAAAAAAAAAAAAAAAAAAAAAAAAAAAAAAAAAAAAAAAAAACAAACAACAATCTGATGTGTTCCATTCACATGACTTTCTCTACATCTCTGTAAGAAATTCTTGTTATTAAGCTTATGCTTCTATTTCATGCTAAAACATTAGCAGAAACGGGCTTATTACTTAGTTCCTTATAAGTAGAATAGGCTAAACCGACAGTCAAATGTTTTAAAATGTGGTTGCTATGGGATTGAAATCCATTTCTTTCCATGGCCAAGAGTTGACAAGTTCTGTATGAGAAAAGCATTTTAAAACTGAAATCAATAACAAAGAATATGTCGAAAACAGACAACACCACCAAAAAGTAAATGACATAAATTATGTGTTTTATCGAGGTCTACATGTTTTGTGTAGTAAGTTTTTGTTTATCTATTATGGCTCAATATTTATGCAAAATTAAACAAAAATCATCCAGAATAAAGAGCTCTTCAGAGGCTATTCCCAGAAAATTCAAGATATACATTATATTTATCATGTAAATATGTTTAATATGTTTAATATGCAGTATTTTAATCAAAATCATTAGAACCATTTTTGAGAAAATCAAAAGTTTCGAAAATTTTTCCACGTAAAGGGTAGTTTGGGGTGGGGGGATTTTCCTCAAGATCTTCATGTCACATCTTCGAAAGATACTGAACTTATATACAGGACCTCATGTTCATACACACATACCTTTTTCTAAAAATGCTTTTTCTTGGATACAGGGGACCCTAAACATTTATTTCCGGTGAAATCTTGGTATCAAATTTTTGAGTGGAATGCAATACCTTCTCTATACACTATGTACATAGTATGTGTAGAGAAAGTAGAAATTATGTTGCCAGACAATGGGACTGTCCATGCCTTTTTTTGGTGCAAATTCCATGAAAGCTACCCATTGTTTTGATTGTTGCATGATTTCTAGAGTATAATGATGAATTCAGGTCTCATCAGCAGTGAAAACTTGATGCAAAAAGTCATTTGGATGGAATAGTTCCAAACACAGCTTTGAAATTGAAAGTCATACCTGCTTATTTTCCACTGTGAGCAATTGTGGCACCCATCAGGCCGACAACTTTTTCATCTGCAACTTATGCAAAATATGAATTGCCACTCCTATGGCCTCTGCCACTTCACAAACTTCATTCAACGATCAACGAGAATCATTGTGAGGACTCTTTCAGTGATTTCCTCGGTAACTAGTCTGTCTAGCACCGTCTTTAAAAATGGATGTTCAACCATATTTATAGTTATTGAACCAATATTTCAAAGTCATAGATAGTGAAAGGTCCCCAAAAACAACTTCCAATTTGTTTTTATCTCCTCACAAGTTTTCCCATCCAAAAATAAAAACATCACTAAATCACACTGAATTTTAAATATTTTAGTGAAAATATTTTGAACAACTAACTGAAATGCCTATCAAATCCACATTAATTTAAGAATTAGCACCAAATTAATTTTTGCAATGTGTAACAACTGATAGTATACAATAGTAACACCAACTTGCCTTAGTAGTACCATCTATTTGGAAATATGGGTACTTATTGAACCGCCCTCATTTATTATATAATAATGTTTATATGAGGGCTAAATTCCATACAATGAACTGGTGGCAACCTCTTGTGGCCCAGGCCTTATCTGGGTATGCCACCAACATACATATTTCATCACTACAATACCTCTATCATACTATTAGTTTACCATGAGCTCTCTTTATTACACTTTATCCATTTTCCCTGCCCATTTCATTCTAACATTCCATAAGAATTCTCCTAGATTTCTTAATTGTCTTTTATTCTTAAAAATCTTCTTTATCCCTAGCTCATTGTCTCTCCCCAACCACTTCCATTTAATCAACTCCACTCTTCATTCACTTGTCCCTTTGCATTCGAATATTATGTGCAGTTCATCATCTTCCCCACAAATCCTCCAATGTTTCCCTCATTTCTTTACAAAACCTACTATTTGGATTATCCATAGTATACCATAAATCTCCCAGCCATTTTTTGATCAAATGCTCCTTAATTTTGCACATATTACTTTCCATCCTATTCTTCTGAAACCTTAAACATACTTTCAACGTATCTGATTCTGGAATTGCTGAATACGCTATAAGTACTTGAATACTCTACCCTCGTTTAAATTAGATGTTATTAACCATAATATACTGAAGTATTTCAAAGAAAACAAATAAGAACAGTATGTGCATGTGTGTGTGTATAAATATATAAATTAGATTATATTTAAATATATGAGAGTATTGAAAGAAATTAAATGAGAAATTATAATTTGTATATATTATAGATAAAATTAACATATATTGTAGTAGTTGAAAGAAAATAGATTTTTAATTACAGTATGTTTATAAAAGCACTTGCAGGTGTGCATTTACCTTGCTCTCCTGGATTGTTGTGGGTGTGGATGTGCACCAATTTTTTTTCTTTTTCTTTTTCTTTTTCATTTAACTGCCTTTAGCTGTGTGGTCCTATTGGCTGCATTTCCCTGTGGAACAAATTGTATATTAGCAATGCTGTTAACTTTTGTACTGTAGTTGTTAGGTTTCTATTCATTTTTAATTTTTATCATTAGATCTCACACACACACACACACACCCACCCACCCACCCACACACACAGACAGACACACACACACACACACACACACACACACACACACACACACACACAGGTACACGTTCATACTTTCAGACTCTGGGGAGGATTGGTAATAATCTGGGCTACAGAAAAATCCCAAGCACCTAGCCAGGAATCAAGCCTGGGACCCCTTGTACAGCAGGCAGGTGCTCTAGCGACTGAGCTACAGGGTCAGCTACCTAGTATTGCTGGAAAGGTGAACATTACGAGTACTGCCTTATATGCTCCCTTGGATTGTAGCAGGTGTCTGCCACCTTAACAAATAAATATGCAATAATGGTTCAATAAAGAAAGAAAAAAAGAAAAGCTATGTGCTTCTTGTACAGCTCTGGACATTTTCTTAAATGTAAATGGTATGTTATTTATGGACACACTTTAACCGCTGTGGTTCTCAGCATCCCATTCTATATTGGGCTTGAAAGACTGCTTAATTTTGCTCAGAGTCCTCTCTATCAGGCTTGAGGTTCTTTTACGTGCCGTAAATCTACGACATGGGACCAACGGCTTTCCTTCCCTTCCGAAGGATGTCATGCTAAGGATTTTTACGCCTGAAAAAATCCATCATCCTCCGCCGGGTTTGAACCCGCGACCTTGGGTATATGAAGTCAGCATGGCAACCATTACACCACAGAGGGCGACTGGACATTTTCTTGCTCTCTTGTATGCGGCTTATTATAAAAACTGCCAGAGTTGAGTGAATCAGTTGTGAAAGATTTCAGAAAGTGCAGTTAGATTAGAGAAACAGCCAAAACAGTCAACAGCTAAGTACAAGCATCAAAATGATAAGAAATAAAATTATTCTGGCAACTGAAACCATTTTTTTTTTTGTTACATTATCAGAAGTGAAATGAATGCCATGATGGAGATGATGAAAACATTACTAGTTGAAATCAAGGATTTGAAATTCATAAGATGCACATGAAAATGAAAGAGAAAACAAAATCTGAAATAGAGCACATAAGAGTAGAGAGCATAGAGAGCATAATAACAGAAATGAACATGAAATCTCTAGAAAGACAAAGAGCTTGATGAAAAGACAAAGGGCCTGGACCAATGCACTAACACTTCCATTTTCCATCTAGCCTTACTTCACCGATAATGTAAACAAAAGTAACAAGTTGCAACGACTATGATTGGTTGCTGCTTTTCTCCATCACAAAATGGTTCCTCTTAAATTGCAGAGCAAGTGCAGAAATATTGTATTGCACTATGCAGTGTTGCATAAATAACATAGTCTGAATGATTAAGGGACAAAATATATTGATAATCATGATATCTTTATATAACAATGCATATCCATTGTACAGTTCAACAGCTGCTTCTAGTTAACTAATAATGGCGGAAACATGTAATACCAGTATAGTGAAACATAAGCAAGAAAAGAATTATCTTTAGTATATATATATATATATAAAAAGTTTTGTGAAAAGTACCGTGCTTTTTCATTAAACAATATTCTTAGCCTAGCAGTAGAACTTACGGGATTTACGAAAGCAGTACAAAGTGGCAAAGCTTTTAAATTAGCCTAGGTGTGCCATCTTGTGTAAGCAGTTTTTCAACAAGTGACAATCAAAATGCAGTGAATGTTATCACACATTGTTCAGGGAGAGCACAAAGAGCGAGATTTGGTGAGAATGGTGGGCATTGTTGATGGCTGACTAATTATCAATCTCTGTGATGATTCAGACAGTTTGTTTGCAACTGCAGCAGATTATTTGTATCTTGAAGGAGCGGGACCGTTCCATCTTCAGATTAGCTCTTCTGGGTAGGTCACTGTATTATGAGCAGTATATTAAAGAAATGTGCAGTGTATGGTTGTCCATATGTGAATGCTAAACGTTGCAATAAACTGTTGGAATGATTTACGTAAGGAATACTTCAGCAAACTTTCAAAATAAAATGTATGCATTTTATAATTTTGCACAGAATTTTACATATTGAACTGAATATATAACAAACCGTCTACCTGTTTTGTTATGTTTTATTATACACTTAGAGTTAATCATTATCTAAGAACAAAGAAAATAGGTGGCTACATCTTTTCCTGCCAAATGTAGGTACTCAATTTTACAATTGTATGGGAGACAAACCAGTTTAGCATCACATGTGTGTACACATGCATTTGCGGAGAATACATTCTGATTTGTTTACATTGCTGGTGAAGTAAGGATGGACAAATAACAGAGGTCATCAGGAAAGAACTAAATGTCTTATAGAGAAGAGTCAGCAGCAGCACTAAAGATGCTTAAAAGAAGCCTTAAGGACTTGAAAGTTGAGATGCCAGGATACAAAACAGCATCTGCATGCTTAAAGTCACCCAAATGATAAGTCATCAACCTTCATAGTTAACTGGCAACAAATTTGCACCGACAAACAATGGAAAGCCGAGGAGGAAGCTGCACTGTGCTTCCAGAGAGGGCGACAGAAATTTTAAATCTAATTCCGATGTAGATGGTCTCCGGAAACTTCAGGGAGGCCCTTTGGAAGCACTGCTTGACACAGCTTACTGCAGTCAGCTCAAGTCAAGACTGCAAGCCTAGGAAGACGATGCAAAAGTTTGCACTGCATTTAATCCTTTTAGTGCCAATCACAAACTAATTGTGATCCAAAAATTCTGCAAAAATTGCCAATCACGATGCAGTTTTCATATATTTTACCTCTTTCCAGCGGAAAGTCTGTGTATTTTCTACGTCATAACCATAGAGAAAGGTTGTCTGGAGCATTTCCGGACCTTATCTTCATCACTCCAAAGCATTAAATTAGCTCCAAATTTAACTTCTCTTGTCGGTGTTTGTTTATCCTGGTCGAAACATGGAGTCGTCTAGCCAAAGGTTACGAACCGAAGAGAAAATAAGAGCTTCAGTTTGCGATGTATTACAAGAAACCGAGTGATTTTGAATTGTCAGATCTTGTTGAAAGAGTTTCTAACATTGACGTAAGAGAGGAAGATACATATTCTAGCTTCAGTGGTGAAAATGCATCCAATAACAACACTCTTTGAATGCATCGGTGTGCTTATCAAAATGGATTTACAGAGATGTAACCAGACGATTAATACAATGTGAATCAACTATTCAGATATGTAACAACACAAGTGCTTGATTGTACAGTAATCTATGTTACTTTTGTATCCTATTGCTATATGCTATTTTTATAAATAGTGGCATCATGCTTATGTGAATGTGTTTTTGTAGACTTTTTTTTTTCAGTTTCAGGCTCTATGAATTAATTTTTTTTATTTTAAAAAATAAAACACCAGACCAAATCAGGCTGCTGTTTTAGTAAAGAAATAGCCATACTTTCATTTAATTAGCCTGAACTTTCTGTGTAGTGAGATTTTGTATGTCTAATTATCGATTATTTTGGGATTTTAAATTTTATTTTGAAAATTTTCTTTTGTTTTCAATTTTTTAAAAATATTGAAGAGACTTCCCGTACATATAATGCATATTATACAGTAGAGAAAAGGATTTCCTAAAAATGAAAGACCCTGCATTTTCCTCTAAAACTGCTTGGCACTTTTCAGTCTGCATTTTGCTATTCAGGCTGGCACTAAAAGGGTTAAACATCTGGTGAACAAGGCCTAGTTACGTAGTCCTTGGAAACCACCAACTCCTCCATCAAGAGGGGGACATAACACCAAGATGCAACAGTGCCCGATACTCAGCGAGTATAATACAATCCATGAAGCATTTTAATAGCCACATTAAGTACTGAAGAAACCAAGTCATCAGCTACTCCACACCTCAAAGACCAGCAGTGTTTGTTACGATGGGGAAAGAGGATCAATGCAAAGAGCATGTGCATTGGGGACAAAACCAGCCAGGAAACCTAGCAAAAAAACTGTTCCCAACCAGCATGCAGGTGTAGTCTAGGGGTATCATGTTAGCCTCTGGTTCCCAAGGTCATGGGTTCAAACCCCTAGAAAATGATGAATCCTTAGCGTAGCTTCCTTCGGAAGGTAAGTAAAGCCATTGGCCCCATATCATAAATTTACGGCACGTAAAACAACCTCAAGTCTGATAAACAGGCTTCTGAGCAAAATTAAGCAGTCTTTAACACCCAATAAAAAAATAGGAGGCTGAAAACCATAGCAGTTACAGAGCATCCAAAAATAAAACTCAATTTCTATTACAGCAGGCAGGAAGGAAATAGGGAATGGTACAGAGCGGGCAAATCTTGTTGAACTAAATTATACCTAAAACAACTACTACTGCCACTACCTCTACTACATGTTCATTAAGGAACAAACTCATAGTTTTCATATGATAGTAGTTTGTTACCTATGCATTAAATTCCTCCATTTAACCCAAAATACAGTTGACCAAATACATTAACAGCGCAGTAATTGAATGTGACAGAGATGAGGATACTTTATAACTACCATTCTGCAATAGGTAGGTTAAGCTTATATCGTATACTACTCAGGTTGTGATATCTCTGCTATTTTCAGCTTACAATATAAATTACTGATTAACGTGAATATCTTATAACTTGTTAATTTTAAAGCACTGGGGAAACAAAGACACTCTATACATGAAAGGAGTACATTTTTTATTTCTTTAAGTGATAAGAGCAAGGAACAATAGTTTGTACATAAAAATACATTTTTATGCATTCATTTCAAATGAGATTTCTCATTTTTATGATCATGACATTTAGTGTTTACATTTATTTCATAATTATTCTATTTAACATGCAGATTCATTGTACAGCAATAATAAAAATAGTGCACTACTGCTGCCATCTAGCAGCACTGTCTCCATTAACCAGGTGCATCCCTTGGTATTGTACAGAAGTAAAAGAAAATATTGCATTACTTATGTCATCTGGTTGGTTGGCATCTAATGTTGAGCAGTTGGTAGTGAAGCTATTTGCTCTCTTGCATTCCAGTATTTTGATGTTATATTATCATGTTGACTAAAGGTTGGGCAGCACAGTAACTTATGCCATCTAGCAGAACTGACTCCATGACCAGGCGCATTCCCTTGGCATTGTATGGCACAGCAAATAGCACATCACTGCTGTCATTTAGCAACATTGGTTCCATTAACCGGTTTAATATGATTCTAGTAGTACAATGTAGTAGTAGATCATGTCATAGATATTCTCACCATTTTGTACATATCTTCACATTTTAATACTAAAGTACAATAGTTGGTAATGTTCCATAATTACCCCTAGAATGTAAACTTGGAAGAAAGAGGATTTAAAGAAAGAAATACAATAATGGGCCAGATTTAATGGGTCAGAGCACTGGGAATTGCCTTTAAAATAATAATAATAATAATAATAATAATAATAATACTAATAATAATACTAATAATAATAATAATAATAATAATAATAATAATAATAATAATAATAATAATAATGTAAAGCGAAATTAAATGTAATTTCAATTTCTAGTCAATGCATGCAAAGATACATTTATGTAAGTGAAAATGCACAAAGTTCATGCTTAAGCAAACAGCATTTTTCTAAAGAAGAGGGATATTATAAAATGTAATAATTGCTAAAGATATGTAATCAAATGTAATTTTATATAGGGAAGAAAAATATTATACAAATGTTAAACTATAAAAATATAAATATGTATGTGTAGCATAGTTGATGCAAACAAAGCATCATGGAAGTAGGAAGAAAGTGACACACTTCTTAGCATCACTTCAGGCGAGTCAGACACTAACCATGGGCGATGTACGCGTAGCTTGGAAGAATTGTGTTATTACATTGAAGTCCAGCTATCAGCTTTCTTTTCATTGGTTATTGGATAATAAAAAGCATGTTGTTCAAACAGTACAGATCAAGTTTCCTTATTTTTAGTAATTTAAGGATACTTGCATTCTTTCACAAGTCCCTGTGGTAACTGCAGCATCGAAAATCTCATTACTCACTGCTCAGCTAGAACGGGACAAATGAAACAATATCAATGCGATGCTGTGACAGGAAAGAAAGAAAGATAAAAGGAGTATTTCTTATAGAGTGAAGTTAGTGAAACAGCCCACAATATAAAGATAATATATTATATTTTAGGAGATACGAATGAATCAAAAGCCTGGAGCTCACCAAATTATCCTTTTACAGGAAAGTTTGACTTAATATCAACAAACTGCAACATCTTGTGCATGCATGGTGTCAAATGGTAACCTAAGGGGGGTGAAATCTGTTAGATTGGCAAGTTTTAAACTATTTTGTATCACTGAAGTAGCTTCACAGATCGCTCAACTGCACTCCTATTTATAAAAAAAGTTTCTCAACTAAGCTTTATGTCTTTGGGCCTCGTGTTTTTCATTCAAATGTTGGCAGCTCTTGTGTATGAACACTGTCACAAAGTACTGCTACTGGGCAAAGATCAAAGCAAGCTTCCAGCTAAGTGTGGAACAAGTCACCTTAGTTTTCTTACCTAAAGTTCCATATCTATTGCAGTTTATAAACTTACAAGAAATGTAATAGAAATCTGATGTGCTACATTCACATGGCTTTCTCAGCCTATTCTGCAGCAAACTATTCTTAGAAGAGTTTATTCTTCTATCTACTTCATGCTAATCAGGATAAATATTTGAACAAATGGTCTTATCGCATGTTTTCTTGTAGGTACAAGCGAAAAAAGGGAATACACTTCTAAAGCGTAAGCAGCTGATTGCTATGTGATTAATTTGAAATATGTTCGTTTGCATGACCAGGAGGAAAACAAACAAAAATGAAAGAAAATGAAAAACTTATTTGAGAAAAAGTACACGTGTTGGAAAATTTAAGCCATAATTAGGTTATCACAGAAATGATTACTTCGACAAAAAAAAAAAAGGTTATCAAGACACACATTGATATGCACATTTTGTGTACCACCACTTTGTTTTGTCTTTTATGGTTTATGAATTATGCAAAATAGCCTAAATGAAGGGAACTTCAAAACCATTAAATTAAGATATTTGTTATGAAAATATAAATTAAAAAAAAATATTCTACGTTAACGGTAGTTTGGCGTGGGAGATTTTCTTGAAAATCTTACAACCCAAACATGCACACACAAACACCACCATATTTTTTTTTTTTTCCAAAATATGCTTTCTTTGGTATCAGGAGTTTTGAAAACATATTTCCATTGAAATCTTGACATTGTATTTTTGGATGGATAGAATCCTTCCCTACTTACTATTGTAGTAGAGACACCAATGCATATAGCACACTTGTATATCATTCAGGAGCAGTTCTTCACACACTGAAAGCTTTTAACCCACCCACCCCAAATATAAGGCCTTATCCTGATATATGGTGGACTTTGAGACAGTGATGTGTTTTAACAATTAAAATTTAGTAGAGTCGATTTTGTAACACTACATCACTTACTTTTTTATTTCAGAAAACATGTTTCAGAAGCCATGTGCTTCCATTGTCAATTCCTTTGGTCGACTGCCGGCATTGCTTGCTGTGGTGGTTGTCTCTGTCCCTGGTGGTGGTTTGATGAACTTCTGGATGAGTAGATCGTCTGGCGGGATTTCAAAATTGAAAACCCGGTTCTTGTTTTTCCAAATATATATGTTTTCCCAAACTTTTAATTCTGTCTTCCTTGTGATGTTTTTGAGGATTTTTGGGCTTCTATTTATAGTGTGTTTCTCTTTCCAAAAATGCCAAGCTACTGCAGATTTTTCTTCTTGTTTGAGTTTAATATTTCTGTGGTGTTCTTTTGCCCTGGTTTTTATATTTCTTTTTGTTTGGCCGATGTAGATTTTTTCACAGTCATTACAGCTGAACTGATATATTCCTGGTTTGTTTTCTTGTGGGATATCAGCTTTTAATTTAGAATTTAAAATGTTTTTTATAGAGTAATTGTTTTTAGGGGCTAGAATGATGTTATGTCGTTTGAAGATCCTCTGGAATTTGTAGAAAGTTGTAGGGTGGTATGTAAACTTCTTGTAGATCTTGTTTTCTTTCTGGTTTTGAGTGAGTGTGCTGACTTCTTTAATTCTCTTTCTATTTTTGGCTTTATTAACTTTTTTGTACACCAATTCTGCCCGAAATCCATTCTCTGTAGCTATGTCCAATATTTTAGTAAGTTCACATTGGTATTCTGTTTTTCCAATTGGTACATTTACCAATCTGTGTGTAAGGGTGTTGAGTAAAGCATGCTGATGGGGAATGGGATTGTAACTCTTTTGTTTTATATAGCTGTTGGTGTGGGTAGGTTTTCTGTAGATGCCAAATGTAAGGTGATTATTAGTTTTGATGATTTTTAGGTCGAGGAATGGTAGTTGTCCATCACATTCCTTCTCCATTGTGAACTTTATAGACTTTTCTTGCATATTTAGGAGTTTTAGTGCATCTTCTAGGTGTCTTTCTGGGACTATTGCAAAGATGTAGTCTACATAGCGGTACCATATTTTGAACATCCAGGGGAATGCCTTTTTAATCCTAGTTTCCATAGTGCTCATGAAGAGATCTGCTAATATTGGTGACAGCGGGCTGCCCATAGCTAAACCAGATGTTTGTTTGTAATATTTCCCGTTAAATGTGAAAACATTTTGATTTATGCACAGATTCGTTAATATGATGTATTCTCGCACTTCTTCTGTTGTTTTTCCTATTGCAAGTAACCAGTTTTTGATGTGGGATTGTATGCTTTCAGTAGGTATGCTTGGAAACATAGCAGTAACATCAAAGGAAACTAACATATCGGTTTTTTCCAATTTTATGTCTTTAATTTTATCGATCAGATCTAGAGAGTTTTTTATACCTGCTGCATCAAATTTAGGGAAGGAAGAGAATCTGTTTGTTAACCATTTTGCTAGATTATATGTAGGTGCACTTATATTGTTTATAATTGGTCTCATTGCATTTCCCGGCTTGTGTATTTTTGGAAGGCCATAAATTCTGGGCAGAACTGGATTATCAGCTTTAATTTTGCATTTTTCTTTTTTGTCTATTAGTTTACATTCTTGAATACTGGCATTTAATTTAACTATACATTGGTTTAGAGGGTTCTTTTGTACTGTAGAGTATTCTTCTTTTTCTAAAAGTGTTTCCATTCTTTCTACATATTCAGTTTTGTCCATAATTACTATTGTGTTTCCTTTGTCTGCTTTGCTATAAATTACCAGTTTGCTTTTTAATGCTATTACATTTTTGGGGGGGTTAGTTTTCTTTTTGCTTTCTATTGTTTTGATAATTTGGCAACATTCACTTTTTATTATGTTTTTATCAATATCATTTATGTGCTGGGTGGCTATTTGTACGTCCACAATGTAATCGTCAATTTTATCTGAAAAATCGACGTAAGTTTTCATCCCTTTGTTTAAGAAATCCAGTTCTGATTTGGTGAAAGTTTGGTCCGATAGGTTTTTGACGTTCATTTGTGGTGTGGATTTTTGAATTGGTTTTCTTTTCCCCTGTTCTTTGCACAGCTTTTCAAGTTTACGTTTTTGCGTTAAAGTTTTGTTTCTCATTTTGATGCTTAATTTAGCCAAAAGATTGTTTTCTAAATGTTCCCAAATGATGCTTCCTAATTTTTTGGTTAGTTTCAAGTGTAATTCATATAGCTGTAATTCTACTTCACTTCTACTTTTGTAATGTTTGTTCTTCTCCATTTCCAAGACTTTTTTGACGACTGCTTTTTCTAGTTTACTATTGTTATCATTTTTTATTATTTTTCTGACAAATTTTGGCGTGGCCTTTTTAATTCTACATAAATTTAGAAACCGGATATCCGCGGCTAATTTGCGTTTCTTTTCTTGTAGTTTTTCGAATAACTTTATATCCTTTTTGTGGTTGGTTTCGTTAAAAGCCTCGTAAATGAATATTGAATTTGATCCTACCTTTGTAGCGTCCATCTTCTGTTCCTTTCACCACGTGTTGTGTATGTTTACGGCAGTCTACGTCCACAAGGTTTGTATCCCGTGAATTATCCTGATATATGGTGGACTTTGAGACAGTGATGTGTTTTAACAATTAAAATTTAGTTGAGTCGATTTTAATTGTTATAAGGCCTTAATTTATAGGAAAACTGTTGCCAGCAAGCCAAGAAAAACAAGCCATATTGCCCTTATAAGCATGTGCAAAATTTGCTGCCAACCTAAAACAAGTATTGAAAGCTGCTAGATTTGTAGTCCTCGACTACGCCTTGTATCATGCTCAATTCTTTTCCAGCAGCTATTTTTTACAGCTTAAGGTCCAAAATGTTGAGGATGCCACCACATGGCAAACATTTGTTATCCATCTGTTGGCAGCAGATGATGTAAATATTGGAGCCAACACTACATATCGGGTGAGAGTACCACTTTGAGATGACTGTGACTTTGAGATGTCTCAGCTATGTGCTATGCAGCCTAGAGCCTTGAATTAGCAGCAACAACCCATGTTTACTGCAGCCCATACCTCTGCTATGTTTGGCAACACAAAAATAATTCAGTTCAAATTTGTCATGCTGCAGAAGCAAATATACCTGGAAACCTCAGGTGGAATGCATGCATGGCCAGTGTAGAAGGACACAAGTACAGATTTTTTTTCTACAAAATAATGCAGATACAAATGTCTTATGTATATAGTAATTGCCAATGATTCCTCTCTACAGAAGCATTATCCTTAACTGTTCAGTTAAAGCACATGAATCTTGCAAAAGCAAGAAAGAAAAAGTTTCCTTTGTTCTTCACTCTAAGAATACCTATGGAACAAAGCATTTTCCCTAACTTAGTAGACACAACAAAAGTATTTTAGACATGCAGTAGAACAAGATAAATCCACTCTCAGAGGTTTGCTTTTTCTGGAATTGTATGAATAGTTTTAGTTTTCCAAGAAATAAACTAGATATTCTATCCTTTATCAAGGAAAGCATAATGTGATCTAATGCCATCATACACTACTACACAAGCAAACAAATTTTTGAGCAACCATGCCTCAAACATTACATTATTGACAGATTTAAATGTTGTTTTTTTTTTGTTTTACCATGGCAAATAATTGCAATACTTTTACAAACCTGGCAGAGGAAGATGGATTTTTTCATGCATAAAAATTCTTAGCATGGCTTCCTTCGGAAGGGAAGTACAGCCATTGGTCCAGTGTTGTAGATTTACAGCACGTAAAAGAAGCTCAAATTTAATAAAGAAGCCTCTGAGCAAAATTAAGCAGTCTTTCACACCCAGAATAGAATGGGATGCTGAGAACCACAGCAGTTAAAGAGCGTCCATAAATAAAATTCCATTTTCATCTCTTGAGATACTTTTATAATTAAAGAGCAGCTATAATGTATAAATGAACTTTCCTTTGATTGCATTATTAAGATCAGTAGTTCTGTGCATGTAATGGGTGAAGGAGGAGGTTGTCTATTGTGGAAAACAAAACCTTCAAATAGCCTGGAAGCATGAATAACTTTAATTACAAAATTTATAAATTCCCTGGCTAAAAGTTATTTTCAAATTTAAAGCCTTTCCCTACCCCCATATTTAGATGACATGTACTGATTTGTAAATGTTTTATTATTAAATAAATAGCGTTGTAATGTTTGCAAAGATACAAGAAATAGTCAACCTGAGGAGCTGAATTCTACTCTTGAACACTGGAAGTGTTTTATAGTTAACTATTATTCATAGAAGCCATCACCACAGTATATTTTTAATAAGCCTGTTTATCATTACTTGAAATAGAAAATTAATCATGGCTCTTTGCACGCCACTGTTGATCAAAATGAACCAATTTGTCAACATCAGATTGCTAAGAAGAAAAATCAATGGAGCGATCTGCCCTTCCCTCTTTATACCTGCTGCTGACTTGTGAAGGTGGAGGATGTTTCTCGAGGGTACTAATTTTGGACAGCTTCAGTCAATTCTTGTTTGCTAACAAATAATTTAAAAAGAAAAAAAAGTGAGACAACTTTCAAAGTAACAAACACTACCCATGGTACTCCCTTACAGTTCTTAAGAGAACCCCTCCAAAAACAGTACATTGTTGAAATCTCCCACCCCTAAACTTGCTTTTAGCTGAAGCAGAAGCTATGTTTAATAAATTTTTTGGGTAGCACAAAAGTGTATGATCAAAAGAACCAAAATACTGGAAGTGGTACTCAGTGAAGCATAATTACACTATGGTTATAACCAATGTACAAAAGTATATATTAAAGCAAAAGCATTTTCCGATTTTTTTTTAGTTACCATTAGTACAATATTCACCTAACATTTAAACAAGACATTTACTAATTGAATATATAGAATCTTTCAAAAGTTAATTCAAACTTTAAACCTTTATAAATATTATATTTGAGATAGGAAAAAATAAAAGAAGTTGCATATACAGTAAATAATGGTGTTTTATAAAGCATTGGAAAGATGTCCTCCATTTTCTTGTTCAACATACATCATTCTTTCTGCAACTCCATGCATAGCATTTTCAGATGATATATCAGATTAACAATTTCTTTCAGAATAGCATCTTTCAGTTATTGATGTGTTGTCAAGAAAACTTGTTCTTTAAGGTAACTTCACAACCAAAAGCCAGCCAGATTGAGATCTGGACATTGCAGTGGCCATATCGTTAAAACTTTACATATGGGACCTGGGCTTGCTCTTAAATTGTAAAGAACTCTAAATTTTCTCAGACCTTGAGAAAAATTCCTCTTACTTTCATAATAGCATTCAATCAGCTGTATTAAATCATATCATTTAGTGATAGAGCCATTACTTATAACATACAAATTCTTATACCAGTATGAATAAAATTACTAATGTTTTTCCAGCAAAACTGCACCCATGGTAACTGTGGGGGAAAAAAAAGAAGAAGAAAATCAAACCCTGCTTGCCCAATATGCAACTTCTTTTGTTTTTATCCCTATCTTAAATATTATAATACTTATAGTTTAATAAATAGAGCAGTTTAAGGTTTGAAGTGAATTTTCAAGGACCTATGTTGTTTTTGATAACAAGTATTCCTTTTTTGCAGGTTTTTATTCTAATGATACAATTTTAGAGCTAGTTTCTTTATGAAATTTAAATATATTTATATATTTTTTGTATTTCTTCTCTACAGGATTAACAGTTTGTTATTCTTTTCATTTATTTTATTATGTTTTATGAGGGGATTGAAAAAGCAGAAAAAATGTTTTAGAAAAAATAGTAAACTTATTTACTTATTTACCCTTTTCCTGACAGCCAAAGAATTGTTAAAAAGCATAACAGCTTTACCTCAAGATAAAAGAAAGCATAAATAAATCTGTGAATAAATAATGGCAACAAAACTACTGTACTTTAAACTATATTGTAGTAAATTAACACAAATGAATTTATTGTACCACCACTCTATCTCTGCCCTGATATTTCATGAGAGTAAAAAAAGAGATTAGTTATATATGTATCATAATGGCCATCTTTAGCAATAGTGCATTTCCACAGTAAAGGAAGTTATTCTGATTCATTTCAGCAGATACATCAGCATTCCAATTTGATTTCCTGTAATGTTTTTAATATAGTTTACTGTTGTTACTTAGAACTTTGCTGTACACAAAACACAAAGCAAAGGGCGGAAGAGGTCTGCTTGGACCAATTACATACTTCCTCCCCATGTGCAGGCACTGGATGTTCGACTATATTGGCAATTCTCTTAGAAGCAGAGTATGTGCCATGATTAGCTGTTTGCTTTAATCCAGGTGAAGGTAGGTTTTTGTGCATATGGAATTACTGCATTACCTTTGTTATAGTTAACATTATTGTTGTAGTTATTATTATACTTAACTTGACAGCTTTCATTGTTTGCGTTTTACAAACAGATAGTGCATATATATGTAGTAGTGGCAAGAGTAGGCGACAGTGCCTTTCTTGGTCGCACAAAATGTCAGAGACAGAGACAGAGTGGCAGAATTATAAATTACAACAAATAAATACAGTTCTAACTTTAATTTGCTTCTCGTATTGATTTTATTTATTTATCAATGTATTTAATAAATCAAGTACATCTCTTTTTCTCGTGACAGCAATTGCATGTCAGCCACCACAGATTTCAAACAACTGACATCAAAACACTTGTACACACTTGGCTGGGAAAATCAGATCATGCACTGCAATTATTTTGGTTTTCATTTATGACTATGCCACTGCGGCCTCCATCAACTATGTTGTTGTTGCTGGGACTTGAAGTAGCACCAACATCCACATGGACTAGCACAACATCTTCATTAAGACTGTATGTTCCATCCCCCACTTTTACATTTTTATATGATATGCACTCTTCACTGCCTGTTTCTGAAGCAGGATTTCGTTCTGAAAATACCAAAAAGGGAGTTATATAAATCACCTATAGTTAAATAACCATCTTTTGTTATAACCAGCAAGTTGGCTGAGTGAACTTGGAATAAATCATTGCACTGATGAGGTGCATAATAAAGATACAGAAATGCTCTGTTTACGAAGCATTTTCTCCCAGAATAAGCTTACTTTATTCTTTTGAACACCCACTCTATTATTATCTGGAGAGAAGTACTGTATTTATCCGAATAAAAGACAATGTTTTTTTTCCAAAATATTAATTTTGAAATCTGGGGGTAATCTTGCATTTGCAATATATTTTTCAAAATAGCATACAGGAAAAGTAAGTTTCAAACTTTGCAGATATGGCAGTGGAGAAACCTGGGGAAAATAGCAAAGATTATTGCCACGGTCTGACATATGCAGCAGATTCTTTGCGTTTCCTTTCCTTATAAGGCTGTTAACAGCCTTATAAGCATTCTCAGTAGAAAAAATATTTCTCTTCAAGACTAAAATAAAATAGAATACTTTTGCATATAGTACTGTATTTGGAGCCAATGGTTGTGAAGAGGTTTAGCTGCACAATAATATTTTATATTAAGTCTGTTTTCTTAATAGAAAATTGTATCCATCATCATTGTTACGGCTAAGCTGTAACCGCCATTACTGCCAGTGCAGACATACAGGTACAATTCCATTCTCCCTCTCTCCGCTCACAATGTGGAAATTCGAAAATTCAATGATTTGCTATCTTTGTATTCATCATTGTCATTATAACTACGCTGCTGCCACTGCCCCATTATCACATTCTCCCACTGCACACATGCTGGTATATTTCCATATTACCCACTCCATCTCTCTCTCACTCAAATGTCTTTCATTTGAGGTCGTTATTGTATTCAGATAAATACGGTAACAGGTATCACTCTTCAAATGCTTTAGCGATCCCAACAATTTTTCACATGCAATTTTTCATTTCCAACTGGTTTTTTATAATGAAATTTGTGTTCCAATTCAATTGATTAATAAATTTGTTTGGCCCTGAAATGCGAATTAGTTGCACAAAATTATTTAAAATTACAATGCATATAAGATCCCAAAGTACCGTACCGACACAATAACAAAAAATTATGGACAAATTTGCATCTCTCCCCCATCTAATTCCTTTCAGAATATCCCTACAGGTGTCACTTGCTTCATCTTGTTTATGCAATTAACAACACAGTTGCCAACATATCAGCAACTAATTTAGGACTCTTGAGCCACAAAGTATAGCCAAAGGATATCTTTTTAAGTAGAAGAGTGAGGCAACTGGTCACAACAACTAAGCTTAGCCCCAAAGCAAAGTGAAGCAAAGTCCCAAAGATCCAGGATCATACAGAATTAAGTTGGCATTCATCTCTCCACTTGCACAAAAGAGGCAACATGGCGTAATGCATTTGCATTAAATCATAATTTCCCTATAAAAGAAGGTGTCCCAAAAAGGAAGGTGGGATACAAATGCAATTTCTAAGATATTCTCACTACTTTTAATCTGTTGTATGATCATAAAAGTGGGATGGATATCAAATTTTTGCAGAAATTACAAAGCAGTGTCAGAACTTAAAAATGCTTACAAGCTCATGTAAATCTTGGGATTCATATAAACTACCACTGATCAATTTCAGTATACCATGACTATTATCTGATATTTCAGATATGAACACAAAAGAAGCTTTATTTATCCAAAAATATAATTAAATTTAAACAAATATAATACAAACAGAATAATTATATTTTACTTTTATCAACGTATCCTCCTTTCTTTGACTTAATCACTGCCGCACAAACTCGAGGCATGCGATCAATCAATTTTTTTTAAGTATTTTGAGTCTATTCTTCCATACATTCTTAACGATACTCCAGAGATGTTCCTTCCTGGATATATGAACTTCCCTGAATTGAAATAGGATCTGAAGCTTTCCTGGCGATGAACATATTCTTGACGCTCTTGGGCTTCAAGCCAGATGTAGTGATGAAGATGATGGGAGAGATGCATGCTCCTGAAATGTCAACGACTCTTCATCACTACATTTGGCTCGAAGCCTGAGAACGTGTAGAATAAAATATTCCCTGAATTATTTGTTCACTTCATTCCAAACAATTTTCATGGGATCACAAATAGGGCTTTGGGATGGCCATCCTCTTTTAGTGTGCACCCTTTCCCTAGTAGGCAAAATCCTCATGCTATTGTTTGATACTGAAGTGTGTGGTGATAGTGCTCCGGGACCATTCATCCTTCAATTTTCACAATGTCTCCAACTCTATCTCCTGCAAAACACCCCCAAACCATAGTAGAAACCTCACTGTATTTAACACATTGGCATAGCTTGGGCAGATATTTGACGCTTTTAATGCAATTCCACAACTTTAACTCAGTCTTGGGCTATGCGGCAAAGAACATACATTAGTTATCGTTTAGTTGTCTGTTTTGTGCTGCCATCTGTCCTTGCTTCAGTCAACTATTAGGAATTTTAGGAGATTTAGTAATATAGGCTGCTCTTGGGTAGTCGTTCCATTTTCTTTGAAGGTGGTGATCTGTTTGTTACATTTGTGCTCTTAAATGTTAAAATGCTGCATTTTCCTCGATTTCTGTGAACTGAAGCTGAAATTCAAGATACAAATGAAGCTGTGGAAAATTCTGATTCTGAAGGAGAGTTTTTTCGAACTTTGAATAAACGAAGTGTAAGCAGCTTTTCACAGATTTTTTTTCAAACTCATATTTGATACTTGTGAATTTAAAATAAAATATTAATACGGAAGTTGTGATTATTTTCTTACTTGTTGAAAAATCCTTGAATGCCACACTTTTAGATTGTCCCAATACTTTTCGGCAGATTTAATTGATGTACTGTAAATAATAACTCAAAGTAAGTGTAAAAACCCTGCATTTCTTGGCACTTCAACTACCGAAATGCCCAGGCTTCAATGTGTTAACTATAGTTAGAAGCCACTACTGGGCCACCCTTTCGCTTTCCCATCGGCAAACAAATATCCTCCTTCAGGTTCTAAAAATCTGAACTTTGATTCATCCATTAATAACTTTCTTTCATTTTTCATGAGTCCAATTACAATGTTTTCTAGCCCATTTAAAAAGCATTTTTAAAAAAAAGGTCCATGCATGTATGTGTGTGTGTGTGTGTGTGTGTGTGTGTATGTGTGTGTGTGTGTGTGTGTGTGTGTGTCCATGAGTCTATAAACACAATAACTCAAAAACAAAAAGTCGGTAAAATACCAAACATGGTATATAAGCTTAATATCGTCCAACGATGTGATACAAATATTTTGAGGAAAATCCCCCTACCCCAAACTGCCCTTTACATGAAAAAATCTTCAAAAATCTTGATTATTGTCAAAAATGGCTAGTGGTTTTCATTAAAATACTGTATATTAAAGATATTTACAAGACAAATAAAATGTATATCTTGAATTTTCTGGGAATAATCTCTGAAGACCTCTTTATTCTGGATGAATTTTGCTTGATTTTGCATAAATAGTAAACTGTAAAAGATAGACAAAAAACTTGCTTCACAAAAACTGTAGATGTCGTTGAAACACAATTTATACCATATACTTTTTTTTCGTGGAGTTGACTATTTTTTTAGATATTCATTGTTATTGGTTTCAGTTTTAAAATACTTAAAACTTTTCATATACAGCAAATTGTCAACTCCTGACGACGCAAAGTAAACCAGCTTTTAAAAGATTTGACTATCGTTTTAGCCTAGTGTATTCCATTATTTCCCTTCTACTTAAAGAAAGCATTTCTGCTAATGTTTATCTCAATTAGCATGAAGTAGACAAAAGAATAAGTTTTTTTTACTAATAATTTGTTAGAGAGATATAGAGTAAGTCATGTGAATGAAACACATTATTTTAATCTATTGGTTTCAGAAAGATGCCACATATCCTTTCAAACTGGCTTCACTCAGTCTCCTTTTTACTGTTGCAACAATATATTTTTCTTGTTCATTTCTACCAATTCTGTGTGTATTTGTGGCACAGTTTTGAACCAAAAATTCCTATTAGTAATTCTGGTGAATTTAACATCACTTTTAGTTGTCCTGGTCCTGCTATGTCCTTTCTGCTACCTGTTATTGTCTGGCAGTGAAGGGTGCTACACTGTTTTGTAATTTGGCAAATTGATAAACCTGTTTGTGTATGTGCTACAGTTGTAACACATTTTCTATAGATATCTCCCACTTTTTGAGCCATATAACAAAGTGCACAATGTCAACTGTCACTAAGGAACTGAAATGCAGAAACCAAATAGTATGTATCTTAGGAATGCTTGAAGTACTGCACATATCACACCACTACAGGGAATAATAGGGGTACAACAACTAGGTAGACCAACATACTGGTTCAGGTAACTAAAGTTCATGTACACTACATTGTCTGGGGTAATATTAGTTGCCCTCCATGGTGTGTAATGGTTACCATACTAACTTTATATATCCAAGGTCGTGGATTGAAATCTGGATTTTTTTCGGGCATAAAAATCCTTAGCATGGCTTCCTTTGGAAGGGAAGTTAAACCATTGGTCCCATGTCATAGATTTATGGCAAGTAAAAGAACCTTAAGCCTGATAAAGAGACCTCTGAGCAATATTTCATGGCCAGCATAGAATGGGATGCTGAAAACCACAGCAGTTAAAGAGCATCCATAAATAGAACTCCATTTCATTTCATTTCATTGGATGTGGCATTGCATCTAGACGAAAACAAGCAGATAAACCTGACATGTTTACAAATGTACTATTCCTTTGGTTACTCGACTGCAAGAATGATATTATACCACATCGAAAGGGAATTAGATTTAATTTATTAGGTGTATTGAAATTAAAGAGCAGAAGTGCATAAATAAATATACTAATTTAAATCTAATAATAAACATATTAATATTGCAAAAATATACATTATGCACTATTTATAAAATATACACTAACATGTATATTTTTCTTATTTCCTAAGTGGTCTAAAAGTACTGGCACTCTTGATTTGATTAGAAAGTTTTTTTTTTTTTTTTTTTTAATATGGCTCAACTTTCCGACATGCAAAGCAAGATTTTTCCACGTCGAACATGAGTGGCATACTTTTCCCAAGTAAACCTTGACATTTTGTGGTCTAATATACTTTTAGAATTGCTTTTCAGTGTAATTTGATGCTGAGGAGTTGTTTAACATAACCTAAGGTTTATAGTTATTCATTACCTGCTGCACATGTAGTAATATTAAAAAATGCAGTACAGCCAAATTCTTTATTTGCTTCATTTAAAATGCAGCCAACAGTCTCTACCCCTGAATTATAGAGAATAGCTAAATTTATGACCATTTCTGCCAAAATCATGCCTTTGTACTTGAAACTTCAATTAAACCAAATCAATATGCAACAGGGTATATCAGCCTAATATTTCACATAATGCTGACATGTTCTTGCATTCAGCAGGCTACAAATACTCACAGATGTTTGTAACCAGACTTTCATATCACCACTCATGTGCTCAGTAATTAAATCAACTGAATCAGTGAGATACTGGTTGCATACAGGGCCTACAAAATTATTGTCCTACTCATAAAAGTAAATGAAGGTTGACTATAGGTCAACCACATTAATCAATCGGATTAGTCCTCATGGTAGGTAGCTTCACATCTCGCAATTAGGCTTGTTTGTATACAAATAGTATGGTCAAAACTTTCGAAAACTTATCAGCTCCCGAATGATTTTAGTATTACAATTCAATAATTTTTGTGCATATAGCAGGTTTTTTACAGAAGTGACTGTGATTGTTGGCTGCAATAGAGAGATAGTCAAATCAGTCATTTCCATCTTCTCAGGCATGCCCACTGAGGAACATTCACACTTGGAAAATTTTCTCATGTCACATGTTCGAAAGTTTCTCCTGCATCATCAAAGGTAAGCTCCAAGCCGTATTTAGTGGTTTTGACATTACTTGGTGTGACATTATATTGTGTTCTTGTAGAATACTGATGATAGTTATTTGATTTTTGATTATTTAGATTAGAATGACGAGACTATAAAGTAAATCACAAGCATATGTATTTATAGGTAGCTTATTGAGAGTGGCAGAATTGTACGTTTGTAAACATATGTTTATATTATTTTGCATGCATTTTATGTAATAATTTTAATTATAAAATCAATAAAAATGATGCACATGATTGAAAATCAACAAGAATAATTGTGTTATGCCTTTCTTTTTAATTTTAAAACACATCACTACACTACTTGCTTTTAGTAGAAGCTATAGGCAAATTTGTGGAATTCTTGCTCATAAACCAAAATAATATTTTGCATTGCTTCTCCTGGGGCCTATTCACAATGTTTACAAGTTTTGTTAATTGTAAACTTTGTAAGTTCTAAAAATCTGTTTCACAATGAAAGTTTAAGCTGAACTTTACAAACCATTTACAAGTAAAGTTTACAAGAGTTTTGTTTCACAATCCAACAGTAATTCCATATATTTGTAATTTTGTTTGTTAAGTAAGAAGTTCACAGAGTAACCTATATTTTAATATTTGCGAGCAAAAAATGCAGTATACAATTAAGTCTACAGCAATATATCTGAGAACTATGTACAATGTTATTTAGTAACAGTTCCAGTGATTCAGATAGTAAAATGAAAATGAAATGACGTTTTATTTATGGACACTCTTTAACTGCTGTGGTTCTCAGCATCCCATTCTATACTGGGCGTGAAATACCGCTTAATTTTGCTCAGAAGCCTCTCTATCAGGCTTGAGGTTATTTTACGTGTCATAAATCTGTGACACAGGACCCACAGCTTTACTTCCCTTCCGAAGGAAGCCATGCTAAGGATTTTTATGCCCGAAAAAATCCATTGACCTCCGCCGAGTTTGAACCCGCGACCTTGGGTATGTGAAGTCAGCATGGTAACCGTTACACCATGGAGGGGGACATTCAGATAGTGATGAAGTTCATGCAAGAAAAAACGTTATAGGCTCAGAATTAATGGCTTAATATCTCTTTATGAAGAGACAGAGATTTCATATGACTGCTTTTGTAATGGATTTGTTATTTCAAGATTTAGGACATTACATTCAGGTTGCAACAAGCAAAAGTGGAGCCCTAACCTCAAAACAACAGCTGTGTATTACTGGCATTAGCTGTCAATTTCATGCAGGTTTTAATCATGCATGGAGTTTCTAAGGCTTAGTATGCAAAAGTCGCCCTCCGTGGTGTAATGGTTACCATGCTAACTTCATATACCCAGCAGAGGATGCTGGATTTTTTCAGGTGCAAAAATCCTTTGCATGGCTTCCTTCAGAAGGGATGTAAAGCTGTGGGCCCCGTGTCGTAGATTTACGGCATGTAAAAGAACCTGAAGCCTGATTGAGAGCCTCTGAGCAAAATTAAGCAGTCTTTCATGCCCAATTTAGAATGGGATGCTGAGAACCACAGTAGTTAGAGAGTCCATAAATAACATGCCATTTACATTTTTAGTATGCAGAAGCTTTTTTTTTATAGTGTTTAATGCCTGCTTGTACTACATATGGTACCACAGGCGATGACACTGATGATTCATTGAATGAAGATGGAGAACCGGTGGAATGCAATAGCAGCGGAAATTGAAGAACCCGGAAAAAATCCTTCCCTGCGCCACTTTGTCTATCACAAATCTCACATGCAGTTGCTTGGGATTGAACCCAGGCCACCTAGATGAGAGGCAAGTGGTCTAACCACTCGTTCATGGTCTGGCCAGTGTGCAGAAGTATCCCATATTCATGCTTATAAGAATCTCTGCAATGTACTATGAAATAAGTTCATTCTGTAAATGACCAGACAATTGATAATTTATATAGGTGCTAAAATGCAAAACTTTGTAATTGCATGTCGTTAATATGATTTAATAACTTTATATAGTATATTTCAGTTAAAATACACACATAGAACTTTTAGAATGTATTAGATTTATGGAGAAAAAAGTCTGATGTGTTCCATTCACATGACTTTCTCTACATATCTGTCACAAATTATTGTTAAAAAGCTTATTCTTCTATCATGCTAATCGAGATAAACATTAGCAGAAATTGTTCTTTTTATTTGGTCTTTTGTAATAGAAGGGAAAAAATCTAATGTGTTCCATTAGATGATGGCCTTCAACTGTTCGGCAAACAAACCTTTAATCCAAAATATTAATCTGTTATCTATATCATACTAATCAAAATAAAATTAGCAGAATTAGTCTTATTACTAGCTTCCTCGTAAGTAGAAAAGAAAGAAAATGCACAAGCTAATGTGATAGTCTTGTTCTTTAAAAGCTTGTCACTATGTGAAACAACTGAAATTCCAATCTCTTTGCTTGCCAGAATTAAACAAATGAGAAATAAGAAAAAAGATGTCTTTCCATTTGAGAAAAGTTTAATGGCTAAAATTGAAAGCAATAATCCAGAATATCTCAAAAATGGCTAACTCTACAAAAAAAAATTATATGACATAAATTGTGTGTTTTAATGAGATCTACATGTTTTGTGTAGTATTTTTTGTATATGTCTTTTGGTTTTCCAATTAAACGAAAGTCATCCAAAAAGAGGAGGTCTTCAGAGGCAATTTCCAGAAAATTCAAATTATACATTCTATTTTTCAAAAGAGTGTCTTGAACATTTTTAATCAAAATCGTTAGAGCCATTTTTGAGAAAATCAAAATTTTCAAAAAATGTTCCACATAAAGGGTAGTTGGGGGTGGGGCGACTTTCATGAAAAATGTATCGCATCCTTGGAAGATACCACTTTAATTACCAAGTTTGGTGTTTATGTTCTTTGTGTTTTTAAGCTATACTGCCCACAGACACACACACATGTACATTTCTCTAAAAAGGCTTTTTTTTTGGATTCAGGGGGTGAAACCTCATCATCAAATTTTTGGGTGCAATACAATACCTTCTCTATACAGTATGTGTACAGAAGGTAAAAATAAGCTCTTTAGTATTCTTTATAATGCATAGTTGGTGGCACTTTGAAACAGGAACATAATAAGAGTGACTTTAATGTTTAATTGTATACCTGAATTTGTCAAGTTCCTCTACTTTGTGTTAATAAACGTTTATTGTGAAACAGAATTTACAAGCATTTGCAATTTTTTCCTTTGTTATTTGTACATAAATGTAAAATTGTAAATATTATGAAACAAGCCCTGGAATTGCCATTATACAAAACTTTCTAGTTAAGGGCGTTTTCCAACTGTTTATCTCATTATAAACATATATAGCTAATTCATCCTATACTTCAGTCCTTATACTATTTTATAAAATATAAATATGGAAACTAGTAGCACATTAATGAGCTACGGCACAACCATAAAATAGCGGCAAATTACTTACTTCCTATTATGAAGAAATAGGCTCAAAACACTCCATCATCTCAAAATACAGAAATGAAGTCCGTTTGGGCACCTAATACTCTTGAGAGTCTTTTGGAAACTTCTCTATAGGCCCAAACAAAGTAGTCCTGCAAATCCCCCCCCCCATCTTCTTTTCATGGTTTTGCTGAAAAAATAAACTATTATAAGCCTATATATAAAAATGCCATAACAATACAAGTTAAAACAATAAGTTTCTATTTCAGCTACATAATGAATACTTACAAGCAGTGCTGAATGCTTCGGCTCTGGAAAGTCACATGTTCTTCATTCTCTCATCTTTATAGCTAGATAGCTTTTTATTATATAAATGCACATTTCCTTGAACACTCAAAATGAGAATTTCATTGCACTTTGAATGCTCTATATGAAGTATGAAATCAACAAATAATACAATAAACAACAGCGAACAAAACAGAAAATGATATACATGTAATAAATAAGCTAAATAACAAATCTGGAAACAAATTGTATGTAATAATAAAACCATTGACTAGCTACAACAAACCAAAAACATTAATTTCTTATGGGGATGGTTGCCAAATTCCATATCTTTAAAGACAGAATTTTCATATCTTGTATATTTATTACTCTTATTTATGATAAAAAAAAAGCTTTAGCCATTTACTCCAAATATTGTTCCCACTTTATTGTTTTATTAAGAATTCAATTGTTTAATATAAAATGCGACACGTGGAACAGTTTTCATGTTTCATGTATAATAATTAGTAAGCATTGTTCTTAATGAGATGCAAATACAGTTTGGTCTGCTTTTTTTTTTTTTTCCTTTTTTTTTTTTATAATGAAAGAAAATCTGCAGGATTTTTTAAATGGTGCAATATATAATATATGGTCCTAAAAAATTTCTAAATTTCATAATAATCTAATCCAAATTGCTCCACAAGAGACTTTTTATGCACAGAAAAATGTAGTTTGGAGAAGCAAAAAATAAGGATGCAGACATCATTAGAAATGTTGTCCACTCTCATGTTTAAATAGCCAGTTAGACATTTAAAAAGGGTGTAGAATAGAAAATGATACCACTTTTAAATAGAAAAAGTAACAAAGAATGTTTTAATAATACAAACAGAGAACCACATATTAGGTCCAAAACCTTTTTCAGTTGATTTTCAGTTGACTGGCCCCTTAAGCAGCCAAACTGTATACTTTCGATAGACAGCTGAAACTCAAACAATTTGAAATAGAAATAAAGCACTTTTATTAGAATTCTCTCCGGTTTGATTTTTCCAGCTATAGAGAGAGTTCATTGCTGTTTTACATCATGGCTGCATGGAATAATTGCTCATACTCTTGTCACTGTTATACATACCATACCATCCCATACACTTTCAATGTTAAACAAATTCTCACACTGTCACTGTTACACATTGACTACCTCAATACAAAAATATGTATAAAGTTGTGTCTTTGAAATATTAGTGTTTACTAGTGTTTGGAACAATACTATAATCTAACATTCACAGATGCGGAAATATTCCATTTCTTCAATTTATTATTTATATCCTTTTAAGTCATGCACATAATGATTCAAATCACAGTTTTCTTTTCTACTTTTGCTAAATCTTCTGTTCCAACTATAAAATAATCCTATTATAGTGTGTAGAAGTATTGTATCCCACCCAACCCTACGATTAATATTTCACTGCAAGCACATGTTATCTATAATATGTAGATGACATTAATTCACACTTAACCCTAAGTTTGATATCAACAGGTCATTGTAAACACACATTATCTATAGTGTGTAGTAGAAGTGTCGTATCCCACCCAACCATAAGTTTGATAGTGATATATCACTGCAAACACAAGTTATCTATGGTCTGAAAGAGAAATAAGTTTATTATGGATATGTCACTGCAAACACATGTTATAAATACTCTACCTCTCCCACACATTGAGTGTGTAGAGCAAGTATTATATCATACCCAACCCTAAGTTTGATAGTGATATGTTACTGCAAACACACGTTATCTATGTAGTGTAGAAGTGTTGTATTCTATCCAAACCTAAGTTTGATAACAGTGTCACTGCAAACACACGTTTTATGGTCCCACACATAAAAACTGCATATTGTAACAAAATATCATTTATTTCTTCAAAGCCAAATTAGAACTAGTCTTTATTCCAGTATTTCCAAAACAAATCTGCAGTAGAGATTTTTTCTCAACATTAGCTGCACACCCCATCTTCCTACCAAAAACTTGTTGTTCTCCCTTTTATAGCTGTCGATGATGTAGCCAGAAAATTCCAGATGTGCAATCATTCTAGCACATATTCACTGCACCCAGGTGTGGTATTCCAAGGCTTCAAGGTGATGCCTTGCTATTCACGTGTTAAATTCTCGAGTTCATGGGACAATGGCAGTGGAACTAATGAAAACAAGCCAAGCAAGCACATATAGCAATAAGTACACATTTGAAGGCAAACTGATCACACATGTGCAACAATAACTACGCAATTGAAAGCAAGCCGCTTATACACATGGAACAATTACTACACATTTGAAAGAAAGTCGCTCACACATGCAATAATTACGTTTGAAAGAAAGCTGCTCATACACGTCCAACAATTATTGCATGTAAAGTGCTTCAACACTGTGCATTTTGTGGCTGAAAAACAATGATAATATTTTATAATCATTGCTGTTATATGTACACAGTTTATATTTCACTGGATTTACCAGAGTTTGTTCAGTTGCTTCAGTGCAAACTTATTGCAGCAGAGTGCTTCAATAATGTGTGTATTGTGGCTCAAAAACAATGAGAGAATGCTATAACTTTTGCTGTGTTAGTTGTATGCCATTTATATTTCACCTAAATTACCCAAGTTCCCTCATTACATATTTATTGCAGTAAAGTGCTTCTACAATGTCCATCTTATAGCTAAAAAAGAATGAGTACATGCTACCACTGATGCTGCATTATTTGTACGCAGTTTATATTTCACCAAATTTACCCAGGTTCATCAGTTTTTTCCACTACAAACTTATTGCAGTCAAATGCTTTAACAATGTGGCTCTTATGCCTCAAAACAATGAGAACATGCTATAATTATTGCTGCATTAGTTGAACGCAGTTTATATTTCACCAAATTTACTAGAGTTTGTCAGTTTTTTCACTACAAACTTTCTATTATTATTATTGTTGTTTCATTTATATAGCTCCCTTTAACATCTATAATTATATCAGGGGATTTGATTTAAGAAGCAATTTGTTAACTGTAGGTTCAACTACACTGGGTTTTAATCATTTTCTTATCTTCAAACACATGCACATTCACTCTCTCATACATACATCCAGACTCTGTGAGAGATAGGGAATGATTCCAGTTAAAGAAAATGTTCCTGCACCAGACAAGAATCGAATCTGGGACCTCTGTGTGAGAAATTCACTTGCTAAACAAACTTACGAATCGAACCTGGGACCTCTGTGAGAGAAGTTCGCTTGCTAAACAAACTTACGCAGTAAAGTGCTTCAACAATGCATGTCTTATGGCTAAAAACAGTGAGAATATGCTATAACTGTTGCTACATTATTTATATGCAGTTTATATTTCACCAAATTTACCTGAGTTCATCCCTTTCTTCAGTATATACTTATTGCAGTAAAGTTCAAGTAATTTTGTATACCAAAAAGTTGTTACAATTTATGTACATTATAAATTTGTTCTCTCTGGGATAAGAGTGCATTTATTTCTTATAAACATATAGTTTATGTTCTTAAAAGTTTCTTGGCTGGCAATACGGAAGTAACCTAGCCCACACTCTCACACAGCATTACCTTGTCTTCCTACACTTCAGATTGTATTTACACGCCTTCTAAATGCCATTTTTTATCAGAAAAGAATTCTGAAATTTTACATTTTGTGAATCAAATCAATGGTAAGGGTGTAGGAAAGGTGCAATCGTCTGCTAGGAAGGTGATGACGTCAGTGTGACGTTAGGCGGGATGGCTGGTGCCAACCATGTCATAAAACTAGCATTACTCATAGTTGTTACTAACACAAATGCAGTGTATAGCGCCAAATAATGTACACCTGTATATTGTTGTTAATACCTATTATTGGTGCTATTATTAGTGTTATTGTTATTTTTAATTAATTCATTAAGTAGGTGTGCTACACATTCACGTAACTTCATTGTCCACTGGTCGAATTTCAGAAATCGCCAAAATTGTTTATAGGTGAAGTTAAAAGTATTTTATCACCGCGTATAAAAGTAAAAGAGTGACTGTATACATAAAATACCAAATCGTTAGTGTTTTATTTTCTCCATTTATTTATTCATTTCTTTATTTTTTAAAACAGCATATAATATGACTTTATAAACGAATAGGCCAGATAAGAGAACCATAGCACTTAATGACCAAAATAAAACATTTTTGACATTTTTCTTAGTGTATCTGACTTAAATAGCAAATAAGACATTACTTCACCTAATTTATTAGACTTAATGTTTCACTACAGACTTATTGTGGTAAAGTGCTTCAACAATGTGTGTCTCCTGGCTCAAAAACAACGAAAACTTGCTGCTCAACCTTCTGCGTTATTTGTACGCAGCTAATTGTACCTAATTTACCCGAGTGCATCAGAGTTTCCACTACAGACTTATTGTGGTTAAGTGCTTCAAAAACTATGAGAACATGCTGCCCCACCTGCTGCGTTATTTGTATGCAGCTACTTTATTCACTACAAACTTATTGCAGTAAAATGCAGGTAAACTATATAGTTTTAATAATAGTGGTAGCTTTTTTAATGTTTATGTTGGCAACGTTATATTCCGCTTATGTTATACTCTCAGATCTTCTTATGTTGGCTACGCGTATGTGACGTATTCCAAGGGCGTGGCTTAGTTAGCAGACAACGGCATCTATCCTACACCATTACCAAAGCAACAATTTGAAAGAAAACGGCAACACATGCTTATCGGATGAGAAGACTCGCGGATTTCGTGGAAAAAAAAAAAAAAAAAAAAAACAGCTTATAATTGTTTGTGCATAGAAGTTACAAAATAGAATCTTGTACACATTTTGCGACGGCTTTTGGGCTCTTCTTTCCAAACTGTGACGCGGGATTTTCTAGTTTTCTAAATAATTTTTGTTAAACGATTATGAGGCGAATGGAACCTGTAGCAAGACGTTGCAAACTAGAGTTCCTCTGGGTTCGAGATTTTGCAGAGGTTAGGTTACGTTAGGTATGTGTAAGTGAACTGGATCGAAATAAGGGGGTAAAAATTGAGTTTCTGAAAATCAACTCTTTCAATGACAAACGCAAAGTCTTCAGTTTCGCATGACATGCGCATTGCTGGATCTTAGGACTTAAATCTCGCGTCACATGTTCGAAAGGCTTTTATACATAAGGAAATATTTTGCCGCAATGTATCACATACATCAACTGTACACAATACAGTTTCTCCTGTAACTGCGGTGGTTTTTGGTTCAATAGTTGGCGATATTGCGCTCTAACAGCGTCCACTGTAACGTCAACCTCTGCGGCAACTTTTCCATATGTCTAAATATGTCTATAATAACTTTTCAGTTTAGTTTATTCTGTGCCATTGTTTCTCAAAACACTACGGGCAGAATGACGCACCCAAGGCATTTTGGAAAATCTTGGCTTTTATAAGTATGCAAGGTTAGAAAAATCGCAACCTTATAATGAATTAATTTCCAAGTGTTGATATACCATACCTATGAAAACGGAATACTTCTATCTTCGCTATTTCTTACACTCTGTTATGTCAGCTCATATTTATTTTCTGACCAACGATTGAACGTATTCTTTAATTCAAGTTGCAATACCACATGCATTCAAGGACAATCCCAAAAATAGTATGGCGCCTTGCACGAGTTTATTAATATAACAACTCTATGGTACGAATTGCAGTTTAATTTAGCCGCTTAGAGAAACCGCCAATAGATGGCAGCTAAGGTTGCTATACTGCTAACTATCGATCTACAGTCACTGAGGGCGAATGCCACCGGCATGCCGATAGTGTCCCCCGATAAAAACCATTCCAGCACTGTCCTTCACTGATATGATGGTAGGTAAAGTAAAGAGCCGGTGGAAAGAGGGTGGAACGACAGTGGAGAGGAGTGTTGAATTAGTAATACAATTTTTTATATTTATTTATGTTTAATTATTTAACTATTGATGCACTATGCAGTCACTCCGTTGGTTTCCTTCACGAACTATGCTCCTCGGTCCTCTTTCTGAACTCCGATGAGCCCCTCGCTATGATCCTCCTACTCAACTCACGACGACTCTCTATGGCCTCGTGCCAAATGGTCTGTTGCCTTGGACTCTTTCGGTAGTGACCATAGACCGACCCATGTCTATCTTTTCCCTGCCGGACGTGACTTTCGTCGTCGGACGGTGCCATTGCGCCCACTATTCCTGATTGACAGCATCTCGCCGGAGCTTTGCACCGATTGTTAGAGATAGCATCGCAATATCCCACCTCCTTTGGATGTTGTCCACTCTGTTCTCCGAGACGTTCTTCGCACCGAATACCCGGCGGGGGTTTGTGGCTCTTAGAGAGCGAGGGTTGTGGTACTATCTGAGCTGGACCGCCGCAAGGGAACATGAGCAAGAAGAAACTGAAGCAGGGAACCTCAACAGCAACCGCCGAGGCCGCAGCAACGCAGCCGCCGGCCATCGTGGCAGACTGTACTGCCACCCAAGCGCCTCCAGCCGCAGCAAAATGCTGGCAGATGCAATCGCACCTGTCGGCCAGCCATCCAGCCACTACCGATGAAGCCCGGCACCTGCCGGCTTCTACTCCCGACACCACCTCAGCACCAAAGCTTCCAGCCACCACCGACGCCTCCACAGCATCTGCCGCCACCACCGCTACTCCTCGAGAGGTACAGTGCTGTTATTCGGTATGTAGCTCGAGACCTATCCACTAGGCTCATCACTGCCGCAGCACGCCAAAGATGGCCCTCAGTAATAAGGGCCACTAGGATAATATCCGTCAGGGGGATGTCCCCTCTAGTGCGGATTGTGTTCGCCGTGGCCGGGGATCTCAATGCTGCCTTGCGCGAGGGCCTGCCCATGTTTGGGCGACGCCTAAGTATCGAGGCTAGCCGAGAATCCCGACCCTCACCATGCCGCCGCTGCTGCGCATTCGGCCACACCGCTGACACCTGCACCGAGCCCCCACGGTGCCACTACTGTGGGGTGTCCAGACTGACTGCTGAATGCGCAGCCCACGATTTAAGGACCCGACGCCGGTACTGCGCCACCTGTGATGGCCTTGGCCACTTCACAGGACAGGCGCAGTGCCCTTATTACTCTTGCAGTCGCCGCCTTCAACTCTTGTCACCAGCCTCCGCCGCCACGCCCTTAACCGAAACTGCGAGGACCACAACAACCACCACCTCTACGCAGACAGAAGACATCAACTTTAACCATCATCTGCCTGCCGCCACTACCACTGCAAAGCACCAGCACCAGCAGCGCCTTCCGCCAGCACCACCTGTTTTCTGAGGTCCTGCACATCAGCTCCCGGCTGTCTCTGCTGGAAGGGGCGCTGACCGCCATCACAGACGTACACACAACCACTGCACACAAACTACAGAACATCGAGGCCGGAATCCAGGACTTAAAACAAACCTGCACCACCATAGAGAACGCACTTCTATACACCACCGCGGCAATCCACAAGTCCCTGGAAGAAGGCCTCAACCGACTCACACTGCAACTCTCTGACCGACCGACGCTGCACACAGACAGTCGGAACTTCCCAAGCATCGACCCCGGCTGCATTCACACCGACCACTCACACCCAGGAGCGTCCGAAGAAAGCGCAACTTGGACTTCTTCAACGCTTACGTTGCAGCCAACATCGACGACTACAGAAACCATCCCGTGACATACTGACAACTGACTAACCGACCATTCCTAGCAAACAAGCCAAGCCTAAATTAAGGCTGGCATAGACCAGTACAAAAAACAGAAAATAAAGGACACCCTGCACTCCTACCAAATCTTCCTTAACTCCCCGGGCGTGGCAGATAGGGCCTCGGCCTTGTCTGTCACCCGGAACCCTTCTCCACTTTTGCTGGGCTGCCGCTTAGTTCGGCCAGCAGCTAAACTCCCGCACTAACGAGGGTGCTCAGCGGAAACACACCATCCCGTTCTATCCCTTTGATTCCGACACTTCCCTACCCAACCCCGAACTTCACCCAATGGCGAGATAAGCCATTCTTTCTATCTTCCAACTCTCTCTCTCTGTCTCCCCTTTCCAAAAAAAAAAAAAAACTCTTAGAGAGCAGTTACCAAACCGCTTTGGTGGATGACACATCACTCTGCAGCAGTGACTAGTCGTCGACGGGCTATACGCCCTTACTTACGCTCCCCGATTCTGATTCCCTATTTTACAGCTCAACGTCTAGTTGCTCGTGTACGGCGGATTATTCGTGACACTAAACAGCAGAGCTGGATGGACTATTGTGCAGGTTTTCTCCAACGTTGTCCAGCCTCGGAACTATGGCGCAAGCTTCGGTGGTTTACGTCTCACCTGATTTCCTCCTTTAAACCGATCGATTGCGACCAGGATTTGCAACACGATTTATTACGTTTAGTTGCTCCTGATTCAGTTGGAGATCCGTTGGCGGATTCTCTCCTCAGTGATCCTTGTCCCGCTCCATTGGAATATTCTCAAGAGCTTTTGGCCCCTGTTACGCTTCCGAGCTTCAATTAACCTTAGATGGTCATTCTCGTACGACTGTTCTTGGTCCTGACCGGATAACATAGCAGATGGTACGGCGTTTCCCACACCCTTTACCTCTGCTCCTCGTTCGCGATTATTCTGCAATCCTTTACTCCGGGACCATTCCAAAGGGATAGAGCTGCTTTTACGTGTTGCCAATTCTGAAATCGGGTAAAAATCAGATGGCGGCGACCCGCTATATGCCCGTCGTCCTGGCCTCTGTGCTACGAGATGTTTGAGCGTATTTTAGCCAGGCGAGTGTCTTTCATTTTGGAACGCTAAGGTCCTTCCAAGCCTCTTTTCCTCTATGCATAATCTCCTCCATTTAGTTCACATGGTACGTTTGGTATTGCTCCATCCTCAGGGCCTTTTAGCTCATTTTTTAGATATCTCCCACGCTTATGATTTCGTTTCCCTGTCCATTTTGTTGGATGGGTTAAGTATTATTTCCTTTCTTGCTCCCCTCCTGTCTGTCATCCTCCGCTTTTCTCTGATCGACCCATACAACTCCATCCCCGTTTTGGAATCCTCCACAGTAGGCTTAGCTCCCAGGGTTTCCCGCAAGGTGTTTCCCTTAGCACTCTTCTTTTTCTCTTTACATTCGCTCCTTAAGCATCCTTCCCTTCCGTAACTTGCTGCTTTACGTCAACGATTTAGTTCTTTACTCCCGTTCCTCTCTGGTATACGCCTCACGTGCCTGGACCTGTTATTTGATAGACTTTGCGAGCTAGGTTGTCCGTCAATTGCGGTAAATGCGTTTCTGTTTATTAAAAAAAAAGCACTACCTGGTTCATTAACCTGGGTAGCTATGGTAGCCTTTGATCTATGTCGCGAGGATCCCCAGGCTTCCCAAAAATGTCCGATGCCTTTGTTACAATTACAGGGAGAGGTACACGCCCCCTTCAACTTGTTCTTCCCTGGTGGTTCATGTCGATACCACTCATTCGCCTCATCTTCCACGATGTCAAACAATACGCCGTGCACTTCAAATCAGTGTTTCATTCCTCGGAAAAGAAATCCTGAAGAAAGTCACACCACCTGGACTCCACCTTGCAGAAAGTGCTGCAAGTACGGACACACCGCCGAAAACTGCACACCTACACCACGCTGCCACTTCTGTGGAGCATCGAACATCACAACCAGCTGTATGCAACACGACCTAACAAGACGTCGCCATTACTACGCCACATGCCGACGAAATGACCACTACACCGGACAAACTTGCTGCCCATACTACCCTCGACAAGGTGCACGAACGTAACTCACCGAAGGATATCCGCAACATAAGAAGCACACAGAACACGTCATAGCAGCAAAACCATATCCACAATTCAACCAATCACAGCAGACTTCACCAACAACACAACCAATCAGAAAGCACAACAAGAGACCCAGAAAAATAAACTGCCAGAGGACCATCACAACTGAACCAATCATTGCAGACCCCGCTGACATCACAAAAATAAACAGCTCTCAAAGATGGCACCCCAAGGAAGAGGAAGTCCACACCACAAACGAATCCCTAATAAGGAACTACAAACTGCACTACACCAAATCCATTATGTGCGTCAAAGAATTCAGTCCAATCTAGAAGATCTTATAACCGCCATAAACAAGCACTGGAGTAAATGAAAAGTGATTCCAAAATAGTGCAGAAAGCATCGGGATGTTGCTGACTTATTTGAGCAAAAATACTATTTTTCAATTCAAAAGATATACATTTTCAATGAATATTCCATTCACAGACAATAAGCAAAATAATTTGAACAACCTTTTTCTGTTGCTGACTTACTTGAGCACAAATCTTATTTTTCAATGTAATACAGAACATTCGCAGATGATAATCAAAATAATTTTGTACATTTTTTTCTTTGGTCATATGCAATTATACCTTAACATCACATATAAATTTTGCATGGCATATTTCACAAAAATAAAAGGAGGCATCAAGAAGAAACTCTTCAGGAAAAGCATCAAACAGTTCCCTTCAATTAATGAACAATTTCTTCCATGGGGGGTAGCATGTCGCGAGTTTTCTCATTAAATATGAACATAACAATAGCAATCCTTTTCTCTTTATAGGCTGTTGGCCTTAAGCACCTTGTTTTCACATTTTACATTCAAATACACAATTGTGACTTGTGCAATGATCATTGTATAATTGTCATGTTATAAAAAATCATTACAGATCAGCACTTACAATAGGGCAAAAGCATTCCATATACATGCAGCAAACTTCATCAAATAATTCACTTCTTTATTATATTACCCAATAACATTTTGCATTTGGTATATTTATCGTTCGTTCAATTCATTCAACAGTACTGTATTAAAGGATGAACCAGTTCCTGTATTATACTCTTACACCATTAAAATTGGCACAAAGATTTATTAATATATGTCTGAAAAAAAACTATTTACTACCCAACAGAATTTCTATTCTCTGAATCCAACATACTGAATCCACCAAATTTATTGTGTTTACCAAAATATATACATAAAAACCTTAATAAATGTCCTTTGCATTGCCATTATTACAAAACTATATTCTGTCACAATGTGTATCTTTGGCTCCAAATGTTTAACAGCAGCAGCAATTAGTTATATAAAGATTGATAAAACAATATCCAAGTTTGCATCGCTGTAGCTGCTTTAATTTAAAAATACACTTAAAAGCATTAAAAGGAAGGATTTTGTATAATGAAAATTATTTTTTATATATTCAATTTTTAGTTTTATTGTTATACTTATTCTAGAAACTTGTGTGTTTAAGAATGTTTAAAGCAAATACTTTTCTATATGATTTAAAAATACCTTTTATTCTACATTGTGTTTCTCACTACACATAATGATTTGTTCCTTTAGTGATAAATAATTGTGGTATTATATTTGTATTTGTATGTAGTATGCTGTATTAAACATTCACTTGATTGGAATCCCCCCCCCCTCCCTGAACACGAGATTGTCTAAATCCAAGGCAGTGCTAGAACAGTATTTTTCATCATTTGTGACAGTTGCTAGCAAATGAATAAACATAGCAGTAAAGACTAAGACTTATAGAAAGTTAAAATTACATTGCAGCCTTCTTTTATTTTACTATAGAGTGACTGGAAAACTACAGGTGCCCTTGCATATCACCAGGAGGCTGCAAATGGTTAACACAGCCAAATATTTCACAAAGTCTATAAAATAGAGAATTATGATTAGATTAAACTACTTCTAATAACAGTTGAATACTGAAACTTTCACACTATTGGCATTTGTGCCAGAGAAGGAAGTACATAATTACTAGAAGCTGATCTGCAATTCTTGAGAACAGTTATTATGTATATTGGAACATTTCAATACCACTTACATCTACATTGCTACCTGATGGACCAATACAACTGTAACAGCACAGAACCTCAGTCATACATTTTATAATTGTTTCAAGAGGTATTCAAGAAGCATTCCCCTAATTTGTATCTGACACTTTAGAACATAGAATGGATAAAAAAATCAAAGAAATTGATTGCCCAAGGAAATACTATTCAAGCAAACATTTCATGTTCTTAATAAATCTTATGCAGAACAATTGTAGTAATTTTAAACTACGCTACTTTTAATAAAAACTTCTAATTATTTCATATTTTGGAATTAAGTCCGTAAAAAGACTGGAATTCCAAGTGTTGACATTCAAATTAAAAACCAAAAGTCAGTAACCATGAGGAAAATTCAACAAATATATAAAGTGAGATGTTTCTGCAGGAAATAACATATTATCTCTTTTAAATCACAACATAGCATTTTGTGCACACATGTGAAAACTAATTCATCTCAAGAGATGTGTACTATTTGCACTGAACTTCCAGGGAGTCAGATTTAGAGAAATTGATTTAGGAATCTGACTCATGTCATGAGAAGCGTAAAGTTTGTAGTGAACTTCCAGAGAGTGCATTTTGCTAGTAGTCAGGTTTAGAGAAATTGATTTGTGAGAATTGAATTGTGTCAAGAGATGTGTGCAAACTGAATTCTTATTTACGAATGCTCCGTAATTGCTGCAGTTCTTAGCATCCCAATCTATACTGGCTGTGGAAGACCTCTTTTATAAAGGCTTAGGGTTCTTTTACATGCCATAATCTGTGATATGGGCCCAATTACTTCCCTTCCAAAGGAAGTCATGCTAAATATTTTTACACAAAAAAAAAATCACCACCCTCCACAGGTTTGAACTCATGACCTTGGGAACCACGGGCTAGCTTGTTATTACAGACCATGAAGGACGACTAAGAGGTGTATAATATGCACAGAACTTCCAGAGATTCTTATACTAGTTGTCAGATTTAAAGAGATTGCTTTGAGAGAACTGACGCATGTGAAGAGATGTGTGCATTTTGCACAGAACTTTCAGAGAGTAGTTATGCTAGTAGTCAGATTTAGAGAAATTGTTTTATGTTGAATTATTAAAATGGGCAGCTTTAAAAACCTAGTCACCTATTAAAGATAGTAGGTTACTAAAAATATGAGCTCACTTTGAAGCTGTCAATGACTGTGGTACAGGAGATACAACCACCTGACACTGTAAGTCATTTAAAATGTTGTAATAGTATTAGTTTACAATAGATGATGCATTACACTGTTTATACAGAGGCAAAACTGAGCAAGGCAAAAGCACACTGTATACTGCTGCAGTACATTCACAAGTGAAACATAATCTATCTTTCTGTATGACAATTAGTGAACATACCTGCCAAATGAATATATTGGCAAATTTCTTTTACTTCCAGCAGATACACCCAGCAGATGCACTGACAATAATTTTCTACCCAGAAGTGTTAACTATAGCCATGCAAAATAAGGTGAACCAAGAGCTGAAGATTCATCAATAATCTGTTTTCATTTTAACCCTGGAGAACAAACCTTTTTTGGTGGCTGTTACTACATACACGATGTGCACAAGGGAAACAAATTTGCAGCTTTTAAATGAAGTCATTAATACACATATAAGTCAAAGGGAAATTATATATAAAAAGGCATGTCACTACTATAGATAACAAATTGACATAATAATAATAATAATAATAATAATAATAATAATTCTATCATGCATTTACACATACAAAAGAAATATAACTCTTATAAGACATGCCTAAAATTAAGATCCCGTTCCTGTTAGATTATTCATTGCATATGTATACACAATCTTTAATGTACCTCACTTAACATGTTATACAGAAAAATAAACAAACTAAAATTTTCAAACAAAAATAATCAAAGAATATAACATATCCATTAGCTTTAGTTCTTAATTTAGGCACATTGTACACACTTCAGTTTTATGTTTTGGGGACAACACCTTTGAACACCTTGTTTTTACTTTTCTGTCACAGGCTCGAGGGCACAATACACATCTTCCCTGCTTCCTAATCTTCAGTGGCAACTTTAGTGGGTTGGGGCTTCATCTTCAATTCTACCCTTCCTTCCCTGCCATAAATTTTCAATCATTTCCTTCAGTTGCTTTGAAATTGTCTGCTGTAAGCTTCTCTGCATGTAAGGAGCTGCCAGAGCAAAACCTAATGTATTCAGATAATTCTGACAGATATGCTTCTTGTTGTACATAGCCTGATTTGCATTCGGATACAGTATCATGGAATTTATTTGAGCCTGATCTAAAATTCTATAAAAGAAACAAAGTTGCCATCTTCTTGTTTTGCGAGTGACAGTATAGGATAGTTTAGTCAAATTGTAGAAATGTTTGATTTCTGACTTTTTTGTTACATCATCTGCTTGCTTGCCGTTGTTCATTATTGAAAGAATTACTTTGTTTCCTATCTTTGGCATAAAAGATACAAGGGTTTTATCAACTTGGAAAGCAAATTGGAAGGAGAGTCTCCTTTTTCCTATTTGGAAGGAAGGAAGGAATTTGAAATTTGAGCCTTATTCTTCCTAAGTATACCTATAACAGTTAAGTTATACTCAGCATCTTCTCACCAAGAGGCACCGAAAAATGGAAATGGCATGTTAATTTATGAACGCTCTTTAACTACTGTGTTTCTCAGCGTCCCATTCTAAATTGGGTGTAAAAAACCACTTAATTTTGCTCAGGCAACTCTCTATCAGGCTTAAGGTTCTTTTACGTGCTGTAAACCTACAACACGGGACCCATGGCTTTACTGCCCTTCTGAAGGAAGCCATACTAAGGATTTTTACGCCTGAAAAAATCCATCGTCCTCTGCCGGGTTTGAACCCGCGACCTTGGGTATATGAAGTTAGAATGGTAACCATTACACTACAGAGGGCAACAAGCGGCAGAGATGTAAACCAGTTGTCCTTAGTACAATTTCTTCCTGTTCCATGAATTGCACCACTGATTTCACGAACATACTGTAAAGCAACAGACTCAGTACTGCTCCTGTTTTCCTTCCCAATATATGGCAATGCATTTACCATATAAAATGTTCTGCTGTCACACATGGTAATTTTTTAGGCCAGATTTATTTGGTTGGATGCTATAAACACTTGAAATGGACATTTTTGCAAAAGCCAATTAATTATTCATCTAAGGTACAGTATTCATGTGGTGTATAGTAATACACCCAGTTGGAGATGAAAGTGCTCCAGATCTTGCACATAGGAGCAAGTTTAGCATTCCTATCTCTCATCCCTAGAGTCAAAACATAAGAAGTTTAGCAGGAACCAGAAATGACTTTCTCCCATGAGTTGTATAGGGGGCTGCATTTACTGACCGCATTTCTCGGACATTTAACTTTGCCTGCTTTTAAGTCCTTGAAACTTACAGGCTTTCCATTTCATCTGTTTTTTTGGCAGAATTTGAAAAGGTCTGAATAATTACATTTTTTTATGTTGATTTCTTTATTTGTGTGTTCAAAAATTCTCACAACAGTGACATTGCCAACAGAAAGCTTCCATGCTTCAAGTTCATTGGCTATATTCTTTACTGCACCTTTATTTCCTGGAATTTGCAGGACAATGTTTCTTTCTGCTGTATGCCCTTGACACTTATTACATTCTGTAAACCACTGGTGACCAGTCTTGCCGAAAACTAATGCTATTTATAGGTTATTTTTCAGGTTCCTCATCATTTTTGTCTCCGGCACTCAATTTACTATCTTTATTGGAATGTACAACTACATTATCCTCAGTTTCTGATGAAAACTAAAAAATCACTGTCCTCACTACCACTATCAGCTAATAAAGCTGCATAGATTTTTTAAGTGAATATGGGACTGTCCACTCAAAGTCATTTTGAACCACACACATATCACTGTAACAAGTAAAAGTGAAAGCTATGCAACAATAATCCACTCAATGCAGAAACCAAACCCTCCAGCTACCTGAAAATCCTAGCCATTAACACAAACAGGGTGATGGTGCACCCCAGTGCCTTTACCAAGGTCAGGGAACAGGAAAGTCATTAACTAAATGACAGTGTAATGTTTATGCCATATTAAGAAAGTACAGTGATAAAAGAATTTAGTAAAATATATACAAAAAGATATGAACAGTTGAATAAGCACATGGGATGCATATGCACCCGTAAGTTTTCCAGGGTTGTCTTAAAAAGAGTAAGTAAACCTCAACAGTAGCTGATTTGTGTAAATTGTTTATTGTATAACATATTGGAATAAGCATTAGAAATTGTGGGGAAAATTATTCACTGTTATGTGCATCTTACAATTCCATCATAAATCATAGTTAACTTTATCTATGCTGCTGTTCTGAGATTGGTGCAGACATTGAAATAAAACATTTCTTACAGTTGAAAACACAGTTTTATGGTACAATGGAAAAGTATGCATAAAAAACATTGAACATTTTGGCTCTTGAAGGAAAGAATGCATTCTAAATCTCAATCAAGCTCTTGTTGCATGCGTCACATTTATAGGCCACTTATCACATTGTCCTTAAAATACAATAAACCACTGGAGTCCTTATAAATGTGATAATTGTACAAGTTTCTTCCCTCATGTGCCAGCTGAATACACCTTTTCTTACAAGTTTTACACTTGTGATACCTTTCACCATATGTCAAATTATGTAATTTTAAAAGTGGCAAGTAAAGATCTTCTCACAAATTCTACACCTATGAGACTTTTTACCTTCATGTGTCAAAATATTCCTATTAAAATTTTATAACTAAGAGGAGTTACATACAAAGTGATTTGTGAGTGAAAATGAGCTTTTTGAGTGAAAATTCACAAAAATAAATAAATAAAATATGGAAACATTCAAATAAATACCTTCTACAAAATGCAGAAAACTTTTAAAACAGTGTAACTCAAATGTGAATTGTGAAATGAAGAGGAACTGCCTGTAATAACATATTTCAGGTCCTTTGTGTCAAATGCCTAATTAGTTTGATATGGTGCATGTAGTGGTCCTCACCATCCCTCTAAAAGTCAACCTTAAATAGAACCCTGGTAGGTTTATTGTGTGGCTTTTCAAATATGATTACTTAGCAAAAGTAATTCTCAGAAATGTCACACTTGTGAATTTTCAATCTGATGTGTCAGTTTATGTGATTTGAAAGTTGACAAGTGCGTAAAGCTCTTCTCACAAATTTCACACTTGTAAGGTTTTATACCATCATGAATGAAGGTATGTTTTTTCAAATCATATGACTGAGCGAAGCTCCTCCCACAAATTTCACACTTGTGAGGTTTTTTACCCTCATGCATCAAACCATGTCTTTTCAAAGTTGACAATCGATTGAAGCTCTTCTCACAAATTCCACACTTGTGGGACTTCTCCACTTTACCTTCATGAATCAAAACATGATTTTTCAAATCTGACGATCGAGTGAAGCCCTTCTCACAAATTTCACACTTGTGGGGCTTTTTACCTTCATGTATAAAAATATGCCTTTTCAGTTCTTCCATTCTAGCAAAGCTCTTCTCACAAATTTCGCACTTATAAGGCTTTTTACCTTCATGTATAAAAATATGTCTTTTCAATTCTGCCATCCTACCAAAGCTCTTCTCACAAATGTTACACTTATGTGGCTTTATACCCTTGTGTGTCAAATTATGACTTTTCAATGTTGCCATATGAGTAAACCTTTTGTCACAAATTTCACACTTGTATGGCCTTATACCCTCATGTATCAAAACATGCCTTTTCAACTGGGGCAATAGAGTGAAACCCCTCTCACAAATTTCACATTTGTGAGGCTTTTTGCCCTCATGTATCAAAATATGTATTTTCAGTGATAACATGTGAGCAAAGCTCTTCTCACAAATTATACACTTGTAAGGCTTTATACCCTCATGTATCAAATTATGATATTTCAAATATGACAAGCGCTTAAAGCTCTTCTTACAAATTTCACACTTGGGAGGCTTTTTAACCTTATGTGTTAAAGTTTGACTTTTTAATTCTGATGACCGAGAGAAGTTCTTCTCAGAAATGTCACACTTACGTGACCTTTCATCCTTATAAGTATCTAAAGCTTCACTGTAAATTTCTTTCCCATCACTAAATGTATGAAACTGTTGTGACTGAATAGGCATTTCTTCAGATGGTATTTTTGGGACATCACCTTCTTGACTTTCAAATTTAGGACTATTCTTTTCATAGCTAAAGCATGCTTTTATTCCTGAGACTTCAGCAGAGGACAATGTCAAATTAACATTGCTATCACCAGAAGGTGCTTCCATACATAATCTGAAATGTTGAAGGATATAGAGTTAGGTGCAATAATCTAAGTATGAAATTGAATTAAATATGAAAAGAAATTCTTTGTTTGCTAACCATCATCAATTGAGATTACAAATTCAAGTCAAACAACCTCATTGGTCATTACAGTATAAAGAACTTTGTTAATTCTCAAAATTGCTAGATAATTAACAAATTTTTTCAAGCAAAACCGTCAATGATAAAACCAGTCTGATGTTTGTCCAAAGTGAACAAAAAAAAATTATTTTCATTTCCCCATCTCAGTTAAATCTTCTATGATCAATCATGTCAGTTTTTAATTGACAATGCAAATTTTAAAATACATATGTAAGTAGTTGTTCTTAGTCCCCAATCCTCCTCATAGCTATCCAACGCTCTCCTTTAACTCTTGATTTTATTTGATTTTTAAAAGATTATTTCAGATATATAGATAACTTAATCAAACAATACAAAGAACAAAGTAATCAAACATCTAAAAATGTACATAAAAGATTGCTTTTGGCACCAAAAATATTTCAAATTAAATAAAACAATTACAAGTTAACACACATTCAATAAATACAAGAAAATTTCAACTGTTTATCTCTTCTTCCAGGATTTCAATGGCTCTAGGAAACTACTTAAACATTACTTCACATTATTCATGTTGCATAATTATTAAAGCATAAAATATCATATCCCTGACTTTTATGGCAATCAGAATTGACTCCCCTGCCCTTTATCATACTTTTAATAATTTCTCCAACTTTTCAAGTCAATTGAGCCATGTTGTAGGAATACATGCAATGCATTTAGAATTACACAAACTTTCAACTGCGCTTTAACAACTAATTCTAAGTAATTCCTGTATTGATTAAAATTGCAAAAAAGCAGTTCCATAACACAATAGTTAACAAGTCCTCAGCCAATGTCATGGATGGAATGTTCCTCAGATTTCATTTTACCCTCCTTCTTTGCCTCTCTAGATTCTATTTGAAGATAGTTCTTCATTCTGGATTTTATTTCCTCCTCCATCTTCTCCATTTAGATTTCATGGCCTATGTTTCAGCCAGTAAAGTTTTCATCATCTCCTCCACTATAACATTCACTTCTTCTAATACCAATATAAAAAAGTTTTATTTTAATAGCTGATGACGATTTTATTTCTAGTCTCTTTGCTGCAAGTTCACTTAGTTGTTGACTGCTTTGGCTCTTTCTAATCCAACTGTAATCTGAACTTACAGTCACAAATAGCCTCCTCAAGCCCTAACTGCCCTCCTTTTATAGCTTCTGATTATGCAGTATGAAGCTCGCAGAAAGCTGCAAATCAAGTCTTTTACTTTTGTTTTTGTTTGTTTTCTTTTCTTCCTTGGGCCATTATTCCAGGTGTTCACATATGAGACAATGAGGGGCTGAACTAAAGCATCTGTCCGCAGAAGTTTTCACCTCTTTACAATGTGGCCAGCTATGTAACAATCTTCATGCACACCTGCCACAATTCAGAGCAGCTAGGTAGAAGCACTTGCATTTGGATATATTTTCTCATATATAAACATTGGCAAAATTTCAGGATGGTAGGGTAAAGGTGCAAACACGGATTTGTAATCGTGCTATATACATTACACACACATACTGAGAGTGAAATATCTGAGGCTCCGTCATACTTTACATGCTTTATTTTCATGCCATTCTCCAAGAAGTCTTCCTAAAAAGTATATTTTTTTGCAATTCCAATATATTGATGTTAGTACATAGGCTCTGTAAATTGTGATTATTCTTTTAGATATTTAAGAATTGAAAATGAATATTTTATAATATTTCAGTCAGAAGAATATGACCGTTCAATCTTGAAAGAAGTATCAAAACCAGTTAGGTGGTTTTCCAGAACTTCAACCTCTCCCCATCTCTTATGCATGCGCACACAAATATACACTACAAGTGTTTAGTTAGTAGTTGTTTGTTTAGTTAATGTAAGTAATATGTATGCAGTGGGCTTATATGTTGTGTGCCATATACGGTGGACTTATTGTTGTGGCGTATTCTGCTAATTACCACATTTGGAGCACCAGATGCTGCATTCTCGGCTTCGTACCCAGATTGGTGATGTTGGCAGTGCTCTAAGACTCACTCCACTACCAATGAATCTGTTGATGCGAATCCACTACCGGTGAAATGCCTTGGGGTTGCTCAGCCTGCACAATAGTTGACTCTCTCGGGGTGGTACAGTTAATGGGGGTAGTTCAGGGAGTGATCTTATAAATGATGAAGACATACTTAACTTTCCTGGAGTTTATTTTAACTAGGAGGTGCGAGACAAGCACTTTGCTTCACAATTCTAACTTAAACACTTGCTAGGAATTTTAGTACTTGGTTAATCACACATAATTATGTATACTTCTTCTTCTTCTTCTTCTTTAATCTTGCTGTACACAATATAATTTAATGCATGTCACTGATTTTAAATACACTTGACTAAGAGCGCTGTAAACTACTAAGTATCGTTATGATTTACAATGTTTCACATTGTGCGAAGAAGTGACGTTAAGTCGGACAACCGACAGCATGACAGCAGCATCAGACGAGAAACATACAGCAGCGAACAGCAGCAAACAGCCCCAATGTGCCTTCCTCTGTTCCTCATATACTAAAAATACTGTCATCGCGGCTTCTTTCTGATTGGACAATTGACATAAATACTACCCAAAATTCACTGTTCTCATCCTAGGGTGCACCACAACACCCACGTGACACATGTTGTACAATGAAGAATTACTCTTTTTGGAATTTTAAGGTTTACCCCTGGCATGAGCTGTTAGTGAGTGACTGGACAAAAGAAACCTTGTTAACAAAGAGTTTCTCACACCACACTTCTAGCTCGGAATCAGCTTTCTGCTCTTGCTTTGCTCCAACTCTGCTAAATACATAAGTTAACAAGCATTTGTTCTCTTTAACTATACACTGCTACATAATTAATACCCTAACAATAGTTTTTGTAGAGAAGCTAATTAACGGTCTCAAAGTATTGTGCATAAACACATATAATATAGACTTTGACAAGCTACCTCCAAACAGTTTGCCATTTATATTGTGGTAAATTCTGGAATATTACACTAACATGCATTCCCAACATAAGGTGACCATAAAATGATGGAAAAAATTAATGTGAGTCTGTTATAAGACAGTTGCAAGCAATTTGTAAGTTAGGATTGGAAATGTAGTGCATTTCACATATACAATTTAGGGGGGGGGAGCAGTACAGATATTACATGAGCAATTTTGGATGTTAAATTTGGAACAACTGCCTTCCTTTATACACTGAGTGAGTCTTCTCAGCCCACAGATCGGTAACTAGGCAGCCCTGCATTTTACAGATGGTGCAAAATACAGGTGCTGACATATATTCACAGCCTGCTGATTAGGACTACAGTGATGCTCATTGTTAACATGTTCCAGTAGCACAATGATCAACATTCTGTAAAATCATGGTGAAGGTTGGAAGTTCAAATCATACCTATGAATAAACAGGTTATTCATTCCTGTTAGTGTTTCAAGAACATTCTAGCAAATCATGATTTCTTTCTGAATGTGCTAGAAAGTGTATTTGCCTATAAATAAGAAGTTGCAACCATTCGTGCCCACTGTATAACAATGTTTTTGAATAGAGAGTATCTAGACATGTTGTTAGTATATGGAGCAGCACAGTAGAGAGCAACAGAGGCACTTTATATCTAAAAAGGTTTCCACAGAGAACACTCCCTATAAATCACATGTTTTTGCAAGTTGCAAACAGCCTTCTGGAACCAGGAAAAGTGCACATCCATGAAGAGACCACCGTGTTTGTGACCAAGCACGATGGATCATCTAACTATGTTGTATTGTAGTTCAAGTGTTGTTCACAGGCATTTCAATATTAGCCAATCTTTTGCGTGGAGAATATTACATCATACAGGCTTCATCCTTATCATCTTCAACTACACAAGGAGTTACTGAAGTTGAACCATGAACAGACAGTAGCATTCACTTGTTGGAACATACGACAAACAAGATCCAAATTTTTGACATCTGTATTATTTACAGACGAAGTAGGGTTTCACAACACAGGCCACTTAAATCACAACATGCATTACTGGAGCACTGAATTTATGGTCTAGAAACAATGAAATGTTGATGCTAACATAGGAAAAGGCACCAAACAAGAAAGGAAAAAAAAGTGAAGCTCAAAAAGTCACCAAAATTCACATATTAGGAGTGTCAAGGCTGTAGCTGGAGCATAATAAATTTCTACGGAGATTTATACTTTAATGAGCTGCAGTACAAAATACAGAATATGGAAGTGTTAAGTAACATGTTATGAGCAATCCTTGAGGGTAATGCGCATGCCTAGATTCCTTGTTCCTTTATGCTTGTGCACATTTTTGAAAAAGCTACAGATACTGCAATAAACTGTGAAGATATAAAATACTGAAAGTTGTCAGCATTTATGAATGCCTTAAGGAGTTCAACAGTTAAGGATTTTAAATATTTGATTTGAAGAATAAAACAAAGATGCATACATTTTATAACATATGTAGAGACTGTGCCAAAGAGATATGTATGTGAAACAAGTGCAACACCACTTGAAGGACAAAGAGAACAAAAATAAAGCAGTGCTTGCCAATAAGCAACAGCCATCTATAACATAAGCAATTAACAATGCCAAAAAAATTAAAGATAAAACTGAGCTAATATGTAATACAGTAAGCATGCTCATGAAAACAATATAGCGCTGGAGAAGTTGGACGATCCATATATTAAAGAATGGATGAACAAGTGCATTCCAGTACATGTGTGTCTTTTAAATTACATTGTTATATTGTTTCCCTTGTAGAGGTGCTTCTCCCTGATGCCACTCTGCAGCAGACCAAGCATTTATACAATTTTTGCAGTTTTGGTTTTGGCTGATTTTGGTTTTTGGTTGATTTTGCATACATCAGTGATATGGGATTTTTCAAAACTTTTCCAAATTCCCATGTGGTGGGACTTGTGCTTACACCGTTCTTACAATCAAACCTTGATCCTTCCCTTAGAGGGCATGTAATGCGCATACACAATTCCTTGCGAAGAAATATGCTAACATGTGTTTATTACAAATTGTAGACACTCATCAGCCAATTAAACACTGGTTTAAATTTGTGTTACTATATGCATTTTAACGAGATCTACATTTTTTGTTCATATTTCTTTTTTCTATCCTTAACTTTTTCACTGCTGACATATCGTTATCTAGACCTTCCTTACTAAGTTGTTTTTAGATAAATTCAACTTTTTAAAAATATCTTTAATTGCACGCAAAACTGTTGTAAATGATATAAAAGTGATCATAAATGATGTAGACTGCCCTGCATAATCCATATTATCATAATTGTCACTTTGAAAAAATATGCAGGGAACCATATGCAACTCTCAGCACAGGGTTGTCCATAAGAGGCCACTAATATTAACAACATTTTTGTCTTGTAATATGGAAATTCAATGCATTATTTTATCACTTGCAGAATAAAAATACTAATTATATATTTGCACTTATATTTTTCACTTCACTTCAAAATTAGGTTTGTCCAAACAAGAATCCCAAAAATATATGTATTACTCGTTTTGGGGAAGTCACTGATGTAGCATGGCACGGTTTAGAGCAGTCAGAGAAGATTAGAATATAGTACAGTACAGTCTGACCATCAAACAATCAGCACAGCATATGCAGACAGGAATAAACTAAAAGATCCACAACAGGTTAAACTTGCTGTTGTCTTTATTACTAAGGAATATTTATTTTCCACTTTGTGAGTGTATGACTACATGTGGCAGTGTTTGCATTTTGACTTGATTTGAACCCATCCACTGTAAGAGACTGCTGCATTCCAGTATTGTCGAACTTACAGGACATACACCAGGAGTGATGACATAATACCGCTTATCTATTTGTGTTTATGCAAACTTCCACTCATGACTACCTGAGTTGCCCTCTGTGATGTAATTGTTACCAAGCTAACTTTATATTCCCTAAGTTGCAGATTCAAACCTGGCAGAGGACAATGGATTTTTTTCGGGCATAAAAATCCTTAGCATGACTTCCTTCGGAAGGCAAGTAAAGCCATTGGTCCCATGTTGTAGATTTACAGCGCATAAAAGAACCTCAAGCCTGATAGAAAGGCCCCAGAGCAAAATTAAGCAGTCTTTCACACCCAATATAGAATGGGACGCTGAGAACCACAGCAGTTAAAGAGCGTCCATAAATAAAATGCCATTTCATTTTTTCATGACTGTCTGCATTCATTCTTCAAACAGGTAATAAAGGAATAATTTTAAAAAAAATAATTTTAGTCTGTACATTTGCACGTATTTTAAACAATTCTTTGCAGAACACTCAGATATCTAAAAGTTTGTGGTACTTTTTGAAACGGGGTTGTATCCACAAGGTAACACCACATTTGACACACATTTCTCTTTGTTTCTTCCCTCCTAATAATGTACTGGAGGAGACATGACACTGCCTGGTGGGATATCTTTCCTTGGGGTAGGCAGTACAGTATAAGGAGTCTTTCTGTCAGTCGTACAGTTTGGTCACTGGACGATCTTCCTGATGTAGTGGTAAATCTTGACATGTGATATTTCTGGGAAATTTCAGTAATGAGCAGAGTTTGGAATTCAGCCAATGAAATATTCTTGCCAGTTTTTACATTATAGTATCTGTGAATTTAAAATTACAATGTCCAAAAAGTGAAAGAAGAACTTTCTTTACCAGTTTAGTGACTTTCAAAGGCAGTAAAGGGAACTTAGAATCATGTCTGAGCTATCCACTGCACCCATGTTGCTGTTGTAGTCCAGTACACACTCTGGTTTCCTTAATGGGTGTTGTAGCTCTGCTCACTTTTCCCATTTCCTTCATCTCAGATGTATGCACTGTATAAAGCATACACTCTTCTTGTCTGTCCATCCACCTCAATGCCAGCAGATTGTTAGTGTGTTTAGATTCCACTTCTCCTCTTTTCAATTTGGAAGTCATCTTGGGCATTCCCTTCCCGTTTTTCTGAATTGTACTGCAAGCCTTAGTACCAATCATAAAGGAGAGGACTGGAATACCAGTTATCCAGCCAAACACTGTGACCTTTATGCAGATATTTGTTCATGAATGTCTGGACTAATGCTCCAAAACCCCCAAATTCCTGGCCTGGATTTGTCTGTAGTTGCCTCTGTATATATTATAAAATCAATAATGTACTCTGTTTCACAGTCACACATCACAAACAATTTTATTCCAAATCTATGCAGTTTGGATGGAAAGTACTGCAAAAATTAGAGGCACCCCTAGAAAATTATAAGGCTCTTGTCAATGCAAATATCACAAAAAGGAGTACACTGAATACCTTTTGGAGATGGCCTATCACTGATTTCAGTTTATAAAGTCTTTCTCCCTGAACTTGGTTCTCATTGTCATTGAAATACAGCATACGCAGGATTAAAAGATACCTATCCCAAGATACGAGTTTGTAAATTGTGGAGTTGCAAGAAAGGGATGTTTGGACCAGCTTTCTGCAATTGTTAATTTTTTTACCCTGGCCACAAGCAATGTTATATCAAACAAATATACATCTCTTCTTTTGTTACTTCTATCCATTTCTGCAGATGTGAGCTGGGAGATGGTTTCTCTTTCTGACTGCGAAAGGTATAATATTTATAAGTTTCCTCAGCAATATTCTGCACAAAATGAAGAGAGAAAAAGAGCTGGAAATAATCTAACACACTGGAGTTATCCCATATAACAACAGAAATGCCTGAATTGTCACTGTGAAATTGTGAACTTGGGGAATAAAGTTCCTGCAGTTCCACTGGAACAAAGTAGTGTACATTCATACTTGCTTGAGTGGCTATGTTGCTACTGATTGCTGCTCATTTTCATTGTCATTGGTATCTTCATCAGTATCCATTACATTATAAAGTCAATGTCTGCGAACTCCAAAATATCAGATAAATCTGATGGCAATAACTCAAAAACATTACATTTCGGCATTGGTAAGATAATGCAGCACATCTCTTAAAGAAGGCATTTTCACTATGTTGGAATACCCTGATTATGTCATGTAATTAGCGGTGCTCTGAAGTATATTGCACTGTCTTGCTGTACCTCCTCCATATATTTTCCTTCAGATGGCATAACTGTACAGATTGAGAGCAGAAAAGTAGTTCATATGCTTGCCAAAAGATGTGGGTACACCCACAACATTCAAACGCTTATACAAAACAAGCCTGTAAGTTCCAGATGTTCAAAATTATGCCCGAGATAGCTTGTCCATAGCTTGTTTCCTGCCCCTGAGATAATTCATCCATAGCAATGAAAAGGTTAACGAACTACACAACAGTAAAACTTGAAATTTAGAAAACACTTTCACATGATCTAGGCATTTTTTGGCGAGGGATTGTATGCCTGGAAGATTCAGTAAACCTACCAGTTTTGCTTCAACATAAGAATGACTTAAGTACTGGAACTGGACTCTTTAACTCAGCCATTGAAGTCTGAATACTTTGATATGTTTAAACTTTTGAGTATGGTTATCGCTTTAGTACAATCCCATTTTCTTACAAATTTATATGTTTTGAAAACTAATTGTATACTGTTTATTACTCCACATCATGGCATTCTACATAAGGGAATTTGATCCTTTTAAGAAATTATGAGGTGTTTTATTGCTCAGTTGTGTCTAAATATGGCTTTTAAATGGTGAAAGTGCTATCAAAGTTGATTAGTGCTTTTGGAGATTACCTAACACTCATATTGATGCAAACAAGCTTTCTCTGTTTATAATATTGGTACAGAGGAAGAAATGTGAGTAAAGGAAAATATAATACAAGAATCACAAAACATTAGCCAAGAAGCAAGTCTTACCTTGGTGATTTTAGTGAAGTCAAGTTGCCATCCTGTAACAGAATAATGCAAACATACAGTTTCACACAATCATCTACACTGCATTTGTTAAATGTCCTAAATCACATAGTCATCTTTATAATAACAGCTTGATTTATTTTTATTGGTTTTATTGGTTATGGCATTAAATTATGGCTGGTAAAAGGTATGTTTAGTAAATGCAAACCAGAAATTATGATTCAGTTAGCTCAGTATTAAGAAAAATCTGATATGATATATATGCATGCTAACAAAGACAAACTCACATGTATTAGTACTCATACAAAGAGTTAAGTTCCATTCAAAGTATGAAGTTGGCACAGGTGCAATATAAATGCAACATTATGCATGTAAGTTATTTAATGGAAACTTAAAGTCACATAAGGTGCCTTGTAACACAAGGAATTTCAAAGTCCACAAATGATGCATGCATTGAGAAATTCAGCATTTCTTTCAAAATGGCGTGTTATTTATAGATGCTCTTTAATTATTGTGGTTCTCAGTGTCCCATTCTAAATTGGGTGTGAAAGACTATTATTATTATCATCGTCATCATCATTATTATATATATATTTTTTTTAACTGAACATGAAAAAGTCATAGTCTGTATGCAAAGGTTTCAGCGGACAATCTATTGCCCTAGCAAATTCATTTCCTCGTCCACTGCTTGCTTACAAACAGCTATATGAGGTAATGGAGTGTTTGGTTGGAGACCAATGTGAGAGCTCGCAGACATATCTAACTAGTTGAATTATTGCCATGATTAATAATAATAATAATAATAATAACAACAACAACTAGCAATCATGATGGTGGTGAGTGAACATAATCTTCCTCCATAGTATGAGAATAGCATGTCTGCCTCACATGTAAGAGACCCTGAGTTCAAATCTCAGTTAGGGTGAGTTACCCAGATAGAATTTTTTCAGCGATTTCCCTTATGTCACAAACATAAATTTCCTATTACTTTAAGCCTCGCTCCATGAACCCCGAGTTCATTTGAGCATAGTTTCTCTCATTTCATTGCACTATATGACCCAGGTTAAAGGACATTAAACCTTATAATAATGATAATAATAATAATAATAATAATAATAATAATAATAATTATTATTATTTTCTGGCAATGCCTATGTAGGGGCAGCATTCAGAGGAAATATTTAGATGCTCACATGTGTATTTGTGGCATAGTGATACCAAAAATCATTCAGCAGACCCTTTTCAGGAACTTATGGAAGACATAGTGATTAGGTTTAGGCTATGCTTACTGGTGAGAAAATACCTTGTGATTGATATTCCTCTTACACGTGGCTGCCTGGGTACGCTGTTGCCATATTTACTCACTATTCGTCTGCAGCAGCTAGTTATACCTTTCCCTAACACTTTGCACTTATTGTGCCTGTAAGATATTTTCAAATCACTCGTGATAGTTCTAATATGAGAACAAGAGCAATGTCCACGAGATATAAAAGGTAGTAATAGTTTAAATGTAAATTCTTATTAAATCACTGTGTATAACAACCAAACTTTTCACAGAATGAAATCAAATAATCAGTTTGCAAACAATTAGAACAGTACAATGAGAACACACCCCCTGATGACATTGTGTCTCTCATGGTAATGCATTCTTACGCTATGATTGGTCACACACCTGACGAGCCCCTGCCAGCTGATGACACACCCCACAAATGTAAATCACAATGAAATTTCTCTCTAGCCATAGTAATTGTAATTTAAGGAAAGATAGTGTACGCCGAGGACAGACAGTGTATACAGTTATACACATGTAATTTATTGATGAAAAAAGACTGTTTGCAGCATTACATTAAACAATGCAAAATGGATAGTTTGGCACACTGCATTCTTCAGTCTGCTACATCACAAAGTAAATAAAGGATTGTAAAAGTTAAATTATATTAAGGAAACATTCTCTGGCATGAAATCTTAGTTAAAATGATTTAAATATCTATTAGATAAAAACTTAAAACCATACTTCAAAAAATATTCTGCTCATGTTGGACATAAAAAATTGTGCATCCTATTCATTTAGCATGAAATGTTTTGGGTCGTCTCCTTAGTGCAATGGTAGCATGGCTGCTTGGAGACTTGGGTTCGATTCCCAGTACCAGCATGGGGATTTTTCCCCCACTGGGAGACCTAGTCTGGGGTGTACTCAGCCTCATTAGGTCCCTGGGGGGCCAATTGAGGAGCTACTTGATGGAAAAGTACCGACTCCAATTCATAAGGACCACATTAACCAGCTGGGGGGTTTGAGGCGCTGACTACATCTCACCCTCCAATATTGCACCCCATTCATGATGTCTGTAATGGTCCAAGATGGGGGACGCAGCGGCCGGGCGGTAGGCCAAGGTTCCTTGTGGGCTGTTGTGTCATAGAACTATATTATTATTAAAGGGTAGTTTAAGGTGGGGGAATTCTCTTACAAATCTTTGAGACACCCCTAAAAAAATGCTGAACTTAAACATAAAATTTGGTATTTAATTGCATTTCAGTTTTGACAGACACCCATGCACACTTGTTTCTAAAAATGCTTTATGTTTTTGTTTAGGGGTACTCAAAATACTTTATTTCCTATGAGATCTCAGTATAAAATTTTTGGATGGAATACAATGCCTTCTCTACTTACTATGTACATTTTATGCACATGATAGAGAAAGGAAAATGATGGAGCTGGTAAGTGACAGTTACGATTGCAGTTCATTGTAATTGTGATATAGTCATTCAATTTGATGGTTCGGTTCTGTTCTGAATGTGAGATAACAGAGATTCAGTGTACATGTTGAGCCCCATTTTGTTAAATATATTGTGTTTAGCAGTAACGGCTGTTTTTATTTGTTACAAAGAGTAATAAGTTTGTTACAAGTATTAGAAAGAGAGAATTTGATGATTCCTCCACAACTGAAATATTTTTTTTTTTCGCAGGACACATTATAAGACATTTCCAAACATTTAAAAAATAAGCAATCAAGAGCATCTAAATTATCATGCCCTATTTTGCCTTAGTTTTATTAAATAATAATATCAGGAGATGCTTTGATTCTTTACAACAAAAAGTTGTAAAAAAAGTTTTTTAAAAAAAAAAGTTATTAACTTTTAAGCCTGCAGGCCTTGAAAACCTAAGGGGTAAAACAACAGATATTAAACTTCATAATGGGGAAGTCTGTTTTCTTAATATGACTCAACTTCTCTTTGAACTCATTTTTCTATTTTACTTCTTTTTTTCTTTTAAGATGTAAAAAGTAACTGATCATCATATTTAACAATATAACAATATCGCATAACATCACACTCTACATTCTATTCTTATTAATTGTGTATTACATCAGCAAATTACCCTGTCATGTACCAAATATAAAAAAAAAAAATGACCAAAATTAGATTTCTACAACACTTACCTTAACATAACCACAAACAGGTGGATTTTCTGTTTCCAACCATCCAGGTTCTATTTTAATTTTTATTTTATTATCCGTTTCATGGTCACTGCTGTATTTCCTATCCTCCATTACAGGATCTCCTGAAATAAACTCTCCCTCAGGCTGTGAAGCAAATTTTATTTTGGTGTCTATCTCACAATTGTTTTTGCCTGTAATGGTTTCAGATTTAATCCACACTAAGGGATGTTGGATAAATTCTCTTCCATTCTGTGAGCTCAAGTCTGGAAAAGGAATCTCAGATTTAATTTCTGTTCTCAGTGCTACATCACAATCATCACCCAGAAGGACATTATCACTGTTCGTCTTCATTGGAGCATTCTTTGTGAAGAACTCTATACCATACCGTAAGGGTACATCATCTGAGAGAGGATCCCCTTCTTTGATGTGTGTTTTGGTATCCATTTCAAAACTGTTGCTGTAACTGATGGTGTTGACTGTGGAAAACAAACACATCATGAATAGCAAAACAGCTCCAAACAAACTATACAGTCATAATACAGGACTACTGTATATAGTTGTGTCAGTTACTGCCCCACCCCAACTCTCCTCTCTAGTTACTGGCTCATCTCTCATGTCTTCTAACACCACACTCAATATCTGCTATGCTACAGAACACTATATAGTTATGTCTGTTACTGCCCCACCCCCACTCTCCTCTCTAGTTACTGGCTCATCTCTCATGTCTTCTAACACCACACTCAATAGCTGCTATGCTACAGAACACTATATAGTTTTGTCTGTTACTGCCCCACCCCCACTCTCCTCTCTAGTTACTGGCTCATCTCTCATGTCTTCTAACACCACACTCAATATCTGCTGTGATACAGAACACTATATAGTTGTGTCTGTTACTGCCCCATCCCCACTCTCCTCTCTAGTTACTGGCTCATCTCTCATGTCTTCTAACACCACACTCAATATCTGCTATGATACAGAACACTATATAGTTGTGTCTGTTACTGCCCCATCCCCACTCTCCTCTCTAGTTACTGGCTCATCTCTCATGTCTTCTAACACCACACTCAATATCTGCTATGATACAGAACACTATATAGTTATGTCTGTTACTGCCCCACCCCCACTCTCCTCTCTAGTTACTGGCTCTCTCACATGTCTTCTAACACCACACTCAATAACTGCTATGCTACAGAACACTATATAGTTGTGTCTGTTACTGCCCCACCCACACTATCCTCTCTAGTTACTGGCTCTCTCACATGTCTTCTAACACCACACTCAATAACTGCTATGCTACAGAACACTATATAGTTGTGTCTGTTACTGCCCCACCCCCACTCTCCTCTCCAGTTAACTGGCTCATCTCTCATGTCTTCTAACACCACACTCAATATCTGCTATGCTACAGAACACTATATAGTTGTGTCTGTTACTGCCCCACCCCCACTCTCCTCTCCAGTTAACTGGCTCATCTCTCATGTCTTCTAACACCACACTCAATATCTGCTATGCTACAGAACACTATATAGTTGTGTCTGTTACTGCCCCATCCCCACTCTTCTTTTTAGTTACTGGCTCATCTCTCATGTCTTCTAACACCACACTCAATAGCTGCTATGCTACAGAACACTATATAGTTGTGTCTGTTACTGCCCCACCCCCACTCTCCTCTCCAGTTAACTGGTTCATCTCTCATTTCTTCTAACACCACACTCAATATCTGCTATGATACAGAACACTATATAGTTGTGTCTGTTACTGCCCCACCCCCACTATCCTCTCTAGTTACTGGCTCATCTCTCACATGTATTCTAACACCACACTCAATATCTGCTATGATACAGAACACTATATAGTTGCGTCTGTTACTGCCCCACCCCCACTATCCTCTCTAGTTACTGGCTCTCTCACATGTATTCTAACACCACGCTCAATAACTGCTATGATACAGAACACTATATAGTTGTGTCTGTTACTGCCCCACCCCCACTATCCTCTCTAGTTACTGGCTCATCTCTCATGTCTTCTAACACCACACTCAATATCTGCTATGATACAGAACACTATATATATAGTTGTGTCTGTTACTGCCCCACCCACACTATCCTCTCTCCAGTTAACTGGTTCGTCTCTCATGTATTCTAACACCACACTCAATAACTGCTATGATACAGAACACTATATAGTTGTGTCTGTTACTGCCCCACCCTCACTACTCACCTTAAGTTGTATTTGGATTTCACTCACATCTGTCTGTTGTAACAATGTAGCAGTGCCTCAGAGCGAAGTTCAACAAAGATCCATCAACTGCCAAAACCGTATGCATAGTTTACAGCTTCAGGATGCCTCTGTAGGGAAAATCAAAGGGTTGGCCTACAATGACTGAAGAAACGATATGCAAAACTTATCTCTGTTGTAACAAGAAGTTGATGAGAAGGACAAGCAGAGAGCTGAGCATTTTAGAACATTGTATGAAAATGAGTGAAGCAGAAGCTTTACTGCTTCCTATTGCTATATAAGTTGTGATGTCTGCTGACAAAGTAAGATGCTTTGAATTTTCGGCACAGATGCAACAGCTTAGAAGCTTTGTGAGATACATTTTATTATGTCATTTTGACAAAATTGTATATTTGTGTACTTCTTTCAGCAAATTAAGAGAAATTATTTTTTTTATACAGTAAAGCATAAAACGTTTAGCAGCCAATCAGAACAGTTGCAACCTGTTGCTTTTGTTTGCATTACCGGTGAACTAAGGCTGGACAGACAATAGAATCTGACTAAAACATTCAATGCCATAGTGTGGATTTAAACCACATCTCCCAGCCTCTAACCAGTTGCTCTAATCACTGAGCTACCATGGCAACTTGCTGACACACACTTTTCTGGTAAACTACAAGGAGATCTCAAATTATTTTAAGATAACATACCCCACTGGCAACTTACAATGTAGTAAATGCTTTAGGTTCCGGGCTTCGTAGTTAGGCAACTATCAGGTCAGTTAGTGTTAATTAATTGTTTTCCACACAAGCTGTGTGTAAGACAGGAGCTGGATAGGTAGAGTCAGACTGAAAAGTTCAATACCATAGCCAGGTTTTGAAACATGGAACTCCCAGTCTCTAGCTGGTTGCTCTAACCACTGAGCTACTATAGTAACTTGCCAACACATCATTTAATTCCCCAATGACTCAATTTTTTTCTGGTAAACCTCAAGAAGACCTCAAATTATTTTGAGATGATACACCCCAATGGGCTATGATTCCTTTGTTGGTGCTACTTCCCATGAAAGATGAGAAAAACTGATTTACAGCAAATGCATTATAAACTGAAAATTTTCAGCCGATTTTCATATTAACTTTTTTGTTTGGAATAATAATTCTATTGTTATTTCCTTGTAGGTACAAGAGAAATAAAGGAATACACTAGGCTAAAGCAATAGTCAAATTATTTAAAAGCTGGTCACTAAGTGATGCCATTTAAAATCTCTCTGTGCACGGTCAGTAAAAAAAAAAAAAATTTAAAAAAAATGAAATTTTCCCATTTGGGAAAAGTATAAGTATTGGAAAATTTACACACATAATGACAAATATCTCTAAAACATTTAACTTTACAAAAAAATATACTTGGGATAAATTGTGTCTTTTAATAAGATTTCCTTTTTTGTGTAGTAAGTTATATCTGTATTTTACAGCTTAGCAGTTAAGTAAACTTCCTCCAGAATAAATAGGGCTTTAGAGGCTATTCCCAAAAATCTCCCTCTCTCTCTCTGCTAGCAAATATACCCCAGGTCACGGGTTCAAACCCGGCAGAGGACAATGGATTTTTTCGGCTGTAAAAATCCTTAGCATGCCTTTCTTCTGAAGGAAAGTAAGCCGTTGGTCCCGTGTCATAGATTTACAGTACAAAAAAGAACCTCAAGCCTGATAAAGAGGTCTCTGAGTAAAATTAAGCTGTCTTTCATGTCCAATATAGAATGAGATGTTGAGTAAAAGTTTCGAGTACACCTGAATCCAAAAAGCATTTTTACTGTAAGGTCTGTGTGTGAGTGTGTATGTGAGTGAGAGAGAGAGAGAGATGGAGAGAATGGAGTTTTATTTATGGATGCTCTTTAACTGCTGTGTTCTTGGCGTCCCACTCTCTATTGGGCGTGAGTGATTGCTAAATTTTGCTCAGAGGCAAGATCTAGCAAGACTGACATTAATTGCCAGTTAAAAGTGTAGCAAATAAAATCATGGAAAACCGGTAAGTAAAACAAATTGCTTCACTCTGAAAGACAAAGGGCTATCTTTAAGGACACAGGGACAGAAGTCCATCAACATTAAAGACATTGAGGATTTCATGGTAAACAAAGGAAACTTTAGTGCTCTGTTGAGACTGAGACTTAGTAGTAGGGATCAAGACATAAAAGAAAATTTATTGAATGCTGGTAAAAATGGCATTTACATAAGTTAAGTCAGCCAATATGAAATCATTTGATGCTGTAAAGATATAGTGCTGTCAAACGTAGTAGCTAAAATAAATAAGGCAAACTATTTAACAGTTTTGGCATATGAGACAACTGATGCACATCGTGTAGAACAGATATCATTGCATACAAGATGTGTTTACATGGAAAGTGTAGAAGACTTTTTACTTGGTATTTAAGTTTAGTGTCTTCCAAGGAGTTACACAAAGATTTTCAAGAATATTCCTCCACCACAAACTACCCTTTACATGGAAAAATTTTCGAAAATTTTGATTTTCTCAAAAATGGCTCTAAAGATTTTGATTAAAATCCTGTGTATTAAAGTTATTTACACCCCAAATAAAGTGTTTACCTTGCATTTTCTGGGTACAGCCTCTGAAAACCTCTTTATTCCGGATGAATTTTGCCAAATTTAACTTAACTGTGAATTCGTAAGAGTTAGACAAAAAGTTACTGCACAAAGAAATATAGATCTTGTAAAAACACACAATTTATATCCTTTAAGTTTTGTTGTGGAGGTAATCGTTTTCAAGATATTCCTTGTTATTGGTCTCAATTGTAAAGTACTTGTACTTTTTTCAGAACAGGAAGTATCAGTTTTTCATTTGTTCTACTCCTGGCCAAGCAAAGAAGTAATTTGCAATGACAATCTCATAACAACAGCTTTTAAAACATTTTAGCCTAGTGCATTCCCTTATACTTATAAGGAACTAAGTAACAAGAACATTCTGCTAATGTTTATCTCGATTAGCATTGTGTAGAAAGAAGAATAATCTTTTGTAAGAATTTTGTTTGTGGAGCAGCTAGAGAAAGTCATGTGAGTGTAATACATCAGATTTTTTCAGTTTGATCAGTCTAGGACGTTTGGTGACATAGTTATGAGGAAACAGAGAGAGTTTGGCATTGGCTCAGCTAACTTATGTGGGCAATGCTATGACAGTGCATCTGCTCTGAGTGGTCTTTATGAGGCTTAGTAAGAAAAGAAGCCCTTAATGCACTGTACATGCATTAGACTATTCACTCATTTAGTTTAACTTTATCTAACTCGTATTCAATGGTGTTAATTAAAATCTGTGTCATAGGGCAAGAAAGGTGTATGTCTTTAATGATGTGCCAATGTATCGACAAGTTCTGAGAAATATTATGAATAAACACTAAAAGCATTCACTGGACACAGTAACATAATGATATAAATACATTCTGTGAAATGTTTGGAGCTGTTCTTGAGATTTGTAACTGGCGTGATACTGATAAATCAACAAACCCAAATCTATTTACCATACATATGTAATACAAAGATGTAAATTTACTTTTATGCTGCATATAATAAGAATAGTTGTTTATGATACAAGTGGTAAAAATAATGTTTTATATTGTGAGTAAGAAGTTTGTTAAATGAGGCCATAGTCGAATATAAAAGAATTTTAACACGTGCTCATACACTATTTTTTAGAAAGTTCTAAATATTTATATACATATTATAATTATAAATAGATTGTTTTACATATTTCACTGAGTTCACGCTTAATGGTCTGCGATATTCAGTTGTTGCCTTGCTTAGCACCAGTGCTGAAAGCATGATGACTTACTCGTACAGAACGAAAACATTCTATACAACGAAGCAGTGAAAATAATAAACCTATGTCATACTAATTTTTATTTTTTTGTTAGTAGTTGTAATTTTGCTCTCTCAGCTACTTGCATAATTTCATCTGGTCCAGCAGATTCCATGTTCAAGACATTCAAATCATCTGCCATTTTATGGATTGATATAAGCTTTCAGAGTCATTGCCTACCTTAATGAGGCAGTGGACACATAAACCAAAATTGGCTATATTGGGGTGTTATAATTTTATAACACTAAGTGCTAGAATTTTCTACTTTTAATACTACTGACACCTGGTAAAAGACCTACTTTCAGTATCAACTTCTAAAAAAATATTTTCTTATACCTTGCAATTGACAGAGTATTTACACCCATAAAATATTTATGTTTTAATTGCAATCACATATACTGAGCATACCGTGAGTGAATTGCAGAAACTTAGTAATATTTCTGAGGAAGAATTTGCAGAAATTCTCAAATGTGTGAAAGCATCTTGCAGCCAAGAAATAAGTATTAAAATATCTAGAATGATTAGGTGCCAAATGATCTGTGAAAACATTTCCCATGACAGCCCAGAAATATACATTAGAAGGTTACATTCATTGATGTCATTTTTTAGATTAAAGAACAGATTGCAGCCCATAAAAAGACTTCATCATCTTTCAAAGTTTTGCTGAATGAGACAAGTGAAAGCAAGTTTTACATTTGTTTGTTTGAGCAGTGTGGAAATTTCATTGATGCAATTGATGATTGCCACTTATTTGGTGGAATAAAAATACGGCATCAAAAATTCAAACAAGTGAAATTCGAAAGAGTAGAAAAGTATAAACAGCTTAAAAAAGACTCATAAAAAATAAATGCTATTCAAGATCTATCTTATTGCAAATTTAATGTGTACCCATCTGTACATCAGTTACAAATAATGCTGATATTACCAGTAAAAACATGTACTGTTGAAAGGTCACTTTCTACTCTAAGGCACCACAAGTGAAATACTCACTTAATGGACTTGCTATGTTATGCGCAAATAAAGACATTTCAGTTAATAGATTATAAAACATTATTTCACTAAAAACTTTAAACTGTGTAGAAAAAGCAATTTTTAATTATCTAAAAATATTGGCACCATCGGGAGGCAGGGTTATTCCAAACTCCTCAGAACTTCAACTAAAAAATATTATCTTGCTCCCCAACCCCAGAGCCAAATTATAGATATGCCACATTCTTGCATACTCTTACACACCTACATGGATGGGGGAGGGTGCCTTAAACACCTACCAACACACATTCATATGCCACTGTTCACACTCTCACACACATCCATATGCTACAGATCTCACACTCTCACATACACACACTCACACTTACTCATATGCCACTGCTCATATTCTCTCACACTCATACACTGACTTAACACTCTTACCCTCAATTACATACTCATATATGGGGCCGCGCCGTGGCAGAGTGGTTAGACCTCTCACCTAGATGGCCCAGGTTCAATTTCAAGCGACTACAGGTGAGATTTGTGGTGGACAAAGTGGCACTGGGGCGGGTTTTCTCTGTGTTCTCCGGTTTCCCCATTACATTCCACCAGTGCTCCATCTCCATTCATGTAGCATCAGTGTCACTGCCTGCGGTGCCATAAGTAGTTAAAGCAGGCATTAAACACTACAAAAAAAAAAAAAAAAAAAAAAAAAAAAACTCATACATTTACACACACACACACACACTCCTTTTCTCACATATTCACACATTTACTCCCCTCCCCCCTCTGCTGTCATCCTCCGTGGTATAATGGTTGCCATGTTAGCCTCTTGTACCCATGGTAGCGGGTTGAAAGCCCAGCTAAGGATGATGGATTTTTTCAGGTATAAAAATCCTTAGCATGGCTTCCATCGGAAGGGAAGTAAAGCCCTTGATCCTGTGTTGTAATTTACGGCACATAAAAGAACCTCAAGCCTGATAGAGACATCTGGGAAAAATTAAGCAGTCTTTCATTCCCATCATAGAATGGGACACAGAACCACAGCAGTTAGAGGACGTCCATTAATAAAATTATGTTTCCAATCCCCCCTTGCTCTCATATTCACTCAAATTCACACCCTCACACACATCCTCTCTCTGTCGCTTCTGGTTGGTTAGAAATCCCACTTGCTTTAAATGCTACCATAAAAATTGGGTTTGTACTCTATGGTTAATTTCATACTAAGCTAAGCAGTTTCATTCCAAAATACTGAAACAAATTTTCCACTTTAAAAATACTTACAGATTTCAGTACTTATTATATCCAGTGTAATCCTACAGATTTAAGGAATGTGTGAAGCAAAAATTTTGCACTGATGTAGTCATATTGCCCACCTACACACCCTTCTTTGCAACCTCCCTTATATTCAACACAGTAATGCTAAGAGCACTGAAAATATTGGTACATCAATGTTACCAAAACAAAAATCTGTTATTCATGGTAATTTCGATATGCTTAGATCTCTTTGCTACACTGTGTTTCATTTGGGTTTGGTTTCACAGATCCCTACTCGTCATCACTTCACAGCCACATCTGTTTACACCTCTTCTTCTAGAAAAAATATTCCTCGGCTACATTTGTAGGCTTAGGGACCTCTACCCTCGGCAACATTATGCACCTTCCTCTGCTACATTCAGATTAAGAATGTTGAAAACACATGGACAGACAAGGACAGAAGAAGCAATGTTTCCATGATGCACAGGTAGGCACATGCATAATTTTCATTATGTCCATTGTGTTTGACAGAGTGACAAAATTGAAATGTTGTTGTTATAAATGGATTAAAACATGAAATATATTACTGAATAAGTTTTATTAGTTAGTATCTATTCCCCACACTTTGATAATAAAATAATGTGTATATGTGATGGATATAGCAATTTCAAGTCATTCTGGGATTGAGAGTTTATCCAACCATAAAATACAGGAAATTAAGCCAGTTTTATATTCTAAAAATATTTAATTTTTGCAATGAAACAGTCATTTTCTCTTTTTTTTTTTTATAAAAACAGCAAAATCCATGGAATTGCAGTCAAGCTTCCAAGCATATTGTTTATACTGGTAATTTCACTTTTCCTTTACCACACGCACATTTGACTTCAGTTCCTGGGATTCAAGCTTGCAACCTTTGACTTTGAATGGATGGCCAGTCCATTAATGCTCTCAGCTATTAGAATACTTCAGTGGTGATGCCTTAGAAGAGCTAGAAAGCAGGTATATAAATTACATGAAAACTGGCATGTGTAGCAAAATAATACCAGCAATAAAGGCTAAAGTGAATTAAATTGTAATCCTTCTCTGTGTGCAAAATTAAAGCGACTAAAATGTATTGCTTTCACGCATCTACAATCTTTCCCTGTCCTCATCATGTTAAAATAAACACATTGAAATGTATTGGAAATCTACAACCAGAACATTAAATAAACCATACTCAATAAATCAATAATTCCAGAACATTCAAACAATAAAATTTTTGAAACCTAATCGCATCCACAACCATCCCTAACCCCAGTCTCTGTCCAATGTGACGATGATGCTGCCCCACAGTATCATTTGTCTGTGGTGGGGCAAGCAACAATGACATTGAGGAATCAGTAAACATGGGAATGTGGTGCACAGGCCCTAACTGATAACTATTAAAACTTTGGATGGGTTCCCCCATGCGGAAGTTTAGCCACAACTTCTATTATGAGATAATCTAATAAATATATGGAAGCACATATTAAATAAGATTACCAAACATTTATAACCATGCAAAGTTTAGTATGGCTTTATAATACTGCAAGGATTGAAAATTGGTAGCGTAATATCCAATTAAATTAAAAGTAATGAAGCATCATACCTGTGAAAACTTAAGTCTTTGTTATTTCTTGACATCTGTTTACGTAATCTCATATTTATTTTCTGTCAATAGTTGATCGTATTTTTTATTTCAAGCTTCCACATGTATCAACAAAATACATGTTTACTCCGTGTCAAATATAAAAAGCACATCAAAAGCAATATGACAGCTTTATATGATTCAAACAATGGGCGCTAATAACCTAAGCTTTGAGGGCCCCTAAAACCAACTCAATATCATCACGGTTAAGAGAAACTCGTGGCCATCTCGTGGCTTAGCTTGGAAACATACTGTACACCGTACGCCATCTTTCTGGCACATTGGCGTGATTGTATATAACGTATATAACCTTCGAATGCTTCCTGCTAAAAAAAAAAAAAAAAAATAGATAGGTTTAAACAAAAGTACCGACAACAAGCATTAGAGGAGTGGGGAGACGTGTGTGTTAATTTGTGTTTTGAGGTTAGAATTTACTGTCATGTTACTAGCGGTGGCGATTGCAAAATAAGAACTTTGGAGATTCCAGCCAAACTGACAATTCACCAGTGGGAGAATGGCAGAAAAGTCACAAACTGCACTGCAACCTATTGTGAAAATAGGTCATTATATACTTGGACAGACATTAGGAGTTGGGACGTTTGGAAAAGTGAAGAGTGAGTAATATAACTGACTATAGACAGGTTTCATTGCATTTTTGGGCACTCTACCATACTTACTGCGCTTTAGGCCCGCACTTGAAGTGTAGCTCAGTGTTAAAAGGTCCTAAGCCGCAAAGCGTAGCAGATTAAAAGTGTGACAGGTGTAGAAGAAACTCCCTCCCATTTTTATAGCAGCAATCGACCTCCAGCACATATATCATGTCCATATATTTCATCCAGTACAGCATATATATAGTGTCTATTATTGCGATTAAAAAGGGAACATTGTGGTGTGTATTCAATAAATCACGATGGTTTTTAGTCCCCACATCTTGCCAAGTAGATTTCTACAGGCCCAAAAGACCCTGATTATTATTATACGATGGTTCCAACACTTGGCACTACTTCAGTATGCGAGTACTTTTGTTATCTCGTCAGTATAGCCGCTGTGTAGTTACTTACTTGTCTATTATAAACATTTAGGGCCCTAAGCCGGAAAGCGTAGCCGAGGTTTCTGTGAAGCTAAAACCCTAATGATCCAAAGAAGTAGGCAATACTTTGCAGGTAATCGTGCAGAACTTGGGCTGTCTAAAAATCGAATGAAACTAAGATGACAAATTCCGGTATGAGAAAAGTATAAGTATTTTAAAACTGAAGCCATTAACAAGGAATATCTCAAAATCGGTCAACTCCACAAAAAAATGTATACAACAAATTATGTTTTAACAAGTTCTATATTTTTAGTTAAGTAAGTTTTTGTCAATCTCTTATGGTTTACCAGTTATGCAACATTCATCCAGAATAACGATGTTTTCAGAAGCTATTTCAGCAAATTCAAGGTATATATTTTATTTGTCATGTGAGTATCTTTAATATGCAATATTTTAATCAAAATCGTTTCAGCCATTTTTAAGAAAATTAAAGTTTACATAAATGTTTCCATGTAAAGGGTAGTTGGGTGTGGAGGAATTTTCTAGAAATTTGTGTCACATCCTTAGAAGATACTCAACATAAATATCAAGTTTGGTATTTAACAGACTTGTGAGCTATGCTATCCGCAGACACATACATAGACATTTTTCTAAAAATTCTTTTTTTGGATTGAGGAGGTCTCAAAACATATATATCTGCAGTGAAATCTCGGTATCAAATTTTTGGGTGCAATACAATATCTTCTCTGTACACTATGTACATCGTACGTGTAGAGAAAATAAGAAACAATCTCTGTCTTTGTTGATCATCCCTCAGATTTTTAATTTCCTTTGTGTTTTTGATAAAAGCTCAAGGATTGTGTCCTTTTTCAATATGTGGTGTAGGTTTAGAAAGTCATGCTTTCACATAATTGCTGTACAGAATTTAATAAATGTGATGTGTATGAATTAGAAATCCATTCCCATTCTGCTACTGATGGAGAATGCTGATAATGGGTCTCACATGCCACAAAACATTTCTAGGTAAAATTAGCTTTTTGATATTCTAGTGTTACTAATTCCAACTCAAATGGTTTCTAATTAATTCATGGTTTCACATTTATTCATTGTATTAATTGCTCTGAATATTTTTCTGTTTAATTTTCTTCTCTTTTACATTATAGTTGGTGAACATCAGCTAACCAAACACAAGGTTGCAGTGAAGATACTTAACAGACAAAAGATTAAAAGCCTTGATGTGGTCGGAAAAATCCGAAGGGAAATCCAGAACCTTAAACTTTTCCGTCATCCTCATATAATCAAACTGTAAGTAAGCAATTTATTTGCGTAGAATAAGCATTTGAATCTATTATAAATAATGCAATTTTAAATGCAGTAATCTGTCTTAGTGGTCGTCTCCTTAGCGCGGTGGTAGCGCAGCTGCCTACCAAGCGGGAGACCTGGGTTCGATCCCCAGTACCGGCATGGGGATTTTTCCCCTGCTGGGAGACCTGGACCGGGGTGCACTCAGCCTCGTGAGGTCCCTGAGGGGCCAATTGAGGAGCTACTTGATGGAGAAGTAGCGGCTCCAGGTCGTGAGGACCGCATTAACCGGTCGGGAGGTGCTCAAGGCGCTGACCACGTCTTATCCTCCAATACTGCACCCCATCCATGACGTCTGTAGTGGACCGAGATGGGGGACGCAGCGGCCGGGCGGTAGGCCAAGGCTCCCCGTGAGCTGTCGTGCCATGGAGTTAATCTGTCTTAGTTGAGAGTTTGTCTTGTATGCTACCAGTTTAGGGCCACTTAGAGCTCCTTGAATTCTTGTAAATAGTGATTAAAGGAACCAAGGGAGCAAAGCATTTAATATGAGGAAGGATGATATGACTTGTGTATTCTCTCTGCCTCATTTGCCAATACATGAATATTGGACTTTTATCCATATCATTAACGATTTTAACTGGCAGTTTTTTGGGTGGAACTGCATAAAATCTGACATGCCACTGACAGCAGCATGATGAATATGAAGACTACATTGTTCTCTGGGATTTCAAAATTCATAAAACAGCCTTCAAATTTGTTAATGAAAATCATTTCCCTATGTACTATCTATTGCAGTATCGACTTCTTTTAACAGTATGATTTCATGGTCATTTTCTTAAAAAAAATAAGTTGTGAGAACATACATGGGGTCATTAAAAAATTAGTGGCAACATTGCCTGCATTTGCCATCATCAGTGATAAATGATGTAAGCTGATAACAATGAAACAGAAGAGCATCTAATGCTTGTTAGCTCTGAGTTTGAAAACAATAATTTTATTTATACTACATTTTTTGGTAAGTTTAACTGTAGATTGTTATCTTTAGTGCTCTAAATATGAACAAAGTGCTTCATTAAAATTCAAGTTGCAAGAGGTATCAATGCTCAACAATGTCATACAGAATTATAGGAAGTTTGTCGTAGAGAGACTTGACCATATCATACTGTGGCTTGGTGGGCGAATGCATTTTGTAGAGGAAGGGAAGATGTTCAACTAAAATATGGAGCTGGTAGACCGCAATTAATTAAAGTCATGTTCATTGTTGCTTATGATTTTTATGGTGTTCTTATCACTCATTCAGTTCCTCAAGGAAATCATGTGAATGGTGCGTATTAAAGTTACTTTCTGGAACACCATTTACGACCAGCTGTGCATTGTAAACGTCAAATCTCCTGAATTCTCATCTTATTGTGTTAAATGACAGTGCTCGCTCTCACGTGTCTGCCCCTATTGTTAATTTACTTTGCAGATGGAACTGGAAAATTCTGGAGCATCCTCCATATTCCCCAGATATGAGCCCATGTGATTTTGACGTTTTTAAGAAAATGAAATTACCACTTAGAGGAGTTCACTTTAAAACCAGACAGGCAATTATAACAGCAGTAGAGCAGTTTGTTAGAATATTAGGACAACAAGATGCTGTGGTTGGCATCCTTTGTCTCCCTGATGTGAGGAAGCAGGTTCTTCATGTTGGAAGAGATTACTTCAATAATGTGACTACTCCAAAAATGTTTTATTTTTATTGTTAATTCAGATGTTGCCATTATTTATTGAATTGTCCATGCATTATCAGTTTGTTTTTGAAAATGTTGTTTTTGAGGGTTTCTTAAATCAATTTTGGTATGCCCATTACACATATTATCACAATCCATGTAATCAATAGATATCTGCTTATGAGGGAACTTCCACTTATCTGTCTGCTCTGCAACTAAGCTTTATCCATCTGTTTTAATAGTGTGTGCTCCTCTAGCACCATTATGAGCCACTCTGCACCTGCCAGCTAGTCTTTTGGAGGTCATGGGTGATGAACCTGGAGTAGTGGGCAAAATTTTTAAATGTTTATCTCAAGTGTCATTTGTGTCTAGTTTTATTCTTGTTTTGTTTTTTGATTTTTGACATCTGACAATGGAGCGATAAAGAATAATTTTAAACCTTTTAGGTCAAGAGAGTTAATAACTTGATTTAGTTTTAATTGTATTTATGCCCTTTTATCTCCATTGTTTGCCATTGTTTATGCCTTCATCTCGGGTTTTTGCCATTCACTGTTTTATTTCCATAGGTTTTATGTGTTACACAGATCATCATTTTATTCTTCTAATTTTTATGATGGTTACTTATCTTCAGATTTTTCCTCAGATTTGTTTTTCTAAGGGTGCTAATGACCATAGTAGTTGACCGAAGTCTGAATCATCATCATCATCATGTAATCAGTTTTGTACACTTTTGATTTCTTCTCAGCAGGTATACTATAAATTTTGTTAAATTTTTTCACATTTCTAAAGCTAAATTTGTTTAGTGATGCTAGAGTAGTTATAATTTTTAAAACTGTACTGAGATGATAATGATATATTGTAGCACAAAACAGTTGCATACCTTAAACAAAAAGGTGAGATATTAAAACATTTACATTGATAAATTTATTCAGTTAGTTGACCTCATTGGTTATTTGAGAGGATTATATGTAAGGTTCAATATTTTCAATGTAAAAACACCTAAATAACATGCCATTTACATAATTTTTTTTTTTTTTTTTTTTTTTTTTTACAAATGCTATAGGGCCAACGTTTATTGCAACTGTAATAGGTGGCTGGAAGAATCTCATTATAAAAGTTGTGATGAACTTAACACATTTTAGGAAAAATGTATGTATTCCAGAAGGTGGTGATGTCCTAAAAATTTTGTTGACCCAAACTTTGAGAGCATTTAATTATTCAGGTAACGATCTACCAGTAGTAGAGTTCTACCTTAAAAAGTTGTAACACTGTGATTTTCTTTATGCTTAATTTATTTTTCTCATATGATATTGGTTCTTTAAAAAATGTACAAACAGTTTTCACTTCACTTTACTGTACACTGAAGCACAGTTCTTACAAATTTCATATATTTTGTGCTGAGCGATGTGAAATGCTATTGGTATATGATTAAAACCAGAAAGATCATAAATATTAACTTAACTAAAAAATCTTATGTGTACCATTCACATGACTTTCTCTACATCTCTGCTACAAATTATTGTTAAAAAGCTTATGCTTCTACTTACTTCATGCTAATCGAGAAAAAAAAAAGAGTAAAAAATCTTATTACTTGCTTCCTTGTAAGTAGAAGCAAAATAAGGGAGTACCATAGGTTAAAGTGACAGTCAAAAACTGGTTACTATGTGACTGAAGTTCTTTTGTTTGTATGTACACGAGTTGACAAATTCCTCTAACGTTTTTCCAAGCTGAAACCAAAAACAAGGAATATCTAACAAACAATCAGCTCCACAAAAAAAAAAGTACATAACATAAATTGTGTGTTTTAAAGTGCTCTACATTTTTTGTGTGGTAAGTTTTTGTCCATCTCTTATGGTTTAGCAATTATGCAAAATTCCGTAAAATTGATCCAGAATAAAGTAGTATTCAGAGCCTATTCCCAGAAAATTCAAGATATACATTTTATTTGTCAAAATTTTCGAAAAAAGTTCCATGTAAAGTGTAGTTGGAGGTGGGAGGATTTTATTGAAAATGTTTGTGTCACATCTTTGGAAGATACCAAACCTAAATACAAAGTTTGGTACTTAAAGATCTTTTCGTTTTTGAGCTATGCTGCCCCTGCTCCCCACACACACACACACACACACACACACACACACACACACACACACACGCACCCACGCATGCACGCACGTGTAGAGAACATAAAATTGAACTCTTCAGATCCAGAGATTTCGGGTTTGTTTCCCGGTTGTGGGACAGACATGTTTCTTTAGGCAGTTAGGAGTTATGAGTGAATAAAGTGAAATAGGTGAACATCATTGCTGATGATAATCAATTGTTCCAAAATTAAAAAATCTGATGTGCTCCATTCAAATGACTTTCTCTATGTCTCTGCAAAAAATTATTGTTAAAAATCTGATGTGTACCATTCACATGACTTTCTCTATATCCCTGCAACAAATTATTCTTAAAAAGCTTATACTTCTATTTACTTTATGCTAATAAAAAAAAAATGAGCAGAAATAGTCTTATTACTTGCTTCCTTGTAAGTAGAAGTGCAATAAGGGACTACCATAGGTTAAAGTGATAGTCAAAAGCTGATTGCTATGTCAATGAAGTTCCTTTGTTTATATGGATAGGAGTTGACAAGTTCCTGTATGAGAAAAGTATACGTTTTTCATAGCAGAAACCAAAAATAAGGAATGTCTCAAAAACGATGAACTCCACAAAAAATGTATATAACATAAATTGCGTGTTTTAATGTGCTCTACATTTTTTGTGTAGTAAGTTTTTGTCCATGTCTTATGGTTTAGCAGTTATTCAAAATTCAGTAAAATTCATCCCGAATAAACTACTCTTCAGAGGCTATTTCCAGAAAATTCAAGATATACATTTTATTTGTCAGGTAAGTATCTTTAATATACGAATTTAATCAAAATCATTAGAGCCATTTTTGAGAAAATCCAAATTTTCGAAAAAAGTTCCATGTAAAGGGTAGTTGGGGGAGGGTGGGATTTTTTTCAAAATCTTCGTGTCCCATCCCTGGAAGATACCAAACTTAAATACCAAGTTTGGTATTTTACTGACTTTTCGTTTTTGAGTTATCGTGTTCACAGACACACGGACACGGACACACACACACACACACACACACACACACACACACGGACCTTTTTCTGAATATACTTTTTTTGGATACAGGAGACCCTAAAACATATATTTCCGGTGAAATCTCGGTATCGAATTTTTTGGTGGAGTGCCATACATTCTCTATACACTATGTACATAGTGAGTATAGAGAAAGTAAAAAAGCATATTCTTCTATTTACTTCATGCTAATCGAGAACAAATTAGCAGAAATTATCTTATTACATGCTTCCATGTAAGTGGAATGGAAATAAAGGTGTACCATAGGTTAAAGTGATAGTCAAAAGCTGGTTGCTATGTGATTGAAGTTCCTTTGTTTGTATGGACAGGAGTGGACAAATTCCTATTTGAGAAAAGTATAAGTATTTTATAGCTGAAATCAATAGCAAGGAATGTCTCCAAAATTATCAACTCCATGAAAAAAATGTATATGACATAAACCGTGTGTTTTATCATGATCTACATTTTCTATTACGTAAGTTTTTGTCTATCTCTTACGGTTTACCAGTTATGTAAATATCTTTAATATACAACATTTTAATGAAAATTATTAGAACCAATTTTGAGAAAATCAAAATGTTTGAAAAGTTGTCCATGTAAAGGGTAGTTAGGGTAGTTAGTTGAAAATCTTTGTGTTGCATACTTGTAAGATATTGAACATAAATACCAAGCTTGGTATTTAGCAAACTTTTCATTTTTGAGCAATGTTGCCCACCCACACGTACACACAAGCACTTGCACACATGCGCACGCACACACTCACACACAGGCACACTTACTTTTCTAAAAATGCTCTTTTTGAATTCAGGAGGTCTCAAAACATATATTTCCGGTGAAATCCCAGTATCAAATTTTTGGGTGCAATAAAATACCTCTATACATCATGTACATAATACGTATAGAGAAAGTAAAAAGCTAGTAATATGACCTGAGATGCTAAAGGCAGCATAAAGTATAACAAAACAAGACATTAAACAAATATGCATATTTTAGCACAACCACACTAAAAAGGACAATAAATAACTTTTCTTGAACAGATGAGTAAGAAATATTAACCAATGATTGTAAATGTCACACATTGCTTTAACTCCTAGCATTTAAGTATTTTGCATATTTATTTCCCTGCTTTTTAACTTTGTAAATGTTGTTCATAAGTTAATGTTTGTTTTGTTAGGTACCAAGTGATAAGTACACCAACGGATATCTTCATGATCATGGAGTATGTATCTGGAGGGGAGCTGTTTGATTATATTGTGAAGCATGGAAAGGTGTGTATTACATGGCAGAATAGCACTTAAGTTTGAAAAGCATCATTTTATTTTTTAAATATGCAATTTGCAAAATGAGATTGGTGTTTCATATGCTACTTTTTATACAGCCATTTAGTATTTCTGATTAACTTAATATACATTGTGTCTGATAATTACATTTTGCAGGGATCCAAGAATTTGGATGTCATAAATGGGTAAACATAAAAAAGAAAATGCACAATTTGCAGTAAATGAAGAAAAAGTAATCTAATAAATGAGGTTAATCTTTTCTCTATGCTGCATACTGAAATTCTATTGCTAAGGTAATGCGCCCACATGGTAGACTAAATTAATACATTGCTTATTCAAATCAACCTGTTTTGAGGCAGTGTTGAGTAAGGGTGAAGGGGTGGATTGTCCAAATTGTTTTCATATTCTTACTCGCGTGGAATGTTGTACCAGAATGGCACCAATTAAAATTGTGGAAAGACCCGAGTCCCCGTCAAACATTCACATTTTCAGCCAACATCAAAGTACCAGGTGTATTTTTAATGTCGTTGACTGTACATACTGTATAATAACTAGCTAGAGAAGATATTGTCTTACACACAAAAATTTGATGTCAAGATTTCACTGAAAATAAGTTTTGAGGTCACCTGAGGTTTTTAGAAAAACATCCATGAGAGTGTGCGCATGCATAGCATAGCTAAAAACGAAAAATACTGTTAAATACCAAGCTTTGTGTTTATGTTCAGTATCTTTCAAGAATGCGACATAAAGATTTTCAAGAAAATCTCACACAAACTATTGTTTATGTGGAAAAAAGTTTGAACATTTTGTTTTTCTCAAAAATAGCTCTAACGTTTTGATTAAAATACCATATATTAAAGATGTTTTCATCACAAATAAAAGTATATCTTGAATTTTTCACTATGGATGAATTGAGCTGGTAAACTTGCGGTGTCCTTATATGCTGGGTGCCATATGCAGTGATCTTATTGTTGTGGCGTATTCTCCTGATCACCACATTCAAAGCACCAGATGCTGCGTTCTCGGCTTCGAGCCCAGATTGGATGTTGGCAAGACTCACTCCACTACCAATGAGTAGACCCACGTACCTGTTGATGTGAATCCACTACCGGTGAATTTGCCTTAGCGTTACCCAATCTGCACGATGGTTGACTCTCTCGGGGTGGTGCAGCTAATGGGGGTAGTTCAGGGAGTGATATAATAATGAAGATTTGCGTAACTTTCCTGGAGTTTATTTGTTACTAGGAGATGCGAGGCTTTACAATTCTGCTAACTTAAACACTTGTTAGGAGCTTTAATACTTGGTTAATCACACGTAATTATACTTACTTCTTCTTCCTTGATTCTGCTTTACACAATATAATTTAATACACATCACTGACTTTAAATCCACTTAAAGCACTGAAAACTACTAAGTTTCGTTACAAGTTACCGTGCTTAACTTTGTGCGAAGAAGTGACATTCAACCCGACAACCGACAGCATGACAGTATTTCAAGATCAAACAACAGACAGTGAGATACAGCATGACAGCATACAGACAGTTAACAGACGGCGACAGACAGCCCAGATGTGCCTTCTTGGGCTCTTTATACACTAAAAATACTGTCATGGCGGCTTCTTTCTGATTGGACAGAAAGGATGTGCAATTGATGTAAATATTATCTAAAATTCAGATTTCTCAACCCAAGGTGCACTGCAACACTCACGTGGCACGTGTTGTACAATGGAAAATTACTCTCTTCCGAATTATAAGGTTTACCCCCAGCGTGATCTGGTTGTACGTGTCTGCACAAAAGAAACCTTTCTAACAAAGCTCATCTCACACCGTTCTACTATCTTGGCGTCAGCTTTCCATTTCTGCTCCAGCTGAATTTACTCTGTTAAATTCATACGTTAATAAGCATTTGTAATCTTTAATTATACAGTGGTAAATAATTAATAACTAACAGTAATTTTTTTATAGAGAAGCTAATTAATGGTCTCAAACTGTAAGAGATAGACGAAAACTTACCACATAAAAATGCAGATCTCATTAAAACACATAATTTATGTCATATACATTTTGTTGTTGTAGAATTGACTGTTTTCCAGATATTGCTTGTTATTGGTTTCAGTTTTGAAATACTTGAAACTTTTCTCATATAGGAATTTCTCTTGCCTATGCAAAGAAATTAATTTCAATCAGAATCAACCAGCTTTTAAACGATTTTACTATTGTTTTAGCATATTGTATTCTCGTGTTTCTCTGCTACATATTAGGAACTAAGTAATAAGACCATTTCTGATAATGTTTATCTCAATTAGCATGAAGTAGATAGAGGAATAAAGTTTTTTAACAATTAATTGTTACAGAGATATACAGAAAGCCTTGTGCTTGGAACACGTCAGATTTTTGTAGACTGGCATAATATGTGGGAAAGCTATAAAAGGATATTATTTTTTAACATTATACATATGGCAACAGTATGGTACTAAACTTTTGTAGTGCATTTACCCATGTGGTTGTTTATAGGAAACAAGAAGCTTCTTTGTATGTATTTTACTTAATTGCTTGTTATAAATACATTGTTATTATCTTCCTTTTACAGCTGAAGGAGCATGAGGCGAGAAGGTTTTTCCAGCAGATCATATCAGGAGTAGATTACTGCCATCGTCATATGATAGTTCACCGTGATTTAAAGCCAGAAAATCTGCTCTTGGACCACAATTTGCATGTGAAAATTGCAGACTTTGGTAAGGATTCCATAAAGCCATAGTTTTGCTTTTCATAAAATATATTGTTTTTGAATAGTATTTTGTTTTCTATAGTTTGTCAGCTGGAATAAATATTTCCTATGCTTGAAATGAATTGAGTCACCTCAAGTGTTCTTGAGAAGCATTAGGTACAAGCAGAAGACAAGACTGCAGTAGCACATCACATTTGATCTGATAATCATAACATTAAGGAAGAAATACAGTTAATTAAATATGTAAAGAAACCTTTGGAACTGCAAATTTGGGAAAACATCTTTATCACCAAAGAAGATTCCCTTATGAATTTTAAGATCCCCACCATGGATGACATCATCCTGTTACAAAGAGTAGAGGGTAGCACAACATCAGGCTGCACACAACCACCTGTTGTATGTAGCTTCAGTCAACCCCGGAACTGAAGATAGGGTTAAGGTACCCTGAAACTGGTCTTCCTAAACGAAGGCAAAGTGGAGCAAAAAGTGAAAAAAGGTGACTCAATTCATTTAAATTATGGCACTCCACTGTCTAAAATACTTTTTTTATTCAATATATTTCCTATGCTTTTTACAAATTGTTTGCTCCTCTGGGCTCAGTGCACTGTGTTATTTTGGAAGTAACATTTACTAAAGAATCCATACTACATTATGGTTTACTGTGGGAGATATTTATTCCTGAAGTCCCTGGGGAGCTTAACTACAGTTTATTCTTTTAGTTGTGCTACAGAAATAGGAATTTATTTCTCCTGGGGTATTGTTTTGTTGGCATGATTTGTTTGAAACTGTCATGGATGGATAAAGATGATATGCTATAGGAAAAGGGGATAAATTTCAACACAAGAGGTAATGTTTGTTGGTAGAGATAATGAAAATCCACTTAAAGCGTATAAAATGCTAAAAAAGATTACAAAAAAATGCATGATTCAAAGAGAAATAGATGCAGAATCATGACAGATGACTTTAATGCTTCAAGCAATTGAAAATGTACTGATGAGCAGCTTAAAATTCAATGAAAACAATGTTCTTTGTCTCCTATTTCAATTGTGGATCAGTTGCATTTTGATAGGGAATTGCTCTTTCTGATTTTGGAATAGTTCGCCATTTTCACTGGATGGGCACAAAATAGAAATATGCATACAGTCAGTTACAGCCACAATTTTATGGTAAACTTGTGAAAGTGAAGAAGTACTTCCCAGTGCTAATATCACAGTGTATAGTATTTCATGGGAAATTGTGTTGTAACAAATTTAATTAAAAGGTATGGAACACTTAGGGTAAGCACCAAAATTAAATTGTCTCAAATAAATGTACATGTGCAATATATTTTTGCTTTGTAAATATGTATTGTAAATTGTGACATGTATGCACTTGGGAGTGTAAATAATATAATAATCAAATTTAAGTTTTATATAATTACTAGTAACTACTATGTTGATAATTAGAAAACTATCATCTGACATTTCATGAATTTTACATAATGAAATGATATTTATTTGTACATTTTAATAGTATATTATATTTAACAGTAATTTTTGATACTCTTTGTTTATATATGCATGCAAATAAGGAGTACATAATGCTTTTATGGAGCACATTAAATATAGGGCAGTAACGTACAAACCAAATGATGTGATTAAATGTCTAATCTGCTGTTTTTATAACCAGTGCTTTTAGCACTAGAGCTTTATACATTGTTTTTTTTTATTGTTTATTTATTTTTTTTTTCATGTAGTATATAAACATATACAAGTATATGCCTTGACAAGTTCTGTGTTCAGTGGTTTACTGGCCAAAACGAACCTATAGAATTTTATCCAATCTAATCTAAGATCTCCACCCAATCAAAGGCTATTTGCTTTAAATTCAGTAGTTAACATCCTGCAAGATAGTGCCTACACTTCCAATCTTAGCAGCTGCAATTTTCACCAACAGTGGCCATATTTGTACCATACATGTACTTTAAGAGCAGTTGCTGGTATTGATGCCAAATGCTTAAACAGAATATCACCAAGAAGTAACCAGAGAGCACTAGAATAGCACTAGGGGAGAATATGGCTTTAGTTGAATTCCAGTAGCTTGTATTCCCTATATTAAGAGAACATGCTATTCTTCCACAAGTGAGACAAACACTTCTAACAACCACTTCATAAGAAAAACATTAACCCTTTAAGTGCCAATCGTGATCTAATCATAATGTGAAAATTCTGTGAAATCTGCAAATCACGATCCATTTTCATACACTTTAACTCTTTCCAGTGGGAAAGTTTGTGTACTCTTTTGTCATAGCCATAGAGAAAGGTTTATTGGAGCGTTTTAGCACTCCAAAGTGCTAAATCAGCTCCAAATTTAATTTCTCTAGCTGGTGTTTGTTTATGTTGGCTGAAACATGGTATTGGCTAATCGAAGGTTAGAACCAAAGGGGAAATAAGAGCTGCAGGTTACGATGTATTAGAAGAAAGCGAGAGATGTCGAATTTTCAGACCTTGATAAAGTGTTCTAAGAGAGGAAGAAGTATAGTCTAACTTCAGCAATGAAAATGCATCCAATAACAATGGTCCTTGTACATATGAAAATAATCAGTGTACTTATCAAAATGGAATTATGGAGGTGTAACCAGATGACAGTACAATGTGAATCAACTATGTACCTATGCAACAACTCAAATGCCAAATTGTATAGTAATCTGCATTAAACTTGTATCCTATTGCTTACCAAACCTGATCGGACGGGACCTGTCCTAACGTAACGTGATGGGATCGGAACTGACCGGATGGAACCGGACCGGACGAGGACCTAGCCGGACGGGACCGGGCCTGAAGGGACGAGATCGGATGTGCCCTGACCGGACGGTGCCTTAGCTGATGTGATCTGACCGTACGGAACCCTACCGGACGGGACCTGTCCTAACGTGATCGTACGGGAACAGCGGACGGAACTGGAGCTGACTGCACGGAATTGAATCTGATCGGACGGGACCTGTCCTAATGTGACGGGACCAGATATGTCCTGACCCGGACCGGATGGTACATGACCGTCCGGACGGGACCTGGTCTAATGTGACGTGACTGGAAGGGATTGGACGGGAGCTGTCCTAACGTGAAGTGACTGGGCGGGATCGGACGGAACAGTACCTGACTTGACGGGGATCTGTCCTAACCATAACCTGACTTGATCGGACGGGACCGGACCTGAAACGACCGGACGAGACCTGTCCTAACGTGACGTGACTGGACGGGACCAGACCAGACATGCCATGACGTGACCGGACGGTGCCTGAACTGACGAGACCTAACCAGATGAGACCAGACCGTACGTAACCGGACCTGACGTAACCTAACGTGAAAAGGACGGGAACTCACCGGACGGGTCCGGACAGACCCGAACCGGAGGAGTCCTAACGCGACGTGACCGTACGGGGCCGGAGCGGACGGAACCTGTTCTAACGTGACCTGACCGGACGGGATCTGACCTAACGGGACCGGACCTGACGGAACATGGCCTGCCGTGACGGGACCGGACCTGATCGGAGGGAACCGGATCTGACCAGTACTGATCGGACGGAACCGGACCTAACCGGACGCAACCGGAGGGTTACCGGACCTCACCGGACGGGACCTGACCTGTCCTGGACTGACTGGGCGGACCCTGACGTGACCGGACTGGACGGGATCTGAACAGGACCGGACCTGCCGTGACGTGATCGGACGGGGCCTGACCTGACCGTACGAAACCGGACCGGACGTTATCTGTCCTAAAGTGACCTGACCGGACGGCAGCTGACCGGAAATGTCGTAGCCTGACCGGAAAAGATGACACCTGGCCGGACGGGACCTGTCCTAATGTGACGCTCCCGCACCGGATGGGACGGGACCTGGCCTAAAATGGCGTGACGTGACCGGACAGTATATGTCCTAACGTGACGTGACCATACGGGACCGCCGGACGCAACTGGACTTAACCGGATCTGACCGGACCAGATGGGAGCTGACCGAACGGGACCTGACCAGACAGTACCTGACCCTTTGGAACCAGACCTGACGTGACGGGACCAGACCGGACGGAACAGTAACTGACCGCACGGAACCGGACCCGACGGTGACCTTTCCTGACCTGACCGGACGTAGCCGGACAGGACGGGACTTGTCCTAACAGGATCTGATCTTACCTGACAGGACCGGACGTGATAGGACCTGGCCGAACGAAACCGGACCTGACAGAACTGTAACCTATCTTAACGTGACCGGACGGAACCGGAGCTGACCGGAAAGGACGAGATCTCACCGGACCTTACCGGTCGGGATCGGACCTGTCTCTACGTGACCGGATCGGACGAGACCTGTCCTAACGCGACGTGACTGGACGGGGCCTGACTTGGCCGTACGAACCCGGATCGGATGGTACCTGTGCTAACGTGACGTGATTTGACGGGACCGGAGCGGATAACCGAACGGGATCTGACAGGACGTGACGGCACCTGTGCTGGCCTGACCGGATGGGACCTTTTCGGAACCGCACCGGTCCCAACGTGACGTGACCGGACGGAACCTGACCTGTCCTAACGTGACGTGCCCGGACGGGACCTGACCGGACGGGACCTGTTCTAACGTGACGTGACCGGATTGGACCTGACTGGACAGAACCGGACCCGACCGGACCGGACGCGGACTCCCCTAACGTGACGTGACCTCACGGTACCGCACCGAACGGGACCGAACGGAACCGGACCGGACGTTACCTGTCCAAACGTGACGTGACTTTACGGGACCGGACCGGATGGAACCGGAGGTGTACTGACCGTACGAGACCGTTCCTGTCCTACCCTGACCTGCCCGGACGGAACCGGACATGACCGGACCTCACCGGACGGGAACGGGTCTGACCGGGTGGGACCGAGTTTGACTGACCGGACGGGACCTATCCTAACGTGACTTAACCGGACGGGACTAAACCTGCAGTGACGTGACCGGACGGGTCTGTCCTGAAATGATCTGAACTGTACGGGACCTGTTCTAACGTGACGTGACGACCGGATCGGATGGGACCTGTCCTAACGTGGCGTGACGTGACCGTACGGAACCGGACCTGACCTGACAGTACCTGTCCTAACGTCACCGGACCGGACGGGATCTGACCTGAGGAGACAGAATCTTACCGGACCTTACGTGACCTGACGGACAGGACCTGACCCGATGGGACCTGTCCTAACATGACGTGACTGGACGGGACCAGATCTGACCTGACAAGGATTTCCGTTCCTAATTGTTGATTATTTTGGAATTTTTTATTTTATTTTCAAATTTTCTTTTGTTTTTTGAAAATATTGTAGAGATTTCTTCCATATAATGCATATTATACAGTAGACAAAAGGGTTTACTAAAAATTTGAAGATGCAGCTTTCTATTTCATTTGGTATACATTTTATTACTGATAATTTAAAACTCTTTTTACTCATCTAAAATTTCATGGCACTTTACAGACAACCATTTGCTATTCGAGCTGGTAGTAAAAGGGTTAATTTTTTAAGATTTCCAAAGTAACCTTACCTCCTTGTGTTTCATGCTTGGCTTGAATACTCTCTGATATCTCCTTTTAAAATCATGCAGCAAAAGGGAAGTAGATAAATATACTTAATTGTTTGTGGTATGTACCCAAAATGTTTTTGAAACTGAAATACAAAAGGTAATTTGAGGTCTTTAGAAATTAACATTGCATCGAACTTAACACTTTTTTTTACTCACATAATAGTGCATATATTTCACAGAACTTGTTTGCATTCTCAACTACCCTCGAATACAGACAAGTTTTGTGATACATAAGTACTATATGTGCTATTATGTAAGTAAAAATAAATGAAGTTGTAAAAGTGTTAAGTTAAACTGTATGTTAATTTCTTAAGTTATCATTTCGCTTCACTGTGTACCACTTCCTGTCAGGTTATTTATAGTAATTTGATGTACTTTTTATTTATATTATTTTTGTAATAAATGTTTTCAGGTCTCTCAAATATGATGATGGATGGGGAGTTTTTGAGAACAAGTTGTGGGTCTCCAAACTATGCTGCTCCAGAAGTGATATCAGGAAAGCTGTATGCAGGGCCAGAGGTAGACATCTGGTCTTGTGGTGTCATTTTGTATGCTCTGCTTTGTGGTACATTGCCATTTGATGATGAACATGTACCAACATTATTCAGAAAGATAAAATGTGAGTATTGTTTATCAGATGTGGTTTCTGTGCATCTAAAATATTTATTTTTGTATTTGCTCAATATTTCAAAAAATATATTTTATTTTAATAAATTAAATGCTTCAAAAACTTCACAAAGAGATTAGAAAGAAAATGGGGCTTATTAATGTGAGAAAATGCATAGTATGACTATGTACCCCAAATAATCAGTGGGCTGAGCTTCTTCACAACCATCTAAATTGTTGAAAATGTGAGTATGAGCAACCTCGGAACAAAGCATATCAGCCTCTTTACATAGCCCCTTGGGTTGTTGCACATGTCTGCCACCTTAGAGAGAGGGCTGTGTGCAATAATGACCTAGTAGACAAACATTTTGTGAGTGTATTCCCACAACTCTGGAAATTTCCTCCGCAACAGGTTGAGAGAAGCTGCCTCTTCCGAGAACATTCCACCTTTTTTGAGGGGGCTGTATAAGAGGAATCGTGGTCAGTAGTCAGGATAAAGAGACACCAAGAAGTTGAGCAGACATGATAGAATTGTCTAGAAGCAACTTGAATCTAACATTTTGTTATACTGGTGTTAGGAGCTTGGCAGAAGTATAAAGGATTCAAACATGTTAGTAAACCATATGTTTTATAGTGTTGACGAGTTCATGTCCACTTCATTTTAGGCTCATGCCTTTAAAAAAAAAAAAGAAAGAAAGAAAATATATGTAATATGTCAGCTCTCTAGTTTAATATTTTTGTGAATCGTGTACATATTAGTATAAGTTGTGACATAATGTGAGTGTGTTGTAATCTGTTACTTGACAAAGCCTTTGAATTTTTGTACTTCTTTTGGTGAATAAAACATCTATCTATTTAACAATAGAGGATTAGGTGATATCTTTTGAGTGAAAAGTTTAAGCTAACTTTGCACGTCTGAAATGCTTCAGAAAAACCTGAATTAAGGCATACCATTCAAAAAAATGGAAATACCTAACTTAATTGAAAACAAGTGTAAGGAGTATATCTTAACAATTTACCTCCTGTCTTTCATGTTTAGTGTTTATAGCTTTGCTGGAAATTAATATTCATTTTCCTCCAAAATAAAAATAACAAGCTAATCTAATGCTGTTTTCAATTTTCATCAAAATTAATAATGAAGCTCATATTTCCTGGTTGTTAGTACTTAAAGCATTTAGTTTCACATTTTTTATATGTAAGAGTGCTATTTCTACAGCCAACTTTAGGCATTACTAAAGATGCTATTAAGCTACTCAATGATTTAAAAAAAAAAAACACCTGTAAATTCATTGTTGAATGACTCTGCATGTGGTCATTTTCCAAATTGCAAATTAATATACTTCATTTTATAAAAGCATCTGCTAAGTATTTTCCAAGATATTCACTGGTTTTTATTTTGCTTTACATGTTAAAAAATGTGATGATGGAAGTATGCTTCTGAAATTGTTCACCTGCATATTGAGACCATATGTTCTGCATTCATGTGCAAAGTTTGATCCCTAGCAGAGAGTAGTCAGAAATTCTAGTACAAGTGTTACAACACAACACTATGAATAATATGAACAGTAATATAATCACTTTGCTGTTACTGTTGTGTTGTGAATTGAACAAATAAATGCATAGCAAATAACGAATTATAGCATTGGTTGCCAAGATTTCATTAAATAAAAGGCATTTATAAATCTCCAGCATTAGAATGAAACCAGATTCAATAATGTAAGCACAGAAATTATGTCATAGACCTGCAACTTGTAAAACAAAATTTGTTGATATTTATTATTAATATCCTTAAAAATTATATATTTTTCAAAATATTTTTATAAAATTGTAGACTGCTATGAATTTCATTATGCCCAAAGGCTGAATGAAGGCAGCTTAATATGTATAATAAATAATTATACATAGAACAGCCATTCTCCCGATATTGTCAAAATTCAATGCATTATTTCATTCCACACATTCAGAACATAAAGGTACTCAATGAATTTTCTCACTATTGAATGCTCATTTATTTGTAAAAAGAGGTACTGATTGCTTTCATTGATTGTTTTTCAGCTGGAATATTTCCTATTCCGGATTATTTGAACAAGCCTGTTGTCAGCTTATTGTGCCATATGCTCCAGATTGATCCAATGAAGAGAGCTACAATAGAGGATATAAAGTAAGTGGGGTGTTTAACTCTAAGTGACCCTTTGTGTTTGTGTAGGAAATGAACCGCTTTTGTTTCTATACTAGACACTAGAGTCTGACTGCCTAGAAAGACTGCACTAGTAATTTTGACCAGTAGATAAAATAGATTTTCGTTCAACTAATTTATAATTCCATATTTTCAACTTACATGTTTGAACTTTTAGCCATCAGCAAATATTATTATTATAGTTGTTGTGATTATCATTATCATCATCATTATTATTATTAGAACACAAACACTGCACACATATTTTCAGTTTTGCTAGGTCCTTACAACCCCCAATCTTATGTATTTTATTTAGAGTACATAACAAGCAGTGCTTAAAGTCAGACTGCAGCACTGTGGATGTAGCTCCTGCATGTGAAAGGAAGGTACACTACGAGCATAGCACTTAGAGAATTAGAAGTGCTAGAAGAAAACATCTGATGTGTTCCATTCACATGACTTTCTGTACATCTCTGCAACAAATTATTGTTAAAAAGCTTTTGCTTCTATTTACTTCATGCTAATCGAGAAAAAATTAGCAGAAATAGACTTATTACTTGCTTTCTTATAATTAGAAGCGAAATAAGGGAGTACCATAGGTTAAAGTGATAGTCAAAAGCTGGTTGCTATGTGACTGAAGTTCCTTTGTTTCTATGGACAGGAGTGGACAAATTCCTGTATGAGAAAAGTATAAGTTTTGAAGCTGAAACCAATAATCTCAAAAACAAATAACTCCACGAAAAAATGCATGTAACATAAATTGTGTGTTTTAACGTCCTCTACATTTTTTGTGTGGTAAGTTTTTGTCCATCTCTTACAGTTTAGCAGTTATACAAAATTCATCCAAAATAAAGTAATCTTCAGAGGTTATTCCCAGAAAATTCATGATATACATTTTATTTGTCATGTAAATGTCTTTAATATATGATATTTTAATCAAAATCATTAGAGCCATTTTTGAAAAAATCAAAATTTTCAAAAAAAGTTCCATGTAAAGGGTAGTTTGTGGTAGGGGGATTTTGTTGAAAATCTTTGTGTCACATCCTTGGAAGATACCAAACCTAAATACCAAGTTTGGATTCTAACAAACTTTTCATCTTTGAGCTATGCTGCCCACAGACACACGCACCGACATTTTTCTAAAAATGCCTTTTTTGGATCCAGAGGGACCCAAAACATGTATTTCCGGTGAAATCTCGGTATCAAATTTTTGGGTGCATTGCAATACCTTCTCTATACACTGTGTACATAGTATGCATAGAGAAAGTAAAAATGAAGCAGAATATACGAATGCAAAAGGATGGAAAAGGAGAGGAAATAAGTAGAAAATTGGAGGAAATCAAGGAGATGGTGAATATCTAAAGAAGAGTGGAGAATTTAGAAGACAAGAAAAGAAGGTACGACTTGATAACTTCAGAGATGAAGAAAGAATTGGAAGCAATGCAAGATGGAGGTATGTGAACTGCTGAGTTGTTATGATGGTGCTGGTCGAGATGACCAGCCCCGAGGAGGGAGCAGTGTGACTACATTCCCAAATGAGCATGCCTATACCGTATTATTGTGAATTGTATATGTGTAGTTGGCCTCGTTTACATAGCTGACTCATTGTCACACGTATTTTACAAATTTAAAATGTGAACAAGAAGGCGCATGACATGAAAGCACTGCATTGTCAAACCTGTATGTAATGTACATGTGCAGAAATAACCTCTACTTTTGGTAATTTGTAGCTGAGTAATCAGTAGGTATAGAAACAGAGCTACCAGGCCTGCAGAGTTGTTTCGAACATTTGGATTTGAGAGAGAAGTTGTCAACTATGAACAAACATAGTGACCAGAGATAAAATTGTACTGCAACATTAAAGAAAGCATTTATTGTTATCATTAGAAACTCTGATAAAAAGATTTTGTTGCTATATATATATCATCATTTAAATACTTTATATACAAGAGGTTATAGTAAGTAAGTTTATTTCCATAACTTTTACATATTGGTATACATTTCTTTACTTTCTTATCACCACACTAAGTTGCTGAGTACCATGTAGCCCAATAGGCTCAAACCCTGAGGTTGCTGAGCTGTTGAGTCCCATTTATAACAGATCAAATACATATTACCTACTATTGCTTAATTTATTTCATCATCCTGCTTATTTATTTTCCTAAACCATTTGGCTCTTACTCTGCCCAAAAAGTTCCCAATTTTAATTAAGTTTCTCCTAACTTTTACATTCATTAACTTTATCACTGGAATTTCTTGTGATAATGTTAACCATTCTTTTTTAAGTAACCTCTCCCCAGGCCCTTTAATTTCTTCACATTCTAAAACTATGTGCCCTTCATGAGGTTATATGCATTTCTTCAAGGGGATTAGGAAAGAAAGATACATAAACTAAATGATGTATCAAAATTCAGTCATTGTTAAGTATTTTTTTACTAACCAAATTATCTACAAAAAGAGAAAATTATAATAAGTGGGGGAAAATGTCATTTCTTTGACAAAATTGTGCCTGTGACAGGGAAGTCACTTTATGAAGATATTTCTGTTTATGTAACCTCTTAAGAGGTCTTTGTTGTGCACATGATGATGTATGCAGACAAAAACAGTAATAAAATGGACATGACAGTTTTTTACGTATATGAGCTTGTTAAGTTCTGATAAGTGTGTTTAATTGATTTGATGATGATTATTATTATTGTTTTATTTGTTTATTTTTTCTCAATATCAGGAAGCATGAATGGTTCCAGAAAGAACTTCCTGCCTATTTGTTCCCATCTCCTGTTGAGCAAGACTCCTCTATCATTGATACTGATGCAGTGAACGAAGTATGCGAGGTAAGACTGAAAACTTTTTCTTTAATTCAACACATTTGATTTAACAATTCGCCCTCCCCCCTCTCTTTCGCTCTCTGTAGATTTCATCTGAAATATATGTTTTGTGAGTAACAGTTTATGATAATCTCTGTCATTTATTATGGTGAAGATGTTTAGTTTATCTTGATGCACAATAAAGTGATAGTGCAGAAAAGTTAATAAATATAAAATTTATGTTACAGAAATTTGGTGTGAAAGAGCATGAAGTACACAACGCATTATTGAGTGGAGATCCGCATGATCAGCTCGCCATTGCATATCACCTTATAATTGACAATAAGCGCATCGCAGATGAAGCAGCTAAAGCCGAGCTGAAAGACTTCTATGTAGCAAGCAGTCCTCCACCTGTTTCATTCAGTCCTAATGAATTGAGTCCCAGTCCAATAAGGCCTCATCCAGAAAGAATTGCACGTAAGCATACAATTTTTCTTTTAAATTTCATTTTTTATCTGTATGTGTTTTTTATGCATGCATGTATTATTGCAATAAAAGTTAAACATGTCTAGCAAATGTTAGCATAATGCAAACAAGTTGAATGACATGTAGAATTTTTACTTCATTGTTGGGTAAATTGTCAGCCAAAATCTCACTATTCTCAGTGTAAGACTAAAAGTGCTATCAGTTTTCTCTGACACTGAAGTAAGGTTATTGTGATCTGTAATATATATATATATATATATATATATATATATATATATATATATATATACACACAGAATGGTGTTTCTTCTAATAGTTGAATAAATGCTCACAAAACAGGCTAATCATAATTTTCTTAAAAATAAGTTAACCTACTCAGTACACTCCAAAATTTCAAATAAATCATCTTTGAGTTATGCTAATCTTAAGAAAATCTGATGAGTAGGGCCCTGATTTTATGTAATATCAAATTATGAAATATAGAGCCGTTAAATTATAAGGTAACCCCCTGTTGTGGCCTCTCTCCACTGTGCGAGAGATCTGAGAGTTGCTGGGAAAGTGGCGTCAGCAAAGGTGCACTAAAATACATATCTTAAGATAAATTATGGAAATGTTGAATTTCTGCTCATTCGTCTAAGCTTAGCAGCAGGAATCCTTGTGATTTCTTGCATGAAGTTATCACTAAGTTCTTGTAGATTGCACAGGGATTTGTGCTGCTGAGCTTAGGCGAATGAGTAAGAACATCTTTAGCTTGTTATACTGCCAGTTTAGGAGCAGATGGTCAATATTTTTAGCATTTATTTAAGGTAAGGGCTCCAGTGCACCTTTGCTGGCACCACTTTCCTGGCAATTCTCGGATCTCTTACACAGTGAGAGAGGCCGTGAGAGGAGTAACCTTATAATTTAATGACCTTATATTAAAAGACTGCAAGAATTGTCTAATATTGCTTATTATATACTTAAATTTTTGTTCCTATACTCCTTTCGCCCAACACTAGTGAATTTAGGGTTTGTCCTTACCATAACCAAAAGTGCAAGTAAGTCTCTCGTACATCTTTTGCCAGTTGCTGTCCTCTTTTTTCTTGCTCTTGTTTTACCTTTTAGTTTTAGACTATATGTTATATACATTCTGAAGGACATATCAATCATCAACTGTGATCGAACAGCCCTTTTAGTTTAGCCTTGACCTCCTTAAGAATTGCTGCCCAATCTTTTCTATCCAAAACTCTCCATCTCTTTAATTCCTGCTTTAACAAGGTCTTCCTGGAAGTCATCTAACCATATGTGTATTAATTTGTTGAGTTGGTTTTTTAACACTACGTCACTTACATTGTTATTATGAGGGAGTAGTTTTGAAAGCCTATGAAGAGAAGAGAGCACAAGCCAACGCAGCCAGCAACGGCAGTTGGACTTGTGAGGTTGAAAATGAAAGCATAGGCTTTCGAAACTAGTCCCTCATAATAACAATGTAAGTGACGTAGTGTTAAAAAACCAACTCATCATATTAATACACATATAATTTGACCGTCACTGTTATTAAATTCCTCCAAACATCAATCAGTCATCTAACCACCTTAATTTGGGCCTTCCTACTTTTCTTTTACCATTTGGTATGGTATCTAGTAATTTTTTGGGGATTCTATTATTGTCAGCTCTTATAATATGGCCCGGCACTAATTTTTATTATATTGATAATATAATTCTAATACTGTCAGGTTGTAAGAAAATAAAGAGTCCAGTCAAGGCAGACAGGATAGAAAAATAAAAGAGGGAATTGGTTTGCAGAAAAGAAGAAATAACAATTCTGTCAGCAGCTCACCAGGCTGATTAGTGCTCGTTGGAGAGTAGCCCTTCCCTTTGGTTTATTATTATGTATAAACATAACTACTAACAAGCACCAGGAGAAGGTGAGGGATTGGACTTCAGGTCGGCTCCTTTAAGCCTTCAATAGAAGGAATGAAAGATCCTCTTCCCTGTTGTAAATAAACAGAAACCCAAGAAATATATCAAGATGTTGAAATTTATACAAAAATGTTGTTCTACAATGGATTCTAGCACACTACAGTCCAGAAGGTAATGAAAAAGCTGATATGCTCACAAAAAAGGCACACTTATCCAACAACATAAGCTCAATTAGCTGTCTTATAAATCAATATATCAATAATGCAAAACCAAAATATGGAAGAAGTTACTAAACCCAAATATTATTTTTCCAAATGCCCTCTGATCTGTTGCAGTTGCAGCAGCATTTTGAATTGAAACTGGCCATGATTTTCTGGCGACACCTCTATATAAAATTAAACTAGTAGCCTCTCCACACTGCATAATTTGCAAAAATATAAATACAATGATGAACAAGGGCCATTTTATATGGATTTTTCTTGACCTAGTTTAAAGGTCACAGCCGGTGGTCACTGTTAACAAAAATTGTGACCCCTATCCTCTAGTACTAAGAAATGATTTCTAAGGAAGTCTTAGCAAAACATTTGTGTTCAGTTGTACTTTCTGCAACATTGTTGTGCATATGTTTTGAATGCATAAATGGTGTTTCCGTGCAAAATACCTTTAAAATATGATCACATAAGTGCAAAAACTGACTATATTCTATAAAACACATGCAAGGTCTGTTCAAAAAATTCTGGAACTTTGTCTACAAATTTATGACATGATCCAACTGAAATGTTACATTCTTCTGCAATCTTTTAGTCAGTCTTCGATTGGCATGCACAATTTCGCTGACGTTCCTCAAATGAGCATCGTTGGTAGTCGTCAAAAGGCGTCCTAAATGAGAGTCACCATTAACTTCTGTCTGGCCATTTTTAAACCATTTGTAACTCCAGTATGGCCTAAGCACTCATCACCGTAGGCTTCTTGCATTATTTGGTAATGTTTCTCACAAAATTTAATGCAATTTCGTTACTCCTCCAATTCTGCATTCACAAAATTTGCAAACTGTGCGACACAGCGTTCAACTCATTACAGCACTGAACACAGGTGTGTTCAGGTATGCCAACCATGTTTTGCTTCAACACTCCATTGGTGCAAAATTACAAATGTTCCAGAATTTTTCAAACAGACCTTGTTCAAAATGTATAAAATATTTTTCACTTTATGTGGAACATTAGTGTATGAAAAATTGGTTAAGCCTCACTTTCAAAAGTGTCGTTTCTCTCTTGCTCATCAACTTTGGAGACAAAAGTTTTGTAAAATCCATTTTGACTAATGATGAAGACCACACTTGACCGTCCTATGTAAACTTTCTGCATAAAATAATGGTCTCATTTAATTTCAAAGCGCTCTTGTTTGTGAGTGTGTGTCATATTACTAATCTGTTACTTTTTCCTTTAATAGCTCTGAGGGACAGAGTGATGGGAGTCACTGCTTCAGGTTATGGAGACAGACCTGGACGAGGAACTCCAATCAAGAGGGCAAAGTGGCACTTAGGTAAGTGTTCCATTTTTATTAGCGAAATTGGTAATGCTCTTTAATTACCATATTTATACGAATACAACACGACCTCAAATGAAAGACAATGCCCAATTTTCAGAACCTAATTTTGGAATTTAGCATATTATCGCACATGTAAAAAGAAGGCAGGGTAGTTAAATTTTTAAATGAAATTTAATGGTTTGCCATATATTTTAAACAAACTAAGACACTTAAGCTGAATAAGTCCCTTCTTTGTTTTTTGTTTGTGTGTTGTGTTTTTTTTTTTTTTTTTTTTTTTTTCTTTTGCTTAATTTGAATTTATGCAGAAATTCACATTTTGAGCAGTTGACATAGAGGGTAGTAAAGAAATTTACAATTTACGAGTGTAATGGTACAATATGATGGCGGCAGCAGTGTAACTGTAATGAAGATTTTGGATATGATTTTGTATTTAGACAATAGAAGGGAGAATGGAAATGTATGGTATGTACATTTTATAATTCAGGACAGTGGCGGCAGCATAGCTTTAACAGCGATGATGGATATGATTTTTTATTTAGAAAATTTACTAATATTTTCACCTAATTTGAATTTGCGCACAAATTTGCATTGTGAGTGGGAGAGAGGTGGAGAAAGGAGAACGGAAATATAACAGTATGTCTAGTATTTATTGGTGACAGAGGCAGCTTAGCTGTAACAACAATTGTGGATATGATTTTCAATTAGACAACATACGGTAGTACGGAATATGCAATGATAGAACATGAAGGTGACAGCAGTAGCAGTACATAGCTGTAACAACGATTATGGATGCTATTTTCTATTAAGACTAACATACTTAATATATTTTGTAAAATGTTTACCTAATTCAAATTTGTGCGTAAATTCATGTTGCAGGTGGAATAGAGAGAAAGAGGGGAAATGTAACGGTGTATGTGTTTGGCGGTAGGAGTTGAAGTGCACTTTCTGCTTGACATTGGCTTTCAATACATTACGTGGAGCCACTGAAGTGAAACTCCTCTAATTTTATTTCAATCGTGGGGAGTAATCTTAATGCTCTAGGTCCATTAACAGTCAATTTTTGGTGCGAAATGAAACACACAAAATCTGTTGTATATGTTGCGTACTTGGCAGTAATCTACCATTTCCCCCAGGCTTCGCCACTGTCGTAACTGTGAAGTTTGAAATGTACTTGCATGGTATTTGGAAAACATACCTATGTCGCGAATGCAAGACGATACCCCGGCTCTGAACAATAGTTTTTGGGGAAAAAAACATTGTCTTGTATTTGGATAAGTAGGGTACATTCACTAGCAAATATTTTAAGGTATTCCAGAAATCTGGATGCACTCTACCATGAGGCATTCATTGCGTGCTTATCATTTAGCAGGTCCAATAGCCATTTTTTCATAATTGTGCATGTTTTAGAAATGAAAGATGTCAAATGACACACAGAAGTTGACCAGAGAGAGAGGTATTACATTTCCAATTTGTGCACCTTATTTCAGTATTTTGCTCTGATTTGTTCTGCATGATACAGTAATTGTGTGATAAATAATTATAATCAAGCACTTGGTGGAAGGATTCATTTTGAAAAACCCTCCCAAGTACTACTAGGTTGAGTATAAATCCCATTTGTGGCCATTGGGATCAAATATGGGTAATCTGTGAAAGATGAACAGTTGCTTTGGCATTAAACTTGATGAATGCCAAAGAATGGTATGTAAAATCCTAAATGTGATTTTTACATCCTTGTTTGTAATGAGTGTGCTGATATCTTTGATGCATTTTTTTTTTGGGGGGGGGCTTAGTTTATTCTTTTGTGAACCAGTTGTTTGTTAAATCTGTTTGCTTCTGCTGTTTCAATTATGCTTTTCAATTCACCGGACATGGATGAATATAAATTGATCCTTGGTGTTCATTGTTCTTTTGTACTGCAGGATTATGCATTCTGGTAATGGTCATGAGTGAACTGGTGTGTTTTCATACTACTAGACTAAATTAAAATTTGTATTCTTTCACTATCTAGGTGATGTGCTGCTGTAATAAAAACTCATGAAAACCACAAAATTTAATTTAAGAACTAGGAAGTGTAACAGCTTTAACTGTGAGGAAAAAAATCATTATATTGTGTAACTTAGTTTAACATATATTTCTTCTTAGTGTCCAATTTTTATTACATTTTAATTTTTATTTTCTGTGCTAATATAAAGTACCATTTATGGTCAGAATTAACTTAAAATCACATATGTTTTGCATACTAAACAGTCAAACTTACAAATGTTTACTTTTGTAATTATCTAATAAATATTCTGTACTATGTGTGAACGTTTGCTGGTATGTCAATGTTCTTTGTTTTGCTTGAAGGAATCCGATCCCAGAGCAAGCCAAATGATATTATGAATGAAGTGTACCGTGCCATGAAAGCCCTTGATTTTGTAAGTATTCCTTATTTTACAATATAAGAAAATTAATTTTGCATTAAAACAGTTAGGGCCAAATGTGTATTTGTTACTTGAGGGGCACTCGTACTTAAATCCCACTCAGTGGCCAATATCAGATTCAAAAACAAACTCAACTTAAAAGTGAGTTAGGGAATGAGTGAGATGTGAGGGAGACGTGAATATTTTTCTAGTGAAGTCTGGTGTGCACTTGAGATTCACTCAAAGCACATCTTCAGAATTGGTAAGTACAAAAAGGGGTTAGAGTCATTATTAAACATGTTAGTAGCAGTATTCAAATATTTAAAAAATCTAATATGTTTCATTCACATGACTTTCTCTACATCTCTGTAAAAACTTATTGTTAATAGATTATTCTTCTATCTACTTCATGCATTAGGAGAAACAATCTTATTATGAGGAGGAATCAAATGAAAACCACAATTCAATCCCCCTCCCACACTATATTAATGTGGTTGTTAATCTTTGATTGTACATTATTTTTCTATATAGTCCCCGCTTGTGCACTTTTGCCAATGAATAGCGGCCTTTCTAGAAAACCCTGTTATATACTTGGGATAATTGACCTTAGAAAAGGTCCAAATGGCAGAACTTACCTAAATTACCTTTCCTCATGTTTGCTTTTGCTGTTTTCACTCAATTCCCTTTGCAATATTTTTATGTTTAAATATTCTATACAGTTATTTGTAGTTACCTTGATTTTGGTCTAATGTATTATAATGATCACACTTCATTGTTTTGCCCATGTAAATGATTGTTCTGTTTTACATTACCCATAATGTAACTTAATTAGCTTATTACTATGTAATTTCATCAAATGGGAGATGTGAGAAAAATAAATGGCATGTTATTTATGGACGCTCTTTAACTGCTGTGGTTCTCAGCGTCCCATTCTAAATTGGGCGTGAAAGACCGCTTAATTTTGCTCAGAGGCCTCTCTATCAGGCTTGAGGTTCTTCTACATGCCGTAAATCTACGTCGCGGGACCCATGGCTTTACTTCCCTTCCGAAGGAAGCCATGCTAAGGATTTTTACACCCGAAAAAATCCATTGTCCTCCACCGGATTTGAACCTGCGACCTAGGGTATATGAAATCAGTGGTAACCATTACACCACGGAGGGCGACTGGGAGATGTGAGGATTGACATCAAGAAGCCGGTGTGAATTGACTGTGGAACTTTGAACTTAGATAATTTTATATTTTCTCAGTCCACTATTTTGTTTGTTTATGGGGGGGGGGGGAGTGTACCTTCTTATAAGGAAATGAAGTCATCAGGTTGTTTTCTGTCTTGAGTCCATGGATTATTCACCTGTTCAATGCACATCAAATTAGGTTTTATAACCTACCTCTGCATTTATTTGACAAGTCAATTAATTACAATAAATAATACTTTCTTGGGATTTTTTCTGGAACATGTTTTGAAGGACTAGTTTGTCTCATTTTCAATTGGTCATCAAGTAATTCCTTGCGGTGAAGCTGGCGATGTTGTTAGTGCTGTCTCCTCTGGTGGTGGTTCAATGAACTTGCTAAATACATCCTTCTCTGGAACATCAAAATTGAAAACCCTGTTTCTATTTTTTACAATGAAGATGTGTTCCCATGTGGCCAGCTCTTGTTTTCCTGTTGTGTGTTTTAGAAGTTTGGTTCTGAATTTATATTTTGTTTTGTCCAAAACTGGGTTGCAACTGCTGATTTTTCCAATTGTTTTGATTTATGTTTCTTTGGAGAAAAGTGAACTATCTCTGCATACTTAGTTATGTATTAATTTAGTTCCATGTGATTACAATAAAACTTTATTCAGTGGACCTAACTTTTAAAAATAAGAAACTCATTCACTCATAGACCTTTTTTTTACAGGTTTATGTGTTTTAATAGATTAAGAACTTTTCACTTTAAAGTTTTTAACTGTGGTTTAATATTTTAGGAATGGAAAGTAATTAACCCATTCCATGTACGTGTACGCCAAAAAGATCCATTGAATGACAAATATGTCAAGATGTCATTACAACTGTACCAAGTTGACTACAAGAGCTATTTGTTGGACTTCAAAAGTCTCAGCAGCGAGGAGAGTGATGGAACAGGTGAGAGAAACCTTTCTGCTTTTGCGTTGGTCTCAAAATGGATTTAGGTTTTTTTGGAAGTTTAGATGTTTAGATCAAGGGCCAGGAACTCACAGTAAAGATGAAACTTCATAAATCCTCACTCCACTATCTTTGAGTGCAAAAAACAAGCCAGTATATAGCTGCCCCATAGGTTAACTGGTTTAAATAAGCTAATATAGTAGAGTGTCAGGGTTGACCCATGCTTAGATAAACCAAATAATGAAATTAGAAGATAATTTATCCATTTAAGATAATTTATCTTAAAGCGTTTGCACTTGATGCCTATATATTTTACTCCTTAGCCATTGTATACCATTTAGGGCAAAATAACTTTAAACTATATATTTAGTATTATTAGAACCAGTTGAAAAATTCAATGCCACAGCTGGGATTTGAACATGGTTCTCACGCTCTCTGTGTGGTTGCTCTAACCATTGAGCTACTGTGAACAACTTGCCGGTGTGCCATTCAATCTTCCAAGTGATTAAATGTGTTTTACCTGGTTTAACCAACCAGTGTGTCTCACTTCAGAAAACCACCTTAATGGTGACTTACTATCATAAGTACTTAGTATCTGGGTAATATTAACTATGTTATCACCAACATACAGGCTATATTTTATAATAATCAGACGGAGAGTGAGAGAACCATGTTCAAATCCCGGCTGTGGCATTGAATTTTTCAACTGGTTCTAATAATACTGTTACCCCTGTGTACCTTTCAATATACAAAAGAGAGGAGCATTACCATTATTATAAAATATATGTTTAGTATTTGAATATATCTGTAGTCCATTTAATATTAAGAAAAACTGAAAAGCCATATTCTTACAAACCTGTAATGTTACTGAAACTTCTATAAGATAGCCATTGATATTGCTGCTCTATCAGATCGCATTCTTGAAGTTGTTATAATGATGTGATATGCCACACCAAACAAACCTTAGAAAAAAGGAAAAGAAATTGATTTCCTTTTCTCAAGCATTCATTGACTGACTGGAGAGAAAACCATTTTATTATCGTCTTTTGCACAGTTTTAAATCCTAACTGAAATGTTCAAAATTTCTCATGGTTCTCAGTCCATTTCTAAATGGTTCTATAATGTTGTTCTCTATTTAGGAGAGTATACTGTATTGACCGCACATCATTAATAACTGTGACGTAGAAATTGCATTGATAGTTGCTAGGGTTAACACACAAAACTGGTTGTGGGCAAAAGTCTCTGCTTTTGGCTAAGCAATTCTCCCTTCAAGTCCTCATTTCCAAATTTACATACATGTACTAGCTAGCAGTCTTTTGTTTTGGAGAGGGAGGTGCTATCCTTTATCAGCACAATAGCACAGACCAACTGTCTGTAGAGAATGCTACATAATGAATACTCTAAAAGTAGTTGGCCTGACTCAAAAATGTTGTGAAAATGTAAATACTTAGGCTTTCAGTGCCGGCATTAATTCAAAAGAATGAATTTTCTGAGCTTATTGACCATGGTCCATTAGATGTTAGATGCTGTAACATCTAACATCTACTGGACCACGACCAATTCATTTTATAACCAATGTGAATATTTTGAACATTTGAAAAATCAACCACAATTAATCTTTTATACCATTTGTATCATATTAGTAAAATAAGTAACATTCAAGTAATTAGTTGGAATTCATTTTAATGCATACTATATACTGAAATTTGGATCACAAAATAATTTTCCTTCAGAAGCTACATTTGTAATGCCAGTTTTGGCAATGTAATACTTAATTGAGAAAACTCATAAGTGACCAAATACAACAATGTATCTTTCAGTTAAAATACTTTTACACCAATAATACAAAGAGATATTTGGATAGTTAAATTAAGGTAAAATGTAAAATTACATTTCTTTTCATTTTTTTGCTTTACAGATCCCAGCATTGCTCAGCAGCTGAGTACGGGGCACCATACTATGGAGTTCTTTGAAATGTGTGCAGCACTTATTACTCAGCTAGCACGTTAATATGTTAACAAGTTATGATTCTAAATTTTTTGAGTTGCAATACTAGTTTATAGTTCCTTAGATTAGCAATTTTTTTTGGTTTCTATAGCTCCACATTACATATACAGTCCTGCATAATACCACAGAATTGTTTGAAAATTGTGCAGCTTGAGGAGCATAGCATCATAATATGGACAAAAGCCACAAACAACATTTTACAGAAGATCCATTTTTTATATTTTTCATTTATATGTAAATATGTACTTAGATATTTTTAACTGATGACAATATGGCTTTAATTAATAAAAATAACATCTCATTACTTTAAAAAATTGCAGAATTCAACAGTAAATTGACTTGTATATTCAGCATGTCTGTATTTGAAACACAGTTTGGTTTATGTCTTGTTTTGAAATAGTTATTTACTTAGTGACACTTTTTTCTACACAGCTGAACTTGACATAAAAGGATGAGGATAAACACTGTATATGCCACATTTTTATGGCAAGAGTCACATTTCATGTTGCAACAATGTCATGATTAAGAATGTAAGCATTCAAGCTCAGCATTATTAGTATGCACATAGGTTTTATTTTCATGTATAACCTTCTGGTACCAATTCTTCCCATCAGATCCATAGTGTTTACATACTAACTTTTCAACTTCACTAACTTTGCTTTTTTGTGATTGGACATTCTATGCAAGTATCAATATTGTAAGCCACTTCTTCCCGAACAAGCACATTGCTTTTGCTAGGCTTATTGGGAACTGTATTGAGCTGCAGGTTTTGTTACCTCTTCTTTCTAGTAATAAGGCATCCAAGTTATCTCCAATAACTTTAACAGTACCAAATTTTGAGATAAAAAAACTGCATAATACTCTCTTGAATAATAATATTCATTCATTTTAGATCTTTCTCTGTTAATGATAGAAATGAATGTCAGTTACAGGATACAGGATATTAATTTCTAGTTTATTTAAGCATGGGGCGCACAACTCAAGTCTTTTTGGATACATTAAGAGAACATTGACATTCTTATTTGGTTCGCTACTAAATGAACTAAGTTACACCATCAAGATTCTTGTTATTCAATTTGTTTTACACAACTGAAGCTACCGCATATGACTTTTTACTACATTTTCATTCAAAGTGTAGATTGAGTTATCAGTTGATAAGCCTGTTACAACTGTCAAGTTGTAGCAGTAGAGTTGTCTTGAATAAGCATATTGATCACAGAGTTTTGGAAGTCAAAAGATCGCAAAATACAGTTTATTATCCTCCTTTTTCAGATGCTCAAAAAGCTTTATGCTTGCCTTTTATGAACAGTTTTTCTTAACAGTAAGCCTGCTTTCTCATCTTCATGTTTACCACTTGGAAACGCTTATTGATTTCCAAGCAAGTGCTACATTCATCAGTGGCAAGAGAAGCAAAAATAACATTGAAATCCGCCTGCAGTGCCATAAATAGTTAAAGCAGGTGTTAAACACTACAAAAAAACAAAAAACATTGAAATGTGTATTGAAAATATTATTCTTTTACTTTTTGACCTTCATAAACCCCACCATTGTTGAACATGGACCAAGTTTTGAAGTATTTAGTTCAATTGGAAGATATTACCATTCATGTTTTGCTCTCTGGGAATGTGATTCAACTGCTTTAAAGCTTTTTATAACATTTAATACTCTTTCCTATCTTTGAATAACTTGTCTTTCCTAGATGCACCTCTGATTTCAAAAGGCACTAATGCACCTTCTTCTTGAATTGATTAAATACTCCTAACACATGTGTTTTTATAATATTCAGAACAATCTGCAAATCTTCAAGTTTACACCTGCACCATTTGAAATGCTGCATTTAGTTGTTTGTTTTTAAGCTTTTGTGGTCCGTGCTTCCAGTATCTTTTTCAGGTTGTTTGCCTAGCAACATTTCAAACTGAAAGTATCTTGTTTCATTTTGTCTGACACAATAAAATGCAGCATGAAAATCCTTTTGTTGTTCATTGTCAACATTCTGCATTGCAGAACTCCTCAATGATAGCAACATGGATATTGAGGTAAACCATTTGTTGAGTACCAATATAAAGTAAGAAGTGAAATAGCAGCTACTTAATAATAGAATACACATTAAAACTAGGTGCTTAAAACATCCCCTCATATCATCGTAAAATTATTATTTAGGTAGGAAACTTTTCATACAAAGATTGTTACTCATACTCCAGATCTTTTAAATATAATTTCTCAATAAATAATTGCCATCAGTATAATAAACAATATAAAACAAACTGATATTTACCAAAATGAAATTATAACAGCCCACTTCAATGTCTACCATAACAATGAAAGATGTATGCGAGTCGCATGTCTACCTTTTCTTCTTTTCCGCTGAGTGTTTGAGGCTGACTTACACATGTTCTACCTTTGCCAGGTGGAATTTGGTTTATATTAAATTCTATGTAAACTTCCTTTTGTTAACTAAAAATGAACAAAATTACAGAAAATAGTGTTGAACTTGAGCAAACGATTATAGTGCTAACAGATTTGCAGCCATATTGAAAATGACATTTTCAAGCAGTGGTTTTAAAGTCATTGTCCACATTTGAAATAAAGTGTTATTAGGAATGCCTATTTATGATACAAACCTCATATTTTAGATATAAAAACTAATCCTTTCTGGCTGTTTTTGAGACAATCTAACTAAGAATTCATAAATATGATGAAAAGTTGTTCAAGAGTCAACTTAAAATTCATTTTAAATAAAAGTGGCATATGTCCAACTTTAATACTAGGCTTAGTGGAAAAAGTGAATAAAAAAAGTATTTGGTTTTACTTGCAGTTTTACAAGTAAATACTTAAGTTCAAATGAATAAAAGAATTAAGTATTTGCAACGCAAGTAAACTCTAAAAATGGTTGGAAAATGTGACATATACAGATGAAATGGCATGGAAGAACATACAGACATTGTGCCTCGTACAGGACAGTACTGGATTTATGGTGGAAAATAATTACAGCACACATACAGTTAGCATGACAAAATTGGGTCTAAAGGCCCTCAAAGAGCTCTCTGCAATGCTCACCACATGCTGCCAACATGTGGGAGGCATTGAATACCATTTGCTGCACCAAATGTGAATGGGGTCTCTTTTATTGCACAGCATTGGCAAGTCTTCTCATGTTGTAAACCACCTACCACTTGGTGGTTCCTTTACCTTTCATATGAGATGAAAGTCACAGGGTGAAAGGTCAAGAAAGTTTGCTGGATGCTCCAATCCTTCCCATCACCAGTGTTGCAGTTGCTGCCATACATACTCTGCTTTATCTGTTTCTGTGTTGTCGTGCAGTACGATTACACTATGCACAAGAGCCGGTCGTTTCTCCAGAATGCCATGACATACCTGTTGCACCAGGAAGACCCTGTAGTGTTCCATAATCACTGTTCTGCTGTGTGGAACAAAGTGGCACACAATGATGCTGCTGATGTCATACAAGACACTCACCATCAATTTCAGGAGGAAGGACTTTAAGGGAACTTCTCTCACTTGGTGATCTGGCATGTTGCCTCTCTGCAGACTAATGTTTTTGGTCTGGTTCATATGCCCTGGCCCAAAATTCATCAATGGTGATAACCATATTTATCCAAATGCAAGACAACCCCCATTTTTCAGATCTTAATCTTGGCCTCTAACATACCATATACGCAAAACATGCTTAAGAATTATTAAATAAAATTTAAAGATTTAACTCATATTTTGAACAAACTGATAGGCACTTAAACTGATTAAGTACCTTATTTATTTTACTTAATTTGAATTTGCGCGGAAATTCACATTTTGAGCAGTTGTCAGAGAGGGGAGTGAGAAATGTATGGAATGGGTGTGACGGTACAACGTGATGGTGACGGTAGGGTAACTGTAACGACGATGAATTTGATTTTGTATTTAGACAACATACTTAAAATAACACATCACAAATGTTTTTACCTAATTTGAATGTATGCAGAAATTCTTGCGAGCAGGAGAGACAGGGAAGGGAGAACGAAATGATGGTATATATGATGATAAAACGTGGTGGCAGTGTAGCTGTAACGATGATTATATATGGATGCTATTTTCTGTTAAGACAACATACTTAATATAATATATCGCAAAACATTTTATTTAGTTCGAATTTGCGCCTTAATTCAAATTGCAGTATAGGTGCGACCCGAGGACGAGAAATGCACAGCTAATCTCTCTCTTTCTGCTTGAATGCTGACTTCCAATACAACATTATGTGCAACCACTGATGTGAAAGGAGGTCCTGTAATTTTATTTTAGTCTCGGAGAGAAAATGAAAATCTGCTGCATACGTCACGACCTTAATGTGCTAAAGATGTGGAACTCAGAGGGCACAAGGTCAGGGGAGTAAGGAGGATGGGGGAGGCACTCCAAATGCAAGTCTTTAATAGTCGCCAGGTATGAGGTCATGTGTTGTCATGCTGAATGAGAATGACCGTTGAGAAGAGTCCCTGGCGCTTGGTGCATATGGCAGGTTTCAGAATGCCATGCATCAATTCACTATAAGTGGCATTGGTTGTCTTCCTCTATGGGACCCTTGTGGTCTGGTCCCAGAACAGCATCACCATTTGTGCAGATGGCTGGCTGTAAAACTTTTTCGGCTTTGGCAATGATGGGTGCTGCCATTCTATATTGGAGTGCTTGGTCTCTGGTTGGTAGTGATGGACCCAGCAGTTCAAAAATGTGTCACCTTCAAGTTCATAGTGGCGCAGCAGCTCCTGGCAGGCATTGACTCACCTCTCCTTCATTTTGGGAGTCAGCCGATGAGGTTCCCATCTTGAGGTCTATTTCTGGTACTTCAACTCATCAGGGACAACATGGTGAGCAGAACCAAGACTGACCTGTAATTGCACTGCAATGGTGACCTGCTATCCTGCAGAATCATCTCATTCGCTGCTGCAATCGCCTCAGCTGTCACAACTTGATGTGCCTGGCCTGATCTCGGTGTGTCCACCAAACTTGTTGTGCTGCTGCTGAATATCGTACACGTGAGTCTGCAATAAACATGCAGCCCCATACTGTGCCAACTTGCATCAATGGATTTTTATTGGTTTTGTGCCTTCACTGTATAGGAAATGAATCACTCTGCACTGCTCTTCCTTGGTGTACTCCAACAGAGGGGCCGACATATTGGAAACTCCCGTATCATGCTGTTGGGTCACATGGGTATCGCAGGACCAATGCCAATTGATGGCAGGAGAGTCCACACGCATACGTACTGGGTCGTAATAAGAGAGGTTTCAGATTTTCTATGGCAATTTTCTGGTTTTCATTTGACTCATCCTCATATAAATATAAAAAGAAGCTAGTAACAGTAAAATAACACAAATATTAATAATTGTAATTAACCTTCACATATCTTTTGAAATCCAAGGACTAGTTTTGCAATAAATTGGTCTATTGCATCCAAAAAGAAACAAAGCTGAGGATGCAATAGACCAATTTATTGCAAAATTAGTCCTTGGATTTCAAAAGATAAGTGAAGATTAGTCATAATTATTAATTATTTTATTAATATCACCCTCACATATTTAATATGGTCTATTGAGCTTTGTCCCATCCTGTCAGGATTCAAACACCTGCATAGCTTCCACACAACAGATAGCAGTGTGTGACCCACTAATATATCTGCAGGAAAAAAATACTTGCAATAACTTTTGCCCCAACTCTCATTGTTGCGCATTTGCAAGGTTGGTCAGATGCAACTTTCATTGAACATGCTTATTTCTGTAGCAGTTTCTGACAAAAGAGGATTTTAAGTTCATATTTGGGAGGGAAAGCCCTGTTTAGAAAGGAGGGATCTAAGCCCTAGAAGACTTAAAGCACTACAAGTACTTAGGTTTGAAGATGAAAGTGTTGCTTTTTTATCTGACCATTTTCTTCCCCAATGTGGAGAAACATGCCAAGGTCCAATCCTCTGCAGGAAATAAATAAAATAAAGAGAAACTTTTGCTTCACTTAGAGCAACCTTAGGGAAAGTGGAATATCCAAAATTTAAAAAACAGCTATGATTCAATTTTTCAGTTGGATTCTACTTTCAAATATGCCTTAACATATATTGTTTGTGTGACAGAACAATTAATTAAACTAATTAACCTCATAGTTTGTTAACTAGTAGTGTGGGACTTAAAAGTACTTTAGAACTTGTAAGTCACTATTGGTGTATATTATCTCATAAAATTGAGTCGTCTGGAGTTGGGAAAAATTTCATAAAGTTGGAGAATTCAATGCTGTACTGACATGCTGTCATGGTAGCTTAATTGGTTAGAGAAACCGAATGGAAACTGGAACATCCATGGCTGAAATCAGGGCATTGAATTCTTTAATATATTGTAGCTCTCAAAATTCCATAGTCACTTCATGAAAGTAGAAAGTAAATACTTGCAAACAGTTGAATAAAGTAAGGAAAAGTACACACACATGACCGCGTGCGGACCTTTTTTCTAAAAAGATTTTTTTTATTCAGGGGAACCTCAAATCATATATGCTGATGAAATCACATCATCAAATTTTTGGGCAGAACACAATACCTTCTCTATCTACTAAGTACATAAAGAGAAAGTAAAAATTTAATATTTTAAGTTGTGTAAGAGAGAAGGCAGAACTGTATAAAATTGAAGAAAATTGGAAAAATTTCGGAGATATGACAGTTCATGTGATGAATAAAAATGTTTACTAAACTCATTAACACGGTATTACTTGGTGATAATCATGTGATAAATTCATCTATAATGTATAACCATGGTTGTGTTACATTTATTTATATCAGTAGCACACCATATGTAAGGTCAAATGATATACCAAATTGTAATAAACTTAATTATAATTTATAATAAAACTAAATTTCAACATAAGCTTGATTATATTTCAGTTATATGTGTTACAACTCTAGCTTTTGAAAATGAGATCAGTTGAATACCTATTGAATCAAAATGCACTCAGGCTATAATAAGAAATATTACAGGAGAGAAAAAAGACATACTTTCTAAGTTGGTGGGCTGTGCTTAAATGTTGTCATGCTTAACTCTGGTTACAGATTTTGATTTCTTAAATATAGGAATTTTTTTTATTTAGTTCTGTGTTATAATTAAGAATATGTTGGACTCTGCATTTTGAACCTATAAAACTATTTATTTCATGACCTAGGCAACCATTCTGGACCAGTTCAACACACAACTCACCATTTTTAGACAATCATGTAGACTATTACTGAAATCTTGTTTGTTGTATATGGTTGGCAATTGTTTGCAAATTTTCACAATTGATTCTTAGTTGTCTCAATTGTTAGTTAAAGAAATTAAGAAAACTTTCTTTAGAGAGCTTAGAGCATACAACACTGTTATGCAGCATTTATTTAATTGATTTATATAAAATACCTCTTATCATTTAATTTTGTTAATACTGTTTACTAAATATTTCATTAAGTAAATATTCATACTAAATCCTCTGATGAATTGATAATAGATAATTGCTCAAAAACTCTCAGGCACTATTGATATCAAAATCACATGTGATATTACTTCTGAAAATCAACTCATAAATAAAAATAATCATTTTTTATTTCAATTAAACACACAAGTTTGTTTAAGCAATTTTTAGAGCATATTATCACCGCTATTTTCACCAAAATTTAGTCACATTGAGTTAACTTATAGGAAATCTGTTGGCATTAAACTTTCATTTAAATGTGAGAGGGGTGTTCATTAAGTCATTAGAAAAAGATAGAAAAGCAAATTGTTTTTGGTAGTTTTTTATTTATTTTGTTTTCACTTTTTTTATGTTCTATTTTTCAACATAATCTCCTTTTAGCTTGATCAATACATTTTTCCCAGCATTTCTCTGTTTTAAGCCATCCAAAAAGTTGGATTTTTAAAGGTCCTCAAAATAGGCATTAGTTTTGGAGGTGACCTAGTTAGATGTTAATTGTTCCACCAAGCCACTTTTTTTCAAGTTTAGAAATAAAAAAATGTTGCTGGAGACCAAATCTGGGAACACGGTGAATGTTGTAATTCAAACCTTAATTCCACAATTTTCACCATAAAAAATGAGCAGGTATGAAATGGAAATGGCCTGTTATTTATGGACGCTCTTTAACTGCTTTGGTTCTCAGCATCCCATTCTATATTGGGCATGAAAGCTCGCTTAATTTTGCTCAGAGACATCTCTTATCAGGCTTGAGGTTCTTTTACGTGCCGTAAATCTATGACACGGGATCCACAGCTTTACTTCTCTTCCGAAGGAAGCCATGCTAAGGATTTTTACGCCCAAAAAAATCCATCGTTCTCCGCCGGGTTTGAACCCGCGACCTTGGGTATATGAAGTTAGCATGGTAACCATTACACCACAGAGGGCGACAAAGAGCAGGTATATACTACTGCATAGTCTTGATGGAAGAGAACCCTTTTCTTTGCCAGAGGGCATTTTTCTTGACTCCAAGGGTATAATAACAATGCATAATACTGTCCATTTATCATTCTTTTCTGCAAATAATTGATGATGATTCTGCATGCATCCCAATAAACTGAGGCCATCACCTTATCAGCCGATTTCACCACCTTTGCCTTATTGAGAGCCGATTCACATTTAAAAAATGTAATTTTGTTTCATCCACGAGCAAAAGCTCGTCAAAAAATTGCCAAACCAGCCTCCAAATCAATCCCACAATTGCAAAATTCCCCCTTGAGAGCAAACATGGCATCCACCTTGCTGTCAGGTTAGCCCTTTGTCAGACCTAATTTTGTGTGCAAAATTGAAAACACTATCTTGTGATATGCCTCTGGCCTCAACTATTTTGCAAACTTTGATTCATCAATTGCTCAAAACATACCATGGATTTTGTCAATAAATTCAGAGGAAATCACTTCCACTGGACATTCTGAACAATGTTCATCATTTATGGATGTATGGCAACATTTAAACTCATTTACTCAATTACAAACACAGGAACAGATCTGTCGTGAACTTCATCCAGCTCAGTTTTGATCTTTTTCAGTATTATGCCTTTTAAATAGAAGTGTTTAATCACAGCACTAAACTTGTCTCTTTGTAAATAAACACAGTTTGTTGATTCAATTGCCTTGGTGGATTTAGCTGAAACTTTAACTGCTGTCTAGTAAGAGATGAAGTTTACTAAATGCAAGGTTTTTTTAAAACTACGAGTGTCATTTCTTGGATTTTTCTAAGGAGTTATTGAATGCCCCTCATGTTTAGTATCTGGTACCAACACTCAGATTTGACTACAGCCATCACCAAAGTAAGTAGACCATTGTGATGCAATCTATATCTGTGCACACCATAAAGGTATTACACCGATGCCCTTCCCTGTATTCTGTGCATAGCATGTTTATTGTAATATGCATGGCAGTTACTGAGTCTGTATTGATGCTTTTTTTTTTTTTCTATATACTTTCTATAAAGTATAATTCACTTGTTCTCTTTAGTTTTCTTTTTAACCTATAGTGCCATGTGTTGCTTTTAAGCAACAGCATAGTATTTTAACACAAATTTGTTAAGGTTTAACTTTTTTAATGACTAATGATACTAACCTTCAACAATAAAATATGAATAGCTATTTTATTTTGTAAAAATATTACATTTTTGCAATATGTTGTAGTGTATTTTTTTTTCCCCGTAACGCAAACAGCAGAACCCATACAACTGCAGTGAATCTAACCTATCATCATCCAATTGTGCCATTACATCATTTATTTTACTGGGGCCCTCCCCATCCTGCACTAATAGCACATTGTTAGCAATCACTACGGTCTGAACTTGTATTATTGATATTTGAATGGAGAATGGAGGCTAGTCTTATTACATCTTGCCTTAAAGCTCATAGCTATTTGGACTGCTTTAGTTGTGGTGCCTTGAAAGGGATATAAAGACTGTTTTAGGAATTAAAGGATGAGTGGAATGTAGCAAAATAATTTTGGCATCAACAGGTTAATACTGAGTAGTTAATAGCCATTGTGTTGTGTCATCTGTAAAAACTGGTCAGAGCAATAAGCAAGTGGCACTTCATTTAATGCCAATTGAAAAAATTAGCAGAATAGTCTTATTACTTGCTTTCTTGTAAGTAGAAGCGAAATAGGTGAGTACCATAGGTTAAAGTGATAGTCAAAAGCTGGTTGCTATGTGACTGAAGTTCCTTTGTTTGTATGGACAGGAGTTGACAAATTCCTGTATGAGAAAAGTATGTTTTTCAAAGCTGAAAGCAAAAACAAGGAACATCTCAAAAACGATCATCTCCACGAAAAAATTGTATATAATTTAAATTGTATGTTTTAACATGCTTACATTTTTTGTGTTTTAAGTTTCTTTCTATCTCTTATGGTTTAGCAGTTATGCAAAATTCATCCAGAATAAAGTAGTCTTCAGAGGCTATTCCAGAAAATTCAAGATATACATTTTATTTGTCAGGTAAACATCTTTAATATATAATATTTTAATCAAAATCGTTAGGGCCATTTTTGAGAAAATCAAAATTTTCGAAAAAAAGTTCCATGTAAAGAGTAGTAGGGGATGGGGGGATTTTTGTCAAAATCTTTGTGTTGTATCCCTGGAAGATACTAAACTTAAATACCAAGTTTGGTACTTTACCAACTTTTCTTTTTTGAGTTATCGGGTTCACAAACACACACGCACGCACCCTAAAGCATATATTTCCGGTGAAATCTCGGTATCAAATTTTTGGATGGAGTGCAATAACTTCCCTATACACTATGTACATAGTAAGTATAGAGAAAGTAAAAATGGGGAAATTTGAAAATACACTTGGAGTGACCCTTAAAATTGTCCTGTGAAGGGACGCGTAACTTGATAGAAGCTTCAGAAAGTGACGACGACGTATCCCGCTTGGAGAAGTTTCGGAAGTGGAGCACACAACCGATTGTTAAGCCCAAAATTACGTGATGTTTCTCCTCATGTGGCGCTTCAGCACTCTTCCTTAAAGCCAGAATTAAGTTATTTCTTTCTTTCAGCCTTCCACATGAAATAGCTATTTATGATAGATGTAAGAATCTGATGTGTTCCGTTCACATGACTTTCTCAACATTTCAGTATAAATTTATTGTTAAAAAGCTTATGCTTTGATTTACTTCATTCTAATCGAGAAAAAAAGTCTTATTACTTGCTTCCTTGAAAGTAAAAAATAACTAAAAGTATATAAAATAGAACCAATGTTTTTCTTCATTCTTAAAAGTTGAATTTTGGGCAAAAATTCTAAGCGAAACAAGGGAGTAGCATAGGTTAAAGTGATAATCAAAAGCTGGTTGCTATGTGATTGAAGTTCCCTTGTTTGTATGGACTGAAGTTGACAAATTCCTGTGTGAGAAAAGTTAAGTTTTTCAAAGCTGAAACTAAAATCAAGGAATATCTAAAAAAAAAGTTCAACTCCACAAAAAAAAAATGTATACAACATAAATTGTGTGTTTCAATGTGCTCTACATTTTTTGTGTGGTAAGTTTTTGTCCATTTCTTATGGTTTAGCAATTATGCAAAATTCCGTAAAATTCACCCAACATAAAGTAGTCTTCAGAGGCTATTCCAAGAAAATTCAAAATATACATTTTATTTGTCAGATAAATATATTTAATATAGATATTTTAAACAAAAAAGTTAGCCATTTTTTAGAAAATCAGCTTTTCGAATAAAGTTCCATGTAAAGGGTAGTTTGGGGTAGGGAGATTTTTCTCAAAATCTTCATGTCGCATCCCTGGAAGATACTAAACTTACATAACAAGTTTGGTATTTTACCGACTTTTCGTTTTTGAGTTATTGTGTACATACACATGGACCTTTTTCTGAAAATACTTTTTTAGGATACAGGGAACCCTAAAACATATATTTCCAGTGAAATTTCAGTATCGATTTTTTGGTGGAGTGCAATACTTTCTCTATACACTATGTACATAGTATGTGTAGAGAAAGTAAAAATGGACAATAAGATGCAAATGTACAGACAATATAGCTGTTAAAACAGCAAAGTCTGAATGCTCAGTTTCTACTGGAGATTATGAAATGGATCTAAAATGTAAACTTTTGGGATTACCAATAAAGAAGTTGAAAGCAGATTCTGTTACTTTTCAATGCATACTTAACTGTCATAAACAAGAAATGTCAGCATTTAAAGCCAAAAGGATTCAGAGAAATGAAAACTAGGAATTTATTAAAAGAGCATTTTCTACCTTGGGTAAATGTACAGGGGATGCGCTTCCATGATTTGTCTGTTGCCGAATTGTCCCCCGCCATTAACATGCTCTAACCCCTAACACAACTTTAACATATTATTGTATCTATACTGGGTTAAAATACCAATGGAAGGGCCAGGGTGATTTTTCATATAAATGTATGCATTAACAAACAATTTATATTCCTGTTTTTATTTCCTCTAGCAAGTACGTACAATTAACACAGTAGCTAGAAAAGGTATGTATTTCACCCAAAAATCTATGTCGAGATTTCATCAGAAATATATGTTTTGAGGTCACCACGAAAAAAGCAGTATTAGAAAAAGATCCGTGTGTGTCTGTGGACAGCATAGCTCAAAACTTCTTTATTCTGGACGAATTTTTATAGCCATTCGACAGTAACAGATAGATAAAAACTTACTACACAAAAATTAGATCTTGTTAAGACATATAACTTGTCATTGACTTTTTTTGAAGGGTGATATTCACTGTTATTGGTTTCAATTTTAAACTACCTAACTTTTCTCAAACAGAACCATGCAAAGCAAACAGAACCTCAATTGTTTTACATAGTAATCTGCTTTTAAAAGATTTGACTTTCGCTTTGGCCTAATGTGTTCCCTTCTTCCCTTTTATTTACAAGGAAGCTGTAATAAGAACAATTGTGCTAATGTTTATCCGATTAGCATGGTATAAATAAAATAATAATTTTTTGTAAGAAAGTTTGTATATGGAACAGTTACAGAGAATGGAACACATCAGCTTTTTTCATTTTTACTTTCTCTACATGTACCATGTAGATGGTGTATAGAGAAGGTATTGTATTGCACACAAAAATTTTATACCAAGTTTTCACCAGAAATGCATGTTTTGAGACTTCCTGAAATGTAAGAGATAGATAAAAATTTGTTTTATATGCAAAAAGTGTAGATCTTGTTTAATTTATGTCATATACATCTTTTCGTACAGTTAATCATTTCCAAGATATTCCTTTTATTGGTTTCAATTTTAAAATACTTATATTTTTCTCAAATGGGAAGTCCTCATTTGCTCATCTCTTTTGTTTACTCCAGGCCATGTAAAGAGAGCCAAATTCGAGTGCGTCGTGTAGCAACCAGCCTTTAAGAGGTTTGACTATTCTTTAGCCTAGAGTATTCCCTTCTGCTTACTAGGAAGCAAGTAATAATGTTAATGTTTATCTCAATTATCAAATATAGATAACCAGGTGGCCCAGGTTCAATCCCAAGCGACCGCATGTGAGATTTGTGGTGGATAAAGCAGTGCAGGGGCAGGTTTTCTCCAGCTTCCCCTGCCATCGCATTTCACCGGTGCTCCTTTTTATTCTATCACCAGCGTCATCACCTAGTAAAAGCTGACGTTAAACACTACCAAAACAAAAATGTAGATAAAAAAATAATTTTGTAAGAATACTTTGTTTGCAGAAAACATAGAGAAAGTTATGTGAATGGAATTTTCCTAAAACAAGAAAAACTCATCACATGAAGAGGCCACTGGGCTTACATGAAGGCTGTGAATGACCTTCCAAAAATAGGTTGGTCAGATGCATCTTCAAAGTGGCTTAAACAGTTGCAAAAGTGTAATCACCATAATGGAGAATACTTCGAAATTGTCAAGTTACCTAGTGAAAAATATTTGTGGCTGGTGTTAAAAGTTTTGAAGTGGCCTTCGTGCACCACTATGACATCACTGTGCAGACTCTTGTTCACATGAGATCAGGTGTATTTACTAATATGTGGTAGAAAGAAGCAAAAGAGACAGGTTTTAGAAGCAAAACCATAAACAATTCCTGCTTTTATTTACATATAAAACATATACATAGGTTTATCATATTACTAATATTAAAATACATAACATTGTTTCATTAAGCTTGCAGTCCACAATTAAATCAGTAGCCTTTTCTGCCTCGGAATCGTGCTCGATTGTCAAGCTGCAGAAAAGAACAACACAATCAATTAATTACATATCATAAATGTGTCCCAAAATTGTATACTTTTATAAAAATGTAAGGAAAGTGAAAAACAGTTATATAAGCTATATGTGCATTCAATGTAATAGAATTGGCCAAGTATTGTAATCCCCCAAAAATTCAATGTCCATTCATCAGAAATATATGTTTTGGGATCTCCAAAGCCCCCCAGAAAAGCATTTTTAGAAAAAGGTCTATGTTTGTATATCTGTAACAAACAATAATCAAAAATGAAAATTTGTTTGGAAACACAACCTGTTTATTTATGTGTTTATTCACATTAAGCTAACACAAATATGAATAAATATCTTTAAATATCAATTAATAGCTAACAGAAAATTATATTAATTCTAATTAACTTTGTATAGACCTGTTATAATTTTACTTTCTCTACATGTACATAGTGTATAGAGAAGGTATTGTATTGCACCCAAAAATTTGATACCAATATTTCACCAGAAATACATGTTTTGGGACCCCCTGAGTCTAAAAAACACATTTTTAGAAAAAAGAGAGAGAAAGAGTGTGTATGTGTGGAGGGCAGCAGCCTAGCTCAAAAATGAAAGTCCATTTATACCAAACTTGATATTTAAGTTTAGTATCTTCCAAGGATGCGACAAAGATTTTCAAGAAAATCCTCCCATCCCCAATCACCCTTTACATGGAAAAAATTTCGAAAATGTTGGCTTTCTCAAAAATGGCTCTAAGAATTTTGATTAAAATATCTTATATTGAGGATATTTACATGACCAATAAAATGTATATCTTGAATTTTCTGCGAGTAGCCTCCGTAGACTTATTTATTCTAGATATTTTTCTTAATTCTGAATAACTGGTAAATCATAAGAGATAAGACAGAAACTTACTACAAAAAAAAAAATGTAAATCTCTTTAAAACACACAATTTATGTCATAAATACTTTTTTCATGGAGCTGACTGTTTTTGAGATATTCCTTGCTATTGGTTTCAGTTTTAAAATATTAAAATACTTGTACTTTTCTCATACGGGAACTTGTCAACTCCTGGCCACACAAAGAAATGGATTTCAATCCCATAGCAACCACATTTTAAAACATTTGACTATCGGTTTAGCCTAGTGTATTCTCTTAATACACGTCTTAGGGTCCCCTGTAACCAAAAAAAGTATTTACAGAAAAAGGTGTGTGTGTCTGTGAACACAATAATTCACACACTGAAAATTCGGTAAAACACCAAACTTGGTATTTAAGTTCGGTAACTTCCAGGGATGCAACATAGAGATTTTGAGAAAAATCTCCCCCCCCCAAACTGCCCTTTACATGGACAAAAAAGGTCGCCCTCCGTGGTGTAATGGTTACCATGCTAACTTCATATACCCAAGGTCGCGGGTTCAAACCCGGCAGAGGACGATGGCTTTTTTCAGGTGTAAAAATACTTAGCATGGCTTCCTTCAGAAGGGAAGTAAAGCTGTAGATTTACGCACGTAAAAGAATCTCAAGCCTGATAGAGAGGTCTCTGAGCAAAATTAAGCAGTCTTTCATGCCCAATTTAGAATGGGACGCTGATAACCACAGTAGTTAATGAATTTTGCTGGATTTTGTATAACTGGTAAACTGTAAGAGATAGACAAAAACTTACTACACAAAAAATGTAGAGCATGTTAAAACACAATTTATGTCATATATGTTTGTTTTTTTTGTTGAATTGACCATTTCTGAGATATTCCTTGTTATTTGTTTCAGGTTTAAAATACTTGTACTTTTCTCATACGGGAACTAGTCAATTCCTGGCCACACAAAGAAATGGATTTCAATCCCATAGCTATCACATTTTAAACCATTTGATTGTCGGTTTAGCCTAGTATATTCTCTTATTTCCCTTCTACTTATAAGGAACTAAGTAACAAGACCATTTTTGCTAATGTTTATCTTAATTAGCATAAGATAATAGTTTGTTACAGAGATGTAGAGAAAGTCTTGTGAATTTTTCTTAACTTTACTTTAAAGCTGACCTAAGCTTTTGCCATCTTTTCTAGAAATCTTCCTTAACACTGTTCTCCCATCTACCTTGTCCCACTTCTGCTCCAGGAATTTTTTCCTCCATAAATCCATTACTTGGCATTCATATACTATATGCTCTAGATCTTCTTTCCGTCCACAAATAGGACACCAACTCTGTGGGATGCCTTTTCTTATCCTTCTTAATCTCCAAGCGCCAGTTCTTAACCATGCTATTTGCTCCCTTTGTTTGCTATTTACCTTATCAGCATATGTCTCTCTTTCCCATGTTTCTCTCATTGTTAAACATATACATACAAGAGACCCTTTTACTTTTGCTAACTATAGTATGTACATAGTGTATATAGAAGATATTGTATTGCACCAAAAAATTCAACCAAGATTTCATTATAAATACATGTTTTGAGACCCCCTGATCAAAAAATGTTTAAGGTATTTTTATCGCAAACGAAATGTATATCTTGAATTTTTTGGGAATAGCCTCTGAAGATCTTTTCATTCAGGATGACTTTTGTATAATTGACAAACCATAAGAGACAGACAAAAACATACTATACAAAAAGTGTAGATTTCATTAAAACACACAATTAATGTTGAATACATTTTTATTTTGTAGAGTTAACCGTTATCAAGATTATTGGTTTTAATTTTAAGCCACCTAAAACTTTTCTTGAATGGGAAGACATCTTCCTTCTCATTTCTCCTTTATTTACTCCTGACAAGCAAAGATATAGAAATTAAATTGTTTCATATAGCTACTGGCTTTTAAATGACTTGACCATTTAGTCTGTGCATTTTCTTATTTCCCTTCTAGTTACAAGGAAGAAAGTATTAAGACTAATTTTGCTTATGTTTATCTTGATTAACATGATTTAGATAAAAGATTCATCTTTTGAATAAAAGGTTTGTTTGCGAAACACCTAGAGAAAGTCATGTGAATGTTACACGAGATATTTTCCATTATACCACCAAACAGTTTTTGGATTTCTAAGTCTTCAAATTTATTCCTTATTATTTTCCAAAATTGATTATGATTACTTTCTCCTCTCTTCCAGTATTCCCTCATCTCTTTCAATTCTAGCTTCATTCAGATGCTATTAGTACATCCAAGATCCTAAGACTATTTTTTTAATATTACCTAATTTGGTATCTTTTGTAGTGTTTAAAGACCAGTTTTACTACTAGGGCATCACAGGCGATGATACTTATGATACATGGAATGAAGGTGGAGCACTTGTGGAATGCGATGGCAGGGGAACCCAGAGAAAACCTGCCCCTGAGCTGCTTTGCTCACCACAAATCCCATAGATGGTCGCTTGGGATCAAACCTGGGCCACCTTGGTGGGAGATATGTGGTCTAACCACTTCTAATGCTGCCACCTAACTTGGTATTTAATTTTTCATACTTAAAGGCTACAACATAAAAGATTTTCAAGAAAATCTCCAACCTAAACTATCCTTTACATGAAACATTTTTTGAGCATTTTAATTTTCTTTAAAATAGCAAACAATATGTTTAAAGTGCTTTCATGACAAATGAAATGTACCTATATCTTGAATTTTGTGGGAATAGTCTCTGAAGTAATTTACATTGTGAATGAGTTTTGCATAAGGGGTACATGATAAGGGATAGAAGAAATCTTACTATACAGTTGTGGATAGATATTCAATAACTATTGGTTTGAATTTTTAATACTTTTTCTTAAATGGGAGGCCATTATTTGTTTCTTTCTCTCTTCTGCATACAAAGACAACAGAATTTCAAGCCTACACATTGCAACCAGCTCTTACAAGATTTCATTATTGATTAAAGCCTGCTCTTTGTATTCCTCTAATTCCCTGTGCTTCCAAGGAAATATGCAATAAGAAAATGTCTGCAAATTTATCTCAAGCAATAAGAAATAGATATAAGAATAAATTTTCTAAGAATGCTTTGCACAAGAGTGAAAAGAGAAAGTCATGTGAGTGCAACAGATTTGTATATGCACTTATTTCATCTTATCAGAATCAGGTACCTCCAAATCATAAAATATGCAAAGTGTACTGATGTTTTTATTCTTATACAGCATTTTAATCTTCCTTAATCAATTTCAAATGCATTTAATATTATCAATATTAATTATCTTAGCATGTGTTAAACTGAGAATAGTCTCTGATCCCTCTGCTCATTTCTTGTCTAGCAGCAACAAAATTAAAAGCAAATATTCATTGTTGAAAACTCTGTACAAATGTTTATCCAATAGGTGTTCATAACTTTTAAAATATTAAGGGGACCTTGTAGGCAAAAATTCTTGAAATTGTCATTTTTTTCTTTTATGTTAATAAATCTTGTGTGTTGCATTAACATGACTTTCTGTACCTATTCTACAAAAGCTTATTGCTCTACGTCATGCTAATAGAGATAAAAGTACATTACCTTGTAGGTTCAAGAGAAAAAATAAAATACATTAGGCTAAAGCAATATTAAATTCCACAAAGAAGCCGGTTGCTATGTGATGACTTTGAAATTCTGTTCTTCTTACATGCTCATAATGAAAAAGAAAAACAACCGATTATTTCTCTATTGACAAAATTATAAGTATTGAGACATTTAAACCAAAAACAAGGAATATCTCAGAAACGGCTAACTCCACAAAAATGCATTACTTATTTATTAAGTGCTTTAACAAGATCTACATTTTTGTCTCTGTCTTACACTTTAGCAGTTACGCAAAAATAATTTAGAATGAAAAGAGCTTCAGAGGATATTCCCAGAAAAGTCATGATATATATTTTATGTTGTAAATAAATATCTTTAATATGCTACAATTTTTCAATATATTTGAGAGAATTGAAAATTCTATAATATCTTCTATGTAAATGGTAGTTTTTAAAAATGATTTTCCTGAAATTATTTGTGTTGCATCCTTCAAAGATACTGAACTCAAATGCCAAGTTTGGTATTTAACTAACCTTTTGTTTCTGACTTATGCTGCACACATGCACATTGCCAGTGAAATCTCTGCATCAAATATTTGGGTAGAATGTAATACCTTCTCTACCATCTATGTATGTTGGACTGGTAGAGAAAGTAAATATTTTTAATTTTTGTTGTTGATATATTTGGTGTACGAATCATGCTTATAGGTAATTTATAAACAGTAAAAAAAACAATAACAATGAGGAGAAATCTACAGTGTTAATTAAAATTACCTAGTTTAGTTTTTAAAGTTTGTTTACCAAAATTTACATTTTTTAGAGAAAAGTATCTTTTTCTCTATAACCATTAAACTTAAAAAAGATCAAATGTACATTCTTTTTTCATTAAAAAGAGCAATTTCAATATAAAGTAAAGCATATTAAAAAGAATATGTTAAAATGTGTAGGAAGATGTATTTTAAGTGCCATAAAACTTTCACTGTGAAATCATATAGTGAAAAAGGGCATTTCTTTGATACCTATAGTTCCATAGGAAGGATAAAAATCTTAGTAAAGTGGTAGTGAAAACCACCAAGGATCACTGGAGCTTACATTCCTCGTTTATTCTGTTGCCACTTCACATTTTGCAGCCTGCAAACTGCTTCACTCCTCTACTTCTAAAGAGCATTCTTGGCTATGTCTTGCGGCTTAGGGCTCTCCACATCAGGCTACGTTTTGCAGGTTAAGAACCCCAACAGGTAATTATGGCAATAAATTGTTGGTTTTCATCTGTGGTTGAGAATGACAAATGCAATAGCTAGGAAGTGCCTCTGTAGGAAATATCAGCAAACTATTTCCACTCATGTATCAAAAAATGTCCATGAAAAAGATACCTGAATTTCATGATTTTAACACTGTCAGTACAGAACATAACAGGTATTCCTAATCTTCTTCCTTATCAGGACAATTAAAAAAAAAATCCTCTTGAAAATTTATTGAACTATAAAATAAAAATTAAAATATGTTTCTTTCTTTGTTCACTTTTGTTATACAGCTTTATCGCAATCAATAAATGCCAAGAAAAGCTAACCACAATTTTATTTTAAAAGGACATAAAGTATGCTTACCATTGATCTCTTGCATTCGAAAAATGTGTTACGAAGTGCAAAGCATTCATTTGGTACACTCCCATCATAAACATTAAGGCATTCACGGGGTGTTTTATGTTCCTAAAAAAGAAAAAGTAAATTATAATTCAAATAGTAAGAATGATTCTAGAACTAATAGTACACTAAAAATTAAGAAACGGTAATTATTTACAAGTTGGGCCGCTAAATCTCTCCACTGAGACTTATGCCAGTTTTGCACTCTAACGGGACCGGTGTCGTTAGAGAGGGATTATGGGTGGGGAGAGGGTTTAAAAAACTATATTGTATCCATTGCGCTGTTAGGAGTTGTTGGAAATATTGATAATGAGGTACTACCACGATATAAAATTAGAAACATAAATTTATATACACACACTAACCTAAACGGATTGGAACCTAACCTCGCGCTAAATTTGAAATCCACAGGCTTTGAAATAGTCATCATAAATACAAAGTCAATCAATCGCAATTAGTTTCATTCGATTTTAGAGTGGCCGAAGTTCTGCATAATAAAATTCACTGAACAGCTGTATCTGCATGAAACATACTTGTCATACATCAGCACAGCGTCTAGCGACACATGCCGGTGTTGCATTCCACAACACTTCGCCTGCCGCCGACAATGAAACTCAGGTTTTAGGCACTTTAGTGTGTAGTATTATTATATATTTACATTGCAAAAGTACTACAAGACTTCTTTATTCACATTCTACTCCTTCTAGGCAGCATACTTCACAAATATTCACAAAAAAGGATCGCTACGCGCACGTAATAAATTAGCGTTTAACTTAATTACGGAGCTTTTCCGATAAAAAAAAAATGGTGAAAACGTAACAAGTATAAACCAAACTCTCAGTCAAACCACAATTTGTGTAATTTCTAGAGAGGCCCAAGTTCTCTATAATTACCTAAGAAACACTCGCCCTCAATGCAACTTAATTTAACATTGTTTAATACCCACTCTTACTACATATGGCACCACAGGCAGGAGCCACTGGTGACATATGCTACATTACATCTGGGAAGGAAACATTTCATGATTAAGTTTAGGGTAGGGACTTTCAAAGATTTACATGAAGACTGAGAAAATCTATCTGGTGCACTGCTATTGCACGACTACTTTAATTAGATGCTTAGGTATTTATTTATTTTTTTCGGTTACCTTTTTCACACAGTCACTTTTAAGTAAGCACATTTTTAAATCCGCTCGAACTCCCGCGCAAGCACTTTTATCCTTCAGCTCTGCAGTTTCTTCATATTGCATCATATTGATATCTGAAACGCGAAGAACTAACTTCTCAATTATCCATTCAGATCCATCTTCTCTTAATGCAAATTATACACCAACAATAGTCTCATGATGTTCAGTAAGGAGTATTAATAAATAGAAGTGTTATCATATCATGTACTCAGTTATTTCAGCATCAACTTAATCAAACCAAATGAGGATTGTCATGCTTTGTGGTGAAGGGCATGAAACAATACCATTAAAACTGCTAACAAAGTAAAGAGGTTAGATTAAGGTTATATCAAATCTTAAGTACTTGACTTACATGTATGGCAAATAACTGTTAGCACAACCAAATTTTAAATGTATTGAATCTTAGAAACAGATATTTATGTCGCAAACTGTAACTAAAAATGTGTTAAGGCTACTGAAACTCCCAGTTATTTGTGCAGTTGTTTGTTTGTTGTCACTCAGGTGTCAATGCCAACAAACACAGAGGCAACATTTTATGAATAAAAAATGTTTAAATACAAGATAAATGTATAAAAACATTGAAAATACTTAAAAATTGAAAGGAATTATGATTTTCTGATATAAATAATTTGGATAAATAGTGCATTCTAAACTCTATGATTTATTAAGCAACTCAAATATTGAAGTTTCAGTGGTTGGCAAGTTTGATGAGGCCATAGATGGTGACAGGCGGATAGTATGGTTTTGCCTCTGCACTTTGGAAAGGATTTTTTCATGAAGTTTAACTTTTTTAGTGTGTCAGCAAACAAAAATGAAAGGCAGTGAAAATAATACATATCTTATGACACTTTACAAGAGATATTGGTGTAATAAATACTATTTGTCATTATGCACATATAAAAAACAACATAACCTACAAGCATGGTCTGTTAGCACAGTTTAGAAAGCAAATATAGCAAATAAGCGATCTGAGACACTTTTCTATAAATAACAATGCTTTTAAAAATTCCAGTGGTACGACATAAATTAAAATATGTCCATTTCACAGCTCTCAAACGTTTATGCACGGAAAAATCAAACTGGTTACTTCCTTCAGGTTACGACACAAACATCGCTATATACAATTGTATTGTTCAGAAGAAAGTGCCTTTAATACTAAAAAATCCAAACATCTGTACATGGTATATGTGTGGGCCTACAGTATATGACTCAGCGCATCTGGGACATGCTTGGTATGAATTGGTTTGTGTGCTTTTCTGATACTTCTTGAGGATGTGTTTCACAAAATACACGTTGGGCGCATATTTTTAAACCGATAAATGTTTTAGATTTGGTTTTGTCGCTGTTGGTTAAGTTGTTTAAAGGGTTCCCTGAAAAGTCTCATTTTATTTCCATCTGAAACACATATTTGACCTTAAAGCTATCAACAGATAAATATAATGCATGAAGATGAACCTATATTTTGAACTTATGCCATCTTTGACATGAAATTAACTGGGTTTATCACAGAAGATCATAATGACAAAATTAAAAAACAAAACAAGTCAGAATGTTTATTTGCATGTGAAAAGGATTTTGTTCATGAATGGCTATATTCTGTGAAAAAATAGTTCAGTTAATAAGGGTATCTTCCATACTTGTACTCCTTATGATTAAGGTTTTAATTGTGTAGATCCCTTGATTACAATGCCTTGTTCACAACTGCACCACCCCTCATATGTGTATATAAATTATATTATAATTTATTTTAATCTTATTTTGTATATAACATTAAATAAGGCATTTTATTTACAGTTGCTACATGAAATTTGATATTATACATAGAATTCTGGTGAATCATTTCAACATGAATGTGGTAATGGTAATGGGTGTCACAGATATAGACGACAAGATCATTGCAAGGGCAAAGGAGAGAAAAGAGGATCCAAAAAGACTGGCAATGGAATATGAACATGAATTTTTTGAGGATCTGAGGAAGTTAAATATACTTCCTCCTACAATCACTACAAGAGTGACAGACTTTATTCCACAAATAGTTAATTTTGTGCAAAGGATTATTGACAAAAGACAAGCATATATAACTGAAGATGGTAAGTAAAGCTAACTTACACTAAACATTGTTTGTTTGACTTTAAGTTAATAGAGGAAAATTTAGTAAATAAATTTCCCTATTTTTTTTTCTCTGCAAAACACATGTTTTAAAATTAAGTTGGTACTGTGGGAACTTTCATTGGGGTGTGGTGACTGCACTTGACCTTCAACATCACGTGCTTGCTCTGCATTCACCAGTATGGTGCCAGGTGCCATGGAGCTATCACTTGAAAGCATGTCTGCTTGTGAACTTTGTTCTGTTATTTGCTTTTTCACAACAAAAAATGAAATGTGGCTATCAATATTCATCGCCATTTATGGTGAAGGTGAGTATCCAAATAGTTCACCGCTGGCGTTTATGGTTCTTCCGCTTCCATCTCTTCATCTGTTGGAAACTGCCTCCAAGGTGCAACTTGAGTTGTGGAAAGAGATGGAAATCACTCGGAGCAAGATCCAGAGAATAAGGTGGATGGGGACAAAGGTCCCATTTGAAGTTCTGTAGCAAACGTGGGACCCATCCTGAACAGATTTTCGATGTGCAAGACATCTGAACAGCCAACTATTCTTACAAAAGATTATTCTTTTATCTACATAATACTAATCAAGATAAATGTTACCAGGAAAGGTCTTATTATATAATTTCTTTTTAAGTAGAAGGAATTACACTGGCTGATAGGACAGTCAAATCTTTTAAAAGCTGTCACTATGTGATTATCTTTGAAATTTGGTTCTCTTTCCGTGGCCCGCAGATGAAATGGATGAGGATTTCCCATTTGAGAAAAGTTATAGTATTTTAAAATTGAAACTATTAACAGGGAATATCTCTGAAATGATTAGTTGTATAAAAAATTGTTTATGACATAAATTGTGTGTTTTAATGAGATCAATAATTTTTGTGCAAGTAAGGTTTGTCCATCTCTTTCTGTTTACCAGTAATGCAAAAGTAATTCAAAATGAAGAGGACTTCAGGAACTATTTCCAAGAAATTCAGAATAAACATTTGATCTGCTATGTAAACATCTTTAATGTAAGGTATTATAGTCAAAAGCTTTAGCCAAATTTTTAGAAAATTGAACATTTTGAAAAATGCACCATGTAAAGGGAGGTTTGGGATGTGGGATTTTCATAAAAATCTTTGTGTTCTGCCCTGGAAGATATTCAAATTTGGTATTTAACCCACGTTTCGTTTTTGAGTTATGCTATTCACAGACATTGACAGACAGATACACACAGATCTTTTACTAAAAATGCTTCTTTTGGATTCAGGGGTCCTCAAAGTATGTATTTCTGGAAATCTTAGTATAACATTTTTGGGTGAAATACAATACCTTCTCTGCCTATTATGCTAAAGAAGTTAAAGAAGATGTAATATCAATATTATCTGCTGTATGATGTATTCAAAGCCCCAGAGCTCTGCTTACTGCAGGATTTCATAAATGCATCATACAAACTGCATGTTGGAAAAGTAATTCAAATTTATCCAGGAACTGCGCTACAAAGCTCTTTCAGTTTCAACTTCAGAGCTAGAAATTAAACCTGAATGATAGACACAGTTAAGTACTGTGATACATCATTACATCGTTGTGTAGCCTGGAAGATTTGTTATCTGTGCCTGCTTGCAATTGGTTATTGTGGTAGCCATTCATATGTGTATAGCCATTAGTTGTTTGTTAGATTTTGCTTTTGAAATTTCATAGTCGACAGCAGAGTTCAAAATATTCATGCCCTTCCAAATGACTTAAAATTACTATCCTCGGGTAAAATAGAACAATTCAAATCTGCTCTTAAAAACTATCTATGCAGCAAGGCCTATTACTCAATACAGGAGTTTATGGAGGAACTGTAAAGTGTACTGTGCCAGAAAATGAAATGTAATGTCTCACTGTAAATGGCATGTTATTTATGGAAACTCTTTAACTACTGTGGTTCTCAGCGTCCCATTCTAAATTGGATGTGAAAGACTGCTTAATTTTGCTCAGAGTCCTCTCTATCAGGCTTGAGGTTCTTTTACGTGCCATAAATCTACAACACGGGACCAACAGCTTGACTTCCCTACCAAAGGAAGCCATGCTAAGGATTTTTGCACCCAAAAAAATCTATCGTCCTCCACCCGGTTTGAACCCGCGACCTTGGTTATATGAAGTTAGCATAGTAACCATTACACTATGGAGGGCAACAAATATTTCAGTCAGTAGGACCTTATGACTCATTTCAACTAATTTGATCATATATATTAGTAAAAAAACTGTTTGCTGAGTATCAGTGATAAGTAATCGTAGAATATTGCAAGTGTAGTAGAAATTGGAAAAGATATTAAAATTGTAGATATTGAACTATTTGTAGTGGTAGTGGTAAAAAAAAAAAAAAAAAATAGTAGTTATAATTTAATGGTGATGTTAAAAAATAGTTGCATGCACCGAAGAATTGCCTATCTGTATGATGTGTTCAATGTCCCCGGGCCTGGCTCGAAGATGGGATCGGATGAACAAAACAAACAGCAAATAACCTTCGCCCGTCTTGGAGTTCATAAATAAGATATGAAGTACAAATCAGTCACCACTATTAAACTGCCTTCGTTTTATGCCAAGGTCACAACCGCCTTATATACATACCAGCTGAGATGACAGTGACTCAGTTTTATGCCAGTGTGCAGTTGTGGCGCAGGTCGCATCAAGGGTATTTGGCTGTAAGTTATCTCAGTCATTGCTTTTGTCTTCATGTTGTGAAGTGTTTTGATAAAACGCATGTTACGCATGATTTCCTCAGAAATGTTATTCTCTGTTAGTCCATGGAACAGCGCATTTTTCTGTACGATACATACATGGGAACTGAATCATGTATAGACAATTTTAACAGCAATTTCTTGGTTGTTCAGTTCTGGGTGGAGACACTGCGAGATATTTGCTAAACCAAAGAAGCAAAAATGACATGTTCTAATGAAGGAAAAGCTAGATGAAATTGCTGCATTCAAATGCTCACCAGAAAAGTCTCTCAGCAGTGTTGTACAGCAAATGGGTGTTTCAAAATCCTCTCTTCATACAGCTACACCACTTTTAAAACTGAAGCAAAATAAGGGACAGGAACTTGGTAAGCCCCACACTGTGGAGACATAGTTGATGCTGTGTAAGTAGTTTGGTTCATGGATGGTGAAGTTGGCCGATAAGGTGAAATTAGTAATCCGAAGATGCCATCTCAAAATTCCTTGGATGCACCACAATGATGGCATTACATTTGTTCAGCAAACTCAGTTCGTAGAGCAATTCGAGAACTCGTTTCTCAGGTCGTGTTTAGGTGCAGATATTGTGAGTGCTGTATGCTTTATTTATTTACTCAAAACGGAAGCAATGAAAAGCTACGTTGCTTGTAGCCCTCCATACAAGTTTTATTATTATAATTTATTATGTCTGTTTTATCAACAACATATTTTCTTTTTCTAATATTCCTGAACTATTTATTTTCCTTAAATAGTATATTTATCTGACACAATATTTCATTTGATTAAGAAATGCAAATCTTCAATATTTATTATAATATTAATACTCGCGATGCTTATTTTGCAATATAATTTCCATAGAAGTTCCCTACGTCCACTGCCTGTTGCGTAGCTCACTTTCTTGAAGTCTGTGGTCCACTAAATACAAAAATCATCTTATTTATATATATATAGTTTTCTTTTGTTAAAACAATTTAATCAGTTACCAAAAGACTTCTCTTTCCAAAAAGTTGAATTAAAAAAAAAAGTGTAGAATTTTCCAAGGGGTATAAAAATGAAGGAGAGATTATGGAGTATTAACCAAGAAATAAAGGGTATCAATGAAAAACATTTCCTTATGGTGACTACAAGGTTTACGCAAATGTTTACAAAACAAATCACAATATAATATAACAATAAATATGGAACAAAAAGTGCAACATAAGTGAATATACGGCTTCAAAGCTGAAACCATACTATGTAGAAATTACGAACATTTAGAAGAAGAACTTCATGTCAAGAATATCTTTGTACAGATGGACACCACTTTTGACAACACTTATTGCCAGGCTAGTACTCATTACATATTTGTTAATAACACTTGTGAGTAAGTAATGTGGGATTTATGAAATGGAAAAACCAGGAATAGTAGACTGTGTTTACACAATCTGTGGCCTTGGCATAAAATAAAAGCACTGTGCATCACTTGATTAAGGTACATTTTGAATAGCTGTACAGAGATTACCATTAAGAAATTAGCAGGTAAATAATTATTATGATAAGTTGAAATGAGTATAAAGAAAATTATACAGGGTGTTTCAAAATACATCAAGATAAATTGAGGAAGTTATTGCTCAGACCCTGTTGATAGGATAATATAGTTTTCAATGCCAGTACAGGTAAATAAACAAACACCTCACTGTCAGCATAGATTAGGCAGCTACCCAGGAAAAAAGTTGTGCATTTGCCCCTCGCTAAGTAATGCAGATATCTTGGGAAACTCCAAGTCCCATGATTTCAAATTATGCTAGTTTCCTAGTTGTTCTTTTTAAAAGATGAATATGTTTTGAAAATTTATGGATATAGTCGTTCCCTATAACTAAATTCCATATGCGATGTGAGGCTGAATAAACATGATTTTTGCAGTAATTTACTTTAATATTCTTAAGATAAAGAGGCATCTCAGAACCTTGATAGTTAGATTTTCAGAATGTTGAATCATGTAAAAATTCTGTCAATTGTTACTTTATTTATATGTTCTGTGCACATAGCGTATAGAGAAGTTATTGTATTGCACCCATAAAGTCAATACCAAGATTTCACCAAAATGTATGTTTTGAGATACCTGAATTAAAAAAAAAACATTTTTAGGAAAAGGTGCAAGTGTGTGTGCCTGTAGACAGCATAGCTCAAAAAATAAAAGACCATTAAATACCAAACTTAATATTTAAGTCTTCCAAGGATGTGACACAAAGATTTTAAAGAAAATCCCTCCACCCCAAGCTACCCTTTACATGTAAATTTTTAAAAACTTTGTGTTTTTCAAAAATGGCTCCAACAACTTTGATTAAAACACTGTAGGTTATATAAAAGCTATTCTCAACACAAGTAAAATGTATATTTTGGATTTTCTGGAATAGCCTCTGAAGAGTACTTTATTTTGGTTTTGCTGGTTTTACTTTATTGAGTTTTGCAGAATTTTGCATAATGGTTAAACCATAAGAGATAGACAAAAACTTACTGCATAAAAAATGTATAACTCGTTAAAACACACAATTTATGTCATATGTATTTATGTTGTAGAGTTGACTGTTTCCAAGATATTCTTTGTTATGGGTTTCAATTTTAAAATACTTATACTTTTCTCAGACAGGAAGTGTCCATTTTTATTTTGTTCTACTCCTGTCCAAGCAAAGAAGTGAATTTCAATGACAATCTCATAATGATAGCTTTTAAAATATTTGACTATTGCATTAGTATAGTGCATTCCTTTGGTTCAGTTCTACTAATAAGGAACTAATTACTAAGTACATTCTGCTAATGTTTATCTCAATTAGCATGGTGTAGAAATCTTTTCTAAGAAGTCTGTTTGTAGAACAGTTAGAGAAAGTCATGTGATTGTAACACATAAGATTTTTTTGTTCTAGTAAGGTCATATGAGCCAATAATGGTAACCAGAAGCATAAAAAGTGGCAGAAATGATATACTGTATCCAGCAGTCTGTAAAAATTAGTTGGTACAGGAGATTGAAAATTAAATAAATGACTTTGAAACAGAAGTGTTCACTCCAAGCTACCGTCTTTCAGAAAACTGTTAGCCAATGCTTATTAGGAAGATGCATAAGTACTAAGGGGAAATTATCCAGATATGATAGCAATATTAAAGTATTCTCTGTTCTAACATACATATCTGTATAACCCCTTCAGAAATATCCCAGAAAGCAAACTTAAAGGATATCTTTGTGAGTCATCATGGTATAGATATTACTTTCTCTGCCATTTACAATGCACATAGTTGGTAGAGGTGTTGTGTTCCATCCAAAAATTTGATGTTGAGATTTCACCAGAAATTTGTGTGTTTAGGAAAAGGTCCATGTATGTGTACCCACGTGCACTTTCTTAAAAATGGCTCTAATGATTTTGTTTAAGATATCATATATTAAAGATATTTTCATGACAAATAAAACCTATTTCTTCAATTTCCTGGGAACAGCCTCTGAAGTCTTCTTCATTCTGGATTACTTCTACAAACATAAACCATAAGAGATAGACAAAAGCTTACTCAAAAAATGCAGATCGTGTCTACAAAATATGCTGTTTTTTTTTTTATTTATTTATTTATTTATTTTTTTTTTTTCTGTGGAGTTAACAATTTCCTTGTTATTGGTTTTAATTTTCCCATACTTCTAGCTTTTTTTCAAATGGGAGGTTGTTATTGGTTTTTATTTCTGTTGGTCAAGCCAAGAGAACCAAATTTCAATACCATCACATAGTGACCAGCAATTTGAAGATTTGACTATTGGTTAGGCCTATGTATTCCTTTAATTCCATTATATCTAAAAGGCAATATGTTAAAGTATTTCTTCAAATGTTTTACTCAGTTAAAGTGAAATAAATATAATACTATTCTTTAATATGTTTGCTGAAAATAGGTGGAGATAGTCATATGAATGTAACATATTAGATTTTTACAGTGGGTTGCTCATAAATTAAATACTCAGTAAATATTGAGATTCTCTTCCTCATTACATGTTTTTCTTTTTAGGGTCTGTTTATTTCAACACAACAGAATTTGACAGGTATGGCAAGCTATGTAAAAATAGAAAAATGGAAGATACATCAGACACTGAAGTTTCACTTAAACGTACTCCACAAGATTTTTGCCTCTGGAAAGCAAGTAAGACGGGAGAACCGTGGTGGCCAAGTCCATGGGGGCCAGGTAGAGGAAGACCAGGATGGCATATAGAGTGTTCCACAATGGCCAGGTAAAGTGAAAGGCCCTTAGGACAAAAGTAAAAACACACATGTAAATACCAAGGCTTTCACGGCCAGCCTTGTCAACTTGAGTTCCCTGAAGAAGCTCGATGCACATTTCTGCAAAATGTCAGTAATTATATCATTTGGACCACAGCCTGCAAGCCCTGCTACCATTTATAATCAAGTTGACACTTATATATGCCTAATAACAGGTAAAAGTAAAGGTAGTAACAGTGAAACAATACAGAATTATAATATTCTAATGAATAATATAATCATATATACCTACTTTCTTGCCCATTGTACACATTGAGTATTGTTTGTGATGAAATTAATTTTATTTACTAGTGATGGGATGATAGCACTATTTCTAGATATTCAGCAGAAATGTAGACTGTCAGGGAGCAAATGGCATGATACCACAGAATGGAGAACCTGAAACGAGTGGTCAAACTGGAGCTGATAGATGATAGGAAAGGTAATGATGGAGCAATTGGTGAAATGAATGGCGGGGGAAACTGGAGGACCTGAAGGAAACCTGCCCAAATGCCGCTTCATCCACCACAAATCACATATGCTGGCACTTAGGATCGAACCTGGGTCGCCTAATGGTAGACAAGCGCCCTACTCAATGCTCACATTAGAAAAAGTTTAAAGAATAATTTGTTCACTGAATTATGCTCTTTTTTAGTAATTTTGTGTATAACCAGTTTTGGTAAGTTCCTTGTATATTTTATTTTATGTGAATGATATTGAAGCTATATAACTGGATATATGTCCCCAGTGCTGAATCTTTAACTTGACAGCTTGCAGTTAAGTAAGTACACTAAAAAAACAAAACAAAAAATACAAATGAAAAGCTTTACCTGTTAGACTTCAGGAACTAATCATAAGACAGCATTCTAGTCAGTTGGAAAAAAGTGAAAATGGAACTGGAAGCCACTATGCAGCCAGATCTATATAGTTCCTAACAGGTACTTCAGTGTGAGATCTCCACTTAATGATACGTTTTGCATTCCACATAATACAGGGTAATTAAATTATAAGGTAATCCCTGTCAGAACCTCTCTCCATTGCATGAGATATCCGAGAGTCACCAGAAAAGTGGAGCCAGCAATGGACCACTAGAGTCCTTACCTTAAATAAATGCTGAAAATATTGACCATCTGCTCCCAAACAGGCAGTATAACAAGTTAAGGATGTTCTGGCTCATTCACCTAAGTTCGGTAGCAGAAATCCCTGTGTAATCTATGGAAACTTAGTGATAACATCATGCAAAAATCACAAGGATTCCTGCTGCTAAGCTTAGACAAGTGAGCAAGAATATTTTTGCAAATTGTGCTGCCTGTATGTGAGCAGAAGATCAACATTTCCATAATTTATCTTGAGAAACATATTTTAGTGCACCTTTGCCGGCACCACTTTCCTGGAGACTCAGATCTCTTGCGCAGTGGAGAGAGGCTGCAGCAGGGATTAGCATATAATTTAACAATCCTATATATATATATGTTTTTATAATGGGTATAAGTTTTTTAGGATTCTCTTCAATAGTTTCATTTCCTGAGATCTCATTTGGACAGCAACGTTCATTGATTGTTCCCTCCATTACCATAAAAAATGTTGAGATGCTTGGTGATATTTCAGAATGCACATTTTGCACAATCCACCGCCAGCAATTTTGCAATATACTAGCCATTCATTTCCCTTTAAAAGACCATTCCCCCCCCCCCCCCCTCATGCATCAGTGAGAACTTAGTCTGTTTAGGTTGCCAAGTATTAACCAATCCATATCTCATCAAATTTAGTTGTTTGAGTATTTGGAATACAAATGATGATCAGTCAATGTTCTACTTTGCCCATAAACTGATGAACTGTTCCAAGATCAATATTTGAAAGGCCTTTCTAAATGTTTTTGTTTCCGTAATTTTTAGTTAATGGATATTATTTATCCAAATGCAAGACACCCCCCAGTTCGGAATGTTAATATTTTGGAAAAAAACATTGTCTTGTATTTGAATAAATACAGTAATTATTGTAAATACAGGATCGCTCGCATTTTAGTCACAGCAAACTTCAGGCTCAAACTGTAGCTCTTCTTTGTCAGGTGGTAAAATAACTACATCAAGTTTAGTGTTTCTATTTCTACTGATATTGAGTGAGTGCTTTCATTAGAAGTTAGATTGGCTCTAGGTAAAAAGTAGCTACCTATGTTGTTTTTTTTTTTTTGTTTTGTTTTTTTTTCTTCAGTTCTTTGAGGAATTTTTCATCGTGAACACTTTTCCAATCATGTTGTGCATTGACTTAGGCACAAAATTTGACATAGTCTCTAGAATAAATAATGAAATTATGTAATTAATTACAAATATGTTTACATGAATGGGTAAAATTTAAATAATAGTTAGCAGTATTAAATTATTGGTGAAAGCACACTAAAGAGTAGGTATTAATTTAATAATACCTATTTTAATTATATTGTCTACATAAAATCAACAGTTTATGCATTTACATGCCGTATTCAAGTTAATTTGAGAGTAGTTACTTCATTGAAATCTTTAATTTCTTTTCGTTACACTTGAAAAGTGGGACTGAATCATATTCAAATGAATTAATTGCATGAAAATGCTACCATCAAATCTGTTTCAAGCCCTAAGAGCACTAAGATAGGAATGTTTAATAATCAAGGGTTTTGTCATCCAGTTTACCACAAAAATGCATTTACATTTAAATGGTTTGGAGAAGTTTGTAAAGAAGTTAGCTATTTTTCAACAATGCTTGTCTTACACCATTGCCTACACAATATTATAACTGCTTTGATTTTTTTTTTTAAATTTATTTAAAGTTAAACATCCTTTAACCTATTTGGAAATATCAGAATGTGAATGAATGAAATGGGTGAAATGATGCCCAGATGAGCTCGGGGCCAATAGAGCTTAAAGTTAGCTGACATTCATCTTCTTAGGATAGAGGAAAATGTTGGAAAAAGCTTATGTGAGTTACTCATCCTAACTGATTCAAACTCAGGGCCTCTTATTGTGAGGCAGACAAAGGCAGGCTTTTTAAAATTATATCTGTATTCAAATTGTTTCCAGAAACATACAAAAATGCATGAAAACTAGATTGTACTCATACAGTAATCTGATTCTTGAACATTAAACTACAAAGGAAGATTTTTTTTTATAGTGTTTAATGCCCGCATTTACTACGAATGGCACTGCAGGTGAGGAAAATTGTTGATACAGATTTATATTTACAGTCATGTATTTGGCAACACTGTAGATTTGCACAGTGGAGGAATAGACCTACTTTTTCCACACCACGAAAATGAAGAGGCCCAAAGCTGTGCACACCATGGAGTAGATCAGTGGGTGAACTACTGGATACATTCTGGTATGTATTAACGGAAATTTAGAAATAAGTACATAACTGCATTTTAATGAAAGCGATATATATTTTTGGCCTATTTTTACTTTTTCTAACTTAGTACTTAGGAAGGGAAGGTATTGCATCCACACAAAAATTCAATACATGTTTTAGGGTTCCCTGTAACCAAAAAAAAGTAATTTTTAGAAAACTGTCTGTGTGTCCATATGTCTGTGAACACAAAAATTCGAAAAGTATGTAAAATACCAAACTTGGTATTAAAGTTTAGGTGCAATATTAAATCCTCCACCCCAAACTACCCTTTACATGGAAAAAATTTCAAAATTTTTAATTTTCTCAAAAATGACGCTAATGATTTATGATTAAAATCTGTATGTTAAAGAATTTACATGACAAATAAAACATATATCTTAAATTTACTGGGAATAGCCTCTGAAGGCCTTTTCATTCTGGATGGATTTTGCATAACTGGTAAACCATGAGGGATAGACAAAAACTTACTACACAAAATACATACATCTCATTAAAACACACAATTTATGTTCATATACATTTTTTTCATGGAGTTGACCATTTCCAAGACATTCCTTATTATTGGTTTCAATTTTAAAGTACTTTTCTCATACACGTATTTGTCAACACCTGGCCATGCAAAGAAATTAATTTCAATCACATAGCAACCAGCTTTTAAAGATTTGACTATTGCTTTGGTCTAGTGCACTTCCCTACAAGGAAGCAAGTAATAAGATCATTTCTGCTATTGTTTATCTGGATTAACATGAAATAGATAAAAGAATAAGCTTTTTAGCAATAATTTGTTACAGAGATGTAGAGAAAGTCATGTGGATGGAACAGATCAGATTTTTTATGTTTTGCTGTATTATCTGTCCATCCTTACTTCAATGGCAATGTAAACAAATTAGGATGTATTCTTCTGCAAATGCACGTGCTCCGATCACGTGGTGCTAAGCTGGTTCGCCTGCTGTACAATTGTAAAACCATGTACCTACGTTTGGCAGGAAAATAAATAGCTACCTACTTTCACTGTTCACAGATAAGATTAACTCTGTTAAATGCATAATAAATAAAGCACAATAAAACAGGTAGCAAGTCGTATATTCAGTACAAAATGTAAAACTCTCCCTTAAAATTATAAAATGCAGAAAATAGAAAGTTTTGAAGTATTGCATACGTATATCACTCCCACAGTCTTTATTGCAAAATTTAGTTTTCACATATGCACAACCATACACTACATATTTCTTTAATGTAATACCATATATCTTACCAGAATAGCTAATCTGAATATGGAACTGGTCCCACTTCTTCCAGGTATGAGGCTTTTGCTGCTGTTGCAATCGAACTGCCTGAATCATCACAGAGATTGATAATTAGTGGGACAACGACAAATGTCCACTATTCCCTCCAAATCTTACTCTGTTTGCTCTTTCTGAACAATGTGTGACACACATTCACTGCACTTTCGGTTGTCACTTGTAAAGCTGCTAGCACAAGATGCAGCACCTCGGCTAATTTAAAAGTTTTGCACACTTCATGCTGCTTTCGGAAACACCAGTAAATTCTACCACTAAGCTAAGAACATTGTTTAATGAAAAGCTAAGGTACTTTTCACAGCACTTATTATATATACACTAGGAATGATTATTTCCTTGCCTTATGTTTCACCATACTGGTATTACATGTTTCTGCCATTACTTGCTGACTAGAAGCAACCGTTAGAAATGAACTGCATAATGGATATGCATTGTGACACAAAGAAATAATGATTAAATAATAAGTAAATTGTGTTCCTTAATCATTCATACTATATTATTTAGACAACATTGCATAGTGTAATATGATATTTCTGTACTCACTCATCAATTTAAGAGCAACTATTTTCTAATGAAGAAAAGCAGTAAAACGTTCAGCAGCCAGTCATAGCCATTGCAACCTGTTGCTTTTGTTTACATTACCGGTGGAGTAAGGCTGGACATATAATATCTTTCTCACTACAGTACAATGATTTCTATTACAGATTCATTTATTGTTTAAACAACTCTCCGGACATGGAATTTAAAAGAATATTTTTAATTTTACAGGATGTTAATAAATAAAATGTCATTTGCCTATAATGTTTTGTCCTAATACATTATAATCAACCAAGGTCTTGTTTGAACTATTAATGGGATTTTAAATATTAAATTCAAAAATGTTTTAAAATCTTACCTTATTGGCAAATGTTTATATTGTATTTCAGACTTATAATGTATACACATAACAATATGTTACCGTTTATAAATATGTATGATTGTAATAGAGGTTTAGAACACAATAATTATATTTTACTGTATGTAAATATTTACTGTATGATGTAATAGAAGTTTTGTATAAGTACTGACAATGTCACATGCACTTTTGTTAGACTCTATTGACTGCAATAAATAAATATTAGCATCTAATTATTACTTCAAACATAATTGCATTATTTATTCTGGTAAGGAATAAAGAAATGCTATATAAGTATTATGAAACAAAATATTGTGCACAAACAAAAAAGAAAGTGCTTTTATGGAATTCATTTTGAAATTCCTACTTAATCTGACCAGTTTTCTTTAATAGTTATTTAAATGAGCATTTAATAATTTCCTGTCATTGTTTAAATTGTTGCAGGTCATTTGAATGTCAAAGGAAAAGAAAAGATGTCCAAGTCACTGAAAAACACAATAAGCATAAATGATTTTCTGAAAACATATACTCCTAACCAATTTAGAATATTTTGCCTCCAGTCACCGTATAGAAGTGGTGAGTATAACATATTTCTACATAAAGATATCAATTTATGTAATGGTATTAAATAGATTTCAACACAGTTTAATTATTATAAATGTATAAACTCTGTGCCATATTTTTTGGCAATGATCCATTTGATGTTTTTCCTAGAATTGTACCAGGTAACATCAGAGTCCATGACTTGTAACCTTGCTTTCCTCTAGAATGCAGTAAATGTCAGACAGTCACGTTGCAGCGTGGAAAAATCTGCTAACTTCACACAAAGTGTTAGAAAAAATTTATAGTAATTTAAGGCTAATATAGAATTTGAAAATAATATTCTATTCCATATTTAGTTTTTATTTAATAAAAATATTTATTTTCCACATGATAATAGTATGCAGTATAACATAAAATCTCCAGAAAATGTATTCACAATTTAAAGATTATGCTTAATACTGTTCATTAAGAAGACCCAATTATGTTAAACAAAAAGTTTGATGTGTTACATTTATGTTACTTTCTCTATTGCTTATTAATAATTATACAAATTATTCTTATGATAGCTTATTACTTTCTCTACACATACTATGTACATAGTATATAGAGAAGGTATTGTATTGCACCCAAAAATTTGATACCAAGATTTCACCAGAAGTACATGTTTTGGGTCCCCCTGAATCCAAAAAAGCATTTTTGGGAAAAGGTCCATGTGTGTGTGTGTGCGTGCGTGGGTGGTGCAGCAAAGCTCAAAAATAAAAACACTGTTAAATGCCAAACTTGGTATTTAAGTTTGGTATCTTCCAAGGATGCAACACAAAGATTTTCAAGAAAATTCCCCCACCCCAAACTGCCCTTTAGATGGAAAAAATTTCAAAAATTTTTATTTTCTCTAAAATGGCTCTTAACAATTTTGATTAAAATCTCTTATATGTAAGATATTTACATGCCAAATAAAATGTATATCTTGAATTTTCTGGGAATAACCTCTAAAGACCTCTTTATTCTGGATGAATTTTGCAGAATTTTGCATAACAGGTAAACCTTAAGAGATAGACAAAAACTTACCACACAAAAAATGTAGATCATGATAAAACACACAATTTGTGTCATATACATTTTTTTTGTGGAATTAGCTGTTTTTGAGATATTCCTTGTTATTGATTTCAGTTTTAAAATACTTCTCATGCGGGAACTTGTCAACATAACGAAACAGATTTCAGTCCCATAGCAATCACATTTTAAAAACATTTGCCTTTGGTTTAGCCTAGTGTCTTCTCTTATTTCCCTTCTACTTATAAAGGAACTAAGCAATATGACCACTTCTGCTAATGTTTTAACAATAAATAGATAGAAGAATAAGCTTATTAACAATAATTTGTTACAGAGGTGTAGAGAAAGTCATGTGAATGGAGTATATCAGATTTTTTTCCATATACTTCATTTTAAATGAGATAAACAGTTGCAGAAATAGCTACATAACATAATTTTGTTACGCATACAAAGACAATATTATAACCAAATGCTCAGGCCTATACCTTATCACCTTGAATTGTTACAAGTGTGCATAAACTTAATATGTGCACAAGCAGGAGCATTGCAACAAAGCCCTGCTTTTTAACATCTGCCATATAACATTGTCACATCTGTGTGTAAGGCACATTACAATAATAACTCCACCTCTAAAAATTTCTTGCCATATAATTGGGAGGTATAAAAAGAAACAGAGCTCTAAGAATGCAATTATTGGATTAGTCGACAACTAAGAAAAGGAGCATCAAGGCAATGAGAGATAAAATTGTTCTGCAACATTTATTACAAGTTGTTCATCAATTATTGGAATAAAAACATTTGTTATAGTGATGTCAGGGGTGGCATTGAATGTCACAATGGAGGAGATGATGAAAATTTTACAGGATGAAATTTAGGCATAAAATCCAGAATGCAGATAATGGAAAGGATGCTCGATAGAATACATAAGGACTTGAAGGTTGAGACACCAGAAAGCGACACAACATCTGTGGATATGAATCCACCCTAATATTGTGACATTAACCTTTGAAGTCTTGTGCCAACATTTCGCAACCATCACTACCCAGGGGGAGAGACAACAAAGGAGAAATCTGCAAAGATGATAATTAGCCCAAGGGATGTGCAACAGAATTCCTGAATGTGATTCCAATCTCAGCGATGTCTGGAAGGCTCTTGAGAACCAGTTTAGGACCCATCGCTTGGCTATTGCCAACAGTCAGCTTAGGTCAAGGCTGCAATGACCAGGGTAGACAGTGCAGTGTTTCCTCTGGCATGGGTTGAACTCGACATGGCAGTGGACCCGATACCCATGGGAGATTGAATACCCCTGTGTTATGCCTGGGCACTAACCTGGAGAGTTAGACATAAGCTAGTAAGTGCCACCCCTACAGAGGTCTTTGGTAGTAATCTCCTTTTGTGTTGACACACATAAGTGGCATATCCACTTCCGTCCTAGCACACTAGGGGACCGGTGTGTATAAAATCGGTACATGGAATAGCTCTGGGGATAATGGCGTACCTGAGTGGTCAGATCACTGCTGCATGGTTTTCAGGAGGCAGCCTATTCCTTTATCGGCAGGGTGGTCAGTGCTGAGAGATGATAGTGCTTAATGCTCAGCAATTTTACAACAATTCAATAGGCTTTGATGACTGCAATAAGGATGGAGGCAGCCAAGATACCAGCTGTATCCACCTCGGAAACTAGGAGTATTCGCTACAACAAGGAGAAGGAAACAACTCAGATGGCAATGACCTTCATTGATGTGTGTTGCGATTGGTAAGGTCATCTAATGAAGGACTGTTGACACCAAGTCAATGATAAAACAGGAAACAATAAGGACTAGCTTAGCAAGGGCACATCAGGGCTGTCTTCAGCTCCCTCAAGTGATGCTGCATGTCTGGGCAGAAGAGTGGACGGCCAACTCATTGCAAACAGTGGAATACAAGGAAAGCCGTGCAGATACTAATAGATCAGGTGCAGTCATAACTGTTATCAGACATGGTGAAAGGCTTGCCAACGCAAAAACCCAGTGGCCTTACTCTTGGAGAAGGCAGTCCTGCTGGAGTTGAACCTGGGATTTTTTTATAGTGTTTAATGCCTGCTTTTACTACATATGCCTGCAGACAATGACAGTGAATGATACATGGAATGAAGATGGAGCACCAGTGAAATGCGATGATGAGGGGGGAAACTGGAGAACCTAGGAAAACTGTCCCTGCATCATTTTGTCCACCTCAAATCTCATATGCAGTTGCTTGGGATCGAAGCTAGGCTGACTAGGTGAGAGACAAGTGGACCCTGGGATCGAACTCTTGTGTGCCTATGGGTGTTATTTGCGAGTGTGGCTAAGGATGTAGGACTGTATGCCCTCAGAGTGACAGTAGATGCAGGACTTGGCTGAGATGAGATGTTGCTCCAAACCCCTACAAACATCTGGGGATATACAGGATAATCCTGGCAGATGATGCAGTTTTATCTGCAAAAAACAGGATGATGGTGAAGGTGTACCTGAAGGTGCTATAGGAACCTGGCTTTGACCACAAGATACCATTGAATGATTTATACTTTGCCAGGACCTTGCTGCCTAGTTGAGAGGAAGTGACTGTGAGACTACTGAATCCAATGGACACCAACTAAGACAACCAGGCCTTGTTAGAGTTAGGGCAATGCGAGATAGCAGCGAGTGAATTGCCATGAGGTGTACCCACATCTAGGGCCTGGTTGAAAGACTGCTGAGCATCTAAACACCTCACAATTGGAGAGGATCCAGCATCTACTTAGATGATACCAGTCTGTTTTCAGCCAAGGGATTTTTTTTTTTTTTAATGGCTGCTTTTTCTACTTATGGCACCGCAGATGATGACACTGGTGATATTCCACATGTGGTTGCCTGGGAGCGAGCCCGGTCTACCTGGATGAGAGTTGAGTAGTCTAACCACTCCGCCACAGCGCGTACAAGGGATAGCCGCACTGAGACTCTATCACATTGACATCAAAGATGCCTGATTTGTCAACCACCAAAGTGCATTCTTCTGGCAAAAGAGGTGGAGGTATTGCACATGCTAGAGGTCATGAGCTTCAGGGAAATTATTGAAGAGTGCAACAGTTCTTGGTGAAGAAGACAGGCCTTTTTTTCTAAAAATATGTGCTACATTCACATAACTTTCCCTACTTATGCTATAGCAAACTATTTGTACAAGAGCTTATTCTTCTATCTGTTTCATGCTTATCAGGATAAAAATTAGCAGAATTGGTTGTACTTTATTATTTTCTTGTACGAGCAAAATAATGAAATATGTTAGCTAAAGCGATAGTCAAGTCTATTAAAAGTCACTTACTATGTGATGGTAATGAAATTCAATTGTCTTTCCCTAACCAGGATAAAAAGATAATAATGTCATCCCATTTGAGGAAAGTATAAACATTGTAAAATTTAAACCAATAAAGAGCAATATTTCAGAAATGGTTAGATCCACAATAAAAATGTATTTGATATAAAGTGTGTGTTTTAGCAAGATCTACATTTGTGTATCTCTAAATGGTTTACCAGACATCCTAAAAGAATAGGACTTAGAGGTTATTCTAGAAAATGCAAGATATACATTTCATTTGTCATGAGAATATTATTTTAATCAAAATCCCTAGAGCCATTTTTGAGAAAATCAAAATTATCAAACAGTTTTCCATGTAAAGGGTAATTTAGAGTGGAAATTCTTGAACATTTTTGTTTTGTATCTTGGGGAGATGCTAAACTTACATATCAAGTTTGATGTCCAGCTGCCTTTGCATTATGCTGTTCACGCATGCACACACAAAATCTTTTCTCTAAAAACACATTTTATGGATTGAGGGGATTGTAAAACATGTATTTCCAGTATAATTTTTTGAATGGAATGCAGTAATGTAAGAAGTGGAGAAAGTAATAAGACCAATGATTTTGTTAAGGTTTTTCATGCATTTTATAAGCAATTGTGTTATAACTGTAATTCACTGGTAACTTTTACAAAGTAATTTATAATTACAAAACATATATTTTAGGTAACTAAATCCATCCCAGTTTTGGTTTTGTATGCTTCTTAGCATTCTACCATTTCTGGTAAATATTGTTATGATTAAGAGAAAGTACATAGAATAGTAAGCTTTTTGTATGAACGTATATATAATAGTAACAAGTGAGTCCTGTCCGCAACCTCAGTGCTTGTTGCTGTTTTCTGTATCATAGAAAGGTACGGATGAAATCATGCAACATTTTTAAAACTATTTTTAAAGGCTTTACTTACCAACATTATGAAAGGAGATGCTGAAACTGGCCACAATCATTATCCATATATTTTTGGACAGCTTTAGGAAACATCTATCACTTGCTGTAGTTCACCTGAGAAATACTGGCAATTTCCAGATGAATATTTTGCTTTAATTCTTCCATGGTGTGTGGGTTTATTTTATACTTTATATTTTAAGTTACCCCAGAGATAGAAATCGCAGGGGGTTAGGTCTGGGGACTGATGCGACCACAGATCTCTACAAATAAATTTGTCCTGAAACACACTTTCAATTGTTCTCTTCCAAAGATTGGCCATATGAGCTGTTCATGGATTGTTGTAACCTGAAAATCTTTCTGCAAATCGTACTTTCACTTGACGAGCTGATTGAATTAACACATACAAAGTATAAACAAATACATGCTGTGCAGTAGAAAATATATGCTGAGCTATAATACACTTTGTGACCAAGTACAGAACAAAATAATAAATTGCTTGTAAAAACTGAACTACTCTATATCACTCTCAACTCGGGCTGCACTGTGGCGTGTAATTAGACCATGCACCTCTCACCTAGACAGTATGGGTTCGATCCCAAGCAGCCACATGTGAGATTTGTAGTGGACAAAGCAGTGCAAGGGAACCACTAATAGTAAAAGTGGGTGTTAAAACACTACCCAAAAAAAACAAAAAAAAAACTCAACTCAATACTGCACTTCCATAGCAGAGCAAAACTGCATCAGCAGCATGGCCTTGTTTACAGCAGCGGCACAGAATCATGTGTACACATGCCCAGTGAAAAAATACTGCGCAGCTAGTTTGGAGGTTTTTGACTCACTCTGTAGAAACCTTATGAAAATAAAAATGATAACTGTCAGAGAAAGTCATGTAATTGAGTGTTTTTTGTTGTTTAGGAATGGAGTATACAGACACAAGTATGCAGAACTCAGTAGCAGTTGCTAAGAAGATTGAAAGTTTCCTAGAAGATTCAGAAGGGTATATTCAAGGATTCTCTACTTTTGGAAATATTAATGAAGCACTTCTTTTAAAGGTAGCTTCTTCTTTTACACCGTACTTCCAGTGCTATGGATTTATTTCTGAAGCTTATGTTATTGCATTGCACATGTCAATAGTTTTTATGTTATGGGGTGCTTCCCAATTTTCCTTTTTCTCTTACCATAGTTTTCATTGGAAATGTATTGCAATAAATGTCTCTATTGTTTCAGAATGTAGTTACAAATAAAGTCTTTAAAGCACTGCTGAAATACTTTACTTAAGGTTAGGCAGTTACCAATTTACAGCTGCATGCTGCACCACTGCAACACTCTAGTCACTCATCATGACTCAATACAATTCACGACACAACAATGCAATGCCTTTTTTTCTACTTTTATAGTGAGAAAATGACATCACAGCCTTTCTGCAAAGTTCTTGATGGTACTAGGGGCATTCAAAAAGTCCTTAAAAAATTCAAGAAATTACACTCATAGCATCGAAAAAAGTTTGTATTGAGTAACTGTTGTCTCTTACTAGATGGCAGTTAAAGTTTCAGCTGTATCAATCATGTGGTTTTGCTGCTATAGGCATTTGAATCAACAATGCTACTTTAGAAAGCGGGGAAAAAAAAAAAAAGTTTCATGCAGTGATTAAACACTTCTATTTAAAAGGCTTAACACCGAAAGAAAGAAAAGTCGAGTTGGTTGAACTTAATGGCACCTCTGCTTCTGTGTCTGTAACATTTATAATTGGATAAATAAATTTAAACGTGGCCGTACATCCACAAATGATGAACATTGTTATGGATGTCCAGTATAAGTGACTTTCTCCGAAATGGTGGAAAAACTCCAGGATATGGTTTTGGGTAATCAGCGAATCAACATTCGCGAAATGGTAGAGGTAACAGGCATATCAAAAGGTAGTGTTCTCAATGTTTCAATAAAAATTAGGTCTGACAAAGATCTCCGCAAAATGGGTGCTGCGTTTGCTTTCAATGGAAAATAAATGCAATCATGTGGTTGATTTGGAAGCTGGTTTATGTTTGCAGTCCTGGTGAATTTCTGCATTGATACACAACTGCGGATGTAGTAACATGGATGCACTATTACACTCCAGAGATGAAAGTACAGTCGAAACGATGGGTTTTTAAAGGCGAACTGCCCCCGAAGAAGGCAAAGGTGGCAAAATCTGCAGATAAGGTGATGGCCTCAATTTTTTGCAATGCACATGGAATCATCTACATTGATAACTTGCAAAAAGGAAGAACAACAAATGGAAAGTATTATGCATCATTATTGCACTGGTTGAACAGAGAAAGCAAGAAAAATGCCCTCATCTGGCAAAGAAACTGATTTGCTTCCATCAAGACAGTGCAAGGTTGCACACCAGTGCAGTTTTGAAGGCAAAAATTGTAGAATTAAGGTTCATTACTACAACATCCAGCATATTCACCAGATTTGGCCCACATTGACTTTTGTTTATTTTTATTGAAATCCACTTTTTGGAAGGCTTAAAACAGGTGAAGAAATGCTGGGAAGTGTATTGAGCTAAAAGGAGTTTATGTTGAAAAATGGAAAAAAAAAAAAGCTAAAAAATAATTTGTTTTTCTATCTTTTTCTAAGGTCTTATTGAATGTCCCTTGTAGCAAAGCATTTTTATCTTTTCTCCAAAAGCAGAATTAATCAACTCAGGAAGTGTGTTACATATAGAGGAATTTGAAAAGAATCTTTCTATTCCAGGCCCTTGCTGATGCCAAGGACAAGGTTCATGCTGGATTTTCAGATGATTTCAACACAGCTGCAGCACTGAACGCTGTAATGGAATTGATGGCAACAGGCAACAAAATGCTTCATCAGATGTCAGTAAGTAAATGCCATATGTCTGAAAGTTTCAGGAATTTTTCTTCATGACTTATAGACACTGATTTGAAGTTCTTTTCTTTTACAATCTAACTACCAGATGACTTCTTATGCACTGGCTGCCACAGTTTGGATGTCTGCCAAAATAGTTATGTTATCTTCACAACCACCTTACATTCTCATAGATACAATTACTGCATTTATCTGAATACAAAATGACCTCAAATGCAAGAATACCCTGTTTTTTCTGAACTTAATTTGGTATTTAACACATCTATATAAAAAGAAGACATGATAACTTAATTTTTAAACACAATTTAGTGTTGCACATATGTTTTGAACAAACTTTCTCTAGCACAATTTACATGTATTTCACCGGAGATACATCTTTTGAGGACCTGAACACACAAAAAAAATTATTTTTAGGAAAAGGTCCATTTGTGTGAGTCTGTGTGTGTCCAAACATTTTGATTTTCTCAAAAATGGCTCTAATGATTTTGATTAAAATACCATATTTTTAATTTTTTTTGACAAATTAAATTTGCATCTTGACTTTTCTGGAAATGGCCTCTGAAACTCTCTTCATTCTGGGTGACTTTTCATAACTTTTAAACTGTAAGAGATAAACAAAATCTTACTGCACAAAATATATAGATCTAGTTAAAGCATTCTTTATGAAAATTAAGAGTGACAAAGAATTCAATATAGAATTTATGGAATTTAGTGGTGGTGAAGGTAGTACTAACAGCTTAGGTTATTAGTGTTCTGAGAATTCAGAGTTGTAGTTAATTTCTTGCTCATTTCTTAGTTCTTTAATGCCTAGTATTTCTTTCTTTATATTTAAGTTCACAAAAGCAACATGCTTAGGTACAGTAGACTCTCAAATATCTGGCTCGCCACAATCTGACCTCCCATTAACTTGTCTATTTAAAAAATACAGCAATAAAAATTTTCCAAATGAGGAATAATTTGCTGTATGTACTGCACTTTGCCAAGGCATGGCATGTGGCTGGGTACCTGCTACAATCCTCCTATGTGCCGTATGTATAAATAGGTTTTTGCTGCCTTTTCTACCTCATTGCATTGTCAGTTGTGTATCAGAAGTCCACAAGTGTGAGGTGTGTTTGTCACTCTTCCTGATCACCAAAGTAAACTTATTGTTTGGTGCTCTTCGTAGCTTTTTCTTAAAAGATTATTAAATGGATGATAAAAGAAAAAAGGTTGTAGTGACTATGGAGTAGAAACTATGTGCTATAAAGTGGCTAGACTCTGAGGTAACTGCAAAAACTTTTGCTTTGGAGCTAGGTGTTGGGGAAAAGTACAGTTGGAGGCTGGAAGAAAAATCAATTAGAAATTGAAAAGTGGTGTGCTTTCCAAAGTAGTGAGAATGGAATAAAAGTAAGAAAAACGATGCTGAAATAAGGATAAAGAAGTTGAGAAAGCTTTATTTTGGTGGCATGAACACTTGAGAGGAAAAGGCCAACCTGTTACTGAGCCGATATTGCACGAGAAAGCATTGAAATTTAAGCAACAAATAAAAGGAGAATATTCAGAATTTACTGCCAATGATGGATGGTACTCGTTAGATTACCATCAGTGGAGAGGGTTTATCTGCTGATATAGCTGAAATTCAGGATACAATAAATGACGTTATGGAAAATTCCTTTTCTGAAGGAGTGAATTTCAAGCTTTCAATAAATGGAGTGTAAACTCCTTTATGTAGATTTTTTTCAAAGTCATGACTTGTAAATTTAAAATAAAATATTAATACAGAAGCTAGGACTATTTGGTTATTTGTTGAGAAATCCTTGAAAACCATACTTCTAGATTTTACCGAGGCATTTTAGTGGATTTCATTGAGTATTGAAAATAATAATTCAAAATAGGGTAAAAACCCTGGGTTTCTTGGCTCTTCAACTAAAGAAATGCCTGGGCTTCAATGTGTTAAATGACAGGAAAAATCTCATCCCGCTTTCAGAAGGGATAAAAAGATTGAGGCAGTGCTGCAGTGTATTAGCCAGCAGGAGGAAGCAGCACCAACTGATATCATCTGCTTGCATAAGTGAATGGACATTGCATCACGAAAGAGGTCTAAAGGGGTGAAGCAGGCATCCATCAAGGACTTTTTCAAAAAATAAAATTTTTAAGTTTTGACTCATCTTAGGGCTATATTTTTACATTCATGTAAACATTTATATGGACTGTGAAATAAAGTACATAAAGTACAACAGGTCTAAATATTTTTTGTAAATCTGTGTTCTATTTTAATGATTTGTTTACTTTAACATGCTATGTGAAGGAAATGAGCATTTATAGAACTTCAGCCTATCCAGATTTTTTTATACGGGTTACCATTCTACCATAGTAGGCCGGAGAGCTGAGAGTCTACTGTAATGACAAGTATATTCAGATATTTAAATATTCATTGTTGAGTTCTTGAAAATGAGTTTCATTGTTACTACTATGATTGTACCTATCTGAATATTTCCTTTTCAGAGTAAAAAACATGTGATAAAATAAACATTATTGCATAAATAATATGTATGTTAAGATGAAAAGTGATTAATGAAATAAACAGAAAAATAAATGTTTTGTTTTTCAGGAACATGAAGAGGCAAGATATCCAGCAGCAGTAGCAGCTGCATCATTGTTTGTGAAAAAAACAATGGAAATGTTAGGTGTTGACTTCTCATTACAGAAGGTAAGCATATTTTGTGCTCACATGAAAGATGAAACAAAAATCTATAAAATATCCCTCATCCACATTCACAGTCTGATTAATCAGAACACTTGCAATTCTGTCAGAGTGCTTAAACTCACTACAGTTGTGAAGGAATCAAAAATCTTAACTATCATATTTTTGTTTTTTTGATTTATACAAGTATATGAACTTTAAACTGGGTTATCGCTCAGACATCTCTATAGGGAGCTCTAAATTCTTGGTAAACTGATGTCACATGTGCTCTGAGGTAATTTTTGTTGAACTTTATAGACAGAGTATTAAATGAACATGTTAGTTTGGATGATCTTACAGATGGTTGTATGAAATGACTTTCTGATTTGGCCTTCGGATTCCAAGGTTGTGGGTTCAAACCTTGCCCAAACTGATGATTTTTAAGTGTGCCTAAAAGTGTCAGCCTAAATCTACCAGCATGTAAAAGAGCTCCTGCCAGACAAAATTTCAGTACTTTGACATGATCCTGGCAATTGACAACATCATTAACAAATACTACTTTAATTAAAAACATTAATGGGAATGCACAGTGAAGAAACTAATCAATTAAGAGTAAAAACCCAGCATCACACTCAAACTTCACCAGTCAAAATAAGTAACTTACTTCAGACATGTTTCAGTGGCCATTGCCACCATCTTCAGCGGAGATTTACTGATGAACTCGTGGTAGCAGCCTGTAGAGGTCTCTCTTCTGGGTAGATGAATTTTGTGATGAGACTGTTTGTTGTGTTATATAAAAATTTATGACTTTTTTTTTTATTGCTTTATTCATATAGCCTCCTTTAACATCTAAGGTCATATCGGGGGCTTTGCACTGGAAACAATTCACTGTCTGTAGGTTTTTTTTATGTTTGGTTTAAATTATTTTATTTTCCTCAAACACACACACACACATACACATTTACTCTCACATAGGTACTTCCAGACTCTGTGGGGGATAGCAAATAATTCAGGCTAAAGAAAAATTCCCTGCCCCAGCCGGGAATCGAATCCAAGATCTCCGGGTGAGAAGTCAGCTCGCTGACCACTCGACTACGGTGGCAGTCTGACTTTGTTTTTGTTTTTTAGAATTAATACATTTTTCCAAAATGTTAATCTGAATGGAATTTGCACTGATTTTAATAACTTGGGTTAACTATGAAAATTATGGTTTTGAGTCCAAAAATGTTTGTTACAGCTGACTTATCTGTCTATTTATGCTTTTAGTACCTCATGCGTTCTTTAAAACATTGTACATTTTAAAGAACACATGAGGTATTTAAAATATAAACAGACAGATAAGCCAGAAAACCATAATTTTCATATTGAACCCAAGTTATTAAAATCAGTGCAGAATCCAATCGAATTAACAATAATGGAAAATGTTTTAATTTTAAAAAACAAAAATAAAGTCAAATTGTGACATACCACAAACAAACTGTCCCATCTCAAAATCTACCCAGAAGAGAGACCTCTACAGGCCGCTATCACGAGTTCATCAGTAAATCTCCACTGAAGATGGCGGCAATAGCCATAGAAACTTGTCCGAAATAAGTTATTGATTTCAACCTGTAAAGTTTGAGTGTGATGCTGTGTTTTTACTCTTAATTAAATAGTTTAATTTTTGTTAAAAGTTAATTGAATAATTTTATTATAATTGTGTTTATTCCAAGTACTGCTGTGAGTCAGCATTTCATCACTAATAATCATTCCTATATATAACAGGTGGTCAAAATAAGCTGTTCTTTGCAGCTTTATGTTTCTTGCATACATAAATAAAAAGAACTTGCTGCATCACGAGATTAGCAGGGTTCTATTGTAAATTGTCAGAATGTTATATACACAATACTTTTATGTCTCTTAATTTTGAGCCTTTGTTTTCAGCTTATATGATACTTCACTGGATTGCTTCTTTAGGTGTAGTATAAAATATCCTAACACTTGAAATATCTTGTAATTACATTTCTGTTTCAGGTTGCTGATGTACAAGATATTGTGCAACTAAAACAAATTTTGGATAATGTTGTTGAATTCAGGAATCAAGTGAGACTCCGTGCTTTACAGCTGATGAAAGATAGTAAAAGTCAGGTAATTATAAGGCTCTTAGTTTTGTGCACTTTACTAATGATTTTTAAATTTCATATGCTAATTAACACCCCCTAATTTAGTTATATGCTTTACTGTCTGGAGGTTCCAATAATTTTAAGTTTTATTTTCAGGATGGATCTCACAATAAAGTCAAGACCAATGATTTCTTGAATGCATGTGACAGTCTTCGGGATCTTCTTCACAAATCAGGAATTTCAATAAAGGTAAGAATCATATAAAGCAGATGTTGTGTATGGTCAAGTTTGCAGATGACCAGTAGTTTTCACCTGGGCGAAGGGTTCTCTAAGTCAGAATATTAAGCTTTCATCAATATCCTTAAAATGTAAATTTAATATTTTACCTCCCTATGATGCACAAACATTTGCATATATTTGGTGACTAAATATTTTATCTTTTGGTGTCTAAGTCCTAAATTTTTTAAGTGAAATTGTTCATTTCTCCATACTTCAACTCCCCTTTTCCTTTCTTTCCAGTTTGTTTGATTACTTCCCTTTATTTTTTAGAATGTTATTCATTTGCATTCTGCTGCATTTGAAAATATATTGTGCAAATTTGTTTCTCACCTTCAAGAATCACTTCTCCTTTTCTTGTAATGTTAAAACAACCCTTGACTTATCACATATCATCATCTTCCTTAAATATTCACCTCCTTAATTAGTAAAAACCAGTACAGGTGCAGTCACAACTAATGACTGTCAAAACTCAGTCTTGCACCCCAAAATAGCAAAATAGATTTCTTTGTCCTTGAAGACCTTTAGCAACCCTAATTTTTACAGAAGTGACAACCATATGTTGACCTTATGTGGAGAAAAGGGACAGATGAGGGATAGTTCTGTTCTATAAAACAACTTCCTTAAATCAAAGGCAAATCTATGTGGCAAGTCCAGGGTAAAAACAATTCATATGGTTATGACTGGCCATTTAATTCAGGTCATTTTCTGAAAATGATGTGGCTACTGACCGTGGTGTGAAGTGGCCTTTTAAGGGAGAGGATATTGACCAGGCTTTATGGAAAAATTAATTGGTTGCACAAAAAAATGGTGAAGAGAAAGTGGCCATTTAGGCAAGTTTGACTGTATATCCCTAAAAACTGAAATTGTCATTTGTTCAAAATGTCTGATACATTGCAAACTTTGTTCTTCTATGTTGATTTTCAATAAAATATATACAGATATAATATACAAGCAAATCCAGAAAATAACAAATGATATGCCTTAACTAAGAAATAACAAAGATATCAACACAAAACTTTATTTACAAAATTAAAGTACTTTACCCTACTATTTCTCAAACATAATCACCATTGCTGTCAAGGTATTTATGTCATGTGGTACTGGTTTCCCAGCGCAGATGTAGTACTGTTTCACCGCTAAAGATCTGAGCCACTTTGAAGTCTTCATCGGTTGGGAAATCTTTTTCACCCAAAATGTTATGTACAGTGTCCAAAATGAAACACTGGCTTTTTTTAATTTTTTTTATTGACATTTGCTTTCAAATCCTCCATAATGATTGATGAACTTCCACTCTGATGTTTGTCGTACACACTGGTTCTTCCTTGATTATTCGTAAATCATATGCCATTTCCTCACTGAAGACTCGTTCATTGCATTATCACTATACACTTCCTTCATTAGCTCAACTGATGGAACATTTTGTGCATTCCAAAAACAAATAAGCTTTTTGGTGGTAGAAAAGTATAACATTGGCATTGAAAAACTAGTACCACGTTACAATAAATATCTTGACAGAATGGAAATTACGTTGAGAAACAAAGTAAACTACTGTATCTTTGTACATAAAGTTTTGTGCTATTCTTCGTTATTATTTAGTTATGCCAAATTGTTTGCCATCTGGATAGGCCTCGTATATGCATGAATAAAATGGGCCCAACTAAAGGCGGGGATCCTAATTCCTTGCATATACCTGTGTTTAGTAATTTAACAAAGTCACGTAAATGTGATATTATTGTCTCTTCGGTGTTTTTATTAGAATCGCCCAAAAATGAAATGTAATGTGAATGAAATCTTGATTGTGAGTTATCTTTAGTGCAATCTTAAACACAGATGCTTGTAGCGTCAGTGTGGACTAAGTTCATTATCAGTATAGGATATACTGCAGGGCAGCTTCGGCGGAGGACGATGGATTTTTTCGGGTGTAAAAATCCTTAGCATGGCTTCCTTCGGAAGGGAAGTAAAGCCGTGGGTCCCGTGTCATAGATTTACGGCACGTAAAAGAACCTCAAGCCTGATAGGAGAGGCCTCTGAGCAAAATTAAGCGGTCTTTCACGCCCATATAGAATGGGAAGCTGAGAACCAAAGCAGTTAAAGAGCGTCCTTAAATAGCACGCCATTTCCATTTCCATTTGCAGGGCAGCTGATTGTTGGGCAGAAGACAGGCCTATAGTCAGCCATTACAACTTAAAGCCTTATAATTTTTTTCTGCCAGGGGCTCCATGAGAGAGCTAACCAAAACTTTTATATTTGATGTATATTCACTATAAAAATTGTAGCTGAATGTGTGACTTGAATATGGCAATGGCCCAATGCAGTGGAGTCAACCATTTTGTATGTGGAATTCAAAATATGAATCCAAAGTAATCATTTAAAATTGTACAAAAGCTTCAAGCCAAGAACCTACTTCACAAAAAAAATATAGATGTGTTAAAACACACAATTTTCTCAAACAGAAAGTCACCTTTTGTTTCATTTGTCTTTTGTTTTACCTCAATTGTTCACATAGCAATCACTTTGTAAAAGATTTACTTGTAGCCTAGTGTATTACGTTATTTTCCTTCTGCTTAGAAGGAGCCAAGTAATAAGACCATTACTGCTAATTCTTGTCTAGACTATCATGATGTAGATAAATAAATAATCTTTTAGAAGAATAGTTTGTTTGCAAAACAGGTAGAAAAAGTCAATTGAATAGAACACACAAGATTTTTATATTTAAGGAAGCCTGAAAGCATGTATTTCCAGTGAAATTTTAGTGTTAAATCTTTTGGGGTGAATGTGATTTTTATATCTTAGGTTGGCCATAGAGAAAGAGAAAAAAAAAAAAAGTAAATAAATATACGTTTTTGTTTCTTCTGTTTATACTCAGTCTGGGTAATGAATTTCATTCTCTGTTTACTATACTTTGCAATAATTTCTGAAGTGGCATATGTTATTCTTACAAGTATTTCTTGTTTGTCAACAGGACCATGGTAAAATGTCTACATGGACATTAGATCAGGCAGAGAAAAGAAAACTGTAGCAGTTAGTTGCATTAGAAATTCTGAACTAAATAATAAAAATGCTAGACATGCAATATACTGATGGTTTAGAACAGTAGCTTCATAATTATCACTCCTTAAATTTTACAGGAATCACAGGTCATCAAAGAGACCTAGGTTGTTACATACTTAATTTCATTATGTTATTGGCAGAGTTGACAACTGTAAACATCCATAATGGTTCTTACTGATTCATGAAAAGTTTTTTTTTTGTTTCGTTTTTTTGTTTACTTTAACACAGTCTGATCTGTTTTAGATTTCAGAAAAGTAAAATGTAATATTTATAAAGTTAATGTGCATATCTCTAACCAGTTTTCTGTAATGTATGCACAAAAGATGGGATTTATCATTGAGTGATGCTTGCAGTGTCATGATAACAGTATTGTACAAAGGAAAGAAAAGAAAAGAAAATTGTTGTATCGCCACAACAGCGTGTTGTATGGTATGTGAAATTTCTGAGTGTAATGGCGACCCAGTAAGCTTTCAGACGCGAGTACAACTGTCTGTATGTCCCATGACATTGAGACATTGTTAAATGGCACAAGAGTTCTTGGAAATGGTGTGAAAATGTCTCACATAGATGGAAGCCTTCATGATAGAAACAGAGGGGAAGATATCCAACAACCCATGACTCAGAGTCCACAAGCCACTCCGCCGCATATCAGCAGACCAGAATACTCCACATAACATTTCATAGAACTGTTAGATAGTATCTTAAGATGTTTTTGTACCATATTCTGCGGCACTAACACTGATGCAGCAGAATTACGAAGCTCGACTCAATTTTGCTATCATGATGTGTGAACAGCAGAAGCAGATGATCAATGGATGTTCACTGATGAAGCCACATTTCATGTGAGTGGTCGAGTCTACAAACATAACTGCATTATTTGGGGAACCAAGAATCCACATGGCTCAGATGAACTTGAACGAGCCAGCCCTAAGGTGAACGTGAGGTGCAGAGTGTCGCATGGGAAAGTCTACGGTCCATCCTGTTTTGTGGAGGAGACTATTTGCGCCGTCATTTACCTTGATATGATTGAGCCGATTTTGATCCCTCAATTACAGAAGATGGGATACTTGATGGCATTATCTATCAACATGATGGCATTCCATTGCATTGGGCTCTCATAGAGTGGAATCGATTAAATCAGCTAATCGCTGCTGCAGCTGTGGCAGACCCATCCCATGGCCTCCTAATAGCCCAAACTTAAAGCCTCTGGATTTTTTGTATAGGACTACATCAAGTCAACAGTGTATTCAAAAAAGACCAGCAGCTTTTCAGCAAATCACTCCAGAAATGCTGCAAGCCACGTGACACAACATGACTGCGAGGTATGAACTGTGCATATTTGTAATGGCAGTCATGTTGAGTGCTAATATGCTGGACACAAAACTCCTGACTTTTATGCACAAATGTGTACCATTACCAACCAATAAAGTTGAATAGTTTGTTTTATATAAGATCTTTTCTAACATCTCAAATGGAACACCCTATATTTAAGGAATGTTAATTGAAATAGTATTGCTGTAAACCATCGTTGCTTGACAGTATTGTTTCCTTCACATATATACCAATAAACTTTTATGCTTTTTTTCTAAGGATGTGTAATTTTTAAGATTATTTAACCTATCTTTTCCTTTCTTTCATTCACCCATAAAACATGTAACTATGTCTCGAATACAAGCTCTTTGTTTTGATGTGTAGATAAAATTAAATAGAGATACAAGGACAAATATTAATTACTTCACTGTTACTAGCTTCTTTTTACATTTATAAGAGATACAAGGCTTGATATGATAAATTGTGCTTCTGTCACCAAGGAGATGTGCTATTATGTACAGGATGTCCACAGAAACATTCTCCAGTTGTAAACATATTTAGTGTTGCTTTCAGTTGTTAGATTTGCATGCAATTCATATCATTGGTAAGAGAAACTCAAACAGTTTAGTAACTAAAAACACTTGAAGGAAGTGGAGTCAATTTTAACACTCTTGATAGCTTCACTCACCTGTTTTTAAACAGATGTATCATGAGCATGAGCTCATATCATTGGCTACACATTAACTGCTGGATCAACTGTTGAGAAGTTTTGTTGACGACCTGAGTGGAGTCATCTTAAGCACTCTTGATAGCTTCACTCACCTGTTTTTAAGCAGATGTATCATGAGCGTGAGCTCATATCATCGGCTACACATAAACTACCAGATCAACTGCTGAGAAATTTTGTTGATGACCTGTGCTGTCATCTGGTGGGCTATATGAGAAGCTGAATAGAGGATTATCTGCTACTGGAAAATTGGAAGTTCATGATGCTGTTTTCAAATTTTTTGATGTAAATCTTTTCCCATATTTCAAGTGCAGATAGCTTGAGGCATATAAAATTCGGAATCAATGAGGCATCAAGAGGAGGTGCCCTAAACTCAGGCCTGGAATGTTTCCTTTGCCTCTCCCTATTATTATTCATTTTATTACTTCTCTACACATACCAAGTAATAGTAGTTAGAAAAGGGATTGTATTCGACCCAAAAATTTAATGTCGAGTTTTCACTGAAAATATATGTTTTGAACTCCCCTAATCCAGAAAAAAAATCTTTAGAAAAAGATCCATGTGTGTGTGTGTGAGTGAGTGCATGTGTGCGTGCACACCATAGCTCAAAAATGAAAAGTCTGTTAAATACCAAGCTTGATATTTAAGTTTGTATCCTCTAAGGATGCAACACAAAAGAACTTCAAGAAAATCCTTCCACCCTAAACTAACCTTTACATTGAAACATTTTTTGAAAATTTTTATTTTCTCAAAAATTGCTTTTGATGATTGTGATGAAAATGCTATATATTAAATATATTTACAAGACAATACAACATTATCTTGAATTTTTTTGGTAATAGTCTCTGAAGTTCTCTTCTTTCTGGATGACTTTTGTGTAGCTTGTCAACCATAAGGATAGACCAAAACTTACTGCACCAAAAATGTAAATCTTGTTAAAACTCAGAATTTATATCACATATAATTTTTTTTTTTTTTTTTTTTTTTTTTTTTTTCTTAGATTTAACTTATTTCCAAGATTTTTGTTTTTACTGGCTTCAGGCCACGGGTTCAAACCCGGCGGAGGACGATGGATTTTTTCGGGTGTAAAAATCCTTAGCATGGCTTCCTTCGGAAGGGAAGTAAAACCATGGGTCCCGTGTCGTAGATTTACGGCACGTAAAAGAACCTCAAGCCTGATAGAGAGGCCTCTGAGCAAAATTAAGCGGTCTTTCATGCCCAGTATAGAATGGGATGCTGAGAACCATAGCAGTTAAAGAGCGTCCATAAATAACACACCATTTCCATTTTTACTGGTTTCAAATTTAAAACACTTAAACTTGTTTCAATTGTGAAGTTGACATTTGTTTCTTTTTACTTTTTCTACATGTACTATGTATATGGTGTATAGAAAAAGTATTATATTGCACCCAAAAATTCGATACCGAGATTTCACCGGAAATACATGTTTTGAGAACCCCCGAATCCAAAAAAAAATAGAAAAATGTCTGTCTGTGTGCATGCATGCGTACATCCATGCATGTGTGCCTCAAAAATTAAATTTAAGTTTGGTATCTTCTAAGGATGTGATACAAAGATTTTCAAGAAAATCCCCTCACCCCCAACTACCCTTTGCATGGAAAAAATGTCATAAATTTTGATTTTCTCAAAACTGACTGTAAGAATTTTGATTAAGATCTCTTATATTTAAGATATTTACATGACAAATAAAATTTATATCTTCAATTTTCTGGGAATAGCCTCTGAGGACATGTTTATTCTGGATGAATTTTGCGGAATTATACATAACTGGTAAGCTGTAAGAGATAGGCAAAAACTTGCTTAACAAAAAAAAAAAGAATTAGATCTTGTTAAAACAAGCAATTTATGTTATATAATTTTTTTTTGTGGAGTTAAACCATTTTTGGGATATTCCTTGTTATTAGTTTCAGTTTTAAAATACTTATACTTTTCTCATACAGGAATCTGTCAACACCTGTCCATTCTAACAAAGGCACTTCAATCACATAGCAACCAGCTTTTAAAATATTTGCCTATCGCTTTAGCCTAATGTATTCCCTTATTTCCCTTCTACTTACAAGGAAGCAAGTAATAAGACCCTTTCTGCTAATTTATTCTCAATTAGCATTAAGTAAATAGAAGAATAAGCTTTTTAACTTTAATATTTATTATAGAGATGTAGAGAAAGTCATGTGAAAGGAACACATCAGATATTTTTAATCCTAGCCATGCACAGATACCTGAATTTCAGTTGTATCACAATGACCAGTTTTTAAAGATTTGACAGTTGCTTTAGCCTATTGTATTCATTTATTTCCCTTGCAATTACAATGAATATTTGGTATTATATATCTTGATTAGCATAAAGTGAATAGAAGAATAAGCTTTTGTAATAATAGTTTGTTGCAGAATAGGTAGGGAAAGTCATACGAATGGAACATCAGATTTAATTTTTTCATCATTTTATATCCTTTTTATCATGTGAGCACATATGACAGGGTTTAACTAACTACAAGGACAGATCTTGAGGTGCTTTTGTTTGGCCTGCCTTCTTTTTGCAGAAGTTCAAAATATACAAATATATATATATATATATATGTGTGTGTGCGTGGTTGGGTGTGTGGGCGAGGGAGAGAGAGGAGGAGGAGGAGGGAAGCAGCTTAATTTATTACAAATTTAAAACTAATATTAAAATTAAATGCTCGGATTTTAAATTTATTTACATCGCCACATGAGAAATATGCATGAACTAGTCTCTTCTTTAGGATCCTTCACTTGCTGGGGAGTCTAACTTAAGACCACTTGTATTCTTCATTATGGAAACACTCATTGTATGTTGCAACAGTCGTTCAGTGAACACAGTTTATGTCACTCCAGAAATGCACTCATGAATCACAGACCGACCAACTGAATCATGTGAGAACGCTCGTTTATATAGCAGCTGATATTTCTAGAATGTTCCGTAAACCTTCTGGAGGGGGGATAGAAATATCCAGAAGATTCTAGTTGTCTCTAGATAGTGCGGTGTTTGCACTGGGTGAGAATGCTGCTTATCTTTGTTTATCTCTTACTTTGAGCATAAATTTGTCTCATATCACCCTTCTCAGAGCTGTTATTCGCCGCAGTCTGCATAGAAACAAATTGGTTGAACAATCATCAATTTGTTTTTAATATTGGAGTATATACACATGCACTTCATAAAAACTTACTTATACAGAACTAGTTTTGCATGCGTGTTGCATGCATTGTCTACTGCTTTCGACTGTCAGATTCAACCTGAGGATCCTTGATGTACGACTGCCTTCCCTGTGGTGTTGGATTAATGAACTTCATTTATGGGTTCTCTGCAAAAGGGCGGTCAAAATTCATGAGGTGCATTTTATGTTTCTTCATGAATATTTTCTCCCTTGTGTCGAGTTCTACTGTACATTTTTCGAAAGGTGGTTATTTCGTTTAATTTGATTTTGGTTGTTCCAAAAATGAGCCGAAAATGTGTTTTTTTTTTCAGTTTCCCTATTTCTAATATGTTCTTTAAGACAGGTACCTCTGTTTCTTTTTGTCTGCCAATGTATACTTTGTTACACTCATTGCAATTAATTCTATAGATGCTTGGTATTTTGTCAATTGGGACTTTTTCTGTGTTGTGGGATGGAATCAATTCTTTACCTGAACTTGTAAGGTTTGAGCATTATATTATGTTCTTTAAAATTTTTTTGAAATTTCTTAGTTGCCCAATGGTGGTAAGTGAATTTTCTGAAGTTCTTATTGTTTAATTTTCTTGAGTTTTTTGTATACCAAATCCCTGTTAAAACCATTTATTTCAGCTGTTTTTACTATATGGTTTAGTTCCTCTAAGTAGCTCTTCTAATGAAAAGACTGTTCAACACCAAACTTGGTATTTAAGTTAATATCAAGGATGTGACAGGAGATTTTCAAGGAAAGTGCCCCACTACAAACTACTCTTTACATGGAAACATTTTCGAAAATTTTGATTTTCTCAAAAATGTCTCTTAACAATTTTGATTAAAATGCCTTATGTATAAGATATTTTTATAGCAAAGGAAATGTATGTCTTGAAGTTTCTGGGAATAGCCTCTGAAGACCTCTTTATTTTGGATGATCATGACGAATTTTACTTAACTGCTAAACCGTAAGAGATAGATAAAAACTTACTGCACAAAAAATATAGATCTTGCCAAAACACACAATTTATGTCCTTTACATTTTTTGTGAAGGTAACCGTTTCCGAGATATTCCCTGTTGGTTTCAATTATAAACTACTTATACTTTTCTCAGACAGGAAGTGTCCGTTTTTCTTTTGTTCTACTGCTGGCTAAGCAAATAAGCGATTTGTAATGACAATCGCATAACGACAGCTTTTAAAACATTTGACTATCACTTAGCCTAGTAATTCCCTTCTACTTATAAGCAACTAAGTAATAAGTACTTTTTGCTGTTTATCTCGGTTAGCATTGTGTAGAAAGAAGAGTCATTTTTTGCAAGAAGTTTATTTGTAGAACAGCTAGAGAAAATCATGTGAGTATAACATAGTTTCTTATGTTCCTTAAATGTGTGAGTAATTTTCGTGACCAACTTCATCTAATTTGTCTTCTGCTATCAACGTCTTGGCAATTGTTTCTTGTTTCGTACTACACCAGTAGCCTCAAATTTATTCACAAGAAAGTTCGTGAATGAAGTTCCGGAAGGAAGCAGTTGTACAGGAAAATTGAGCGTGAATTCTTCACGAAGACGACGAGCCGATCCGTACTTAAAATAATATTTACTACAAATGTACGTTATTCTAAAGATAACTGCCTTCCCATCTTCGCAAATGAAAGTGGATTATTGACGCTAATGCCTATGGGGTAATTGCAGGTTAGGAAGGCTAAAGTGGAGCGCCAGGCGGCATTTGTTCTGGCACAATATCGTACGAGCGGTCAGGTCTAGTACTATTCTTTCGAAAGTTTATCCTTTCTCTACGCTTTCTATATAGTACATAGTCTATAGAGACAGAATTGTATCCCACCCAAAAATTCGATACCGAGATTTCAAGGGAAATACATATTTTGAGGGCCCCTAAGTCCAGGAAAAGCATGTTTAGAAAAAGGTCCGTCTGTATCTATGGACAGCATAACTCAAGACCGTTAAATACTTGGTATTTAAGTTTGGTATCTTCCAAGCATGCGACACGTAGACTTTCAAGTAAATCCTCGAACCCTAACTACTCTTTTCATGGAATATTTTTCGAAATATTTGATTTTCTCAAAAATGACTAACGATTTCGATTAAAGTACCTTATGTTTAAGATATTTATATGACAAAGGAAATGTATATCTTGAATTTTCTGGAAATATCCTCTGAAGATCTCTTCATTCTGGATCACTTTTGTATAAGTGGCAAACGTAAGAGGTATATAAAAACTTGCTACACAAAAAGTGTAGAATTCAATAAAACACGATTTATGTTACATAAAGTTTTTGCAGAGTTAACCGTTTTCGAGATATTCCGGATTATCGGTTTCAATTTTAAGCCACTTAAAAATTTTTCTCAAACGGGAACACATATTTTTTTCTCGTTTCTCATTTGTTTACTCCTGGCAAACAGAGAGACTGGAATTTGAATTGTTTCACATAGCGACCGTCTTTAAAGGCCAGACTATCACTTTAGCCTGTGTATTTGCTTATTTCCCTTCTACTTACAAGGAAGCTAGTAGTAAGACTAATTCTGCGAATGTTTATCTTGATTAGTATGATGTAGATAACAGATTAATGCTTTGAATAAAAGGTTTGTTTGCCAAACAGATACAGGACAAAATGTGAATGGAATACATTAGATGTTTTCCTTCTACTTACGAGGAACCAAGTAATAAGAACAATTTCTGCTAATGTTTATCTCGATTATCATGAAGTAGAAACAAGAATAAGCTTTTTAACAATAATTTGTTTCAGAGATATAGAGAACGTCATGTGAATGAAACACATCAGATGCTTTTATATCGTCCTGTTAAGATAGATTTAATTGTTTAATTTAACATTTCTTTGTTGGTACAAGGGGGATAAAGGAAACCAATAGTCTGATTTTAAATCCTTGAATTATAATTCCATACCCTTCCCTTCAAATTGAGAGAACAATGGAAGAGCGACAGTACTTTTAAGAAAATGTCGAAGTGTTGAAACCAATAATAACGCATATCTCGGAAATGGCACCAGCCGCAAACATAGTTGTTTCGTACATCATAAGTGGCTTAATTAGACTATTATTTGTGAGTGGGACATTTAGTACACGAGCGCGTAGGCGTGAGTGTTCTAGTTTCTAATGAGCAAATGGTAGTCTAATAAGCCACGAGTAATATACGTTTTATCCTATCCTAATATTAACTGAAATATTCTTATATTTATTAATATTATCAAAGTCGTCATTACGGAGAATTGAATTTTAGTCGTGACTTAGGTAGTGCTTTTGTTTGTTCGTTGCTGCGTAACTCTGTCAAAATAAACCAGGAATAAATATTTTCAATCTGGTTGTTTAAACTGCACCAAATAAACCAATAAATGAATGAAAATTGATATTCCCGAAGAAGTTTTAGATTATACTAAAAAAACTATTTGGTTTGTTACTCAGCAAGTCGAAGAACTTATATGACAAGAATTTTCATTACTTAAAGAATGGGGAGCTGCCAAAGGAGTTAAAATAACTTACAATGAAATAGATTCATTGTTGTTGTTTCCTAGTATACCTACATGAAGTCTGTATATAGGATAAAAGTATTTGAAATAAATGGTGTGCTTTAAAGAAGTCTACATTTTGTGTGTAGTTCTTGTAGTTCACCCGTCATACACAGTTCTTTCAGAATTTAGCGTATATTTAGGCTATTCCCAGACAATTCAAGATACATATACCTTTTATTTGCTATGTTAACATCTTTAACATATGGTACCTATTGCAATCAAATTCGTTAGAACCTGTTTTGAAAAAGCCAACATTTCCCACATAAAACATATTTTGAAGTAGAGGGAGGGTTCTTGAAAATGTTCGCTGTCACATATTTGGAAGATAGTGAATTTAAATGTCAAAATTTGGCACTTATCGGACTTTTAGTTGAAATTCATACTCTAATTACTGTAGGTACGTGTAGAGAAAGTAAAAAATCTGATATGTTCCATTCACATGACTTTCTCTACATCGCTGAACAAATTATTGTTAAAAAGCATATTCTTCTATCTATTTGATGATAATTGAGATAGCATTAGCAGAAATTGTCTTAATTGCTTCCTTCCTTGTCAGTAAAAGGTAAATAAGGGAATGCACTAGGCAAAATCGATACTCAAATATTTTACAAGCTGGTTGCCATGTGGTTGAAATCGTTTCTATGCAGCTTACAACTTTCCGTGTGAGAAAAGTTATAAGTATTTTAAATCCGAAACAAGTAATAAGGAGTATCTAAAAAATGGTCAACTCCACGAAAAAGCGTATATGACATAAATTGTGTGTTTTAACGAGTTCTACATTTTTGTGTGTGGTAAGTTTTTGTCTATCTTTTACGGTTTACTAGTTACATAAAATTCAGCAAAATTCATTCAGAATAAAGGGGTCTTTAAAGGCTATTCCCAGAAAATTCAAGATATGCATTTTATTTGCCATGTAAAATGTCTTTTAATCAAAATCGTTAGAGGCATTTTTGAGAAAAGCAAAATGTTCAACATTTTTCCAGGTAGTTTGAGGAGGGGGAATTTTTTCCTCAAAATCTTCCTGCCTCATCCCTGGGAGATACTAAACTTTTGGTATTTTACCGACTTTTCGTTTTTGAATTATCGTGTTCACAGAGACCCACACACTGACCTTTTTCTAAAATTGCTTTTTTTTATACAGAGGACACTAATACGTGTATTTCCGGTGAAATCTCGGTATCGAATTTTTGGGTGCAATACTATACCTTCTCTATACACTATGTATACAGTATGTGTAGAGAAAGTAAATAATTGCTTCTAAGTACTTTGGGACCTGAGATTCTGTAAATTCCATTGACGTATTGAGGAGCGCTTTCGATGTATTCTTAGCAATCTCTGTTGGAAACCGACAGACATTTCCGGTCTCGCCTGTAATTCAACTGATGCAGGAAACCAGGAATCCTCGATAAGGGGCCTCTTATCACTTAAATGTGTAGATCATCGCCTTCATTTGTCAACTGGTTTCAGGAAACAAGTCAGAGTATTTATTGGTGCAAACGGCAGCAGATATGCTTAGAATTTCTCCAGAAAGTATTAAACATATTTAATGTTATTAAATACTAGAATATAAATCCGCTGTTTAGTGAAGGATTTTATGACCTTAAAAATTTTGAGTCGTTGTATTAACTCTAGAGTACGGCCTCTCAGGCGTTTCGTCTGGGACTGATATTTGAGAGATCCGGGTTCGATCCCCGTTGACCGCGCACTCTAGTCCTGGGGTTTTTCGTGGTTTTCCTGGGGCCGCTTATGCGAATGCTGGGGTGCTGTATATCTACCCTGGTTTCTTTATCTTCATTTCAGATCGGCTCAGGTGTGACTTAAGGCTCTGCAGGCAGATGGCACGGTTGCTTGCTCTGAGTGAAACACCAGTTGCACTGGTTGAGGCTAAACTCAGAGAGACCCATAATGATCCCTGACAGTTGCCTTACCTTGTCTATTACTTCGTCCCGTCCATGGCTACGGCAAAATGTAAATGGCGTTTTATTTATGAACGCTCTTTAACTGCTGTGGTTCTCAGCGTCCCATTCTACACTGGGCGTGAAAGACCACTTAATTTTGCTCAGAGGCCTCTCTATCAGGCTTGAGTTCTTTTACGTGCCATAAAAATACGACGCGGGACCAACGGCTTTACTTCCCTTCCGAAGGAAGCCACACTAAGGATTTTTACGCCCGAAAAAATCCATCGTCCTCCGCCGGGTTTGAACCCACGACCTTGGGTATATGAAGTTAGCATGGTAACCATTACACCACGGAGGGCGACTCCATGGCTACGGCACCAAACCTCTCAGTCGCTTGACAGGATCAACCTAATCTTCATCGTTGCTTCTAAAGTCAAGTCACTGCCATTATCATTAAGTACTTATATAATAAAAATACACTAGGATTACTCTGCGCCAACTGAAACGACATTCATGAATGTTTGTTACATCTTGCAACAACGATTGCACCATGTACGTAGCATGCATTTACTGTCAGAGGGTACACACACCTCTTATCAGCTGAGACAGTACGCTGGATGTCAGGGATCACTATAGATCTCCCCGACTTTAGGTGCCGTTTTAGAGGCCTCTTTCCAGCCTCCCTGCGCCTGTATAGCCTACGTGGCGCGCCAGGGCTGCCATCTAGTGACTGTTAGGGCCTTCCGTGCGTCTCTGCGCTTAGCTCCGTCATTTCCTGTGTGCTGGCCTGTCGTTTCCTCTCCTCTCATCCCTTCCCCCTGGGAGTGGTAGGTCGCAATAGATCCGTACATAGTAGTTGCCGAGGTGTCCCGCTGTTAATATGCTCTACCCTCTACGGCCTCCCAAATAATAATGGGCACTGAATAAAAACTATCGAATTTTTCCAGTTGTTCGATTGTTACCCAGGCATTCGGTTTTAAAATATTACACTATTAAATATATGCGTAAGCTTTCACGGCCGGTGTCCATGGTTTTAAAATTTAAAATTTTCGGGCTGTTTTGCCGTGGCCTGTAGGTTAAAATATGTTTAGTTAAAATATTTCTACCTAACGTTTCGTCCCTGTCTGTGAGGGACATCTTCAGAGGCAATGCACTCACGTCGCTAACTCGGAAAGAATTACATCAGTGCGGGTTATAGCCAGTATATATACTCGGGCACTGGTAGGCGGGGTCAAGTGGACAGGTTCTGGTTTGTTTATTTGGCCTGGAAGTTGCGGAGCTGGGAAAGTATAGGGAACCAGGTGGAGTTTAATTTAAGTCCTTCGTCTTTGTTAAAGTTGTTTGTGTTCTTATAAATCTCAATAGCCTCTCTGTATAAACGGGGAAAATAATTTTTAGTCGTAGCTATAACCTCTACCTTATCATACTGCATACGGTGGTCATCCAAAGATAAAACATGTTGTGCCACGGCTGATTTTTCTGTTTGTCCGAGGCGGCAGTTTCTTTTATGTTCTGTAATGCGTGTGTTAATGCTACGCTTTGTAGTGCCGATGTAAACTTGGCCACATGTGCACGGGATTTTGTAAACACCAGATTTCGAAAGTGGATCGAGTCGGTCTTTAGCTGATTTGAGGTACTGTTTTATTTTAGTTGTCGGCATGTATATAGGTTTCACGTGTTGTTTCTCTAAAACCTTGCCGATACCATCAGTTATGTTTTTTATATGTCGATGCCTCCCTATAAAAATAAAGTATTCTTGCCATATATAAAAAACATAACTGATGGTATCGGCAAGGTTTTAGAGAAACAACAAGTGAAACCTATATACATGCCGACAACTAAAATAAAACAGTACCTCAAATCAGCTAAAGACCGACTCGATCCACTTTCAAAATCTGGTGTTTACAAAATCCGGTGCACATGTGGCCAAGTTTACATCGGCACTACAAAATGTAGCATTAACACACGCATTACAGAACATAAAAGAAACTGCCGCCTCGGACAAACAGAAAAATCAGCCGTGGCACAACATGTTTTATCTTTGGATGACCACCGTATGCAGTATGATAAGGTAGAGGTTATAGCTACGACTAAAAATTATTTTCCCCGTTTATACAGAGAGGCCATTGAGATTTATAAGAACACAAACAACTTTATCAAAGACGAAGGACTTAAATTAAACTCCACCTGGTTCCCTATACTTTCCCAGCTCCGCAACCTCCAGGCCAAATAAACAAACCAGAACCTGTCCACTTGACCCCGCCTACCAGTGCCTGAGTATATATACTGGCTATAACCCGCACTGATGTAATTCTTTCCGAGTTAGCGACGTGAGTGCATTGCCTCTGAAGATGTCCCTCACAGATAGGGACGAAACGTTAGGTAGAAATATTTTAATTAAATATATTTTAACCTACAGACCACGGCAAAACAGCCCGAAAATTTTAAATTTTAAAACCTATTATACTATTGATTGCTTGGCGGTCGATGGTCCTCAGTCGTGTTTCATGTCGCTTTCATCAATGAACCAACTCATATTTGGCGAAGAGATATGATGCCAATCCCATTTCTGAGAGTATAAACTAACTAATCTTTCATTTTATTTATGTTTTGGCAACTAGTCATAAACTTTACATAAATAATGCTATATACCAACTACTAAGCAAGAAATATAAATTTGCAATTAGTCCACTACATTATTATAAAAATATGCAACTAATATTTGTAATACTGTCGAAGAAGTTGCTATTTTGTATCGGATGCTCCAGTCACTCAGTAGTCGGGGATGGGGATTGTTGTGTTATTAAATCAAAACCAAAACGTAATTTCCAAATCTTACCTCATTTTACTGTTATAAAAAGTTAAAGTTGTAGTAAAATTGCTGCCTTATGTTTTCTAGTACGTTTCAAGCCACAGAAGGCTGCGCCGTGGCCGAGTGGTTACCACTCTCCTCTCATCAAGGCAGTCGGGGATCGATCCCAGGCAACCGTATGTGGAATTTGTGGTAGACAGAGCGGCGCAGGGGTGGGATTTCTCCGGGTTTTCCGGTTTCCCCACCATCGCATTCCACCGGTGCTCCATCTTCATTTCATGTATCACCGCCTGCTGTGTAAAAGTGGGCAATTAAACGCTATAAAAACAGCTATTAATGAATTCATTTTAAAGTTTGTTAGGTGTTCCACATAAACGCCAGTTATAGAAAATGATCCGAATATCCTCCTCTTGTGTCTAAATTGACATATGCTCTTCGAAGCGTGGAATGTGACACACTCCCAGTCGGTGTCGTATGATTTCGCAGGCTTACCTGATGACGCGTAGACTAAGAGTTTCTTCATCCGGGATGTCTGTTGCATAAACCAAAGGTTTAATGTGCCCCCAAAAGAATAAAACCCAAAGGATTGATGTGGAACGGGCAAGTCAAGGAACTGGCCCTCCTCTACCTATCCATTTCTCTTGCTAGATATCAGTCAGTGTATTTCAAACAGTAAGACTAAAATGTGCCAGAGCATCAAGTGTCTTATTTGCAGAGGCACATTTTCTAATAAGTCAGGGAGAGTGTTCTGAATGAAGTCCCTGTAGAGAACACTTGTAAGGCGTGCTGGGGGAATGTATTATACATCTGATAAATGACAAATGTTAACAAGCAGCCATGACAATACAAGGCCAAATGGTAAAATGGTTCTAAGCCTCCTATGAATGAGTGCATAAATAAATGAAGTTATTAGGGAAAGACTCGGAAAGGCATTGAAGGTGACTTAATTAATAAATCGATAACGCGAAAACGAAGCGTTTTAGAATATATGTTTATGTGAACACATTTTCTTGTTTTAATGTGGGGAATCCATTCCTAAACATGGTAACAGCATTCTTTAATCATCATGTATATATTTATATATTTTACGTGGTAAACGCTTTCTGGCTTACAATGTATATTGTCTGTATTATTTTAAATAAGTGAGCGGCATATTATATATAATAAACAGAAGCTATACTATCGTAAGATAATAGTATCACCTCTTTATAGTTCTATTCAGGTTAGAATTTGATCACTAGCATCAAGAATTAGACAAGACCACTATCTGCCGCGAGCAATATGTTCATGGTGTTGAACACCGTAATGAAGAACACCGTAAGCAGGTTAACGCTTGAGGCATGTGTCGTTGCACCGAAGATACAAAAGAGTTATGAATGGGAAACGTGAGGGCTTGGTAAGGCAAGCTGGCCAGTCGAGCTGAACAGAAATCCAAATAGGTGCCGAACGAAGGAACTGGAATGGAAGTGACTCAGCGGGAAAGAAAAACAAAAGATAGATGTCGCGCAACTAAGATCAATTACTAGGCTATGAGAGATTATGAACAGCACCATATTTAGAGCTGTCGTTACAAATGGAAACGAAAGTTACATAAAGCTTTGTTCAGAACATCTAGAAGCTTTGAAAATACCCACATTAAAGATGTATTTGAGCAAATATGCGTATAATAAATACATTTTACTTTCTCTACACGTATTATATATAGTGTATAGAGAAAGTATTGCATTCCACTAAAAAAATTCAATACCGAGATTTAATCGGAAATAGACGTTTTAGGGTCCCCTGTATCCAAATAAAGCATTTTTAGAAAAAGTTCCGTGTGCGTCCGTGTGTCAATGTGTCCGTGGTCCGTGAACACGATAACTCAAAAACGATAGTCGGTAAAATACCAAACTTAGTATATAAGTTTATTATTTTCTAAGGATGTGGCACGAAGATTTGGAGGAAAATCCTTCCACCCGAAACAACCCTTTACATGGAAAATTTTTAGAAAATTTTGATTTCCTCAAAATTGGCTCTAAGATTTTGATTAAGATCAATTCAAATAAAATGTATATCTTGAATTTTTTGGTAATAGCCTCTGCAGACCTCTTCATTATGGATGAATTTTTCTGAATTTTGCATAACTGGTAAATCGTAAGAGATAGACAAACATTTGCTACACAAAAATGTAGATCTCTTTAAAACACACAATTTATGTCATATACATTTTTTTCATGGATTTCGCCGTTTTCGAGATATTCCTTGTTATTAGTTTCAGTTTTAAAATACTTTCTCATACGGGAACTTGTCAATATTGGCCACGCAAAGAAACAGTGGCTTGCAGTGACTTGCTCTAATATAATGCCATTAACTACTATTTTGGTTCTTACAGTATGTTTACCTTGAAAGACTATTGATTTTGTTTTATTTGTCGAAATTTTAAAATTATAATTCTCGCACAGTCTCGGCAATATATCAAGTGTGTATGGTTTAGCATAATGTATTCCCTTCTATTTACAAATAGGCAAGTAATGAGACCAATTGTGGTTATGTTTATCTCGATTAGCATGATGTAGATAAAAGAATAACCTTGTGTAAGAATAGTTTGTATTTGAAACAGCTAGAGAAAGTTATATGCATGTAATACATCAGATTTTTTCCCCTTTCTGCTTCATCCTTTTTAACTGAATAGTTAAGCAGACATCTTATGACGTAGCAGCTGAAAGAAACGGTCTGAGTCAGCCATACATGGCCCCTCTGGCACCAGACAGGGTTTCATGAATGTACGTACAGTTAATTATAAAACGCTACACGTCTTCGCTGTATGATCAGAAGAGTGTAGCAAACTGTGGGAGTAAGTTCCTTGTGCGACTTTCTCCATACTTAACTATCTGACTGAATTCGTTGACAAGCTTTTGGGAATTACACATGTGAGGCGATATACGAGGGCCATCTAGAAAGTGAAAGACGATTTGGTATAACTAAACGATAACAAAAGATATCAACATAAAACTTTATTTACAAAGTTACAGTACCTTGGTTTACTTGTTTTTTTTTTTTTTTTTTCACACAAGCCGCGTGTAAAACAGGAGTTGGATAGGTAGAGTCAGACTGAGATATTCAATGCCATAGCCGGGATTTGAACCACAGATCTCAGGTCTCTAGCCGGTTGCTCTTTCATTGCGCTACCATGGCAACATGCCATGCAACATGCCATGGTAGCTCAGTGTCACCACTGTTGTAAGTCGCCATTGGGGTTATCATCTCAAAATAATTTGAGAGCACCTCGTGGTTTACCGGGAAACACGTGAGTCAGTTGAGAAATTCAATGCTATGCCGGCATGTTGTCACGTGGTACCAATTTTTCAATGCCAGTGTTATACTTTTCTACCGCCAAAGAACTTCTCCGATTTTTTAATGCACAAAATGTTCGCCCAGTCGAATACTGGAGGCAAATAATACGCAAGTGATGGTGATAATGCAATGATCGAGTCTTCAGTGAGGAAATGGCGTATAATTTAGAAGTAATCAAGGAAGAGCCAGTGTGTACGATACAGACGGGAGTGGAAGTTCATCAATCGTTATGGAGAAGTTGAAAGCAAATGTTGATAAAAGAATTCACTTTGGACATCACACATGACTTTTTGGGTGGAACAGATTTCCCAGCCATAAAGACCTCAAAGTGGTAGTGACATCTTCAGCGATGAAAGAGTATAACATCTGCATTGAAAAACCGGTACCACATGACAATAAACACCTTGATAGCAATGACGATTACGTTGGTAAGGTACTGTAACTTTGTAAATAAAGTTGTCGATAGCTTTCGTTATTGTTTAGTTATGCCAAATCGTCTGTCATTTTCTGGATGGCCCTCGTATTTACCTACCCTTAATCATGGTAGATAGCGAAATTATGTGAATTCCACATAAAATGTCGATATCGAGATTTCATTGGAATTACAAGCTTTGAGGTACCTTAAACCAAAATTAAAATGGCGCGAACTATGTGCGTGCGCGTGCATGTATGTGTATGTGTGTGTGAGAGAGAGAAAGAGCGGGGGAGTAACTAAACAATATATCTGATGTGTTGCATTTGCATGACTATTTCAATCAATTTTTTAACAAAACTAAAATCTTATTCTTCTATCTACTTCACGTTAGTTGAAATAAATATTTTAAAGCACATTCTAAGCATAAAATAGTACAGGTTAAATAGAGCGCAGGTTGCCACATGTACTAGGATAGATAGTCCATGGAGTACTCTCTCCTTTGAACAAGGATCTGCGCCGTCTGTCCGGCATCGCCATATATCATGAACTGAAGAATGAGAAGGAAAACAAATGAAGGGGAAATATGGAAAGGAAATCGTGGTAGATGACAAACCATCCCAACATTTATCTGCCAACCCCCGAAAAACCACGAAAAACCATGAAAAACCAATGAGTCAGAGAGGAGGGGTCACTGGGGATCGAACCCGGGACCTCCCCAATGCAAGACGCATACTTATAGAGGTTCGATCACTTTTGGTCTCTTGTGCAGTACGTATCTTATTTTACTTTATCTAGCCTGTATTTACAATGTACATGGTGGATAGAGAAGGTATTGTATGCCACTCAAAATTAGATTCCGAGATTTCACCGGAAATATGTTTTTAGGTCCCCTGAGTCCGATTTTTTTTATAGAAAAAGGTCCTTGTGTGTGTCTGTGTATGGTTTTAGAAAAAGGTCCTTGTGTGTGTCTGTCTATGGACAGCATAGCTCAAAAACGAAAATTCGCTAAATACCAAACTTGGTATTTAAGTTCAGTATTTTCCAAGGTTGCGACACGAAGCTTTTCAAGAAAATCCCCCCACCCCTAACTACCCTCTACATTGAACATTTTTTGAAAAGTTTGATTTTCTCAAAAATTGCTCTAATGAGTTTGATTAAAATACCGTATTTTAAGGATATTCACAACACAAATAAACCGTTTATTTTGAATTTTCCGGGAATAACCTCTGAAGACCTCTTTATTCTGGTTGAGTTTTACAAATTTTGCTTAACGGTTAAACCGTAAGAGATAGACAAAAACTTACTATACAAAAATGTAGATCTCCTTAAAACGAATCATTTATATCATATACATTTTTCTTGTAGAGTTAACCTTTTCGAGATACTCATTGGTATTGGTTTCAATTTTAAACTAATTAATTTTTCTCAAACGGGACCATGCAAAGCGAACCTAACCTCAATTGTTTCTTATAGCGACCAGAGGTTGACTATCACTTTAGCCTGATGTATTCTCTTATTTCCCTTCTACTTATGTATAAAGGAGCATGTAATAAGACGAATTTTGCTAATATTTATCTAGATTAGCATGACGTAAATAAAAGAATACTCTTTTGTAAGAAGAAGTTGTTTGTGGAACAGCTGGAGAAAGTTATGTGACTGGAACACAGTTTTTATAACCTATCGCCTCTGACATGTAACCCTCCGCGCTTTCTTCCTTTCCCCTGATTGGCTAACGTTCACTTTTGAATGGCGATGGCAAAAAGTCCTGTGTTTGATAAGAGCGATGTAACATTTTTGTTGCGTTAGATACATATGTTTTCATCATTCTGAAAGCTAGGTTTGAAGTGAAGGCTCTTCCCATCTATTTATTGATAGAAATTTACGTGCAACCAGATGCATTAACTGTCGAATAATGCGAGGGCCACCCAAAAAGTAACATACGATTTGGTATAACTAAATAATAGCGAAAGATATCAACACACAACTTTATATATAAAGCTACAGTGCCTTACTCACTTTCTCAACGTAATCTCCATTCTGTTAAGACGTTTAGTGTCACGTGGTACCAGTATTTCAATGCTGATGTTATACTTTTCCACCACCAAAGAACGTATTCATTATTCTGATTGTACAAAATACTCGGCCACTCGAATTTTGTAGGCAAATAACGCAAGGTATGGTAATTAAGCAATGAACGAGTCTTCAGTGAGGAAATTAGTATACTTTTCGAGTAATCAAAGAAGAATCAAGGTGTAGGATACATGCAGAATGGAAGTTTATCAATCGCTATGGAGGAATTGAAAGCAAATTTTGATAAAAGAATTAAGAAAAGCCGGTGTTTCACATTGGACACCGTTAATGACTTTCTGGGTGGAAAAGATTTCCCAAGCGATGAAGACATTAAAGTGGCAGGGACATCTTCAGCGGTGGAAGGGTTTAAACAGCTGCATTGAAAAACCTGTACCACGTCATCAATAAATGTCTGGACAGAATGGAGATTACGTTGAGAAATAGAGTAAGGTTCTGTAACTGTGTAAATAAGGTCTTGTGTTGATATCTTACATTATTATTTGGTTATGCCAAATCATCTGTCACTTTCTGGATGACCCTCGTTTTCATACGTTATGAATATGTCAATTTGGCAATTCACTTTGAATATTAAGATAAATGATGTGATTAAATAAGAAACTACTCGCTATCGCACAACAATCTATTCGCGACATGAGGACTGACTGAGGAAATATAAGGGGCACATTAAATAACAGGTAATACCATCTTATTCAGTAAGTATGTAAAGGTTATTTTCCCATTGTGCACGAGTATTCATTAGTGGATTGACAAATGAAAATGTTTCCTATAGTCATTGTTCAATTATATTCATGCAGCTTTCGTGTTATTATATTACATCTACTCCCAACATCAAAATGCTTAGTTTTACATTGCCTTTCTACGCTAATTTTTCACAAATTCATTTTATTAGCTGAACATTTGATGTAAACCATTTACTGTTACGATTACCTTTATAAATGCGCGCGCGCGTGTGAGTCGCGTGCAAATAAATTCCATCTAATGAGCGTCTCCTACATGTTGTAAACATTTCTATACAGTAAATACTCGAAGCCAACGTTTATCAGGCCGAAAACCCAGTTTTTAGCTTTTTTTTTATCAAGTGCTGAGCTTAAAACATATGCACCTTATACGTACAACATATTCTGGTGAGACAGGTACTAAATTGGTAATACTATAAAAATAAAGTTTCCTTGATGACCTGTCCCTCTGCGGGCGAGAGGAGCGTACAGTCTTTGTCAAATCATTAAGCCATCCAACACTCCAATGTTTCAAATAGAGCGAGTTGGCTCCGCATTCGGGAGGTCCCGGTTTCGTTTACCGGCGACCGCCCATTTCGACAGTGGGGTTTTTCGTGTAATTTCCTGATCGTCAAGGCGAATGCCGTGAGATGTCCCCTGTCACGATTCTTCTTTCCCTCATTTCCTCTCATTTCATTTCAGATGCGCTTTCAGGTACTGTGGTGTCGGCGGTGCCAGGCAGATGGCGCAGTTACAATATCTCTCCGTGACCGCCTGCTAGCTGCGTCGTCTTCTTGGGCTTGTCCTCTAGAGATGTGCAAATGTCCGACCTGGAAATGTTAGGGACTTCTGCAAGACTTTGTGTGAATGTCTGCCTGCTCTGGGACCTCCTTCAGCTCCTTCACTCCCGGAGGTTGTAGCCACAATCAATCCATCATTGTATTGATAGTGAGAGAGGTGTCCCTCTACGTCTCAATACTTGCCAGTCCCCATGGCCGCGCTCGCTAAACTGCCTCACTTTGATGCTCCGTGGCGCAGGGGATTGTGGGTTCGAGTCCCGCCTTGGGCATTGTGTCTCTATGTTTGCAAAGTATGTATATGTGTGTGTATGGGAAGAAAACAGCAAAACGGTAATCAAACAGTAAGCAAAGAAAATATTAGGAAAATGCCCTAAATCCTACGACGTCTCACATTTTAAATAGTGTAACTCCGCGACCACAGGTGATTTGCAAAATGTATGTGCCTGCAAATGCTCCACTAAACCAGGACTTTGATTGAATATGCCAATTCCACCTTTTTGCGCATTTGGTCCTTGTTATAAGTCAATCATTAAAAGGCACGTACAGTTCAACAGTGTGTGTTTATTTTGAAGAATTACTGATTTATCGCTTCTTTTTCCGCCATCCAAAGATCATACCCACGTGAGGATGATTTTCGTGATGTTTCTGATCGAAAGACAATTTTAGATTTAGTAGAAAAGCTGGAAATAAGTGATTTATTAGTCAGCGAAAAAGGAAAGTACACTACGTTTGTTACAAAACTTGGCCGCCAGGAAACGGTCCGTGTGAACTTTACTGCATTTCCTTGCGCGCGTCCAACATCCGTTCTGTCGTCACACTAGCGTCAGTCTTACTTCTGATCTAGTCCAGTTCACGCAAGAATAACATTAAGAATGTTTAGAAGTGTTTAGTTTTGCTTGAAGTGCTTTCAAAATACAGTATACAGTAGCGCAAAGAGTGTTTGTGTACGATGCGTATGTGCTTACATCATTTTGTAGAGAAGTTGTAAGGCAATTTCAAACTAAATTTCCTGGCGTACGTGAACCGTGTAGAGAGGACCTTCGTTTGCTTGTAAATTAACTCAGGGAGACGGGATCAATTTGTGATAGCAAAAGAAAGGTAAACAGGTGTGTGCTTATAGAGCAGAAATTAGGCGAAATCGGAGAAAGTTTAGAACGTTCACCTGTAAACTTCTTAGGCGTCTTGCACAAGAAACTGACATTTTGAAAACTACAGCATGAAAAACAACAAAACTTTTAGAACCCAAACCATACAAGGTTACTTTTGTCCAGGATGATTTGAAAATTCTGTTTTTCTCAAAAATGATTCAAGATTTTGATTAAAATACAGTTATTCACATCACAAATAAAATATATATTTTGAATTTTCTGAGAATAATCTCTGAAGAGCACTTTTTCTGGTTAATTTTTTTTCAGATTTTTGCATACCGGTTAAGCCGTAAGAGATAGACAAAAACTTCCTGTACATAAAATGTAGATTCGTTAGAACATACTTTAGGTATATACATTTTTTGTGGAGTTGGCCATTTTTAAAAATTATTCCTTGTTATTGGTTTCAGTTTTAAAATGGCCGCGCCGTGGTCGAGTGCTTAGACCACTTGCTTCTCACCTAGACGGCCCGGGTTCGATCCAAAGCAACCGCATGTGAGATTTGTGGTGGACAAGGCAGCGCAGGGGTGAGTTTTCTCCGGGTTCTCCGGATTCCCCTGCCATCACATTTCACCATCTTCATTCCATGTATTGCCAGTGTCACCACCTGCGGTGCCACAACTAGTAAAAGCTGGCGTTATGGACAGAATAGCTCAAAAACTGAGAGACCGTTAAATCCCAAACTTTATGTTTAAATGTATTATCTTCTAAGGATGCGACACGAAGATTTTCAAAACAATCCCTCCAGCCCAAACTACCCTTTATATGGAAAAAAAATTGGAAATTTTGTTTTTCTCAAAAATGGCTCAAAAACGGATCCACCTTTCGTTTAATCTCTCTGTCTCTCTTTTTTTTTTTTTTTTTTTTGTTTGTTTGTTTGTTTGTTTGTTTTTTTTTTTGCTTCTGAAGATGCAAAGTGAATCGCACTCCAATTGCTAATATCGACCGTCTTTTAAAATATTTGACTATCGCTTTAGCCTGGTGTATTCCCTTATCTCCCTTCTGCTTATAAGGAACTAAGTATTAAGAACAGTTCTGTTAATGTTTGTCTCCTTTAGCAAGATGTAGATAGAAGAAGAATATTTTGAAAGAATAGTTTTTTGATGAACAGGTAGAGAAAGTCATGTGAATGCAACATAAGATTTGTTGTTTTGTCATGCTTCTTTAATTGCTGCACAGCAGCAATATTACGAAGATGCCTTTTCTTTGCTGTCTTTTGACATATTGAGTAACTCAGCCCTGATTAAGAGAAAAACGACAGAAAGATTTATTAGGTCAACTTTCCAGTCTGTCACTCACTTGTTTAGAGTTCTCTCTGGCATCAGTGATTGTTATGAGTGGGGGAAATCTGTCTGCCGAAACCCATTTATTATCAAATATAGAATAATACAGCAAATCAAACTTCACGTTTTTAGATGCTATTTTCCCTAAACTACATATTTTTAACAACAGATATAAGAAAAAAAAAAAAGATCTGATGTGTTACATTCACATGAATTTCTCTACATCTCTGCAACAAATTATTGTTAAAAAGCTTGCGCTTCTATTTACTTCATGCTAATCCAGAAAAAAATAGCACAAACAGTCTTATTACTTGTTTCCTTGTAAGTAGAAGCGAAATAAGGGGGTAACATAGGTTAAAGTGATAGTCAAAAGCTGGTTTCTATGTGACTGAAGTTCCTTTGTTTGTATGGATAGGTGTTGACAAATTCCTGTATGAAAAAAGTATACGTATTTCAAAGCAGAAACCAAAAACAAGGAATGTCTCAAAACGATGAACTCCACGAAAAAAATGTATATAACATAAATTGTGTGTTTTAAAGTGCTCTACATTTTTCGTGCAGTAAGTTTTTTGTCCATCTTTTACGGTTTAGCAGTGATTTAAAATTCCGTAAAATTCATCCAGAATAAAGTACTCTTCAGAGGCTATACCCAGAAAATTCGAAATATACATTTTATTTGTCAGGTAAATAGCTTTAATATACGATATTTTAATCAAAATCGTTAGAGTCGTTTTTGAAAAGAATCAAAATTTTCGAAAAAAGTTCCATGTAAAGGGTAGTTTGGGGTGGGGGGATTTTTCTCAAAATCTTCGTGTTGCATCCCCTTAAATACCAAGTTTGGTATTTGACCGACTTTTCGTTTTTGAGTTATCGTGTTCACAGACACACGGACACACGGACCTTTTTTCCGAAAATGCTTTTTACTTTCTCTACACGTACTATGTATATAGTGTATAGAGAAGGTATTGTATTCCACCCAAAAATTCAATACCGAGATTTCACCGAAAATACACGTTTTGGTTCCTCCTGAATCCAAAAAAAGCATTTTTGCAAAAAGGTCCATGTGTGTGTGTGTGTGTGTGTGCGCGCGCGCCCGCGCGTATGTGTGTGTCTGTGTGTCTGTGGACAGCATAGCTGAAAAACGAAAAGACCGTTAAATACCAAACTTGGTATTTAAGTTTGGTATCTTCCAAGGATGCGACACGAAGATTTGCAAGAAAATCCCCCACTCCCTACTACCTTTTACATGGAACTTTTTTTCGAAAATTTTGATTTTTTCAAAAATGGCTCTAAGATTTTGATTAAAATATTGTATATTAAAGATATTTACCTTACAAATAATATGTATATCTTTAATTTTCTGGGAATAGCCTCTGAAGACTACTTTATTCCGGAGGAATTTTGCATAACTGTTAAACCGTAAGAAATGGACAAAAACTTACCACACAAAAACTGTAGAGCGCATTAAGACACACGATTTATGTTATATGATTTTTTTTCGAGGAGTTGATCGTTTTTGAGATATTCCTTGTTTTTGGTTTCAGCTTTGAAAAACTTATTCTTTTCTCATACAGGAATTTGTCAATTCGTGTCCATACAAACAAAGGAACTTCAGTCACCTAGTAACCAGCGTTTGACTTCACTTTAACCTATGATACTCCCATATTTTTCTCCTAGTTACAAGGAAGCAAATAATAAGACTATTTCTGCTAATTTTTTCTCGATTAGCTTCAAATAAATAGAAGAATAAGCTTATTAACAATAATTTGTTACAAAGAAGTATAGAAAGTCATTTGAATGGAACACATTAGATTTTTTTAGTTAAAGGGGACCCAAAACATATATTTCTGGTGAAATCTTGGTGTCGAATTTTTGGGTGGAGTGCAATACCTTCTCTATACTCTATGTACATAGTGCGTACAGAGAAAGTAAACATTAGCAGAAATGGTCTTAATACTTGTTTCCTTGTGAGTATAAGTGAAATAAGAAAGTACCATAGGTGAAAGTGATAGTCAAAAGCTGGTTGCTATGTAACTGATCGACATCGAATTTTTGGGTGGAATACAATACTTCTCTATCGCTATGTGCAATGTGCATACGGGGCTAGAGAAAGTAAACATCTGATGTGTTCCAATCACATACTTTGTTTTGTTGTTCCACAAACAAAATGTCCTTACAAAATATTCTTCTACCTACTTCATTCTAATCGAGATAAGCATTAACAGAAAGGGTCTTATTACTAGTTTCCTTGTAAGTAGAAGGGAAATAACGGAATAAAATGCTCCGTGGCACAATGCCCGAAGTCGGGCCAAGGCATACCGCCCGACCGCTGCGTCCTCCATCTCTACCCATTACAGGCATCATGAATGGGGTGCAGCACTGGAGGCTGGGAGATGGTTAGCTCGCGAGTTACTCCCGGTCGGTTAATGCTGTCTACGCAACCTGAAGTCTCTACTTCTTTCCCAACTAGCTCCTCAATTGTGCCTTCACGGACTTCTCGAGGATGAGTGCACTCCGGACCAGGTCTCACCAGCAGGAGAAAATCCTCAGCCGGTACCGGGGATCGAACCCGAGCCTCCTGCTCCGTTAGCAACCGTGCTACCGTGCTACGACCTGGGTAACGAAATACAGAAGGCTAAAGCGACAGTCATGTATTTTTAAAGCTGGTCGATATGCGAACAATTGAACTTCGGCTCGCTTTCATTGTCAGTAAAACAACAGAGAGATGAATATAAAGTGACCTAGTTTAGGAAAAATACGTAGTCACTTTAAATAGAAACTAATAACAAGGAATATCTCGGAAACAGACAACTCTAAAACAGAAATATATATGACATAATGTGTGTGTTTTAACAAGATCTACATTTTTTGTGCAGTAAGCTTTTGTCTCTCTCTTATAGTTTACCAGTTATGCAACATTAAGCAAAATTCAACCAGAATAAAGAGGTCTTCAGAGGCTATTCACAGAACATTCAAAATATACATTTTATTTGTCATATAAATATCTTTAATATACGGTATTTTAATACAAATTGTTATAGCCATTTTTGAGAAAATCAAAATGTTCGGACATTTTTTCCATGTAAAGGGTAGTTGGGGGTGGGGGGATTTTCTTTGAAATCTGCGTGTCGCATCCTTGGGAGACACTAAAGTTAAATACCAAGCGTGGTATTTAACGGATTTTTAGTTTTTGAGCTATCCTGTCTACATACACACACACGAACATTTTGCTAAAAATGCTTTTATTTGTTGGATTCAGGGGGTCCTAAAACCTGTATTTCCGGCGAAATCTCGACATCGAATTTATGGGTACGATAGCTTCTCCATATACTACTATGCACATAGTAGGTGTAGAGAAAGTAAACATGTTTCTGTATTTCTGTGCAAATATTTGTGGCGACTAACATGAAACACAGAGAAAGCCTTTCGTGGTAATTTTGCGGATTTGTTTGAAACAGAAACATTTTAACGAGTGTTACAGATAAAAGTTTTTCTCTTGGTATACGACGGCGCGCAGTTTTGAACGGAAAGAGATGACTATCTTCCCGGACACGACAGTCAGAACTATAATGAGGAGTCTCTGTCAATTAATTTGTTGAAGGTAACCTCTTCCAGGACGCTAAACTCCCGTAGCGTGTTCTTTATGTTCACCAGACTGTGTAGCGAGCACCTTGGCCATTGACCATCGCCACGGAGGCAATGTCCCTCCCTCACTCACTCTCAGCAACGCACGAGTTCCAACCTCACATTTCCACTCTTGCCATTTAGAAGTCGTTTCCTCGGGTACTGGGTTCGAGTCGCGGGGTAGGGATTTTTCTTTAGCTCAGATTATTCCCTATCCTCCCACACATGAGGTGAGCGTGAATGTGTGTGATATGTGATTAAAATTAAAGTTAAATAGAAACCTAAGGATATCAGTACACACCGTTGCCTATATCCAATACGTACTAAAAGGGCTAGCCTCTGGTTCCCAATATCGCGGGTTCAAACCCGGCGAAGGGCGATGGATCTTTTGGGCGTAGAAATCCTTAGCATGGCTTCCTTCGGAAGGAAAGTAAAGCTGTTGGTCCCGTGTCGCAGATTTACGCACATACAAGAACCTTAAACCTAATAAAGATGCCTCTGAGCAAAATTAAGCAATCTTTCTCGCCCAATATAGAATGTAACGCTAAGAACTGCAGTACTTATAGAGCGTCATAAATAATACACAGTTTAATTTAATTTCTAACGAGAAATTCCTCAGATAGGACCATGCAGTTAAAGGCGGGGTACACATGGAACAACAGTACATTATATTTACTCAAAAAGTCCACAAACTTTGGTTTCAGAAATGCAGAAATCTGATGTGGCACACCCACACAACCTTACATATCCTAGAATTTCTCTCTCTCTCCCTCCGTCTCTCTCAGACACACTCATATGTATAAAAGTGATTTCAACCACCTTTCGTTATTCACTGCGCATTAGACATTATTTCAAATTACATTATAAGTTCTTTAAAAGGTCTGAAAGTTGATGAGAATCTATGTGGCATTGTAGATAGCAATTTAGACTGTATAGTTGAGTGCGAGGAAACCAAATTATGGAGAGAGATAATATGGAACAAAAATTGGAAAAAGTTTTCGCTAGAAATGGCGTACTTAAAACTTTTTGGAGACTGTAAGAAAGGATTTCTGAAACTACTAGGAAGGGAAAGTAGGAGGGAAATGGAGAAGAAAAATCACCAAAGAAAGAGAGGATCTTAATAATAAATGGTTGAGGTAGTAACTTATAAATGAGATAAACAGATTAAGTTGGTAGGGTATAAAAATTTACAAATAGAGAGAAAGGTACATGCATACACATAAATAACCAGGGTGATATCTGTATATGAACCAAATTCAGCAACTCCAAGAAAGTAAGTAAACATATCTGATGTTTGTAACTGAAAAGATCAAATAAATTATCCATCCCTCTATTAAAATTCTAATCTTAACACTGGTAAGATAGATCTTTTCCAGTTCTAATAAACGAGAACGTATTACGAGTATTCCAAACAGAAGAGTGACTCTGATCACGTTTTAAAATGTTTCCCAAGTGATTTTACAACCCGACAGTGAAAACATCCGAAGTTTCTGTTTTCTTAAAGACGATCGGTCATTAATTTTTACTAATCTTTGTCCCAGTTTGAATCATATCGATGTAGCCGACACGCAGGTTAACTCAAATCGAGTTGTTGCTGGTCGATAGCAGAAGTCGACCATCTCAGCATGTCATATAGGTACGTATTACAGTAAGCAGATTCCGTTATTCATACTTCTTAGTCATTTTGCGGCTACTTTCACCTTATAAAATGTGTTGAGGTGATGCATCTATGAAATTTGACCGGAAGTTGAGAAAAATTAAAAAATATATTTTTTTCGTAATATAATATGAATTCAAAACTTTAAGAAAATATATCGCTTTTCCAGCTTGGCGCGCTCTAACTACCAATTAACCAAAGAAATTGAGTTTTTATTTATGGACGCTCTTTAAATATTATAGTTCTCAGCGTCCCATTCTATTTTGAGCGTGAAAGACCCAGAGGCCTCTTTATCAGGCTTGACGTGCCATAAACCTACGACACGGGACCAACGGCTCTACTTCCCTTCCGAAGGAAGCTATGCTAAGGATTTTTACCCCCCAAAAAATCCATCGTACCGGTTTTGAACCCGCATACCAATTGCCCGAAACTATAAATGGATAGGCCCATGCTTATTAATAGTAACTCCCAAATTTAAGCCTTTTCACGCAACTTTTTCCAAAACTTTTCCAAACTCAAAATGCTCCATAAGATTACATTTTTCACTAACCTGTTTAAAAATGTTATTCTGCCTCTCGAAAGCGTATTAAAAAAATTGTCTATTCTTTTTTTTTGAAACAATGCTTACAATTTTGAGAAATAAATTATTATTGAAAAATCAAGGCTTTGGAAAAATATGAAAAGTAGTACTTTTTCTATACTAATTACGGCTAGTAAAAGTGTAATACAATAGATCTATTAATAAACTCATTTACATTAAAATTGAATTTTAAGTGAATATTTACTTTCTTTAGGCTTAAATACCAATTTTGATATTCTGCCGACTTTTCGCTTTTGGGTTATCGTGTTTACAGACACACGGACACATACACACACGCAACTTTTTCTAAAGATGTTTTTTCCCTTCATTTGAATATTTTCTTTTCCCTTCTTGTATTTCCGGTGAAATCTCGGTGTCGAATATTTTAATGGAATACAATATCCTCTCTATACACTATGTACGTAGTAGCACGTGTAGAGAAAGTAAATATGCTTGTTTTTGGTTACAGGGGCCCTAAAACGTGTATTTCCGATGAAATCTCACTATCAAATTTTTGGGTGGACTGCTATAGTTTCTCTATCTATGGATCAGATACTATTTAGAGAAAGTAAATATGCTTGTTTTTGGTTACAGGGGCCCTAAAACGTGTATTTCCGATGAAATCTCACTATCAAATTTTTGGGTGGACTGCTATAGTTTCTCTACCTATGGATCAGATACTATTTAGAGAAAGTAAAATGCATCACGTGTCTCATTTTGACAGAAAAAGATTATTGTTTTATTAACCACACAAACTAGAATTTTGATATTAGTCATTATGATGCATAAGAAGTGGTATAAATTTCACAAAATATCTAAGTACTGTGGATTTTCCAAATTTCACAGATGTATCACCTTAACTGACACGAAGAGTGGAATTTTGGCTATAATCGGTCAAAAATCTAAAATGGTTTTTTCTATAGTAATAGTTGTTGGAACCCCATAGACAATCAACATTTAGCTGGCCTCCATTGCCTCAGGCTCAACAGCTGTTTAAAGATTCTACAATCGCATGTTTCCTAGTATACTACTTTATTAAATAGCATTTTTCTAAAAACTACACTTTCACACCTCAAAATATTCCACGCGTCTCAGTATTTTTGTTTAAATACAACCAAAATTTCCCAGCATGCTTTGTAGTATTACAAAGAAAAAAAACACGAACAATGAGTTTTACTTTCTCTACTCGTACTATGTACATAGTGTATAGAGAAGGCATTGCATTCCACCCGAAAATTCGATACCGAGATTTCACCCGAAATACATGTTTTGTGTCCACTTGAATCCAAAACAGCATTTTGGAAAAAGGTCCGTGTGTGAGTGTATTTGTGTGTGTGTGTCTGTGTCAGTCACAAAGCAAACAGGTTCTGACTGTTAATTTAACCTATAATGCTCCCTTATTTCGCTTCTACTTACAAGGAAGCAAGTAATAAGACTATTTATGCTAATTTTTCTCGATTAGAGTGAAGTAACTAGAAACATAAGCTTTTTAACAATAATGTTGCGAAGATGTAGAGAAAGTCATGTGAATGGAACACATCAGATTTTTTTTTGTAGCTTAACGTCCTTTAACCTGGATGGTCATATCGGACAATGAGTTAAATAATCAGCGAAATGCTCAAATTATCTCGGGATCCATGGAACTTAGTTACTCCTCATTTTTCTTCTGAGGATAAGGAAATACCCCGAAAAACCCTTATCCGGGTAACTCACCCTAAGCGAGATTCGAACTCGCAACCTATTGAATGTGAGGCAGGTACGCTATCTCCACATCACCCAGGCGCGATACAATATCCTGAATTCTCTGGGAATAGCCTCTGAAGATTTCTTCATTCTGGACGGCTTTTGAACAAATGATAAACCTTAAGAGATAGACAAATACTTGCTACACAAAAATGTATATTTTGTTAAAAAATTATTGGTTTCTATTTTAAAATACTTCACGATTTTCTCAAACCGGAAGTCGTCATTCATCTCATACATCTTTGGTTTTACTTCTGGTAATGCAAAGAGTATTGAATTTCAATTGTATCACATTACACCGGCTTTTAAAAGATTTGACTCGCTTAGCCTAGTGCATTCCCTTCTACCTATAAGGAAGCAAGTAATAAGACAGTCTCTGTTAATATTTGTCTCCATAAGCATGATGCAGACAACACAATAATCTTTTCCAAGAATAGTTTGTTTGCAGAACAGGTAGAGAAAGCCATGTGAATGGCAAACATCATATTTTTAATGAGTTACAAGTTAGGATTTTTGTTTAAAAATATGAAACACCATTATTTAGCCCTAATTCAAAGAAAATGTATGATTTAAACTGTCTCTCATGCTATTTTTACTTTCTCTACACGTACTATGTACATAGTGTATAGAGAAGGTATTGCACTCCATGAAAAATTTGATACCAAAATTTCACCGGAAATATATGTTTTAGGGTCCCCTGTATCCAAAAAAAAGAAAAGTATTTTCAGAAAAAATTCCGTGTGTACGTGTGTCTGTGAACACAATAACTCAAAAACGAAAATTGGTTAAAATACCAAACTTTGTATTTATGTTCAGTATCTTCCAGGAATGCGACACAATGATTTTAGGAAAAATCCCCCCACCCCAAACTACCCTTTACACGGAACTTTTGGTATTTATGTTCAGTATCTTCTAGGGATGCGACACGAAGATTTTGGGAAAAATCCCCCCACCCCAAACTACCCTTTACATGGAACTTTTTTCGATAATTTTGATTTTCTCAAAATTAGCTGTAACGATTTTGATTAAAATATCGTATATTAAAGATATTTACCTAACAAATAAAATATATATCTTGAATTTTGTGGGAATAGCCTCTGAAGACTACCTTATTCTGGATGAATTTTACGGAATTTTGTATAACTGCTAAACCATAAGGGATGGACAAAAACGTACCATGCAGAAAATGTAAAGCACGTTCAAATACACAATTCATGTTATTTACATTTTTACTTTCTCCATACGCACTATGTACATAGTGTATAGAGAAAGTATTGCACTCCACCAAAAAATTCGATACCGAGATTTCACCGGAAATATATGTTTTAGGGTCTCCAATATCCAAAAAAAGCATTTTCACAAAAAGGTCCGTGTGTGTGTGTGTGTGTCCGAGTGTCCGTGTGTCTGTGGAACACGATAACTCAAAAACGAAAAGTCGGTAAAATACCATACTTGGTATTTAAGTTTAGTATCTTCCAGGGATGCGACACGAAGATTTTGAGAAAAATACCCCCACCCCCAACTACCCTTTACATGGAACTTTTTTCGAAAATTTTGATTTTCTCAAAAATGGCTCTAACGATTTTGATTAAAATTTCGTATATTAAACATATTTACCTGACAAATAAAATGTATATCTTGAATTTTCTGGGGATATCCTCTGAAGAGTAGTTTATTCTGGATGAATTTTACTAAATTTTGAATAACTGCTAAGCCGTAAGAGATGGACAAAAACTTACTACACAAAAAATGTAGAGCATATTAAAACACACAATTTATGTTATATACATTTTTCGTGGAGCTCGTCGTTTTTGTGACATTCCTTATTGTTGGTTTCTGCTATGAAAAACGTATAGTTTTCTCATACAGGAACTTGTCAACTCCTATCCATATAGACAAAGAAACTTCATTGACATAGCAACCAGCTTTTGACTATCAGTTTAACCTACAGTTGTCCCTTATTTCGCTTCTACTGACAAGGAAGCGAATAATTAGACTATTTCTGCTATTTTTTTCTGATTAGCATAAAGTAAATAGAAGTATAAACTTTTTAAGAATTATTTGTTGCAGGGATATGGAGAAAGTCATGTGAATGATACACATCAGATTTTTTTTATTACACCACTATTGATTTTCGTGACAACAGTAATCTCGATACCGAAGCTGGCAACATTGCACTGTGCGGGAGTCGCGCCCACGCCTTCTACGTGGGAATCCTGAAGCACCATTCTTATCGTGTTGCTGCATTGCACTGCGGTCACATTATCGATTATGACATTTCATGTACCGGGTCATTGCACCGTTAGCTAAAATATGCGAAAAATGTCGAACCCTTCTCCAAGCCAGACTCGGGAGAAGATTAAATGTTAGAAATTGTTTTACAATACAACGGTATTCATGTTTAAAATATCTGACGTGTTACATTCATATGACTTTATCTATCCTCTATTGCTTATTAGTGGATATGCAAATTATTCTTACGAAATTTTAACAAATTGACGTAATAATTGGCTAAACTATTAAGCTCAGGACTTACGTACAAACGTACGATATTGTAAGTCACCATTTGAGTTTGTCATCTCAAAATAATTTGGAAACACCTTGTGGTTTACCAGGAAACATTCGAATAATTGAAGAATTTAATGCCGTGTTGGCATGTTGCCATGATAGCTGAGTGCTTAGAGATAGGTACGTGGTTCGAATCCCGGCTATGGCATTGTAGTTTTCAATCTGACGCATTCTATTCTTAAGACAATTTATTTTCTTATATGCATCGTTTTAATCGGATACAATATTACATATCATAATTTTGTTGAAATAACTCTAGTGGCTTCCAAGTTATTAATTTTAATGGTAAACAAAACAAGTTTTTTCCATGTAAAGGGTAATTTGGAGAGGGGGAATATCTTTTTTTTTGTAACTCTTCTTGTTATATCCTGGAGAGATACTTAACTTAAATGCCAATTTTGGTATTTAACGGTCTCTTTGTTTGTTTGTTTTTTTTGCTATGCTGTCCACACACACAGACACATACACGGACAACCGCATCGTGGCTGAGTGGTTAGACAACTCGTCTCTTACCTAGTGACCGCATGTGAGATTTGTGGTGGACAAAGCGGCGCAGGACGGGCTTTCTCCGGGTTCTCCGGTTTCACCGCCATCGTATTCCATTTGTACTCCATCTCATTCCATGTACCATCAGTGTCATCGCCTGCAGTGCCTCAGGTAGTAAAATCGGGCGTTAAGCACTATCAAAAAAGCATACACGAACCTTTTACTAAAAATGCTTTTTAGGGGGATTCAGAGGACTTCAAAACGTATATTTCTGGGAAATCTCGACATCGATTTTGAGTGGAATACATTACCTTCTCTACCTTTTATGTACACGTAGAGAACTTAAAAATAATTCTTAAAAATGTTTCTTAATTTTGTTTAAATTTCACAGATTCATTACGTTAAGAGCTTAACAAATGATTATAGCTTTCTTAACAACAGTTAGAGAGCAGCACTGAATGTCCCAAGTGCAAATAGAAGAAACTTCAGAGACACTGAGAGAAGAAAGGCAGAAGAACCTGCCTAATGAAATTAAACAGGGGGAAGACAAATGCTATGCAGCCGTGTTCTTCCTGAAATGAGAATCGAGTAATGGCGCAAACAAAAACCCTAACAGCAGCTGCGTGCGACGCTCATGTGTAATGCATAGCTTCCATCTCACTAAACAGAACAGATGTTACCGTTTACTTTAGGACCACAAAACATGTCTTAATTCTTGCATCAAACTTGCTTGTCCCCGAGACAAGACCTCATGTAAACCTGGTCTGTCTCACATTCAAGACGTAGGAGTTCGATCTCGGTTAGGGTGCGCTACCCGGTTAAGGTTTTCTCCGGGGTTCTCCTGTATCCTTAGAGGTTAGACCATGTTAATAGCGGGAGACACCTGCAACTGCCACCAAGTACTGACATATTGTGACATACCATCCCCGGGATGAGAGGAGGGCAAAGCACGGACCAGCACACAGGAAACTACGGAGCTAAGGCAGGAACGCACGGAAGTCTCTAAGAGTTACTAGATGGCAGCCCCGGCTCGCCAAGGAGGTTTTACAGGCGCCGGGAGGCCGAAAGGAGGCACCTAGCCTCAACCAGTGCAACCAGGGGAAGAGAGTTTCACTCGGAGCAAACAACCGTGCCATCTGCCTGCAAAGCCTCAATATTCTCCGGTTTCCCCCGCCATCGCATTCCACCGGTGCTGCATCTTCATTCCATTTATCATCAGTAGCATTGCCTGTGGTGCTATAGTAGTAAAGCAGATGATAAATACTACCAACAAATTCCAAACGGTCTCTTTCAGGGCTGTGTCGGCAAAAACTGCGGTTGTGGCGCCTTTCCGTGTTGATGAACGTGTTTTGGAAATAGAGCTCTCAGCGGTTGTGTAGCATTGGAACCATTTAGGAACGTAGGGGGTTCTGTCAGACCTGGGAAGCAGGCTCCTTGTGTTCACCGCGTCGAGATTTTTTGATAGTGTTTAACGCCCGCTTTTACTACTTGTAGTACCGTACTGATGATACATGGAATGAAGATGGAGCACCGGTGGAATGCGATGGCGGGGAAAACCAAAGAACCCGGAGAAAACCCGCCCCTGCGCCGCGGCGAGATGAACTGTTTTTACTATGTTAGGGACTCACCATGGCGGATGTTTTCCCACGGTCCGGTTTCGGTTCCCGTTGGTTATACATCTTATATCATCCTATCCTCTGAGGTCTGAAAGGTGACTGTAGTGTGGACCCCCCTCTGGAATTGTAGCGGTTCGCACGTTAGAGGTTGATTAAAGGTTCCGGGTTCGAAACCCGCTTGACGGTTCAGGAGATCAGCATGGACTCTTTCTCCGGTGTGTTGTTAAGACACAAGCGGTTTCCTTTGAGTTCCCAATTACTGTTGAAGTCATTTATTTCTTTTTTGGGTATTATCTGTTGTCAAACGAACGCACAAGCTTTCCTAAGCTCTACCATTATTCACGCGACCCCTTATTATAGTGACACACATTATGAAGCATGAACTAGCACTGTTCCTGTAACAGCGTACATAGCCCATTCGTCTTCCCCGCTGAATCAATTAGCACGTCTTATTTCACCACATCCCTTACATCAAGCGTGTCTCTTCCTTCGGCCAACACGAATCCCGTTGCTTTTTTCCCCTTGGTCCACCATCGGGCGATGAACTTTTCATCCCCTTTTGTTCGAGTCCCTCCAGTAGCGGTACATGTTACCTGCGTCGCTTGCCAACCCGTGTACTGCGCACAGTAGTAAAATTCGTCTTTACACTTTTCGATATGTTTCACAAAATTCATTCGCTGGCCATTTCAAATGCACATTTTCTCTTCTTTAATGTAATTTATCTCTCTTATAAGTCCCTCCTAATTCTTTAATATGACATACTGTCTCAGAATGTACCAGACGAATTGGCTTCATGGACCCCGGCTCATTTGAGCATCATTTCACCGATTTCATTCATCGTGTTGCATCTTTGAAAGTTTAAATTTGGTATTTAACTGATTTTTAGTTATGCTGTCCAGATAAACACATGTACCTTTTTCTAGAAACTGATTTTCTATGAATTCAGTTGTTCTTAAAACATGTATTTCCGGTGGCATCTCGGTATCAAACTTTAGGGTGGAATACCGTACCGTCTCTAGCTTCTACGTACAGTGTACATACACGATAAAAATTGCATTTGATATAAGTTGAGTATTTTAGCGATATCTATATTTTGTGTAGTAAGATTTTGACTGTCTTGTGCCGTGGCCCAATGGGCTAGAGCATTGTGCTTGGTTCCTAACCACGGAATGCGCCCGAGTGCGAATTTTAAATCCCGTTCCCATTCAGCATCATGAGACGAGTGAGGAACTACGATAGGCAGCGATCCCGGCCATATGTGGCAAATTCCAGCTGGAGGATGCGCGATGCTGACCACATCACCTGCCCATATCGTTTGCCCATGAGCAAGAACGGCAGTCGCGTTGGTATTTAACTTCAGTGTCTTCCAAGGATGCGGAACGAGGGTTTTCAAGAAAATCCCCCATCCAGCTACCCTTTACATGGAATATGTTCCCGAAAATGTTGACTTTTTCAAAAATGTCCCTAAGTTTTTGATTAAAATTGCATAAGTTTAAAATATTTTCATGACAAACGAAATGTATATCTTGCATTTTCTTGGAACAGCCTCCGAGAATCTCTTCATTTTGGATGACTTATGTGTAACTGGTAAATTATTTACTACACATAAAATGTAGATCTCGTTCAAAACGCACAATTTGTGTCATATGTCTACATGTATTATTTTGCAGAGTTAACCGTTTTCAAGATTTTCGAGTTATTTATTTCAGTTTTAAGCTACCTAAACTTTTCTAAAATGGGAAGCCATTTTTCTTTTCGTCTCTCTTGTGTTTACTGATAGCAAGCAAAGAGAATCGAATTTCAATTGCTTCACATAGCGACCGGCTTTTAAAGATATAATAGCTTTAGCCTAATGCATTCCCTTATTGCCGTTCTACTTACAAAGAAGCAAACAATAAGACAATTCGCTAATATTTGTCATGATACAGGTAAAAGAATACTCTTTTGTAAGAAAGTTTGTTTGAGGAACGGCTAAAGAGAGTTGTGTGAATGGAACATAGATTTTTAAAAATGTTTACATCAAAGAATGCCAGTTTTACATTAAATAGGTTTACAGTTTAAAATGTAATTATATATATTTCAAAACTGGAGCATTAAGAAATATTAGCTAATTTTCTTTAATGCACTCTTGAGTGGCAGTAAAACTCGTTTGAAACGTATTAATAGAACAATGGTATGGTGTGGAGTATTTTGAGTGTAGAAAATTGTTGAAAACATTTTGCGACAAATCAAAGTTTAAATTTCGTCACGCCTATTAATGTCCACAAATAGCTTCAGTTAATTGTAAATTCAAATGCACAGAATGGAAAATACTATACATTTAATAAAAGTTAAAATTCATATTATTTTACTGTGAAAAAACATGTACATATATTTAACTCTTCATTAGGTATTTATTATCAAATTTCACTTATGTATTATGTTAAAAACTAGATGGATGATTAAGATTTTGTAAGAATAGCTTGTAGAAGAGTGAGTAGACGAAACCATGTAATAAACATTATTTTGTTTATTAATGAGGCTGTCAATTGCCACAATCATACCAGCACCGCCGGTGTACCGGAATTTTCCCGTAGTAAGTAGTTAATACCAGGGGCGGCTCTAGAACGGAGTAAAAAGTTAGCGTTACCCCCCAAAATGGTGTAATTAGTGATCCATTTAATACACAGCGACAGTTTTCCTATGAATATTCTCTAGAAGTCTTAAAAATCTGACGTGTTTCAATTACATGACAAACAATTGTTAAAAATTGTTAAAAAGCCTATTCTTCTGTCTACTTCATGCTAACTGAGAAAAACATTAGCAGAAATTGTCTATTACTTGCTTTCTTATAAATAGAAAGGAAACAAGGGAGAACACTAGGCTAAAACGATGATCAAATCAATAAAAGCTGGCTGCCACGTGGTTAAAATCCGTTTACAAATTCCTGTATGAGAAAAGTTTAAGTATTTCAAAACTGAAACCAATAATAAGAAATATCTCAAAAGGGATCAGCTCCAAAAGAAAAATGTATATGACAAATTATGTGCTTTAGCGAGATCTACACTTTTTCTGTAGTAAGTTTTGTCTATCTCTTACGGCTTACTACTTATGCAAAATCCAGCAAAATTCATCAGAATAAAGTAGTCTTCAGAGGCTATTCTCAGAAAATTCAAGATGTGCATTTTATTTGTCAGGTAAATATCTTTAATATATGGTAGTAATTAAAATTGTTATGATATTTAAGAATTTTTTTTAAAAAATATTTCCATGGGAAGGGGGGAATTTCCTCAAAATCTTCGTGTTGCTTCCTTGGAAGATACTAAACTTAAATACCAAGTTTTGTATTTTACCAACTTTTTGTTTTTCACTTTTCGTGTTCACAGGCACACGGATCCACTGATGCACGGACACACACACGCGCGTGCGGACACAGGAGACACTAAAACGTGTATTTCAGGTGAAAACTCGATATCGAATGTTGGTGGAATGCAATACCTTCTCTATGCACTATGTACATAGCGTAGAGAAAGTAAAAAGTCGTTGTTATCTGTATGGGACTTGCATTTCCATTTGAGCAAGCCTTGTTAGCACAGCCTCTGATACTTAGATATGGAATCTCGAGGGATAGGTGCGGAGGGAGAAATGCGAAGGTGTGGCTTTAATCCAGAACATTATGCGGTAGATAATGACGTATAAACAATAACTCCGCCCTAGACAGTGCTACCAATTTATGTTGCCTGCACACACCGCGGCAAAATCCTGGGAAATATTATATTGGAGCAGTTGTTCCTTTAATTGTCTTCATTCCCTTGACACTGTCTTCTTAACTAAATCTCTTTAATCCCGGTTTTTGGAACGGTACATACGAGGGGCGTTCATTAAGCTCTTAGAAAAAGATAGAAAAACAAACCATTTTTGGTAATTTTTTTTCAACATAATCCATTTTTAGCTCGATACACTTTTCTCAGCGTTTTAAGCCTTTCAAAGAGTAGGACTTCGGAAGGTCCTCAAAATAGGCATCTATTTGGGAGATGACCTCTTCGTTAGACGTGAATCATTTTCCGCCGAGCCACTTTTTCAAGTTTAGAAATAAAAAAAAAGTCACTGGGTCCAAATCTGGTGAAATATGGTGGATGTTGTAGTTCGAACATTAATTCTACAATTTTTGCCATCAAAACTGCGCAGATGAGCACCCTTGCATTGTCTTGATGGAAGAGAATCTCCTTCTTTGCTAGATATAGGCGTTTTTTCTTGATTTCTCCACACAGCCTGTGCAATAATGATGCATAATACTCTCCATTTATCGTATTTTCTTTCTGCAAGTAATCAATATAGATGATTCCGGGTGCATCCCAAAAAAAATGAGGCCATCACCTTGTCTGCAGATTTCACAACCTTTTCCCTCTTCCCTCTTCCTTTTTCCCCTCCCTACTGTTTTCACTGTACTTTTATCTTTGGAGAGCTGTAGTTTATCTATATGTATCGACGCAGAAACTCGTCAGGATTGCGACGAAAAAGTGCCAAACCTGCTTCCGAATCGATCACACGATTGCGTTTATTCTTCATTGAGAGGAAACGCGGCACCCATCTCGCTGAGGCTTTGGTCAGACCTAATGCTTGGTGTAAAATTGAGATCACTGTACCTTGTGATATGCCTGTGGCCTCAGCTGTTTCGCGAAATTTGATTCGTCGATCACTCAAAACAATATCCTGGATTTGGTCAATAATTTCAGAGGAATTCACTTCTACTGGACGTTCGGAAGGATGTCATCATTTGTGGATGTACGGTGATGTCTAAATTCATTTATCCAATTGTAAATTGTTGCAAATGCAGGTTCAGATGTGCCATGAACTTCATCAAACTCGGCTTTTATCTATTTCGGTGCTAATCTTTTTAAATAGAAGTGTTTAATCACCGCATGAAACTCGCTTTTTTTTTTCATCTTTCTAAAGAAGCACATGTTGATCAATCGCCCATGGCAACGAACCCACGTAATGGATGTAGTTGAAACTTTAATTGCCATCTAGATACAGACGTCGGTTACTCAATACAAACTTTTTTCGATGCTACGAGTGTAATTTCTTGGATTTTCTAAGGACGTATTGAACGCCCCTAGTAACCTGATCAAACTTTACAAACAACTGTAAAAGGTCTCTAAGACAAATTATGGTCCGCATATCAAGATTCTATAAATTGACATTCATTTTGGCAACTACAAAAATATAACTGTCACCCTATGATGAACAAAATTCTTTACAATAACCTTGAAGGGCAAAGCATTAAGCTTTCACACAGCTTGTGGAAGAAATAAACGCCTCCGGTGGTTTCCTAAACGAAATACGGGTTATATCCATGCTAGGAGCGCATATGGAAGCTCTGCAACGTACTCGGAAGGGCAAGAGGCTCTAGTTTACTACTAGTACAGGTTAAACCTGCCCCTTGCATGCGAAATAAGGTGACCTAGATGCTAACATCCGATAGCGACCTGCCATTTTGTTGTAAACGTGATCTTAGTGTCATTCGATACAATCGAAGTTGCTTGAAGCCGGTCAGGGTTGAAGGACGCACGTTATTGCTTTCACTTCGCTGCTTCTGCAATTTACTTCTTCCTCTCTTTGGAATTCTTTATTTCGTCTGCCTTTTCCCTACAATAAGGAACTTGGAAGAATCGAGTTTGGATTAAAGTTTTAAACTTCACTAGCATTTTTCGTCCATTTTAATTGCTCGCTACAGTCCAGATGGTTTAACATCACATCAAATGTTTTATAGTACTAGCATCAAAGTATCTGATATGTTATATTCACATTACTTTCTCTAACCACTATCCTTTAATAATTCTCTGTGACACAAATAAGTAAGGACAGTGTTGCTATCCACACAACAATTTGATACCGAGATTTCATCAGAAATAAATATTTTGAGTACTTTTGAATCTAAAAAGACATTTTTAGAAACATTTCTTAGGGCTGGTGTGTATGTATGTTTTTGAACAGGATAAATAAAAAACTGGGTAAGTACCAAATTCGACATTTAGTTTCAGCATCTATGAAGCATGCGATCCGGAAGATTTTCAAGAAAATCCTCCACCCCAAAATACCCTTTATGTGGGTCATTTTTTGAATTCTCATTATTTAATCAAAATGGTTCAAACGATTTTGATTAAATTGTATGTTTAAAGACATGTTATGACAAGTAAAATGTAGATCTTGAATTTTCTGGGAATAGCCTCAGAAGTTCCCATTATTCTGGACGATTTTTGCATACCTAGTAAACCGTAAGAGAAAGACACCTTTATCATTTTACGCCCAATACATGTTTTCCGTTTTGTAAAATTAAAAATACTCTCTGTTATTGACTTAAATTTTAAAATACCTACGTACGCTTTACTCAAATGTCATACAAATAGATTGACAATCAGTTCCACTACATAGCGACTGGCTCTTAAAGTATTGACTGTCGTCTCAGCCTAGTGTATTCACTTATTCCCGTTGTAGCTACAAGGAAATTCGTAGCACTCGGCTTACCCCTCCCGTATTTAGGACTGACACCCCTTTAGGGCTTACAAACAGAGGCCTAGTAGTGAGAAGCCTGTCGAGTAGCTAGCGGCACGAAACAACAGAATGGAGAACCTGGAACGAGTGGCCGGCCCGTAACGTGAGGAAGTGGATGATATGAAATGCAAGCGAAATGGATCATAAGAAAGGTGATGATGGAGCAATTGTTGGAAAGAGTGGAGGGGGAAACCGGAGCACCCGGAGAAGAACCCCCAGACGCCGATTCGTCCACCACAAATTCCACAGGCCGCGTCGTGGCCGAGTGGTCAGACCATTCGCCTCTCACCTATACGGCCCGGGTTCGATCTCAAGCGACCCATGTGAGATTTGTGGTGAACAAAGCGGCGCAGGGGCGGGTTTTCTCCGGGTTCTCTCGTTTCCCCCGCCATCTCATTTCACCGGGGCTCCATCTTCATGTATTATCTGTGTCATCGCCTGTGGTGCCAGAGCAGTAAAAGAGGGCGTTAAACACTACCAAAAAAATCGCACATGGGCGGCAATAGGGATCGAACTTGGGCCACCTAGATGCTCTAACCACTCGACCATGGTGCCACCTACGAGGAAATATGCATTAAAATAACTCGATTGGCATGACACAAAATGGATATTTATATTAGCGAAAGTGTGTTTTATTATTGAATGAACCATTTTGTTTAATATTACAGTAGGTAATTAATTGTAGGTATTAATTAATAGCTGAAAGTTACTGCAGGTAGTGAAATGAAAATGAAAATGTCGATTCATGCTAATGATTTCGTCTGTTACCTGCTGTATCAATTTCAAAGCATATTCAATAGGTTTAAAATTTAGAAATTTCTCACATTCAGGTATATTTTTAGTAAGCGCTAGATAGAAGAATAAACTTTTGTAAACATAGTTTGTAGAAGAGTGAGTGAAGAAAACAATATATATGCAACACATCATAGTACTATTTTTCTACATATTATAACACGTGTTATATATTTGGTGATTTTCGGAAGGAATATTTTACACCCCTGCTGTAGGCATGTGGCATAGATCTTACCTTCCGATGTATAAACATTCCATTGATTATCTCTCTGCTCTTGAGAGTTATTGGTTGAAAACATGGCCTTCGAATTAGGAACTGAGTTAGTGAATAAGCGAATGCAGGCATGAAAAGAGAAGTTCTCTTCTTATTTAGTTTGCTAAAGTTTGCAATTATTCCTTATTTTACGTTAAGAATTACTTCCTCTCCTCTTGAGACTAAAAAGGAGGAAAAACCACTAGTGTATACAACAAGGAGTCCAATTAAAGATCTTTATGAATGCAGGAAAATGAGAGAAAAAGTCAAAACCACATTAAACAGTCTTAAGATTCTTGTCTTCAGCATAAAATATGTGACGTGTTCCATTCAGATGATTTGATTTAATCTGCAACAAACTTCTTTAAAAACGATTATTACTTACGAACTATGTACATAGTGTATAGAGAAGGTATTGCACTCCACCCAAAAATTCGATACCGAGATTTCACCGGAAATATATGTTTTGAGATCCCCTGAATCCAAAAAAAGCATTTTTAGAAACATGTCCGTGTGTGTGTCTGACTGAATGTCTGTCTGTGTGTATGTGTGTGTGTGTCTGTGTGTCTGTGGGCGGCATAGCTCAAAAACGAAAAGACCGTTAAAAACCAAACTTGGTATTTAAGTTTGGTATCTTCCAAAGATGCGACACGAAGATTTTCAAGAAAATCCCCCCACCCCAAACTACCGTTTACATGGAACTTTTTTCGAAAATTTTGATTTTCTAAAAAATGGCTCTAACGATTTTGATTAAAGTCCCGTATATTACTGACATTTACATACCAAATAAAATGTATATCTTGAATTTTCTGAGAATAGCTTCTGAAGACCTCTTTATTCTGGATTAATTTTTCCGAATTTTGCTTATCTGCTAAACGGTAAGAGATACACAAAAGCTTACTGCACAGAAAATGTAGAGCACGTTAAAACACACAATTTATATTATACATTTTTTTCGTGGAGTTGATCGTTTTTTAGCTATTCATTGTTTTTAATTTCACCCTTCAAAAACTTATATTTTCTCATACAGGAATTGTCAACTCCTGTCCATGCAAACAAAGAAACTTCCCTCACATAGCAACCAGCCTTTGACTATCACTTTAACCTATGGTACTCCCTTATTTTGCTTCTACTTAAAAGGAAACAAGTAATAAGGCTGTTTCTGACATTTGTGTTCTCGATTAGGATGAAGTAAATAGAGGCATAAGCTTTTTAACAATAATTTCTTGCAGAGCTATAGAGAAAGTCATGTGAATGGAACACATCAGATTTTTTTTCTTGCTGATCGAGTTAAATATCAATAGTAATCTTATTACACATTTTCTTAGGGATTCAAGGGAAATAAGTGAATGCATTAAACTAAAGCGATAGTCAGATGTTCTAAAATCTGTGTGATGATGTTGAAATTTAGCTCTCTTTGCATGACCAGGAGTAAATAAAACAATGGACGAATCCCCATTTGAGAAAGCTGTACGTTTTAGAATTGTTATTTAAACCAAATACAAGGAGTATCTCGGAAAGGTTATTTTCACAAAAAAGTGTCTGACCAATTGTGTGCTTTAATTATATCTACTAGTTTTGTTCAGTAGGATTTTGTCTATCTCTTACGGTTTACATTATGCAAAAGAATGAAGAGGACTTCGGAGGCTATTTCCAAAAAACTCGAGCTATACATTTCGTTTGTCATGAAAATATTTTCAACATGCTTTTAATGAAACTCGTTGGAGCCATTTTTGAGAAAATAAAATGGTCCGAAAAAGTTTCCATGTTTGGAGTTTGAGGTGGGTAGGTTTCTTGAAAATCTTCGTGTTGTGTCCTAGGTACATGAACTTAAATATCAAGTTTGGTACTTACCGAGGCGGCACCGTGCCGAATGGTTGAACCGCTTGCCTCTCACCTAGGTGGCCCGGAATCGATCCCATGGAAGCGCATGTGGGATTTGTGATGGGCGAAGCAGCGTCTGTTGAGTTTTCTCCGGGTCCTCTGGTTTCCTGCGACATTCATTAATAATCATCTTACCTGTCATCCATTTTCGTTTCATATCATCGGGCTGATAACTCATTCTGGCTACTCTCTCTGGTTCCAGAGTCTTTGTTCCTCAACAGACCAACTGTCAACCATTTGATTTACGAATGCCCAAATTTACGAACGCAAAGATGTAAGAAATACAAGGTCTGCCTCACATTCAAGAGTTCGCGAGGTCGAATCTCGCTTAGGGTAAATTACCCGGATATGGTTGTTTTTTTCCCGGGGATTCTCCTTATCCTGAAAATACTAACGTAGGACAACTTAACCTCCATGGAAACCGAAATCATTTGAGTACCATTTCGCTGGTTTCATTCGTCCGATATGACCAACCAGGCTAAAAAACGTTAAAAATGAAAATGTTTAACAAATTCTGTCATTCTTTTCATTATATAATAACTTAACCTGGCCGTAAATGTTTCAGGAAAAGTGGAAATTTAACTGTAGGTGATTTGTAATGCAATAATTAAGACAAGTCCACTTTATGAATTTATAAAGTATTAAACTGACCCAACTTTATAAATAAAATTGTAATTCATTTACGAACAGCATGCAATATCATGTAATGGGGCCTGCTGGTATTTTGTTATTAAAAAAAAAACACAAAACAGGTGTCTGGCTCAGGCACAGACTTGTAAGTCCTTGGGGGTTGTAAATCTTATACATGAGGAGTAATTAAAAATTATACAAAAGTCATCTGAATGAAGACGTCCTCAGAGGCTATTCTCAGAGCCATTTTTGAGAAAATCAAAATGTTCGAAAAATGTTCCATGTAAAAGGTAGTTGAAGGGGGAATTTTCTTGAACATCTTCGTGTCTCAACCTTGAAAGATACTGAACTTAGGTAACAAGTTTGGTACTTAACCGACTTTTCGTTTTTGAGGTATGCTGTCCAAAGACACATCCCCACACACACAGACATATGGATATGCTTCTAAAAATACTTTTTTTTTGGATACATGGGATCTTAAAACTTATATTTCTGGTAAAATCTCGAACATTTCTCTACACGTACTTTGTACATAGTGTATGGAGAAACTATTGTATCCCACCCAAAAATTCGATACCAAGCAGGGCTGGTAAATATAAGAGGTAGGCAAAAACTTACTACAAAAAAAGTTGATCGCCTTGAAACGCAGAATTTATGTCTTACACATTTTTTTGTAGAGTTGGCCGTTTTTGAGATATTCCTTGTTATTGTTTGTTTAAACTTTTCTCTTACGGGAACTTGTCAACTCGTGGCCACGCAAAGAAACGAATTTCAATCCCATAGCTACAACATTTTAAAACATTCTGCGGTTTAGCCTTGTGTAAACCCTTATTTCCCTTCTATAGTTTCTACATGATGGCTTTCCAACGGGAGAATAATCATTAGCAAACAAAAGACTATCTATACTAGGGGCGAGAGGCAACGTAGTAAAATATCTGTTTCCTGGATTCTCTGTAGACTGCTTGCAAGTCGAGATTCGCGACTCAGTTAAGGGACCAGTAAGTGGAAGATTTGGCACTGCCAGGGTTGGTTTCCAACCGCATGCCACTTTAGAGCCAAGCCCCCGTATAAGGAAGCAAGATAAGAATTCCTGCTAATGTTTGTCTCGATTAGCATGAAGTGCATAGAAGCCTATTAACAATAATTTGTTTCAGAGATATAGACAAAGCTAGGTGAATAGAACACATAAGATTTTTAGATTTAGGGTAGCTGGTGAAATCTCGACAGCGGATTTTGGAATACAATCCTTTCCCTATTTTCCATACGTAGTAGGAGTAGAAAGTACTTCTTTCATTTGCCATTTTTTCTTTTCTTCTTTATTGTAATGGTGTTTTACTTGAATGATACTGCACTTTGATCAGATGATATCCTCTCGTTCAGTTTGATGAACTTGTTTCATGACGCAATGAATGACAACACTATGAGCTCACCCACCCGCTTTGGGTGCGTCTTTCTTGAGCCTTTCTAACATCAAACCGATTGGAAAATACCTGTTAAACATCTGATGTGTTCCATTCACATGACTTTCTCTACATCTATGTAACAAGTTATTGTTAATAATCTTATTTTCTATTTCATGCTAAACATTAGCGATGTTATTATTAAGTTCCTTATAAGTAAAAGGGAAATAAGGGAATACACTAGGTTAATCCGACAGTCAAATGTTTTAAAATGTAGTTGCTATGGGACTGAAATCCGTTTCTTTGCGTAGCCAGGTGTTGATAAGTTCCCTATGAGAAAAATTTAAGTATTTTAAAACTGAAATTAATAACGACGACTATCGTTTACCAGTTATACAAAATTCAGTAAAAGTCATCCAGAATAAAGAGATATTCAGAGGCTATTCGCAGAAAATTCAAGATATACATTTTATTTGCCACATAAATATATTTAATATACGGAATTTTAATCAAAGTTATTTTTGAAGAAGCAAAATTTTCGAATTTTTTTCCATGTAAAGGGTAGTTTGAGGTGGGAGGATTTTTCTCAAAGTTTTTGTGTTGCATCCCTGAATGGTACTAAACTTAAATGCCAAGTTTAGTTTTTAAGCGTCTTTTTGATCTATGTGATCTTTTTTATCCAGACACACACACACACACACACGCACACACACACAAACAGGTTCGATCCCAAGCGACCGCATGTGAGATTTGTGTTGGTCAAAGCGGCACAGGGGCGGGTTTTCTCCGGGTTCTCCGGCTTCCCCCGTCATCACATTCCGCCGGTGCTGTGTCTTCCTTCACGTATCATCAGTATTATCGCCTGCGGTGCCATAGCAGTAAAAGCGGGCGTTAAACGCTATGAAAAAAAAACACACACACACAGAAGACAGATGCACGGACAAGTTTCTAAAAATACTTTTTTGCACATTCATGGTGTTTCAAAATATGTATTTTCGGGTATATCTGGATATCGAATTTTGGGTAAAAATGCAATACCTTCTCTATCCACTATTTAAATTGAATATTATTTTGAACATTTGCATTAAAGTACTTTTTTTGGATTTAGGGTAGCTGAAAAGTATGTACTTCCAGTGAAATCTGGACAACGAATTTTTGGATGGAATAGAATCTTTTTCCCTAGTGGAGAACGCAAAACAAAACTGCTTCCTTCATTTCGTATCTCTTCTTTTGTTCTTTATTGTAATGGTGTTTTACTTGAATGCTATTTGTACTTTGATCAGACGATGTCCTCTCGTTTAGTTTGATGAACTTGTTTCATGAAGCAAGTCATGCGATGTTTTGCTGACGCAATGAATGACAAAACTATGAGCTCACCCACAAAGCCCTGCTTTAGGTGCGTTTTTCTTGGGCTTTTCTAACGAGGAACATCATTAAAACCGATCGAAAAACTCCTTTTAAAAATCATTTGAAGTTAAACGACTTGTATGAGAGATTCGTTAGGAGTTTAAGGCTGGCAAGTTGGCGTCTTGGGACCGCATCAGACAACTTTCTAATTACGGGACACACTCGGCTGGGCTTGCAATAATCAACTCGATTCTCCTCATACAATACTTAAAATTACAGGAGAATACACTGCTGGAGCAGGTTCATTAGGGATCCTGAGGGATTTTAATCCTCATGCTTAGGGAGCATTCTACACTAGCAAAGTCCAGTTGAGAATTCCGTAATCTTGCCTGTACACTGACGCACATAAAAATCGACATGCTCCATTCACTTGAGTTTCTGTATTTGTTTTGCAAACAAACTATTCTTAAAAAATCTGATGTGCTCTATTCACATGACTTTCTCTACATCTCGGAAACAACTTATTGTTTAAAACCTTATGCTTCTATTTACTTCATTTTAATCGATAAAAAATACTAGAAATATTCTTATTACTTGCTTCCTTGTAAGTAGAAGGGAAATAAGGGAGTACTATAGACTAAACTGATAACTATAAGCTGGTTGCTATGTGACTGAAGTTCCTTTGTTTGTATGGACAGGAATTTTTATGAGAAAAGTATAATTTTTTCAAAGCTGAAACCAAAAACAAGGAATATGTCAAAAACGATCAACTCCACGGAAAAAATCCACATGACATAAATTGTGTGCTTTAATGTGCTCTACATTTTTTGTGTTTTAAGTTGTTTTTCCATCTCTTACGGTTTAGCAGTTATGCAAAATTCCGTAAAATTCATCCAGAATAAAGTAGTCTTCAGAGACTATTCCCAGAAAATTAAAGGTATACATTTTATTTGTCAGGTAAATATCTTTAATATTTGACATTTTAATCAAAATCGTTAGGGCCCATTTTTAAGAAAATCAAAATCAAAAAGTTCTATGTAAAGGGTAACTGGGGGTGGGGAAATTTTCTTGAAAATCTTCGTATCGCATCCTTGGAAGATAGCAAACTTAAATACAAAGTTTGGTATTTAACGGTCTTTTCGTTTTTGAGCTAAGCTGTCCACAGACACGCAGACACACACACACACACACACACACACACACACACACCGGATCTTTTTGTAAAAATGCTTTTTTTTTTTTTGATTCAGGGGGACCCAAAACATATATTTTCGGTGAAATGTCGCTATCGAATTTTTGGCTGCATTACAATACCTTCTCTATACACTATGTACATAGTACGTACGTGTAGAGAAAGTAAAAATATTATTCTGTTATCTACATCATACTAATCGACAAAAAAAAAAAAAAAAAAAACAAAATCAATGACAATTGTCTTATAGCTTGCTTTCTTGTAAGTAGAAGGGAAATAAGGGAGTTCACTAGGCTAAAGCGATAGTAAAATCTTGTTTGAAATACTTGATATGTAAGTTAATCATTCTGAATACACATTTGGTAATGTAAGCTAAATTTACAACTCATTTATTAATTGCCATGCCAACAAGCACTGTAAGTACTTACAGTAAGAATTTGAGAGGTCATTAATACTTACAGTACAATTAGGAAATGACGTAACACTCAAGACATGTGCTACTTCAAGTTAAGAATCTACTGCAAAATTCATTAACAAAAGAGTGTATAAGAAGACTTTGTCCATATAATTCAGATGTAGCCTTTCATTTGTATACATGAGAATTCATTTTGTCTCAATGTTCAATAAAATATTGAAAAGGAATTTTGATTTATTATTTTTTTTACCATTTTTTTTAAGTATTTCAAAAGGTAATTGGCTAACCTCGAACTGTAAGTTACTTATCAGATTTCGAATACTTGGGAAAACTTGGCCCTGCAGGCCTCGTATTCCCAATGTATACTCTCGACCTGATAAGTATAACTTACAGTTCTTAGCACACAATATACTATTAAAAGCAAGTCGTTATGTAAAACAATTGAAAATAGGTTCTCTTTACATGGTCAGGTATATAACCAAGAGATATCAAACGAAAGATGACCTCCCGTTTGAGAAAAGTTTAGGTACTTTAAAACCGCAACCAATAATAAGACATATTTCGGAAACTGTAAATAGATATATACACATAAATATCTTAAATATATGGTATTTTAATCAAAATCGTTAGAGCTATTTTTGAAAAAATCAGAATTTTGAAAAATGTCCCTTGTAAAGCGCAGTCGGGCAGGGAGATTTTCCTGAAAATCTTTGTGTTGCATCTTTGAAATATTACTAAACTTAAATATCAAGTTTGGTATTTAACCGAGTTTTTGTTTTTGTATTATGCTTCCACACACGCCTGCGCGCGCACACACACATTTTTCTAAAATACTACTTTCGGATTCATCGTCCTCAAAACATGTATTTCCGGTAAAATCTTGGTATAGAATTTTTGGGTGGAATACAATACCTACTATGTATAAGCTAGAGGAAGTTAAAATGCTGGTTTTTTTCATTCAGGGTTACTCAAAACACTATTTCTGACGAAATTTCGGTATAGAATTTTTGGGTGGAATACCATAAATACCTTCTGTACCTACTGTGCTCACTGTATATACGTGCGAGAGAAAGTAAAAGAGATTTTATTCAGGGGATCTCAAGACATGTATTTCCGCTGAAATATCGATTTCGAATTTTTAGGTGGAATACCATACTTTTTCTACCAACTATATGTAAGGTACATATGTGCTAGTGAAAATAAAAATACTTTCCCCCCCCCCTTTTTGCAGGAGGTCTCAATGCATTTATTTCCGGTAATATCTACGTATATAATTTTTGGATGAACCGCAATACCGTGTCTACTTACGAACGAGCTAGAAAGAGCAACAATATTACAATGAATGCCCGCCTGGGTAGTGTGGTGGTAGCGAGTTCGAGTCTTGCTTACGGTGAGTTACCCGGATACGTTTTTTTCGGGGTTTTCCATTATTCTGAGAAGATAAATTTCGTGTAACTTTAAGCCCCATGAACCCCGAGACCATTTGAGCATCATTTCACTAATTTTATTCATCGTCCGTTATGAGCAACTAGGTTAAAGGACGTTTAATTACCAAAATAAATAAATAAATATATACACCGGGTGGAAGGGAATTTATTACATTCCTTCTAATATGTACTTTATAGAAGCATTACAAACAAAAAGTCTAATGGCATTTTGTTCTTTGATCAGCCGATCTCGAAAAAATAAATGGTTTTTGTTAAAAAATAGTTGTGTAATTCCACAAGAATGTACGAAGATAATAGTTTGTTACTTATAAGACGAGTAGAGTAACGTATTTCTGAAATTAGTTTCGGTAGTAATTATGGGAGATCACACAGAGTTACGAAAGAATTAATCATTTATAAGAATTAAAGAAATATTCCGAGCAGCTTTTTAGACGTAAGGCAACTCGACAACCACGCGTTGAGGTTGGTTAGGTTTCTAAACCGGCTTCTGGAAGTAAACACGTCGGTCGCATGCAAACACGACGCAGGGTGGTGTAATGTTTTGGGAGATAATGAGTGCAACTGGCATTCTGATTGACCTACACTCGCACAGTAAAAACGGTAGGAATTTCTTAAACGTCCTAGTGAGATGTGTTTATGTACAAGTGCAAGTGACACCCACACAGCCTGCAGCGTTGCCAGCTTGTTTACGACAAAACTAAAATATCTCCGTAGGAAATGGTATAAAAACGTAAGATACAAAATGTGCTCCAAATGCCGAGATCTATCACTGGTTTAAATTAATGTAATAACTTCCCTTCCACCCGAAATATAACAATATGAATATGTCGCATTTTGTATACGTAGGTGTGTACCTTTAGGCAGACCAGGTATTACATTCCACCCAAAACTTCGATACCACATTTCACCGATATAGATATTTTGAGGGCCTCTGACTTAAAAAATCTGATGTGTTACACTCACATGCTTTTCTCTAGCTACTGTACAAACAAACTTCTTACAAAAGATAATTCGTCTTTCAACACCACCTTAATCGATATAAATATTAGCAGAATGTCCTTATTACTTAGTTGCTTATAAGTAGAAGGGAACTAAATTGTCATTGTAAATCGCTTCTTTGCTTGGCCAGGAGTAGAACAAAAGAAAACGGGCACTTCTGGCTGCGAAAAGTATAAGTAGTTTAGAATTGAAACTAATAACAAGGAATATTTTGAAAACGGCAAACTCCACGAAAAAAAAATGTATATGGCATATATTGTGTACTTTAACGAGATCGACATTTTTTGCATAATAAGTTTTTGTCCATCTCTTACGGTTTACTAGTTATGCAAAATTCAGCAAAATTCATCCAGGATAAACAGGTCTTCAGAAGCTATTCCCAGAAAATTCAAGATATACATCTTATTTGTGATAGAAATGGCTTTAATATGTGGTGTTTTAATCAAAATCGTTAGAGCAGTTTTTAGGAAAAACAAAATTGTCTAAAACTTTTCCATGTAAAGGGTAGTTATGGTGGAGGGATTTTCTTGAAAATCTTCGTGTCGCATCCTTGGAAGATACCAAACTTAAACACCAAGTTTGGTATTTAACCGTCTTTTCGTTTTTGAGCTATGCTGTCCACAGACACACACGGGCCTTTTTCTGAAAATGCTTTTTTTTTGGATTTAGGGGATCCTAAAACATATATTTTCGGTGAAAATTTGCCTGCACATTTTTGGTTGCAATATAATACCCTCTGTATCCACTATGTATGCACATTGTATATACGGGGCTAGAGAAAGTAAAAACAGCATTTTTGAAAAAGACTTGCGTCCGCGTGTGTCTGCGAATCTTCTCGAATAATGATGAACATAATACTAAATACTAAGAGATCGTTACAGGATGTGAATTAATGAGGCATGGTGGAATTTCCTGAGTTCTTAGAGTGAAAACATTTCCTGCTTGTCTGATAGCGTGTTTAAGCATCTGGATGCAGTTTTTATACGTGGTTCACACTTTCTTAGCAAAGATTGGCTTAGAAATGGAAACCTCCAGACTACAGGAATGAGGAGGAAAAACAAGAACTGCAAGCGTTCTTTTCAAAACAAGAACATAAAACCTTGATTTTTGTTTTCAAAGTCAGTTTGAAATAAAAAATCTGACGTGTTCCATTTACATGACTTTCTCCACATCTCTTTATTCTTATACCTATTTCCTGCTAATCGAGAAAAAATGGCCTATTACTTGCTTCCTTGTAAGTAGGAGGGAAATAAGGGATGCTTAAAAGCTGGTTGCTATGTGATTGAAGTTCCTTTGTTTCTATGGCCAACATTTGGCAAATTCCCGTATGAGAAAAGTATTCAGCATTTTAAAACCGAAACCAATAACAAGGGATATCTCAAAAATGGCCAACTCCACGATAAAATGTTTATAACATAAATTGGATTATTATTATTATTATTATTATTATTATTATTATTATTATTATTATTATTATTATTATTATATTATATTATATTATTACATTTGTTGCTAAATGCTTTTTGTGTATCTCTTACGATTTACCAATAATGCAAAATTAATCCAGAATAATGTTTCTTCGGAGGTTATTCCCAGAAAATTCCAGATATAAATGTTATTTGTCATGTAAATATCTTTAATATACGATATTTTAATCAAAATTGTTACAGCCTTTTTTAGCAAATCAAAATTTTCGAAAATTTTTCCTTGTAAAGGGTAGTTGGGGGTGGGGGAATTTTATTGAAAAGCTTCGCACGCATCCTTGGAAGATATTGAACTTAAATACCAAGTTTGGTATTTAATGGATTTTTCGCTTTTAAGCAATGCGACCCCTCCCTATACACACATATACATACGGACATTTTTCTAAAAATGTTTTTTTTTGGTTTGAGGGGTTTCAAAACATATATTTCCGGTGAAATCTCGGTATCGAATTTTTGGGTGCAATACCTTCTTTAAACACTATGTACATATTACGTGTCGAGAAAGTAACAATAAATTATCTCATTTGTTATATTCCCATGACTTGCTCTACCATTCATCAACAGACTGTTCTTGTTATTCTTGAATATATTTCATGTTAATCGAGGTAAGCTTGTAGAAATTGTATCATTATATAATTAATACTTGTACCTACGAACTGTGGGAATACAGTAGGCTTAAGCGATAGTCAAATTTTTTAAGAGGTGGCCGATATGCAATGGATTTGAAATTCTTTGCATGATCAGGAGAAAAAAATACTAAGAGAAACAAATAACTACTTTCCATTTGAGATAAAGTAATGGAAAAACCAAACTAATAATAAGGTCTATCTCGGAAAAGGTTAACTAAAAAAAGTCATAAATTGGGATGTTTAATTTGAATTCGCCTTTTGTCCATGGGGAGTAAATCTTTGCGTTAAACATGCAGCCATGCCATCTGCCCTCACTATTATACAACACGAAGCTGGAAGCACATCTGAAAGGTGAGAAGGAAACGAAATTAAGGGAAAATGATAGAAAGGAAATCCTGGTAGATGAGAAACCAATCCTGGCATTCATGTGGCGACTCCGGGCAAACCACGAAAAACCTGTAGGTCAGAGTGGGCGATCGTCGGGCAACTCCCAAATGAGAATCGCACACGTTACCACGGAACCACCTCTCTGGGTCCTAGTAGTCCTTAGACGTTGCTTAACTTTAAGCATTTTTAATTTCTCTATATGTACTATGTACATAGTGTACAGAGAAGGTGTTGTATTTCACCCAAAAATTCAATACCGAGATTTCACCGGAAATACATGTTTTCGGTCCCCCTGAAACCAAAAAAGGCATTTTTGGAAAAAGGTCCGTGTGCGCGCGCGTGTGTGTGTCTATGGACAGCATAACTTAAAAACGAAAAGACCGTTAAATACCACACTTGGTATTTAAATTAGGTATCTTCCAAGGATGCGACAAGAAGATTTTCAAGAAAACTCCCCACTCCCAACAACCTTTTACGTGGAACTTTTTTCGAAAATGTTGATTTTTTCAAAAATGGCTCTAACGATCTTGATTAAAATATCGCATATTAAAGATATTTACCTGACAAATAAAATGTATATCTTGAATTTTCTGGGAATAGCCTCTAAAGATTACTTTATTCTGGATGAATATTACGCAATTTTGTATAAATGCTGAACCATAAGAAATGGACAAAAACTTATCACACAAAAAAAATTTAGAGCACATTAAAACACACAATTTATGTTTTATATATATATATATATTGTGTGGAGTTGATCGTTTTTGAGATATTCCTTGTCTTTGGTTTCAGCTTTGAAAAACTTATACTTTTCTCTTACAAGAATTTGTCAACTCCTGTCCTTACAAACAAAGGAACTTCAGTGACATAGCAACCAGCTGTTGACTATCACTTTAACCTATGGTACTCCCTTATTTCGCTCCTACTTACAGGGAAGCGAGTAATAAGACTATTTCTGCTAATTTGTTTTCGATTAGCTTGAAGTAAGTAGAAGCATAATCTTTTTAAGAATCAGTTGTTGTAGAGATGTAGAGAAAGTCATGTGAATGGAACACATCAGATTTTTTTTCTTTCTGCTGGTCAAGCCAACAGAACAGAATTTCAAAGCCATCAAACAACGCAAGCTTTTAAAAGATTTGATCCCCTGAATTCATCCTGTAAATTCTGAAATATTGTGCGAGTGTGGAAGTGCAGATAGCCTTGACAGGCTGGCAATCAAGCCACTGAGCAATATTTTAGTGATTGGCGTATGCATAGTACACAGTAGGCCATCTCAATTGGACATGGCCTTCTGTGCTTCTGATGAACAAAGTGTGAAAGCGTGAACATCGTAATAAGGATAAGTTCTTTATTCGGTAGCACTGTAATAGCCAGTACGCACGATTTGGATCAGAGATGATGTCAACACCATCGAAACAAATCATATAAGGTAGCTGAGAAATGTAAAATGATCAGGTTTGATGCTTTAATTATTTTTAATTTCTCTACACGTACTATGTTCATAGTGTATAGAGAAGGCATTGCACTCCGCCCAAAATTCGATACCGAAATTTCACCGGAAATATATGTTTTAGGTTCCCATGCATCCAAAAACACATTTTCAGAAAAAGGTCCGTGTATGTGCGTGTGTGTGTAAGTGTGTGAACAAGATAACTCAAAAACGAAAAGTCGGTATTTAGTTTAGTATCTTCCAGGGATGCGACACGAATATTTTGAGAAAAATCCCCCCACTCGAAACTACCCTTTACATGGAACTTTTTTCGAAAATATTGATTTTCTTAAAAATGACTCTTAACGATTTTGATTAAAATGTGGTATATTAACGATATTTACCTGCCAAATAAAATGTATTTCTTGAATTTTCTGGAAGTAGCCTCTGAAGACTACTTTATTCTGGATGAATTTTACAGCATTTTGCATAACTGCTAAACCGTAAGATATGAACAAAAACTTATTAAAATTAGAGCACGTTAAAACACGCAATTTATGTTATATACATTTTTTTCGTGGAGTTGATCGTTTTTTAGATATTCCTAGTTATTGGTTCCACCTTCAAAAACTTACTCTCTTCTCATACAGGAATTTGTCAACTCCTGTCCTTACAAACAAAGGAACTTCAGTGACATAGCAACCAGCTTTTGATCACCTTAACCTATGGTACTCCCTTATTTCGCTTCTACTTACAAGGAAGCAAGTAATAAGACTATTTATGCTAATTTGTTTTCGATTAGCATGAAGTAAATAGAAGCATAAGATTTCAATAGTACTTTGTTACAGAGATATAGAGAAAGTCGTGTGAATGGATCACATCAGGTTTTTATTTGTTTCAGTGTTACAATATTTAAACTTTTCCTTATTGAAAAGTCGTTATTCGATTTATTTCTCTTGGTCAAATAAAGAGAACGGTATTTCAGATGTATCATATCGCAATACAGTCTGTATAAGGCTTTAATTTCACTTAAGCCTAAAATGTCTCCTTATTCAGATGTACGAGAAATCGTATCTGCAAGAAAATTTGCCTAAAAATATGCATATTTACGAATATCTATCCTGACCAACGTAAAATACGAGAATCATCCGGAAAGTGACAGATGATTTGCCATAACTAAATAATAACTTATAGTGCCATTTCTCAACGTAATCTCCATTCTATCAAGACATTTACTGTCACGTGGTACCAGTTTTCAATGTGCCGATATTATATTCTTCTACCGCCAAATAACTTATGCGTTTTGAGTGCACAAAATAATAGAATTTTATAGGTTCATAACGCAAGTGTAGTGATAATGCAATGAACGAGTCTTCAGTGAGAAAATGCCACATAATTTTATGAGTAACGAAAGAAGAACCAGGGACAAAGACCGGATTAATCGTTATGGAAGAGTTGAAAGCAAATGTTGATAATTCAGAAAAAATCCGTTTTTACTTTCTCCATACGCACTATGTACATAGTGTATAGAGAAATTATTGCACTCCACCAAAAATTCGATACCGAGATTTCACCGGAAATATATGTTTTAGGGTCCCCAATATCCAAAAAAAGCATTTTCACAAAAAGTCCGTGTGTGTGTGTTTGTGTGTGTGTGTGTGTGTGTGTGTATGTGTCCGTGTGTCCGTGTGTCCGTGTTCTGTGAGCACGGTAACTCAAAAACGAAAAGTCGGTAAAATACCAAACTTGATATTTAAGTTTAGTATCTTCCAGGGATGCGACACGAAGATTTTGAGAAAAATCCCCCACCCCCAACTACCCTTTACATGGAACTTTTTTCGAAAATTTTGATTTTCTCAAAAATGGCTCTAACGATTTTGATTAAAATTTCGGATATTAAACATATTTATCTGACAAATGAAATTATATCTTGAATTTTCTGAGAATAGCCTCTGAAGAGTAGTTTATTCTGGATGAATTTTACTAAATTTTGAATGACTGCTAAACCGTAAGAGATGGACAAAAACTTACTACACAAAAAATGTAGAGCACTTTAAAACACACAATTTATGTTATATACATTTTTTCGTGGAGTTCGTCGTTTTGTGACATTCCTTATTTTTGGTTTCTGCTATGAAAAACGTATGCATTTCTCATACAGGAACTTGTCAACTCCTATCCATATAAACAAAGGAACTTCATTGACATAGCAACCAGCTTTTGACTATCACTTTAACCTACGGTTGTCCCTTATTTCGCTTCTACTTACAAGGAAGCGAGTAATAAGACTATTTCTGCTAATTTTTTCTGATTAGCATAAAGTAAATAGAAGTATAAGCTTTTTAAGAATTATTTGTTGCAGGGATATGGAGAAAGTCATGTGAATGGTACACATCAGATTTTTTATTTTGGACACCGCACATGATTTTTGGGCGAAAAAGATTTCCTAACTGATGAAAACCACAAAGTGCCAGTGACATCTTGGCTCAGGTCTTTAGCCCAGGAAGAATATAACATCTAATTGAAAACCCTGTACTATGTGACAATAAATTACCTTGATAACAATGGAGATTACGTTGAGAAATAAAGTAAGGTGCTCTTAATATTGAAAATAAAGCTTTGCGTTATTATTATTTAGTTATGCCAAATCGTTCGTTAATTTCTGGATAGCCCTTGTAGATGAATGATTATTTCTTTAAGAATTTAAGAATCTTCATTTATCATTGAAGAATTGGTAGAGAAAGTCGCGTGAATGTTATACATTAAACACTTTCTCTACACGTACTATGTACATAGTGTACAGAGAAGGTATTGTAATGCACCCTAAAATTCGATACCGAGATTTCACCGGAAATACATGTTTTGGGCCTTCCTAACCCAAAAAAAAACATTTTGGAAAAAGGTCCATATGTGCCTGTGTGTCTGTGAACAGCATAGTTTAAAAACGAATAGTCGGTTAAGTACCAAAATTGGGATTTAAAGTCAGTATCTTCCAAGGATGCGACAAGAAGATTTTTAAGATCCCTCCACCCTCAACTACCCTTTACATGGAACATTTTTCAAAAATTTTGATCTTCTCAAATTTTGACGTTACGATTTGGAATAAAACACCGCATATTAAAACTACTTACATCACAAATAAAATGTATAGCTGGAATTTTCTGGGAATTTTCTGAAGACCTCTTCATTCTGGATGACCTTTGCATAACTGGTAAACTACAATAGATGAGCAAAAAGGTGCAGATATCGGAAAAACACAACATTTATGTCAAATGCATTTTCTGGAACTAATTCATTCTGAAATATTCCTTGTTGTTGGTTTCTATGTTGCAGTATTTTTCCCAAATGGAAAGTCTTTATTCGGTTTCTTTCTCCTGGTCAAACGTTATTTCAATGTGACTGTCACTTAAGCTTAAAATTTTTCCTTATTCGCATTGTATCTACAAGGAAATATGCAAAAAGGCATATATATCTGCAAATGTTTATCTCAAATAACGCAATGTAGATAAAAGAATACGCTATTTTAAGAAGAACGTCAAGTGAATGCAATATCAAACAAATTGTTTGTTAAGAGTCCTCCTGAGGGGCTGCGGAGGTGTGAATCCAGTGCCTGCAGATCTGGCAGACAGCACGCGGCGCCTTGAGGTGTTATGACTTGAGTGGTAAAGAATGCAGCTCTGAAACAAGTGAATTGACCAAGGTCCTTGTTCCACCGACAGATGCGTCATGCTGTGGAGTGAGCCGCACGTTCTGACCCAAATTAACAAAATGTTTCAACACAAACTTGCTGCGATTGCGACCCCACCACTTAGTCATAATAAGTCTTCCTAATTTACAGCTGTGAGAATGATAAACGATACTCGGCGCCGGTTAGCTTCCGAATAAATGGGTTGCAAGACTTAAAACAAGAAGTGCACATCAAGGACCTAGATTATAATCTGTATCATTTCGCAACCTGCAGTTTCTTGAAGTTTCCTTCGACTAAAAGTAACTTCGGGCAACCTGAGCCTTTCGTCTGGGACTGGTATTCGGGAGATCCGAGTCCCATCCCCGTTGACCGTGCACCCTGGCCCTGCGTTTTTCTATGCTTTTCCTGGGACCACTTAGGCGAATGCTGGGGTGCTGCCACGGTTCCTTTCCTTTTAATTCCTTCATTTCATTTCCCTTCTTCATCCTTCAGGTCTATGCAGATGTGGCTTGAGGCTTTGCAGGCAGATGGCACGGTTGCTTGCTCCAAGTGAAACGCTCTTCGCGATGTTTGAGGCTAGGTGCCGATGTAGAGGCCTCTTTCCGGCCATCCGGCACTTGCGCCAGGGCTGCCATCTAGTGAACTGTGCGTCTCTGCGCTTAGTTCCGTCGTTTCTTGTGTGCTCCTGAGGCTTTCTCTCTTCTCTACCTAATCCCCGGGATGTGGGGGAGGGGGTGGTAAGCCACAATAGTTCAGTACTTGGTTGCAGTTGCCGAGGTGTCCCCCACTGTTATAATGATCTAACCATCTTACTTCGCGCTAAGGACATAAGATGTGATAGTAAAATAAGAAATGGAAGGAGTGTATTTGCATATCAACGACGTATTGGAATTTTACTAATCATTTCAATTGCCTGAATGTCACACCAGTACTTCCCTTTAAATAAATATACATTTTTTAATTTTTTATAGAAAAAAAAAAGAAATAAGTCCGGAGTCTTGTTGGGACTCCGGCGCTGTATTCCCCTTTCTGTTTCTCCTTTTTCCCCCTCTTCCCAACATTTCTTTTGTTTATCTATTTGATTATCGTTTCTTTTTGCGTCTAATACACAAACACATATACACATTTACAAATACACAAACATCCACGACCGAGGCGGGACTCGAACCCACGATCCCCTACGTCACGAAGCACCAAAGCGAAGCACTTCAGCGAGCGTGGCCATGGGGACCGGTAATCTTGGAAGCTGGGAGAGATTTCAGGATTTACTTTTAAACTTCATACTTTTCGCAATACTTGGTTGGTTGGTACATAATGGAGGGGGTTCCATACTGGAGCCACCATAGGCTAATTTTGCCTCAGACCCCTCGGAGGATAGAATGATAGGAGAGTACCCGATGGGCGGCTAAAACTGACTGTGGTGGGTCTCGAACATAGTCTAATAAGTTCTCCATCTCAACGCGGGGAGCACTAGTAGCGCGCTTCCTGACTTAACTCAGCAAGTCCTGCTGATGACTCAAGTGCCACCCCGCCACCGAGAGCTGTATTTCTAAAGTGCATCTACCACCACGAAGAGGCGCCACCACCGCAGTCTCGTCGACACTCACAACCCTGAAATAATAGTTTAGAATGAAATTGAGATGAAATAAAGGGGCCGAAACCCCAGGGGAATGAAGAAAACTCCCCAGCATTCGCATGCTGACCTGGAAACCTCCAAAAAAAAAGCATGAGTCACTGATGTTGGCCGCGGAAATGGAAAACATCTCCTCCTAAATGCCAGTCCCAGATGCAAAGCTGAGTCACTAAACTTGGTTGCAATACTTGATTAATTTGCATAATATTATGAATACCTTGCTCCTAGAAAACTAGAAGCTGCAAACCCTTCACCCCTGCATATGAACCTGGTGTCATATTGTGTGGTTTCTTTTTCCCATTCCCCATTTCTTTCACTGCATATTTTGCAAAAAGCTTACACTCACCCAGGGTCTTACCAAATGCCTTTCATATTTCCGACTATAAGGCGGCGCCGAGTGGTTAGACCGCTTGCCTCCCACCTAGGTGGCCCGGGTTCGATCCCAAGCGTCCGCCTGTGGGATTTCTTGTGACGAAGCCATATCTGGACGGGTCCTCCGGTTTCCCCTGCTACTCATTCCACCAACTGCTCTATAATTACATTTCCTATCATGAATTTCACTCGCATTTCTTATTATCCACTTCCTCACGCTCATGCCTGGCCACGGGACGTCCACTCGTTCAAGGTACATAATTGTCTTGTTGCGTGCCGTTGGCTCTCCGATAGGTTTCTGGCCCATATGATGATGATTTAAGTTTAAGGGCGCACAACTACATGGTTATGAGCGCCCTATAAAAACAAGTCATGCTAAAGCAAAAATAGAAGCGCAATAAAAAGTTAAAATCAGTCAATAAAAATAAATAAAATGACAGACAAAACTGCCCGCTACATAAACCATAGAGTTAAAAACTGGTAAAAGAGAATCTAAATGAGATAAATAAAACAGGCCGCAGCCCTGAGAGGCTAAAATAGCTAAAATCAGCAGCTACCAGCTCAAGAACATGCCAGATTGGAAAATAAAATAGAACTAGATTTTTAGCTTAAAAGGCAATGATGATAAAAACTGAAAAACCCGATCTACTGCTCCGGTATCGTCCAACAAGATCTCTTCAGTACTGGCCGGCAGTTGTAGAGTGGCTCGTAAACGGGCTAGAGGAGCACACTCTACCAGAACATGGCAGACAGTCAGTGCTTGGCCACACTGTGGATAGACAGGAGCAGGATCCCTTTTGAACAGGTTCTGGGCCCATAGTCATCCACTTGTAAGGCCTATGGGTGTCAGGCCTATACAGGGTGTTTAGAAAATACGGGGCATAATTTCAGGTATGTATTTCCCACATGAAGACAATCAAAATAGTTCATTATAACATGTGTCCGGAAATGCTTCATTTCCGAGTTAAGGCCTTTACAACATTGAAAGTCCCACCTGTAGACAATAAAACTAGTTCATGTCCGGAAATGCTTCATTTCCGAGTTATGGCCTTCACAACATTGGAATTCACTGGAACGTTTTTTTTTTCTGCAGGTCTTTGCCGTCAAAGGAGACATTAGGAGGCGCTCTGATAGTTCATTCTGAGGAAGGTTACATTCAGTGTTCTTTAGGCGTTAAGCCTGTGCGACATGTATTCAAATCAAGAGCTGGCAGAGATACACTTCATGTACGGTAAGGCGGACGGCAATGCTGCGCTGGCTCGTCGTTTGTACCAGGAGAGGTACCCACAGCGACAATGTCCAGATCGGAAGACATTTATACGTCTCCATTCCCGTCTGTGCGAGTATGGAACATTCACCTCTCCTGGCTTGGGAAGGGGACGACCAAGATCTGCAACTCCAGAAGTGCAGGAGGAGATTCTGGAGGCTGTGGACAGGACTCCTTCTATCAGCACACGACGGTTAGCGTTGCAAGTCAATGTTCCTCATACGACTGTCTGGAGACTGTTGAACGAGTATCAATTGTATCCTTATCATTTGCAACGTGTACAAGCCCTGTCACCAGCAGATTACCCTGCACGAGTTAGGTTCTGTCAGTGGTTCTTGCAGCAGTGTGGTGTAAATCCGAACTTTTCTGCCGTCGTATTATTTACAGATGAAGCACAGTTCACAAGAGATGGCATAACAAATTTCCACAATCAGCATGTATGGTCGCATGAAAACCCACGTGAAACTGTTGTATCTCATCACCAGGTGCGGTTCTCCCTCAACATGTGGGCCGGTATCATTGGTGATCGATTAGTTGGACCCCATGTACTTGTAAACAGACTTACGGGGCAGGCGTACACAAACTTCCTGGAAAACACCATACCTGACGTTTTCGAAGACACTCCACTGATCAATCATCAACACATTCACTTCTTGCATGATGGCGCTCCTGCACACTTCAGTCTTACGGCTCGCCGGTACTTGGATCGAAGGTTTCCTGATTGATGGATAGGTAGCGGTGCCCAATTGCTTGGCCTCCACGCTCACCTGATCTGAACCCTCTCGATTTCTGCTTGTGGGACCATTTAAAATCATTGGTTTATTCGTCTCCGGTGCCGGATTTGGAATCCCTTCGGAATCGAATTGTGGCAAGTTGTGAGGACATACGCAATACTCCTGGAGTTTGGGATCGTGTTCGCAGGTCAATGAGTCATCGATGTGAGGTCTGTATTCAAGCAGGAGGTGGACATTTTGAACATCTTCTGTAATGACAACAACCTGTGGAAAGAAAAACGTTCCAGTGAATTTCAATGTTGTGAAGGCCATAGCTCGGAAATGAAGCATTTCCGGACACATGTTATAATGAACTAATTTGATTGTCTACATGTGGGAAATACATACCTGAAATTATGCCCCGTATTTTTGAAACACCTGTATAAGGGAAAGGTAAGCCGACTAGGAAAAGAAAAAAAAGTCTGATTATAACTGTAACAATATTGTTATTTCTTCGTCCACTCTTCCCTTCAGCTTGATTGTTTTACTCCCAGAGTTTTTCTTTTCTTCATTTGTATTTTATTTTCGTTGTTTAATGCCGCTTTAACGGAATGGCTCAAGCGTTTTCGTCTATGACCCGCATTCGGGAGGTTGCGGGTTCGCTCAGCGTAGCTACTTGATTCATGGGTTCTTTCGGGGGTTTCCTCAGTTCGCCAGGCGAATACTGGGTTTGTTCATTACATCCTCCTAATTTTCCGGTCCACCATTTTCTGTTGCCATCATTTCCTGTTCATCTGGTTTGAAGGACCAATCGAAGGTATCCGGTGGGCTGCGGCTAGATGATGGATTGCGCATTGTCGTTTTCGGGACCCGCCTCGTGTTTGGGGCTACATCTGGAGATCCACAGGGAGGCTTGGGGCCCGTGAGCAGGCCTAGAGTGGCATCAGAAGCGTTCCAACTTTAGCCGTTAGGGAACCCTGTCCTTGCTTGTGTCTGTCATCATCCGGATCTGGTCGCCCTTCGGGTCCCTCTCTGGGCCATCTAAGAGGCTAAAGGCTGCAAGTGCCTACGTTGGTGCTCTGTATCAGCGTTCCGGGGCTCCGTCTGTATCTAGTCCTAATCATAACGTCTTGAGCATATCTCATCGATTACTATAGGTTTGCCAGCTTATCTGAGTAAGGTATTATACGAGACAGATGTTCTTAGTTGCATAGAATCCTGTATATCGAGCAATCTTCGTTTATTAATTTGTACCATTCATGCCTTGAATTTAAATGAACTCACATGTACAGGCGAGCTGGTATGTCAGAACTCCATTCCATTCGGTATACCAATATAGTATGTGTATCACTTCTTACTCGAGCGCCCAGTGAGACCAGGCTTAAGGAGATTGGAATCACTGCGAATGTGATCCCCATTTACTGGGGCAAGCACTACACGTGGACCAATGTGGTCCTTTGCGACTTTCATTATACCTGGAAGGCAGAGAGATGAGAGGAAATACCCAAAAGCGACCAAATTCGAATGAGGATGGGTGCAAGCATGGACGGTGTCCCTAATGTTTCCAGAGAGAACGCATCCGTCGTCACCTGACACACTCCCACAAGCCCTTGAACCCCCAGTGGCACAGCAAAGGAGCGCAGGAGGCAAGCCCTGACTGGGAAGTTTCCTCAATGACGCCAGGAAGAAACACTTTACTGAGCGAACAGCCACCGACCAGTTGAACACCGTCGCTGGTTTTTTTAACCTTGAAACAAATGACAAGCAAGTGGTGAGTGATGTATGTAGGAAATAATGGACGTGAAAGTCTTGATAGGAGACGAGCTACCCCAGAATTTTCCTGTCGACCCAGGGAGACCACGAAAAACCCATGGGTCAGAATGGGTAGTCGCCGGGGATCGAACTCGGGACCTCCCGATTTTACCCAGTCATTAGACTCAAGGGAAAGGCTCAGGATGTTTACGCCAGTGATGATGTCGCACTGTGCCTTATGCATAGCCATTGTCCCGTTAGTATTCCTGCATGAGGCCTAGCGGTGCAGGCAAAAATGTTTTCTCAAAATTGAATGAAGTATGAATTGGAAGATAAAACCGGAGGAACCGCTTTGGAATAATAATAATAATAATAATAATAATAATAATAAAAGGAAGTACTAAATTCTTCTTAAGTTTACTTTTAAGAGAATTCTTTGAATTAATATTTATACCATTTGAGATATCGTTTTACGTATTTATAACGTTAAGGTGCTCTCATGTATCATTAGTTTTTCGTAGAGGTTTTTATCATTATCAAGTTTATGACCGCGCCGTGGCCGAATAGTTAGACCACTCGCCTTTCACCAAGTCGATCCCAAGCGACCGCATGAAAGATTTGTGATGGACAAAGCAGGGCAGGGCGGGTTTTCTCCGAGTTCTCCGGTTTCCCCTGCCATCGCATTCCACCGGTGCTCCATCTTCATTCCATGTATCACCAGTGTCATTGCCTGCGGTGCCATTTGTAGTAAAAGCGGGCGTTAAACAGTATAAAAAACCCCGAGTTTATTCTCGTTTATTTTTTTAATTTTTATCGTGCTAAACAAAATGCAATTTTAGGTGTAACCATTGTATGTTGCATTAAAGTAGATATAGCAACAATATGAGTTAATTAACTTTAATTTGTGTTAAACGTTGATGGTAGCATAATTTATCTATTGACAATGTGCAATTTCTGGACTTTAAAAAATAGCCAAAGCATTGTATACCTATATAGTTTTTATAGTACATAACTAAATGCGCCCTCTTGTGGGATTTGTGGTGGACGAAGGAGCGTCTGGGCGGGTTTTCTCCGGGTTCGCCGGTTTCCGCCGCTAATCATTCCACCAATTGCTCCATCATCACCTTTTCTATCATCCATTTCGCTTGCATTTCATATCGTCCACTTCCTCACGCTCTTACTTGGATACGGGCCGACCACTTGTACCAGGTTCTCCATTCTGTGGTTTCGCGCCGTTTGTTCCCAACAGCTTCTGACCCCTAGACATTCGCTTGTAAGCCCTAGTCCTAAATACATAGAGAGTAAGCCGACCACGAATCCAATCCACCGTTAACCCTCATTGTTGCGACGGAAGTAAGGAGCAAGGGGCTCAGAGCATCATGGTATGATGTGGAATTTGAAATGGCTACATCATTGGGCCATTCTTCTTTTTTGGAACAGTGGACGGAGAAAAATCTCTTAGTTCTAGGAGCTACCCTTATGCCTGAATTTGATCCCTTGGTGAAAGACCAGAATGGTGCTCCAGCTCATTATGCCACAAGTGCTTGGCACTGACTAGACGACAAGTTTCCTGGTAGGTGGACAGAAGAACCAGAGAGTGGTCTCCACGATCGCTAGACTTAAAACCCCCTTGACTTCGCAATATGGGGATATCTTAAAGGAAAAACTACTAAGTGAACATTCATGATCTGCAACATCTACGAATCGAAGACAAATTTCATGAAACTACTGCTGAAGTTTCGTCTCCCGATATGTTTGGATTTTGGGGGAACTCATAGAGAGCTAATATTATAATTTAATTATGATAAAAGACAAATAAATTATATAACCTATTTTGCAGGACTTGTCGGATACCCTGTAGAAACAATCTGAGGAACATATCACTTGTGCTGCAACATTTTGCACAAAATTTAATATAAATAAGAAGCCTGTTTGTAGTTTGGAATGCCTATTTGAAAAAATAATTACTTGACTTTCTCTAACTGTTCCACAAACAATTCTCCTTACAAAAATATTACAAAATATTATTCTTTTATCTACATTATGTAATCATGATAGACATGAGCAGAAATGGTCTTATAACTTGCTTACTTAAATGGGCATAGTGAATACACTAGGCTAAATCGATAGGCAAATACTTTAAAAACTGGTCATATGTGAAACAATTGAAGTTATGTGTTCTTTACATGGCCTACAGTAAAACAAGAGAGATGAAACAAACGTTATTTGCGGTTTCAGAAGAGTTTAGGTAGTTTAAAATTGAAACCAATAAGAAGGAACATTTCAGAAACGGTCAGCTCTACATAAAAACGTACATGACATAAATTATGTGTTTTAGTAAGATCTACATTTTTTGTGTAGTAAGTTTTTGTATATCTCTTACGGTTTAGCCGTTATACAAAATTCTACAAAACTCATCCAGAATAAAAAGACTCCATAGGCTGTTCGCAGAAAATTTAAAATATATATTATATTTATGATGTAAATATTTTAATTTACGATATTTTAATCAAAATCGTTGGAGCCATTTTTGAGAAAAACAAAAAATTCAAAAAAAATGTCCATATAAAGGGTAGTTTGTGACGTGGAGATTTTCTTGAAAATCTTCGTGTCACATCCTTGGAAGATGCTAAACTTAAATACCAGGTTTGGTTTTTAAAGGTTTTTCGATTTTTAGCTATACTGTCCACAGCACACACACACACACACACGCACAGAAACCTGTTTCTAAGAATCTGATGTGTACCATTCACATGAATTTCTCTGGTTGTTCCACATAGAAACCTTTCATTCAAAAGATTAATCTTTTAGCTACGTCAAGCTAATCAAGATAAACATAAGTAGAATTAGTCTTATTACTTGCTTCCTTTAAGTAGAAAGGGAATAAAGGAATGCACAAGCTAAACCGATAATCAAGTACTTTAAAAGGCGGTCGCTATGTGAAACAATTGAAATTCCATTCTTTTTTCTTGTCAGGAGTAAACAAATGAGAAACCACAAGAATGTTGTCTTCCCGTTTGAGAAAAGTTTAAGTGTCTTAAAATTGATACCAATAATTCGGAATATCTCGAAAACGGTTAACTTTACAAAAAAAAATGTATATGGCATCAATTATGTGTTTTAATGATTCTACGTTTTTCGCACGTAAGTTTTTGTCTATCGCTTATGGTTTGTCAGATATACAAAAATCATCCAGAATGAAGAGGTCTTCAGAGACTATTCCAAAAAAATTAAAGATACACTATTTGTTTATTCATATGACATTTTAACAAAATCGTGAGAACCATTTTTGAGAAAAACAAAATTTTCAAAATGTTTTCCATATAAATAGTAATTTGTGGCGTGGAGATTTTCTTCAAAATCTTCGTGTCGCATCCTTGGAAAATACTAAAATTAAATACCAAGTTTAGTTTTCAACGATTTTTTCGATATTGAGCTATGCTGTCCGCAGCACACACACCGAACTTTTTCTAAAAAGTGTTTTCGGACTCAGGGGACCTCAAAACGTATATTTCCTGTAAAATTTGACATGGAATTTTGGGTGGAATACACTACCTTCTTTATCCTCTATGCTAATTGTACATATGGAACAGGAAAACTAAAAATTAAATATGATAAAGGACACACAAATGGTATCTCCTATGATGCCGGACTTGTCAGACACCCTAGAAACAGTCTAAGGATCTGGGATATTTTTCACTAGGTTTAATAAAAATCTGATGTGTTCCATTCACATGACTTTCTCTACATCTCTGCAACAAACTATTGTTAAAAAGCTTATGCTTCTATTTACTCATGCTGATCGAGAAAAAATTAGCAGAATAGTCTTATTACCTGTTACCTTTAAGTAGAAGCGAAATAAGGGAGTACCATTGGTTAAAATGATAGTCAAAAGCTGGTTACTATGTGATTGAAGTTCCTTTGTTTGTATGGACAGGAGTTTACAAAGTCCTGTGTGAGAAAAGTTAAGTTTTTCAAAGCTGAAACCAAAAACAAGGAATATCTAAAAAACGACAAACTCCACAAAAAATGTATACAGCATAAATTGTGTGTTTTAATGAGCTTAAATTTTTTGTGTGGTAAGTGTTTGTCCATTTCTTACGGTTTAGCAGTTATGCAAAATTCCGTAAAATTCACCCAGAATAAAGTAGTCTTCAGATGCTATTCCCAGAAAATCAAAATATGCATTTTATTTGTCAGGAAAATATCAAAATCGTTAGAGCCATTTTTTAGAAAATAAAATGTTTCGAAAAATGTTCCATGTAAAGGGTAGTTTGGGGTGTGGGGATTTTTCTCAAAATCTTCGTGTCGCATCCCTGGAAGATACTAAACTTAAATACCAAGTTTGGTATTTTACAGACACACGGACACACAGACACACGGATATTTTTCTGAAAATGTCTTTTTTTGGATACATGGGACTCTAAAACATATATCTCCAGTGAAATCTCGGAATCAAATTCTTTGGTGGAGTGCAATACTTTCTCTATACACTATGTACGTGTAGAGAAAGTAAAAATCAGAAGTCTGTTGTCTGAAATAAACTGGTGGTTTTCTACGTGCGGATAAAGGTCGTCTGTTACGATCGAGCCCTAAATAGAGTACTTAACTGGCCAGGTGCAGCACGACGATTTCTCGGTTAGTCATCAAGTTGGCACCACCATATGGCTGACCTGAACGGTTATGCAGTGGGAACCCGCTGGGCATGAAGTAAGAACACCAGCTTCTTGTTCTGCTCGACGGGACTCGAACCAGCGAACCGATGCTGCTACAGGTGTTTAATCACCAGCATGTTCCTGTGACATTTTAATTAGTTATTCTGCGTTTCACAGACAAGACGCCAATATATCACAATGTTCTGCGGCGCTCACTTCGTTACAATTTTACAAAGCATTCTTTTATTGCTTATTATTTTTAAGTTCCTCTGCCTCACAATAACCGATACAGATCCATTTTTACTTTCTCTATACGCACTATGTACATAGTGTATAGAGAATGTATTGCACTCCACCAAAAAATTAGATACCGAGATTTCACCGGAAATATATGTTTTAGGGTCCCCAATATCCAAAAAAATCTTATGTGTACCATTCACATGACTTTCTCCATATCCCTGCAACAATAATTCTTAAAAAGCTTATACTTCTATTTACTTTATGCTAATCAGACAAAAATAGCAGAAATAGTCTTATTACTCGCTTCCTTGTAAGTAGAAGCGAAATAAGGGACAACCGTAGGTTAAAGTGATAGTCAACAGCTGGTTGCTATGTCAATGAAGTTCCTTATGGATAGGAGTTGACAAGCTCCTGTGTGAGAGAAGTATACGTTTTTCATAGCAGAAACCAAAAATAAGGAATGTCACAAAAACGACGAACTCCACGAAAAAAATGTATACAACATAAATTGTGTGTTTTAACCTGCTCTACATTTTTTGTGTAGTAAATGTTTGTCCATCTCTTATGGTTTAGCAGTTATTCAAAATTTAGTAAAATTCATCCAGAATAAACTACTCTTCAGAGGCTATTCCCAGAAAATTCAAGATATACAGCTCATTTGTCAGGTAAATATGTTTAATATACGAAATTTTAATCAAAATCGTTATAGCCATTTTTTAAAAAATCAAAACTTTCGAAAAAAGTTCCATGTAAAGAGTAGTTGGGGTTGGGGGGATTTTTCTCAAAATCTTCGTGTCGCATCCCTGGAAGATACTAAACTTAAATACCAAGTTTGGTATTTTACCGACTTTTCATTTTTGAGTTGTCGTGTTCACAGGCACACGGACACACGGACACACACACACATAAACGGACCTTTTTGTGAAAATGCTTTTTTTGGATATTGGGGACCGTAAAACATATATTTCCGGTGAAATCTCGGTATCGAATTTTTTGGTGGAGTGCAATACTTTCTCTATACACTATGCACATAGTGCGTATGGAGAAAGTAAAAAACATTTTCACAAAAAGGTCCGTGTGTGTGTGTGTGTGTCCGTGTGTCCGTGTGTCCGTGTGTCTGTGAACACGATAACTCAAAAACGAAAAGTCGGTAAAATACCAAACTTGGTATTTAAGTTTAGTAACTTCCAGGGATGCGACACGAAGGTTTCGAGAAAAATCCCCCCACTCCCAACTACCCTTTACATGGAAATTTTTTCGAAAATTTTTATTTTCTCAAAAATTCCTCTAACGATTTTGATTAAAATTTCGTATATTAAACATATTTACCTGACAAATAAAATGTATATCTTGAATTTTCTGGGAATAGCCTCTGTAGAGTAGTTTAATCTGAATGAATTTTACTAAATTTTGAATAACTGCTAAACCGTAAGAGATGGACATGCACTTACTTCACAAAAAATGTAGAGCACATTAAAACACACAATTTATGTTATATACATTTTTTTCGTGGAGTTCGTCGTTTTTGTGACATTCCTTATTTTTGGTTTCTGCTATGAAAAACGTATACTTTTCTCATACAGGAACTTGTCAATTCCTATCCATATAGACAAAGGAACTTCATTGACATATCAACCAGCTTTTGACTATCAGTTTAACCTACAGTTGTCCCTTATTTCGCTTCTACTTACAAGGAAGCAAGTAATTAGACTATTTGTGCTATTTTTTTCTGATTAGCATAAAGTAAATAAAAGTATAAGCTTTTTAAGAATAATTTGTTGCAGGGATATGGAGAAAGTCATGTGAATGGTACACATAAGATTTTTACTTTCTCTATACGAACTATGTACATAGTGCATAAAGAAGGTATTGCACTCCATCCAAAAATTCGATTCCGAGATTTCACCGGAAATATATGTTTTAGGGTCCCCTGTATAAAAAAAAAAGCATTTTCAAAAAAAGGTCCGTGTGTGTGTCCGTGTGTATATGTGTCTTTGAACACCATAACTCAATAACAAAAAGTCGGTAAAATACCAATCTTGGTATTTATGTTTAGTATCTTCCAGAGATGGGACACCCCACCCCAAACTACTCTTTACATGGAACTTTTTTCGAAAATTCTGATTTTCGCAAACATTTTGATTAAAATATATATTAAATATATTTACCTGACAAATAAAATGTATATCTTGAATTTTCTGGGAATAGCCTCTGAAGACTACTTTATTCTGGACAAATTTTACGGAATTTTGCATAATTGCTAATCGTAAGAGTTAGATAAAACTTGCTACACAAGAAATTTAGAGCACGTTAAAACTTACAATTTATGTTATATCTGTTTTTTTTCGTGGAGTTGATCGTTTTCTTAGATGTTCCTTGATTTTGGTTTTATCTATGAAAAACTTACTTTTCTCATATAGGAATTTGTCATCTCCTGTTCATACAAACAAAGAAACTTCAGACACAAAGCAACTAGCTTTTGACTGTCACTTTAATCTATAATACTCCCTTATTTCGCTTCTACTTCCAAGGAAGTAAGTAATAAGACTATTTCTGCTAATTTTTTCTCGATTAGCATAAAGTAAATAGAGGCATAAGCTTTTTAACAATACTTTGTTGCAGAGATGTAGCGAAAGTCATGTGAATGGAACACATCAGATTTTTAGAAAAAGTTCCTATGTATGTCTGAGTGTCCGTCTGTCTTTGGATAGCATAGCCCAAAAACTAAAAGACAGTTAAATATCAAACTTGGCACTTAAGTTTATTGTCCAACGTGCAACACGAAGATTTTCAAGAATATCCCCCACCCTAAACTAGCCTTTACATGGAAAACATTTTGAAAATTTTGTGGGTAGATAAAGCCATGTCATTGCAAAACATCAGAAATGTTTTTTCTTCGCAATGAAAACGAATTCAAAAACGATTACATAGCGACCAGCTATTAAAATGTTTGATTATTGCTTAAGCCCTCTGAATTTCCTAATCACATTCTATCTATAAAGAAATATGTGTATGTTAAAACAATTTCTAGGGATGTTTATCTCGATTAACATGAAGTAGATGGAAGAATAATCTTTTATAAGGGTAGTGTGACACATGATATGTTACATTGCATTGGCAGTTTTCAGAGTATTAAAATCCAGTTGCCGGAAATGCTGAGATTGTGATGTGTGAATGTATTTTTGGACGCCATGTCGCCATGGAGAATACGAACATGCACGTATAGAGAGACAGTAACCGAAAACTCCGCAGCATGATTCAGCTTGCAGTGCCGACAGGAGAATGACTAATTCCCCAACTTCCCCGGAATAGATCAATAACGGAGCATTGTGTGCAGGAGTTGCACATCATTACGGTCTATTCTGTTTGCCAAATGATGATGTCCATGTCTTCCTTTGAGAGAGAGGGAGAGCCGACTCGGCTCAGGAGCAAATACTCGTAATAATCTAACGCAAAGTCCTTTATCTTATGTTTACTTTGTTTGACTTTCTCTAATAGTTAGATATCAAAGATTAAGCAAACACTGCATTCAGCCCCCTCCCAAAAATTCTGATGTGTTTCATTCAGATGCCTTTCTCTGCCTATTCAGCAACACATTTTGTTATTATTATTATTATTATTATTATTATTTTTTTTTTTTTTTTTTTTTTTTTTTTTTTTTTTTTTTTTTTTTAGTTTAACGTCCTTAAACCTGGTTGGTCATATTGGAGGATGAATGACTTGCTGAAATGATGCTCAAATGATCTTGGTGTCCATGGAGCAAAACTTACTAGACAGTCGTCTTCTCAGGATCAGCAAGCAAATTATTATTATTATTATTATTATTATTATTATTATTATTATTATTATTATTATTATTATTATTATGTATTTTGCTTAACGTCCTTTAATCTGATTGGTCATATTGGACGAATAATGACATTAATGAAGTGATGCTCAAATGATCTTGGGGTCTATGGAGCAAAAGTTATTCATCAGCCGTCTTCTCAGCATAAGGGACCCGGGTAACTTATCCTAAGCAAAATTCGAACTCGCGACCTGTTGAATGTTAGGCAGACACGCTACCACAACAAATATTCTTACAAAAGCTTACTCTTCTATTTACTTCTTGCTGATCGAGATAAAATTAGCAAAAACGATCTTAATTCCTTGTAAGTAGAAGGGAATACACTAGGCTAAAGCGAGAGTCAAAGCTTTTAAAAGCTGTCGCTACGCGACTGACTTTGAATTCGATTCTCTTTGTATGGCCATGGGTAAAGCAAAAGAAAAACGGATTACTTTTCTGATAGAGAAAAGTATAAGTATTTTAAAATTGAAACCAAATCAATAACAGGGAATATCCCGGAAATCCTTAAATAAAAAAAGTATATGACATATGTGTGTTTACAGAGCTACATTTTTATGTACAATGTAAATAGAAGTAGAAAAGATATTCTATGTCACCCAAAAATTTGATGTCGATAGTTCACCGGAAATACTTGTTTTGTGGACACTTGAGTCCAAAAAGAGCATTTTTACAAAATGGGCCGTGTTTGTCTATCTTTACGTGGAAGATTTTCGAATTTACAATTTTCTCAAAAATGGCTCCAACGATTTTGAGTAAAATACGGTAAATTAAGGATATTTATATGATAAATACAATGTATACCAGGAGTTTCTATGGAATAGACTATGAAATCTTGTTCATTATGGGTGATATTTCACCGGAAATACATGTTTTGAGAACCTCTGAATAAATAAAAAAAGCATAAGCTACTTGGAGAAAGTGAAAAATAACAAAAAATATCCTTGTAAAGGGTAGTTTAGGTTGGACGGACTTTCTGTGACATCTTTTGAAGATACTGAACTTAAATACCAAGTATGACAATCATATACGCTCCATTTTGGGGTTATCCTGTTCATAGAAACACAAAATCACCCGCGCTGTTGTTTCTAAAAATATTATTTTTGGATTCAGGGGACACAAAATGTGTATTAATGATGCAATAACGGTGGTGAAAAAAACATTCCTTTATTTTAAGTATGTAATAGAAACATTATCTACTTATGTACTATGTGCAAAGTAGAAAAAGTAAAAAGTGCTGTTAACCTTTTGGTGCGAATTACAATAAGTTGCTTATTACTTGCTTCCTTGTAAGTAGAAGGGAAATAACGAAATACACTAGGCTAAAGTGCTAGTCAAATTTGTTATAAACTGGCTGCCATAAGGTTGAAATCCGTTTCTTTGCGTGGCTAGGAGTTGATAAATTCCAGTATAAGAAAGGTTTTACGTATTTTAAAACTGAAACCAATAACAATGTGTCAGAAATGACCAACTACACTAAAAAAAATGTTTATGTCATAAATTGTGTATTTTAACGTGATCTAAATTTTATCAGCAGAATATAAAAATCGTATGTGTTACATTCACATGACTTTCTCTACATCTCTGTAACAAATTATTGTTAAAAAGCTCATTATTTACTTCATGCTAATGGAGAAAAAATTAGCAGAAATAGTCTTATTACTTGCTTCCTTGTAAGTAGAAGCGAAATAATGGAGTACCATAGATTAAAGTATTAGTCAAAAGCTGGTTGCTATGTGACTGAAGTTCCTGTGTTTGATGGACAGGAGTTGACAAATTCCTGTATGAGAAAAGAATAAGTTTTTCAAAGCTGACACCAAAAGCAAGGAATATCTAAAAAACGATCAGCTCCACGAAAAAAATGTATGTTACACAAATTGTGTGTTTTAACGTGCTCTACATTTTTTGGGTGGTAGGTTTTTTTCCATCTCTTACGGTTTAGCAGCTATGCAAAATTCCGTAAAATTCATCCAGAATAAAGTAGTCTTCAGCGGCTATTCCCAGAAAATTCAAGATATACATTATATTTGTCAGTTAAATATCTTTAATATGTGACATTTTAATCAAAATCGTTAGACCGTTTTTGAGAAAATCAAAAAGTTTGAAAAATTTTCCATGTAAAGAGTCGTTTGGGTTGGGGGAATTTTTCTCAAAGTCTTCGTGTCGTATTCCTTGAAGATACTAAACTTAAATACCAAGTTTGGTATTTTACCGATTTTTGGTTTTTGAATTATCGTGTTCACAGACACAAGGAACCTTTTTCTTAAAATGTTTTTTTGGAATACAGGGGACCCAAAACATGTATTTGCGGTGAAATTTCGGGATCGAATTTTTGGGTGGAGTGCAATACCTTCTCTATATAATATGCACATAGTACGTGTGGAGAAAGTAAAAACAGAAGACATGCGAGTGCGCCAGAAATAAAGGCCAAGGTCGCAAGGGTAAGGCAGGAAGCTATACGGGAGTGAGACATTTCCCTAATGAGGTATTTTCTGTAATTTTATCCAAGGAATTACGGTGAGGTAACGCCCATTCAACTTCATGAATTTTTAATGTAACGTGAGGTTACTGAACTGAAGCAAATAAACCTGTCACGTGTTTCTATACAGACAGTTAATTAACGAAAACAAAAGAAGGTGTAGCAGTCGCACAAATGGGTACTTGCGAAACGTATAAATATAAGTTGATTTTTTAAATGTGATGCTCGAAAAAATTCTAATCATCACTATAAGCACTGCTTTTCCGGTGGTTCCCAAAGCAGCAACCAGAGGAAGTGTGTAGCATTCTCAAGCCTTCAGGGATTCAAGAGAGTTTTCGTCTGCATTTTAAAACTGTAGTAGGCAACTGTCAATTTTTGCTTTCTCTGCACTATGTACATAGTGCATAGAGAAGGTATTGAATTCCACCCAAAACTTCGATACCGATATTTCATCGGAAACACAGTTTTAGGGCCTCCTGTATCCCCCTCCCCCCAAAAAATTACTTTCTCTACACGTACTATGTACATAGTGTATAGAGAAGGTGTTGCATTCCACCCAAAAATTTAATACCGAGATTTCACTGGAAATACACGTTTTAGGGTCTCCTATATTAATTTTTTTATTTTCTCTACACGTACTATAAACATAGTGTATAGAGAAGGTATTGCATTCCACCCAAATATTTGGTACTGAGATTTCACCGGAAGTACACGCTTTAGGGTCTCCTATATTAAAAAAAACATTTTTACTTTCTCTACACGTACTATGTACATAGTGTATAGAGAAGGTGTTGCATTCCACCCAAAAATTCGATACCGAGATTTCATTGGAGATACAAGCTTTAGGGTTCGTGTATTAAAAACTAGAAAAATATGTGTGTGAGAGAGAAAGAGAGAGGGAGAGAGAGAGAGAGAGAGAGAGAGAGAGAGAGAGAGACTGAGTCCGTGTGTGTGTGTGTGTGTGTGAACACGATAACTCAAAAAATAAAAGTCATTAAATACCTAACTTGTTCAGCATCTTCCAAGGATAAGATCGTCGATATTCAAGAAACCCCCCACCCCAAACTACCCAATACATGGAAAAGCTTTTGGCTCAAATGATTTTGATTTTTGTTTTTGTGTGTTTAACGCCTGCTATGGCACCTCAGGCGATGATACTGATGATACATGGAATGAAGATGGAGCAACGGTGGGATGTGATGGCGGGGGAAACCGGAGAACCGGGAGAAAACCCGCCCCTGCGTCTCTTTGTCCACCACAAATCTCGCTTGGGATCGAACCGGGCCGCCTAGGAAAGAGGCGAGTGGTTTTACCACTCGGCCATGGCGCGCCCAGCGATTTTGATTAACATATCGTATATTAAAGCCATTTACATCACAAATAAAATGTTTTTCTTGAATTTTCTGGGAATAGCTTCTGAAGACCTCTTTATTCTTGATGAATTTTCTATGACTGGCAAACACACAATTTATGCTATACACATTTCTTTTAGATTTAACCTTTACAAATATTCCAAATTATTGGTTTCAATTTTAAACCACAAACTTTTCTGAAACTGGAAGACATCTTTCTTCTCTTTCTCGTTTGTTTACTCCTGGCAAGCAAAGAGAATGGAATTCCAATTGTTTCGCATAGCAACTGCTTTTAAAGGACTTAACTATGTTTTAGCCTGACATTCTCATTTCCCTTCTACTTATAAGGAAGCTAGTAATAAGGTAATTTATGCTAATGTTTATCTCGATTAGCATTAAAGGAATAATCTTTTGTAAGAATAGCTTGTTTGCAGATCAGTTAAAGAAATATGTGAATGGAACACAGCAAATATTTTGGGTGGAATCCTTACTTCCTCTATTTATTGTGCATAGTAGGAAAAGCAAAACTGTAATAATTTTCTCTCCTTGTATTTGGCTGCCAATAAAGATAAAAGTTTTCTGAAGGGAGTGTATAAATTCCTGAGTTAACACACATGATACCAGTAATATTCCAACTAGTATAATGATAATACACGTCTTGCTCGTCGGTTATCAGTAAAGCTGGATAAAGCAAAGAAATGATTCACTTCTACAAGTCGAAACTTAAGATGACTTGAGATATTCACTACCGCTCTTGATGCAAACATTTTTAATGCGCGACCACAATGGGTTATTTTATTCTGGAGGTGCGTGATAATGAAAATAAACTGACGGTTTATGAGCGCAGCTCTGCATGCGCGGGTAGATATTTCAGTCTCCTGAAGATAATTACTCTCTCTATAACGTATTTAGGTAGAGAGTGTATTGCATTTCATCCAAAAATTCGATTGCACACACACAGACATTTGTCTAAAATCCTTTTGTTAGGATTCAGGGGATCGCAAAACACGTATTTCCGGTGAAATTTCGGTATCGACTTTTTGGGTGTAATACGAGGGTTGGTTGATAAGTTTAACTCTAGACTAGCTCGAATCCATAGCTACAGGTCAATATCTTGTTTAGTTTTCGAATTACAGCATTTTAAACAAGATAACTTTAGAGTTTAGTGAAAATGGAGGATTTGGAGAAACGAGCAGAGATTTAATACTTCCATTTGAAAGGCTTAACGCCTAAAGAAATCAAGGAGGAAATGGAAAGTACATTGAAAGACTCTGCCTCTTCATATTCAATGATTAAAAGGTGCGTTACAGAGTTTAAAATGGGACATACGGGCACTAGTGATGAGCCTCACTCTGGACGCCCTGTAGAAGTGACAACTCCAGAGATCATTAAAAAAATTCATCGTTTAGTATTGAAAGACCGCAGATTAAAATTTTTTGAGATAACAGAGGCTGTAAACATATCAAAAGATAGCGCAGGTAATATTTTAAGTAATGTTTCGGGCATTCACAGGGTCTGTGCGAGATGGGTACCGCGTTTGTTGACACCTAATCAAAAGTTGCAAAGAAAAACTATTTCTGTTAAGAATGTGAAGCTCTACCGTAAAAATCCCAGTGAATTTTTGAGACGGCTTATTACCATGGATGAAACTTGGATACATCACTGCACACCAACTCCAAAAAGTCAAAGTCAATTTTGTCAGCTAACAAGGTTATGGAGGGAGGTTTCTGGGATGCACAGGGAACTATTTTTATTGATTACTTGGAAAAGGGTAAAAGTAACACTGGTGACTACTACGCAAGCTTACTGCAACGTTTGAGTGATAAGGAGAAAAGAAAAAGGCCTCATTTGGCAAGCAAAAAAATCTTGTTTCATCACGACAATGCTTCGGCCCATCGTCCAATCCTTAAAATGGAAAAAATGTGTGAATTAAAGTTGGAATTGCTTGAATATCCACCCTATTCGCCAGCTCTAGCACCCAGTGACTACCACCTGTTCCCAAACCTCAAAGAATTTCTTCGAGGACGAAGATTTCACAGCAACGAGGAGGTCATTGGTGCGGTAAACAGCTAGGTATTTTAAGGACCTTGATAAATCGCACTAGAGAGATGGTTTAATTAAATTACAACACCAGTATGACAAATGTATTAGCCTTTTTGGAGATTATGTTGAGAAATAAAGCAACAACAAAAAAAGTTTAAATGCTGTTTTCATTGAGAGGCCCGGGACTTATCAGCCAACCCTAGTACAATACCTTCTCTATACACTATGTAGGTACATAATACGTACAGAGAAAGTAAAAACTGTAATGAGTTGACTCTAGAAAGAAGATACGGTCCTTTTCGGCGAAGAGCATTGTTGCGTTCTATCTACTGACTGTCCCCCACAACAACAACGATGATACTTATGATGATGATGATGATGATGATAATAATAATAATAATAATAGTAATAATAATACTAATTGGCGACTTAAATTGCACGTTGCAATGAGAAAGACTCATTGTAAAAAAAAATTAAATCAAAGCAAAACAACAGAACAAAATCAAACTCATCAAAACATAACATAGGAAACAAAGGGGGAGAAAAAGGCGGCATATAAATGAAAAAAGAGAGAAAAAAAAAAGAACAGCAACAACAACATAAACCACTTTATTACACTTTGTTGTAAGTAAACTTATTCGTTCCATATCTTATATTACTTTCTCTATACGTACTTTATACATAGTGTATAGAGAAGGTATTGTAATGTACTCAAAAATTCGATACCGAGATTTCACCGGAAATATATGTTTTGGGTCCCCCTGAATCCAAAAAAAAAAAGTATTTTTAGAATAATATCCGTGAGTGTCTGTGTGTATATCTATCATTTACATGGAGCTTTTTTCGAAAATGTTGATTTTCTCAAAGCTGGCTGTAACGATTTTGATTAAAGTATCGTATATTAAAGATATTCACCTGACAAATAAAATGTATAGCTTACATTTTCTGGGAATAGCCTCTGAAGACTACTTTGTTCTGGATGAATTTTACGGAATTTTGCATAACTGCTAAACCGTAAGAGATGGACAAAAACTTATCATACAAAAAATGTAGAGCACGTTAATACACATAATGTATGTTATATACATTTTCTTTGTGGAGTTGACCGTTTTTCAGATATTCCTTGTTTTTGTTTTCAGCTTTGAAAAACTTATACTTTTCTCAAACAGGAATTTGTCAACTCGTGTCCATAAAAATAAAGGAACTTCTGTCTAGCAACCAGTTTTTGACTATCACTTTAACCTATAGTACTCCCTTATTTTGCTTCTACTTACAAGGAAGCAAGGTATTTCTGCTAATTTGTTCTCAATTAGCATGAGGTAAATAGAAGCTTAAGCTTTTTAACAATAATTTGTTGCAGAGATGTAGAGAAAGTCATGTGAATGGAACACAGATGGAATCGGCTTATGACCTTGTTTCGCAAGCTTCCTACTCACAATATAAAACACTATTTTTACTTTCTCTAACCTCGTATGTAAACGTACAAAGGATATAGAGAAGGTATTGTATTCCACCCAAAAATTCGATGTCGAGATTTCACCGGAAATATTTGTTTTGAGGTCCTCTGAGTCCAAAAATGTTAGAAAAAGGTCCGTTTGGGTGCGCCTGTGGACAGCATAACTCAAAAACGAAAAGACCGTTAAATACCAAACTTGGTATTTAAATTTGGTAGCTTCTAAGGAAGCGACACGAAGATTTTTAAGTAAATTCCCACCTCAAACTACAATTTACATGGAAAAGATTTAGAATTTTTTTTTCCCTCAAAAATGGCCCTAACGATTTTGATTAAAGCGGCACATTAAAACTATTTAATTCACAATAAAATGTATATCTTAAATTTTCTAGGAATATCTTCTGAAGAACCTGTTCATTATGGATAAATTTTGCTGAATTTTGCATAAATGGTGAACCTAGGAGATAAACAAAAACTTACTACACAAAAATTATAGATCTCGTTAAAACACCGATTTCTGATATATAGGTCTTTATGAGCTGACCGTTTCTGAGATATTCCTTGTTATTGGTTTCAGTTTTAAACTACATAAACATTTCTCAGATGGGAAGTGACGTTTCTGTCCATCTCTTGTTTTACTGCAGGGCATGCAAAGCGAACCGAATTTCAGTTGTTTCAACTAGGACCAGTTTTTAAAAAATTGGAGTATCACTTTTTGTCCCTTCTACTTGCAAGGAACTAAGTGATAAGACAGTTTCTGCTAATGTATGCCTTGATTAGCATGTCGTAGGAAGAATGATACTCTTTTGAAAGGAAAAATGTTTGTGTAACAGCTAGAGAAAGTGATGTGAATGGAACACATCAGATTTTTACTTTCTCTATGTGCACTATGTATTGCACTCCACCAAAAAATTCGATACCGAGATATCACCGGAAATATATGTTTTAGGGTCCCCAATATCCAAAAAAGTATTCTCAGAAAAAGGTCCATGTGTGTGTGTGTCCGTGTGTCAGTGTGTCTGTGTGTCTGTGAACACGATAACTCATAAACGAAAAGTCGGTAAAATACCAAACTTGGTATTTAAGTTGAGTATCTTCCAGGGATGCGACACGAAGATTTTGATAAAAATCCCCCTACCCCCAACTACCCTTTACATGGAACTTTTTCCGAAAATTTTGATTTTCTAAAAATTGGCTCTAACGACTTTGATTAAATTATCGTATATTAAAGCTATTTATCTGACAAATAAAATGTATATTTTGAATTTTTTGGGAATAGCCTCTGAAGACTACTTTATTCTGGGTCAATTTTAAGGAATTTTGCATAGCTGCTAAACCGTAAGAGATGAACAAAAACTTACCAGACAACAAATGTAGAGCACTTTTAAACACAGTATATACATTTGTTTCGTGGAGATGATTGTTTTTGAGATATTTCTTGTTTTTGGTTTCAGCTATAAAAAACTTACACTTTTCTCATACAGGAATTTGTCAACTCCTGTCCATACAAACAAAGGAGCTTCAGTCACATAGCAACCAGCTTTTGGCTTTCACTTTAATCTGTGGTACTCCCTTATTTCGCTTCTACTTACAAGGAAGCAAGTAATAAGACTATTTCTGCTAACTTTTTCTCAATTAGCAGGAAGTAAATAGAAGCATAAGCTTTTTAAAAATAATTTACTGCATAGATGTAGAGAAAGTGATGTGAATGGAACACATGAGATTTTTTCCCAAACATCCTATATGATATTTGAAATTCCATCACGTGCGCTAGCAACTGCCAGACCGTTCTCAACACAAGCGTCTGCGGGTAAGTCATTCAAGTGAAGAACATCTGCATGCGAGACCTACACCAACAAAAGGACAGAATACAAAGGCACTTCACGAGCAACGAGGGGGCTCGAACACAGACCCTGTCAGTTACAGCACAAAAAGCAGATGGATTTCCTGAGAAGCAAGAACGACACTGGCCATCCGTTCGTTCCCTTCTGATGGAAGCCATGTAAGTAAAATCAACACGAGAAAAAAGCTTTCTCAAACAGGAAGACGACTTTCTTCTCGTTTCTCATTTGTTTATTCCAAAGAGATTGGAATTTCAATTGTATTTACATAGCGACTGGCTTTTAAAGGACGAGACTATCTCTTTAGCCTGCATTTTCTAAATTTCTCTTCCACTTACAAGGAAGCTAGTAATAAGACTAATTCTGCTTATATTTATCTTGATTAGCATGATTTAGTTAACAGATTAATGTTTTGATTAAAATGTTTGTTTGCCGAACAGTTAGAGGACATCATATGAATGGAATACATTGTATTTTTTCCCTTCTGCTTACAAGGACAATTTCTGCTAAAGTTTATCTCGATTACCATGATGTTGATACAAGAAAAAGCTTTTCAAAATCTTCTCGGACTTCTAGCCAGGTAAAAACTTGGCTTGACACCAACGTTTCGAAGAAGTGCATCTTCCTCGTCTTCAATAGTATGGAATTTAATAGGAATCCGTATGCTGTTCAAGCAACATTTATTGGTATAGATGCAACATCACTGATAAGCTGGTAATATTTCACGGAATGTTGTGCTTTCTAGTATTTCAAGCCGCAATATTCGCTCGTATTAGTATCAAATGCTGTTTGGCGTTGGGATAAAGCAAAATTTCGTCATCAAGCAGCTTAATCCCATAGAGGGATTCGAACTCTAATCTCCACGCAAGTATCTCTGTTGCGTACCTACGCCCTACAGAGCTGGCTAACCTCGAAACGAGTTCTGATCAAGCCTTGAAAGGTTTAGCACACTGAAGTGCCGTATATGGACCCCATCCGTGCGGTTTCCTTTTTTACAGCAATTACCATACGAAATTCGCTGTTTACGGAAATACCTTTTAAGTATGAACGCACTTACGTATAAACGTGTGTGAGCGGATTGTTTCGTAATTCATAGCTGATTATTGGCATCCATTGTTGCACGTGTACCAGCGGGAACTTCTTTTCACATCGCAGCTGTGATAGTTACACCTGTGCGAGTGGACATGTGCTCTGTCGGAAGGTTCTTTGACCTCGAAGCCGCATTGTTACACCTGAACAAGTTTGTGACATCTGCTGTGGTTTTGCATGTGCGACTGCTTTTGGAAATTTCCTGTCACGTGATCAACATGTATAAGAAAAGAAACAAAGCCCTGCCTAGAGCACAGTTTTTACTGGGAATGCATCGCGTATAACAGTTTAGTGAGTTTTGAAGCGAGCAGTAATCGTCACCGCAGCAAACGTCCAAAAGAAATTATACGACAGAATTATTACAAAAGCATAGAATAAAGACAGCTATTTATGAGCAGATTCTGATTGCAATCAATAACTGGAAGAAATAAAGAGTTTTTGTTACACTGGTGTCAGGAGTGGAATTAAGTCACAATAAAGAACACGATGAAAACTTAATTTGCCGAAATCAAAAGGAAATGAAGATAGAAAAGAAATCCGGAATGGAAAAAAAAAATGGAATTTGGCATGGAGAAGATGACACGAAAATTAAATCGGGATTTCTTTTTTTTTTTTTTTGATAGAGTTTAATTCCCGCTGTTATTACTATAGCAACGCAAGCGATGACACTGATGATACATGGACTGAAGATGGAGCACCGGTAGAATGCGATGGCGGGGGAAACCGGAGAACCTGGAGAAAATCTACCTCTGCGTCGCTTTGTCCACCACAAATCTCAAATGCAGTCACTTGGGATCGAACTCAAGCGCGTTGGTAAGAGGCAAGTGGTCTAACCACTTGATAACAGCGCAGCTCAAATCGGGAATGGATGAAATGAAATTAGTAATGGTGAAGATGAGAATCGAGACTATTGCACTATGGGAAAGATATAAGAAGAAATGAAATAGGGAATGGAGAACGTGAAGGAGATATGAAACGATATCGATGAACGACTGGTCGGCGTGGTGAAGGACGTACAGGACTTGGCGGAAGATTAAAGAACCTTGACCAACGACGCGATGCTCTGGAAGACCTCGGGGAACGACATAATGCCCTACAGGGAAGAGTCGACGGAGGAGCAAAAGAACTTGCCGCTGGCACACGTGTCCGCTAACGGACAACAGGTGTAACAATAGGCGCCAACTCTTTCTAACAAAGTGGCCGCCGCGATCTCCAGATCTCAATCCGATCGACCTTTGGTTGTGAGGTTACCTTAAAGAACGAGTTTTTCTAACACATCCAACAACTCGACAAAACTGAAAGTAGTAAGAAATTGCTAATATTCCAAGACATCATCCGCAAAATGCTGTGCATTGAGGCGCATAAAGAATGGTGTACGTTGAGCCAGAGAATGGAGTTCATCGTCCCAATGTTTTATAAGAGTCCATTATTTGCCCAGTATGTGACTTGTTTTGTTTTTAATTTTTTAATATCACAAATATTATAATATTTATAATGGTTTACAGTTTGAAGTGACTTTTGAAAGACCCTGACTAGCTGGAGAACGTATTGCATTCCAACCGAAAATTCATACCAGGTTTCACTGGAAATATGCATTTTAGGGTCCCCTGTAACAATATATCTCAAAAACGAAAAACCGGTTAAATACCAAACTTGATGTTTAAGATCAGCAACTTCCAAGAATGTGACAGGTAGATGTTCAAGAAAACCCCCCTCCCAAGGAACATTTACATGGAGAAAAGTTACAACATTTTTATTTTCTCAAAAATAGTTCTAACAATTTTGATTAAAATACCGTATATTGAAGATATTTATGAGACAAATAAAATGCAATATTTGGATTTTCTGGGAATAGCCTCTGAAATCCTTTTCATTCTGAATGAGTTTGCATAGCTGGTAACATGATAGACAAAAAGTTACTAGACAGAAAATGTAGATCTCGTTAAAAACCCAATTTATGGCATGTACTTTGTTTTAATTAGACGCGTCCGAGATATTTCTTGTTATTGGTTTCAATTTTATGTGAATGTACCGTATCAGATTTTCTGCATAAACAAAGAGAGTTTTATTTTCTAGCCCACACCATATTGCAAGCTTACCTATGTCTTCTGTCCTATTTATTACTGATTTTCAGATTCGGTTTTACACTCTTTACACGTACTATGGAATAGTGTACAGGGAAGGTATTGTATTGCAACCAAAATTCGATACACAGATTTCACCGGAAATAGTTGATTTGGAACTTTCCGAATCCAAAAAACCATTTTTAGAAAAATATCCATGTATGTGTGCCTGTCTGTCTAACAGTGTGTATGTGTGTGTGTGTGGGGGGAAGCATAGCTCAAAAACGAAAAATCCGTTAAATACCAAACTTGATATTTAAGTTTACTGTCCTCCAAGGATGCGATACGAAGATTTTCGAGAAAATCCCCCTCCCCAACTACCCTTTACGTATTAAAAATGTCAAAAATGTTGGTTTTCTCAAAATTAACTCTAACGATTTTGATTAACTTCTCTTATATTTAAGATATTTACATGAAAAATAAAATGTATATCTTGAATTTTCTGGGAATAACCTCTGAAGTCCTCTTTATTCTGAATTTTGCATTGTTGGTAAACCGTAAGAGATAGACCAAAAATTACTACATAAAAATGTAGATCTGCCTAAAACACACAACTTAAATTACTTACTTTTTTCGTGGAGTTGACCGTTTTCGAGATATTCCTTGTTATTGGTTTCAGTTTTAAAATACTTATACGGGAACTCTTCAACTCCTGGCCACGCAAAGAACGGATTTTAATTCCATAGCAACCACATTTTAAAACATTTGACTGTCGGTTTAGCTCAGAGTATTCTCTTATTTCCCTTCAACTTATAAGGAACTAACTAATAAGTCCATTTCTGCTAATGTTTATTTCGATTAGCATGAAGTAGTAAGAAGAATAGGCTTATTAGCAATACTTTGCTACAAAGATGTAGAAAAAGTGATGTGAATGGAACACATCAGATTTTTTTCATGTTCTGCTGCCTTCCTCCTTGTTTCCCAACCCTATTTTCGTCAATATTTTCCCCCACCATTCCATTCGTTTTTAATTATCTCGATCTGTTTCATGCATACTTTTATCAGATTCTTAACTTCGCTCTTCATACGAGGGCCATCCAGAATTCGCCACTAAGTAATAACGAAATAAATCAACACAAAACTTTATTTACAAAGTTACAGTACCTTAATCTATTTCTCAACGTAAGCTCCATTCTGTCAAGACACGTAATACCAGTCACGTTTTTGTACAGTTTATTGTCACATGATACCAATTTTTCAGTGCCTTTACAACCGCTAAAGAACTTGATCGATTTTTGAATACAGAAAATGTTCGGCCAATCGAATTTTATAGACAAATACCGCAAATGTATGGTGATCATGCGATGAACGAATCTTCAGCGAGGAAATTGCGCATAATTTACTAGTAATCAAGGAAGAATCAGTGTGTTCGATAAAGATCAGAGTGGAAGCTCATCAATCGTTATGGAGGAGTTGAAAGCAAATGTTAAAATAATTAAGAAAAACCGGTGTTTCACCTTTGGATATCACAATGATTTTTTGGATGGAAAAGATCTCCCAACCGCTGAAGACTTCAAGAGGCAGTGATATCTTGGCTCAGATCTATAGCGATGGAAGAGTATGACATCTGCAATGAAAAACGTGACAATAAATACCTTGATAGTAATAGCGATGACTTTGAAAAATAGAGTAAGACACTGCAACATTGTAAATAAAGTTTTGTATTGATAACTTTCGTTGTTATTTAGTTATACCAAATCGTTCGTTACTTTCTGGATGACCCTCGTACTCTATACCAATATTTTAAACTTTCTCTAGGATCATCTCTCTTCTTCCCCGTCTAAGACCCCGAGAACGCATGGTTGAAATTGTTTGGAACACAGGGAGAAGCATGTAGGAGCGCTGAGTGTATATCACAGGATACAATGCCTCTGGAATAATGTCCTGGACATTAGATACTGCCATACAATAATTACCAACGATTAAGTTAAATTACGTGCATTGGAGTCGAGGGTTCACGTTTAACGGTAAGCTTACAAGAGCCTGAGAGTGCGAAACTGTATTCATGATGTATAATCCTACAGTTCTATATAGTGGCAACCCTGGGAAAACAAAATCGAAACAACAGAAAACAGGAGACTAATACACACCATTTAACTCAAACGTTCCTGGAAATGACAAAGGGGACACATTACCAAGAGCTGAAATGCTTTCTATTATCCATTTCCTGTTAACGATGGTCCTGAGGTGACAAAAAATTGCGAAAAATTAAAACATTATTTTTTCATCATAAAATGATATGAATTCTAAAATTTAATAAAATATGTCTTTTCCCACTGGGTGCACATTAACTGCCAATTAAACGAGTAGTCGCAAGCTATTAATAAGCCTAATCGTAAACTCTATTTTTTTGCAGATTTTTTCCAATAGTTTTCTATACTCAACTAGCGCGACAAGCACAAGGAAAGAGAGAGACAGTGATATTGCTAACAATCGAGGAGTTGGATTTTACACAGCGTAGCCAAGTCGTATTTTGCACCCTGCGCTGTGCAATGCACCGGTTCACGCACCCTGAGAGGCCCTGGTCTGTCCACTCACCCAAGAAAAGGTGTGTGCATTATACTATGTTACTCTTCGCCAGTCTCAGTCACAAACTTTCCTTTACACAATGAATGGTTTACATGTGCTGAATTAGTAGATATTAATTTAATTTACGCCCCAGCTGGGAAATCTGCAAGGGACTGTGTTTTCGGAGATTTCTAAATCGTTATCTTTGAAAAAGATGGACGTTCACTGCAGCGTATCTCAGGATCTGTGATGTAGATTCTTTTAATTCCAGATTTGAATATCTTTATAAGTGTTAAAGTTTAATTTTAATTTGTCACCTTTGCAAGAGCAATATGGGTGATTATTATTGTTTAAAGAACGGAAGCGCAAATGCTTATATGTTGGTTTGAGTTTTTTTTTTTTTTTTCTTCATCAAATCAAATTTAAATAAAGCATAATAATGTGATTGCGTTCAATATTTTAAGTTGAACCAAGAATACAATGTAAATCATAATCAGATATAGTTATATGAAAACAAAAACGTATAGTTTCGTAGGTTGAAGTTTCAGAGTGATCGATATTCTTCACTCACATTACACCTATAGTCGAGCAGGGCAAAGGGCAGAGAAAAGTCAACTGGATTACGTAAACAACGGCACGTTTGAAATAGGGAATAATAGCTTTATTAATAACATTGTGGAAATTTTCTCATAAACATAAATGTATAAAATAGCGAAAAAACTGCAAATATCATCCTTAAACATTGATACAAATATTTGCACATAATTCATCTCCCACCCTGAAAATATGCACATATATAAATGACAACGTCTGGAGTGAATTTAAATCTTATTTATAGTCTTAATTGGGTCGCCTAAATTACTAGTGTCCATGTGTAAATACAATTGCAAGTCATTAGCAAAAATATGGTGTTTACAATGCCTTATTCTGTCTGTACTTTCTCTACAAGTTACTATGTACATAGAGTGTAGAGAAGCTATTGTATTGCACCCAAAAATTTGATGCCAAGATTTCACCGGAAATACGTGTTTTGGGATCCTCTGAATAAAAAAATAATTTTAGAAAGACGTCTGTGTCTATCTGTGTGTATGCTAATTTTTATCTCCATTAGCATAAAGAAGATAGAAGAATAAGCTTATTAACCCTTAACAACGTCACGGGATTCGCAAACTTACTGCAAGAAAAGCTGGAAGTAACTCCTCTCGGAAGCAGAACAACTACACGGACATATTTAAGAAATAAACAGGCCTACAATACCTATGCACAGCAGTAGAATAAACTTTTGTTTTACTACTCTTTTAGACTGAAGGTGGATCTTTGGGCCGTGATATAAATATTCAATGCGGTATTTACCTTGGCGACTGAGGGAAACCACGAAAGAAAAACCAGTGAAATTAGTCGGCCCATGAGATTTGAGCTCAGGACCTCCAAATGAATGTCACAAACGTTGCCGCCATAACCAAGACGCCAAAGCAACAAAATAAGAGTAAAGAAAGCAACTCCAGCATCACAGCTTATAGAGCAGAACTGGAGAATGGAGTGTGAAAAATTAAGATATATTTAAAATGAAAAGTTTAAAAAAGAAAGGAAAAACTTTGCGGGAAGATTCTGATTAATATCTCCCGTCTCAGTGTGCCAGGGGCTATTTCTTAATACTACCCCACCATTGTTATACTCCCTGAGAAATAGAAAAGTAATTCTCCTGCATTTGTCGCTTACAGCCATTTCCCGTCCAAGACTTTGGGGGTCACCTGAGGAGAAATCAGAAAAAGCTTACTTAATATTGCTTTGTGAGGAATAGAATTCTGTTACGCAAAGTGAAGAAACAGCATAATACACTCAGTTTTAGATTCCTTTTCAAGCATTCCAAATCATATCAAAATTGCTGAAAAATTAGATTAATGTAAATCTCTCTGAAATATCTGCAGACCGAAACAGTTATTGTTACTTTCTCTACAATGTAGGTTAAATTCACACAGTAGGTTGTAATATTCCAACCAAAAATTTCATACTGAGATTTCATACAAAAAACATTTTTTGTGCACATCTGAATCCAAAAAATCTGATGTGCTCCATTCAGATGAGTTTCTCTACATCTCTGTAACACATTATTGTTAGAAAGCTTATTCTTCTATCTAGTTCATGCTAATGGAGATAAACATTAATTGAAATGTTTTCTTGTAAGTAGAAGATAAATAAGGGAATACACTAGGCTAAAAAGACAGTCAAATCTTTTAAAAGCTGGATGCCATGTGGAAGTAATCCGTTTCATTGCATTACCAGCAGTTGGCAAATTCCCATATGTGAAAAGTTTTAAGTATTTAAAAACTAAAGCCAACAATAAGAAATATCTAAAAAATGGTCAACTCCTCGAAAAAAATGTATACGACATAAATTGTGGTTTTAAGAGATCTACATGTTTTGTTGTGTAGATTTTTGTCTATCTCTTACGGTTTACTAGTTATACAAAATCCAGCAAAATTCATCCAGAATAAAGAAGTCTTCATAGGCTATTCCCAGAAAATTCAAAATACACATCCTTAATATATAGTACTTAAATCAAAATCGTTTGAGAAAATAAAAAGATTAGACAATTTTTTCATGTAAAGGGTAGTTTGGGGTGGGGTTCTTCCTCAAAATCTTCATGTTGCATTCTTGGAAGATAATTACTAAATTTATATACTAAGTTTGGTATTTTACCAAGTATCGATTTTGAGTTATCGTGTTCACAGACACACGGACACATGGACAAACACACATATATACACGGACCTTTTTTCTAAAAATGCTTTTTTTTTTTGGATACGGGGGACCCTAAAACGTCTAATTCCGGTGAAATCTCGGTATCAAATTTTTGGGTGGATTGCAATACCTGTCTATACACTTTGTACATAGCACGTGTAGAGAAAGTAAAAATCTACCAAAATAATTTGTTTTTCTCTCTTTTTCTAAGGACTTATTGAAAACACCCCTCGTAGAACAGGATAGGATAGGTTACGGTCGGAGATGACTCAGCACCAAATCTACGTCCCCTGGTGAAAAGATGCCCTGGCGGCCGGAACCAGGAGCAACTGCACAGCAATGACAGGTTCTCTACAGTTTCTAGATTGAAGCACTCCGAAAGTCGGACTCGCAGATTGGGTCCCCGGCAACACACAGGCTCCTACGCTTCCGCCTGGACCAGTCCTTCCCGGCAACCAGCCGAAGTCAAGAGACAGAGATAGTCACTTTTGGCATCCTTTTTCCGTGCCAGCAGCATCACCGTCTCAAACACTTCGAACCCTGAAAGAAACCCACAGGATGAAGGATGAATGAAATGACAATGGAAACGACATGAAGGAACATGAAACTCGGGTGACGAGAATTCGCCTAGCGACCCGGGAAAACCTCGAAAAAATCAATGAGTCGGGTAGCCCGGCCACGGTAAAAGAACTCATGACCTCCCGAATGCCGGCCACAGACGAAACCACCTAAGCCATTCCGCTCAATAATGAATGATAGAAGAGAACGAGTGAATTGCCAGAGAAGTGAAGAAGAGGTAAATGATAACTAGATGGAGAAATCAATCAGAACAAGGGACAAATTAAATATTTGAAGTTGAAAATGTATTAGGCATTCAACTTTACTTCCGCGTTTTTTCCCGACATTCAAGGGTTTATTATAAGAGGAATGGTTATACATTTATGATTGAAAATGTTGTGCCGACTGCCTCCGTGGTCAAGTGGTCAGCGAGCTGACCTTTTAACCCGAGGTCCCGGATTCATTTATCTGCTGGGCCGGGAAATTTCTCTTTAATCAGAATTATTCCTTATCCCTCCACAGAGTCTGGAAGCATATGAGTGAGAGTGAGTGTTTGAGGAAAATAAAGAACGATTTAAACCCAAGGTAAAAACCTACACATGAGCTGTTTCTGGTGCAAAGCCCCCTATATGACCTTAGATGTTAAAGTGGACTATATAAATTAAACAATAAAAAAAAATGTTGCTCATTTTTTTACCACTTTCCTCCCATCTTTCAGTATTTTAGAGATTCGAGGTATTCGATGAGCCTCAGCTGCAGTTTTCTTCACATTGAAGCAGAAAATCAAATCCTCATGCAAATAACGAGAATTTAGCTCGCACACTGACACACTTACGTTGCGGAAACAAATTGACTAATTTTCGATGAGGTTAAGTTGATAAATGCTCAAGTTTATTATATGAGGTCTTCATCTGTTTATGTCCACCATAACTTACCACTAAAACCATCAAAAGAAAAACGGCGGAAACAAATTTGTACATCTGTGTATGTGGTGAAAATGAACTAAGATGTAGATGTTAGGAGACATTGAATAAGACAGCTATTATTTGGCATTTCTTGGTAGAATCGAGGCAGAACAAGACAACAGAAGACGGAGTAGGAAAACAAAATGGAAAAGGATCTCGGGGTCGAGAGAATAAGAGAGGAAAAGAACAGAAGAAAATAAGAACACTGTGGGAGAAAGGACGGAAATAAGATTTGTGAAGAGCTCGCAATGTAATATTCATTCTCCGAGGCCAGTACATGTTTTTAGATCCCGGAGAATGTGGTGAATGAAAGGAGTCTTTATGCTAATCGAGATAAACAGCAGAAGATGTGGTTTTATTGCATAGTTCCTCCTAAGCAGAAGGGAAATAAGGGAATACACTGGGCTAAAGCGATAGTCAATTCTTTTAAAAACTGGCTGCTATTTTATAAAATTGGAAGTCCATTCTATTTACATGACCAGGGCGATAAAAGTGAATAACGGCTTCCCATTTCAGAAAAGTCCAAGATTTGGAAATTTTAACGCAGATAGATAAACACACGTCCCTTTTTCTAAAAAATGCTTTGTTTTTAAACTCAGAGTTCTTCAAAACATACATTTCTGGTAAAAACTCGGTATCGAACATTTTAGTGGAATTTCAATACCTTCTCTACCTATTATGCATGTTTTAGTACTTTGTAGAGAAAATCAACAAAGTGAATAAGGCTTCCTATTTGAGAAAAGTCTTAAATATTGGATATTTTAAAACCAATAAATGGAAACACCTATCTCGGAAATGGTTAATTCTACAAAAAATAAGTGTATGACATAAATTGTATGTTTTAAGAATATAAACATTTTTGTAGTAAGTTTTTGTCTATCTCTTATGGTTTATAGTTAAGCAAAATTCATTCATAATGAACAGGACCAGTCACTATTTCCAAGAAATTCAAGATGTACATTTTGTTACGTAAATATTTTTAATATGCCGTATTTTAATAGACATCGTTTGCTATTTTTTATGAAATAAAAAGATCGCAAAATATTCCACCTAAAGATTAGTTTGAAATGGGAAATTTTGCTGAACATTTTCGTATCGCATCTTTGGAAGATGTTAAACTTTAAATACCAAGTTTGGCATTTCATCAACTTTTTGTTTTTGAGTTATCTATCCACATACTCACTCACACACACACACATTTTTCTAAAAATGTTTTTTTTTATTCAGGGGTCCCAAAACATGTATTTCCGGTGGAATTTCGGTATAGAATTTTTGAGTGCAATACAATACCTTTTCATACACTATGTACATAGTACGTGTAGAGAAAGTAAAATGGTTTTGGATTTTTTGACCATTTGTGGTCTAAATTTCACTATCGGTGTCCCGTTAGTAATAAACAATGAAGTTTTACTTAATGTTAGAAATTAATGGATCAAAATCTTTGATGCCTGGAGCACTTTAAGTAATGGAAAATTTCAAAATGTCTGAGAAAAATAAGTATAAAATTGGAATTTTATTGTAGTATTGAGTTCAGAAGTATTTAAATCGCTCCATCAAGCATTAACTTTTGTTCACATTAAGAAATCAAATAACATAAAATAAGGAACGTAAATACAATAAAACCAGAAAGAAAAAATGCAATTCTCTACACGTATTATGTACAGAGAAGGTACTGTATTAACTCAAAAATTCGATGTGGAGATTTCACCAGAAAAGAATGTTTTGAGGTACTTTGAGTCCAACATTAACATTTTGGAAAACGACGGTGTTTGTGTATGTGAACACGATAAATAAAATAAAACAAAATAGGAGGTTGCTTAAATGCCAAATTTGATATTATGCAAAATCAGTATGTTTCAGGGATGACACGAAGATTTTCAGGAAAATCTCCCATCCGAAACTACCTTCACATGGAACAGTTTTCGAAACCTTTCATTTTATCAAAAATTGCCCTAACGATTTTTACTAAAATATCGTCTATTAAGGAAATTTACATGGCAAATAAAACTTATATCTTGAATTTCTTGAGAATAGCCTACGAAGTCCTCTTCACTTTGGATGCTTTTGCATAACTGGTAAGAGATAAACAAAAACCCACTGCATAAAAACTATAAACCTCGTTAAAACAACAAATTTGTGTAATACACAATCTTTGTGGAATTAACCATTTCCAAGGTTTTCCTTGTAATTGCTTTCAATTTTAAAGTGCTTAAAACTTTGCTCAAACGGGAAATCATCTTTCGCTTCATATCTCTTTTGTTTTTACTCCAGGGCACGCAAAGTGTACATAATTTCAATTGTTTCATATAGCGAACAGCTTTTAAAAGATTTGACTTACACTTAATGCCCTTATTTCCCTTTTGCTTACAAGGAACCAAGTAATAAGACAAATTCGTTAATGTTTATCTCGTTAGCATGATGTAGATAAAATAATAATATTTTGTAAGAATAGATTAGAGAAAAGGTAGAGAAAGCCATGTAAATGGAATGCATTTTTCTGAGTTTCACATAATTTCACATAATTTAAGCTCTGAAGCCTAGTCCACGAGTTATTCTACCGCGGATAAAGCCAATGAAAAGTTGGCAGTCCCTGTTCTAAACCATATGGGAGACATGTGCCTTGAGGATCACAAAATTTCTCTTTTTACTTTCTCTACACATACTATATACATCTTGTATAGAGAAAGTATCTATTGTATTACACCCAAAAAATTCGATACCGAGATTTCACCGGAAATACATGTTTTGGGTCCCCCTGAATCCAAAAATCATTTTTAAAAAAGGTCTGTGTGTGTGTGTGTGTGGACTGCATAGCTCAAAATCGAAAAGACCGTTAAATACCAAACTTGGTATTTAAGTTTGGTATCTTCCAAGAATGCGACACGAAGCTTTTTCAAGAAAATCCCCCCACCCCCAACTACCCTTTACTTGGAACTTTTTCAAACATTTTTATTTTCTCAAAAATGGCTCTAACGATTTTGATTAAAATCCCTTGTATCTGAGATATTTACATACCAAATTAAATGTGTATCTTAAATTTTCTAGGTATAGCCCCTGAACACTACCTTAATCTGGATGAATTTTACGGAATTTTTCATAACTGCTAAACCGTAAGAGATGGACAAAACTTACCATACACAAAAAGTAGAGCATGTTAAAACACACAATTTATATTATTTACATTTTTTTTTTCCGTGCAGTTGATCGTTTTTAAGATATTCCTTGTTTTTGATTTCAGCTTTAATTTTTTCTCGATTAGCATGAAGTAAATATAAGCATAAGCTTTTTACAATAATTTGTTGCAGATATGCAGAGAAAGTCATGTGAATGGAACACATCAGATTTTTTATTATTTCATTTATAATGCCGCCTTTAACATCATATCGGGGGCTTTGCTTTAGAAACAACACGTTGTCTGTGGGTTAAAATCGTTTAATTTTCCTCAAAAAAACACACACACACACACACACACACATCCACTCTCATATTCATACTTTCAGACTCTATGGGAAATTTCTTCAGTTTAAGGGAAAATTTCCCGCCCCAGCCGGGTATCGAACCCGAGGCCTCCGGATGATAAGTCAGCTGGCTGACCACCCGACCACGGATGCAGTCTAAAAAAAACTGATCTTATTTTGATATCACGTCGATGAAAACCAGACTAAAATGAAAGGCTCAGCGACTTTATATTGGAAACTAATGAATGAAGCTGCAAGCCCTTCACGGTTGGGATAGGTTAAGGTAACAATTCTGAGTTGAACGAACTCCATGCTCACGTAGCGTATCGCCGAAAACCTCAATGCAAGCCTTAGGGGATCGAAGCCACGAACTCTGTTTTTATTCGCAATGAAACTTATTACCTGAAGGGGTTCCATTGTTTGAAAGGCAGCTTTCTGACAAAGAAACGGCCATAATGTAAAGCCATTTCCAGTTTTGTAAAAGATCATAAAAAAACGTATGTGTTCCGTTCACACGACTTTCTCTACAACTCTGCAATAAATTATTGTTAAAAGGCTTATGCTTCTATTTACTTCATGCTAATTGAGAAAAAAAAAAAAAAACTAGAAGACAGAGTCTTATTACTTGCTTTCTTGAAAGTAGAAGCGAAATAAGGAAGTACTATAGGTTAAAGTGATACTCAAAAGCTGGTTGATTTATGACTGAAGTTCCTTTGTTTGTATGGACAGGGATTGACAAATTCCTGTATGAGAAAAGTATACATTTTTCATAGCTGAAACCAAAAACAAGGAATATCTCAAAAACAATTAACTCCACGAAAAAAATATATACAACATAAATTGTGTGTTTTAAGGTGCTCTACAGTTGTGTGGTAAGTTTTTGTCCATCTCTTTACGCTATGCAAAATTCCGTAAAATTGACCCAGAATAAAGTAGTCTTCAGAGGCTATTCCCAAAAAATTCAAAATATACATTTTATTTGTCAGGTAAATACCTTTAATATATGATATTTTAATCAAAATCGTCAGAGCCATTTTTTAGAAAATACAAATTTTCGAAAAAAGTTCCATGTAAAGGGTAGTTTGGGGTGGGGGAATTTTTCTCAAAAGCTTCGTGTCGCATCCCTGGAAGATACTAAACTTAAATACCAAGTTTGGTATTTTACCGATTTTTCGTTTTTGAGTTATCGTGTTCACAGACACACGGACACACGGACGCACTGACACACGGACACACACACAGAGAACCTTTTTCTGAAAATACTTTTTTTTTTTTGGATACAGGGGACCCTAAAACGTATATTTCCGGTGAAATCTCGGTATCGAATTTTTTAGTGGACTGCAATACCTTCTCTATACTATATGTATATAGTACGTATAGAGAAAGTAAAAAAATGAAGTTTCAAATTCAGAGAGGTTCGATTCACAACTCATAAAATGGAAAGTGCTGAAAAGCGCCAGGAAATCACCCTCCGTGGTGTAGTGGTTACCACGCTAGCAAGACAATGGATTTTTTCGAGCGTAAAAGTCTTTAGCAAGGCTTCCTTCGGAAAGGAAGAAGCCGTTGGTCCCGTACCGTAGATTTCGTTTCCCTCGTTTCGTAATGGCCTTACCCTTCATGTATTTGTAGAACTGACACCCCCCTAGAACTTACAAGCCAATGCCTAGGGTTCAGAAGCTTGTCGGGGAGCCATCGGCACGAAACCAGAGAATGGAAAACCTATTAAGAGGGGTACATGAGGAAGAGCATGGTATGAAATGTAAGCGAAATTGGTGATTGGAAAGGTGATGATGGAGCAATTGGTGGAATGAGTGGTGGGGGAAACTGGAGGACCCGGAGAAAACCCGCCCAGACGTTGCTTCACCCACCACAAATCCCACATGCGGGCGCTGTCATAGATTTACGGCATGTAAAAGAACCTCAAACCTGATAAACAGGCCTCTAAGCAAAATTAAACGGTATTTCACGCCAAACAGAATGGGACGCTGAGAACCTCAGTGGTGGTTAAACAGCATCCATAAATAAAACTTCATTTCCATTTCACCATCATACGTAAGCTATATTTTCGTTTTTACTTTCTCTAACAAGTACTGTGTACAGTATAGTAGGTATGGACATAACGACAGCTTTTAAAACATTTGCCTATCATTTTAGTAGAGCGCATTACCTTAGTTCCCTTCCACTTATAAGGAACTAAGTTATTGCGTAATTCTGCTAATGTTTATCTCGATTAGCATGATGTAGAAAGAAGAATACTCTTTTGTAAGAAGTTTGTAGAGCAGCTAGAGAAATTCATATGAGTGTAATACATAAGACTTTTTTTGTTTTAGCATTGCTATAGAGTTTTTATTATCCTGGCAAATAAAGAGCTCTATCTATTAAAGACATCTGTTTCTTTAAAAACTGATAATAGTTATGGTTTAACATGTCTTCTAATATGGAATAATTTAGACATTTACTGCATTTAGTATAAAAAAGGAAATAGATAATTAAGTTGTATCCATATATTTCCTGAAATAGCGGAGAATGAATGAAAAATTGCTTCTCCCTCCCCAAAACCCAGCCCTTTCCCCCACTCCAACCTTGATGATTCACCAGAGGGTCGGTCGGCGGATAGGCAACAGCGCTTTTCTACAGTCAGTCTGCGAGTGACAGTGTACTGAAGAGGAAGGTATAAACGTTCTTCTCGGCCTTGCACGTGAAGCAGCCACGTTTCCACTTTGCCGGCAACAATAATATCTGCTACATTTTGTTTACTAACAGGTAAGTGCGGGGGGACTACATCTAACAATATCTTTAATGGAAAATGATTAACTTGCGGAAAAAACAAACGAATAGATCATAGCGTTACTAGTACCTCGTGGCCACCATTACTGTTCTTGGGCGTGGTTTTTGTTTTCTTCTTACGAACAAGACTTTGCTATCATCTTTATTAAATTTCTGAATTTAAGATTTGTTATTTTAATGCTTTACGAAACTCTTCTAAATAAAGTATTTAAAATACTTTAAATACAGCAGTTATAAATGTAGATAAGTAATTAAAAATTAACATATTTAGTTTTACATCTCTATGTTTGATGTTTCGATGTTTATGAACTAAAAAGGTGGAAAGTTTTAGGTTATGAAAGTTGCGGAAGAATGTAGCTAAGAGAAATCTTCCAAGTATAATCCGTATATGGGTGTAAGAGCCCAGTTGCGAAAAACCGGATTTCAAAATGAAGTCTCCGGTGTTGTAATATTGAACATCTGCACCCCTATTCGCTGTTTTTATCGATCATTTCGCTTTCACTCGCCTTGCGGGCTTAACACAAGGGATGGTAACCTCGAGGGATGCGATTTGCTGGAAATAGTGCCCCATTTTCCTCATTGTTTAAAACGCAAAGCCAAATGTGCGGCACAGAGGGATGGATTTAGAAAGTTAATGGGAATGCAGTGTTTCCTCACTACATTTCTGGTTTAGTAACTTCTCACATGGAATTCCAGTTTTGCTACCTAGGGGGTGAAAAATGCGATTTCGGAACATCTTGGCCATTTTCTCCTTTTTACTTTCTCTACACGAACTGTGTAATAGTGTATAGAGAAGGTATTCTATTGTACCTAAAAATTCGATGTCAAGATTTCATCGGAAATACACGTTTTCGGATCCCCTGAATCCGAAAAAAGCACTTTTAGAAAAAGGTCCGCGTGTGCCTATAGACAGCATAGTTCAAAAACTAAAAGGCTGTTAAATACCAAACTTGGTATTTAAGTTAAGTATCTTCCAAGGTTGCGACACGGCACCCCAACTACATTTTACATGGAAACATTTTCGAAAATGTTGATTTTCTCAAAAATGGCTTTAACGATTTTGACTAACATATTGAAGATATTTACATGACAAAATGTTTTTTAATTTTCTGGGTTAACCTCTGAAGGCGTCTTTATCCTGGATGGATTTTGGAGAATTTTGCACAATGGTAAACCGTAGGAGATAGACGAAAACTTGCTATATAAATATGTAGAGCTCGTTTAAAACCCAATTTATGTTATATACATATTTTTTTCGTGGAGTTGGCAGTTTTTGCGATATTCCTTGTTATTATTTTCAGTTTTGTTTTATAATAAAAGTACAGTCCCGGAGGCTTGTCGGGTCTCCGGAGCTGTATTCCTTTTTTTTTTTTTTTTTCTCCAGTTTCGCTGCATTTCCTTTGTTGACCTATTTGACTTACCCTTTGGATTCCAAATACACATGCATACACACGAACACAAGGCAGGACTTGAACCCACGATCCCGTGGGTTTTAAAATACTTATACTTCTCTGGTATGGGAATTCTGTCAACCCGTAGCCGTACAAACAAAGACATTGAATCTTATAGCAACCAGCTTTTAAAAGATTGCTGTTTTAGCCTGGTGTACTCCCTTATTTCTCTTCTTACAAGGAAGCAAGTAATGGCACAATTTCTGCTAATTTTATCTCGATTAGCATGAAGTATATAGAAGAAAAGATTTTTAACAATAATTTGTAACATGTAGAGAAAGTGATGTGAATGGAGCACATCAAGATCTTTCAGTATTAGCAGTGATTTCGATGCTGATAATGCGGCACTCGACGGTTAAACAAATCGATATAACGTGTTCAACAGAAGCTCGCGAGAAACAAAGGAAGCGAAGCTCATCTCAGAGTGCTCTACGAGGTAAAATAAAATGAGTAAACAATATTTCTCTGAATTAAAAGTATGCTTTAATGCAATTTTTATATGAAATTTCACAAAAATTAGGGAAAACCAACCTAATTCCTCATATACGTGATCGGGAACTGGTACTTTTTGTTATTGTGCCATTAGAGCCGCTCTGTAAATTGAAATTGAGTTTTATTTATGGACCATTCCTGTGGTCCTCAGGGTCTCATTCTATATTGAGGGTGAAAGATGGCTTAATTTTGCTCAGATGCCTCTTTATCAGACTTGAGGTTCTTTTACGTGCTGTAAATCTACGACCCGGGACCAACGGTTGTTTCTCTTCTGAAGGAAGTCATGTTAAAGAATTTTACGCCCGAAAAAAATCAATCGCCCTCCGCTGGGTTTCAACCCGTTATCTTGGGAACCAGTGGCTAGCATGTTACCCTTAAACCACTGAGGACGAATTTGTTTACTTCCCTGTTATATACTTTTAATGCCCCAAGCTGCAAAGCGTAGCCAAGGACTGATTTTACAAATAGAGGAGTGGATCAGTTAACTGCGGAGAGACGACAGGGCCTAATTGAAGTTTCAATGATTCTAAGATGTGGAAAATCTTGCCAATTTAGCTGATGTCAAATTTGAACATCTTAATATTTTCAACACGCAGCTGTAATGGCAGAATTACAATAGTACCCAATTTGGATCACGTTATGAAGAAAGTGCAAAATTAAGCTTACTTAAAAGGTATTTTACCGAAAACTCAAGATATTGTTTTGACAGGGAATTATCTTGAAATACATTTTAAAGAAAATAAATTGCCCTCTTATAATTTTTGATACGACCACTTTCAGGCGGAAATAATGCGGTAGCATTGGTAAAGTCTGTGATTATTAATATTTTAGGAAATTCTTCAATTTTTTAGAGCTTCTCCCTACGTATTTCCTAATCAGTTTCAACTAGTTTTTAAGCCGTAATACATAAATTTTTAACAAGCAGTAAATCATTAAACAGTTCTCCATGTTAACTTCGTAAATTTCAAATATTGATACTTTCACTTTCGTGAAAGATTTCGGAGGTGCAAATGCGTAACGAATTTAAACCTACGTAAAAATGTTATTGATATTGGATTTTATTTATGCGATTTTCGTTTTAAAACTACAAGGTATATTTACATAAATTAATATTTTTCAAAAAATGTTTCCTCTGTGGTATTCAATGACCCAGAAGACCTAATCCAATATAGCCCTTGTACGTATATAATGGAAGTTATCGCGAATCTTTTGTCATTCCTTTGCGGGCGGTCTTTGAACAGCGTGACGTCAAGAAAGAATGGATGATACATGTCGTGCACGCCTAAGCAATCGACAAACCTCTGACGCCAGGTTTCCAAAATCAGTAATGTTCCCTCACTTAATTAGGCAGTGAAATAGGGTCAGTGCATACAGAACGGGTTTCTCTGTTTGGGTCTGGAGTTCTGTGACATGGCAGTGCTTACGAAAGGAATATAACAATCTAATGTGTTCCATTCATATGACTTTCTCTACATCTCTGCAATAAATTGTCGATATGCTTATTCTTGTATCTACTTCATGCTAATCGAAATAAACATTAGCAGAAATGGTCTTATTACTTAGTTCTTATAAGTAGAAGGGAATACGTTAAGCTAAACCGACAGTCAAGTGTTTTAAAATGTAGTTGCTATGGGATTAAAATCCGTTTCTTTGCGTGGCTGGAAGTGGACAAACTACCGCACGAAAAATGTTTATTTTAATACAAACTAATAACAAAGAATATCTCAAAAACGGTCAACTCCACGAAAAAAATGTATATGACATAAATTGTGTGTTTTTACGATATCTATATTTTTGTGTGGTAAAATTTTGTTTGCTGTTTACCAGTTATGCAAAATTCGTTAAAAATGAACAGGTCTTCAGAAGCTATTCCCAGAAAATTCAAGATATACATATTATTTGTGGTATTTGGTATTTAGCGGTCTTTTCGTTTTTGATCTGTGCTATTCACACAGACACAGAGACCTTTTTCTAAAAATTCCTTTTTTTTTTTTTTTTTTTTTTATTCAGAGGGTCCCAAAAGATGTACTTCCGGTGAAATCTCGGTATTATCAAACTTTTGGGTGCAATACAATACCTTCTCTATACGCTACCTGCATAGTACGTGTAGAGAAAGTAAAAACTGTCACATTGCAGCCATGCTTATGTTCGATGCAAGTACGAAATTATGCCGAGTGTTTTCTACCGAACACACGTAAACTACTTTGTAGGATTATAATAATTTCACGATCTAGTTACACGAGTTGCTTTTCTTTTGTTTTTTTATGCAGTTTTCATAAACGAATACGTTCCAATTATAAATATTTAGTATTTTTACTTACTCTACTAAGTACTATGTACATACATAGATATAGAAAGTGTTGCATTCCACCCAAAAAATCGATACCGAGTTTTCAGCGGAAATACATGTTTTGAGAGCCCTACATTTAAAAATTACTTTCTCTAGCATCTTAAGTTCAATATGCCTAGTAGATAGAGAAGGTATTGTATTCCACCCAAAAATTCGATACAGAGATTTCAAGGGAAATTTGAGGCAGAACAAAAATAAAAAAGGTTTGTGTGGTGCGTGTGTGCGAGATGGAAGGAGGGGGGACATCATAGCTCAAAAACGAAAAGTATTAAATTCCAAACTTTGTATTTAAGTTTAGTACCTAAGTTCCAAGTAAGAAACACGACAATTTTCAGAAATATCTTCCCACTCCAAATTACCCTTAAGGTGCAAGAGAGATTTTTCGAAATGCTCGATTTTCTCAAAAATGGCTCTAACGGTTCTGCCTAAGTTATCACACACTAAAGACGTTTGCGTGGAAAATCATGTATATCCTGAACTTCTTGGGAATACCCTCTGAAATCTACAAAAGTCTGCCACACAAAATCTGTATACCTCTCAAAACAATTTCCATTATATATTTCTTTTACTTTGTAGAGCTAACCATTTCCGAGATGTTCCTTTGTACTGGCTTTAAAACTTCCAATATTTTCTCACTGATTTTTCTGTAGCGGTAGAGGAGAATTTCAATTGGATCACATAGCGCCCGGCTTTTAAAAGATTAGCTGTCGCTTTAGCCTAGTGCATAAAGAACTAAGTAATAAAATAATTTCTTCTAATATTTATTTCGATTAGTATGAAATAGAAACAAAAAAATCTGTTGTGTTCCATTCACATGGCTTTCTCTACATCTCTGCAACAAATTATTGTTAAGGAGCTTATGTTTCAATTTACCTCATGCTAATCGAGAAAAGATTAGCAGAAATAGTCTTATTACTTGCTTCCTTGTAAGTAGAAGCGAAATAAGGGAGTACCATAGGTTAAAGTGACAGTCAAAAGCTGGTTGCTATGTGACTGAAGTTCCTTTGTTTGTATGGACAAATTCTATATGAGAAAAGACTAAGGTTTTTAAAGCTGAAACTAAAAACAAGGAATATCTAAAACAAAAAACAAACAAAAAAAAAGATGAACTGCACGAGAAAAGTGTATATAACATAAATTGAGTGCTTTAACGTACTCTACGTTTTTGTGTGGTAAGTTTTCATCCATCACTTACGGCTTAGTAGTTATGCAAAATTCCGTAAAATTCATCCAGAATAAAGTAGTCTTCAGAGGCTATTCCCAGCAAATTCAAGATTATACATTTTATTTGCCAGGTGAATATCTTTAATATGTGATATTTTAATCAAAATCGATAGGGCCAATTTTGAGAAAATAAATATTTCGAAAAGGTTCTATATAAAGGGTAGTATGGGGTGGGTTTTTTTCTCAAAATCTCCGTGTCGCATGCCTGGAAGATACTAAACTTAAATACCAAGTTTGGTATTTTACCGACTTTTTGTTTTTGAGTTATCGTGGTCACAGGCATGCGGACACACACACATACGGACATTTTTCTGAAAATGTTTTTTTTGATACAGGGGACCCTAAAACATGTATTTCCGGTGAAATCTCGGTATCGAATTTTTTGGGTGCAATACAATACCTTCTCTATACACTATGCACATAGTACGTACAGAGAAAGTAATAAGCTTTTACCAGAACAATCTTGCAGAATAGTGGAGAAAGTTATCTGAACTCACAAGATTTTTCCTGAAAGGATAGCATTGTTTTACCAAATCAATTTGTTTCATATACAAACATAAGAATCGCGTCTTTTGCAATGCAATTGTTTAATGTTGCATCCCAAGATAGCCTTGACCAAATTACCTATCACCTTTTCCATACTGAGTAACCTTTCAAATGTCATGAAATGTGTTTGGATGCTTAATCCGACATATTTCTTCTTACCTTCATGTACCGAAGGTCGCGGGTTCAAACCCGACGGAGGACGATGGATTATTTTTCGGGCGTAAAAATCTTAATTATGACTTCCTTCGGAAAGGAAGTAACGCCGTTGGTCCCGTGTCGTAGATTTACGACACGTAAAAGAACCTCAAGCCTAAAACATCTGATGTGTTCCATTCACATGTTTTTCTCTACATTGCTGTAACAAATTATTGTTAAAAAGCATATTCTTCTATCTGCTTTTTGATAATCGAGGTAATCATTAGCAGAATTATCTTAATTACTTGCTTCTTTGTAAGTAGGAGGTAAATAAGGGAATACACTAGGCTAAAGTGATGGTCAAAACTTTTAACTGATTGTCATGTTGAAATCCGTTTCTATGTATGACCAGGAGTTGACTACTTTCCGTATGAGAAAAGTTAAAGTATTTCAAATCTGAAACAAATAACTAGCAATCTCTCAGAAATGGTCAACTCCACGAAAATATATATATATGTGTATATATATATATATATATATATATGAAATAGTGTGTTTTAACAAGATTACATTTTCACTTTCTCTATATGTACTACGTACATAGTGTATAGAGAAGGTATTGTAATGCACCCAAAAATTCGATACCGAGATTTCACCGGAAATACATGTTTTGAAACCACCTGAATCCAAAAAAAAAAAATTTAGAAAAATGTCTGTGTGCCTGTGGGCAATATAGCTCAAAAATGAAAAGACCGTTAAAAACCAAACTTGGTATTTAAGTTTGGTATCTTCCAAGGATGCGACACGAAGAATTTCAAGAAAATCCCCCCCACTCCAAACTACCCTTTGCATGGAAAAAATTTTGAAAATTTTGTTTTTCTTAAAAATGACTAACGATTTTGATTAAATTTTCGTTAATTTAATATTGACTTGGCAAATATAATGTAATATCTTGAATTTTCTGGGAATAGCCTCTGAAGACTACTTTATTTTAGATGCATTTGACTGATTTTGCATGACTGTTAAACCGTAAGAGATGGACGAAACCTTACCACACAGAAAACGTAGAGCACATTAAAGCACATAATTTATGTTATATACATTTTTTTCGTGGAGATGGTTGTTTTTAAGATATTCCTTGCTTTTAGTTTCAGCTTTAAAAACATACTTTTCTCATACAGGAATTTGTGAACTTCTGTCCATAAAAACAAAGGAATTTCAGTCTCATAGCAACCAGCCTTTGACTGTCAGTTTAGCCTATGGTACTCCCTTATTGCACTTTTATTTACAAGGAACCAAGTAATAAGACTTTCTGATAATTTTTTCTTGATTATCATTAAGTAAATATAAGAATAAGCTTTTTATCAGTAATTTGTTGTAGAGATGTAGAGAAAGTCATGTGAATGGAATACATCAGATTTTTTGTGTAGTAGTTGTCAATCTCTTACTATTTACTGGATATGCAAAATCCAGCAAAATTATTCCAAAATATCGAGGTCTTTAAATGCTATTCATGACATACTTTTTATTTGACATGTAAATATCTCTTAATACACGGTATTGTAATCAAAATCTTTGAAATTTTTGAGAAATTGAAAAATTTGAACATTTTTCCATGTAAAGGTTAGTTTGAAGTGGCATTTTCCTCAAAATACCAAGTTTAGTATTTTACCCACTTCTCATTTTTGAGTTATCGTGTTCACACATACACACGGACCTTTTTCTAAAAAGGCAGGGGACCCTAAAACATATATTTCCGGTGAAATCTCGGTATCGAATATTTGGATGCAATGCAATACCTTCTCTATACATTATGTACATAGAACGTTTAGAGAAAGTAACAAGAGGCCTCTGAGCAAAATTAAGCGGTTTTTCACGCCGAGTATAGAATGAGACTCTGTGAATCACAGCAGTTAAAGAGCGTCCATAAATAAAACTCAATTTCCATTTTTACGCCGTAGGTACATTTCTGAAAATGTCTTCTTAAATGTGGGAATTGGATGTAAATTATTAGCACAATGAAGGATTTTGCTATCGCATCTGCAACTCCACGGAGAACAAAATCCCCAAGAAGGGTAAAAACATAATAGGTATACTTGATTAGAAACATAAATTCTTTATTCTTTATCAGAAGAAACATTATATATAAAATCGTTTTACTTCTCTTCACGTGCTATGTACACAGTATATAGAGAAGGTATTGCATTCCATCCAAAAATCCGATACCGAGATTTCACTGGAAATACATGTTTTGGCCCCCCCCCCCCCTGAATCCAAAAAATTCATTTTCGGAAAAAGGTCTGTGCGTGCGTGCGTGCGTGTGTCTGGTGACAGCATAGCGCAAAAAGGAAAATATCGTTGAGTACCAAACTTGGTATTTAAGTTTATCTTCCAGGATTGCGACACGAAGATTTCAAAGCAAATCCCCTCACTCCCAACTACAGTATAAAATGTATATCTTGAACTTTCTGGAAAAAGCCTTTGAAGTCCTCTTCATTCTGGATACATTTGTAATTGGAAGAGAGAGACAAAAGCTTACTGCACAAAAAAATATTGTATATACATGTTTTCTATGGACAAACCTTTCCGAGATATGCGTAGTTGTCTTTTAGCTTTTAAATTGAAACTTTTCTTAAACGGGAATTTATCAATTCTTTATTTTGTTTTATTCCTGGCCCTGCAGACAAAACCGAATCCCAATTATATAGCAAGCAGCTTTTAAAGGATTTGACAATCGCTTTAGCCTAATGTACTCCCTTATTTCGTTTCTATTTATAAGGAACTGAGTAATAAGACGATTTCTGATAAAGTTATCTCAATTAGCTTGACTTAGAATACGCTTTTTAAGAATGGTACGTTACAGAAAGGTAGGGAAAGTCATGCAAATGGAACACAGATTTTTGAAATTATTCTGTTGTGCTAACCTGAGAAAAGTATTGCCAAATCTCGGCAAACATCACCAAGATGGATACTTTTGTTTTAAATATACCCGTAGAATTTTATATATATATATATATATATATGTTATTAGTTTCATATATGCTATTAATTATGTGGAAATTGGTTTTTGGTGAGAATTCCATTCGCAGTTTCACTCTCTGGAAGTTTCATTTATTTTTCACTCTCGCTTTTAGTTGGCGCACGCTTGTATGATGACGTCACCAACTTCCTTTCCTCCCCTGACCTATGCCCACTACTAGGATCCGAAATCGATTCTGTCTACCGGAGATAGGGTGCGCCAAAGTTAGATTCGTCTGCTAAATATAGTATTTGATGCCCCATTTTGAGGTGAAAGATCCATGTTACATGCAATAGAATTTCGCGATGTTCAAAGTGTATCGCAAAAATCAAAGACGTCAGAACGAAGAAAGTTTTGGGAAAACAATGAAAAACTAAAACTACATTATTTACAGTTATCGGTCAAATATATTATACATAATATATTGTACAAAATAATTAAAATGTTTGGTATTTAAAATCATCTGATGTGTCCATTCACCTGACTTCTTCTGCATCTCTGTAACAAATTATTGTTGAAAAGCTTATACTTCTATTTCATACCAATCGAGATAAACTTTAGCAGACATCTTTCTTATAAATAGAAGGGAACTGAGGAAATAAACTAGGCTAAAACGAAAGTCAAATCTTCTAAAAGCTGGTTGCCATGTGGTTGAGATCCGCTTCTTTGCATTGCCAGGTGTTGACAAATTCTCGTATGTGACAAGTTTAAGTATATTAAAACCAATAATTAGGAATGTCTAGAAAATGATGAACTCTGTGAAAATTCAAGATATATAGTTTTCTCCAAAACATGATGGCCCTCAAACGGGACCGCTCCCCTCTGCCACTGTGAAATATCCATTAGCAAACAAAAGTCGAGCCTGTACTATGGGGGAGAAGCAACGTAGTAAAATCTGTGTTTTCTGGAGACTCGAAGACTGCTTGCAAGTCAAGATTCGCACCCCATTTAAGGGACCAGTAAGTGGAAGACTTGGCAACTGTGAAGAATGGTTTCTAACCGCAAACTACCTAAACCCAAAATTCAAAGTCATGCCGATTTTTAATCAAAATCGTTAGCGATGTTTGAGAAAATCAAAATTTTCGAAATTTTACCACGTAAAGGGTAGTTTGTGAGAAAAAATCCCCACCGCAATCTTCGTGTCGCATCCCTGGAAGATACTAAACTTAAATACCAAGTTTGGTATTTTATCGATTTTTGTTTTTGAGTTACTGTGTTCACAGACGTATTCCTGTTCACACAAGAGGATATTTTTCTAAAAAATTATTTTTTGGATACAGGAACTCTAAAACGTGTATTTACAGTGAAATTTCAGTATCGAATTTTTGGGTGAAATACAATATCTTCCAATACATTATGCACATAGTACGTGTAGCGAGAGAGAGTAATATAAAAGTTTAAAACCAAAACAATGGAAATGGAATACGGCCTTAGGGAACTCTGCACCGAACCTTATGTTGGATATTGTACATGAGCCTCACTAGGGGGCGCCACCCGGGACGGAGGTGTAAGAATACACCGGACCAGCAGTGACGGTATCCCTACAGTTTCCAGAGAGAAGCACCCCGACAAGCACCTCATCCCGGTTACCACCCGAAGTCGTAGGTTCGATAAACATCCTTTCTTTCCTATCACGCTTGATAGAGCACAATCGGCGAGACTTCCAGCCCTAAAAAAACCAACAGAATGAATGAAATGGCAATGAAACGTCTGCGAAGGACAGGAAATTCGGGAGTGAAAGAAGCCTACCCAACGACTGGGGAAAACCCGAAAAAACCCATGGGTCAGGTACGCTGATCACGGGGATCTACCCCGACCTTCCGAATACGGGCCATAGACGAAACCGCCCTAACTATCCCACTCGGGTTACCTCTTCGCTACGACTGCTAGAATTTGAGTATAACTTATGTTTTTAGATTGAGCATTAAATTTATTAATCTGCGTTTTACGTACGGTTTCTGAGTACTGTGTTATTAATATAAAACCAAGTAACGAAGGATTGCTTTGTTGAAGCGACAATGTAACAAACACCTGCTACTTGGCGCCCGACACCAGACATTTTGTCGAGGTCGTGACCCTGTTCTCGCGCCCTTCAACTATTAGGAACGCAATTTTACCTGTCACTTGCAAATGACATGGCATTGTACACTTTCATCGGCCGAAATAATTACTACCCACGACTTTCAAACAATTCTCTTTATATGACTGCCATCAAATACAGGCCCGCTAGTGAAGGCACGAATTTGTTGGATATCATGTTTCTAAAGAGGCACAAGCTTGTTGATTCAAAAGCCTATGGCAACGAAACCACGTGATCGATATAGCTAAAACTTGAACCGCCACCTAGTGAGAGACGACAGTTAATTAATACACACTTTTTTCGATGCCGCGAGTGCAATTTCTTGGGTGTTCTAAGGACTTATTGAACACCCCTAGTAGCAATGACCGTACTAGAGAGGTAATTATATTACTGGAACTTAATGCGCAACCAAATCGTATCAGTGAACAAAAAAAAATCTTATTTGTTACAATCACATGACTTTCTCTACATCTCTGTAACAAGCTATTGTTAAAAAGCTTATTCTTCTATCTACATCATGCTAATCTAGATAAACAGTAGCAGAAATTGTCCTTATTACTTAGTCCTTTATAAGTGGAAGGGAAAAAATCTAACGTATTCCATTCATATGATGTCCTCGAGCTGTTCGGCAAACAAACCTTTTATTCAAAACATTAATCTGTTATCTACATCATGCTAATCAAGATAAAAATAGCAGAAGGGAAATAAGAAAAATGTACAGGCAAAAGCGATAGTCTCATCCTTTAAAAGCCGGTCGTTATGCGAAACAATTCACATTTCAATCTCGTTGCTTGCCAGGAGTAAACAAACGAGAAACGAGGAGAAGGATGCCTTTCTGTTTGAGAAAAGTTTAAGTGGCTAAAATCGAGGTTAATAATCAGAGATATCTCGAAAACGGTTAACTCTACAAAAAATATATATAACATAAATTGTGTAATTTAATTAGATCTACATTTTTTGTGTAGCAAGTTCCTGTATATCTCTTACGGTTTGCAAGTTATATAAGTCATCCAGAATGAAGAGGGCTTCAGAGGCTATTTCCAGAAATTCCAAGATATTTATTTCGTTTGTCATTAAAATATTTTAAACATACGGTATTTTAATCAAAATAGTTTCGAAAAATGTTCCATGTAAAGAGTAGTTTGGGGTGGGATATTTTCTTGAAAATGTCCGTGTTGCATCTTTGGAATATGCCAAACTCGAGAACCAAGTTTGGTATTTAACGGTCTTTTCGTTTTTTTGAGCTACCCTGCCCACAGACACACACACCGACTTTTTTCTAAAAATGCTTATTTTGGATTTAAGGGGTCTCAAAATATGTATTTCCGGTGTAAAATTTCGGTATCAAATTTTTAGGTGTAATACAATACTTTCTCAATACATTATGTACATAGTACGTGTAAAGAAAGTAAATAAAATGTTGCGTCGTAATTTTTACGAGCCTTATCTTCTAGTTGTTTTTGTTATTTTTATAGTGTGTAATGACCGCGATTTACTACCATGGCACCGCAGGCTATGACACTGGTGATACATGGAATGAAGATGGAGCACCGGTGGAATATGATGGCGGGGGAAACCGGAGAAAGCTCTAGATGAGAGGCGAGTGGTCTAACCATCGATAACGGCGCGGCCTTCTATGGTTAAATGCAGTATATTCTGTGATAAGTAATTTTGTAGTAGATATATAATAGAAGTGAATGTTTTTGTGACAAAAATTAAGTTTAGTTGTCGTAAGGAATGCACACACTCCAGTTGGGAGGCCGGTTGGTTCATATTGTACCCCTGTCGCATCGCTACGTGCCAGAATTTATGATGTGGCTGGTCCCCATCGGTTACGGATTAACTCAAGGACGGGATGACGTCATTCTTTAAGGCGTGGCGAGAATGGATGCTCGTGACGGAAAAGTTGCATCTCTTGCTTCAACAGCTGTGGTCCAGACGCAGCGCCGGTCGTACCCCTGGTCATGGACGAGCGTCTCCAGGAGAGGCGTCCAAATTCTGTTGTGATACACTCGAACACGAACTTCTCTGCGCCTAAAATAATAAAAAGCCAGACCTTTCAATTTATTGATGATCAGCTTGAAAGGCTACTCAGTGAAAATAACGTTTCTCCTGAAGATGTAGTTTGCCATGAATAACTCAGACGGCTGGATGGAGTGCTTTTACTTTCTCTACATAGTATATCCAAGAATTCGATCCCGAGATTTTACCGGAAAATTCAAATGTGTGGTGTTACTTTCCTTCATCCTCTAAACATGAAAACGATTCGAAAATTTGAAAAATCACTAAACTACCAAACTTGGTATTTTAAGTTTAGTATCTTCCAGGGATGCGTCAACAAGATTTTGAGGAAAATCCCCCCCACCCCAAAGTCCCTTTACATGTATGAAAATTTCGAAGATTTTGACTCTCTAAAAATGGCTGTAATGATTTTTATTAAACTGGCAATTAAAATGTATATCTTGAATATTTTAGGAATATCTCTTAAGACCTCTTTATTCTGTATGAATTTCGCATAACTAAGAAATAGACAAAAGCTTACTGTATAAAAGTGTAAGATCTCGTAAAACAAATTATGTGAAATACATTATTGGGGGTTAACTATTTCCGATAAATTGTTATGGTTACATTTTTAAAATGCCTACATTTTTTGCAAATAGGAAATCATTATTTGTTTTTCTTCTGATCAAGCAAAGAGGACTGGATTCAAAAGTCATCAGCGACCAGCTCTTAGACATTTGTAAAACGCTAAGCCTACTGTGTTCCTCTATTCTCATTGTTTCTATAAAGAAATGTGCAATGTTTACCTCGAGTAATGTTTAAACTGGCAGAGAAAGTCAGTGACTTATCACATCTCTTTTTTCCTCACTGTCATGAATTCCTTTCCAATTTTTGTTATATAAAGATAGAAAGAAGTGTAGAATCAAATCCATGATGGACGCCATGTTCGGATTTCAATTATTTTGAAAGGTTTGACTTTCGGCTTCCTCCATTGGAGAGGTGTCCGCCTAGGTAAAGTGACGAACCGGATAAGTAAAACAACAAACAGTATGTGACACATAAAATATGAGTGCGAAGTTTAACATTGAATAGCATTAAAAGTGAATAATGATATAAAAGGATTATGGGCTAATTATGCCCCAAAACTACGAAAAGTAAGTAAAAGGTATAAAAATAAGCTAAAGACATACGATGGTATGGCTTTTTAAGAAATGATATTAACCTTATTATTCACTGCGGAGGTCTAGGATCCAACATGTTGTCTAGACATGATATAACCCACCACGCGCTACCTTCTTAAATAGTAACATTTACACGATGGAGGAATACTTAACAGCGGCTTAAAACGGGAAGCAACTATTTCCGAGTCAGAAGTAATGGAATGTAAATACTGCCAACATATAAAAATTCACAAGAGAAGAAACCAATGGAAATTACTAAAAATTAAATGCACGAAAATCCGTTTGATTCACACATAAACCTAAAACTAACTCGCTTTGCTCGCATACTTTGTTAAAATAGTGGAAATTATCACCTGAGTACGAAATATCAGGTTATTTACACTCACTAACCTAGACCTAACACGGCGCTTCGCTCTAATTCCACAATCTTTTAAAGGCTAGTGATAATTTGTATTTAATACTGGTAGTTTTGGATTTTGCGATATAAGTCGCATGTTATATTGAAACCGAAAAAAATCCATAGTCTTCCGTCGTACTCATATACCCAAGGTTGCGGGTTCAAACACGACGGAGGATGATGGATTTTTTTCGGGAGTAAAATTTCTTAGCATGGCTTCCTTCGGAAGGGAAGTAAAGTCGGTGGTCCCATGTCGTAGATTTACGGCAACAGAAAAGAACCTCGTCTGATAAAACTCTAATTCATTTTCAGTTATACTCAAAATAGTTAATTTTTCAGAGAAGCTTTTGTTTTGATGAAGCTCTTTCATGGTTTTCTGTGAGCTGGATCCACATATAAGGAAACTTGTTTCATATGATATTTGGACATTGTATTAAAATTTAACTACAGCTGTTAAATCTGTCATTAGTAATTACAGTGAATTACAAACGCTGAGAATATGCCTCCTCCTTTGGAAGTAAAATTGGGCAGCAGAATTGCAAAAGACCATTTTGGGATGTGGTTATCACTTGAAAAAGTTATATAAAATTCACTTTTGATATACTACGGACAAAAAGTCAACAGGAAGGACGTTTAAGGGAATTTTTTTTATTTCATACTAAAATTGTGGTTTAATTGGCTTTAATCCGACACAGGAGAAAACAAGTCCAGAATTACCAATACTTTTGCTGACCTTCCTCTTAATGCCTCGGTTTACAACGCCAATTAGTTTAAATCAACTGTCTTGAGATATTGTCAGACATTTCATTTTGCTCCACTAAATGCACATAAACATAAAAGTTGTAAATCTTGCGAGCTATATTCACATTGCGTTTTCTACTCGCTGAATATTCTTACGTTACTAGTCGGCTTACCCTCCCCGTATGTAGGACTTACAAGCAGATGCCTAGGGATCATAAGCTTTGGGGGAGCCAACGGCACGTAACCACAGAATGAAGAACCTGGAATGCGGGGTTGGCTCATGGCCAGACATGGGCGTGATGAAGAGGATGATATGAAAGGTGATAATGAAGCAATTGGGGGACTGAGTGGCGGGGGAAACCGGAGGACTCGGAGAAAACCCGCCCAGACCCTGTGTCGTCTCTAGCTCTGACCTAATGTATTTCTTTGTTTCCCTTTTACCTATAAAGAAATATATAATAAAACAATTTCTACTAATGCTTTTGTATCTCCTTTTACATGAAATAGATGGAATATTAAGTTTTAGTAAAAATAATAAATAATAATAGGTACAGAAAACCATACAACTTAAATTAAAATTGCGAGAGATAAGATTCTTTTTTTTACAAGATATAGAAAAATTATTTCTGAATAATACATTGAATGCGTTTTCAGACACAGCGCCAGGGCTGCCCGACAATTTCTACTAATGTGTACCTCAATTTTCACGAAACAGATGGAAGATTAAGCTTTAGTAAGAATAAATAATAATTTATTTTCTTATTTAATGTAATGCTCAGGCTGTTGAACAATTGTCATTGGCTTCCCAATACAGTTGTCCATTTGATTTGTCTCAAAATTGCTGAAGAGCACAGCATGTACCAAGATGTTCCCAGTTTTGAATGACATCATCCTGACACAGCATGCAGTTCGGCGAGTTTAGAATTTTCATCTGTTGTAGATGGTGTGCAAGACAATCATGTTATCACTTTCTCTACACGTAGTATGTGCATAGTGTATAGAGAACATATTATATTGCACCCAAAAATTCGACACCGAGATTTCACCGGAAATACACGTTTTGGGTCCCCCCTGAACCCAAAAACAGAATTTTTAGAAAAAGGTCTGTGCGTGTGTGTATGCGTTTGTCTGTGGATAGCATAGCTCAAAAATGAAAAATCCGCTAAATACCAAACTTGGTATTTCAAGTACAGTATCTTCCAAGGATGAGACACGATGATTTCCAGAAAATCCCCCACCCCCAATTATCCTTTACATGGAAAAATTCTGAAAATATTGATTTTTTTCAAAAATGACTAATAAGGTATTTACAGACAAAATGTATATCTTGAATTTTCTGGGAATATCCTATGAAGACTACTTTATTCTGGATGAATGTTTACAGAATTTTGCATTACTGCAAAACCGTAAGAAATAGACAAAAACTTACCACACAAAAAATGTAGAGCACGTTAAAACACGCAATTTATGTAATATACCTTTTTTTCATGGAGTTGATCGTTTTTGAGATATTCCTTGTTATTGGTTTCAGCTTTGAAAAACTTGTACTTTTCTCATACAGGAATTTGTCAACCCATACAAACAAAGGAACATCAGTCACATAGCAACCAGCTTTTGACTATGACTTTAGCTTATGGTATTCCCTTATTTCTCTTTTACTTACAAGGAAGCATATAATAAGACTATTTCTGATGATTTTTTCTGTATTAGCATGAAGTAAATAGAAACATTAGCTTCTTAACACTAATTTGTTGTAGAGACGTTGAGAAAGTCATGTGAATGGAACACACCAGGTTTGTTTATGGTCAGATATAGAGAGAATGTATTCCTGTAAAATATCTACATTGAATGCATTTAAATCGTGAAAGGAGGATTTTAGAAAAGCGCTAGGCCACCGACCTTGCCGGTCTACGCCTTTGGATGTTACAGAATGTTTCATCAGGGTTCAGCATCTGTGCGGGTGGTAATGGTGGCAGCGGCTGGCAAAGACCCCTCCGTTGCTACAGAAGACACACCCAAATGCTCAGAGGGGTTGTAGAGTAAACCTCCACCCCTATTTCAGGCAGGGTAAACTGTCTAGGGTAGCAGTGATGAGTGATGAGAAGCATGAGCGAGGTTCGTCTTCCTGCACTCTCCAAAGAAAAGCAACATGTCATAATTAATCAAAGAAGGAAATATTTATCTTAAGGTTTATCATTTGACATTTCCTGCCTAGTGTTCCTGGGTGTTTCCTCAGAATTACTTGGTAAACAACTGAACGTCTGGATATTACACAAGCTGTGTGGTTGATGCAAGATTCGCCTCCCATCTAGGCGGCCCGGATTCGGTCCCAAGCGCCCGCATGGGGATTTATGATGGACGAAGCGGAGTCTGGGCGGGTTGTCTCCGGATCCTTCGGCCCCCCCTCCACTCATTTCCCCAATTGTTCCATCATCTTTCCTATCGTGCATTTCATATCATGCACTTCCTCATGTTCATGCCTGGCTACGGGCCCACCACTCGATTCAGGTTTTCCATTCTGAGGTTTCGAGCCGTTGGCTCCTCGATAGGCTTTTTACCCAGGTATCAGCTTATAAGTCCTAGTGGGTGTTAGTTCTAAATATTGGGAGGGTAAGCCGACTACGAAGTTTGAAGCAACAAATCTGACGAAGAAAAATACCAAAACGAGTGACCAAGAGAGCTCTGCTGTTCAAATCCCTCCAGAACCGAGTTCCCTGACTGACAAAGTTCTGTTTTTATATCGAGCTAAGACATTTTCAATGAAAATAGATAAAAAAAGATCTTCTGTGTTCCATTCACACGACTTTCTCCACATTTCTGTAACAAATTATGCTTCATACTAATCGAGATAAACATTAGCAGAAACGTCTTATTTCTTTATAAACAGAACGAAAATAAGGGAATGCACTAGGCTAAACCAATAGGCAAATGCTTTAAAATATGGTTGCTATGGGATGAAATCCATTTCTTTACGTGGCTAGGAGTTGACAAGTTCCTGTATAAGTGAAGTTTAAGTTGGTATTTTAAAACTGAAACCAATAACATGAAACCATATCTCGAAAATGGTTAACTCCAGGAAAAAATGTATATGACATAAATTGTGTATTTTAACGAGATCTACATTTTTTGTGATAAAATTATGTCTGTCTCTTATGGTTTACCAGTTATGTAAATGGGTTTAATATGTCATATTTTAATCAAAATCGTTAGCCATTTTTGAGAAAATCAAAATGTTTGAGTAATGTTCCATGTAAAGGTAGCTTGAGGCGGAGGGATTTTCTTGAAAATCTTCGTGTCTCATACTGAACTTAAATAACAAGTTTGGCATTTAACGGTCTTTTCGTTTTTGAACTATGCTGTCCTCGGACACAGGCCGTTGTGATAATTGCTGAGAGATAGTAACTTTTACTGGAGTACTTCTTACTTGTCAACGAGGACGAAATATAGACAAATTGGCCCGATTCCCCCTTACTTACCTTATATTTCCGGTGAATTCACGATGCCACATTCTTTGGTGGTTTACAATACCTTCTCTGCCTTCTATATGCTTAGTAGCCGTGGAGAAGGTAATATAATTTAAACAAACGTATAAAATTAAATGGAGAAATTCAAGTAAGACTACATAACATAGCCTCAAAAACCGTCCGCTTTGTATGGAAGTGATACAGGGCGCTAAGAATAAGTGACAAAAGACATATCGAAGTAGCTGAAATGAGAATTTTAAAAATATATTAGGAACTAATCTTAGAGATCAAAGAAGCTGCCAGGAAATTAGAAAATTACAAAAGAACTGAAGATAGAAAGGAGTATGTTGGAAGAAGTGATATGTACCAAGAATGCCCGCGTCGTGTCAAACCCATTCTTAAATAGGTAACGGAATACAAGACGGACCATGCTGAAATGGAAACAGCAATTCCTATGAAACTTTGGCTTCGGAACGGGAACTAAACCCAAACTTTTACATTGGAAGAATAAGCATTTTAGTTCATATGTCGTAGAATGGGTTTGTGAAGGGCATTGAGGAAATGACGTTGGGAGAGGCCAACAGCAGGTGAATACAGAGGACATCAAAACTTCCTGTTGTTTGTCTTTTCATCAGGCTCTAAAATATCTGGGCGTCCACCTTGATCGTCGGATAACATGGTATATCCGTGCATGAAACCATTTGATGAAGCTATTCCCATACCATTTTTAGTAGTAAAATAATTTATAGCCACTTCTTCTATCCTATATGGGACTGCGCTTGATTCACCAAGATTCAGCACTTTGACTTTTAATTTCATGTATACTCGATCCGTTTTACACGTTGTTCGCATGTACGTTTTACGCACTTCGAATGCGTTACATTTTGAACTTTCTTTCAATTTACTATGTGCAATACAGGTTAGGGTTTTCGTTCATAATGCACAGAAATATCCTTGACTGCTAATCTATTTCTATTACAGATCGATAATGTATCGACCGTTATGTTCAGAGAAATGCGCTTGCTCTTTCTTTATTGACCCTTCACTAATTGGGACCGCCTGTCAATTGTACAGTGCTTACCATACAGCAACGTCTACTCGGCGACAGTGGCCACAAAAATACCATTTTACAGCTGTAATGTTGTAGATGGTAATTTGTACACAGAGCACAAACAGTAATAGACATAGAATTTGATTGTCTGTAGGGGCATTTATAGGGCGTGTCTTGTGATATCCGCTGGTCCCTCCGTCACTCTAATTGGGGAAGGAGGAGGGGTTGTAGCTTACCACGTTACCTAATGTCACTTCCAGTTGAGGAAAGTGGCTATTCCTATTAGCGAATGAGTTGACAAACCCAGCATAGGTATGCTCTATTGGTTCGATATAGAACTCACCTGTAAAGTGACATTATCAGCCAATAAAATAAAAACATGACGTAATAAAGTACCCTACAAACGGTAAGGAATGCGGTGCACGGAACAAGATAGTGCCGGTTTCTTTTTGTGCCTTTTGTACCTGTACATTCTGTATTGTAGTGAGCTCGCCATATAACACAGATATACCCGGCCAAGGCGAGTGAAGTCCTGCACTGGGAACGGAAAGACGCTGAACTAGACGCGATGACGCAATACAAACGTAAGGAAATGCTGTACACTCTACTCTTTAGCACGTCGCCTAGTATCCACATAGTGATGCACCGTAAAGAAAGTAGAGTTTCTCACTAATAAGATCGTTTTTTTTTCTGGCCTTAAATAAACAACGAACAATATTTAAGATTCTGAAACAACACCAACTTAAAAGTTGGTTTAGCAAAATTAATCACCTCGCAAGATTACACGCTAGGGTAAGCGCACCATTAGAACAATCGCCTGCGGTCCCACTAGTAGTAAAAGCGGGCGTTAAACACTACCTAAAAAAAAAAATAATCATTAGAACATTTCAGGAGGGTTATGATACTAAAAAATCTGATGTGTTCCATTCATATGACTTTCTCTACATCTCTGCAACAAATTACTGTTAAAAATGTTATGCTTCTATTTATTTCATATTAATCGACAAAAAATTAGCAGAAATAGTCTTATTACTTGCTTCCTTGTAAGTAGAAGTACCACAGATTAAAGTGATAGTCAAAAGCTGGTTGCTATGCGATTGCAGTTCCTTTATTTGTATGGAAAGTAGTTGACAAATTCCTGTATGAAGAAGGTTAAGTTTTTCGAAGCTGAAACCAAAAATAAGGAATATCTAAAAAACTATTAACTCCACGAAAAAATGTACACAACATAAACTGTGTGTTTTAATGTGCTCTATATTTTTGGTGTTGTAAGTCCATTTCTTACGGTTTAGCAGTTATGCAAAATTCCGCTCTGAATAAAGTAGTCGTAAGAGACTATTCCAAGAAAATTCAAAATATACATTTTATTTGTCAGGTAAACATATTTAATATGCGATATTTTAATCAAAATCGTTTGCCATTTTTTAGAAAATCAAAAATTTCGAAAAAAAAGTTCCATGTGAAGGGTAGTTAGAGGTGGGGGGATTTTTCTCAAAATCTTCGTGTTGCATCCCTAGAAGATACTTAACTTAAATATCAAGTTTAGTATTTTACCGAATTTTCGCTTTTGAGTTATCGTGTTCACAGACACGGACCTTTTTCTGAAAATATTTATTTTTGGATACAGGGCCCTAAAACATATATTTCCGATGAAATCTTGGTATCGAATCTTTGGTGGAGTGCAATACCTTCTCTATACACTATGAATATAGTACGTGTAGAGAAAGTAAAATATTGTTTTAAATTTACATTACTTTTTGTACCTATTCTGCACCAAACTACAAAGCGTATTCTTGTATTTGCTTCATGCTAATTGCGATGAACATTAACGGAAATGTTTTCAGTACTTGCTTATAGGTAGAAGAGAAACAAGGGAATATACTAGGCTAAAGCATTAGTAAAATCTTTTAGAAGTTGTTCGCTAAGATGACCTTGAGATTCGATCTCTTTACGTTGCCAGGATTCAGAAAAGTGTCGTCCATGTTGGTTGAGAGATGATATATATTAACATTTCAAGTCCAATACATCAGACTGCCGGAGGAAGACATTTTAAATGTACTTGCATTAAAATTACTTGTGAATGTTTATGATAACTTAGGGGATAGGCGCACATGCACACAAACAATACCGCCATCAAAATGGTGGAAATGTATAACAAACAGACGGTTCGGGTTTGTGAATAATTCGCATTTTCTCAATTGGGCTGTGCAGAGGGAATGCCATGTCATTAAGCGTGCAAGTGGCGCTCTCCGATTCAGGACTACTCTCACCTTGGTCGGGTAATATGTACATATTGTTTTTTTTATTTATTTATTAACCATTATTGTGGTCATTAAACATTTATTGCTGGTTTACCCATTGAATTGGTATAAAAGATGGCGTGTTATTTATGGACGCTCTTTAACTACTGTGGTTCTCAGCGTCCCATTCTAAATTGGGCGTGAAAGACCGCTTAATTTTGCTCAGAGGCCTCTCTATCAGGTTGAGGTTCTTTTACGTGCCGTAAATCTACGACACGGACCAACAGCTTTACTTCCCTTCCGAAGGATTTTTACACCCGAAAATTGGTGATATTCCCGAATAACCAGAGGTTTATTTTTGTAATTCGTGGTAGCTTCAGCCCCAATTAGCTCAATTTACCGAGGCTCTAGTGTACAGTGTTTTTCAGAACATGATAACCCTCGCCGTGACTTTGAAGTTTGGATTGAGGTTGGAAACCAACCCTCATAGTTACCAAGTCTTCCACTTACTGGCCCCTTAAATGAGGCGCGAATCTCGACTTGCAAGCAGAGTCTTCAGAGTCTCTGGAAATAGATTTTACTACGTTTCCTCTCGCCCCTAGCACAGGCTCGTCTTTTGTTTGTTAATGGTTATTGCCCAGTGGCAAGGGGAGCGGTTCAGTTTGAAGGCCATCATGTTTTGGAGATAACCATAGCTGGTCCTATCGGCGGCATTTTCACGTAGAAAATATTGCTTATTGGCGATAGTATTAGCTCTTGTGCTGTTTATTGTTGCGTTTCTATTTTCTTTAATTTTGTTCATTAGATCCGCAGACATTCACACCCTTATTCATATTTACAGACGCTATGGAGGATAGGGAGTAATCTGGGCTGGAGAGAAATCCCTACAACTCACCCCCACCATCAGGGGGTTACGAATAACTAAGCGTAGAATCTATGAAGTAGCTATTTCACGAATAAAGTGAAGTGAATACTAAAACAACTATCGTAAGAACAATTTTATTTATTTATTCATCTTGTGTGGAATTCTCTTCCACTCTACCAGGCAGTACATTAAATTCAACACTGCAGTGATACAATGAATAGAGGAATAAAGAACAAAAATACAATTCTATACAACTTAATAAAAACACACATAAAAAGGTGCAACAAGTATACTGAAACGAAAAGAAAAATTACAACTGAAATGCACATTACTTGCCAGCACATAAAATATTAATAACAATAAAAGTCTTCAAGTCTAACAATAAAAGTGTTGATGTATTTATCATTTTAATACAGCAGCAGATTAGGTTTGATTATAAATGTATGTCCTAATTTTCTGCTCGAACAGTATAACGTTCCGGCAGTCCCTTACGTCTTCAGGTAGGGAATTCCAAAGGCGAGCTAAATCTATTGTAAGTGATGATGAATAGAAGGTTGTATGATGAGCAGGTATAGCAAGAAGAAAAGAGTGTCGTGAGAGTGTGTCTCGATTATGACAGTCAGGAAGATATTTGAAGCGAACATTTAGATAGTTTGGAATGCAAGAATGGAGTTGATAGAGAAATGATAAAGAATGCAATTTTCTTCTATCCCTAAGCTGGAGCCATTTAATGTTTTGAGTGATGGTGTAACGTGATCAAATCAACGGAGATTGTATACAAAGCGTACACACGTATTCTGAGTCACTAATAAACAACCGAAGGTGGAAATGGAAATGAAATTGTATTTATGGGTGCTCTTGAACTGCTGTGACTCTCAGCGACCCATTCTATGTTAAAAGACTGGCTTGAGGTTCTTGTACGTAAATCTATGACACGGAGCCAACGGCTTTACATCCCTTCTAAAGGAAGCCATGCCTAGGATTTTTACACCCGTAAAAATCGATCGTCCTCCGCCGTTTTTTTTTTTTTTGTTTTTTTTGTTTTTTCCCGTGGAGGGGAAAAATGCATTCCTGCATTCGACCCCTAGCCTAAGTGCAATGGCTAGGAGGGTATGTGGAGCTCCCCGCGCGTGCGCGTATATCAACCCTTCCACGTGTTAATCGTATTGCTGTGTAATTTCGTGCACAGATGCATTAGTCGGGTCCCGCATAGCACCCCGGTTAGTAAGTGAAAGTTACTTACCTGGCATGCATTGCATGCGAGGGCGTTACTGGGATTGCCCATGTAACCTGGACAATACCAGTGGAAAATAATGCTTTAATTTTGTGTGTCATATTCGTGCATTGCTATGTGCTACTTCTGCAAGCTGTGACTGCTTGTCATGTATTTGTATCTAAGTAAAGAGCTATTCTTTATGTATTTAGCTTAGACTTATAGTATATGGTTGGAATTGTTAAGATTTAGGTGTTTGTAGTTGTGGTCCTGCGCTAGTGATTCGCGAGATTTCTCCGCTCTTCAGTGGTTGCGCAGCCGCTCGTCGTTAGCAGTAGTTCCGGGATTTTAGGCCTTCGTCATCTCGTTGCCTAGGTCGTCTAAGTGATCGACTCCATAATGAGGCTGCCCGAAGTCCGCTGCCCACTTCGATCACATTGGGAAGTCCTTTCTCCTGGTCTCCGTCTCAGCAGTAGTTGAGAGCTCTGCAACGGGCTGGTACTGAAACACATAAGAAGAGGGTTTGAACCCATGACCTTGGGTATATGAAGCTGGCTTGGAACCGCTACACCACGGAGGGCGACACAGAAGGTAGAGAAATAGTCTGTAAATGTAACGCATCCGATTATTTCATCGGGTATTGCGTATATGATAGTCACCAAAGTCATGATCGTGTCGTAAGTTTGGAAAAGTGATAGAAAGCCGGCGTTGCAACATAGGCTGGTATAATGTTACAAAGAAGTAGGTGTATCAAATAACCCGAGTGTTTGGCGAGATATTGCAGTCGATGTGCGAAGTCGATTCCAGGAGGTCGGTATCAGCAGGTGCGTAGCGGCACCTGCTTCCTGTGCAGTAACAGTCATGTTGCATCCGGAGAACTGCTGCCAGTGTTTTGTCAAGAACAGTATTACTTTCTCTACACGTACTATGTACATAGTGTATAGAGAAGGTATTGTAATGCATCCAAAAATTCGATACCGAGATTTCACCGGAAATACATGCTTTGGGACTCCCTGAATCCAAAAAGAGCTTTTATGGACTACATATCTGAAAAACGAAAAGACCGTTGAATACCAAACTTGGTATTTAAGTTTTGTGTCGCATCCTTGGACGATACCAGATTTTCAAGAAAATCCCCCCACCCCAACTACCTTTTACATGGAATTTTTTTTAATTTCTCAAAAGTGGCTCTAACGACCTTGATTAAAATATCGTATATTAAAGATATTTACCTGACAAATAAAACGTGTATCTTGAATTTTCTGGGAAGAGCCTCTGAAGAGTTTTCTAGATGAGTGTTGCAGCATTTACATAGCGGTTAAACCATAAGAGATAGACAAAAATTTAATGCACAAGCAATGCAGATCTCGTTGAAGCATATCATTTGTCGTATAGTTTTTCTGTTGAGATGACCATTTTTGAAATATTTCTTGTTATTGGTTTCAGTTTTAAACCAGCGAACTACCGCGACCATTTAAAGCAACCGAAACTCAATATTTTCACATAGCGACCAGCTTTTAAAGGATTTAACTATCGGTTTAACATAATATATTCCCTTATTTCCCTTCTACTTACAATGAAGTAATAAGACTAATTCTGATAATGTTTATCTTGATTAGCATGATGTAGATAAAAGAATAATCTTTTGTAAGAATAGTTGGTATTTGGAACAACTAGGGAAAGTCATCACATCCAAACTCCGTTCTCAACTATTGATTGTGATTAACAGAATACATTGCCAACTTTGTTAAACTTGTTAATTTACCCAGATAATTTAATTGTTAATTGCATACATTTATAATCGTTACCCATTATTAATGTAGATTTGTGTTATCCATACATGTTAGAGGTTAGTCCTCAATTTATTATATGTATAATTGTTAAACTAATTTATCATTGGCTTGTATAGCAATCTTTCTGATCGGTAAAATAATAAATTGTTATAGAAATAGTTATTTATGCAACGATCCTATAATAGAAGTAACTGGGATACGAGTGAGAGAAGTGAGCATCGAAAACCTTCAAGATGCGTATTGTACGCTTGCGTCGATAACAAATGAAATTCGATTCACGGTGATAGTTGATTCACAAGATGGAGACAGGTGTTTTCTCCTAGTGATAATGATATGAAATTTAGTTCCATGCCTCCTGATATAACAGAGGAGGCAAGTAATGTTGTTAATAATTTAATTTTACAGAAATAAAAAAAAGATCTACGAAAAGTTATATGATAAATTCATGGCATGGAGAATAACAAAAAATGTCACTTCATTCTCGGAAAATTCCTCATAGTTTACTTTGAAGAAATGTCGACAACAATGAAATCCCCAACCTTGTAGACAAATTATTTAGTATTGAAAACAACTCTAAATGTGAAACATAGGATTAATATATACCAATATAAGAAGTTACACTCCTTGTTAAAACATAAATCGGTAGAGTGTAGTACGGAAAAAACTAACATTTTTCACAGATGAAGTTAAAACCTTCATTGATGGAGCACCCGCCAATACATATCTACTAATAAGGCATCTAAATATAACTTGTAAAAATAAATAATTTTATTGGAAGTAGAGTTAGTGCGCATGCCCTAGGTTATTGATTTCTTCGTTTCTGTGATGTCAATGTCATGACCTATTTTGCTTTGCTTACGTAATATTATGAGTTTATATTCGGGAAATAATGATATATTCTTATAATTCTTATATATATATAATTAACTATTCTTGACGGTAATTTTATACAGATTAGAAAGCAGTGAACTGACATTAGTAAGCGTAAAAATCTATATCGAAATGAAAATCTGTATGGAAATGGTTTTCATTTCGATATAGATTTTTAACAGTAAATGAACACATTTCAGTACATGAGTATAAAAAGAAGTTTTAAACTGCGTATACAGTGAAAAAGACTACGATGTTGTTTATTGTCGAGAATGTGAAAAGATGTCTTAAGATTAAAGTGAATTTTCCATGGATGTTTGTGTTTGTCTTCCTTTTGTTGAAGATGATTTGCAGACTTGAAAGACTATGTTGCTGCTGATGGTAGATGCCTTCCACGAAGCAAGGAATGCATTAACCTTTCTCATTATAAGCAGTCACCCGTGCAGAAACTCCTTCATGCCTTTATACACGTTAATGAAAAGGAAGCTTTAACTTCTGTCCGTGAGCATATGCCATAGTCCTTGGCTCAATGTAAAGGTTATGGCTTCATGCGTCTCGGCAAGCAGAGGGAAAAGAAGCTAATATACTAAGACCATCCTTGTTAGCTTCTGCCAAAGCGCTTTGTAATATATTATGACGTTGCAATCCCCTTTATATTTTCTCTATATCTACATAGAGGAAGTATTGCATTCCTCCCAAAAAATGTGATAAATTCATGTAAAATGTAAGCTTTTAGATTACCTGAATCAAAAAAGAAAATAAAAAAATCTGATGTGTTCCATTCACAAGACTTTCTCCATACATCTGTAACAAATTATTGCTAAAACATTTACTCTTGTTTACTTCATGCTAATCGAGATAAATATTAGCAGAAAAGGTCTTATTACTTGCTAAGTAGAAGGCTTGTAAGGGAATATAGCAGGAAGGTATATCTAAAAACGGTCAACTCTACAAGAATAATGTATATGACATCAATTGTGTGTTTTAGCGAGATCTACATTTAAAATATGCATTTTATTTGTGATGTAAATATCTTTAATATACGCTATTTTAGTCCAAATCGTTAGAGCCATTTTTTAGAAAAACAAAATTTTCAAAATGTTTCCATGTAAAGGGTAGTTTGTAGTAGGGGGAATTTTTTTGAAAAGTTTTGAGTCGCATCCTTGAAATATACTAGACATAAATACTAAGTTTAATATTTAATGGTATTTTAGTTTTTGACCTATGCTCTCTACAGACGCACATAAACACGCCCATGGGCCTTTTTCTAAAAATGTTTTTTGGCACTCAGGGGACTTCAAAACATATATTTCCGATGAAATCTCGACATCGAATTTTTGGGTGTAATTCAGTGCCTTCTCTAGGTACTACATTGTGTGTACATGCGTGCTAGAGAAAGTAAAAGTATGACGTTACATTCTCGTGACCTTCTCTACCCTTCATTGGTTATCAGTAGCTATACAAACTGTTCTGACAAAATTTTATTTTTCTAGCTACTTCATTTTAATCCAAATAAACATTTGCAAAAATAAGAACATTCCAGATTTCGTTATAAATACAGAGTGGTGTAGTAAAATGTCTTAAGATGCTGGCCTTAAAATTCCATTGTTTCCATGCAATCGCGACAAACAGCCGAATGTCGAAAGGATTGACAGAGAATTGAACAAAAGATATTCGGAAATGCCTAATGCCACAGAAAAGTTATTTGAAATAAGTTGTGTGTTTTAATGAGCTCTACATTTTCTATGTCTTATATCGCTTAACGCTCACCAGTTATATAGATTATTAAAAATTCCTTCCTACTGGAGAGGGCTTTACAGGCGTTCCCAGAAAATTTACGACATAAATTCTGTCGTGTAAATTTATGGTATTTTAATCAATATCATTAAAGCCAATGTTGATAAAATTGAAAAATTAAGAAAATCTTCCATGTAAAGCGTAGTTAGGTGTTTCTTTTTAATTGAATATCTTCGTGTCGCATCTTTGGAACACACAAATATAAATATGTGATTTGATATTTAATCGACATACACATACACTTACGGAACTTTTTCTTAAAAGTAAATTTTTTCTAGGGGTCCCAATAGCATGTATTTCCTGTAAAACCTAGGTATGGATTTTTTGTTGGAATATAATAGCTTCTCTACCTACTGTGTATGTGGTTAGAGAAAGTAAAAACCTGATAACTCAAGCGGAAATGTTGAAGGTTCAGATAGAGATAAAGCGCATAGTTCACAAATGTTGCCAGCATGTCGAGTGTTGTGTAGATGTGGAAAAACGTTGCTTCTTTATCAGGTACCAAATAGGAAGAGAAACTAATTATCTCATCTTAAAATTATTATCAAGATATCACTAGAATATCATGTTGTGAGATACCCTGAATGAAATACGACTTTTATATGGTGAGAGAGGGGAGGGGGGACATAACACAAAAACAAAAATTATTACAAATAAAACGCAGCTTGGTCCAATACCTATCAGCGTATTTCGAGAAAACCCTTCACCCCAAATACCTTTTACATGGAAAGTTGTCTGGACATGTTTTTATTTGTTCATAAATGGCTAAAGATTTTCAATAAGACACAAAATATTTAAAACGTTTACACAAAATATAAAAGAATACATATATGCATATTGGTATCTGGAATACGGAAGATTTAAGTTGCTCAACATTCATCTGATGCACATATTGTCCATTACATTTGTATTTAACAGATTTGCAGTTAGAAACCAACCCTCGAAAGTCCAAGTCTTCCACTTACTGGTAGCTTAGCTGAGACGCGAATCTCGACTTGCAAGCAGTCTTCGAGTCTCCAAGAAACAGAGATTTTACTACGTTGCCTCTCACCCCTAGTATAGGATCGTCTTTTGTTTGCTAATGGCTATTGCCCAGTGGGAGGGGGAGCGGTCACGTTTGAAGGTCATTATATTTTGGAGAAAACTATGTATTCAAAGACATTAAAATACGCCTGGAAGTCTTATTGTAAGGCGAGGTCTTTTCACTGACTCCACCCATGTCTTTCACCTATTTGCTATACTCTCAAAAGCGTACTGGACAGGCCACATTACCGAAGGGAAGGGGTGTACAAAACATAACTAGCGACAAATGAAGTTCTGAGTTGCGAACTGGTGATTCTTAAACCTTCTTCTTTGGACAATAATCCACCGCTCTCACCGGGTGTTACAAAATTAGATTAACATTTTCACTGCGCTATATACTGAAGTTCTAATGTCATGGTAATTCGCTCACGTGGTGGACAAAATTAAAACATTTTATAAAAGTCAACCTGTTCTTAGGGAGCGTCGAGCGGGGTTGAGGGATGAAGGGACTGATTGCCCAATCGGTTTTTCCTTTTTTTACTCGCGTGGCATTTAGTATCAGAATGACAAAATGGAAATCTTCGCCTTTTGGTGTGAAATGGTTACCATGATAGCCTCATATACCCATGGTTGCGGGTTCAAACTCGTCGTAGGAGGATGGATTTTTTTTCGGGCGAAAAATTCTTACCATGGCTTACTTTAGAATCCAAGTAAAGCCGTTGGTCCCGTCTCGTAGATTTGACACCTAAAAGAAACCTCAAAAGAGAACCTGATAAAGAGGCCTCTGAGAATAATAAAGCCGTCTTTCGTGCCCAATATAGAATGGGACGTTGAGTACCACTGTAATTAAAGAGAGTCCATTTCATTTCAATGAAAATCATGTAAAAGATTTGAGTCTCCGCCAAACGTTCACATTGTCGGCAAAATCACAGCACCAGACGTATTTTTATTGTCTTTGAGTGTACCTAGTTTACTGTGTTATTCATTATTATTTCCCTATCTATAAGGCTCATTAACATGTATAATTACCGCTATGGGCAGCTAAAATTGATGCAGTAAGTATAAGTTACACGACCTTTCCATCGTAATTTTATTTCGATATCGGTGAGCCACTCCGCGAGGGTAGCTTGTTAGATTTAAGAGCGTTGCGAGTACAGCCGGGCTCTATAGGCAGCACGGCAAACTCGCAAGTCATGCGGACACTCAACTCCTTTGGTTGCAGCTGTACACCTCGTTTTTACTTTCTCTTTACAGACTATGTATTTATAGAAAAGGTATTGTATTGCACCCAAAAACTCGATACCAAGATTTCACCGGAAATATTTGTTTTGAGAACCTCTGAATCCAAAAAAGCATTTTTAGAAAAATGTTCATGTGTGCGTCTGTGGGCAGCATAGCTCGAAAATGAAAAGTCCGTCAAATACCAAACTTGATATTTAAGTTCAGTATCTTTCAAGGATGCGACACGAAGATTTCAACAAAAATCTCCTCACCTCCAATTACCCTTTACTGGAACTTTTTTCTAAAATTTCGATTTTCTCAAAAATGGCTAACGATTTTGATTAAAATATCGTAAGGATATTTTCATGGAAAATAAAATGTTTATCTTGAGTTTTCTGGGAACACCCTCTGAAGACCAGCATTCTGGAAGAATTTTGCTGAATTTTGCATAATTGGTAAACCGTAACACATAGACAAGAACGTTAAAACACACGATTTGTTATATAGATTTTGTTCCGTGGAGTTGACAGTTTTTGAGATATTCTTGTTATTAATTTCAGTTTTTACTTATACATTTCTCATACGGGAATTTGTTTACTCCTGGCTATGCAAAGAAACGGATTTCAATCACATGGCTGCCATCTTTTAAAAGATTTGACAAACACTTTAGCCTAGTTTATTCCCTTATTTCCCTTCTACTTACAAGGAAGAAAGTAATAGGTGCATTTGTGATAATGTTTGTCTAGACTACCAAAAGTAGATAGAAGAATAAGCCTTTTAACAATAATTTGTTGCATAAATATAGAGAAAGTCATGTGAATGGAGCACATCAGATTTTTTTTTCTTGCAAGAATATAGCATTGATATACACCGTAACATTCAAACGCAGGTGGAGCATGTTTTAAACACGAGTAAGATCTTCAAGGTTATCAGTAAACAAATGAGGTGTTACGCAAACATTTCTTCCATATATTTTTTGTTGCAAACAATGACAGTTACAGCAGTTTCACAAACTATTTGAAAATGTGGCTATATATTTTCAGAAAAGTGATTTTAAGACCTTCTTCAGCTGACCAGAACTTAAGGGGGAACACAAACTCCGAAAATGATTTCCATTTTAACGTATTAAAGCTAAACACTAAATATTTTGTATAGTTATTACTGACGGTTAATGAAGCAGGTTATCTTGTACACAGTTTTTCTCTGTCATTCTTTCATTTTTGAGAACTGAGGGATATTTTGTTGATTAATATCAAAATGCATTTCATCCCACGATTACAAAACTGTTTATTTAAATGTGATTTCCTTATACTTATGTTACAAACTATCTTAAAGAAAAGATAATAGAACATTTAAAAAAATCCATGTAAAGGGTAATTTAGGGTGGGAATTTTCTTTAAACCTTTTGAGTTACATTTTTGGAAAATATTCTATATGAGTATATACTTGGTATTTAACAAACTTTTAATTTTTGAGTTATACTGTTCACAGACGTGCATGTAATGGACCTATTTATAAAAATGTTTTGGGATTTACGGGGTCTCAAATCTAATCCCGGTAAAATATCGGTATTGAATTTTTGGGTGGTATACACAACTTTTCTAGAGCAAGTAAACACATACTAAGCTCCAACTGTTAAAATAGTGTTTCGGTTTTCTCTTAAAATGACCTAACTACTTTGAATTTATTTCATACATGATGGTCTTCCTATGTTCCCTAAAACTTATATATTAGCAGATATTAGAAAGGTAGACTGTATTGAAAAAGAAACCCCGATTAAGTGGAGATGAAATGTCCTAGCTTGGCAATGTTAAAGTTTGACCCATTATCTCGGAACTATTTAAGCTAATGAGCTAACATTTTCAGGGTATATTCAGCAATACCGTTACTGTTGATTGATGAAAAATAGAAACTTCTGTTCATTAGAAGGAAAAGTATAATATATTTTTACTAAACCTTTCCAAAGTTTATTGAAAAAATTATTAAATTTTAAAAAAATAATTAATCCATATAGGAACTTAAAAAAAAATATCGTTAAAATAAAGCCCATTCAGGTACAAATGTGAGGTAGGAATTTCAGCCATTTGTGTTAATTAATTTGAGATAACTGGGCATTTGTAAATATCATTTTACTTCTTCAGAAATAGCTTTCCAAAAAAAAAAAAAAAAAAAAAAAAAGTAACTTAATTTTCCAAACACAGCTTCGCAGTACTTCGAAACTCTCACATGGAGGGAATATGAGCGGAATGCCAATGCTACCAATAGCTAAAGTTAAACTTTCCGATCAAACTAAAAAAGATCTCTCTTCTAACACTAGATAATATTTACAAAGTTAAAGTATTAGGATATATTCATTTTCGTAAAGGCCCTAATAAAGTTTGTTTGTAGGAATTTCACTACCAACAAAGCACTTTTGTTTTCCAATCAAAAGGTCTATAATGTTTTAGAATATATAATTCAAATTTTAACCTTTATAGCAGTGATGTTTTACTAAAAAGCTATTACGCAGAATTATTTTGAACAATATGTTTTAACAATTAGCGTACCTCTATGAAAGCTACACCAAAATGAGCGACAGACTCGATTAAAACCTTAAAATGGGAAAAAATTACGAAAATCCCATTTCGACTCCACTTAGATAATTAACTCAAATTGTTAAATTGCATTTCGGTTTGCTCTTAAAAGGGCCTAATTACTTTGAATATAGTTCATGCATGATGGTGTGGCGATGTTCCATATAAGCGTATATATTAGTAGGTATTAGAAAGGAGGACTGTATTGCGAAGGAGACCTCGATTAAGAGCAAATGAAATGAGAAATGAAGATGTAGTACAGGACAGAACAAGTGTGGTCTGTACTAGTGAATTGTTGCGTGCACTCGCACAGAGCAGTTGCAATAACTTAGAGTGGTTTGGGGTCACGTATGCTGGGAAATGAGACGTAGGCGGGTTTGTTTGTGTGTGTCTGTCTTGTATGCTCGAGCCATTAACATCTGTTAACGTCTAAGAGGTCAGGCAGGATTGAACTTGTTACGTCCACATGAAACTAATTAGTAAACGTTTATAGTTCCTTCTCATACTTGTTCTTCAGTATAATTTGTAGTACTGTTGTCACTTTAAATCCTTAGGAAATATAACTGTTTCAGATATAAATAAGTATTATAAGACAGGAATGGGAATTTTCGAAGGGCAATTGGTAACGATACAGTAAGGGTATCATATATAAGCTCCTTGGTTCGATCCACGGCAACCCATGTTTTTTTTTGGGGGGTGGTCCCGACTCGAAGCCTTGGTTGGTTTCTTTCGTCCCCGGAATTTTCTCTCCCTCCATATCTTTCCATTATTTCATTCATCCTTCGTCCCGTTGGTCTACTTCAAGGTTGGAAGTGTCGGCAATGGTGCTCCGGTGCGGCGTAGAAGGGGGGAAAAGGATACTCTTTGCAACTCTCACTGTCTTTCGACATTCTGGACGCTAAACGGGGAGGTTTTGCTGTTCTGCCTATCCGATTTTGGGAGAGGCTCAATCTGGTAACAAACGATCCAGTCATGACTGTGCCATCGCTCCTGGCGGCCCGTCACAGGTACAATAACCTTATTGGTCCAGTGTCTAGTTTCTCCCGTCCGGCTTACCTACGACTCTCGAGTGGAGGGATGAGGTTAGAGGAGACACTGGGTGTCTGAATGAGTTTGGTTGATTTATATTCATTGTCTTTTCAAAGCTCTGTATATTAATATCCGGATTTTTGTGTCAAGATTTATAGTTTCTTTTGTAAAAGTACAAGGCGTTTTCATTTACTAGTTAAGTTATGAAATACTTGCTTTATTGCGTTACTTTATGCATTAGAACGATCATATAATGCTAATACATATGAGCTACTTTTGGAACAGATTATACCTCAACGTGTGCATGTTTACGCTACAAACCCCTCCCCACCACACTCTCAATACCGCTGACTGCTCTGTATGTTCGTAGCTGGAACCCAAAACAGAGTTCTAAAGTCGGGGAGATCCATAGTAATCCCTGACAGCCAACGTGCTGTCTCAGCTGATAAACTGTGTGTCCACCTCTCTGCCAATAGATTCGTGCTACGTAAGCAATGACGTCATCCTTGCTGCAAGATGAAATAATAATTTCTCAATGTAGTTTCAGTTGGCACTATTTTGCTTTGCTAAACACTTTTTTACGCGTCGTAATGTAATGTTTGCTGTGTGCTAGCGTATGTTCGATTGAAAATGGCTCATTGTCCAGCTGCAGCCGTGTGATGGAGCTGCCACGAAATAAGGCAACTGTCCGAGATCTCTCGGACTTTAAATGAGTGTCGTATCTTGTCCAGTTTGTCACATGTAAACAACCCTTCATCTCTTCCTTACTGTTGTAATTGGTTTATTCTTTTGTTGCATACCAATCATAGCGAAATTCTTTCATAGAGACGGTATGCGACCCACCACTCTTATTTCACAACGATTGCAATATTGTTTAGCTTTTAAGTCCCTGAATTGCCAGACACATACAGAACTGATTCCGGCTGGATGAGGTCAAAGTTTGGTTACTTGAAAGTGGAAACCGTATGGGTCGGACAGGCCCACCCGTAAGCCGTGGGAGTTACTGAACTGTGCACTCTGAACACCTCAGCGTCCTTGACGGAGGTGAAAGGTCCAACGGGTGTTCTATAGTCTGCTAACTGTTCCATGTCCTCGTATCTATGATAAAGCTCACAAAGTTCATTCGCAGAGAAAGTGGCCTTGTGAGTTCACGTTTTTCGTTGACATATTTAAAGATATTTATTCAACATGAGAACTGGAATATTTTTGTGTTCAAGAGAACTACCAAATGTTAAATTTAGGCAAAGCATTTGAAGTTGGAACTATCAATGCAATATCAAAATGACGTTTGGAACAAAGTAAATATTCAAGTAAAGAAAGGCGGGAACTCTTTTAACAGCCCTGTAATGAATTTTGCGTAGTAAATTGTTGCCTATTTCTTACGGTTTAACAGCTATGTAAAGTCATCCAGAATGAAGAGGACTTCAGAGACCATACTCAGAAAATTCAACATATACATTTTATGTATCATAAGTGAAAATCAAAATTTTCGAAAATTATTACTTGTAAAGGGTAGTACGGGGTGGAGGATTCTCTAGAGAGCCCTCGTGTTGGATCCTTGGGAGATACTAAACTTAAATAACAAGTTTGGTATTTAACGGACTTTTCCTTTTACTTTCTCTATACGTACTATGTACATAGTGTATAGAGAAGGTATTGCACTCCACCCAAAAATTCGATACCGAGATTTCACCGAAAATATATGTTTCAGGGTCCCCTGTATAAAAAAAAAGCATTTTCAGAAAAAGGTCCGTGTGTCTTTGAACACGATAACTCAAAAACGAAAAGTTGGTAAACTACCAAACTTGGTATTTAAGTTTAGTATCTTTCAGGGATGCGACACGATGATTTTGAGAAAAATCCCCCCACCCCAAACTATCCTTTACATGGAACATTTTTCGAAAATTTTAATTTTATCAAAAATGGGTCTAACGATTTTGATCAAAATATCGTATATTAAAGATATTTACCTGACAAATAAAATGTATGTCTTGAATTTTCTGGGAATAGCCTCTGAAGACTACTTTATCTGGTGGAATTTTGCATAACTGCTAATCTGTAAGAGATGGACAAAAACTTATCACATAAAAATGTACAGCACTTTAAAACACACAATTTATGTTATATACATTTTTTCGTGGAGCTGATCGTTTTTTTTTTTTTTTTTTTTTAGATATTCCTAGTTTTTGGTTTCAGCTTATAAAAACTTATACTTTTCTCATACAGGAATTTGTCAACTCATGTCCATACAAACAAAGGAACTTCAGTCACATAGCAACCATCTTTTGACTATGACTTTAACCTATGATATTCCCTTATTTCGCTTCTACTTACAAGGAAGCGAGTAATAAGACTATTTCTGCTAGTGTTTTCTCGATTAGCATGAAGTAATTAGAAGCATTAACTTTTTAATAATTTATTGCAGAGATGTAGAGAAAGTCATGTGAATGGAACGCATCATATTTATTTATTTATTCTTTTTTTATATTCAGTAGGTCTCAAAATATATTTCCTGAGGAATGTCGGTATGGAATTTTTGGACGAAGTACAATACCTTCTCTACCTACTATGCATATTGTATATACGTACTAGAGAAAGTAATAAACTATACCAGAAAAGTCTAAGAGAAACGTGACGTCCACGGTGTATTATATCAAATGCATCACTTTGGATTCAAACTACTATGTAAATTGGCAAACATAATCCAGCTTTTGCAACTTTATTGTTAACGCTGCAGTCATTTGCCAAGATTAATCAACGACACCGGTGTGCAGGAATTTCATCCCGCAGGAGTTTTTACATGCCAGTTACTACTGATGTGGGGCTGTCACTTTTAAGCACTCTCTTTTGCAACGTATAAGTAGGCTTATATACTTACAATAACGTACCGGGGCGGATAGATGACTGCAACTCTTGATTGCGTTTGGGCATCCTTAGTTGGATAGAAATCTTTTTTATACACACAACTATACAGTATTTTCCAGACCCTGCCCCACTCTTCTTCCAAAGACTTTAAAAGTTTGCGGTTAGGATGTGTGCAGCTGGAAGCCAACCCTCGCTGTTGCCAAGTTTTCCACTAACTGGTCCCTTAGTTGAGGCGTGATTCTCGACTTGCAAGCGGTATCTCGGGGAAACAGATTTTACTACGTTGCCTCTAGTCACTATAGTGATTTTCAAATGGGACGAGATTTGTCCTTTAGCGCCACCAAGCCGGCAGCCAATCAGAGTGCTGCTGTGTTGACATATTGCATTCCCGTTTAACTGGGGAGTAACGCGCTAAGTCTCTCATAAATACTACTTGCGCTAAGACAAAATGTTCAAATGTTGCAAAAAATAATTCTCGAGGAAGATAGCGAGTAACGTTTTTTAGCAGAACCATAAAAACCACAGATTTTTAGCGCAAATAGTTTTCATAATACACATGAATACTCATAATATCGCCAGACAGATTTGCATGCTCAGTGTGCGGGTGAGAGGGAAATATGAAAAGAGCGACCTGGCAACGCAGAGCACGATAACGCATCTCATTTGATGCAGCGTAGAACTCCTCCCATTTGAAAAACATTATAGTACAGACTCTGCTTTTGTTTGCTAATGGTTATTGCCCAGTAGTAAGAGGAGCTGTCCTATCATGTTTTGGAGAAAACTATACGTTGCAGAGAAAGAAATAAAGGGAATTATACTTGGAGTATTTTATGCCAGTTTTTAGGTAGATCATGACACTAAAAATATTTTGGAGTCTTCACGTTTAAATATGATAAATAAAGATGGTTTAGTTGAGAGAAGTGGTAACACGCAGGCCTGGTCATATAACTACGTACATCTCTGCTTTACGACACAGCATTGTGATGTTAAACGACAATAGTGCCGTCCTCTGCAGAAGAGCTGAGTAAATACTCGGAACGAGCGGGCGCTTTGCATTAATGAAGAAGTTAATCAAGATCCAGGAGCGTCTTGTGTTTGTGGAGCCAGATGAAACACTTGACTGTAAACGTGCGCAGCACTTCACTTGTTCCTCTCCCAGTGGCTCGAGTGCTAGGAATTCACTAATGGTCTGCTCTGGGGTTTGTCGAGGGTTTTTATATACGCATTGCTGCATCATGGGAGCGCTAGTACACTCCACTGTAAAACGCACTCCTGCTGGATGAAATGCGGCACCAGGGGATTTCTTTATACAACAAGTTAACCTATCCTTTTCTTAAAGAAATCTGATGTTCCATTCACAAGACTTTCTCTAGTTGTTCCGCAAACAAGTATTTTATTTAAAAGACTAATATTACAGCTACATCATGCTAATCAAGGTAAACATAAGCAGAATTAATCTATTATTTGTTTCCTTGTAGTTAGAAGGAAAATAAGGGAATGCACAGGCTAAAGCGATAGTCAACTCCTTTAAAAGCCGGTCTATATGTGAAACAATTGAAGTTCCATTCTCTTTTCTTGCCAACAGTAAACAAACGAGAAACGAGAAGAAATGTGTATTCCTGTTCGAGAAAAGTTTTAAGTGCCTTGAGTATAGCATAAATTGTGTTTTAATGAGATTTGCATTTTCTGTGTAGGAAGTTATTTTCTATATCTTATGGTTTGCCAGTTATACAAAAGTCATCCATAATGAAAAGGTCTTTAGAGGCTATTTCTAGAAAATTCAAGATATACCTACATTTCATTCGTCATAAAAATGTCTTAAACATAAAATATTTTAATCAAAATCGTTAACCATTTTTGAGAAAATCAACATTTTCAAAAAAATATTCCATGTAAAGGGTAGTTTGGGGCGGGGAGTTTTCTTAAAAATGTTCATATCGCATCCTTGGAGAATACCCAAGTTAAATACCAAGTTTGGTATTTAACTGACTTTTCGGTTTTTAGCTATGCTGTCCAAAGACATACACACGTACCTGTTTCTAAAGTGCTTTTTTGGGTTCGAGGAGTCCCAATACATGTATTTCTGGTGAAATCTCGGTATCGAATTTTTGGGTATAACAGAATACCTTCCTTCTCTATACACTGTATACATAGTACGTGTAGAGAAAGCAAAAACACTTGCACACATTTTACAATAGGTTGAACAAATATCTTTTCCATATTGTTTCATTACTGGATTGTGGAATCGACCAAGGTCGAACACTGCATAGCCGTGATATTGATATTGTAAGGCCTGGCGCCATGCCAGTTCAGACATCTCACTGACGCCCACTTCACATCATTTTTAAATGAAGGTAAAAACCTTGACAAAGAAATGAAGTCTATCAAATTGGACAAATATCTTGCATTTTGAGCCCCAACTTCAAAGCTGTTGCAGACGCGGAAATGGAACATAACAATTGAAAATACAATCTTTAAAAAGCTTATGCTTCTATGTACTTCTTGCTAATCTAGATAAACGTTAGCAGAAATTCTTTATTGTCAGTAGAAGGGAAGTAATGTGATATACTAGGCTAAAATGATACTCACATCTTTTAAAAGCTGGTTACCATATGGATGAAACCGTTTCTCTGCATCGCCAGGAGTTCAAATTCAGCTATGTGAAAAGTTTTGTGTGTTTTAAAACTGTAACCAATAACAAGGAATATCTAAAAAATTATAAATCCATGAAAATAACGTATATGGCATTTTTTGTATTGTAAGTTTTTGTCTATCTCTTGTGGTTAACAGTTATGCAAAATCCAGAAAATTCATCCAGAATGGAGGTCTTCTCAGGCTATTCCCAGAAAATTCCCAAATACCTTTATTTATCATGTAAATATCTTAAATATAAGAGATTTTTATCAAAACCATTAGAACCATTTTTGAGAAAACATGTTTCTCAAAACATTTTCCATGTTGAGGGTAGTTTGTGGTAGAGGGATTTCTTGGAAATCTTTCTTAAGCATGCTTACAAGATACCAAACTTAAATATCAAGTTTGGTATTTTACCGACTTTTCTTTTTTGAGCTGTCATGTTCAAAGGCCTAGACACACACGTACCTTTTTCTAAGAATGCTTTTTTTGGATGCAGGGGACCCTAAAGCGTGTATTTCTGGTGAAATCTAGGTATAGAATTTTGGGTGGAATGCAAACATTTTTCTATCTACTATGTACATTGTACATGTGGGCTAGAGGAAGTAAAAAACTGTTAAAATATTTTTACAGTGAAAATGTATAGAACTCCAGATTTACCTCTTCTTGACTTCAATATTTTGGGCATTTAGGTGCAGAGTTGTAATTTAATTGTTATAACCAGAGTTTGATACTGTTATAATAGTTTACCAATTTACATGTACTATATTTTACTGTTACCAAGGTTCAAATAGTTAAGTTTATGACCACAGTTTTACAATTTGTATCACATTTTGTATATACATTGATCTTGTAAGAATATTGTGGTCGCTGATGACCTTTGTTGTTATAAAATGACAATAAATAAATAAATTAAAAAAAATAGGTTCGCCTTGAAAACTGAAAAATAAAACTTACTAATAATTTAACATGTTTAGCAAGTTTTACTCCGTTTAACTGAGGGTTCACGTTTTACACCAGTTGCACTTTCAAGGATGCATTGTGATTTCAATGACTCGGATAACCCGTTTTCTCAATAATGACGGGCTTGATACAATTGGTTCAGCCCCTTTAATATTCGCGTAGGATTGATAAACGGGTTTGTGGGTAGATCATTTACATAGCTTTCCACACCAAAACTTCGTCTTTCTGATGGCTTTTCACACGTGCTATAAGGAACAGGTCTAATATAGGGCTCCTTATTGAATGAGGGAAGTTATTTACGTCACCTTCCACTGCCCAGGAAGGAATCCTTAATGCGAAACCCCTTTTATAAGCAGTTGATTCACCAGTTGATGGAGGAAGCAGAAAGTTGACATGCTAAATGTGCATGCCCAGACTTACGGAGAGTATGTTGCATTTGACTGTTAAATTGCGTTCAGTCTTTTTATGTCATAGAACTCTTGATAACATATTTGCTGATTTTCAAATTATTTAAACGAATTAAAACAGTAAAGAAGTTCTCAAATTTGCAAAAGGAAACTAAAAGAAGAGAAGATAATTTATATCTGAATCGCAGCTTCGAATTGTATACGTTATTTTGGAAAAGTGTGTGTGAACTTGAAAACGAAAATTCGGTTAGTAACCAGACTTGATAATTAAGATCAGCATCTTCCATCGAAGCGACACGAAGATTTTCAAGAAAATACCCCCATTCCAATCTACCGTTTACATGGAAAATATTCCGAAAAGTATGATTCTTCTCAAAAATGGCCCAAAGGATTTTGATTAAAATACCGTATATTAAGTCTATTTACAAGACTAATGAAATTTATATCTTGAATTTTCTAGAGTTAGCTTCTGAAGATCTCTTGGTATTTAACGGACTTTTCATTTTTAGCTATGCTGCCCAAACACATGCACATAGGACATGTTTCTAGAATGCTGTTTTTGGATTAAGGAACCTCAAAACATGTATTTTAGGTAAAATCTTGAAATCGAAATTATGGATGGAATACAATACCTTCTCTATACACTATGTAAGCTGTACATGCGTGCTAGAGAAAGTGATAAACGTTTGTAAAAACAATTTGTTACAGAATAGGTAGAGAACACCGTGTGATTGGAACACATCAGTTCTTACTTTCTCTATGCGTACTATGTACATAGTGTATAGAAAAGGTACCTATTGCATTCCACCCAAAAATTCGATACCGTGATTTCACCGGAAATAGAAGTTTTAGGACACCCTGAATCCAAAATAAGGTATTGCTAGAGGCTTGTGTGTGTGTATGTGTGTGTGTGTGTGTGTGTGTGTGTGTACACGATAACTCAAAAACAAAAAATGAAATATCAAACTTGGTATATAAGTGTGGCATCTTCCAGGGATGCGACACGAAGATTTTGAGGAAAATCCCCTCACCCCAAACTACCCTTTATGAGGAAAAATTTAGAAAAGTTTGATTTTCTCAAAAATGGTTCAAACGATTTTGATTGACATATCGCATATTAAATCCACTTCCATCACAAAATGTATATCTTGAATTTTCTGGTAATAGCTTCTGAAGAGCTGCTCATTCTGGATGAACTTTGCTGAATTTTGCATAATTGATAAACCATAAGAGAGAGACAAAAATTTAATGCACAAACATGTAGATTTCGTTAAAACACAATTTATGTCATATAATTTTTTTTTTTGTGGACTTGACGGTTTTCGAGATATTCCTTATTAGTTTGTTTTAAAATACTTGAACATTTCTCATATGGGAACTTGTGAACTTCTCGCCATGCAAAGAAACGGATTTCAATCCCAGAAGCAACCGCATTTTAAAACATTTGACTATCGGATTAGCCTAATGTATTCTCTTTGTTTTTCGTAAACAGTGATTTCTTCGCTTGATGGAGGAAGTAGAAGAGTAAACTTCTGTTACTTTTGCGATACAATAAACACGCTTTTCACTAACAGTTGATTGACAAACTGATGGAGGATGCAGAAAGTTGGATCGCATGTTAGCAATGGCAAGTTTCCATCAACAGCTGATCCCAGTACGTGTAGAGAAAGTAAAAATAAATTAAGTTGGAATGCAAAGCAGTTCGAAGATCAGCAAGTGTGATCAAAAAAAGGATAGCTGCTGAGATTAAGATGAAAGCTGCTACATGGAATGTAATACTCGTGCACCCAGCAAATAATTCCACATCGCTCCGTTTTTAGTTCGCGAACAGGTTTAAACTGTATAAGGGCATGTCATTAGGCATCTTGATAGCAGTCAAATACGGAGCGATCTTCCAAGGATTTCCGTGGGAAGCGATTTAGGTCAAACTTGTCCACTATGGCATGACGAGCCGATTCTCTCTACTGCTCACATATGGAGCAATTGAAAGTCCAAATTCCTGCAGCATTAAGTCCAAACTCCTTTTTTGATGGACCACTTAACAGAGCTGGTAAACGTTCCGCACAAATATGGAGTGCCTACATGCCATAATGTTGTCGGCAATGTTACTTTTTCTGCTCCCAGATTTCTCTGAAACATGCCAGAGAACCGAAACTCTCAAATAAGGCAAACAACTTGTAAAAATCTGACGTATTTCATTCATATTACCTATCTATTCTACAACAAACTGTTCTTAAAACATCTTACTTAAAATACTTATAACATTGCAAATCGCAATTGGGGTATGTCATCTCAAAATAGTAATTTTGAAATTACTTTGTGGTTTACCGGGAAACATGTGAGTTAGTTGAGAAATTCAATGTTATGCCGGCATGTTGCCATGGTAGCTCAGTGGTGAGGAACCGGGAGATCTGTGCTTCAAATCCCGGCTATGGCATTGAATTTTTCAGTATGATTCTACCTATGCAACTCCTGTCCTACACAAGACTTGTGTGAAAAAACAATTAAATGAATATCAATTGACCATAATAGTTGGCTATGCTATGAATCCTGGGACTTAGAGTACTTGCAACATTGTAAGTCGCCATTTGGGTTGTCATCTCAAAATAATTTATCATCTTGTAGTTTACTGGGAAACATGCGACTCAGTTGAGAAATTCAATGATATGCCGGCATGTTGTCATGGTAGCTCAGTGGTAGAGAAACCGGCTAGAGACCGGGAGATTCATGATTCAAATCCCGAATAGGGCATTGCATTTTTTCAGTCTGACTCCACCCATTTATTCTTCTAATTAGTGTTAAGCGAAACGAACATTAGGAGAAATTGTTTTATTGCCTATTTCCTTGTAGATTCAAGGGAAATAAGGAAATTTACTAGATAAACCGACTGTGAAATCTTTTAAGAGCTGGACGCTAGGTAATGCTTTGACATTCCATTCTCTTCGCATGATCAGGGGTAAAACTGAAGCAAAACGGAGGAATTCTTCCCATTTGAGAAAAACATAAATATTGAAACATTTAAACAAATAACAATAGCAATATTTCGGAAATTCTTAACTCCATAAAAATGTTTGACATCTGTGTGCTTTATTAAGATCTAAATTTCTTACTTTCTGTACCATGTAAATATTATGTACATACTAGGTAGAGAAGGAGTTGTACCCTAGGAGATCTAGATCTTTTGTGTAGTAGCTTTTTGTCAATCTCTGCAACAAACAACACGGTTTAGCTAGGCTAAAGTCAATAAGAATGAAGAGAACTTCAGAGGCTATTTCCAGGAAATTCAAGATATAAAGTTTGGTATGTAATATGACATTTTTATCAAAATCGTTAGAGCTATTTTTGAGGTAAATAGAAATCGGGATTTATTTATTAATGCTTTGTAACTACTGGGGTTCTCGGCGTCCTATACTATATTGGGTGTGAAATACCACTTGCTTTTGCTCAGAGGCCTCTTTGTCATGCTTGAGGTTCTTTTACTTGCCGTATATCCACGACACGGGACCAACGGCTTTACTTCCCTCTCGAAGGAAGCCATGCTAAGGATTTTGACGCCCGAAAAAATCCATCGCCCGCCCGTGACCTTGAATGTGAGGCTAGTATAGTAACCGCTACACCAAGGAGAGCGACAGAGTAATTTTTGAGAAAACAAATTTTTGGAAACTTTTCCCCTGTTAAGGGCAGTTTTGGGTTGATATTTAACGCACTTTTTCGTTTTTGTGTTATCTGTCCACAGACACACAAATACACACGGGTACTTTTCTAAAACTGTTTTTGTGATGTATTTTTGAACGCACATAACTGGGCCTTAATGTTTATTGATTTGTAGCAGAAAATGTTTCTCGGAACTTAATTACCCTCGCAATTCTGACTTCGAGCTAATTGCTTTATGTGTTGTTTCTCCAATAGAACCTATTTCGCTGATGATTCCCTAGAAGCTGAATAACTTGCGCTTTTTACCGTATTTGTTCACCTTGATGTATAAAATTATTTATCGCAGTGGTTCCCTTTATTGCTTTCTATATAAAATCAATTTAATACGACAGTAATTCCGATATCAAAGTTTATAGAAGTTTTCTTCTGGTACTTTGTATTAAGATAATATAGTTCATATCTATGCAAAATTGTGCATAAATCTATTGTGGTTTGCTCTTAAATATAATTGTTTAATTGACAGACGAGATCAAATCTATCTAGAAGCTTAAAACTCTATCCTCCTCTACTTATTGATTTCATTCTTTTAGACTTTCGTGATTTTAGTCCAATGTTTATAGCAACACATCTTAAACTGAGAATCTTTAGCTGTCCATAGTTCCAGGATCCATTGGTCAGTGCAGATCTTTACATCAAAAGCATTTCAAGATAGGTTTTTGGGAGTCCTCAAAAATCGTTCTGCGTTTGAATGGTGGCTGCTGTAATGTTGACCGGAAAGATACTTTCCGAGAAGCTGATGGCTATCTTGGTGATGCATTAACCGACTTCCGGGTGTTTTTCCCGCTGAGCATGTCTCCAAATGGTTTAGAAACTCTTCTGCCCTCTTGAATACCAACAGAAGGTGCTCTCTGTTGTTTGTCTATAGTAACTAGAGGAAGCACTTCATTCCACTCAAATAATCAATATTGAAATTTCATTGAAAATGCATGTTTTGAGACCCCAGGAATCTATAAAGCACTTTTTGAAAAATTCCATGCATGTGTCTGTACTGCATAACTGAAAAACGAAAAGTCGTTTTAAACATCAAACCTAGTATTTAGTTTAGCATCCTCCAAAGCCATGAGATTTTCAAGCCGTCCTTTATATCCTGAGAAGTTTGATTTTCTCAAAATAGCTCAAGCAGTTTTGATTAAAATAGCGTGTATTTAAAATATTTTCATGACAATCATATTTATATCTTGAACTTTCCAGGAATATCCTCAGAAGTTTTCTTTGCTCTGAATGATTTTTGCATAACTGGTAAATATAACAGACAAAAACTTGCTACACAAAGTTTTGCTAAAAATGCAATTTCTGCCGAATATCTTTTTGAGTTAGCTATTTCCGATATAATCTTTATTGGTTTCAATATTCGAATACCTGTACTTTCCTCAAATAGGAAGTTATTATTCACTTATTTCCATCCTTATTATGCAAAGAGCAGAGGCTTTTAGGTCACTACATAACACGCTGATTTGACTATCGCTTTAGTCTGATCTATTTCCTTCGTACCTGCGAGGAAATATGTAATAATAGCATTTTGATCGTGTTTATCTGGACTAGCAATACTTAGATAGAAGAATAATAGTTTGCAAAGATAATTTGTTGTAGAGCATGTAGAGAAAGTCATGTGAATGTGATGTATCAAATTTTTAAGCAGTCCTGTTCCTGCTTCTCTTTCGATGGGCTCAATGCCCTTCACCAACCTCGCATATATTCTAATTTCCAATGGGAACTAAAATCGATTTGACTCCAATTCCATTTAGATATCCGCGTTTCACAAGTTCAAATTGAGATTGTTTTGAATAAGCAAGGTTTGAAAATCAATAGTTCAAGATTTTATGTTGGTCGACTTCGATTTATATTACCGAATTTACTAAACATAGTTCTTTGTGTTATAAGCAGCTTTTGAGGTTAGTGAATGTTTTTGAGAAGAATAAATTGTGAGAACATGAAATGTATAAAAATGCCTCTGTTTTGCATTTTATACACCAGTTAATGGCAAGCTTATTGAAGGAAATAAAACGACGAGCCTGCAGTATGTAGTAAAAGGTGCAATATAATATGTATTTTAGGCGTTTTCAATAGGATTTGAACACGGAGGTGTTTCCATGGAAAATGTTCAAGAAAATGACACAAATAAAAATAGTTTTGAAACAATAAAGAGGATTATACCCAAATCATAATTTTTATTAAACTACTTAAGTAAATTTAAAACCAAATTAATACAAAATCTCTTTTTAAAATTAATACATTTAAAGGCAATCAATGTAATATAGGTATATTTGAATCCGATCGCATTCCGACCCCGCTTTCTATGAGGAATGAATCCAAAATTCAATTCGATCTGAATATAGTTCCATGATATATTCAATAAAAAATGTGCATTCAAATGATTTCAATTTCTCATGGAAATGTGCTAATAGACTACCTTATTAGTTTAGGTTGATGGTAAGTATGGTTGCCAATAACAACAGAATAACGTCGCGAGTACACAAAATCTGTTTACAGTTCCTTGATCCAGCAAGCGAGCGAAATAACCCAAAATGGAAACATTCGATTTAAAAATACCTGTGCAAAAACCTGTTGATTTGGCACCACTTGCACTTCCTACAAGCGACCCCCAACATGCCGTTAGGGAGTACTTCGTATCAGAAGCTGAAGCACAAGTATGGAAAAAGCTACCAGAATGGGATATACCTCGACTGGCCCCAGAAATGGATCTAGTGTCAGTCCGTCGAGAACTCGAATTAGTCAAAACGCGTCTACAAGAAAAGAGACAACAAGCCATCCAGAAACGTGCAGAAATGGACAAAAAATGGGGAGCATTCAGAGAAGAAGAGGAAAGGTTACGATTTTCCTTCATTAGCTTTAACAAGTTTATGAAAGACAACAAGGAAAAGCGAGAAAGAGCTGAGAAGAAAGAAGTAAAAGATATGGCTGAGCGTCAGAAGAAGGAAGGCGATGTCGAGGGGCTCAAATTTAAATTACATCACCTAATTGAGGTGAAAAACAAAATGGAGAAGTACGTCAACGATTATGTAATGTACGAGAAATTCTTAGAAAACGTTTGTGACGATTACAACGAGTTCTCCAATGTGTTTGACGTTGTTAATCGTTACGATACCTTAGCTTTGACTCGCCAGGAACTCACAGCACGGCAAGCTCAGGATCTGTCTGCTTTAGAGGAGTGCAGGAACGAGTTGGTGAAGCTCACAGAGGAAAAGTCGAACCTAATGATCGGACTCAACAACAAGATAGCAGAACTTCAGCAACGCTTCGATAAAGCCAAGTCTGAGACGCTGCGCTGGGAAGCATCGGTGAGTCGTGTCAAGAATGTAACAGCACAGAAGGCTTTGGAGATGGAGAGGGTGAAAACTGCGTGTTGGGCTATGTACCAGCTCATATGTAGACGTAAAGAAATTCCTATCAAGCTAACACAGGATGACGTAGAAGGGCAGCTCAACACCATCAAACGTACCATACAAAAAGTCAGGAAGATAGAGAAGATTGCCTTAAAGGATGTAAAGAAGGCTCTTCAAAGACATCGACCTCAAGAAAATAATTACACTGCAAGTAAATAAAATCTGTATTTACATTGTGGTACTTGCTCTAACACGCAAAAATATTTACTACAAATTAAATTTTCCAAATTTGTCATTTCTCAATTTATCTACCATTGTTGTGGGTATAGGAAGCAGATGTTTTCAGGTCTTCTGAAAGTAAAAGCATTTTTAAAAAATCTGATGTGTTCCATTCATATGACTTTCTCTACATCGTTGTAACAAAAAAAGTGAATAGAAATTCACTTTAAAATAATCGAGGTAAACATTAACAGAAATGGTCTCATTACTTGCTTCCTTGTTAGTAGAAGGGAAATAAGGAAATACACTAGCCTAAATCGATAGCCAAATCCTTTAAAAACTGGTTGCCGTGTGGTTGAAATCAATTTTTTGAATTGTCAGGAGTTGACAAATTCCCATATGTGAACAGTTAAGTATTTTAAAATTTAAACTAATAAAAAGGAATGCCTCAAAAATGGTAAACTCCGCGGGAAAATGTGTATGACATAAATTAGGTGTTTTAAACGAAATCTATATATTTTGTGGAGTAAATTTTGTTCTGTCTTACGGTTTGCCAGTTATATAAGAGTCATCCAGAATGAAAAGGGTCTTCAAAGGTTATTCCAGAAAATTCAAAATGTACAGTTGTTTGTCATGTAAATATCTTTAACATACCGTATTTTAATCAACATCGTTAGCCATTTTTGAGAAAATCAAAATTTTCGAAAATTGTATGTGTATTTTGTGTATGAGAACAGCATAACTCAAAAACAAAAAGTCGTTACATACCAAACTTAATATTTAGTTTAGCATCCTCCAAGGACACGACACAGAGGTTTTCAAGCCACCCTAAACTTTAGGTATAGGGACTTTTTTTTTCTGAAAATTTTTATTTTTTCAAAAATGGCCAACGATTTTGATTAAAATACCTTGTGTATAAGATATTTTTATAACAAACGAAATGTACATCTGGAATTTTCCGGGAATAGCTTCTGAAGACCTCTTCATTCTGGATGACTTTTATATAACTGGCAAACCGTAAGAGATATAACAAAGCTTATTGCGCGAAAAAAGATAATTTCATTAAAACACACAATTTATGCCATATACATTTTTTTTGCAAAATTAGCAGTTTTCGAGATATTCCGGATTATTGGTATCAATTTTAAGCCACTTAAACTTCTCTCAAACGGGAAGATGTCTTCTTTCTCGTTTCTCGTTTGCTTGTTCCTGGAAAGCAGAGAGATTGGAATTTCCGTTGTTTCACATAGCCGCTGGCTTTTAAAGGACGGGACTATATCTTTAGCCTGTTCATTTTATTTCCCTTCTGTTTACAAGGAACTAGTAATAAGACTAATGTGCTTATATTTATCTTGATTACTATGATGTAGATAACAGATCAATCTTTTGAATAAAATATTTGTTTGGGGAACAGCTAATGTATATCATGTAAATGGAACACATTTGATTTTTTCCCTTCTACTTACAAAGAACCAAGTAATAAGGACAATTTCCGCTAATGTTTATCTCCATTATTATGAAACAGATAGAAGAATAAGCTGTTTAACAATAATTTGTTACAGAGATGTAGAGAAAGTCATGTGAATGGAACACATCAGATTTTTACTTTTTCTAAAATATACTACATAGTGTATAGTGAATGTATTGCATTGCACCTAATATTTCGATACCGAGATTTCACCGGAAATATATGTTTTGAGACTTCCTGAATAAAAATAAAGCATTTTTAGAAAAAGATCCATGTGTGTTCGTCTCTATGGACAGCATAGCTCAAAACTAAAGACTGTTAAAAACCAAACTTGGTATTTGTTTATCATCTTCCAAGGATGCAATACGAAGATATTTTTCCAAGAAAATCCGCCCCCTCTCCAACACAAACTACCTTTTACGTGGAAAAAATGGTTGAAATTTGTTTTTCTCAAAAATGACTCGTGACTGTTTTGATTAAAATACCGTATATTAAAGTTATAAACAACACAAATAAAACATATATTTTGAATTTTCTGGGAATAGCCTCTGAAGAGCACTTTATTCTGGTTGATTTTACAGAGCCTTGCATAACGGTTAAACCGTAAGAGATAGACAAAAACTTACTGCACAAAAGCGTAGATCTCGTTAAAACACAAGTTATGTCATATGCATTTTTGTTCTATAGTTGACCGTTTCCAAGATATTCCTTGTTATTGGTTTCAGTTTTAAAATACTTTACTTTTCTCAGACAGGAAGTGTGTAATTTTTAATTTATTTATTTTAGGTCGCTTTAACTCCTAGGTCATATCGCGACCATACAATATACAACTTCAATTCATAATATTACAATGAAAGCATTTACACGCATTAAACAAAGGTCTGTGAATTATAAATTACAGTAGGAAAGCAAGTTTTACATAGATTTAAATAAAATATTGTGAATAAGTACATTGCTGTTGAAAGTCAAGCGTTTTTCTTTTTTTCTACTCCTGGCCAAGCAAAGAAGCTAATATAAACGACAGCTTCTAAAACATTTGACTATCGCTTTAGTATAGAGCATTAATTTAGTTCCGTTTTACTTATAAGGAACTAAGAAGAAAATTTTGTTAGAAGTCTGTTTGTAGAACAGTTAAAAGTTATGTGAGTGTAATACACCAGATGTTTTGATCAGACTTGCGCGTAACTTTGAACTTTGCATTCCAACTTATTTTCTTGTCTATATTTGACAGACAGCCGTAGTTTTGCAATTGCAGCAGTTAATATTTTGCATTCTCACACGATTACCTTCTCAACTGTTGACTCAACACATTCCGCTGTTTGAAAAATAGCGAGTTGATGCGAATAAATGAACAAAGAAGTTTGTTTGATCGAGATTGAGTATAGCTGAAGCCAAGCGGTGGCTTTGAGCAGGAGCCGATAAGCATTTGTTTATATCTTCTTTTTATGTCTCTTTGACGACTAGAAAGTTTTATATGCGGCATCGAGTTCAGAGACAGGTCCTATAATTCTAATCGTTGAATTGCATATGTTTGCTACATTACTTCCTGCTTGTATGGAAGACAGAATAAATCTAATTGAAGAAAAATTATTTCATTTATTGCTGGGATTGCCCAAATATGGTCCGCCTATCAACCTCAAAAAAACTCCATTCACTTGACTTTCTCAACCTGCAAACAAACCTTTCTTACTAAAGATTATTCCTTTTTCTGCATCATGATAATGGAGCATATATCTTACTACTATCCTATAAGTAGAAGGGGAAATGGGAATCACAGGCCAAAAGGATAGTCACATATTTTAAAAACCGGTTATGTGTGAACAATTGAAGTTCGGTTCTCTTTGCATTTCCAGAAAAAAAAGAAGAGATGAACGAAAGGTTATCCCGTCTAAGAGGATATCTAGTTTAAAATTGAAACCAATAAGTAATATATCGGAAACGGTCAACTGTACAACAAAAGTGTACATGGCATAAATTGTGTATTTCAACGAGATCTACATGTTTGTATAATACGTTTTTGTTTATATCTTATCGTTTACCAGTTACACAAAATTCATCATAATGAACAGGTCTATAGAAGCTATTCCTAAAAATTCAAGATATAGATATTATTTGTGACATAAATATCTTTAGTATACCTACGACATTTTAATCAAAATCGGCATCCATTTTTAGCAAATAAAAATATTCGAACATATAAAGGGTAGTTGGGGGTAAGGAGATTTTCTTGAAAATCTTTGTGTCGTATCCTTGGGAGATACTAAACTTAAGAACATCATGGCCGTGGCCCACTCTTCTTCCAAAAACGACTGACTTTAAAGTTAGGATTTGCGGCATTTCTGTTCATCGGTTGCAAAGTCTTAAACTTACTTTAATGAGGCATGTTTCTCGATTTGCAATCAGTATCTCCAGGAAACAGATTTTACTACATTGCCTAGTACAGAGTTATCTTTTGTTTGCTAATGGTTATTGCCCAGTGGTAGAAGGAAGCTGTCCCGTTTGAGAACCACCATGTTTTGGAAAAGCTACCTAGTTTGGTATTTTACGGACTTTTCGTTTTTGAGCTATGCTGTCCACACTCGCCCATACACACACCATGACCTTTTTAAAAAATATTTTTTGGACTCGGGTCCTCAAAACATATATTTCCGGTGGCATCAAGTAATATTTCAATTCAAGGTGCAGCTATATATATATATATATATATATATATATATAAGTTGAGTAATGGATTACAATACATTTTATTTGTTAGAAAAGAAATACAAATACAAAAAATACATAAATATATTCAAATTTCATCAGCACTGAAACTTTTCCCAAGTGGGATTCAACTTTCGTTTCATCTCTTTTGTTTTACTTTCGGGAATGCAAAAGACAACGGAATGTCAACTGTTTCACATAGCGATAGCTTTTAAAAGATTTGAATATGACTGTAGCTATGGTACTCCCCTATTTTCCTTCTAAGTAAACAAGTAAAAATACTGCTAATATTTACCAATTCTGCTAATATTTACCTCGAGTAGCATGACATAAATAAAAGAATAGTCGTTTGTAACGAAAGTTTGTTTGTGGAACAGCTGGAGAAATTCATGTAAATGAAACATATCAGATTTTTTTTAAAATTTTAAATCTAAGCATGTGATGAGAATTATGAGAGCTGTCTCAGAAGTATAAGACCTAACAAAGAAAACAGAATAATTTGGGGGAAAAACATATTTTTTTCTCTACATAGTGTCCTTTCAGCTCGATATACTTTACTCAGCGATGTTCAATAGCTTCGATACCCTGTTTATAGTGAGAAATATCGAGGTCTGCAAAATAGCCATCAACTGCAGACCACCTCTTCATTGTTGGCAAATCTTCTACCACCAAGACCTTTCTTCAAGTTTGGAAATAGAAAATAATCAGAGGAGGCTAAATCTGTCGAATAGTGTGCATGAGGAAGCAATTCGAACTTTAACTCATAGATTTTGGCCATGGCGACAATGGACGTGTGAACTGGTGCATTGTCTTGATGAAATAACTTTCTTTTTCGCTAAATGCGGCCGTTTTTTTTCTCGATTTCATCACTTAAACGCTGTAACAAGTTCTCATAATAATCGCCATTAATTGTTTTTCCTTTTTTGAGATAATCAATGAAAATTATCTAGCTTGTGCCCCAGAAAACTAACACCATGACCTTGCCTGCAGATGAAATCCACTTCGCCTTCTTTGGAGCTGATTCTCTCTTTCCAATCCGCTGGTTTGATTGTTCCTTCGTTTCAGGTGTGAAATGATGGACCCAAGTTCCATCCATCGTTATGAATAGATGCAAGAACTCAGCTTTATTGCAGCGAAACGTTGCCAAACACTAGATTGAAACATCGTCACGCTGTTTTTGTTCTATTGGGAGCAAACGGGACACCCACCTTACACATAACTTTCTCATACCCAAATTTTCAATCAGTATGCGATGTACAAACAGTATGAAATGCCTGCAATGTCTACTAGCCCGTGCACTTTCAGTCGACAGTCATCCAATTCATTTTGTGAATTTTCTTTACAATTTCTGGACTGGTAAACATTTGGTCGACCACTGCGATGTTCAGCTCGTACGGCCGTGCTTGAACTCTGCCACCCAATATTTCACTGTTGTAAACGAAGGAACAGACTCCCCCAAAATAGAATCTAACTCAGTTTTAATATTAGTTAGACTAAGACCTTTCAAATGAATGTATTGTATCACATACCAACGATCAGTTTTATCCATGTTTACAATCACCGAGAGCATTCACTAATGATGTTTGCCAAACAAATGTTAAACAATGTAAAATCGTCAAACTTAAGCTTTCTAAGGTCGGTAGTTTTTACCATTGTTATTGTTTGAAAAAATAAATTCGTAATGCTATTGAGTTGAGCAGTGGAAGCAATTTAAAAGCAAGCCTGTACCTACGTTTGATATAACTGTATTTTGGCGAGGTATACGAAGAAAGGATCCTGCAGAGCATGGCGAAGGTACAATTTTCCCAAGACATTTTCTGTGGGAAGAACGCTGTGGGTGCCAACGCACTTGTTAAGAATAAACGGTCGCCTGGAGAAATTCTACGAAGCCATGCCTAGTCATTCCCAAACTTCACCACAACTTCCTGCAGTTGTCAGGCAACGAGGTTGCTTTTTATCTCTTTCTCTCTCGCTCTCGAAAGTAAGGGGATGGATAAAAATGGAAAACTTTCCCCTTTTGCAGACAGCGATGTCTGGTGCATTGCGCATGTTTCAAAATAGGCGAAGCATTAAATGCAGTCGCGGTTTCGGGGCTGTTTTTTTCTTTCTTTTTTCCCTTCCACTGACAGAAGGAACTCTAGGAAATATAATCGCTGCAGGGCTGTTATTCAGTAAAACCTTCCTCTGGCAGAAAATAGCTTTTCCTCAAATCTGCGGGTATAATATTTTTGTTACTTTCTCTAGCCCGTATGTACAATGTACATAGTAGATAAAAGTATTGCATTCCATCCAAAAATTCGGTGTCGAGATTTCACTGGAAATATTTTTTGAGGTTCCCGGAGTAAAATTTTTTTTAGAAAAATATCCGTGTGTGTGTATCTGGACTGCATAGTTCAAAAACGTAAAACCATTAAAAGAAATTTGGTATTTAAATAGAATATTTTCCAAGAATGCGACACGTGATTTTCAAGAATATCGCTCACCCCAAACTACCCTTTACATAACACTTTTTTACTTTCTCTACACGTACTATGTACATAGTGTATAGAGAAGGTATAGCATTCCACCCAAAAATTCGATACTGAGATTTCACCGGAAATACATGTTTTAGGTCCCCCTGAATCCAAAAAAAAAAAAAAGAAAAGCATTTTTACAAAAAGGTCCGTGTGTGTGTGTGCCTGTGTGTGTCTGTGGGCAGCATAGCTCAAAATCGAGAACACCGTTAAATACCAAACTTCCAAGAATGCGACACGGAAGATTTTCAAGCAAATCCCTCCACCTTTACATGTTACTTTTTCGAAAATTTCGATTTTCTCAAAAATGACCAACGATTTTGATTAAAATGTCAGATATTAAAGATATTTACCTGAGAAACAAAATGTATATCTTGAATTTTCTGGGAATATCCTCAGAAGACTGCTTTATTCTGCATGAATTTGACGGAATTTGTCATAACTGCTATACCGAAAGAGATGGACAAAAACTTAACACACAAAAAATGTAGAGCACATTAAAACACACACTTTGTCACATACATTTTTTCCTGGAATTGATCGTTTTTTACATTTTCCTTGTTTTTTTATTTCAGCTTTGAAAATCTTATACTTTTCTCATACACAAATTTGTCAAACCCTGTCCATACATACAAACAAAGGAACTTCAGTCACATAGCAGCCAGCTTTTGATAATCAATTTGGCCCATAGTACTCTCTTATTTCCCTTCTACTTACAAGGAAGCAAGTAATAAGACTATTTCTGCTATTTTTTTTTCTCGATTAAAATGAAGTAAATAGAAGCATAGGCTTTTTAACAATAATTTGTTGCAGAGATGTAGAGAAAGTCATGTGAATGGAACAAACCAGATTTTTTTTTTTGAAAATGTTGTTGTTCTCAAAAACGCTCAAACGATTTTGATTAAAGTACGGTGTATTAAGAGTTTTCTTGAAATGCTGTTTTGATGTATCACTAAGATACGCAATCTTCGATCTCGAGCCTGGATGATATTTATAACTTTTTGTAGCCTCATGTATAATTTATTTTGCATAAAACAAGTTATTGAGTGGCAGGTAGAGGTCAAACAGATAATCTCGTGCACTTTCCTGATTGAATGTCACCGGTGTTGCGAAATTTAAGAGGTCGTATTAAATAAAATTGAAGTTTCTTGTAACTTTCTGAATTCATATTCAAATGCTTAGCCGATTCTTCTTGCGCTGGAAAGAAAGAAAGGAAAAAAGTATTGATATGATCAATTCACATGGCTTTCTCTACCTATTCTCTAACAAATTTGGTTCTTTATCAACTTCATGTTAATTGAAATGCTAAACGTTAGCAGAAATGGTCACTCTTGTAGGTTCAAGGGAAATAAGGCAATACACCAGGCTAAAGCGATAGTCAAATGTTTCAAAAGCTGGTCGCTTTGTGATAAAATGTATGCAATTCACTTCTCTTTGCATGGCCATGATGAAAAAATAAATAAATCACGACTTTCCATTCGAGAAAAGTGTAAGTATTGGAAAATGTAAACAATTAATTCAGGATATCTTGGAAATTAACTTAAAAAACTGTGTTTTATCGATATCTAAATTTTTACGAACTATGCATAGAGTTGGTAGAGAAGGTACTGTATTACACCCAAAAATTAGGTGACGAGATTTCACCGGAAATATTTTTGAGGCCCCGTGAATAAAATAAGGTTTAGAAAAAGTTCTGTCTGTGTTTCTGGGGACAGCATAACTCAAAAACGAAAAGACTGTTAAATACCAAACTGAGTAATTAAGTTTAACAGATATTCTCCAAGAATGCGACAAGAAGATTTTCAGCAATATCATCCCACCGCTAACTACTCTTTACATAGAGAAAACTTTCAATTTTTTACTTTGTCTATACTCACTATGTACATAGTGAATAGAGAATGTATTGCACTCTACCAAAAAATTCGATACCGAGATTTCACCGGAAATATATGTTTTAGGGTCCCCTGTATCCAAAAAAAGTATTTTCAAAAAAAGGTCCGCGTGTGTGTCCGTGTGTCTTTGAACACGATAACTCAAAAACGAAAAGTCGGTAAAATACCAAACTTGGTATTTAAGTTTAGCATCTTCCAGGGATGCGACACGAAGATTTTGAGAAAAATCCCCCCACCCCAAACTACCCTTTAAATGGAACTTTTTTCGAAAATTTTGATTTTCTAAAAAATGGCTCTAACGATTTTGATTAAAATATCGTATATTAAAGTTATTTACCTGACAAATAAAATGTATATTCTGAAATTTCTGGGAATAGCCTCTGAAGACTACTTTATTCTGGATGAATTTTTCATAACTACTAAACCGTTGGATGTGAACAAAAACTTAACCCATAAAAAATGTAGAGCACGTTAAAACACACAATTTATGTTATATACTTTTTTTTTTCGTGGAGTTGATCGTTTTTGAGATATTCCATTTTATTGGTTTCAGCTTTGAAAAACTTAACACTTTTCTCATACAGGAATTTGTCAACTCCTGTCAATACAAACAAAGGAACATCAGTCACATAGCAACCAGCTTTTGGCTTTCACTTTAACCTATAAGATTATTTCTGCTAATTTTTCTCGATTAGCATGAAATAAATAAAAGATAAGCTTACTAACAATAATTTACAGAGATATAGAGAAAGTCATGTGAGTGTAACACATCAGATTTTTTTTAAAAAATGGCTAATAATTTTGATTGAAATACCGTATATTAAAGCTGTTTACATGACAAATAAAATGTATTATTTTAAATTTTCTGGGAATAGCATCAAAAGACCTCTTCATTCTGGATGAATTTTGCATAGAGAGATAAATACTACACAAAAAATGTATCTTTCGTTAAAACACAGAATTTATCTCATATCAGTCAGAAAATTGAGATTCGTAATATAAAAGGATATGAGATAAATGGTTTATCTCTTTTGCTTTTTGTGGTGATATTACTTGTGATCATTTCAATTTTAAACTACTTAAATCTTTTCTCAAACGGGAAGTCGTCTTTAGTTTCATCCATCTTTTGCTTTACTTTTGGCCATGAAAGGAGAATCGAACTTCAATTGTTTCACACAGTGACCAGGTTTTAAAGGATTTGATTATCGCTTTAGCTTAGTATACTCTCCAATGTCCTCTCTGCTTAGAAGGAAGCAAATAATAAGACCAGTTCTGTTAGTTTAATTCAATTAGCATGATGTAGATAAAGGAATACTATTTTGCAAGAATAGCTTGTTTGCAGAACAGTTTCTCTCTCTCTATCTCTCTCACACGCACGCACGCAAGCACACGCACGCAGCACGCACATCTATTTTTCGGTTCAGTTCGATGAAAGCCCGATGTCAAATGTTTTTCGCAATAGTGTTTTTCTCTCCATATGGTTTCCAGCTGCAGGAATCCAAACTATGACTCCTCCTAGTCGGTATCAGTTCTCTTATTGACTGGTTTGAAAAGCAATGCAGGGATACATAGACGAACCCATAAACGAGCTTATCGTCATATGAAGTGGTAGCTCGGACGTCACCTCTAAGAGCGAGTTTCGCTTCATTTGGTACACAAAGGCTAAACCAATTAAAACATGATTTGGCATTCTGGAGGAAGAGACGAAAATGAGCGCGAGGTGGGAATGTTCGGAGGCGAAAAGGAGAGTGGGCAGGCTTCGCCATAACGAATGTCGCGGTCACTTTCACGAAACTAATAACAAACACACAAATCAGCCAGGGTTCTCACATGTCCAAATATGTAATATTTGTTATATAAAACATACATTTCCGTAGAGAAAGAAATGGGAATTTAAATTTATATACGTTTATTGAGGATTTAATGTTTATGCCTGCATTTTTAATGCTTTAATTGGTTATTTTAATATGTAGTGAGTTTGAATGCTTTCTGCATGGCTAGCGACCCCTCCCTGGCCCAGCAACAGGTATTGAAGCATGAAAACATGAGAGTAAAACGGGTAGATTATATTGGCGGCATAAATACAATCGCACTGAAAACATCGGGTAATAAATTGTGTTGTGTTTGTGGAAAAACTGTTAGACGAAGAGGGAAAAAAACTAACTTATTAATGTATCAATGACCAAAATATTTATGTCTATACCCTTAACATTCTGCATGTAAGCTCATTGCTGCAAGGAGACGAATCAAGTTATTTCCGCTGCTAAACAGCAATAGGAAACCCGATTTTAAGAAAAGATAGTGAAACCTGGAAATAAAATGTTTACCTAAGTTGTAGTGTTAGTTTTTAGAAGTTGTACCATGTTTTGGGGGAGGTGAAGCGCTGCCAACCAAATGGCTAGAGTTATGCTTTGAAAACAGAGGTGACTTGGAAGATACTTAACTTAAATACAAAGTTTGATATTTAACAGGCTTTTTGTTTTCTGAGTTATACTGTCCAAAGATACACACAAACATACTGAAATGTTTCTAAAATACCTTTTCGAATTCAGTGGGTCTCAAAATATGTATTTCCTGTGAAATCTCCGTATGGTAGTTATGGGTGGAGTACAACACCTCTACCTATTATTTACATTTTACATGGTGCTAGAGAATGTGAAATTGGTTAAACATACATTAATATATTGAGGGGTTTAAATTTTGTCAGCACCAATATAAACAGCTTCCATTATGGAGAATATTTTATTCACGAGAGTGTACGTGATAAAGTAAAACCAAGGTCCACAATAATGTGTGAACTGAACATATATGCTTTATGATAAAATTTAAAAGAAAAAGCTGTTGGTATTATTAAATATGTCTACAAATATTTTCTAATAACTATTACTGAATCCTGTCAGTAATATAGTGGGCATGGTCACGTAATTGACCTCGAATTGTTTTGAGACATTGACTGCGACTGTCGGCAGAAATGCTTCGCAAAATATCTGACTTCTTTTGTTTGGTTTTTTAAAGCCAACTTTCCAATTTAAACCCACGTTCTTTAGTTTACCCTGTTTAATTTTTGAGAAAGCATTTAAAAACTCGGTGCTTTTGTTTGATTGTTCCCTCGTACATCCCAAGGGAACTGCAGTCTCCCGTTTTATCCGTGGCGCGCATTTTCCTGTGAATCAATGATTGACGGAAGTCGTACTTCCCTTTGTACTCTCGTTGTGAATATTAATGGCTTTGAAACTCTTCAGCTATGATAAAAACATTAATTAGAGAATGATTTGAAAACATCGGGAGCTCTTTGAGTCTTTGAATTCATATTTCATCTGTGACTTCTTTCTCTCGTTCGTTTATATTCCCGTTGTGAGTAGCTCGTTTGAGAGGATACTTAGTAAAAAAAAATCTGATATGTTCCATTCACATGACTTTCTCTAATGTTTCACAAACAATTTTTTCTTACAAAAGCTTATTCTTTTGTCTACTTCATGCTAATCAAGATGAACATCATATTTGTTGCTTCTTTGTAAATATAAGGGAAATAAGAGAATGCACCGGCTAAAGCGCCAGTTAAATCTTTTAAAAGCCGGTCGCTATGTGAAACAATTGTAATTCAATTCTCTTTGCTTACTGGGGATGATTTCCCGTTTGAGAAAAGTTTAGGTAGCTTACACTGAAACCAACAACTCGGAATATCTCTAAAACGGTCAACTCTACCAAACAAATGTATATGAGATAAATTGTGTTTTAACGAGATCTACATTTTTTTGGTGTAGTAGGTTTCTGTCCATCTCTTACGGTTTACAAGTTAAACAAAAGTTATATAAATGTCATCGAGAATAAAGAGATCTTCAGAGGCTATTCCCAGAAAATTCAAGATATGCATTTCATTTCTCATGAAAATATCTTAAACTGATGTCATTTTAATCAAAACTGTAGAGCAGTTTTTGAGAAAATCAACACTTTGAAAAATGATCCATGTAAAGGGTAGTTGGGCGGGGAGGATATTCTTGAAAATTTTCACGTCACATGTTTGGAAGGTACTAAGCTCAAATTACAAGTTTAGTGTTTAAGACTTTTTTTAAGCTATGCTGTCTACAGACACACGGACATTATTCTAAAAGGGATTTCTTTTTTTTTATTCAGAGGGTTTCAAAACACGTATTTACGGTGAAATTTTGGCACCTATCAAATTTTGGGTGCAATACAATACCTTCTCTATGCACTATGTACATAGTGCGTGTAGAGAAAGTAATACTATTGCCAACTTTCAAATAACAGAAGTTAGCCAATTGCATATCGACAACTATTGCAACACTATATCTATTATTAACGTGGTAGAGAAAGTAAAAGAGCTGAAGAAATCTGCTACAAAGCGTTCAGGTATTTTTTGCGAGTCTTTTATTCTTTTCCGTTGTACCTTTGTTATTTTTGCTATAATCTGCGTTAAACATGTAGGTAATATATACTATGAAGTTAGTAGCAACGCCGTGGCCGGATGGTTAGACCACTCTCCTCGGAAGCCCGGGTTCGATATTAGGTACCGTATGTGGAATTTGTGGTGAACGAAGCGGCGTCTGGGCGACTTTCTCGGGGTTTTCAGACCCCCCGCCACTCATTTTACCAATTTCTACATACTTTCTGCAATCCACTTCACCGCTTCCTCAATTTTATACCAGGTATCAGGCTGATCACCCACCCATAAGGAACAGAAGGGAAGGAAAGAAAGAAATAGAACGAAATAATTACTTTTTATGGGATAAATGAAATTTCGCTGGAAAATGAGCTTTTAGCACATTTAGATGGAGTACGAACTTTGATGTCCAAAGAATACTTAAGAAATCGTTTAAAATGCGCATCATGTAAACATGACAAATAAGAACATGTTTGTAAGGATGTATGGTGTCTCTAAAACGTTTTAGAATTTGTTTTCAAGCTTTCCAAACTAGATGGTGAAAGTAATAAGACAAAATAGAAAAACCATCCCTGAAAATTGAATGGGTACGTATTTAAACAGCATAAGGCATTCCATTAAATATTTTCTAAAAAAGAAATCTGATGTGATTCATTCACATGACTTTCTCTACATTTCTGCAACAAATTATTTTTAAAATGCTTACTTCATGCTAATCGAGAAAAAATTAGCAGAACTAGTCTGTTTACTTGGTTCATTGTAAGTAGAAGCCAAATAAGGGAGTACCATAGGTTAAAGTGATAGTCAAAATCTGGTTGCTATGTGACTGAAGTTCCTTTGTTTGTATGGACAGGAGTTGACAAATTCCTGTATGAGAAAAGTATAAGTTGTTCGAAGCTGAAACAAAAAACAAGGAATAACTCAAAAACGACCAACTCCACGAAAAAAATATATATGACATAAATTGTGCGTTTTAACGTGCTCTACATTTTTGTGTGGCAAATTTTTGTCCATCTCTTACGGCCTAACAATTATGCAAAATTCCTTAAAATTCATCCAGAATAAAATAGTCTTCAGAGACTATTCTTAGAAAATTCAAGATATACATTTTATTTGTCAGGTAAATATCTATATACGAAATGTTAATCAAAATCGTTAGAGCTATTTTTGAGAAAATCAAAATATTAGAACAAATTTCCATTATAAAGGGTGGTTTGGGGTGGGGGAATTTTTCTCAAAATCTTCGTGTCGTATCCCTGGAAGATATTTAACTTAAATGCCAAATTTGGTATTTTAACGACTTTTCGTTTTTGAGCTATCGTGATCACGGACACACACACGGACCTTTTTCTGAAAATGCCTTTTTTGGATATAGGAGGGCCTAAAAATATATATTTCCAGTGAAATCTTGGTATCGAATTTTTGGGTGGAGTGCAATACCTTCTCAGTACATTATGTACATAGTACGTGTAGAGAGGGTAAAAGTTGCAGACGTGCGAACATGTTTGCGAGTCTGTTGTTCCGATGACGTTTTATACAAATTATGAGACTGTTCAAGGAAGTGCTGCAGCTCACGAATAAAAATAGCTCCGTGTAGGGACAAGCAAGGGATGGGATGGGAGTGACGTAGCAAGAGGTACAGCTGCTGCCTGTCTACTTCCATATAAGGCAAGTGTGGCAACACCGCATACCGACCGCAACGCAAATTGCTCACGTTCGTTTACACTTTATTTGTAAGACATGTGATACAGACAGTGAAGTGAAAGATGAGCTGAGTGCTCAAACACTGTCCCTAATGTTTCCTAAACGTCAGGGACAAGCAGAACATCAAACATTTCAATTCATTTATCCCTTCCTAAAGCAGAGAAAGTATTGAACCTCACTCTATCAAATGTTTAATATAGGAAGTTTACAATGAATAACCTTGTGGGAATTACTGAATCATTTTTCAGGAAACGACTGTAGTGTCTTTCTCTCCCTGTTCTGCAAGCAAATTATTCTTAAAATAATATTATTCTTTCATCTACATCAGCTGCTCTTATTACTTGCTTCAGAAGGGAAATAAGGGAATATTGGCTAAAGCGATAGTCAAATCTTTTAAAAGCTGATCAGTTGAAGTTCGGTTTGCTTTGCACAGCCAGTAGTAAAACAAAATATATGAAACGAAAAACAATTTTCCGTTAAACAAAAATTACGTAATTTGCAATTGAAACCAATAATAAGGAATATCTCCGAAACAGTAAACTATACAAAAGAAAACGTATATGACATAAATCATGTGTTTCAACGAGCTCTATCTTTTTTGTTAAGTACATTTTGTACATCTTTTATGGTTTTCCAGTGTACAAAATTAATCGATAATAAAGTAGTCTTCAGAGCATATTCCCAGAAAATTTAAGATATACATTTTATTTGTGAGGTAAATATCTTTAATATGCGATATTTTAATCAAAAGCGTTAGAGCAATTTTTGAGAAAATCAGAATCTTCGAAAATTTTTCTACGTAAAGGATAGTTGGGGTGAGGGGATTTTCTTGAAAATCTGCGTGTCGCATCCTTGGAAGATACTGAACTTATATACTAAGTGTGGTATTTAACGGTCTTTTTATTTTTGAGGTTTGCTGCCCTAAGGCGCGCGCGCGCGGACACACGCACACAAGGACAGGGGGTCTCAAAACATGCATTTGCGATTAAATCTCGGTATAGAAATTTTGGGAGCAATACCTTCTCTATACAATATGTATATAACACGTGTGGAGAAAGTAATTAGAAGCGGGTTGGGCCCGTAGCTCAGTCGTAAGAGCACGTGGCGATAGATTTTTCCTTAGCCCAGACTATTTATTCCCTATTCTCTCCAGAGCCTGGAAGTGCGAATGTGAATGTATATGATTTAAAAATAAAGATAAATAAAAACCCAACGACATCACTACTCGAGTTAACGTCATTGCCCCATAAGGCAATATATTACAAAGGAAAAATTCCGCCGATAGCACTATGCAGTAAGATCGGAGGAAATGACTTAAGGCACAAGTAAAGTCATTTAAAATAATTTGTGTGTGTTTTTAAATGTGTACATATTTTGTATAGGGTGTTTTTGTCTATTGCTTAATATTTGCCATTTAAACAAGAGCATGCAAACTTCCTTCAGCCCTCCTGGGTAGTGTGGTGGTAGCATGTCTGCCTCATATTCAACAGGTCAAGTCTCGCTTTGGGCGAGTTACCCGGATAAGTTTTTTTTTTTCGGGGTTTTCCCTTATCCAGAGAAGACGAATGTCGAATAACTTTAAGCTCTATGAACCACGAGATTATTTGAGCATCATTTCACCAATTTAATTCATCGTCCGATATGACCAACTAGGTTAAAGGACGTTAAAACCTTCCTTCCCAGAAAATTCAAGATATATATTTTGTATGGCTATCGCTTCACTATCTTTTATCCTTTTGTACCTACAACTAAATGTTTAATGAAACTATTTCTACTATTATCTCCATTGACGCGATTTTCTCTTTCTGTTTCTGCAAACAAACTCTTCCTACAAAAGATTGTTTTATCTAGATCATACTTATCAAGATAAACATTAGCAGAATTGCTACTTAGTTCCTTTCAGTAGAAGGAAAATAAGAAAAATACACTAAGCTAAAGCGAAGTCAAACCTTAGGAGTTGTCGCTATGTGATTGTATTGGAATTCGATTCTCTTTCCATGGCCAGCAGCAAAACAAGAGATATGAAGTATATGACGACTTCCGTTTGAGAAAAGTGTAAGATTTTAACATTGAAACCAATAATAGGAGAATCTTGGAAATAGCTCAAATAAGAAAAATGGGGAAAAAACTGAAGTGACATAAATTGTATTTTTTTTAACAAGATCTGCAGTTTTGTGTACCAAGTTTTGTCTTCTCTTATGGTTTAACCGTTATGCAAAAGCCATTGAGAATGTAAGATTACTTCCGGACCTAATTCCAAGAAATTCAGCGGGTACATTTTATTTGCCAAGAAAATATTTTTAACATACGACATTTTGACCAAAATGGTTAGGGCCACTTTTGAGATAATCAAAATTTTCGAAAAAAATGTCCATGTAAAGGGTAATTGGGGTGGGGAAAATCTAGAAGACACTGAACTTAAATACCAAGTATCGCATTTAACCGACTTTTTTTCGTTTTTAAGCTGTGCTGTCTACACACGCAAATATTTTCCTAAAATTGTTTTATTTTTACGCAGGGTCCTCAAAACATGTATTTCCAGTAAAATATGGATACCTAATTTTCGGGGAATATAATACCTTCTCTACCTACCCTGTAAATTGTTTATAACGTGCTAGAGAAAGTAATAAAGATTGTGCTGAGTGATTTATTGAATGCACATGTGTGTTATCACTTTAATGTTTTAATATATTAAGTAGCGTAAATGCTTATGCTACAAATTATCGATACGGCAATGTGCAGTTTTTTGTTTCGATTTTTACACACCAACCAGGAATTACAAGTCAGCTTCTAGGGTTAGACGCCTGTGAAGGAGCTTACGTAGGTACTCTGGATTCAAATAGCAGTGGTCTTTAGTCTTCAGCCCGATTGTGGAAGAACATAATATGAAATAAGGGTGAAATGGATAAAAGTAAAGAGCGGATGGTGGAATAAATTACGGGTGGTGCCGCTTTGTCCACCATAAATCCCTGGGATCGAACCCTTGTTGAGCAAGAGAAACTTCGTAACTGTGTCGAGCGGACAAACAACTGAGTTCACAGAAAGTCACGTGGTGATATGTAGAATAAATACTGAGGTGATAATGTGTCATTTGTCTGTCACTCTTCTTCACGTGCTATAAGAGCAGACAATTAAGTTATAACCTTCGGCACTCAGTATTTTAACTTGGGCTGGAGTGTCGTCTTTCAGAGGGGGGGGGAGAAGCAAAACCGGATATTAGGCGCCCGGTTCAAACTTGTAACCGGACACCACAGAATTGCCAACAAAACAGGAATATCTTGTTCAAAAATGGAAGGTGATGATAACCTTTGCATGAAAACGAATAATTTGAAATTTGGGGACCTTTTCTACCCTCTTTATCATTTATAATGTGTATACTAACTATTATTAATGTTGTTATTTATCTCATTATGAGAAATATGCAGAAACGGCTACAGTATACATTTCATTGCAGTTGCAAAGAGAGTAGCGACTATCAAATGCTAAGAACTAGATTAATGCCCGCTTTTGCTATAAATGGCATCGCAGGTAATAATAGTAATGATACATGGAACACAGTACAACCCTGAGATAACCCGCCCCTACGCCGCTATGTTCACAAGCGCTTGCTTGGGATCGAACCCGGGCCACCTAGGTGAGAGGCGAGTGGTTTAATCAGGAGAGACAACTGAATATCTGCTTATCCAGGGATCCCGGATTGGATTCCCAGCTGGGGCGGGAAATTTTTCTTTAAACCAGAATTATTCCCTATCCCCCACAGAGTCTGGAAGTGTGTGTGTTTAGCGATATAAAATTGATTACCCTAATGTTCTAAACCTACAGTAATACGAGTTGTTTCATAAGTCAAATCCCCCGATATGATCATTAAAGTTAAAGGCGGCTACACAAATTAAACGATAAGAAAAAAAATCTGATGTGCTCCATTCACAAGACTTTCTCTACTTCTGTGTAACAAATTATTGTTAATCTTCTATTTGCTTAATGCTAATCGAGAAAAAATTAGCAGAAATAGTCTTATTGCTTGCTTCCTTGTAAGTAGAAGCGAAATATGGGACTACCATAGGTTAAAGTGATAGGCAGAAGCTGGTTGCTATGTGACTGAAGTTCCTTTGTATGGACACGAATTGACAAATTCCGTATGAAAAAAAGTATAAGTTTTTCAAAGCTGAAACCAAAAACAAGGAATATCTCAAAAACGATCAACTCCTCAAAAAAAAATCATATAACACAAATTGTGTGTTTTAAAGTGCACTACATTTTTGTGTGGTAAGTTTTCGTCCATTTCTTACGGTTTAGCAGTTATGCAAAATTCCTCCAGAATAAAGTAGTCTTCCGAGGCTATTGCCAGAAAGTTAAAGATATACATATTATTTGTCAGGTAAATATCTCTAATATACGATATTTTAATCAAAATCGTTAGAGCCATTTTTGAGAAAATAAAAATTTTTGAAAAAAGTTCCATGTAAAAGGTAGTTGGAGGTCGAGGGATTTTCTTGCAAACCTTCATGTCGCATCCTTGGAAGATACCAAACTTAAATACCAAGTTTGGTATTTAACGGTCTTTTCGTTTTTGAGCTATACTGTCCACAAACACACACACGAACCTTTTTCCAAAATTGCTTTTTTTTTTGGAAAAAACCCAAAAACGTGTATTTCCGGTGAAATCTCTGTATCGAATTTTTGGGTGAAATACAATACCTTCTCTATACACTATGTACATAGTATGTGCAGAGAAAGTAAAAAAAACTGAATATCAAAAGCGCTTTAAGGTGACAAGTAAAAATCCTGAATTCTATATTTACAAAGAGATTTAAAATGTATATTTACCTCTCTTGTAGAAATCTGCAAATTTTCAGCTCTTTACTTCAATTCTTGTTTTATTAATTTTTACTTTTTCAAAATGCACTATGTACATAGTGTATAGAGAAGGTATTGCACTCCACCCAAAAATTAGATACCGAGATTTCACCTGAAATATAGGTTTTAGGGCCCCATTTATCTATAGAAAGCATTTTCGGAAAAATGTCCGTGTGTCTGTGAACACGATAACTCAAAAACGAAAAGTCGGTCAAATACCAAACTTGGTATTTAAGTTTAGTATCTTCCAGGGATGCGACACGAAGATTTTGAGAAAAATCCCCCATCCCCAACTACCCTTTACATGGAACTTTTTTTCGAAAATTTTGAATTTCTCAAAAATGGGTCTAACGATTTTGATTAAAATTTCGTATATTAAAGATATTTACCTGACACATAAAATGTATTTCTTGAATTTTCTGGGAATAACCTCTGAAGAGTACTTTATTCTGGATGAATTTTACGGAATTTTGAATAACTGCTAAACCGTAAGGGATGGATAAAAATTTACTACACGAAAAATGTAGAGCACGTTAAAACACACAATTTATGTTATATACATTTTTTTTCGTGGAGTTCATCGTTTTTGAGACATTGCTTGTTTTTGGTTTCTGCTTAGAAAAACTTATACTTTTCTCATACAGGAATTTGTCAACTGCTGTCCATACAAACAAAGGAACTTCAGTGACATAGCAATCAGCTTTTGACTATCACTTAACCTATGGTACCCTCTTATTTCGCTTCTACTTACAAGGAAGCAAGTAATAAGACTATTTCTGCTCTTTTTTTCTGATTAGCATGAAATAAATACAAGTATAAGCTTTTTAAGAATAACTTGTTGCAGAGATGTAGAGAAAGTCATGTGAATGGTACATATCAGATTTTTAATTAAGTCAATTTTTCGACCTACAGTGAGTGCTCTTTGAGATACAGTTCTCATGTTTCTTGTATAATATTTCGCAAGCATGTTCTTAAAATTTAAAGCTATTTACTTTAAAATCGGTACATAAATGATGTGCATAAGTTGAAAACTTAGCTTAAAATATTTCACAAATAATGCAATTAAATAGGTATTTTAATTAGCAAAAATTGCTCGTTTTCAGAAACTTCGTTGCACATTATCATTTGTCAATGTATGATAGTGAGATTTTCTGATATTTAAGTACAGGGAAAATAAATATAAAGATGCGATTAGTAATTATTTGTTGTAGAGAAATGTTTATTTTATTTACTTGTTGGTAAATTGTGCTTGTTTTTTCCAATATAAAATAATTTTGTAGAACCATTGAATAAATCAATCATAAAATGCATCTTTTAGACAGTACTTTTGAGATTATGTATGAAAATTTACATAGAAATTGGAAAAAATTAATTTATTGCGCAAAAGTATAAAAAAAAGGGATAAAGCCACATACAGAAAGTAGACATTTGAGTTAAAATATAACGCATGGGTGATTTAAACGTGTTGTTGGACTTTTAAAGTAGCAAATGAGGAAAAATAATTGACCAAAATGATTCACAGTATCAAGAATATTTATTTGATAAAGTAAAACATTCTAAACCTGGTCATTTTGATCTAAAATCTCGGTCCCAGTGCACTTTATTACACTTACATATAAGGTTTGGTCTGGATTTTTTTTTGTATAATGAAAGCAAAAGATATAGGATTTTCTTTTTTGTATCTGCAATTTGTAATTTTTAAAACTATATTTTTAAGACGTCTTACTGCAACAAAATTGTTCGACTAATTAATTCTCATTGAAACCCAATTCAGACTTCGGAATATAAATCAAAAGTGTTAAAAGCGATTATATTCTAAATTTCATAACAATCTGGCAAAATCAACTTTTTATGCGATGAAAAATGCAGCTCTCGACGAAAGCGGAGAAAATACAGTTTAAAGATGTGCTGTGGTGCACCCGAAAGTTCATATACCCACTCAGACATTTAAAAAGTCTTTTCTATCCTAGAATAAGTTTTTCTAACTTCCAGATCCTACTCATGACTTAAGTTTACCAGACAAACTGCTAAGGAATAATATCACTTAACTTATACATTTCATCTGTTGAGCAACATCTAGGACCTCCTGGAATATTCTTCCTGCAAGGAAGACTAAAAACAAAACTTCCGCACAATTTTTTACATGCCAATACTGTGCCACCATATTTCGACTAGCGGTTTCAAACCGGTTAGGTTTAATATTTCGAAACATGGTGCCGCAGAAAACATTGCGTGTAGTTTAATAGGTCTACGTTTAATTTATGAACTCATAAAGCATTTTATGTGCAGCGATATTTGATGTATGGCTTATAGCTTGCGATCATAAAAGGAGAAAAAGTCATTAAACTTGTTACGCCATTAGTGTCTCGTCGCTATAAAAGTATCGTATTGCTCAACATTTTGTTCCTAACTCTGCAATACTCACTGGCTTAATTGCTAACTACACAGATTGCCTAGTGTAGCATTAGTAATGCTCCATTTACATCGCGCAGAAAATCTCTAGACAATTCTTTATACCCTTTTGGTTTCCTTGTTGCGCTTACCTCTTAAAATATGTATATCGATTTTATAGGCCAGGTACAACGGTAATAGCTGGAATCGTTCAATGAGCAATGTGTTCACCTGATGGAGCGCCATCTCATTTTGTTGGCGAGCTTTTTATGGCGCTGCTGCATATATAAAAACCTGATGTGTTCCATTCTCATGACTCTCTCTATATATCTGTAAAAAATTATTGTTAAGAAGCTTATTCCTCTATGTACTTCATGCTAATCGAGATAAACATTAGGAGAAATGGTCTCATTATTTGCTTTCTTGTAAGCAGGAGGAAAATAAAGGAATACACTAAGCTAATGCGAAAGTCAAATGTTTTAAAAGCTGGTTACTAACTGTAATCCGTTTCTTTGCATGGCCACGAGTAGACAAATTCCCATATGAGAAAAGTTAAGAGTATTTTAAAACAGAAACCAAGATTATTCAATAACGAACAACCAATAAGGATTAAAATATATATGACACAAATTGTGTGTTTTAACGAGATTACCGTTTTTGTCTATCTCTTGCGATTTACTAGTAATCCAAAATTCGGTAAAATTCATCCGGAATAAGGAGGTCTTCAGAGGCTATTCCTAAAAAGTCAAGATATACATTTTATTTTTCATGTAAATATCTTTAATATACGTATTTATATCAAATTCTTAGTGCCGTTTTTGAGAAAATTAAGATTTTCGAATTGTTTTCCATGTAAAGGGTAGTTTGAAGTGGGGTATTTCGTCTCTCAAAATCTTCATGTCGCATCCTTAGAAGGTTCTAAACTCAAACACCAAATTTGGTATTTTACGCACTTTTTGTTTCTGTTCGCGGAGCTTTTTCTGAAAATACTTTTTTTTTATTCAGGGAACCCTAAAACGTACATTTTCGGTAAAATCTCGATATCGAATTTTTGGGGTGGAATGTAATACCTTCTGTAATCACTATGTACATATTACGTCTAGAGAAAACAAAACTATAACTGCAACTAGAAAGTCTTTCTAAATGATCCCTCGAAATAATTTGTACTGATGTAATTTTACGAAGTGATATTTGAAACTCAATATCCGTGGGAGAAGATAGATTTTGATTTCAGCTATTAAATCCGGTATATCTATCCAGAAAAAAGACCTATTAGAATGAAACTTTGTAAGAACATTTCTTTTCTTACCAATAATACTTGCACAGAATATAGAGCTCTAGCTTTGGTACAAATCACTTAGATGTCCCATATCAGAACCCAAAATATGATCCTCGGTGAATGTCAAGTCGAGCTTCCACGAAGAATATGGAGGGGTTTTCCTCCCAAAACATACATGGGACCCAAAATGTATAAACTTTTCGATAACTTCATCTTTCTATCATTTCTTGCACTGCACTATGTTCTACTTATGTTCCGTGGAGGCAGTTCGATAAAAAATAATTCATTTATAAAAGATAAATTATCAGGATAACATTAGCGACGCCAGGTGCCGATATTTCATCCCGCAATCCCGCAGAAGTTATTTTAGAAGTCTACTGACATGGAACAGTCTTTTTAAGCAGACATAAAAACTAAAGTCTGGGCCGTGTCTGAACCTGCGACCTTGGGATCAGAAGGCTAGCGCCAAACCAATTGAGCCACCAGACCAAAGTTTGATGGCGACTGCTACGAGGCCCATATTGGATACTCATATTCTATCTTTGAAATATTTCATCCATCTCCTAACACTGCTGGCGACCATACGCACACCTCTTTAAACATTTTGAAGGTTTTTGCTTTAACAATGCATTCAATAATAGCACGACTGCCTTCGTGGTCAAGTGGTCAGCGAGTTCATTTCTCACCGGGTTTGATTCCCAGCTAGGGCGGGGAATTTTTCTTTAACAAGAATTATTCCCTATCCTCCACAGAATGTGTGTGTGTGTGTGTGTGTGTGTGTGTGTGTGTGTGTGTGTGTTTGAGGAAAATAAAACGATTGAAATAAAGAAGCTGAAGACGAGTTGTTTCTAATGCAAAGTCCAAATATGACCTTAGATGTTAAAAGGTCATATGAAATAAATGAAACAGCAACAAACAAATGAATAATAATAGCACTCTGCCCAAACGAAACATTGGTATCCACCATTTTGGAAATATTGGCTGAGGTCACGTAATAGAAGCTAATCACTTTACAATAGAGCAAATATGTGATGTAGAATATGTAGATTATGATCCGGCAGTGGTTTTTGTTACACATTTTGTCATGTAAATATCTTTAATATATTATGGTATTTTAATCAAAATCGCTAGCCATTAAAAATCGAGCATTTCGAGAAATGGGGGCGGGGAACCTAGGCATTGTAATGTCTTCATGATATTTTATAACGTCTTACTCTTGTTCTCAAAATATTGACGCATCCTTCTTATGCGCGTTCGCAACTATGTAGATTCCATTGGCGGTATTGTGTCGGTTCATCGTGACGTAATAAATCACGAACCACTTCACTTCTTTCTGTGAGCTTAAAAGACATTATTTCGCGTATTTCCTATCAGTAAAGTATTGAGAGTTTATAAAGAAAATACAATTTTTAAACTATCATATGCATGCACGATCTTGTTTCATAATTTAAAACCTTGGGTACTAATTAAAAGTGCAATAACTTAGTTATTCCTTTAAACTCCTCTGTACTAAGAGTAAACAGTGCGCGCTGTCTTTAATAATTACTCTTTGGCCGAGGTTCGTTTGTTACAGCTTTAATCCTTGAACAGAATAGTTCGTATTACTTACGCCTACCTTCAAGGTAGTTGCTCAGCTTTCTTGTCTCGCCAGATCTGAACTGAATTCTTTGGAATCGGCCTGAGAAGAAGTTGTTATATTCTCTATTAGTGCAAAAGACGTGAAAGTAGTTAAACTATTGCTATGTGGTTCTTAACGTATTAAAACTGTAATGAACGAGAGTTTGGAGCTCGTGTTTCTGTAGATGTTCTAAACTTGATTTAACATCTACGCTTTATGGAACAATAAATAAACTCGTCTTTTTAGGAGGGTAGCGCGTCTGCCTTGCATTCAGAGGTCCCGGGTTTGAATCTCGGTTAGAGTGAATTAAGTGGGGAAGATTTGTTTTCCGGGGTTTTCCTTTAACGCGAATGTCGGGTAATTGCAAGCTCTATGGGGCCCGGGCTCTTTTGAGCTTGTCTTATAACACTTACCAGGTTGAAGGACGTTACAAAGAAAAAAAAACAATAAAATATGCATAGAGCAGGGACATTAAAAAGCCATTTCTTAATTTGATTTATTAGAAAGCTTTATAATGCGTACTTTTATTACAAAATGCCGCACTTATTCGTTAATTATCTCATGCGGTTGCTATAAATTCGATTAGGCCCAGCATTTATCAACATTTTAGTAGGTTTTATTTCTGACTTTCAGTTCGTTATCAAATATACGAGGAAGTAAGTTATCTTAAATATGTTTCCATGTTATAAGAAAGAATAAAACTTATATTAAAACTGATATGTAGGAGGTTATCAGAGCACTCAAGCTCAAATGATGATATTTAAGGAGTCAAACCCGATCTTTTAGAGGACTCTGGTTTCACTGGAGGAAAAACTTTTGTCTGATCACATATGCAAACTGCTTTTAAAAGCTGGACGTTTTGAAGGGTGATACTAAAGGAAAACGGCATGGCGGCGTCTGAGCGGCTTTTCTCCGGGTTCATTCCACCAATTGCTCCATCAGATTTTATCATCAATTTTGTCTTCATTTCATCATCTACTTCCCTCACTTTCATGGCTAGCTAGGCCGATCCCTCGTTCCGGGTTGTTCATTCTATGATTAAACATTGTCTCCTCGACAGATTTCTGACTCTAGGCGCCCACTTGTAAGTCTCCAAACGGTGAGGTGCGCCGCCTAAGTTAAGTTTAAATTCTAAAAGTGAAGCTGTATTCACTAGTGAGTTTAGTAAAAAAACAATTGCAATACGCAATTTAATTAGTAGCGACGTGTCATTTGCTTTTTTAACTGTAACTCGATTTTTAAAATTGATTACACAACGGTGCATCCCACAAAGTGCAAATAGATGCAATAGTCTTAAGATAGATTTTAAGATTTACAACGCTATTCAATGATGGTTTCGAAACAAAAATATCACATCACCGGTTACGTAAGTAAAATTGATAGCTTCTGGATTTGAATTTCGAATGTTAATATAGAGTTTCTCAAAAGTCATAAAGTTCAACTTGAAATTCCTAAAGTAATTATAACATTTTCTGAACAAGGAAACGTTTCAAGTTAATTGTAGGAGAGATGAAATTTCGATGCGAGTAAATAAATATAATTTTACGGTGAAAAATGCAAAGTAAAGTTGTTTTTTTTTCCTTCTGATTTCTGTCATTTATTTGATTAAGAATGAAGGAAGAATATAGGTTTGATTTAAAAATTTTAATACTTTTCTAAACATTAATTTTTATGTCCCTCAATCAAGCGACTTTGAAATTTTAAAAATTAATACATGGAATGTGAATTTTTATTCATTTTAGTTCATAATTGCTTGTACCCATGTGATTTAGTCCTTTCCTTGCTAAGGGTGGGAACAAATTAATATTGTTTAAGAATGTGTATTTTCATAACTTAGTAAATACAAATTTAAATAGATGTAATGAAATGTACATATGTTTTATATGTCATGGTTATTCGTAAAATCGTGACTAACTTGAATTTGGGAAAATGCAGAAAATCAAGTTTAGTCAAACAGTTAATTTCCTGTGGTTATAGCATAGGGCATCGTTACAATGTTTCCTTAGTTCATGAATTCGCCGCTATGCACCATGATGAAGAGGGATCGGCTTGTCACCCAGAGATGGCACTGTGGGATGAAATTACGGCTTGTGGGCGCAAAAATGGTGGCATTTTGCCCAGGAACCTTCTTCTTTCAAGGTATGAGGTTCTTTTACGTGCAAAAAAACAATACTCAGAACCACCAGCTTTACTTCCCTTCCGAAAAAAGTCATGTTAAGGGTTTTTGCGTTCGAAAAAATCCATCACCTTCCGCAAGGTTTGAACCTACAATCTTGGATTTTAGAGGCTAGAATGGTAACCACTACACCACGAGGGCGACCTTTGTCAAACGGTAGATATCTGTTTTATAACCTGCTATGTTCAAAATTTGACCAGGTGTGAAATAGCTTTCTGAAATGACTCATTGCAGATATACCGTTACATAACATCTAAGGAAATGCAACAATACAACCATTGTTGAACGTGTAATACTTCGGAAAATAATAATGTTTTGAGAACGAATGAATCAGTTGTAGTAATCCTGCATGCCTAGATGTATTATGAAACATAATAATTATTAAGAGTTTTAAGGAATTGTAACCGACATAAATTTCGTTAAAGAAAACTATAGATGTGTTTCTGAGGCGAGCCTCTAAGATCTTAGATTCTTGTGTAAATCTCGGATCTTTTCTTGAAATTGAGGAATGCTAATTATGTTTTGTCTGTTTTTATTATTCCGTAGTGAAAACCATATTAGGGATTATATGTGTTAGTCTCGCTATGTAAAAACAACTTTATTGCCTAGTTTATACTTAATGATTTTCTTCGGTGAATCACGTTATTTATGAAATGTTCCGTATTATACCGTTTATTTTGTGTCGGGACTTGTAGAGGGCAGACAAAATAAATAAATAAATACATAAATAAATAAAATCCCATTATGTTAGCCCGGCACCTAGGTAACTATACCGGGGCATAAATTCAAACTTTAAACTTATTTCCAAAAGCAAATTTTATCTATTATGTAATTAAATCAGATAATTAACTAAACTAAAAATGAATTTTCAAATTAAAACCAGTGAACAAGGATCTAAAAATATAAAAAAAAAAATTAAGGTGTAAATAAATTAAGATATATATCTAACAAAATAATGTAATAAAGCAAATTATTCTAAAACTAAAGTATTCAGCAAATTTACAACTGGTATCCAGCACTAAGCTGTATATTTACTACAATAAGTTTATTCTACTTACTAATAATGTAATATGTATATATGTTTTTAAATAATACATTACTTTATTTATATAATTTAATATTCAATGTTATAGTTGTATTATACTAACATTTTTTTCTATAATTGTTCTTATTTCTTAAATAACTCTTCACAATTTCCTCTCCTATCATACTTTTTCCTCCTTAGCATGCCTGCAAATTTAGCAATGACGGTCCTACTCAATACACCGGCACCTTCTTCTCCCTCAGGTTCATTCATCTCCTCCCTCCCTTTCCCACTTATCTTCGATTAAATCTTTATTACTCCAAAATGTCTATTAAATTTCAGTATTATAATTCAATTCATCCACTAATATATTATTTTGTAAATGTTGGTTTAAATTACCTTCCTTCAGTCTTCTGTTTTCTATTCTATTTAAAATTCTTTGAGACCTGCTTATTTCTAATGCTATAATTGGTAACCGTACATTCTTTCGCATTTATCTTATTTTCTCATTCAGTTGAGTTAGTCAGAATTTGTAGGTATTTAATTAAATGTGTATTTCTCCAAATAAAAGTAGCGGACAGACAGTTTAAAAGGAGCGTACATTTGAGTGTGTATGGGTGGGAATTCCAGGCAGATGAGACCATAATTAAGAGCACTGTGAGCTGTCAGCCGAACAAATTCGCATCTCGTAACGGAGTTGTAAAACAAGAGATCCTCTTGTTGAGAAACTCGCGCAGTTTTGTGCACATGCGTATATCCGCTTTTGTCAGCCCTGCGTCTGGGTTTCAATGACTTCACAGGAGTTCATTTGTATCATTTCCACCTGTATTATTTTTCTTTCATGCTGGGATTGCTGTTTTCCCCGCCACTGACATCTCGTTTATTCACCTCTCGCGTTTCTTTCATCAGCCGTTCCACAATTAATAGCAGCCTAAGGTTTCATGAACTACTTTAGTCGGTATTTAAACGAAATATTGATAGCAGATTATGCTGTAGACCAGACCTGCACAACTTTATTATCTCTGAGGGACAAACTTAACTTTCGCTACTTGACCAAGGGCCACATCACCTCGGATCTTGAATATTACATCAGTCTAGTTCAGTAACACATAGTTATATTATAACCTTATAGATTCCTTCACAGTATTGAATTAGTTTTCGTTAAATTCATAGGAGAATTTAATAAATCCGATTGTTGCAAATATAATTCTGTTGCTGCTACGAAAATAAAGCTACTTGTAACAGTTAACGCAAAGAAACTACAGTTATAACCGAAAATAACCTATTTTCTTTTGAGGTTAATTTAAAGCTTTATATATTTTTGTTTTTTATGTAGCTTAACGCCCTTTAACATGGTTGATCACATCGGACGATGAATGAAATTGGTGATATGATGCTCAACTGATCTCGGGGTCCATGGAGCTTAAAGTTACTCGACATTCGTTTTCTCAGGATAAGGGAAAACCGCGAAGAAAAAACCTTATCCGGGTAACTCACCCTAAGCGAGATTCGAACTCACGACCTCTTTATAGCTTGCTACATCAAACAGAAGAGAACTAAAATATCGTACATAAAAGCTAGAAATGAAAAAGAACTGCATTTTGACGGCAGGAACTCGCTTAGTGTTTGAAAGAAAAGTTTTCTAGAAATCTCGAAGTTGTAAAGAGCCCTCTATCTCGTGCATTAGCCAGTCGAGAGCTAGACACCCTTGTCGATAAATCAGGCATTGTTTTCTCGTGTTGTGCCAGACAATGGTTCTCCCTCTGGCTGTGAAGTCGTCTGGAATATCTCTCCCAGAAATTGGCACGCAGTTACATTTAGCGTGGGTGCTTGTAAGCGTTAAAAGGTTGTGGGACAATCTGGGGATTAATGCTGTGAAGTGACGACGGGCGTGAACAGGAAGAACAATATGACGGTGGGGTTCAAATAATGACCCTCCAAATAGAATGCTTACCTTATACCTATCAACCGCAGTAGATTGTGTTTTTGCTTTTTCAACCACTTGCCTTAGGCAGACTGTTTTCATTTAACAAAAGATTTGGGTACCGCTATATTCTATTTTATAGGTACGTAAATCCAAAGCTCGTGTCAGTGAACAATGCAATTAAAAATAAAAAAGAAAGAACAAAAAAGTATATTACACCTACCTACATGTATGTTTCTTTACTCCCTATTTGTTTTTGTATCTCGTCTACAACCTATGCTTACAAAATCTTATTACTTTCTCTAGCACGTATTTACCATGTACATAGTAAACAGAAAAGAAATTGTATTCCAGGCAAAAATTCGATGCCGAGGTTTCTGGAGACCTCCCTAAACAAAAACAAAATAAATAAATAAATAACAAAGAAAAAACAAAAAAGGCGTTTTAGAAATATGTCCGTTCGCGCGGGCGTGTAAATGGAAATGGAGTTTTGTTTACAGACGTTCTTTAACTGCTGAGGTCCTAGGCGTACCATTCTATGTAGGGCGTGAAAGACCGCTTAATTTTGCTCAGAGGTCTCTTAACAGTCTTGGTTCTTTTACGTACCGTAAATCTACAACATGGTATATTACATCCCTGCCGAAGGAAGCCATGCTAGGGATTTTCACGCCCGAAAAAAATGTATCACCCTCCGCCGGGTTTGAACTCTCGACGTTGGGTTCAAGAGATTAGCATGGTAACTACTACACCACGGAGGGTGACTATATGCTCGCTCGGCCGCATGTGTGTGCGTGCGCGCGCGTGGGTGCGTGCGCGTGCACTATAGCTTGAAAACGAAAAGTTCTTTAATACCAGACTGGTATGTGTCCGTGTCAGTGTGCCTGTGAACACGATAATGCAAAAACGAAAAGTTGGTAATATACCAAATTAGGTAGGTATAGTATCTTCCAAGGATTTGACACAAAAGATTTTCAAGAGAATCCCACCACCCCAAACTCCCCTTTACATTGAAAAGTTTTCGAAAACGTTTTTCTCAAACTAGCTCTAAAAATTTGATTAAAATGATGTATATTAAATATACTTACATTACAAATAAAATGTAGATCTTAAATTTTTGGGGAATCGCCTCAGAAGACCTGTTTATTCTGGATGAATTTTGCATAACTAGTAAACCGTAAGAGATAGACAAAAACGTATTTCACAAAAAATGTAGATCTCGTTAAAAAACACAATTTATGTCGTATATACTTTTAGGTGGAGTTCGTGTTATTGGTTTCAGTTTTAAAATAAGAATTTGAACTCCTGACATGGAAAGAAACATGGAAAGAAACGGATTTCATCCACATGGCAACCGGCTTTTAAAAGATTTGACTATCATTTTAGCCTAGTGTACTCCCTTTTTACTTTCTCTATACTTACTATGTACAGTGTATAGAGCACGTATTGTAATGTACTCAAAATTCGATACCAAGTTTTAATCGGAAATACATGTTTTGGGACCCCCTGAATCCAAAAACACCAATTTTACAAATATGTCCGTGTGTGTCTGTCCATCTATTTGTATGTGTGTGTATGCGTGCGTGTCTGTGTGCAGCATAGCTCAAAAACGAAAAGTCCATTAAGAACCAAACTTGATATTTAGGTATGGTATCTTCCAATCTTGCGACACGAAGATTTTCAAGAAAATCCCCCCACTTCCAACTACCGTTTACGTGGAACTTTTTTCGAAAATTATGATTTTCTAAAAAATTGCTCTAAAGATTTTGATTAAAATATCGTATATTAAAGATATTTTCCTGACAAATAAAATGTATATCTTGAATTTTCTGGGAATAACCTCTGAAGGCTACTTTATTCTGGATGCATTTTACGGAATTTTACATAACTGTTAAACCGTAAGAGATGGACAAAAACTTGCCACACAAAAAAATGTAGAGCACGTTAAAGCACGCAATTTATATAATATACATTTTTTTCGTGGAGTTGGATGTTTTTGAGATATTCATTGTTTCATCTTTGGAAATCTTATAATTTTCTCATACAGGAATTTGTCAACTCCTGTCCATCAAACAAAGGAACTTCAGTCACATAGCAACTAGCTTTTGACTATCACTTTAACCTATGGTACTCCCTTATTTCGCCTCTACTTACAATGAACCAAGTAATGAAACTATTTCTGCTAATTTTTTTTCTCGATTAGTATGAAGCATAAGCTTTTATTATTTTCTTGCAGAGATGTAGAGAAAGTCATGTGAATGGAGCACTGATTGTATTCTTTTACTTACAAGAAAGCAAGTAATAAGACCACTTCTGCTAATGCTTATCTCGATTAGCATGAAGTAGACAGAATAATAGTTTTTTTTTTTTTGTTTTTTGTTTTTTGTTTTTTTTTGTAGCTTAACGTCCTTTATCCTGGTTGGTCATATCGGACGATGAATGAAATTGGTGAAATGATGCTCAAAAGGATCACGGGATCCATGGAGCTTAAAGTTACTCGACATTTGTCTTCTGAGGATAAGGGAAAACCCCGAAAAAAACCTTATCCGAGCAACTCGCCCTAAGCAGATTCGAACTCACGACCTTTTGAATGTGAAGCAGTCACACTACCCAGGCGGGCAAGAATAGGCTTTTGTAAGAACAATATTAACGAAGACGAAATCACTGAACATTTCTTATAAAAGTTTAGAATGGTGAAACGCGACCCATGTCGAAGTTATCCTCTGGGGATAACTGCTGAGGTAGCAGAGGGTGCAACGCCTCATTACCCCGATCCAGGATCAACATGTTGCCTCGTGGAGTTGAAGAGCTTAACCCTGGATTTGGAAGTACAGCAAGAACACGCATCAGGTGCTGAAGGGCCTTCCTTTTATGTGGGGAAAACAAGGACAGCAAGACGCCTCTGCTCGAGGAAGCCGAACAAGTATTGCTATGTTGGGCGTCATGACCTCACAAGGTACCCTCATTATATAAACTGGCACATGCTATCTACATATGGGAGCTTTCTGTCACATTCTAGACAATCGCGTCATATTAATCAACGTCGAAAGCGTAAACAAGTGACAGTAAGCGTCATTAGCTACACTGAACTTTCACCCAAGCTAGACGATAAACTATCAGATTCACTCAAACAGTGTTGGTATTACCACAGAAATTGAGTTCTAAAGAATCGAGGAAAGATTTAGAAAACGTTTTTCCATCGACTATTTCGTTACATACAATATTGATTTACCCTGCGTCATTTTTAAAAGGGATTTAAGGGGAGTCGAAATGTTCTATCCTGCCAATGTTAAAGTTTGACCCATTATCTCAACAACTATTTAACACTAAGCTAAAACTTTCAAGGTATATTCAGCATATATGCTGTTGAGGGATGATAAATAGAATACATCTATTGATTAGAAGGAAAAGTGTGATTTTTAATTTTTACTTTCTCTGCACGTACTAAGTATACAGTGTACAGTGTAATGCACCCAAAAATTCGATACCGGGATTTCACCGGAAATACATGTTTTGGGTCCCCCTAAATCCAAAAAGCATTTCTGGAAAAAGATCCATGTGTATACGCGTGCGTGTGTGTGTGTGTGTGTGTGTGTGTGTGTGTATGTATGTGGACCGCATAGCCCAAAAGCGAAAAGTTCGTTAAAAACCAAACTTGGTATTTATGTTTGGTATCTTCCAAGGATGCGACACGAAGATTTTAAAGAAAATTCCCGCACCCCAACTACCCATTACATGGCATTTTTGTTGAAAATTTTGATTTTCTCAAGAATGGCTAACGATTTTGATTAAAATATCCGTATATTAAACATATTTGCCTGAATAATAATTTTCTGGGAATAGCCATTGAAGACTACTTTATTCTGGATGAATTTTACGAAATTTTGTATAACTGCTAAACCGTAAGAGATGGACAAAAACTGAACAAAAAATGTAGAGCGCGTTAAAACACACACTTTGTTACATACATTTTTTTCGTGGAGTTGTTAGTTTTTTAGATATTCCTTGTTTTTAGTTTCAACTTTAAAAAACTTTTACTTTTCTCCAGGAGTTTAACTCCTGGCCATTAAAAGAGAGAGAGAGAGAGAGAGAGAGAGAGAGAGAGAGAGAAAAGGAACTTCAGTCACAGAGCAACCAGCTTTTGACTATCACTTTAACCTATGGTATTCCCTTATTTCGCTTCTACTTGCAAGGAAACGAGTAATAAGACTATTTCTGCTATTTTTTTCTCTGTTGGCATGAAGTAAATAGAAACATAAGATTTTTCTAGTTATTAAATATAATTTTTATATCCTAAAGCTTATAAATTATAATTGATTTTGAGGGAGTGCAATTTGTTGTTAATTTGTGCCAACAAATAGTGAACAATTGTTTTTCTCCATAACTTCAAATATTAAAATGGTCACGTTTGTTTTCCTTTCATCACAATACAAAATATGAAACTGTTTTATTTGCATATTATGTGTATATGAAAACCGTTCCGCAAGGACCATTTTATCAAACAATAACATGTTTAATTAAATAGTCAATTAAATGGAAACAGTCGAATAGATATGAGTAATTGAAGTGGAGGGCAGAATGGCTAGGTTAACAATGCATTGGAAATAAATGTACATTTGAAGGCTCTGACTTGGGTGATCTTTCACTTTACTATCCCTCATAAGGGGGCGCCTACCCTTTTGAGGTCAAGGGTCGTGTTTCAATAAAGGTTTTTATTCAAAACTGAAACTTTCTATTCAAATGAGTGCAAGACTGACATTGATATCTATTAATAATGTTGCATCCGTGACCCTAAAATGCATTGGGCAGTTTTGAACGTCTTAGTAACTTTGTTTTTCATAAAATTGCTTTTTTAAGACTGTCTCCCAAATAATTCATAAAGTTTTTGATATTTTTAAATGAAATTTTGCATGCCTATGTATTTCATAGGAAAGAACACAGAATCAGGAATTCAGATGTCTAGTTTGCTTTGTCCTTAAATGTTTGCAGAAAAGTTTAACCTAAATTTACCTTAAATATTTATACTGTTTACATGACATTGGTCCTAGTGTATCTTATAGCTACAACACTAATCAGCAGAATTAATAATCTGATATATTCCGTTCATATGATTTTCTTTACATCTCTGTAACAAATTGTTGTTAAAATGCATTTGTCTACTTCATGCTAATCGAAACAAACATTAATAAAAGTTGTCTTATTACTTGTTTTCTTGTAATAGAAGGGAAATAAGTGAATACATTAGGCTAAAGTGATAGCCAAATCTTATAAAAGCTGGTGTTATGTGGTTGCAATTCCTTTTGTTTGTATGGCAGGAGATGACAAATTCCCGTATGAGAAATGTATAAGTATTTTACAGCTGAAACCAATAACAAGGAATATCTGCAAGAAAAACGTGTATGACAAATTATGTTTTTTAACGAGATCTACATTTTTTTTTTTTTTTTTTTTTTTTTTTGGTAGTAAGTGTTTGTCCATCTCCTACGGTCCAGTTATGCAAAATTCAACAAAATGTTTCCAGAATAAAGAGGTTTTTAGAGGCTATTCCCAGAAAATCCCATATATATATTTTTCGAGTATATATACCAATATATGATGTTTCAATCAAAACTGTTAGAGCCATTTTTGAGAAAATCAAACATTTTGAAAATATTTCCATATAAAGGATAGTTTGGGGAGGAGGGAGTTTCTTGTAAACCTTCGTGTTACATCCTTGGGAGATACTTAATTTAAATACAAAGTTTGGAATTTAACGGACTTAACGTTTTGAGCTATGCTGTCCACAAACACTCGCCTCTCACCCAGGCGACCGCATGTGGGATTTGTGGTGGACAAAGCGACGCAGGAGCGGGTTTTCCAGTTTCCCCCGCCATCACAACTCCAGCGGTGCTATATCTTCATTTCATATAAGTGTAATTGCCTGCAGTGCCTATGTAGTGAAAGCGGGCGTTAAACACTACCCAAAAAACGCATTCATATGAATAGACAGACACGCACACATTCACATTGACTTGTTTAAAATATTTTTTTTTATTTAGGGAGCCTCAAAATATGTATTTCCAGTGAAATCTGGGTATCGTATACCTGGATGTAATACAATACATTCTCTACATCTACACTATGTATATGGAATGTGTAGTGAAAGTAAAAATATTGCTATTTATATAAATTATCAGAAATGCAAAACTGTAGAATATACGTGCGCCATTTTGAATGCCTAGGTACCTTAAATGACAAATGTGACGTTTAAATAAACACATAGGACTATTGGCAAAACTGCGTTTTCCATAAAAATTTCATATCTGCGGTACAATCCCTTACTGGGGGGGGGGGGAAGGGTAATTTTATCAAGGTACAGAGCAGGTACTTCCTTTACGCAGCAGCGTTCAAAATGGGGGGGGGCGAAGAAGGAGAAATCTCAATTTCCGAAACTATTAACTCAGACGTAACTCCAACACTCTAAAGTAGATTTTACATTGGTGCAATTCAATTATAATTAAATTACAGAACTTATGGAGTATCCAGCGGAGTAAACGTGCATTTTGCTTGCTTGTTGTTTGTTTGTTTCTTTTTCTAATGTATTTCCTTTGAAACCAAATAGATAAAAGTTACTCTTGGGTAACAAAATGTACTATAACTGTGACCTGCAGGCAGTGAACTCCTGACTAAGCGCTGAAAATGCATGAGCTGGCTGCCATCCATTAGATCCTGTGCATGATAACGGTCACAACCAGCGGCGTTTGTGCTACTTTCACTAATCTGCAAATCTTGAAGGTTATTTTTATATCACAGAGGTCTAGAATGAATGAGTGATTTTGTTGGCACTTATGAATGGGAAATCTGAAACAAGTGAATGTTGGATATCGCGGCCATCTCTAAACCACAGTCGATAGGAAACGATAATGGAAACAAACGCCGGGCTTGAGTTTTGAAATGAATGTAAACATCCGATGTTCAACGAGCTATTTGGCGAACATTACAAAATTTTGATAGAGAGAGATAAGATTGAGGTAAGTGCAAGTCTCCTCTATATTATTAACCCGTTTCTGAAACAGCTTTGTCAGCGAATGGCTTTAGTTTTTATATTTGAAGCTATAGCAAACGGAATGTATTGCACCGGATACTAACAGTCTGTGGAAGAAGGAACGTGCCTGAGGGTGGATATGTTCAGAAATAGTACTGATTTATAGTTCGCGATGAAATTGGGGGCCTATTCTTAGTCGGGATAGTAGAACTTGATCTCGTCAGAATAAGTTTTTCGCAGGAAATTGGGTTATACTACTGACAGTATATTTCGCAGTTTGCATTTCTTCCACTCTTCAACCAATCATCTTTTCACATATGTATGTGATAATTTTACTGCATGGTGTAGTAATCATTTTTTGTAATATTTACTTTTGGTCGTTTGACTGCTTGTTCTTATAATGACCTTACACAATTTTACAATTCATACAACAATTATTTCCAACGTTATACAGCAAACACTTCCAACATTGTTGTAACAAATATTTCCAACATTGACACAGAAATTCAAAATTTTCTCGGGCTTCTAGCCAGGTTTATCAAGCAAATCAATATCCTTAAGAAACTGTAGACCTTTTATGATCTTGTCTAGTTTGTTCACTGGAGAAATCCGAGTTGCTGGCTTGTTGTCTACTCTTGGAGTACAGTGAACAATCCACAATGATGTGCCGGATATCGCTTAAGGGATTTTCGTGGCTTCTTTTGCTGCTTGATTGGCCGATTCGTTACCCTCAGTTTCGGGGTATGAAAGCACCCATATTAAGGTGATTGTTTACTTTTTGAACAAGTAATTAGATTCCTTTACCAGAATATTGGATGATGAAGATTGTGAATTGCAAGCGGTGAAATTTTGGAGTCAGAAAAGATCAGAAGGTTTTCAGGATGATGGGGTAGTTACATTATAAGGTAACCCCTCTCGCGGCTTGTCTCCTTCGCTTTTTCCTCGCCATCTACCGGAATTTTAGACAACCAATTCTCCCGCTAAGGTACATTAATACCACATCTTAAAGTTTTCGGGCGTAAAGGCCTTTAGCATGACTTTCTTCGGAAGGGAAGTAGGCCGTTAGTCCCGTGTCTTAGATTTACGGAACGTAAAAGAACCTTATACCTAATCAAAAGGCTCTGAGCAAAATTAAGCGGTCTTTCGCGCCCAGCATAGAATGGGACGCTGAAAACCACAGTAGTTAGTGTCCATAAATACAACTCCATTTGCATTTCACTGTTATTATTAGTTCATTAGGTGCATCTGTCATTATAGTCACTTATCCGTGTGTCGTCCTTCGTGAACTAGAGGTAAATGTTGACCTGGCTCCCGAGGTCGCAAGTTCAAATCTGGCGAAGCGCGATGGATTTTTTCGGGAGTAAAAATCTTCAGCATAGCTTCCTTTGAAAGGGAAGTAAAGCCGGTGGTCCCTTGTAGATTTACGGCACCTTATACCTGATTCAAAAGCTTCTGAGCAAAATTAAGTGATTTTCACCCCCATAATAGAATGCAACGCGGAGAACTCAAGCTAAAGAGCTATGCTGCCCACAGACCTACATATACACACATGGAACTTTTTCTAGAGATGCTTTTTTTTTTTTTTTTTTTTTATTCAGGGGGTCCCAAAACATTTATTTTCAGTAAAACCTTGGTACCTAACCTTAAGAGATAGACAAAAACTTATTTAATAGAAAATGTAGAGCTTGTTAAAACATGCAATTTGTTATATACATTTTTTTTTTTTTTTTTTTTTTTTTTTTTGCGGCGTTGATCTTTTTTGAGATATTCCTTGTTATTGGTTTCAGCTTTAAAATACTTATACTTTTCTCATACGGGAATTTGTCATCTCCTGTCCATACAAACAAAGGAACTTCATTAACACAGCAACCAGCTTTTGACTATCACTTTAGTCTAGTGTATTCCCTTATTCCCCTCCTACTTACAAGGATTTTTAATTATCTCCTTAGATATAGAAAACTCTAGGATTCCAGTGTAGTTGCAACGTGACGAACATTGCTGCCAACATACCGGATGTTGAGCCGAGCGTATCGTCTTCGTGCCGCCGTCGGAAACGCGTTCCCCAAAGAAGAGGAAATAAGCTGGGAACGCCATTTCCGGTATACGATAAACAAGGCTGAGGTGAACACACTTGCTGGGAGCATCATACGGAAAATCAAATCTCGGCACCTCGGGCAGATTTGGGGGAAGGGTCGCTATAACACGTCATTCACATGAAATGAACCGAAAGACTTGAGTGGTGATGAATCATGAAGGATAGTTTTGCGGAGGGTAAACTCCAAGCCGCTTCAAGTGGGCGCAGCAAACAAGTTCGTTATCCTCTTTTTATTGCGAGATCGATTTCTGTAGTCGAGACCTAGGAGCAAGCAAATGCCAGCTTATGACGACTTCCTATTGCAGAGATTCGGTAGAAACTTTTCAGAATGACGAATATTGGTATTCTCAAGTCGCGAAATGCCGTTGCCAGGTATAGACGGCTCAAAATGCAATAGCGACACTGTTATGATGCAATCTACCCGGATCACAGTATGCTATACATTGCCGGTCCCCAGGCCGCGCTCGCAAAAGTGCCTCGCTTTTGTGTTTCGTGGCGATGGGGATCGTGCGTTTGGTTCCCGCCTTGGGCATGGGTGTTCATATGTTTGTAAAATGTGTATATGTGTGTGAGTGTAATGGAAGATAAACAGCAAAAACGGTAATCGCACCGAAAACAAAGTAAATGTTAGGAAACTTCAAAAAGAGGAAAATGGGTACACAGCGCCGGAGTCCCGACTAGGCGATTTCTACAGTGTATATTCAAGTGAAGGTGGCGCCGTGGCAGAGTGGTTAGACCGTTCGCCTCCCACCTAGGTGGGCCGGATTCGATCCCTAGTGCCCGCATGTGGGATTTGTGGTGGATGAAACGGTGTCTTGTTTTTAATGGAGTTTTATTTATGAACGCTCTTTAACTACTGTGGTTCTCAGCGTCCCATTCTATACTGGGAGTAAAATACCGATACATTTTTCTTAGAGGTCTCTTTATCAGGCTTGAGGTTCTTGAGGTAAATCTACGACACAGGACCAACGGTTTTCCCTACATTTTCCAGGTTCTTCGTTCTGTGATTGCTCCCCGACAGCTTAAGTCCTAGGGGAGTGTCAGTCCTAAATGCGGGGAGGGTAAGCCGACTACGAATACCAAAGAAACGAATTTTCAATTGAACTTTCAAACAAGTTATATTGTATAGCAGTGGGTATGTTGTGGGATATCAACGCATCACCTAAGCCCGCGACTAAAGTAAATTAGAACGTAATAAGTAACATTAATAATTGCAATACCAGCCAATTTCCCTTCTGGAGAATGAGCGCATTACGAGTGGAATATGTTTCGCTTCTACCTATATGCTACCGAACCGAGGGAACAATAGAGCTTCGGACGATTGAAGCTACAGCCCTAAATTATGAAAGGGCCAAAGAGGGTTACTCCATTGCACGACAGCTCACGGGGAACCTTGGCCTACCGCCCGGCCGCTGCGTCCCCCATCTCGGTCCACTACAGACGTCATGGATGGGGTGCAGTATTGGAGGGTGAGACGTGGTCAGCGCCTCGAGTCCCCCCGGCCGGTTAATGCGGTTCTCATGACCTGGAGCCGCTACTTCTCCATCAAGTAGCTCCTCAATTGGCCCCCCATGGACCTTACGAGGGCCAAAGAGGGTACCCGCAAGCAAAGACTTCGGAAAATGAAATCGCCACACCACACACGAACGTCCCCGAATAATGTCGTACGGACACGACTGGCTTGTTACTTTGTTTGGAATTATGCGTATAGCACTTGGTGTTGTGTTGTGTTTTGTTTTTTGCTTTCTTTGCATGTACTATGTACATAGTGTATAGAGAAGATTTTGTATTGCACCCAAAAATTCGCTATAAAGATTTCACCGCAAATACATGTACTGAGATCCCCTAAATCCAAAAAAAAAAAAAGAAAGTATTTTTTAGAAAGATGATGTGTGGGGGGGGGGGTGCAGCATGGCCCAAAAATGAAAAGTCCGTTAAATACCAAACTTGGTATTTAAGTTCATATTTTCCATGGGTGCGACACGAAGATTTCCAAGAAACCCCCACCCCAACTACCTTTTACATGGAACATTTTTCGAATATTTTGATTTTTTCAAACTGGCTCCAACGGTTTACTTATGTTTAAGCTATTTTTATGACAAACGAAATGTATATCTTAAATCTTCTGGGAATAGCCTCTGAAGACCTCTTCATTCTGGATGCCTTTTGCATAACTGGCAAACCGTAAGATATATAACAAAACTTAGTATACAAAAATGTACATCTCGTTAAATCATACTATTTAGGTTATATACATTGTTTATAGAGTAAACCGTTTTAGAGACATTCCGGATTATTGGTATCAATTTAAAGGCACTTAAACTTTTCTCGAATGCACGCATCTTTTTTTCTCGTTCGTGTAGTTCCAGCAAGCAAATATATTGGAATTTCAAATGTGTCACATAGCGATCGGTTTATAAAGGACGCAACTATCACTTTTGCCTGTGCATTTTCATATTTCCTTTTTACTTATAAGGAAAATAGTAATAATATTAATTCTGCTTATGTTTATCTTGATTAGTATGTTGTAGATAACAGATTAATGTTTTGAATAAAAAGTTTGTTTACCGAACAGCTCGAGGACATCATGTGAATGGAACACATTAGATTTTTTCCCTTCTACTTACAAGGAACTATATAATAAGGACAATTTCTGCTAATGTTTATCTCGATTATCATAATGTATATAGAAGAATAAGCTTTTTAATAATTTATTACAGAGATGTAGAGAAAGTCCTGTGAATGGAACACATCAGATTTTTAGTTTTAGTTATTGTATGACTTACTATTGTTACGGTCTTTAATAGTTATGAATGTTAGTATATATTAGCATTTTTACTTTCTCTACACGTACCATTTGCATAGTGTATAGAGAAGGTATTGCATTCTACCCAAAAATTCGATACCGAGAAATACATGTTTTGCGTCCCCCTGAATCCAATTTTTACAAAAAGGTCTGTGTGTGTGTGTGTGTGTGTTCGCGCGCGTACGCGCGCGCGCCTGTGAACAACATAACTCAAAAACGAAGAGATCGTTGAATACCAAACTTGGTATTTAAGTTTGGTTTCTTCCAAGGATGCGACACGAAGATTTTCAAGAAACTCCCCCCAACTACTCTTTTCATGGAACTTTTTTCGAAAATTTTTATTTTCTCAAAAATGGCTCTAAAGATTTTGATTAAAATATCGTATATTATAGATATTTACCTGTCAAACAATATGTATATCTTGAATTTTCTGGGAATAGCCTCTGAAGACAACTTTATTCTGGATCAATTTTAGGGAATTTTGCATAACTGCTAAACTGTAAGAGATAGACAAAAACTTACCATATACAAAATTTAGAGCACATTAAAACGCACAATTTATGTTGTATACATTTTTTTCGTGGATTTGGTCGTTTTTGAGATATTCCTTGTTATTGGTTTCAGCGTTGAAAACCTTATACTTTTCTCATACATGAATTTGTCAACTTCTGTCCATACAAACAACGAAACTTCAGTGACATAGCAACTTTAACCTAAGGTATTCCCTTATTTCGCTTCTACTTACAAGGAAGCAACTAATAAAGACTATTTCTGCTATTTTTTCCATATTAGCATGAAGTAAATAGAAGTTTAAGCTTTTTAACAATAAGTTGTTGCAGAAATGTAGAGAAAGTCATGTGAATGGATCACATCAGATTTTTAAGGTTAGTGTACAGTGTACCAAGACAGTTGCCAGCGTCAATTCTTCGAAATGGACGAACAATGTGCAATTAAGCAATTAGTGAACAGTTGAAATACGAGGATGGGTTGGCAATCGTCAAACAGGGTAGCCCTATACCAGAACTTACAGTATGAGCAGAAGGAAGAAAATCTGATGTTCCATTCACAAGACTTTCTCTACATCTCTGAAACAAATTAATGGTAAAAAGTTTACTCTTGTGTTTACTTCATGCTAATCGAGATCAACATTAACAGAAATGCTTTCTTGTAATAGAAGAGAAATAACGGAATACACTAGACTAAAATGATAGTCAAGTCCTCTAAAAGCTGGTTGTCATGTGGATGAAATCCATTGCTTTGCATTGCCAGGAGTTGACAAATTCCCATATGTGAAAAAATGATTTTAAAACTGAAAGCAATAACAGGGAATATCTTAAAAATGGTTAACTTCACGAAAAAAAAAGTATGCGACATAAATTGTGAGTTTCAACGAGATCTACATTTTTTGTGTTTTTGTCTATCTCTTACGATTTACCAGTTGTGAAAAATCCAGCAAAATTCACCCATAAAGAGATCTCCAGAGGCTACTCCCAGAAAATTCAAGATATACATTTTATCATGTAAATATATTAAATATAACGGATGTACTTTAAAATTTTCGCCACATCCTTAGAAATATACCAAACTTAAATACCATTTATAATTTTTTTTTATTCAGGGGGACCCAAAAACATATATTTCCGGTGAAATCACGGCATCGGAATTTTTGGGTGCAATACAATAGCTTCTCTATAAACCATGTACATAGTACGTGTAGAAACTGTAAAAAGAGTGGTTGACAGTGGGCAATATTTTCTAACTTCTCCTGTTGACTAACATGCAGCGTGAATTTGTGTTGTAGAACTCGAAACGCAGGAAATAGGTTTCCTTCATTGAAACCTTCTCCGAGGGAAAAACTGTCCACGTTTCATTTGACATATCAGTCCCAACGGGAGTCGAATAATCATTACAACTGTTCGTGGTGCTTGTGATAACGCGGTTGGATACCTTGCGCTGAGAGGAACATGACAAAAGCAAACGGTCCACCAATCACGCGACAGACAGCACTAGGAGTGAAGAGATAACGATGTCATATTGTTAACACGCAGTGAAAAGTCTTATGTGGTCCTCCATTCAAATATCTTTCTCTACCTATTCAATAAAAACCTTATATTTCTATCTACTTCATATTAAGGCTACCCATAAGTGAATATTTTAAATTCTATAGTTATCAGCATATGTTTTTGAAACGTGTACCGGAAGTAACACATAAAAATCATGGTATGTATAAAAATTTTCATTGCAATATTTAGAGTGTTTTTCAGGTTATTAATTTTTGCTTTCTCTAGTTTAGGTATTGCAGTCCACCCAAATAATCGAAATCGAGATTTCATCGTAAATGCACGTTTTAGCGTCCCTTGTATGAATAAAAAGTATGGTTGCTGAGCAAGTTTCCGGGCCTATTGGCCGTGGTCCAATGGAATCCATCTTCGAACTTCCATACGTTTCGTTCGAATCTGCGAACTGCCCAGCTGGGAGTTCCAAGCCAACACCACAGCAACACCCGGAAAGTTGCTCAGTAACCATGGACATCGACCGTGAAAGCCTTCGTTGTTTTATAATAAAAAGTATGTTTTAGAAAAAGACCCGTGGGAGAGACAGACAGACAGACTTGGTATTTAAGATTATCACTATTCAGGGATGTATCACGAAGATTTTGAGGAAAATTCTCCTGGCCCAAGCTACCCTTTACGTGGAAAAGAATTGACTTCCTCAAAAATGGCTCTAAATACCGTATGTTAAAGATATTTACATGACAAAATATATATTTTGAGTTTTCTGAGAATAAACGTCTGAAGAAATCTGCATTCTGGATGACTTGTGTTTAACTGGTAAGCAGTAAGAGATATCTAAACAAAAAATGTACTATACACATATTTTTAAAACACACAATTTATGCCATATACACTTTTTTTCTAGAGTTAGTATTTTCGAGGTATTGTTCATTGGTTTTAATTTTAAACAACTTAAAAGATTTCTCAAACGAGAAGTAGTCTTTCCTTTCATCTCTTTTGTTTTGCCTGGCCATGGAAAGAAACCCTAAATTTAATTTTTTCCTAGAGCAAGCAATTTTTAAAACATTTGACTATCACTGTAGTCTAGTGCATTCATATACATATTTCCCTTCAACTTACTCGAAAGAAAGTAATAAGACCATTTCTGCTAATTTTCATCTCAATTAGCATGATGTAGATTAATTGATAATCTTTTGTAAAAATAGTTTGTTTGCAGAACAGGTAGAGCATTTTTAAAATTAAAGCATATCGAAATAAGATGTACTATAAAAGTATTCACCATTGCTCCTCTTTGAAAGGCTCATCAAAACGTAATTGCATTATCAGTGAAACGTACAAAGTTCCGTATTTCTATAAATATTTTTTGCTACGATTGAGTGGTTTACGAACTCATTTCAGATCGCAAACTTGATTTTTATGTCATTCATGCGCAGAGAAGTGCAGGAAGCGTAAAGTAATTTTGTTCCAACTTTACGCTCCCCAGAATAATTTACGATATTAGTGTGTATACATCAGTGATCAACAGACAAACAATTAAAATTAGTCGTGCACGATATAATGTTATGTTCAAAGTCAATAAATAACACCTCTAAGGATATCACCATTATCAAAATCTGCCATTTTCTCAAAATACATCACAAAACAATAATATTGGTTTGTCTGGGCCTGCCGCCATCGCGTCCAGCAACCACAAAGCGAAACTATACCCTATCCTAACACTGCGAAATAAATAACGCATTATATCGCTTTTTGAATGCGACGTTGTAGATTCCAGTTCAGTTTCAGATTTGACTCTACTATTGGTCGATTGACCAACATGGCTGTCCATATACAAGCAGACAGAACGAACGAAAGACTGCATTTCGCCTTGGAAAGAAGAACCTATTTTTAGAATATCCATATTTACTCCTTATTTCGATCCAGTTGATTTACATACACTTAGCCTAATCTAACGAAGTCGTTCATCTGTCGCGTGGTCATATTGTCTCCGTAACCAATAGGAAAGGCTCAGGAAAGAGCTTTTTTCTAAAAAACCTCAAATTTATTTCATCTTTCGCTGCTTTTCTTTTACTATCAGAACATTCTCCTAAAAAAAAGTTTCTTTTTGATTCTCGCGTGGTTGTAAAACTCGACTGCGTGTCGTTTCGCAATATTCCCGCTCGAATCAAAACCAATAACTTTACGCTCTTACATAATAAATAACTATATTATTTCCTTTAAGTCTCCGTCAAAAACACACTGTAGCTTTATCCATTGTGATTAAAGTCCAGCAATCATGTGCTAATTGCGTGCAAGGCTTTATGAAAATGTTCACCCAAGTGTTGATGCAGCCTTTGAACGCTGTCCAGCTCAACAGCACGACCTTCAAAAGCTGCTTGCTATTCGCAATGACATCAGTGCAGTAAAGTGAGGAATGTATATCCTTGCCAATAGTGCTAAAGTCATCGGAGGAATCGTTTGGAGACTTTTTTTTATTCTCTCTCTATGGATAAAAAGTAGAAATTTGACATCAATAAAAGCCAGATTGCGTACGTGTTCAGAAGAGCGGGTTCTGATTCGATGTGTAATAGATTCAGGGTTGCCAACTTGACGGATTTTCAAGTTATATGATGGGCAATATTTAGTTTTGACGGATGTTGGATTTTTGATTGAATATTATTATAAATTATTAATTTTATATCGGTTTTCTTTAGATGTAACTCTTTGTGTACCAGGAATGCAGAAAGTGTATTTTACGAGGTCAATCAGGAAGTAATGACTCCTATTTTTTCTCTCCTGAAAAGTAAGTTATGTGAACAATTTAAGTTTTGTACAATTCCTCAAACCCCCTTTTCCACTACATTGCAATAGCAACTTCATACGTCTACCAGTGGCAGCACTGTTTTCTGTTGCAAAATGGCTGACATTGGATGTTCGTATTAGACAGTATTCTGTCATTAAAGTCTTGAATATAGAAGGTGAAACGCCCATTCGCATTCATGAAAGGCTCACAAAAGTGCATGGTGATGCAACAGTGGACGTCAGCATGGTTAGAAGATGGGCTCGTCATTGTAATGAAGCTGAAGGACCAATAATGTTAGCTGATGAACAGCGGAGTGATAGACCGGTGACTGCAGTGACTTTAGGCAGCATTGAGCGAGTGGATGAGATCATGCTGACCAGCGGATAGCAACGGATGGATTGTGTTGCATTACGTCTCTCAGTAAAGACAGTGTAATGACAATTACTCAAGATCTGGGGTACTCAAAAGTGTGCTCGCAGTGGTTACCCTGAATGTTAACCGAGCAGAAGAAGGAGACACGAAAAACAATAGTCTCGGAACATTTGCAGTACTTCAATTTGGATGGATAAGGAAGCTCATTGCAGGAGTCACTTTACAGATGCAGAGGCCGTGTAAAAATCTGTTCGTCAATGACTTCGGAAGCAAGACTGTATTTACCACACAGGAATGCATGCCCTTGTTAAAAGGTGGACTAAAAATGTGGAAAAGGATGAGGATTACATTGAAAATTGACAATTTAATTCTCAATGTTGTGGCTTTCATGCTGGTAATTAGTGTTTAATTTTCTTGCAAATTAAAAGAGAGAAAAACAAAATAGAAGACATTAGTTATTGACTGGCATATAAACATTATTCCATGCAATGAACGTGGCGAAGCAGTATGCTTTACTTTACGAATCAGTGTGAATTCTGAATGTAGAATAGTGAGCATTGAGGTGCCTCGTTGCATCTCTAACATAGTGTTTCTTTTTCTTGAGTTTTAATTGCCTTATTGAATAGAAGGCTAAGCGGTGTATACCTACAACATTATGGAAAATAATGGTTAAATAATGAACAATTAAAGGAATGGTTGTTAGAGGTGCCCGGGGAACCTAATAGTGCGCAGTGCAAATATTGCCAGTGCAACAGAAATGTATGCCTGAGAGAATTGCGTGTTCATGGAAAACGTGAGAAACATTTAAAAGCAGCTGAGCCCTTTTCATCTTCATAGTCAAAATTGCCATTTTGGCCTATCAAACACACGTATGAACGTGAGAAAGATGCTCTAATCACTGTGTAATTAAATCCCTTGATCATCTTTCAGGCCTAACCAAGATATTTTTCCAAAGTGCTGACCTTGAGTTTTAAATTAATTTGTATTTTTGAAACAAAATACAGAAATGTCTAATTTTGACGGATTTTTGCGTGATGATCTGACGAAAAATAATTAAGTATTGGCACAAATGAATAGATTCTTTTATAAACCACGCGCGAGGTGCATGTTTTGAAAGCTGAATTCTTATAATGATAAATATAAGTTCATAAGGTGTGCTGTACTAGGTGCTCATAACGCCAAAATTGGCTGAGTACGAAAACTGTCCGTCCCCCTTAGATATTCGTAATTGTGTTCGATGTCAAATTTAAAAATCTGATGTGTTCCATTCATATGACTTTCTCTACCTGTTCTGTATACAGACTATTCTTACACAAGATTATTCTTTTATCTATATCATGCTAAAAGAGACAGCAAAACATTTTTTTTATTACTTGCTTCCTTTTAAGTAGACGGGAAATATGGTAATACACTAGGCTAAAACGATAGCCACATCTTGAAAAACTGTCAGTTAGGTGAACATTGGAGTAAAACAAAAGAGAGATAAAATGAATGGTAGCTTGCCGTTTGGGAAAACAACTTAATTCTCTGCATTTTAATCGTTTTTATCACATCTACGTGCAATTTTTTTTCTAAATTTATCTCACCCACGTGTATTTGTTTTTCTCTGAACTAACGTTCTTTGCATAATAGTATTAGTGTGCAGTGATATTCCCATACATATTTTAGGAGTATTATTATTCGTTTCCGTATAGGATAATCATTGTTATTTTATTCACAAAATAATCTTATTAAATACTACTCGAGCTACAACTTTTTTCTAGAAAATGTAAATGGAGTTTTATTTATGGACGCTCTTTAACCACTGTGGTTCTCAGCATCCAATTCTATATTGGGCGTGAAATACCGCTCAATTTTGCTCAGAGGCCTCTCTGTCAGGCTTGAGGTTCTTTTACGTGCCGTAAATCTATGCCACGGGACCAACGCTTTACTACCCTTTCGAAGGAAGCCATGCCAAGGATTTTTACGCCCGAAAAAATCCATTGTCCTCCGCCGGGTTTGAACCCTTGACCTTGGATCAACTTTTCTCAAGATGAAAGTTGGAACTTTCATTATATTACTTATGGGGGGGGGCGTAGTTATTTACAACTAGGTAATCGGTATAGATAGTAAAATTTGGGATTTAAATATACAAATATTTTTGGGGTTGACGTCTTACTTGCTGTAACATTTCTCCTCGATTTCAGTTAGATTTTTGGTACATTTATTTATTAAATTAATATTGGTTTAGATTTGTGCTGTTGAAATTGTTCTTTTTCACGAGTTTTGCAGCGATGCTTGTTTGCTACTTGCAGAGCTAATTGATGCTGGGCTGTATTGTCTGGAAGCGGGGTGGACACGGCTGTATCGAGGGTTGACGCACCCCTAGCGTCTGGTATTGATCTGCCGCCGCGCCATGTTGGGGGTCAGGGACACGAGACGTGGGTGGGTGAGTGACTGGTAGCCTTCTCATGGCCACGGTCTCTCTCAAGGCCCTTTGTAGAGTAACCTTGATCGTGCTACAAATATAGATGATGCCTCTCTGTTCCACATCTTGCGTGCATTGGTCAAATAGCAAACTGGTGATTACGATAGCTCGTAACCAGTTCGGTAAACATTGATCAAATGGCAAACTGGTGATGATTACGATAGTTCGTAACCAGTTCGGTAAACATTGATCAAATGGCAAACTGGTGATTACGATAGTTCGTAACCAGTTCGGTAAACATTGATCAAATGGCAAACTGGTGATTACGATAGTTCGTAACCAGTTCGGTAAATATTGATCAAATGGCAAACTGGTGATTACGATAGCTCGTAACCAGTTCGGTAAACATTGATCAAATGGCAAACTGGTGATGATTACGATAGTTCGTAACCAGTTCGGTAAACATTGGTCAAATGGCAAACTGGTGATTACGATAGTTCGTTACCAGTTCAGTAAACATTGATCAAATAGCAAACTGGTGATTACGATAGTTCGTAACCAGTTCGGTAAACATTGGTCAAATAGCAAACTGGTGATTACGATAGCTCGTAACCAGTTCAGTAAACATCGGTCAAATAGCAAACTGGTGATTACGATAGTTCGTAACCAGTTCGGTAAACATTGGTCAAATAGCAAACTGGTGATTACGATAGTTCGTAACCGGTTTCAGTAAACATCGGTCAAATAGCAAACTGGTGATTACAATAGTTCGTAACCGGTTTCAGTAAACATCGGTCAAATAGCAAACTGGTGATTACGATAGTTCGTTAACAGTTCAGTAAACATCGGTCAAATAGCAAACTGGTGATTACGATAGTTCGTTAACAGTTCAGTAAACATCGGTCAAATAGCAAACTGGTGATTACGATAGTTCGTAGCTAGTTCAGTAAACATTGATCAAATGGCAAACTGGTGATTACGATAGTTCGTTACCAGTTTTTTTTTTTCCTCACTACTACGTACTTTCACCCGAAAATTCGATACGATTTCACCGGAAATACATGTTTTTGGTATCTAAATTTAAAAATCTCACGTGTTCTATTTCTAGCTGTTCCAAATTCATGGTATTCTTATAAAATATTAATCTTTTTTCTACATGATGCTATTCGAGGCAAATATTAGCATAATTGGTCTTATTACTTGTTACCTTTTAAGTAGAAGGGAAATAAGGGAATACATTAGCCTAAAACGGTAATCAAATCCTTTAAAAGCTTGTTGCTATTTGAAACAATTCAGGTTCGGTTAGGTTCGGTTCGGTTCACTTTAGTCCCATTTGAGAAAAGTTTTAAGTATTTTAAAGCTGAAACCAATAACGAGGCATATCTAGAAAACATTCACATGACTTTCACTACATCTCTGCAAAAATAGTTAAAAAGCTTATGCTTCTATTTACTTCATGCTAATCGAGAAAAAATTAGCAGAAATAGTCTTATTACTTGCTTCCTTGTAATTAGAAGCGAAATAAGGGAGTACCATAGGTTAAGGTGATCAAAAGCTGGTTGCTATGTGACTGAAGCGCTTTTGTTTCTATGGACAGGAGATGACAAATTCTCATATGAGAAAAGTATTTTATAGCTGAAACCAATAACAAGGAATATGTGAAAAACGATCAATTCTACGAAAAAATTCATATAACATAAATTATGTATTTTAACGAGCTCTACATTTTCTATTAAGCAAGTTTATTGTCTATCTCTTTCGGTTTACCAGCTATGCAAAATTTCGCAAAATTCATCCAGAATAAATTAGTCTTCAGAGGCTATTCCCAGAAAATTCAAGATATACATTTTATTTGTCAGGTAAATATCTTTAATGTAAGATATTTTAATCTAATCATTAGCCATTTTTGAGAAATCAAAATTTTCGAAAATTTTTCCAAGTAAAGGGTATTTGGGTGTGGGGAAATTTCTTGAAAATCGTCGTGTCGCATCCTTGGAAGATACTGAACCTTAATACCAAGTTTGGTATTTAACGGACCTTTCGTTTATGAGCTATGCTGTCCACAGATACACACACAGGGACCTTTTCCAAAAAATCCTAATTTTTTTTTTTGGATTTAGGGTGAAATCTCGGTATCTATTTTTGGTTGAAATGCAATACCTTCTCTACACACTATGTATATAGTACGTGTAGAGAAAGTAAACCATTTTTGTGTTGATATCTTTCGATATTATTTAGTTATGCAAAATCGTCTGCCACTTTCTGAATGGCCCTCGTAACTCCTTTTAATACAGTGCGTTAGACTTTCACGTTAACGTCCCGTTAAGTCAAGTTATACATTAAGCTAAGTTCATCGTAATTCCGGCATAAGACCTCCATACGAGGAGAGCGAGTCGTCCTAAGTTATTTTCAAGTGTAGCAAGATGTTCGCTTAAGAGAAATTGCAGTACTAAACACTTTGGCGGTGAAAGCATCTATGATGTGGAACACCAGATGGTGTTGATGAAGGAATATGTTAATTAACAGAATAAAATTGTTATAAATTAGGCAGAAAAGGGAATGAAAGGCAGTAAGGTTAACATGTTACAACTTCATATGAATAGTGTTCTAAATTCCGGGTACCAGTTACAGAAACGTTTCAGAACAGGAAACGTAAATTAACTTAGTTTCACTATACTTCTGTGATATCAGGTTTGAAACAGACATTTTATTGCTTATAGAGGAAAGTGACATGAGTGTAGTAAATAATGGTATGTGCTGTTTAGCAACAAGATTATTGTACGCCAGTTCCGTTTGCGAGACGATAGCGGATGTTAGGCAGGATGCGGTTTTCCGGAACAGTTCTGTACATGCCACATTATCCAAGCTGCATTTGGAATCAATCTTTTCAGCACGCGCTTCTACATCAAGGTCAGGTAGACCTCACGGCAGTGTTTTTTTTCTACGACCAAGCGTAATTGAGTACTTTACGAACTCATTTCAGATCGCAAAATGGACTTTTATCAAATCCACGCGCAAAGAAGTGTAGAAGACGTAAAGTGTAAGCTCAAAATATGCCATTTTCTCGAAATCCATCAGAGAACAATAATAATAATGTTTTGTCACGGCCTACTATAACTATACATATGAACCGTTCGTGCCCAGTAATGCGAAATAAATAATGAAATATAACCCTTGGTGAATGGCTCAAACTTAACCTCAATTTATTACATCTTTCTTTGCTTTTCTTTTAATAACAGAAAATTCTCGTAGAAAACACATTGAATGATACGCGAGCGTAAAGTTTCTTTTTATCCTCGACTGAGTCCCGTTTCATGTTCCCGCTCGAACCAAAAACCATAACTTTGCGCTCTTACATCATAATTAACTATTATGAAGAAATACCAGGAAAGTAACGATTTTGGCTCAGTGAAACACTTCAAGATTTGAGCTATGGCCAACTGGACAATGTAATATTGAAGTGTTAAATAACTCCTAACCAGTCCAGAATATGTGATTGTGTTTCATGTATTAGGAAGTAAAACACTCGTGTGAGATACTTAAGTAATATAACTTGGGGAAAAAAGTCTCATCTGTTATATTCACAGGACTTTCTCTACCTATTCTGCAACAAATATTCATTCTCTTATCTATTTCATGCTAATCGAGATAAACCGCAGAAATGATCTCTTTGCTTATTCCCAAGAGAATAAAGGAACACACCAGGCTAAAACGATTGTGTTCCGAAGATTGTGAGTTCAAACCCGGCGGAGGGAGAATTCTCCTCACCCAAACCATCCTTTTCGAAAATGTTAATTTTCTCAAAAAATGTAACGATTTTGATTAAAATACGATATATTAAAGACACTTATATGGCAAATAAAATATATATCTGGAATTTTCTGGAAATAGCGTTAAATCCACCTCATTTTGATGACTTTCGCATAACTGCTAAACCGCAAGAGATAGACAAAAGTTGCCACACAAAAATGTAGAGATCTATAAAACTCACAATTTGTCACACACAATTTTTTGTACAGTTAACTATTTTGGAGATATTTCTTGTGATTGGTTTCAATTTTAAAATACTTAAGCTTTTCTCCTACGGGGATTTGTCAATCCCTGGCCATACAAAGAGAACAGATTTCAATTTCATAGTAACCAGCTTTTAACATTTTTGACTATTGCTTAAACCTAGTACATTCTTATTTCCTTCCACTTACAAGGAAGCGAGTAATAAGACCATTTCTAATAATGTCCATCTCAATTAGCGCGAATTAGATAGAAGAATAAGCCGTTTAACAATAATTTGTTACAGAGATGAAGAGAAAGTCATGTGAATAAAGCATATCAGATTTTTATGTTATCACTGGTAAGACTTTAATCAGGACACTTTAACATTTTTAGCACATTTTTGTATGTTTTAATAAATGCACTACTGAAGTTTACACTAAATTTCTTTCTATATCTGAAGAAAATACCCCCCAATTTGTCTTATGAATACAGAATTTATGCTAATATCTACACATGTTTGGTTTTTTAATTAATTGTGATTAACACCTTGAATAATTTTAGCTGCTCTTGGACTGAAAAATGACCAGTAACAATTTCATCCTATAGTTTAATACGTTACAGAGAAAGATGCACTTGAATATATTCTCCTACCAGTGATATTTTTAAACAATGTATATTTATATTATTTCTATGTAACATTAATTTTTAGCGTATTATGGCTATTTGTTATGGGTTATGTTTAGAAAAGGTTGCTTTATTCACTGTCAAGAGTTACATCTCATGTTAAATAAGCGTTTTGGGAAACTCAAAATCACTCGTAGAGCAGCCAGAAACTACATTAAGACTACCCTTATGTATTTACACTTTTATTAATAATGTCTAAAGGGAGGTAATGAAACAAGCAAAATCATAAGAAACCCACCAAAGCAACGCTGCGTAAGAGCTGGTTAATATTAAATTTGTTTAATTAATAAAGACGCTAGCTCGAGGGAATGTTTCCACACTGCGTGTTTCGCTTTTGTTTCTGTAGTTTGTTTTGAACATCGTTGTCATACAAAAACACCGACTTAGAGGAGAGCAAGAAAATGTCTACCCCTCCCTAACTTACAAAGCCAGGGGCATCACCCTTCCAACAATTTCGCTGATGGGGGCTGCCCTCCCCAACAAATTCAGAGATACTCATTAAACAAACATAAAAATTGTTTAAATAGACCGAACTGAGTTGCGGAGGATAACCTTTACTTGATATTCTGAGTTCAACTGTTAATCAAAAAGCAACAATGCAACCTCAGTTTCAGTTAACATATCAGGATCGGAAATTGATTGAGTTTTATTTATGGAAGCTCTTTAACTGCTGTGGTTCTCAGCGTCCCATTCTATACAGGGCGTGAAACAGGCCTCTTTTATCAGGCTTGAGGTTCTTTTACGTGCCGTAAATATATGACTTAGCACTACCGGCTTAACTTCCCTTCTGAGTGAAGCCATGTTAAGAATTTTATGGCCGAAAATATTCATCGCCCTCCGCCGGGTTTGATCCCGCAATCTTGAGAACTAGAGGTTACCATGTTACGTTTAGATCACAAAATACTATCTTTTATCCTATCCTATAGACTTCATGCATACATTTCCTAGGAAACAACAAACACGAATCTCTATTTCATCGTGAAATAAAGTAAGTACTTTATTTCATTGTAAATTATTTTAACTCCTTTGACAGCTCCCCATTCTTTAAATAATGACAATGCCTTGTCATATAAGTCCTTCGACTTGCCGGGTATTAAACTAAGTACAGCTTTTTTTGGCATAATCTAAAACTTCTTCGATAATATCAATTTTCATTCATTTATAGATTTATTTGATGCAGTTTAAACAACCAGAATTTAAACGATTTATCCCCGAGGGCACGGCTAAAATTCAATTCCTCGTAATGATGACTCTAATAATATTAATAAATATAAGAATATTTCAGTTTATATTAGGATAGGATAAAAGGTTATATATTACACGTGGCTTATTAGACTATTACTTGTGAGAAATTAGAACACCCATAAATAATAAATCTATTTAAATCACTTATAAATAACTAGGTATTATTGTAGAAACGTATTTTGCACCTTTAATACCTGCGATTGGTTTGCGAAGTAAGATGAAACCATTCATTTTGTGCGTTTTGACAAATCTACTTGCAGGAATCGCATTGCGTAGATTTTTCGAATTTTCCTCGCACCTAAATAACAGCAAAGCTTTAAAAACGTCTGTTGTCATTTGTGTGGCCACGTATTAAAATTCCGTGGTGTCACCTATTCGCTGTTCATCCATTGGCATCGTGAAGAATAGTATAGTGTTTTGCTTAAATAGTGTTTAACGGCGGTTCTTACTGCATATGGCACCGCAGCAGTAGACAATGGATGGTACATGTAATGGTAATTGGAGAAGGAAACATTCCAGACATAACTTTAGGGCAGTTTTTCTCCCTGGAATTTTCCAGTTACGTGCACCGCGGATAACCTTAAAAAATGCCAATCTAACTGGATTTGAACAGCAGACCTCCCATGCTTAAGCCTAGTTCTTAACGACCTCGGCCACAAATTCAGCAGGAATGAACTGAGACGCAACACGCTTTCGCCGGAAACAGTAAGATAAAACTGAACAGATTTGACATTTTTCTTCAACTTTAAATTAACCAACCATTTTTATTTATTTTATTCTATGTTGCTTTAACAACTTGGTCACTTCGCGACGGAACTTCGGACTTTTAACTGCAGTATAGCTATTTATGACGGTAAGAACGTAAAGTTGTGCTTTTCTATTCGAGCGGAAATATTGTGAAACGAGTTGCAATTAAAGTTCACAACCACACGAGAATCAAAAAGAAACTTTACACCCGCGTATCATACATTTTTTCTACGAGAATTTTCTGATATTAAAATAAAAGCAACGAAACATGAAATAAATTTGAAGTTAAATTTGAGTCAGTCACCAAGGGTTATAGTTCGTTCTTTTCTAAGCACCATTTCATAAATGTCTTATATTGTGACTCATAAAATTTTAGGGATTTAGTAGGTAGTAAATCTGATTCTGCTTCTTTCGCAGCTGTAAGAATATCACAATTCTCAAAATCTGCCATTTTCTCAAAATACATCGCAGAACAATATTAATATTGGTATTTCACGGTTTGCTATATTTTGAATTCTTAGTAATGGTAAACGTAAGGTCCATATCTATTTATTTTGGCGAGTGTAAAGCTGGAACAAAATGACTTTACGCCTGCTGCACTTCTTTTCACGTGGATTCCGTAAAAATCAAGTTTGCGATCTGAAATGAACTCAGTTACGCTCGGTTGTAGAAAATGGATATTTATGATGCAAGTCAGTCGAGTTTCACAACTATGCGAGAACCAAAAAGAAATTTATGCCCGCGTATCTACAATGTTTATATACGAGAATTTTCTGATATTAAAAGAAAAACAACGAAAGGTTGAATACATTTGAGGTTAAGTTTGAGATAGTCACCAAGGATTATCGTTCGTTATTTATTTCGCAGTGTTATGATAGGGTGCGTTCAGTGCGTATAGTTTCGCTTTGTGTTGCTGGGCGCGATGACGGTACGGTTATAGCAGACCGTGACAAACTTATGTTATTGTTGTTCTGTGATATATTTTGAAAATTATGATATCCTTAAAGCTGCGAAAGAATATTTGACACTTATTGACATTGAGCATACGTTTTATAGTGCACGACTAATTTTAATTGTTTGTCTATTTATCAGTGAATTGTTTTGGTGAGCGTAAAGTTGAAACAAAATTACTTTACGCTTGCTTCACTTTGCGCGTGGATTCCGCAAAAATCAAGTTTGCGATCTGAAATGAGCTCATAATCTACTCAATTACACTTGGTCATTGCACAATCTGCCCTCCCCCAAATGCAGAACAGGTCGACGTCTATGTTCAACATCGCTTCGAGGAGAATAGAAGCCCAACTATGTGCTTAACAATAAACGGTAGGTACTTATTGTTCTAAAGAGTGACATGTCAGTAGCAGCATCCCAAAATACTGAACTGCATTCTTCGACAGTTTTCAATGAAGCGAAGTCCATGAATGGAACTGGGTCTCCAAGATCGGAATGGAACCACGATCTTACCATATAAGGAATGACATGTGATGGAAAGCAGACTTAACACGATTAAGCTGAGGTGACAAATTCGTAAGTTTGGCAACGTTGATAGCTGGCTGCTGTTTGGATTTGTATGCAGTATGTGAGAGTGCTGAACCATAAATGGTTAACGTCGCCATAACCGGTAGAGGGGGTTAACGACTTTACTGTCGTACACAGCTGGCCTGTTCCGGTTGTAGCATTTCCAGGTCGATGACCTTAAAGCTCTGCTGCAGATTTTTCTTGATGAATCCTGTAAAGAAGTGACATTCAGAATTTAGTGCAACTGTACTCTTTAAAAATACCCTCAAACTTAAGATCTACTGTTATCAGAATTCTAACTTTTAAGAAATTTAGCCTTCTGAGCTTTTAAATAAAACAAATTGAATCTTAGGATGTGAGAGTGCATCTGAAAGTTACATGTTTGACAAAACAAGGAGAAAAATATTCCAGATTTTTAAAACAATTTATGGCCAATATAAAATTCTTAAAAACAGATTCTTATGATTCCATTGGGAGCATGAATTATCGAAATAAAATATTTGGCAATGATTATTGAAGATCAGATCTTAGATTAAGCTCAGCACTTCAACTATTTAGGAAGCTATATAACTTTAATCCAGGATAAGGATATAGACATTAAATTACAGAAATATGTGGTACTATAAGTAGACAGTTAAAAACCACACGGAGATAACAAAATGAAGTGTTATAAGGTAATGGCTATACCTGTTGTGCTGTAAGGCAGCGAATCCTGGGTGATCAGGATAAAGGATTGTAGTCACACAGGCATCAGAAATGAAATTTTTACGATCAGTTATAAGTTGCACTAAACTGGACAGGATTCCTAATGAAGTAATTAGACAAGAATTGAATATTTTTGCAGTAAAGGAGAAACTAGAACATAAAAATGGAAGGAACATCTGGAAAGATTGGAAGAAATAAGGATTCTAAAGATGGCCTTACAGTATAAACTTACAGGAAAGAGAGACATAGGAAGGCCGGTTAAAAAATGGAATTGAGGCTGGAACAGGTCGAAAAGGCCTAATACTTTAAAGGCAGAAGAAGATTGTTTTTAACTTCATTGAAAACTGATTTCTAGATAGTCCGATATGATGTCTAAGCACGCTAATTAAGAGAGGTTTGCTCCTCGTATGAAGTTCTCAAGACAAATCTATGAAAAAGTACTGAATATGATCTCTAATACAAATTATAAAGGCATTTAAGTTATACGGTTAAAATTAGCCCAAAACATAGATAAACGTGTGTCAGCAATTCGCGAATTGGAGGTAAAGCACTACTAAAAAGAAAAATCTGATGTGTTCCATGCACATGACTATCTGTTCTCCAAAAAAGCTATGCTTACAAAAATTATCATTTATCTACATAATGCTAATCAAGATGAACATTACTTAGTTTTATAAAAGGAATGCATTAGGCTAAACGACAGTCAAATCTGTTTTAGAGCTGTCGCTATTCGATTGTCATTGAAATTCGGTTCTCTTCCCATAGTCAGGAGAAAAACAAGAGATACGAAACGGATGAAAATTTCCAATTTGAGAGAACTTATAAGTGCATTAAAATTGAAACCAATAACAGAGAATGTCTCTGAAATTGTAAGCTCTATAAAAACATAAAATAAAAATAAATATAAAATAAAAAACTGTATGACATACTTGTGTGTTTTAATGAGATCTGCATGTCTTATTTCTTACGGTTTATCAGTTAAATAAATTGTTCAGAATGAAGAGGACTTCAGAGGATATAATTCTTGCCATATAAACATTTTTAATATACGGCATTTTAATCAAAATCGTTCGAACAGTTTTTTAGATAATCGAAAATTTCGAAAAAATGTCCATATAAGGAGTAATTTGGGATGGGGGAATTTTCCTGTCACATCTTTGGAAGATACAGTTTGGTATTAAACCGACTTCTCCTTTTTGAGTTATGCTGTCCACAAACCTTCTCTAATTTTTTTTTGATTCAGGGGTCTCGAAACATGGATTTTCGGTGGAATCTCGGTATCGAGGAATTGGGTGGAATGCACTATATAGGTACCTTCTCTAGCTATTATGTACATTGTAATACGTGATAGATAAAGTAATAAAAGAAGTTGGGAGCAGCAATTGACTTTCCTCTTGAACACACCTTTGTCCTTGGACAGGGTTCGCATTGTTGAAGCAAACTAAAATAATAATGCTTCATCTTCGGTAAAAATAAAGAACGTAATTTTTTTTTAATTTATTATTGTCGCTTTAACGTTGGTCATATCGCGACTACAATACATTTTTTAAAATTACAATATGTCAATCAATTTACAAGCATACAATATGCAATTATAGAATTTTATTTCCTTTACAAACATTATATTATGTTAAAATTGCGATACGCCAGTCTTTAAATCTTATTAGGAACACTGTAGGTATTTTCAACATTGTGCGCAAAGATGCACACAAAACCGAGGAAAAAAGGTGAAGGAACATTTTCTTAATGTTACTTGAGAGCGGTTTATATGACTGAAATAACTTTCACAGGAAGCTTCATTCAAAACAAACAACAAAAGTTCTGAGAAAAGTATTTCATTCGAATCGAGGAAGCAATTTTACGCCTTTTTAGAGAGTCTAAAGAAATGAAGGCGATTGCTTTGGGAAGAATAAGTTGCTTTCTCTGGTTTTAAAACATGTCTTGATTTAGAAAAAAAAAAAAAAAATGCATACCAAAGGTATTCGGACTTCGTGGCTGCTTAAGGATTAACATGGTTACTTATACGATAGCTTGCAGTACCAGAGAGCAGAATTCACTGCCTGTGTAAGACATACATTTACACGAAGTATTTCATCCCTCAAACATATTCGGCTATTACTTCCTGAAGATGAAATACGGTGAAACGTTCTTATGATCAAACTGATCTTCGAGTTTGACCTGCAAAAACAAGGTACAATGGTCATTCAATAAGTAATTAAATTAAAAAATAAACTTTTTTATTACGAGAATGGAATACGATAATTCTTTTTCAACGTAAACCACCCCCATCCAAGTTGTATGAACTTAATGCTTAAAGCTTCTCTAATCCACGTGAAAAGAATTCATTGGGGCGCGTGCGTAACCAGTTATGCACTGCCGGCTAGACTTCATCGGCGACTCTTGAGTCACTGTGAGGTTCTTTCTTCTTAATCTGAAAACGGGGGTGGAGCAAGCAGACGAACTTCAGGTATTTGATGGTATCTGGTGTGACTCCTAACAGTGCGTGATCACGTGTTATTAAGTAGTAACACTACGCCACAGGATATCAATCCACGCCACTTCTTCAAAATGTTTGGTTTCAAATTTTAACACATAAGGTTTGCGTACATCTCACTGTTTATATTTGATCTCTCTGCATGTAATTTCAAGAATTACTCCCTTATAGTCCCAATATGACCTTACCAGCACTTCTTTCGGTTCGCACCAACTTTGATTTTGGAACTCGTTTGAACTTACCTGCCCACTTATATACCTTTGTTCGATTCGAACAGCTTTCACCATATTGCACTGCCATCCGACGGTGAATTTCGCTTGGTTTCAACTCTTCTGCTCACAAAAATCTAAATCAACTTCGCTGCTCCATGTTGGTGCAAACCTATGACATGTTTTCGCTGAATACCAGCATTCCGTTCGCGAGACAGGGTTGCCAAGCTATCAGGGTTGCCAAGCTATCTATCCACCAAAGCATAACAAAGAGGTACACGCTTTCTCCAAGTTTTGTAGTTCTTATACAGCTTTTCCGGTTATTTATTGAATCGACATTGTATTTCGGGAATCTTCCATTGCTGTTAATTTCTATGAATCCAGTCTATCAGGTTCTATTTCTTGTACAATGATTGTTCGAGGTAAAGTGTGGTAATGTCGTTTCATTGACTAATTAGTCGTCCATGATTCAGGCAGCACGTATCTATGGCTCCGAAAACTGCTTGGCCACACTGCTAAAGAGATATCACGATATACAATGATTGCATTCCAATCATGTCTGATTTTAGATATCCACAGGCCTGTGAAACACCTGCTGTTCAATTTGCATATAATGCTATAGCTAGTCCAGATTTTCCAAGGAGGACTGGAACTTCTTATAACTTCCCATGACGTAGACAATTCAACGCACCTGTTAATCGAATACCAGATTGTCGCCCTTCATGGTGTAATGGTTACCATGCTAACTTCATATAACCAAGGTCGCAGGTTAAAAACCGGCGGAGTACGATGAAGTTTTTCGGGCGTAACAATCCTTAGCATGACTTCCTTCGGAAGGGAAGTAAAGCCGTTGGTCCCGTGTTGTAGATTTCGGCATGTAAAAGAACCTCAAGTCTGATGAAGAGACCTCTGAGTAAAATTAAGCGGTCTTTCACGCTCAGGATAGAATGGGATGCTGAGAACCACAGCATCCATAAATAAAAACGCCATTTCATTTTCGAATACCAGAGCAATAATGATAGACGCGATAGAACTAATAATATGGGAACGATAAGTTTATCAAAATATTGGTAATGAACCGATGTTCACAGTTCTGGTCAGAATCTGACATAACATTTATGAAAAACCGTAGAACGAAAATTTGCACCAAATCGCAAAAATCCACAACAGTATTAGCATTCTAGCTCTGCAAGATTGGGCTACTATTCTCCAGAAAACCGTTCTAATATACGTATGCATTAAAGAGTAAAGAAAGTTGGGCCAAATCCGCAGTAAACGCAACTATCCCCAGAAAGGATTGGGAAACATATATTTTTTAAAGTGTTTAACGCCCGCTTTATAAATGGCAATGCAGACGATGGCACTGATGATACATGGAATAAAGATGGAGCACCGGTGAAATGCGATAGTGGGGGGAAACTGGAGAACCCGGAGAGAACCCGCCCCTGCGATGCTTTGTACACCACAAATCCCATATGCGATCGCTTGGGATCAACCCGGGCCTCTAGGTGAGGAGCGAGTGGTCTAACCACTTGGCCACGGCGCGGCCGGAAACATATTGTGATTTCAACTAGAGTCGGAGAGATCCATATTAATCCCTGACAGTTGCCTTACCTCGTAGCTGCTCTGTCACATTGTTGCCATTTCTTCTCGTAATAAACCGTGATCAAACAAACTGAAATACTAGCACACAGCACAACAGTACATTACAATACATTAAAAAAGGTCTGTAGCAAAGCAAAATAGAGTAGTACAAGCGGATACTCACGCCAATTGAAATTATATCTAGGGATGTTTGTTACATCTTGCAACAAGGATGACATCATTGCTTACGTAGGATGACTCTATTGGCAGACACACCTCTTATCAGCTGAGACAGCGCGCTGGCTGTCAGGGATCACTATGGATCTCCCCGACTATAGTCGTGAAACGTATTCCAACAATGTACATTCTCGTCTTACGAGATAAGATAAAACGTGCTTGACCTTCAGAATTTGCTGAGTCTAAAATCTAAGAGCTCCTTTTTGATTGTTCCCTTGACTTCCACTTCCATGTTGCAAAGTGGAAATCTGGAGTGGGTTTTATCTGATGGAACTTTCGCTGAGCCTTTCCTCTTGCCGATTAAAGATTAGACGCTGTGTTTCCTGTCTATCACTTTATAGCATCTGTTTGTGGGCGAGAAGGGAAGCTGTTGTAGAGAGCATGTCGCTTTTGCCGTATGATCCGACAAAAACGGTAGTGTACAAGCCAGAGAAATTCTCGAGGCTATGCATTTCAAGTATCAAGCACGTTCTGGTGTTGCAATATGCGGTATAAAGCGTGAATAGCCTGGGAAACCAAGCTCTTAAAGAATGCCTTTCAATAATCTTCCTCAGTCTCCCCATTGTCTGTGGAATTATGTGCAATAGAGCGAGAAAGAATGTGGGAATAACGACCGAAAAGCATTAAAGCAGTTATGAAAAAATGTAGAACATTAATACTGCTATTATTCTTACACCAAAGTCTAATCGATTTTATCGTCTGAAAATAGATTGCTTATGAAGAATGCAGTAAGCAGTAAACACAGAATGGTTCAAAAATACTTTACAAAGTTTGGTGACAGGTTCCTTACATCAGAACAAGAAATATGTTCATATAAACACATGTCCCAAAACCCTTTGTTCTCGATTTATTGAGGTTCAAAATACCATTAATCAAAACATTTTAAAGTGATACTTTATTCTATTTTTGACATTCTCAGCTTGTTAGGAGGTAATCTACACAAACACCACTTATAGAAAATGATCCAAATGTCCTCCTCTGGCGTCTGGACACGCATGCACTCGTCAAGCATGGAATGAGAAATACTCCAGTCGATGTCTGTTTTTCCAGTTTACATGCCACGCATGAGAGTTTCTTCATCTAGAATGTCTGCTGCAAAACCAACGGTTAAAGGTGCCAACAAAAGATAAAACATCTAAAAGGAATGAGGTCGGGGGACTCGGAGTTTCGCGTTCTGAAAAGCAGTTTTGAAACAAAAAGTGCCTAAAATACACTTTTCAGAGATAAAACAGTACAAAATTTATTTTGAGGAAAACCAAAGAACCTTGCCCTCCATTCTCGCGAGTATAGTCCATAGTCCCGATCCTCGTAATGCTCCTGCAATTATAATAACTCTGTGCACGCCAATGCTCAAATCCATCGGTTTGACATGATTAGTTTTCGTCGAACTTAATAGATTGCTGACAGAGGTTTTAAGCAACTGAATTAAAGATACAGCCACAAACGGACATAACACAAATAATCTTGAGAGCGCAAGCATAATGTCTCTCATGGATACTTTCTCTACACGCACATGTACATAGTTTATAGAGGAAGTATTATATTCCACCCAAAAAATTCGATACCGAAATTTCATCGCAAATACATATTTTGAGACCCCCTGAGTCCAAAGAAAGCATTTCTAGAAGCGCGCGCGCGTGTGTGTGTATGTGTGTGTGTGTGTGTGTTAGTGTGTGTGTGTGTTAGTGTGTGTGTGTTAGTGTGTGTGTGTTAGTGTGTGTGTGTGTTTCTGTGGACAGCAAAGCTCAAAAACGGAAAGACCGTTTGGTATTTAAGTTTGGTATCTTCCAAAGATGCGACTCGCAGATTTTAAAGAAAATCCCCCACCCCAAACTACCCGTTACATGGAAACATTTTCGAAAATTTTTATTTTTTCAAAAATGGCGTTAAGGATTTTGATTGAAATATCGTATATTAAAGATGTCTACATGAAAAATAAAATGTATATGTTGAATTTTCTGGGTTAGCTTCTGAAGACTTGTTTAATCGGATGAATTTTTCTGAATTTTGCATAACTGGTAAACGTCAGAGATGGGCAAAAACTTACTGCACAAAAAATGTAGAACTCGTTAAACCACATAATTTGTCATACGTTTTTGTTTTTTGTAGAAGAGCTGACCATTTCTGAGACGTTCCTTGGTTTCAGCTTTAAAATAAAACTCCTGGCCATACAAACAAAGGCACTTCAGTCACATAGCAACCAGCTTTTAAAGGATTTGATTGTCGCTTTAGCCTACGGTACTCCCTTATTTCACTTCTACTTACAAAGAAGCAAACAATAACATTTTCTGCTAATTTTATCTCGAACAGCATGAAGGTAGTTAGAACAGAACATTTTTAACAATAATTTGTTACAGAGATGTAGAGAATGTAATGTGAATGGAACACATAAGATATTTTGGATAACCCTTTGGCTATTTTAGTGCTCTACTCTTTACCCAATAAGGTGTTCGTAATCGGCTTATCCTCCCAGAAGCCTGTCGGGGAGCCAACGCCACGAAACCACAGAATGGATAATCTGTTACGAGGGGTCGGCCCGTAGCCAGGCATGAGCATGCGGAAGTGGATGATGTGAAATTGATGATAGGAAAGGTGATGATGAATGAGTGGCGGGGGAAACCGGAGGAACCGGAGAAAATTCGCCTAGACGGCCGCTGCGTCCACCACAAATCCCACATGCGGGCGCTTGGGATCGAACCCGGGCCGCCTAGATGTGAGGCGAGCGGTCTAACCACTCAACCACGACTCCAATAAGATGTTACTGACTATAATTTGTCGAAGTGTCTTTATTTCCCCACTATTATTACTTCATAACCTAAACATTTAGGTCGATAACTACTTTTATTTGGAGAAATTAAGTATCTTTTGGTTTCTGAAGACAAATAGCATATGTAAACATTTTAATTATTTATTGTTTGCTCTCCCTCGACTACGCAGTTACTGAGTACCGTTTCCAGCTTAATGAAAAAATGTTTTATTCCGTTCCCGACATCTTAATGGAAGCAGGGATGGTCTGAGGACGAAGCGCATCGAAATGAAGCTTACTAGAGTGAACTGTAACGTAACTGATTAGTTAAGAGCCCGTCCAATTTATCTGAAGCATCACGCCATTGGCTAATCATGTCATTGAGTTTTCAAGTCCATCCTTCCTTTCCAGACTCTGCGAGTTAAATGGTTATGCTTGCATTAGGGATGCCCAAAAATCAGTGGTCGCCCTCCGTGGTGTAATGCTTACCATATACCCAAGGTCGCGGGTTCAAACCCGGCGGAGAGTGATGGATTTTTTTCGGGCGTAAAATCCTTAGCATGGCTTGCTTCGGAAGGGAAGTAAAGCCGTTGGTCCCGTGTCGTAGATCGGCACGTAAAAAAAAACCTGAAGCCTGATAAAGAAGCCTCTGAGTAAAAGTAAGCGGTCTTTCACTTGCAATATAGAGTGGAAGGCTGAGAACCACAGCAGTTACGTCCATAAATAAAACTACGTTTTCATTTCAGAGACAAAGGGCGGGATCAGTACACTCACTGTCGCTCAGAGGACTAGTGAGGCGACACGACGTATACTTTTCTCCAAAACACGATGACCCTCAAACGGGCCCGCGGCCCCTACCACTGGGCAATAGCCATTAGCAAACAAAGACGAACATGTACTAGGGGCTAGAGGCAACGAAGTAAAATCTGTTTCCTGGAGACACTGCTTGCAAATCGAGAGCAGTAGGTGGAAGACCTGGCAACAGCGAGGGTTGGTTTCCAACCGCAAACTTTCAAGTCTTCGTTGGTTTCAAAGTGCTGCCCTCCTAGCCACGTCTTCAGTTTAGGGAAAAGGTGAAAGTCTCTGGGTGCCAGGCCAGGACTGTACGGCGGATGATCGAAAATGTCCCATTGAAATTATTCAAGGAGCCGATGGGTTGTGCCAGCAGTGTTTGGATGAGCGTTGTCATGGATCAACACAATTCCTGAAGTCAGCATTCCTCTTCGTTTGTTTTGAATGGCTCTCCGCAAACGTCGTAAAGTTCAAAGATCTTCAAAACAATGTCAATGCTCATTTGAAGTCATTGGCGCAACATTTTTTGAAGTGGATATTGAAAAACTTGTGCACAGGTACCTTAAATGTCTCAATCTTTTCGGCGATTATGTTGAAAAGTAAACATAAGTTTACAAAACTTTTAGTAATAAAATAATTGTTTTTTATGAATTTGTCTTTTCTTTATAGCCTATCGGAGGTTGAAAAAAAAGGCCCTCGTATATAATGTACATGTACATAATATATGCAATATGACGTGAGATACTCGCAACTAAGTTCACATGTTTACTTAAAGCGCACAGTTTTGAGTTGTGTATGTAATTTTCTGACGAAAGCTATTTATTTTACATATAAACTAGGTTTGACCTGAATAAAATTGCTTGCAACCACAAATATTTTCTTGTAAACGTACGCCTTAAATAACATTCAGCTTCTTTTGACCCTGATTCAGTATAATTTCTCACGTTCTACCTACTTTGCAGTTTGCAAGAAGTTAATGTGTTAGGAAGTTCTGTGGCAGACGTCGTAACATTCTCGAGATAAATCGCTTAGATATACGTTATTTCATACTGCTTTTACAAAGGTGAAAACGCTTGCTGCATTCCTCAGGAGTCAGTTTTGGTAACAATGATCTGACGTTATCAAAATGTTACTTGAATGCAGTTTCGGGTTTGTTTGTATACTGAAAACCAAATCTGGTGTGTTACGTTCCCTTAAATTTCTTTACCCTCTATCGCTTATTAGTAGCCAAGTTTTATTTTTACGAAAGATTCTGTTAGTTTCATTTTAATTGAGATAAACTTGTGCAAAAACTGCATTAGATTTCGTTTAGGATACAAAAAGAATAGCGATAGTCAAATCTTTTAGAACATACGTTATAAACTCCTAAAAGTCCATACACTTTTCATGCAATTGGAGAAACGTGAATTTCGACAGGACTTTAAAAGAAAGATGAAAAGTATTGAACAGTTTTAACCATTACTAAAATATATCTCTGATGAGATTAGCTTCCAAAATGGCTTACTTGGAGTAAAGTATTAAATACATCTATACTTTTATAATACTTTTCATTCATACCAGTTTGACAAAATTAGCTCCGAATGAAAAGTACTTTCTGAGAACGTTTCCAGAACATTCAAAGTGTACATTTTATTTTGCAATTAAATATGAAGCTTTTTCGAAAATAAAAACATTCGAAAAAGGTTTCTTATAAAGGGTAGAGGAATGTTTTTGATAATCTTCCTGTCACATCCGTGGAAATACCAAACTTAGTATTTAATTATTTCGTCTTTTTTTAGTTATGCTGTTCACGCACACACACACACAGTGGCCGCGCTGTTAGGCCGGGTTCGGTCCCAGGCGACCGCACGTGGGATTTGTGGTGGACGAAGCGGCGCAGGGGCAGGGTTTCTCCGGGCTCTCTGGTTTCTACCGTCTTCACATTCCACCGGGCTCCAACTTCATTGCATATACCATTAGTGTAATCCCCTGCGGTGCCACAAGTGGTAAAATCGGGTGTTAAACACTATAAATAAAACAAAACTCGCTTCTCACCAAAGCGGGCCGGGTTCGATCTCAGGTGACCGTATATGGGATTTGTGGTGGACGAAGCGACGCAGGGGCACGTTTTCTTTGGGTTCTCCAGTTTTCCCCGCCATCACATTCCACCGGTGCATGCATCACCGCTTGCGGTGCCATAAGTAGTAAAAGCGGGCATTAAACACTATCCAAAAATAATCACACACACATTTCTCTCAAAATAATGTTCTTTTCAGTTGAGAGGGGCCAAAACCTATATCCGAGGAATCACGGTATCAATTTTTTGCTGTAATACAGTGCATTCCACACATAATATAAGTAGAGAAAGTAAAATTTGCCGTTAGTACTCCAAAGCAATGACATTCATCTATGGCAGAGAGAATAAGTGAAGACTCCTGTCCGTGAAAAGAAGATGACGTGTGTATTATTTTGCGTGGGTGTGAGCGAAACTAGGAATGTGCTAGTACAGCAAGAATCTCCAGATAGTAAACAAGATTTGTTGACGGTGAAGACCGCTGAAACCTTGTAAGGTTCTTCCTGCTGTTCGCAAATTCCGTATTCACAGCCTTGTGACCATTCCCCTCGAATATTACTAGGTTACCTTTCTGCTAATCAAAGTGCAGCATTTGGAACCTTTTCATAGGGAGGGAGTGAGAGACTGGGCATTTCTCACTGTGTGCAGATTTGTCAATCAATATATTTCGTTAGGTGTACCCTAATATCCTTGTGCTTGACCGAGGATTGGGATTTTAGAGGTTAGATTGTCCACTAGACTGTCATAAGGACTGATAAGAAATATTTAAAAATCTGATGTTCCATTCACATAAATTATTGTTAAAAGTGTATTCTTCTATCTACTTCATGCTAATCGAGATAAGCATTAGCTTTCTTATAAGTAGAAGGGAAATAATGGAATACACTAGGCTAAAACGATAGTCAAATCTTTTATAAGCTGATTGCCATGTGGTTGCATTTGCCAGGAGTTGACAAATCCCCGTATGTGAAAAGTTTATTTTAAAAGTGAAACCAATAATTAGGAGTATCTCAAAAATGGGTTACTCCACGAAATTAATATATGTGACACAAATTGTGTGTTTTAACGAGATCTACATAGTTTGTGGAGTAAGTTTTTGTCTATCTCTTACGTTTACAAGTTATGCAAAATCCAACAAAATTAATCCAGAATAAGATGTCTTCAGAGGCTAAGCCCAGAAAATTCTAGATACCTTTAGTTCTTATTTTACATTTGGGATGTAAATGTCTTTAATATAGGGTATTTTAATCAAAATTGTTAGAGCCAGTTTTGTGTAAATAAAAATTTTCGAAACATTTTCCACGTGAAGGGTAGTTTGTGGTGGGCGGATTTTCTTGAAAATCTTCGTGTTGCATCCTTGGAAGATACTAAACCTAAATACAGTATCGTATTTAATGGTCTTTTCGTTTTTGAGCTATGCTGTACACACACACACATATGCGGATCTTTTTCTAAAAATGCTTTTTTTTATACAGGGGACCCTAAAACACCTATTTGAGGGAAATCTCGGTATCAAATATTTGGGGGGATTACAATACCTTCTCTATGCATTATACGTGTAGAGAAAGTAAAAATGGATTCGTGGGCTACCAAGCTTTGTGTAATATTCATTCGTGGTTCTACTTGCATGTAAATAAAATTCTTCCATATGTGTAACCACTTAATAATTTTGCCCAATTATGACATTGATTGGAGATTTTAATTCCTTTGTCATGTACTTTATCTGGCCTTTGAAGGATACGTAATTTGTTTAGCACTAAACAATGAAATGGTCGAATGTTTCTGAGCTTGCCTGTGTATCTCCTGTTTACTTTCTCGGCCACGTGTGTGCAATGTACGTAGTAGGTGGAGATGGTATTGTATTCCAGCAAAACATTGATACCGCGATTTCTCCGGAAATGTATGTTTTTAAGACCCACATCCATAAAGCATTTTTGCACATGCGCACCCCCTCTCTCTCTCTCTCTCTCTCTCTCTCTCTCTCTCTCTCTCTCTCTCTCTCTCTCTCTCTCTCTTTCTCTCTCTAAATATATATACTTTTTTTTATTCAGGTGACTTCAAAAAACTCATTAAAATATAAAAGTTTTTTACTGAGTACATATGGGGTAGAAAAACTAAAAATATCCTTTTGTAAGTTCAGTGACAACTCTTTTTACTCGGTAGTGTGGTGGTAGCGTGTCTGCTTCATATAAGGATTTTTTGGGGTTTTCCCTTATCCTGAGAAGATTAATGTCGAGTAACTTTAAGCTCCATGGACCCCGAGATCATTTAAGCATCATTTGACCAATTTTTTTCATCGTCCAATATGATCAACCAGGTTAAAGGACGTTAAGCTACAGAGAGAAAAAAAAAAAGAAAAAGAAAAAAGAAACTCTTTTCAAAGGAAATTCAAATATGTTTTTTCAGCTTTTCGTAATTTCAGATTTAAATACTAATTTATATGCCTTTTAACTCCTATTATGTCAATGAAATCAGGAATAATACATTAGTTTGATTTAGTTCCTTCTATAAGAACCAATGAAAATGCTTATTTTAAAGCATTTTTTTTTCACTTTAACACTTTGGAGAATTTCAGTCTGTATAAAAATACATAAAAGGCAAAAAGTATTCAGTTTGCTACATGTGATTTATTTGATTTGTTTCAGACTGATAAATTAAAAGCAACAAAATGTCGAACCCTGTAAGCCCATCACTGAAGGACCTGCCCAAGGTGAACTTGGACCTGAAGAGTGAGCTGGAGGGTTTCAAGCCATCAAATATGAAGAAGGCGGCAACGCAGGAGAAGAACGTGCTGCCAACAGCAGAAGGTAAAAAAAGATCACAGTTTAGAAGATTAGTACTTAAGTTTGCATGAAATGTTGATGAAATTTTCAAAATATTTTAGTTCCCTTCTGTCAGTTTTGCAAACGGCATTCTGTACTTCTTAGACTCTCTTCATTTCTTTTTTCTCTTTGAAAGACTGTTGCATTCAGTTACACTCATGTATGGTATTAAGAGTGGTAGGATTGTGCCCAAATCTATTTGGCATTGTCAGAAAATTTAGCTTATCTGGAAGTAGAAGCAGCTGTTTTAAAAATGGCATAGTTGTAGGTTTGTTTTCCTCATCTAAGGTGCAACTTCATATGTACTTATGAAAATTTAAGGGTGCTCAGTAATTAGAAGTGTATGCCTGCTGTTTTGGGCAACAGGCACAATAATCATCCTGGCTTGAGGGGAAGTAATGTTTTATCTTTTTCAACCCTCCCCTCCAACTGTCTGTGCAGAAGGACCTACTAGTTGTTGTGATATCCCTACAGGACCTGAAACTTTGCTGGACGTAATTGAATTTTGTTGTCCATACCTAAACTGGGTTGTTGAATAAAGCAATGTTTTCCTTGGAGATAAATTAGAAATTAGCGAAGCCCAAACATTTCTGTTCAATTTTCATCCTGATTTAATATACGACATGATATTTTGTGGAAACTCTTTAGTAGCGAGAAATATTTTGTAATACGTTTTAAAATTCAAATTAAGGAAAAAGAAAGAAAACTTTAAAATAATTTTTTACAATTTTACAACCATTAACCATTTATACTTCACCAAATTTTCTCAATTTTTGCCAGTGGTTTCCACACTTACTTTCCAACATTTTAGCACTTTTTTGATAATGTTAGATCTTTTAACTTTATTATAAATATTTCAGTTTTACAATTTGTAAATTTTCATAGGTTTTCAACCAATTTTAAAAGTATGTTTCTTGAAATTATGAGGATTTTGAGAAAGTGATGTATACTGTAAATTAGATATATATTTGGGTCAATTGTAACATATTTATGTCACTTAAATTGTAATACTTTGGCCATGTTTGAGTTTGATTGTAACCCATTTACATTTACACCACTAACAAAAGTTGATATTGGGAGTGAAGTACTTCCAAAACATGGTCTAAGTAATATAAATGTATTATGATTGATTCAGATGAAAACTGAAATTGTGGTAACATAGATCATAAAGTAGGTAACCTTCTATGTAACTGCACATTACTAAACAGATGTGCAACCAATTGACCTAATGGTTGGTTAAACCAGTATGCCTGAGACTTAAAGTACTTAACTATATTGTAAATCACCATTAGGGTGTCATCTCAAAATAATTTTGAGATCACTTTGTGGTTTACTGGGAAGCAAGCCAGTTCAGGAATTTAATGCTGTGTGTGCATATTGCCATGGTAGTTCAGTGGTTAGAGAAACCGGTTAGAGGCTGTGCCTATCTATTTGACTCTGCCTATCCAAAATAATTTTTGCTAATGTTTATTTCAATTAGCATGAAGTAGATAGAAGAATAAGCTTTTGTGAGAATAGTTTGCTGTAGAATAGGTGGAGAAAGTCGGATGAATGTAATACATCAGATGTTTTCTGAAAGTTACTATTGAGTTAAGGCAAACAAAACAGTTTTGGTACTATTTGTTGGAGAACATGCTAATACTTAAGGGTATTGAGTTTTGAAGAAATTGAATCATCTTAAAGTAAGAACTGAAGCTTTCCTGACGACGTATTAACTCTAAGCTTCTAGCCATGTAAGTAGATGGATTGACTCCAATGTTTTGAAGATGTACATCATCTTCGTCTTCAGGGTAAACTGATAACTTAAAAGTCCAGATTTGTGTATTTATAGTGATTGGTTCACATGATATTTTTGGGCTATGAAGCAACCGATATTTAATATGACTGAGGCATGGGTATGGAACTCATAGAAAAACTATATATGGTGGTTATATGCTTGATGTTTTTAACATTAGCATGGACCTGTTTGAAAACATTTATAGCATGCATGTTTTTAAGCACAATCTGTATGAGAATGCAGTGAAGTTTTCTAAAGTCTTGGGTGATGGCAGGTTGGGAATTAGGTGTTACAGCTTTTTATCATCAGTGCCGATGCTGTACTTAGATGAAGACCTGAATCACGATTAAGATTATTTGCTTCAGATGACATGGCTAAGGCTTATTTTACTCTCTTTCCCACTTTACCACTATCCTGGTGTTGGTAAAATTGGTCCTGTGGCTGTTTTCAATACAATGTTCAGCCAGTCCAGATTTTTTGGGTTGCATAAGCCTGATGATGGGTCTTCAGTGTTCAGTAATGCCTGTGGCAATAGTGTGTCCTGTTTGACCAATGTATGCAAATGCAAGGAATGTGGTAGACACCAGGTATCCTTAGGGCTAAATTGTCTTTAACTGGCCTCACCAAATTTCTGATTTTAGTTGGTGGCTTATGGATGCTTTTGATGCCATATTTGTAGAGTAGTCTGCTTATTTTTCCAGAAAAATTTCCTGTAAATGGTATGTAGGCTGAATTATCTTTCCCTTGAGTGTCCTTTTTGTGGTTCCTTTTTTCCTGGCTCTTTCTAGAGCAGCTGTAATATCTTTGGCTGAATATCCATTCTGTTGGAGTGTGAATTTGAGGTGTTGAAATTCAGTTGAAGGTTATCTGGATCTGATGCAGAAACTGCTCTATGTGCCAATGTGTTATGAATGCCTATTTGTTGCAATTTATGGTCGAAACTGTTTGCGCTGAGGTACAAATTGGTGTGTATAGGTTTGCAATAGATGGCATGACTAGGGGTACTGTCCTTTTTCTGGAAACCAGAATGTCCAGGAACAGTAGGGAGGTGTCATTACTAATTTCTATAGTGCTGTATTTGTGATCCGAGGCTATTTAAGCATGATAGAAAATCTGGAAGAGTGTGAAGTCCATGCAGCCAGATCACAAATTTGTCATTTACACATCTTCGAAATGTTAGAGTAAATCAATTAACTAGAAGCCCAAGAACACAGAGTTGAGTCGTCATTTTATAATTTTTGCTCCACTTCCCATTCATTTGGGAAAAGGTGACTCAATTTTATCAAAACTCAATACAATGGTGCTCCACTGTCCAAAATACTATTATTTGATATAATACTTAAAAGTTTTATGTTAAAGGAGACAGAATTCCTGATCTATTTTTAGCTCTGTTTTTTAGAATTTAATGGCTGTGGAACAGCAAGGAAGTCAACAGCTTTCTTTCTTTTTCTCTTTTTTCTTTCATTTCTGTGGCTAGTACATTGGGTTAGCAATAAATGCTGTAGTGCTTGTTTATGGCTTTCTAGCATGTGGCATGTATCATTTTAGAAGTATATTGTTGAGTATTGATTGCTTGATTAGATGTGAAACAAGAACGGCAACACAGCGAACTTATTCAAGGAGTCGAAACCTTTAAAACCGAGAGGTTAAAGAGGACGAGCACTCAGGAAAAAATAGTTCTACCTAATGCACAAGGTATGTAGTCTACTGTACTCTAAAGCTGGCTTCTAAACTGAATGCTTATGCTTTGTGTAAATATGTGTATGCAGTGTGGAATGTAAAATTGCTGTTATTTGTTGTATTTGTTAATAATAATAATAGTTATATATATTATAAGTAGCTAAGTAGACTATTATTTGTGAGTGGGATGTTCATACACGAGTGCGTAAGCATGAACGTTCTAATTTCTCATGAGCAAATGATAGTGTAATAAGCCACATGTAATGTACAATGTTTTATCCTATCCTAATATTAACTCAAATATTCTTATACTTATTAATATTATTAGAATCGTCATTATGAGGAATTGAAGTTTAGTTGTGATGTGTAACCCTGCCAGAATAAACAGTTTCAATTCTGGTTGTTTAAACTGCACCAAATAAATCAATAAATGAATGAAAATGAATATTTCCGAAGAAGTTTTAAATTATGCTAAAAAAGCTGTACTTAGTTTGTTATCCGGCAAGTCAAAGGACTTACATGACAAGGAATTTTCATTATTTAAAGAACGGGGTGCTGCCAAAGGAGTTAAAAATAATTGAAATGAAATAGACTCATTTTTGTTGTCTCCTAGTACCGTGAAATGTGTACATGAAGTCATAGGATAGGATAAATGTTATTTAATTGCACGGCAGATGCCCTTCAAGCACTGTCTGTAATAAAATTTTAACTTTTTTTATTAATATTATGAATGTAAATAGTAGTATTGTAGGAATAGATTACTCAATAACAATGTAAACAATTTTCTTCACTAACAGAATTCACTTTCTTTGTTAAAATATTTTAAAATGAATCCAATTAAGCCTAACATGGGTGTATTAATTGGTCATGGCCAGATTAATATCAGTTGATAACCTGACACTGGAATTCCAGAACTGTAATATGCTTTTTATATTGAATTTGGAAATTAATGCCCTTTATTCAGATGTGTTGGAATTCAGGATAGTCCTAAATAGCTCCTGTCTCAAAGCTCAAGAAGGTGCTCTGGTTTTTAACCTGATTCCACCTTGAAACACTAGAGGATATTCATTTCATAATTTTTTTTTTTTTCTTTCTTTGAATAGCATTTCTTTTAATATGAGAATAAAATTGTGTTCTGCTGCTTGTTCAGACAATTGCACAGTGTACATTTGGTGTCTTAAGAGAATTGAAAGCTACATATATTATAGTAAAGGTAAAAAATCTGATGTGCTACAATCACATAACTTTCTCTACCTATTCTTTAACAACTTATTCATACAAAAATTTATTCTTTTATCTTCTTCTAGCTAATAAAGATAAACATTACAAGATATAGCCTTACTAGTTAGTTCCTTATAAGTAAGGAGAAAAGAGGATACACTAGGCTAATGCGATAGTCAAATCTTTTAAAAACTGTTACTATGTGAAACAGTTGAAATTCATTTGTTGCAAAGGTCAAGAGTAAAAATAAAAGTGAGTTGAAATGAAAGTTTCCACCTATTGCTTACAATTTGCCAGTTATACAAAAATCATCCAGAATGAAGAGTCCTACAGAAGCTATTTCCAGAAAATTAAAGATCTACATTTTGTCATGTAAACATCTTTAATATACAGCATTTAAATCAAAATCATTAGAGCCATTTTTGAGCCATTTTGAGAATAACAAAAATTTCAAAATTTTTTTCCATGTGAAGTGTAGTTTGTGGTGGGAAGATTTTTCTGAAGATCTTTGGGTTGCATCCTTGGTATTTTACTGACTTTTCAGTTTGAGCTATTGTGGTCTCTCTCTCCCTCTCCCCCCTCTCTCTCCCTCCCTCTCTCCCCCTCTCTCTCCCTCTCCCCCTCTCTCCCCCTCTCTCCCCTCTCTCTCCCCCTCTCCCCCCTCTCTCCCCCCTCTCTCCCCCTCTCTCTCCCCCTCTCTCCCCCTCTCTCTCCCCCTCTCCCCCTCTCTCCCCCTCTCTCCCCCTCTCTCCCCCTCTCTCCCCCTCTCTCCCCCTCTCTCCCCCCCCCACACACACACACACACACACACACACTTGTTTCTAAAAATGCTTTCAACATGAAGATAACTGTACATAGTGCTTCTGTGTTTAATACAATCTTCTAGAACTAATGTTTGTATAAATGATACTATCACAGTAATTTTCCAAATCTGTTATACAGCACAAGCATCTAACATTTCTATTTGTATAACTTCTCCCTATTGTTTAACCACTACTTTCTATTCTCTCTTAGGTTGATCCACACCAAAACTGATCCACGTGGCCTCTACACCTTGGTATAATGCGGTAGTACCGCACGCAAGAATGTAATCCCATGCTAAATATCTAAATTACAGAATAAATTTATTCTTAAATTGTATAATATTATATACAAATACATGAGAATTAAATTGATGCCAATTTTTACTGCTAAACAGAGCTACAAATCCCAGCATGCTATTCATATAGTTTCCACAATATTGTTCACACAGTAATGGTTGCTGGTTGTTTCTGTTAGAATCATGGAGGATGGTCGCCACAAGTTTCCTCTTGCATCTTCGAGTTACATAAACCATAAGGCTGGTAAACCGTTGACTAATGGTGAAAAAGCTATAGTGTTCAATGTTTATTGTAAGTTTTGTGAGAAATATCCAACATTACCCGTGAAAGACTTGGCAAAATTAATATATGAGTTCACTGGTGTTTCGGTTACAAATATAAACAGTGCTTATAAAGACAAATCTTAAATGAAAAAGTGGTTTCACCAGGGAAAAATAGAAAGAATATGAAACATGTGATGCAAGAATGTGACTATTTTGTGAAGAATGCAATTTGCGTAATAGAGCACAATTTCTTTTTCTTTTTCTTTTTTAAATGAGCCACCAACAGTTGCTAAAGTGCTATATACAACAAAAGAAAAACCACTGTTTTGGGAGATGGATAATTGTTGATAACCTGGTTATCAGCCTTGCCGTGGAAAGCAACAGCACAAACAGCTCGGACAAAGATTGTGATCTGGAGGGAATAGAGTCGCTTCCAGAGAGCGAATAAATTAAGTTATTGCATAAATTAAGTTGTTTTTTTTTTTGCTCTTGTTTTTAGAGTTAATTATTACATGTGTACTCATTTGTTTTGTTATGACTATCAATATTATCACCATTATACCTAACAGAATATTTTAGTCGCCATTTAAGTTGTCTGAATAAGGGGTCTATTTGTTTAACATTACAATATGCTGCATGTACGTGCCACGTGGTCGTGAAAGTATGACAGCATTTCTGGTGCGAATGGCGGAAGGCTACATTATAACAGTGCACGGTCACCTGGGTTTTGTTTTGGCGAGGATCAACTTGAGGCTAAATAGGCTTTAACTAAACTGACAAGCTCATCAATAATTTTAGAGATTATAACATGTATTCTAATCATGTACTATTCTTGAGGCTTTTAACTGATAATTAAAGATAAAGAAGATAAGATAGTGAATGCACTAACTTTTATATCATTAAAACAAAACTGTAGGTGTTAATGAAGAATGCATTTCAGTCTTATCTTAACATGTTATCTTCTCATTTTAGCAGAAGTTCATTGTTTAAGGAGATAAAATATGAGAAAGATTCTGCATCATTGCAGAATGCACACTTCGCTTCATGTATAGTAGATCTTAATATTAACTCTTCAGTTGAGAAGTACTGAATCCTGCACCAGAATATATCACTTGTAATTAAAGGAAAAGTTTGTTATTTAGAACAATAGCTAACCCATCTAAACTTTGACATATATGTTGCTCAGTGTGTACATATTTAATACTAGAAAAGCTGACTATTAGGGCCCAGATTCTTGGGTTTTGACAATTGCTTTCTCTACTAGATATAGGAAGTAGTGAAAGTATGTATTGTATTCCATCCAAAAATGTTATACTGAGATTTCACAGTGATACATGTTTTGTATCACTGTAGAATTAAAACACTATCAGAAAAAAGTCTATGTGTGTATTTTTTGTTTTTGTTTTAATTTTCAATATTGAATAATCAGCATGCCCCAAAATATTTTGTAATATTAGTGTGTGTATGAGTGTGCATATGCTTGCATGCACGAGAGAGAGAGAGAGCAGCATAATACAAAAATGAAAAGGTGATTGGTTGATTGATTTATAAATATAAACATCAAACTTCATAATTTTTATTTCAGAATCTTTCGAGAATGCAATTTTAAGAAAATATCCCATGCAAAACTATCCTTTACATGGAAAAGTGTTTGCAAATTTTGATTATCTCAAGAATAGCTGTTAAATGATAAAACACAATTTATATCAAGTGCATTGGTCTGGATAGCTCAGTTGGTTAGGCGTTGGCCTTCTGAACTCAAGGTCTCGGGTTCAAACCTGGCCCAGACCAATGGTTTTTAAGTGTGTTTAAAAGCAACAACCCCATATTAGTAGATTTACTGGCATGTTAAAGCCCTGTGGGACAAAATTCCGGCACACCAGCGGTGCTGATACCCTGGCAATTGACAGTGCCATTAAAAACAAAATAATTTTATTTCTCTACCATGTACATACAATGTACATACTAGATAGAGAAGGTACTGTATTCCACCCAAAAATTTGATAACTGAGATTTCAGCAGAAATACATGCTCTGAGATCCCCTAAATAAAAAAAAAGGGATTTTTAGAAAAACATCCATGTGTGTGTCTGAACAGCATAGTTCAAAAACAGTCAGTTAAATACCAAACCTGATACTTAAGTGCTACATTTTTCAAGTATGCAACAAAAAGATTTTCAAAAAAATCCCCTACCTCCAACTGCCATTTACATGGAAATCTTTTTTAAAACTTTCATTTTTCAAAAATGGCTCTTGGCAATTTTGTTTAAAATATCATCTATAAGATATTTTTATGGTAAATGAAATGTATGTCTTAAATTTCTAGGAGTAGCCTCTTGATGTTCTGTTTATTCTGGATGACTTTTGCATAACTGTTAAATCATGAGAAAATTTAAAAAATATAGAGTAGATTTTATTAAAACACATAGTTTATGTCAAATACATTTGTTTTATAGAGTTAACCATTTGTGAGATGTTCCTAGTTATTGGTTTAAATTTTAAAATACTTATACATTTCTCAAATGGAACATTTTTCATTTTTTAATCTCCTGGTAAGCAATAGGGATTATCATTTACATAGCGACCAGCCCTGAAAGATTTGACTCGCTTTAGCTTAGTACATTCTCCTATTCCCGTATCTAGAAGGAACTATGTAATAAAAGTGCTTCTGCAAATGTTCATATTGATATTTGTGAAATAGAAAGAATAGTTGTTAAAGTACGGGTAGAGAAAGTCAAGTGAATGTAACGTTAGAACTTTTTTTTTTTTTTTTCTTTTGGTGGAGTTAACAATTTTTGAGAAGTTCTTTGTTATTGATTTAATTTTAAAATACTTGCACTTTTCTCAAATGGGAAGTTGCTATTCATTTTTCTTGCCTCTGGTCAAGCAAGGAGAAGGGAATTCAAAAGTTGTCACACAATGCCTATAAAATTTGACTATGGCTTAAGTATTCCTCTATTCCATTGTGTCTACATGAAAATATGAATAAAAGCATTTATGCAAATGTTTATCTAGAAATACATGGAGATAGAGTTATCCACTTTGTAAGAATATTTTGTTGAAGAATGGTTGCAAAAAGTCATATGAATGTAACAAATTCCTATAATTTTTTTTTTATCCCAGGGGCATTAACATACACATTTCCAGTGTTATCTCAGAATCAAATGTTTGGCTAGAATTGAAAAACCTTTTCTACAGCTAGGTACATGGTAAAGAGCGTAAAAATGTCTTCCCTTCTTTTCCACTGTAACTCAATGTCCATGGCCGTTAAGAGTAAATAAGTACACCTAGTTATTGTTGCTGGAGTAAAACTGTTCATCATTGTCATTCCACAGTACCTGAAGTGTTCCATAACATACTTTTTATTCTATAGCATACTATTAAATGAAGGGTGTTAATAAACTATGAGCAAAAAGAGAATAAGGGGGTGACTTAAACAAGTAATTTGAGATAGCAGACCTATGGTCTGACTATTCAAGTTATAGTCATGGCTATAAGTCTCTAAAGTGAAAGTCAGGCAAAAGAAAGAAAAGAAAGAAAAACAAAGAGGCATTGCAGAGCATACCTGCCTGGTGACAGATGACATTAGCTTTTACATAATAGGCAGTCTTTGTTTTTGAGTTTAAATTTTGTCCACCAAGTTTTGTTTGTTTGTTTATTTTTTAAGTAGAATTCATGTTTCAATTTATGCATTTTAATTTCAACATACCTATAAGTATAAATACAATTACAATCCTTGTTAACAAAAGATTGAATCATGCTTGAAATTTTGACATGGGCTTTAAAATGGGAAATGCTTTAAAGAGTGAAAGAAAGAGATAAAAATAAAAACATCAAAGTCTTTATATTGGTTTTATAGGTACTGTTCGAAATGCTGACCAGCATTTAAAAGGCAAAGTTTGATAGCGGCAAATAAGCAATTATCATACCCTATCGAAAATTTCTAATGTGTGTGTGTGTGTCAAATAACAGCTATTTCTTGATTCACTGTAAATAAGGTGCATATCTGCAGTCAGAGAAAGTGTACATGTCCTTCATATTGTCTCATAGGCATTCCTCAGAATACAAACTAACCTCAGCAAGAAGAATCAAGGAAATTATTGCACTGGGCAATAAAAATTGTATCCCGAGTATTGCGGCAAAAACTGTCTCTTTTTACTTCAGCAAACAACACTCTATTTCTTCCTCTGATTATAAATAAAAATCTGTTTACAAATAAATGCCTTTTTTTCTATGACTTTGCAACAGTTCTGCCATATAGTTTTCTTTTGATGTTCACTGTGGCAGTAGCAGCTACTGCTGCTTGAAACCCATTGAAACTGATCTCTCTGCAGGCTTTGTTCCCCTTTTTATATCTGTTGATTATATGGCAGGAAACTTCCAGAAGCAGTCGCATGTGCAAACCATTGCAGGTGTCAGAAACTCACAATGCACAGCTTTGACAGCACACATGCCCACTTGCACAAGTGTAACAATCACACCTTTGGTGTCAAAAGAACTTACCACTGGCATATGTGTCCACTAACGCAGGATGCCAATAATAAGTTATGACTTATGAAGCAAGCCATTCATGCACATTTGGTGATTATATCTGTAGGCTTATCACAGCACTTCTTTGTATGGAGTTAAAAAGAAAATAACTGCATGGCAGGAAACAAACCCATGACCTTTGGGCCATCAACTTTTAGTGTTGCACATTAAGCAAGAAATATCTCTAGAGAGGGCTGGCTAATGCAAGAAAGGTTCATTGTTACACTGTCAAGTTATTTGTTTGAGATTTTTACAGCAGCAATCTTGAGAATGGGAATGAGTTGCTGAAAATTGATATTTCTATAACTGTGCAGCAGTTTTAAGGACGTAACAAACCAAGTTTTCATCTGGCTTTGCTTTAACATCAACTTATCTGCATCTAATACCAATATGTTCAGCATTAAATAATTTCATTATGTTTGGCCATGGACCATTCATTGCCTCTCTCAAATTGTTTATCTCAGGCTCTAAAATTCTTTTGCTGTAGTTCATTAACGTCCTATATAAATGTGTACATACATTCCTAAAGATATATACATAATAATTGCAATAGCTAATACATAGGCTTCCCTAAATTAATGTAATAAATATACACACTTAAACCCCTTTATGTTGCAGTTTATTAATGTTGTATTTGTTGATGTCTAGATGTTGCTACAGAGAAGACCCAGAAAGCGCTGTTGCAAGGTGTAGAAGCTTTTGACACTGGAAAGCTGAAACACACGGAGACGCAGGAGAAAAACCCACTGCCAGACAAAGATGGTAAGTTTTCAGTGTTACTGCATGAGTAATGCTGCATGTTTGAAGTAACTATACATGTTGAGATGTTGTAAGTAATGAAAGAAGAAAAACTAGCACATTAGTCTGCCATACAGTGAATTCAACTTCATTGTTTACGACAAATTTGTTTAAAAGCTCTGCTTTGAACCAAAGTTAAAATATATTTCCTTAATAGCACTGTAATTCATTTTATCTCTCTTTGCTAAGGGGACATCCAGAGCTAAGGACCATGAAGTAAAAGGGAATATTTGGGAAAAAACTGAGTCGATTGTTTAAAATATAAACATGTAGAAAAGTCCACACAAACTATTCATTTCTAAACTAGTTCCCACTGCAGTATTCTTAAAAGCATTAACAAAGGAACAGGAACTGCATTTGAAAAAACTAAGTTTTCAGTTTTGAAATTCCACCAAAAATGTTGTTTTCAAAATTTAAGCTGATTACAGTGCAGCTATATCAATATCAACATTAATAGTTGCCCTCCATGGTGTAGCAGTTATCATGCTAGCCTATTATTGCAAGTTTAAACCAATAGTACACCATTTTCAACTGTGAAAGCAAGTCCATCACTGCTTTTATTTAACAGTATGAGACAGAGGAACAAAAAACACATTCAAAAGTTTAAATGCAGTGATTCATTTCCTAAGCAGTCAGAAGCTAAAGAATGGGTCATAAGGGATTTTATAGCCCAATAACATGACGAGTCATGCAAGTAATTGTGCAAGCAGGTGGTCTGCCTCTCAAACACTAAATCTCAGGAAGCACGTATAGCATTACTGCTTCTGTTCAGACATATGGCGCTAGAAACTCTTCTGCAGCAGGTTTAATAGCCCTTTCAAATTACATTCATTTCCTGAACTTTTCATATTTGAGTTGCCCAGTGGAATAGAGGCACATGACATATATTTGCTGAGTTTAAGTTTTGTTATGGTTATGTAACTCCTACCATGTTGTGTTAATTCTAGTAACTATTTTCTGGTGGCATATGCCTACCTTTTGACAAGGAGGATAATAAAAATCTAGGGTATTCACTTGCTCTTGTGCTCTTATATGACAAACTGCCACTGCTATTGTGGAAACTTGTTGAAGCAGCTAACCAAGCTGTTTGTCCCCCCTGATTGGATCTGCCTGCGCAGTACTCTGACTCAATTACTGTTTACATTTTAATAATTCTTATTATTCATGATCCAGTTTTCAAAATTAGAATAGGGTGGCAATATTCACTAAAAACCAACTTTAAGAAATTCCTATTTTCTGTAAAAACAAAAGTAGTCTTATAGCATGTTCCTCTATTCCACTGAGTAGCTCAGTTGAAATAAGTGCCTTAAAAATGAAATTTATAAAGAGTATTTTGAGCATATTCTCTCAACTTATCCATACTTGCCAACTTCTATAGTTTGCCCATAAAGTGCATCAGGCTGGAAGCATATTTACTCCTTTGCCACTAAAAGAGGCAGTTTTACAATTTTTTGGACAAAATCAGCACAGACATAACAAAAGCATTGAATTTTATTGTTTTGTATTGTTGTAACTGTCTACCATGGCACAGTGGGCTAAAGCATGGTGCTGTGGTTCCCAGCCACAGAATCAGCCAGGTTCTATCTCTCCAATGAGGATGCAGGTTTCAAGTCCTGGTTATTGGACATTGTCCGCATCAGCATCATGAGGAAAGTGAGGAGCTGTGATAGGCAGCAATCCTGGCCATGGTAGCCAACATTTTAGTTGGGGGATGCATCATGCTGACCGGAAGCAAAGAGGAACATATACATGTTGACTCTATGGATGTCCAAAGGTTCCAACAACCATTCACTATACATATACATTTGAATTTTTTGATCAATTGAGGTCAAAACGTACTCCCAATGTACCTTTAAGATTATAACTGAATATGCCATACTAATTGGCATACAGTGCTATGATAAGCCAGACTTTGTTTCTATTCTTCATTATGATCACTGTCTGTAACAAAGTAACAGAGCATGCATACTTAAACTTTGATTGCATCACTGGTGACTTCAACTAATCAGGAGTAAATGGGCATAAACATATGGTAATGGAAGACAAGAAAAGTCCAGACCCTTACATAAATTATTCATTTTATTCACATTCTGTGTATGTTTCCAATTTTTGGACGATGGATTTTTTTGGGTGTAAAAATCCTAAGCATGGCTTCCTTCAGAAGGGAAGTAAAGCCGTTGGTCCTGTGTCATAGACTTTCGGCACGTAAAAGATTCTCAAGTCTGATAGAGAGGCCTCTGAGCAAAATTAAGTGGTATTTCACGTCCAATATAGAATGGGACACTGAGAACCACAGTAGTTAAAGAGCGTCCATAAATAACATGTCATTTTCATTTTTAGAAGCAAATCTAAAAGTTAGATTTGTTGGATTAGAATTACAGCACAGGAAAATAATAATCTAAAATGTCCACCAATTTCCATAAATATCCAAACGAGGGAAGTTGACAAAAAAGTATTGTTACTTAGAGACGTTTTTCTCACTAAAAAACTAGCTGTTTTCACATCTAAATAGCTTCCAATTGCAGCTTCATTTTCCCTCAGTGCTGCCCATAAAGATAAGCTGTGCACGTTAACAATAACATAATCAATTTTAAAATACAATCATGGGATGGTGCTAGTAATTTGGTGTCATATAGGCATGTAAAAAATTATTATATTGTGTGTATTTATTAATTAAAATCAATGTATTATAATGAGACAATTTTGCTTATGCTTAGACATTGACGATTTTTGCTTTTTAACTTTTGGCAATTATCTGCTTTAAGAATGCAATGTAATGCACAAGAATATTTGAACTTGATGTTTGTAAGTATATGTAAGAAATGAATGGTTATAAAAAGTTTCAAAAGAGTTGGATATGATGCTGTAAAGGCAACTAATAAGATTAACTTTTAATGAAAGAGCATGAAATTTGTGAAGGTTTGGATTGCTTATGCCTAATGCTGTGCATGTGTTTGTTGTTGCTTTGTGTGTTGCTTGCGTGACCTTCAGTTGTCATACAAGAGAAGGTTCATCAAAACTTGCTGGAAGGAGTCGAACATTTCGACAAAGCAAGAATGAAACACACTGAAACACAGGAAAAGAATCCTCTTCCAGACCCACAAGGTAGGGGCATGTTCAGTTTCGTATTTCACATGGCGTTCATATTTCATAGTTATGTTGACTTCTTTTGAATCTTTCTCGGTAGTAAAGCCAAGGATGAACTTCTGTTTATTTGTCATGCATTAGAGAGGTGTTCTGCTTTATGAAGTTGAGGAAATACAGTATACTCTTGATTATCCGGGATAATGTGGGGGAGAAGAAACATGAATAATCAAAAAACAAATAATTGAGAAACCCACAGTTTAATGCTTTTAAGGTACAACACACATATGCAAATAGGAAAACTTAGAAACCTTTTCCAACTTGTATTCTTAGTTCAAAAGTTTATTCTGCTTCTGTGCATAGCATTTGTTTTTTTTTTTTTTAGGAAACAGCAATAAAGGATAAACAATAAGTGCCATACCATGTTTAAATGATCACCACCTAATAACAGAGTACTGTTTCCACTGTTATTGGCCTGCCTGTTCCGTGTAAATTAAAAACAAAATCCAATTTTCAGATTGTCTATGAAGCAAATTAAAAGAAATTTGTAACATTTCAGCCATCTCAGTGGAGAAACGAAAAAAATGTGTGTTGACGTTAAAACAAAATAATTTTTTTATAGTGTTTTACGCCTGCTTTTACTACTTGCGGCACCGCAGGCGATGACACTGGTGATACATGAAATGAAGATAGAAATGTGATGGTGGGAGAAACCTGAGAACCTGGAGAAAACTTGCCCCTGCGCTGCTTTGTTCTGGGTGGGGATGCACAGATCATCTGCAAACCAAATAATCTGCGCACAAATAATTAGGAGTGTACTGTAATAAACAATTAAAGGCTCTATAACCTTTGGTCACAATCTCTCTGCGAATACACTCAGGCTTCATTTATTGTAGTGGTGGAAGACTTGAGCATTCTCATAAAATAATTTTTCTTACGGGACAAATATTTGAATGCAAATATTTAAAAAAATAGCAGTCAAAGTGACGATGAATTTGAAGTCCTTTTCAAATAATCCACAGTTGATTCCACTCTACACCTACCCTCCCCATCCCTCCACCATTGGTTTCCACTACTTTCATTGCCACATGTTTCTAGTAGAGATGGGACTTTGATACGGTCAGTACCTTCTTAACCCTTTTAGTGCCAGCCCGAATAGCAAAATGAAAATTGCCCAGCAATTTAAGAGGTTTCATCAAAATCACTCTCTTTCTTTTAATCCATTGCAAACTGCAGCTCTTATTTCTTCTTGGGTCCATAACTTTTGGCTAGATGATGCCATGTTTCAAGCTACATAAACAAACCTGGCTGGAAAAATTAAATTTGGAGGTAATTTTGTGCTTTGGAGTGAAGATAAAGTCCTGAAACACTCCAGAGAACCTTTCTCTATGGCTATGATGTAGAAAGTACACAGACTTTCCTGCTGGAAAGAGTTAAAACAAATAAAAACAGCATCACGATCAGATCGTGATTGGCACTAAAAGGCTTAAGGAGCTTCTCAGTGCCATTTGCAATGAGAAGCTGATTTCAATATGGGGCTGATTCTAATTGTCAATCAACAAATATAAATTCTGCACTGTTGCAATGTCTCAAGTTTGTCACTCAGAATTTGATGGAATGATCCAATGCTGCCCAAGAATATTCAGGTCTGGGATCCTCACTGCAACATTCTGCCATGTTTAAAATGCTTAAACTATGCTTACCATGCTACTTCTACATTCCTCCCCATATGCTTGGCTAAACAATTGAAATATGTGTGTATAAAAAGTTTGCCAGGTTTGTAGCAAAATTTCACCCACATGCTTGCAAGCTATTTCATTTTAATTTTGTCACTAATCCAACAAACAGCTTGTGCACATTCTCATTTCAGCAACTGTAGGTAACTTGACAACTAATGGTCTTACTGAAACAAAGTAAATAGCAGTTTGTTATCTAAGTCTACCATCAGGTGCATTCAGGGGCTGAAGTGTGCACCCTGTGCCAGTTAAAGGCTAATTTCAAAATTTTGGTTTCTTTTTTAACACACCATATACTCCAAATATTTATTTATTTGTACTAAGCTTCTTACAAATAAAAAGTATTAGGAATATGGTTAAGTGTTCAGCTCAGGGTGTTAACTGACCACATTCATTATACAATTGCTACTAGCTACACATTAATTTCCCTTAAAATTATACTTTGTTCACTTCTGTTTTTAATGACCAATTCAATTTCTTTTTAACCTTGCATAAAATCTCTCCAGCTTTCATGTAGTCTTTAGTAAAAATTTTAATGCAATCTTTCTATCCATTTTAAGCCGTTTCTCTTTTATACATTTTCTCCTTTCACACTCAACTATTATGTGCTCTATATCTTCTTTTCTCCCACATATTAGGCACTGTTTATGTAGAAAACCCTTTCTCATCCCTTTAGGCCTCCACACACCTGCTCTCGTCCATGCTATACACTCTCTTTGTCCTTTATTTAGTTTGTCTATATATTCTTTTCTTTTCCATATATTTTATTTTTTATCCAAATATTTATGAAATCTGCAGCTTGGTTGTACAGGGTAGTAGTGTTAACAATATAGTAAGCTGTGTGAGCAAGTATATTGATTATTGGAATGAGGTTTGTACTGGAGGTGGTTTTGGATAGTGGAAGAAGAATATCAAATGGCTTGTAAATACAGATGTATTTCTTTGCCACATAAGATATACAGGTAACATTTTAACTGAGTGACTGTGGTCCAGAGCATAGACACCAACTTAGCGAGGGCAAGATACTTTGTCCCCTAACTTACAAAGGCAGAGGCATCACTTCCCCTTCAATAAAAGAGTTCAACTGTTAAACAAAAGCATATTCTTGAGTGCCAATACCTGAGTCACATTAAAGCCAATATGCTTCATGACCAAGAAAAGCATGTGAACTAATCGCATTTCTGCTTCAGTCTGGCACTATATGGAGATTCAGATTTCCATTCCTTAAGATGAGGATGATGGTTACCTTTGAAATGTCTGTTTCAAACCATATATTTGACTAGAAGCCCAAGAAAATTTAGAGATATTATGCCATCAGGAAAGCTGCTGTCCTTTTTTTATTCTTTTATTGGCATCTATAGTTTCAACCCCTATTATTGAAAAATAGTTTGCAACTTTTAATATCTGCCTGCAATTTTCCAAGTAAGATGTGACGCAAAATGCAATTAATTTGTATGTCATGAGAAATCCACAAACGGAAATCACATTTCATCCATTTTTTGAGTTCATTACTATTATTGCAGTTAACTGGTAGCAAGCATTTAAAATAACTTTTGTCATTTATGTAGCCTTAACTGAAATTCCCATGTGTTTAGAAACATTCAAAATTCAATGCCATAGGCAGGATTTTAACCACAGATCTCGCGATTTCTGTCTGGTTGCTTTTAAACAACTCTCATGGCAACATATGGACAAGACATTAAATCCCCAACTGCTTCTAATTTTTCTCAATAAATCGTAAGATCTTAATTTATTTTGATATGACATACTCCAATGGCAACTTACAATAGAGTAATTTTTAATACCCAAGGTTCATAGTCTAACAAACTATCAAGTCAGTCAGTTTTATTTTTTCCTTGTTTTCACCTAAACTCTTGCTGTTATCCATTGTCATTATGGAGAAGCCATGAATTTAGTGCTTCATTCGTGACAGACACATTTATAATGTTCATTCTTACTATATATGGTACCAAAGGTGGCAGACTGATAATACATGAAATTAAGCAATAATTGGGAAAGGAAATTTGCAAAGAAAACATTCTGGGACTAAGTTAGGATACCTCCTTGGCACTTTCCAGTTGTGAAAGTCTGAGAAAAATCAGGAAAAGAGTGGTATTGGCAGGATTTGAATTACAGGCCATGTCTTAACAATGTCAACCACTCATGTTGGTAAGAATGAACTGTGACACAATACCTTTGCCTTTATACTTTAAATTAATGTATAAATTATTTTATTTAATTTTCAGGCAAATGATATCATTTGTACTATACTTGATTCTTTTTTATTATAGTATTTAACATTAAATATGTTATTAATACCTGGCTTTATTACACAATCCTACCTCTCGTCCCCAAATATCTTTAACAAGTTGGTGCCTATGGTCCAGAGGATTGACTATGTTAAGCTACAGTGTCCACTTTATAAGATATAGTGCTTGAATTTGATTGCTGGAATGCTATTGGGGATGGGGAGGACTCTTGTAAAATAAATGGTGATTGTCGGTCACTTAAGGTTTATACAAAGAATTTAAACTACATGTTTTATTTCTGTTTATATTTATGCTGTGCAATAATTTATCAGAATTTAGTTGACATAATTAGATACTGAATATTATTTGTATATTACACCAGGATTCAGAAGGGAATTGCCTACTTCATTAACACACATTCTAGTACTGTGCAACACTAACTGTAACATTTTATATAGGTATAATAAATGCTTTAAATAACTTTGGGACAAATTTATTTTGAGGTGGAAAATAAATCTTGGGATGCAGTTATTCATTAGCAGTACCATTTTTTGCTTCATAAAAAATGCAAATGCAAATGATGCAACTTGGTAATATGTTTTGCATAATATTTCTTAACAAACACCTGGATCTTAGAAATTAAATACAAATTTTCATTGAAAGTATGTATTATTTTTAGTTCATTTTAGTTCAGTGTGTTAATGCATTTATTCATTTCTGTTTCAGCCATTGAGCAAGAGAAGGAGAAGCAAAACCTGATTGCTGGAATTGAAAATTTTGATACAAAAAAGTTGAAACATACTGAAACTCAGGAGAAAAATCCACTGCCAACAAAAGAAGGTAAGAAAAGACCAGTGTGTCTTACAATCATACTTCTGTGCATTATTTTACAGATTGAAGGCCAATTTTTCATGTCAAACTCTAAAAAAAAAACTTGCAAAATTCAGCTGTATACTAGTATATAGATTTAATGAAACAAACACATTGCACAAAATTGGTATTTTGTCATAGTTTCAAAAAAGTGCAAGATTCTCATTAAATGTAAATTTTACATAATATTGAAACTCATAAATTCTTAGTCTCTGTGGTGTATGTTCAACTTATATTATTAAATTGGTATCATATCTTCTAAAAATCTGATGTGATCACTTGATTTTTCTCTTTTGCAACAAACTATATGCACAAAAGCTTATTCTTGTATCTACCTCATGGTAATCAAAGTACTACCTTTCCAGATTTTCATCTAAATGGCACTAAAATCACATACAACACAGACATAAAATCTTTAGGCTTGAGGGTGGATCAAAACTTGGACTGGGCTGTACACATTGAAGATCTAATCAAAAAATTAAGTAAGCAATGTTACGCGATTAAAACATTAAAAACTACAACAGACATTAACACAGTTAGAGTTGCGTATTTTGCATACTTCCATACACTTTTAAATTATGGTATAATTTTTTGGGGAAATGCAAAGATGTTTGTAAAAGTTTTCCAAATGCAAAAAAGAGTAATACGAATAATTGTTAATCAACCTTCAGATGTGAGCTGTAGACCATATTTTAAAGATCTTAAAATTATGATACTTCCGTGTATGTATATATATACATATATATATATATATATAATGTTCTTTTGCATGTTAAAGCAAGTATAAATAACTTTGACTTACCAAATGGTTCATAATCATGACACAAGAGGAAGCATACATCTGTCAACAATTAGCCATGATACCACTCTGTTCAAACATTCCTTCACCTACAATTGTATACAGTTATACAACAAGTTGCCACTTCATATTAAACAGGTAGAAAAATCAAAGTCCTTCAAAACTAAATTACACAAGTTCTTAGTGGAGAAATGTTTTTATTCTATACAAGAGTTTCTAAACAGTTAATTTTCTCTTCTTCAATATAGTATACTGTTTGTATTTTCTTTTCTTTTGTATATGTTTGTCCTCTGAAATTACTATAAATTTATGCATTGTAATTATTAACATTCGTATACATTATTTTGTTAATGTTACTCTGTAATTTTTATGCCTGACGTGTCCAATATCTTGTACGAGATACAAAGGATGAATAAACTGAATATGAATATGAATCAAGATAAACATTAGCAGTAATGGTTTTATTACATATTCCCTTATAAGTATAAGGGGAGTAGGGTAATATACTAAGCTAAAACAAGTCAAATCTTTTAAGAGCTGGTCGCTGGGTGATATTGAAATTCTGTTCCCAATGCATAACAGAATGAACAAAAAATCTGAATAACAACTGTAATAAGAGATACATTTTTTTTGTGTAGTAAGATTTGGTCCATCTCTTAGGGTTTACCAGGGATACAAAAGTCATTCATACAGATCAGCATTTGGCATCAGAATTTAAAATTGCAAGGCATGGCCAAACGGAAGAGCACAGTGACTATGCAGTAGATGTGTGAAATCTTGAATTGGAATTGTTGTTGTTTAGAATTTGGCAATGAATAAAGAAATGAAGAATTTTTTCTTGTGCACACAATGCAAGCATAAAGTTTGGGGTTAGCTAACTCATGCATTATTAGATGCATTGTGTTACTCTTGTGTGAATGCTTCAATGAAATAACATGGATGCAAAACCTTACACATATACTATGTCTACACTTACTTTTCATTATACAAAATTCCACTAATGTGTTTCAAATTAACCTACAAGGGACCATGGTCACATTGATGTATCAGTTCAAGCTGAATTTTTAGTGATTGTAGAAAGAGGAACACAAAATACTGCCTATAGCCTGCATTTGCAAGTATAGGGTCATTAAATTATAAAAAAAAAAAAAAATGGTGTGTTATTTATGGACGCTCTTCAACTACCATGGTTCTCAGCATCCAATTCTATATTGGGCATGAAAGACCACTTAATTTTGCTCAGAGGCCTCTCTATCAGGCTTGAGGATCTTTTACGTGCTGTAAATCTATGACACGGGACCAACGGCTTTACTTCCCTTCCGAAGCAAGCCATGCTATGGATTTTTACACCTGAAAAAAATCCATCGTCCTCCGCTGGTTTGAACCCACAACCTTGGACATATGAAGTTAGCATGATAACCATTACACCACGGAGGGCAACATTAAATTATAAGGTAACCCCTGTCATGGCCTCTCCCCACTGCTAAAGTTGCCAGCAAAAGTGCACTAAAATATTTATCTTAAGATAAATTATGGAAATGTTGACTTTGTGCTCACATATGGGCAGCACAATGGGCTGAAATATACTTGCTCACTCATCTATGCTTAGCAGCAGGAATCCTTGTGATTTCTTGCATGGTGTTATTACTAAGTTTCTATAGATTACACAGGGATTTCTGCTGCTGAGCATAGGTGAATGAGCAAGAACATCTGTTATACCTGTTTGGGAGCAGATGGTTAATATTTACAGCATTTATTTAAGGTGAGGACTCCAGTGCAGCTTTGCCTGCACCACTTTTCCAGTGATTCTTGGATCTCTCGTGCAGTGAGGAGAGGTCATGAGAGGGGTTATGTTATAATTTAATGACCCTATATTTGCACCATGAAATGATTCATATCCTAGTTGTGACATAAAGGTTAGCACGTCAAACATAGTGTCTATTTTGGTCTAATATTTTATGGAAAAAATGGCAGAGTTAGGTCTTACACTTATTTCATTCTGCAGTGTTAATGTCTGAATGAAAAAGTAATGTTTTTTGTTGTATTTTATTTTCTCTAATTTTAATACCTGAATTTTTCACGGCCAGAAATATGCTATTGATGAAGTATGACTAGATGTGCTGGGTGCTTTTATGTTGCCTGTGGTTTAGGAGGGGGAGAACCCAATTAAATAATTGGTGGTGTGGCATGCTTGGATTTTGGGGAAGGTAGAATCACCCAATGTGATATGTTTTATAAATTTTTGAAACATATTGCTATACTCATTTTTTACCTAATATTATATTCTGAATATAATATATAATTTTCAAAATAAGTTACTATTTTAGCAGAATAAATAAGATATAAACCACACAAACACACAGCTGGTGAATGTTTGAAAAGCAGGTAGCATTGCTAAAGTATCCAATTTTTTTAAAATTAACTTAGAGATAGAAAATGTAAAACACCTTTGGGACACAATTGTCTGACAACCAAGAGAACATATCTGCGGGTTTTCCCATTTGGCTGATACATATTTTATAAATCAGCTCCCTTACTATTCTATTATTCCACTTCTAAGATGACATATTGAGAATCTGGTTGCCAAAAATCATTAGTTATAGGAAATAGCAAAACAGTTACCAATTGATAGAGAAATAAAGAAGTGTAAATGGACATAGATTTGACATATACTGAGAAAGGATCATGGAAATATAGCAAGACAGGTATTGGAACGGAATCCACAGGGAGAATGAAGGATTGGAAGACCGAAGGTAACTTGGAGAAGAACAGTTGAGAGAAATGAATAGATCGTGGAAGGAGATACAAGTCTTGTGAAGGAATAGAGTTAAATGGCAAAGATTTGTTGCAGCCCTATGTTTCACCTAGGAATTAAAGGAAATTATCATCATCTCTTACTTTTCTCAAGGGCGGAAGTGGATACAACACTTAGGTGTGTCATCCTTCTGTAAGGGTATGACTACAGAGACTTCAATATGGGCGATAGGGACTAGTTTCTGCCTACTAAGTGTCCAGATGAGTTGCTGGAGGGTATTAATGCACATCATAACCTGTCCAAGCATCACTGCCGAGACATACCCAATCTTGCATGCATGGGTTTCAGGAATCACTGCCCTACTGAGTCCAGCCCAATCTAAACAACTTGGTGAGAAGCTGAGATGTTTGACCCAGCATACTACTAGTAACCTCCCTCTATGGAAATCCTTTGGGACAGTGCAGAAATGTCTAATCTATCAAATGAAAGTCTTAGAAAAAAGTTTTTTTTTTTTTTCCCCTTAAACACTATTATGCACAGTAATTTATTAGAACAATTTTATGCTTGAATGTGTGTAACTTTTTTGACAAGGTTTTACTTTCTCTCATGAACTTTGTACGTAATGTATAGAGAAGGTATTGCAATCCACCAAAAATTTGATAAAAAGATTTCACCAGAAATACATGTTTTAGGGTCATCTGTATCAAAAAAAAAGTATTTTTTTTAGAAAAAGTTCTGTGTGTCTGTGAACATAAGAACCCAAAACGAAAAGTTGTGAAAATCCCAAACTTGGTATTTAAGTTAAGTATCTTTAAAGGATACGACACAAAGAACTTGACAATTCCCCCACCTCAAACTACCCTTTACATGGAAAATATTTCAAAAATTTTGATTTTTTCAAAAATGGCTAACAATTTTGATTAAAGTACTATATATTAAAGATATTCGCCTCACAAATGAAATGTATATTTTAAACTTCCTGGGAATCGCCTCCAAATAACTGTTTATTCTGGTTGAATTTTGCAGAATTTTATGTAAGGGTTAAACCATAAGAGGTAGACAAAATCTCACTATGCAAAAAATGTAGTCTTTATTAAAAAACACAATTTAGTTAATATACATTTTTTTTGTAGAGTTGGCCATTTTATTTTAGATATTCCTTGGTATTGGTTTCAGTTTTCAAATATTTAAGACATGAGAATTTGTCAACTCCTGGCAATGGAAAGAAACAGATTTCATCCACATGGCAACCAGCTTTTAAAATATTTGACTATCGTTTTAGCTTAGAGTATTTCATTATTTCTCTTCTACTTACAAAAAAGCAGTTCTGCTAAGCTTTTTGACAATAATTTGTTACAGAAATGTAGAGAAAGTCATGTGATTGGAACACATCTAATTTTTTACTTTTATTTTGTAAGAAATTGTATTACTTGCCATCAAAACACTTCAGTGCTAAAAGATATTTACGAATGCTAATTTTGGTTTTAACGTTTTTATTTCAGCAATCGAAGAGGAGAAGAAAGTATAAGCATGGCTAAGTCATTTCAACCTTCGGGTGCATTTGTTCAACCAACATGTGTTGGAGGGACTGCTCCTTCAACACCCATACCAGCTCAATTGGGATCATATTTTATAATTTCTGCGATGTTTGTTTACTTATTTTCTGTGAGTGGAAAAAGATATTTTCTTATCCGGCCAACAAACAACGAAAAAGAAATTATTTGAATGATGATTTGACGACTATGTCAAGTGCTTCCACTTGTTGCATAATAAATCACAAAAAGCAGAATATTATTGTGTACACCGTACTTAGTAAGTTTTTCCTTTGTCGTTATTGGTTACAATTGCCTCAGTGCAATGGGTTCTGTTTTAGGTTTAAGAAACATAAAGTGATCTTAATTGATTAACAAAAACAAAATGGAGTCATGCATTAGGGTTAAACAGGTGACAAGGATCCCCAAATAATTTCCAGCTTAGGTTGTACATTTTGCTCACATCAGGCAGGAAAAATTTTGTATGAAAACCAACCTTCATGAGCTTTTTTAAAAGTGCTTTATATCACCAGTATTGAAAATTTCTATAAAAGACAAGACCTTGCTTTGACTTAAGACTTGAATTTTTTCCTTGACGTATCATGATAGATACATTTATATTTTCATATGGTTTTTGTACACATGATGAAATTGCTTATGTAATATTCATTTTTGTAGAATTAAGTGTGATGTATAAGCAGGACATTTAGATTTTTCATGCAGTAGATGTATACTTAGTAAGCTGTTTTACTAACACAATGTAAATCATTCCATTTTGTGAATCTGAAGTTGATTATTTCCTAGTTGCGCTGGGACAGTCCCAGGGTAAAAAGACAGACTGAATGTTGGTGCGCCCACTCTAACAGTATTTTCTGCTTGCCAAAACACTAAAGGTAAATGTATGTCATTGTTGATATGAACTATCACATATCCTGGGGTCAATATTGTTGGATAAATGTTTCTGTAGTTTGGTGTATGGAACACATTTGGTGGAGTATGTTTACAAACAATTTGGTGGGACTGTCCATTTTACTTGCCAAATACAATAACTGCCCATGTATTATCAAAATTAATGGTAGAAAAGTTCTTTTTAATTACACAATTATAGTCAAGAGACCATGCTTTTGCACATGGAATTTGTATAATATGCTGCTTGTCATTCATTAACTGAATAAAATTTGTGTACAAACACCTAAACTTTGTCATTTTATTTAAATAAATATTGAGACCCACAATCCTCTGTACATCCATTCCATTTTTATGAAGGTGAGTCAAACAAACTGGACTTTTCTTTACATACATTTTCTATTGTTTTATTTATATAGGCCCCTTTAACATCTAAGGTCATGTATGCTTTGCACTTGAAACAACTCATTGTCTGTAAGTTCTGTTACGTTTGGTTTAAATCATTTTATTTTCCTCAAACACACACATTCACTCTCAGATACATACTTCCAGACTCTGGGTGGGATAGGGAATAATTCTGACTAAAGAAAAATTTCCCACCCCAGCCGGAACCTCCGGATTGAGAAGTCAGCTTGCCGACCACTCGACCAGGGAGGCAGTCTATTTATATACATTTATTAACCATGAAAAAATACAAATATAACCTCTAATATTAAAGATTAAAAAACAAACAATATGAAGGCCTGAAAAACCAATTGGAATTAGCACTGTGAAGCACTGTAATAATTTGTAAAATAATACAGATTGAGCCGACTAGACACTCTAAGGCTTCACGTACTTAAACTTTATTCCTGAAATGTTTCATTGCCCCCTGTAGTGTAATAGTTACCATGCTTCATATACCCAAGGTCACGGGCTCAAACCTGGTGGAGGACAATGGATTTTTTCAGGTGTAAAAATCCTTAGCATGGCTTCCTTCAGAAGGTAAGTAAAGCCGTTGGTCCTGTGACATAGATTTATGGCACTAAAAGAACCTCAAGCCTGATAAAGGGACCTCTGAGCAAAATTAAGTGGTCTTTCAAGCCCAATATAGAATGGGATGCTGAGAACTGCAGTAGTTAAAGAGCATCCATAAATAAAACTACATTTTATTTCCATTTCCATTTCCAAAGTGTTTCACCTTCAGTTGAAGGCATCATCAGGATGTCGACTGGTTGGAACTCAGATGCTCCCATGGATCTTGCTTCTCTGGGGTGGAGACATCTGGAGGAGATTTATTAGGCTTAGTAGCAAGCTAACTTTTGGAGGAATGTCAAAGCTTATAAGATAAGCACTGCGTTTTCTTATATAAATCTTTTTCCAAATATTTAATTCTGAAGTAAAAAGGACCAGTTTTAATAATAACCAGTTTATAAATTAATACAGTGCTTCACAGTGTTAATTCCAGGTACTAGTTTTTCAAATTATTGGTAATACCATTATTCTTTTTGGAAAATAGCATGAACCACATGCTCAGGAAAGGAAACATCTGCTCTAAATATAATATTTGAGATAGGATAAAAACCAAAGTCAAATATTGGGCAAGCATGTGGGGTTTGGTTTTTTATTTATTTGTTCTTTTTTTTTTTTTGTGCAGTTTTTTTACCATTGCCATGGGTAGTTTTTGTTGAATAAACATTAGTAATTTTGTTCGTACTTGTATAAGAATTTGTAAGTTACAAACCATGGCTCTATCATTAAATGATAAAATGCACCTGATTCAGTGCTATTATGAAAGCAAAAGCAGTTTTTCTTAAGCGTTGCTGATAAACCTGGAAGCCAAATGATGTCAATGTTGCTATCTGCAAATAACGAAGTGAGTAGAAATGTTAATTTTGGAATTAGTAGAGTTGCACAGGATCAAGGCAACTTTAGATGAGTAATACCACAGAAAGATTAGTGTATGTTGAATAAGAGAATGGAAAACATCTTCCCAATGTTTTATAAAACTCCATTGTTTGTCCAGTATGCGACTTCTTTTGTTTCTCTCATATTTCAAATATTAAACCAATTGTTTATTCAGTATACAACTTCTTTTGTTCTTTTCCTATCTCAAAATATTATAATGTTGTAAAATGAAATGGCCTGTTATTTATGGACGCTCTTTAACTGCTTTGGTTCTCAGCATCCCATTCTATATTGGGCGTGAAAGATCGCTTAATTTTGCTCAGAGGCCTCTCTTATCAGGCTTGAGGTTCTTTTACGTGCCGTAAATCTATGACACTGGACCCACAGCTTTACTTCCCTTCCGAAGGAAGCCATGCTAAGGATTTTTATGCCCGAAAAAATCCATCATCCTCCGCCGGGTTTGAACCCGCGACCTTGGGTATATGAAGTTAGCATGGTAACCATTACACCACGGAGGGCGACTATAATGTTGCAGTAGCAACCTTTAGACTGCTAATGGGACATGGCTGTTTACAAAAATACTTACAAATTTGCATAGCAGGGACTTTTATATGTCTTTTCTGTAACTTAAATGAAGAAATGGATCGAGATCATCTGTGTGTCCAGCTAAATGTGGGAGTGCAACAAAACAAATGATTTCATTATCAAGTGTTTAACATTAGATGCCAACTGGTATCTAATGTATTATAATGTTTATAGCAGTTTGTAGTGACTTTTGGAAAAAACCTATGAGGTCTGTTCAAAAAAAATTATGAAACTTTGTCCACAAAATTTTTCTTTGCTTACCTTTCACTTATTGTGCATGGTCTCCTTCGGAATACTCTCCTCCACAAATGATGCACCATTTGCAACACAGTCTCCACTTCCAGAAGCAGTCTTTTTTTCTGAACTGCTCAAAGTGCTGTCTGCGAATTTTCTTTTATCTTTTCTATTATTGCAAATCTTTGTCCTTTCAATGGGGTTTTTTAACTTTGAAAATAAAAAGGCATTTCAGGCCATTCCTTCTCACATTTTCGCACAGGCATCACAACAAGTCCCTATAGTACCAACTATACCACAAATTTATGATGAACTAATCCGTCAAAGTCAAATGACATTTGACATGACCTGGCATGCTTTTTATGGTCTTGGAGAAGCTTCCAGGAGCCATTGTGAAGACTGGACCTTGGTCTCAACATAACCGTTGACCCACATCTCATCACCAGTTATTATTCTCCACCTTGTTCTCAACTGCGTGATCCAAAAGTTCTTCACAGATTGCAAGGCAATGGTCCTTCTGGCCTTGTCTTGTGAGCCATGGAACAAACTTGGTGGCAACATGATGCATTCCAAGATGCTGTGTCAGTATTTCATGAAATGAGCCAACTGAAATGTTACATTCTACTGCAATCTCTCGGACGGTCAGTCCTCAATTGGCATGCACACTTTCATCAGTAGATGTCACAGGGCATACTGAACGAGAGTCAACTTTAACACATTGAAGCCCAAGCCCGAGTACAGCTCGGGTCGTGCGAAATGTTCATATGCCCCATGCTCGAGCACAGCTTGGGCAGGTATTTCTAATGCTTTTAATGCAATTCAATAACCATAACTTGGTCTTGGACTATACATACTTCAGTTATCGTTTAGTTGTCTGATTTGTGCTGCCATCTGTCCTTACTTTAGTCAACTATTAGGGCATTTAGGAGAGTTAGTAATATTGGCTGCTCTTGGGTGATCCACCATTTTCTTTGAAGATGGTGATCTGTTTTTTATGCTTTGTGTTCTTAAATGTTAAAATGCTGCATTTTCCTCAATTCTGTGAACTGGAGCAGAAATTCAATATAGGAATGAAGGTCTGGAAAATTCTGATTCCGAGGGAGAGTTTTTCAAACTTTCAATAAACATAATGTAAGCAGCTTTATGCAGATTTTTTCAAACTCATATTTGATACTTGTTGTAAATTTAAAATAAAATATTAATACAGAAGTTATGACTATTTTCTTACTTGTTGAGAAATCCTTGAATACCATACCTTTAGATTCTCCCAATACTTTTTAGCAGATTTGATTGATGCACTGTAAATAATAGCTCAAAGTAGGCATAAAAACCCTGGGTTTCTTGGTGCTCCAACTAAAGAAACGCCTGGGCTTCAATGTGTTGACTCTGTCCAGCTATATGTAGATCATGTGAACCATTTGTAACACAGAATATGGCTTAAGCACTCATCACCATAGGCTTCCTGCATCATTTGCTGTGTCTCTGTAAAGGTTTTCTTGAGTTTCACATAAAATTGAATGCAGACTCATTGTGCCTCTAACTCTACCATCTCGAAATTTTCAGACACTGTGATGCAACGTTCTTCTCAATACAGCACTTGCAGCGGTGGCCATGATGAATGAATTTTTGTTATTATTTTTAAACCAATTAAAGCTACTGCTACTTTACATTTGGACCGATAACCTAGTAACTTTACCCATGGATTGCAACTACTGTTATGTAATTGCTGAAAAATGATCATGCGTGAGTACCTCTTTCAATGTGAATCAGGAATTGCCACAGTAAAGGAAATTAAACAGGTAATTAACTTTAACAATCACAAATATATTCTTAGATAAGCAACACATTTATAAAATTTACTGGCAATGCAAATGTCAATATGAGAAAAATTGAATAATTAATTCAACAATGTACAAGTTATTCTCCACTAACATTTCTGATAAATCATAAAATTTTTAGTTACTCTACCTGTGCACATTTATGAAATATAATGAGCAATATGGCACTAATTAATTTGTTATGTTGTTATGTTGCTAGTAATTAATCTTAAAAGTTTAAGAAGGGTTTACATAACAAATAAATGAGTGAATGTTGGCTTGACTAAATACTTGTACACATTCCCATACATTTAACAAGAAACCATTGCACGGGAAACTATCTAACGGTAATTCCACACCAAAAGTTTAATGCCAGAAATGTTTATTTGATGAGTCAATTAATTACACTGAACAACACTTACTTAGAATTTTTGCCAGACACGTTTCGAAGGACTAGTTTCCTTCATTTTCAATTGAACATTGACTAATTCCTTGCAGTGAAGCTGGCAATATTGCAAGTGCTGTCTCTTCTAGTGGTGGTTCAATGAACTTGCTAAATACATCCTTCTGTGGAACGTTGAAATTGAAAACCCTGTTTCTATTTTTTACAATGAAGATATGTTCCCATGTGTTTTCCTGTTATGTGTTTTAGAAGTTTTGCTTCTGAATTTATATTGTGGTGTTTTGTCCAAAAGTGGGCAGCAACTGCTGATTTTTCCAATTTTTTCTGATTTATGTTTCTGAAGTGTTATTTGGATCTTGTTTCTAGAGTTCTTGTTGTTTTTCCAATATAATCTGATTACAATCCCTGCATTCCTTTCGTATATGACCGGTTTTTTCTTAGCTGGGATGACATCCTTGATATTTGAGTCTAATTCATTTTTTATGCTGTGTTGTTGTTTTTGAAAATTTTCTAAAACTTGTCAAATGCCCATGGGTGATATGTGAATTTCTTGAAGTTCATCTTTTGTTCTATTGCTGAGAAAGTGGTTTTATTTACAATTTCGATTATTTTGTAATATTCCGCCCTGTATTCAGTTGTTAGAATTGGCACTTTGAGGTGTGAACCTCCAACTATATCAGTATGGTCAAATCTCTCATACCATGCTTAGAATGTGTGAATATTCAGACACATGATAACTGTAGTATTAGCTGATCTTATAAAGCTGTATAATGGTGAGAATAAACTTTTTTATTACAATAAAAATAAATTGTAAAAATGTATGGATTTACATTCAAACGAAACCTGTCAGCGTCAATCATGCCATCACACTGATTACTTTAGTGGGTTCCTCCCCATCTTTTTCCACAATTTCTCTTGAAGGCAGAATGCAAATTTTGTCTGGATTCAATCCTGCTATACTTGGTTTGATAGGTTCACTACTCCTATCATGTTTTCGATCGCATGGCCATAAATCCAGACATTTAGGTTTGCACTATTCATGAAGTTATCTGATGTTATCCATTGATAAAATGGGTTATTTAACATTCATATTACGTCAATAAGGAGTTAAAGAGACCTCATGTTTTCTGAATTCTTTGGCAAGTCCTTTGAGACGGCAAAAAGCAAAGGTACAAAGCTGCTTGCCTGTGCCCTGGTAGGCTGCATGTATCAGGATTTTGTGCTAGCTGGCATACAGCCACATTACTTCCTTATCTGCCCCTTCCACTGTCTCAAAAGACTCAAACAAACAATAGTAGCTTTTCCATTACACAGCCTCTCAATGTGTAAAATCTCACATGTGCAAATCACAGTGCAGAGGTGCACTCAGCTCAGTGACTTTGCAGTGAAGGCAAAGAAGTGGGAGACATGTAGAGTGAGCATCAAAAATCAAGAAAAAAGAAATACAGGGCTATTATGAGGAGTGGATTTTAGACTATGCTCCACAGGACAAACCAGCATATGAAGCCTGATGCAGCTTAATGCATGCCAGTTATACAAACTATACATTATTTACATGAATAATACATTATTCACAGTTAATTCCCATAAAATCCCAAGACATAGAGTTTATTTACTATGCAAATATCTTTAATATCTGATATTTTCATCAAAATCATTGATCATTTTCAAAAATGATTAAAATGTTCCATGTAAAGAACATGTTTCTTGAAAGATATTATGGTTTACACGCACGCACTTAGAGTTTTTTCTAAATATGCTTTAATTATATTTGGGATGCCTCAAAATATGCATTTCTGGTGAAATCTGAGAATCAAACTTCTGGGTGGACTGCAATCCTTATCTACTTATTATGCACGTGGAAGGCGAAGTGAAAATGAACTTACAGTTTCAAAACTGTTTCATTGTTGTATAGCAGCTTCAAGAGTTTTATATGAAATTATATAAGGCTCAACAATTGCTTGAACTCCAATTTCATTGACATCACAACTGACAAGAGCAAACTTCTCCATCAGTTATTTTACACTGATCATCCTTCATTCAAGTTTCAATCTTTTGGAAAGATGCATTCTCATATCCATGGATGTGTTGTACTAAAGACATTTAAGGCCACTCAACTTTTGAATGCCCAAATAAATAGATGTATTGATTGAATGTATATAGTCTTCCTCCAGTTGAACATATAATGGATTGTTAAAGTAATATACATATACAAAGAGTCATCACCTGGTTTGGTGGTAGCATGGGTGCTTGCCCAGTGGGAGAATTGGGTTTGATTTGGCATGGGGAATTTTACCCCGCTGGGAAACCTGGTCCGGAAGGTACTCAGTCTTGTGAGGACTCTGGGGGGCAAATTGAGGAGCTACTTCATTGAGAAGTTAATAAGTTTAAGTTAATGGGATCACTAAACCTAAAAATCTGACATTCCATTCACATGACTTTCCCTACATTTCTGCAACAAATTATTGTTAAAAAGCTTATTCTTCTAGTTACTTCATGCTAATCAAGACAGAATTAGCAGAAATGGTCTTATTAGTTGATTCCTTGCAAATAGAAGGGAAATAAGGGAGTACCATAGGCTAAAGCAATAGCAAATTTTTTATAAACCGGTTGATATGTGATTGAAGCTCTATTGTTTGTAAAGACAGGAGTTGACAAATTCCCATATGAGAAAAATGTTTTAAAACTGAAACCAATAACAAGGAACATCTTAAAATGACAAGCTCTATGAAAAAAATGTTTATAACATAAATTGCGTGTTTTAATCAGCTCTATAATTTTTGTTTAGTAAGTTCTTGTCTATCTTTACGGTTTAGCAGTTATGCAAAATTCATCCAGAATAAAGATGTTTTCAGATGTTATTTAAGACATATATTTTATTTGTCATGTAAATATCTTTAATATACATTTTAATAAAAATCGTTAGCCATTTTTGGGAAAATTAACATTTTCAACATTTTTCCATGTAAAGGGTAGTTTGGGATAGGCAGATTTTCCCCAAAATCTTTGTGTTGCATCCTTGGAAGATACTAAACTTATATACCAATTTTGTATTTTACAGATATTTTGTTTTGAGTTATCATGTTCACTCACAGACCTTTTTCTAAAAATGCTTTTTTTGGATACAGGGAACCCTAAAACATGCATTTCCAGTGAAATCGCAATATCAAATTTTTGGGTGGAATGCAATACCTTCTCTATAAACTATGTACACGGTACATGTAGAGAAAGTAAAAATTGGAAGCAAAGGATTTAAATTCAGCGCACTAAGATCTAATATGCCTTTTAAAATAACTGCTCGGAAAGTGATGGCTTATGAAACATCTAAGAAGGTGGTGGCATTGTCAGTATTGGACACTTACAAAGGAAGCCTTGTAGAGGTTGATGTATAGAAGTCCAGAAACTTCAATTAGGAAGTGAGGAAAGCCACCTTGGAAAAAAGAACATGATTGGTAAGGAAAAGAAAAAGGGTATCTTGAAACTTACGAGTAGGAATAGCATCTTGGGAAGCAATAGCAGGACAGAGTCGAATTTAGAGCATCATGGTATATAGTTGAGATGTGTTGACAATGCAGTGTGTATGTAGTGGTACTAATAGAAGGAAAATGGGACAGTGGTTGTGTGGTAGACTGCGATACTTTCATTAGCAGTGGAAGACGATTGAGGTTGAAAGGATGGTAAACATAAATACCACTGATTTATTGGAACTAAGAATGTTAATATTTACATGCATTCAATTGCTGTTGTGGAACAAATCATCAGCATCATTATGTTTCATTTTTTCTCAAGATACATAGATTACAAAGCACAACAACATACATTCGTAACGTCTCAAATGTGAATCATCTCTGATTGGTATGTAAACATGCTTTATATTGTGAAAAACTTTGCTCCACATCACAGGAGTGATTGGAGCAAAACAGAAATAGAACACATAATCGACTATTGGCTAAGATACTCCATCAGCAATTATTTCCATAGCAACACCACGTAGCATATTTCATATTTCACTCATTATTGAAAATCCAACATTTTTTCTGAACACTATCTTCACTTTCTTTTTCACACGGTCTAAAACAGGTGTCACAGATCTCTGATAAACTGCTTGCAGAAGTTTGACAGCTGTCAGGGCTCGAGACATTTCAAAGATCAATGTTTCCAAATGTGTGTTATTGTCGTAGATATATCTGCAAAGTTCTTCTGTATGAATTGCAAATCCTTATGCAATCCTTAGAAGCAAGGGATTTTACAATCTTGATTGAAGAGCATGCACTATCATCAAAGGCATTAATTACCTGTAAAACATTGTTGTAATATACAGCATAGTATACTGCTGCGTAAACAATGCATTACTACATGTTGTTTACATATGGCGCATGCAGTCGCCAATGCACATTGGTCTCTACTCGGTAGATATTCATGTGCCTCACTATTGGTCCCCAAGATGCTACCTCTACTCATGAGACAGGGGGAGCAGATTTTTATAAAGACATCATTGAAAGTGATCAATAAATTTCAAGTTGAATATTGTGGTAGCCAGCATTTTGTTTTGAATTTCAATATTTGTTGCTATTTTATACTCCTGCTTATCAAACATTTATGGAAAAGTATGATAATATGTACGTTATATTGCAATACATTACTGTATTTCTATGTAAAAAGAACAATAAAATAACCTTCTTTGTAATGAATGTTAACAAGAAATATACCTATTTTAATATGATGGAACACCATTGTAATGAAATCAATTAACAATTGTTGAGTCAAAATTTTAAACACTTTAACTCTTTCCAACCCAATGGTGCCATATGGCATCTTTATGTTATTTGTTGTTTGAGATAGGTAACATTTTAGACTTCAAAAGGTTAAAATTAAAATATTCTCTGCTTTCATAGGCATATCTTTTTTTTCATAGCAAAAGTCAAGCAAGGAAAAGCAAAAATGAAATTACTTTGATTAACAATTTTTCTAACACTAACACAGAACTACTCCGCTACAATGGTACCTAGGTTCAGCCAATGTTTACTTCCTTTATCATAGTAGTACTGCAGCGAGGATTTCAACATTGATTTTAAAATCATCATTGATGTTCAGAGCTTTAGAAATTAAAGACAGGTATGCTGCCAATTAGAGATCAGGTAAGACCAACTTTATAAGGCCACGAATATCCATCCTATGTCATCAGTTTTCAAAAAAAAAATTTCAATCAAAAATAAATCAGGCTGGAAAGGAGATTTTTAAAATTTCAACTTGAAATTTGTTAAACAATTTCATTCAAGATGTATCTCATTTATGTAATATTTTGATATGAGATTTAAAAACTCTATGTACACTCTTTTGTGTTTATCGACTTCTGAAAAATGCACCTGAACTATAAGGGTTAAAAGGGACTATAATTAACATTGATTCGACATACACACACTTATGCTTCACAAACCTTGTTTTTTTTAAGAACATTGTTTCATCTTTCTTGAAGGGATTCTCAGCTACCATTAAATGTGGGATTCTTGGAAACATCTTGGTATTGGCTACCGGTGGCATCTGGTGTTCATTCTATGAGCTTCAAAAGAATGCAGTCTTCTGCTGGCAAATCAAAATTCATTAGATTTCCTCCAAATTTTTTCTCGTAGATATTTTCCCATGCATGCAGTTTTGTTTATGAATTTTTGAAGACAAGTTTCATTTTTAACATTGTGGTTTTTCTCCCAAAAAATGTGCGGCAACAGCTGATCTATCCATTTATTTCTTATGTTTCTAAAATGTTTTTTAAGACGTGTGTCTATATTTCGTTTTGTCTGTCTAATGTATAAGTCGTCACAGTCCAAGCAACTAATTTTACATATACCTGGTTTCTTTACTGGAGGTGTCTTTGCTTTTTTAGGATGTTTGATCAGATTTTTGATAATGTAGCTGTTTCTGGGTGTTAGTGTGACGTTGAACTCTCTAAAGATCTTTTGAAATTTATAATCTTCAGAGAGTTCAATGTCACACTAACACCCAGAAACAGCTACAGTATCAAAAATCTGATTAAACATCCTACAACAGCAAAGACACCTCCAGTAAAGAAACCAGGTATATGTAAAATTAGTTGCTCAGACTATAATGTAATGATGTATACATTGGACAGACAAAATGAAATTTAGACACACGTCTTAAAGAACATTTTAGAAACATAAGAAATGGATAAATCAGCTTTGGCGTGCTTTTTCGGGAGAAAAACCACAATATTAAAAATGATTCTAAAATTCATAAACCAGACTGTATGGGAGAATATCTACATAAAAAATTTGGAGGAAACCTCATGAATTTTGATTTGCCAGAAGAAGACAACTCTTTTGAAACTCGTAGAATCAATACCAGATGTCACCAGTAGCCAAGACTGAGATGTTTCCAAGAACTCTACCAGTTGACTGTAGCTGAGGATGCCTTCAAGGAAGGTGAAGCATTTGTCCTAAAGGAAAACAAGGTTCATGAAGCACAAGAGTGTTTTAATTGAATCAATGTTAGTTAATATAATAAATTATTATTGTGTTATAAGAGATGTTTGACCACAAAAATCTTCCGGACCATTATACAATAATTTGGTGAAGACTATGTGGAGAGAGGTATACACAAATTCTCACTTCAGGTTCAAAAAGCCACCTGTGTAACTTTGTGTAGTCATAAATTTACTTTACACAGAACAAGGATCAAGGATAAGGACAGATGATTGGGGGCAGCAAAATGAATGTTATACCTTAAACGTAATTGACTTTATACATTTTTTTTAACAGTGTGACAAAAATATAGGTTTACTACATAACTTGAAATGGACAGCTTTTTATCAAAGAGCTATGCAAAAACATTTATAGTTTTTGAACAGATTTAAGTACTTCATAATATTTAAACACTTTTGTAAATGTCACTTTTATTCATAATGAAAACTTATTCAATGATTTTTACAGTCAACATTATTTTCAGCAGTTTCTTTTAAATAAATATTTTTAGTGTCCAATGATTGGTATTGCATAACATTTTCTACCCGTATTTCTTTCATTGGTTTGTATTTCACTGTACAAAATAGCTGGTACAAGAGAATTTGAAGAACATTCCAGAAGTCTGGCCATTTATGCCGTCTTTTCACTCTGAAATCAAACAAAATTTGTATTAATATAAATGATCTTCATGTGATAAGCTTTATACACAGCTGATTGTGTCTTAAGGTGAGCAAATAAGATTAAAGAAATTAACTGAATACATGAAAAAATATGAGAAGCTTGCATGCATGTGCATGTGTGTGTGTGGTTGTGGGTGTGTGTGTGTGTGTGTGTGTGTATGTGTGTGTGAGTGCGCAGAACAACTCAAAAATGTCTGTTAATTATGAAACTTTGCAATGATGAAATAAGACTTTGAAGAAAATTTCCTGGCCCATAATTATCCTTTACATGATCATATTCTGAGGGGAAAAAAAAAAAAAAAAATACACGCACACAACCTCTTTCTAAAAATGCAGGCACTGCTACTACTTTATTCTGGAGGAATTTTGCATAACTACTAAACCGTAAGAGATGGACTTGCCATATAAAAAATGTAGAGCACGTTAAAACACACAATTTATGTTGTATACATTTTGATTTCACCATTAAAAAAACTTATACTTTTCTCATACAGGAATTTGCCAACTCCTGACCATAGAAACAAAGGAACTTCAGTCATATAGCAACCAGCTTTTAACTATCACTTTAACCTATTGTACTCCCTTATTTGGCTTCTACTTACAAGGAAGCAAGTAATAAGACTGCTAATTTTTTCTCGGTTAACATGAAGTAAATAGAAGCATAAGCTTTTTAATAATAATTTGTTGCAAAGATGTAGAGAAAGTCATGTGAATGGAACACATCAGATTTTTTTAAATATTGTAATCTGTTTATATTTAAAGGGAAGTAAAATGCCTCATCTTGCCAATATTAAAGTTAGACCCATTAATTATTCAGCAACTATTTAAGAAAATGAACTAAATTTTTCAAGGTATACTCGGCAATCAATGCCTTTACAGTTGAATGATAAAAAATAGAATACTTCTGTTCATTAGAAGGAAAGGTATGATTCTTTTCATAAAGCTGTTAAAATTTTATTGAAGGGAAAAAAAAAAAAAAGCAACAAAGAACTAATCCATATACAAAGTTTTTTTTTTTTTTTTTGTTAAAATAAAGTTTATTTAGGATCAAATGTGTAGTAAAAATGTCAGCCTCTAGTGTCAATTAGTTTCTGAGATAATGGGGCATTTGTATATAAAATTTTATTTCTTCAGAAATTTTTTTCAAACGTATACATACATAAATAAATAAAACAGGAACCTAACTTTCCAAACACAAATTTGCAGTACTTCGAAATTGTCAAATGAAGGAAATAATGAGCAGGATGTCAATGCTGCCAATAGCTCAAGTAAAACTTTCCAATTTAAATATACACAGATCTCTTCTCTAACATCATTATTTACAAAGTTATTGATATTTTACCAAGTGAGTGTACCAAAATGTTCCAAAAAAATATGCAGGATTATTTTCAACAGTATTTTTAAACTACTTGCAAATAATGTACCTCTATGAACGTTATAACAAAATTAGTGGGAGATTCGAAATATACATATGCAATTAAAAAATTAAAATGGAAATTACGAATTCCATTTCGACTCCCCTTAAGCTGTTAAAAGCATTCAGTGCATATTTTAAGGAATTATGTTGTTGTATACAATTACTTTAGAAGTTTAGACATTTGTTCCTTATTTATAATGTATTGGCACACTATCTCTATATTACCCAAGTTTTTTCTTATCCAAGGTAGTTTGGGTCCCATTTAGCTGGATAATCCTAAGTCTACTGCGTATGGCTAAATTAACGGAACCATAAAAAAGTATTCTGATGCGTTAAATTTACATAACTTTTTCTATCCTTTGTCGCTTATTATATAAACAATTCTCACAAACACTTATTTTTCTGTCTACTTCATTTTAGTCAAGATAAACCTTTGCAAAAATAACTACATAACACATTTCAACGAGCTGACTTCTCACCCGGAGGTCCTGGGTTCGATTCCCAACTGGGGTGGGGGATTTTTCTTTAATCAGAATTATTCCCTATTCCCCACAGAGTCTGGAAATATGAATTTGAGTGTGAATGTGCGTGTGTTTAGTAATATAAAATTGATTAACCTAATGTTCTGAACCTACAGTAACACAAGTTGTTTCGCAAGTCAAAGCCCCCGACATGACCATTGAAATAAGAACTGAAGCTTTCCTGGTGACGTGTTAATTCAAAATCTTCTCGGGCTTCTAGCCAGGTAAAAACTTGGCTAGAAGCCCGAGAAGATTTTGAAATGACCATTGAAGTTAAGGGGGCTATACAAATGAAAGAAAAAACAAAAAAAAACACACATTCATTTAAGTTAAAAAGGGGATGATGACAGTCAAATGCTACATGCTGACCTTAAAATTCCATATTTACAATGCTTTCCATCATCATTGTCACTTTCATAAACTTTAATGCAATTCCCTTTTTCCATTATTACTTAAAGAGTGGAAATAACCTCAAAATATCATTTGATTAGAAGTTTTACAATAGATATTCCTGCTTAAATATTACTGACAGTTGAGGCATAATTTATTGACAATTCACATTTAACCAGCAGTTGTAAAATACACCTACTGATAAAGCATCTGTAAGAGTCACCGTAAACATTTTATTGGCATTCGTAATCATAAAACCAGGCCTTAAAATTTGGAAGGCAGTTTTATGTAATCCTAGAAACATTTCTGCAAATTTATGCACAACAATTTATATAACCTGCATCATTTAACATTTACTGGTGTCAGTTTTTCACCATTTTGTAAAGTTTTGCAATTACTTAAAATCCAATCTGAATGAAGGGACCTTCAAAAGCAATTTTCAGAAAATTCAATATATAAATGCTAATTTTTAATTAAAGTCCTTAAATATATTACAAACATATCAAATAAAAAGAAGTATTTTAGACAGTGGAGCAGCATGATTTAAATAAATTAAGTCACCATTTTTTACTCTTTTTGTGCCAACTTTGCCTTCGTTTGGGAAGACTGGTTTCAGGGTACTTTAACCTTGTCTTGAGTTCCAGGGATGACTGACACTACATACGACAGGTGGTTATGTGCAGACTGGTGTTGTGTTGCCCTCTACTCTTAACAACAGGATGACGTCAATGGCAGGGACCTCAAAATTCATAAGGGAATCTTCTTCAACATGTGATGCACACAACCATCTCTTGTATGACGCTGTCATCCCTGGAACTGAAGATAGGGTTAAAGTACCATGAAACCGGTCTTCCCAAACGAAGGCAAAGTTGGAACATAAAGTGTAAAAATAAATAAAAAAAAAGAAAAAAAAAAAGGCGACTCAATTTATTTAAAATATTACAAATATTCTTTATGTAAAACACCCCTTTATGAAATTTTTTGCCTTATAATTTCAATTGATGCTTGATATTAGTACGAAATTTGGCATTTTACAACTTTTGATTTTTCCTTACACAGATGGTCAAGATTTACAATAGACTGCCTCCATGGTCGAGTGGTCTGCAAGCTGACTTCTCACCCAGAGGTCCTGGGTTTGATTCCAGGCTAGGGCGAGGAATTTTTCTTTAACCAGAATTATTCCCTATCCCCCAGGCTGGAAGTAGGAATGTGAGTGTAAATGTGCATGTGTTTAGAAATAAAAAATTGATTAACGTAATGTTTTTGACCTACGGTAATACAAGTTGTTTCACAAGTCAAAACGCCTGATATGATCATTGAAACATACAAATGAAACATTAAAAATATATATATATATATTTATAGGGAGTTTCAATATTGAATTTTTGGGTTAAATGCAATACTTCCCCCTCTTTAGACAAGCATTAGAGAAAGTACAACTCACTTTGTAGCTAATACAGATTAATATTTGCTAATTACGAGGGTCATTTCAGAAGTCATGGTAACTATTTTATATATTCCGATAACTAAATATGTGGTTATTGCAATATATACATTTGAAAACATGTTGTACACAGTGTGGGATGTCACCACCAGATGACGTCTGAGTGTATTGCTAGGTGCTAGTAAACACATGCAAACATTAGTATCCTAGAGTCTGTGTTCCAAGATGAATGCCACTAAAGTTGAACAGCGAGCATACATAAAAAATGCATTTCTGCATGCTCATAAGTGTCAAAGATAGGTGGAAGCCTTGGGGGGTTATTTTGAAGGTCGTTAGCTCATAAGAATATTATGCATACATACGCGTATCCTTTGTGCATATGTAATACGAATAAAACAATTCTCACTATTTACGCATCCTTTAATGTCCCATACCCATAATCTTGTACCTGGATCCCAATTTAGTACCAGCATTGAGAAGAACATTCCATTCAATCGTATATCCTGAGTTTTGTTTCTTGGTCCAAACTCAACCCATTTGGATGGTGAACTTGAGGCAATCAATTCTGCATTGAAACAGCTTTTCTACCACATTAATTCTTTCAATAAAGCAGTCATATTTAGTGATTCAAAATCTGCATTACAAGTCATTTGTATCAGCGTTTGTGAAACAAAAAGAACAGCTGAAATCTACCAATGTATTGAACGCTTACAATCTCTTCACAAATCGATAGTTTTACAGTGGATTCCTCCACGCTGTGGAGTTCTTGGTAATGAAAAGGCAGACATATCTTAGCAAAAAGGCACAACGATCCACCAAACTAAAAACTCATCATTATAGTTTCACTCACCAAAATTAATAATACAAAAAACCATCCAACAAAAAACAATATGACAGTTTAAACCAAGAGAGGATAAATAAACAATGGAAAACCTTGTTGAACAAATGCAACAATAATTCCAGAATGTCCAAGATCAAAAGCTGTTGCTCTGTTTCAATTACACACAGGACATGGTTGCTTGGCTGCCCATCTACATAAATTAAACATCCTTCCAACTTCAAATTGTATACTTTGTAGAGAAGAGGATTCTACAATGAATATGGCTCATCCTATGAAACGTAAAAATCAAACAGCTACAGATCTCTCATTTCGCTACTGGGAAGCAAGAAGGCAAATGGAAAAACTCCAATATGCTGAGCATTAGCAACCAACCACCCACTTCTGAAATCAAATAAACCTCATTGTTTCTTAAAAATTATTATGCATGTTGTTAAATTACTCTAAAATGACATACTGTACCTAACTTTTTTACAAATCTTCTGCAGCTTGTTAGGCAGGTGGTGCGTCAGCTGGTGGTGCTGCAGCAGGTGCAGCGGCTGGTGCGGCGGCAGGTGCGGCGGCAGGTGCAGCGGCTGGTGCGGCAGCAGGCGCCGCGTCAGCAGCAGGGGCATCAGCAGGTGGTGCATCAGCCGCTGGTGCATCAGCAGGTGCGGCAGGTGCTGCATCAGCTGGGGTTTCACCCTCAGAACCTTCTTCTCCTTCAGATTCACCACCTTCACCCAGTTTATCCTTCAGACTTGCATTCTCTTTTTCTAGGTCGGCAGCTTTATCTTGTGCCTCTTTCAGGTCATTTTGTAACTTTTCCAGGTCTTCTGCAGATATAGGACTGCCCCCTAAATGTGTTATCACATAGCTATTTTGGTTGTTAAGAAAAGTACATATTCAAACAGAAAGCACCAATATAAACTTTAGGTTACATACCACTTTCTACACATTCCAGAGGATCTTCAAACGACACATCATTCTGGCCACAAAAAAACAATCACTGCATAAAAAACCTATTAAATTCTAAATTAAATGATGATATCCCATAAGAAAACAAACCAGGAAGACGAGGTGTGTTCAAAAAGAAACCAAACTTTTGAAATAGCACGCCAACCAGCAGAGTGAGCGTGCTGTGTCTACTGAGAGCATACAGCCTTGTTATGCTCGGACAATTAGCAAGCAAACCACAGCTGCTGAATTAAGCATGTGTAGAGCCTACTCGTTGAATTAGTGACAAAGTAATAATGAAGAAGTTTGAACAGTGTGAGAGTGTGAGTGTGAGAGAGCGAGTGTGAGTGTGAGAGAGCGAGTGCGAGTGCGTGCGTGCGTGCGTGCGTGCGCGTGTGTGTGTGTGTGTGTGTGTGCATGCAAAACTTTCACAGAAACATTGAAAATGCTTAGCCAAGCATATGGGGAGGACTGTATAAGTCACATACACTGCTATGAGTGGTTTAAATGTTTTCAAAGGGCAGAATGTCAATCTGTGACGATTCAAAGTCTGGATGTCCTTCCACATCAACAGATGATGGGCTATACGGATAGAATTTGTGCTGCAAGTCGCAGAAATTGTTGTTTAACTGTTCGGGAAGTTGCTGATGAGGTGGGCAACTTTGATACCTAGATTTCACTGGAAATATATGTTTAGAGACTTCCTGAATCAAAAAAGGCAATTTTTAGAAAAAGGTCTGTGTGTGCATGCATGTGTGTGTGTCTGTGTGAGTGTGTGTGGGGGGGCAGTATAGCTATTTAATAGTCCATTACATACCAAACTTGGTGTTTAAGTTCAATATCTTCCAAGGATGCAACACTGAAATTTTCAAAATCCCCCCCCTCCCAACTACCTTTTACATGGAAAAAATTTCCAAAATTTTAATTTTCTCAAAAATGGCTCTAACGATTTTAATTAAAATATTGTATATCAAAGATATTTATATAACAAAATGTATATCTTGAATTTTCTGAGAATAGGTTTTGAAGACATCTTTATTCTGGACGAATTTTCTTGAATTTTGCATAACTGGTAAACTATAAGAGGTGGACAAAACCTTACTACACAAAAAATGTAGATCTCATCAAAACACACAATTTATGTTCTTAATGTTTTTGTTGTGGAGATAACCATTTGAGATATTCCTTTTTATTGATTTCAATTGTGAAGCACTTATGCTTTTCTCAGACAGGAAGTGTCCGTTTTTCTTTTGTTCTACTCCTGGTCAAGTAAAGAAGTGATTTACAATGACAAACGCATAATGATAGCTTTTAAAACATTTGACTATTATTTTAGCATAGCGTATTCCTTTAGTTCCCTTCTACTTATAAGGAACTAAGTAATAAGAGCATTCTGTTAATGTTTATCATGGTGTAGAAAGAAAAATAATCTTTTGTAAGAAGTTTGTTTGTAGAGCAGTTACAGAAAGTCATGTGAGTGTAACATATCAAATTTTTTTTATTCTGTTCTTGTATTTTATTTGTACATACGTAACTAACAATGTCAGAAACTATATATTATTATTATTAATTATTATTTAGGAGGTGGTGGGGGTTTCTGTATGTGCAGAGCTTCCTGACATCTGCTTTTCTTTCAGGATTGTGAAAGATTGTGACTGCTACTGGTCCAATATTTAAAGCTTCTTGAATCTGAAATTAAGTGCAACAATGATCTTCCTGCAAAATGAGCACTACTTTCAGCACATTTTCATCCACTGTTACTATAGCCAGTCGCCCTGCTCAGTCTTCGTCTTTGAGGGAACCCTTCCTCTTCTAAGCTTTACATATCATCGCTAAATGGTGGATTGCAAAGGGCAAACATCTGCAGATGCAGGATGCAATGTCTTTCACTCTCCCCTAAACTGACCTTAAAGGCATACAAAATCATAGCACAGAAATGCTCTCGCCTGAGATCTATCATAGTACAAGACGTAGCAACACCTGCTATATATTCCATGTAGTGCTCACCATGTGCATTGTTGAAGCCATCCAGACTTACATATGATGCCATCTGAACTTCAATTTGAAGTTAGGAAAAGCTACTTTGGTTTCCAACTCATTGTTGTCTATTCTCAAAACCTTTGGAGTGACCCTAATATTCAAATTATTGAACCTCAGTTGGTAAATAATAAAACCTTTTAAGGCATTTCTTCAATTACTCAAAAATAAGGCAAGAAAGTTAATTTTTACTGTCTCTTATCACATATGTACAATGTACACAGTAGCTAGATAAGATATTGTATTGAACCCAAAAATTGATACCAAGATTTCACTGAAAATACATGTTTCAAGTACCCCTGAATAAAAAATAATTAGAAAAAGTTCTGTGTGTGGGTAGCACAATTCAAAAATAAAAAGTCTGTTAAATACCAAACTTGGAATTTAAGTTCAGTGTTTTAGAAGGATGCGAAAATGCTCTTCAGGAAAATTCTCCCACCTCCAAATTCCCATTATATGGAAAAATTTTCAAAAAATTTGATTTACTTAAAAATGGCTTTAACAATCCTGATTAAAATACTGTATGTTCAACATATTTCTATTACGAATGAAATGTGTATCTTGAATTTTCTGGGTATAGCCTCTGAAGGCTTCATTCTGGATGACTTTTGTATAATTGATACTGAGATAAACAAACACTTACAGCAAAAAAACGGTAATCTTGATCAAACATACAATTTATATCATATACTTTTTTTTTTTTTACAATTAATCATCTCTGAGATATTCCTTGTTATTGGTTTCAATTTTAAAGGGCTTAATATTTTCTCAAATGTGATATGGAACCTTTTTTTCATTTTCCTTTTGTTTTACTCCTGGCCTTGGAAAGAGAACAAATTTCAATGACAAATGCTTAGCAACAGCTTTTAACAGATTTAACTGTTACTTTCTATAAGCAATGAGACCATTTCTGGTAAATTTTATGTTGATTAGCAAAATGTACTTAACAGAATAATCTTTTGTAAGAATATTTTGTTTGCAGAACAGATAGAGAAAGTTATAATAATAGAACATGATTATTTTTTTTATTCCACATTTTACAGGAATATATATATAACTAAAATAACATTTAGCCTATTCTATAAGAGACCTAATGTTTGTTATAAAAATCTGATGTGTTCCATTCACATGACTTTCTCTACATCTCTGCAACGAAACTTATGCTTCTATTTACTTCATGCTAATTGAAAAAAAAATCTGATATGTTCCATTCACATAACTTTCTCTATACCTCTGCAACAAATTATTGTTAAAAAGCTTATGCTTCTATTTATTTCATACTAATCGAGAAAAAATCAGTAGAAATAGTCCTATTACTTGCTTCCTTGTAAGTAGAAGCGAAATAAGGGAGTACCATAGGTTAAAGTGATAGTCAAAAGTTGGTTGCTATGTAGCTGAAGTTCCTTTGTTTGTATGGACTGGAATTGCTAAATTCCTGTATGAGAAAAGTATGTTTTTTAAAGCTGAATCCAAAAAATAAGGAGAATCTCAAAAACGATCAACCCCACAAAAAAAATGTATACAAGATAAATTGTGTGTTTTAAGGTGCTCTAAATTTTTTGTGTTGTAAGTTTTTGTCCATGTCTTACGGTTTAGCAGTTATGCAAAATTCCATAAGATTTATCCAGAGGCTATTCTCAGAAAATTCAAGATATACATTTTTTTTTTGTTGTGTAAATATCTTTAATATACAAACTTTTAACCAAAATTGTTAGCCATTTTTAAGAAAATAAAAAATTTTCGAAAAAACTTCCATGTAAAGGGTAATTTGGGGTGGGGGGATTTTTCTCAAAATCTTCGTGTCGCATCCCTGTAAGATACCAAACTTAAATACCAAGTTTGGTATTTTACCGACTTTTTGTTTTGAGTTATTGTGTTCACAGACAGACACACACACACACATGGACCTTTTTCCGAAAATACTTTTTTTGGATACAGGGGACCCTAAAACATATATTTCCGGTGAAATTTCGGTATTGAAATTTTTGGTGGAGTACAATACCTTCTCTATACACTATGTACATAGTACATATAGAGAAAGTAAAAATAGCAGAAATAGTCTTATTACTTCCTTCCTTGTAAGTAGAGGCCAGATAAGGGTGTACCATAGGTTAAAGTGGTAGTCAAAAGCTGGTTGCTATGTGACTGAAGTTCCTTTGTTTGTATGGGTAGGAGTTGACAAATTTTTGTATGAGAAAAGTAAGTTTTTTAAAGCCAAAATCAATAACATGGAATATCTAAAAAAATGATCAACTCCATAAAATATATATATGACATAAATTGTGTGTTCTATTGTGATCTACATTTTTTGTGTAGTAAGTTTTTGTGTACCTCTTAGGTTTACCAGTTATGCAAAACTCAATAAAAATCATCCAGAATAAACATATCTTTAGAGGCTATTCCCAGAAAATTTAAGATATACATTTTATTTGTCACATTAATATAACAGATTTTAATCAAAATTGTTAGAGCCATTTTTTAGAAAATCAAAATCTTCGAAAAATGTTTCATGAAAAGGGTAGTTGGGTGAGGGGGGGATTTTCTTGAAAATCTTTGTGTCGCATCCTTGAAAGGTACCAAACTTACATACAAAAAAACAAAAGTCAATTATCTCAAACAGTTCATCAGTTATTTTTTAAAAAAAACCCTTAGAGCACCCAGTCAGGAGTTATTTGACTGGATCTTCTATTTCAATTAGTTCTGAATTTTTTGTGTAGAGCCTATGGTTCATGGTGTTGGTTTGCTCTAGATTTTGGAGGGGTGATATTGTGCAATAAAATTGGGTATTAATTAGTCATTTATGATACAAATGGTAAAAATGGTGTTTTATATTGTGAGTAGGAAGCTTGCAAAACGAGGGCATTGACCAATCTTTTAGACAGTTCTCAATATTTATAGACATTTTATAACTATAAATAGATTGTTTTATCTATTTCACAGAATTCATGCTTAACGGTCTACCATATTCTTACTTAGCATCAGGCTGACAACATGATGACTTACTCGTACAGATTGAAAACATTCTATACAACAAAGGCAGTGAAAATAATAAGCCTTTGTCATACTAATTTCTTGACTTTTTTGATAGCTGTTGTAATCTTGCTCTCTCCACTGCTTGCATAATTCCATCTCATTCAGTAGAGTTCATATTCATGACATTCAAATCATTCGCCATTTTATGGATCAATTCGAGCTTTCAAAGACACAGAGTCACGCATAAACCAAAGTTAAGCTACATTGATGTATAATTTTATAACACTGAGTGACAGAATTTTCTACTCTTAACATTGCTGACATCTGGTAAAAGACCTTTTTTTAGCATTAACTGTCTATAAAAAATTTACTGTGATTAAAAGTAATCATAGTATAGTAGCTGAAGGTTAAATAAATAATTCATTGTGGTTCCAGCTAAAGTTTTTCATCTCAGCACATTCTTAAGGTCACTAGTGGCCACGGTCGTTAAGACAGACTTATAAATGGGAGGCTGCAGTTCAAATGGCTACAGAAATAGCAAGTCATTTTAAAAGCTTGCTACCATTTGGGTTGTGGATAATCATAAGCCCCTAAAGTCTGATGTGTACCATTCACATGACTTTCTCTATATTAATGTAACAAATTATTGCTAATATGTTTATTCTTCATGTTTATAGTTCATGCTAATCGAGATAAACATTAGCAGAATTGGTCTTATTACTTGCTTTCATGGAAGTAGAAGGGAATACATTAGGCTAAAGCGATAGTCAAATGCTTTAAAATGTGGTTGCTATGAGATTAAAATCTGTTTCTTTGCATGGCCAGTAATTGACAAGTTCCCGTATGAGAAAGTATAAGCATTTTAAAACTGAAATATCTCAAAAATGGTCAACTCCAGGAAAAAAAGCATATGGCATAAATTGTGTCCCCTTACATTTCTAAACTGATAAGAAATATGGTAGTCATTCAACTTTTAATTTTGTTTAGTTAGGTCTGTTCTCTGTCCCACTCCCCTCTCTCACTCCTCTGATGCTTATAGTAAAGTACGCAAATATTAATTACAGGTCAAGGTAAAAAGCTTTCATTCTGAAAATCTGAAACATAAATGTGTAAGTTAGTCAATTTTCTTTGTAATCATGTGCAGAGCATAGCAAACCACATTTACAGTTTGCTTTACAATTACACAGACCATTTTCAATGTGATACTTTCACTATCTGTCTGAATGAACTCATGAATGGGGGAGAAAAATCACACTAGTTGAAGTGTGGGCAATTCTTCAATACTTCGTGTTGCGTAGCCAAGGGATGTTTTTATAAGTAAGGCAGTGAAGCAGTTTGTGGCAATACCCCAATGATCGATTCCTGGTTTTCACTACCACTTTTATTACGCTTTCATACACTTTCTATGGAATTATGGCAATTGATAAAACACTAAAGCAAATTTAAATGTACCTGCTGTGGTACTAATCAAAACCTTAAACCTGTAAATTCTTGAACACAACAGTTGAACCACATTTCAAGAACAGTACCATGATTCCAAATCTAAATTCATTCTAGGTTTATACAACCAAATTACTTTACTTTTATCCTTAATGATCCCCTGCATACCTGATCTGCTTTGGCAACAGCTCACGCATCTCACAAATTCAAAAGGAATGCAATTATTTGCGGAAATTAGAGATATTTATAAAATTGTTACGTCTCTCCAAAATAATTTTTACATAATTCCATTTTTATGCTTCATTCTACATGATGAATAAAGTGCAAAGAAAATGTTGAAGCATGCTGTTTATACATAACACGGTAGTGAAGCACATGTGCTCTACTATACACAATTTACAGTTCGCAAATTTGCCTGATAAAAGGATACTCTAGTGCTGCTTCTGGTTTTTCTGGTTCTTCATACAAACTAACCAAAACTTTGGTTAGTGCATCCATAACACCTGCACTTTCTAAGTATTTCCTAAATTCTTCTCTTTTTGTATCAATGGGCTATAACAGAAAAATAAAGTTTTTATGGCATGGGAACGAATTATTAAGACATTTGATAATCGTCTAGTTGATTTCAATCCGATAATTTATCTTACCTTGTTGCTCGCCATGATATAATCTGTTGGATTTTTCTTCGGATAATAGTGTGGCAGTAGTGTTACTGTGACATGTGCTGTAAAAACAGGTGCACACAAATTTAACTACCGCAGACAGGATTAAATTTTGATCTCTGAGTAAAGCAGTACTTAGACCATTTTCACAAATTCAAATTGTTTAAAGCGATTGTCTTTTGTTTTCTTTCCGCTGCGTAGCGTGTAAATGTATTCGTCTTTGCTCTGTTGGCATTGAATTTGCAGGGTTTTTTAATAAACTGAACTGTCAAGTGGCACTTTTGTAGAACCAGAAGGGGTTCTATAAATATATTCAATGTCGCAATAGCTCGGGCGTGTACTCATCTGAAGATTTGCGTTCTGTCAAAGGAAAAACACCTATTCAGGACTGTGAAGTACTTTTTATCCAAATACGAATATAAAATGTTATAATTTAGTATGAGTTGGTTTAAGAATCTAATTGGATGTGCATTTCAGTAAAATGCTTCTAAAACGATATTAACACTTTGTATAACATGACAATTTCATTTGATTCAGTTTGGTTACAACTGGGTAAAACATTCTACATATTAAGTTGGCAGTAGTTGCTCCGAGAGTAATGGAGGCGGGAAGCGAAAACCGATGAAAACTGTTTTTGTACAGACAAAAGGAGAAATTATATTAATTGCTATTAACTCTTTTGGGGTATCTTTTCTCCATTTTATGGTAGTATACTAATGTTGCAACATCTATTTTATAGCAAAGAACTGCAATAGAATACAAATGAGTTTGACAGTTAAAGTACGCTCATTTTTCATGTGACGGAATTATAACGCCATGAAACGGTAATGACTTAACCCTTTGTTAGTCGCGCGGATTACCTCGTCATCCATAATCCATGTGATTTTCCCCCTTTATTCTCTCTGGCTGGGTAGAATTGCATTCGCCCCATTTTCAGTAACCTAAACTTGATCTGTTAAGACCCTCATTATTGGCTTTAAATTCCGCAAGTTACATCTTATGAGACATTCATTATAGTCGAAGGTACAGATTGGAAGACACTGGTTATCTGCGTGAGATCTGCTACTACGGTCGGAATTAAAGTACGTGTATGGTTCTCTGTTCTTTTTGTAAGTTCAATCCAACATCCATGTCCGTGTTTTTAGGCTAATTTATATCTTTTTACTTTTAGTTTGTGGAAGAAATGTCAGAGATAAAACCTAGGATAGAGTTTAGCAAAGATCAACATCCTGATAATGCTATTGCTGTTTCAGGGAACAAAGTTTGTGTACATGAAAGCAGTCATATTTTAGGAACAGAAAGAAGTGTCTGAAAGTGATGAATTGGAACCACAGGTAGAAGTAATTCAAGAAGATATCTTTTTCAGGAAAGTATGGAATAACTAAACCAACAATTTTAGAACAAGACTTTTTTTCTATTATTACAAATTTATCTGGATCACAAAAGGAAGCTCATGTAACAAAGACAGAAATAGATATTTTGAAGTTATTCTTGAATGAAAATATATTATGCATCATTTTAACATGACAAATATGTACCCCAATGAAATTTGTGGTAACTTTTCCAGGGAAAATGATACTCAATGAACATATATTTTAGAAATCAGAGCTTTCATTGGTTTTATTGTACCTGTGTGGATCTCTGAGATGTTCTAGAAAGAACTTATCAAAGTTGTAGGATAACTCAAAAGACAAAACACTTGAATCATGTTATTTATGCATGAGTGAAGACTGATTTAGGTTTGTCTTGAGATGTCTGAGGTTTGATAATATCCTTGATAGAGGAGTTCTCAGAAAGATCGATAAGTTGGCTGCTCCAGAGAGGGTCTGGGTACTGAAACTCTTTACAACAGTTGCAAAAATATTTCTCACCCAGTAATACCTTACTGCTGACAAATAGTTTTTGGCACTCAAAGGAAAGTTCCATTCAGACAATATATTCCTAGTAAACTATGAAGTACTGGTTAAGAGTTTTTGCTTTGGTGAATGTAAAAACGGCCTAACCTTAAATTTAAAAAAAACATGTTGAGGCAACCAGAAGGGTCTTAGAATACCAGTAATTCAGCCAATGATATCGTTTTTTGGGTAGTCAAATTGTTACAAGGCACAAATTGAAGTAATATTGGGTATAACTGGTTTACTACCTTTGATTAGTCAAGAAATTCAAGAGCGAGGTGTCATACGAATTTCTAGGAAAAATATAAAGAGAACCAAAACAACAAGATTGGATTTCAACAAGATTGTACATTGGTATCATACTGTCCGAAGAAAAACAGGAAAGTGTTGATGCTTTTAAGCATGCATTTCAATGATGTTATAAGTATACATTTCAAGAAAAGAAGAGCAGAAACCTGAAATGGTCATTTTCTATAATATGGCAAAAGTGCAGGTAGATTTTTTGAACCAGCTATGTCAGAAAAACAATGTCTCACTTCATAACTACTAGGAGGTGGCCCATGGTACTGTTTTACAATATATTGACCACTGCAGCCATAAATATTTTATGCATTTATAAATACCCTGCATGGCTTCAGATCTGGCTGTAAAGAAGGCAGATTTTATCAAAAAAACTAGATAGGAACTAGTAAAATCTCAAATAGACCAAGTGTCCTAATGAAAAACCTTTCATGTGAGATTTGAAGAAAGGTGCTCAATAAATTGTCAAGCAACCTGATAAAGCAATTGACAGGTGTTACACATGTAGATGGGTATGGAGTAAGACGACTTGTAAATAGTGCAGTACATGTAACAACTGGAGCTATGTGGATCATCAGGAAGATGTAGCGTAAACTGTGCAGTTAATAATGTGTGTTCTATTTTAACTTTTTTGCACTTTTATTATTGAAACTAATGTTTATAGGTGCATAACAGTTATGTTGTGTTATAAATAGACACTTTAATGTTCTTTTTATAAATATTTGCATTGTTAGACATATCTCAGGTGTATATGGAAGACCTGTGTACAAATTTGTTTGTTTTGTCTTGAAATAGAATTTTATTAAATCCTTGCATAATAAAGAATATATTGAACGTATATGTGTATTATTTTTTTATTAAAGTGCTAAGTATATACATAGTTAGGACTGACCTTAACCCTAGTTAGTTGTCCAGGCTGTAACTATTTCATTATACAAATTTTTATAATATTACATAGTTATCCTTGTCAACTTAAATCTGATCTAGACAGAATGCTTTTCAACTGACCATTTCCTCTTTACCTTCCACAAAAACTCCCCTAATTTAGGTATGCTTCTGACCTTCAATAATCTTCCCAAGCACAATTTCTTTGTTCCTCAATAAGCATTTTTTATTTATTAGGCTTTCTCTCTGATCCTTTGTGGCCTTACATTGTCCCCATAGATGGGGCATATTCCTGGGATAACCTCCTCCCTTATTCCCCTTAGTTTCCAAACCCCAATCTAAACTAGACTAACCCTTCTCTTTCATTGGTTTTTACAAATTAAAATGTACTTCTCCTCTGGGTCATCTTTTAATCCCTTGTACTTGACAGTGAGCTTTTCTCCATAATCTCGGCAAATAAGATCTGCCTATCTATCTTCCATTCTCGATCTCACTTCACTCCAAAATCCTCTTCCAAAGTATCCTATTTTGACTCAAATATCTCCTAACCCATTTCTACTTTTTCTGCACACGCTATGTACATAGTGTATAGAGAAGGTTTTGTATTCCATCCAAAAATTCGATACCGAGATTTCACCGGAAAACATGTTTTGGAATCCCTGAAACCAAAAAAAGCATTTTTAGAAAAATGTCCGTGTAGGTGTGTCTGTGGGCAGCATAGCTCAAAAACGAAAAGTCCGTAAATACCAAGCTTGGTATTTAATTTTAGTGTTTTTCAAGGATGCGACATGATTGTCAAGAAAATCCCCCCACCCCAAACTACCCTTTTCACGGAAAAATGTTATTTTATCATTGATTTAAATGTATATTAAAGATATTTATTTACATGACAAATAAAATGTATATCGAACCCAGGTCTCCATTTAGCAAACAGCCGCGCTACCACTGCGCTAAGGAAACGACAACGGGAGAGAAAATATTCATAGTCTTCATAAAAGGACTAAAACTATATAGTTATATATAGTTATAGCATGCTGAGCATTTTTAAATGCTGTTTGAGAATTTCTCTGAAATTAACGTATAGGTAGCTAAAGATAGTCTGCAAAACAAAGGAAGATATAAGTACCTGCAGTAAGGAACACACGTATCTTAATACAAGATCAAAATCAAAGAAAGCAGTATCTTGAGAATTAAATAAAAATTTGATGCGTTACAATTGAATTGAAATTTATTTGTAACATGCCAACAGTACATGGATTTACACGTCAGTATAATAAGAAAAACACAGTAAACTACATAACTGATAACATGGTAAAACTTGTAACATAAATACTCTTTCACTGAATAGAAACATCGATTCATTAAACATGGTTTTACATTTTGCTTAAACCTGTTGTAAGGCAATTTTTGTATATCCAACGGTTGCTTATTAAAAAGCATAACGCCAGAATATGTACGTGATTTTTCATATTTTGTGAGTTTATGATTTTCAATGGATAATAAATATGCATTTAGAGTTTTGTAATTATGAAAATCTGAATTCTTGTAAAATAACTTCTCATTTGATTTTAAAAAGAGTAAGCTCTTAAAAATATAAATGGAAGGAAACATTAAAATTTTATGTTAGTGTAGATTAGACAGCCTCCACACAAATGCTTTTTTTTTCCTGCAGAATGAAGTACGAGTAATCAGGTTATAATTAGGTAAATGCATGTAATATATTTGTTCATTGTTACAATGATGTTCTGTAATGCATAGTACATTAGGGTTGTGTTTTTTGGTGAAAACTTCCAATTGGGATATCTTATTACTTAATGATTGTACATTTACAGCAGCCAAAGTGACATTTACACTGTTTAACTTTCTTTCGGAGCATCGTTTTTTCATTTTAAAAAAAATACCTTTTCACTAAGGCCCCTAATGGTCATTCTTTTGGATCCATAGCCTTTTGAAGATTATCCATATTTATTGTAACTTTAAAACATCAATATGCGTCAGGATATTTTGCATGTATTGATTCCCACAATACTTCAGGGAAAATTATCCTTAAGATACGATTTTAACATATCTGTAGTAGTAGGATGTTAAAATCGTAAGATATGACTTTCTCTACATCTCCGTAACAAATTATTGTTAAAAAATTATTCTTCTACCTACATCATACCAATCGAGATAAAAATCAGTAAACATTGTACTTATTACTTGGTCCCTTGTAAGTAGAAGGAAAAAAAATCTAATGTGTTCCATTCACATGATATCCTCTAGCTGTTCCACAAATAAACCTTTTATTCAATAGATTAATCTGTCATCTACACCATGCTAATCAAGATAAAATATGCCCACAGACACACACACTGACAAACATCACACATGGACATTTTTCTAAAAATTATTTTTTTGGATTAAGGAGTCTTTAACCATAAATTTCCCGTGAAATTTCGGTGTCGAACTTTTGGGTGCTATACAATACCTTCTCTATACACTATGTAGATACATGGCAGAGAAAATAATATTAGATATAACAACACGGTTTCATTTATTACTGCTCAAGTGACTTAAAAATAGCGTTACAAGCGACACTTGACACAACGAAATGCTATGCAAAAGCATGCACCCCTTGAAGTCTATGCCAGAGCGAAAAGTTCCCAACGACCTCATTAGATGGCAGTAGTTGAGCGTATTGTTAGGTATGACATCATTGAAGTACAATTTCATGTGCTCAACAGCAGATGATAATGTTACGAAGTTGAAATTAATTAGGATACATTTCCTGAACTCTGTTAAAATAGTAGTATTAACTTAATACTCAAGGTTCATGGCTGATCTCCATTTCTCGGTCTCCCAATAGAGTTGTGAAATGCGAGGGGCGTTCAATAAGTGCTTAGAAAATCCATGAAATTACACTTGCAGCATCGAAAAAAGTTTGTATTTAGTAACCCTCGCCTCTTACTAGATGGCAGTTAAACTTTCAGCTATATCCGTCACGTGATTTCGTTGCCATAGGCGATTGGATAAACAATTTTGTGTTTATTTAGAAAGAGGAGGAAAAGAGTTTCGTGTGGTGATTAAACACTTCTATTTAAAAGGCTTAACACCGAAAGAGATAAAAAAGCCGAGTTGGATGAAGTTCATGGCACATCTGCTCCTGCGTTTGCAACAATTTACAATTGGATAAATGGATTTAAACGTTGCCGTACATCCACAAATGATGAGTATCGTTACCAACGTCCAGTAGAAGTTACTTCCTTCGAAATGATTGACAAAATCCAGAATATGGTTTTGAGTGATCGACGAATAAAAGTTCGCGAAATAGTAGAGGCATATTACAAGGTGCAGTGATATCAATTTTGCACCAAAAGTTAGGTCTGATAAAGGCTTCTCAATGGAGAATAAACGCAATCATTTGATCGATTCGAAGCTGGTTTGGCACTTTTCCATCGCTATCCTGACGAGTTTCTGCGCTGATACATCACTGTGAATGAAACATGGATACACGACTACTCTCCAGAGACAAAATCACAATCGAAACAGTGGGTAAAGGAGGTGAAATCTGCAGATAAGGCGATGAACTCGGTTTTTTGGGATGCACGTGAAATCATCTACATTGATTACTTGCAGAAATGAAGAACAATACTTGGAGGTTATTACACATCTTATTGCACCGGTTGAACGGAGAAATCAAGAAAAAGCGCCCTCTACTGGCAAAGAAAAGGATTCTCTTCCATCACGAAATGCAAGGGTACACACCTATGCAGTTTCATGGGCGAACATTGTAGAATAAGGGTTCGAATTACTACAATATCCACCATATTCACCAGATTTGGCCCCCAGCGTCTTTTTTTTATTTCCAAATTTAAAAAAATGGCTTGGCGAAAAACGATTCACATCTAACGAAGATGATATCTCCCAAACAGATGCTTATTTTGAGGAACTTTCGAAATCCTACTTTTTGGAAGGTTTAAAGCAGTTGAAGAAACGCTGGTGAAAGTGCATCCACCTAAAAGGAGATCATGTTGAAAAAAAATCTCCAAAAATAATAGGTTTTTCTGTCTGCTTCTAAAGACTTTTGAACGTCCCAGGTTTCTACTCAAACCCGAACGTTTTTAGCTTTATATTCGTTATGGTGGTCGAATTGTCAGGTTCTTAGTGCCAGATATAACCATGGAGGTAGATTACATACAACATAGCTAAATGTATTTCTTACGAAAGAAATTCGCCTGCGGTGCCACAAGTAGTTAAAGCGGGCGTTAAACACTATAAAAAATCTGATGTGTTCCATTCACATGACTTTCTCTACATCTCTGTAACAAATTATTGTTACAAATCCTATGCCTCTATTTACTTCATGCTAATCGAGAAAAATTAGCAACTTTTTATTACTTGCTTCCTTGTAAGTAGAAACGAAATAAGGAAGTATAATAAGTTAAAGGATCGTCAAAAGCTGGTTGCTATGTAACCGAAGTTCGTTTGTTTGTAAGGATAGGAGTTGACAAATTCCTGTATGAGAAAAGTATGTTTTTTAAAGCTGAAACCAAACCCAAGGAATGTTTCAAAAACAATCAACTCCACGTAAAAATGTATACAACATAAATTGTGTGTTTTAAAGTGCTCAACATTTTTATAGGGTAAGTTTTTGTCTATCTTTTACGGTTTAGCAGTTATGCAAAATTCCGTAAAATTCATCCAGAATAAAGTAGTCTTCAGAGGTTATTCCCAGAAAATTCAAGATATACATTTTATTTGTCAGGTAAATATCTTTAATGTACGATATTTTAATCAAAATCATTATTGCCATTTTTGAGAAAATAAAAATTTTCGAAAAAGGTTCCATGTAAAGGGTAGTTGGCGGTGGGGGGAAGATACTGAACTTAAACACACACACATACACGGACATTTTTAAATATGCTATACTGGACATGTAGGTTCCATTGTGAAGTACCAGGGCCATCCAGGAAGTAACGAACCTTTTGGCACAACTAAATAATAACAAAAGCTATCTAAACAAAACTTTATTTACAAAGTTACAGTACCTTACTGTAATCGCTATTGCTATCAAGGTATTTACTGTCACAGGATATCGGGTTTTCAACCTTTTCACCACTAAAGATCTGATGTTCACTGCCACTGCCTCTTTACGATCTTCATTGGTCAGCAAATGTTTTCCACCCCAAAAAAGTTAAGTGCGGTATCCAAAGTGAATACCAGTTTTCCGAATTCTTTTATCACCGTTTGATGTTATTTCATTCATAATGATTGATGAACATCCACTCCGGTCTTTTTGGTGCACACTGGTTCTTCCTTGATTACTCGTAAATTATGCGCCATTTCCTCACTGAAGATTCCTTCATTGCAGTATCGTAAATACTTGCGAATTTGCTTATAGCATTCGATTGGCCGAACATTTTGTGCATTAGAGAAAAAAAAAAATAAAACAAAAACGAATAAGTTCTTTGGTGGTAGAAAAGTATAGCGTCGGTATTTAAAAATGTAATGTGTTCCATTCACGCGACTTTCTTTACAAACAACACATTATAGTTAGTAAGCTTATTCTTCTATCTACTTCATGCTAACCAAGATAAAATGTGCAGAAATTGTTTCATCACTTGCTTCCTTGAAAGTAGAAAGGAAATAAGACAAATACTATAGGCTAAAGTGACAGTCAAATATTTCAAAAACTTATTCCTATGCGATTGAAATTTCTTTGTTTGTATGACCAGGCGTTGACAAATTCCTGCATGAGAAAAGTACAAGTTTTTAAAAACTGAAACCAATAACACGGAATACCTCAGAAATGGCCCGCTTTATCTCCAAAAAACGTATATGAAATAAATTATATGTTTTAATGGAATCTACATTATTTTTTGTAGTAGGCTTTTGTTTATCTCTTACAGTTATGCAAAATTAAAAAAATCATCCAGAATAAGAAGGTCTTTAGAGGCTCTTCCCAGAAAATTCAAAATATACACTTTATTTGCCATCGAAATATGTTTTATATACGGTATTTTAATCAAAATCTTTAGAGCAAAATGTTCGAATATTTCTTTTCATGTAAAGGGTAGCTTGGGGTGGGGGATTTTTCTAAAACTCTTCGTGTCACGTCCCTGGAAGATATTAAACTTAAATACAAAGTTTGGTATTTTACCGACTTTATTCTGTTCACGGACACACAGATGGACGGACGGACGGACAGACACATACACACAGGGACCTTTTTCCAAAAATACTTTCTTTGAATACAGGGACCCTAAAACGTATGGTGAAATTTGGGTATCGCATTTTTGGGTGGAATGCAATACCTTCTCTATATAGTATGTACATAGTAAATGTAGAGAAAGTAGAAACTATACAACATAACAATAAATGCCTTGGCAGAATGGAGATTACGTTGAGAAATAGAATAAGGTACTGTAACTTTGTACATAAGTTTTTTTGTTATCTTTCGTTTTTATTTAGTTATATCAAATGTCCGTTACTTTCTGAATAGCCCTCGTACGCGGCTGTAGATATTTTAATGAAATCTGTGGTCAAATCATGGGAATACGGTACTTTGTTGGTATGGCAGTAGAAATACCTAGACCTCTTAGGACAAACGTTTAAGTTTTCGCAGCTACGTAAATAAAATAGATTTTGTATCTTGGAAATGTTTGCTATACACTTTAGATGTGTCAGTGTAACATAAATAATTAATTTAACATGTTAAATAGGATTTATACGTAATGATCACTTTATTAATAGTTATTTGTGTTGCTTATAATTTTAATCAGGCGTTTACGTTTATGTCCTTTTGTTGTTTAGTATGCTTTATCTATGGCAGCCTCCAATTGGGAATTCCATTAGAGCTAAAAATATTTTTAATGAAAAGTTAATCCTTAAATATATACAAAATTAATCGAACCAGATGGTTTTCGGGAGGTCCGGGTTCGCTCCCCGTTGACCACACACTCTGGTCCTGGGTTTTTCCGTGGTTTCCCTGGGACCGCTTAGGCGAATGCTGGGCTGTTACATATCTATCATGGTTCCTCTTTCATTTCTTCATTTCATTTCCTCTGTTCAACTTTCAGGTGTGGTTTGAGTCTTTGTAGGCAAATGGCACGGTTGCTTGCTCCGAAAGAAACTCTGTTCCCTCTGGTTGCGCGGGTTGAGGCTAGGTGCTGTTGTAGAGACCTCCTTTTGGCCTCCCGGCGCTTGTATAACTTTCGTGGTGCGCCAGGGCTGCCATCTAGTGAACTGTTAAGGACTTCCGTGCGTCTTTGCGCTTAGCTCCGTGCTGGCCTGTGATTTCCCCCGCTGTTGGCACGCTCTATCCTCTATACATAAAATTATATTTCATTATATAAACACACAGAATGGATTTTTCTAAAAAGATTTCTTTTATATTCAGGCGTCCTAAAACATGTATTTTCGATGGAATATCGGTAGGTATAGAATTTTTGGGTGAAATACAATACGTTCTCTAATTACTATGCTTGTGATATAAAAAGAAGAAAAGAAAGAAAAAAGGGGAAAAAGATGGAAAGTAAGAAACGCTTGCCGACAACCAAAAATGTTGATGGATATTTCAAATGTAGAATTAGGCCTCAGACACGTACTAGATAAGTGTATGCAGCACAAATAATGACATGTTGAGGAGTCCTTTAAAAACGCACTATTGTTCCATTTTTGTCTTTTAATGTTACATCAAACAGAGTTCTTACAAAAGGACTTTTAATGAGCATTCTGTTTACTCCGAGCAAAAGTCTTCTGCCCAAGAATATAAACAAAACTAATTGAAATTTCTTTGAAAATATAATTATGTTACGAGTACAATGGCGTGTTTTTATGCGCTTCACCTTCCTTCTTTCAGAGGAGCACTTATTAACCTAATTAGCTTGCGTAAATTAGGTTGTGTTTACATTAGCAACGGCTTCAACTGCTGGAATATTGTAGAAAGCTTCAATTGAATTAAATTTGCCTGTGATTCAACTTCATAATTTTATTCATTACTTTCTCTACACGTACTTTTCACATAGTGCATAGTGGTAGTATTCTATTGCATTCCTCCCAAAAAATTCCATTTTCACCGGAAATATGTTTTGAAGTCCCCTGAGTCCAAACGAGCATTTTTAAAAAAAGGTCCGCGTATGTCTGTGGATAGCATAGCTGAAAAATCTGATGTGTTCCATTCACATGTTTTTCTCTACATCTCTGCAACAAATTACTGTTAAAAAGCTTTGATTCTTTTTTACTTCATGCTAATCGACAAAAAAATTAGCAGAAATAGTCTTATTACTTGCTTCCATGCAAATAAGGGAAATAGGGGAGTGGTATAGGCTAAAGTATTAGTCAAAAGCTATGAGACTGAAGTCCCTTTGTTTCTATGGCCAGGAGTTGACAAATTGCCTAGTGAGAAAATAATACGCTTTTTAAAGCTGAAACCAATAAAAAGGAATATCTCAAAAACAATGCACCAAACGAAAAAGTAAATCATTTGTTTTAACGAGCTCTGCATTTTCTGTTAAGTAAGTCTTGTCTATCTCTTACGGTTTGCTAGTTAAATAAAATTCCGTAAAATTCATTCAGAATAAAGTAGTCTTCAGAGGCTATTCCCAGAAAATTCAAGATATACATTTTATTTGGCATCTAAACATCTTAAATATAAGAAATTTTAATTAAAATCGTTAGAGCCATTTTTGAGAAAGTCAAAATTTTCAAAAACATATCCATATAAAGGGTAGTTGGGGGCTGGGGGATTTTCTCGAAAATCTTCGTGTTGCATTCTTGGAAGATACCAAACTTAAATACCAAGTTTGGTATTTAACGGTCTTTTTGTTTTTGAGCTATACTGTCCATAGACACACACGCACACACTCATGGACATTTTTTCAAAAATGATTTTTTTTTTTTTTGGATTCAGGGGAACGCAAGACATATATTTGCGGTGAAATCTCGGTATCGAATTTTTGGGTGCAATACAATACCTTCTCTATATACTATATCACCCTCCATGGTGCAATGGTTACCATGCTAACTTCTTATACCCAAGGTCGCGGGTTCAAACCCGGCGGAGGACGGTGGATTTTTTCGGGCGTAAAAATCCTTAGCATGGCTTCCATCAGAAGGGAAGTAAAGCCTTGAGTCCCGTGTCGTAGATTTATGGCAGGTAAAAGAACCTCACGCCTGATAGAAAGGCCTGTGAGATAAATTAAGTGGTCTTTCACGCCCAATATAGAATGGGACGCTGAGAACCAAAACAGTTAAAGAGCGTCCATAAATAAAACTCAATTTCCATTTCATTTCTATGTACTATGTACATAGTGCGTGTAGAGAAAGTAAAAAACAATATAGATATAGCATGTTAGTTGTATTACTATTATTAATTGTGCGATTATAATTGTAAGTGAATTTTGTACATTTAACTCTGCCACCGGGCAGTACCCAGTTGCAGAGAGTAAATACATATATACATACATTCAGCACAACCCATATGGCTAATATGAATCACCTGGAGCCTTCCTGTAGGTCATGGTTGTTACGTGCACCATCGGGTATTCAAACAACGATTAAGTAGATATGAATCAAGATCAATTTCTAGGAAGTGGATCACAAATTGCAGATGAAATGGGGTTAGTAGGGAGTTCAGCTACCGTTTGGGGCTGCCTCGGAGAAAACCAGGAAGGGGTGTGGCCTGTTTCAGGGTAGATGTTAGTTTACAATCATTTTACAAATATGCCGCGTATATAAGCGCCGATGATGCGGCCACGATCCCTCACATATTCTGTGATAGGATAGGTAATGCGACATATGCGTATTACCTACTAATGAAACAGTTATTTACGTAACTGTGTAAAAAAGCGAGTATTTTCAGGGCGAATAAGATGTTTACCAGTAAGGGATGTCAAAAGAAATCCTGAAAAAATACTTTATTGTGTTTATGTACAATATTTTCTTTCACACAAGTCCAAATAATTTCCCGGTAAAGGCGCACTAAAATACCCATCTTAAGATAAATTAACGGAAATATTGACCTTCTGCTCACATACAGGCAGCAATTTGCGAAAATATTCTCAATTACTCGTCTAAGCTTAGCATTAGGAATCCTTGTGATTTCTTGCATGAAGCTATCACTAAGTTTCTGTAGATTACACAGGGATTTCTGCTGTTGAGCTTAGGTGAATGAGCGAGAACATCTTTAACTTGTTATATTACCTATTTGGAAGGAGATGGTCAATATTTTCAGCATTTATTAAAGGTAAGGACTCCAGTGCGCCCTTGCCGGCACCACTTTCCTGGCGACTCTCGGATCTCTCGCGCAGTAGAGAGAGACCGCTAGAGGGGCTACCTTATAATTTAATGACCATATGCATATACGCTAGACACGAATTTTTACGTTGCACTGGAGATGGAATTTTTGGATGGAATATATTGCTTCTTATCATAGGTAAAACATCTGACGCGTTACACTCTAATTACCTTCTCTGTCTATCCTACAACAAATAATTCTTACAAAAGCTTATTCTTCTAATTGCTTCATGATAATCAAGATAAATACTTAGCAGTTACTTTTAAGTTATTTAGTTACTTTTAAGAGAAAGGGAAGTAAAGGAATATACTAAGCTAAAGCGATAGTCAAATCGATTAAAAGCTTATCGCCAAATGATGACACTGAAGTTCGGTTCTCTTTATATGCCCAGAGAAAACAAAACAAAAAACAAACAAACGAAATACGAATGAGGACTTTTCGTTTTGAAAAATTTACATCAGTAACCAGGAACTGCTAGAAAAGGTTATTTTGACAAAAATGTATGTGATATAAGTTGTGTATTTAACAAGATCTACATTTTATGTGTAGTAAGATATCCCTTACGTTTACCAGTTATGCAAAAGTTATTCAGAAAGAAGAGAGATTGAGAGGCTGTTCCCAGAAAATTCAAATATACATTTTATCTATGTGTAAAATATTAATATATGGTATTGTAATTAAAATGGTTGAAGACATTTTTTAGAAAATCGTAAATTTCTAAAACATGTCTATTTAAAGTGCAGTTTGGGATAGGGGAATTTTCTGCAAATCTTCATGTTGCATTTTTGGAAAATACAAATAATATACGAATTTGGTATTTAACTGGCTTTTCGTTTATGAGTTATGTTGTTCTTACACATATACACACAAGCATACACGATAAGCTTTTTCTAAAACTGATTTTTTTGGTTTAATGAGTCCTCAAGACATATATTTCTGGTGAATCTCGGTTCCAGAGCCTGGAGACAAAATTTATCTTGGGTATAAGCTGTAATCGTATCAAGAGAAAATAATACAAAACTTGTCTTGGGTATAAGCTGTAATCGTGGGTATAAGCTGTAATCGTATCAAGAGAAAATAATACAAAACTTATCTTGGGTATAAGCTGTAATCATATGAAGAGAAAATAATACAAAACTTATTGTGGGTATAAGCTGTAATCATATCAAGAGAAAATAATACAAAACTTATCTTGGGTATAAGCTGTAATCATATGAAGAGAAAATAATACAAAACTTATTTTGGGTATAAGCTGTAATCGTATAAAGAGAAAATAATACAAAACTTATCTTGGGTATAAGCTGTAATCTATAAAGAGAAAATAATACAAAACTTATCTTGGGTATAAGCTGTAATCATATGAAGAGAAAATAATACAAAACTTATTGTGGGTATAAGCTGTAATCATATCAAGAGAAAATAATACAAAACTTATCTTGCGTATAAGCTGTAATCGTATAAAGAGAAAATAATACAAAACTTATCTTGGGTATAAGCTGTAATCATATGAAGAGAAAATAATACAAAAATTATTGTGGGTATAAGCTGTAATCATATCAAGAGAAAATAATACAAAACTTATCTTGGGTATAAGCTGTTATTGTATCAAGTAAAAATAAGTTATATCATTCATAGTTTCTGGCATTTGATATGGCAGTCCTAAATGCCTATGTTTGTGTAATAAAATTGTATATTGCACAAAGGGATCTCAAAATTTCATGTACCTTCCTCGTAGAGGACAAGAATATAGCGTGCTTAAATATTCACTGGTAATTCAAGCACATTTCGAAAACCCCCAGAAGAATGTAACTGCTATGTATATGAATAATCAAACGAATAAATAATAGAGTCTGTGAAATAGTAGTCCATGTATACAACATACGGACAAAGGCGAGCAACACAAAAATATGTTATGAGAAGCCTGCCAGACAGGCAACTCCTCTAACAGCCCTGCTGTTTCAGTTGCCGCACTTCGGTGCTTAATGTGTTTCTCTGCAGGCTTACTACGTGCTTCGCTGGTGAGAGGATATTGGAGCCATTAGGTGACTCTAGAACTTGAGGCAATGTCAATAACTGTTACAGAAGACTGCAGATAAGAGGGCGATTATCGAATGTGCTTGCTAGAGGAGCTGAGGAAAATAAATATACAGGGTGAAAACCAAATTGTATACGGGTTGCTTGGGACAAGCACAATATTTTCTTGACATTTGAAAATGCCATTTTTGATTCAGGGGATCTCAGAATCAATATTACTGTAGAGCGATTTAATTTAAAATTACAATTTTTATTGAATAATATATAAGATATTATTTTAATTGTTTTTTCACACAAGCCGTGTTTAAGAAAGAGGCAGAGTCAGACTGAAAAATTCAAAGTCATAGTCGGGATTTTAATCAATATAATTGGCCATAATAGTTGGCTATTCTATATCTCCTTGGACTTAAAGTACTCATGTCATTGTGAGTTGCCATTGGGGTATGTTCTCCCAAAATAATTTTAGACCACCTTGTGGTTTACCGAGAAACATGCGAGTCAGCTGAGGAATTTAGAACCGCGCCGGCATATTGCCATGGTAGCTCAGTGGTAGAGCAACCGGCTAGAGACCGGGAGATCCGTGGCTCAAATCTCTGCTATGCATTTATCAGTCTGACTCTACCTATCCAATATATAGGATCTCTCAGAGCCACTTCACAATTTAAAGTGCTATAAATATTATAATATTTGAGATAGGATAAAAATAAAAGAAGTCACATGCTGGGTAAGCAATAGGATATGGTTTTCTTGTGTTTTTTCAGTTTGCCGTTACCAAGGATACAAAGTTGTTGAATAAAACATTAATAGTTTTATTCATACAGCTATAAAAATCTGCAAGTTTCAAATCATATCTCTATCACTAAATAATAGAATAAAGCTGATTCAAAGCTATTATGAAACAATAGGAGTGTTTCTCAAGGTATTTAGTGATCGTATCATCAGTAGATGCTTTCCAACAAGGTGACCGTCACGATCTCCAGATATGAAACCGATCGAGTTTTGGTTAAGGGATTACGTTAAAAACGAGTTCTCCTGACACATCCGACATCCTGGCAGCAACTGAAAAACTACTAATATTCCGAGACATAATCTGCAAAGTGCTGTGCATGATTTCGCAGAAAGAAATGGTTTACTTTGAAAAAGAGAAAGGAGAAAATCTTTCCAATGTTTTATAAACTCCCATTATTTGCTCACTGTGTGACTTATTTATCTTTTCCTGTCTCAAATATTATAATATTTATAACGGGTTAAGTCTGAAATGACTTTTCAAAGAACATATACTTCCTCTGTCTAATATGGATAACAAGTAACAAAGTAGTGATAAGATTCATTAGTACAGAAAGAACAGATTTCAAACTTTTATTGCTTCCAAACTACAAAAGATAGAAGCATGATTTCAACGTTTATGGAGAGAGAAAAGCTTACAATTGAAATAGCGCTGGAGTAGAAGTTCCAATCACGGCCGTATTGTCGCTGTTGTTTGTTGTTATGTCTGTAGTGAAATGGCGGCGACACCACAAGAGAAATCATTCTGTGTGCTGCAATTAACAAAACTAGAGTTCATTGTTGCAGTTCAACGAGCTTTTCACCTCAATTTAATAAACAACCGCCGCGTCACAAGCAAATTTATGAGTGGCATCGAAAATCCATAGAAGATGATTGCATGTGCAAAAGGAAAAGCACGGGAAGTCCTCGCACATCATACGCAAATGTCGAGCATATTCGTACACTATACGAAAGGATCCCAAAGAAACCCACATCACGAGCAAGCAATCAACGGCATGCCCAGTTCTAAAACATCGTCTTCACCTGAAGCCATACAAACAGCAGTCATTGCAAGCATTGAATCCTGACGACCACAAAAAAATGTACAAATTGTACATTGGCATGTTATAAAATGTGGAAGAAGACAATTTTACTCAACGACTAATGTTTTCCAATGAAAAATTTTCATGCAAGATGGTGCCCCGCCTCATTTCTCTTATCACGTCCGACGTTACTTGAATAACACAATTGCAGGATGTTGGATTGCGAGAGGAGGAGCAGATCAACTTTATCGCCGGTGGCCTCCCAGGTCTCCAGATCTACTCCATGTGATTTTTATCTATGAGGTTACGTAAAAGACCGTGTTTTTATCCCTCCTATGCCAGACACTCTTGAAGATCTAAGACATTGAATTGTTGAAGCTGTAATATCGAGACCAGCTGATTCGTGTGTGGCAAGAAATATGCCACCATTTTGACATATGTCGTGTAACATACAGTGCTTATATTGAATGTATATTATAAAAATCTGATGTGTTCCATTCACATGACTTTCTCTATATCTCTGGAAATTATTATTGTTAATAAGCTTATCTTTTATTTATTTCATACTAATCGAGAAAAATTAGCAGAAAAAGTCTTATTTCTTGCTTTATTGTAAGTAGAAGCGAAATAAGAGAGTACCATAGGTTAAAGTGAAAGCCAAAAGCTGGTTGCTATATGACTGATGTTCCTATGTTTGTGTAGACAGGAGTTGACAAATTCCTGTATGAGAAAAGTATAAGTTTTTATAAGCTGAAACCAAGAAAAAGGAATATCTCAAAAACGATCAACTCCACGAAAAAAACGTATATAACATAAATTAATTGTTTTAACGTGCTCTACATTTTTTGTGGGTTAAGTATTTGTCCATCTCTAACGGTTTAGTAGTTATGAAAAATTCATCCAGAATAAAGTAATCTTCAGAGGCCATTCCCAGAAAATTCAAAATATACATTTTATTTGTCAGGTAAATAACTTTAATATACGAATATTTTAATCAAAATCGTTAGAGCCATTTTTTAGAAAATCAAAATTTTCGAAAAAAGTTCCATGTAAAGGGTAGTTTGGGGTGGGGGAATTTTTCTCAAAATCTTCGTGTCGCATCCCTGGAAGATGCTAAACTTAAATACCAAGTTTGGTATTTTACCGACTTTTCGTTTTTGAGTTATCGTGTTCACAGACACACGGACACACGGACACACACACACGGACCTTTTTCTGCAAATACTTTTTTTGGATACAGGGGACACTAAAACGTATATTGCCGGTGAAATCTCGGTATCGAATTTTTTGGTGGAGTGCAATACATTCTCTATACACTATGTACATAGTGTGTATAGAGAAAGTAAACATTTAGACTTTTCTCTCTCCGTGAACGTTGGAATCATTATTCTATCTTTTGTAGTTTGGAAGTAATACATGTTTGAAATCTGTTCTTTCTTTTTGAATAACCCTGTATATTCATACATAATCACATCTCAATTTCCTCTCAAACTAAAAAATCTTATGTGTACCATTCACATGACTTTCTCCATATCCCTGCAACAAATAATTCTTAAAAAGCTTATACTTCTATTTACTTTATGCTAATTAGAAGAAAATAGCAGAAATAGTCTAATTACTCGCTTCCTTATAAGTTGAAGCGGAATAACGGACAACCGTAGGTTAAAGTGATAGTCAAAAGCAGGTCGCTATGTCAATGAAGTTCCTTTGTTTATATGGATAGGAGTTGACAAGTTCCTGTATGAGAGAAGTATACGTTTTTCATAGCAGAAACCAAAAATAAGTGATGTCACAAAAACGACGAACTCCACGAAAAAAATGTATATAACATAAATTGTGTTTTTTAAAGTGTTCTACATTTTTTGTGCAGTAAGTTTTTGTCCATCTCTTACGGTTTAGCAGTCATTCAAAATTTAGTAAAATTCATCCAGAATAAACCACTCTTCAGAGACTATTCCCAGAAGATTCAAGATATACATTTTATTTGTCAGGTAAATATGTTTAATATCCGAAATTTTAATCAAAATTGTTAGAGCAATTTTTGAGAAAATCAAAATTTTCGAAAAAAGTTCCATGTTAAGGGTAGTTGGGGGTGGGACGATTTTTCTCAAAATCTTCGTGTCGCATCCCTGGAAGATACTAAACTTAAATACCAAGTTTGGTATTTTACCGACTTTTCGTTTTTGAGTTACCGTGTTCACAGACACACGGACACACACACACACACACACACACACACACACACGGATCTTTTTGTGAAAATGCTTTTTTTGGATATTGGGGACCCTAAAACATAAATTTCCGGTGAAATCTCGGTATCGAATTTTTGGTGGAGTGCAATACTTTCTCTATACACTATATACATAGTGCGTATGGAGAAAGTAATTCTCTATACACTATGTACATAGTGCGTATTGAGAAAGTAAAAATTAGCAGAAATAGTCTTATTACTCGCTTCTTTGTAAGTAGAAGCGAAATAAGGGACAACCGTAGGTTAAAGTGATAGCCAAAAGCTGCTTGCTATGTCAATGAAGTTCCTTTGTTTATATGGATAGGAGTTGACAAATGCCTGTATGAGAGAAGTATACGTTTTTCATAGCAGAAACAAAAAATAAGTGATGTCACAAAAACGACGAACTCCACGAAAAAAATGTATATAATATAAATTGTGTTTTTTAAAGTGCTCTACATTTTTTGTGTAGTAAGTTTTTGTCCATCTCTTACGGTTTAGCAGTCATTCAAAATTTATTAAAATTCATCCCGAATAAACCACTCTTCAGAGACTATTCACAGAAAACTCAAGATATACATTTCATTTGTCAGTTAAATATGTTTAATATCCGAAATTTTAATCAAAATCGTTCGAGCAATTTTTGAGAAAATCAAAATTTTCGAAAAAAGTTCCATGTTAAGGGTAGTTGGGGGTGGGACGATTTTTCTCAAAATCTTCGTGTCGCATCCCTGGAAGATACTAAACTTAAATACCAAGTTTGGTATTTTACCGACTTTTCGTTTTTGAGTTACCGTGTTCACAGACACACGGACACACGGACACACACACACACACACACACACACACACACGGACCTTTTTGTGAAAATGCTTTTTTTGGATATTGGGGACCCTAAAACATATATTTCCGGTGAAATCTCGGTATCGAATTTTTGGTGGAGTGCAATACTTTCTCTATACACTATGTACATAGTGCGTATGGAGAAAGTAATTCTCTATACACTATGTACATAGTGCGTATTGAGAAAGTAAAAATTAGCAGAAATAGTCTTATTACTCGCTTCCTTGTAAGTAGAAGCGAAATAAGGGACAACCGTAGGTTAAAGTGATAGCCAAAAGCTGCTTGCTATGTCAATGAAGTTCCTTTGTTTATATGGATAGGAGTTGACAAATGCCTGTATGAGAGAAGTATACGTTTTTCATAGCAGAAACAAAAAATAAGTGATGTCACAAAAACGACGAACTCCACGAAAAAAATGTATATAACATAAATTGTGTTTTTAAAGTGCTCTACATTTTTTGTGTAGTAAGTTTTTGTCCATCTCTTACGGTTTAGCAGTCATTCAAAATTTATTAAAATTCATCCCGAATAAACCACTCTTCAGAGACTATTCACAGAAAACTCAAGATATACATTTCATTTGTCAGTTAAATATGTTTAATATCCGAAATTTTAATCAAAATCGTTCGAGCAATTTTTGAGAAAATCAAAATTTTCGAAAAAAGTTCCATGTTAAGGGTAGTTGGGGGTGGGACGATTTTTCTCAAAATCTTCGTGTCGCATCCCTGGAAGATACTAAACTTAAATACCAAGTTTGGTATTTTACCGACTTTTCGTTTTTGAGTTACCGTGTTCACAGACACACGGACACACACACACACACACACACACGGACCTTTTTGTGAAAATGCTTTTTTTGGATATTGGGGACCCTAAAACATATATTTCCGGTGAAATCTCGGTATCGAATTTTTGGTGGAGTGCAATACTTTCTCTATACACTATGTACATAGTGCGTATGGAGAAAGTAAAAAGTCACAGGAATATAATGTTTCAAAAATTATGCATACTACTGCAGGGTATACCTCATATACTTCACAGTATTGTAAAATAAATCTGACAGGTTACATTCTCATTATTTTCTCTACCTTCCATCGCTTTTTACTGGATACACAAATTATTCTTCGGAACATTTATTTTCCGATCTACTTCATAACAATTGACATAAACCTTGGCAGAAATAGCTATATTACACAATTAGTTATATACAAAAAGGGAATAGCGATAGCTAAGAGCTTAAGAACTGGACGGTATATGATGTCCTTAAAATATATTACTCCTTCCGTAATCTTTCCGTCGCCCTCCGTGGTGTAATGGTTACCATGCTAACTTCAAATACACAAAACGGGTATATGTTTGGGATGTTTTCGGGCGAAAAATCCGTAGTATGGCTTCATTTGGAAGGGAAGTAAAGCCGTTGGTTCCGTGTCGTAGATTTACATCATGTAAAAGAACCTCAAGCCCGATAAAAGAGGCGTCTGAGCAAAATTAAGCGGTCTTTCACGTCCAATTTAGAATGGGAGATGAGAACCACAGAAGTTAAAGAGCGTCCACAAATAAAGCTACATTTCCATTTTGCTTTCCATACAATTCCGAGAAGCTGAGTCACTTAGGGACTTTCAAAGAAAGACAAGATATTGTTTCACCATTAATCTCAGAAATGCCTTTGTAAGAGGACACACCAAATGCTCACAAAATATATAAAAGTGGAAATTCTGCATAATATTATAAGTGTATAGAAAGCAACGTAAAACAGCTGTGAATATTTAGTGGTAGCAAGATGTACAAAAGCGAGTTGTAACTTAGGTAATTAAAGCAGAGGTGAGCTAGCTTAATTCCAGGTAAGAGTACACCAACCACCACTTGTTAACGAGCACAGGTTTAGGCTAAATAATGTAAAATAGAAAAGGACAGAGCTATAAATAAGTGGAACAGGCAAAGGAAATTGGAGAAATAGACAAAGCAAGCAGAAAGTTATGAGAGGGAAACATTGGGTTCTCCCAAACTCGTCATGTGGACGTGATGCCAGCAAAACTTGGCGCAATTTATTTTCATAACATGCAAAGTGATATTACCAAGGGACCAATCAAAGATATTGTTATATTTTATGGCGCGAAGGTTGGCGTCACCCAGTGACAGTATATAAAAGAGAGAGCATATTTCTTATGTGGTTACTATAAATTTTGCTTACTTTTACATTGCGTTTTGCGCAGGTCCACGTGCCCAAGTGGTGGGGCAACGATGTGCAGATGGTTAGATTAGGCTCCTGAAATTGATTTAAGTGGTAAGAAGGTATTAATGGAAATATATATTTTGTAAGGAAACAAGCTAGCCGCTCGTTAAACCTTTGAAATAATAAATTCAAGTAGTAAGAGAAAATGCAATGTTATTTAATATTCGGCTCACCCATAAAGCTCCTGAGATAGACTTATTTAGGAGATATTAGGAGTGGAATCTTCATCAACTGCTGAGCAGAGGACGCCGGAGAAAAGGAAACGACACCAGAGTTCCCGCTACAGCTTATTTCACCAAAATTTATTTGGACTATATTATGCATTTAAAAGGGATATACTTTTTTGTGCGGTACGCTATTGTGTATCGCTTAATGTATATGAAGTTGTAAATAATTCCTTTCGAATGAAGATGGAACTGCAGACTTCCCAGATAAATAACATTTACACTTCATGTAAATATCTTTAATATATGGTATTTGAATAAAAATATGTAGAGCCATTTTTAGAAAATCTAAAATTTCGAAAAACGTTTCACGTAACGGAATGTTGGGGAAGAAAATTTTCTTGAAAATATTCATATCACATTTTTGAAAGATACTGAACATAAGTTTGATGCTTACCCGATTCTTCTTTTTTGAATAATGCTTCTAGACAGACAGAAACACACATACAAGGGACATTCAATAAGTTCTTAGAAAAAGATAAAAAAAATTAATTATTTTTCGTAGATTTTTTTATTTTTTTTATTTTTCAGCATGGTCTCCTTTTAGTTCGATACATAAGGTCTTCCAAAAAGTAGGATTTCAGAAGTTACCCAAATAGGCATCTGTTTGGGAGATGACTTCTTCGTTAGAGGTGAATCGTTTTCCGTCGAGCCAGTTTTTCAAGTTTGGAAATAAAAAAAAGTTACTGGGGACCAAATCTGGTGAATACGGTGGATGTTGTAGTACTTGAAACCTTAATTCTACAATCTTCGCCATTACGTTATAACTACAAATGCTTGTTTCGAAAGTTTAGGTATTTGTAAACGTTTGGCCGCAAAGGAACGGATTTCAACCACAGCAACCAACTTTTAAAAGATTTGACTATAGTTTTAGGCTAGTGTATTCCCTTATTTACCTTCTATTTCAAGAAAGCAAGTAATTAAGACAATTTCCGCTAATGTTTGTCTGGATTATCATGAAGTAGAGGAATAAACTGTTTATTAATAATTAATTAAAGCGCTGTAGAGAAAATCTGTGAATGGTACACATCAATATTTTACTAACGTGTTTCAACATATCTGTACTGCCTCTCAAAAGTACATTAAAGAAAATAATCCATTTTTACTTTCTCTATACATACTATGTACGCAGTGTATAGAGAAGGTACTGTAATGCACCCACAAATTCGATACCAAGATTTCACCGGAAATATATGAACCTCAAAAATCCTGAACCCCAAAAAAAACATTTTTAGAAAACTATCCGTTTGTGTCTGTCTGTCAGTGTGTATGTCTGTGTATCTGTCTGTGGGCAACATAGCTCAAAAACGAAAAGTCCGTTAAATATCAAACTTGGTACTTAATTCAGTATCTTCCAAAAATGCAATACTAAGATTTTCAAGAAAACCCCCGCCCCCAACTACCCTTTACATGGAAAATGTTTCGAAAATTTTGATTTACTCAAAAATGGCTTTACCACATATGTGTTCAGAATGATTAACTTACATATCAAGTATTGATTTAATTGTTTTTTCACACAAGCCGTGTGTAGGACAGGAGTTGGATAGGTAGAATCAGACTGTTACCATGTAGCTCAGTGGTAGAGCAACCGGCTAGAGACCGGGAGATCCTTGGTTCAAATCCAGTCTATGACATTGCATTTTTCAGTCTGACTCTACCTATCCAACTCCTGTCCTATTCACGGCTTGTGTGAAAAAACAATTAAGTCAATACTAATTGACCATAATTTAGTATGAATCCTGGGACTTAAAGTACATACAACATTGCAAGTCACCATTGGGTTATGTCATCTCCAAATAATTTGAGATCGCCTTAATAATTTGTGATTTACCGGGAAACATGCGAGTAAGTTGAGAAATTTAGTGCTATGTCGGCATATTGCCATGGTAGCTCAGTGATAGAGCAACCGGCTAGAGACCGGGAGATCCGTGGTTCAAGTCCGGGCTATGGCATTGCAGTTTTCAGTCTGGCTCTAACTATCCACCTTACATAACAAGTACTTGAAAAAATAATTTTTGTTAATGTTTATCTCGATTAACATGATGTATATAGAAGAGTAGGTTTTGAGGGAAGATTTGTTGCAGAATAAGCAGAGAATGCCATGTGAAAGGAATGCCCTTTTGGTGACGTTCGTACTGGTCTTGAACTTAGAGCTCGTGTTGTGTGCCGGGACATATACACACACACGTGCGTTGGCATCGATCAGCGGGTCTCTCGGTCGGGAGAGACCGTGCGTGCTCGGGTCGGAAAGGAAGTGGCGGCCGCCGGATGCTGGGAGAGAGAGAGAGCTCAGTAGCTCGCGATATGCAACTGCCGCTGGACGACGGTGCCGACGGGCCCCGGACGATGCGAACGTCCGCGGCTCGCCGTCTCATGGAACAGAACCCGCAACCTCAACCGCAAGTGGTGAGCTTCGCCCCGGGCTGCGGGGCGGGGTGCCCCAGACCCAACAGGAGGCGCGAAGAGGCCAAGGCCCTCCAGAACCTACAACGACGTGTGGAAGCCTGCCGCCTCACCAAGGGCATCGCTACGGCAGGCGACGTGGGCCCTAGCACCAGCACGGCGAACCCTACGTCACCGCCTCCGGTGCTGGACAACCGACCTCAGCTGCTGCAGAAGGTAGGTCTGCTTGCTCAGCTGATGCTAATCGATTCCTAGCCACATGCTCCGCTCTGTGCGTCCAGATAAACAATCACCAACCGAAAAAACGATCTTCTTTTGGAAAGACATCTGCAATACGATAGCTATTCTTTTGTTAACAAGAATATGACTAACGCAGTCATATTGTTACTGAAGAAACAGTCAACTGTTTACAAAACAAGTCGATGTAGGTCACATACCGGCTAATGGAAAACAACAGACGTTTAGTAAAACAGCTGTAAAATGTGATGTGTTCCAATCATATGACTTTCTCTACATCTCTGCAACAAATTCTTCTATTTACTTCATGCCAATCGAGAAAACTTAGCAGAAATAGTCTTATTACTTGTTTCCTTGTAGGTAGAAGGGAAATAAGGGAGTATCATTGACTAAAATGATAGTCAAATGTTTTAAAAGCTATTTGCTATGTGATTGAAGTTCCTTTGTTTGTATGGCTAGGAGTTGACAAATTTGCGTATGAGAAAAGTATTAGTATTTTAAACCTGAAACCAATAACAAGGAGTATCTTAAAAACGGTCAAATCTGCAAGTAAAACGTATATGACATAGGCTGTGTGTTTTAACGAGATCTCTTACGGTTTGCCAGTTATGCAAAACTCCGCAGAACTCAACCAGAATAAGGAGGTCTTCAGAAGTTATACTCAGAAAATTTAAAATATATTCTCTATCCACTATGTACATTCTACATGCGGGCTAGAGAAAGTAAAAAAGCGATCATCATCTCTAATAAAATACGTCTTTTCGAAAGATATCTGCAATATGATATTCTTTTGTTAACAAAAATCTGATTAACGCGGTTAAATTGCCACAGAAGAAAGAGTCAACTGTTTACAAAACAAGTCGATGTAGGGTCAGGTACAATGGGAAAAAATAGACATTTAGTAAAACAAACAGCTGTGAAACTCTGATGTGTGCCAATCGTGTGATTTTTTTCTAACTCTTCTGAAACAAACCCTTCTTACAAAAGAGTATATCATGCTAATCGATATAAAAATTAGCATAAATTGTCTTATTAGTTGCTGGCTTATAAACAAAAAGAAAATAAGGGAATACACTAGGCTTAAGTGACAGTCAAATCTTTTAAAAGCTGGTCGCTATATGAGCAATTGATATTCGGCTCGCTTTGCATGGCCACCGGTAAAACAAGAAGAGAGATGAAACGAAATGTCACTCACTTCCTTTGAGAAAAATTTACACAGTTTATTGAAACACATAACAAGGAATATCTCAGAAACGGCCAACTCTACAAAAAACGTAATGACATAAATTCTGATTTAACGAGATTTCTGTCTATCTCTTACGGTTTACCAGTTATGCAAAATTCAGCGAAATTCATCCGGGATGAAATGGTCATCACAAAATATACATTTTATTTGTGATGTAAATATCTTTAATATAAGGCATTTTAATCAAAATCGTTAGAACTATTTTTGGGAAAAACAAACATTTTAAAACATTTCCCATGAAAATTGTTTGAAAATCTTCGGGTCGCATCCTGAAAGTTTTTAAAATTAAATTTCAAATTTTGTATTTAACCGATTGGTCGTTTTTGGGGTTATGTTATTGATAGACACGCGAATACAGACAACATTTTTTTCTTTAAACGGCCTTTTTTATTTTATGGGGCCTTCAAAACATATATTTTCAATAAAATCTGTGTATAAAAGTTTTGGGTGGAATGAAATATCTTCCCCGAATCACATGTACAAGTGTTGCTTTTGTTTGTTAGACTAGTCTTTTAAGCTTATGTTCTTTGAATCAGAAAACCATACTGAAATTGTAAAATAATAAGGAAAATAAGAGGCTTTTAAAGTACATGGTTTGCTAGAATGGAAGGATATTAATGCTTCGCCGAGATTTCTTGGGAAAAAAATCTAATGGGTTCCATCCACCTAGCTCCCTCAAGCTGTTTCACAAACTTGTAAAAGATTATTCTTTTATCTACATCATGCTAATCGAGATAAACATTAGCAGAAATTGTCTTATTACTTGCTTCCTTGTAAGTATTGCTAAAGCGATAGTTAAATCTGTTACAATCTCGTCGCTATCGGAAACAATTGAAATGCGCTTCTCTTTTGCATTCCCAGGAATAAACCAAAACAGATATGAAACGAAAGTTGACCTTCCGCTTGAGAAAAGTTTAAGTAGTTTAAAATGAAATCAAGAACAGGGAATATCTTGAAAACGTATAAGTATTCCAAAAATGTATATGATATAAATTGTGTGTATTAATGAAATCTATAAATTTTTGTGTGGTAAGTTTATGCCCATCTCTTACGGTTTACGAGTTATACAAAAGCCATCAAGAATGAAGAGGTCTTCAGGGGCTATTCCTATAAAATTCTAGGTATACATTTTGTTTGTCATAACATTATCTTAAACATATGGTATTTTAATAAGAATCGTTAGAGCTATTTTTGAGAGGATCAAAATTGTAGAAAAATGCTCCATTGAAAGAGCAGTTGGGGGAATGGGAATTTTGCTGAAAACCTTCATATCATATGCTTAGAAAATACCTTACTTAAATACCAAGTTTGGTATTACCCTGACTTTTCGTTTTTGAGTTATACTGTTCGTCCACACACACACAGGGACGTTTTTCTAAAATTGCTGTTTAAGGATTCAGGCGGCCCCAAAATATATATTTCCGGTACAATATTGGTATCGAATATTTGGATGCAATACAATACCTTCTTTACCTACTATATACATTGTAGATACATGCTAGAGAAAGTAAAATTATTCAGGACGTTTGCTTAGTTGGTAGTCCGTTCTGTTCACAACAGACACAAACAAAAGGGAGAGTTCTAAATACTGGATCTTGTATTTCTTATGATATTAAGATACCTAATTGTTTGGATCAGTAGCCATACTTCCTCTGCTACATCATGGTTTAGGAACACAATGATGACTTAAATAATTACGACATATATCAACAAGGTAGTGCACATTAAAATGCTCCGTACAGTAAAGCAACATTAGGAACGTTAGGAAAAGCTCTTGTGTCACTAGGAACGAGAAAATAATAGCCTGATTCATAACTAGCAACAGAATTTATTTATATTGCATCTGTGTATAAGATTTATAATATTACAAGCAGTGCATTACGTCATGTCATATTTCAACTTGATATTAATTTGTACTTTGATGAAAATCCATTCATTAGACCTATACACAGTATTGCTCTAAAGAAATTTCAGCATTAATAGGGTCAAAATAACCGATTAAGGGTCAAATTAGCTCCAGTTTATTGTAAAAAGTGCAGTACTGTATTATGGTAATGCTTATTGGCTGTAATATATCACATAAGAATGACCCTGAAGAAGAGTCGAATACAATATTCAAATTTAAAGTTTAATTTTACAAAAAACTGTCCAATTATCTGCTGTAATTACCAAATAATAATTTGGTAATTACAGTTGGCTTATCCCGTGGCCGCTCCGTCACACTGTTGCCACTTCGTCCCGTCCGTAGCTACAGCAGGACAATAAGCCATTTTCAAACAAACATACTAAAACACTAGCACACTCGCACACGGGACAATAATACATTACAGCACGTTAAAAAGACTGTAACAAAGCAAAATAGCGCGGACAGTCCCGTCAACTGAAACTACATTGAGGAGTCTTTGTTACATCTTGCAACAAGGATGACATCATTGCTTACGTAGCATGACTCTATTGGCAGACACACCTCTTATCAGCTGAGAAAGTTCGCTGGCTGTCAGGGATCACTATGGATCTCGTGGAGTTTAGGTTAAGCATGCCCAAATTAAAGAATCAGAGGGGAAGACGCAGTAACTCATTTCACTCCGTGTGAAGCATTAGGGCATGCTGCTATGCGACGTAATGGAATACTTTTAAACAGAAGACCTTGCTCATCTGCATAGTGTTGTCCCTATTTTATTTTCTCTATTTAGCAGATAGAGCATAGGTAGACAAGGTATTGTATTTCACCCAAAAATTCAATATCGAGATTTCATTGGAAATACATGTTTTAGAGTACCCTGTATTCAAAACAAAAGCATTTTTAGAAAACAGTTTTAAATACCAAACTTGGTAGATTTTGAAGAAAATCCCGCACCCCAAACTATCTTTACATGGAATAAATGTCGAAAATTTTGATTTTCTCAAAAATGATTCTAATGATTTTGACTAAAATACCGTGTATATAAAAGCTATTCAAATGATAAATAAAATGCATATCCTGAACTTTCCTTCATTCTGGATGAATTTTGCATAACTGGTAAACCGTAAGAGAGATATAAATCTTAGTACTGAAAAATACAAATCTCGTTGAAACACACTTAATGTCATATGCATTTGTTTCGTGGACTTGCCAGTATTATTGGTTTCAATGTTAAAATACCTAAACTATACGGAAAAATACGGGAATATGTCAACTCCTGGCCATACAAAGAAACGAATTTAAATAACAAATTAACCATCTTTTATAAGATCTATCACTTTAGTCTAGTTATTTCCCTTCTGTTTACAAGGAAGTAAGTAATCAGACAATTTCTGCTAGCATGAAGTAGATAGAAGAATACACTTTTAATTTGTTACAGAGATCTAGAGCAAGTCATGTGAATGGAATACATACGATTTTTTAAATTTGTGATATGTTTTACTTTGGACGAGGGCATCAATGTCTGCTACTGAGGATGATGGGTTTTAAAGATGATCCCTAATTGATGAACCAAAATAATCGTCTGTAGTTTAATATAATTCATTTTAGAGAAGCTTCGCAAGTGTACAATTCGCCAAAAACTGCCATTAAAGCGATGCAAGTAATCGAAATTTGGAAAACAAATCCTTAGAAAATTTTTTTAATAACTCTCAATCTATTTTTTTGAACATTTTATGTTTGCACACCTTTGTAGATCAAGTAATTCCATTTGAAGTTCATGTGGAGCCTCTGTAAATGCTGCGAAAATGATATTCCCACTTTTGAAACTGACATTCTGTTTATGTTTGCTTAAAAAATAATACATTCGCTGCCGAGCACTGTACGTATGTGACAGTATGTGTGACTCACCTATATTTTCTCATTTTGATTGGATCGGACATGCCTGCTTTAGATCATTGTAGAAATATCTGATGTGCTCTATTCAATTACTTTCTCTGGCTATTCTGTAACGAACTGCTCTTATTAAAACTAATTAATCTATTTACTTTATATTAATCGAGATAAATATAGTAGAAATCGTGTTATTACTTAGTATCTTATAAGTAGAAACGAAATAAGGGAGTACACTAAGCTACAGCAATGGTCAAATATTTTAAAGCTAGCTGCTAAGTGATTGAAATTCGGTTTTGTTTGCATGACCAGGAGTGTAACTAAAGAAAAATTAATGAGAAATTCCCGTTAGAAGAAGTTTAAACATTTCAAAATTGAAACCAATAACAAGGAATATTTTGGAAATGGTTAACTCCACAACAAAAAATGTAAATAACATAAATGGTGTGTTCATACAGATTTACATCCTTTTGTATTGTAAATGTTTGTTTATCTCTTTAGGGTTTTGTCTTCATTTAGAAGAAGTCAGGATATGCCAAAAAAATTCAAGGTATAGATTTTATTTGTCAAGGAAATATCTTTAAAATGCATTATTTTAATCAAAATCGCCACAGCAAGTTTTGAGAAAATAAATATTTTCGAAATTTTCCATATAAATCTTAGCTGTTGAAGTTAAATATAAAGTTTGGAGTTTGACTGACTTTTCGTTTTTGAGTAAAAAAGAAACACACGCACAGACACACATTAACATGCAGATGATCTCATAAATGTTGTGGATTTAGGGATCATAAAACATGTATATCCTGTGAAATTTTGGCATTGAATTTCGGTTGGAATACAATATCTTCTATACCTACAGGTATGTATATTATACATACATCCTAGAGAAAGTAAAAATGCTTTTTGTGTTCTGGGATCCACAAAACATGTGTTTTCGTTGAAATCTCGGAATCAATTTTTTGGGTGGAATACAATACGTGCTCTATCTACTTGTATATTGTAAATATGTGCTAGGGAAAGCAAACATGTAATAAAAACGGGGCGAGGTAAATGAATCAAATAACAGTTTAACAAGGTAACTATTTCACGTGGAGCATGTGAGTTAGTGTTAAATAATTTGCTGGGATTGAAAATGTTTTTTCACCCTTGAGTAAATGCTGTGTTGTGCTTATCAAACGTGTAATCATTAAACGTAGGTATATTCCCAGAGCAGATAATCGTAGTTCTGTTCACTGTCTTTACGCACGAACTAAACTCATAATCCAGAGCTGATTACTTCTCACACGCAGTCATAATGTTTCATTTACTGTCTGCACAACACGACCCATTTAACATTATTACAGCTGGGAAGCTACATGCAGTTGCTTTGCAATTACTGAAAAAATTATTTATATACATAATGTGCCCGAATCCTTGCTTTCAAACAAACAACAATGGTACAAAGTACCATCCTTAGGAAGCTTAAGCTTGAAGTTTGGCGACTTTACATTAACATTTGCTCGGCAGCCATCATTAGTGAATGCTCTCAGCGAATTTGCAAACATGGGTAAAACTGGTCATCCATGTGTGCTACAATACTTTCATTTGAAAGGTCTTAGTCCAACTAACATTAAAGATGAGTTGGATTCTACTTTGGGGAAGTCTGCTCCTTCGTTTTAAATAGCGAAGTATTGGGTGGCAGAGTTTAAGCGTGGCCGTACGAGCTGCCAAGACGAACATCGCAGTGGTCGACCAAATGAGGTTACCAATCCAGAAATTGTAACGAAAATCCACAAAATGGTATTGGATGACCATCGACTGAAAGTGCGCGAGCTAGCAGACATTGCAGGCATTTCAAAACGTTCTGTACATCGCACACTGACTGAAAATTTGGATATGAGAAAGTTGTGTGTTCACAATAGAACAAAAACAGCGTCGTGAGGATGTTTCAGTAGAGTAATTGGCAATGTTCCGCTGCAATAAAGCTGAGTTTTTGCGTCGATTCATAACAATGGATTAAACCTGGGTTCCTCACTTCACACCTGTGAAGGAGCAATGAAAACAGGGGATTGGAAGGGAAGAATCGGATCCAAATAAAGCGAAGGCAGTTTCATCTGCAGGCAAGGTCATGGCGTCGGTTATCTGGGACGCATGCGGGATAATTTTCATTGAGATTATCTCAAAAAAGGAAAATTAATCAATGGCGAACATTAGGCGAACTTATTACAGCGTTTGAGTGATGAAATCGAGCAAAAACGGCCGCATTTAGCGAAAAAGAAAGTTTTGATCCATCAAGATAATGCACCAGTTCTCACGTCCATTATCGCCATGGGCAAAATCAACGAGTTAAAGTTCGAATTGCTTCCTCATGCACCCTAAGCGCCAGATTTAGCTCCCTCTGATTATTTTCTGTTTCCAAACTTTAAGAAATGGCTTGGTGGTGGAAGATTTGCCAACAATGAAGAGGTGGAGTCTGCAGTTGATGGCTATTTTGCAGACCGCGATAGTTCTCACTATAAACAGGATATCGAAGCTATTGAACATCGTTGGGAAAAGTGTATCGAGCTGAAAGCAGACTGTGTAGAGAGAAAAAAGAAGAATAAAAATACAATTTTTGTGCTTTCTTTCTTAGGTCGGGTATTTCTGGGACAGCCCTCCTATCTATCAGTCGAGAGGGAAGAGAGATGTAGGACGTCCAAGGAAGAGATGGCAATGAAAGCAAGGTTGTGAAGACGTTAGGCATTATTGCCCAATCCCTCAAGTACACAAGAAGAAGACTACTCTTAAAAATCTGATGTGTATCATTCACATGACTTTCTCTACATCTCTGCCTCAAATTATACTTAAAAAGTTATACTTCTATTTACTTCATGCTAATCAGAAAAAAAATAGCAGAAATAGTATTATTACTTGCTTCCTTGTAAGTAAAAGCGAAATAAGGGAGTACCATAGGTTAAAGTGATAGTCAAAAGCTAGTTGCTATGTCACTGAAGTTCCTTTGTTTGTATGAGCAACAGTTGACAAATTCCTGTATGAGAAAAGTATAAGTTTTACAAAGCAGAAACCAAAAACAAGGAATGTCTCAAAAACGATGAACTTCACGAAAAAAATTTATATAACATAAATTGTGTGTTTTAACATGCTCTACATTTTTCGTGTAGTAAGTTTTTGTCCATATCTTACGGTTTAGCAGATATTCAAAATTCCGTAAAATCCATCGAGAATAAAGTACTCTTCAGAGGCCATTCCCAGAAAATTTAAGATATACATTTTATTTGTCAGGTAAATATTTTTAATGTACGAAATTTTAATCAAAATCGTTAGAGCTATTTTTGAGAAAATCAAAATTTTCGAAAAAAGTTCCATGTAAAGGGTAGTTAGGGGTGGGGGAAATTTTCTCAAAATGTTTGTGTCGCTTGCCTGGAAGATACTAAACTTAAATACCAAGTTAGGTATTTTACCGACTTTTCGTTTTTGAGTTATCTGTTCACAACCTCACGGACACACACACACACACACATACACGAACTTTTTTCGAAAATGCTTTTTTTAGATAAAGGGGACCCTAAAACATATATTTTCGGTAAATCTCGGTATTGAACTTTTGGGTGGAGTGCAATACCTTCTCTATACACTATGTACATAGTGCGTAGAGAGAAAGTAAAAATTATTATTCTTTTATCCACATAATATTAATTGAGATAAACATTGCTAGAAATGATCTTATTACTTGGTTCTTTAAGGGGACACCGAAGTGCCAGAAGCTATTTTATAAAGTATTACGGTTAGAGCTTTGATTTTTTACTTTCTCTACATATAATATGCACATAATGTATAGAGAAGACATTGTATTCTACCTAAACATTCGATATTTCACCGAAAACGCAGGTTTTAAGACCTCCTGAATAAAAAAAAGCTAAGAAAATATTAGTGTGTGTGTCTGTGATCACCAAAGCTTAAAAACGAAAAGTCATTAAATACTAAACTTGGTAATTAAGATTAAAATTTCACTAGGATGCCACATGAAAACTCTCAAGAAAATACTCCTCCCAAATTACCCTTTAGATGGAAACATTTTCGAAAATTTTGATTTTCTCAAATATGGCAGTAACGATTTTATTAAAATATCGTTTATTAAATATACTTATATAACAAATAAAATGTATATCTTAATTTTTCTGGAAATACTTCTGTAAACCTCTTTATTCTGGATGAATTTTCCTGAATTTTGGATAACTGGAAAACCGTAACAGATCGACAAAAAGCTCTATGCAAAAATGTAGATCTTGTTAAAACACATAATTTATGACATATAGTTTTTACTTTTTTGTTTATTTAGATCGGACCGTTTCTGAGATATTCTATTTTATTGGTTTCAGTTTTAGAATACTTGGACACAAAGGAATTCCAATCACATAGCAACCAGTTTTTAAAAGATTTATCATTTTAGCCTAGTGTATTCCCTTATTTCTCTTCTACTTACAAGGAAACAAGTAAAAAAATAATTTGTGTTAGTTTTATCTCGATTACCATGAAGTAGATAGAAGAATAACCTTTTTAACAGTGATTTGTTACAGAGATGTAGAGAAAGTCATGTGAATACAACACATCAGATTTTCAGTCTGATTCTATTTATTCAGTATTTAAGTTGCTGTCTTTTTTAAAAGCCAAATAAATTAGAAATGTTAATTAACAGTAACTATAAGCAAATATTGCAGTTTTAATACGTGATCGTAAAGAACTGTATAACCTAACAAAAAAAATCTGATGTGTTCCAATCACATGACTTTCTCTACATTTCTGCAACAAACTATTCTATTTACTTCATCTAATCGAGAAAAAATTAGCAGAAATGGTCTTATTATTTGCTTCCTTGTTAGTAGAAGTGAAACAAGGGAGTACCATAGGTTAAAGTGATAGTCAAAAGCTGGTTGCTATGTGACTGAAGTTCCCTTGTCTATATGGACGGATGTTGACAAATTCCTGTATGAGAAAAGTATAAGTATTTAAAAGCTGAAACCAAAAACAAGGAATATCTCAAAAACGATAAACTCAACGGAAAAAAATTATATAACATAAATTGTGTGTTTTAACGTGCTCTATATTTTTGTGTTTTAAGTTCTCGTGCATGTCTTACAGTTTAGTAGTTATGCAAAATTCCGTAAATTTTATCCAGAATGAAGTAGGCTTCAGGGACTATTCCCAGAAAATTCAAGATATACATTTTATTTTGCAAGTAAATAACTCAAATATAAGAGATTTTAATTAAAATCGTTAGAGCCATTTTAATAAACTCAACATTTTCAAAACTTTTTCCATGTTAAGGGTAGTTTGGGGTGGAGGGATTTTCTTGAAAATCTTTGTGCCGTATCCTTGGAAGATACCAAACTTAAATACTAAGTTTGGTTTTTAACGGTCTTCTGGTTTTTGAGCTATGTTGCCCACAGACACACACGCACACATATACACAGATAGACAGACAGACAGAGACAGACACACACGGACATTTTTCTAAAAATTCTTTTTTTTGGTTTCAGGGGGTCTCAAAACATATATTTCCAGTGTAATCTCACTTTATAATTTTTGGGTGCAATGCAATACCTTCTCTATATACTATGTACATAGTACATGAAGAGAAAGTAATAATAATAAGGAGAAAACACTCTCACTTGCCAGAATAACGGAACAACTGAAGTACACACAATATATTATAAGCAATTTTGTCACTAGAGGGAATAAAAGTTGACCTTATAACGCAGTTCATATTGCAGGAGTGAGCTTGATATATTGCACCAGATTAAACTTAATTGAATAATATGCATTTCTAATTTATCAAATTACCTTCCCTTATCTCAAAATTACGCTCTGCTATTTGAAATTGCCTTAATGACATTTTAGAAACATTTATTCAGGTTTCAAAATAATTGTTCGTATAACATAACTGATATCCAAATGTCATTTTAATACATGTTCATATAAATATGTGGCACCAACTCTTAGAGACATAACTATCGTGAATATAATTTTAGGTTCACTCTCTTTAGCAATAGATGAGAAAATTGTTAGCCATGTATTTTCAATACCTTCAGTGTCTTCTGACTTATTTAACAGTTTAATATTATGGATTCTAAACAGTTCTAAAAAGCTGATGTCTATTCATATAACTTTCTCCAGCTGTTCCATAAGAACATTTTTGTTACAAAAGATTATTCTTTTATCTACGTTATGCTAATCTAGATAAACATTAGCAGAAATGGTTTTATTTCTTGCTTCCTTATAATAGAAGGGAAATAAGAGAATACATTAGGCTAAACCGATAGTCAAACATTTTAAAAACTGATCTTTATGTGAAAGAATTGAGGTTTGGTGCCCTTTACATGGTCCTGATTGAGAAAAGTTAATTAGTTTAAAATTGAAACAAATGCAATGAATATCTCGAAAATGGTCCACTCTACAAGAAAAATGTGTATGTATAAATTGTGTGTTCTAACGAGATCTACATTTTTTGTGTAGTACATTTTTGTCTATATCTTACGGTTTAACCGTTATGCAGAATTATGCAAAACTCAACCAGAATAAAAAGCCCTTCAGAGTCTATTCCCAGAAAATTAAAATTTATATTTTATTTCTGATGTAAATATTGTAAGATGCTGTATTTTAATGAAAATCGTTAGAGTCATTTTTGGAAAAATCAAAAATTTCGAGAAAATGTTCCATGTAAAGCGTAGATGAGGATGGGAGGAATTTCTTGAAAATCTTCGCGTAGCATCCTTGGAAGATACTTAAACTAAATACCAAGTTTGGTATTTAAAATATTATGCTATCCATAGACACACATATGGACCTTTTTCTAAAATTGCTGTTTTCTGACCTAGGGGACCTCAAAACATGTTTTCGGTGATATTTTGGTATCGATGTTTCTCTATCCATTATGTGCATTGTAATACGGGCTGAGAAAGTAATATAAAATGGTTAAAATACATTACGTTACCTACCTTGAAGTTATCTGTAGGAACAACATTTAGATATCCATTTAGATTCTAGATTATTACCTTCAAGAAAACGAAATTATCCACTTTTGAAACATTCCTGTGATTACCACTATACTTTTTAAACTACACTTCTGGGGCATTAAGCCTAATAGGGTTTAATACCATTTATATGAAAATATTCCCACAAATGTTCAAAAAACAGACAGAACGTTCAAAGTGTGTGACGTCACGCCATGTGTTAATGCATGATGCAAGGCTTTATCTTTAGGTGGTGTTGAGTATACACATGTACAGAATATAGGTTCCTACAATTTTCAATCCACTCCTACCTATATCTGCTTGCTTAGGCAACACGCACGATAATAATCTTGGCGTGAGGGAAAGTATTATTTTATGTTATTCAACCCTGACCTCCACACTGTTCAGTGTGATCAGGATCTGCTAGTTGGTGTAATATTTTCACCGGAGCAGAAAATTCTTAAGGATGTATATAGGATGCTGAATAAAACAATGCTTTCTTTCAAGAGGCATTAGGAGCTTGCATTTCTATTATATTTTCATTCTAACTTAATACATGACATGAGGCTTTATAGAAACTCTTTAATAACGAGAATTATTTTTTGTTAATACTGTAACAAAACAGCTCGTTTTTACTTTCTCTTCTAAATATGTAATTAGAGAACGTATTGAACTTAAATAAAACAATCAATACCGAAATTTCATAAGAAATACACGATTTAGAATTGCTTGTATCCAAAAGAAGCATTTTTAGAAAAAGGTTCGTATGCCTGTCAACAGATAACTGAAAACAAAACTCTGTAAAATACCAAACTTGTTTAGTATCTTCCAAGGATGCGATACGAAGATTTTGAGGAAAATTCCCACCTAAAAGTACTATTTACAAAGAAATAATTAAAACATTTTTATTTTCTCAAAAATGGCTAAAACAATTTCGATTAAAATACCGTATATTAAAGATATTGGCGTGATAAATAAAATGTATATCTTAAATTCCTTAAGAATGATCTCTAAAATTATCTTCATTGTGAATGCCTTTTGTATAAATGGTAAGCCGTACGAGATGGATAAAAACTTGCTACGCGAACAATGTAGATATACACGAAAAATGTAGATCCCATTAAAAAGCACAATTTATGCCTATACTTTTGTTCGTGGAGTTGACCGTTTCCGAGATATTCTTTATTATTAGTTTCAGTTTTAAAGTACTTTTCTCATACGGGAATTTGTCAATTCCTGTTCATGAAAACAAACGGATTTCAACTACATCGCTATCAGCTTTTAAAACATTTGACAATCGTTTTATATAAATCGTTTTCTCCAATACACCATTATATATACACACAACGTCACATCACCCTTGCTTCGTGTTTGATAATGGCGCCATGCATATAACGGCTGAGGAATCTTGAGGTCAGCATATTTGGGGGTGTCAGTAGCTTCCCTGACAGTGTCCGCTCTCTCACTCCCGGGAATGCAGGAAGGGAAGGTCAGAGTTGTCAACTTTAGAACATAAATGCATTGCACCAGCCACTCAGAATAATATTATAGATTTTCGCTCAAAATTATCGTTCATCGAAATCAAATAGTAATATTAAGACAATTCAACTCAACTATTAAAGCACCAATGGAATGGCCGAGATTAGGCAATTTCATCCAATCACGAGCGATATTGTCGAAACATTTTAGCCTAGCTGATGTTCATTTCTGAAATCTTGTCGCACCTGAAGTTCGTTTGTTTAATTCAGTAGGCATGAAGAAAGAACGAAGAAAAAGGTAAATAAACATGGTCAATGCGTCATCTACCATTTGAGAACTAATGTAAGTATTACAGTCATAACCTGATAAACTCTCCCTTCCTATATATTATACATTATTAATAGTCTATTTCGCTGAATTATCTTATCAAATACAGCTCATGTTTTCATCTCTTAAGACAATTCCTTCGCGTCGCCGAATTGTCTTATAAAATACAACTTGTGTTTCCATCTCTTCAGAAAATTCCTTCCCGTCGCCGAATTGTCATATCAAATACAACTCGTGTTTTCATCTCCATATTCAACTGTTTCTTAAGATAGTTTGGAAAGTATATAGCATTCAGAAGCCAGCGTACTTTGTTCAGTTGTTTAACATTTGGCTATCGTTATTTTCTTGGTATGTGTGATTAAATATGTAATGTAGCTATTTCTTCAGGGGCATAACTCGATTAAATTAAAATAGAAAATAAGATATTGTAAGAATAGTTTGTATGTCCCTAATAAGTGATAGATAGTAGAGAAAGGCCCTCGAATGTAGTTCATCAGATTTTTATATTATCGATTATAACATGCAGCTTTAGTTTACGTGTTTCTGGCACCACTCATTAAAAATCCATCAACTTTTGCAGCATACAAATTTTGTTGTTATGATAGAGTTTAACGACTTTTCGGTGACCTGGCAGTTTTCAATCCAGCACAAACTGGCACGACAGAATGGACCCATTTACTGTGTTTAGTGCCAGTCTATTCCGAATTTTAATTTTATTGCACTACTTTAGAAAAAAAACTTGTTTATACAAAGCGTTTCTGTAGGGTAATAACATCACTGTCAATGCAAATTCACTAAATATTATTTTCACAAAAAATAAGAATTTATAGTAGTATTAGCTTTATTAATAGTAGTAATAGTTTATTTATTATTAATTTCACTGCGCATTACGTATATAGTGAAGGTATTGTATTGCACCCAAAATTTCATTACCGAGATTTTACCCGAAATATGTTTTGAGACCCCCTCAATACAAAGTGGGTAGCATAGCTCAAAATTGAAAAGGCTGCTAAATATCAAACTTGGCATTTAAGTTCAGTATCTTCCAAAGATGCGACACGAAGATTTTCAAGAAAAACCCGCACCCCAACTATCCTTTACCTGAAAAAAATCTACAATTTTTATTTTCTCAACAATTGCTTTGGCGATTTTGATTAAAATACCGTATATTAAATATATTTACATGGCAAACTGTATATCTTCAATGTTCTGGGAACAGCCTCTGAAGACTTCTTTATTCTGAATATATTTTGCATATTTTTGAATAACTGGTGAACCGTAAGACATAGACAAAACTTACTAGACATAAAGTGTAGATTTCGTTCAAACACATAATTTATGTCATATACATTTTTTCGTGGGTTTAGACGTTTTCGAGATATTCATTTTTATCGATTTCAGTTTCAATATATTTCTCTCATACAGGAATTTGTCAACTCTTTGCCATGCAAAGAAACGGATTTCAATATCATAGCCACCGCTTTTTAAAGATTTGACTATCATTTTAGCCTAGTGTATTCCCTTATTTCCCTGTAACAAATTATAGTTAAAAAGCTTATTCCACTACCCACTTCATGACAATCGATATAAACATTAGCAGAATAGTCTTATTACTTGTTTCTTTATGATAAGAATGGAAATAAGACAAACTTTTAGGCTAAAGTGACAGTCAAATCTGTCTGTCGCTAAGCAATTGTTATTGAAATTAAATCCTCTTTCCATCATAAGGAGTAACAAGAAAGAGATGTGAAACGGTAGAACACTTCCCGTTTGAGAAAAGTTTAATTAATTAAAAATTGAAAACAATAGCAAGGAATATTTCAGAAATGGTTAGCTCTACTAAAAACTGTAAGAGATAAATTGTGTGTATTAATGAGAGGTACGAGCATTTTTATATAACACGTTTTTGTCTACCTCTTACGGTTTACAAGATATGCAAAAGCTATTCAGAATGAAGAGGAATTCAGAGGCTATTCCCAAGAAATTCAGGATTTACATTTTATTTGCCATGTAAACATATTTAACATAACGTAACTCCATAACACGACAATCCACAAGAAACCATGGTCTACCGCCCGGCCGCTGCAACCCCATCTCGGCCCGAAGACGTCATGAATAGGGTGCAGTGCTGGAGGGTGAGATGTGATCATCTCAGTCAAGTAGCTCCTCTGTGAGGCTGAGTGCACCCGGACCAGGTCTCCCAGCGGAGAAAGTTCCCCACGCCGGTACCGGGAATCAAACCCGTCTTCCACTTAGCAAGCAGCTGCAGTACCACCACGCTATGGAGACGACCTATATTTATTATACGGTATTATATAAAGCCATTTTTTTTTACTTTCTCTATACGTAATATGTACATAGTGTATAGAGAAGCTATTGCATTCCACCCAAAAATTCGATACCGTAACTTCACTGGAAATACCTATTTTGGGTCCCCCTGAATAAAAAAAAGCATTTTTAGAAAAAGGTCCGTGTGCGTGCGTGTGTGTGTGTTTGTGTGTATCTGTGGACAGCATAGCTCAAAAACGAAAACACCGTTAAATACCAAACTTGCTATTTAAGTTTGGTATCTTCCAAGGATGCGACACGAAGATTTTCAAGAAAATCCCTTCACCCCAACTACCCTTTACATGACATTTTTTTTAAAGTTTTGATTTTCTTAAAAATGGCTCTAACGATTTTGATTAAAAATATCGTATATTAAATACATTACCCGACAAATAAATTGTATATCTTGAATAGCCTTTGGAGACTAGTTTATTCTGGATGAAATTTACGGAATTTTGCATAGCTGCTGAACCGTAAGAGGTGGACAAAAAATTACCATACAGAAATGTTGAGCACATTAAAACACACAATTTATGTCATATAGAATTTTTTCGTGGAGTTAATTGTTTTTGAGATATCCCTTGCTTTTGTTTTCAGTTTTGAAAAACTTATACTTTTCTGACAAAGGAATTTGTCAACTTCTGTCCATATAAACAAAGGAACTTCAGTCACATAGCAACCAGCTTTCGGCTATTACTTTAACCTATGCTACTCCCTTATTTTACTTCTACTTACAAGGAAGCAAGTAATAAGACTATTTCTGCTAATTTTTTCTCGATTAACATGAAGTAAATAGACGCATAAGTTTTTTTAACAATAATTTACTGCAGCGATGTAGAGAAAGTCATGTGAATGAAACACATCATATTTTTTAGAAGAATTTTCAAAATTTCCATGTGAAGGGTATTTTATGCAAATACTCGTGTTGCATCCTTGGTAGATACTAAACATAAATACCGAGTATTTAACTGACTTTTGTTTTTGAGTTGTGCTGTCCAAACACTCACACACAGACATACACACGCACCTTTTTCTAAAAATTATTATTTTATCTCATGTATTCCTGTAGAAATTTTGATATCAAATTTTTCGGTGGGATACAACACCTCTCTACCTACTAAATACATTGTGCATACGTGCCAAAGAGTAAAAATGAAATCTGAAACCTTACCAGCTAAATTATTGTGTTCAATTGGAAACATTACACTATAAAGTTTTATATTTAAAATGGCGAATTAACACGAATTATAATTTCACCAGAAGATATATTTCATGAGCAAATCCTAATATTAGAGTTAAAGCTGAAGCTACTCTAGGACTATTAAATCATGCAACTTTTTGACCATAACACCACACACCACAACTTCAACAGTTAATATTTGTGACCCTAGGTTCTCTGTATCAATTTGCATGTCTAAGACAGCGTGTATGTAGAAAATGAAACGCTTCGCTGTTATTAATATGCCGGTTCCTTTATTTATTTACATACGTAATTATATTTTATTGCAGTGAAGTTTTGCTCTGTTGGTAACGCGGTAGGTATACACTTCAGCAACAGCGGAATGGGGACGTGGGCAGAAGAGAACATTAGGAGGATGTGTAAATAACAGCTGAACTAAATTCATGACCTAAATTTTGTTATTGAAGAAACAGCAAGAGCAGTAGGACTGCACACAAATAGCTCCAAAAATATTCTAAACCAATCACGGAGATGCAAATACGTTAAGGTAGAAAATACCTAGGCAGAATCATAACCAATAATAATTATGAAACTGAAAAAATCCTAGTGGATTTCTTGCATGGTGTTGCATATATTCAACAAAGATGATTAATCAAAGCTTTTAGTATTTTCAATGGAATTATTTCTTATTAAATATTAATATTTTACGATGAAACTGTAGTGTTTTTAATTAAAATAGCAAAATCCATGTAACTGCACTCAAATTAGCCCCGTCAACATTCAAGTGTGTCATCACACCGGTTATTTTACTTTGGCCCTCCCCATCCTTTGTTACTGGCACACTTGACAGCAGACACTGGGACTCTTAACTCGCGACTTTCGGCTTTGAATGGACAGTAACAGCGGAATGGGGACGTGGGCCGTACAGAACATTACGAGGATGTATAAATGAACAGTTGAACTAAATTCAAGACCTAAATTTTGTTATTGAACCAACAGCAAAAGAAATAGGACTGCAAACAAATAGTACACTAAAAGTAGAAAATTCTCAGTCAAAATCATACTAATAATAAAGATAAAACAGAAAAATCCTGGGTGGATATTGACTTAAACTTTTGTACATGGTGTAGTATATATGTAACCAAAGCTTTTAGTATTCTCAGTGGAATGCTTTTCTAATTTCGCATTACACTAACCTTCAGTAATAAAATTAGGCTGGTTATAGCTGTCTTATTTTGGCAATAATACTGTAGTGTTTTTACTTTCTCTACACGTACTATGTATATTTTATAGCATCCAAAAAAAACATTTTTCGAAAAAGGTCCATGTGTGTCTGTGGGCAGCATAGCTTAAAAATTAAAATACCGTTAAATACCAAACTTGGTATTTAAGTTTGGTATATTTCAAGGATGCAACATGAAGATTTTCAAGAAAATCCCCCTACCCCAAACTGCCCATTACAAGGAAAAAATTTAAAAATTTTTGATTTTCTCAAAAATTTGCTGTAACGATTTTGACTAAAACCTCTTATATTTAAGACATGTACACGACAAATAAAATATATATCTTGAATTTTCTGGGAATAACCTCTGAAGGTCTCTTTATTCTGAATAGCTTTTTTGAATTTTGCATAAATGGTAAACTGTAAGTAATAGACAAAAAATTTCTCCACAAAAACACACACAATTATATCATATACATTTTTTCTTGCAGTTGATCGTTTTCAAGATATTTTTTGTTATTAGTTTCAGTTTTCAAATTCTTAAACTTTCTCATATGGGAACCCTTCAATACTTGGCCACGCAAAGAAACGGATTTCAATCCCATAGCAACCATTTTTTAAAACATTAGACTGTCAGTTTAGTATAGTGTATTCCCTTATTTCCCTTCTACTTATAAGGAACTAAGTAATAAGTCTAATGTCTATCTCGATTAGCATTAAGTAAATAGAATAATCAGTTTATTAACAATATTTTGTTAGAGGTGTAGAGAAAGCCATGTGAATGGAAAACATCACATGTTTTTTAGCAAAATCCATGCAACTTCTATCAAATGTAGCCATGTCAGCATCCAAGCGTACCATCACACCGATTATATTACTTGGGCCCTCCCCATCACTTTACGACGGGCACATTTGACTGCAGTCGCTGGGACTCGAGCTCACACCGCTCGGCTCTGAATGGAAATTAACAGCGTAATGGGGACGTGGGCAGTAGAGAATAGTACGAGGATGTGTTAACTGAACAGCTGAACTAAATTCATAACCTAAATAATTTTGTTAAACCGCATACATCAAACAGCAAGAGAAGTAAGAATACAGACAAATACTTCCAAAACAAAAATTCTAAATCAATCATGAAGATATACCAACATAAAATAGCAATTTATAACACATGCAAATACGTACAGTTGAAGTAGAAAATATTAGGCACAATCAATACTAATAATTATGATGAAACAGAGGAATCCTAGTGTAAGGGCTACTATTAAATCAAGTTAAATCAGTTACAGGTTTCATTATTTGGAACATATTCTATATCTTTTATTTTTACTTTCTCTTCACGTACTATTTAGTACATAGTGATAGATAAGGTATTGAATTTCATAAAAATTTTGATACCGAGATTTCGGTAATGCACGTTTTGGGGTGCCCTATATAAAAAGTGTTTTTAGAAAAAGGTTCGCGTAGGTCAGTGTGTCCATGTGTCTGTAAATACGATGACTCAAAAACGAAAAGTTGGTAAAATATCACATTTAGTATTTACCAAGTATGCGTCAGGAACAATTTGAGGAACATTGCCTCACTTCAAGCTACCCTTTACATGGAAAAACTTTCGATAGTTCTGATTTTCTGAAAAATGATTAACGATTTTGGTTAAAACACCGTATATTAAAAATTTAACATGACAAATAAACTGCATATTTTGAATTTTCTGGGAATAACCTCTGAACAGTTCTTCATTCTGAAATGAATTTTCATGAATTTTGCATAAACTGTAAACCTTAACAGATAGACAAAAACTTACTACATAAAAACATAGATCTCGTAAAACACAATTTATATTATATAATTTTTTTGTGAAATTGATAATTTCCGAGATATATCTTATTGGTTTAAGTTTTAAAATACTTAAAAATTTTCTCATACGGAATTTGTCACCTGGTCATGCAAAGAAACGAATTTCAATCACATGGCAAACGGCTTTTAAAATATTTAATTCATGCCTTAGCCTAGTGTATCCCACTTTTCCATTCTACTTATATGGAAAAAAGTAATACGACCATTTCTGCTAATGTTTATCTCGATTAGCATGAAGTAGATAGGAGAATAAGCTTATTAACACTTATTTGTTACAGAGATGTGGAGAAAGCCATGTGAAGAGAACACATAAGATTTTTTAAATAAAAAAAAAGCAAAATCCATGTAACCCCGTCAGCATTCAAGCTCCCCATCATACCGGTTATTTATCTGGAGTAGTTAGACCACTCGCCTCTCACGTAGATGGCCCGGGTTCGATCCCAAGCGACCGCATATTAGATTTGTGGTGGACAAATCGGCGCAGGGGCAGTTTTTCTCCGTGTTCTCCGGTTTCCCCCGCCATTGCATTCCACCGGTGCTCATTCATGTATCACCAGTGTCATCGCCTGCGGTGCCACGCGTACTAAAAGCGGGCGTTAAACACTACAAAAAAATACCGGTTATTTTACTTGGGCCCTGCCCATCCTTTACTACAAGCACATTTGACTGCAGTCACTGGAACTTTAACTCGCGACGCCCAAGACACACACGGACCTTTTTCTAAAAATGCTTTTTTGGATTCAAGGTGTTACAAAATATATATTTCCGTTGAAATCTCGGTATTGAATTTTTGGGTGCAATACAATACCTTCTCAGTGTAGGGAAAGTAAAAAGCAGGCGGTGAACCTCGGAAAAGAGAAATTGCCTCAGTGAAACAACATTGCAAGAAGGATCTGAAATAAATAACCTAGCAACGGAGAGCCTTAGATAGAGAAATTTTTAGGTTTCAGTCAAAAAGAATCGATGCCTCATTGGGCTAAAACGACATTGGAAGAAGAATAAGAACATGTTTTAATATAATTTCCTTATAACCTTTAAGAGTCTTCCCGTTTAACAGCTATTTCAGAGATTGATCCATAGCTCAAATCCATTCCTGGGAGTCGGTTAAAAATACCATGACAAGGCGTTCAATCATTAATTTCAAAAGGGCGATAACATAAGTGAGTTTTACTTTCTCTACTATGTATCGTAAGGAGAGAAAGAATTACATTCAACCTGATAACTCTGACTAAGATAAATAAAAGTTTTGTGATACTAATTCTAAAAATCTGATGTGTTCCGTTCACATGACTTTCTCTACATCTCTGTAACAAAGTATTGTTAAAAAGCTTATGCTTCTATTTACTTCATGCTAATCGAGAAAAAATTAGCAGAAATAGTCTTATTACTTGCTCCCTTGTAGGTAGAAGCGAAATAAGGAAATGCATTAGGTTAAAATGCTAGTCAAAAGTTGGTTGCCCTGTGACTCAAGTTCCTTTGTTTGTATGGACAGGAGTAAACAAATTCCTGTATGAGAAATGCGATTTTTCAAAGCTGAAACTAAAAACAAGGAATATCACAAAAACGATCAACTCTTCGAAAAAATGTATATAAAGTGAATTGTGTGTTTTAAATAGCTCTACATTTTTTGTGTGGTAAGTGTTTGTCCATCTCTTCCGGTTTAGCAGTTATACAAAATTCAGTAAATTTCATTCAGAATAAAGCAGTCTTCAGAGGCTATTCCCAGAAAATTCAAAACATACATTTCATTTGTCAGGTAAATATCTTTAATATACGATATTTTAATCGAAATCGTTAGAGACATTTTTAAGAAAATCAAAATTTTCGAAAAATATTCCATGTAAAGGGTAGTTGGGGGTGGGGGGATTTTCTTGAAAATCTTTGTGTCGCATCCTTGGAAGATACCAAACTTAAATACCAAGTTTGGTATTCAACGGTCTTTTTGTTTTTGAGCTATGCTGTCCACAGACGGACAGACAGACAGACAGACACATACACGGAGCTTTTTCTGAAAATGCTTTTCTTTGGATTCAGGGGGACCCAAAACATGTATTTCCGTTGAAATCTCGGTATCGAATTTTTAGGTGGAATGCAATACCTTCGCTATACACTATGAACATAGTACGTGTAGAGAAAGTAAATATGGTTTCTGAATTGTCGCAAGAAGAGAAGCATCGTTACTTTAAGTTCTGGTTTCATCGAATTGAAAACTCTGATGTGCTCCAATCACATAAGTTCTCTACATCTCTGTCTAGTGTTAGCAAGATGCTTCATGCTAATCGAGATAAACATGAGCAGAAATGGTCTTATTACTTGCTTCCTTATAAGTAGAAGGGAAATAAGTAGGAGGGAAATAAGGGACTACACTGGGCTGAACCACAATCAAATGTTTTAAAATGTGGTTGCTATGGAATTGAAATTCATTTCTTTGCGTGGCCAGAGTTGACAAGTTCACGTATGTGAAAATTTCATGTATTTTAAAACTGAAACCAATAACAAGGAAAATCTCGAAAACGGTCAACTCTACGAAAAAATTGTGGGCTTTAATGAGGTCTACATTATTTGTGTAGTAAGTTTTTGTTTATCTTTGACGGTTTACAAAATTCAGAAAAAGTGATCTAGAATAAATAGGTCTTCAGTAGCTATTCCCAAACAATTTAAGATATACGTTTCATTTATCATGTAAATATCTTAAATATAAGAGATTTTGAATAAAATCGTTACAGACATGTTTGAGAAAATCAAAATGTTCGAAATTTTTTCCATGTAAACGATAGTTGAGGGAGGGGGATTTTCTAGAAAATCATCGTGTTTCATCCTTGGAAGATTCTGAACTTAAATATAAAGGTTGGTATTTAACGGTATTTTCATTTTTGAGGTATGCTGCCCACACACTCACACACACACACACACACTTACACACATAGACACAAAGAAACACACAAACACACAGGTCCGTTTTTCTAAAAATGCTATTTTTGGATTTAGGGGGTCTCCAAAGCATGTATTTCCGGTGAAATCTCGGTATCGAATTTTGTGGTGCATTACAATACCTTCTCTATACACTAAGTACATAGTACGTGTAAAGAAAGTAAAAATCTGTGTTCTATTCACATGACTTTCTCTACATCGCTGCAACAAATTATTGTTAAAAAGCATATTCTTGTATCTTATGATAATCAAGATAAACATTAGCAGAAATTGTCTTATTTACTTGCTTCCTTGTAGTAGAAGTAAAATAAGGGAGTACACTAGGTTAAAACGATAGTCAAAACTTTTAAAAGCTGGTTGCCATGTGACTGAAATTCGTTTCCCTGCAGAGCCAGAATAAAGAAGTCTTTAGGTTGTTCACAGAAAATTCAAGAAATCATTTTATTTGCCATATAAATATCTTTGATATACAATATTTTAATCAAAACTGTTGGAGCCATTTTTGAGAAAATAAACATTTTCGAAATCTTTTACATGTTAAGCGTAGTTTGCCGTGGGTGGATTTTTCTCAAAATATTCCTTTTGCATCCGTGGAAGATATTAAACTTAAATACCAAATTTGGTATTTTACCGACTTTTCGTTTTTGAGTTATCGTGTTCACAGATACACACAGACAGACACAAATATGTCTACCTCTATCTATCTAACTCCTGTCCTACACACGACTTGTGTGAAAAAACAATTAATCCAATACCCATTGACCATAATACTACGAATCCTGGGTCAAGTATTTACAACATTGTAAGTCGCCATTGAGGTTCTCATCACAAAACAATTTGAGATCACCTTGTGGTTTACCGGGAAACATGCGAGTCAGTTGAGAAATGCAATGCTCTGCCGGCATGTTGCCATGGTAGCTTAGTGGCAGAAGAACCGGCTAGAGATCGGGAGATCCGTGGTTCAAATCCCGCCTATGGCATTGAACTTTTCAGTCTGACTCTACCTATCCAACTCCTGTCCTACACACGGCTTGTGTGAAAAAATAATTAAACCAATACACATACATGGATATTTTTCTATAAATGTTTTTTTTATTCAAGGGGTTTCAAAACATGTATTTCTGGTGTAATATCGGTACAGAACTTTTGGATGCAATACAATATCTTCTATATGCACTATGTACATAGTGCATCGTGTTAAAGGAGAATATTTTGAGAATCAATTAAATCATTTAAATTCCTTCAAAGTAATCATTGTTTAGTTTTCTAAAACATTTCAGTGTCGACCTCGTATTCCGAGCATCAACCGCAATTCTAATGCTAATCTTTCGTGTGCTTCCTAGCGAATTCTACGTTAATGACGTGTACTGTCTGCCAGGTTGCGCTGCGCTGCGTTCCATTGTTTCAAGACCGCCCCAGGTGTGAGGGAGGAAGCTAAAAACGTTTTCTATAACACAGTGTTATACAAACAAGAGCAGTTTAGCTGCAAGAAGTGGTGAGTTTGCTCGAGGCGGCAGCTTTGTGTGGGATAAGAGTGGTCCCTTATTTTCGTGTTCGCTCATTCTACTTCTTTCTCCGTCAGGTATGCAAGCCCCCTTTCGCTCAGCAGGGACCTTGCAGATACTTTCTGAAACATCTGATGCGTTTCTTCACAGTACTTTCTCTATGTTTGCTGCATGCTGGGACCCATACAGGGTTAATCAAACTGATTTGCTGGAAAATATACAGGGCGGTTAAATTCATAAAGAGAGGTCAAGATTTTGGAACTACGAAAGGCGAAGAGAATACATGGGAACCGTTAAAAGTTAGGCGTAAAACACATAGGTTTGTTGCACTATTTAAAGCTTCTACTGGTTTAAATGCATGGGTGGACGTTAGAAAGAGGTTAGAAAACCCAGCATACTACAGACGAGACCATCATTTGTATAAAATTAAGGGTAGAAGGTACAGAATCGACGTAGGAAAATGTTTCTTTGTTAAAAGGACCATTGGAGAATGGAACAAATTTCCTGTAGCAACCTTTCAGGGTTGCCCTCTGGCCTTAAAAAAGTGTATGAATAATTTAAAGAGAATAAATGTTACTTAATTTGATTAAATATTGTGAAGTAATTAAGGATCTCAAAAACTGTATTAGTGTACATTATTAGTAATGTATATATTAGTAATGTTGAGGCTTCACAAAAATGCTAGTAATTGGCCTAAGTATTGCTATACTGAATAATAAGTAGTTAGGTATTTTAAAAAAACATATATATATAATATGTTAGTTGTTTAACTATTCTTAATTTAACTTAAGATTATTATTGCAAGTGAATTTTGTACATTTGTCTCTGCCACCGGGCAGTACCCAATTGCAGATAATAAATACATACATCAAACTTCTTACAAAGGATTATTCCATCTACTTCATGCTAACCTAGTAAATATTAGTAGAAATGTCGTATTATTCAGTACCTCATAAGTACAAGGGACCTAGAGAATACGCTAGGCTAAAGCGATAGTCAAATGTATATGTGTATGTATGTATGTGTGTGTATGTATGTATGTATGTACGTATGTAGAGTTTTACATCGTGACACTGTTTTAGACCAAACTCGACAGAGATAACTGCTGCAGAAAGCAAAAATTCCTTAGAATTCTAAATTCCGCCCCATTTTATACGATAGCATATTTAATTTTATATGATGCTTAATAAAAGTTCACGAGGCACATGTATCTTTCTAATAATCGTAATATCTTGAACACTATCAAAATAATAAACAAATTAATAATAATAGCAATAATTACTTAAGACTCATGGCGTCACAAAATAACAAAGAAACACAAGTACATCATATACAGGTATATATATTAAAAATACGTTATATTAATTGGTTTGCAAATTGATAAAATTCAGAATGTATAATGCAAGATCGATTTATTTATTTTATTTATATTAAAATTGTATTAATAGAAACTATACTAGTACATAATATTGCATTATATTTTAAGTTATTTTTCAATTTCTACTTTGGAGAAGAAAGTGAAGGAGAAAGAAATATCTGGACTTATAAAGTTGATTAGAGTGTTTCCGAATTGGAAAGGTTACGACTACAACCCCAATATTGGACTGAACCATTGGAATATTTATGGCTTGTTTTGAAACACAGACTTCGTGCTGTAACACAAACATCCACATCGATAACATGCATGTCCCTCGCTGGAACTCTCCGGAAAAAAATCATCTGCCATTCTGCAAGTCCTGTTCTCAAATCATCAAGACAGACAGAAGCGAGGGATAAACAGACTCCAGCATTTATTTCATTTGTATACCGCCCATTAAAATGTGCAGTATCTGAGGCTTTATCTTGTGAAACAACTCGTTACTCTAGCTTCTTTAATGTTAAAAATCTGATGTGTTCCATTCACATGACTTTCTGTACATCCGGTAACAAATTACTGTTTAAAACAGCTTATTCTTCTAGCTTCTTCATGAAATGAAATTTCGTTTTATTTATGGACGCTCTTTAACTACTGTGGTTCTCAGCGTCCCATTCTATACTGGGCGTGAAAGACCGCTGAATTTTGCTCAGAGGCTTCTCTATCACCCATGAGGATTTTCTACGTGTCATAAATATACGACACGGGACCCACGGCTTCACTTCCCTTTCGAAGGAAGCCATGCTGAGGATTTTTTCGTTTTCCGCCGGGTTTGAACCTGCGACCTTGGGTATATGAAGTTAGCATGGTAACCATTATACCACGGAGGGCGACATCTTCTTTACGCTAATCAGGGTAAACATTAACAAAAATGGTCGTATTACTTGCTTCCTTGTAAGTAGAAGCGAAATAAGGGAGCAGCACAGGTTAAAGTATTAGTCAAAAGCTGGTTGCTATGTGACTGAAGTTCCTTTGTTTGTATGGACAGGAGTTGACAAATTCCCGTATAAGAAAATGTTAGGTTTTTGCTTTCTCTAGCCCCATATGTAAAATGTGCATAGGGATAGAGGAGGTATTGTAATGCATCCAAAAATTCAATATAGAGATGCCACCGGAAATATATGTTTTGGGGTCCCCTGAGTCCGAAAAAAGCATTTTTAAAAAAAGGTCCATGTGTGTGTGTCTGTGGACAGCATAGTCCCAAAATAAAAAGACCGTTAAATACCAAACTTGGTATTTAGGTTTAGTATCTTCCAAGGATGCGACACAAAGATTTTCAAAAAATCCCCCCACCACAAACTACTCTTTACATGGAAAAAAATCCGAACATTTGGACTGTCTTAAAAATGACTCTAACGATTTTGATTAAAATCCCGTATATTAAAGCTATTTATGTCCGAAATAAAATGTAGATCTCGAATTTTTTGGGAATAGCCTCTGAAGACCTATTTATTCTGGATGAATTTTGGTGAATTATGCTTAACTGCTAAGCCGTAAGACAGAGACAAGCGTACTAAACAAAAAATGTACCTCATGACAAAACACACAGTTTTTGTCCTTCACGTTTTTGTTATGGAGGTAACCGTTTTCGAGATATTCCTTGTTATTGGTTTCAATTGTGAAGTACTTAAACTTTTCTCACACAGCAAATGTCTGTTTTTTGTTCCACTCCTGGCCAAGCAAAGAAGTGATCTGCAATGACAATCGCATAACGATAGCTTTTAAAACATTTGACAATCACTTTAGCATAGTGTATTCCCTTATTCTCTTCTACTTATAAGGAAATAAGTAATACCATTCTGCTAACATTTATCTTGATTAGCATTGTGTACAAAGAAGAACAATGTTTTGCAAGAGTTTTATAGAGCAGCTAGAGAAAATCATGTGAGTGTAACACATCAGATTTTTTAAAGTTGAAACTAAAAATCAGGAATATCTCAAAAACTATTCACTCCACGAAACAATATATATATATTACTTAAATTGTGTATTTTAACGAGCTCTACGTTTTCTGTTAAATAAGTTTTTGTCTCTCTTACGGTTTAACAGTTATGCAAAATTCATCCAGAATAGAGTAGTCTTCAGAGGTTTTTCCCAAAAAATTCAAGATATACATTTTATTTGTCAGGTAAATATCTTTAATATAGGATATTTTAATCAAAATCGTTAGTCATTTTTGAGAAAATCAAAATTTTCGAAGATTTTTCCATGTAAAGGATAGTTGTGTGTGGAGGTTTTCTATGAACATCTTTATGTCGCTTCCATGGAAGATATTGAACTTAAATTTCAACTTTATTATTTAAAGGAATTTTCGTTTTTGAACTATGCTATGCACAGTCTGCGAATGAAACACATCAGATTTTTATATCTATCTTAATTCGAAAACTGTGCTAATTGACAGGTGCGGATCAGGCTTAGTACTTTTTCTGCATTCTCACTCCTTTAAAGTTTTGTTGTAGGATAGGTAGTTTGGATATCTTTTAGATTTGAGATATTAGGCTGCAGTTTTTGCTCTTCAGCAGATGTCACTTAGAGTGACAGCCTATGTGGAAATTATGTTAATTTGGGTAACCTGAGTAATGGAATTCTAGTACTGAGCTTGGAATCCTGAATGGATTATTGGATGCTCTTGCGTTAACTGGTATGACTACAAGCCATGTGGGAAACCCAGAGCTACCTGAAGTAGCAAGCTGTGGGGTCATAATCCCCAGAGGCCTCATAAAGGCGCTCTGATGTTGCAGCAAACTGACGTAATGCGCCTAATTTTCAACTTCCACCTATGGAAGGGATTAGACTGTGGATACCCTGGGAAGGAGCGGTATACAGAATAGTTGGACCAGAGTCTCATAGTGGACAAACTTTTTAGTACCTAATTGTTTTCAGTCTGCTTGTTTCTGTGTCCTTCAAAGTTCTGGATTTCCCATTATTACTTTCTCTACACGTACCATGTACATAGTGTATTCCACCCAGAAATTAGATACCATAATCCGATTTCACTGGAAGTATATGTTTTGGGGTCTCCGGAGTTCAAAAAAGGCATTTTTAGAAAAAGGTCCGTCTGTGTGTGTCTGTACATAGCTCCAAAGCTAAAATACCTTTAATAACAAACTTGGTATGCGAGTTTGGTATCTTCCACGAATGCACCACGAAGATTTTCAAGAAAATTTCCTATCCTGATCTACCCTTTACATGGAAAAACGTTTTAAAAACTTTATTTTTATAAAAAATGACTAACAATTTTGATTAAAACACCATGTATTAAAGCTACTTACATCACAAATAAATTGTATATATTGCATTTTCTCTGAATATATGCTTCGGAAGACCTGATTATGCTAGATGATTTGTTCTGAATTTCGCATAACCGTAAGCGATACACAAAAATGTACTGCATAAAAATGTAGGTCTCGTTAAAACACACAATTTATGTCATACACATACTTTTAGAATTTACCGTTTCAGAGATATTCATTGTTATAGTTTTCAGTTTTAAACTACGCATCTTCTCAAATGGGGTTATCTTTCGTTTCGTTTGACTATCGCTTTAGCCTGGTATTTTATCTTATGGGGAGCTAAGTAGTAATGTTAATGTTTATCTCATTTAGCATGATGAAGATAGAAGAAGAATCTTTTGTAGTAGTGGTTTGTTTGCAGAACAGGTAGAGAAACTCATGTGAATACAACACATCAGTTTATCTTTATGAGCCATTGCAATTTAGGTAAATGAAAAAATGTTGAGTAATTTCTTTAAAGATTTTGAAGTGGAACGTATTCTCATAGCGTTGTACTGAATAATGTTTACACAGAGCACAACTTCACCAGTTTGTTTGATCCAAACCAGAAAATATTAAATAGGTTGTGCAACTTATTGTGTTGACTACAGAATATTCCAATTATATCACATTTTCTTTCCCTCATGCGGTTTCATCTGTGACCGGCATTTGGAGGTTTCCTCGGGTCGCCTGGCGAATACTGTGTATGTTTATTACTTCTCTAAATGTTCCGGTCAACCATTTCCTGTTCCTATAATTTCCTTATCGTCTCTCTCTCTAAGGGTTGAAGGACCAGGCGAATGGTGCTCGGTGGGTTGCGCTTGGATGGTGTGTTGCGTATTGTAAACGTTTATCATGACGTTGTCGTTGAGGTTACTCGGTCGGGATCCACCTTCAGGTTTAGAACTCCGTATAGGGGTCGGCCGGGAGGCTCAGGATCCATGACGCCGTGGGGGGCATTCCAACTGTAGTCGTTAGTGATCCCGTCCATGCTTGAGTTCGCGTCGTCGGGATTTGGTCGCTTTTCGGATCTCTCCTCGCATCCTTCATTCCCTGCGGACATCTAAGAATCAAAGGCTACAAGGCCTATGTCCGATTCTCCATCTCTGTGTCCTGGGGCATCATCCTTGTCTAATCCTAACCCTCCCTTGTATGGCAGGTACTCTTAACTGAGAGAAAAAACTATCCTGTTCTGAATTCATATCAGATTACTGCTAGAGGAAAGGGTTAGATTACTGTCAATGGAACAATGTGGGATACTCTTCATGAAGATGGCGTCGTTGGCAGTAATTGTAGAGGGTGTTGAAAAGGTCTCGTGACTCACAGGAAAACCGTATTGTACATAAGGTTTTGAATGTGGCCTCCTATAATCATATTGTTTGATCACAGTTGATGTGAGATGACATCAACATTATTCTGAATATTCACTCGCAATTACAGAACATTGCACGGATCATTAACGTACACGAGCTACCTTAAGGCCGGCAAGTATTAAATCTTAATAATATCGCGCTGCTCACAATCCCCTTGAGACAAGTTATCTTACAAACAATATTCCAAGTAACGCATATACTTGCTGACCGATTCAGATGTGGTAATATCCTGTTGAAACCGCGAGTACTTCATTTCTCTGCTGGCTAATTGTTAACAAACCCTTGCACTGTTGCTTAAGACTTCATGTCATGGCACGCCAAACATTAAGTGTCTACCTGGCAGAGGCATCCTCTGTGGCTTTTGTGGATTTTCAGCAGCCAATATTCGATTATTTTGAGTATTCGCGTATTCCTTGAAATGCAACTATGTTTCATCCAAGCAATTCTTCCTGGTTTGCGCTACTGCTTCCATGATCTAACAGCTTTCAGGGATCCCAGGTCTCTGAAGCTGTAGTTGCTGCACGGGTTTTATAGTGGAACTGTCAATGCAGAGCCCGGGACATCTTATGGCACTAACGTATTGAGAATCACAACATCTACAGCTCACACATCGGTAAAGTATTCTGTGTTAATACCTGTGATTTAATTGTCTCGGTACATCCACTACATTCCTTACTGTAATGCTATATTGTTCAATAACACTTCTTAGAGAGGATTTCTTTGGAACACATTCCGCAGCTGTCTTCATAGGCTTCCTCCATCTGATCATATTTTCTGGAGCAAACATGCTCCAAGACAACCAATATGCGCTGTTCTAACACATATGCCATATTTGGCCAGTTCTTGAAAAGGTGGGAGAGAAAAAGAAATAATGCAATACCCTACGTTGAGTTAAAGTTCCTACTAAAGTCTTTCTTTAACCAGAAAAAGACAGCAACCCATGGTTTTCTCTGCAAGTAGACCTTCCATTAGAGCAGTACCTTGGGAATAAATCATCCCCATTTATGAAAGGACGGATATGGATACGCCATTGATGTCCGTCAATCCGTAAGAGAAAGACAAACATAAGCCTCCGTAGAGTCGAAAGCGGTCTAGAAGGCATTGAGGCATCTCTCAACGCCGCGAGTATCATCACTTAGACGCATTCAACTTCCCATGGGTTTCAGGAATCAAGCCTAACCAAATCCAAAGAAATCCCTTCCAGTAGTTCGGTTCGAAGTACCTCTGGTTACAACAGAAATACCTTGAGTGCTTGTGGTATGCAGCGACTGCTGAAGGATGAAAACCTCTTAGCTATAGAAATGTAATTCCAAAATAGTGATATTTAATTGTTCTTTCCACAAAAGCCGCGAGTAGGGCAGGAGTTACAAGAGTAGTGTCAGACTGAAAAATTCAGCTCCATAGCCCAGAGGTACATGGCTCATATTCCGGGTATGGTATTGAATTTTCTGGTTGACTCTACCTTTCAAATTCCAAATAAATTGATGATCTCCCAGTATAACATTGAAATACACTGTATACTAAAAGTGTAACTAAGACAAGTCAAGATTTGTAAACATTTACCGATAAACGTAAAAAGCTATAAACAGCAGAGATCAAAATAATGAACAACACTCCTAGTTCATCCGCTGTTGCAAATCCTTCTAGTATTAATATCTTCAACGTTCAAAGATATAACACACAGATGCCTCAAATTTGTATTTTGGTGCTATAAATTAAAAATCTCTCTTGGTACGTATATAATTCTTCAAAGAAACGGAATACCAGCGACATAAAGGCGATGGGGAACGGTAAAAAGCTTACACAAATGACAATAATAGCAGCTATCTAAAACGGATAATTACTCGCAGCCCAAATATATCTTTCTCTTTCTCTATTATCCTAGCGAAACAAAAGGCGGTGCAGATAACGAGGAAGGAAAGCTCTCCGTTCTTTCTACTTCCCTCGACAAATTAAATCGATCCCCCCTTGCCTTCCCTTGCTACTACAGCTGTCAGAATAAGGCAGCCATTTGTCTTCCTCTGTGGGCGAAAAAATGATAACGCTGGGACGTGTTCCACGCTTACAAGGTCGGAGTCTATGTAAATCACTGGCGTGTATAGCGCGGCGGGGAATTCCTCCTCTGTTAATGCACAACAACACTTCAAGGGGCACTGCTGACTACGGGTGTGACAAACAGTTACTTTCGTATAACGGCTGTTTCGGTAACGACTTCAAGAAACTATGGACTCGTTTGAAATATTCCATTAACGAACTAATTTGTGGTTAATTTCACTGACACACACCAGACTGCACTGCGGTAAGGTTTGCAACTAGATTGGGGGAAGTGTCAGATTCGATTCTTAGCGATCCCACAATCTTATCCTTGGTTTTTTCGGGTACTATCCCGGCTCGTCAGGTGAATACTGGAGTGATTAGGGTTAGGATTAATCATAGACGGGGTCCCCTGGCTTTGGAACCCTTGGAACCTTTGTGATTACGGGAGCCCAGGAAGGAAGGGTTCAGGGTAGAGGGGTGACCAGGTCCGGATGACGACTGGCGCAAGCATGGATGGGGTATTTAAAGGTTCGAGATCGAACATCTCCGATGTCCCCCGGCCTCCCTCCACAAGCTGATAGTCCCGAAGGGGCCCTAGACCGAAAGCACCCGAAGGTTGGTCCCGATAGAGGGCTCTGTGATGCTAGGAATAAACCTTAGATACTAGTGAGGCATAATTTTAAAAGAGATTAAATTTGAACTCATTTGTTAGGTAAGACAGTATTTGTAAAGACAGACAAGTTACGTTTGAGAAAGCAATTAACTCGAAGTCAGAGCGGTAAGGTAATTAAGCTCCGGGAATTTCGCTAAGCAAAGACTCTATTAAGTTTAAGGTGTAATTCATTAGCTCATGACACTTAAACCTTCTAAGTCTAATGGTTGTCGGAAAGCCTACCTAAACCATTTCTAGGAATTAGTGAAGTGAAAAGCTACTTAGTTTTAAGTAGGATTGGTATTTAAGTTTAGTATCTTCCAGGGATACGACACGAAAACTCTCCCATCTCAAACTACCCTTTACATGGAAAAAATTCGAAAATGTTGATTCTCTCAAAAGTGGTTCTAACGACTTGGATTAAAATACCACCTGTTTAAGATATTTACACGACAAATTAAATGCATATCTTGAATTTTCTCAGAATAACCTCCGAAGGCTTCTACATTCCGAAAGACCATTGTAAAACTGGTAAAGCACAAGAGATAGACAAAATCTTACTGTCCCAAAAATGGATATTTCGTTAAAACACACAAGTTTGTGCTATATTCATTTTTTCTTGGAGTTAACCATTTCCGACATTCCATGTCATTAGTTTCCATTTTAAAATAGTTATAGTTTTCACAAACAGGAGTGCTTCTGTTATTTTATTCCTGGCCATGTAAAGAAGCAAATCTCAATGAAAGCCGCATAGCGACAACTTTCAAAACATTTGACTGTCGCTTTAGCCTAGTGTATATCTTGAGTACCATTCTACTTGTAATAATTCTGTTCTACTAATGTTTATCTCGATTAACATGAAGTAGAAATAAGAAGAAACTTTTGTAAGAAGTCTGTTTGCAGAGCAGGTAAAGAGGGTCATGGAAATGTAGCACATCAAATTTTTAACGAAAGTAACATCTCATTTGGAGGTCAACGTTAAGGCATCTAGTGGATTAATACATTCTTAGAAAAGATTCACATAGTTAATTATAATCGGTTATAATGATATACGGTCCTATTTTATCTAGTTATCTCTGACATCACACGCCTAATCACATATTATGCAAACAACATTTTTCTAATGAACATCGCCTCCAAAGTTATTTCAATTCGTAATAGCTCATTTGAAATCCAATACCCAGTAGGCTTGCAATATGTAGGAAATTTTCCAATCAAGTGATCCATGGATAATAAAAGCCTTCCGCTAATTACGATGCGGTGACAAATAGCTATCGTCAATTGTTTGCTCTCCGGAGATATTAACTATCCATGTCTCCTGATTACGACACTTGGAGGTTCGAAGAACTGAACAGCATTGAAAATCAATCAGGCTTTGATATTTTATAAAACACAAGGAAATTAAAGATTATATAATTTTGTATTTAAAAATACAATACCCTATCAAAGGTTCGTGTTCATGCTACTTTTACTTTTTCTAACCCCGTATGTACAATGTACATAGGGATAGAGAAGGTATTGTATTCCACCCAAAAATTCGATATCGATATTTCACCGGAAATACATGTTTTGGGCCAGACTAAATAAAAAAAACATTTTTAGGAAAATGTCCGTGTGTGTGCGAGTGTCTGTGGACAGCATAGCTCAAAAACGAAAGGACCGTTAAATACCAAACTTCGTATTTAACTTTGGTATCTCCCAAGGATGCGACACGAAGATTTTCAAGAAAATCTCCACACCCCCAACTACCCTTTACATGATTTTCTCAAAAATGACTAACGATTTTGATTAAAATATCATATATTAAAGATATTTACCTGACAAATTAAATGTATATCTTGAATTTTCTGGGAATAGCCTCTGAAGATTACTTTATTCTGGACGAATTTTGCCGAATTTTGCATAACTGCTAAACCGTAGGAGATAAACAAAAACTACACGAAAAATGTAAAGCACATTCAAACACACAATTTATGTTATATACTTTTTTTTTCGTGGAGTTGGTCATTTTTGAGATACTCGTATTTCTTGTTTTGGGTTTCAGATTGAAAAACTTATAATTTTCTCAGACAGGAATTTGTCAACTCCTGTCCATACAAACAAAGGAAGTTCAGTCACATAGCAACCAGCTTTTGACTATCACTTTAAACTATACTACTCCCCTAATTCGAGTCTACTTACAAGGAAACAAGTAATAAGACTATTCCTGCTAATTTTTTCTCGATTAGCATGAAGTAAATAGAAGCATAAGCTTTTTAACAATAATTTGTTGCAGATATGAAGAGAAAGTCATGTGAATGGAACACATTAGATTTTTTGTAGTAGGTTTACAAAAGTTCAAGTTCCATCACGCCATGTTGACATATGAGGTAAGAGTATGCTAGCGGCGGGGGACACCTCGGCAACTGTGAACAAGTTGATCTAATGTGGCCTACAACCCCGGCGAAGGGGTGAGAGAAGGGAAACCACAGGCCAACACACGGGAACAGAGAAGCCAAACGCAGAGACGCACAAAGTCCTAACGGTTTACTAGATGGCAGCCCTGACGCGCCACGGAGGCCGTCAGAAAGATGCCTCTTCAACAGCACCTAGCCCAACCAGCGCAATCAGGGAGCAAGCGACCGTGTCATTTGCCTGCAAAACCCCGGACCATACCTGCCGTCGACCTGCAAGATGAAGAAGAGAAGTGAAATCAAGGAATGACAGGAAAGGAACTGTGGTAGATACACAGCACTCCAGCATTCGCCTAAGTGGCCGCAAAACAAGGAAAACCTCAAGGCCTGAGTGCGTAGTCGACGGGTAGCGAACCTGGACGTCCCGAATGCCATTTACAGACAAAACCGCCTGAGCCACCTGGCTCGTATGTTGGCGTACATTAGGCCACTAGTGATTTCTTGATAAGGGAACTTCTACTAGCAATCCGCGAGATTGCCACTATTTACAAATGGTAACGAGGGATCAACTCATCGCGCATAGATAGCCCTATAGGACAAAATGAGATTTTAAACATGAAATATGGAGAATTTGGCTCAGCGACCTTTTCTTTGAATGCATAGGGTTCTTTTACGGGCAAATAAGCATTCCACGAGACTATCGGCTTTACTTCCATTCCGAAGGAAGCCCCGCTAGGGATTTTTGCGACCGAAAAATTCCACCTCCAGGTTTGAACTTGCAAGTTTGGGTTTTAGAGACTAGCTTGGTAACCACTACACTTCGGAGGGTGACCACATAAACATTACTGGTTGTATTACTCCGTCAGAGAACCCATGCTGTCGTTCACTTTTATAAGCTTGCAGTGGTTCCCTAATATAGCGTTCCAGTTCGAATCCTGCGGGCAGATTTGGGATATTTATGGAAAGGTGTGGAGATGTGGGTGCCCTAGCTCAGGATGTTTTGGCATGGAATCTTTCTCAGGTATGGTAAGATACAAGTGGTTTCCTTTGAGTTCACGATTCTTATTGAACTCCTTTATTCATTTTCTTCAACATTTTCTGTCGTCGAACACATACGCATTCCTCCTAAATCTTCCCCTTTCCAGCATGGTTTACACGGCCGCGCCTATCATTTCTTATTACTTTGACCGACTTTTGGTATATTAAATAAACACTGTTTCTATCGCGGTCATGTGTAGCCCGTTCGGCTCTACCGCGGACTCATGTATCACGTCTTAACAAAACGAATTTTCCATAGCCAGTCAATTCTACCGTATTCTGGTGTATTAAATGAACACTGTTTCCGTCGTGGCCATATGTAACCCATTCATTTCCACCGCAGACTCAAATATCACGTCTTAGCACAATTAATCTTCCATGGCTAGAGAATTCAACTCTATTCTGGTGTATTAAATAAACACTATTTCTATCGTAGCCATATGTAACCCATTCGTTTCCATTGCAGACTCAAATATCACGTCTTAACAGAATCAATCTTCCATGGCTAGAGAATTCAACTCTATTCTGGTGTATTAAATAAACACTATTTTACGTCGCGGCCATATGTAGTCCGTTCGGCTCCACCGCCAACTCAAGTATCACGTCTTAGCCCAACGAATCTTCCATAGCAAGTGAATTCGCGTTGCCCGAACAACACTGCTTTGTTAAGTTCACCCTCGAGCAGTGGGACTTCCAACTCCTTCAGTTCATTGTCTTCCTTTAATATGCACTTCTACCTGGTTCGTTCCCAGCTTGTTGTAACTTTGTCTTTGCACTCTTAGATGTGTTTCACGATATTTCTTCCTTGTCCACTTCCAATGTAAATTTGTCCCTTCTTAATATAATTTATATCTCCTTTTAGAGACCTTTTAATCCTGACATACACTGTCTCAAGCTGCATGAAGAAAGCCCTCTTGCTCAGCTGTTTACTTGTCGATCACGGTTAACGTAACAGCGTACAGCAGTACTGGGTGTTAGAATTACACTCGGCTCATTCAGGGAGTGAGTAAAGAAAATTAATGAAATATAATTCTGTGAGCGAAAACTTACGTTAATCTGAGTCATCAGATAGAGCCGCGGAATCGGAATCGGAATCAGCCGTGTCACTTGAAGGGTCGTCCAGATTTATAACTAGCCTGTCCACCACTTGGTCGCACACACCATCAACCTGCCACATCCTGTCTTCTTCACGTATGACATGTCTGATATCTGCTTGCCACATACTTGCTATAACCTCAGACATTGCCTTCCCTGCTGTCACACTTCTTTTAACTTAAACTTCTTATTGTTCTTCGCCACGTAACTTGGCGTATTCCCATACAATTTCAATGGGAATTTCAGTTGCTGTGGTATGGTGGCAATCTAAACACAATATCACCTGCTTTACTCTCCAGATAATCTATAATGTTCTAGGGGCATTAAATAAGCCCTTAGAAATTCCGAGAAATTCGAAAAAAAGTTTGTATATAGTAACCTTCGTCTCTTACTAGATAGCAGTTAAAATTTCAGCTATATCCATCACGTGGTTTCGTTGACATAGGCGATAGAGATAATATTTTGCTTCTGTAGAAAGGTGAAAAAAACAACAAAAAACGAGTTCGTATGGTGATTAAACACTTCTATTTAAAAGGCTCAACACCGAAAGAGATAAAAGCCGAGGTGGATGAAGTTCGTGGCACATCTGCCCCTGCGTTTGAAACAATTTACAATTGGATAAATGACTTTAAACGCGCCCGTACATCCAAAATGAACATCGTTCCGGATGTGCAATAGAAGTGACTTACTCCGAAATTGACAAAATCCAGGATATGGTTTTGAGTGATCGGCGAATCAAAGTTCGCGAGACAGTAGGAGCCACAGGCATATCACAAGATATATGCTTTCAATGTTGAGCCAAAAATTAGGTCTGACAAAGGTCTCCGCAAAATGTGTGCGGCGTTTGCTCTCAGTGGAGAATAAACGGAATCGTGCGATCGATTCGGAAGCTGGTTTGATACTTTTCCGTCGCAATTCTGCTGAGTTTCTACGCCGATACATAGCTGTGGAAGAAATATGGAACACTACTACACTTCACTACTGTCAAAACTGTGGGTTTTTAAAGGCGAACCGGCTCCGAAGAAGGTAAAGGTGGTGAAATCTGCAGACAAGGTAATGGCCTCGGTTTTGGGGATACACATGGAATCATCTACATTGATTACTTGCAGAAAGGAAGAACGATAAACGGAGATTATTATGTATCGTTATTGCATCGGTTGAACGGAGAATTAAGATAAAACGTCCTCATCTGGCAAAGAAACATATTCTCTTGCATTTATATAATCCATAATAATGACACTGTTAGGAACCAGTTTATTCAGTAAGCTTTCAAACCATTCTTTAACCCTTCAGGCAGAAACGTAGAACTCGTTAAAACACATAATTTGTGTCATATGCAATTTTTTTTTCCTAAGTTTGACTGTTTCCGAAATGTTCCTTGTTATTGGTTTCAACTGTAAACCACACATTTTCTTAAACGGGAAGTCGCCTTTTGTTTCACTTCTCTTTTGTTTTACTTCAATTTTTCACATAACGACCAACTTTTAAAAGTTTTGACTATCACTTTAGCGTAGTGTATTGCCTTATTTTCCTTATGCTTAGAAGGAAGCACATAATAAGACAATTACTTCTAATGTTTGTTTCAATTAGCATGATGTAGATAAATGAATAATGTTTTGTAAGAATTGTTTTTACAGAACGGGTAGTGAATGTGAATGGGATATAAAGGCTTTTTTCATTCAGAGTTCCTCAAAACAAATATTTACGTGAAATCTGGGTATCGAATATTTGGGTGGAATACAATATCTTCTCTACCTACTTTGTATATTGAACATACATGATAAAGAATGCAATAATTTACTTCAAAATATAAAGACAATATTAAATGCAGCTAAAAAGTGATTAGTTAAAATCAGTAATTTATGATCAACTTTTTTCCGCAGCCTCATCAATACTTTACTGCATTATTTCTGCTTCTCTCCGTTCAATTTTGTTTAGTGTTACCCTTAAGCATTGCAAGGTAATAATATCCCTGCTGTTTTCCATATTTTCATATGTATGCTTAAACCGGATCAGAAATGTTTCTTCTTTGCCTTCAACAACGTTCCTTTTAACTTCCAACGTCTTTGAAAAGCAGCATTTTATATGCATATTTCAGATTTTCAGGTAAAGATGATATTGTGTATTAGCAATTCAGCAGAACAACAAACCTGCTGATTTTATTCTATTTTACACAATTTATTTTTTTTTCGCTACTGCTGACCTATGTAAGTTGAGAATATATTACATTTCACTTCAAAAATTCGATATCATATTTTACCAGAAACCCACGGTTTGACACTCATTAAAATAATAATTTTTAGAAAAAGATTCATGTCTTTCTCTCTCACTCTCCCTCCCTCTGTGTGCGTAATCAGCATAACTCCAGGTGAAAAGTGTCGGTTAAACACCAAAAAGTTTGAGTTAAATATCTTTTAAAGATGTGAGAAGAAATGTTGCTAGAAAACTTCCACGCATACTACCCGTTACATGTGGCATTTTTCGAAAATTTCGTTTTTCACAAAAATGAATATCACGATTTTGATTGAAGTGTACCATATTAATGATATGATATATATATTTTCATGAAAAATGAATTATTTATCTGCAATTTCTGGAAATAGCCTCTAAAGCAATGATTGGATGACTTTTGCATAATTTGCAAACCGTAAGAGTTAGACAGAATCTTACTACTGAAGAAAAGTAGATCCTATGTAAGATTTTCTGAGGAGTTAACCACATCCGAGATATACCTTCTTATCTGTTTAAAAATTTCGATACTTTTACTTTTCTCAAACCAGAAATCGGCTATTCGTTTTTTTTTTTACCCTAGTCATGGTGGGAAACCAGAATTTTAATGTCGCTCTTAAGGGTATGACTGTCATTTTAGCCTAGTATATTTCCTCATTCCCCTTTACTTAAAAGAAAATATGAAATATTAACATTTCCGCCAATATTAATTTTGATTAACATGAAGTACTTTGTAGAATAAGACTTTTTTAAGCATAAGTACAGTCAGACTGAAAAATTCAATCCAAAACCTGATTTTATTTATCTAACTTGTGTTCTACACAGGGCTTGTGTAAAAAAATAATTAATTAATATTTTCTAAGAATAGTTTTGCAGAATTGGTACAGAAAGTCATGTGAATGCATTATACCAGATTTTTTCTTCATATTGTAGTCTAGATTTCTCTGGCAATAAACTGTTTTAAACATTCGAAGCCTGTGTCTAAATTGCTAAATATATTAGATTTTTAAATCACTATAGTTTTCAAAACTTGCTTCCTTTTATGCCACCTTGGATTACTGTCATGAACGTGTTACAAGGTATGGGCGATTGGGGAGCTGCATACGTCACCGGGTGAGAGATCATGATTCGCTAAAAATATATTAGTTACCATAACAGTTCATTTACGTCACATGTAATAAGCGTATTATAGTGTGATCGAAGAAAAAATAACAATAAACAAAATGTGCTGCAATTTTTCTTTGTCCGGCATACTGGTTCTTCCTTAATAACTCTGAAATTATGCGCCATTTCCTCACCTAAGATATGTTCATTGCATTATCACACAATACACTTGCGTTGTTTGCCTATAAAATTCGATTGACTGAACATTTTGTACATTCATAAAAATCTGATGTGTTCACATGAGTTTCTCTACAACTCTGCAATAAATTATTGTTAAAAAGCTTATGCTTCTATTTACTTCCTGCTAATCGAGAAAAAATTAGCAGAAATAGTCTTATTACTTGCTTCCTTGTAAGTAGAAGCAAAATAAGGGAGTACCATAGGTTAAAGTGATGGTGAAAAGCTGGTCGCTATGTAACTGAAGTCTCTTTGTTTGTATAGACACGAATTCACAAAGTCCTATATGAGAAAAGTATGTTTTATAGCTGAAACCAAAAATAAGGAATATCTCAAAAACAATCAACTCCACAAAGAACATGAAGATAGCATAAATTGTGTTTTTTAAAGTGCTCTACATTTGTTGTGTGGTAAGTTTTTGTCCATCTCTTACGGTAACATTTATCCAGAATAAAGTAGTCTTCAGAGACTATTCCCAGAAAATTCAAAATGTACATTTTATTTGTCAGGTAAATATCTTTAATATACGATATTTTAATCAAAATCGTTAGAGCCATTTTTTAGAAAATAAAAATTTTCGAAAAAAGTTCCATGCAAAGGGTAGTTAGGGTGGGGGGATTTTCTCAAAATCTTCGTGTCGCATCCCTGGAAGATACTAAACTTAAATACCAAGTTTGGTATTTTACCGACTTTTAGTTTTTGAGTTATCGTGTTCACAGACACACGGACACGGACACACACACACACACACACACGGACCTTTTCCTGAAAATACTTTTTTTTTTGGATACAGGGGACACTAAAACATATATTTCCAGTGAAATCTCGGTATCGAATATTTTGGAGGAGTGCAATACCTTCTCTATACACTATGTACATAGTGCGTATAGAGAAAGTAAAAACGGATAAGCTCTTTGGCGGTAGAAAAGCATCAGCATTAAAAGTGGTATTACGTTACAATAAACGTTGACAGAATGGAGATAACGTTGAGAAATAGAGTAAGGTATTGTAACTTTGTAAATAAAGTTTTGTGTTGATTTGTTTCATTATTATTTGGTTATGCCAAATCGTTCGTTATTATCTGCATGGCTCTAGTATTAAATAATAAATTCTTCTTTGCAAAGTATTTGTATTATGAAAATGTTAAGTTATGAACCATGTTTATCAACTCCTTTTGTGGGGCCGCGCCGTGGCCGCGCCGTGGCCGAGTGGTTAGACCACTCGACTCTCACCTAGACGGCCGGGGTTCGATCCCAAGCGACCGCATGTGAGATTTGTGGTGGACAAAACGGCGCTGGGGCGGGTTTTCTCCGGGTACTCCGGTTTCCCCCGTCATCGCATTCCACCGGTGCTCCATCATCATTCGTGTATCATCAGTGTCACCGCCTGCGGTGCCATTAGTAGTTAAAGCGGGCGTTAAACACTACCAAAAAAAAACTCCTTTTGTTCTTACTCGGTGTGACGAACCTGCTACCATTATCCATTATATTTTATTACGCTTATTTATGAGTAGAAATATTCATTATTGTTTTTGGTGAGGTTTTGGAGGAAATAAAAGCCAAGACTCACACTTTTCGCGATATATGTAAGGTTAATTCTTTTATTTATTCAAAAAAGCTATCGTCGAAAACAGGAAATAAAATGCACAAGGTTTGTACTGTTATGCTTCACCATTAAAGACAAATTTCATGGCACGAGAAATTTAGATGTGGTTTGTATGTTTGTCTTTTTTACACAAAACAGAAAGAGCCCAGGGGTGTTGTATAGCACGACAATTTATATGAAACATAAACGCAGAGAGAAAATATGGCACCACGCAAGGGCCACGCCCGTTTCTATGTTTAGCAGTAAAGCCCCCAATTTTGTAAAGTGGAAACGCGGAATGCACGTACTGGTTGAAAAATTCACAGCATAGACTTGAACTCCTCCATGTTAAAGAGGAAATACCAAACTTTCTGTTCTCTAGATAGTGTGAGGGCCATCCCGAAAGTAACAGACGATTTGGCATAACTAAATAATAACGAAAGATGTCAATACAAAACTGAAACAAAGTGGCACATTCTCAATACATGCATCTTACCTATCTTGGTATACGGCTCACAAATTTGCAGCAAAAAAAAATACCCAAAAGCAATACAAACATGCCAAAAGAAAATGGAATGGAAAATCTTAGGAATCACACGGAGAAACAGAATTAGGAACAAATAATTAGAGGACGAACACAAATAACAGACGCAGCAGGGACTAGCAACTACCAAAAATGGAGATGGGCGGGACACATCATGAGGCAAGACCCCAACCGATGGACCCGCAGGATAACGATATGGAAGCCGAGGACAGGGACGTCAACGGACAAGATGGTCAGACGGTCTCAAGAAAACATTCGACAACAGATGGACCACCACGGTGAAGGAGATGGCAGCATCAGATCAAGATGGTTACATGGAACATAAGTACACAAGTGCATTAGCCAGGAGACAAAAATACCTAGAGACCCAAGTGTTTAAGTGCATACAATGGACCAAAAACGTGCTAAATTAACTCTTAAGACAATGGTGCATTTTATAACAGGGAATACCATGTTATTGGGAACAAATTATCTGAACGATTAAGACCGAAAGAAGGACCCTTCCTGTAATGGCTAACCAGGACTGCCAAACCAAGCCACCTCTCCAAGGAAAGGTGTCCGTGCCCCAGGGGACGCTATGGACTAATACTAATGCTGAATTTCTCAATGTAATCGCCATTGCTATCAAGGTATTTATTGTCAGGTGATACCGTTTTTTCAATGTAGATGTTATACTCTTCAACCGCTAAAGATCTGAGCCAAGATGTCACTGCCACTTTAAGGTATTCATGGTTGGGAACTCTTTCTAACCCAAAAAGCCATGTACAATGTGCAAAATGAAACACCGGTTTTTGTGCATTCTTTTATCAACTTTTCCCTTCAATTCCTCCACAATGATTGATGAACTTCCACTCCGGTCTTTGTCATGCACAGTGGTTCTTCCTTAATTAATCTGAATTAGTCGCCATTTCCTCGCTGAAGACTTGTCCATTGCATATCATTTTACACGTGCGTTATCGGCCTGTAACAGTCGATTGACTGAAAGCGAATAAATCCTTTGGTGGGAGAGAAGTATAACATAGACATTGAAAAACTGGTACCACGTGACAATAAATGTCTTGAGAGAATGGATAATACGTTGAGAAATAGAATAAGGCACTGTAACTCTGTAAATAAAGTTTTGTGATGATATCCTTCTTTATTATTTAGTTATGCCAAATCGTTCGTTATTTTCTGGTTGACCTCATATAAAGCAGGTAGGTCTTGAAATTCATCATATATGAAACGAAACACGTAGTAGGAATGTCTCCAAAATAAGTATAGAGTATTGAAACGTTTCATGAAAACTTTGTTCTAGTTTAAAAAGAAGATTTTTGAAAGGCATTTTTTTTCTGTAACCGTAATTAAGCACGCTATAGCACATTTATCTAGGCTTATTGGAACCGCTTAGACAGATGGTGAATTGTTTCAGGAAGTTCGCAGTCTTTCTGTCTAAACTTATTGATAATGGATATTTAAAACCAGATATGATCCAGTCATATGGCTTTCTTTAGCTGTTCCATTTAGAAATGATTCTTACAAAAAATATTCTTTTATCTACTTGCTCTAATCGAGATAATTGGTCTTATTACTTGCTTCCTTATAAGTGGAAGGGAAATAAGGAAATACATTATGCTAAAGAAAAAGCTCATCGCTATGAGAAACGCTGTATACTTAAATTGTCAAGTCACTAGTCTTTATTCCCCTTGGTTACGCAAGGAGAACGGATTTTCAAAGCCATCACTTAGTAAATCGTTTTAAAATATTCGACTCCCTTAATTTCGACTTTCCTCATTGATGCCTACAACAAGCTGTATAATAAAGTGAAACTGTTAACCCAGTCAGCTTGAAGCTTATAGAAGAATAAGTTTTGTAAGAATAGTTTGTTGAGCTGTGGACAGAGAAAGTGTATTTATTCTTTTCTAGAACACAAGCGCCTAACAATACAATCCTTAATGATCTCAGATGGTATATACAGCCGCCAAACACAGCAACCGAAGAAGTTGCCGCACACCTTAGGGGCTAATTTCCTTGTAATGATAATTCCAACCAGCTGCAGATTTCTTTCTTCCTTCTGTTTGCCCTCTTGTGGAGGATTTACTAATGCGTGCCAGTCCCCATGGCCTAGCTTTGGTGTTTCGTGGTGCAGGGGATCGTGGGTTCGAGTCCCACCTTGGGCACGGGTGTTTGTATGTTTGTAAATGTGTGTGAATATGCATGTGTATGTGACAAAACGGAAAACAAAGGAAATGTAAGTAAAATGTAAAAAGGAAAAAAGAGGGCAAAGAAAAAAAAATACAGCGTCGGAGTCGCGACAAGGCTTCTTTAAAATAATAATAATAATAATAATAAAAAAATGCATGCATTTTTTTTGAGCGCCTGTTTTGCGGGAAAGACAGGTTCAGCGCGGGAGGGAGAAGAGAGGGGTCACCCGCCTGTCTTTCCACAGTGTTGTCAACCAAATAACGTTTCTTTCTTTAAGGCCTTCAGACATAATGCTGAAGAGGTTATCTAATTTACCGCGAACTAGCTAAATTATTAAATGAAACACAAAAAGGGCACGTGCGTGAGCTTTGGGATCTAAAGATTGAATGAAACCTTAGTTTTGAAGCTACTAGGTATCAGGGTTCGATCCCAAGTGCCCGTATGTGGGATTTGTGGTGGACGAAGCGGGGTCTAGGCGGGTATTCTCCGGATCCTCCGGCTTCCCCCAATACTCATTCCACCAATTGCTCCATCACTAACTTTCCTATCATCCATTTCGCTTGTACTTCATATAATCCTCTTCCTCAATCTCATGCCTGGCTATGGCCCACCACTTGTTCCAGGTTCTCCATTCTGTGGTTCGTACTATTGTCTCCCCGACAGGCCTCAGACCCTCATAAGTCCTGCGGGGGATGTCAGTCTTACATAAGGGGAGGGTGAGCCGACTGCGAAAATCTAAACAAATGCCATAACCTAAAAATATTCATTTTAATAATATGAGACTCATAATAGCGCTTTATGTACAGGATTTGCTCTAATACAAATATAGAAAACCATTTTAAAATTTTCGGCCTGATTATAATCATCTACATGTTTTACTTTCTCTACACATACTATGTACATAATGTATAGAGCAGATATTGTATTGCACCCAAAAATTCGATACCGAGATTTCACCCGAAACACATATTTTGGGACCTCGTGAAGCCACAAAAAGCATTTCCAGAAAAAGGTCCATATGTGCGTGTGTGTGGTCTGTGGACAGAAAACTTGGTATTTAAGTTCAGTATCTTCCAAGGATGTGACACGAAGATTTTTAAGAAAATTCCCCACCCTCAACTATCCTTTACGTGGGCAAATTTTCGAAAATTATGATCTTCTCAAAAATGGCGCTAACGAATTTGATTAAAATATCGTATATTAAAGATATTTACAAGACAAATAAAATGTATATTTGAATTTTCTGGGAATAGCCTCTGAAGACTACTTTATTCTCGATGAATTTTACCGATTTTTGCATGACTGGTAAACCTTAATATATAGACAAAAACGTATTGCACAAAAATGTACAGCTCGTTAAAACACATAATGTATGTTATATGCATTTTTTCTCTGGAATTGACCATTTTTAAGATATTCTTTGCTATATGTTCAGTTTTAAAATAACAATTTTCTCATACGTGAACTTGTCAACACTTGACCTCGCAAAGAACCAGAGTTCAATCCCAAAGCAACCACATTTTAAACATTTGACTGTCGGTTTAGCCTAGTGTACTCCCTTGTTTCCCTTCTTCTTATAAGGAACTAAGTAATAAGACCGTTTCTGCTAACGTTTATCTCGATTAGCATTAATTAGATATAAGAATATGGTTGGATAGGTAGAGTCAGACTGAAAACTTCAATGCCATAGCCCGGGTTTGAACCACGGATCTCCCTGTCTCTAGCCGGTTGCTATGCCACTGAGTTACCATGGCAACATGCCGGCATATCATTAAATTTCTCAACTGACTCGCATGTTTCCCGGTAAACCACAAGGTGATCTCAAATTACTTTAAATGACAACCCCAATGGCGACTTAGAATGCTGTAAGTACTTATAAGTCCCAGAAGATCCGTGGTTCAAATTCCGGCTATGGCATTGAATTTTTCAGTCTGACTCTACCTATCCAAATCCTGTCTTACACACGGCTTGTGTGAAAAACAATTAAAACCAATACCAAAAATATGGTTATTAACAAAGTCGACTGGTGGCAGACTTTTGCAACACTACCACAAACAGATCCTCAGTCAGCTTACTTCTATAGACACTTTATGGCTGCAACTCGTGTTCTACCCGCGGCGTTCATGAAGTATCGTCTGGAAGAAATTTACGAACCCGAAGATCCCCACAGACTGAAAGGCTAGCGTATATCTTTCTCTCAATGATGTTATACCCACAGCAGACAAGTTGTGGCGGCAAAGCAGATCAACTTCTAATCTCTGCCCCCGCTGTAATGAGGTAGAGACACTGTACCATTAAATAGAGGACTGCGCCATCATACGCTCTATTTGGAACTGGGCATATGGCAGAATCTGTGTCATCTGCGGTGGGGCACAAGAAAAACGTGAAGTCTATTTAACCTTGGAATTCAAACACGCAAACAGGCAGCTGTCAGATTCTCTGACCTGGGTCATATTTGCCACATACTATTTGATATGCTGGTTGGAGACGCGGCACAGCTACGAGACTTCCATATCTTCATCCGGAAACAACGCTGGGAATTAGAAAAACGGACCCCGCTGTCGTTGGATCTTCGGCATTTACAGAGACTCTAGTTTCCGAACTGTGACAGATTCAGTTAAAACAACAAAAATACAAGGCGACACATCCACCTTAGTTGTTCTGAACTACAAGTTACAATTACCATTTTGATTAATGTAACTGTTTCTTATGTATTATTATGTCTAATATGAAATATTAATAAAAAGGGCTGGCTTACTCTGCCATCTGAAAAAAGAAACAACAATAATTTGTATAGAAAGTCTTGTGAATGGAGAACATAAGATTGTTTATATTTACTTTGCTGCTTATGTGAAATAACAGAAGATCGCGTTTTAGCTTCAATTCATAAAAGCGCTGTTTATTCGACACGAAAATGGAGATATGGTGTATATCCGATTGGCACACACAATAGCAAACACGATACTGTATGCGCGAGGTTAAACAAATGTAGGTATTTCGACGTGTTTCCTCTGGCCTAGCTGGACGATGTAAATCAAGGCAAAATAAATCAAACCACGTACAGTTCTACACAAAACGTTGCCAAAGAAACATACCTTGAGAACTTATACTAACGGAAAGCATGGAAAAGGAATAATTTGTAACCACAAGCGTTTACCTTTCGCAGCACTGTAGTATTAATATTCATTATGTAAATATTATATTCGTTGCTGAATTATTGGGTGAGAAAATTAATGTTGTATCCGAAGGCAGTATGCAAGCGTGCTCAAGAAACCCATGCTTATATAACTTCAACCAGTAAAGCTTACACATTTTATTTATACATGAACGTTGCTTTCTATGTTTTTGCTTTCCTTATTTTATACCTGTGGCAGAAGCATTACAGTCGCCCTAAATACCGAACAAATAATTTTGTTTTAGAATAGGGTGTATTCTGGTTTGTAAGTACAGTCGGGTGCAAAACATGTACCGATATAATGTTCTTGGTGAGGAATTTAATAAATCAAGTCCTCCCACATTCATGGTTCAACCTGGTTCTAAAAGTGAAGTTAATTGCAATAGTTTTTTTTATTTCCTACACATGGGCTTTTTTGAGAAAATAGAAAACCAGACAAATATTCCACATGAAGGATAGTTTCCTAAAAACCTTCGTGTTGCATCCTTGGAATATACTAAACTCAAATATAAAATTTGGTATTTAATCGACTTTTCGTTTTTAAGTTGTGCTATTCTCAGACTTATACACACGCACCTTTTTCTAAAGAAAAATGTTTTTTTTTAACTCAGGAACCTCAAAATATGTATTTCCGGGTGAAATCTCGGCAACGAATTTTTGGGTGGAATACAACAGGTACGTTCTCTATCCACTATGCACGTTGTACATGCGGGTTAGAGAAAGTAAAACTAGATTCCCAATTGTAAAATACAATAACAGTGTCATAGGCAGACGTAGCAAAAGTGTCGCCGATATAACCGTGCATTAAATAGAGATAGAAAGAAGAAAATACGCGATCGCGATGCGATTAGAAAATAAGAGCAGTGAACTACCGGATAGACAGACATATGGGCGGGCGGGCGTAAGTTGGTATTTAACAGACTGTTCGTTTTTGAGCTAAGCTACCCAGAGACACACACACACACACGACATTTATGTGAAATGCATTTTGGAAAACGGGTGTCTCTAAATACGTATTTCCGGTGAAATCTCGGTATCGAAGTTTTGAATAGGTTACAATACTTTTTCTATCTACTATTAGACTGTACATCCGTGCTAGAGAAAATAGTAAGCTTTGGTAGAAACAACTTGTGTCAGAATAACTTCAGTAGATCATGTGAATAATTTTTTATGATTAAAAGTAGAAGAATCATACTTAAAACATTTTTTCCTATTGATGTTTTAAAATAGTATTTTCCCTTATGTTTGTCCAAATATAAAGTTTACTTCAGTGATAGATAGCTACGTTTTACTATTCTTTGGATGTTTTTCTAGGTGGTATCACATGTAAGCATTTGAAAAATGTTAAGCTTTATTTTTTGGCAATCCCTTATTTTTGGGAAAGCTGAAGGTTTTCTGTCTGAATATATGAAAAACCACTTAATTTTGCTCAAAGGACTCTTTATTAGGTTTCCGGTTCTTTTACGTGCCATAAATCTACGATATGGGACCAACGGCTTTACTTTCCTTTGAGATCGTTAATTAGCTTCCCTATCAAAATTATTATTAGTTGTTAATTATTTATCAATGTAAAGCTAAAAGAGTACAAATGTATGTATTAAACTGAGAAAATTCAGCTGGAGAAGAAAGCTGATGCCAAGAGAGTCAAAGGGAATGAGAAGCGCTTTTGTTAGAAAGGTCTCTTTTGTCCAGTCACGTACCATCGAGTTACAACGCGGGTGAGCAGTAAAATTCGGAAGACGGTAATTCTTCATTGTACAAGACATGTCACGTGAGGTTTGCAGTGCACCCTGGGATAAGGAAATTGGCTCTTGGGAAATATTTATGTCAATCGTGCAGCCTTTCTGTCCAATCAGAAAGAGGCCGCAATGACGGTATTTTTTGTATACAAAGAGCCCAAGAAGGCACATCGTGATCTGTCCGTGAAAATCATCTGTCCGTTGCGAGCTGTCTGTTACTAGCTGATCTATCTGTCGCTGTTATGCTGTCGTTCGTCTGGCTGAACTTAACTTCTTCATACCATGTTAGACACTGTAACGAATTTTAAGTCAGGGACGCGTACTAATGTATATAATATAACGCAGAATTTTGGAAGAAAAAGGGACTGTAATTACGTGTGATCAGCCAAGTGTTAGAATTCGTAACGGGTGTACAAGTTAGCATTATTGTAAGGCAAATGTGCTTGTCTCGCTTCTCCTAGTAAGGAATAAACTCCAGGATAGTATATAAGTTTTAATCATTATAAGATCACTCCCTGAACTACCCCCATTAGCTCCACCACCCCGAGTGAGTGCAGGCTGAGCAACACCGAGGCAAATTCAACGGTAGTAGGTTCACCTTACCAGGTAAGTGGGTCTACTCATAGGTAGTGGAGTGAGTCTTGCCCACGCCTTCAATCTGCGCTCACCGCATAAGGCGTCTCAAATGTGGTGCAAAAGATACCACTGCATATAGCACCCAACGTCAACACGATATTAACACCGCACCTTCCGAAGGAGGCCCTATTATGGATTTTTACACCCGAAAAAAATCCATTGTACGCCGGATTTGAACCCGCGATCTTAGGTATATGAAGTTAGCCTGGTAACCGTTACACGACGCGGGCGACGTTTCTTGGTGCATCAACATGTTTTTAGATTTATTATGGGACTTTGTGAATCAAAATGAATCACATTATTAAAGTAATTATTATTGTTTATAGTTTTGATGAGTGATCACATGGCTACCACTTCAATGGAATATATTGAAGAAGGTTCATTAAGCTAATGAAGGCAAGTCCTTTTACCATGAGCTGTGGGCGTGTTTTAGGTGACACATAAAATGCAATAGAACGAAATGACATCGTTAAAGGGGCGCCAGTCCCGTCTTGTTCTCTATGGTATTATAGACCACTCACTCAATTGGGTTGTAAGCTTTCTATTATTCTGGGTCGTTGCTCTCGAAAAGGAGCAATATCTGAAATGTTAATGGATGCTCATACCGCCATTTCCCGTGAATGCCAAACTAATTTGACGACATCTAAAAAGTCAAGCGCCTGTGCAAATGCTGTGCATCCACGTTAGTTGCTTCATAAATGTCTGGCTGGAGAGTCTAAGCTAGCCTACTTCATCTCACGTGTTTCTAACTCCGCGTTTGCAGGACATTATAGTGAATTTGCAACAATGTAACTATGATAATGGCTTTATGTTCGTTATATTAAATTCATATTATTTTATAAAGCAATAATAGAAGAGTGGCTGTCTCCGTGGTCGAGTGGTCAGCGAGCTGACTTCTCACTGGAGGTCCCGGGTTCAATTTCCGGCTGGAGTGGGGAATTTTTCTTTAACCAGAATGATTCCCTATCCCCCACAGTCTGGAAGTATGTATGTGAGAGTGAATGCGTGTGTGTTTGAAGAAAATAAAACGATTTAAACTCAACGTAAGAACCTATAAGAAACAAGTTGTTTCTAATGCAAAGCCCCCGATATGACCTCAGATGTTAAAGGTGGCTATATAACATGAAAAAAAAAATAATAGAGAGATAGAGAACTATGATAAATAATTTACTACATTAAAATCAATGTCAAGTCCAATTCTGCTTAAGTTAAGTCATTAGTGAGACATAAGGCTAAACAGTACAAGTTAGAGGTTAGAGCATGTTAATGTCGGGGGACACCTCGGTAACTACAACCAAGCTCGGCCTAACACACCCCGTACACATGAAACAACGGAGCTAAGTGAGAGACGAACAGAAGTCCCTAACCACGGAGGCTAAACAGACGCCGGGAGGCCGGAAGGAGGCATCTACAACGGTCTCAACCAGGGGGAAGAGAGTTTCACTCGGAGCAAGCAATCGTGCCATCTGGCTGCAAAGCTTCAGGGCATACCTGCGACGAACTGAAAGATGAGGAAGGGAATTGAAATGAAGAGACAGGAACCGTGGCAGTGTACAGCACCCCAGCATTCACCTAAGCGGCCCCAGGAAAACCACGAAAAAATCCAGGGCCTGAGTGCACAATCAACGGGGCTCGAACCCGTACCTCCAGAATACCTTTCCCAGACGATCTGCTGAACCACCTGGCTCGGTCTGCACAATTTATAGCTGTGCTACTAAGTACGAGTCACGAGTAAAGTAAGTTAAGTTGAAGAAAGATATTACTTCAAAGTAAGAGCAGTGAAGATAATTAAGTTCTGGGAAAATCAATAAGCAAGAATTCCACTAAGATCAAAGCTCAACTCCTGAGCAGTCAATACGTCCTAAAATCTAAGGGACGTGTGTGGATTACGCATGAAACCATTTCTTAGAATTAACAATAAGAAAGTATACTTAGGACTGAGGAGTCAAAGAGAATGAACGATGTGTCTCAGATGCCAATATGAAGTGTAAACATTTGCAACGTAGAACATAGAGATTATGGTGGGGAAGTTAGTATAGGCGGGAGTTAGACACATACACGGCCATTTTTCTAAAAAGAAGTTTTGCATTCAGGGGGTCCAAAAATATAAATTTTCGGTGAAATGTCAGTATCTAATTTTAGGTGCAATACAATACCTTCTCTATACATTATGTACATAGTACATATCCCTATTGCATAATTACCAACATAATACACCGAGTGAAAATCGCTATAGCTCCAAAAGGGATTTTTCAAGCTGATTAGGAAGTTGGTTCCACTGAAAGATATTGTTGTTACTTCCTTATTGTTCAGTGAGTTATAGCACTAATAATAAACCCTTCACGTGTGTACCAGCTTTGATCAGTTAGTGAACGAGTGAACGAACGAACGAATGAACGAAGAGAGCAAAGAGCCGAGTTTTAACCACTCCACAAGATGAAGTGCTGTGTATCGATTCGTTGTGTGGTGTACTGAAGGTTGCCAGCAATGTTCTGGAACATTGTCCCCCATATTTAGCTGGCTGCTCACTCACATCTGACCTTAAGAAAGGGCACATCTTTACACGTCAAACGCTGTTTCCGTTACCAAAATAAAGTGCTCTTGATGGAGCAGGTAGATAATGATCCTCCAGCCCTACTTAACTTCCAGTAGCTACACGTCGCTCATCGTAATGGGGCTTCCAGTTCCAACATAAAACACTTAGTACAAGTGGAGGGGCAAAACAAAGTGGGCCAAAATGGCGAGGCTTCTAACAACCGATACATCAGTTACTTGACAGAAACATACACTTGACTTTTTCTACTCATTATCGTTTATCTCTTCTACGTTCATACCAGAATTATGACCGTGTCAAGTTAATAATTATGCTATAAAGAAATGACAGGGAGATAGAGAAATAAGAAAAATTTGATGTGTTCCATTCACTTCATTTTCTCTACACCTCTGCAATAAATTATTGTTAAAAAGCTTATTCTTCTATCTACTCCATGCTAATCGAGAAAAAAATAGCAGAAATAGTCTTATTACTTGCTTTCTTGTAGGTAATAAGGGAGTAACAGGCTAAAGCGATAGTCAAATCTTTTAAAAGCTGGTTGCTATGTGAATGAAGTTCCTTTGTTTGTATGGCTAGGATTTGACAAAGTCCTTTATGAGAAAAGTACAAGCACTTTAAACTGAAACCAATAACAAAGAATATCTCAAAAACAGTTAACTCTACGAAAAAATGTATCTAACATAAAACGTGTGTTTTAACGAGTTCGATATTTTTTGTTAGGTAAGTATCTCTTACAGTTTGCCAGTTATGCAAATTTCCGCAAACTTCATCCAGAATAAAGATATCATGAATATCACGATATACATGTAAATATCTTAAACAGTTAATTGTTCGAGCTATTTTTGAGAAAATTAAAATTTTGGAATTTTTTTCCATGTAAAGGGTAGTTGGGGTGGGGGGTGGAAAATATTTGTGTGGCATTCTTGGGAGATACTGAACATAAATGCCAAGTTTGGTATCTTTGATTTTGAGCTATGATGCCCACAGAGCCACACACACGTGGATATTTTTCTAAAAACCTCGTGGGTTCAGGGGGTCTCAAAACATATTGCCGATGAAATCTCAGTATCGAATTTTTGGGTGAAATACAATACCTTCTCTACACGCTATGCACATAGTATTTGTAGAGAAAATAAAAATAATTAGATACGGTTACAAAAGCTCTGTGTTATTTCTCTAATAAACAACCCTTCTTTTATTCTAGCGATTACAAATAAAAATCTTTATTCAATGTTTTCGCAACAATTCAGCTCTAAACCTAGTTCTGTTTCGGCGCTCGATATCTGTAGAAAATTTCCCGTCGTTGCGATGGAAATGCAGTTTTTTTATTTAAGAACGCTACCTCAATTTTTGTGTTCTCTGGCGTCCCATTTTATATTGGGCGGGAAAGATCATTTAATTTTGCTCAGAGGCTTCTTTATCAGGCTTATGGGTTTTACATGTAAATCTATGACGGCTTTACTTCCCCAACAGCTTTACTTCCCTTCCGAAGGAAGCCATGCTAAGGATTTTTACGCGCGAAAAAAATGTATCGACCTCTGCCGGGTTTGAACCCGCGACCTTGGGTATATGAAGCTAACATGATAACCACTACACCACGGAAGTGGGCCAAATTTCGGTCGAAATAGACTCACTGCTGCACGCGATGCATTTCCACTTGAAAGAACTCTCTGTAAGCTTCGATCCCCTTTTTATACCTATCGATGCCATGGCAGGAAACTTTCAGAAGCAGCTCCAAGCTCAAACTACCGCAGGCGCAGGTGTAACAATGGGCGGATTCGACGTCGTGGGAAATTGCTGACAGCACATGTCCACTCACACATATGTAACACTCACAACTGTGATGCCAAAAGAACTTGTTGTCGGCACGCGTGTTCACTAATGCAGGTGTAACAATGGGTGGCAACAGTCAGCTATGACTTCCGAAGCAAGCCATTAACACACGTGTGGCGATTAATGCCTCAGGGCGTAGTCACAATTCAATAATTAATAATTTCATAAATTGACTGTTTATGCGTTGGCTGCCCCGTGACTGAGTGGTTAAACCACTCGCCTCTCACCTAAGCGTCCGGGTTCGATCCCAGAAGATCATATGTGGGACTTGTGGTATACAAAGCAGCGTACCGAGCGGGAATTTTCTAGTTTCCCCGCCATTCATTCCACCAATTGCCCCGAAATCATTTTTCCTTTCATCGTCATCATACCGGTTCGATCCCAAGCGACAGCTGGTGAGATTTGTGATGGGCAAAGCGGCGCAGGGACGTGGTTTCTCCGAGTCCTCCGGTTTCCCGCGCCATCACATTCCACCGGTGCTCCCTCTTCATTCCATCTATCATTCTGTATCTTTGCCTACTGTGCCAAAGTAGTAAAAGCGGGCGTTGAACACTATATAAAAATCGTCATTTCAAATTATCCACTTTTGTATTTGGGCATTCGGTTTTGGTCTGTCACTCACTCACTCACTCACTCACTCACTGACTCTCACAGACACACCTAAACCATTCATAAACTCTTTTAGACTGCCCTCACAGCAGAGCTAGGGGCGTATACATTTTATTTTTACTTTCTCTACACGTACTGTGTACATATTGTATAGAGAAGGTATTGTGTTCCACCCAAAATTTCGATACCGAGATTTCATCGGAAATATGTTTTGGGTCCCCCTGAGTCAAAGAAAAAAGAATTTTCGGAAAAAGGTCCGTGTGTGTGCGTGATGGGGGGACAGTATAGTTCAAAATGGAAAAGACCGTTGATTACCAAACTTGGTATTTAAGTTTGGTGTTTTCCTAGGATGCGAAACGAAGATTTTCAAGAAAATTCCCTCACCCCAATTACCCTTCACATTGAACTTTTTTTGAAAGTGTTGATTTTCTCAAAAATAGCTCTAACGATTTTGATTAAAATATCGTATATTAAAGATATTTATCTGACAAATAAAATATATAACCTAGATTTTCTGGGAATAGCCTCTGAAGACTACTAGCTTCTAGATGATTTTTACGGAAATTTTCATAACTGCTAAACCGTAAGAAATAGACAAAAACTTACTACACAAAAAAGTTAGAGGCAGTTTAAAAAACACAATTTATGTTATATACATTTTTTCGTGGAGTTTTCATTTTTGAGAGTTCCTTGTTTTTGGTTTCAGCTTTGAAAAACTTAAGATTTCTCTCATATAGGAATTTGTCAACTCCTGTCCATACAAACAAAGGAACTTCAGTCACATAGCAACCAGCTTTTGGCTATCCCTTTAACCTATGGTTCTCCCTTATTTCGCTTCTACTTACAAGGAAGCAAGTAATAAGACTATTTCTGCTAATTTTTCTCGATTAGCATGAAGTAAATAGAACCATAAGTTTTTTAACAGTAATTTTTTGCAGAGATATGGAGAAAGGCAAATGAATGGAACACATCAGATTTTTGGTCATTGAAATGCATTAACTCCAAAAGGTGTTACATTGGACTAATACGCAAATCGAAACGGGCGAGGTAGTTGCATATTCATTATACCGAGGGGCTTGAACATGTATACACATTTAACATGGACCAGTATTGAGCAATTAGAACCATTAATAATGTATATCTCGGAAATAGCTTAATAAACCAAATCAGTTATTTAAAATAAATTGTGATTTTACATTTTTGTGTGGTTCGTTTGTGTCTGTCGCTTAACCATTACCAATTATTAAATATTACACAAAATTCTTCCGAATGAGGAGGTTTTGACAGACTGTTCCCGGAAAATTCCAGAGGGAGCGAGGGTGGAGAGGAGAGGCGAGCCTGCCACATCCGAGTGCAAACATTGCCACCCCTTCCTCACCCACTCCACTGTGCTTGCTTAGTTGTGTACATGACGAATAACAACTGACAGTAATATCTCATTGAAATGAAATGGAATGTTATTTATGGACGTTCTTTAAGTGCTGCGATTCTCAGCGTCCCATTCTGTACTAAGCGTAAAAGATCGCTTCATTTTGCTCAGAGGCCTCTCTATCAGGCTTGAGGTTATTTTACGTACCGTAAATCTATGACACGAGACCAACGCTTTACTTCCCTTCCGAAAGAAGCCGTGGTAAGAATTTTTACGCCCGAAACAATCCATCGCCGGATTTGAACCCGTGATCTTGGGTATATGGTAACCATTACACCACGGAGGTCGACGACGTTTCATTGAGGATAGCAGACGGAATACTAGACACAAATTAGACATAAAATGGGAAAATGATAATTTTTGCGTTCAGAATGGTAAAGAGGCTGAATGTTTATTGTGCTACGGGAAACATTGTAACATGAGATGACAGTTGGGGTATTATTACACCCCAGAATGCCCTGTAGAACGCACCGCGACGCTTGCTACCTCAAGAAGTACAAGGTTATATCCTCTGATAAATTACTCTCCAGAATTGGTCTTGATTCCTCCATTCTTCACTAAAAATCTCTCCTCACCTACTGATGACGCTACTCAAGAAGGCAAGGTAGAGAAATGCGTAACGTAAGCCCTTAAGTAAACACTTTTGCTGTCCGCATGATGTTTATGCTCGACATCTGTATATGACAAGGACGTTAGGTTCATCTAAAATACACAGTGTTGTCACATAACTCACACTTAGCTAGAAGTCCAGTTGTCGTGCAAGATCCGAGTCGGAGAAGTCCTCATCTTCGCTGCCGCTCTCTGCATTTAAATATTAAACCAAGAATAAAAGTAACAAAATATCGCATAACTGTAGTACTATATGCCGTAGCGCGTGTTAGCAGCGAGAGCCAAAGTAATGCATAATACATCACTGCAGTTACTGAAACGAACAATAGATCTGGCAACACAAGGTTGGTTCATATGCATACGTAGTACATGTAAACAGATCCACTAGTACGTGACCAGATAACAGTTCAAGCCATCCCTCGCTCGCTCGCTCGCCCGCTTGCCTTCTTGTGTTGGGTAGACAGTACGCTACTCCCGTATGGACTTCAGCTAGGAGAAACACATATTCATAAACTTCAGGTTATTCAAAATAAATTGCTTCGAGTTGTACAAATTCACCTTGATTCATCAGAAATATTAAACTGCATCAAGAGTTTGGCATCCTGTCCATCAGATCTCTCTCAAAGATCTTCTACTCTAAATTACCTAGCGTTTCAGGAGTTCTGGTGTACAAATTTGGAGAAAGAAGCCGTCAAAAGCCAAGACTGAAGAGAAAGTTACCTCAAGGCATCTTATAGGAATCCGAAATTGAAGAACAAATCTGAGATTCAACCTAATTTGTAATAATTATACCTTCTTTCTTCATGTTCAGAGATGTAGAGATGTGAAGATACCCTTCATGTAATGCATTTGAATTTTATTGGTGTTTGACGCCCGCTTTTACTACTATGGCATCGCAGGCGATGACACTGATGATACATGGAATGAAAATGGAGCACCGGTGGAATGCGATGGCGGGGTAAATCACGGAGCAAACCCGCCCCTGCGCCGCTTTGTCCAACACAAATTCCACATGCGATTGCCTGAGTTTGACCTGAGGAGGCTTTGACTTGTGAAACAACTCGTGTTATAGTAGGTTAAAAACATTAGAAAAAACAATATTTTATTACTAAGCATACGCACATTCCCTCTCAAACTCTTTCTTCCAGACTCTGTGAGGGATAGGGAATAATTCTAGTTAAAGAAAACTTCCCCACCCCAGCAAGGAATCGAACCAGATACTTCCGGGTGAGAAGTCAGCTTGCTGACCACAGAAGCAGTCTTCCGGAGTCTTGTCGGTACTCCGGTGTTGTATTCAATTTTTCTTTTTCCTTTTTTTCCGAACATTTCATTTCTTTCTATTTTATTACCGTTCTTGCCTCAAATGCACATTTACAAACACATAAACACCCATGCCCAAGACGCGACTCAAACTCACGACCCCCTGCGTCACGAAGCACCAAAGCGAGGCACTTTAGCGAGCGCGGATACGGGGACCGGCCTTCTTCAACGCTGGCTGGGTACCGTAAGTTGTGGTTCAGTACTCAAGAAAATTCCGACTCAGACGAGTAGAGTTGCAACAGCCTGCTCTTAGTGCTAGATAAGTGCTTTATGGCTCATGATTTCCTTTGGAATGTGTTTAGATACAGCCTTATTAACTACCTGGTGCTAAATGAGCTTTCCCAGGAACGAAAGAAGCACGTATAGCTGTAGGAAAGTGCCTTACGCGATTCTCGTGGAATAAGGCAGGGATATTTTGTGAGTGCAGTGTACCGTGACTGAAGCCTTTTGCTATTCAGGGCCGTTTCGCCTGCGTGGTCACATCGACCATTACAGCGCTAGTAACCTTCCGGCCGAGCCAGAGTACCTACGTGACTAAATGGGTTCCAAAGAAGAATGGGCAGGTTCTCTGTGTGAATCTTCTCCGAGGTGCTAACAAGCAAATTGCTGTCTTATTATTCATAAGAGAAAATGTCCTTCCTTCCTTCCTTCCTTCTCCACGTCATACACTATTTTACTGCTGCCGTTCTAGAGCTTCGAGCTCAGCTTGAAATATTACAAGTAGAATTCTGTTACTTTCTCTGTTCGTATTATGTACATAGGGAATTAAAACGTTCATCTCTTAAATGTAACAAAAAATTAAGAAAAATTGCACTTTTTTCGTAATAAAGTACTAATTATACACTTAAGGAAACATTGTTTTACTTTCTCTACACGTATTATACAGGATGTTTAAAAAATACGGGGCATAATTTAGGTATGTATTTCCCACATGTAGACAATCAAATTAGTTCATTATAACATGTGTCCGGAAATGCTTCATTTCCGAGTTATGGCCTTCACAACATTGAAATTCACTGGAACGTTTTTCTTTCCGCAGGTTGTTGTCATTACAGAAGATGTTCAAAATGTCCACCTCCTGCTTGAATACAGACCTAACATCGATGTCTCATTGACCTGCGAACACGATCCCAAACTCCAGGAGTATTGCGTATGTCCTCACAACTTGCCACAATTCGATTCCGAAGGGATTCCAAATCCGGCACCGGAGACGAATAAACCAATGATTTTAAATGGCCCCACAAGTAGAAATCGAGAGGGTTCAGATCAGGTGGGCGTGGAGGCCAAGCAATTGGGCCACCTCTACCTATCCATCGATCAGGAAACCTTCGATCCAAGTACCGGCGAGCCGTAAGACTGAAGTGTGCAGGAGCGCCATCATGCAAGAAGTGAATGTGTTGATGATTGATCAGTGGAGTGTCTTCGAAAACGTCAGGTATGGTGTTTTCCAGGAAGTTTGTGTACGCCTGCCCCGTAAGTCTGTTTACAAGTACATGGGGTCCAACTAATCGATACCGGCCAATGATACCGGCCCACATGTTGAGGGAGAACCGCACCTGGTGTTGAGATACAACAGTTGCACGTGGGTTTTCAAGCGACCATACATGCTGATTGTGGAAATTTGTTATGCCTTCTCTTGTGAACTGTGCTTCATCTGTAAATAATACGACGGCAGAAAAGTTCGGATTTACACCACACTGCTGCAAGAACCACCGACAGAACCTACTCATGCAGGGTAATCTGCTGGTGACAGGGCCTGTACACGTTGCAAATGATAAGGATACAATTGATACTCATTCAATAGTCTCCAGACAGTCGTATGAGGAACATTGACTTGCAACGCTAACCGTCGTGTGCTGATAGAAGGAGTCCTATCCACAGCCTCCAGAATCTCCTCCTGCACTTCTGGAGTTGTAGATCTTGGTCGTCCCCTTCCCAAACCAGGAGAGGTGAATGTTCCATACTCGCACAGACGGGAATGGAGACGTACAAATGTCTTCCGATCTGGACATTGTCGCTGTGGGTACCTCTCCTGGTACAAACGTCGAGCCAGCGCAGCAATGCCGTCCGCCTTACCGTACATGAAGTGTGTCTCTGCCAGCTCTTGATTTGAATACATGTCGCACAGTCTTAACGCCTAAAGAACACTGAATGTAACCTTCCTCAGAATGAACTATCAGAGCGCCCTCCTAATGTCTCCTTTGACGGCAAAGACCAGCGGAAAGAAAAACGTTCCAGTGAATTCCAATGTTGTGAAAGCCATAACTCGGAAATGAAGCATTTCCGGACATGAACTATTTTTATTGTCTACAGGTGGGACTTTCAATGTTGTAAAGGCCATAACTCGGAAATGAAGCATTTCCGGACACATGTTATAATGAATTATTTTGATTGTCTTCATGTGGGAAATACATACCTAAAATTATGCCCCGTATTTTTGAAACACCCTGTATACACAGTGTACAGAGAAGATATAGCATTCAAAAATTCTATACCGAAATTTCACAGGTCCCCTGTATAAAAAAAAAGCATTTTTAGAAAAAGCTCCCTGTGTGCGTCCGTGTTTCTGTGAATAAGATACCTCAAAAACGAAAAGTTGTAAAATACCAAATTTGGTTTTGAGTTTACAAGCTTTCAAGGATGCGACAGGAAGATTTTGGGAGTAAAATTTGCAAAAATTTTGATTTTCCCCAAAATTATTTTAATTAAAATACCGTACACTAAAGGTATGTACATGACAAATAAATGTATATCTATCCTGAATCTAATAGCTTTTGAAGACATCTAATGTATTGCACCCAAAAAATTTGCTACCAAAGTTTCACCGAAAATAGATATTTTTGGACTCCCTGAATTCAAAAAGAGCATCTTTAGAAAAATGTCTGCGTGTTTCTGACTGTGTGTGCGTGTCTGTGGGCAGCATAGCTCAAAATACCAAACTTGATGTTTAACTTCAGTCCCTTCCAAGAATACAACACAAACATTTTCAAGAAAGTCCACCCATCCACAACTACACTTTAAATGGAAAATGCTCCTACATTTTGCTTTTGTATACGATTTTGATTAAAGTCTCTTATTTGAAAGATATTTACATGACAGATAAAATGTATATATTCAATTTTCTGGGAATAGTCTCTAAAGACTTCTTTATTATGGATTTCGATAAATGGTAAACAGTAAGATATAGACAAAAAACTTACTGCACAAAACATGTGGATCTTCTTGAAACACCCAATTTATATCCTGCACATTTTTTCGTGGAGTTGACCATTTTCGAGATTTCCTTGTTTTTGATTTCAGCTTTAAAATACTTATAACTTTTCTCATACGGGAACTTGTCAATACCTGGTTCACACAAAGAAACAATTTTTCATCCCATAGCAATGAACTTTTAAAACATTTGACTGTCGGTTTAGCCTAGTGTATTCCCTTATTTCCTTTCTACTTATAAAAACTAAGTAATAAGACAGTTTCTGCTAATGTGCATCTCAATTAGAATGAAGTAGATATCAGAGTAAGCATATTAACAGTAATTTGTTACATAGATGTAGAGAAAGTAAGGTGAATGGGATACATCAGCTTTTTTTTTCGGATACGATCGTCATGCAAAGAGGAAGAAAAATGATTTACTTTATTAACAAAGAATTTTCATTGCATTGATATATGAATTTAGACCGTAATAGGCCACGCCGTGGCCGAGTGGTTAGACCATTCGCCTCTCACCTAGGTTCAATCCCAAGTGACCGCAAGTGAGATTTATGGTGGACAAAGTGGCGTAGGTGCGGGTTTTCTCAGGGTTCTCCGGTTTCCCACACCATCTCATTCTACCGGTGCTCCATCTTCATTCCATGTATCACTTGGTCATCGCCTGCGTTAAACACTACCAAAAAAAAAAACGATCGTAATATTAATGATAACTAAATAGTAATATTAATTCTGCATATAGTTTTTATAAAATTAAATTTGAATATTGCATTCTCTCCCATTCAGGACCACTCTTTTTCATTTATATAACCCCCTTTAACATCCAAGGTCATATCGGGGGTTTTACATTTGAAACAACTCGTCTGTATGTAGGGTACATTGGGTTAACTTTTTTTTTTTTCCTCTAACAAAAACAAGCATTCACTCTCACATACGTACTTCCAGACTCTGTGGGGGATAGAGAATAATTCTGGTTAAAGAATAATTACCCGTCCCAGCCGGGAATCGAACCCGGGACCTACGGGTGAGGAGTCAGCTCACTGACCACTCGACCACTCTTCTCTGACAAATTACAGACGAAGTTTTAACGTAATACAGTATTGAGCCTTTCACCAGAAATTAGATCTAATGTAATCCTTAGTTTGAGACAAATTTGAAAAAAAAAGTAGTTACTTTATAAATATGCACATGCATTTTATTACTTTCTCTACACGCATAATGTACATAGGGTATACAGAAGATATTGTTTGCACTTAAATATTCGAGAACCAGATTTCACCGAAAATACAAGTTTTGGGAGCCCATGTAAATATCTTTAGTATAAGATATTTAAATCAAAATCGTTACAGGCATTTTTGAGAAAATCAAAATTTTCGAAAAAAAATCCATGTAAACGATAGTTGTAGTGGGGGAATTTTCTAGATAATTTTCGTCTTGCATCCTTAGAAGATACTGAACTTAAATTGCGTTATTTGACGGACTTTTTCGGACGTTTGAACTATGCTTCACACACACACACACACACACACACACACACGGAAATTTTTCTAGAAATGCTTTCTGTGGATTAAGGAAATTTCAAAAAATATATTTCCGGTGATATCTTGGTATCGAATTTTTAGGTGCAACAAAATAAGTTCTCTATACACTATGTACATAGTAGATATGTGTAGAGAAAGTAATTTTTTTTATTGAGCAGGTGCCAAAAAAAAACATTTTCGGTGAAATCTCGGTATCGAATTTTTAGGTGACATACAATAGGTACCTTCTCTATACACTATGTACATAGAATGTGCAGAGAAAGTAAAAAGGCTCTTTTGGGTTCACGGGATCTCAACACATACATATCCGATGAGATTTCGACAGTTAATTTTTGGATGGAGTAATTGCTTTCCCTGCATACTATACTCAGTACAGAAATTAATAGTAATATTAATAATAATAATAACAATAAATTTCCATTTTCACTTCAAAACTCAGTCCAAGGGTGCTTTAAAAACTTTTACTGATGAATTTAGTACAGCGATTGACGTACAACATTTCGCCGCACAGTTAACTCGTGAAAAATGATATTTGAGTTTTGTTTAAGATATCGTGCTGTATATATCGAGATAGTGTTGCACGCCATGTTTTCCGGTAATATTTCAATGTTAGCTCAGCCTGAGAACACGTCACTAAAATCTGCCTGGCAGTGCAATAAAAAACCCCGATCAATCTAATGTGGGAAAGCGATAAGACACGTCAGAAGATATTGCTCTGTGTCAACCTGTTACTTCATGATAGCGACCATTTGGCCTCTCCTGTTAAATCATTCATTCACGATCCCTGACCTCTGTGTCAGCACCTAGCTTTTCCTCGTAAAACATTTCTCGACTCCCGGAGAAGGTTATAAACCTCTTCTTCCTGCCCTTACATTTTCCACTCTGCATATTATAGAGGAAGCTGTGACCACGTACACTCACGTGCATAAAAAGTTGCCAATTTCATTAGATTGTAGTAGAGTTTTTGTCTGCGTAAGCTTTTTCATTTACGTGTATAGTTTAAGAATGAAGAATGGTTCATCAATAACATAGAGATTGAAGTTCTTCCTCTAATTCACAAACGGATATTTATATCCCTTTCACAGACACCACAACTGAGGCGACTCGAATAGCCGTGATTGTTAGTGCGGTATGTAATAGACTGGTCATCCATTCAAAGCCTAACGTCGTGAGTTCCTGTTTCAGCGACTGCAGTCAAATGTGCCTGTGGTAAAGGATGGAGAGGGCCCAAGTAAAATACCGGTGTGACAGCACGATGCTGATGGTGTGCTGTTGCATGGACTCTGTTCTTTTGTATTAAAAACACAGTTTTATTGCAAAAATATTAATAATTTGACAGTATAAAGCAACTGTAACTAGCCTAATTTCATTGCTGCAGGTTAGTATAATACGAAATCAGGAAAAAGTCCATTAAAAGCTTTCATTAATCATATTTGTTGCATATGTGCAACACCACGCAATTAAGGGTTAAAACTTTTAATGATAAATTGAGTACAGCGATCTACGCCGCACAGTTAATTCGTGAAAAATGGTATTTGAGTTTTGTTTTAGATATCGTGCTGTACATATCGAGATAGTGTTGCACGCCATGTTTTCCGGTAATATTTCAATGTTAGCTCAGCCTGAGAACACGTCACTAAAATCTGCCTGGCAGTGCAATAAAAAAACCCATCAATCTAATGTGGGAAAGCGATAAGACACGTCAGAAGATATTGCTCTGTGTCAACCTGTTACTTCATGATAGGGGCAGTTTGGCCTCTCCTGTTAAATCATTCATTCACGATCCCACATGAACTCAGGAACGACCTCTGTGTCAGCACCTAGCTTTTCCTCGTAAAACATCTCTCGACTCCCGGAGAAGGCTATAAACCTCTTCTTCCTGCCCTTACATTTCCCACTCTGCATATTATAGAGGAAGTTGTGACCACGTACACTCACGTGCATAAAAAGTGGCCAATTTCATTAGATTGTATTATCATAAGTAGGTATAGCAATTGGGGATCGAGAGCGGGACAGAATCGAAGTTAGCGCAGCATGGTATATAGTTGTGATGTGTTGACAATGCAGTGTGTACGTAGTGGTACTAATAGAAGGAAAATGGGACAGTGGTTGTGTGGTAGACTGTGATGTTTTCACAAGCAGTGGAAGGCGATTGAGATTGAGTGGACGGTAAACATAAACAAACACCAGTGATTTACGGGGACTAACAATTTTAATATTTACTTACCTACATTCAATTGCAGTTGTGTAACAATTCATTATCCGTCTCATTTTCTCTCAAGATACATAGATTGCAACATATATTCGTAACATCTCAACTGTGAATCGTCTCTGGTTGGCGCGTAAACAGGCTTTATATTGTGAAAATCTTTGCTCCACATCACGAGATGTGATTGGAGCAAAATGGAAATAGGACACATCTTCGACTATTGGCTAAGATACTCCATGAGCAATTATTTCCGTACACATTTCGTATTTCACTCATTATTGAAAATCCGACATTTTTTTTCCAAACAATGTCTTCACTTTCCGTTTCACACGGTCTAAAACAGGTGTCACAGATCTCTGATTAATTGCTTGCACAAGTTCATCGACAGCGTCAGACCTCGAGGCATTTCAATGTTCGATGCTTCCAAATATATGCCGGTCCCCATGGCCGAGCTCGCCAAAGCGACTCGCTATGTTTGTGTGTAAAAAGTAAAACAGTAAAACAGAAATTCAGTAATCAAAGTAAACAAATTAGGTAAATAAAAAGTAGGGTATACAGCGCCGGAGTCCCGATCAATATGTATATATATGTATATATATGTATATATATATATATATATATATATATATATATATACATATATATTATTTTCGTAGATATATCTGCAAAGTTCTTCTGTACGAATTGCAAATGTTCATGCAATCCATTTGAAGCTAGAGATTTTACAAGCTTAATTGAAGAGCATACACTATCATCAAAGGCATTAATTGAAAAATAATATGCTGATATACAACATTGTATACTGCTGCATCGAGCCACGTTACCCAACGCGTTACTACAGGCTGTTTACATGCGGCGCGTCATTCGCCAAAGCAGGTCGGTCTCTACTTGGTAGGTACATAACTGGTGTCCACATGTGTCCCGCTATCGCTCTCCAAGATGCTATTCCTAATCATTAGAAATACCACGAGTGTTTTCATCTTGTCGATAACTCACGACTAGAGTGGAGTGAAGCGACGGGAGTGAACTGTCCTAAGAGATGAAAACACGAGTTGTATTTGATAAGACAATTCAACGAAACAGACTATTAATAATTTATAATATATAGGAAGGGAGATTTCATCAGGTTATGATTGTAATATTTATATTAGTTCTTAAAACATAGATGACGCATTCGACCATTTTTATTTACCCATTTTTCTTTCTTTCTTTCTTTCTTTCTTTCTTTCTTTCTTTCTTCACTGACTCCTGAATTATGAAAATCGATAGCAACAATGTACAAAAATCGATAGCAACAGTAGAAATAGGGAACAATTATTTTATTTCAGACTTTAATAATACCTGACATAGAAACAAATGCCATTTTATTTGAGGTTTTTCATTTATCTTATACATAAGAAATACAATTAATGATTATTTTCATTTCTTTTTTTAACTAAATACATCATGAACTGGATAAAAATTTAAATAAATATTGTAACTGAATTAATTGAAAGTATAATTGTGGAACTGACAGTTACTAAAAGTGAATGTTCGCTGACCTTGTTATCAATAGCCAAGACAGGAGATTAAACAAACGAACGTCAGGTGCAACAAGACTTCAAAGAAATGAACATCAGCTGCGATAAGATGTTTCGACAATATCGCTTCGGTGAGATGATCGCGATTGGTTGAAATTGTCTAATCTTGGCTATTGCATTAGTGCTTTTTAATAATTGAGCTAAATTTTCCTTGCAAATAGAGAGAGGTTTTGCAGCATAGGCTTACCTCGATTAAAATGAAGCAGACAGAAGGAATTCTGATGTGTTCCATTCACATATCTTTCTCAGCTGTTCCATACACAAACTATTCTTACAAAACTTTATTCTTTTATCTACATCATGCTAATTGAGATAAACTTATGCAGAATTGGTCTCATTACTTGTTTCGCGTAAGTAGAAGAGCAATAAGGGAATACATGAGGCCAAAGTGATGGTCAATCCTTTTAAAAGGTGATCGTTAGATGAAACAATTGAATTCGGTTCTCTTTTGCATTTCCGGGAGTAAAACAAAAGTAATATGAAATGAAAGTTGACTTCTCCCTTGAAAAACGTTTTAAGTAGTTAAAACTGAAACCAATTATAAGGAATATCTCGGAAATGGCTAAATTTGCAACAACAACAAAATGTATATGACATAAACGACGTATTTTAAAGGTGTACGAGTTATAAAAAGTCATCCAGAAGAAGAAATCTTCAGAGGCTGTTCTTAGAAAATTCAAGCTACGCATTTGGTTTGTCATAAAAACCTCTCAAACGTATGCCATTATCATAAAAATTGTTAGAGCCATAATTGAAATAATCAACATTTTAAAAAAATGTTCCATGTAAACGGTATTTGGAGGCGCAATGATTTTCTTGAAAATCTTCGTGTTACATTCTTGGAGGACTCTGAAGCTAAATATCAAGTTTGGTGTTTACCTGAGTTTTCATTTTTGAGTTATGTCCACACACACACATACACACACGGACATGTTTCTGAAAATGCTTTTTTGGATTCAGGGAGCCTCAAATCATGTATTCCCGGTGAAATCTCGATATCGAATTTTTGGTAGCAATAGAATACCTCTCTATCCACTATGTAATGTGCCACGTTAGAATAATTTTATAGCCACTAATAAATGATAGTGAAAGTAGCCTGAACGGAACACATCAGATTTTTGCTTTCTCTAACCCGCATGTACAATGTACATAGTGGATAGAGAAGGTATTGTGTTCAACCCAAAAATTCTATTTCGAGACCATCGGAAATGTATGTTTTGGGGTTTCCCGAGTTCGAAAAAATCACTTTTAGAAAAAGGTCCGGGTCTGTGTGCCTGTGGACACCTTGCTCAAAAATGAAAAGACCGTTAAATACCAACCTTGACATTTAGTTGGTTCTTTTTGGTAGTGTTTAACGCCCGCTTTAACTACTTATGGCACCGCAGGTGGTGACACTGATGATACATGAATGAAGATGGAGCATCGGTGGAATGCGATGGCGGGGGAAACCGGAGAAAACCCGCCCCTGCGCCACTTTGTCCACCACAAGTCTCACATGCGGTCGCTTGGGATTGAACCCGGGCCGTCTAGGTGAGAGGCGAGTGGTCTAACCACTCGGCCACGGCGCGGCCGACATTTAGGTTTGGTATCTTCCAAGAACGCGACACGAACATTTTCAAGAAAATCCCCCCATCACAAATTATGCTTTACATGGAAAAAGAATTCGAAAAGTTTGATTTTCTCAAAAATGACTAATGATTTTGATTAAAATACTGTATATTAAAAGATATTTACATCCTAAAAAATGTATATCTTGAATTTTCTGGGAATAGCCTCTGAAGACCTCTTTATTCAGGATGAATTTTGCCGTATTGTTCTTAACTGCTAAACCGTAAGAGAGACAAACTTACTGCACAAAACACGTAGATCTCGTCAAAACACACAATTTATGTCGTTTAGGTTTTTGTTGTAGCGGTAACCGTTTCCTATATATTCCTTGTTATTGGTCTCAATTGTAAAGTACTTATACTTTTCTCAGACAGGACATTTCCGTTTTTGTTTTGTTCTACTCCTGGCCAAGCAAAGAAGCGATTTGCAATAACAATCGCATATTGATATCTTTTAAAACACTTGACTATCACTTTAGCGAAGCCTATTTCTTTAATTGTCTTCTACTTATAAGAAACTAAGAAATAAGGACATTCTGCTAATGTTTATCTCGGTTAGTATGGTGTAGAATGAAGAATGTTTCGTAAGAAGTTTGTTTGTAGAGCAGCTAGAGAAAGTCATGTGACTAACACATCAGATTTTTTTCTGATGAAAAGTAGTCTTATCAAATTTAGTGGTCTTGCTTTTTCAACCGAGGTTTTAATTTTCTCGGACGCGAGAAAATTTCTACTACAGTTCTTCAACACTGTGGGGTAATAAATCTGCTGGGAAATAAAATATAAAACAGCCAGAGGTGAGATAGGAATTCCTGTTTTCCTGATAAGAAATAGCAGAAAAGAGAGGGAGTGTGATGTTTGCTTCCAAAATTCAAAGTGACCAGTCACGCAACCGAGTCTCTTTCTTTGAGCTTGAAAACAAACTCGGGATAAAAGTTATCAGCTGCTTTTGGAAGGAGGTCAACCCGGGCGAACATCCAGTAGTCTGCCTTTCTGACCTACATGCGTGCGAACTTTGCTAACATTCAGGTCCCGTCTTCATTTACCTCAAGATGTCTATCGTCAGCTTTATTTTACAGACAATTTTATTGATTTAGCTTCATTCTAAACAGCATTTAAAACGACATCATAGTGAAATTACCAGAACTTACAACATCTAGTTTATATAAACTATTTACCTCATGGTCCAAATAATCCTCGGTATTCTGATAATTTACAGCTTCCTACTATTGAATTAAGACTTCTGGACAGTGTTGCCAATTCTATCAGTTGGGATCTTTCTTATTGCAATCTTAATTCACAATCATAAACACATCTTCGTAAATAACTTCTTTGACAAAACATCGTTACGTAACAATGGAACGATTACTGTTCACTAGAACTTATAGTAAGAATGGGGGAAATTATGAAACGAATTGGTAAATCCTCACGTCATGAAGAATCAGAAGAAGTACTATAACATTCCAAGATAATTAAATGAAGCAATTTAACGTTTTTAATTAATAAAGTATGTACAAAAAGTATGTTAGCAATAATAATTTGAAAAGTGGAAGAGGAAAGAATCTTTTCTTCAAAATATAAAGTGAACTCATACACGGGAACGGAATTTCAAGATACACAAGTAGATTTTTTGGAACATCAACAAAAGGATTAATATATGTTTGGTGAAAATGAAAATCAAAGGTTTCTAGGAAGGGGACGAATAGTTACTGTGTGATATTTTTTGTTAAATACAATCATAATGTAAAATATGTCGGAAACTGTAAAAAAACAAAAAACAAAAAAAACACACACGCACGCACACGCACACACTCATTACATACATACAAAAGGGCAAGTTACAACAATAAAAAACATAACTATGTATTGAGACATAACTTACAATATCAACTCGTGAACTTTTAATAATATAAATGAAGAAGAAAGGAAAATTAAGAATTGTAATTAAATTGTATGATGAATATACCTAGCAAGTGATACTTGAATTTGTGTAATGAATATTGTAATATGTTGATATCATACACTAAAAGGAACTATGATTCCTAAGGTATCTATCATTAGATAAAATAAACAATTTAATAAACTCTAAGAGCACGAGAACTAACCTTAATTGATAAAACTGCTGTTGTTTTCTATACTGAAGTTGTTGAAAATTTTAATCTCAGAAATAGATTAGGATTAGAATTAACTCATGGACGTAGCACCGCACGTAGACCCTTGGGAACATTTGTGAATTATGTGATGAAAGGAGGGAGGGATGATTAAAGAGACCCGAAGGCTGACCAGAACTGGTCCCTAACGGTTCCAAATTGAACGCCTCCGAAGCTGCCCAGGTACAACACATAATCTGTGCGCCCTTTGAGGGCCCACGAGTGTCCGAAAACATGTCCCAATAGAGTGATACCGCGACAATGCTACGAATAAACCGCTATAATGTGGAAGCCACAACCAACCCCCTTCCCCGAAAATATGGACAAGAAATTTGAGGGATATAATGAACCTTCCTAGCATTCGCCTGGCCATTCGAGGAATAAACCACGATAAGGAAGGCCGGTCACTGGAATTGAATTCACGATTTCCTGAATGCAAGTCGCACATGCTGCCACAGCGTCACCTCCTTCATCTGAGTAATGGGCACCCATATCAAAATTTTATTTTAATGTAAAAGGGATCACTTTGAAATGCTGTGGCGCATTCTGTTTTTATGTCTATGCCAATTATATCATAATCTTAGAAACATCTTTGGAAAAAAAAAAAAAACAATGAAATATGTAAGGTCTGTTGGTAGGAATATATGATGGTTCCATCATACAATACAACATATTTAAGAAATGAAACTAGCCTTATTATCCACTGCGGAGCGTCTAGGAACCAAGATGTCGTTTGGAGTTGACATAATCAACACAAAGACACAACATTTCCGAACATTTGTATGGTGGCGAAAGATAAAGCTGCGGTTGCTAGGCGGGAAGCAACTGTTTCCGGGCCAGAAGCAATCAAATGTGAATGCTACCAACGTAGAAAAAGTCATCAGAGAAGAAACCAGTAGAAATTACTAAAACTACTACTAAACACACAAAATCAGCGAATTCGCGCGCGCGCAACAATAACAATCTCTCTCTCTCTCTCTCTCTCTATCTCTCTTCTCTATCTCTCTATCTGTGTCTCTCTCACATACACCATGCAAACACATACACATACATTCATTCATTGATTCTTAGATCCTTTTTAAACAGGTAGCATCAAAACGAATATTTTTCGCAGAATCGCGAAATTCTTTAATCTAAATCTATAACACTTCCAGCATTGGGTAAACATATAATATAAAGTAAGATAGAAGCAGAACTGCTGTATATTCCACTGGTATTTTTTACAGTCACCACGATAGGATATTGTGATTCAAGAGAGTAAATTACAAATATACACACATATAAATAACATTGATATACTCACATCATATATGGCACATCTATAAATTACGCACGCACTGCAATGTCGAAATGAGGCAACACAAGGGAACTCGTACTGTCTCTTAGAGTGATTTACACTAATATTCTACATACATTAGCACTAAACACATGTGGTATATACATTTTCGCCGAGTTGAAATAGTTATGCAACGCTCCTATAATGATAGATATTAGGATACGAATGTTCTTTCGCATCGAAGAACCTCACAAGTATTCTAATAACCATTATATGAAAGTTGCATACATAATTTTTTCTACGACATGTAGATATACAACAAATATTTAAGCCCACCTGGGTAGTGTGGTGGTAGCGTGGCTACTTCACACTCGAAAGGTCGTGAGTTCGAATCTCTCTTAAGGTGAGTTGCCCGGATAAGGTTTTTTCGGGGTTTTCCCTTATCCTGAGAAGACGAATGTCGAATAACTTTAAGCTCCATGGATCCCGAGATCATTTGAGCATCATTTCACCAATTTCATTCATCGTCCGATATGATCAACCAGATTAAAGGACATTAAGCTACAAATAAACAAATATTTAATATTCAGATATCCTACATATTAAAGATAAACTCCGCTGACTGCTATGTGTATTATACGCTTGCCGTGATAACACATTAAATTCATTCACGGTGATACTTGATTTGTAAAATGGAGACAGGTATTTTGGCCTAGTGATAATGATATGGAATTTAGTTCCACGCCTCCTGATATAACAAAGGAAGCAAGTAATGCTGTTAACAACTTATTTCCACAGAAATAAAAAAAGGTCTACGAAAAGTTATATAAGTTCATGGCATGGAGAATAACTGACCTTGGTTGGAAGTAGAGCTAGCGCGCAAGGCCTGGGTTATTGATTTCCTCGTCTCTGTGATGCCAATATCATGACCTACTTTGCTTTGCTTACTTATTATTATGAGTTTAGATTCGGGAAACAATTATATATTCTTATAATTCTAATTAAATATTCTTGGAGGTTATTGTACACGTAAGATGTTTCTCTAATTTTATACAGATTAGCAGGCAGTGAACAGCCATAAGCAGGGTGTTTATAAGTGATTCATCTCTGTGGAATACTTATAAGTAGGGATAGCATCTTGGGGACCGATAGCGGGATATAATCGAAGTTACCACAGCATGACATATAGTTGTGACGCGTTGATAATGCAGTGTGTACTTAGTGGTACTAATACAAGGAAAATAGAGTAGTGGTTGCGTGGTAGACTGTCATGTTTTCACTAGCGGTTGAAGGTGATTGGAGGTTGGGTGGATAGTAAATATAATTGCCACTGATATACGGGAACTAAAATTATTTACATTTATATACATTCAATTAATTACTGTTACGCAACAAGCCATCAGCAACATTATCCGTTTCATTTTCTCTCAAGATACATAGATTACAATACACAACAACATATATTCGTAACATCTCAAATGTGAATCGTCTCTCATTGGCACGTAAAGAGGTTTTATATTGTGAAATGTTTTGCTCTAATCACGAGATGTGATTGGAGCAAAACGGAAATAGGATACATCATCGACTATTGGATAAGATACTCGATGAGCGATTATTCCTGTAGCACATTTCGTATTTTGGCCGAGTGGTTAGACTACTCGCCTCTCACCTAGACGGCCCAGGTTCGATCCCAAGTGACCACATTTGAGATTTGTGGTGGACAAAGCGCCGCAGGGTGGGTTTTCTTCGGGCTCTCCGGTTTCCCCCGCCATCGCATTCCACCGGTGCTCCTTCATTTTATGTATCACTAGGGTTATCGCCTGCGGTACCACAAGTAGTAAAAGCGGGAGTTAAATACTACCAAATAAACCTATCATTTCGTATTTCACGCATTGTTGAAAATCCGAATTCTTTTCCAAACACTGTCTTCACTTCCTTTTTCACACGATCTAAAACAGGTGTCAAGGGTCTCTGATTAACTGCTTGCACAAGTTCAACGACAGCTTTTAGGGCACGAGGCATTTCAATGTTTGATGTTTCCAAATATGTATGTTACTGTCGTAGATACATCTGCAAAATTTTTCTGTATGAATTGTAAATGTTCATTCAATCCATTTAAAGCAAGAAATTTTACAATATTGATTGAAGAACATCACTATCATCAAAGACATTAATTATCTGTAAAACAGAATTGTAATACACATACATACTGCAGCACGTTTCCGAACCCATTACTGCGGATTATTTACATGCCGCGCGTGCATTCACCAATGCAGGTCGGTCGCTACTCGGTAGGTATGCAACTGGTATTCGCATTTGCCCCTTTATCGGTTCCCAAGCTGCTATTCCTACTTAAAAGCATCTACTTCGACCCAAAAGCCATTGTATTACTAGTTTTGCGCAATTTTATGAAACTGACATTCCGCCACTTTCTCCATACCACTCTCTGCATTATTCCAAATTGTATTCAACTTAACTGTATTGAAAAATCTGATGTGTTCCATTCACATGACTTTCTATACATCTCTAAAGCAAATTATTGTTAAAAAGCTTATGCTTCTATTTAATTCGTTCAAATCGAAAAAAAATTAGCAGCAAGAGTCTTATTATTTGCTTCTCTGTAAGTAGAAGCAAAATAAAAAGGTACCATAGGTTAAAGTGATAGAAACTGATTGCTATGTGACCGAAGTTCCTTTGTATGGACAGGAGTTGACAAATTCCTGTATGAGAAAGGGTATGTTTTTTAAAGCTGAAACCAATTAAGGAATATCTCAAAAACGATCAACTCCACGAAAAAAATGTAAGTAACATAATTTGTGTGTTTTATTGTGCTATATATTTTTTTTTGTGGTAAGTTTTTGTCTATCTCTTAAGGTTTAGCAGTTATGCAAAATTCCGTAAAATTCATCCAGAATAAAGTAGTCTTCAGAAGCTATTTCCAGAAAATTCAAGATGTACATATTATTTTTCAGGTAAATATCTTTAATATACGATATTTTAATCAACATTTTTGGGAGCAGTTTTGAAAAAATCAAAATTTTCGAAAAAAAATTCCATGTAAAGGGTAGTTGGGGGATTTTCTTGAAAATCTTCGTGTCGCATCCTTGTAAGATACCAAACTTAAATATCAAGTTTGGTATTTAACGGTCTTTTCATTTTTTAGCTATGCTGTCCACAGACACACACGCACACACGGACCTTTTTCCAGGAATGCTGTTTTTGGATTTCGGGGGACCCACAGCATGTATTTCTGGTGAAATCTTGGTATCGAATTTTTGGGCGCATTTAACAGTCTTTTCATTTTTGAGCTATGTTGTCCACATACATACACAGACACACACACGCATACACGGACCTTTTTCCAGGAATGTTTTTCTTGGATTCGGGGGAACCCAAAACATGTATTTCCGGGGAAATCTCGGTATCGAATTTTTGGGTGCATTACAATACCTTCTCTATACAATATGTAAATAGTAGGTGTAGAGAAAGTAAAAAGGTTCAAAATGTTTGCGAATATATCCAAGCAGACCCCAAAGAATTCGCCAGACCCTAACATGAATTTTTGTCGCTGCTGTGCTTCTCAAATGCACCCGATTAAGCTATATGTCCCTCACATTGGCAACACTGGTTTCACAACTGCCCAGTCAAGTTGATCGACATCACTTGTGGTCCTGTGCGATAGTACGATATCTTACTGTACGACAACGTCCGATAGCTATCTCATACATAAACCCAGCCACAGCTGTTAGCCTGCGTGGCACGTTCTGCGGTAACGTAGATTAGATACGGTTAAGGCACTTGTGCGAAATTCTATGTGCAAGTCAGAACTTTTGAAAAAATCTGATGTGTTCCATTCACATGACTTTCTCCATATCCCTGTAACAAATTATTCTTAAAAAGCTTATACTTTTATTTACCTTATGCTAATCAGAAAAAAATAGCAGAAATAGTCTAATTACTCGCTTCCTTGTAAGTAGGAGCGAAATAAGGGACAACCGTAGGTTAAAGTGATAGTCAAAAGCTGGTTGATATGTCAATGAAGTTCCTTTGTCTATATGGATAGGAGTTGACAAGTTCCTGTATGAGAAAAGTATACGGTTTTTCATAGCAGAAACCAAATATAAGGAATGTCTCAAAAACGACGAACTCACGAAAAAATGTATATAACATAAATTGTGTGTTTTAATGTGCTCTACATTTTTTGTGCAGTAAGTTTTTGTCCATCTCTTACGGTTTAGCAGTTATTCAAAATTCAGTAAAATTCATTCAGAGTAAACTACTCTTCAGAGGCTATTCCTAGAAAATTCCAGATACAAATTTTATTTGTCAGGTAAATATCTTTAGTATACGAAATTTTAATCAAAATCGTTAGAGCCATTTTTGAAAAAATCAAAATTTTTCATAAAAAGTTCCATGTAAAGGGTAGTTGGTGATGGGGGGATTTTTCTCAAAATCTTCGTGTCGCATCCCTGGAAGATACTAAACTTAAATTCCAAGTTTGGTATTTTACGTACTTTTCATTTTTGAGTTATCGTGTTCACAGACACACGGACCTTTTTGTGAAATGCTTTTTTTGGATATTGGGGACCCTAAAACATATATTTCCGTTAAAATCTTGGTATCGAATTTTTGGGTGGAGTGCAATACTTTCTCTATACACTATGTACATGGTGCGTATGGAGAAAGTAAAAAATGAGCAGAAATAGTCTTAATACTTGCTTTCTTGTAAGTAGAAGCGAAATAAGGGACTACCATACGTTAAAATGATAGTCAAATGATGGTTTATGTCAATGAAGTTCCTTTGTTTATGTGGATAGGAGTTGACAAGTTCCTGTATGAGAAAAGTATAAGTTTTTCATAGCAGAAACCAAAAATAAGGAATGTCTCAAAAACGACGAACTCACGAAAAAAATGTATATAACATAAATTGTGTGTTTTAACGTGCTCTACATTTTTTGTGCCGTAAGTTTTTGTCCATCTCTTACGGTTTAGCAGTTATTCAAAATTTAGTAAAATTCATTCAGATTAAACTACTCTTCAGAGACTATGCCCAAAAAATTCAAGATATCGTCTTATTTGTCAGGTAAATATGTTTAATATACGAAATTTTAATCAAAATCTTTAGAGCCATTTTTGAGAAAATCAAAATTTTCGAAAAAAGTTCCATGTAAAGGGTAGTTGGGGGTGGGGGGATTTTTCTCAAAATCTTCGTGTCGCATCCCTGGAAGATGCTAAACTTAAATACCAACTTAAATACTTTTCGTTTTTGAGTTATCGTGTTCACAGACACACTGACACACGGACACACACACACACACACACGCGCGCGCGCGCGCGCGTACCTTTTTGTGAAAATGCGTTTTTTGGACATTGGGGACCCTAAAACATATATTTCCGGTGAAATCTCGGTATCGAATTTTTGGGTGGAGTGCAATACCTTCTCTATACACTATGTACATAGTGCGTATAGAGAAAGTAAAAAATCTGATGTGTTCCATTCACATGACTTTATCTACATCCTTGTAGCAAATTATTGTTAAAAAGCATATCCTTCTATCTTCTTTATGATAATCGAGATAAACATTAGCAGAAATTGTCTTAATTACTTGCTTCCTTGTAAGTAGAAGGAAAATAATGGAATACACTAGGCTAAAACGATAGTCAAATCATTTAACAGCGGTTGCCTTGTGGATGAAATTCGTTTCTATGCAGAGCCTGGAATTTACAACATTCCGTGTTTGAAAAGTTTAAGTATGTTAACTCTGAAACAAATAACAAGGAATATTTCAGAAATGGTAAATTCAACGAAAAAAAGTATGACATAAAGTGTGTGTTCTAACGAGCTCCACATTTTTTGATAGATAAGTTTTTGCCTATCTCTTACGATTTACCAGTTATGCAAAATTCTGCAAAAACCAACCAGAGTAAAGTGCCCTTCAGGGACTATTCCCAGAAAATTCAAAATATAGATTTTATTTGTGTTATGGATAACTTTAATTTGTGGTATTTTAATCAAAACAATTTGAGCTATTTTTGAGAAAAATACAATTTTCAAAAGCTTAACGATATAAAAGTAGTTTGGGGCATTTGCTTGAAAACCTTCGTGTCGCATTCTTGGAAGATGACAAACTTTAATACCAAATTTGAGATTGTTTTGGTTTTTAGCTCTGCTGTCCACAGACACACACACACACACACACACACACACACACACACACACACACACACGGAGCTTTTTAAAAATACTTTTCTTTTGGATACATGGGACCCTAAAACATGTATTTCTGGTAAAATCTACGTAACGAATTTTTAGGTGGAATGCAATACCTTCTGTATATACTATGTACATAGTACGTGTAGAGAAAGCAGTTGCAAGTGATCCCTTAAGAGCACTAAGCACTATTTCATAAATAAATTAAGTTTTTAATGATTTGTTTTACCAAAAGTCAACAAAGAAACGAGGAATTGCCCCCTCGTGCACCCCTATACTTTTGAGTTGATATTTATTAAGAAAGAAAGATATAGTAGTGTTATACAGATTGTTTCAAAACGACACAAAACGAAGATGTGGACCTTTTTGGTCATACCGTACGTGATACGTGAATATAATTTACAGCTCTAAATTCGGCACTTACAAAAATTGTCATAAAATCACAAAGGATTAGGCAGTCGTACATAACCAAATGGCACGTGCCTGGCCTACCCCAAGAGAGATGCCGGTTGACAGCGAAGGTCCCAGTCGCGTAGTGTAGGCGTGGTTTGATAGACACGCCGGCGCGGCACAGGTCACCTTAGTAATGGAAAACGTAGCATGTGAGTTTTGTTATGTATTTCGTATAACACGTTCTGAGGTTGTTTAGTGACGTAAGACAACCGTTGTTCATTTGCTGCCTAATCCCAAATGTTTGCGATTTTTAAACACACATAAAACTTTAAATAGAAGAGTTTGAAAGTTGTGACATCAAGTTTCGGACAAGTCAAAGTGTAAGCTAATGGACTGTTATCTTTGTTTGGTGTCCTTTTGAAACAGCCTGTATATTGACTTTTTCTACATTGACTTCTTTAGGCTGAGTAATATGGTTCTCAAATCCTCTAGTGGGGTCAATAATTCTGTGTGCTGGGTGAATGTAACGCCCTGTATAGGAATATGGCGCCACGTGTTATTGATCCTTTGTCGAAAGGGGTCCCAATATTGCGAGATGTTTGCTTCGCAAGGCGGTATCTTGCTGCTCATCTCCAAGAAGCGCTCCTTAACTAGCTCTATTCAGCGTGAAACACAATTACTGACGATGATGAACACCTAACACAATGTGTGCATCCTAGCTGAAAATGTTTCCAGCGAAAGGACGAGCTCATTTGGCTATTTTACATCCCTTCCCTTTGTGGCAGTTAGCGAAGCGAGAACGAATGGTTAAGATATTAAAGCGGGAGCTTTTGTATGGAAATTTGGAATAGAAGAAAGCATTGTGCTGGAGGAATGGTAGCTATCTCTTGTCTCATTTTCCCCTCCAGTGATCTTTTCGTAACCAATGACCACGTCTCTTCCAGGCATTGTCTTTCATCCCCCTATGGGTGCGCAGGGTTATTATATCTGGTCTATATACTCATGACAGCGCATGGATAAGGATCCTAGTTTCTCCCTAAGACACGTTTTAAAATGTTCACCTCTGAAGTTATATTTTAGCACTTTTTGGTATCAAAACCTGTGTGCTTAGAACGTAAAATCCCGAGTGTTCAAGATCGACTTATTAACAGTTAGCCTTAAATAACATTTAATTCATTTATTAATTTCTCTACACGTACTATGTACATGGTGTATAGAGAAGGTATTGTAACGCACCCAAAATTTCGATACCGAGATTTTACCGGAAGTACATGTTTTGGGTCCCCTTGAATCCAGAAAAACATTTTTGGAAAAAGATCCGTGTGCGTGTGTGTGTGTATTGTGTGTGTGTGTGTGTGTGTGGAGACAGCATAGCTCAAAAACGAAAATACCATTAAATACCAAACTTGGTATTTAAGTTTGTATCTCCCAAGGGTGCGACACGAAGATTTTCAAAAAAATCCCCCCACCCTGAATTACTTTTTTACGAACATTTTAATTTCCGAAAAATGGCTCTAACAATTTTCATTAAAATATCCTATATTATAGATATTTACAGGACAAATAATATATATATCTTGAATTTTCTGGGAATAGCTTCTGAAGACTACTTTATTCTGGAGGAATTTTACGGAATTTTGCAAAACTGCTAAACCGTAAGATACGGATACTTAGGTACCACACAAAAAAAAATGCAGAGCACGTTAAAACACACAATGTATGTTATATACATTTTTTCGTGGAGTTGATCGTTTTTGAGATACTTTTCTCATACAGGAATTTGTCAACTCCTGTCCATACAAACAAAGGAAGTTCAGTCACATAGCAACCAGCTTTTGACTATCGCTTTAATCTATGGTACTCCCTTATTTCGCTTCAAGGAAGCAAGTAAAGACTATTTCTGCTAATTTTTTCACGATTAGCATGAAGTAAATATATAGAAGCATTAGCTGTTTAACAATAGTTTGTTGCAGATACGTAGAGAAAGTCATGTGAATGGAACACATCAGATTTTTTTTACTCACTCGGTTATTTATTTTACTTTTTGGATTCATGGGGATTTAAAACGTGCGCTACTGTGAAACTTTGATATCCAATTTTTGGTGGAAGACGTACAGAGAAGGTAGCAACGAAGAATAAACAAACATTATTTCCAAAATGTTAGTCACTATTTAAAGTTGGTGATGTGATTCTATTAAGTAGAAGGGTTTCTCTCCCCGTCTTTGCTCTCTTCTTTTGAAGGGTTCTTTTCCCTCGCTCTCGTTACGAAGTTGCATCCTCCGGATCCAATCATGGCAGCAGCCACTCCATACTTCTCCGGACAAGGTACCAACCTCCACTTCGCAGGAAGCAACAGCAATTTCCGGACGCCCAAACTGATGTCAGCTCATTCTTCCCTGACGGATGGAGACAAGAGGAAGTTTAGAACAGTCAGGTCTGGACTGTAAGATGGCCGCTCACCAATAATACTTACTACTCATTCTTGCAGACATTTCATTGTTTTTATAGCAGTATACGCAGAGTAATTGTTGGGGCAAAGCAACAATTCTTGCAATAATGAACCTTTATTCTTTTGGTTTTAAAAACCCTAGGGCAGGGTTTCGCAACATTCTCAACTCTCGTCCCATGAAAGGTGTAAATTTAATTCACTCGGAACTTTCATTATCTTAACACTACATTTCATAGTATTGCAACAAAGACGAATAATCAAAAGATTTAGTATTTTAGTGGACTTCTTTTCTAATTTCATATTACACTAACTTTCAACAATAAAATTATGCTATCTATAGCTGTTTTATATTGTAAAAACGTTATTATTTTTGCAATAAAACTGAAGATTTTTTAAAAATACTAACGTGTAACTGCAATCAAATGTAGCCTCGTCAGTATAAAAGCATGCCAACACACTGTTTATTTTACCTGGGCCCTCTCCATCCTTTACCACACGCATATTTGACTGCAGTGCCGCTCATGAAAGCAGCCACTCCATACTTCTCCGGAGAAGGTACCAACCTCCTCCTTGCAGGAAGCAACAGCAATTTCCGGACGCCCAAACTGACAGATCTTCCCTGACAGCTGAAGAAAAGAACAATTTTAAACCGGCAGTTCAATACTGGAAGGAGCTTTACTAATAAATAGTAACCACCCCTTATTCTTGCAGATATTTCATTGTTTTCGAAGCAGTATTCGCATAGTCATTGTTGAGGCAAAGCAACAATCCTTATATTCATGAATCTTATTTATTTTTGTTTTAAAAACCTTAGGGCAGTGTTTCGCAACTTGCGGCACATGACAGGCGTAACTTTAATTCACTAAGCGCTTTCATTATCTTAACAGTTTTACTCTCTCTATGCATACTATGTAAGTACACAGTATGTAGAAAAGATATTATTGTATTACACAAAAAATGCGATGTCGAGGTTCACGGAAAACACATTTTTGAGGTCCTCTGGGCCAGAAAAACATATATGTGTGTGCGCGCACGTAGAGCATAATCATAAATGAAAAGTCGGTTAAATACCAAACTTGGTAGGTGTTTATGTTTAGTATCGCCCAAGGATGCGACACGAAGATTTTCAAGAAAATACACTCACCTCAATCTATACTTTATGTAGAAGATTTTTTGCAAGTTTTTGATTTTTTCGAAAATGCCAATCAACAATTTTGATTAAAATAACGTTTACTACACATATTTACATGACAAATAAAATGTATATCTTGGGAATAGGCTCTGACGGCATCTGCATTGTGATTGGATTTTGTATAGCTGGTAACCCGGTAATTTTATACAGCCGGAAATCTGGTCCTTTAAATATAAAATGTGGTATTTAAGTTCAGCATTTTCCAAGGATGTGACACGAGATTTTCGAGAAAACTACCTACCTTTTAAGACTTTTTCATGAAAAATGAATTGTATATCTTGATTTTTCTGGGAAAAGTGTCTGAAAACTATTCTGAATGAATTTTGTATAGCTGCTAAACAGTAAGAGTTAAACAAAAAATATGAACAAAAAAATGTAGATTTTGATAAAACACACACGTTTACTTTCTCTACACATACTATGTACATAAGTGTATAGAGAAGGTATTCTAATGCAGCCAACAATTTGAAACCAAGATTTCACCGGAAATATGTGTTTTGAGACCCCCTGAATCCAAAAACAGCATTGTTAGAAAAATGTCCGTGTGTGTCTACATGTGTCTGTCTATGGACAGCAGAGCTCGAAAAGGAAAAAACCGTTAAATAACAAACTTGGTATTTAAGTTTGGTATCTTCCAAGGATGCGACACGAAGATTTTCAAGAAAATGTCCCACCCCTATCTACCCTTTACATAGAACATTTTTAGAAAGTTTTGAGTTTCTCAAAAATGGCTCTAACGATTTTGATTAAAATAGTTTATGTTTGAGATATTTTTACGACAAACGAAATGTATATCTCGGATTTTCTGGGAATAGCCTCTGAAGAGATACAAACCGTAAGAGATATACAAAAACTTACTACACAAAAATGTAGATTTCATTAAAAACACAATATATGTTAATACATTTTTTGTAGAGTTTACGTTTTCGAGGTTTTCCGGATAATTAGTTTCAATTTTAGCCACTTAAACTTTTCTCAAACGGGAAGACATCGTTTTTCTCAGTTTCGCTTGTTTACTTCTGGAAAGCAAAGCGATTGGAATTTCAGTTTTTCACACAGCGACCGGCTTTTAAAGGATGAGACTATCGCTTTAGCCTGTGCATTTTATTTCCCTTCTACTTAAAAGGAGCTAGTAATAAGAATAATTCTGCTTATTTTTATTTTGATTAGTAGATAACAAATTAATCATTTTTAATAAAAGGTTTGTTTGCCGAACAGCTAGAGGAGGTGATGTGAATGGAACACATTAGATCTTTTCCCTTCTACTTACAAGGGACCAAGTAATACGGACAATATTTGCTAATGTTTATTTCCATTAGTATGAAGTAGAAAGAAAAATAAGCTTTTTAACAATACTTTGTTACAGAGATGTAGAGAAAGTCACGTGAATGATACACAGCAGACTTTTTGTACCAAGGGGTCTCGAAACATATGTTTCAGATAAAATCTAGAAGTCGAATTTTTGGGTGCAATACAATACCTTCTCTACATGCTATGTAGATAGTACGTGTAGTAATTTTAACAATGGTTTGATGTTTATCTCACATTATGTAACTATAGAAATATAGTAGCAGGAATGTAGAGTAAAGTAATAAAATATTTAAAACTAATAATTATAATAAATATAAAATAAATAGTATTGCTATAATTAGAATAGATATAAAACATTTTATATATAATTATAATAACAAATAATGAAATAAATTATAATATATAACGATTAAAATAAGAAATAAATAGTAATAAATTAAAATAAAATAAATTGATAAAAGGATAGTAATAAATAATTAAACATATTAATTATAGTATAATAAAGTAATAATTGATATTAATAATAGCAGTGTAAAATAATAACCTAAATTTTAAATATATATATATATATATATATATACACATATAATTTTAAACTTTTAGATAATTAATAATAATTAATATAATACATAAACATTTAAATATTAAATTTAATTTTGAAAAATGTACAGGTTCAGATGTGTACTTTGTTATTTGGGTTAAGTTATTAATCTGACAATTGTATATTTATTTTATTTTGTAAAATTAAAAAAAAAATTGTTAAATGAAGTAAGGTCTCAGATATTTGCCCCGGTGTAAGCAATTAGATACCGGGGTATAGTATACACATTTTATTTTTATTTAATACGTGTAGAGAAAGTAAAACTTACAAGTCTTTTGTTTCTGCTCTCATTTCATCAGTGTTGTTGAATATCCTCTTTACCATAAAACAAGAAAATTGACGTATTATCGCTTTCAGTGAACATTGCGTGTTGCTATCAGATTATCTGAGCCGTTTCAAAGGGCAGTGGTTGTTAAAAGCTTTATCCTTACACCGACATTCATCATGCTGGAAACAAGAAAACATCGTCGTAAGAGTGATGGCGGGGCTCACCAACCATCAAAAATTTAGCTACAGGGACCTCAAATAACGCTTCGTCCGTTCTCGCCATATAGTCAATGACAGTACCGGGTCGTTAACTGTGACGACTAGTTACATAAGTTTGTGAAGGTGAGCAATAGTAATCGAGACCTGTGTTCAATTCCAGTACCGGTGTGGAGACCTGACCGGGATGCACTCAGCCTCGTGAAGTCCCTGGGGGTCAATTAAGGAGCTACTTGATTGAAAAGTAACAGAGACCGCATCAACCGGCCGGGAGGGACTCGAAGCACTGAGCACTTCTCACCTTCCAGTGGGCCGAGATGGGAGATGCAGCGGCCGAGCGGTAGGCCAAGGTTCCTTGCAAACTGTTGTGCCATGGAGTTACGTTTAGCATTAGTAATGTTTGCTACGTTTCTTTTCATTGGATAAGATTCGTAGTCGGTTTACCCTCCTTTATGTAGGACTGACACACCCCTAAGACTTACAAGTGGGGGTAGAAGCCTGTCGGGGAGCCAACGATAAGTAACCACAGAATGAAGAATCTGGAACGAGTGGTTGGTCTATAGCTGGACAGGAGGATGAGGAAGTGGATGATGTGAAATGAAAGCGAAATGGATGATAGGAAAGGTGTTGATGGATCACTTGGTGGAACGAGTAGCGGGGCATATCGGAAGACCTGGAGAAAACCCGCCCAGGCGCCGATTCGTCCACAACTAATCCCTCATGTCGGCGCTTGGGGTCAAACACGCCCAGGTAGGAGGCGAGCGATCTAACCACTCAGCCACGGCGCCGCCACTCGATGAGATTGTGGGTTGAAAATGAGCGCATGTTTAGACCACGCCACGCACCTCGATAACCACTGTCACCAAGTATATGTCGCGTGCCAGTTCTTGACGAATGGCATTTTAAATGAGTGGATAGATGCGAGTCTCTAACTCACCTTTACTAAAACATTGGTACACAGAAGCAGAAAGGGCAGTTAGATGTTGCGTACGTAATTCTTTTGTTTCCACTAGACAATAGTACAGACACTACAAGGATCGCGCCGTGCCGAATGGTTAGACCAATCGCCTGTCACCTAGGCGGCCCGAGTTTGATCCTAGGCAACTGCATGTGGGGTTTGTGGTGGATAAAGCGGCGCATTGGTGAGTTTTCTCCGGGCTCCACCGGTGCTCCAACTTCATTCCATGTATTATGTGTCATAACCTTGGGTTACATATATAGTAAAAGCGAGCATTAAACACTATAAGAATCTGATGTGATCCATTTAAATGACTATCTCTACATCTCTGCAACAAATTATTGTTAAAAACTTATGCTTCTATTTACTTCATGCTAATTCAGAAAAATTGTCAGAAATAGCCTTATTACTTGCTTCCTTGTAAGTAGAAGAGAAACAAAGGAGTACCATAAGTTAAAATGATAGCCAAAAGCTGGTTTGCTATGTGACTGAAGTTCCTTTGTTTGTATGGACAGGAGTTGACAAATTCCTGTATGAGAAAAGTATAAGTTTTTCAAAACTGTAACGAAAAACCAGGAATATCTTAAAAAGATCAACTCCACGAAAAAAAATGTATAAAACATAAATTGTGTGTTTTAATGTGCTCTACATGTTCTGTGCAGTAAGTTTTTGTCCATCTCTTACAGTTCAGCAGTTATGCAAAATTCCGCAAAATTCATCCAGAATAGTCTTCAGAGGATATTCCCAGAAAATTCAAGATATACATATTATTTGGTTACTACATTAAAATACCTAAAACTTTTCTTAAACGGGAAGTCTACATTCATTTCATATCTCTTTTGTTTTACTCCTGGCCATGTGCAAAGATAACTGAATTTCAATTTTGTCATTCAGCGACCGGCTTTTAAAAGATTTGACTAACGTTTAAGCCTAGTATATCCATTTATTGTCCTTCTGCTAATAGGGAATTAAGAAATAAGTCTATGTTTATCATAATGTGGATAAAATATTAAAAATATTACTTAGAATACATTTTTCTTTTATTTACAGCATGCTAATTGAGATAAAAGTTAGCAGAATTGGTTTTATTAGTTGCACCTTTATTAGTAGAAGGGAAATAAAGGAATACACTAGGCTGCACGGGCAGTACTTAAAAGGAACTAAGAAAAAAATACAATTTCTGCTAATGTTTATCAGGATTAGTAGGCATAATCTTATTACTTTCTTCTTGTAAGTGGAAGGGAAATAATGCATTTCCCTGTGACAAAACGATAGTCAAATCTTTTAAAAACTGGCTGCAATGTAGTTGAAATCCGTTTCTATGTATTGCCAGGAGTTTACAAAGTTCCATGTGTAAGCATTATAAGCCTTTTGAATCTGAAACAAATAACAAGGAATATCTCAGAAATGGTCCAACACCACGAAAACAAGGTATATAACATAAATTGATTGTTTTAACGATATGTACCTTTTGGTGTGGTAAATTTTTGTCTATCTCTTACGGTTTAACAGTTACGCAAGCTTTAGCAACATTCATCTGGAATAAAGAGGTCTTTAGAGCTATTCCCAGAAAATTGCCATGTAAATAAATATCTTTTAATATATGGTATTTTAGTGAAAACCGTTTGAGAAAATTTGAGAAAATAAAAATTATCAAAATTTTTTTCATGTAAAGGGTAGTTTGGGGTGGAATTATTTTTCTCTTCGTGTTGCATCCCTGGAAGATATAAACCCTACATACCAAGTTTGGTATTTTACGGACTTTTCGTTTTTGAGTAATCGTGTTCACAGACACACGAGCCTTTTTCTAAAAGTGACTTTTTTATACAGGGAGCCCTGGAACGTGTATTTCCGGTGAAATCTTGGTATCGAAGTTTTAGGTGAAATACAACACCTTCTCTTTACACTATATACATAGTACGTTTTAAGAAAGTAAAAGAAGAATACTTTATTTGGACTCAGTGGGCCTCAAAACATTGTTTACTGTGAAATCTGGACATCAATTTTTGGTTGAAATACAATAGCTTTGCAATACACTATGTACATAGTACGTGTAGAGAAAGTAAAACATATTTACATACATGCACACATGGACCTATTTGCATTCAAGTGTCTTCAAAACATGTATTTCAGGAGAAATCTAGACATGAACTTCAGGTGGAATGCAACACTTTCCCTACTTAGAAGAGGAAGAATGCTTTATTTTGTAAAAGCTATACATTAGCACTATCGACAAAGGAAACATTTGACTATAGTTATTAATCGTTGACGTGTTGGGTACTTTGAAAAGGCCAAAGTTGCCTGAAATGCAACAGGGTTTTCGTGACAATCTGCATATCAGCCTTTATCAGGTGTTTGCGTGTTCTAAACTTTGATTGCATGTGCTCGTGTATGAGAGAATGTAGTAAACGGTTTTTGCGTTCTTTCAGAGAGTGATATAGGTTATTAAAACTGTCGCAGTAGCACGCAAGAAAACAAATGCACAAAGCCTTAAGACGCAGTTAGTTAAACGCTAAATAATCTCTTGTTTCGATTTCCCGCGGACTCCTGAATTAAAAAAAAAAATCATTGTTAGAAAAAAGCTACTGTGTGTGTCTATAAACAGAATAGCTAAAAATCTGATGTGTTCCATTCACATGACATTCTCTACAGTTCTGCAACAAATTATTGTTAAAAGGCTTATGCTAATCGAGAAAAAATTAGCGGAAATAGTCTTATTACTTGCTTCTTTGTAAGTAGAAGTGAAATAAGGGAGTACCATAAGTTAAACTGACAGTCAAAAGCTGGTTGCTATGTCACTGAAGTACCTTTGTTTGTATGCACAGGAGTTGACAAATTCCTGTGTGAGAAAAGCATGAGTTTTTTAAAGCTGAAACCAAAAACAAGGAATAACCCAAAAACAATCAACTCCACGAAAAAAATACATGACATAAATTGTGCTTTAAAGTGCTCTACATATTTTGAGAGGTAAGTTTTTATCCATGTCTTACGGTTTAGCAGTTGTGTAAAATTCCGCAAAATTCATCCAGAATAAAGTAGTTTTCAGAGGCTATTCCCAAATTCAAGATATACATTTTATTTATCAGGCAATATCTTTAATATATGATTTTAATCAAAATCGTTAGAGCCAGTTTTGAGAAAGTCAAAATTTTGGGAAAAAGTTCCATATAAAGGGTAGTTTGGAGTGGGGGATTTTTCTCAAACTCTTCGTGTCGCATCCCTGGAAGATACTAAACTTAAATACCAAGTTTGGTATTTTACCGACTTTTCGTTTTGAGTTATCGTGTTCACACGGACCTTTTTGTGAAAATGCTTTTTTGGATACAGGTGACCTTAAAACATATATTTCCGGTGAAATCTCGGTATTGAATTTTTGGGTGGAGTACAGTACCTTCTCTATACACTATGTACATAGTACGTGTAGAGAAAGTAAGAAACGAAAAGTTCCATTCACATGACTTTCTCTACATCTGTGCAACAAATTATTGTTAAAAAGCTTATACTTCTCTTCACTTCATGCTAATTGAAAAAAAAAAAAAATAGCAGAAATAGTCTTATTACTTGCTACCTTTAAAGTAGAAGGGGAATGAGGGAGTATCATAGGTTAAAATGATAGTCAAAAGCTGGTCGATATGTGACTGAAGTTTCTTTGTTTGTTTGGAGAAGGGTTGACAAATTCCTGTAAGAGAAAAGTATGTTTTAAAGCTGAAACCAAAAACAAGTAATACCTCAAAGTCGAGCAACTCTACGAAAAAGTGTATATAACATAAATTGTATGTTTTAACGTGCTCTACATTTTTGTGTGGTAAGTTTTTGTCCATCTCCTACGGTTTAGCAGTTATGCAAAATTCCATAAAATTCATCCAGAAAAAAGTAGTCTTCAGAGGCTATTCCCAGAATATTCAAGATATACTTTTTTCTTGTCAGGTAAGTGTATTTAATATACGATATTTTAATCAAAATCGTTAGAGTCATTTTTGAGAACATCAAAATTTTGGAAAAAAATTCTATGTAAAGGATAGCTGGTTGTGGGGGGATTTTCTTGAAAATCATCGTGTCGCGTCCTTGGAAGATACCGAACTTAAATACCAAAGTTGGTATTTAACGGACTTTTCGTTTTTGAGCTATGCCGTCCACGGACACACACACACATACACGGACCTTTTTTTAAAAATCAGATATGTTCCATTCACATGACTTTCTCTGCATCTCTGCAACGAATTATTGAACTTTTGGGTGGAATGTAATACCTTCTCTATATATTATGTACATAATACGTGTAAAGAAAGTAAAAATTATATATTAGATAAAATTTGTAATACTTGTTTTTTAGAAATTAATTTAAAGTTTGAATATATGCCCGGTATGGTTACCTAGGTACTGGGGTAGCATATTTGGATTTTATTTATTTATTTATTTGTACATATGTACTAAAGAAAGTAAAACTGCCATCGAAAAAAGTATTTATTTGGTGCGGTCATGCAGGCTTTGAAATCTCGTTTCAAAAACTCGTGTGCTCATTATGCATACAAAAGTTAGATACTTGAGTAAGGAGTTTGCTTTATAAATATTAATTTGGTCTCCTTTGAATAAACGTGAAGTAAATTTGTTTACTTGGCACGTCTCATAACATGACTGTATAAATGCGTAATTCCATTTTCATAGCTTTCTCCTCATCTGTGATGAAGCAGTGTGTAGCGAAAGACACAAGTGGGAGTGGTATGAATAACCCAGGTTTTATTTTAATCAATATCGTTAAAACAATTTTTGAGAAAATCAACATTCTCGAAAAATACTCCTTGTGTAGGGTAGTTAGGGTGGGGAAATTTTCTTGAAAATCTGCGTGTAGTATCCTTGAAACATACTGAAATTAAATACCAAGTTTGCGTTTAACGGATTTTTCCTTTTTGAGCTCTTGCCCTATTCCATATACACACAGACATTTTTCTAAAAATTAAATGTTGTATTCAAAACATGTATTTCCGGTGGAATCTCTGTATAGAACTTTGGATGTAATACAATAGCTTCTCTATCTATTATGTGTATTGTACATATGTACATAAGGACAAAAGGAGTTATATATTTTAATTATAGTTGTGCAAAGTAATTGAAGGGCAAACTTTTACTACGGGTATTATGAATTATATATATATATATATATATATATATATATATATATATACATAAGAGCAGGGTTAAGGGATATTAGAATAGAATATATAAATAAATAAATAAATAAATAAATAAATAAATGGAGTCAGATGCATTTAATTATAGTTCACCACAATATCTAGTAATTATGGGAAAAATATATACCAGTTATGTAGGGGTAGTTTTGTTAACAATTACAGCATATTTTTTATAGACAAATAACTGTTACCAGTTAATTGTGGTACTGGATTCCAGTAATTAATAATAGCTAATTTAGTGTGAGTGAATCGTTTTTTATTTGAGTTTATTTTAATCACTTTAACTTATTTTAGTTTGCTAATTTTATGAAGTAATGCATTAATTTTTGTTATTAATATATAAGTAATATCTATAATACAATGATGTATGACAAGGATTCAAAAGTGGGAAATAAATTATAAAGTTTGCAATATACGTCGTGTACCTATAGGTAACTAGATGCCAGGATGTTGTATTACAGATTTTATTTTGTACATATGTACTAGAGAAAAAAATATTTATTTGGTGCGGTCATGCAGGCTTTGAAATCTCATTTGAAAAACTCCTATCCTCATTATACATACAAAAGTTAGATACTAAAGTAACGAGACTGCTTTATAAATATTAATTTCGTCTCTTTATAATACACGTGAAGTAAATTTGTTTATTTGGCACGCCTCATTAAGGGACTGTGTAAATGTGCAATTTCATTTTAATAGCTTTCTCCTTATCTGTAATGATGAAGCAGTGTGTAGCGAAAGACACAAGTGGGAGCGTATGAATAGCCGAGGTTGTTAAAGCAAACACTGCAGTGACAAGAGAAGAGTGCCATGATGTAACTCCAGCCCACAGGGTAAACAATGAGACATGGCAACGCTGCCTGCACCTCTCAAACCAAACAGATAAAAGGCTGAAGTGTTCAAACATCAATTATCGATCTTAATCTACAGCCTGCGTCAAAAAGGGCAGAAATTCAGCTTTCCAGGACAACTAATGGTTATTTACATCAGTGCTGACCAAATGGCGGCCCGCGGGCCTAATCCGGGCCGCAAATAAATATATAATTTATTGCTCTTTTAACTTCCTGTATAGATCTCATTTTAGAATTTGGTGGTAGATTTCAAGGTTTTGAAGTGTTTCGATCACAGATGGAATTTTTTAACAATGCCATGAGATGTAAAGTAGAGTGCCAGCCTGATGATCTACAGTTAGAAATAAGTGAGCTCCAACGAAATTCATCTCTTCAAACAGAGACAACTGGTGCTGATTTTTGGAAACTCATTTCAAAGGAACGTTTTCCACATCTTAGAAACTGGGCTTTAAAACTTACTTCCATATTTGGTGGTACTTACGTATGTGAAACTGTCTTCTCTGCTATAAAACTAGTGAACACAAAGTCCAGAAACAGAATAATGATTCAATGTTATCTCGCATTTATAAGATTGCAACATCAGAACAGGAAGTGGATTTTAAATCTCTTGTAAAATACTTTTTTCCTTAACTGTGCGTGTAATAGTATTAAAAATAATAAACTTTTAAGTTGCCATTGCTGTTATTTTATTTTTAATACAGTCCTGGCCCTTAAGCAAGGTTCTTACTATATTCTGGCCCTCAGGGCATTACTAATTGGCCATCGTTGATTTATATTATAACTGGCTTTAATAGACTATTTGTGAGTGGCATGTTTAGTACACATAAGTCACGTTTAATATACGTTTTACCTATCCTAATATGAACTGAAATATTCTTATATTTATTAATATTATTAGAGTCGTCAACACAAGGAATTGAATTTTAGTCTTGACGTAGTTAGTGCTCTGTTCGTTGCTGCGTAACCCCGCCGCAATAAACAGTTCCAATTCTGGTGGTTTAAACCGCACCAAATAAATCAATAAATGAATGAAAATGGATATTCCCGAAGACGTTTTAGATTGTGCTAAAAAAGCAATACTTACGTTTGTTACCCGAATTTATTATTTAAAGAAGTGGGAGCTGCTAAAGGAGTTAAAATAATTTACAACGAAATAAATTAAGAAAGTATGTACTTTATTTCACAACGAAGTTGTTGTTTCTTAGGATACATGAACTGTATACATGGAGTCTATAGGATAGGATAAAACACATTATTTGTGTTTGGTGACATTGCATGTTAGGCATTGAATAAATAAATATTGGAACACTGCTAGAAACCATGAAATATCACAACCCGGAAGAAACCTGTTTCTTATAAAACATAACATTTAAAAAGAATCTGACGTGTTCCATTCACATCATTCTCTAGTTATTCTTCCAAAAGGTTACTCTTTTAACCATATCATGCTAATCGAGATAAACATTACCAACTATTTGCTTCATTGTAAGTAGGAGAGAAATAAGGGAATACATTATGCTAAAACAACGGTCAAATCTTGTAAACCTGCTTGCTATGTGAAACAACTGAGGTTCGGTTCGCTTTGCATGATCCCGTTTGAGAAAATTTGTACGAGGGCCATCCAGAAAGTGACAGATGATTTGGCAAAAATAAACAGTAACGAAAGTTAACACAAAACTTTATTTACAAAGTTACAGTACCTTACTCTATTTTTCAACGTAATCGTCATTGTTATCAAGGTATTTATTGTCACATGGTAACTTTTTTTCAACCGCTAAAAATAAGAGTCAAGATGTCACAGCCACTTTGAGATCTTCATGACTGGGAAATCTTTTCCATTCAAAAAGTCATGTGCGATGTTTAAAGTGAAACACCGGGTTTTGTTAATTCTTTTATCAAAATTTGCTTTCAATTCCTCCATGACGATTGATGAACTTCCACTTCGGTCTTTTTTGTACACACTGGTTCATCCTGATTACTAGTAAATTAAGCGCAATTTCGTCACTGAAGACTCGTTCATTGTATTATCACCATACACTTGCGTTATTTGCATATGCAATTCTATTGGCCGAACATTTTGTACATTCAAAAAAAGAAAAAAGGAATAAGTTCTTTGGTGGTAGAAAAATATAACATCGTCGGCATGGAAAAACTGGTACCACGTGACCACGAATATCTTCACACAACGGAGATTACGTGAAAAGTATAGTAAGATACTGTAGCTTTGTAAATAAATTTTTATGTTGATAACTTTCATTATTATTTAGTTATGCCAAACCGTTCGTTACTTTCTGGTTGGCCCCCGTAGTTAAAAACTGAAACAACTAGCATGGAATATTACGAAAACGGTCAACTCCACGAAAAAATGTGTATGACATAAATTATGTTTTCAAGAGAACTACATTTTTGTGTTTTAAGTTTTTGTCTATTGCTTATGGTTTAACCGTTATACAAAATTCTGCAAAACTCATCCAGAATAAAGAGGTCTTCAGAGGCTATTCCCAGAAAATTCAAAGCATGCAATTTATTTGTCATGCAAATATCTTTAATACACGATATTTTAATCAAAATTATTAGTCATTTTTCGAAATTTTTTCCTTGTAAAATGTAGCTCATAGGGGGGATATTTTATTTAAAATCTTCGTGTCTCATTCTTGGAAGATACTACACATAAATACCAAGTTTGGTATCTAACGGTCTTTTCGTGTATGCACTATGCTGATCACACACTCGCGCATACACACTCAGACATTTCTAAAAAAAAAAAAAAAAAAATTGGACTCAGGGGGTCTCAAAAAATATATTTTCGGTGAAATCTCAGTGTCGAACTTTTGGATGGAATACAATACTTCCTTTATACAGTATATCCGTAGTGCGTGTAGACAAAGTGAAAAAATAATTGTTAGAAAAACGTCCATGAGTCAGTGTAAGATATAAATAAACGGAGTTTTATTTATAGACGCTCTTTAACTACTGTGGTTCTCAGCGTCCCTTTCTATACTGGGCGTGAAATACCGCTTAATTTTGCTCAGAGGTGTCTTTTATAAGCCCTGAGTTTCTTTAACGTGCCGTAAATCTACAACATGGTACCACTGGCTTTACCTCCTTTCCGATGGAAGCTAAGGTAAGAATTTTTACGCCCGACAAATATACATCGCCCTCTGCTGGGTTTGGACCCGAGACTTTTTTTTTTCTTTTCTTTTTTATTTTAAATACGGTACCGGAGTCTGATCGGGACTCCGGCACTGTATACCCTACTTTTATTTACCTTTTTTTTTAACCTTGTTTTTCTGTATTATTACTGGATTGTTGTTTTCCTACTTTTACAACACACACATAAACACAAACATATAACACCCATGCCCTAGGCGGGACTCGAACCCACGATCCCCAGCGTTATGACCTTGGGAATCAGAGTCCAGACCACAGAGAATAAACTGTGTGTGTGTTTATATTGTTGATCACCCGCTTTTACTACTTGTGGCACCGCAGGCGATGACATTGATGATACATAGAAAGAAAATGGATCACCGATGGAATGCGATGGCGGGGAGAAACCTGAGAACTCGGAGAAAACCCGCTTTGTCCCCCACAAATCTCAAATGTGAGAGGCGAGTGGTCTAACCACTCGGCCACGGCGCGGCCACACTCTCCACCATGTAGGTAGAAAAGTTATTTTACCAAAAATTTGATACCGTGATTTCACGTAAATGCATGTTTTGAGAGCCCTGCATTAAAAAAAAGCAGACGTCAGCGCTTGTAGGCATGTCTATGTGAAAGTCTTGTGAATAGGGCGCATCAGATTCTTTGTGCGTTTTTGAGTTTGAATACGAGTAAATTTAGACATGGTAGAAGAAACGTTTAGAAAAGAAAAAAGACTGTTTATTTTGGTGTGCAAGTGGTCATATCGCCCCATTTGTCGTTTCGCTGCCTCACCAGCTTACAACCGCGCTACTAGAGGCAGTCGACGTTTCCCATGCTTGTTTGGCTCTCCCTCGGTCTCTAGAGCAAGACAAAAGACGAGCAGTAATGTTGATCTGATGTCATTTCTTTGCTCTCATAAACACTTCAGTCCCAGAGCAACAGAAGCAATAAAATGTAGCAGTGTTTTGAAATGCTTACACAAACTTAATTATTACTAAAACAAACAAACAGGACGGCCCGGATTCGGAAGGTCGTGGGTTCGCTTTCAGTGGCCACCCTATCTAACCTCTGAGTTTTCCCTGGGGTTTACCCAGATCACCAGGCGAATGATGGCTAGGTTTCTCTCATCTCCCGATTTCCCTGTCTCTCCAAGTCATTTCATTTATTCTTTATCCTGTTGGTTTCTTTCAGGGCTGAAAGTGTCGGCTATAGTCGGCTTGTTACCCGGATGAGGAGCGCTCCTGTTTTTTACTTTCTCTACATGTACTTAGTGTATAGAGAAGGTATTGTATTGCACCCAAAAATTCGTTACCGAGATTTCACCGGAAATACTTGTTTTGGATCCCCCTGAATCCAAAAAAAGCATTTTTAGAAAAAGGTCCGTGTGTCTGTGTATGGGTGTGTGTGTAAATGAATAAAACTCTGATATTTTCCATCCACATGACTTTCTCTACATCTCTGCAACAAATTAATGCTAAAAATCTTATGCTTCTATTTACTTCATGCTAATCCAGAATAAATAGCAGAAATAGTCTTATTACTTGCTTCCTTGTAAGTAGAAGCGAAATAAGGGAGTACCATAGGCTAAAGTGATAATCAAAAGCTAGTTGCTCTGTGACTGAAGTTCCTTTGTTTGTATGGACAGGAGTGAATAAATTCTTGTATGAGAAAAGTATAAGTTTTTTAAAGCTGAAGCCAAAAACAAGGAATATCTCAAAAATGATCAACTCCATGAAAAAAAGTATATAACTTAAATTGTGCGTTTTAATGTACTCTACATTTTTTGTGGTAAGTTTTGTGTATCTCATACGGTTTAGCATTTATGCAGCATTCCGTAAAATTCATCCAGAATAAAGTAGTCTTCAGAGGCTATCCCAGAAAATTTAAGATATACTATTATTTGTCAGATAAATATTTTTAATACACGATATTTTAATCAAAATCGCTAGAGCCATTTTTGAGAAAATCAAAAATATTGAAAAAAGTTCCATGTAAAGGGTAATTGGGGGTGAGGGGATTTTCTTGAAAATCTTCGTGTCTCATCCTTGAAAGAAACCAAACTTAAATACCAAGTTTTCAACGGCCTTTTCGTTTTTGAGCTATGCTGCCCACAGACACACGCACACACACGAACCTTTTTGTAAATATGTTTTTTTTTGGATTCAAGGGGACCAAAAAACATATATTTCCGGTTGAATCTCGGTATCGAATTTTGGGTTGAATGCAATACCTTCTCTATACACTATGTACATACTACGTGTAGAGAAAGTAACAATTCAAAGCTGGTTACTATGTGATTCAAACTCCTTTGTGTGGACAGAAGTTGAAAAATTCCCATATGAGACCAAAAAAACAGCTAAAAAAAAATGTATATGAAATAAATTGATTTAACATGATCTACATTTTTGTGTAGTAAACTTTTGTCTATCTCTTTCGGTTTACCAGTTATGCAGAATTCAACAAAACACATCCAGAATTCATTTTCATTTTCTTTCAACTCCTTCATAACGATTGGTGAACTCCCACTCTGGTCTTTGTCGTACACACTGGTTCTTCCTTGATTACTCGTAAACTATGCGCCATTTCCTCACTGAAGATTCGTTCCTTGCATTATTACCATACACTTGCGTTATTTGCCTATAAAATTCGATTGACCGAACATTTGTGCGTTAAAAAACGAACAAGTTCTTTGACGGTAGAAAAGTATAACATCGGCTTGGAAAAACTTGTACCACGTGACAATGAATGTTTTGACAGAAATGAGGTTACGTTGAGGAATAGAGTAAAGTACTGTAACTTTGTTAATAAAGTTTGGTGTTGATAACTTTTGTGGTTATGCCAAATCGTCTGTCACTTTCTGGGTGGCTCTCGTAACTTGAATGAAGGCACCTTACTCGTGTAATGATTTTCATAAAATCTGTTGCAAGAACGTTGCACCCACGCCAAGCACCAGAGCAGCTGATAATGACGAAAGATAGGTCAGAATTAGCTGTGCACGTGTTCGGCACTGGGTCACTGGGTTAAGAATTCCTCACACACCGAGTTGCACTCGAATGCGATTGCTACAGTGGAAATAAAACAGCACTCGAACTGCCAGCCATGAAGCGCACCTGGTGACAAATGAAAGGCGGAGAGTCAGAAGGTGTTTTCCCGACCACAGCCAGCAGTTTTGTTGAAAGTAGAGCTTATTTTCATTCTAGGGTAATTATGTTGGGTAGAAAATTACATGAAATTTATGTAATTCGGATAACTTTTTACTTTCTCTACACATAGTATACAGAGAAGATATTGCATTCCACCCAAAATTCGATACCGAGATTTCAACGGAAATACATGTTTTAGTATCCCTGTATCCAAAAAAAGCATGTCTAGAAAAAGGTCCGTGTGTGTTTGTGTCCGTGTAACTGTGAAGACGATAACTCAAAAACGAGAAGTCAGTAAAATACCAAACTTGGTATTTAAGTTTAGTATCTTCCAGGGATGCGACACGAAGACTTTGAGAAAAATCCCCAAACTCCATACTACTCTTTACATGGAAAAAATTTAGAAATTTTTGATTTTCTCAAAAATGGCTATAACGATTTTGATTAAAATACCTGGCAACTAAAATGTATATCTTGAATTTTCTAGCAATAGCCTCTAAAGACCTCTTTATTATGGGTCAATTTTGCTGAATTTTGCACATCTGCTAAACCGTAAGCGATAGACAAAAACTTGCAGCATAAATAGTGTACATCTCGTTAAAACACACAATTTATGGCATATAACGGTTTTTTGTAGAATTGACCATTTCAGAGATAATGTAATTTATTTGTCTCAAATTTAAAATACTTCAACTTTTCTCACACTTTTCTCCTGGCTATGCATAGAAACGGAATCAACCACATGGCAATCACCTTGTAAAACATTTGAATATCACTTTGGACTAGTGTATGCCTTATTTTCCTTCTACTTACAAGTAAGCAAGCAATTAAGCCAATTTCTGCTAATGTTAATCATATAGTGTTAATGATATCATATAGTATATAGAAAAATATGTTTTTTAACAATAATGTGTTACAGTGATGTAGAGAAAGTCATATGAATGGGACACGTCAGATTTTTTCTTTACGAATACTTTGTGCTTAATCGCACACAAAATGTTAGAAATTTGGGAGTGCAGATTAAACGAGTGGGGTTCAATAAGTCCTTAGAAAATCCAAGAAACTATACTCGTAGCATTGAAACAAATTGTAATTAGTAACCGTCGTCTCTTACTAGATGACAGTTGAAGTATCAGCTATAATTATCACGTGGTTTCGTTACCACAGGTTACTGAATCAACAATCTTGAGCTTATTTAGAACATGTAAAAAAACCGAGTATCGTGCGATGATTAAACGCTTATATTTAAATGGCTTAACACCGAAAGAGATAAAAGTCGAGTTGGATACGTTCATGGAAAATTGCTCCTGCGTTTGCAAAAATTTACAATTGGATACATGAATTTAAATGTGGCCGTACATGTACAAATGATGAATATCGTTCCGGATGTCCAGTAGAAGTGACTTTCTCCGAAGTGATTTACAAAATACAGCATATGGTTTTGAATGATCGACGAAATAGTAGACACCACAGGCATATCATATTGTAGTGATTTTGCACCGAAAATTAGGTCTGACAAAGGTCTCGACAGGATGGGTGTCGCGTTTGCAATCGTGTGATCCATTCGGAAGCTAGTTTGGCACTTTTTCGTTGCAATCCTGACGAGTTTCTGCGTCGATACATAACTCCAGAGACAAATGCACAGTCGAAACACTGGGTTTTTAAATACCAAGCTGTGCTGTCCAAAGACATACACACACGGACTTTTTTCTCGAAGTGTTTTTTTTGGACTCAAGGTAACTCTAAACATATATTTCCAGTGAAATCTCGTAATCGAATTTTTTGGTACGTTGTATGTACGCACATATATGCTAGAGAAAGTATTAGTTATTTCGTAATGGTAGAGAGTGTTAAAAGATATATCTCTGTTGAAATTTCGATACCTGCTCTACTTATAGATTAGTAGAAGAGAAAGTAATATATACGGTTGAGAGACTCGTTTCATAAAATGGTTATAGGGAATAAAACACAATCCCTTTAGAGCGCATAAAGCCAAACGCAATAACGTCCCGTCTTTTACGATCAACCTCTAGAAGGGACAGTTCATTGAACGCAACGCAATACCTTCTCTAGCCCGCATGTACAAAACACAAAGCGGATACAGAAGATATTGTATTCCAGCCAAAAATGTGATACCGAGATATCACTGGAAATAGTTTTGAGACTCCCTGCATCAAAATAATTTTTTTAGAAAAAGGTCCGTGTGCATAGCTAAAAACTTACATGGCCGTTAAATACCGAGCCTGGTATTTAAGTTTAGTGTCTTCCAAGGATGCGCCCCAAAGATTTTGAAAGAAATCCCCTCCACTCAAACTACCCTTTACATGTAAAAATGTTTGAAAATGTTGATCTTCTCAAAAACCATCTAACTATTTTGATTAAAATACCTTGGGTTTAAGATATTTTTATGACAAACGAAATGTATATTTTGAATTTTCTGAAAATAGTCTCTGAATACCTCTACATTCTGGATGACCTTTAGATAACTGGCAAACTGTAGGAAATATATGAGAACTTACTCCACAAAAACTGTAGATCTCATTAAAACACATTATTTATGTCATATACATTTTTTTGTAGAGTTGACAGTTTTCTAGATAATCCGGATTATTGGTTTCAATTTTAGCCACTTAAACTTTTCTCAAGCGGGAAGACACATTTCTTCTCGTTTCTCGTTTGTTTACTCCTATAGAGAGCAAAAGGATTGGAATTTCAATTGTTTCACATAGTCACTGGGTTTTAACGGACGAGTCTATCGCTTTAGCCTGTGCATTTTCTTATTTCTCTTCTACTTACAAGGAGCTAGTAATACGGCTAATTCTGCTTATGTTTATCTTGATTAGTATGATGTAGATAACAGGTTAATCTTTTGAATAAAGGGTTTGTTTACCGAACAACTAGAGGCCATCATATGAATGGAACACATTTGATTTCTGCCCTCTACTTAGATGGGACCAAGTAATAAAGACAATTTCTGTTAATGTTTATCTCGATTAGCATGAAGTAAATAGAAGCATAAGCTTTTTAATAATAATTTCTTACAGATATAGAGAAAGTCACGTGAGTAACACACATTTTTTAATGCATAGTGCTAAAAGGGAACGGAATTTTAATTCTACTATCGCCTTAGCTTATTGTATTTCGTTACTCCTATTATACAAGGAAGTAATATGCAATAAAATCATTTTTAAAATAATACCTGGTATGTGAGTTAATCATTCTGAGCACATGTTTGATAATGTAAGCTACATTTACAATTCACTTATTAATTGCCATGCCAACAAGAACTGTAAGTACTTACAGTAAGAGTTTGAGAGGCAATTAATACTTACAGTACAATTAGGAAACAACGTAACACTCAAGTCATGTGCTACTTCAAGTAAAGAATCTATTGCAAACTGCATTAACAAAAGAATGTATAAGAAGGCTTTGTGAATATAATTTAGATGTAGCCTTTCATTTATTCACATCGAGAACTCATTTTTACTTTCTCTACTCTATTATGTGTATAGTGTATAGAGAAAGTATCGCAATCCACCCAACATTCGATATTGAGATTTCGATATATAAAAACAAACATTTTTAGTTAACGGTCCGAGTGTGCATGTATGTCCGTGTGTCTGTGAACATGATAACTCCAAAACGAAAAGTGTGCAAAATACCAATTTTGATATTTAAGTTGAATATCTTCCAGGGATGCGACACGAAGATTTTGTAAAAAGTATCCCCACCCATACTACCCTTTACATGGAAAAAGTTTACAAAATTTTCATTTTCTCAAAATAGCTCTAACGACTTTAATTAAACTACCGTATATTAAATATATTTACATAGTAAATAAAATTATATCTTGAATTTTCTGGGAATAGCATGTAAAGGCTTCTTTATTCTGGATGAATTTTATTGAATTTTGCATAATTGGTAAACCGTAAGAGGTAGACAAAAACGTAACACATAAAAATGTGGATCTCGTTAAAACACATAATTTATGCCACATGCTTTCGTGTTTTTCGTGGAATTGATAACTTCGAAGATATTTCAACTTATTTGTTTCACATTTAAAATATTTTAACTTTTCTCACATAGAAAGTTGTAAATTCCTGGCTATGCATAGAAACGGATTTCAAACACATGGCAACCAGCTTTTAAAAGCTTTCATTGTCGTTTTAGCCTGGTGTATTCTTTTGTTTCCCTTCTACTTACAAGGAAGCAAGTAATTAAGACAATTTCAAGTAAATAGAAGAATATGCTTTTTAACAATAATTTGTTACACGATGTACAGAGGGCCATGTGAATGGAACACAACAGATTTTTAGAAAAACTTCCGAGTGTGTACGTGTGTCTGAACAGGATAACTCAAAAACGAAAAGTCGTTTAAATGTCTTGCATTTTGATTATCTCAAAAATGACTATAACAAAAAAATGTAAATGGCGGTTTATTTATGGACGCTCTTTAACTGCTGTGGCTCTCAGCGTCCCATTCTATACTGGGCGTGAAAGATCGCTTAATTTTGCTCAGAGGCCTCTCCATCAGGCTTGAGGTTCTTTTACGTGTCGTAAATCTACGACATGTGAGCAACGGCTTTACTTCCCTTCCGAAGGAAGCCATGCTAAGGATTTTTACTCCCGAAAAAAATCCATCATCCTCCGCCGGGTTTGAACCTGTGACCTTGGGTATATGAAGTCAGCATGGTAACCATTACACCACGGAGGGCGATATGACTGTAACGATTTTGATTAAAATAGCGCATATTAAATATGTTTACGTGACAAATTTTCTGGAAATAGCATTTAAGGACAGCTTTATTCTGGATGAATTTTACTGAATTTTGATAACTGTTAAACCGTAAGAGATGGACAAAAACAAGCTGTATAAAAACCTGTTAAAACACTCAATTTAGAACTGAACATTTTTGAGATTTTTAAATTATTTATTTCACATTTAAAATATTTAACTTTTCTCACATGGAAAGTAATAAACTAATAGCCCTGCATAGAAACAGATTTCAACCACATGGTAACCAGCTTTTAAAAGATTTGGCTATCGTTTTAACCTAGTGTATTCCCTTATTTTCCTTCTACTCACAAGGAAGCAAGTAATTAATTCAATTTCTGCTAATGTTTATCTCGATTATCATAAATTAGATAGAAGAATAAGTTTTTTTAACAATAATTTGTTATAGCGATGTAGAGAAAGTCACGTGAATAGAACACATATGATTATTTTTCAAAGATTTTTCAAGTATTTCAAAAAGTAATTGGCTAACTACGACTGTAAGCTACTTATCAAATATCGAATGCTTGGGAAGACTCGGCCCTGCGGGTCTGATAAGTATAAATTGCAGTTCTTAGTACGCAATATACAGGGTGATTTATGTAGAAATGGCACAATTCTTTCTTTAACTATTCCGTTGAAAATGCATTCAATGACCCAATTTTAGCACCAAATTAACCAGAATGTTCCGGAGTTTCGATTTGGCACTAGATTCGCAGATGTTTATGTTTTATTCCTAATTGCATTGTTGGCAGCTGTTTCGACATTTTGTGCTTGTAGTCAACGTGAAAACGCAGTACGATGTAGAGACGAGTCAAGGATATTTTCAGCAAGATGACGCTACGTGCCATACATCAAATAAATCCATGAACCTAATTGCAAGTTTCTTTGACGACCGGACAATTTCCAGGAACCTGTGGCCACCGAGATCTCCGGATTTGAAATCGCCGGACTTAGTCCTCCAACGAGTGGCCAACATGAAACGACGTATTGAGTTGTGCCTTGATCAGGATGGAGGACATTTTCAACATTTACTATAGAGGTAAATAATCTCCCAAAATTCCTCTACAATTTAGGTATATTTAGTTGTCGCTAGCATAACACGTTTTGAAACAATTAATGAAAGGAATGTGTCAGCTGTACATAAATCACTCTGTACCTTCTATTCTGTGTTCAAACGCAATAACAAGAGCCTCTAGAAGGGACAGTTCATTGAACGCAACGCAATACCTTCTCTGTTTATTTTTTTGGTGATTAGTGTGAGGGAGATGGCCGGCGGGAAACCCCCGAGTGCGGCATGGCGGGCCGAATTGATGGATATTGACCGAGTTCACTTTCCGGCTCAGCAGCTTAATCAGCTTCCCCTCCCTCTGGACAAAAGAATGGCGGTTCTGGTGGGCGAGGCAGGCTGCAATTTCCAGTATATATACTTCTGGCCGGAGTCTCTCCCTTGTCACACAATACAATTTACGGTTCACTTCAATGTAAATTAATTCAAATTATTGTGTTTTGAGGTAGAAACATCCGCATAAGGGGAAATATTATTCAGGTCAACCAACCGATCATTTCCATGAATATTGTTTCAGAATTACTTATCCTTCTCAGACCAGGCATACAAAACAGGCATTATACTCTATGAAACTGTACAAAACCGTAACAATTTTCATTACTTATCAACGCTTACTATATACCAGGGCCATTTTTTCAACCTCTGATAGGCTATAAATAAAACAATTATTTTATTACTAAAAGTTTTGTACACTTATGGTTAATTTTCAACATAATCACCGAAAAGATTGAGACATTTATCGTACCTGTGCACAAGCTTTGCAATACCCGCTTCCAAAAATGTTGCCACCAATGATTTCAAATGAGCATTGACGTTATTTTGAACATCTTCGTTGGTTTGAAAGTGCTGCCACGTCTTCAGTTCAGGGAAAATGTGAAAGTCGCTGGGTAACAGGTCAGGACTGTACGGCGGATGATCGAAAAAGTCCCATTGAAATTGTTCAAGCAGCCGATGGGTTGTTCCAGCAGTGTGTGGACGAGCGTCGTCATGGATCAACACAATTCCTGAAGCCAGCATTCCTCTTCGTTTGTTTTGAATGGCTCTCCGCAAACGACGTAAAGTACGAAGATCTTCAAAACAACGTCAATGCTCATTTGAAATCATTGGCAGCAACATTTTTTGAAGCGGGTATTGCAAAGCTTGTGAACAGGTGCGATAAATGTCTCATTCTTTTCGGTGATTATGTTGAAAAGTAACCATAAGTGTACAAAACTTTTAGTAATAAAATAATTGTTTTCTATGAACTTGTCTTTTATTTATACCCTATCGGAGGTTGAAAAAACGGCCCTCGCACATAGTGTATAGACAAGGTATTGTATAGCATCCAAAAATTCGATACCGAGATATCACAGGAAATACATATTTTAGGACCCACTGAATCCAAAAAAACGCATTTTTAGAAAAACGTCTGTGTCTGTATATGTGTGTGTGTGCTCTTTCATGAGTGTCTGTGGGCAGCATAGCTCAAAAACGGAAAGTCCGTTAAATACCAAACTATGTATGCTTAGTGTTCTTCCTAAGATGAGACACGAAGATTTTCAAGAAAATCCACCTACCTCAAACTAACCTTTACATGGAAAAATTTTCGAAAATTTTGATTTTCTCAAAAATAACTCTAAAGATTTTGATTAAAATATCGCATATTTAAATATTTACATAATTAAAATGTATATCTTGTATTTTCTCGGAATAGTCTCTGAAGACGCCTTTGTTCTGGAATTTTGCATAACTGGTAAAGCATAAGAGATTAGACCAGTCGCCTCTCACCTAGATAGCCAGGGTTCGATCCCAAGCGACCGTATGTGAGATCTATAGTGGAAAAGGCGGCGCAGGGGCGGGTTTTCTCCGGGTTCCCCACTTTCCCCCGCCATCGCATTCCATCGGTGCTCCATTTGCATTCCATGTATTATCAGTGCCATCACCTGCGGTGCCATTTGTAATAAAACCAGCGTTAAACAATATCAAACAAGAAAAGTACACACAGGCACACAGGCACACACGAACCTTTTACTAAAAATATTTTTTTTCGGATACAGGTGGACCTAAAACGTGTATTTGCGGTGAAATCTCGGTATCGAATTTTTGCAGAATGCAATACATTCTCTATACATCGTACGTGTAGAAAAAGTAAAGGTGCTCTGATTTAGATTCAGGGATCCTTAAAATATATGTTTGCAGTAGAATCTCGGAATCAATATTTTGGGTGGAATAGTAGCACTTTGTAGAGAAAGTAATAAGAAAGTAAACAAAACATTATCTTGTCAATGATGAAGCATGATGTCTAATTATGAGAAATTCGCAAAAATGTTTACTGCCGTATATTTGTGATGTGCAAATACACCCTTTTAGTTATCCATTTTCCTTCACAGTGAAATGAAAGTGCTGTTTAAATTTTTTCGGTTTTAAGCCGCATTATGTAGTTGAGAAGTTGTACGTCAAGCTGATGAAGAAGTCTGTGACGTAAGAGTTTTAAACTACTTGACAGAGCTTATAAGGGAAACAATTTTAACGTAGGAATTCAACCAAAAAAGCTCTCGCAGTAACTTAACCTAAGCTTACTGCGTAAGCAAACATTAAAATCTGACAATTTAGTATATTTGTTTGAAATGTTGAGAGACTGAGCCGTAAAACCTATTATGTGACAAAACTACAGAACTTGTAAACAATGCAATAATAATCAATTCAAACTTTACAAAAATATAATGTACTACATTCACATAAATGTCTCTAGCTGTTCCATATATGAGGGTCTTTTTTTCCACCTCCGATAGGCTATAAATAAAAGATAAGTTCATAGAAATCAATTATTTTATTACTAAAAGTTTTGTACACTTATGGTTACTTTTCAACATAATCACCGAAAAGAATGAGACACTTGTCGCACCTGTTCACAAGCTTTGCAATACTCGCTTCAAAAAATGTTGCTGCCAATGATTTCAAATGAGCATTGACGTTGTTTTGAAGATCTTCCTACTTTACGACGTTTGCGGAGAGCCATTCAAAACAAACGAAGAGGAATGCTGACTTCAGGAATTATGTTGATCCATGACGACGCTCGTCCACACACTGCTGGCACAACCCATCGGCTCCTTGAACAATTTCAATAGGACATTTTCGATCATCCGCCGTACAATCCTGACCTGACACCCAGTGACTTTCACCTTTCCCCTGAACTGAAGACGAGGCTAGGAGGGTAGCATTTTCAAACCAACTAAGATCTTCAAAACAAGGTCAATACTCATTTGAAATCATTGACGGCAACATTTTTTGAAGCGGGTATTGCAAAGATTGTGCACAGGTGCGATAAATGTCTCATTCTTTTCGGTGATTATTTTGAAAAGTAAGAATAAGTGTACAACACTTTTAGTAATAAAATCATTGTTTTCTATGAACTTGTCTTTTATTTCTAGCCTATTGGAACGGCCCTCGCACAAACTATTCTTACAGAAAATTATTCTTTTACCTACATCATATTAATCTAGATAAGCATTAGCATAATTGGTCTTATTGCTTGCTTCCTTCTAAATAGAAGGGAAATAAGGAATGCACAAGGCTAAAGCGATAGTCAAATCAGATAGTCCTCGCGCGCGCGCGTGTGTGTGTCTGCCTAATAGATCAAAAACGAAAACTCGCTTAAATACCAAACTTGGTATTTAAGTTGAGTACCTTCCAAGGATACGATACGAAAATTTTCATGACAATCCCCCCACCCCCATCTACCATGAAGTGAATAGAAGAATGAACTTTTTAACAAAATTAGCTGAAGAGAAAGTCATGTCATATGAATGGAACACATCAGATTTCTTTTATTTTGAGCAGAATGACTTTGAAAGCCACTCAGTGAATTTGACTGACATCTGGAGGTCAGGGAATATTCTTCCATTGTGTAGAGATTTGGAACACACAGATTCTATGAACAAACAATTCGAATCAGAGCTTTTAAGGCATCAAGGGCAGATTAGTTATCGATTTTCTGTAATAACCAACCCCACTATCTCATTTCTGCTTATGGAAAGGTCACGCCCTTTGATTGAACAAAAGAAAAGTTTCATGGATTCAGCATCTTCACCAAGTTTTATTAATCAGCAAGAGTAACTTCCATTTGGAAGATGGGTTTGCCCCAATCCATCATGAAAATTATTTATACAGAAGACCATTCTCTGAATACTTAGAGCAATCCTCTGATTTGTGAAGTGTTACTTCGATGATTTCGTGTTATTTTACTTATGTGTCGTCTATTCTTTAACTTCAATGATCATATCGGGGGGCTTTGACTTATCAAACAACTCGTATTACTGTAGATTTTGAACATTAGATTAATCATTTTATATTACTAAACACACGCACATTTACTCTCAAATTCATACTTTCAGACTCTGTGGAGATAAGGAATAATTCTGCTTAAAGAAATTCCCCCCCCCGGCGGGAATTGAACCCGGAATATATGGATTGGAAGACAACTCGACCACGGATGCAGTTTTATTATTCTATGGTAATTATTATTAGGACTCGTATTTTTAGGTTTTAAACCGTTTTTTACTTTGTCTACACGTACTTTGTACTTAATGTATAATGAAGGCATTATGTTGCCAAAAATTTGATGCCAGATTTCAACGGGAATACATGTCTTGGGACCCCCTAAATAAAGAAAAGAGCGCTTTTAGAAAAATATCCGTGTGTGTGTAGAAGCATAGCTCAAAAAAGAAAATTCCATTAAATACCAAACTTAGTATTTAATTTCAATATCTTCCAAGGATGCAACAAAGATTTTCAAAAAAATCCCCACTTCCAACTAGGCCTTAATACATAAAAATGTTTGGAATTTTTTTTTAAATAGTTCTAACAATTTTGATTAAAATCTCTCATATTTAAGATATTTACATGACAAACAAAATGTATATATTGACTTTTCTGGGAATAGCCTCAGAGGACATGTTTATTCTAGATGAAATTTGCGGACAGGCAAACCATAAGAGATAGACAAAAGCTTACCACACAAAAAATGTAAAGCTCGTTAAAGCACACAATTTGCGTTATATCATTTTTTATGAGATCCACCGTTTTTGAGATATTCCTTATTATTGGTTTCAGTTTTAAAACACCTAAACTTTCCTCATACGGGAATTTGTCAACTGCTGTCCATACAAACAAAGGAACTTCAATCACATAGCAAGAGCTTTAATTATTGGTTTAGCCTAAGGTACTCCTTTATTTCCCTTCTACTTAAAAAGAAGCAAGTAATAAGACCCTTTCCGCTAATTTTTTCTCGATTAGCAGTAAGTTAATAGAAGAATAAGGTTTTTAAACAATAATTTAGTGTACAGCTGTAGAGAAAGTCATGTGAATGGAGCATATCAGATTTCTTTTTTAATTGTATCATTTGTACAACCCCCTTTAGCTTGAATGGTTATATCAGGGGCTTTGAGTTGTTTGGTAAGTTTTGGTCCATCTCTTACGGTTTAGCAGTTATGCAAAATTCCGTGAAATTCATCAGGAATAAGAAGTTTTCAGAGGCTATTCTCAGAAAATTCAAGATATACATTTTATTTGTCAGGTAAATATCTTTAAAATACGATATTTTAATCAAAATCGTTAGAGCCATTTTTGTTAAAATCAAAATTTTCGAAAAAACTTCCATGTAACGGGTAGTTAGGGGTGTGGGGATTTTCTTGAAAATCTTCGTGTCGCATCCTTGGAATATACCAAACTAAATACCAAGTTTGGTATTCAACGGTCTTTTCGTTTTTGAGCTATGCTGTCCACACACACACACACACACACACATACACGGACCTTTTTGTAAAAACCATATGATTTTCTCTACATTCCTGCAACAAATTATTGTTAAAAAACTTATGCCTCTGTTTACTTCAAGCTACTCGAGAAAACATTAGCAGAAATAGTCTTATTACATGTTTCCTTGTAAGTAGAAGCGAAATAAAGGAGTACCATAGATTAAAGTGATAGTCAAAAGCTGGTTGCAATGTGATTGAAGTTCCTTTGTTTGTGCAGACAGGAGTTGACAAATCCCTGTATGAGAAAAGTAGAAGTTTTTCAAAGCTGAATCTAAAAATAAGAAATATCTTAAAAATGATCAACGCCAAGAAACAAAAAAACAAAAAATATATATGTATATATAACATTAATTGTGTGTTTTAACGCGCTCTACATTATTTGTGTGGTTTAGCTCTCTTACGGTTTAGCAGTTATGCAAAGTTCCGTAAAATTCATCAAGAATAAAGAAGTTTTCAGAGGCTATTCTCAGAAAATTCAAGATATACATTTTATTGGTCAAGTAAATATCTTTAAAATACGGTATTTTAACAAAACTCGTTAGAGCCATTTTTAAGAAAATAAAAAATTTGAAAAGTGTTCCATGTAAAGGGTAGTTTGGGGTGGGGGATTTTTCTCAAAATATTCGTGTCGCATCCCTGGAAGATACTAAACTTAATTGCCAAGTTTGGTATGTTACCGACTTTTCGTTTTTGAGTTATCGTGTTCACAGTCACACGACACTCGGACACACATACATGGACCTTTTTTTGAAAATGCTTTTTTTGGTTATAGGGGACCCTAAAACATATATTTCCAGTGAAATCTTGGTATCGAATTTTGGGTAGAGTGTAATACTTTCTCTATACACTATGTACATGGTACGTGTAGAGAAAGTAAAAATGATTTTTTTTTTACTCAGGGGGGCCCAAAACATGTATTTCCGGTGAAATCTCGGTATCGAATTTTTGGGTCGAATGAATGCCTTCTCTATACAATATGTACACAGTACGTGTAGAGAAAGTACAAAAAGAAAGAAAACCACAAAGAAATAGGTCAATAAAGGAGCTGTAGGAAACTGGAAAGATGAAAAAGAAAAAAATAGGAATACAGTGCCGGAGTTCTGACAAGACTTCTTTTACCCTTATCAATGGGTGCGACCCACTCACCCTCTCCGTTGTTTATCACAGAGGGGTTAAACGAAGGTCTCTCAGACCATTTATCCACTGGCTACGTTTTACTTCAACTAGCCCCGTTGAGTTCTGCAACTCTTTTAACGCACGAAGGGATATCTGCACACGGGCTTCATAATTTAACCGAATGATAGGCCAAAAATTCCTTTGTGTCTATACATAACGTGTAGAAGCCATTTCTGCAAAGGTTTATCTTAACTAAAAGGATGCACAAATTATAAAAATAAATAATAATTTTTTTTAAAAAAAATCTGATGCGATCCGTTAACATGACTTTTTCATGCTGTTCTGCAAACAAACCTTTTATTGCAAAGATTAATCTTTTAGATATATCATGCTAATCAAGATAAACATATGTAAGTTTCCTTGTAAGTAGAAGAGAAATAAGGAAATGCACAGGCTAACAGTCAAGTCCTTTAAAAGCCGGTCGCTCTTTCAACAACTGCATTTGCATTCTCTTTTCTTGTCGGGAGTAAACAAACGACAAACGCTTAAGTGTCTTGAAATTCATACCAATAATCCGGAATATCTCGAAAACGGTTAACTGTACAGAAAACTGCATTTGATTGTGTTTTAATGAGAGCTGCATTTTTGGTGTAGTAAGTTTTTGTCTATCTTATGGTTTGCCAGTTATACAAAAGTCATCAAGAATGAAGATACCTTCAGAAGTTATTCCCAGAAAATACAAGATATATATTTCATTTATCATAAAAATAAATTAAACAAAGTATTTTCAAAATCCTTAGAGCCATTTTTGAGAAAACCAATTTCAAAAAATGTCCATGTAAAGGGTAGTTGGGGGTACATTTTCTTGAAAGTCTTCGTGCCACATCCTTGTAAGATACTCAACTTAAATACCATGTTTTTGAGCTATGCTGCTTACAGAAATACGCAAACACAGACACGGATGTGTTTCTAAAATTCTTTTTGGAATCAGGAAGTCTCAAAATATGCATTTCCTTTGAAATCTCGGTAACGAATTTTTGGTGTGCATTACAGTACCTCTCCATATACTATATGCATAAGCACGTGCAGAGAAAGCAAAAATCTGATGTGTTCCATTCATTTAACTTTCTTTACCTATTCTGCAAACAAACTTTTTATAAAAGAATTTCGTCTATCTATTTCATGCTATTTGAGATAAACACTAGCAGAATGGTTTTATTACTTAATTCCTTATAATTAGAAGGGAAATAAGGGAATACACAAGGAAACATCGATAGTCAAATATTATAAAGGATGTTTGTATGCCAAGTGTCATTAAAATTAGACTCTTTAGTGGCGAAGAGTAAAACAAATGAAACACAGACGACTTCTGTTTGAGAAAGGTAAACGTATTTTAAACTGAAACCAATAACAAAGAATATATCGGAAACGGCTAGCTTCACAACAAAAATGTACAGGACATAAATGGTGTGTTTTAACGAGATCTACATTTTCTTTTCAGTAAGTTTCTGTTTATGTCTTACGGTTTACTAGTTATGCAAAACTCACCCAGAATACAGATGGCTTCAGAATCTACTCCGAACTAATTGAAGATATACATTTTGTTTGCATTGTAAACATCTTCATTATACGGTATTTTAAACAAAATCGTTTGAGCCGTTTTTGAGAAATTTGGACATTTCCAAAAATCTTGCATTAAGGGTAGTTTGTGGAGGGGGAATTTTCTTGAAAATCTTCGTGTGGCATCCTTGAAAGATACATAACTCAAGAATAAAATTTGGTATTTAATGGTCTTTAAGTTTCTGAACAATGCTGTCCACAAACACATACAGAGATTCATATGGACCTTTTTATAAAAATGTTCTTTTGGAATCAGGGAATCACCTCAAAACCTATATTTCTGTGAAATCTCAACATAGAACTTTTGGGAGGAATACAATATTTTACTTTCTCTACCTACTATATGTGTAGTACGGGTAGAGAAAGTAAAATGTTTTATTCTGTGAAATTTCTAGTCCATTAGAGATTACTGCAATTAGAACTGTGGCTAAGGTACCTGCCAAGACTGATTTTAAAGCTTATTCTGGAAAAACACTGATTAAATTTTGAATTGTTATAAATTTGCGGTTATATTGCTTTTTACTAAACGGAACCAGCATATGTATGACTTAAGGTCCGAAATCCATATTTATAACACCCAAGGATTGAAATTCTTTACCTCTGACTTACTAAAACCTCACAACATTATTTGCATCAAAGTATTTAATAAGTTATCCTATGAGTCAGCTGCTTTACTAAATAAAATATTTTGTAAAATAATGTATGCTTGGCTTATTCATAATCCATTCTGTTATATCAATGAATTTATTGATTTTAATGCATCTCCTATTGACATTTAACTTGTGATATTTTTAAAGTTTTATTGTAAAACTGTATATGTTTAATTTTTCGTATATATTGTATACATTTATATTTTACTGCTTTATTGAAGTCGATAGCTTTGTCTATTTAATTACAATAAAATTGATTGATTGATTGCGGAGGTCCTGCAATATGCATATACCTTGCAATGTATATTTTATCCGCCCAGTCTTAATTCACCGGTAATGTAAACAAAGGAACAGGTTGCAATGGCTATGATTGGTTGCTGAACGTTTTACGGTTTTTCCCTCATCAGAAAATAGTTACTCTTAAATTGCCGAGTGAATACAGAAATATCGTATTACACTATGCAATGTTGTCTAAATAATATAGTATGAATGATTAAGGGACACAATTACTGATCATTTAATCATTATTTCTTTATACAACAATGTGTATCCATTATGCAGTTCGTTTCTAACGGTTTCTTCTAGTCAGCAAATAATGGCGCAAACATGTAATACCAGTATGGTGAAACATAAGCAAGGAGAGAATTACTCCTAGTGTATATAATCAATTTTGTGAAAAGTAACTTAGTTTTTCATTAAACAATGTTCTTAGCTTAACGGCAGCATCAAGTGTGCAAAACTTTTTAAATTAGCCAAGGTGCGACATCTTGTGTAAGCAGCTTTTTAACAAGTGACAACCGAAAATGTAGTGACTACGTATCATACATTGTTCGGGAGGAGTACACAAAGTAAGATTTGGAGGTAGGACTTGGACTACTGGGTCCCGCACGATTTCTAAGTTCTTTTACATGAGCAAAAAACGATATGTCTGCATTTTATAATTTTACGGGAGGGTATTACATTTCGTACTGAAAATATTACGACTCGCCTACTTGTTTTATTTATTATGGATTTAATAGAGTTAATCATTATCTCTGAACAGTGAAAGAAGGGAACTACTTCCTTTCCTACCAAACGTAGGTATGTGGTTTCACAATTATAGGGCACACAAACCGGTGTGTGCATGTGCGTTCGCGGAAGAATACATTCTGATTTGTTTACATCGCCGGCGAAGTAAGGATAGAGCGATAACAAATCTGATGTGTTCCATTCACATGACTTTCTCTACATCACTGTAACAAATTGTTAAAAAGCATATTCTTCTATCTACTTTATGATAATCGAGATAAATATTGGCAGAAATCATCTTAATTACTTGCTGTTTTGTAAGCAGAAGGAAAATAAGGGAATACAGTAGGATAAAACGATACTCAAATCTTTTTAAAGCTGGTTGCCATGTGGATGAAATCCGTTTCTATGCAGGGCCAGGAAAAAAGTATTTCACATCTAAAACAAATAACTAGGAAAATTTCAGAAATGGTCATTTCCACGAAAAAAAAAAAACGTACCTATATGACCTAAATTGTGTGTTTTAACGTGATCTATATTTTTTTGTGCAGTAAGTTTTTGTCTTTATCTTACGATTTACCAGTTACGCAAAATTCAGCAAAATTCATTCTGAATAAAGAGATCTTTAGTGACTATTCCCTGAAAATTCAAGACATACATTTTATTTGCCATACAAATACACCACGGTATTTTAATCAAAATCGTTAGAGCCCTTTTTTAGAAAATCAACAATTTTCGAAATGTTTTCCATGTAAAGAGTAGTTTGGGGTGGGGGGATTATTCTCAAAATCTTCGCGTTACATCCCTGGAAGATACTGAACTTAAATATAAAGTTTGATATTTTACCGACTTTTCGTTTTCGAGTTATCATGTTCACAGACACACGGACACTAGGGACACACACACGAACCTTTTTCTGAAAATAATTTTTTTTTTTTTGTATTCAGGGGATCCTAAATTGTGTATTTCCGGTGAAATCTCGGTATCGAATTTTTGGGTGGAATGCAATGCCTTCTCCATAGTACGTGTAGAGAAAGTAAAAATTGCATAACACCACCAGTACCATCAACCATAATAATAATAATTATAATATCAACAAGGCATACGCCTAAATACAGTACTAATAAATATCCCTTTTACCAAAAACAATTTCGAGTCAACACACAGAGATTGGCTACGTAAATCATTTAAGCCAACACTAATACAATAAAATATCCGGAAAACGATTGTTAATCACGAATCAGATAATTATATTAATGATAAAAGATAGACCAAAATCTAGAGAAGCATTAAACAATAACATATCTAAATTGGCTGTAACAATAATTATTATCATTGTTATATTTCAAGTATATTATCGTCGTGTTTAAATTGCTTTAAGCTGGTCGAATTAAATGTAATTTAAGCTTTCTAATTCTGACAGCTTTATCAGTTCGCCCACTCACTAGTTGTTCCAATTAAATTACTTTTGCAGAATAATTGCCTTAATTAAATCTGTATTGACAGAAAAGCTGATAAAATATCAGAATTAATTAAAGAATAAACCATGCCTACAATATGACACGTTCTTATTGCGGGAAACAAGAAACCATGTGTTTCATTCACATGACTTTCTCTACATCGCTGTAACATAATAGTATTGAAAAGCATATTCTTCTATCTACTTTATGATAAACAATAACAGAACTTCCCTTAATTATTTGCTACTTTATAGGTAGGAGGACAATAAGAGAATACACTGGTTGCCATGTGGTTGAAATCCTTTTCTATGCAGGACCAGGAGTTTACAAGTTTCCGTGTGAAAAGTATTTTAAATCTGAAACGAATAACAAGCAATATCTCAGAAACGGCCAAATCCACGAAAAACCCGTATATGCCATCAATTGTGTGTTTTAGTTGATCTATATTTTTTGTGCAGTAAGTTCCTATCTCTTGCGCTTTACCAATTACGCATAAATCAGCAAAATTCATCCAGAATAGAGGTCTTCAAAGACTATTATAGAAAATTCAAGATATGAATTTTATTTGTCCTGTATATATCTTAAATATAAAATTTTAATTAAAATCGTTAGAACCGTTTTTAAGAGAACCAAAATTTTCAAAAAAAGATTCCATGTAAAGGGTAGCGGGAGTGGGGGAATTTTCTTGAGAATCTTCGCGTCGCATCTTTGGAAGATCCTGAACTTATGGATCAAGTTTGGTATTTAACGGACTTTTCGTTTTTGAGATATGCTGCCTACAGATACACACACACACACACACATGGACTTTAATTTTTTTTTATTCATGGGGTTCCAAAACATCTAATTCTGATTAAATCTCGGTATTGAATTTTTGGGTGCAATACAATACCTTCTCTACACACTATGTACATAATACGTGTAGAGAAAGGGCTAGCAAATTCTGTAAATATTGATCTCCATCTCACCACATTTTGGCGACCGTGACAGGATCGAAGAAGAGAAAAATGTAAAACTTAATGAAAGAAAAAACACAAATGAAAAGATTTTTCACGCGTGCTGCCAATGTGCTAGAAACGAAGATAAACGATTCACAAGTTATAAAACAAATATTACAGCTACCTGAAAAATGACCATAAAGCTGAGCAACTCCTTAAACTAGTGAATTAATTCAAGCGCATTTAATAAAAATCCAATTGAAACAGATGAATAAGTCAAAATGAAAGAGTAGACGGACACTCAGAGTCCGTCATGAAGATAATGTAACAGAAGGCGTAAACAAAACTTGGCCCAGAACGAAATTTGCAGTTCAGGGAAAAAGAGGCAAATTATTCTTACAAAAGTTTGTTCTTCTCTCTACTTTGTATTACAGAGATGAATATAAGAAGAAATGGTTGTACTAATAAGTACAAGAGATACAAGGGAATACACAATAGAAAAGCGATAGTCAAATATTTTAAAAGCTGGTTGCTATGTGATGAAAATGAATTGTTTTTTTCTCTTTGTATGACCAGGATGAAAAAAGTATATAACGACTTTCCAATTGACAAATAACTAAGTATTGGGAAATTTTAAATCAATAACAGAAAATATCTCTGAAGTAGCTTAACATAAACAAACAAACAAACAAAAATGTCGATATAAATTGTGTGTTTTGACGAGATTTGTATTTTTTGTGTGGTAAGTTTTTGTATATCTCTTACGGTTTACCAAATATACAAAAGTCAATTCAAATGAAGAGCACTTCAGAGGCTATTCCCAACAAATATCAGATATACATTTTATTTGCCATTTAAACAGCTTTAATATACGGCATTGTAATTAAAATTATTACATATGTTTTTTAGAAATTCTTAAATTTCGAAGAAAATCGTCGAATCCCACGCGTGGAGGATCTTTCTCGTAGTCGGCTTACCCTCCCTGTATTTACGACTGACACCCTCTAGGAATTACAAGCGTGTGGCTAGGAGTCAGAATCCTGTCTGGGAGCCAACGGCATGAAACCACAGAATGGAGAACCTGGAACGAATGGTCAGCATGCAACCAGCCATGAGCGTGAGGAAGTGGATGACATGAAATGCAAGCAAAATGGACGATAGGGAAGGTGATGATGGAACAATTAGTGGAATGAGTGGCGGGGAAAGCGGAGAAAACTCGTCCACTACAAACCCCACATGTGGGTGCTTGGGATCCCACCCGGTCCGGCTAGGTGGGAAGCGAGTGGTCCTTGGACGATACTAAACTCACAAAAACATTTAATACTTTCTAAAAATACTGTTTTGGAATCAGGGGTCCTCAAAACATGTATTTTGCTGAAATTTTTATCTAATTTTTAATGAAATACAATACTTTCTCTGCCCACTTGACAGAGAAAGTAGAATTAGGTTAAACCCTTCAAATTCGAGACCTAGTTATGATATTAAGGTTGTTTTTAAATGGTGTTTTGTTTATGGACGCTCTTTAACTGCTGTGGTTCTCAGCGTACAATTCTATACTGGGCGTGAAAAGCCATTTATTTTGCTCAGAGGTCTCTTTATCAGACTTTTACGTGCCGTAAATCTACGACACGGGTCCAAGGGCTTTACTTCTCTACCGAATGAAGATATATTAAGGATTTTTACGCCCGATAAAAGTCCATCGTCCTCCGCCGGAAACATATGCCCTTCTCGCATGTGATGCAAGGCATTTTGCTTAAGGTATACGAATGTTACAGGGTAGTTTATTACCTTTGGAACTATGAGCTAGAGAAATCCTGAATTATTGCAAGGAACTCGTTCTCACTTGTAGCGTAAGGAAGTGGAATTTACGGCGCTCGAGGGGCTTGAACCGCGTGCTGGTGCCTCTCTCTTTTTTCAAATTTATGGAAGGGGAAAAGCTCCGATCGCAGCAGCCTGCCATAAAGAATGGGACGGGGGTGAGTCGTCTGAAAGTCAGCATCTCTGGGAACGCGGCCACGGGCAGTTCGACGCCAACCCTTACCAATACTTGCAACTGGGTTTTCTATCCTCTTCCGCGTATCGGGGCAGCTTTCTCCGTGTATGCCTTCCTAGAAAACAGATACTGCAGTCAAACAAATATTCATAAGTTGGTAACCATTTGCTAACAATCATATACAAAACAAAACATAACAAAACTTATGTGTTCCATTCATATGACTTTCTCTACATCTCTCAACAAATTATTGTTAAAAAGCTAATTCTACCATTTACTTCGTACTAATCGAGAAAAATTAGCAGAACTAGTCTTATTACTTGCTTCCTTGTTAAGCAGAAGCGAAATGAGGGAGTACCATAGGTTAAAGTGATAATCAAAAGCTGATTGCTATGTAACTGAAGTTCCTTTGTATGGACAGGAGTTGACAAATTCATGTATGTGCTTTTCAAAGCTGAAACCAATAACAAGGAATACCTCAAAAAAGTTAAACTCTATGAAAAAAATGTATATGACACAAATTGAGTGTTTTAACGTGCTCTACGTTGTTTGTATGGTAAGTTTTTGTCCATCTCTTATGGTTTAGCAGTCATACAAAATTCCGTAAAATTCATCCAGAATAAAGTAGTCTTCAGAAGCTATACCCAGAAAATTCAAGATATACATTTTATTTGTCAGGTAAATATCTTTAATATACAATATTTTAATCAAAATCGATAGAGCCATTTTTGAAAATTTCAAAATTTTTCGAAACATTTTCCATGTAAAGAGTAGTTTGTGGTGGGGGGTTTTTCTTGAAAATCTTCGGGTCGCATCCTCAGAGGATACTGAACTTAAATATCAAGTTTGGTATTTAACGGCCATTTCATTTTTGAGCTATGCTGACTATAGACACACGCACACACACACACACACACACACACACACACACACACACGACAGTTTTCTAAAAATCATTTTTTGGATTCAGGGGGTCCTAAAACGTGTATTTCCGATGAAATTTCAGTATCGAATTTTTGGGTACAATACAATACCTTCTCTATACACTATGTACACATTACGTGTAGAGAAAGTATAAAACTGAAATTATGAAACCTATATTTGCGGGCATATTATTGAAGCGTTACTGTTTCCCTTATAAAATACCAGTTTAATTACTCACGGTTTACTTTTTCTAACACGTGTGCACAATGTACATAGTAGATAGATAAGGTATTGTATTCCAAACAAAAATTCGATACCGATATTTCACCGGAAATACATGTATTAGAGTCCTCTGAATAAAAAACAAACAAAAAACAACACTTTTTGAAAGCATCTGTGTTTGTGTACAGCATAAACGTAACGTTGATTAAATATCAAACTTGGTATTTAACTTGCTTCCATGTAAGTAGAAGGGAAATAAGGAAGTAGCATAGGCTAAAGAATTAGTTAAAAGCTGGTTGCTGTGTGACTGAAGTTCCTTTGTTTGTATGGATAGGAGTATACAAATTCCTGTATGAGAAACGTATAAGATTTTCAAAGCTGAAAACAAATACAAGAGATATCTCAAAAACGACCAACTCCATGAAAAAAAATTATATGACATAAATTGTGTGTTTTAATGTGCTCAACATTTTTTGTCTGATAAGCTTTTATCCATCTCTTACAAATTAGTAGTTATGCAAAATTCAATAAAATTCAACCAGAATAAAGTAGTCTTCAGAGGCTATTCTCAGAAAATTCAAGATGTCAGGTAAATTGTGAGGTATACATCTTTATTATACGATATTTTAATCAAAATCGTTAGACCCATTTTTGAGAAAATAGTTCCACATAAAGGGTAGTTGGGATGGGGGGATTTTCTTGAAAATCTTCGTGTCGCATCCTTGGAAGATACCAAACTTAAATACCAAGTTTGGTATTAAACGATATTTTGGTTTTTGAGCTATGCTCTCCACAGACTCACAGACACACATACACGCGGACCTTTTTCCAAAAATGCTTTTTTTGGATTCAGAGGGACCCAAAACTTTTATTTCCAGTGAAATCTCGGTATCGAATTTTTGGGTGCAATACAATACCTTCTCTATACACTATGTACATAGTACGTGTAGAGAAAATAAAAATATATATGACATAAAGTAGGTGTTTTAAAGGGAGCTATATTTTATTTATAGTAAGCTTTTGCCAATCTCTTACCGTTTTCCAGTTGTGCAAAACTCAGCAAAATTCATTGAGAATAAAGAGGTCTTCAGAGGTTATTCCCAGCTAATTGAAGTTTTCTTTCCATGTAAATATCTTTAATATACGGTTTTTAATAAAAATCGTTATAGCCATTTTTTGTAAAATAAATGTTTTCGAAATTCTCCATGTAAAGGATAGTTGGAATGGGGGGGGGGGGTTATTGAACACTTAAGAGTCGCATCCTTGGAAGATACTGAATTTAAATACAGTTTGGTATTGAACTATGCTGTGCACAGGCGTGCACGCGCGCGCACGCACACACACACACACACACACACAGGCGTACACATGAACATTTTTCTAAAAATCTTTTTGAATTTAGGCAGTCTCAAAACATAAGTATTTCCGGTGAAATCTCGGTATCGAATTTTTGGATGCAATACAATACAATACCTTCTCATTATACCATGTAATACTACTACGTGTAGAGAAAGTAAAAAACTCAAAATGGATCTAACGGTTTTGATTAAAATAACTTATGTGTAAGATATTTTTTTTCACAAACGAAATGTACACATTGAATGTTCTGGGAATAGCTTCTGAAGACCTCTTCATTCTGGAATACAACCGTAAGAAATTTACAAAAACTTACTACACAAAAAAGCGCAGATCTCATTAAAAACACAATTTATGTTCTATACATTTTTTGTACAGTTAACCGTTTCCTAGATATTCCGATTATTGGTTTCAATGCTCAGCTACTTAAACTTTTCTCAAACGGAAAGACATCTTTCTTCTCGTTTTTAGTTTGTTTACACCTGGCAAGCAAAGAGATTAGGATTTCAATTGTTTCACATAGCAACGATTTTTAAAGGACGAGACTATCGCTTTAGCCTGTGCATTTTATTATTCTTTTCTACTTACAAGGAAGCAAGTAATAAGACCATTTGTGCTTATGTTTATCTTGATTAGCATGAAATAGATAAAAGAATAATCCTTTGAATAAAAGGTTTGCTTGCCGTAAGGCTAGACGACAACATGTGAATCGAACATGTTAGATTTGATCCGTTCTACTTACAGGGAATCAAATAATAAGGACAATTTCTGCTAATTTTTACCTTAATTAGCACGAAGCAGGTAGAAGAATAAGCTTTTTAACAATAGTTTGTACAGGGATGTAGAGAGAGTCATGTTAATGGAACACATCAGATTTTTCTCCAAATACTCCGTCTGTTTGCCTGCCCCGCCATCCAAATTGTATTTATACTAATAAGCCATCAAGGGTACAGAGTGTGCTACAAGAGATGTTTAATTGAACAACTGTATTTAAAAGTAGAGCAGCAGCGTATTTGGAATGTTTAACTTGTGCTACTTTATTGAAGCGCTACTGGATTCCCTGTACATACACAGAAACCCTTGCCAAGAGCATCAGCGAGGAACTCCATTGGGATTTACGTCTCGTGCATGTTTATGACCCATCTCTTGGCATCCCACCAACCACACTTCAAGGATTATAAATTTCTGCTTCCTTTCGCACTTTTTATCTCTGCTTTCCAAGAAATCTCTTGCTCTCATAGATTTTCTTAATAAATAATGGAGAGCAGAAAGGGCAGGCAGCATCTCGTGGTACTTTCCTAACTCATCACAAAATAAGTGTGAAATTATTCTAATAAAGCACTGCTTTTTAATGGAAACGGCAGCGTAATTTTACGCCCCGCTTAAGATTCCTTAAGCGCTTTTACATAAAACATTGCATGTTTTCTGGAAGTTTACAAGTGAATTATGAACTTTCGAAGAGAGTAACAACATGGAAACAATATGGAAAAAAGCAATGCTATCAAGTTTACATTATATGACCCACGTAATTAGTTTTACGAATGTTACTTACTTTTTTGATAACCATAAACTTGTTTAAGGCTGAAATTGCATGAAAAATCACAAAAGATCGAGTTTTTACTTTCTACAGCCCGTTTGTTCAATGTGCATGGTGGCCAGAGAAGGTATTATATTCCACCTAAAAATTCGATAGCGAGATTTCACCGAAAATGTATATTTTGCACTTCTCTGAATCCGTAAGAAGCATTTTTAGAAAAGGTCCGTGTATGTATGTGTGTGTCTGTCTGTCTGTCTATGGACAGAATAACTAAAAAATGAAAAGTCCGTTTAATATCAAAATTGATGATTCAAGGATGCAACACGAAGCTTTTCAAGAAAATCCCCTCACCCCACTGCCCTTTATATGGAACATTTTCAAACAATGGAACAATGATTTTGTTTAAAATACCACAAATTAAAGATTTTCACATCACAAATAAGATGTATATTTTGAATTTTTTGGGAATAGCCTCTGAAGAGCTCTTTATTCTAGTTGAGTCTTACAGAATTTTGTATAACGCCTAAACCATAAGAGATAGACAAAAAACTTAATACACAAACAAAATGTAGACCTCGTTAAAACACATAATATATGTTTTTCTTATAGAGTTTACCGTCTTTTGTTAGTAGTTTCAATTTTAAATTATTAACTTTTCTCAAACGGGACCATGCAAAGCGAACCGAACCTCAATAGTTTCACCATACGACAGCTTTTAAAATGTTTGATTATCGCTTATTTCCTAACGAATTCCCTTATTTCCCTTCTACTTATAAGGAAACACGACCCTTACTCCAAACAAATACGACAAGCGAAAGTGAAGCTTGTTTACGTGCTGACTTATTTCTGGTTTTGAAAGGGACAGGGTACCTCGCTCCTATCCAACGTTGTTCTTTTTATGTTCTCGAAAACCCCTACATCATTTCACTAGACAGTGGCCATAGAAAAAATTAAATAGTTCGAAATAATAAGACGTATAAGTGATTAGAATTAATACAATAACTTCTCTTATACCCAGTATGTTATACAAAATCTGTAATCTCCAGAATTTCCAAAAATATTCACAGCTGGGTCTCCTTAGGTAGACGACTTAATATTTATTACTTTCTCTACACATACTATGTACATAGTGTATAGAGAAGGTATTGTAATGCAGCCAAAAATTCAATATCAGGATTCCAACGGAAATACATGTTTTGGAACCCTCTGAATCCAAAAAATAAAGCATTTTTATAAAAATGTCTGTGTCTATTTGTCTGTATGTATATGTGTGTGTATATCTTTGGACAGCATAGCTCAAAAACGAAATTCTATTAAATACCAAAATTGGTATATAAGTTCAGGATCGTCCAAGGATGCGACACGAAGATTTTGAAGAAAATCCCCCACCCCCAACTCCCTTTACATGGAAAACTTTTCCAACATTTTGATTTTCTCAAAATAGGCTCTAACGATTTTGATTAAATTATCGTATATTAAATATATTTACATGACAAATAAAATGTATAGCTTGAATTTTCTGGGAATAGCCTCTGAAGACAGAGGATATTAATTAAAAATTCTGGATTAATTTTGCGGAATTTTGCATAAGTAGTAAAACGTAAGACGTAGACAAAAACGTACTACACAAAAAATGTAGAGCACATTATAAAACACAATTTGTTATATGTCGTTTTTTCCTAGAGTTGACAGTTTTTAAGATATTCCTTGTTATTGATTTCATTTTAAAGTACATAATACTTTTCTCATACGGGACTCTCTGACCACGCAAAGAATAGTATTTCTGTACCATAGCAACCACATTTGACTGTCGGTTGCCTAGAATATTCCCATATTTCCCTTCTACCTATAGAAAAGAAACAAGTAATAAAACCATTTATGCTAATGTTTATCTCGATGATCATGAAGTATATAAAAGAATAAGCTTTTTAACAATAACTTGTTGTAGAGATGTAGAGAAAGTCATGTGAATGGAACACATCAGATTTTTTACGAACAGTAAAGCAAAATTAAAGGTCTGGTAGATTCCTAATACAGTACTTAATTAGAGGGATACAAAGGGAGGATTTCTAGGAAATACCCAACCACAAGCAAGCCTTTAATGAGTTTTACAAGCATTTATTTCCATGTAGACATTTCTCGATATTATAATTAAAATGCTGATGTACTAGCACGTGTAATAAAATCTACATCATTAAAATTTGTAAATGGCTTTTGTTGAAATAGCTAGATATTGGAAAAAACCCTTACTATTACATTCACATCACTTTTGCTACCCGTTCCTCAAAAACTAATTTAAAACTTCCTATCTGAAAAAATCATACGGATTGACACAAATAACAGGATATATCCTGGAAATGATTAACTCCACAGCAAAATATTCTGTGTTTTAATAAATCTACATTTTTTTATATCAAGTCTTGTCTCTCTCCTACGGTTTATCAGCTACACAAAAGTAATTAAGAATGAAGAGAACTTCAGAGGCTACTCCCAGAAAAGTCAAGACATACGTTTTTTTCAAAAGTCTTAAACATATGGTAGTTTAAACAAAATTGTTAAGAGCCATTTTTGGGAAAATCAACATTTTCTAAAAATTGTCCATATAAAGAATAGTTTAGGACATGGGGATTTTTAATTTACAGGAATTATGCGCTTAGTAGATAGAGAAGATATTGTATTTCACCCAAAAATTCCAGGTATCCTGAACCTCAAAACAAGGTCCGTGTATTTGTGTGTCTGTCTGTCTGCCTTTGGACAGCATACCTCAAAAATGAAAAGGCCGTTAAATACCATTTCAAGAATGCGACAGGAAGATCTTTAAGACAATCTACCCCAAGACACCCTTTATATGGACAATCTCTTTAAAACTTCCTTTCCTCCTAATGGCTCTAACGATTTCGACTAAAATAACGTAGGTATATTAAAGATAATTACATGACATATAATGTATACTTATATTGAATTTTCTGGGATAGCCACCAAGGTCATCTTCATTCTGGATGAACTTTGCATAACTGGTATACCGTAAGAGATACCCAAAAACTTATTTCACAAAAATATAGATCTCATTAAAACACAAAATTTGTCATGCACATTTTTGAAGAGTTAACCATTTTCAAGATATTCCCTTTCATTGGGTTCAATTTTAAACCTTATACTTTTTACAAACTCATCCTTCGTTTCATATCTCTTTTGTTTTATTTAAAGCCATGATTAGACAACCGAATTTCAAATGTTTCACATAGAGACAACTTTTAAAAGATTTGACTGTCGCTTCCTTTCTACTTATAAGGAACTAAGGAACACGACAATTTATGATAATGTTTATCTTGATTAGAATGATATCGATAAAAAAATTAATCGTTTTTAAGAATAGTTTGCAGAATAAATAGAGAAACTCATGTGAGTTGAACACATTAGACTTTTTAAACCGTGTTATGGAAGATGCTGAGCATAAATATAATCTTTGATATTTAACCAACACACACACACACACACACACACACACACACACACACACACACACACACACACACAGATATTTTTCTAAAACAAATTTTTCTTGGATTCAGGAGGTCTCAAACCTGTATTTTCGATGCAATCTAGTTAACTGATTTTAGGTGGAATACAATACTTCCCCTACTTACTATTCGTAGTACAAAATGTAAGTACTTACTTATGAATACTTAGTTTATAACTTTGCGAGAAATAAAATATTTTATAGTACAATACGAGGGCGGTACAATTAAGTACCCGTGTGAGGAATAAAGAACTCAAATTTTAGTTTCTCAACATAGTACATAGGTAGAGAAGGTATTGCACTCCGACCAAAAATTCGATACCGAGAATTCACCGGAAATATAAGTTCTAGGCTCCCCTTTATAAAAAGCATTTTTATAAAAAGGTCCTTGTGTGTCCGAGTGTCTGTGGACATGATAATTTAAAAACAAAAGTCGATAAAACACCAAATTTAGTATTTAAGTTCAGTATTCACCAAGGATGCGACACGAATGTTTTCAGAAAACTCTCTTACCCCAAACTATCCTTTGCGTGAAAAAAGTCGAAAACTTTTACTTTCTCAAAAATGACTAACGTTTTGATTAAAATACCTTATGTTAAATATATTTACACAACAAATAAAATTTTATCTTGAATTTTCTTGGAAAGCCCCTGAAGATCTCTTAGTTGTGGATAAATTTTGCATAACTGATTTCTACTCTCGTTGTATTCATAAGGGAATATACAATTAAACTATTTCTTGCAATATTTTTCTTGATTGGCATCAAGTAAATATAAAAAGACTGTTTTATAAAAATAGTTTGTTGCAAAATAGGTACCGTGGTGAAATCTTGTATGGGTTCTTAAATTGTAGTACAACAATTCCTCTAATTATTATACGTCGAAGAGAAAGTATACAGCATATATATCTAAAATTAATGACCTATTTTAATACACGTATGAGCAGAAAATGTTACTCTTATTTGAAGAACAAAACCAGAAGAACACGTTTGAATTTGTAAGGGACTAAAAAAATGTCTTTTTATACAGTTGATGCTAAAAGTATAACACTCCAATATAGTCAACTTTGGTTTATGCGTCCTCGGCCTCATTCAAGTAAGCTATGACTCTGAAAGCTCGTATCGATCGATAAAATGGCGGATTGCTTGAATGTCATGAACGTAGAATCTGCTGAACCAGACGAAATATGCAAGAGCGGAGAGAGCAAAATTACAACTGCTACACTGCCTCCGTTGTATAGAATATTTTTGTTCTGTACGAGTAAGTCATCATGTTGTCAGCACTGATGCTAAGCAAGGCAATAACTGAATATCGCAGACCATTAAGCATGAACTCAGTGAAATAGGTAAAACATTCTATTTATAATTATAATACGTCTATAAATATTGAGTACTGTCTAAAAAAGCTGATGTGTTCCATTCACACGACTTTCTCTACATCGCTGTAACAAATTATTGTTAAAAAGTATATTCTTCTATCTACATTATAATAATCGAGATAAGCATTAGCAGAAATTGTATGATCTGAAGCTTTCACGGTGATGGTTACTGAAGAGGGCTTCTCGGGTGATCTGCCGCGTCATGTTCCTGAAGAAGGCCATAGAGCGCTATGGCCGAAGGCTTGGAGAATTTTATAAACATGACACGGCAGATCACCCGAGAAGCCCTCATCATTAGCAGAAATTGTCTTAATTACTTGCTTCCTTATAAGTAAAGGCAAATAAGAGAATACACTAGGCTAAAAGATAATCAAATCTTTTAAAAGCTGGTTGTCATGTGGATGAAATCCGTTTCTATGCAGGGCCAGGAGTTTACAACTTGCCGTGTGAGAAATATGTATAAATTTTAAATCCAAAAATAACAAGGAATATCTCAGAAATGATCAATTGAACGAAAAAAACCTGTATGACATAAATTGTGTGTTTTAACATGATCTACATTTTTGTGTAATAGGTTTTTTTTTTTTTGTATCCCTTACGATTTACCAATAACGCAATATTCAGCAAAATTCATTCAGAATAAAGAGGTCTTTAGAGGATATTTCCAGAAAATTCAAGATATGCATTTTATTTGTCACATAAATATCTTTATTAAACGATATTTTAACCAAAATCGTTAGAGCAATTCTTGAAAAAATCAAAATTTTCGATTTTTTTTTTCACGTAAAGGCTAGTTTATGGTGGGGGAATTTTTCTCAAAATCTTCGTGTCACATCCCTGGAAGATACTAAACTTAAATACCAAGTTTGGTATTTTATTGACTTTTCGTTTTTGAATTATCGTGTTCACGGACACACACACACACAATTACGGACCTTTTTCTGAAAATACATTTTTTTTATATAAGGGATCCTAAAACGTGTATTTCCGGTGATATCTTGTTATTGAACTTTTAGGTGGAAAGCAATGCTTTTTCTGTACACTGTTACATAGTACGTGTAGAGAAAGTAATAGTGTATGACACACGTTTTCAAATTGTTTAATATTGTGAGTAGGAACGAACAATATAAAACGCAATTTTTACTACTTGTATCATAAATAAATATTTTAATGTTGCAGATATCCTGAATACCTTCTAGTTGCATAGAAATGTATTTTATGCACATTTGAGAATATTCCAGTGTTTACTGCCTTTGATGTCAAATCCATTCCCGCTACAACAGTGGCGCTGCTTTTGTTTGTGTTGTGGAGTGTTTTGTTTCCTGCAGAATATGAGCATGCAGTGCACACTAAGGTTTTCTCCCCTGAGATTGGACTCTCGTCTGTCTTTTTGCTGTTGTTTATGCCATGAACTGACAGTCTTCCGTTTCTGGGGCTGCTTCCGGTGCAGAAAACCCGGACCAATGTTGCTAAATCCTCAGAATAAACAAACAAATATCATGAAGAAAGGAAAGAAGATGGATGAGTAGATTTGAGTGTATTTGAGTAGGTTTTCTGTATATTTAGATCTTGTATCATTAAATATAAGTTGTATTACTTTCTCTACTGCTAAATGTAAGTGGGAGAAATATGTAGTGTATTCTACCTAAAAATTCTATTCCAAAATTTTACCAGAGGTTCTACCCCCCCCCCCACCCAAAACAAAAGAAATTTTTCATGTGTATGTCTAACTGTTTGTCTATTTGCGAACAACATAAATAAAAAATGAATGGTCAGTTATACCGGTTAGATGCAAACTTATTACATTCCTTCCTTTACGTGCTTCATAGAAGCATTACAAACAAAAAGTCTAATGGCATTTTGTTCTTTCATCAGCCGTTTTCGAAAAATAAATGGTTTTTGTTACAAACTGATTGCGTAATTCCACAAGAATGTATGAAGATAATAGTATATTATTTGTAAAATGCGTGAAGTAACGTATTTCTGACATTAGTTTCCGTAAGAATTATGGGACATCACACAGAGTTTCGAAATAATTAATCACTTAAAATAATTAAATGAATATTCTTTGTTAAACGTGAAATAACTCGGCATCGTTCCGTTGAGGTTGGTCAGAGATCTGAACCGGCTTCTGGATGTACACACGTCGGTCGCTTGCAAACACGACGCAGGGTAGTGTAATGTTTTGGGAGATAACGGGGCAACTGGCATTCTGATTGGCCCACACCTCAGTGTTTGTTTATGTACTGATCTAGTACAAGTGACACCCACACAACCTGCAGCGTTGCCAGCTTGTCTGTCTCTTGTTTTCGACAAAATTAAAATATCTCAGTAGGAAATGGCCAGAGACAAAAATGTAAGATACAAAATGTGTTCCAAATAACGAGATCTATCACTAGTTTAAATTAATTAAAGACTTCCCTTCCACCCGGTATAGGTCACTATCTTAAAAGATGCCACACGATCTTCAAGAAAATCAGCACATCTCAAACAACCCTTCAAATGGAAGATTTTTAGATATGTTCTATTTTCTAAAAAACAGCTGTATCGAATTTTGTTTAAAAGGTCATATATTAATGATATTTACGTGACAAATAAATGTATATCATGCACTTTCTGGACATAGCCTCTGAAGTGCTCTTCATTCTGGATGTCTTTTAGCTAGCCGTAAGAGATAGCCAAAGTTTATTAGTTTCATTAACCCCGAGGTCATTTAAGCACCATTTCATTAATGTCATTCATCGTCCGATATGACCAACCAGGTTAAAGGACGTTAAGCACAAAAAAAAAATCACGGAATATCTCCAAAACGGTTAACTCTACAAAAAAAAAAAAAAAAAAAGTGTGTGACATAAATTGTGTTTTTTAAAATATCTACAGTTTTGGTGTAGTAAGTTTTTGTCTACCTCTTACGGTTTACCAGATAAAAATTATACAGGTGTCCTCCAGAATGAAGAGGTCTTCAGAGACTATTCCCAAAAAAATCAGGATGTATATTTTGTCATAAAAATGTCGTAAATACATGGTATTTTAATCAAAATCCTTAGTCATTTTTAAGAAAATAAAAAAATTCGAAAAATATTCTATGTAAAGGGTAGTTGGGAGATTTTCTTGAAAATCTTCGTGTCACATTCTTGTAAGATACAACTTAAATACTAAGTTTTCGTTTTTGAACCATGCTGCCCACATACACAGACGCGCACACACACGGACATGTATCTAAAATGTTTTTTTTTTTTTATTCATGAGTCTCAACACAGGTATTTTCGGTGAATTCTCGGTATAGACTTTTTGAGTGTAATACAATACCTTAATATCTACTATGTACAATGTTCATACGTGCTAGAGAAAATAAAAATTAATAAGCATTGTACTTCATTATGACCAACCTGGAGCTATAAAAACATGCCTGCGAAGAAGGTATAAAAATAGCTTAAACTCCAAATAATATAGTTTGTTGTATTGCGCAGAGTATAAAACAAACCGGTTGGATTTTATTGCAAGGGATATACTCAGATGTCTACGATCTAACACTTCAGCAAGAAGACATAGCTTTTGAGTTATGCTCCTCACACGGATTCTTTTGTAAAAATGCTCTTTTCTACGACCGAGCGTAATTGAGTAGTTTACGAACTCATTTCAGACCGCAAACTTAATTTCTACGGAATCCACGCGCAAAGAAGTGCAGCAAGCGTAGAATGTAAAGTATTTTGTTCCAACTTTACGCTCGCCAAAATAATTCACGATATTAGTGTATACACTGATCAACAGACAAACAATTAAAATTGGCCGTCCACGATATAAGATTATGTTCAACGTCAATAGGTGACAAATATTCTTTCGCAGCTCTAAGGAAATCATAATTCTCAAAATCTGCCATTTTCTCAAAGTACATCATAGAATAACATTAATATTGGTTTGTCATGGCCTGCTATAACTGTACGGTCAACGCGCCCAGCAACCTCAAAGCGAAAATATACGCTCTGAACGCACCCCATCCTAACACTGCGAAATAAATAACGAACTTAACCCTTAGTGAATGACTCAAACTTAACCTCAAATTTAACTCATCTTTCGTTGCTTTCCTTTGAACATCAGAAAAAGTTATCGTAGAAAAAATACTGTATGATACGCGAATGTAAAGTTTCTTTTTGATTTTCGCGTGGTTTTGAAACTCGACTGCGTCTCGTTTCACAATATTTCCACTCGAATCTAAAAACCATAACTGTACGCTCTTACGTCATAATAAGTATTTTTTTGTTTCGGGGGTCCCAAAAACTATATTTCCGGTGAAATATTGTAACCAATTTGTGTATGGAATGCTGTACTTTCTCTATTTAGTATTGTAATAGTAGAGAAAATAAAAAAAAACATTTCCTTTCGGTTTTCAGAAATACCACATGTAAAGGTGGGAAATAGAAGAGGTGAGAGGAGGGAGGAGGTGACATTGGATCGTTATTAAGTCTGGTTTTGATTGTGAACAGCAACAATGCCTCTCTCTGCATGTCTTGCATGTCTGAGTTTTGGTCACGTCACTATATATTTTACCGTCACTTGGGGATGTATTTTCATCGCTCGAGAACGCATCATATTACACGAGAAAACAAGCCAAAAGCAGACAGGCATCTCTCTAAAAACATTTCATGTAGACAATGTAAACACTAGTGGTTGTTTCGATTGTATCTGATGATAATTACGGAAAGTGCATTGTTACTTAGAATAACAGGAATAATAGGTGACATTGGATCGTTATTAACACTACATTTCGTGTCTTATTTTGTTACATGTGCCACTCTTCCTCTAATTCACAAACCAGATTTTATATTCCTTATGCCGCACCACAACTAAAGCGACTTGAATAACAAGATCGTTTGTGCGATACGAAGTGGACTGGTCGTCCATTCAAAGCCGAACTGCAGTCCCAGCGACTGAAGTCAAATGTGCCTGTAGTAAAGGATGGGGTGGGCCCAAGTAAAATAACCGATGTGATGGCACGCTTGGATGCAGACGGGGTTACATCCCTTTCACCGGCACCACAATTGAAGCGAATTGAATAGCTGTGATTGTTTGTGTGATACGAAGTGGACTAGAACCCTATTTAAAGCCGAACGTCTCGAGTGCGAGTCCCAGCAACTGCAGCTAAATGTGCCTTTGGTAAAGGATGGGAAGGGTCCAAGTTAAATAACCGGTGTGATGACGCGCATGGATGCTGATGAGATTACATTTGACTGCATTTTGCACTTTATTTAAAAACAATATAGTTTTATTGCAAAAATATTGGCATTTTAAATATAAACAGCCAAATTTTATTGTTGAAGATTATTGTAACACGAAATTAGAAAATAAGCCCACTAAAAATACTAAAACTTTTGATTAATGGTTTTTGTTGCCAAACAGCAACACCATGCAATGCATGGTTAAGATTTCACTCGTCTGTATTTGATTGTGAACAGCAACAATGCCTCTCTGCATGTCTTGCATGTCCGAGTTTTGGTCACGTCACTATATATTTTACCGTCACTTGGGAATGCATTTTCATCGCACGAGAACGCATCATGTTACACGAGAAAACAAGGCAAAAAACAGACAGGCGTCTCTCTAAAAACAATTCATGTAGACAATGTAAACGCTAGCAGTTGTTGTTGGGGTTATATCTGCATGATAATTACGGAAAGTGTATTGTAACTTAGCAAAACAGGAATATTTACACGCACTAATAACACCATGTTGCCAACTCCCAACAGTATGTTAATGGGAAATATACTAGATCTGGCAAGATCCATGAAGTCACTTCAGGGTCTATCGAAGAAATTCGTTAGTATTGAAAAATAGGGCGGGGAAATTGGTTAGACATTTTTAACTTTCTCTACTATAGTTGGTGAGAAATTTCCTTGTGATTGACACTTGTGGGGTATGTCAACCGCAGGCAAGGGCTCGTCAGGTTGCTGACCAATCACAATGTAAGAATGCTTTACGCTCAGAGATATCATATCATTGAGTTCCAACATCTAAGGGTTCAGTGGAAATTTACGCGCTCGTTCTCATGCGTGACTGATCTGATTGTTTGAATCTGATTTTTATTTTCTTTACACGTACTATGTACACAGTGTATAGGAAAGGTATTGCACTCCACCCAAAAATTCGATACCGACATTTCACCGGAAATATGTCTTTTAGGGTGCCCTGTAACCAAAAAAAAGGCATTTTCAGAAAAAGATCCCTGTGTGTCCGTGTGTCAGAAACGAAAAGTCAAAAAATACCAAACTTGGTATTTAAAATTAGTGTCTTCCAGGGATGTGACAGGAAGCTTTTGAGAAAAATCCTCCCACCCCAAACTACCCTTTACATAGAACGTTTTTCGAAAAGTTTTATTTTCTCAGAAATGGCTCTAACGATTTTGATTAAAATATCGTATATTAAAGATATTCACCCGACAAATAAAACGTATATCTTGAATTTTTTGAGAATAGCCTCTGAAGACTGGTTTATTCTGGATGGATTTTACGGAATCTTGCATAACTGCTAAACCGTAAGAGATGGGCAAAAACTTACCATAAAAATGTAGAGCATGTTAAAACACACAATTTAAGCTATTCAATTTTTTTCGTGGAGTTGATCGTTTTTGAGATATTCCTTGTTTTTGGTCTCAGCTTTAAAAAACTTATACTTTTTTCACACAGTAATTTGTCACTCCTGTCCATATATACAGAGGAACTTTAGTCACATAACAACCAGCTTTTGACTATCCCTTTAACCTATGGTACGAGCTATCGTATTCACAGACACACGGACACAGACACATAGACACACACACTGACCTTTTTCTGAAAATGCTTTTTTTTGGATACAGGGGGCCCTAAAACATATATTTCCGGTGAAATCTCCGCATCGAATTTTTGGGGGGAATGCAATACCTTCTCTATACACTATGTACATAGTACGTATAGAGAAAGTAAAAATGTAGATCTCGTTAAAACAAACAATTTATTTCATATACTTTTTTTCGCAAGTTGACCAGTTTTGAGGAATTCCTTGTATTAGATTTAAAAAACTTTTCTTACACGGAAATTTGTAAACTCCTGGCCACACATAGAAACGGATTTCAACCACATGTTAACCAGCTTTGAAAAGATTTGACTATCACTTTAGTCTAGTGTATTCCCTTATTTCCCTCCTACTTATAAACAGCTAAATATCAATACTGTTTGTGCTGTTTATCTCGAGTAGCATTAGCATTATTAGATAGAAGAATAAGCTTATTAACAGTAATTAGTTACAGAGATGTGAATGGAACACATCAGATTTTTTAAAACCATAATTTCATCCCATGGAGTAACTTTTGAAAACCATTAAATAAAGTAATAAATCTGCATCTAATTTCAAAGTGTGAATGAATTTTGGTCTATAGGAATATAATCATGATTGGTGTATTTAAATTTTAAATGAATGGACATGACATTTTAGGTTCGTTTTAGATTTCACAGTTGGGTATCCTTAACGTTAAGGAGAGTTGAAACGGGAATTTCATAATTGTTTTCCATTTTCGTTTTATTTGCAAATGAATATTTCGAATCTCGCACTCACTTTGGTACAACTTTTATAGTAGTATCCTAATTGTGAATATTTTAAAAATATTGCTGAAAATAATCCTGCATAGTGGCTTTTTAGAACATCTTGGTACGCTCACTTAGTAAAACATCAACAATTTTGTAAATATTAGCGTTAGAGATTTTTTACTTTCTCTATACGTACTATGTACATAGTGTATAGAGAAGGTATAGCATTGTACCCAAAAATTCAATACTGAGATTTCACCGGAAATATACGTTTTGAGACGCCCTGAATCCAAAAAAAAAAACATTTAGAAACATCTCCATGTGTGTGTGTGTCTGTCTGTCTGTGTGTATGTGTCTGTGGGCAGCATAGCTCAAAATCGAAAAGGCCGTTAAAAACCAAACTTGGTATTTTCCAAGGATGCGACACGAAGATTTTCAGGAAAATTCTCCCAATCCCAAACTACCCTTTACATGGAATTTTTTTCATAAAATGGCTCTAACGATTTTGATTAAAATCTCGTATGTTACTGACATTTACATACCAAATAAAATGTATATCTTGAATGTTCTGGGAATAGCCTCTGAAGACTTCTTTATTCTGGGTGAATTTTACGGAATTTTGCGTAACTGCTAAACCGTAATAAATGGAGAAAAACTTAAAACACAAAACATGTAGAGCACGTTAAAACACACAATTTATGTTATATACATTTTTTCGTGGAGTTGATCGTTTTTGAGATATTTCTTGTTTTTGGTTTCAGTTTTGAAAAACTTAACTTTTCTCATACAGGAATTGTTCAACTCCTGTCCATACAAGCAAAGAAACTTCAGTCAAATATCAACCAGCTTTTGACTATCACTTAAACCTATGGTACTGCCTTATTTCGCTTCTATTACAAGGAAGCAAGTAATAAGACTATTTCTGCTAATTTTTTCTCGATTAGCATGAAGTAAATAGAAGCATTAGCTTTTTAACAAAAATTTGTTGCAGAGATATGAATGGACTCATCAGACTTTTTTAATGTAGTAAGTTTTTGTCTATATCTTACGGTTTACCAGTTACATAAAATTCAGCAAAATTTATTCAGAATAAAGAGGTCTTTAAAGGCTATTCCCAAACAATTCACATTTTATTTGCCATGTAAATAACTTTAATATACGGTATTTTGATCAAAATCGTTAGAGCAATTTTTGAGAAAATCAAAATTTTCGAAATTTTTCCATGTAAAGGGTAGCTTGGGATGGGGAAAAGTTTCTCAAAATCTTCGTGTCGCATCCCTGGAAGATACTAAACTTAAATACCTAATTTGGTATTTTTCCGACTTTTCGTTTTAGAGTTATCGTGTTCGCAGACACACGGACCTTTTTCTACAAACGCTTTTTTTTGTATACAGGGGACCCTAAAACGTGTTTTTCCGGTGAAATCTCGTATCTATTTTTTGGGTGCAATACAATACCTTCTCTATACACTATGTACATATTACGTGCAGAGAAAGTAAAAATCATACCTTTCCTTCTAGTCAACAGAAGTATTCTATTTTTCATCTATTCACTGTAATGGTATTGCTGAATATACGTTGAAAAATATAGCTCATTATGTTAAATAGTTGCTGAAACAATGGGTCAAAGTCCAACATTGGCAAAATGGGGCACTTCGACCTCTCTTTAATTTCTGAATAATTCATTTGTGAGCAGTTTTCGATGCAGTGGTGGGCTTTATTGATTTGTTTGGGAAAATGACTCGTGATGAGAACAGTTAAAATGCATGTTTATCGAGTTAACGAAGCGACACCGGAAACCCATAAGGTAAGCAGTTGCTACGTACACCTGTGTGTTTTATCGATCTCGGGCTAGGCGGGGGTGTAGAGATGCCCTGGAGTCTCCTAGGCGACGGACCCAGCACAACTGAAAGGGTCAAACCTCGGTGGTACAGATTCGTCGGCTCCGATACCCTCATCTTTTCATAAGTAATGCCACGAGTGTTTTCATCTTGTCGATAATTCACGACCGGAGCGAAGCTACGGGAGTGAACTGTCCTGAGAGATGAAAACACGAGTTGTAGTTGATAACACAACTCAGCGAAACAAACTATTAATAATTTATAATAAATAGGAAGGGAGATTTTATCAGGTTATGATTGTAATACTTACATTAGCTCTCAAATGGTAGATGACGCATTGACCATGTTTATTTACCGAATGTTTTTCTTTCTTTCTTCACTGCCTACCTACGTCAGGTACGGCAGGATTTCAAAGAAATGAACATCAACTGCGATAAGATGTTTCGACAATATCGCTCCAGTCAGACGACCGCGATTGGTTGAAATTGTCAAACCTCGGCCATTGCATTGGCGGTATAATAGTTGAGCTGAATTGTCATAAGTACGGATAGCATCTTGGGGACCGATAGCAGGACAGAATCGAAGTTAGTGCAGCATGATGTATAGTTGTGATGCGTTGACAATGCAATGTGCACGTAGTGGTACTAATAGAAGGAAAATGGGGCAGTGGTTGCGTGGTAGACTGTGCTGTTTACATAGCTTGGAAGGTGATTGAGTTTGGTGGGTAGTAAACATAAATGCCACTGATTTAAGGAAACGTACAACTTTAATATTTCCATACGTTCAATTGCTGTTGTGCAACAAGTCATCAGCATCATACACAACAACATACATTCGTAACGTCTCAAATATGAATCGTCTCCAATTGGCACGTAAACAGGCTTTATATTGTAAGAAACGTCGCTCCACATTACAAGGTGTGATTGGAACAAAACGGAAATAGGACACATCCTCGGCTTTTGGGCAATTATTTTCGTAGCAACAACTCGTAGCACATTTCGTATTTCACTCATTATTGAAAATCCGACATTTTTTCCAAATACTGTCTTCACTTTCTATTTCAATGGTCTAAAACAGGTGTCACGGGTCTCTGCACAAGTTCTTCAACAGCTTTCAGGGCTTGAGGCATTTCAATGCTCAATGTTTCCAAATATGTTTTATCGGCCTAGATACATCTGCAAAGTTCTTCTGTATGAATTGCAAATTTTCATTCAATCCATTTGAAGCAAGAGATGTTTACAATCTTGATTGAAGGTCATGCACTATAATCAAAAACATTAATTAGCTGTAAAATAGTATTGAAATATACAGCATAGTATATGCTGCCATGTTCCCCAACGCGTTACTACAGATTGTTTACATGCGGCGCGTGCAATTGCCAATGCTGGTTGGTCTCGGTAGGAAGGCAACTGGAATTCCCATGTGTCCCGCTATCGGTCCCCAATATGCTATCCCTAGTCATAAGTAATATCACGAGTATTTTCATCTGTCAATAATTCACATCCGGAGCGAAGCTACTAGAGTGAACTATCAGGAGATGAAAACACAAGTTGTATTTGATAAGACAATTCAGCAATATAGACTGTTAATAATTTATAATATATAGGAAGGGTTTTTATCAGGTTATGATTGTAATACATTAGTTCTCAAATGGTAGATGACGCAGAATATCCACATTTTATTTGCCATGCAAATAACTTTAATATACGGTATTTCACTCTCTGTGCATAGGTGGCAGCGTAACCATAACTACCATCTATTTCTCAGTTTTACTGTTTTTTTAGGTTGAAGATGGAAATTGCGGTCGCAATAATACATATCCAAGCAGGTATTTACCTTGGCGACTGAAATCGCAAAAAAGTCTCAAACAGATTGGTCACTCCACGGGATTTGAACCGAGTTCCTCCCGAATGCGGGCCACAGATGTCACAACCTAAGTCTTCCTGCTAGGTGTAAACGCCATTGTAATTTTGGTAGTATTTCATCCCAACCTCATTTTCGCCTGCCATCCTGGAAACCCCATATTCCCGTCAGTACGTGGTTAAATTCCAGGAAGAATGGGAACACGTCTATCACACCTTCGGGCTGCCCTCAGCTTGCCAACTGCTCGTGTCGTGTAGTATTTCATCGGGCAAAAGCCACGCTGTTCTGTTTACGCCCCCTCCCCCCGCAGCCCAGATACCCAACTTCTCCTATCAGGGCCAAAGGATAGAGTGGGGAAACTCCATCCGATACCTGACCCTCACTCTTGATAAAGTTTCGTGAGCACGTGCAAGGAGCGATGAACAGAACTATGGGGGCGTTGACTGCCCTGTATCCTGTTCTGGCCTCCCAAATGCCGGTTCACTTAAAGCTACGTCTTTTCAAAGCGCTCATAGTCCCTTTGATGCTCTAGCCATGCGAAGTATGGGGCATGACAGCAGACACCTGGCTTTTCTGGTTACAGCTGATACAGAATAGAGCCCTGTGAGGCTACTATATGGCGCTTTGGTTCTCCCATGTGTGGAGAGGTCTTTAAAGGAGGATGTAGTTAGGCGCCGGGCTCAAAAATTCTACGCCAAATTGGGCCAACATGGGAACGCACTTGTCAGATCTCAGGGAGGGGGGGGGGGACTTACCAACTGAACGCCGATGCAGGCAGTATCGGGTTCCCCACATGGCTTGCAGGCACCCACGGTAACAACGGTTTTAATCCAGTCAACAGCAAACAAGCTGAACTAAGTACTCCCTCCTCCCAACCTTAGGAGTGGTCAACTAAAAATCAACTCTAACAAAAATAGATATTTAAGCAAATAAAACACCAGTGGAGCTGAGGAAAAGGATGCTGATCTTGAAAATAGCAGCCGTTGAGGAACCTATCATAGCGGTACCGCCTTAGCATCATGACCCGAAACTTCACCAAAACCACCAAACCTTTACCATCCATCGATCTTGTGGTTAAGCCCTTAGCAGGGTAGATACACAGTAACTTCAACTAGGCTCACCACGAGTCTACCAGATCTCGCACGCAGTAGTTTAGTCTAGAGTAAAGTAGGCCGCTTTGAATTCTTGGGAACTGCCATTAAGTTGTTTCCCCTATGCACAAAATGTTTCACGGTCAAAGCCGCAAATATCCCCACCGTTTTCACCTTCCCTGGTGTGATAGCTCTGGGACTATTTTCCGTGTTCTCGCACAGCGCTGATTATTCCGCGCGAGTTATAGCTCGTTTCTTATGGTGGTCAGGAGTTGACAAGTTCCTGTATGAGAAAAGTTTTAAGTATTTTAAAACTGAAACCAATAAAAAGGAATGTCTCTAAAATTGTCAACTATGCGAAAAAAATGTATATGACATTAATTATGTATTTTAAGGAGATCTGCGTGTTTTATCTACTAAGTTTTTGTCAATCTCTTACAGTTCACCAGTTATGCAAAATTCAAAAAAAAAAAAATCATTCAGAATAAAGAGGTCTTCAAAGGCTATTGCCAAGAAATTCCAGGTATACATTTTACTTGTCGTGTAAATATCTTAATTATAAAATCAAAATCATTAGAGCCATTTTTGAGAAAACCAACAATTTCTAATTTTTTTCCATGTAAAAGGTAGTTGGGGTGGGGGGGGGCTTCTTGAAACTCTTCATATCGCATCCTTGGAAGATCCTTACAAAAAAAAATGCTTTTTTAGATTCACGGGGTTCCAAAACATGTGTTTTCGGTGAAATCTCGGTATCAAAATTTTGGATGCAATAGAATACCTTCTCTATACACTATGTGCATAAAACGTGTAGAGAAAGTAAAACACTTATGCATTCCATTCATATGACTTTCTCTATGTCCATGTAATAAATTATCCTTCTATTTACTTCAAGCTAATCGAGATAATCATTAGCAGAAATGGTCCTATTACTGACTTTCTTGTAAGAAGGATGGAAATACACTAGGCTAAAGGGATAGTCAAATCTTTTAAAAGCTGATTACCATATGGTTGAAATTCGTTTCTTTTCATGGCTAGAAGTTTACAACTTCCCATATGAGTATTTTAAAGCTGAAACCAATAACAAGGAATATCTAAAAAAAAATGGTTAACTCCACAGAAAGCGTGTATATGAAATAAGTTGTGTGTTTTAACGAGATCTACAATTTTTGTAATGTAAATCTTTGTTTATCTCTTACGGTTTACCAGTTATACAGTAGACAATCGGAATGAAAAGGCTATTCCCAGAAAATTTAAGATATACATTTCGTTTGGCATGAAGATATCTTAAACAAGTAGTATTTTAATTAATGTCATCAAAACCAATTTTGGTAAAAGATTTTTTTTATAAAAATTTTCTCTATCAAAGGTAGCTTGAGGTGGGGGATTTCCCTCAAATGTTCGTGTTGGTATTTTACTGACTTTTCGTTTTTGAATTCGTGTCCACAAACACACGGATACACACGCACGCGCGCGCGCGGACCGTTTTTTAAACGTGTTTCTTTTTATAGAAGGGGCCCAAAAAAACGGGTATTTCCCGTGATATCTTGGTATCGAATTATGGGTGGAGTGCAATACCTTCTCGACTTACTATGTAAAGAAAGTTTAAAAAGAAGAAAAAAATATGATGTGTTTCGTTCACATGACTTTCGCTACATATTCTTCAAACTATTCTTAAAAAAGATTATTCTTTTATCTACGTCAAGTTAATCGAGATAAACACTAGCAGAAATTGTTTTATTGCTTGCTCTTCTAAGCAGAAGGGAATACACTAGGCTGAAGCGGAGGTCAAATCTTAACACTAGTCAATATGAGAACAATTGAAGCTCGGTTTGCTTTGAGAAAAGTTAGGTAGTTTAAAATTAAAACTAATAACAAGAAATTTCTCAACTCTGCAACAAAGATGTATATGACATAAATAAGGCTGGGGATACAAGTGTTTTTATAATAACAGATTGCTTATATCGTATTTGTTGCCCAGCCATGCATGGTGCACAGCTTGTTTGTTACCATTCAAAGGTGTGCAGTAGCCAATCAGGAAAAAGAGGAATGTAATGCAGCGTGGAAGGATACATCGCAGCGGGTAAAGCTTATAAGAAACAAGGATTAGCTTTTTTGGATAGTGTTTAACGCCTGGTTTTACTACTTGTGGCACCGCAGGCGATGACACATGATGCATGGAATGAAGATGGAGCACCGGTGCAATGAGATGGCTGGAGAAGCTTGAGAAAACCCGCCCCTATGTCCACCACAAATCTCACCTGCGGTCGCTTGGGATCGAGCCGTCTAGGTGAGAGGCAAGTGGACTAATCATTTGACCACAGCGCGGCCAAGGATTAGCTGCTTCCACACTCGTAGTTAGATGGCACGTAAAGCCAGACTACCGTAGTCAAATGGCAGAGTTCAGCCAGCCCTTCGAGGCCACATCCATAGTACACTGCTACTAGCATGTGGCGTTAGGGCGCCATTCAGTCCAGCTATTTTAATTATCTATGGAGCGCAGTCTCTTATCATCTATTTTTAGACTGAAAGTGGGAATTTAGGTCGTGGTGTTAAATATCTAATCCGGGATATACCTTGGTGACATGGGGAAACACGAGAAAAGAAAAAAAAAAAGAAAAAAAAACAGCCGGATTGGTTGGCCCACGGAATTTGAACCGGGACCTCCCGAATGGGCTTTAGATGTTACCGCCTGAGCCCTTCTCGCTCGGTGTCAGTGTCTTGTTTTATCAAATTAAATTTCCATACAGTGTTCACTTGGAATTATATTTTTAATATACAAACACACTAAAAAGTGCAAATATAGTTACGGAATTGCTGCATTCTAAGCCGTTATACGATGAGCATAATCAAAGTTTCTGTCACCGCTTCAATGAACATAAATGCTGTGAGTATTTTTCGTAGTTTTCATAGCCATTTTCAAACACCTGCTGAAATATAATAAATAGAGAGTGGTGAAGTCAAAGCACATCAAAATGTACATGAAAACTATAAGGAAGATAGATTATAGACATTCAAATTTTATATATTTATAAATTGACCAATCACATCCGTTGTGTATTAGTAGTTCAGAGATTCCAATTAACCAATTAGAATATTTTTGATTAATACCTGGAGAGGCAAACGAGAAGTTAACATTTTTGTATGTAAACAAATTTTTCAAACATAAGTATTTGGTTTTCGAAAATAACAAATGGAACTATACCAAAGAAAGAAGAATTGATAAGGTTTAAAAACTCATAAAAAGGAGTGTAGTATTATATTGAATATAAATGATCTTATTGTGCAAGAAACAATTAAGCGTTACGAATAAAAGCTAAAATAAAGTGTTAATAAAAATGGTCCTATTAATATGGAAGGTAAAAATGTAACTTAAATAGTGAAATTTTATTAAATATTATAAATCTATGCAAGACAATTAAAACAAAAGACATCCTAACAGTGTAAACAATTAAACATGCGCCATAAGAATTAAATCATGAAGCAAAGCAAACGAATAAGTGATTGAGGAATAACATAAATACAGTGAAGGAGAAAATCAATATATATAGTTTTAAATAAATATTGATATGTAGTTTGTAATACTGTCAATAATCCTAAAGGTAATTAAATAAGAAAGAAGAATAAAATTCATAGGTGCACCTAAGCAAAGTTTTTTTTTTTAAACATCTTAACAACTTTTAAGCTGCTTGGTCATATGATCTCGCAATCCATGGAGTTTAAAGATATTTGGCATTTGTCTTCTCTGGATAATGAAAAACCCAGGAAAAACAAGAAAATAGAAAAACGTTATCTGGTTAAAATCTAAACGAGATTCAAACTCGCGGCCTCTTGAATCTGAGATAGACACGCTGCCCCCACATTACCAACGCAGGCAATTAAAGCTTTGTGTACACCATACGGCATTCAAAAGAGGTCAAGGGCGGCAGAAAAAAAGAAGAGGAAAGAAGAAAAATTACTTCACCTTTCAGAAATTACGTTAATGTAAGGAAGTTATATTTACATTAAGAACCTCGGTGTCGAATTGAAATCCTTACGTTTTCTTCTGTTTTGAAGTCAAATATTCGCGCTTTTAAGAATACATTGAGTATTTCCTCGCAAGTTGTACTTAATAACTAATAAATATGTAAAGAATCTCCTAAACAGAGGCAAATATCAGAAAGCTCTGAGCCAGTTTCATCAGTGTTTCCCGAAAGGAATTAAACATCTATGTTCCTGCTACTTCTACATTTGACAGGAAATTGATGTCAACTGAAAACCCCAGATATAGATCAAGGTGGATTATTCATAGCCGGCCTAAGAATAGAACTAGGCTAGGAATCGCGTAAGCTTAACTAACATAGACTCCAATGTAAGCATTTTAATTCTGAATCACTTTTAAAAAAGCTGATGTATTCCATTCACAATACTTTCTCTGCATCTCTGAAATAAATTATTATTAAAAAGCTTATTCTTCTATTCACTTCATGCTAATCGAGATAAACATTAGCAGAACTTGTCTTAATTGCTTGCTTCCTTGTAAGTAGAAGGGAAATAAAGGAATACACTAGGCTAAAACGACAGTCAAATCTTTCAAAACCCGGTTGCCATGTCGTTGAAACCCGTTTCTCTGTATGGCCACGAGTTTACAACTTTCCGTGTGAGAAAACTTTAAGTATCTATGTGAAATCTGAAACAAATAAGAAATATCTCAGAAATGGTGAATTCTACAAAAAAAAAAAACGTATATGACACAACTTGTGTGTTTTAACGAGATCTACATTTTTAATGAGCAAGTTTTTGTCTATATCTTACGGTTTACCAATTATGAAAAATTTGGCAAAATTCATCCAGAATGAAGAAGTCTTTAGAGGGTATTCCCAGATCTATATTTTATTTGTCAGGTAAATATTTTTAATATACGACATTTTAATCAATCTCGTTAGAGACATTTTTGAGAAAATCAAAATTTTCGAACTTTTTTCCATGTAAAGGGTAGTTTGGGGTGGGATGATTTTATTCAAAATCTTCCTGTCTCATCCCTGGAAGATACTAAACAAATAGCAAATTTGGTATTTTACCGACTTTTCGTTTTTGAGTTATCGTGTTCACAGACACACATATACACAGGGGCCGTTTTTTGAAAATGCATTTTTTTTATACAGCGGATCCTAAAACCTGTATTTCCGGTAAAATCTCGGTATCGAGCTTTTGGGTGGAATGCAATACCTTCTGTACACTATGCACATAGTACGTGTAGAGAAAGTAAAAAGATGTGCAAAAATGTTTTAAATGGGAAATGTATAATCTGAGAAATATATTTGAAAAGTTAATTTAATATTTTAGTATACATATCAATGAATTTCAAATTTAATTACGCTATAATTGAGGAGCCAGTTCCAATAAGGGTACATATAGAAAATGGAGGTGTGAGAAATAAGCTTTGAAGATTAAATAATTACATTACCAAATATTTTGTTACAAAATTGATGTACCTATCTGTTAACCCAACAAAGGAACAATTACTAGTTTTCACGAGGAATTGAAATCAATTTGAGTGCAATTCCATCTGAATATGATCCGCGTTTCAATACGAATTGAATACAAAAGGTTCGGGAATGAATAATTCAAGTTTTCTATGTTACTTAGCCGTAACCCGTAAAACACAGTTATGTGTATTTAAGCAAGTTTTGAGGTTAGTGAATGTTTTTGAGAAGAATAAATTGTGAGGTTATGGAAACCATAAAATTATCGCTTTTTGTGTGTTTTATTATACCAGTTCCCTGCAAGTTTGTTTAAGAAAACAAGATAACGATCCTTCAGTGTGTTAGAATGGTACAGTAGAATATTCTTTGTTGTATTCAATATTATTTGAATACGGTGTTTCCATGCAAAGTATTTCGACCCGATAACACTTTCTAAGAGGATCGGATCTAGGATTCAATATCATCTGAATCCGCGTTTCCATGTAGTATCCAATACGGAATGTGCACTCAAATTGATTTCATTTCCTCATGCAAATGTGGTAAATATTTCCGCTAAACTAATAATACATATAATGCACTTCATAATTAAGTTTTAAACTCAAAATTACGTTTATTCATATGTGCAAAATATGCCCTTTATTAAGTAGAAAAACCAAAAGAAGAAGATATGAATTCTTCACAGCATAACTTAACAGCTGCATACGTGTAAAATTACATTGTCTATTCATATGTTGAAATGCAAAACGTCCACAGATACACATAGATAGACACACAGGGACATTTTTCTAAAAATGTCTTTTTTGAATTCAGTGGTTCCCAAAACATGTATTTTCGGTATCAAATTTTTGAGTGCAATACAACACCTTCTCTTTACACTATATACATAGTACGTGTAGAAAAAGAAAAATAAGGTGGCAGTACAGTAGTAAGTACGTAAAAATTAGAAATAGAAGTATGTTGTTTACATTTTGCGATGATTTTTGTATATAAGAAAATGTCTTAATTGGGGTGGGTCACATACAGCAAATTAAAGTGATTACGTTTACTAAAAAACACACGTTCCGTGTGAATAACATTCATTGCCCAAGTTAGCATTTTCAATCTGGGCATCCTGCATAACCTTTACGAAGTTTTTTTGTTTTGTTTTGTTCATTTGGTCCCATCTTTGAGCCATGCTCGGGGACATTGAACACGTCATACAGACGGGCAATTTTTCGATGCATGCAACTATTTTAACACCACCAACTCCACCAAACATTAAAAAGCACCATCGACATACACTTTGTCACAAGAAAAGTAAATACATTTTGCTACAACAAAATATAACATAAGTTACGTCATTGTTGTAAACAACGTCATTGTTGTTCCATTAGTTTTCACATTTTAGGCATTGGCAGCCTCATGCACTCCAGATACTGTATATGGCAAGGCAGCTGGCCTCACGGTCGGTATGTTGCGTCGAATGGGATAACATCTGTTGCTGTTAACGAAAGATTTCTTTCATTATCATTTTAGGGGGTTTGTTACATGACAAAGAATCCCATGCTCTCATTTTAATTTTCAGCATTGGAAAAAAATTTGGCGGTTCAACTGGATCATTGTTGTGTTCAAAACCACATTTAAAGATTCAATATCCAGCCTTGAAATTCCATAGTAAGTATAAACTTTGCTAGGACAGAACTTTCTTACTTTCTCTACACGTACTATGTACATAGTGTATTTAAATTGAGTATCTTCCAAGGATACGACATGGAGATTTTCAAGAATGTCCCTCCACCCCCAACTAACCTTTAAATGGAACATTTTTCGAAAATTATGTTCTCAAAAATAGCTCCAACGCATTTAATTACAATACCTTAGGTTTAAGATATTTTTATGACAAACGAAATATATATCTTGAATTTTCTGGGAATAGCCTCTGGAGACCTCTTCATTCTGGATTACTTTTGTATAACTGGCCAACCATAAGAGTCAGAAAAAATTACTGCACAAAAATATATATCTCTTTAAAACACACAAGTTATGTTATATACATATTTTTTTAAAGTTTACCGTTTTCGAGATATTGCGGATTATTGGTTTCAATTTTAAGCCACTTAAATTTTTCTTAAACGGGAAGACACCTTTCTTCTCGTTTCTCGTTTGTTTACTTCTGGTAAGCGAAGGAGAATAGAATTTCAATTGTTTCAAATAACGACCGGATTTTAAAGGACTTCACTATTGCTTTAGCTGTGCATTCCCTCATTTCCCTTCTGCTTATGTTTATCTTAATTAACATGATGTAGATATATTAATTCTCTGAATAAAAAGTATGTTTGCAGAGCTAGAGAAAGTCATGTGAATGGAACATAATATTTTTTAGTAAAGCTATACGATGGCTGCAGCACATATATCAACATACGCACGCGCACACACACACACACACACAACGGTCTTAAGTAGTAGTTTAAGTGACTTTTCTGGCGATCCATGGTCCATATTTGAAAGTGTTGAAACCATAAGTTGTTCAGATGTGAAAGTCGCCAGATTGCCGAAGTTTTTCCTACTGTTTGGGATCATTGGGGTTTTAGCTTCACAGATCCCTCGGATATGCTCTGTCGTCGTTCCAGTGTAGCGGCCTTCGGCCGCAACTGCTACACTCCTCTACTTATAAAAAACATCCCTCGGCTACGCTTTGCGCCTTAGGGCCCTTCATTTGGGCTAAGGGTCCTAAACGTTTATAATAGACCAGTAAGTAACTACAAAGCGGCTCTAATGATGAAATAACAACAGTATCCGCGTATTGAAATAGTGTCAAGTGGTGGAACTATCGTATACTCATAATGATTTTTTACTCACCTTCACCGACACAATCCATCCTTTGCTTCATGCTTGAAATAAAATGTATACCAGTTGACAACCATATGAGTTTTCCCATTTTGATTATACGTAACACACCAGGCCGTAAACAAATGTATCTCAGTAAACAAATGCGTCTGTCGTCCGTTGTCTGGAAGCAAATGCAACACGGACTTCAACCCTAGGTACGTTCAGTTTCGTGATCTCCAGCGGGTTTGACTACGTTCACTCGCAGTTTACAAGAACTCAGTGTCTGTCTTCCATAAGTATGAAAACTAATGCAATCACTAGCGTCTGTCTTCTCTAAGTATGAAAACTAATGCAATCACTAGTGTCTGTCTTCTCTAAGTATGAAAACTAATGCAATCACTAGCGTCTGTCTTCTCTAAGTATGAAAACAAATGCAATCACTAGCGTCTGTCTTCTCTAAGTATGAAAACAAATGCAATCACTAGTGTCTGTCTTCTCTAAGTATGAAAACAAATGCAATCACTAGCGTCTGTCTTCTCTAAGTATGAAAACAAATACAATCATTAGCGTCATCTTCCGTAAGTACGAAAACAACTGTGCTGGGATATACTCTCAGTCGCACATAAATTCAACGGGACTTGGTAACAAGCGGCGTAACCTTAATTTTACTGTGATTAAAAATACTTTTACAGACTTTGGGAGCAGGTTCTTTACATCAAAACAAAAAAATTGTTCATATAAACACATTCTCAAAACCTTTCGTTCTCATTGAGCCAGATGGCTCAGGCGTTTCCGAGAGATCCGAGCTCGTTCCCCGTTGGCCGCGCCCTCTGGGTTCCGTGGTTTTCCTGGACCCTGGTGGGGTGATGTATATCTACCACGGGTTCTTTCCCTTTCATTCTTCATTTCATTTCCCTTCTTCATCTTTCAGATCGACGGAGGTGTGACTTGAGGCTTTGCAGGCAGATGACACGGCTGCTTGCACCGAGTGCAACTCTCTTCCCCCTGGTTGCGCTTGTTGAGGCTAGGTGCTGTTGTAAAAACATCCTTTCGGCCTTCCGGTGCTGTATAGCCTCCGTGCGCGTCAGGGCTGTCATCTAGTGACTGTTAGGGACTTCTGTGCGTCTCTGCGCTTAGCTCTGTCGTTTCCTGTTTGCTGCCCTGTGGTTTCCCCTCCTGGGAAGGTGGAGCCACAATAGATCCTTACCGGGTCGCAGTTGCCGTGGTGTTAACATGCTCTACTTTCTACGTTCTCGATTTATTGAGGTTCAAAATACTATTGATCAAAACATTTTTAAGTTGCACATTATTCTCTTTTTGACGTTTTCAGCGTGTTAGGAGATGTTCCACAACACGCCATAATGATCAAAATGTATTCCTCTTGCATCTAGACACGCATACACTCGTCAAAGCATGCAATGTCAAAAACTCCCAGTCGATGTCCTATGATTTCGCAGGCTTCCATGGCACGTAGATTAACAGTTTTTTTCATCCGGTACGTCTTTTGCATAAACCAATGGTTTAATGTGCCCCCAAAAGATAAAAATACAAAGGATCGAGGTTGGGGGAAGTGCAGGCCATAGGACTGGTCCACCTCTACCTATCTATTTGTCACGCTAGTACCAGCCAATGTATCTTGAACAATGAGACTAAAATGTGCTAGAGCATCATGCATAAATCATACGTTTCTTCTTATTTGTGGAGGCACATTTTCTAATAAGTCTGGGAGAGAGTTCTGAAAGAAGTCCCTGTAGACAGCACTTGTAAGGCGTGCTGGGGAATGTATTACACATCTGATAAATGACAAGTAGCCATGGCAACATAAGGCCAACTCCGCAGGGTAAAATGGGTCAAAGCGTTCTATGAATGAGTGCATAAATAAATGAAGTTATTAGGTTGAACCTGGTAAACCCTTAAAGGTGACTTTCATTAAAATAATTAATAACGCGAAAACGAAGCGTTTTAGATAATGTGTTTATATGAACCTGTTTTTTTTTTGTTTTTTTTTTTGATGTCAGGAATCCATCCTCAAACGCTGTAAAAGTATTTTTGAATTATCCTGTATAAAAGTCTATGTATGTTATAGATTTTTACATCGTTGCATCTATTTCAACCATTTCGTTTCGTAATCGGTTTAGCCTCCTCATAATTGTAGGACTAACACCACCCCCCTAGGACTTAAAGCCAATGCTTAGGGGTTAGAAGCCTGTCGGGGAGCCAACGGCACGAAACCACAGAATGGAAAACCTGTGGGAACCAGAAGAAGTGGATGATGTGAAACGTAAGCGAAATGAGAATTCAAAAGGTGATGATGGAGCAATTGGTGGAATGAGTGGCGGGGAAAACTAGAGGACCCGGAGAAAACCCGCCCAGACGCCGCTTCGTCCATCACGAATCCCACATGCGGCCTGCCTAGATGGGAGGCGAGCTGTCTAAGCACTCAACCACGGCGCCCAACTTATTTCGACCATACTTGACACAAATTACTGACAGGTGGCATACCTGGTTGAATATTAGAATTGACTTACTTCTAGATCACCGAGACAAACATTTTAGAGTTTGAGATATCAATAAAACAAATTTTATGCTTGTTAATATTAAAATGGTTACTTTCTGATGGTGCGATGACCAACTTCACAACTGTCCAGTCTGATTGAGCTTGTTGGAAAGGTCAGTCGCTGCTAGTTAGCAGAATACTAAAGCTCGCAACTGTAATCTGTAAGTGCATAAAAATCCGTTTCACTCTGCACTAGAAAATGGAAGGGACGTGCATGTAACATTAACGGCGAACCAGGAAGCTTCTCCATTATGCATGCTTCCTCCATATGTGAGGTCGATCTGTTGCTAACTAGGTCATCCAGCATATCGATAGGTGGCATCTTGCCTTGAATATTCCGCATAATGAATGCATGTCTTGTCGATCTGGTCGATGATAATAATTAACCACAAGAAAGCTCACAAACAATAAATATTACATCTTAATGTACTATTGTACGAGGGCATTTTTTTTAAATCTCCGATAGGCTATAAATAAAAGACAAGTTCATAGAAAAAAAGATTTTATTGCTAAAAGTTTTGTACACTTATGGTTACTTTTCAACATAATCACCGAAAATATTGAGACATTTATCACAACCCCAATTCTCATCCGCCATCCTGCAAACCCCACAATCCCGTCAGAACGTGGTTAAGTTCTCTCCGAGAACAGGGACACGTCTGACACACCTCGGGCTGCCCTCAGCCTGCCAACTGCTCTGGTCTGGTCAAGAATTCATTCGATGCCAAGCGCAGCCCAACGTCGGGAACTTCAAGACCCAATAGACCACGGCCTACAAGCCCGGAAAATACTTTCTTTATTCAAGACGCCGGCCGTGAAAGCCTCAGTTTGTACAAAAATCGTTAGTCATGTTTGAGAAAATCAAAATTTACAATTTCCAAATGAAATGAAATGGTGTTTTATTTGTGGACGCCCTTTACTGCTGTGGTTCACAGCGTCCCATTCTATACTGGTCGTGAAAGACCGCTTACTTTTGCTCAGAGGCCTCTCTATCAGGCTTGAGGCAAATCTACGACACGGGACCAACGGCTTTACTTCCCTTCCGAAGGAAGACATGGTAAGGATTTTTACGTCCGAAAAAATCCATCGTCCTCCACCGGGTTTGAACCCGCGACCTTGGTTATAGGAAGTTAGCATGGTAACCATTACACCACGGAGGGTGACCAAATGTTTCCATATAAAGGGTAGTTGAGGGTGGGGGGATATTCTTCAAAATCTTCGTGTTGCATCCTTGAGAGATACTGAACTTAAATACCAAGACACACAGACACACACACACACACGCACACACGGACCTTTTCTAGAAATGCTTTTTTGGATTCAGGAGGACCCAAAACATGTATTTCCGGTGAAATTTCGATGTAGAATTTTTGGGTGCATTACAATACCTTTTCTATGCAATATGTGCATAGTGTATAGAGAAGGTATTACACTCCACCCACGATAACTAAAAAACGAAGTCGGTAAACTACCAAACTTGGTATTTAAGTTTAACATTATCCAGGGATGCGACACGAAGATTTTGAGAAAAATCCCTCCACCCCAAACTAACCTTTACATTCGAAAATGTTGATTTTCTCTAAAATGGCAACCACGATTTGGATTAAAATATCGTATATTAAATATATTTACCTAAAAAAATAAAATGTATATCTTGAATTTTCTGGGAATAGCCTCTGAAGACTACTTTGTTCTGGATGAATTTTATGGAATTTTATATAACTGCTAAACCGTAAGAGATGAATAAAAATTTATCACACAAAAAATGTAGAGCACGTTAAAACATACAATTTATGTAATATACATTTTTTTCGTGGAGTTGGTCGTTTTCAAGATATTCTTTCTTTTTGATTTCCACTTTCAAAATGTATACTTTTCTCATGCAGGAATTTATCAACTCCTGTCCATACAAACAAAGGAACTTCAGTCACATGGCAACCAGCTTTTGACTAGCACTTTAACCTATGGTACTCCCTTATTTCGCTCCTACTTACAAGGAAGCAGGTAATAAGACTATTTTTGGTAAGTTTTTCTCGATTAGATGAAGTATATAAGAGTATAAGCTTTTTAATAAACTTTGTTGCAGAGAAGTAGAGAAAGTCGTGTGAATGGAACACATCAGATTTTTAAGATAAGTTTGCTGAACAGTAATGCCCGATATTTTACTATAAGAAGAATCCAAACCAGTCTCGACAGGTCTGAATTACTCTAGTATAAACTTTGGGTCCAACTCTGTTTACTTGTTCAGGAAGACCCGGGACGCGTTTCGGAACATTGTTGTATCGCGTGGATTCATGGCGTAGATTCTATGAATAGGGAAGTGGCTCATGCAACTTGGTGTTAAATGCTAATTTATGGTAATCATTGCGACACTTGATGAGCTAGCGTGAATTACCTCGCCAGCTGTCTTAAGTCAAGAAGCCCAAGAACAAAAATCTGATGTGTTCCATTCACATAACTTTCTCTAGCTATTCCACAAACAAAGTTTTCTTCCAAAAGAGTATTCTTTTATCTACGTCATGCTAATCTAGATAAACATTAGCAGAATTAGTCTTATCATTTGCTTCCTTTTAAGTAGAAGGGAAACAAGGAAATAATGGTGTAACGGTTACTTTGCTAACTTCATATATCCAAGGTCGCGGGTTCAAACCCAGCGGAGGACGATGGATTTTTTCGGGCAATGGTTCCTTCGGAAGGAAGTAAAGCCATTGGTTCCATGTAGTAGATTTATGGTACGAAAAAGAAACTCAAGCCTGATAGAGAGGCCTCTGAGCAAAATTAAGCGGTCTTTCACGCCCAATATAGAATAGGACGCTGAGAACCACAGCAGTTAAAGAGCGTCCATTTACCTTCTACTTACAAAAAAAGAAAAACAAGTAATAAGACCAATTCTTGCCATTTTATCTTGGTTAGCATAGTGCAGATAAAGGAATAATCTTTTGTAAGGACAGTTTGTTTATGGGACAGCTAGAAAGTCATGTGAATGGAACACACCAGATCTTTGTTTTCTATTCCAAGCACAAAGTCATTCACACAATAATTATTGAAAGTGTCCAGTGACACTTCCTCCAGGTACATTTAAATTTCGGCAGATGATTTACATGGAAATATGCCAGCCTTTTTACTTTCTCTACACCTACTATGTACATAATTTTTAGAGAAGGTATTGTAATGCATCCAAAAATTCGATACCAAGATTTCATCGGAAATATATGCTTTGGGACCCCCTGAATCCAAAAAAGCATTTTTAGAAAAATGTCCGTGTGTGTCTGTCTGCCAGTGTGTGTGTGTGTGTGTGTCTTTGGGCAGCATAGCTCAAAAACCAAAAGTCCGTAAATATCAAACTTGATATTTAAACTCAGTATCTTCCAAGGATGCGACTCAAAGATTTTGAAGGAAATCTCATCACCCCCAAATACTATTTACATGGAAAATTTTTTGAAAATGTTGACTATCTCAAAAATGACTCTAACGATTTTGATTAAAATATCGTACATTAAAGATATTTTCCTGACAAATAAAATGTATATCTTGAATTTTCTGGGAATAGAGTATGAAGACATCTTTATTCTGAATGAATTTTACGGAATTTTACATAACTGGTAAACCGTAAGAGATAGACAAAAACTTACAGAATATAAAATGCAGATTGTTAAAACACACAATTTATGTTACATACATTTTTTCGTGGTGTTGATTGTTTTTGAGATATTCTTTATTATTTGTTTCAGCTTTAAACTACTTATACTTTTCTCATATGGGAATTTGTCAACTCCTGTCCATACTAACAAAGAAACTTCAATCACATAGCAACCAGCTTTTGACTATCACTTTAACCTATGCCACTACCTTCTTTCCCTTCTACTTACATGCAAGCAAGTAATAAGAACATTTCTCCTAATTTTTTCTCGATTAGCATGGCGTAAATAGAAGAATAAGCTTTTTAACAATAATGTGTTGCAGAGATGTAGAGAAGGTCATGTGAATGGAACACATCAGATCTTTTTTATTATTGAATTATAACATGCTCCATTACAGAGTAATATAACATGTTTTAGTCTTCTTTTTGTGTTATGTTTCTATTGAATCAAATATGAATCTTTTAAATATGTAATGCTACAAGTTTTGATGTGAAATATTGTTACTTCTATTAAGTTAAGTGTAACTTCTAAAAGATAACTCATGTTTATAAATTCCAAAAGTATTACATTTACATAAGAAGGTTCTCACTTTTTGTGGTTTATAGTCTTTGATTTCAGATTCCTTTTATGTTTTGTTGAACATGTGTGTTATTTTAATTTGTCAAAGTCTATTGAATTCACGAATCTGTAGAATGTGTTGGTGTGCTTTGTTATTAGAACATTGTTGGTAGTTGGACAGTTCCTGCCCGTTCTGGTAACTTCTTGTTTAAGAATTGTGCGTTGTCTATTCGGTATTTTGCAGTTTTATATCAGATGTCTGTTTTCCTAGATTGCAGGGACACGTTGAGTCATCTGTTATTTGAAACCAGTGCAAGTATACCGCCTGCGGTGCCATAAGTAGTTAAAGCGTGCGTTAAACACTACCAAAAAAAAAATACCAGTGCAAATATAATTTTGTTTTTTAATGGCTGCATACTACAGCTGTTATTTCTGGTGATATCGAAATTTTGATGTTTAGTCTTTGTTCTATGCTTGAGGGCGCTGATAACCTTTGCAGTTGGGCGCCCTAAAACCCCACATCTTGTTTTAACTATTTTAGTGTAATGGTTTTATCGCCAGCTCCGGATTTGGGACTTTACAGTATTTTATCTTGGTTTCAGTGTTAAATACTGCTTTTTACTTTCTCTATAGGCACTATGTACATAGTGTATAGAGAATGTATTGCACTCCACCAAAAAATTCGATACCGAGATTTCACCGGAAATATATGTTTTAGGGTCCCCTTTATCTAAAAAAAGCATTTTCGGAAAAAGGTCCATGTGTGTGTCCGTGTGTCTGTGAACACGATAACTCAAAAACGAAAAGTCGGTAAAATACCAAACTTGGTATTTATGTTTAGTATCTTCCATGGATGCGACACGAAGATTTTAAGAAAAATCCCCCCACCCCCAACTATCCTTTACATGGAACTTTTTTCGAAAATTTTTATTTTCTCAAAAATGGCTCTAACGATTTTGATTAAAATTTCGTGTATTAAACATATTTACCTGACAAATAAAATGTGTATCTTAAATTTTCTGGGAATAGCCTCTGAAGAGTAGTTTATTCTGGATGAATTTTACTGAATTTTGAATAACTGCTAAACCGTAAGAGATGGACAAAAACTTACTGCACAAAAAATGTAGAGCACGTTAATGTAGAGACATTCCTTATTTTTGGTTTCTGCTATGAAAAACTTATATTTTTCTCATACAAGAACTTGTCAACTCCGATACATATACATAAAGGAACTTCATTGACCTAGCAACCAGCTTTTGACTATCATTTTAACCTATGGTAGTCCCTTATTTCGCTTCTACTTACCAAGGAAGCAAGTAATAAGTCTATTTCTGTTAAATTTTTCTGATTAGCATAAAGTAAATAGAAGTATAAGCTTTTTAAGAATAATTTGTTGCAGAGATATGGAGAAAGTCATGTGAATGGTACACATCAGATTTTCTCTTGTTTTAACTCTTTTCTATTGAGATATTTAGCATACTTTTATCTCAGGTGTTTTAACTTCCAGTTTTATGTTAAGGGAGCTGATAACCTAGAAGTTGAGTGCCCTTAAACCCCATTCATCATCATCATGTTCTATGCTTGGAATAAATGATCTGCCAGTTACTATAGCTGTTATTTCTTGTGTTATCGGAATTGTGAGTTTTAGTCTTTGTTCTATGATTGGAAAAATTATCTGTATTAGCTCCTCCAGTCATATTAAAACTGTTGGACCAGCTCGCTTCTTTTAGTTCCAAAGAAGAATGGTTCCTAGTGTCCCTATAGAGACTCGTGCATTCAGCAATATCGCCAAACCGGAAGGATATCCCATACCAAACCTTCACATTTCAACAGCAGATTAGAAAACAGAATATATTACTTTATGTACACGTGCTATGTACATAGTGTATAGAGAAGGTATTGTAATTCACCCAAAATTCGATACCGAGATTTCGCCGGAAATATAAATATGTTTAGGGACCCCCTGAACCCAAAAAAGAAGCAATTTTAGAAACATGTCCGTGTGTCTGTGGGCAACATAGCCCAAAAACGAAAAGTAAGTTAATACTAAACTTGATATTTAAGTTCAGTATCTTCCAAGGATGGGACACGAAGGTTTTTGAGAAATATCCCCCACCGAAACTTCCTTTTACATGGACAAAATTTCGAAATTTGATGTTCTCAAAAACGGCTCTAATGATTTTGATTAAAATACAGTACATTAAATACGGGGTTACTACAAAAGAAATAGACAACTTCAATTGCCTGTAAAACAAAACCATTAGAGATAGCAACCTAATTATTTTGGAGGTATGTTGAGAAACTCAAAGTTTCGTTTATTACTATTGGTAACGCTGTAGTGTTTTGTTTGTTGTTGCAGAAGCTGAAATGGCGGAAAATCCTATGGAAAAGGCATATTGCGTGTTGGAATTTGCTAGAACGCAATCAGCAACTGTTGTCCAACGACATTTTAGAACACCTTACCAAAAAAAAAATGAAATGATGTGCTCACAAAAACCAGCATCTTCTTCATCATGTCGCAACATCGATGCAAAAGTCACGCCGTATAACCTCATCTTCTTCACTCAGAAACTGCAACATCTGTAATCTGTAAGGCATCATGTGCAGTCGCTTCCGCAAGATTTTCCATACAGTTTGCTGTGGAATTTGTAATTGCATGCTTGCCCTAGATGTCGATTTCTGTGGGTTTCTTATGTAGGCAGAACGAACACGTTCAACGTTTTCTTCCGAAACTCTTGGTCTTCCCGAGCTCTTCCCTTTGCACAAACATCCCGCTGTCTCGAATTTTCTATACCAATCGTAGATTGACTGTCTAGTCGGTGGCGTTTTGTGGTAACGTGTTCTAAAATGTCCTTGGATAACAGTTACTGATTGCTTTCTAGCAAATTCCAACACGCAATATGCCTTTTCCACAGGATTTTCCGCCATTTCAGCTTCTGCAACAACAAACAAAACACTACAGCGTTACCAATAGTAACAAACGAAACTTTGAAAGTTTCTCAACATACCTCCAAAATAATTAGGTTGCTATCTTTGTTTTACAGGCAGTTGAAGTTGTCTATTTCTTTTGTAGTAAGCCTGTATATTAACATGACGAATAAAATGTATATTTTAAAATTTTTGGGAATAATTTCTGAAGACCTCTTTATTCTGGATGAATGTTTCTGAATGTTGCCTAACTGGTAAACCGTAAGAGATAGACTTACCACACAAAACATTTAGAACTCGTTAAAACACACATTTTTTTCGTGGAGGTGACGTTTTCGAGATATTCTTTGTTTTTGGTTCAGATTTAGAATACTTAACATTTTCTCATAGGGAATTTGTCGACTCCTGGTCATACAAAGAAACGGATTTCAATCCCATAGCAACCACATTTTAAAACATTTTACTGACGGTTTATCATTGTGTATTTCCTTATTTGCCTTCTACTTGAACTAAGTAATTAGACCATTTCTTCTAACGTTTATCTCGATTAGCATGGAGTAGATAGAAGAATAAGCTCATTAACAATAATTTGTTACACAGATGTAGAGAAAGTCATGTGTATGGAATAAATCAGATTTTTAACAATGGCTTGTTGAAGAATGTGTGAGAAAGTCTTGTGAATGGAACAAATACTTTATTTGATAACTAAATTGTAATAAAATGCAGACATTATTCCTGCAGTTACTTATAGAAAGTGAAACACTCATATGAACAGATCTGCTGGAAGCTTGGAGCTTTCTTCACAATGTGGCGCCATATTTATGTCACAATTTCTGTCCACAATACCAAAAATTGCAGTAATCAGCGAAGAAATCTGGCGTTTCCTCCGGCACACGTATAACTGACGTGTCTGTCTCCTGCAGGCGCCTTTGCTGCTTCAGAATAAAGAGCATATCCTTTTTTTATTGTTCATATCCTGCGCTTTCCACAGCTGTATGTCATTTGCGCTGCACCATCAGCAGGTAAATGTACGTTGCACCCTGAAAATAAAATAAAAATATCTGATGTGCTCCATTCACATGACTTTCTCTACATCAATGCAAGAAAATATTGTTAAAAGCTTATGCTTCTATTTACTTCAGGCTAATCGAGAAAAAATTAACAGAACTGGTCTTATTACTTCCTTCCTTGTAAGTAGAAGGGAAATAGATTAAAGTGAAAGCCAAAAGTTGCTTGCTATGTGACTGAAGTTCCTTTGTTTGTATGAACAGGAGTTGACAAATTCCTGTATGAGAAAAAAAAAGAAGTTTCTTAAAGGTGAAATCTAAAACAAGGAATAACTCAAAAACGATCAAATTGTGTGTTTTAAAGTGCTCTACAGCTTTCATGTGTTAAGTTTTTGTCCATCTCTTACGGTTTAGCAGTTATAAAAAATTCTGTAAAATTCATCCAGAATAAAGTAGTCTTCAAAGGCTATGCCCAGAAAATTCAAGATATACATTTTAATTGTCAGGTAAATATTTTTAATATACGATATTTTAAGCAAAATCGTTAGAGCCATTTATTAAAAAATCAAAATCTTCGAAATTTTTTCTATATAAAGGGTAGCTTGGGGTGGGGGGATTTTTCTCAAAATATTCGTGTCGTATTCCCAGAAGATACTAAACCTAAATACCTAGTTTGGTATTTTACCGACTTCTCGTTTTTGAGTTACCGTGTTCACACACACACACACACACACACACACACATACACACAGCATTTTTCTGAAAATGCTTTTTTTTGAACACAGGGGACCGTAAAACACATATTTCCGGTGAAATCTCGGTATGGAATTTTTGGGTGGAGTGCAACACCTTCTCTATACACTACGTACATAGTACGTATAGAGAAAGTAAAACAACAATCGAAACACTGTACCTACCTTCATACTACTAAAATATCTTCTTCAAGCAGTAAAAATTCTGCTTATGTCTGGGCTTATGAATGCGATAACTATCGAACTCGTGCGTCTGAACAGTAGATAATAAAAACAAATGAAAACACTCTGTTTATGCACTGCGATAAAACATCGGACGATAATTTAGCTCAACTATTAAAGCACCAATGCAATGACCGAGATTACGCAATTTCAACCATTCGCGGTCATCTGACTGAAGCGACAACTTATCGCATTTGATGTTCATTTCTTTGAAATCTTGACGCACCTGACGTTAGTTTGTTTATTGGTAACAAGGTGACAATCCAGTGAGCCAACCTTCACTTTAAATAACTTTCAGTTCCACAATTTCTTCCCTTTTTTTTTGGGGGGGGGGGTATTTTAACGTTCTTTAACCTGGTTGGTCATGTCGGACGATGAATGAAATTGGTGAAATGATGCTCAAATGATATCGGGTCCATGGAGCTTAAAATTACTTGACATTCGTCTTCTCAGGATAAGGGAAAACCCCGGAAAAAAACCTTATCCGGGAACTCACCCTGAGCGAAATTCGAACTCACGACCTTTTGAATATGAGGCAGACACGCTACTATCACACTACCCAGGCGAGCTAGTTCCACAATTGTACTTTTAATTAATTCAGTTACAATGTTATTTAAAGTCTTATCCAGTTCATAATATATTTATTTCAAAAAAGGAGTGAAAATCTTATATGTATTTCTGTATGAGCTGAGTGCAATAACCTTAAATAAAATAACGTTTGTTTCCATTCATGTATTGGTTATTAAAATTTGAATTAAAATAATTGTCCCCTATATATCGATATTCGTACATTGGGTGTGTACACGGCCGGTCATATCATAATTCAGGAGGCAGTGAAGAAAGAAAAAAAAACTTTCGGTAAATTAACATGGTCGAATACGTCATCTACCATTAGAGAACTAATATAAGTATTACAATCATAACCTGATAAAATATCCCTTATAAAGTATTAATAGTCTATTTAACTGAATTGTCTTATCAAATACAACTCGTATTTTTATATCATAGAACAATATCGACAAGATGAAAACTCTCGTGGTATTACTTATGATAAATTTGTCTTGCGCGTGAAAAACCGCATGAATATCTTAGAGAATACAAAAATCAAACTATAGGGTGCGTTCTCTTGCTACGTTGTTTGGAATGGAACTTTATGCACTCCACGATATTTGTAACGTTGGTACTCCTGACGCCGGGGGTGTCACCTAATGGCTTCTGTAGTCAGGTTCATGCAATTGCATTGTTGAGATATGCTGTTATTTCTTTTAGTGAAACACTTCTGTTTGTTTGAAACAGAACGTTTCATTGGTGAAATTAAAATTGTAAAATGACTGTGAGCCCATCATTAATAAGAAGAAAATAGTCATGTGTGGTTAAAAAAACTGTCTTAATCATACCTGAATAGTGTTTAGTGGAGCGCTCCATCTTCTTTCCGTTGCTGTACCAAGCGTATAGCACAACCGAGTTCATTTTCACAACTACCCGATTGTCAGCATTTAGTAATTCTGTGAGACTATCGCCCTCCGTGGTGTAACGGTTGCCATGCTAACTTCATATACCCAAGATCGCGGGTTCAAACCTGGAGGATTTCGATGGACTTTTTCGGGCGTAAAAATCCTTAGCATGGCTTCCTTTGAAAGGAAAGTAAAGCCATTGGTCCCGTGTCGTAGATTTACGGCACGTCAAAGAACCTCAAGCCTGATAAAAGTGGCTTCTGAGCAAAATTAAGAGATCTTTCACGTCCAGTATAGAATGGGACGCTGAGAACCACAGCAGTTAAAGAGCGTCCATAAATAAGACTCCGTTTAATTTAATTTGCGCAACGACTCTATCCATTCTGGGAAGCACTAAATGTAGTACCAACTTCAAAAGAGTTTAAAGTTAAACGGGGGGTATTTTTACTTTCTCTAGTACGTATGTACAATGTGCATTGTAGGTAGAGAATGTATTGTATTTCACCCAAAAATGCATATCGAGATTTCAACGAAAATATGTTATGAGGTTCCCTGGATAAAAAAATTAAAATTTAGAAAAAGGCAAGTGCGTGTGTGTGTGTGTGTGTGTGTGTGTCTGTGGATAGCAAAACTCAAGGTCGGTTAGATATCAAACTCGATATTACGTTTAGTATTTCTTCGGAAAAATATTTATATATTACATGCAACATTTTTCAAAATTTTCGATTTTCTAAAAAATGGCTCTAACGATTTTGATTAAAACGACGTATATTAGAGGTTATTTATGTTGCAAATAAAATGTATATCCTGAATTTCTTGAGAATAACCCCTAAAGTCCTCTTTATTCTGAATGACTTTTCCATGACAGAGAAACCATAAGAGATAGGCAAAAACTTACTACACAAACAAAAATGAAGATCTCGTTAAAACACACAATTTATGTCATGCACTTTTTTGTGTAGAGCAAGCCATTTCAGAGACATTCCCTGTTCCTGGCCTCAACTTTTCTCAATCGGGAAGCCCTCATCCGTTTCATACCTCTTTTGGTTTACTCCTGATCAATGAAAGAAAACCTTATTTCAATGACAATCACAAAGCGATAGATTTTAATGGTTTTACAGTTACCTTAGTCTATGGTATTCCTTACGACCTAAGGAAAAATACCATTTGTGTTAATTCTTTCTCTAACCCGTATGTACATACAATGTATATAGTAGCTAGAGAAGGTATTGTATTTCATCCAAAAATTCGATGTTGATATTTCATTGGAAATATATATTTAGAGATCCCCTGAGTCCGAAAAAAGCATGTTTAGCAAAAGGTCCGTGTGTGTGTGTGTGTGTGTGTGTGTGTGTGTGTGTGTGTGGACAGCATAGCTCAAAATGAAAATACCATTAAATATCAAACTTAGTATTTAGATTAGTATTTTCCAAGAATGCGATACGAAGATATTCAAGAAACCACAAACTATCCTTTACATGGAAAAAGTTTTGAAAATATTGATTTTTTCAAAAATAGCTCTAACAATTTTGATTATAATACACTATATTAAAGCTTTTTACATCACAAATAAAATGTTTATTTTGAATTTTCTGGGAATAGCCTCTGAAGACCTCTTTATTGTGAATGAGAATAAATGTTTTCATAACGGTCAAACCGTAAGAGATAGACAAAAACTTACAGCACAAAAAATGTACATCTTGTTAAAACATTTAAATTGTCACATACATTTTTATGTAGAGCTAACCGTGTTTGAGATATTCCTTGTTATTAGTTTCAGCTTTAAAATATTTTTCTTATATGGGAATTTGTTAACTTCTGACCATACAAAGGAATTTCAATCACATAGTAACCAGCTTTTAAACGATTTGATTATCGCTTTAGCCCAATGTATTCACTTATTTCTGTACTTACAAGAAATCAAGCAAAAAAGCAATTCTGCTAATGTTTATCACAATTAGCATGATTTTAATAAAATAAATATCTTTACTAAGAATAGTTTGTGTATGAAACAGCTAGAGAAAGCTATGTCGATATAGCACATTCTGTGAGACTGAAATGGTATAGACATGACTGTACAATATGTGAGCATGCACATAGAAATAATATCGGGAAACAAAACACGTAGGTAGATCAAACAAAATATAATGTTTAAAAGGTAAGAAAGCATAAACTACAGAATAAATGTTCACGAAATTATTGGGAAAGCATTAAGGATATGTGAAATTTCATAAGGAATACTCTATATAAAGAGTTGTTTGAAATGGAGGAATATTATTGAAAATCTTTGTAAAACTCTATCTTTGGAAGATAATGAACTTTAATACCAAGTTCCATATGTATTGGGTTTTTCGTTTTGGGGATATACTGTTCACCCACACACACACACACACACACACACACACACACAGGCGCACGCACACACAGACACACACACTCAGACACACACACACACACTCAGACACACACAGACACACACACACACTCAGACACACACACACACTCAGACACACACAGACACACACACACACTCAGACACACACACACTCAGACACACACAGACACACAGACACACACTCAGACACACTCAGACACACTCAGACACACTCAGACACACACACTCAGACACACTCAGACACACTCAGACACACTCAGACACACTCAGACACACTCAGACACACACAGACACACTCAGACACACACACACACTCAGACACACACACACTCAGACACACACTCAGACACACACAGACACACACACACACTCAGACACACACACACACACTCAGACACACACAGACACACACACTCAGACACACACACACTCAGACACACACAGACACACACACACTCAGACACACACACACACTCAGACACACACAGACACTCACACACACTCAGACACACACACACACTCAGACACACACAGACACACACACACTCAGACACACACACACTCAGACACAAACACACACTCAGACACACACACACACACTCAGACACACACACACTCAGACACACACAGACACACACACACACTCAGACACACACACACTCAGACACACACAGACACACACACACACTCAGACACACACACACAATCAGACACACACAGACACACACACTCAGACACACACACACAGACACACACACAGACACACACACACTCAGACACACACAGACACACACACACTCAGACACACACACACACTCAGACACACACACACAGACACACACACACTCAGACACACACACACACAGACACACACACACACTCAGACACACACAGACACACACACACTCAGACACACACTCAGACACACACACACACTCAGACACACACAGACACACACACTCAGACACACACAGACACACACACACACTCAGACACACACAGACACACACACACTCAGACACACACAGACACACACACACACTCAGACACACACAGACACACACTCAGACACACTCAGACACACACACACTCAGACACACACACACTCAGACACACTCAGACACACACACACTCAGACACACACAGACACACACACACACTCAGACACACTCAGACACACACACACACTCAGACACACACACACACACTCAGACACACACAGACACACACACACTCAGACACACACACACACTCAGACACACACACACACTCGGACACACACACACTCAGACACACACACACACACTCAGACACACACACTCAGACACACACACACTCAGACACACACACACACAGACACACACACACACTCAGACACACACACACACTCAGACACACACACACACTCAGACACACACACTCAGACACACACACACAGACACACACACACAGACACACAGACACACACACACACTCAGACACACACACACACTCAGACACACACACACACTCAGACACACACACACACTCAGACACACTCAGACACACACACACTCAGACACACGCACACACTCAGACACACACACACTCAGACACACACACACACTCAGACACACACACAGACACACACACACACTCAGACACACACACACACTCAGACACACACACACTCAGACACACACACACACTCAGACACACACACACACTCAGACACACTCAGACACACACACACTCAGACACACACACACTCAGACACACACACACACTCAGACACACACACACTCAGACACACACACACTCAGACACACACACACACTCAGAGACACACACTCACTCAGACACACTCAGACACACACACACTCAGACACACACACACACTCAGACACACACACACTCAGACACACACACACTCAGACACACACACACTCAGACACACACACACAGACACACACACACACTCAGACACACACACACAGACACACACACACACTCAGACACACACACACTCAGACACACTCAGACACACACACACTCAGACACACACACACTCAGACACACACACACACAGACACACACACACTCAGACACACACACACACACACACTCAGACACACACACACTCAGACACACACACACACTCAGACACACACTCAGACACACACACACTCAGACACACACACACAGACACACACACACTCAGACACACACACACACTCAGACACACACACACACTCAGACACACACACACTCAGACACACACACACACACTCAGACACACACAGACACACACAAACACACACAAACACGCACACACAGACACACACAGACACACACACACACTCAGACACACGCAGGCGCACGCACACACAGACACACACACACACTCAGACACACACACACACTCAGACACACACACACACTCAGACACACACAGACACACACAAACACACACACAAACACGCACACACAGACACACACAGACACACACACACACACACGCAGGCGCACGCACACACAGACACACACACACACTCAGACACACACACACACACTCAGACACACACACACTCAGACACACGCAGGCGCACGCACACACTCAGACACACACACACACTCAGACACACACACACACACTCAGACACACACAGACACACACACACAGACACACACACACACTCAGACACACACAGACACACACACACAGACACACACACACTCAGACACACACAGACACACACACAGACACACACAGACACACACACAGACACACACACACACTCAGACACACACAGACACACACACACTCAGACACACACACACTCACACACACACAGACACACACACACTCAGACACACACACACACTCAGACACACACACACACTCAGACACACACACACACTCAGACACACACAGACACACACACACACAGACACACACACACTCAGACACACACAGACACACACACACAGACACACACACACACTCAGACACACACAGACACACACACACAGACACACACACACAGACACACACAGACACACACACACTCAGACACACACAGACACACACACACACAGACACACACACACACTCAGACACACACACACACTCAGACACACACACACACTCAGACACACACACACTCAGACACACACACACTCAGACACACACAGACACACACAAACACACACACAAACACGCACACACAGACACACACAGACACACACACACACACTCAGACACACGCAGGCGCACGCAGACACAGACACACACACACACTCAGACACACACAAACACATACACACAAACATGCACACACAGACACACACACAGGCGCACGCACACACAGACACACACACTCAGACACACACAGACACACACAGACACACACAGACACACACAGACACACACACTCAGACACACACAGACACACACACAAACACACACACAAACACGCACACACACAAACACACACAGACACACACACTCAGACACACACACACACTCAGACACACACACACAGACACACACACAAACACACACACACAAACACGCACACACAGACACACACAGACACACACAGGCGCACGCACACACAGACACACATACACTCAGACACACACAGACACACACACACTCAGCCACACACAGACACACACACTCAGACACACACAGACACACACACACTCAGCCACACACAGACACACATACACTCAGACACACACAGACACACACACACTCAGCCACACACAGACACACATACACTCAGACACACACAGACACACACACACTCAGCCACACACAGACACACACACACTCAGCCACACACAGACACACATACACTCAGACACACACTCAGACACACACAGACACACACACACTCAGCCACACACAGACACACATACACTCAGACACACACAGACACACACACACACTCAGCCACACACAGACACACACACTGAGACACACACAGACACACACACACTCAGCCACACACAGACACACGTACACTCAGACACACACACACTCAGCCACACACAGACACACACACTCAGACACACAGACACACACAGACACACACACAGACACACACACACACTCAGACACACTCAAACACACACTCACAAACACAGCGGCTGGCTTCAGCTTATCTCTTCTGATGTTAGTACTTCATTTAGCGATCGCCAGAATTAAGAGAGTAACAAATAAGTATTCTGTTTATAGACTACGAGGGTCGTTTAATAGTCCTTAGAAAAGATAGATTTTTTTTTTTTATTTTTCAACTTAATCTCCTTTTAGCTCGATACACCTTTCCCAGCATTTCTCCAAAAAGTAGGATTTCGGAAACTCCTTAAAATAGACATCTGTATGGAAAATGGTCTCTTCTTAAGACGTAAATCGTGTATTCCCTATTTTCCTTCTGCTAATGTTTATCTCGATTAGCATGAAGTAGACAGAAGGATAATCTTACAGAGATATAGAGAAAATCATGTGAATGAAAACGTCAGATTTTTACTTTTAATATATTTACCTACTTACGCTTCAAAAGCAGGCATTAATTTATACTCTTCTATTGCAAAAACTTATGTTTATTTTCGTGTAAAGTAAACAACATGTCATTATTTATTTTCGTTTAGCAATGTGTTACAAATCATGTTATAAATTACATCAATCTTAAGAAATAAACATTTCCTTTTCGAAAATTATAGTGTATTGTTTCCATCGAGTACAGTATAAGACCTTGATTATTTTAATTTAATTTTTGAAATACTTGATATGTAAGTTAATCATATTTGGTAATGTAAGCAAAATTTACAATTCGTTTATTAATTGGCATGCCAACAAGCACTGCAAGTACTTACAGTTAGAGTTTGAGAGGTCATTAATACTTACAGTACAATTAGAAAATGACGTAATACTCAAGACATGTGCTACTTCAAGTAAAGAATCTACTGCAAAATTCATTAACAAAAGACTGTATAAAAAGGCTTTGTCCATATCATTTAGATGTAGGCTTTCATTTGTTCACATCGAGAATTCATTTTTTCTTAATGTTCAATAAAATATTGAAAAGTAATTTTGTTTTATTATTATCTTTTTTACAGTCTTTTTGTATCTATTTCAAAAAGTAGTTGGCTAATCACGAACTGTAAGTTACTTATCAGATCTCGAATACTCGTCCTGTACATTCTCGTCCTGATAAGTACATATATTTTACAGTTCTTAGTACGCAATATACGATTTAATTTTAATTAATTTCAATTAACTACAAGCCCGCATAGGTAGTGTGGTGGTAGCGTGTCTGCTTCCCATTCAAAAGGTCGTGGGTTCGAATCTCGCTTAGGGTGAGTTATCCGGATAAGGATTTTTTCGGAGGTTTCCCTTATCCTGAGAAGACGAATGTCAGGTAACTTTAAGCTCCATGGAGCCGCAGATCGCTTGAGCATAATTTCATTCATCGTCTGGTATGACCAACCAGGCTAAAGGACGTTAAACTAAAAAAAAAAATAAAAAAAAACAAAAAAAAAAAAAAAAAAAAAAAACTGATGTGTTCCATTCACATGACTTTCTCTACATCTCTGCAAAAAATTAACTTTAGAAAGCTTATGCCTCTATTTACTTCATGTTAATGGAAAAAAGTAGCAGCAATACATAAGGGAGTACCATAGGTTAAAGTGATAGTCAAAAGCTGGTTGCTGGTTGCTGTGTGACTGAAGTTCCTTTTTTATATGGACAGGAGTTGACAAATTCATGTATGAGAAAGGTAAGTTTTTTAAAACTCAAACCAATAACCAGGAATATCTAAAAACGATCAATTCCACGAAAAAAATGTATATAACATAAATGATGTGTTTTAAGGTGCACTACATTTTTTGTGTTGTAAGTTTTTGACTATCTCATACGATTTACCAGTTATGCAAAATTCCGTAAAATTCATCCAGAGTAAAATAGTCTTCAGAGGCTATTCCCAGAAAATTCAAGATATACATTTTATTTGTCAGGAAAATATCCTTTATACGATATTTTAATCAAAATCGTTAGAGCCATTTTTGATTAAATCAAAATTTTTGAAATTTTCTCCATGTAAAGGGTAGTTTGGGTGTGGGGATTTTTTTTTCAAAATCGTGTTGTATCCTTGGAAGATACCAAACTTAAATACCAACTTCGTTTTTAACGGTATTTTCGTTTTTGAGCTAGCTGCCCACAGACACACACATAGACAGACACACACACGGACATTTTTCTAAAAATGCTTTTTCTGGATTCAGGGTTTTCAAAACATATTTCCGGGGAAATCTCGGTATCGAATTTGTGGGTGCAATACAATACCTTCTCTATACACTGTGTATATAGTACGTGTAGAGAAAGTAATAATTAACTACAATGGTTACCATAACAACAATCAACTTCACGACAGAATAGTAATGAAATTAAAATTGTTCACCGATATAAGATTTAATATGCCATATTATAATTATTTCCTGCATTAAAAAAACATTTCCTTAAATAAACGTAGATAAAATATTGTATTCAACTCCCTGCGGTCATCTAACTTCACCCAGTGTTTAATAAAGCTCGACTTTTGCAATATACTATTATTTTCTTGAATAAAATAATGAATTCAAGGTGATTCTCGATTTTATTCTATGTAGTGGAATACGTCTGAATCACAGCATAGGATTCTTTCTCCCTCAGCTCTTGTTCGAGGGGTTTTCGGAAGAGTGCACACAATGAATACGTATGTGCTAGGCACCAGCAACGCGAAACACCTCATAAAAATGAAACCAATTATTGGATGTTCCAAGCGTTTGAGAATCATAAGAAGCAAAGCATGAGCAGTTGAATCTCTTCACTAAAACTTTTAAGATATAGAACGCAGATCTTGTTACAGCACTCAAATGCATTTTTACTTTCTCTGTCATGTATGTACAATGTAAAGGCCAGGGAAATTGCCTACAAGTCCCAAGTGCGGCCAGTTATGGAACATGGAGTAGCATGCTGGAACCCATACAGGGTTAATCAAACTGATTCGCTGGAAAAGATACAGAGAGTTAAATTTATAAAGAGAGGTAAAGATTTTGGACTTACAAAAGGCAAAGAGAATAAAAGTTAGGCGTAAAACACATAGGTTAGTCTCACTATTTAAAGTTTAAACTGATTTAAATGCATAGGTGGACGTTAGAAAGAGGTTAGAAAACCCAGCATACTACGGACGAAACGATACAGAACAGACGTAGAAACATTTTCTTTTGTTAATAGGGCTATTGAAGAATGGAATGAATTGCCTGTAGCAGCCTTTCAGGGCTGCCCTCTGACCTTAAAGAAGTTTAGTAATAATTTGAAGAGAATAAATGTTAGTGAATTTGAGTAAATATTGTGAAATAATTAAGGATTTCAAAAACTGTATTAGTGTATATTATTATTAATGTATATATTAGTAATGTATAGTATTAATGTTGAGGCTTCATAATGACTGTTTATAAACATGCTGGTAATTGACATAAGTATTGCTATACTGAATAATAAGTAGTTAGGCATTTTAAAAAATAAATGTATATGTAATATGTAACTTGTATAACTATTCCTAATTTAACTTAAGATTATCATTGTAAGTGAATTTTGTACATTTAACTCTGCCACCGTGCAGTACCAATTGCAGAGAACACACACACACACACACACACTCACACACACACACACACACTCACACACTCACACACACACACTCACACACTCACACACACACACTCACACACACACACACACACTCACACACTCACACTCACACACACACACACCACAGGAAATATATATTTTGAGGCAGTACAAGGCAAAGATAGGAAACTGTTGCCTTTATCCAGATCGGTTACACAAGTTGGGACTTTATGTTAACTATCGTGCAGCCACATACTTCCTTGTCGTCTCCTTCCTGTGTCTCAAAAGACTCTGACCAAATTAATAAAACGCTAAGAAGAAGAACAGAAATCCAATGTATTAGGGTTTAACACCATTGCAGATGGGCAGTATGTTCCCAAAATAGAAATGCTGTCGATGACTATTCTAGTTAACTGGAACTATATCAAATTTTACTTATATTTAGATGAAATTTGGCTTAATTTTGACTAAATTTGGTTTATATTTATATACGCTTCCGCTTCTGATACTACATGAAAGATTCAGAAAAGACACTAAGGCGTTCATATTATAAAAATATTTCTTTGTCACGAGCTCATGTGATAAAAATGTGATGTGTTGCATTCACATGACTTTCTGTATATTTCTGTAACAATTGTTGTTAATAAGCTTATTCTTCTATCCACTTCATACTAATCAAGATAAGCATTAGAAAAAACAGTCTTATTACTTAGTTCCTTATAAGTAGAAGGGAAATAAGGGAATACACTAGGCTAAACCGACTGTGACATGTTTTAAAATGTGGTTTTTATGGCATTGAAATCTGTTTCTTTGCGTGGCCAGGAGTTGACGAGTTTCTGTGTGAGAAAAGTTTAAGTATTTTAAAACTGAAATAACAAGGAATATCTCGAAAACGGTCAACTCCACGAAAAAAATGCATATGCCATAAATTGTGTGCTTTAAGGAGTTCTATATTTTTGTGCAGTAAATTTTCGTGTATTTCTTACGGTTTACAAGTTATGCAAAATTCAAAAAATAAAAAAATCATCCAGAATAAAGAGGTCTTTAAAGGAAATTTAATATATACATTTTATTTGACATGACATCTTAAACATAGCAGCTATTAATCAAAATTCTTAGAGTCATTTTTGAGAAAATCAAGATTTTCGAAACTTTTTCCATGTAAAGCGTAGTTGGGGGTGGGGGGATTTTCTTGAAAATCTTCCGTGTCACATCCTTGGGATATACTGAGCTTAAATATAAACTTTGGTATTTAATGGATTTTTCGCTTTTGAGCTATGCTGCCCACAGACACACATGGACCTTTTTCTAAAAATGCTTCTTTTCTTTATTCAGGATGTCCCAAAATACGTATTTCCGGTGAAAACTCGGTATCGAATTGTTGGGTGCAATACAATACCTTCTCTGTGCGCTATGTACATAGTACGCGTAGAGAAGGTAAAAAGTAAGAAAGGAAAGTCTCTCAGATTCAAAGTACATTATCTGGGCTTCGTCCCTGGAAAATTTACCACAAAATGAGTATTTCGAAAACTATTTAAAAAGTAAGCTACTTTATTCAACTGAATTTTTAATAGGTTCTTTAATTTTTCTATAACAAGCTTAGGTTTATTTCATGTGCTATGTTAGTTAGGTATATAAAATTTACTGAGAATCAAGAAAATGCCATATGATATTCACAGAACTTTCAGGATATTTTATTTTGTCTTTTGAAATCTAGAATTTATGACATTTACATCATAGAGGTGAGATTAAAATGTTTTTCAAGTATAGCTGTTTGGGGTGAAAATGTTATGAAAGTTTTCATCTAACCTTAAAAAAAAGTACTGAACAAAATGCTACATCTGTTTGGAGGGGAGAGATGTGTATTTCTGGTGAACACTTATTTTAGAATTGTTCAATTGTTGAATGCAACACAATTTTTTCTCTACGCACTACAGGTAAGCTGAAGGAAATTGGCGAAATTAGTTTGTTTTAATATTTGTTTTTTTAACTGTTTGTTGCAGATCTTGAGCAATCGGCCGATGAGTATAGTGAACACAGACGAGAACAAGGAAATGGAGACGGATTGGGAACACAGCGAATTCATCAACGACTGCCTTAATTGGCACAACGTGTACCGACAGCGACACGGAGCGCCACCTCTGACGCTGTCCTCCGAAGTAAGTTGTCATTTGTCCAACATATTCTTTTCTTGTAGCTAAACAACATACGAGGGCGACAGTGGAGTGTTTCTAAAAGTCTGATGTCTTCCATTTCATGACTATCTATTCGGTAACAAGTTGTTCTTACAAAAGCTTATTCTTGTGTCTGCTCCATGCTAATCGAGATACACGCTAGCAGAAACAGTCTTATTACAAAGTTCTTTATACGTAGAAAGAATATAAGCGAATACACTGGGCTAAACCAACAGTCACATGTTTTAAAATGTTGTTGCTATGGAATTGAAATCCGTTTCTTTGCGTAGCCAGGAGTTGAGAAATTCCCGAATGAGAACATTTGAAGTATTTTAAAACTTAAACTAATAAATAACAAGGAATATCTCTAAAATAGTCAACTCCAGGGAAAAAATGCATATGATAAATTGTGTGTTTTAGATAGCTCTACATTTTTTCTACAGTAAGTTTTTGTCTCTTATGGTTGTACTAGTTATTGCAAAAAAATCATTCAGAAGAGGTCTTTAGAGATATTCACAAAAAATGAAGATATACATTTTATTTGCCATGTAATATCTTAAATATAAGAGATTTTATTCAAAATCGTTAATCATTTTTGAGAAAATCAAAATTTTCGAAATTTTTTCCGTGTAAAGGGGGATTTTCTTCAAAATCTTCGTGTCGCATCCTTGGCAGATATTGAACTTAAATATGAAGTTTGGTGGTTAACGTATCTTTCGTTTTTGAGCTATAGGTAATGCCCACAAACCCAAACGGACCTTTTTCTAAAATGCAATTTTTAGGATACAGGGGACACTAAAACGTGTAATTCCGGTGAAATCTCAGTATTGATTTTTTTGGTGCAATACAATATCTCCTCTATACACTCCGTACATAGGTACGCGTAGAGAAAGCAAAAACAGTAATTTGTCATTGAAAATTGCTTTATTGTTTCTCGAAATATTCTCCTTTATGATCAATACACTTTTGCATGCGTTCGAATCATTTGTCATGGCATTTTTTTTAAAACTGCTTGAGACTCCTCCAAAACAATGTTTTTAAACCAATCAACGGTTTTTTCTGCCGACGAAAATTGTTGTCCATGCATTTCATTCTTGATGTCCGGGAACAAAAAGAAGTCACTGAGTGCCAAATCAGGACTTTACGGCGGATAAGTGACCAATACGATTTTTTTGAGTGTCCAACTAGTTGGTTGTTAGATGAGATGTGTGAGCGCTCGCACTGTCTCGAACAACGATCCGACGGCACTTATTTGTTTTCCTTATTTCACCGAAGAAAAATGGTTCTGTACTATTCAGAATTGGCCGTTCTACGTTCCTCTAAAGGCACTATTGCCACATGACCCGTTTTTCTGGAAAGACGGGCGACCATTTGTTTACAAGTACTTCGAGTGCGAGCAACTTTTGTTGGATTTGGTTCATCTTGAAATACCCATACAATCGACTGCTGTTTACGTTCTGGCACACCCGCATAGTTCCATAATTCGTTCTCTGTTACAATCTTGTATACGCCTTTGAAGCCCCACCATTGTATTTCTTGAGCACTTGTTTATACCAATCGATTCAAGCATCTTTTTGAAATTGTGTCAAGTTATGTGGGATCCAAACCTTTTTCAGGCTAAATGATCATGCAACATTTTATATATGCTTGTGGAACTGATGCCTAGGATTGCCTCTATCTCACAGTATGTGACCTGACGATCTTGCACTGTCAGCTTTTGCACAGCATCAAAGCTTTCTGGTACAACAGCTGGTTTTGGACGACCTTCCCGAAATCCATCTGTGAGCGAACGGCGGCCACGATTAAACTCGTTATACCAATGTTTCACAGTGGCAAAGGATGGAGCTTCATCGCCAAATGTACGAGTGTAGTAAATTGATCAATGCATTATCTCGCTAGTCCACATTGAAACATTATAATAAATCATGTGACGAACATTTTCACGAGTTAATTCCATCTTTTCGCTGAGATACAATTTTAAAGTCACTGTAAACAAAACCAATAGCGCTTTATTGAACAAATATTACGTGTTCCATTCACATGACTTTCTCCACATCTCTGCAACAAATTATTGTTAAAAGCCTTGTGCTTCTATTTACTTCATGCTAATCGAAAACATATTTGCAGAAATATCCTTATTACTTACTTCCTTATAAGTAGAAGCGAAATAAGGGAGTACTATAGGTTAAAGTGAAAGTCAAAAGCTGGTTGCTATGTGACTGAAGGTCCTTTGTATGGACAGCAGTTCACAAATTCCTGTATGAGAAAAGTATAAGTTTTTTAAAGCTGAAACCAAAAACAAGGGATATCTAAAAAACGACCAACTCCACGAAGAAAAAAAAATGTATATGACATAAATTGTGTGTTTTAACGTGCTCAACATTTTTTTGTGTGGTAAGTTTTTGTCCATCTCTTACGGTTTATCAGTTATATAAAAGTCCGTAAAATTCATCCAGAATAAAGTAGTCTTCAGAGGCTATTCCCAGAAAACTCAAGATATACACTTTATTTGTCGTGTAAATATCTTTAATACCTATATGATATTTTAATAAAAATCGTTAGAGCCGTTTTTGAGAAAATCAAAGTTTTCGAAAAGGGTAAATGTAAAGAGTAGTTTGAGGTGGGGGGATTTTTCTCAAAATCTTCGTGTCGCATCCCTGGAATATACTAAACTTAAATACCAAGTTTGGTATTTTACCAACTTTTCGTTTTTGAGTTATCGTGTTCACAGACTCACGGACACACTGACACATGCACATGGACCTTTTTCTGAAAATACTTTTTTTTTATACAGGGGACCCTAAAAAATATTTCCAGTGAAAGCTCGGTATCGAATTTTTGGGTGGAGTGCAATACCTTCTCTATACACTATGTAGAAAGTATGTGTAGAGAAAGTAAAAATATTTGAAATAGGTTAAAGTCAACAGTGTCACACTTTCCAGAGGAAACACCAGATGGCACCTACAATAATCAGTGTTGCCAAGGCTCAAAATATAAATAGTGGCAATCGTATTACTTATTTGCTTGTAAATAGGGCAGTAAGGGAATACACTAGGCTAAATGAATAGTCAGATCCTTCAAAAGCTGTCGCTGTGCAGTTCTCTTCGCTTGGCCAGGAATAAAACAAAAGAGTTAGAAATGAATGACGTCTTCCAGTTTCAGAAAAGTATATGTATCTTAAAATTGAAACCAATAACCCGTATATTTCTGATATGGTTACTCCATCAAAAATCTAATGTATTCCATTCACATGACTTTCTTTACATCTCTGCAACAAATTATTGTTAAAAAGCTTAATCTTCTATTTACTTCATGCTAATTGAGAAAAAAATTACCAAAAATGGTCTTATTACTTACTTCTTTGTAAGTAGAAGCAAAATAAGAGAATATCATAGGTTAAATCAATAGTCAAACATTTTAAAAGCTGGTTGCTATGTGACTGAAGTTCCGTTAGCCAGGAGTTGACAAATTCCTGTATTGGAAATGTATAAGCATTTTAAAACTGAAACCAATAACAAGGAGTATCTCAAAAATGGCCAACTACACGAACAAAATGTATATAATATAAATTGTGTGTTTTAACGAGCTCTACATTTTTTGTTAAGTAAGTTCCTGTCTATCTCTTAGGTTTACCAGTTATGCAAAATTTCGCAAAATTCATCCAGAATACTAAATCTTGGTGCATGTAGAATGCCCTACATTTTAATCTTTAAACTATGTTTTCCTAAACGTACAATTTTCAATATGAATGCACCTTTTTATTCAAAACTATTATAAATACAAACATAAAATTTTGCACACAGCTTTATAATGCTAATATCTTTAATTCTTTGCAAATGGATTTTCAAAATATAAATTTTTTGAATTTTATATGTCTAAAATGTTGGGGAAAAGGATGTTAAATGTACTATATATTCAATAATTTTTTTAAAATAAAATAAAAAATAAAGTGAACTAATTAACTGCGGTTAATTGTTATTTTATATTGCATAATATGCATACAAAGTTTCAAGTGAAAGCCTTTGTATAAATTTAGAAAAAGGTACATAATTATTTTTAAAATTTTTGAAATTTAGAAATTACAAACTTGAAGGAAGTTAATTATAAACTCTGAAAAATGCACAAAATAAGTAACATGTTTTACATAATTTTGCCAAGTTTCAATGCCCTAAATCCAAAATTGTGGAAATAATGCAAGTTTTCAATATTAGATGCAAATAAGTGACTGTCTTCCCTTAAAAACAAGTCTTAATGAGTCTCTTGGCTTCATATTAAAAATTATTGTAAACACTCTCTTCCGAATTAAAAATATCCTATTAATTTCAATTGCAGATCCCTATATTATTACCTATAACGTAAAACCACATCTGCATTTCTTTTGATATATTAGAAAACTTTATTTAATTCACTACAATGCATTGTAAGAGACATTTATTTTATATTTCTAAATTTATGTCCCCGGAAAAGAATATTAATGTTATTTCACAATGTCAAACACAGTAAATTTCAGAAATCATTTGTTAGCTTGAAGCCTGATGAACAATTAACTATGTTATTAACATATATCATATAAATAGAGTAAAGAGTTATTTTTTTCTGTTGCAGCTATGTGCCCTTGCACAGTCTTGGGCTAATCATTTAGCTCACATCAACACTTTCTATTATCGCAACGACAGAGAAATTGGGCAGAATCTGTTCTGCCGACCTGTTAACTCCATACAGACTGATGTTACTGGTATGTAAGCTTAGTATTACTCAAAACTTAGTTGTTTTTTTTTTTTTTTTAAATCAGAGGTAGATACACATTTATGGGGGATAACACATTTGGAAACATACCTTACCACTAGAGTTGCTAACTTACTGGAGCAAAAATCGGACAACTCAAAAATCATTATCATCATCATTTTTATTTTTATTATTATGATTATGATTCACAATATATACATTACACAGAATACATACATTATAGCTACTACAACAGGAAGCATGCATTTCATGATACTTGTTAATACTGTGAATCCAGCCATTTCTGCGAGCCTCAAGTTTCCTTGCTAGTTATACTTCTTTTATGACTTCACAGCTATAACAACTTATTTCCCATTGTTGGATTTGAAAATTTAGCAAATTCAGCACATTTCATATGGTAGTTAAAATTCACAAATATCTCGGCTTTCACCATTTCCACTTTCATCTGTTTCTTTCATTGCTCCAGATATTTAGCATCACATTGAAAATCTGCTCTACAAATGCATTGCACGGTGGTACTGCAACTTTCGGCAAATTATTTGCTTTGCATCACTTAAAAAATGTCACCCATTTATTTGAAATGTTTGAGTCTGGTAAGTCTTTACAATATGACTATTTTTTTCTGCACAATTATATTATAAAAATAACAAACAAGCTGAAACAATATTGCATTTTAATTTTATTGTAAGTGCTTGCAATAAAGACCTACTAAATTAAAAAGGAATACCGCTGTTGAACAAATAAACGTGGCACAACTTATATTAAAATACATTAGAGTTTGTTAAGATAAATCCACAATGCTCACAACTTCTGACACAATCTGATACAAAATATTGAAACCAAAGAATAATCAAATTTAAAAGTTTAACTGAGTCAATTTTAATTATTTGGCTTCTGTAAACAATTATAAAAATAAATGTCATATTATGTGAATTTAAGGGGGCCCGAAACCTGGAATTTTGACACCTAGTTGGGTTGTTTGACCAGAGGCTAAAGTTTTTATTTAAAAATTGGACCACCTGGTCAAAAATGACAGTTGCCAATCTTACTTACCAATGAGCAAAATGCAGTCAATAATAAAGCATTTAGTCTTTCTAGATTTTTCAAGTGATATAAGTGATTCATAGATCATCCTTTGGATGCAAACATTATTTTAAACTTTGAAAAAATATAGTCATATGAGGATATTTGTTAAATAAACTTGCCTTTAAAACATGGTATTTAAGTTGTTTTATTGCTCATACTATTTTTACTACAATTGTTTCAGAGCTTCTTATTAAATCATTATTTGCAAGTAAATATAAAGTTTACGCCATGGCTGAGAAGTTAGACCACTCGCCTCCTATCTAGGCAGCCCGGGTTTGATCCCAAGTACCTAAATGTGGGATTTGTGGTGAAGGAAGCAGCATCTGAGGGTTTTTTTCAGGTCATCTGGTTTCCCCTGCCACCCATTCCACCAATTGCTCCATCATCCCCTTTCTTTTCATCCATTTTGCTTGCATTTCATATCACCCACTTCCTCACGTTCATACCTGGCCATGGGCCAACCACTTGTTCCAGGTTCTCCATTCTGTGGTTTCATGCCGTAGGCTCCCCAACAGGCTTCTGACCCCTAGGCATCCACTTGTAAGTCCTTGCGGATGTCAGTCCTCAATACAGGGAGCCGATGACAACAAAAATATATAGTTCATTTGTCTTGGCCTAAAGGTTTCTTTCTTTTCGAAAGTTACAAGATGCATTCAATATATCTTTAGAAAATCCAAGAAACGACACTCATAGCATCAAAAAAGTGTATATTTAAAATACTTAATGCTGAAAAAGGTCAAAGCCAAGTTGAATGAAGTTCCTGTGTTTGCAACAGTTTACATTTGGGTCAATTACATCCACATATGATGAACATTATTCAGGAAGTCTAATGAAGGTGACTTCCTCCAAAATAATGACAAAATCTACAATATGGTTTGGCATGATTGACGAATCAAAGCACAGAAGGAATACAATAGTAAAATCTTTAATATTTGAGTATACTGGCTTTGAGATTTCTCTTTTTGCATATCATGAAAAACAAAGGAATGGTGACTTTGCACTTAAAATGTTACTATTGAGAAATATAAAACTATGACAGAAAAGTCTTTAAAATGCCATAAAAAATATTTCTTTGTCTTTTATGTGTGCATTTTTTGGTGCAGTAAATTTTTGGCTATCTATTATGGTTTACCAGTTCTACAAAATTTTACAAAATTTGTTCAGAATGAAGAGGATTTCACAGGCTATTCAAGAAAATCCAAGATATACAGTTTATCTATCATGTAAATACCTCTCAAATGTGGAATTTTTATATACTATGGGCTTTCTGTTTTTCAGCTATGCTTTTTGTGAGATACACACAAAGTAAAATAACACTTTAGTATTCAGGGACCTCTTAACTTATATCACAGTGAATTTTTGGGGCAAATTTGTTGAACCACAATACCTTTGCCTTAAACGCACTAGAACATTTCTGAGAGTCTGGAATCAAATGTTTGTCCCATCCTCCGTAAAGTACAAACTCCATGTGATTTTTTTTATTTGCCAAAATAAAATAAAAAATTTAGGGTCTACAATCTGAATCATCTAAAGCTGCAGTAGCTGTATAAGAAGAATGTATTTGCACTTTCTCGAAGAAGAATTGTGTTAAGCATTTCAAAAGGCGTTTTAAAGAATGGGACGTTGTACGAGGGTATATCAAAAAGTAACGGGAATTATTTTCTTCTGTTTAAACAAGTGCCCATCAAAATTCACCAATCGTGGTGACAGAGAGGTCTGACTTTGACTGGGATATGCGCGACATTGTCCGTGTTTCAGTAACCCAATATGCATTTTAAGTTAGAACTACGAGCAGCAATTTAGTTTTGTGTTCTTCTGAAAAAAATCAGGAACTCAAACACTCCAAATGATACAGGACGCACATGGAGACCAAGCTTTATCAAAAACACATATTCTTGAATGGCATAATAATATTTCAAGATGGTGAAAAGAACAAAGGTGCAACCAAGTGCAGGGAAAGTCATGCATCTTGTGTATTTTGACCAAATTGGGGTAATTTATGACCACATGGTTCCTAAACACAGCACAATAATTGCTCAATACTACAGCAGTGTCCTTAAAGAACTACCCAGGAGGAAAATGGTTACTGAGGGACCAGAACTTGCTCCCAATAGATGGATCCTCCATTAGGACAACGCCCCTGCTCATTGAGCCATAGCAACACAAGAGCCAATCACTCATCTAGGTATCAAAATCATGCCCCACCCACCATATTTGCCAAATCTAACATCCTGAAATTTCTACCTGTTTCCATGAGTGAAAAAACAAACCAACTAAATAATATTATTTTGGGTATATATACAGGATGTCAAACAATGGCTTCTTTGAGTGTTTGAAAAGTGGATAGAACCTTGAAACCAATGTGTAGTCTCAGAAGAAGATTATTTTGAAAGTTTGTAATTAAATTGGAATAAAAAAAAAGTCATGGTGTCCAAAAAAAAAAAAAAAAAAAAAAAAATCCTGTTACTTTTTGATACACCCTCATATAGAATGCAATGGAGAATACTTTGAAAAACACCTAAATGTTCAAAAATGTGTTGCACATATTATCAACTCTTTAAGAGTGGCCTTTATATATTGTGGTCTTTTGAGTTATTTATTTCCAAAAATAAGTTTGGATTTGAAGTGATCAAACTGAAATATCAAGGAACTAATATAAACATTTCTTTTAATATATTGTTTACATCTCTGAATAGCTATTTAATGGTTCCACAGGTCAGGAAGTGGCATCCTACTGGTATAGCGCAGTGCGTCAATATAACTATGCCAAGGAACCAGATGTGCTCCATGCTAATGTGAATGCAGGTATGTGGATTTTGCACACATTTTGGATCTAGGGTTGGTAGCTTTAACTCTTAAACACTAACTTGTTATACCAAGATAAAACCAAGGTTATATAAAACCACAATTTTCCAGTGAGATCACATATCAATCCTTTTGGTGGTGATAGACATTGGATCTTGTTTAATTTCATACATTTTATCAACAAAAAGCAATTCTTATGAATCAATTTTTAAGGTATACAGATGTTAATCTAAGATAAGTGACATGGTGATTTGTTGCAATATGTTTGATGTGCTGCCCCTACGGATCAATATCCTATTTTTTTCTGCTAGAGGCTACAATGTATGTATTGGATAGTATATAATAAATATGTATTTAATTTTAATGTGAGACTATTTCATAACCAAAGTTAAACACAAATTTATTTATTATATTTATTTATGTTAAATTAAAGACCTTTAGGTCACAGAAATATTGGAAAAGCTAAAAAATGTTGGAAAGATTATCGGTCATAGTTTCTACTGGGGAATGGAACAGGTCATCAGGTCTAAGCCATGAAGTTGTTGATGATTTATTTATTTGTTTGCTTGTTTTAAAAAATCTTGCAAACAATCCTTATGAAACTAATTTTATCATTCTAATAAGAATACATTAAATGGAATCCTTTTAGTTATACAAATTTATTTCTTATAAACTGAACCACAATGTTAATTAAGGTATTAATTCCTCATTGAAAATGTAATTTAAAATGCACTCTTTTTGTGTTTTATGTGAATCAGATAAATTTTAAAATGGTACAACTCTATTGTATACAAACTCTACTTAAATGAATATGTTAGAATAGTCCTACTAATTGCCCTCTATGGTGTAATGGTTACCATGCTAACTTCATATACCCAAGGTTGTGGGCTCAAACCCAGCAGAGGATGATGGATTTTTTTTGGGGGGGTGTAAAAATTCTTAGCATGGCTTCATTCAGAAGGGAAGTAAAACTATGGGTCCCATATCATAAATTTACAGCATGTAAAAGAACCTGAAGCCTGATAAAGAGGCCTCTGAGCAAAATTAAGTGGCATTTCAAGCCCAATTTAGAATGGGACACTGAGAGGCATAGTAGTTAAGGAGCATCCTTGGATAAAAACTCCACTCCCATTTTCATTTCCATTTAGTCCTACTACAGTCAGAACTTCACTCACAGTCTTTGCATGAAACTTCTATTATGTTCCAAGTACTTCTGACACTTTCTGCAGTGATATTTTGTTTTTCTGTTCTGTTTGGAAGCGCATATTCTGCATCTTTTGAATGTAGGTTCATTTTGACTCAAGTTCTGTCTCACTTTGCAGACTTCAACTATTCTCTGTCGAAGGAGTCTTTATGTATTTGACATAGCAATGCGTGTAGTAAAGTTAGAAAATTTCAACAAACTAGTAGATTTTGATTTCCAGATGAAGTTTGGTGGATGATGATCTGACTTTTGATGCCAGCAATATTTATTAGATTAGAGAAAATTACCATTGGCCAGCATTTTGTGTTCCTTGCCACATAGTTGGTCGACAACATCAACACCTTTGTTTTGTTGTAGTCTATAATAATATCAGGTTTACAACGCAATCATCATTGTGCATAGAAGAAATTAGTAGCATGTTCTTTCCTTTCTTTGGAATATGCAAGACAAGTGTACAGTTATCACAAAATCCAAAGATACTGGATGGAATAGGTCTAGCTTGTATCTTTACAAATTGAGATGAAAGTTGACTTTTGTTCTTCTTTATACAGTAAGTATGTTACAAAATTTGGCCGTCAGGCACACGATCCTGCTCCTGGTCACGGTCACGTACTGTACACTTGGCTGGCAGTTGCATGGCCCATCACCCAGTCACACATGCATGGACGTCAAATAAAATCTCAAAGCACATTAACAATTATCAAAATAAACACAAAACATAACTTATCAAAAGAGATGTTGGAATTCTTGGTCAACAATAACCTTGTATGGTTTGAGTTCTAAAAGTCTTGTTGCTTTCCATGCTGAAGCTTCAAAATGTCAGTTTCTTGTGCAAGATGCCAAAGAGATATTCAAAGTGACCGTTCTAATCTTTCTCCTATTTCATCTAATTTCTGCTTCATAAGCACATGCCTGTTTACGTTTCTCTTCCTATCACAAATGGATTCCATCTCCGTGAATTTATTTAAAAGCAAACAATGCTACTTGGAACATGCAGCCAGGAAATTTAGTTTCATCTCACCAGATGATGTAAGCATATACGTATTGTACATAATCACTCTTTGTGATTCTGTATACTGTATTTTGAGAGCACTTCAAGCAAAACTAAACACTTCTAAACATTCCTAATGTTATTGGATTAATTGTTTTTTCACACAAGCCATGTGTAGGACAGGAGTTGGATAGGTAGAGTCAGACTAAAAAATTCAATGCCATAGCCCGAATTTGAACCACAGATCTCCTGATCTCTAGCCAGTTGTTCTGCCACTGAGCTACCATGGCAACATGTTGGCAAATCATTGAATTTTTCAACTGACTTGCATATATCCCGGTAAACCACAAGGTGATCTCAAATTATTTTGAGATGATATACTGCAACAGTGACTTACAATCTCATAAGCACTTAAATTCCTAGGATTCATAGAATAGCCAACTGTTATGGTCAATTAGTGTTGATTTATTTCTTGTTTTTTTGTTTTCTGTTTGTTTGTTTGTTCACACAGTCTGACTTTCCTATCCAACTCCTGTCCTACACATGGCTTGTGTGAAAAAACAAATGAATCCTGGGACTTAAGTACTTACAACATTGTAAGTTGCCATTGGGGTTGTCTCTCAAAATAATTTGAGAACACCTTGTGGTTCACCAGGATACATGCGAATTAGTTGAGAAATTCAATGCTATGCCAGCATGTTGCCATGGTAACTCAGTGACAGAGCAACCAGTTAGAGATTGGGAGATCCGTGGTTGAAATCCTGGCTTTGGCATTGAATTTTTCAGTCAGACTCTACCTATCCAACTCCTAATGTTATTCACATGTGAAATGGACTAGAACAGAAGTAATACATGTATAAGACTGACAGAACGGATGTAGGAAGCATGTGTAAGACTGACAGAATGGATGTAGGAAGCATGTGTAAGACTGACAGAACAGATGTAGGAAGCATTTGTAAGACTGACAGAACGGATGTAGGAAGCATTTGTAAGACTGACATAAAAGATGTAGGAAGCATGTGTAAGACTGACTTAACAGATGTAGGAAGCATGTGTAAGACTGACAGAACAGATGTAGGAAGCATGTGTAAGACTGACAGAACAGATGTAGAAAGCATGTGTAAGACTGACAGAACGGATGTAGGAAGCATGTATAAGACTGACAGAACAGATGTAGGAAGCATGTGTAAGACTGACAGAACGGATGTAGGAAGCATGTGTAAGACTGACAGAACAGATGTAGAAAGCATGTGTAAGACTGACAGAACGGATGTAGGAAGCATGTATAAGACTGACAGAACAGATGTAGGAAGCATATGTAAGACTGACAGAACAGATCTAGGAAGTATGCGTAAGACTGACAGAACAGATGTAGGAAGCATGCAAGCAAATGCAGTGAAGGTCACATGAGCCATTTCCTGGCAGACAAATTTTGTAAAAAAACATACTGTAGTACCAAGAAGTGTAAGTTTGTGTTGACTAAGTAACAATTCAGCAAGATCAGTACTGGCAATCTGTTGCCTGTTGTCACATTTCGCTGAACTTTGAAATGGGTTGGATCATTTATTTCACTACTTCTTTTGGACTATTACTCACAGCATATTGAGATCCTTCAGGTTGCTTTCCAACATAAATTTCCATCTTAGCAGTATAAAATAGTTTTGCATCACAAAGGGTATACGCTTTTATGCCATATTTGTAGGTATATATTGTCTAAATTAGACAATATTTACCTACATTGTTTATTAATAACTTAGGTATTATTGTCTAAATGAAAATAAATCTGAGTTACAGGTAATGAAACATATGCAAACTGACCTTAAAACACTACAGACATGGTTCAAAAGTAACAACTTAATTCTTAATTCCAAAAAAACTAAATATATGCTTTTTCACAAACCCTTCTAAATGTGGCTCACAGACTTAACTGCTTAAGTCATTCCGCTCGATATGGGTGCAATTGTTTCATATTATTTGAAAAAAAATAATGTTTCTTCCAATAAGAGTGATTTTACTTTGCTGAAATATTGCTGAATTCATCTTTGACTGCCACTTTATGCGCTACTGCAATGTTGTTTTTCAGAGAATTCGATGAGACCATCTGCAAGTGTACACGGTAAGACTAACTCTAGAATCACCAATAGATAAAAGTTGGTATTGCTGATCTGAATGCTTTCAGTATTTTGATGAAATGTTTGTTGGTAGCAAGTCTTTAGCCAGTAGATATGCAAGGTGTGAGTTACAAGCAGAATGCCATAAGTTATGATCTTGTTCATTTTTATCATGTTGCTCTCACTGAAGAACACTGTAGGTATATTAGATGCTTGTGTTTTATCATGCTTTTGCTATTTCAGAAGCTTCCTTTACTATATCACATAATTTATGTCCTGTCTCTGACTCACCTGGCAGATTGAAAGCCTCCAGAAATATAGGTAGTTCTTGGCTTTCCAGTGTCTTAACATTGAGAACCACTGACACTATATTCTTTGTATTATTGGATTAATTTTCCCCATCCATTGATGAGTAAAACTTAATTGAAACACATGTGTTTGTTGAGATTTTTTCTTAATAAACACCTACAAGCAGTGTGTTTGAAAGACATTTTTTTTTCAGGTCTTAGGATAGGTGTAATTTTGTAGCATCTTAAAATAAACGAATTCTCTCTGCAAAACTAATAGAATGTAGCAGTAGGAAAAAAGAAGAAAAAAAAAAGAATTAACAAGTGCTAAATTTATTTTGGATAGTAGAGTCAGACTGAAAACTTCAATGCAGTAGCTGGGATTTGAACCATGGATCTCCCGGTCTTGAGTCAATTGTTCTATATTGAGCTACCATGGCAACATGCTGGCATGGCATTAAATTTCTCAACTGACTTGTATGTTTCCTAGTAAACCACAAGGTGATCTCAAATTATTTTGAGATGTCATACCTCAATGGTAACTCACAATATCATAAATACTTGAAGTCCCAGAATTCATAGTATAGCCAACTATTATGGTCAATTAGTGTTGATTTAATTGTTTTTTCACACAAGCCATGTGTAGGACAGGAGTTGGATAGGAAAGTCAGACTGAAAAACATGGTTTGTGTGAACAAACACACAAACAAAAATCAACACTAATTGACCATAATAGTTGGCTATTCTATGAATCCTAGGAATTAAAGTACTTATGAGATTGTAAGTCACTGTTGCAGTATATCATTTCAAAATAATTTGAGATCACCGTGTGGTTTACTGGAAAACATGAGAGTCAGTTGAGAAATGAATTGCCATGTCATCATGTTGCCATGGTAGTAGTTAGAGCATCTGGCTAGAGACCGGGAGATCTGTGGTTCAAATCCCGGCTATGGCACTGAATTTTTTAGTCTGACTCTACCAATCCAGGACGGGTGTAAGTGTGTAGTGTATCCTTAAAATTCATTCTCTCTACAACATCAATAGAATATTGCAAAAAAAAAAGTGCTAAATTTTTTAAAAAAAAATTTCTCATCTTAGCAATGTAACTGTTTACTGTATACCCAGACCACAGGAATGCTGGGAGGGGGGGGGGGGTTGGAGGTTTAAACACCCCCTCCTAATTCTTAGCTTGAAGTTTTTGCCACCTATAATATCAAACTGTTACTTTTTTATTCATATTTTGAATTCTGTGCCTCTATAAAAAAAGTGTGCTTAGTGACAAAATTGTTGGTCGTATTGACTTTATTTTTTTGTTTGTTTGTGAAAATACGTTGAAAACAAAAACACCTATGTCACTCCCATAGCGTGCCTAACAGGCAGAGAAAAGAAAATTTTTAAGTTTAATGGCTTACTTCAGGTCTGTCTGTCTTCTGCTTAATTATCAGCTGCCTTGTAGTATGCAAGCTGATAATGAACTTTCCTGCACAGAGGTACAATCATCTAATGAAGATTTCATGCTGCAAAAACCAAATCAGTTAGAATTATGCTTAAAATCTGTCCTAGCCTGCCTGGGTAGTGTGGTGGTAGTGAGTATACCTCACATTCAATAGGTTCCGAGTTCAAATCTCGCTTAGGGTGAGTTACCCGGATAAGGTTTTTTTTTCGGGGTTTTCCTTATCCTGAGAAGATGAATGTCAAATAACTGTAAGCTTCATGGAACCTGAGGTCATTTGAGCATCATTTGACCAATTTCATTTATTGTCTGGTATGACCAACCAATTAAAAGAATGTTTAGTATTCAAGAAAAAATATCTAATGAGTTCCATTTATATGACTTTCTCTACAATAAATTATTGTTAAAAAGCTTATTCTTCTATTTACTTAATGCTAATCGAGAAAAAATTAGCAGAAAGGGTCTTATTACTTGCTTCCTAGTAAGTAGAAGAGAAATAAGGAAGTACCATAGGCTAAATCGATAGTTGAATCTTTTAAAAGGTGGTTGCTATGTGATTGAAGTACCTTTGTTTGTATGGACAAGAGTTGACAAATTCCAATATGAGAAAAGTATAAATATTTTAAAGCTGAAAATAATAACAAGGAATATCTAAAAAACGGTCAACCTCACAAAAAAAATGTATATAATATAAATTGTGTGTTTTAATGTACAAAATTCTACATTTTTTGTATGGTAAGTTTTTGTCTATCTCTTTTGGTTTATTAATTATGGAAAATTTTGCAAAATTCATCCAGAATAAACATGCCTTCAGAGGCTATTGAAGATATATATTTTATTTGTCATTTAAATATCATTAGCCATTTTTGAGAAAATCAAAATTTTTGACATTTTTTTATGTAAAGGATAGTTGGGTGTGGGAGGATATTTTTGAAAATCTTTGTGTCACATCCTTGGAAGATGCTGAACTTAAATACCAACACATACACACATGTTTCTAAAAAGGCTTTTTTTTGGATTAAGGGGGTCCCAAAACAGGAAATATCAGATCAAATTTTTGGGTGCAATACAATACCTTCTCTATAAATCATGTGTAGAGAAAGTAAAAATCTTTCATTGTGATGGGTGCTTTCAAGAAAGACACTGAAGGGATAAAAATTGCACATTTATAAAAGTTTGTTTCATTTAATAATTATTAGACACTGATATATACAAGGAATTATATATTAATAATGGACCATTCTAATTTTTAAATCATTTTTTCTTGTGTAACTTAGATTTATGGTAGAGAAAGTCAAGCCAGAGTTTTTATTTTTGTTCTAATTTCACTAAAAAGAATCCCAGCTGAATCTGTAACATCAATGCGACAATGATCCCCTTGTCAGTCATACTTCTTTTCTTTTTTTTTCATTGTGGTAGTATTTGTAACTTTTTTTTCTATTTAAGTAAAGTATAAGATTATAAATTTATCAACAATAAAAATTAAGTGTAAAGTAAAAACATAACTTTATGCCTACACTTGACTTGAGTTACAGGACTCCCCCCCCACTAATATTTTTAGCTGGGCACACTCGTTATCCAGATGATAGAGCTAAAGAGTAATTTTGCAGGGTGACTAGCAATAGAATCGAAGCGAGCATGGAGCATTGATCTGAAAGTTTTGATTTCTAGATTCACTTGTTTTACTTTTTTATAGTGTTAGACACCCATTTTTACTACTATGGCATTGCAGGCGATAACATTGATGATACATAGTATGAAGATGGAGCATTGGTGGAATGCAATGGCGGGTGAAACCAGAGAATCTAAAAAAAATCCGCCTCTGTGCCACATGGCCCGTCACAAATCCACATGCAGTCGCTTGGGATTGAACCCAGGCTGCCTTAGAGAGAGGTGAATGGTCTAAACATTACAGCCACCTGTTCTAATGGTTCATCCACCTCCTCAGTATCTTTGATTGATGTGTCTCATGTAGAATGAGAACATGTTAAAAGTATTGACTCTTGGATGCTTATTCTACTTCAGAATCTTCTATGAGTTTTAAGGTGTTCTTTTGCTGTATTTTTAAGTATCACTTCACATATATAACATTTAGCACAGATTTTACTTTTAATCTTCACGTGTACAAAACCTTTTTCCATGTTGATTCATAATTAGAGATTCTGTCACTGGGTCTAATTGAATAAGGCAGCTTGTAGAGTAGGTATTTATATTTCTCAATTCTCAAAGAGAAGGTTCTGGACTATTCTCTTCTCTAACACTAAATTTCACCTTGATTGTGCAAGTTTCTAAGGGGAAAAAAATATATGATGACCTATGATGAAACTTTTAAACTATGAAAGAGCAGCGGTTGTTTTGAGAGTGTTTCCTTCATACATTTTTTCTGTAAATCTTTCCAATTTTGCACAATATTGCAGCACAGAAAATTCAGCAGGTTCACTTTACATTCAACAGGTTAACTTTTAATTCTCCAGCTTCTGCTGCCATGCCAACAAATAAATAAACACTTCTAATAGGCAAATAAACAGAAAACTTCACACAAATGTGCAATTGAAGAAGAATTTACAATATTATGCAAATTATTAAATGGAGCACTTACCCCTTTTATAAAGGTAAATAAAAGCTTGAGAAAACCTTAAGTTACATGATTATGCTTCCTATAAGGTCATTAAATTATAAGGTAACCCCTGTCATGGCCTCTCTCCACTATGCAAGAGATCTGAGAGTCGCCGGGAAAGTGGTGCTGACAAAGGTGCACTAAAATACTTATCTTTAAGATAAATTATGGAAATGTTGATCTTCTCACATACAGACAGCACAATTTGCAAAAATATTCTTGCTCACTCATCTGAGCTTAGCAGCAGGAATCCTTGTGATTTCTTGCATGATGTTATCACTTACTTTCTGTAGATTACATAGGGATTTCTGCTGCTGAACTTAGGTGAATGAGCGAGAACATCTTTAGCTAGTTATACTGCCGTTTGAGAGCAGATGATCAATATTTTCAGTATTTATTTAAGGTAAGGACTCCAGTGTACCTTTGCTAGCATCACTTTCCCAATGACTCTCAGACCTCTCACACAGTGGAGAGAGGCCATGAGAGGGGCTACCTTATAATTTAATGAACCTATATTACCCTAGCAATGGCCTGCTGCACTCATTTGTTTTTCAGATTGCAGTATTCTGTCAGATCCTAACTTATGAAAATAGCACTCACTGTAGGGGGTTCACATGCTCTTATATAGTAACTGCCTCTGAAACTGAGACAAATTTCGAAAACTTAATAATAATAATAATAATAATAATAATAATAATAATAATAATGAGGATGATAATGACGACAATGGCAACAACAACAGCAATAATAATAATAATAATAATAACAACAAAAACAATAATAATAACAGTAAAACTGAGATCTGTTTTAATTCAAAATGTATTTAAATATGCACAGAACATTTATCTTTCAATCTCCTGTAAGAAATATTTGAAAACATATTTAAGTTTCATAAAATCTTCATTTAAAGTCTATCAAAAAGATTGTCCTAGATTTGTTTCTAAAATACTTTGGGTTTCTCTTTCTTATCTTCGAATAATAAGTAATGCAGGGATCAGTATCTGAGAAACTGCTAAAGGATTGTAACTTTATGATGCAGTTACTGCTTGCAGGATAATGCTAAAATGGACACTTCTCATTACACTTCCTTGCATTACAGTTTATAACACTACATATTATGTAAGCTATTAGCTGATAGAGTAGTTTATTAGCACACACAAACAGTAACTAGAATTTTGTGCCAGTAAACCCCAGTTCTTAAATACAGTACATAGTCTAAAAGTTATTGAAGTTGTTATATATTTAAATTAATTAGTTATTTAACTCTTCATTGCATAGTGTTGTCATTTGGCAACAAAGATGATTAATCAAAGCTTTAGTATTTTTGGTGGGCTTCTTTTCTAATTTTGTATTACACTAATCTTCAACAATAAAATTATATTAAAATGTTAATATCTTTGGAATAAAACTGTAGTTTTTTTTTTGTTTTTTAAATATTAAAGTGCAAAATCCATGCAACTGCAGTCAAATGTAACTCCATCAGCATCCAAGTGTGCTATCACACCGGTTATTTTACTTGGGCCCTCCCCATCCTTTACAACAGGTTCATTTGACTGCAGTCGCTGGGATTCAAACTTGCGACATTCAGCTTTGAATGGATTTTGTATCACTCCAGTTTTGGTGCCTGTGAAAGGGCTATAAAAATCTGGTTTGCAAATTAGAGGAAGAGCGGCATATGAGGCAAAATAATTCATGCAATGTAGGATTAATTATGCAAGTTTACTGTAATGTAGATGTGATTAGATTAGATTAGATTAGATCAGAAAGCATTCTGTAGGTTCGTTTAGGCCAGAAAGCCACTGAACATAGAACTTGTCAAGGCATATACATGTATACATATGTTTATATACTATGAAAAAAAATGTATAAAGCTCTAGTGCTAAAAGTATAGGTTACAAAAACAACAGAATATTTTTTTGCATGCACTTAAAAACAAAGAGTATCAAAATATAGTGTTAAAGTGTATAAATAAATAAATAAATATAATTTCATATATGTAAAACTAATGTTATGTCAGATGATAGTCTTCAAATTATCGATATAATAGTTACTTGTAGTAATTATATACACTAAAACATGATTATTGTATAATGTACTCTTCATAAATGTCAACAAATTACAATATATATTTACAAATATGTTATAGAATTTCCAATGCAAAGATTTACGATTATGTACTAGAGTGTAAAATACCAAAACATCAGGCTTTACAGACCTTGTGTCATTCCTAAATACTAAAAACATTCATTTGCACGAATGTGTCAAAGTATAAATCAGTTTAATTTTAATATAAAACACACACACTAATATACACAAAATGCAATACATTGTAATATTTATAAATACAATGATTATTAACAGTATTGTCCGACAGATTTGTCACTTAAATATTCATCTACAGAGTAAAATGATTTATTGCAAAAGTACTCCTTAAGAGAGGCCTTAAAAGCCCTGAAATTCCCAACATTTTCTTTGAGATTACTGGGGAGAGCATTAAATATCTTGATTGTTTCATAATATACACCTTTCTGAAAGCAACGAAGATTGGCATTGGGACAATGAATCAATCCCTTTTGTCTAGTACTAATGTTATGAATTTCCATGTTTGTTATAAAACTATGTTGATTAACTGCATAGAATTTTAAAATCGATAATATATAAACACAAGGTAAGGTGAGGATGCCCAATTTTTGAAATAGTTCTTTGCATGACTGTCTGCTATAAGCATTACAGATTATTCGTATAGCTTTCTTCTGTATCCGGAATATGCATTTACTATCTACTGAATTACCCCAAAATATTATTCCATACTCGATGATGGAGTTAAAGTAGGCAAAATACACCAACTTAAGTGTATCTATTGAGTGAAATTTAACCAGTGCACGGAGAGCATAACATGCTGAGCTAAGTTTAGGTGTAATGTAGCTAATATGTGACTTCCAGTCCAAATGCTTATCTACGTGAAGGCCAAGAAATTTGACTTCATTTAGCTGTCCTAACAATGTATCATTAATTCCTATTTCTATGTGCGTTTGTGGTGAGCGAGTAGTTATAAATTTGATTGTTTTTGTTTTTTCAAGGTTTGCTGAAACTGTTTACAATGCTCTTTTTACATATATCTAAAGCCAAACCTTGTTCTCAATCATCAGCAAATTTTGAAAAGACCAAGCAAATTAGCACTAGTTAGTTAAGTTAGATTCTGAGGCTTTCATATCCGTGCAGGAGTGCAGCAAATACAATTTAGCACCTTTTGTCACAAGCATTATTGCACTGTATTTTATTCTTTTTGGTTAAAACTGGTTTCTATTCCTTCTCTTCTTCCTAAGCTATGCCCTCTCCTGCATACTATGATGTACTGTTTTGGTACCCTTCTACTAATTAACCAAAAGTATTTCATTCTGATTATATGTAGATATTCTTGTAGCTTTTTGATTTACTGCTTATTCCTAGACATTTGCTTTTTCCTATTAACTTTCCAACCTCTACCCATTTAACTTCAATGAACCACTCCCTCCAATTGTTGATATCATTATAATGGAATAAAATACAGTTTATTTCCTCTTTGTTCCAACATAAGATCATATTCTCCTTTTAAAGAATTCTTCTGATACAATTAAATAGTAACTGAGAAAGTATGTGGAGCAAAACTGCTGCAGTCATCAGCATTCATTTACCATAACAGGTTTATTTACACTTTGGTATAAAACAAACACATAAAATAAAATCTGTATTCATACTTTTCAATACTACTTAGCAGTAAGTTAATGCTAGAAATAAATACTTTTGAGTAGAGTCTTTAGAGGTAGAGTAGAAAAATGAAATCTAATGTGTTACATTTACACAAGTTTTTCTTCTATTATAGTTTATTACTTTCTCTACCTGTACATACATAACAGGTAGAGAAGCTATCACATTCCAGTAGTCTGTGTGTGCATGTCTGTGAACAGCATAACTAAAGAATGAAAAATTTGTGCTATCCTAAGCTTCCAAAGATGTGGCAGGAAGATTTACAAGAAAATCTCTCCACTCCAACTACTTTTTACATGGAACATTTTTCAACATCTTTTATTTCCTCAAAAATGACTAACAATTTTGTTTAAAATACCATATTTTATTAAAGATGTTTAATGATGAAACATATGTTCTGAATTTTTCAGGATCAATCTATTAAGTCCACTTCATTTGGAAGGAAATTTGCACAATCTTTTATAATCTTTGATTTTCAGTTGTTTCTCACGAAGGCATGGAAACAATGGAATTCAGATATCTAGTGCTTAAATACTTGTCTTTTGCTACTCACTTTGTATCTGTAACAAAATGTTTTGTATAGTTATTTCTGCCAAGGTTTATTTTGAAATTTTAAAATGAGATAGATAAAAAAATAATTTTCATAAGTATAGTTTATATATTCACTAATAAATTATAGAGGTAGAGAAAGTTGCGTATCACATCAGGATGGTTTTTTGCATGGTGTGTTTTTTCTATCTCTTTTGATTTAACTAACATATCTAATTATGCAAAGATCTTTCCAAATGGAAGGTACTTCATAAGTTATCAACAGATTCAAGATATACTCATGCATTTTATTCATCTTATAAATATCTTTAATATCAACATTATTAAGAGCCATTTTGAGGAAGTAAATAAATATTAGGTGAAGATTTTTTGAAAAATATTTATGAGAGATATGGAACGTCGACGTGTGAGCGATCTGCTCGCTTTGATTAAAAATTTATGCTCTCTTGTCTACTTTTAAATCAAAATGTATCTTTCAAAGCATGGTTATAGAACAAGTTAATGTATGCTACAGAGCATTTCAATATTTTAATTCTCTACAAAATAAAAAAGGATTAACTCATGCACACCACTCACATGACGATCAATTGTTATCGGATTATCGTGTTATTCTTTCTGAGATTTTGGGACAAGAATTCATAGGTATTATTGACAAAGTGATCGCATTATTGGCTAATGTTGAACTGTGTCAGTCTGCATTAGTAATCAATGGTGGAACGACAAGATCAAACATATTGAAATGGCTGAGGAGGTTGAAAATGATTCTCTTTCATCATTAGAATTTTTATGATGATAAATTATCTGATCAGGTGGAAAACACGGAATTTGCTTGCAAGGAAAATTCCAACTACAGTGATCATGATACAGCGTCGGAAGTATCTGCAGATGGATCAAATTTTGAATTTGCTGAAAATATCTCACCACAATATGTAGGTAGAGATAATGTGACCATATGTATGTCCACCCACCACCACCTAACACACTTATCAGGAAGAGGAATGTTGTTATTCATCCCTTAGGTGTAAAACAAGCAGCTCAGTATGCAACAACAGAAATGGAATGTTGACAGAAATTCCATGCTAAGAAAGTTGAGACACTTAATAAGTCCAGTACCAGCATAGGAAGAGAGAAATGCGCCTTCTGTTCTAAACGAAAAAAAAAAAAAAACACAAAATAATGGTAAGATGTTCTGAGTACCGTCTGCCCATCTGTGGAGAACACACAGTTTCATTACATTGTGTAGGAAATGTCATAGAAATGAACACACTTCTAAACACTAGATACGCTTGTTAGAAAATAGTGAAACTGTTCAGAAGCAAATTCATTGTGTCAGTGTGAAAATTACACACAAAAAATTTCAAAATGATAAATAATTATTATGGAGGGTTTAGAAGATATAAACACTCCTACTAAGTTATTTAGTGCACCTATTTTGTTATAAGCCTAATTCACATGTGGTGTTGTGCAGTCTTGTTATCAAACAGTAGGTATGATTATGGTTGTAATGTCAACAGAGCATTGAATTCTACATGTGTTTAGTGCACTATGTCCATTGTAAATTGCGGTCCTACTAGAAGATAGTTTTGTAGAGGAATATAAAAAGCTGGTCATAATAAATGTATAACAGATGTCATCAAAGTTTTTGCTGCTACTAAAGAAGGTGAATTAAATATTAATGAAATAGCATGGAATATTACAGTATCTACTAAATTGAAAACTCAGCTGTGGCCTTCAGTTGTGTACTATTATATAATTTATTAATAAATGAAATGCTAAAAAACATGTTCACATTTACTAAATGTTCAAATTTACTAAATTTAACCACAGTATAGTGTGTTAAAACCTGGGTAAACTCTTTGCGGTCCTGTGGACACATGTCAACCATCGGCATTAGGGTAACGCCCTCGACCAACGTCAGGTTAAAATAGGCACTAAGTTTTGTATTTATTGAACATATCATTTTTGAGTCATGATGTTCACAGACTTAAGGGCTCACATATCTTTTTCCAGGAATCCTCCAAGTACAATATTGAATTTTTGGGTGAATATAGTACCTACTTCTACCTACTAAAAGTGGCAAAGAAAGTGGTTCAACATTATAACATATCCAAAATGTCTGACATATATAAAACCAATCAATGTTAATTCTATTTACAGTGTACCATATATTAAGTTTAACTCATTTTTTAAATCACTTGTTACATTTGTATAAAAGTACCTGAATTTGGCTGCAGAAGACCTTATCTTGGTTCCCAGTGTGCCCAATCCAGCTTCCTGAAAGTTTTTGATTCAGAACTTCACACAGTGAGAAGCCATAACATTCTGAATACTGTAGAATTCACACCAAATTTTAAAATGTAACATTCAGACTATTTATCACAATTTGCTTCTATCCAACATGACAAACAAAATAGTGGAAACAGTTTTTTTTTCTTTTTTTTCTTATAATGCCATCTGTTGATTTAGTCAATAATTAACAATTGTAAATCTCCTGACCCTGTTTGAGTTTCTCTTTATGACACCAATTTTTTATAAATCCCATAACTGACAGCGATGCTATCCCTGTTTATATTTTGTAATGTTTCTAGAAATACCCTGTATCATACAAAATTTAAACAAGCTAAGTCAAATCCTTGTTAACATATTAATCTTTTTTTTTCATATTTAATCACTTTTTGATATAGGAGTACAAAATGCTTCTTGGACCCTTTGGCTTATCACATCACTGCCAAATTTTTAATTTGAGCTTAGTATACCAATATAAAGAAATTGTTGTGCTGTGATTTCTTAACATTATTAGTTTAAGAGAAGAACACATTTTTGTTCACACGTTAGTGAATGTTTTATCTTTTTTGAGTTGTGAAAAAAATTTCAGCTGAACTATTTTATTATTTTATTTATTTGTAAATGACTTTTAAACCCATACTTTGAAGCTGTACTGAAAATTTCAAGCTAATAAGTATAAACTAGTCTACCTTGGTAGTGTGGGGGTAGTGTGACTACCTCACATTCAAGAAGCCTTGAGTTCAAATCTTGCTTAGGATGAGTTAGCTGGATAAGATTTTTTCCTGAGAAGACGAATGTCAATTAACTTTAAGCTCCATGGGCCCCAAGTTCATTTGAGCATCATTTCACCAATTTCATTCATCGTCCAATATGACCAACTAGTTAAAGGATGTTAAATTATATAAAAAAGAGTTTTAAACTGTGGCTCAAGAATTATTTTGAGATGTAAAACTACTGAAGAAAAGAAATTGAGAAAAATGATGTTATAAATTTCAATGCTTAACCTAAATGGAATAGGAGCAGTTAAATAACCATGTGGCTTTAACACTTTTATTTAAAAAAAAAATCAATTATATAGCATGAAAATACAATTATAAGTATAAGACAAATGAAAAAACAAAAAAATAGAAAAAAGTTCATTTTTTACAACATTTTGCCAGTGTATTGTATTAAACATATTTCAAAGAAAATTCTATCCAAAGAATCAAAGAATAATATAAAATAATAAAAAAAAAAACTGAGATTATGATTTTTTATATACAACTTTTTTACCCAGCACTGAATTGCTACATATTATAAGTATGGGGTTGGAAATAAGGATAGGTTGAGTTTTGAATGTCATAAGTAGTCTGTAATTTTTACTTGTACCTAAAGCAAAGTTTTGTACAGATTGGTCATATACCTAGTGACAATTTGTACATAAGGGACTGAAAAATAAGAGAATTTGTAACTTTTGAAGTTGTATGTTTTCCTATAATTGTTGCCAAGTCCTACAGTCCAAGTATACTCTGGTTGACCAGCAGTAGTGTTTCATGTACATGTGGTTGAAAATAGAGTAATCACAGCTTTTAAAATTTTTTAATACCTACTATGTAATTCAGAATAAAATTTAGATGGTTTTAGGAAGTTGTAACTTAACCTACTTTGCAACTCCTTTTGTATAATTGTGTATGTATGATGTAAGTCAGGCTGTTCCAGCTTGGCTGTGCACAAAAGAGCAACCAGTTACTCACTTATTCACAGGGTATGCCTGAAGTATCAACTATGCTTCATCATTGAGGGCACTCTTATCGTCAAGGCTGGATCAGGTGTTGAAATGCAAACACGAGCATTGTGCTATGAGCTTTGCCCGGTCATGTACTGGCTATCATCTTCTCCTATAGCCAGACTCTCTGAGATTTGTAGTTCAGTATGCATGAGTGCTCCAACTCAGAACAGTAGAGTTGGAAAGCCTGACATAAGGGGTTGAAAACATTGTTGGGGTTTCCTAGTACTGTAGTAACTATTGTTCACTGAAGTAATGAAAGATATAGTTTCATCTAGATAGGCCAAAGAATGTTAATTTGTATGTTAGGGGTTGAAAATAGGATTGAATATAAGGGTATCTTATCATTTTTGCTATCTTTAATGAAATGTATCTGGTTTTTTTCAAAATCATACCAGAAATATTACTTGATAAAAGTTCAGTGAAATATGAGGGAAACATGACAGAAGGTATAAATCATATAAAACCCCTCCCCCCTGAAAATAACTGATTATAATATGTTAAGCTTCCTCTTTGGATATGAAATCATTAAAAATTTGCCACATTTGAAATTAAGTGTGACAAGTTAGTTCTGAAATTCATATATAATGAAATATGACTGAAATTTGGTGATTTGAATATGAAAAACAAACTTCTAACCCGTGACATTTCTGATCACCTAGAAGAACAGGGTTTTTCAATGGTGAAAGAATTATGAAAATCACAACCCACTTTCACATCCCCACTCTCAACCTCACCCACACCTGATTGAATGAATTTATGAACTGAATTTATTTTTACATCTTATTTACAAGCTTAATATAAATTATACAATATTTCTACAACTAACAACTCCTCTACAAATTTTCTGGTTGTCTAAGCCATTCTGGGCTGCTCAATTTGATTGGCTCCCCTGCCACTTTATTTCCAGAAGCCATTCTTCTTCACATACCTCTAGTTGTCCTTCCTTCCTTGTGACTCTTACTTTTCTAATCCATTTCTCTTTTACTTTTCTTAAAAATTTTCCAAGACTCTAATTTTCTTTTCTTCTTTTCCTGTCAGTATTTTTGTGGTTGCTATTTTTTTTTTTTTGTTCATTTTTTCCCATTTATTTTTGTACATTATTCACCTTCATATTTGTATTTCCTTACATTCTTCACGTAGTGTTCTGTGTTTTCTGCCACATATTCCTCTTCCATAACCTCTTAACTGTCTTAAGTACATTTACCCATTCTCATTCATGCTAATCCTTTCTTTTCTTGCCCATTATAACATTGGTCTACATACTGCTCTCTTTCACATTCTCTTTTTATGTTTCTACATAACTTAAAGATTTTTTTTTCCTTCTAAACTTCTCCCATATCTCTGCCTTTCTATTTCTTTCATTATACTATTTAGTAATTTCCAGAATCCTTTTACATTTCTCTCTCCTTGCATCCATGTGTCTACTATTCCTATTTTTATTATATTTTCTCCATTCCTACCCAGCAACTAGTTTGCTTATTATACTTCTTTGTGGTCAAACATAAAACCAGAAATTTAGAATTCTTTCTAATTCTACTAAGGCCACCTTCCCTGGCGCTGTTCTCAGTAGCCCAGGTAATTATTACAAAACATTCTATATGTATGATTAAAAGTATGAACTCCGGATACAGCGTACTGCTTAGAATCACTAAATGCATTACCATACACATCTGTGGTAGTATTGTGGTGTCAAAATATGGAGCATACACCATAATAACACTCATTCACTTATATATTGTATGTTTTAATGCATTTATAACCTAAACTTTTCACTTTTGTCACTTCACTCCTGAGGCATCATGAAAACATTGCTTCTGCTGCTCTCGTATTGCCAACATTGGTGGGTCCTAAGCTATAAAGCATAGCTGATGGATTTTGAGGAGCAAACCCCAATGAGCCACAGTGTTTAGCACATTTGCATTAGTGATTTTTTTTTTACTATGTTAGATATGCAGCACTTCAAAATGGCACTAGTTTGACTACTTAGATGGGATTGCCCAATAGGATGGGTAGTGACTAATATAACTTTGTTTAAGATCTTATACTTAATGCCTTTCTTATTCATTCAGGATTACATTGGATATAGGTACTATTTACTGGATTCCATAACTAATTATCAAGTAAAACATGGATGCCCAGGATCAGGAGTAAAACTGATACTTTTTTTTTTTTTTTTTTTTTTTTTAAAATTTTTTATTTTTTATTTTTATTTTTGCTTAATCCCAATCCTTCCCCTAAATTTCCACTGCATAAAGCATTCTTGACTCTACCAGTGTCTCATACATTCTTTCCATCCATTTAGTTGGCTTTTCCAGCTTATTTTCTTTTTTTTTTTAATAATAATAGTTTATTTTCCTATAGGCATACAGTAAGTTTCAGGCATTATCATAATCTATATTTCATCATAATATAACATTCAATAATTTGTACAACAATTCATATCCAACATTACAAATCATCTATTTTATACAGACATCTATCTATTAGGTACTTTTTAAGTTCATTTTTAAAAGTATTTCCATTTAATATCTCTAAATATTCAGGCAATTTATTATAAAATACAATTTCTTTTAACAGAGGGTTTTTTTCAGCTGTCTTATTTCTTATTGTATTTCTATGAAAATTGTCACAGCCTCTAGTATTATAGTCATAATACTCATTGTTTCTATTTACACTATTTTCATTATATTCATTTTTAAGCACACATTATATATATATATATATATATATATATATATATATATATATATATATATAAAATGAAACTACAGTTAGAAACTTTTCCTTTATAAAAATTGGTCTACATGAAATTCTATTTCCTAATTTAAACATAGTTCTTAGGCACATGTATTGTAGCTTTAATATTCTATTCATATTAATAATTCCAGCTCTACCCGATATCTTGATTCCATAGCTAAGATGACTATGTATTATAGCATAATATACTAATTTCAATATTTCAATATTTATGTGTTCAGCCAAATTTCATAACAAATACAGACCACTACTAATTTTGCTACACATATATTTACATATCCTTATGCCCATAATATTAGTATAGATTTTGTTTGAGTGTTATTCTAACAACTTTTGTTTCATTTCAGGTCATTTCACGCAGCTGATCTGGGCAGGTTCTCGAGAGTTTGGTGTGGGTAAAGCAAGATCACGTTCTGGCAAGGTGTTGGTCGTTGCACACTACAAGCCTCCTGGTAACATTTCAGGCCTTTTCCAGCAGAATGTGCTGCCTCCTCTTCCCGACTATGATTCGTCGGCCACAAGCGAATCTGGCTCCGAGTCTACAAGCACCTCCCGCAGCACCGAGCTCTGTGCCGCGTAGCTACCGGGACCCACCAGCCTCCCTGATTATAATAACTTCCTGGCCCTGCCACTCTGGGTTGTGGGCATTCATGGTTTGCTGGATGATGATAGTTCTGACGGTTGAGGGAAGCCAGGAAGTCCACCTGAGGCTGGCTGAGGAGTTGATATAAGCTGATTCATGTTGGAATGTTGCCTGATCTTGTTGCTACTTGATGCACACACACACAGGCTTTTCCTGAATGATGAGATGACGTGCTTGCACCATGAAGGTGATGCACTGGGGTGAGCAGTAAGAATTCAGTGGGCAGTGACACCGTTAGAAGTTCTTTGTACAGCACAACTATGTGCCAACTTTTTCCCACTTGGGTCACTTAATTTAGAGGTATAGTGATAAAAACAAACAAGGTCAAAAAACATGCTTCTTTAGCAGGTAATTTTACAAGAGCCAAATCACTTAGGCAATTCAGCTGCAGTTCTTAAGCTGTAGATACAGTTTTTCAATTAGAGCATAATTTCAAGCTTATAAATTTTAGAAGAATTTTAAAATACATATGAAAAAGTTTAAAAAATCTATTTTGAAAGCACTCATTTCTAAAGACAGGTACTATTGTGTGCTTTTGTTTAATAAAGTGACAGAAGCTTACAAAATTGCTCATTAAATTACATCTCTGCCAAAATGGTCAAACAATCTTTGTTATGATATTTATAATATGTGTATGAATAGAACAAATATAATAAGGTTTTGAATGAGCTCATTTTACACAGAATATTTAAAGTGGGTATTTTAAAACAGGTTCTGACTGAAGTTGTGTTTACTTTTGCTTAAACGGAACTTAAAATTATGTTCCAATATTCAGATTAGTTATATAAAACAAAGAGAAATGTATGGAAGAGTTAACATATAGGGAGAAACTATATTGCCTCATCATATTAAATATCAGTTGCTTCATGGCTCAAAAATGTCATGCGAACCAATCAAATGCTAGCTTCACTCTGACACTATGAATACACGAATACAAACTTTCAAGTCATCAGGTCACCCTGAAGACAAAGATGATGCACATTTTCAAAACATTGAAATTAATTCATGTGCTTTACCTGGCTAGAAGCCCTAGAACATTTAGAGTTAATACATCGTCAGGAAAACTTCAACTTTGAATTTTAAATGTTCGTAAACCAACAACATCCTTATAAATGCTGATCATTGCTGTTATTGCAGAAGAATGTGAATAAACGACACAAAATTTTAAAATAGTTTTGCATAAGTGGTTGCTTAACCCTTAAATGGTAACATCTGTCTCATATGCAGGTAGTATTTTGTTTTGTATCTAAGAATTCAATCATTTGTATAGATCTATTCTGAAATTCTATCTAAGATTCAAGGCTTTGATTTAGTTATTGGTACCCCGACAGAAATACCCCATTTTTATACAGCTTTGCAGCTTTTATATTCAACAAAAATTGAAACAATTATTATATTTATAAGTTATATTTATAAGGTATTACTTGAGTTGAACACTTTTACATCACTTACATTTTATAATTAAGGACATGTTTTGGAGAGAAGAAAAGGAAAATAGCTACAGATATTCAGTTTCTAAAAGACACTTATGCATTATAGAAAATGTGACCCCAAAATTCATAACAAGAGTCGTAAAATTCAACAGCAACAGTAGACACAAAAAACTATGGAACAGAAAGTTCTGGAAATCGAAAAACATAAGCAAACCAAAGTGACATAGAAATAAAATTATATGATTTGCATTTAGAGTTTGCAAAACATGTCCTTAATTATAAAATGTAAATGATGTAAAAGAGTTAAAATCGACTCAAATAATACTTTATATATAGTATACATCACTTACACAAGCTCCTCATTTTCAGTAAAAAAATGTTTGTTAAAATAAAATTTCCTGAAATTACTATGATTAATTGATTAAATATTTAATATTTGTAGTTTTCATCAACATTTTTTCCTTTCTTTTGATAATATCAAATCTGTCAATGACTTCAAAGAAGTTTGCTTTCAGCATTGCTCCTTCTTAGAAAACATTAGCACAAGTGAACCAACAAAATCTAATTTGTTAGAGTTTTTCACCCTGATTAGGACAGGAAACCATCATTCTGCTGTATAGGTAGTGACTATATTGACTAGAACATTGAGGAAAGTATTAAATAGAGCTTCAAAGTTGGGTAAAATATAGACTATCAAAGTCCCTTCTAACTTTAATATTCATGTTTTAATATTTAAGGTTAGGAAAAATACTCTGTTTAAAAGCTGTAACAGCATGTTGTCACAGTAGCTCAATGGTTAAGAGCAAATGCTGGAAAGTAGGAGATCCATGTTCTAATCCCAGCCATGTCACTGAATATTTCAGCTGACTACCTCAAAAACACTAAACAAACCTTTAGCAAAAATAATGAACATACATATTTAAAAAAGAAAATCTTAATATTTGGGAAAGCTTGATTTTAATAATATTAAAAGATTAGTACCACAAAATTATAATGAATACCAATTTGGTAATCAGTTTGAGGAAAATTACAGGCTGTATCGATGTGCATAGATGAGAAACCAGGAGAACCTTGATCCCCTAATAGTAGGGAGTTCCCCCCTTGTATTAAATAAAATGAACTTAAATTGGAATACTGCAGAAGGAATGAAATTAAAACAGATGATTTAGTAATAGAACAATGATTTGTAACTTACAAATTATTATAGTAGTATGAATAAAATAACTGTTTTATTCAACAAAATTGCATCTGTGGTAAGCTGAACTGCAAAGACAAAAAATAACTAAACCCCATTGCTTGCTAGTATGTGACTTCCTTCATTTTTATCCTATCTCAAATATTACAATATTAATATCAATTTAAAGTTTTAAGTGATTTTTGAAAGATTTTATATTTCAACTCTGTATTAATTCATATTTATTTTGATTTTGAACAAACTGTTTAAAAAATGGATCCCTAACATAACTCCTCTAAATACTTTTGTGGCTGTGCTACTGCTTTGCACATTTGGTTAAGTAATATCTGGGGGTCCTGATTAATAGTTTACTTTACAAAATAGAGATATAATTCAATTTAAACAAAGATGATTGATTTCCATATGCACTTAAACATGAAAAAATATGTGAAATGGATTGTTTAGATCTCTTAGTGATTTCTACACTTCAGTGGTGTGATATGGATGTTACCAGTTAAGGAATAAAACTCATTTAATTTTGTGATGGATTTTTAAAAATACCAGGACAAATTAAGTTTTTCACTTAATGCTTCATCCAAACTTTTAAATGCTAATGCCAAATCCTGGCAAAAATAAGACTGAAGAAAGGAACTGGTCTGTACAATATAGAGCTATTAGAAATATTTCACTGAACTCTGAAGTGTTCAAAAGTTTAAAACAAATACTCTTTTCTAAAGTAAAGCTGGACACACAGGACAGTATTTTTTAAACAAATAGATGCATACAAATCTTGCACTACTTAAGCTTTTTATAAACCCAAATCACACAGTAAAATTACGAGGCATATTCCAAAACTAAGGCCTGTTTGGTCATAGTAAAAACATCGCTCATGAGGCAAGGTTTTTATTGACAGTTATGTGTGACTACATATCTAATTCACATATTGCCATTCACATCTATGCACTTTCTGTAACGTTGCTCCAGCTTCTTTAACCCCTCGTTTGGTCATAGTAAAAACATCGCTCCTGAGGCAAGGTTTTTATTGACAGTTATGTGTGACTACATATCTAATTCACATATTGCCATTCACATCTATGCACTTTCTGTAACGTTGCTCCAGCTTCTTTAACCCCTCGGCATATAAGTGAGCCACCTGGGACCTGAACCAGTTGGTAACGCTCATCTTGAGTTCTTCATTGGTTTGAAATCATTATCATCAAGTCACTGCTTCAAATCCAGGAAGAGGAAATAGTCACTTGGTGCAAGATTGGGGCTGTACAGAGGGTGGTCAAGGAGTTCCCAATGAAACTCTTGAATCTTCTCTTTGGTTTGGGCAGTGGTATGTGGGTGTGTGTTGTCGTGTAGAAGGATGATGTCAGATGAGTTTCCCGCGGTGTCAATTTTGGAGCGTTGCACAGTACACGTCAGCTATAATGGTTGTCCCACAGTCCATGAAATTGATCAATAGGACACCCTTTTCATCCCAAAACATGGTAGCCATCATTTTGCAATTCATATAAGGCAATTGTTTACACCTTTTTGGTTTGGGTGAACTGGAATGGTGCAACTGTATTGACTATTGTTTTGATTCTGTGTTGGTGTACGCTATCCACATCTCATTTCCCATAACAATGTGGGAAAGCAAACCATCTCCATCTTGTCTATAACACTCCAAAAACTGTCATGCACTATGCATTCGTTGCACCTTGTGCTGACCGGTGAGCAGTTTTGGCACCCCCCTCGCACAAAGTTTTCGATATCCAAGCTCTTCAGTGACATCCTGTAAAGTGTAGTTCGAGCAACATTTGGAAATTTCATAGCCAGAGCACTAATCGTCAAATGATGATCACTTTGAAGTTTTGGCTCACTTGATCAACGATGTTGTTGGTCCGAATACTGGGTCTGCCACTCCACTGTTCATCGTGCACATTTGTGCGGCCATTTCAAAATTCTCGACACTAGTGTCAAACTTGTTTGTCACTCATTATGTCCGGTCCATTCACTAGACATAATTCATAATGGATGCCTGCAGCTGACGAGCCTTTTGCCGGCAAAAATTTAATCACACCGCACATTTCACAACTGGCGGGAGCTACGATTGTTGCGACCATTTCGATCAACTCTCATCGACAGGCAAGCACCTATTGCGGTACACCAACACTGCTGTATGTTCCCCAGGATGCAAGCGTGAAATATTACTCAAGCCTATCATCTGTGACACCAGACCATAGCTTTGGAATATGCCTCGAACATGCAAAAAAAGTCTGCGCAGTACAGGAACACAGCAATTACAGCTGGTACTGGAATGAAAATCCTCCTTACTTCTAGACAGAACCTCTCACCCAACCATTTTACAAATAATTGAAATACATGTAAATATTACAGCCAGACAAGCTATGCATCCTTCACTTCAACCCTGATATATCTAAGCTAGCACACACTCACATCCAGACCTAGTATGTTCCATCTTATTTCCACAATATTTGTTGATTATGCACTTTTTATTTCCTAAGGACACATTTGTGCAAGTGATTTCATTTCCTGTAATAAACACAACGCAATTGACAGTACATTGAGATTAATGGAAGTATTCATGCTATCACATGACAGTCATGCAATATTCAGAGTCACTTGAACAAAACATGTCATATGGTCTTTCAGATGGAAAATTTTATAGAAGGATTTCATATCAGTTGGGAGTTCATATCAACTCATTAAATGAATTTGTCATTATGTTCTTTAATTTTCCATACAAATGTCTAAATGCACAGTCCATGAATCGTGCAGATTTATTGAATGTACACACTGATGTTTTTGTCTATTTGTTATGGTTTTTTAGCAATAGTACAACACACATAGGGATCCAAACTTGCTAGTGAACCAGATATGGAAAGTGGCTGGTAGAAGTGATGTCAAAAACAGGATACTGTGGGACTATGAGAGGTGGTGGTAGTTAAATTGTTCATTCTTCTAGGTAGCATAGGGACCAGGTTAAAAGTCACCTTCAGATTGTGTTGCCAACCAAAGCCTTGATTTCATTCCAGTCTTTTCCCTCCTTTCTCAAAGTATTCCTCCAGGTGATCTTTGGTCTCCCTCGTCCTCTGGTGATTCTTTGATATTTCTATTCCATTGCTAATTTAACACACTTTCATCTCCTCTCCTTAACATATGATCAATCCATTTCCACTTCCCGTACTTATTTTCCCTGCAGATTTTATGTTGGTACTCAGTTTCCATAGTTCCTTTTTGGAGATCAGTTTTGACCACCATATTCCAGTGATGATCTTAAACATCTATTTCTATATACTTGAAGCTTCTTTTGAATTTCTTTGGAAACCTCCAAGTTTCACAACTATATAACAGCATTGATTTAACATTACTATTAAAACTCAAGGTATATGATTTATTTGGTAGGAAAAAGCCATTTTGGCCCCATTTAATAGCAAATACAGTACAATAAATTTTATTTTGGAAGAATCGAGTAAAGTGCAGCGCAAAATGAAGAACAAGATATCATTTATTATGAAAAAGGTCTTCAATTGTTTATTTCCATGTATTGTACTATTACTATGAATTATGTAGCATCCCTAGGTATTTTTTATTATTATTCATAGACTATATAAGGGAATTCCTAAAGATTCTGCAAAATCTTTTAGATTTAACTTAGAATTTGCATCATATTTCTATAGGATTTATAATTTCTTATTTACATTTGTTATTTTGTACTACACTATACAACAACATGCTACATATTTACAGAATTCAAAGAAAGACTAATTTATCAAGTAAAGTGCTTGAGCTGCAACGATAGCTTAGTACAATCGCACAAGCTATTTCCTCATCCTATTTTTAAAATATTAAGATTTTTCCAAATGTATACGAGTACAATATTTTTATTTATTCATTTCTTAATTGAAAAAGTACACTAACAGATGTATTTGGAAGCCTAAAAAAGGGGAAAAATCATGCAGTATTAATACGGAAGTCCAGTGATTTTACAAATACAGCTACTGTTATAATTGGAAGTGTAATCATGGGGTTTTACTGGGCTAATTTTTAATTTGAAAGATATTTGTTGGGATTTACAAATAGAATATGATTTTACAGAAGCATATCTTGTTTTCCTAATTCTAGCTTCAACATCCTCATCTGATTCACCATATTTAGAAATTATATACAGTCAGGCCACGTGTATCAATAGATCACTAATATTTTTTTTATTATGCAGAGGCATTTAAATGTACAATTCATTGGCCAAGAACAACAACAGAATGTATAGATAAAACAAACACCAACAGTAAAATAATGAAATACAACATGTACAGTGTAATACAGATTTTAGGTTGGTGGTAGTTGAAGCATCATTTTCTCTTTGGCCTCCCAGTAGTGATTGGTGATCTTAGTTGATGACAGGATAGTCAGAGTCTATATTTGTAGTGGACTTGCATAGCAGGCAGGAAGGATTGTTAAATATCCCAATTTAATAAGAGGTTTCTGGCCAAACAATCATGTCTCATGGTCATTAGAAAAGTAGCCACAGCTTCTTTTTGTAGCCAGTCTGGTAATTTGACTTTTATCTTATCCTTCCATTGATGGTTCTTTATTCATTCAGCAAGCATGTCTTCTTGCATACTTTTAATTTTAGAGTGAATAATTAATTTGGTAATGTTGTCGACTAAGGGTCTGTTGGCCGCGTAACATCAGGCAGCCAACCTTTGTATCTGAAACATGTAATGTCTGCATAATGAAGCATAAATAGTTGGTATTGCAAAAAGGAGCAAAGGCAGCGCACCCAGGGTAATGTGGAAAGGATGAAGTACACTGTGGTAAAGCAAGATGCTGTTGGCATAGTAACAGTAATGGCAGCGCTTTCATAGTGTTGCGTGTAAAAGCTGAAATAGGTAATGAAATACATTAAGAAGAAATTAGTATGGTAAAAACTGACGTGAAGACAGCTCATCCAAGGCCGGCAAACGATTAAATATAATTATAATAATGATATTGATACTAGTACTAATTACTACTAACACAGCTATGTTTTCCTTAAAAAGAAACAAAGCAATTGATAAGTTTTTATGTGTTAGTAGGTTTGTGTATTAAATTTCTCCTTTAACCCAAAATATTACTTGATCAAATGTGTTAAGAGCGCCGCAATTGTAGTGTGACGTTGACCAGGCTATCTTCATTTTCTGATGAAATCACCTTTAGCTATCTCATGTACCCCATAACCTCAAATAAGCAATAATTGCAACAGGTAGATGAACCTAAAATGGTATATTATCTGGGTCCCATCATTTCTCCACCATTTTCAGATTCCAAAAAGGATTTGTGGCATTGTGCAGTAAACAGACCCTTTGTCGGCAACATTACCATTAATTTCATCTCCCCTTGGTGGTAGTAAGATTTGGGTCCCCGTTTTTGCAAGTTTCTCTCTTTTGATGTTTCAAGAGGGTTTTGACATGTTTACTGCATTCTATGATTTTATTGGTGGTGGATGCACGTGTTAAATAGTTCGCAACAGCACAAATTTCAGCCAGGGAGTCTGACAGTATACAATATTACAGAAGAAATCAGTTTTATATGCAAGTTTTATTTAGTGAGATAACTGAAAAAAAATCTTTAATTTTCTATATACCAATGAAAAGACTCATGGGGAAGGGAAAAGTATATAGATGTGACAAATAAAGAGGAGCGAGAAGGTATTGCATGACTGAAAGCAGGAGTAAGGAGATTAAGGTTTAAGGAAAGGTATTCCACAAAACCAATGTCCTATATGTGGCGGAAAGGAAGGCAGGTATAGAACATATTTTATTTAAATGTAAGGGGACTGAAGTTTGGAGAAAAGAGTGTATTAATAAGAAATGGTTTAAAATAGATAGAAATGTAGTGATAGTTGAAATGTTTCAAAAAGACAGAACATTGGACAAATCTTACACAAAGTGAAAAATAAATGGGTATGGACAGTAAATAGATAAAATGGTGTGATAAACTAGAATTAATAAACTATTGTAAAATACAAGTATGACTGGTAAAGAGCCAGGGCTGAACACCAGTCATATTCACCTCTATTCAGCTTAGCATAAATAAATAAACAAACAAAAATAAAATATGTATGCTGGTTTAGGGCAGATAACTGCTAATTGGTAAACTACTTTGCCATTATAATTGTAATATAATACATAATTATAACATTGTCCAGGATGCACCAAGGTAGGTAAGTCTACCACTGCACCCCATCACTAAACATTTTATTCACATTGTATCATTGTTTGTAATGGAACAATAAATCACTTGCATGAATGGGTCTTTAGGTCAATACAATAATTAAGAATGCAATTATTATGGACTATTGTCTAGGAAACTGTTACAACTGTACAGAGGCAAAGTTACTGCTATAATTAGTGGATTGGTATGGTGCAAGTAAACATGCATGTAAAACTGGAAGCATTTTCCAGCTAAAAGTAATAATTAGAGCTGCATCTGGATTTGCTATCATGGAAATTATTTTAATGTAGTGAATATTACTTGACTTAAGTAATAACAATTAAAGCCACAGTTTGAAGTTTAGGGTTGTAAAACCAACACTATACACTAGCAACTTCTGCTACTTCATGAGCTTCAAACCCAAAGTCTGCTGTACTTTTACTTCTCTTGAAGCCGGTTTATATACCACAATATGCTCAATCTTGCTGTCTGCTTTTAAAGAAGGCAATGTCTGAATCTTTCTCTCACCTAATGGCGTATGACTATGCAAACTCCTCTAATGCTATCCTCAATTCTTTTTTTTCATGCCACTGTCAAAACAAGGGAGGCTGGTGGCTGGATCTACTTGATCCAACAAATGTATCACCTATAGGTATATGTACTGTATAAGTGAGTTAAGGTCTTATCTGGATGGTAGCTCAGCATGAAGTAGAAAAGAATAATCACTCAGGTAACATAAAACTGTAGACGTTACATCGAGCATGAATTACTTATTAATTTTCTTCTTCTTCTGAATAAGGAAGCACTAAAAACATACCTGACTAAAAGGTTAACTATTTAAGTGATAAATTACCTTTGGAGGGTGATAGTAAAATTTTTCTCAGTAGTAGGATTTAATAACTTTCATACATACATACATACTGGGTAACTTGCTTTTTGTGTCATCTTAAAATACTATAAACTCTCTTATTTAAGTTGCAAAAATTGAATCATTTACAGAGTGAATACTTTATAACAGTTTCAGATGGATTAGATTTTGAAATGATAAAAACAGAAAGTAATCAAAACCAAGGCATTGGTCTAATTTATTGATACCATTGGTCTAATTGCCATTAAATATTTTCTGTATTAGAATGGATTGAAATGTAAATTTTAACATTAGATAATACAGTGCTATATTTTTTACTCAGCCGGCAGCAGGTAGCTGCTGCAATATGCACACTGCTGCCGGCCGAGTCGAATACTCACAGATCCTGAACTCAAGCACATTAGTGCACAGACAATTCAAATGCATAGATTTACATGCACACAATAACCACATACCTTTAGTATAGAAAGTGTTGGAAATTATGTCCTTGTGCTGCCACGCATCTCTCGCATTTTTAAGACAATTCCCATTAGCATGCATTAATTCATCTTTTGAAGTTGCAGTAATTTCTCTTCTGATATTGTCTTTCAGTTCTTCCAACGTATAAGGGTTGTTCTGAAACGTTTAATTTTTTTAAGCTCCCCCATAATTAAAAGTCGCATACTGTAAGCGTGGTGGCTACAGTCCTTTACTGATGACCCTATCTTCAAAAATTTACTGAATTAATTTCAACAATGATCAGTTGTATGTGCTGCAGCAGTATTGTTAAAAATATGCCTGTGTGCACTAATGTCACAAAAATATTCCAGGAATGGTTTGATTATTGTTTCCTTGTACCTCTGTTCATTAACTGTATCCTCAAAGAATATGGGCCCTATAATTCACTATGCATTCACAGCACACTAAACACCAATTTTCTGGTCATGCAATGGCATTTTGTGTACAATACTAGGTTTTTCTGTACTCCAATACTTCTTGTTTTGTGTCGATACATGGCCATTTGAATGAAACCATGCTTTGTCTGAAAAAAATTAACTTTGGGTCCATAGAACCATCTTTAACTTTACCCGACACCCAATTGCAGAAATTTACTCTACTCACAGTACCATGTAATTGCAGTTCCTGAACTACAGTTATCTTATACGGTTTTAATTTCAAAATTTTAGTGCGCTTCCCAGCGAGAGTTGTGAAACTCCCTTTTCCTGCGATAACCTACTCAGAGATTTTCTTGGGCTATGTTATAGCTTTTATGCTATCTCATTGAGTTTTTTCTCTGTAAGCACACTGATGCAGAGAAAAGCAGGAACTGGATAGGTTAGAAGCACTGTGTACACGCAGCTACCTCTCGACGACTGGTCAAAAATAGGGCACTGTATATTTAGTGATGTACATATTCTATTCTATTCATAAAATGTGGCCCATAAAGGATCGGAGCTGCTTTTGTTAGTACTGAAAAAGTCTCACCCCACCTTCTAAAAATATGACCACTTCTTGGCAGGGCTTTAAATGAATCACAAAGCTTTGAACCATTAATAACAGATATCTTGGAAATGGCCAATGCCAAAAGAAATACAAACAAAACAAAAAAACAAAAACACTTTTTTGAAATAAATTGTGTGTTTTAAAGAAATTTACATTTTGTTGTAGTATGGTTTTGTCTATCACTTAACATTTACCAGTTATGCAAAATTATACATAAATATGATAATAGCTGATGATGTAAACAGATCCTACAATACTGGTTCTGCTATGTAAGTAACAACTCTGAAGAAGCCTTGTGTAAAATTATTCATTTTTTTTTTCATCCTTTTGGAACAATTTACATTGTTTTTCGGACATGTCAAAGTTATAAATATTTCCATAATTTTATACATGAGTACAGTAATATTAGCTAGATGATAAGACAATAAAATTTTTCAATGACACATCATTAAGTTATTAAGAGCTAGTAATTCACATTATATTTTGAATACACACTACAACCAGACTTATTAACTCATGTCGTCCAATATGATACATACTCATCTATGGAATAAAATGTATGCAGTAGTAGGAATGATTTTAAATGTTTTATTAGTGCATTACTATCCCAACTTTATTACACCATTGACAGCTTTCAAAAATCTCATCTTTGCTGCCTGAATGACTTATCTTTTTGTTTTCAAAAGCAATTTCACTTCTGTAAAACATCCCTGAGATGGTTATGATTTTATAAAATTTAAACTGCATTTCCTTTCTTGTATTTTTTACACTTTTTCTTACAGTTCCACATATGTTTAGTTAAGTATTTTACTGTGTACATCATTGTCACATTTATAGCTTATGTCACAGCCAAGTTGGTTAAAGTTTTGCTCCTGCTCAATTATTTGTTTGTTCACTGGTTTTAGCTCTTATAGGCCGTTGCCCTGTGAATGCCAGAATTTTTGTTTAATTGCTAAAAATTTTTACTCAAAGTTTTCAAAAATCTTTTTTAACTAATATATGGTCTTCTAAAGATTATTTTCTGTTTTTTTTATACCTATTATATTTATAATAACATAGAAGATTTGTATTTCAATCAAGTTAATATTTATTTATTTTAATTATTGTAATTTTATTTTATAATTTAGGAATGTAATCAAACGTTAAAAGCATGATGCCCAGTATATTCAGAGTTGACAATCCAGAATATTGCTATATGTATGGAATTAAGAGCAGTATATAAACATAACAAACTCTGATTTTGTTTTCAGACTTTTTGAAACATCATTATTACCTTCCAAAAGAAACAATTGAATTATCTTAATCACTAATATAAAAATCCCAATGTGAGATGAGTGACAGTGTTACTTAGAATGAGAAGCAACTGTGAATCTTTACCCTTGATACAAAATATGGCATCTTTAAAAATATTTCTCAAACCTCTTTCATAACTAGATATTAAGCCAAAAGATAATCTTTAACATATGCAAAAGTTCCAGAACTACCGCAGTCATGAATGAGGAAGGGAACTATTTCATTAATATTTGATATAGAGGTTTTAGTGAAAGAAGTATAGTTTTTAGAAATAAATGCCAATTCAGCTTTTTATGCCGCAAAGCATCGTGTTATAGAAAGATGTAAAGTATTATTTTGGGAGAGTAAGTAATTATGGTGCTCTCATTGTTAGAACGCGCAGTAAGCGTGAATTGCATATCACATAAAATTATAGCTAACAAAGACTAATCAATATTTTAAATAGAGCATTACTTACAGTTCTTTCTCAAAAATTTCACACGAATTATAATGTTAAAACAGTGCTTTTTAATACTCTAGTTGGCTGCACAATCAATATGCAACTGTTATACAAACTGTGATAATTCTTAAAATATGTAAACATTTAATGCAAATGGATTGAATTTTGTTACATTGGAAAAGTACAAATGCTAATATGAATTTCAATTCTTTCTTATTTATTCTCGTTAATAAAATATGCAAAATGCTTTATAAATTTTTGCACAAAATGTTCCTGTAAAGTAAAATTTATTGATGTTAAACTTGTAAGATTAAACAACTTGTAATTAACTCTGAGCTTTTTTAGGATTACAGAAATGTATTATTTTAAGCATCCTAAAAACATAACTATTTATATGATTACTGAACTATTGTCAGTTTTGTAAGTCTGCAGTGAGTGGAGCATTTGGCTTACAAATGAAATAATTAATATCTGTGGAAAATGAAATGGTCTTTTTGGTAATGGAGGTTTACAGATTTAGGTATTAAATTCTTTTGTTAAATTTGTTGTTTTAAACACCTGAGAGTGCTATTTTTGTAAATGATGGACAGGAATTAGAGCTCAATCATTATCCTAATTCATGTCCCTGTTAACTATTAACATCAAAGTATATCTTTTACACTAGTTATAGTTTTCATGAATGAATCATGGTTTCATCTATTCTCAATACTTGTAATTCTCATGAATGGCAAATACAGGACCTTTTATCTTTCTCTCCCTATCACTTATGCTCTCACCTTTGTTTTTCAGGTAAATGGAATTGCAACTGTGATCATGTTTAAGAGCCTATAAAGGAAAGAGATAAGCTAATCATGTTTTGCCCACATATTGCTAGCTAGTGATAGTATCTTAATACTATTGATACCTTTATTCTCTTGTTACTGGTGGTATCAAAGTATGTCTAACTTTTGTTACAATATAATGGTATTGTCCCATCACTATTGCTAGCAAGTAAAATTTTGTAAGAAATAAATAAGAAGTAAATGCAACATACAGTAGAACTTTTGTTAACTGGAACAAAGGATGGTAAAGATGGTTTTGAATAACAAAATTTTGGGTAAAAATAAACATGTAATTTTTAGAGGTTAAGAAACCATTTTTTTTTAACTTTTAGTTTAAAGTGAAGTATTAGACCTAATTACCTGTTACAGTCTCACTCTATCTCTTATTGGACAGCCCAACAGTCTTCTTTTCTTGTGGTCTGTAATTTAATATTTGGTGGAATTCTTGCTGCAGACATTCTGAGTACAATTTTGATGATAATTTTGAATTCTTTCTATTATTGGACCAATTTTCAATTCCTTCATAATATTTATATTCTTTTTCTTATCCAGTTTATTGTATCTTGCAGTTTTTCTTAAAATTTAATTTCTTTAACTATGAACGTGTGCTGTTGATCACTTTGTTGTATGGTCCAAGCTTCACTTCCACACATTAAAACTGGCCTTGTCAGTGTTTTATAAGCCTTTACTATTATCTCTTTGGACCAGAGATGGTTTGAAAATATTATTAATAGTACTCATAGCATAATTGAAATTGTATAATTTTATTGCTATATCTTTTTCTGTTTCATAACTTAAATAATAGCCTAAATACTTAAATGATGATATCTGTTCCACAGGTGTATTGTAAAGACAGATTTTGCTTCATAGATGTTTTTTTCTCACAAAGGCATTACTCTGGTTTTTGATACTGAGATTTTAAAGTTATAAGATTCCGACATACATTGCATTTGATAAATGATCACTGAAAGCCATCTTCAGAATCTGCCAGTAATGTTACTTCATCCGCAAACAATAATATATCTAGCTTAAGATTTCTGTTTATTTTTAATTTTTCATGTTCTGTTGTTTTCCATTTTTTTATCATATGACTCATATATATGAGAAATGGTAGTGGGGAAATCGCCCTCCGTGGTGTAATGGTTACCATGCTAGCTTCGTATACCCAAGGTCGCGGGTTCAAACCCGGCGGAGGACGATGGATTTTTTCGGGTGTAAAAATCCTTAACATGGCTTCCTTCGGAAGGGAAGTAAAGCCGTTGGTCCCGCGTCATAGATTTACGGCATGTAAAAGAACCTCAAGCCTGATAAGAGAGGTCTCTGAGCAAAATTAAGTGGTCTTTCACGCCCAATATAGAATGGGACGCTGAGAACCACAGCAGTTAAAGAGCGTCCATAAATAACACGCCATTTCCATTTTTATCGTAGGGAAAGTTTGCAGCCTTATCTAACACTTTAGTTAATTGATTTCCAATCTTTGTAGTTGTTTCCTACTCATACTGAAATTTAATTTTTACAATATAATTTAAATATTGAATTTACTAGCTGATTTGAAACATTATCTTCTACCAAGATTTGAAATAGTTTTTTTTTCTGTCTACTTTATTTAAATCCTTAGTGAACTCAATAAAGTCTTAATGTGTTTCTTTATTGAATTCTCTTTGTTTCTCAATGATAATTTTTAAAGTGAAATAACCATCGGTACAGGATCTTCCTTTCCAGAATCCATTTTGTTCTTCTATTAGTTTGGTTTCATAGGAGCCTAACTTCTGCTTTAGAAGTTTTGTTTATATTTTTAATTAGAATTTTAAAGGTTTACATACAATAATGATAATAAAAAAAAAGTTCCTTAGTGCATATATATCATTAACTATACAGTACTAATTTTATTTAAAGAATCTTCTACTACTTTTTGCTTTCATTTTATTTTCTATCCACTATGTCAACACTACCATACCCACCTCTGTAGTGTGGGGGTAGTATGTCTGCCTCACATTCAAGAGCTTCCGAGTTAAAATCTCAGAGTGAATTGCTCATATAATGGTTTTTCTAGGCTTTGCCCTTATCTTGAGAACACAAATGTCAAGTAACTTTAAACTCCAAGGACTGTGGGCTCATTTGAGCATAATTTACTGATTCACCGCCCAAATGACTTAACAGGTTGTAGAACTTAAACTACCAAAATGAAACATTACCTTATCAGTAGCAGAATCTCAAAAGGCTTTGATTCTTCATCTATTTCTACAAGCCATAATGCTATCCAAGAAATATTTAACTTTTGATTATTTTGATTAAATGTTATTTCAAAAGTGTTTCAGATAACAGAGGTTTTACTGTTTATGTAAATAAAAGGGATTGTCAGTCGTATTAACACATTTTACATGACATGTTGGAACACTTGAAGCAAATTAAGAGAAAGAAAAAGAAAGAGAGAAATAAAACAAGGACAAAACAGAAGAAAAAGATAATGGTGATAGTAGTGGTGGTGACTGTTCTTTTTATGGTGTTTAATGCCCGCTTTTACTACTATGGCACTGCAGGGGATGACACCGATGATATATGGAACGAAGATGGAATAACATTGGAATGTAATGGCAGGGAAAGTCGGAGAAAACCCATCCCTGCGCCATTTTGTTCACCACAAATCCCACATATAGTCTCTTGGGATTGAATCCGGGCCACCTAGGTGAGAGGCGAGTGGTCTAATCACTTGGCCATGGCGGTGATGATGATGATGATATCCCATATGCTGGTTTGGACAGCAGAGAATTCTTTTTTTTAATGCATCCTGATAAGTTAAGGAGCTGCTATTTTAGACAGCTGTGGGAATGATAAAAATGCTGTTTTTAGAGTGCTTTGCCATTTGCTCATTTTGCTGTTTTTAATCAATAATATGGTATTGGAATGTTTTCAAATCTATGATGGGTCATAGAAATGTTAATTGTTAGATATTAACTGGAGTGAAGTGTGGTTATGTTTAGAAGATGTAAAATGTGTATATTCTATTTTGGCTAAAATATTTGTATAATTCTTTTCAGCCTTCAACAGTATGTGTGTGGATTTTATGACAATTTTGGGAATTTTATGAGACTCTTTTGATTGGCACCTACTTAAAATAGCGGGAAAATTAATGGAAAACATGCAAATGAGCACTGTTCCACAGAGCAGCCCATTATATTTTAAAATCACATTTTCTTGCAGCTTTTGTCCATAATGTTATTTATATCAGTTTTCTTCTTAATCTGTAGCAATATACATTTTTTCTCTAAATTTCAATTTTGTGGCATTCAAAGACTATATATTATATGAGGGCAGATCAAAAAGTAATGCATAATAATTTTTTTATAAAAAAGTTTAATATTAAAGGGAAAAAAAAATCACAAATAAACTTATATCTTTTACCTACTTTTCAACATAGTCACCAACTTTCTCAACACATTTGTCCCATTGTGAAACCAGTTTCAATATGCCCTATTCTTAGAAGTCCTTTTCCCTGGAGTATAGCCATCTGCGGACTGCTGATTTCACTTCTGCATATGTCGCAAAGGGTTGGCCAGCCAGGAATTTCTTCACCAGACCAAACAGATGAAAATGCGGACTGTATGGTGGATGCTGGAGCACTTCCCAAGCAAATTTTATGATTTTCTGGCCAACAGCAGCAGCAACTTGAGGGCAAGCATTGTCATGAAGAAGTTTGACATTGTCAGCATTAGTGTTATGGTATTTGTCACAAAGGGCATGATGCAACCTCGCCAAAGTTTTAATTAATGTAGGCTGCAGCATTCACAGTGTTCAGCAAAGTCCACCAATAAAATACAATGCATATCCCAGAACACTGTCCCAAGCACTTTCCTGGCAGATTGAGTCACTTTAAATTTTTCTTTACTGGGACACCAGCATATTTCCACTCCATACTTGCCTGTTTTTTTTTTTGGGCATGTAGTAGTATGCCCACGGCATATCATAGTGACGATTCCTTTCAGAAAGTCATGCCCTTCTGCAGTGTACTGCATTAAATGATCCAAGCTTGTCTGTCATTCATTGACCCTTGAGGTTATCTGTCAGATTTTTAGGCACCCAGCAAGCATTAACTTTATGAAATTTCAACGTATCACGAACAATATCATCTCAATGTCTGACATTCTGTGAGGTTGGAGGTGCTACTGGCCTCCCACTAAGGTTCACACGGCGCTCTTGAAAGAATGTGCACCACCTGGAGATATTGCTGCAGTTCACACAATCATCCCCAAATATGCCATGAATGCCTATTTCTATTTCTATTTCTTTATTATCTCCATTTGTAATACATAATTTACAAGGATCGTCAGTTTGATTACAAAACTAAACATATAGTATAAATAATAACATGAGTATATACACTTTATAAAAAAAATATACAGGGGGTACCATCATACAGCATAACTTACTTAATTTAACATTTTATACTCCTCTATAGAGTAAAATACATTTTTGAGAGATACTTTTTAATTGCTTTAAGTTTACAGTTTTCTTCAGTTATCTGTTTTACTCTGTGAATTTCACTCAGTTTATGCCCTTTGGCCCTCAAATATCAAACGAAACCTCTCTGCTCTGGACGACAGTAGCATGCACACCATTTTTGTTGCATAATTCATGTTCTCTCAACAGAGCTGCAGATGAAACAAAAAATACCTCTGTAGTGAAAACTTCAAACTATATCTGTGTGAAATTGCAACATTCCAGCTGCAATACCAAGGCAGAAAAAAAGTATTGTGCATTACTTTTTGATCTGCCCTCATATGTTTTACATCTTCTTTTTCCCCTCATAAGGAGCACTCACCTTGTGGGTATCCATTTTGTTGACCTCTCAATAGCCATACTTCTGTTTTCTTAACCATGTTATCCCCTTTCTTTTTTCATTTCTCTTTGCAGCTATCTTTCATTGTTTTCGTTGAAACATAGAAGATAAGAGACATCTTCTCTGATAATTGGCTGAATATGTTTGAATCTCTATATTTTATAACAAGATGGTGTAATGAAACATTAATTTTTTAAAAAAAAAGCACATAAAATTATGCTGCACAGTAAAATCAACATTTTATCAATAGTTCAGTTCTCATAAACATGTGCTTCAATGTATTTAATTTATAGATATATGGCCTCATTTCATATATTCTTTGACCTTTAATATATTTCAAATAATTTAAATTTCTGAAAAATGATACCTTAGATTTAAATAATTTTATTTCTAAATTGTATCTTCTTATGTGTTTCATTACTGCATGATGAATCAAAAGTTTTGTAATGTCTGTAATCTAAACTCACTGTTAGATGGAATATTAGAAGCTCCAAATTCATTATGGGAATGTATGAAGCATTGGTCTAGAAATTAGATAGGTACTTATGTAAAATATTGAATATAATTTGTGTTTTTTCAATGAAAAGCATGTACCTAATGCAAATGTGCTATCAGGTTTACTGTTGAAGCCATCAGAAACATTAGTGCTGTGCTCATTATTAAAAAGATAGAAACAGCTGAAGGCAGTTGAAATGTACAAAGTTGACAACATGACTGAAGAAAGAAAATATTCTTGTAATTTCCCAGAACTACAGGATGTATAGTGATTTATCAATAAGAATGGCGAAGAGTATTAATGTGGTAATATGTTTTCACACAAAACTTTTATGTGCTTGAAAATGTCATGAAAAGTGAAAACATTACAACTTAACTGGATGTTTCTGGACATCACTTGGTTCACTGCAATAACAATAAATAAGGTTAAGCATAAAGCTGGATTACAATGCACTATTGTAACATGAAATTAAGAAATTACACTGAAGATGCATTTAGAATGTACATAATTTAACACAACAGTGTCATATACTTAATTCTGACTAATGCTCTAAAATTCGGCACACATAACTAGCAAATAGGCCTAATTCTAATAATTGCAGTTATAAGCTGTCTTGAGTTTATTGGTTCAGGGATGGGTTGAACCTTTTCTGTTTTCTTTTAGATATTTACAAACTGAAGAAAACTGAGAAAAAAAAAATCATAGAGAATTTGATTTATTACTTCATACTGATTCATTTATATACCTAGTCATGCAACAATTACCTAATTTAAATTCAGATCAGGTTAAGTGGAATATTGTAAAGTTAACCTCAAAATCCAAATGGTGCCACATAATACAGCAAGTCATCTTTATGCTGCAGCATAATATATTAAGTACATTGTAGTTCTGGATTTGTGACTACTAATTTCTGCAAATGGAGGGAAATCATTTAAGCAGTTTGAATATAGCTTTGAAGTTCACAACTGAAGTACGTATCCATTAGCACAAACTAGGTGAGCTTTATTCTTCACTTTTGCTTAAATAAACCAATAGAGACTCTGTGATTCAAAAGTAGTAAACAACACAGTTATTTTCCTGCACATATGTCATTTATGCAAGCCAAAATATGCAGTTAATAAGCTCATATACATTGAATTTGTCAATAGAACTTGTGTTTCCAAGTGAAAAAATGGATGTGAATGAAAACTATGATCTTTTTAAGCATTGCAAGCCAGAGCTCTTCCAATGTGCTGGTAATAAGACTGCAAACATCTATTACACAATGCAGTAATAAGCTCACATACAGAATAGCTTTAGTCTCTCAAAATAACTTGCACCCACAATATGCACTGAGAGCTTAAATTCATTCTTGTTTTAAATACTATTGGCATTGCTTTCATTTTACCCACAGGTTTTCGATTTTCCTTCTGAAATGTACACTGAAAAATACAAAAATGTCTCATAAAAATGAAATTTACTAGCCCTTAAACTAAATGTTAGTCAATCATGTAAAATTAGAAAAATTCTGTCCGAGTTAACCAATCCATCCTGTTGAACACCTTTTCTCTATGAAAGCATTGAACTTCATTCTTTATAGGCGATGTATGGTTAATTTTTTTTATTTTATTTATTTATTTATTTATTTTCATTTTTAACATAAAGGAACTAAATTTAGAATATTTTTGAGTTGGATTTGTAACACTATGGCTTCAACCAAAAATAAAAAAATTTCAACAATGGAAATTAATCACAAAAACCACAAAATCGAGCCCAGCAATACATAAACCTTGCTTCAAAAAGTTTACTTATCACTCAAAACTACACCACAAGTTTCAAAAAATATTCAAAAAACGTGAAATCACACTTGTCCCCCAGAATAAGTTCAGCCTACAAAAAATTTCTGCAACAACCAAAAGGACCAAATCCCAGAATATAAAAAATCAGGAATCTACAGAATAAATTGCACAGATTGCAACAAATTTTACATTGGTAAAACAAAAAGACACCTTGAAACAAGAACACATGACAGCAGTAAAATACAAACAAACCGACAAATCAGCCATTGCACACCACTTTTGGTCTACTAACCAATGAAATAGTACCTAACATACACCTTGTAAAACCCACCAGATATGCGGCAGAGCTCGACATGTGGGAAAAAACCCATATCATTAAAAACCAACACCATGTATTCAACTTTGAATTGCCGCCACAAAATATATTGTGGAAGTTCATCATCCAGCCACCAGGAACTGTCACACCTCAACATAGAACACCCTGTGGAAGTTCAGTTGGAAACCATCGACAATGATGCCCACATGGCATCGAAACCAGTCTGGAAATATTATACGTAAATGATACTTAGTGTTACAAACCCAACTCAAAAATATTCTATTCATACGTATCACTGTTCCAAAACACCCTTTCATTAAAATATTCTTGAACTAAATTTAACTTTTAGATCTTCTTTATTGGGAAAAAGGTAAAGGTTTTCCTAATATAAGTACCTCCTGTGATAATGTTTATACAAATTTTGCATTTAAGAATGATAAACATCAAAATTAACTATAAATAGCAGGCATTACAAAATATCCAATAGCAGTTTTAATGTGATTAATAATCACAGATAGCAAGTGATAGAGAATCATCAATACTAATGTTGGTAAGTGTAATTTACAAAATAATGGTTATTCAAAATATGAGAAAAAATAGTGTCATGTTATTAATGAAATTTCTAACAGAAAGACAGTAGAAAGTATGAAGGTGCAGTCTGAGCAGATTTTATGACATAAAATACTTAAACACTAAAGCATTAGAGTGAGACTTATGTTTGGCTATAAGGGTTAATATATTTCATTTAATATGAGCAATTTATACTCTTTTTTTCAGAAGTTGCATTTTCTTAACTGAACATTATCTGGATTTTAAGAAATTATTTATCTTCAAAGTGTGTACTAAAGGAAATGTGCTATATACATGGAGAAGCTTATTATTAAGAACATTTTTCTTTTCTGAACATGAGCAATTCCAGAATTGTAGATGGTACAAGGTAGAAGAAAAAGTTTGACTTGGTACGAAATGCTTTCTTTTTAACTTTTTTCTTCCTTAATAAACACGAGTCAGTCAATCACTTTGTTTAGTTGTTTATTATTACAAATATCTGATGTGTTCCATTCACATGATGATCTCTAGCTGTTCTGCAAACAAACCTTTTATTCAAAAGATTTATCTTTTATCTACACCATGCTAATCATGATAAACATAAGCAGAATTAGTCTTATTACTTGCTTCCTTGTAAGCTGAAGCGAAATAAGAATATGCTGAAGCAACAGTCAAGTCCTTTAAAAACCAGCCACTGTGTGAAACAATTGAAATCCCATTCTCTTTGCTTACCAAGAGTAAACAAGGAAGAAACGAGAAGAAAGATGTCTCCCTGTTTGAGAAAAATTTAAGTGGCTTAAAATTGAAACCAATAATCCAGAATATCCCAAAGGCAGTTAACTCTACAAAAAGAAGATGTAATCACATAAATTGTGTGTTTCTAATAATATCTACATTTGTTGTGTAGTAAGTTTTTGTCTATCCCTTACAGTTTGCCAGCTTTACAAAATTCATCAGAATGAAGAGGTCTTCAGAGGCTATTCCCAGAAAATTCAAGTTATACATATTATTTGTGATGTAAATAGCTTTAATATACAGTATTTTAATCAAAATCATTATAGCCATTTTTGAGAAAAACAGTTTTCAAAAATTTTTTCATATAAAGGGTAGTTTGAAGTGGGGAGATTTTGTTGGAAATCTTTGTATCGTATCCTTGGATGATAATAAACTTAAATACCAAGTTTGGAATTAACAACCTTTTAGTTTTTTAGCTATGCTGTCCACAGACACGCACACAGGGACTTTTTTCTAATTTTTTTTTGCATTCAGGGGACCTCAAAACATATTTACAGAGAATCTTGGTATCAAATTTTTGTGTGAAATTACAGTACCTTCTCTATACACTATGTAGGTTCATAGTACATGTAGAGATAGTAATATGCTTTTATTTAAATGTTCCTTTTTCCTGGAATTACTCATATATTTCAACCAATTTCTAATTTGTGACAAGCTTCTCTAGTAAGTTAAACAAATGGATAGAATACGCTCACATTTTGCACAAGTTCAACATTGTATCTTTAACAGTTACTCCATGTCCCATACTTCAGAAGACCAACAAGCGAAACCTAATATGTTTTATTAGATGCCAAATGTATAGAGCTACGAAGAAAAGAGCTTACTTAACTGACAAAATTATCTTGTTTCTTGCTCGAGTCAATGCCTATATTCTTGTCACTTAATTAAAGTGTTACTAACATCCTCATTGTCAATGGTCTAAGTAATTTAAGAAAAGCTTCTGATATCCAGGAAACCTAAATGGAGAAAATGGCAGTTGAACGAAACATATCAGATTTATTTTATCTGGTAAATAAACTGCTTTCATAGAATGCTCATAAAAAAACTAAACAAAAGGCTTACAATGTATATATTACTTTGTAAATTAGCTCTGTTAAACAACATTTGATATCTTGTGCAAACTTCTCAGGCATATATTTGTATAATATATTATTGTTTTCTAAGAACATTCTATTCCTAAAATATGATTTTTATAATCTGCATATGATTTATGAAAGTTGTTTAGGTTCAAGGTTAATAGTTTTTTTTTTTATAGATTACATAGCTGAAGAAGATCTATTTTTAAATGTGTTGATGCTTGCTCTAAATGTATCCTGTTGAAAGAGTGAAATTTTTTTTCATAAATATGAAAATAATGAGTCTGATGTTACCAAAGCTAAAGTTGTATTGATCAACTGTAGTAAAATAAGCTCTTTATGTTGCTTGTTACATTGTTACATTTTTAATATAATAATACAACAAAAAAAAAATACATTTTTAGATTGGTATTTGTAATAGGAATTTGCTTTGATTACTTTGACGTAATAAAAACATTGTACCTGTTGTCACATGTTTCTTATTTTTAGTCCTTCCCAAATTATACACATTTTTTTTTAAAAATCGTATTGTTTGTATGGCCTCTATTAATTCTATAATCATTCAATGGGTTTTGACTTTGGAATCAATAGTGATTTTTGAAAGACAGAACCAGAGTTAAAAATTCAGTTCAAATTTCAAATATGGCTACCAATAAGCCAGAAGGAATACAAATTAAAACTTAATTAGATCACAGAAATTGCACAACAGAATGGCTACACAGAACATCTGGTAAAGAAAAAGATTAACAAATTTATGAAATGAAGAAAATAATAAAGAAATTAGCACTCAGAAAATAAAATCAGTATAAAATTAGAAGCCAGCTTAAAAAACTTAGATCTTATTAGCACAATTTAAAAAATCTCCTCACTGCAAATACAAAAGATAAAAATCCTTTCATTGAAACAATTAGGAAAATATGAAATCAGCTGCAAGGAGTGTGAAAAAGTGTATATAAAGTGAAATAAAAAAAAAAAAAAAATATTGGACAACGTTTTAAAGAACACGAGAGGTATTTAAAGCATAAACAGACAGGTAAGTCAGCTGTACCACACCATTTTTGGGCTCAAAACCATAATTTTCACAGTGAACCAAGTTAATAAAATCAGTGCAGAATCCAATTGATTAACAGTTTGGGAAAATCCATTAGTTCTGAAAAACAAAGTCATAAATTTTTATATACCACAACCAAATGGTCTCATTTCAAAATTCATTTACCAGAAGAGTGACCTCTACAGGCTGCTACCACGAGTTCATCAGTAAATCTCCGCTGAAGATGGTACCAATAGCCACCAAAACATGTTTGAAGTAAGTTGCTTATTTCAACTAGTGAAGTTTGAGTGTGATGCTGTGTTTTTACTCTTAATTGATTAGCTGCTTCACTGTGCATTCCCATTAATGTTTTAAATGGCATAGAATTTTTCAGTCTGATTCTACCTTTCAAAAACCTTAGCCAGTAAGGCTTGTATGAAAGAAAACTTTGGTTGACATTATAGGCAGCAGACTATGTGCCCCGAGATATGAAGTTTTAAGTCATCATTGGAGTATATTACCCCAAAACTTTGAGATACAAAATAGTTTATTTGGGGAAAACCCGAGTCAGTGAGGGAATTTAATGATCTACCAGCCTGTTTCCATGTCAGTTTAGTTGGTTAGAGCAACCTGACAGAAAGCAGAAGATCAATGATTCAAGCCTGGGCTGTGGCTTGAATTTTCCAGTCTGATTCTGTCTTTCAATAAACCTTAGCCTGAATGGCTTGTGTGAAGGAACAATTCATTATAATTGAATTACAATTAAAATATTAGCATATACTGTAATTCTGAGTTTTCTGACCCAAAATCCACCAATACAATATTACCTTAAATGTGACTTTTCTTTAATATTAACAGGGACCACCGCCTCTAAACAGGTGTCACAATGTCTGTGCCTATACCAAAAATCTTGTGTTACACGCACATGACTTTCTCTAGGTTTTCTACAAAAAAACTTCTTACAAAAGACTATTCTTCTTTCTACACAATGCTAATCGAGATAAACATTAACAGAAAGTTCTTATTACTTAGTTCCTTATAAGTAGAAGAGAACTAAGGAAATAAACTAGGTTAAAGCAATAGCCAAATGTTTTAAAAGCTGTCACTATGTGATTGTCATTGCAATTCCTTCTTTGCTTGGCCAGGAGTATAACAAAAGAAAAACAGACACTTCCTGTCTGATAAAAATATAAGTATTTACAATGTAAACCAATAACAAGGAATATCTCGGAATCGGTTTCCTACACAACAAAAATGTAAAGGACATAATTGTATGTTTTGACGAGATCTACATATTTTGTGCAGCAAGTTTTTGTGTGGCGGTGCCATGGTCGAGGGGTTAGACCTCTTGCCTCCCATTTAGGTGGCCCAGGATCGGTCCGAAGCACCCACATGTGGGATTTGTGGTGAATGAAGAGGCATCAGGGCGAGTTTTCTCTGGTTTCCCCTGCCACTCACTCCACCAATTGCTCCATCATCACCTTTCCTATCGTCAATTTGCTTACATTTCAAAACATCCACTTCCTCCTGCTCTTGCCTGGCTATGGGCTGACCCCTTGCAACAGGTTCTCCAATCTGTGGTTTCGTACTGTTGACTCGCACATGGGCTTCTGACTCCTAGGCATTGGCTTACACTTAGCACTATAAATAAATAAATATAATATGTGGACGACATAACAGCCATCTCACTAATTCAGAAACCTGAATTTCATTAAATAAATAGCATTTCATTAGCAACTTTTATATCAGAGAAAAAGTAGGTACTGCAAAATGAAATTGTTCAACAAATCAATATAGAGCATCAAATTGCTGATGTGATGACTAAGCCATTTTTCAAGCCGAAAATGTTAAATTTTTGTAATTTTAAATGATTCTTATTTGACAAGGGAATATATTAAAATACCTATGTCAATTAAGATGTTTAAGTAAGTTTTGTTTTTGTTCATGTCGGACACGTGTCTTCACTTGTTTATACAGTTGTAAGATGTTTTTGTATTATCACTAGCTAAGAGCAGTCATAAACCCAAGCTATTGCTCAGTTCTTTTGTACTTAGTAAAGCTCAATAAAAGGTGCTATGGAGACAAAAGTAATTGTTGTTTAATAGGTAGAGCCAGACTGAAGGATTCAATGCCATAGCTGGGATTTGAACCATGGATCTCCTGGTCTTTAGCCAGTTGCTCTATCACTGAACTACCATGGAAACATGCTGGCACAGCATTACATTTCTCAATGACTTGCATGTTTCCTGGTAAATTGAATTTTTCAGACTGACTCTACCTATCCAACTCCTGTCCTACACATGACTTGCATAAAAAATAATTAAATCATTATTAATTGACCATAATAGTGGTTATACTATGAATCTTGGGACTTAAAGTACTTATAACATTGTAAGTTGCCATCTCAAAATAATTTGAGATCACCTTGTGGTTACTGGGATACATGCGAGTTCGTTGAGATATTTATGTTAGCTCAGTGGTAGAGTAACCAGCTAGAGACTGGGAGATCTGTGGTTCAAATCCTGGCTATGGAATTGAATTTTTCAGACTGACTCTACCTATCCAACTCCTGTCCTACACATGGCTTGTGTGAAAAATTAATTAAATCAGTTCTTGTTTAAATTTACCCCTTTCTGGTCCATTTAAATTTACCCCTTACTAGTTCATTAAAATTATTGCAAAAAAATTGCAAAATAATTTTTTTATTTTGTAATTCTCTATAATAGTGAAAGACTTTCACTTAGAATGCTTTACCATCATCAACCATTAGCCAGAGGGTGAAGAAGAATGGAATAACTAGGGATAATAAAGTGTATCACCTTTAGGAACCTTCTTAAACTCTAATAGATGCAAACTTTAAAATATTACTGCTTCAAAACCAACATTTCAGGGGAATGAGAGGAAACTTTCCAAAACTGAAAGTGGCCAAATAGGCCTTAGTTCCATTACCCATTCATTAACTGTCTACTAATAATCAACAGGTTGCACAACACATCCCTTCTAACAATATACCCTCAAAGAATCCAGTAAAATCCGCAGGAACTACAGATATGCAAACATGCAGATATCTACATGTCATCATTTATTATTACTCATTTCATTAGTGCCTGAACCAAACCATTATAGCATTGTATTGTTGCTTTGTTTACAATTATTGAAAATAACTGACTGAAGGTGATATGGTTGGTTGGTTGGTATCTAATGTTGAGCAGTTGGCAGTGAACCCATTCGCTCTCTTGCATTCCAGTATTTTGATGTCATATTATCATGTTTTTATTCAACTTTTTGTAACCATTTAAAATAGGCACCATAAATGGCGGTTACATCACCTAAGAAAAGAAAGGTATGGACAGGAAAGAAACTGAAATGATCCCCTAGGCCTCGAATACTCTAATATCATTGGGGTCGAAGAAAACAAGAGTTGAGTCAAGCAAGACTGGATAGGAAAGGTAAAAGAGGGGATCTGATATGTGGAAAGGAAGAAATATCAGTCCAGGTCAATAACTCACCTAGCTAACCAGTGTTTATTGGTGAGCAGCCCTTCCCTTTAGTTCATCACATAATTTTGTTTAAATTGGTTCCTTTAAGTCTTCAAATTATAGAAGCAATTAAAGGGTCTCCTTTCTATTATAACAAAATTTATATGTGATTACTAACAGCTGCACCGCATGAAGGTGAGGGATCGGACTTTACGCTTTTGTCTAGGTCAGTTCCTTTAAGCCTTCAGTTAATTATTAAAGGAATTAAAGGGTCTCCTCCCTGTTAGTAACAAAAGTCTTTCTGCAGCCCTGAAGATGATATTAAAATTACTAAGAATAGACTCTTATTCTCATATTAGAAACACAATAATTTTTTTTCTGGTTTTTGTATTAAATCCACAAAAAAAATCACAACTATGAGCTTACCATTTAATAGCAATCAGATATAAAGACATTAATTAAAAATGGCATTTCGATCTCAAGATCACAGGTTCAAACCTGGCCCAGACTGATGGTTTTTAAATGTGCTTAAAAGTGATACATGCCAGTAGATTTGCTGGCATGTAAAAGCTATCCTGTGGGACAAAATTCTGGCACACTGGCAGTGCTGATATGATCCTGGCAATTGACGGCTTTACAAACAATTATTTTTTTATTAATTTAAAAAAAAATAAATACAATGTGTTACATTCACATGATTTTCTCTACCCAGTGTTCAACAAAACGTTCTTAAAAATGCTTATTCTTGTATCTACATTATGTTAACTGAGACAAACATGTAGAAATTCATTTACTACATATTTCCTTGTAGCTCTAACAGAAACACACCAGGCTGAAGGGATAGTCAAATCTTTTAAAAGCTGGTTGCTGTGCAATGATTGAAACTGCATTTTCTAAGGAAGAAAGAAAAGATGATTTTCCATTTAAGAGATGTATAAGATTCAAAACATTGCAACTAACAATAAGGAAAATCTCAGAAACAGTTAGTGCAACAAAAAAAAACAATAACAATAATGTATTTGGCATCTTTTGTGCATTTTAACAAGATCTACATTTTTTGTGTAGTAACGTTTTGTCTACCTTATAGTTTACCAGTTCTGTAAAGGTCATCCAGAGTAAACATGACTTCAGAGGCTATTTCCTGAAAAATTTAAATATACATTTTATTTGCCATACAAAAGTCTTATATATTTGGTATTTTAATCAAAATTGGTAAGAGCCATTTTGAGAAGATAAAAATTTTGATATTACTTTCTCTACACATACTCTGTACATAGTGCACAGAGAAGGAATTGTACTCTACCCAAAAAATTTGATGTTGAGATTTCATTAGAAATGCATGTTTTGAGACCCCCTGAATAAAATGGAATTTTAAAAAAAAAATGTGCGTGCGTGTGTACAGCATAACTGAAAATTAAAAAGTTGGGTAAATACCAAACTTGGTATGTAGGTGCAGTATCTGCCAAGGGTACAACCCAAAAATTTTCACGAAAGTCTCCCCACCCCCAACTACCCTTTACATGTATTTTTTAACAATTTTTATTTTCTCAAAAATGGCTCTAACAGTTTTGATTAAAATACCATATTTTTAAGACATTTCATGACAAACAAAATGTTCATCTTGAATTTTCTGGGAATAGCCTCTGAAGACATTTTCATTCTTGATAAATTTTCTATAACTAATAAGTAAGAAGTATCATATGAGATAGACAAAAACTTTGTACACAAAAAAATATAAATCTTATTAAAAAAAAAAAAAAAAAAAAACCACACACGCACACATATGCACACACACACACAAAATTCACGTCATACACTTTTTTTTTTAGAGTTAACCATTTATGAGATATTCCTTGTTTCAATTTTAATTTAATCATATTTTTATCAAGCAGGAAGTCATCTTTCATTTCCTTGTTTTGTTTTACTCCAAGGAATTAAAAGAAAACTGAATTTCAATTGTTTCATGTAGCGCTGAGCTTTAAAAAGATTTGACTATTACCTTAGTCTAGTGTATTCTCTTATTTCCCTTCTGCTTAAAAGGAAGCAAGTAATAAGACCATTTCTGATAATGTTTATCTCGATTAGCATGATAGAGATAAGAGAACAATCTTTTATAAAGAAAGGTTTTTTGCAGAACAGCTAGAGAAAGTCAAGTGAATGGAACAGATATTTTTAATTATGATTTCTTGCACAAGAAATATCAGCAATGCCATCACAGATAAAATAAGTTTTCACCCCTCTAGTGACAGAAAATCATGCTTTCTGATGAGGTGAGTTGGAAATTGCTCATCTGGTGGCAGTAGTATATACTTACTGAAATGCCATTATGATGCGAGTTACCCTCCGTGGTGTAATGGTACCATGCTAACTTCATACACCCAAGGTCGTGCGTTCAAACCTGGCGGAGGATGGTGGATTTTTTGGGTGTAAAAATCCTTAGCATGGCTTCCTTCGGAAGGGAAGTAAAGCCATGGGTCCCGTGTCATAGTTTTACAGCATGTAAAAGAACCTCAAACCAGATAGAAAGGCCTCTGAGAAAAATTTAGTGGTCTTTCATGCCCAATTTAGAGTGGGGCGCTGAGAACCACAGCAGTTAAAGAGCGTCCATAAATAAAACTCCATTTCATTTCATTTCATTTCATTATGATGAGAAGACATAAATACCATATCTATAGTGCCAGGTGTTAATACTTTATGGTCCAGAGTTGGTATTGTATTTATGTAGTGATATAAATCATATTTATAAGTTGGTCTTATCTTGATACCAGAATGACAACATCATTCAACTACAAATAAAATATGTGTTGTGCTCATATTCATCTTGTCAACAAACAACAAAGTAAACTTGAATGTTATTCATTACTGTGCCATGAAGGGGCATGGAGGGCTGGTTGTATTAGTTAGCAACATAACCAGATCCGTTTTGTAAGATTCTATCTAAATATTCATGAGCTGCTATTGTTTTGACATAAAACAACAAACTGTAACAATTTACATATGTAGCTGAGGTTGTTAAGGCAAAGGTGTTGCTCATAATTGACAAGGCTTGTCCATCCTGATTGAGACTTGTACCAGTTTTTCTTTTATTGGTTCATTTGTATAACATCCTCTAATTTCAGTGGTCATATGACTTGTGAGACAACTCATGCTGCTGTAGGTTGGTCATTGTTTAAATCATTAAACACACGCACATTCATACCTCCAGACTCAGTAGGGGATAGGAAACAATTCTGGTTAAAGAAAAATTCCACACACCAGCTGGGGAATCGAACCCGGGACCCCTGGGTGAGAAGTCAGCTTGCTAGACATTCAACCATAGAGGCAGTTAAACCACCATGTTTTTCTCGGTTTGCTGATTAATATATGACAGGTATGTGTCCTGAACTTAAGCTAGAAAGTCCCTTCCCAAATTATCTTCTCATCAGTATCCACCGCCTGTCATGTCATATATGATGATATGATGATGATGATGATGATGATGATGATGATGATGATAGATGATTAATAATAGTAGTAATAGTGATAGTGATACTGATACTGATGATGATGATGATGATGATGATGATGATGATGATATACTTTTAGTGTTTTAGTGGTGTTTTTGTGTTTTAGTAGTGTCTTAGTGTCATAGGGTCATAGTGTCTTAGTGTTTTAGTATTTTTGCAGTGTTTTAGTATTTTAGTGTTTTACTAGTGTTTTAGTAATGTTTTAGGCGTATTTTATTGTTTTACTGTATTTTACCGTTTTAGTAGAGATTTAGTGTTTTAGTATTATTTTAGTAGTGTTTTAGTGTATAAGTTGTGTTTTAGTAATTCAGTGTTTAGTAGTGTCTTAGTGTTGTTTTAGTATTTTATGGATGTTTTAGTGATTAGTAGTGTTTATTAGTGCCATAGTGTTGTTTTAGTGTTCTAGCGATATTTTGACCTTTTAGTGTTTTAATGTTGTTGTGTTATAGTGTTTTAGTGTTGCTTTAGTGTTGTTTTGCTGTTTTAGTAGTGTTTTAATGTTTAAGTACTGCTTTAATGTGTAAGTAGTGTTTTTAGTGTGTTTAAGTGTTGTTCAGTTTCAGTATTTCAGTGTTGTTTTAATGCTTTAGTAGTGTTTTAGTATTTTAGTGTTCTAATAGTGTTTTAGTGTTTAGTAGTGTGTTACTGTGTATTAGTGTTTAGCAGTGTCTAAGTTTCTTAGAGTCTTAGTATCATAGTGTCTTAGTTTCTTATTTTTCCATAGTTTTTGTGTTTTAGTGTTTAGTAGTGTATTACTGTATAGTAGTGTTTAGTAGTGTCTAAGATTCTTAGAGTCGTAGTATCTTAGTTTCTTATTGTTTTCATAGTTTTTGTGTTTTAGTGTTTAGCAGTGTCTAAGTTTCTTAGAGTCTTAGTATCATAGTGTCTTAGTTTCTTATTTTTCCATAGTTTTTGTGTTTTAGTGTTTAGTAGTGTATTACTGTATAGTAGTGTTTAGTAGTGTCTAAGATTCTTAGAGTCGTAGTATCTTAGTTTCTTATTGTTTTCATAGTTTTTGTGTTTTAGTGTTGTTTTAGTAAGGTCTCAGTAGAGACATAGTGTTTGTGTTGTTTTAAAATGTTAGTGCTGTAATATTATAGTTTTGTACTGTTTTAGTAGTGTTTTAGTGCCTTAGAGTATTAGTATCATGGTGTCATTGGTCATAGTGTCTTAGTGTTCTAGTGTTTAAGTATTTAAGTAGTGTTTTAGTGTTTAAGTAGCATCCTAGTGTCTAGTGTTTCAGTGTTATAGTGTAATAGTGTTTAGTAGTGGTTAGTAGTGTTTTTGTGTTTTAGTATTTTTCTAGTGTTTTGGTAATGTTTAAGCACTGTTTTAATGTATTAGTAGTGTTTTAGTGGTATAGTGTTTTAGTAATATAGTATTTTAGTGTTTAGTAGGGTTTCAGTATTGTTTTAGTAGTGTCTTAGTCTCATATAGTCTTAGTGTCATATTCTAGTAGTATCATAGTGTCTTAGTTATCAGTGTTTTAATAGTGTTTTAGTGTTGTTTTACTAGTGTCTTAAAATGTCATAGAGGCGTCATAGTGTTTTAGTAATGTTTGTGTGGCATTTAAGTAGTGTCTTAGTGTCTTAGTGCTTTAAGTAATCTTTTAGTAGTGTTTCAATGTTTAAATTGTATAGTGTTTTAGTCTCTTAAAGTCTTAGTATCATAATGTCATATTGTAATAGTTTTGAGTGTCTTACTGTCTTGGTGTTTTAGTCTGATAGTGCTATAGAGTTATAGTGTTTTATCAGTTTTTAAATGTTTAATTAGTCTTAAGTATTGTTCTACTAGTTTAATAGTAGTGTTTTAGTGTATTAAGAGTTGTGTTGCTTAAGTAGTGTTTTAGTGGTGTTTCAGTGTTGTTGTTGTGTGTTAGAGTATAGTAGTGTTTATGCAGTGTTTTAGTGCCTTACACTTTTAGTACTTTTATAGTGTTTTAGTAATGTTTTAGTGAGTAGTAGTGTTTTAGTAGTGTCTTAGTATCTTAGTCTCTAAAGTCATAGTATCATAGTGTGATATTGTCATATCATCTTAGTTTCTTTATGTTTTAGCAGTGTTTTAGTGTTTTATTGTTGTTTTGGTGTTTAAGTGTTGCTTTAGTAGTGTGACAGTAGTTTCTTAGAGTCTAAGTATCATAGTGTCATATTGTTATAGTGTCTTAAAGTCTTACGTGTTGGTGTTTAAGTCTTATAGTGTTTAAGTAGTGTTTGGTGTTCTTCTAGTAGTGTTTTAGTAGTATGTTAGTAGTGTTTTAATACATTAGTGTTATAGTATTTTAGTAGCCTCTTAGTGTTTTAGTGGGATTTTAGTGATGTTTTGTGTTTTGGTATTGTTCTAATGTATTTGTGTGTAAGTAATGTTTTAGCAGTGTTTTAGTGCTGCTTTAGTAGTGTCTTAGAGTCATACAGCAGTTACGTTTTAGTAGCGTTTTAGTGTTTTTTTTTTAAGTAGTCTCTTTGTGCCATAATGTCTTAGTGTTTTAGTAGTCTTTTTCACAGTGTTTTAGTAGTGTTTATCACTGTTTTAGTAGTGTTTACACACTGTTTTAGTATTGTTTTAGTAGTGTTTTAGCACCTTTTTGGTATTGTTTTAGCGATGTTTTAGTAGTGATTTATTGGTTTAGTAATGTTTTATTGTTCTAGTGATGTTTTTCTGTTTTGGTAATTTAATAGTGTTTCAGTGATTTAGTATTGGTTTAGTATTGTTTCAGTGATTTATTAGTGGTTAGGGTTGTTTCAGTGATTTAGTAGTATTGTAGAAGTGTTTTAGTAATGTTTCAGTAGTGTCTTAGTGTTTTAGTGTTAGAGTGTAAAAGTGTTTTACGAGTGATTAGTGTTGTTTAAGTAGTGTTTTAGTAATGTCTTAGTGTTTTAGTAGTGTTTAGTATTGTTTCAGTGTTATTTTTAGTGTTTAGTAGTGTTTTAGTGTTGTATTGGTAGCCTTTTAGCACCGTTTTAGTGGTGCTTTAGTGTATTTGTGTTTAAGTAGCGTTTTAGTAGTGTTTAGTAGTGGCTTAGTGTCTTATTCTCTTAGTATCATATTGTCATAGCATCATAGTGTCTGTTTCTTAGTGTTGTTTTGGTGTTTTAGTGTTGTTATGGTAGTGTGTTAATATCATAGTGTCATAATGTCATAGTGTCTTACTTTCTTGGTGTTCTAGTGTTTTAGGTTTACATTGTCATAGTTTTTTTTCTATTAGGGCATTAATGTTTTAGTAGTGTAATAGTGTTTTAGTATTGTTTAAGTACTGTTTTAGTAGTGCCTTAGTATATATGAGTTCTAGTGTTATAGTATTAAGTACTGTTTTAGCATTGTTTTAGTGTTTGTTGTTTTAGTGTTAAGTAGAGATTTAGTGTTGTTCTAGTAGTGTTTTAGTATTGTATCAGTGTTTTAGTAGTGGTTTAATGCTGTTTAAGTAGTGTTTTACTAGTTTTCAATAGTGTTTTAGTAGTGTAATAGTGTTTAAATGTGTATTTTTGGTGTTTTAGTGTTGTTTTAGTAAAGTCTTAGTGTGTTTGAATAAGAGTATTATAGTGTTTTAAGGCTTTAGTAGCTTTTTAGTGTTTTAGTAGTGTTCCAGTGTTTTAGTGTTGTAGTAATGTCTTAGTTTCTTAGTGTTAGTTTCACAGTGTGATAATGTTATATTGTCTTATTACTTTTTTGTGTTATTTTAGTGTTATAGAGTTTGGTGGTGTTTTACTTGTTTTAGTCTCTTATAGTCCTATTAGAGTTTTAGTATTTTAGTATGTCTAGTATTATTAGTGCATAGTAGTGGCTTTGTTTCTATGTGTTTAAGTAGTGTTTTGGTGGTTTCTTCGTATGTTAGAGTCATAGTGTCTTAGTGTTTGAGAGCTATTGTGTTGTTTTAGTGGTGTCTTATTAGTGTTTAGCAGTGTTTAAATAGTGTTTTAGAAGTGTTAAGTTTTATTTAATTGTTTTAGTACTGTTTACAAGTGTTTAGTGGTATTTAATTTGTGTTTTACTAGTGTCTTAGTCTCCTAGAGACCTAGTATTGTAGTGTCATATTGTCATAGTAGTTTGATAGTGTTTTAGTATTATTTTAGTGTTTTAGTAGTGCTTTGTGGTGTTTTTGTTATTTTAGTAGTGTTATAGTGTTTTAGTGTATTATTAGTGTTCAAGTAGTTTTTAGAACTATTTTAGTAGTGATTTATTGTTTTAGTAGTGTTAAGTACTGTCTTAGTGACATAGTGTCTTGTCATAGCATCTTAGTACTTTGATGTTTAGTGGTGCTTTAGTGTTTAAGAAGTGTTTTATTAGTGTTTTTTGTTTTTAATGGTGTTTTAGTGTCTTAGTAGCGACTTAGCATTTTAGTGTTATTCTGTTTTAGTAATGTTTTGTGTTATATTGTTGTTGTAGTAGTGTTGTTATTCTGTTTTAGTGCTTTAGTAGTATTTCTGTGTTTTAGATTTTTTATTATTTTAGTAGTGTTTAGTTGTGATTAGTACTGTCTTAGTGCAAAAATGTCTTGTCATAGTGTCAAAGCATCTTAGTTTAGGAGTGTTTTATGTGTATTTGCGTTTAAGTAGTGTTTTAGTGTTGTTTTAGTAGTGTTTTAGTGTCTTAGAATCATAGTGTCATGCTGACTTAGTATTTTATTGTTATAGTGTTGTGTTACTGTTTTAGTAGTGTTTTAGTGTATTAGAATTATTTTGGTACAGCTTTAGCGTTTTGCTAGTGTTTAAGTGGTGATTTACTTGTGTTGTTTCAGTATTATAGTAGTGTTTAGTGTTGTTTCGGTATTTTAGTGTAGTGTTTAGTGTATTTGTGTTTAGAATCATAGTGTCATAGTGTTTTAGTATTAGTTATTGTATTTGTGATGTAGTGCTGTTTTAGTAGTATCTTAGTGTCTAATAATGATGGTGTCATAGTGTCTTAGTGTTTTAGTAGTGTTATGGCAGTGTTTTTTGTGTTGTTTTTGTCTTTTAGTGGGGTTTAAATATCCTTTTAAAAGTGTTGTAGTAGTTTCTTAGTGTCATAATATTATATTGTCTAGTAGTGTCTTAGTGTCATGTCTAGTAGTGTTTTAGTACCTTAGAAGTGTTTAGTGTATCTGCGTTAAGTAGTGTTTAGTGTTGTTTGGTAGTGTTTTAGTATTGTAATAGTGTTTTAGTGTATGTAAACGTGTTTTAGTGCTGTTTTAGTAGTGTCTTAGAATTATAGTATCATAGTGACTTGGTGTTTTAGTAGTGTTATATGCAGTGTTTTATTAGTGTTTTCTTGTTTTAGTTTTATAGTGTTTAGTGCTGTTTAGCACTGGCATAGTGTTTTTGTGTTGTTTTTGTCTTTTAGTGGGGTTTAAATATTCTTTTAAAAGTGTTGTTGTAGTTTCTTAGTGTCAGCGTTTAGTAGTGTTTTATTGTTTAGTAGTGTCACAGAGTCATGTTTAGTAGTGTTTTAGTATCTTAGAAGTGTTTTAGTTTATCTGCATTGAGTAGTGTTTTAATAGTGTTTAGCGTTGTTTGATAGTGTCTTAGTCTTTCAATAGTGTTTTAGTGTACGTAAACGTGTTTTAGTGCTGTTTTAGTAGTGTCTTAGAATTATAGTAGCATAATGTCTTAGTGTTTTAATAGTGTTATAGAAGTGTTTTAGTGTTATAGTAGTGTTTTTATTGTATTTGGATTCTAAATGTTTTAGCGGTGTTTTATTAGTGTTTTAGCAGTCTTTTAGTAGTATTAACAGTGCTTTAGTAGTGATTGGTTAAGTATAGCCATAGTTATTTAGTAGAATTTTAATCTTGTTTTGTGTATTTGTGTTTTAGTGCTTAATAGTGTTTTAGTGTTTGGTAGTGCCTTGGTCTCTTACAGTCTTAGTTTCATAGGTTGAAATTGTCATATTAAAACACTGACAATAAAATCATGAATTAGTGTTTTGTAATGTTTAAGTGTTGTTTTAGTAGTGTTTTAGCGCTATAGTCTTAGAGTGTTATAGTGTTTTAAAGGTGTTTGAGTGTTGTTTTAGTAGTGTCTAAGACTTTTAATGTTTATTTGTTATACTGTTTTATTGCTTTAGTAGCGTTCTAGTGTTTTAGTAGTGGTTTAGTCTTTTAGAGTCTTAGTCTCTTATGATAAACTTGTCATATTGTCTTAGTGTTATATATTTGTAGTGCTTTAATGTATTAGTAGTATTTTAGCAGTGTTTAAGTGATGTTTTAGTAGAGGTATAATTTTTAGTAATTTGTTGTGTTGTTTTAGTGTTTTAGTAATGTTTAAATTGTGTTTTAAAAGTTTTACTTGTGTTTTAGTAGTATCTTAGTGTTTGTGTCATAGTGTATAGTGTTTTAGTGTTCTTTAAGTAGTGTTTTAGTAGTGTCTTAGTGCAACAGAGTCTTTATATTTTAGTGTCTAGTGTTTTAGTTTTATAGTGTAAAAGTGTTTAGTTGTGTTCAGTGTGTTTAACAGTGCTTCAGTGTCTTAGTAGTGTTTAAGTGTTTCTAAACTAAGTAGTGTTTTAGTGTTGTATAGTAGTGTCTTTGTGTCTTGTGTTATATTACTGTTTTATATTTATTTTTGTGATATTTTAGTTATGTGTTAGTGTATTTAAAAAGTGTTTAGTGCTCTTTAGTAGTGTCTTAGTTTCTTAGAATCATAGTTGTTACTGTTTTGGTAGTGATATACCAGTGTTTTAGGAATATTTTCGTGTTTTAGGGTTATAGTAGTGTTTTAGTATTAATGGTTTGGTAATGTTTTAGTGTTGTTTTTGTCTTTTATTGGTGGTTAAATAGTCGTTTAAAAGTGTTTTAAGAGTTTCTTAGTGTCTTAGTGCTTTAGTGTTTAGTATGTTTTAGTGTTTAATTAGTGTTAAGTGTTGTTTAGGTATTGTTTTAGTGTCACAGCATCATATTGTTTATGTATCTAGTATTATAGTGTTCAGTAGAGTATTAAATAGTGTTTTAGAGTCATAGAGTTATTGTGTCATAGTGCCTTAAAGTTTTAGTGTTATAAAGTTTAGTAGTGTTTTAGTGTTTAAGTAGTGTTTTAGAAGTATCTTAGTGTCACAGAGTCATAGTGTTTTAGTGTTATAGTTGTATTATGTAGTGTTTTAACTGTGGTTTTAGTGTCTTAGTAGTGTTTTAGTATATCTGCATTAAATAGTGTTTTAGTAGTGATTTAGTGTTGTTTAGTAGTGTCTTAGTGTTTTAATAGTGAGATAGTGTTGTTTTGGTGTATGTAAAAGGTGTTTCAGTGTTGTTTTAGTAGGGTCCTGGAATCATAGCGTTTTAATGTTTTGGTGCTTTAGTAGTGGTTTTGTGTTACGGTGTTGCAGTAGTGTCCTAGTGTTTTTGTACTGTTTAACTGTGTTTTAGTAGTGTTTAGAAGCGTTTTAGTAGTGTCTTATTGCCTTAGAGTCGTAGTATCACAGTATCATATTGTCATAGTATCATAGTTTCTTAGCGTTTTAGTGTCTTAATAGTGTTTTTGTGGTGTTTTAGTTTTGGTTCAATAATTACCTAGTGTCTTAGTTTCTTAGTGTTTTAGTAGTTTAGTTTAGTAGTTTTTAAAAGTCTGTTAGTAGTGATTGTGTGTTTTAGTGTGTTAATGTCTTAGCAGCGTTTAAGCAGTGTTTTAGTAGGGTTTTTGTGTTTTAATGTTGTCTTGGTATTATTATAGTGCTTTATTAGTTTTAGTAGTCTTTTAGTAGTTTTGTAGTAGTGTCTTAATATTTAGTGCTATATTGTTTTAGTAGTGTTTTAGTGGTATTTGATTAGTGTTTTAGTATTTTAGTGTTTAGTAGTGTTTTAGAGTCTTTTATAGTCTTGGTATCATAGTGTCATATTGTCATAGTATCATGATGTTTTAGTTCCTTAGCGCATTAGTGTTTTTGTGTTGTTTAAGTAGTGCCTTAGTAATGTCATAGTGTTTTTGTGTTGAAAGAGTAGTGTATTAGTGTCATAGTGTTTTAGTAGTGTTTCTGCATTTTAATGTTTTAGTAGTGTTTAAGTAGTGTAGTGTCTTACTGTAGTAGTGTCATGTCATAACGTTATAGTGCCTTAATGACTTAGTATTTTAGGGTTTTAGTGGTGTTTTAGTGTTATTTTAGTGTTCTAGTAGCGTATTAGTAGTATTATGAGACTATGGTACGGTATGGGTACTATGAATCCTGGGTCTAAAGTACTTACAGCATTGTAAGTCGCCTTTGGGGTTGTCATCTCAAAATAATTTGAGATCACCTTGTGGTTTACCGGGAAACATGCGAGTCAGTTGAGAAATTCAATGCTATGCCGGCATGTTGCCATTGTAGCTCAGTGGCAGAGCAACCGGCTAGAGATCGGCAGATCCATGGTTCAAATCCCGGCTATGGCATTGAATTTTTCAGTCTGACTCTACCTACCTGACCATTTGTGAAGGGAAGGAAGGAAGATCTAGAGCATGTAGTATGTGAATGCCAGCAGACTTATGGAAAAAAGAATTCCTGAAGTAAAAGTGGGATAAAGGTGGCTAGGAGAACAGTGTTATGGAGGATTTTTAGAAAGGAGGCAGAAGTTTAGGTCAGTTTTTAAGCAAAGTTAAGAAAAAATGAAACTGCTTTGTGCAAAGGGAATTAGAATTAATATTATTTTCTTTTAGTTTAATGTTTTTGATAGTTATAGGGAACTAAAATGTGTGTAGTTGTAATTACATGAGTGGGTGTGATGAGCTAAGAGCCTGGACTGAATGCCTGTAATACTTATGTATTAGCTTAATGTGAATAAAATAAAATATTGCTTTATCTGGTATAGCACTTGGGTATCTTATGTACAGGTAATGCTGTATTTAATTCACTACTGATATTTAAAAAAAAAAATACAGTTTTGAGGTCTCTTGAATAAAAAAATACAAAATAAGGAGGTCTACTAGTATGCGAGTGACATGCCTAACTTTAAATTAAAAAGTCACATACAAAATTTTGTATTTGCATCTGACACCATTTAACTGTGCCAGGTAAAGGTTTTCGAGAAAATCAATATCATAATTATAAACTATCCATTAATTTGTAGAAAAAAATAATTAGTTTTTTATTTTTAAAAAGATATTTAATGATTAATATTAAAATATCACATGTTTAACAGATTGGCATTATGGATGACATGTAGTTTTTAATTTTCTGTGAAATTCTCTTCATTCTTGTTAAATCTTATAATTCTTTACAACCTTTGATACTGAAAAAATAGAGTTCATTTAACTGTACGGTTTGTATCAATATGCAAGGCCTATTTTTTCAATCTCTGAAAGGACATGAAAACAAAATCAATGTGAATAGTAAAATGGTTTTATTGGCAAAAGTTAGCTACATATATAAATTACTTTTCAATATAGTCACCATAAATATTCAAATATTTATTTTACCTATGCAGCAACTTGCTGCAACATCTACAGAAATAGTAGCAGCATGTCTCTTGAGCCAGTTGAACATGGTGTGCATTACCTCATTGGAATGAAAATGCTGTTTCTTCAACCACTTTTTCATCTGTGAAAATAATTTGAAGTTTAATTGAAGAGACAAGCTGAAAAATTCAATGCTATAGCCAGGATCTGAACCATGGGTCTCCTGGTCTCTAGCTAGTTGCTCTACCACTGAACATGGCAACATGCTGGCACAGCATCAAATTTTTCGACTGACTAGCATGTTTTCCTGGTAAACCACAAGGTGATCTCAAATTATTTTGAGATGAAATACCCCAATGGCCACTTATAATAAGTACTTTAAGTCCCAGGATTCATAGTGTAGCCAACTATTATGACATTGTAAGTCGTCATTGGGGTATGTCATCTCAAAATAATTTGATATCATGTTGTGGTTTACCCGGAAACATGAGAGTCAGCTGAGAATTTTAATGCCATGCCAGCATGTTGTCATGGTAGCTCAGTGGTAGAGCAACCAGCTAGAGACTGGAAAATCCGTGGTTCAAATCCTGGCTATGGCAATGAATTTTTCAGTTGGACTCTACCTATCCATGTTGGAAGTTGCTTGGCACAGGGTCTAGGCATGTTCTCCAAATTTCCTGCACCATATTGACAGTTTCAAGTTCTCATCATACACACACATCTCATTCTGCTGAAAACATATGTCTCTTGGCCTGTAGAAAAATAACACTACATAACTCACACTTGGAGGGAGGGTCAGTGGTAGGAGATATTTTTATGTGCTGTAACTGATCATCTGACTGTGTAAGAACAAATTAAATTAAATATATAAGGGAACCTGACAGACATCATAATTGAGCAAATTGTAAAGGAATAAATATTATAACCCTCAGAATGTCCAGAACAATAAAAAAAAAGTTAAATATTATGGTCTTGTATTTCTGTCACATGATGGGAAGGACCGACTCTGAGCAAATACAGGTGCATTTCTAAGGAATAACAGTAAATCCGGACATAATAGTTACGGCCAGGGAAAACTGTTCAGATGGGAGTATTGAACCTTGTTTGTTGTCAGAAAATTTTAGCTGAGAATGGGATGGGACACAACCAGTCAACTGGGAGTAGTCACATGCTGGATGAAAGGAATCAAGGAATAACTACATTCAGGAGATATTCAGTCAGAGGCAATAAAAGTGTAACATGGTGCAACGTGTAGCTTGGATATTAAGTGGAACATAACCTCTTATGGTAATTAATAGCTGTAGAGTGGTGGCGAGTATATCAAAATGGTTAAATAAAAATAATAGCATCAAAGAAATCATCACTTCATCGGTGTACAATCCTAGAACCTGCAAGAGAAACCCCAAATATACCCTGAGAATCCCTGAAATCATGCTCACCCACAAAGCTCTACTGATGAGAAGTGGCTATCACAGTTAGGACTGGAGGTCAGCCGCAGCATCCATCGCCAAGCTTTAACATACCATTTGGTCTTAACAGTGGTACTGACTCTGAGTTGTGAGAATGGGCAACTATGAGCTGCGGAATGCCAAAACAGCTCTTTCTAGCTTTAGAATGAGGCTTAGATACCATGTTTTATGAAGGCCACAACTACCTTAATGCATATTGGATGAGACCGCAGTGATTTTGGTATTATATGCCAATGTGCAGAAGTGATTCAAGATATGTTAAAGGTGCACTTATCAAGTGTGAGCTGTCTCAGTCTTTGCTTTGTCTTTGTGTGTGAAATGTTTCAACAACACATGTGTTGTGTGCAATTTCTTTAGGAATGTTATTCTCTTATTAGTCCATGAAAATGCCCGACAACAAATGATGCTTGAATAGTTTATTTTCTCTACATGTACTATGTACATAATGTGTCCAAGATTTCACCACAAATACACGTTTTAGGGTCCCCTGTATCCAAAAAAGCTATTTTATAAAAAAGTCCATGTGTGTGTGTGTGTGTGTGTGTGTGTGTGTGTGTGTGTGTGTGTGTGTGTGTGTGTGTGTCCGTCCGTGAGTCTGTAAACATAACTGAAAAATGAAGTTGGTAAAATACCAAACTTGGAATTTAAGTTTAGTGTCTTCCAGGAATATGACACAAAGATTTTTAAAAAATTCCGCTACCCCAAACTACCCTTTACAAGGAAGAACTTTTGAAAATTTGATTTTCTCAAAAACGACTAACGATTTTGATTAAATACTATATATTAAAGATATTTACATGTCAAATGAAATGTATATCTTAAATTTTCTGAGAATAGCCTCTAAAAACCTCCTTATTCTGCATGAATGAACTGGTAAACCTAAGAGATAGACAAATATTTACTACACAAAAAAAGTAGATTTCGTTAAAACACACAATTTATGAGCACATATATGTTTATTTGGTGGAGTTGACCATTTCCAAGATATTCCTTGTTATTTGTTTCTGCTTTAAAATACTTACACTTTCCTCAGATGGAAATTTGTAAACTCCTGGCCGTGCATAGAAACAGATTTCAACCGCATAGCAACTAACTTATAAAATAAATGACTATAGTTTTAGCCTAGTGTATTCCTTTATTTACCTTCTACTTACAAGGAAGCAAATAAGACAATTTCTGTTAATGTTTATCTTGATTATCATAAAGTAGATAGAAGAATGAGCTGTTTAACAATAATTTGTTATAGCGATGTAGAGAAAGGCATATGAATGGAACACATCAGATTTTTTTTTAATGTACAATACATATGTGGAAATAAATCATGTAGACAGATGTGTATAAAATTTCAGCAGCAATTTCTGGGTTATTCAATTCCAGGTAGAAGTACTCCAAGATGTTTGGTCAACAATTTTAGAATGGGATCAAACCAAAGAAGTGAAAATGGCTTGTTCTAATGGAAGAAAAGCTAACACTCACCTAAGAAGTCTCTCAACTGTGTTCTCAGCAAGTGGGTGTGCCACAAACCTTTGTTCTTACAGCTACGAAACTGTGTGACTATAGTGCAGAAATAATGAACATTATGCAAGTAGATCTTATGTATGGTACATAATGATGTAAAGAATGTCTTCACGCAGAGAGATACAGCTTTCAACATTTATAACAAGATTAGTGCTCATTACATACAGAGTGTTAATGAACTATACCAAAATATTTTCACAGAATATGTGAATTACTTAAATAAATAATTTGAGATAGGAGATTTATGGCCTGTTTATTGAAATTTTGAAGTAACGGCTATAAGTTTCTGAAGTACCAGTACACCACTGGCTAATTTATCAACCATTCAAGAGTATAACAGGAAAAATGAAGGGAAATATTACAGCGTACCTCTCTAGCATAGTGGTTATGATTATGTATCGCGGCACTTCATCTGGAATGAAAAAAAAAATAATAAAAAGCATTTACTCTATGACAGGAATTGAACTCATGCCCTTTGAGATGCCCTTTGCATTAAGCCACCAGAGCAGCTGAAAAAATGCCTCCAGAGTAGGCTACATAACTCAAGAACGTAGGTAATGAACGCTCAGTGTCACACTGTCAAGTGATTAGGTCGAGATTTTACAGATTTTTGCGACATTAAATCTTGAGAATGCTAGTAAGAAGCTGACAAAAATTTATATTTCTATACTCGGGCAGCAGTTTTAAAGATATTCTAAGCCATTTTTTAACCTACTTTGCTTTAACACCGACTTATCAGCACCTAATACCCACACGTTTAACACTATGTAGCTGCGTTATGTTTATCCATGGCCATGCATTGCCAATTTCAAATTACTTATATCAGTCGCGTGCATAATCTTGCAAATTATTTTGGTGCAGTTCATTAACACTCTATATAGATGTTAACACTTATAAGTTATGAAATCAAAAACCCTGCAATGTACTAGACTGTGTACAGAGCACACATTTGTGCAATCTGCAGTATTGGTATAAAATAAAGGCATTGTAGTAACATGTGCAAGCTGGTTGTGCTCCAATTATATGCAGGTTCAGCACTACTGTGTCTAGTTTAAAAAAAAGAATTAAGGAAATACCTAATAAGGAAATGTTTATATTGTATGGATGAATTTGTAATTTTGTAATATTTTATGGTTATTATTATGACTAGAAGATCATGTCAATTTCTGTTGTTTCCTTTTACCATGCCTGAAACATATTGTATTATAATACATATAATAAATGTATAAATAAATGTGCATAAAGGTGTTGCTCACCATACACTAATGCATCTCAAACAAGAACATTTTTGTGTTATTATTTTCTATGATTTTCAAGTTAGTTGAGGGGAAAGAGAATACCTTGAAAGACTATCAGGTGTTTAGAGATCTTTGCCCTTCATAATATATAATTTATTAATGCAATACAGAATTTAGAACAGAAAGGGATTCTCTCAAAATTAAAGACTACAAAGGGAGGTGGCAACAATGGAAGAAATGATAAAATCGGAGTGCATGTTTCAGGAACATAATTATTATGTAAATTATCAGATTCAAGAGGACTTGAGTATTGGATAGGCAGCAGTGTCACCTTCTATGGTGTAATGGTTACCATGCAAGCTTCATAAACCCAAGGGTTCAAAGCCAGCGGAGGATGATGGATTTTTTTGGGCGTAAAAATCCTTAGCATGGCTTCCTTTGAAAGGGAAGTAAAGCTGTTAGTTCCGTATCATAGATTTACGGCACATAAAAGAACCTCAAACCTGATAAAGAGACCTCTGAGCAAAATTAATCAGTCTTTCATGCCCAAAACAGAATGGGATTCTGAGAACCACAGTAGTTAAAAAGCATCCAAATAAAACTTCATTCAATTTCATTTCATAGGCAATAGTAAATACCATCGCCAAAGAGAAACTTCATGTTAGAAGCTCTATAGATACTGCATCTCTCTCTATTGACATATGAGCAGAAACAGAAATGTCAGAAAAATTTGATAGGGGGAAGAAACAAAAGGAAGATTATAACAGTTGACAAGCTGGATTTTTTTGATAGTGTTCAACACCCACTTTTACTACCATGGCACTGCAAGTGATGACACTGGTGATTCATGGAATGAACATGGCGTATCAGTGGAATGAAATGAGGAAAACCAGAGAACCCAGAGAAAACCCACCCTGCGCTACTTTGTCCACCACAAATCTCACATGCAGTCACTTGGGATCGAACCTGGGCAGTCTAGGTGAGAGGCGAATGGTCTAACCACTTGGCCACGGCGCGGCCAAGCTGGATATACCAGTATAATCCAGAAACTAAGTGACGGTTATCAGTTTGTGTCTATCCACTCAGCCACAGCGCAGCCAATCTAGATATACCAGAATAATTCAGAAACTAAGTGACGGTCATCAGTCTCTGTCTATACCACTAGTTTCCAAGGTCAGGGGTTCAAACCTGACAGAGGGCTATAGATTTTTTCAGGAGTAAAAATCCTTAGCATGGCTTCCTTTGAAAGGGAAGTAAAGCTGTTGATCCCATGTCTTAGATTTATGGCACCTAAAAGAACCTCAAGCCTGTTAAAGAGGCCTCTGAGCAAAGTTAAGCAGTCTTTCATATAGAATGGGATGCTGAGAACCACAGCAGTTAAAGAGCATCCATAAATAACACTCCATTTCCATTTTATCCAATCATAGATGAGTTGCAATGATCATCTCCAATTTCCTAAGCATTCCATTCCTAATATCCCATATGACATACACTCCTCACATCTGTCTGTAATTTTAACATTTGTTTTTATTATTTATGAATCAGAAGACTTGATGAAAAGATTAACTATTATAGTTTAGAAGTGGTTGCAAATATACAATTTCACTAAATTAGGTTAATTACCCCAGAAATAATTTCATGGAATCACTTCATCTTCAGCTGGTTGCAGAAATTACTATTGCTGAAATTGTATATTTGCGACTGCTTCTAAACAAGTATAATTTGTTTTTATACGTGTCTTTTCAATACTATTAGTTTTACAATATTCTATTTTGGTTATTTTTATTAAAATGAGAAGTTCTTAACATATGGGGGGATGACCATTGTTGCTCTTGTCCCTCCACTGAGTATGCCCATTACTACCAATAAAAATATCAGTCATTGCTATATATTTGGGATGTTTCATTTATCTATCCAGGTTCCATTATCTTTGAGAATATTCAAAGCACAATAGAAAATATTCCTACTATTAAATATCTATGCAAACAGAGTTAGGGAGTCACGCTATAGCTGTGCTGTATTTATGTATGGGTAAACCTTTGCTACACTTAAGGTGACAGAATTTTAAGGTACAAAAGAACTTAGAAAACAATGTAGTGTGCACATGTCAAAAATATTAATATTTTATCTTTATTCACTTACCACTGTCTTCTTATTTGTAAGCATCACCTATACAAATATATTTGGAAATCATGATAGAATGCAAGTGATTTCCATTGTTTATCATATTATCACCATGCTCTTTAGATTAACATGCAGTGTGGCCCTAATTTTGATGTTGATTTTCTTGTAGACTCTGGGTAGCTAGAGATAAATTTCTTCTATTAAATTTCTTTCTTTATCCAATTTCTGCTTGTGTGTACATGTTACAATAACCTATTCAAGCAGCATTTGTTTTTGCCTTCTTCCAGCACAGTTTTAGGGACAAACATTCAACAATAACAGCATTAATAAATCTTGTAAATGCTATTTCCCAAGGGATGGATGATAAAGAACTCACCTCAGTGCTTGTATGTCAAAGGCTTTTGACTGTATAACTTACAAGATATTATTAAAAAAACTGGACTTTTATTGTATAAACAACATATCACTAACGCGGTTCCAGTCATATCTTGATAACCATAAACAAAAAGTAATATTAAAGAGTAGCATGGGTGAGGTGCATTCAAACTGGTGTACAATAAAAAGTGGAGTTCCGAAGGAAGTGTACTAGGGCCCTTGCTATATATATATAGCAATGACCTTCCTGATAATATTAGTGTGAAAACAATAATGTATGCAGATGACACAGCCATTCTAGTAAACAGGATAAGTAACTTAGAATTGATGCATACAACAGTAGAAACGATAAATACATTAAAAAAAATAGTTTAGTAGTAACAGATTAAAACTGAACACATCTAAATCTTCTATTATGCAGTTTAGAACTCAAACAAAAAAATCCACGTATATCCATGACAAATATAAATTCTATAGACACTGCTAGGATACGAGGAATATATGTTAACAGTCAGTTCAAGATTTGCAGTTAAGCGACAATAAATAAACAATTAAAAAAATCAGTTAAAGTAGCAGGAACCCATACAATACACTGCAAAAGGATTAAACAGTGCCTGTTTCAATATGTTGTATCTGATTCATATCACAAACCTAGAGACCAGGAAAATTCATTCCATTCTATTAGGGGACATGTAACTGTTGTGAATCAATATTTAAGTCAAAAGAAAATAGTCCGGATAATATCACATGCAGGTGCACATGTATCCTGTTTAAAGATCTTAGAATACTTACTTTTCCATCACAATATCTACTTGAACTTTACAAATATATACATGTAAATTTTGACAAACTATACAATACTCAAAATCAATACACTTATGAAATAAGAACAAAAAGTAAACTAAAACCACTTGAACATAGACTAACATTATTTGAATGAATCCCTCTTTATTCTGGAATAAAAGCATATAACAAACTACTTCCCAATATAAGAGAAATAAAGGATACTAAGCTGTTCAGTAAAACTGTTAAAGATATCTTCATTAAAAAATCTTATTACTCGGTAAAGGAATATATGGATGATAAATATAAATGTAATTAGCAAGTATAATTCTTGGAATATGGTACCTTTGGCCCAAATTATTTATAAGTTATTGATCTGTTGCATATTACTGTAATTCTTATAGTTTTTTCTTGACACATCACCAGATTATAGAGCTATTGCATCTTGTAAATGTATGTGATGAATAACGCTATGCTAGTTATAAATTAGCCTACCTCTTTTTCTTGCAGAACAAAAAGATACATGAGGGTGCTACTAATAAGAATAGGCATTTTCAAGTATGAGGAGATAGGCTATGCTCTATTTCACTGTAGAGATCCAAAGCTGTAGCTGTTCTTCAACCTTTAGATGATATACCTATTCTGTTTCAAAAAATAAAAAAGTAAAAGAGATAAAGAAAGCAGGAAAAAAATGTTTCAAACATGGTAAAACTAAACAAAATGTTCATCTTCTGAACATTTCATACACAGAAAAAATAAAAAAGCAAGAAAGAGGAGAGGAAATTGCAAACACACTTAACATTATAAATAGCAGTTAAAAAAAATATCATCAGACTTTGTTTTCGAAATCCACCCAGAAAATCCAGAAGGTTGTTTGCTTTTAACCATACATCATATACGAGCCTGTATGAACCACAATGATGATCAGTAAACATTGAATTAACTTCACTCTGCATGTTATTTGACATTTCATGGTGCATTTTCCATATACATTTGCTCTAACAGCAAAACTATAAAACTTATGTATAGATTTCTTTCTCTCAGAGAATGTATGTACCATGCCTACAACTTTTCATGGGTACTTGGGCTCCTTGTCTTCATTAAGTTTCGTGCATTTTCAGGAGGGCAGAGCAACAACGTTCAGACATGAAGTATGCTGTACACTCTCATAATGCTACAAATTCATTCTATCTGTAGATCTCAGAGGGCATACACATGCATGTGCTCTGTGTTTCGTTTACTAATATCTAGTTTGTAGTAAATAGGCATACAATAATGGCCGAGGGCTTCAAACAAAGAAACTTTCTTTGGTTGACAACACTGCAGAAAGACAGGTGGGCAAGCTCTCTCTTCTTTGCCCAGCCCTCACTGCCCTGTAAAACTAGTGCCCAAGAAAAGGTGCACACATAGTGTTTGTTACTGATGGGCCGATACCAATATTTCTTGATACTTGATACAATACTGAATTTTAAGCACTAACACAGAACATGCATTTTATAAATGACTGTAAATGTGATGATTATGTGAATTATTTAATATTAGTAGTTTTTTGTGTATAAATATATTGCATTGCAGCTAATTCGAAAATTGTTCCTGGTTTACATTCTCCAATTGGCTGCAACTTTTTTATTTTGATAATGTTACATTTGTTAGCTTTGTTTTGTAATACGATCAAGGCTAGAACAAACATTTGTGTCCCAATCAAGGTTGTTTGGTAGTCATCCTCTAAGTATCGTCCTCCATGGTGTAATGGATACCATGCTAGCTTCATTTACCCAAGGTTGCAGGTTCAAACCTGGCAGAGGAAAAGAACCTCAAGACTGATAAGAGGTCTCTGAGCAAAATTAAGCTGTCATTCACACCCTGTATAGAATGGGATGCTGTGAACCACAGCAGTTAAAGAGTGTCCATAAATAAAACACCATTTCCATTTCTCCTCTAAGGGTCAACAGGCATAAGTGGCGCATCAAGGGGGATGGTACATAAGATAAGACACTGGCCTTGACAGATCACTGGTGTACTGATTCCTGGAGCGGTCAGCACACCTGAGTAGTCAGGTCACTGCTGTGTAGCTTATTCTTAGCCATGGCTAGAACAAATACTCACATATATGCACTGTATTACCTCAGAAAGTTCTAAATTGTTTCTGCTTTTGATCAGCATAATAGATAAATGTAACTCTAAATTATCTTAGGCTTCTAGCAAGGCAAATGCAAAGACTGACTCCAACTTTTCAAACATGTGCACCATCTTTGTCTTCAGGACACACACACATACACACTCAAACAGGTACACACAGACACTCACTCAGATAGATACACACATATACACACAGTTATACACTTACACACAGTTACACAGAAACACACACAGTTACACAGATACACACACACACACACTTGCACAGTTACACACACTCACACAGATACACACATACACACACACTTGCACAGTTACACACACTCACACAGATACACACATACACACACACACACACACTTGCACAGTTACACACACACTCACAGATACACACATACACACACACACACACTTGCACAGTTACACACACTCACACAGATACACACACACACTTGCACAGTTACACACACACACACACACTCACACAGATACACACAGACACACACTCACACAGATACACACACATACACACACTCACACAGACACACATATACACACAGTTATACACTCATACACAGTTACACAGATACACACACAGATACACACACACACTCACACAGATACACATGCTCTCTCTCACAGATACACACACATATACACAGGTACACACACACTCACACAGATACACATGCTCCCACAGATACACACACATATACACAGTTACACACACACTCACACAGATACACACACATATACACAGTTACACACACACTCACACAGATACACATACTCTCACAAATACACATACATATACACAGTTACACACACACTCACACAGATACACACTCACACAGTTACACACACACACACACAGATACACATGCTCACACAGATACACACTCACACAGAAACACACTCACATAGTTACACACACACTCACACAGATACACACACGCTCACACAGATACACACACACACTCACACAGATACACATTCACACTGATACACATGCTCACACAGATACACACACACTCACACAGATACACACACACTCACACAGATACACACAGACACACACAGATACACACACACTCACACAGATACACACAGACACACACTCACACAGATACACACTCACACAGATACATGCAGACACACACACTCACACAGATACACACTCACACAGATACATACAGACACACACACTCACACAGATACACACACACTCGCACAGTTACACACACACTCACACAGATACACACACACTCACACAGATACACACTCACACAGATACACACTCACACAGATACACACTCACACAGATACATGCAGACACACACACTCACACAGATACACACTCACACAGACACACACTCACACAGATACACACTCACACAGATACATGCAGACACACACACTCACACAGATACACACTCACACAGATACATACAGACACACACACTCACACAGATACACACACACTCGCACAGTTACACACACACTCACACAGATACACACACACTCACACAGATACACACTCACACAGATACACACTCACACAGATACATGCAGACACACACACTCACACAGATACACACACACTCACACAGACACACACTCACACAGATACACACTCACACAGATACATGCAGACACACACACTCACACAGATACACACTCACACAGATACATACAGACACACACACTCACACAGATACACACACACTCGCACAGTTACACACACACTCACACAGATACACATGCTCACACAGATACACACAGACACACACTCACACAGTTACACACACACTCGCACAGTTACACACACACTCACACAGATACATACAGACACACACACTCACACAGATACACACACACACTCGCACAGTTACACACACACACACACAGATACACATGCTCACACAGATACACACAGACACACACTCACACAGTTACACACACACTCGCACAGTTACACACACACTCACACAGATACATACAGACACACACACTCACACAGATACACACACACTCGCACAGTTACACACACACACACACAGATACACATGCTCACACAGATACACACAGACACACACTCACACAGTTACACACACACTCGCACAGTTACACACACACTCACACAGATACATACAGACACACACACTCACACAGATACACACACACTCGCACAGTTACACACACACACACACAGATACACACACACTCGCACAGTTACACACACACTCACACAGATACATACAGACACACACACTCACACAGATACACACACACTCACACAGATACACACACACACACACACACAGTTACACACACACACACACAGATACACACGCTCACACAGATACACACACACACACACAGTTACACACACACACACACAGATACACACGCTCACACAGATACACACACACACACACAGTTACACACACACACACAGTTACACACACACACACACAGATACACACGCTCACACAGATACACACACACACACACAGTTACACACACACACACAGTTACACACACACACACACAGATACACACGCTCACACAGATACACACACACACACAGTTACACACACACACACACACACAGTTACACACACACACACACAGATACACACGCTCACACAGATACACACACACACACACAGATACACACACACACACACAGTTACACACACACACACACACAGTTACACACACACACACACAGTTACACACACACACACACAGATACACACACACTCACACAGATACACACACACACACACAGTTACACACACACACACACAGTTACACACACACACACACAGTTACACACACACACACACAGTTACACACACACACACACAGTTACACACACACACACACAGTTACACACACACACACACAGATACACACGCTCACACAGATACACACACACACACACAGTTACACACACACACACACAGTTACACACACACACACACAGTTACACACACACACACACAGTTACACACACACACACACAGTTACACACACACACACACAGTTACACACACACACACACACAGTTACACACACACACACACAGTTACACACACACACACACAGATACACACGCTCACACAGATACACACACACACACACAGTTACACACACACACACACAGTTACACACACACACACACAGATACACACGCTCACACAGATACACACACACACACACAGATACACACACACACACACAGATACACACACACACACACAGTTACACACACACACACACAGTTACACACACACTCACACAGATACACACACACACACACAGATACACACGCTCACACAGATACACACACACACACACAGTTACACACACAGTTACACACACACACACACAGTTACACACACGCTCACACAGATACACACACACACACACAGTTACACACACAGTTACACACACACACACACAGTTACACACACACTCACACAGATACACACACACACACACAGATACACACGCTCACACAGATACACACACACACACACAGTTACACACTCACACAGATACACACACACACACACAGATACACACGCTCACACAGATACACACACACACACACAGTTACACACACACACACACAGTTACACACACACTCACACAGTTACACACACACACACACAGATACACACGCTCACACAGATACACACACACACACACAGTTACACACACACACACACAGTTACACACACACACACACAGTTACACACACACACACACAGATACACACGCTCACACAGATACACACACACACACACAGATACACACACACACACAGATACACACACACACACACAGTTACACACACACACACAGTTACACACACACTCACACAGATACACACACACTCACACAGATACACACACACTCACACAGATACACACACACTCACACAGATACACACACACTCACACAGATACACACACACTCACACAGATACACACACACTCACACAGTTACACACACACTCACACAGATACACACACACTCACACAGTTACACACAGACTCACACAGATACACACACACTCACACAGATACACACACACTCACACAGTTACACACAGACTCACACAGATACACACACACTCACACAGATACACACACACTCACACAGTTACACACACACTCACACAGATACACACACACTCACACAGATACACACACACTCACACAGATACACACACACTCACACAGATACACACACACTCACACAGTTACACACATACTCACACAGATACACACACACTCACACAGTTACACACACACTCACACAGATACACACACACTCACACAGATACACACAGACACATATGACATCTCTGTTTTCAGGACATATATACAGACACACACACTCATTACACACACACTCACACAGATACACACACACTCACACAGTTACACACACACTCACACAGATACACACACTCACACAGTTACACACACACTCACACAGATACACACACACTCACACACTCACACAGTTACACACAGACTCACACAGATACACACACACTCACACAGATACACACACACTCACACAGTTACACACAGACTCACACAGATACACACACACTCACACAGATACACACACACTCACACAGTTACACACACACTCACACAGATACACACACACTCACACAGATACACACACACTCACACACTCACACAGTTACACACAGACTCACACAGATACACACACACTCACACAGATACACACACACTCACACAGTTACACACAGACTCACACAGATACACACACACTCACACAGATACACACACACTCACACAGTTACACACACACTCACACAGATACACACACACTCACACAGATACACACACACTCACACAGATACACACACACTCACACAGATACACACACACTCACACAGTTACACACATACTCACACAGATACACACACACTCACACAGTTACACACACACTCACACAGATACACACACACTCACACAGATACACACAGACACATATGACATCTCTGTTTTCAGGACATATATACAGACACACACACTCATTACACACACACTCACACAGATACACACACACTCACACAGTTACACACACACTCACACAGATACACACACTCACACAGTTACACACACACTCACACAGATACACACACTCGCACAGTTACACACACACTCACACAGATACACACACACTCACACAGTTACACACAGACTCACACAGATACACACACACTCACACAGATACACACACACTCACACAGTTACACACACACTCACACAGATACACACACACTCACACAGTTACACACAGACTCACACAGATACACACACACTCACACAGATACACACACACTCACACAGTTACACACACACTCACACAGATACACACACACTCACACAGATACACACACACTCACACAGTTACACACACACTCACACAGATACACACACACTCACACAGATACACACACACTCACACAGATACACACACACTCACACAGATACACACACACTCACACAGTTACACACACACTCACACAGATACACACACACTCACACAGTTACACACACACTCACACAGATACACACACACTCACACAGATACACACACACTCACACAGATACACACACACTCACACAGATACACACACACTCACACAGATACACACACACTCACACAGATACACACACACACACACTCACACAGTTACACACACACTCACACAGATACACACACACTCACACAGTTACACACACACTCACACAGATACACACACACTCACACAGATACACACACACTCACACAGTTACACACACACTCACACAGATACACACACACTCACACAGTTACACACACACTCACACAGATACACACACACTCACACAGTTACACACACACTCACACAGATACACACACACTCACACAGTTACACACACACTCACACAGATACACACACACTCACACAGTTACACACACACTCACACAGATACACACACACTCACACAGTTACACACATACTCACACAGATACACACACACTCACACAGTTACACACACACTCACACAGATACACACACACTCACACAGATACACACAGACACATATGACATCTCTGTTTTCAGGACATATATACAGACACACACACTCATTACACACACACTCACACAGATACACACACACTCACACAGTTACACACACACTCACACAGATACACACACTCACACAGTTACACACACACTCACACAGATACACACACTCACACAGTTACACACACACTCACACAGATACACACACTCACACAGATACACACACACTCACACAGATACACACAGACACATATGACATCTCTGTTTTCAGGACATATATACAGACACACACACTCATTACACACACACTCACACAGATACACACACACTCACACAGACACACACACTCACACAGATACACACACTCACACAGATACACACACTCACACACACACACTCACACAGTTACACACACACACTCACACACTCACACATATACACACATACTCACACAGATACACACACTCACACAGATACATACACACACACACAGATACATACACACTCACACAGATAAACACACACTCACACAGATACATACACACACACACAGATACATACACACACACACAGATACATACACACACACACAGATACATACACACACACACAGATACATACACACTCACACAGATACACACACTCACACAGATACATACACACACACACAGATACATACACACACACACAGATACATACACACTCACACAGATACACACACTCACACAGATACATACACACACACACAGATACATACACACACACACAGATACATACACACTCACACAGATACACACACTCACACAGATACATACACACACACACAGATACATACACACTCACACAGATAAACACACACTCACACAGATACACACAAACACATATGACATCTCTGTTTTCAGGACATACATACAGACACATACTCACATAGACACATACATACACATCATCTCCAGGACAAAATGATGCGCAACTTCAAAACGTGCAAGTCAAACCATGTATTTACCTGGGTAGAAGCCTGAGAAACTTTACAGTTAATAGTCAGGAGAGCTTCAGCTTTTACTTTAGGTAAATGTAATTACTGAAAGTGAGTCGCCAATTTAGATTATTGCAGAAACACAATTTAGTGTATTAGCTAAATCAGTTTCATTCATAACTCATTTAATGCTGCATGTTACATGAGTACCTCTACTCCTTCCCCATTGTTTGGCATGTTTTCTTTTAGGTAGAAGAGGCTATGGAAGTTGTATTCATTCACCCACAGGAAATGCAGCCATAGTCTAGCAACAACTATAGTACAAAACTCTTTGAAAATACTTGCAAGACAATAATGTGATGTTTCAACTCCTTTCATTCCTTATCACATAAGGTTAAAACATAGTAACTTTCAATAATATAAAAATGAACAATTTTAAATGTCAAAGAGTATCGAAGGTTAGACATACTTTGATATCATAGAGTATCAAGGTATTAATGGTATCCATGTCCCATTCCTAGTATTTATAAAATAGTGGTATATGGAAAAGCACACCATTTAGAATTCTGCGTGTAAGTTTTAAATCTGCTGACAGCTAGTATAGAAAAAAATTATCTAGATGTCTGGTAAGTATTGAATAAACTGTAACTGGTCGTGCAAATGAATATTCTAAAGTATAGATAAATCTTCCGGGGTAGTATGTGGGTGACAATCAACAGATTTGGCATGTCATTAACTTTTATTTGCATTACAGGTTCATCTAGTTAGTTATGGAGCATGCCAACTATTATATGATTTAAGAACAAAAATATTTTTTAAAAAAATGTCAGTACAAAGCCTTATTTGTCTGTGCTAGCCTCTTTCATGCACTGAAAAGATGTACTATAATGCATTTGAAACCCGTAAATTATAAGGCTGAAACAGCAAAATATCATTGCATTTTTTTATGTCATAAACTGTATATTTATAGCTAAGTATTTCAATTAAGGCTAGAATTTTCATCTGCGATAAGAAGATACTATATCACCTTAAATAATAAGGTGAAATAAAAACATGTTAATGAGCTTTTTTGCTATTCAAAATATTCACAGTAAACTAGTGTTACTAAATAGCAAACTAGATTCATTACCATCAAACTGTATAAAAACTGCAAATTTTACTGTTTTGGCTCACAGAAATGGATTAACTCCATCAATCTGATGCAGCTTTTAATATTAAAATGCTCTCAAGATCAAACTAAATGATCCTCAGCATCCCTCAAAATAGACTTTTGTACATTTTCATTTATATTCAATGTAGTTACTCTTTTCTCAAGACTAACATGAAATCATCTTCTCACTCTCAAGGTTTCAGCAAAACGTAGTTAAAAAAAAAGGGAAACACCATTATGTGTCCTTGTGTACTTGAGTTTCTCCATTCAGCACCTGAAATAGGTTAGCTGTGACATATAACCATAAGCAACAAGGATACACATTAATATATATGGATTGCAGTATTCTGTGATAAGTTATCAAAAATTTATTCGATGATGTATTATGTACAGATTATTATTATTATTATAGTACAAACCGTGAAATCGAAAACATTGTACAAAGGAAGTAAAGTGCAAGCATAAAGGCAAAACTGGAGAATTAAAAATTGAAATGGCAACATGACATTTTATTCTTAAAAGAGTTTCAGTTTTTCTTCAAAACCAACCTATCTTTTAATTATGTAAGTCTGGACACATAGGCTAGTATTTTATTTGTATTATAGTAAGTATGCAATTTTTTTTTGGAGCTGATAAAAGTCTTCCCCTGCAATGATTTTTAATGCAATTTCCTATATTCGTGAGATGTTGTTGCTTAAAACAACACTACATGCGGCAGCAGCGTGTACCTTCTATAACCTACAAGATGCCAGATGAAGCTAGGAGGTGTACGACAGCATTCCCTTTGGAATACAGCTGTTGTAGAAAGCTTCTTCATAAGGAATAAAACATTTTTATTTAGTTTTCAGTCAGTGCTCTGGCAAAGTATTTTTGTAATAGTAATGATTCGTGAGTGATGATTAAGATAAATAAATAAAATTAAACCAGGAAACAAATATAGGAACCTTCCAAAATTTTTACTTGAGATGTAACCCAATCATTTTTTCATCTTCCACACTACCTGGATTCCAGCAGTATGGAATTTCACAAGTTGTCTTTTATTTTTGATCTTTACATCATTCTGAATGTTAGTCATATTATGAACATACAATATCTGTAATATTGTATGCTTATATCATGCATTCTTCATTTGCACTTACTCTATAATATGATCTCTCTTATTTGAATATAACTTAAAATATAAACAGGATGCATAGTTGTTATACATCTTTTCTTTATTGGTGTGGTTAAGTTATAAAAAGCAGTCAAATCCTAGGATTTGGTTAAAACGTACTTTTTATTAAACATACTGAAATTATTCTTTAAAAAACAAAACTCCTGTCATGGAGAAGATATTGACAGGAATTTTCCCTGCAAACATTCTTAGAAAATGTGCCTAATGATTCTAGATACTGAATGTGTGATGAATGGCTTATTTATTATCTACATACTACTATGCGGATTTTTGTGTACCAAACTCTTTTGTTTGCCATATGAAACATTTTAATGAGATTGCATGAAATTCTATTAAAGTTATCTTTTAAATAAAACAGTAACTTATGCTTTTTTTCTTCGGTATCTAGACCAGCTTTGCACCGAATTTTTAAATGACTATGGTACCTACAGCAGCCATAATATTATCAACCCTTGCGGAAATGGCCAATCAACAGCCTGGCTTGTGATAGGGCAGCACTCATACCAAGAAGCTTCAACAACATTATGCTTAATATTATAGTTAATTATGATTATCTTATTATTACATCATCACATCGCTCCCACGCAACATTGTGCTATTTAAGCGTTCTCTAATAATGAGAACTGTGTTTAACTCAAGAAAATAAATTGCATCACAGATCTTATAGCAATCTAACTTCACGTCATGCATTTTATTAATATTATTTATTTATTGTTTATTAGTTTCTGTTGCAACACTGGATATCTGAATATCACGTGTAGAAAAAGCAACGCAGAAAGTAACAAGATATTTTTGGTTTTCAAACTTTGAGCAACAACTGCTTTTTTAAAGCCCACTGGTATAATAATTGATTTTTAAAAAAGTTATTTAATAAGTTAACATAATGGCATTTTTGTGATTTTCTTGCCACATACAATAACCAATTTGTGCATAATAATAATCATTTACAATTGTCATTACAAGGGTGGTGTAGCTCCTCACAGCTTTACGCTGCAGCAATGCAAAATAACAATTTATATAGAGAATGTACTGATGTATATACATGGTTTCCACAATAGGAATGTTAAATGTTCCAGTTTCTTTTAATAAAAAAAAATATATGTATATATATATTAAATTACTTGGACATGGTTGCACTACTACAGACAGATTCACACACTTGGCATCACTTTGCAAAAATTTACAAAGCGCTAGAGCAGGTCAAAAGCCTTCCACAGATGAACTTTAACTTCAGTTGTTATTATTGTTACTGTTGCTGCTGCTGTTGATGTAAGAAGCCAGAATTGTGATGAATGATTATCTTATAGGTATAGTTTATTTTGAAACTTAGCACAAGAGAGGTTCTAAAGATTCATCTCAGGAGCATTATATCTTATAATGTTCAAATCATAATTCAAGCTCTTTTTTTTTTCTTTCTTCAAAAGTGTGAAGGTTGAATAACTTGATTGTGAAATGTTGTGAAAGTCTATACTATGAAATTAAACAGTTCTTCTGTTTACTGTATCATTTCCAAATGGTTATATGCAGTGCTAGGCAAGATTTAAGACCAAAATGTGCAAGGCAAATTATGTGTATTTATCTCTGTACATTCCAAATGGATGACAGCAAGAGAGATGCTGTTGATCAATAATTTCAGAATTATTATACCCTTCATTTTGTAGGTTTGTGAAATGTTTTGTTTTTTCAGACCCTATTTGTTTACATTTTAACTTAAAGAACCAAAGTATAAATTTACGTTTGTGCTATTCAGCATCCCACAGTACACAGATTAACGGGGGAAGGAAATTGTGTGTTTGTGTGGATTGCTGGCAAGCACAAACATCCAACAGCCAAGTAGATACAATTTATAGCCTTTCATTCTGACCAGAAAAGAGAGTAAAATGAAAATCTTGAGAAAGAGTTTTCTTTTTTTCTCTATTAGTCCTTAGATTTCTTGTAATTTTATTGCTTTGGGAACCATTTATGATGCTCTTAAATTCCTTATTACACAAAAATAAGCTGTTTTTACACACACACACACATTTGCTGGACAAAACAGCTTACTTTTCTACTAAAAATAAGGTAACCAGGACATTGCACATCAGCATATACGGTTTTTAATGCTCAAAGCTGAACTTCATTGCCTTTAAACAATAGAAAGTCGCAACAGCTTGGCTGTGTCACAGCAACACACATGAAGCAAGTGGAATAGTTGGGGAGAGCGGCATTTCCTAATGAGGACTTCTTGTTCACAAAATGAAATCATTTGTATTACTCTCTCTCTGGATGTAGAATGGAAGAGTTCTAAAAAACACTTCAACATAAAATACATGAGTGAAATCTTAAATTCTTGAGCACATTTCTTTTTTTATGGTGACAAATCAACAAAAAGCATGACTAAAAGATAAAATACTATCTTCCTGCATGTCACATAAATAATATAACTATAAATATACCATTTTCTAGTTTGAAGTCAAATCTAAAAAAAACCATACAATATGGTAAATTGTGCACAGTTGTGTTACTAGTATCAGTTGTGCCAGAGACTCAAAAAAAAGTTACAGTGAGGAATGTACAAATGAAGTAACTAATAAAAAATACCATGACCATAAAACTTCTTTAGAACTCCCATTTCATACTTGGCTACCCTGATGATAATGCATAACCTCATACTGGACTGGTATCTATGTACATGTTACACTGAGAATATTTATGTTCATAAAGAAAAGTAGTGTAGAAAAGTAACAAGTGAAAAATACGACAAGAGCTTGCATAAGAAGAAAAAATTAACAATGGATGCATTTATCCCCTTTCAATCCCATACTTGCAAGCAGCACCTCTCTCCATTGGTTCTGATTGCTTTTATCATAGAAGCATTGTGTCCCAACGATTATATTAGCAGAAAAAAACAATTAATACAAAAATAATTAATGTGATGGCTGTGAAATTCATTTATCCAATACCAAGCTTTAATTTTTCTAAACAGAGAAAAAATGTAGCATTGGCAAATTGGAGAATGAATTGAATCAATTTAAAAATTGTCTTGCAAATGAAGCACACTTCAACTGTACTGTGTTCTTTCTTATAACAAGCATATAATGCAGACAAATAGTTAACAGTGCTCGCCCCTCCCTCATACCCAAACCTCCCCTTCACAAGAGGCGGAGGGTGTTGAAAAAGATGTCACACGCATAGAACACAACAAATGGAGAACAAAAATCAAGCAAAGATGTGAGATCACTTGCCACGCCACTTGACTTAGCACCAGCATCCATCTCTTCATCCTGTCCAGCACCTCCCAGATACCAAGTCGGTGTCAAGTCCTGGGATTGGTGCCTGAATCTCCTTTACCTGCCCAATGTGGGTCCATCACGTGAGGCATTCTCCCCAAGCCATGCGACAGAAGTGTGATATCAGTTAGTGGTGGGGAAGGAACCGCAAGGCTTGGGGCGAAACGACTAACTCCTCTCTGTCCCAACATGTGCATCCTCGAGAAGACACTTGCTCGGCACTAAGACTCCATCCCCTGGTCCAGGTCGCATGCAAGAGGGACAGAGGCACTTCCTCCCTTGCTCGGGAAGGAAGTTAGGCAGGCAGCTTGTTTTATTACTTGTTGCGTGCTTTATGATGGGGGGGAGGGACGCTGCCTGGCTCAGACATCGGTGGAGCGCGAGGTGACACTTGGTGACCGCGAGTGGATCACGACCCGGTGTCCGTTCTTGGTCACATAGCCGTCACTCTCTACCAGCACGGCTGTCTGATGACGATCCTGCCCGTCCCCATCGTCTCCTGTGGCCTCGTCAGAGTCCTCACCAGGTCCCCCCTGACGCTGCTGCTTGTGTTTGCGCCAGGCATTTTGTATTAGCCTTGCACAATATTCTTCTCGCTGTCTCCACAGCGTTGACGATACGGGTTCGTACCCGACCTCATCGGGCCGAGCTTGCACTTCACCAAGTTCTGCTGTTTCCTCGATAGGGTTCCCCTTTCTCGCAAAGAAGTCTTTTGTGAGGGCATCTAAAATGTCCACACAAAACATGAAGTCACCTTTGCATATAGGAATATCCATTGACACAATCTTGTACTTGTTCGGTTTGTGTATTTGAAGAGGAGGTTCAAGAACATCCAAGAAGTCAGATAGTTGGTCGTAGCGAATATATTGTGTACCATCTGGATCAAACTGTTGCCATATCTCGTAGTACATGTCGTAGTCATCATCTGTTAAACCTTCTTGCACATCTTCTGTGGCCTGTGAAGATATAAGCATCATATTAATCGCAAACTCTAATACAAACATGGCAATGCAGGATGTGAGAAAACTTAATAAAAGCAAAATTTTGAAAATTATTAGGCTCAAAGCAAAATAGAATACATGAATTGGATTTGTAACACTAAGTACCACTTACGTATTTTTCTACCAGACCAGTTTCGAAACCATGCGGGCTTCATTGTCCAACTGAATCTCTGCAGAATGTTCCATGTTGAGGTGTGTTGGTCCCACCTTAATTTAGAACATTCTGTAGACATTCAGCTGGAAACCATCAACAATGAAGCCCACGTGGCTTCGAAACTGGTCTGGTAAAACAATACATAAGTGATACTTAGTGTTATAAATCCAATTCACCTATTCTATTCATTTATTTGTTTATTTATTTATAAACTCTTACAAAAGAGCATCTGATATTGTCAATATTTATACAAAAGTTCTATTTTATCAAACGGTAAATATTTACATTATTTACATATGGTAGAATATAATACACATCACTATTTCAAAACACCCTTTCTTAAAAACTTCAAAGTAAAATGTTTAATTGTATGCATTTTCTTTGCTGTAGAAGCCTAAAACAACAACTTTTTGGAATTGAGTTGTTGGTTTTATGTTTATTAAAGATTTTAAGTTAATTCTAAAGCCATACATTGGTAGCCATGAGTTTAAAACCATGTTGGCAACACTGATTAAGCTGGTCATCTGTGTTGTATCAGTAGGAATTAGGCATTGTTTGCTTTAGTGAGCTTATTCCATCAATACTGAGTGCTAGGTAACTTCTAACCATAATTAACCATTTTACAATTAAATTGGGAAGGTAAACTAGCATGGTAGGCAAGAATTTATGTTGATTTGGTGGAATCAAGATGGGCATATGGGATTGATTTATGGGGAATTAGTAATGGTTGGATAAGTGGGGATCGAATAATCAGAACATTTTGTAAATCTATTTTAGGGAAGCATATTGGAGCTAGGAAAAGTAGCATAAGGGGATCAGTAGTTGAAAGGGTATTAAAATATTTATTTAGAATCCAGGAGTTACCTAACAGTAATTTATTAAATGTGTGTTTCAATTTTCAAAAAAACTTGGAAGCAGATAAATACTTAGTTTGAAAAAATCAAAGAAGTATTAATGATAAATGGGCTAGGGGATATGTGGGCTCCAGGATACAAATTAGTAAAGGGAATTTGGAAAATAATAAGAGAAAGTCTAGAGAATATTGATGGACAAATGCTTCATGCATGAATAAGGGACAAAAAATCATTTAGTTTTTACTAGAAATGGACAAGTGTATTAGGGAGAGAGTTATATATTAAAGTTTGTGAAAAGAATAAAAGAGAAGGGAATGCTTGGTTTTGATTGAGAATATGGAAATTGAGAAATGAAAGGAAGAATGTGGTGAAGGAAAGGTGCCCAATATGTATTGAAAGAGAAAATGAGATTCATTTATTATTAGAATGTTCAGTACAGATCATTTCAGGGAAAATGGTTAAATAGGAATAAAAGTTAAGAAGTGGTCAGTGGACAGAACAGTTGAAGGATGAGTCTTTTGGAACTAAACTAAAATGTTGTAACTGTTATGATTTTGTGTTTTGTGTATTGTCTATGCCTGACACTTTGTATAAATTGTGGAAGAACCCGTGAGCGGATGATATCATCAATGGCCAGAATATCAAGTTAAATTACACGGTGACCCCTGTCATAGCCTCTCCACTGTGCAAGAAATGTGAGAGTCGCCAGGAAAGTGGTGCTGGCAAAGGCACACTAAAATATGTATCTTAAGATAAATTATGGAAATGTTGACCTTCTGCTCACATACGGGCAGCACAATTTTGAAAATATTTTCAGTCACTTGTATAAGCTTAGCAACAGGAATGCATGACGTTTTCACTAAGTTCCTGTAGATTACACAGGGATTTCTGCTGCTGAGCTTAGGTGAATGAGTGAGAACATCTTTACCTTGTTATACTGTCTGCTTGGGAGCAGATGGTCAATATTTTCAGCGTTTATTTAAGGTAAGGACTCCAGTGTACCTTTGCTGGCAGCACTTTCCTGGTGACCCTTGAATCTCTCGTGCAGTGAAGAGAAGCCGTGACAGGGGTTACCTTATAATATAATGACCCCTTATGTGTTTCTGACAAACTAGGGTCATAGATTACAACTTAGAATCTTATCTTGAAAAGACTAGAGTGACTTAATTTTTTTGGAGGTTAAATCACCTCAAACTGGGTATGCATAGGTGAGAATGGGACAAAGAATGGATTTGAAAATCAAAATAACTATGGCTCTGTTGAAAAAAAAAAAAAAGATTTACAATTTATTAGAAATAAAATTGTGACAAATGAGAATAGGCTAAGTTGAGCTGCTTATTGATGTGAGATTTCCAGATGAGGTGACAGTCAACTAATACGCTTTCATTCTATAAGGGTATTGTCAACTTTAAGTGGTGCAGGAGAAGGCGGCTGGCAGAATGTGAAAATCATAGCTTCACATTTACAATGTTAAGGGCAATGCGCCAAGATTTGAGCCAGGTGAATGTACAAATGTGGATTGAAAAACTAGTCTTTGATTTGAGTTTATTAATAAAGGTTCATAAAGTTTTGTTGCAAATTATTGTTATATTAACAAATTACATATTATCTGCAAAACACGCCTGAGTGCTTACCACAAGATTTCTGTCCTTCATACCTAGAAAATTAATTTTAAATGTAGTAAAATGTTGGTTATCTATCCACTTATTATTCATTTCAGTTGCTAAGAATGCAGTGTAACTGCTCTTAACATTTTTAAATGCTCTCTCAATATAAAGCAGTAATTTTATTTACGTCTAGTTAGCCTGTAATTTTGTTGCTCATTTATAAATTTGAATAACACAAAATAACCATTGCAAAATGAAATGCTTGCCAATTTTGTCCAATAAAAGTTAACTGTTTAGTTCCCAAAGTATGAGAGCCACTGGGAACTATTTTGTGTTTATGCATTATAGAAGATATGCATATAGTTATTTATACCACATATAAAAATGTTTCTCTTCTGGCTAGGAGTTGCTTAAGATTAGGACCATATACACCTAACACCTTGATTGTTTGTCTATATGTATCCCTCCCTTCACTGAGTATATCCCCTCAATTTCCCAATTAACTTATTTCCGCTTCTCCAAGTTACCTTTCCCATAATGTATGTTGTTAAGTTTCTCTCTTTCTTTAACAATATGTTAAAATACAAGTGAAATAGGTATCATGATTTCAAACATGTGTATGTTCTTAAATACTATTACTATAATTATTTATTAATATTATTTGACTAGTATGTAATGCTATTATTATAATAATAATAAATATGTATCACTATTAATATTATTGTTATTAGAAGTAGTAGTAGTATTAGCAAGAAAACAAAGTTGTACTGGATACAACAGAAACATGGATTTACAATAGGCAAGATAAACAGCTTAAGCTGATAAAGCCATATTGTTTATATGGGTACTTAGTATTAATAATAAATAAACAAATATATAAAGTTAAAGATTGATGTAGATCATAGAATGCTTTGCACGAAAGTTTAGGATTACCCAAGAGTTCACCAAGGGATGTAGCACATACAGAGCTAGGAAAGGTAGGGAGAAAAAGCATAATAGTAAAAGAGAGTTTTGAACTACTGGTATAGATATATAAATTTAGATTACAATAATAGAGCAAAAAATGCTTGAGTTCCAATAAGATGTTTTACAAAGAAAGAGTTGATATGGGGAGAGGGGGATGAGATTAGAAGAAATAGGCATGAGGAATATTAGGCTATTAGATAAACATAACAACAGGGGATTTTGCAAAGAAGTGAGGTTGAGGGTGGAAGAATAAAGAAACATGAGATATGGGCAAATTTTGAGGATGAAAGTTCTTTGATATTATATAAGATGGGAGGGAGAAATATGTAATCATATGTGGGAAGATGTGTATCTTGTGAGGAGTCTGAATGTTCACAGTAATGTCTTTGTTTGACAGAAACGCACAAACCAAAAACATAGGAAAATATGTAGTTATGACACTAGGTGTAAATTAGATCTGCACCAAAATAGTCATATTAACAAAAATCCTTTGATAATTGAGTTGCACATGCACAATAGACTGCCAATTGAAGTAAAAGGTGAAAACAACAGCTTTAGATTTAAACAAAGTTTAAAAAAGAATATCTTCCAAACAATCCTTATATAATATTAAGGATTTTTTAAACTGGCCTACTGACATTTTCAATCTTTTGTATATAATCTTTTGTATATAATATTAATGACCCAAACTAATTGTAATTTTTAACTTTCCATTTTTGTACTGAACAATACTCGAAACTTGTTTTTGAGACTATGGACAGTAAATAAACAACTAAACAAATAAAGTACATTTATTATTATTAATTAATTAATTAATTAATTAATAAATAATAATAATAATATTGAGAAATAGGAAGGAATAGGTCTTGCATAGATGAGCACAGGAATATTAGTATTAAAACAAGTAGGAAACAATTGCTGGGGCATATGCATTATGTGTGAGAAATTGGGTGATATTCTTAACTGTTTAAAATGTGAAAAGGTCAAAAGATACAGAGAAAACGTATGGAAAAAAGAATGGGATAATTTAAACAGAGAAATAATAGCTATTAAAATGTTGATGAGTCCAATGGTAAAAACTGTAAAAATGATGAGGAAATTTTAGGAAATACCTATAAGAGAAAAGTGGATAAGGATCCTGGAAGGAAAAACAGATTGGGTAAAACTTAGAAACTGAAAAATTAGAATGGTAGCTCTACACCATACATACAACCTACGGATTAACGTATGGGGGAGTTAGTAAGTACACATACTAGATTCCAAAACTTTGCTATTTAAAAGTAAGTTATAGTTTAATGTTGCAGTAAAGAAGGAAAATATATTATATTCACTCTTTCATGCACATGTAATGGTTAATTTCTCATTGTGTACTAGTAACAAATGAAAATGTTTCATAAAATTGATTTCACTTATACTGTATATTATTCTACATGTATATCCTCTAAAAGTTTATACTTTACATTCTTCTGCAGATTGTATATTGAATTTACAGTTGAAATTGCAATATAAACAATTTACCTTGAGAAAAGATTAAAGTGAAAATATGCAGTGTCTAAAAAACAAAAGGAGTAAAAGAAATAAGTGCTAACTTTTGATTTTATGAATTATTTTGAAGTCTAAAGGAACTCCTCTCCTAGCTTCAGAATTTGTATATCCAATAAGATAGCTGTTTTGGTAGTTACTTTTAAATGCTCATTTATTCTCTTAAAATGTTAAGCTTTATATTCCTACAGATTGAGACATTGGAGGCTATTTGTAGTACTATGGCACTATGAACAGGCTATAGTGGTACACAGGGAAGGGACTTAGGTCCTGTGGGGTGTTAAACCAAATTTTTCTTTTAAATTTCCTACCTATATGTAAAGATATCACTAAGGTATGACTGATTCTGAGTTGAGATAACTTTGTGGGACATTAAAAATAAATAAGCCAAAGACATTGGCATTTAATTATACTATTATATTATGTAATTGTTAATGCTCTTACACTATTCTTTCAACAATCGTTTTCTAAGTTTTAATATTTTGTAAATTTATCTCCATTTATCCCACAGGTTTTCAGGTAATGTCATGCCTACCTTTTTACTGATTTACTATCAACCTGAATTTTCTGTAATAACATGTTAGACATCATCAACAATAATAAATCAAGTCTATGATTAAGCTTCAAAATAGCTGCGTTAAAACTAAAAATCTTCCTGAGTAAACAATTTAAAATAAATTTAACAATAAAAACAAGCACAAGAAAACCCATATTAAATTCTATGCAGTATGATATTTAAAATGTGATTATAAACGTTCTTTGCAACTTTTAAAAATTTTAGGACTTAGTAGTACCTACTGTATAAATAAACAATTAAACTAACAAACAAGTTGCAAACAAATGTGCAAAGCGATGTGATAAAGGCATTTAATTGAGGTAAAAACTTAAAACATCATGAGAATTAATAGCCCAAAATTTTCACTTAATTACAGCTGTTTATGTCAATAGTTTATCCTTTTGTAAAGCAGCAGCACATAAAAAAGAAAAGAATGTTTCACTGTCTTGAAACTGTAATTAACTACATAACTCAGGCTGAAGATTTGAAGAAAAAAATGCTGAAAAGCTAAAATAATGGATAAAAAATGTTAGTATTTTTACTGAAAGAACAAGAAGATATACTTTGAATGTGCATGGGTAATATTGCTGAATAATATGGGTCTTCAGTATAAAACCTGACTGTTTGCTTGGTATTGTGCAGCAGAGGCAATGCTGAATGGCTTCCCCACTTTCCACACTCAGAAACAGGCTTTCTATCCTGCACTTACCACATCTCATTAGTCAGTAGCAACTTTGCAAAGGTGTGCACGCACACGCACACACGCACGCACGCACACACACACACACACACACACCACACACCACACACACAGACACACACACACACACACACACTCATACACCTGTTATTTTAAATATGAATTGACTCACGCTAGTGAAAACTTTATCCTGAATTTACCTGCACAATTGTTTTCTTCCAGAACTTCAATTCTTGACCTTGTGAATAAATTTAGACTATTGTTCAGTGCAAAATAAGAAACATATATGAAGATTTAAAGTGACAGCAGAAGAAAAATTAGATGAAATTGTAAAGTCTTGAATGTTTGCCACAGAAATTATCACACATTATAGGAATTTAAGGAAACATACAAACTTACAGTAACTAAGCTAAATCATGTCAATCTAAATGTGTTTATTTGGTGCAATGTTTATTTATTTGCAGAAGAACTTTCCAGCATTTATTTTGAGCTAAGAGTTAATTTTAATATACAAGTACAAAGTATATGTAGTCAACTTGTACAGTTTTAACTTCTGGACATGTTTCAAAGACCTTTGCTTACATCTTCAGCAATGGTGTCTGATGTATTGAGAGTAAAGTTTGATGCTCTGCAGTAATGGTATTCTGGACGTCTGGTTGAAAATGTGATTAAGTCATCGGCTGGAGGTATTTCAAAGTTTGTGTTGTCAGCATTTTTTATTTTATAGGTATTTCTGTTTGCTGACAGATTCATGAACTTTGAAATACCTCCAGCAGACATCTTAATCTGATTCTCAACCAGACATCCAGATGGCATTACTGTCAGACATAAAATTTTCCTCTCAATTCAATTCCTCAGTAGCCATTGCTGAAGATGAAGTCAAGGTCTTTGAAACATGTCCAAAGGTTTAAAAACTGTGAGAGACTAAAGTTTTTTTTTATATTTGACTCATATATAGCTGGGAAGTAAAGACAAATTTGAATTTGGTACCATTTTGTCATATAGCAGTTGGCAGCCATGGTTGTTTCATGTTTGTTATCTGCTATTCTACCCATTAGTAGTCTGATAGCTTTTGTGTGGTGAGCATTGTTGTTTGATGTTCTGTTGCAAATGTTAAGATAACAGAATGACCGTGTTCTGTTCAAACACAAGAAAACATTGCTGTCGTGCATTACAATGTGACCATAAGCCCCAAAAAATAGGTTCCCCAAAAAGCCCAATAATTGAATTTATCACCAAGTTCACTGTATGCAATCCTTTCAAAAGGTCTGAAAATCCATGCATACAAGATTCAACTTACAGAAGAGTTGAAGCCTGCCAGATCATACGATCTTATGCCTTGTCACTTTTTTTGTGGGGATTTGTGAAATCAAAAGTGTACATGAACAAACCACAAACAATACACCAATTGAAGGATGAAATTCAAATGGTTATTAATGGCATCCCACCAGATGTTAGTGAATGCATCATTGAGAACTTCAATGAACACATTGCTTGTTGCCGTGCTGTCTACGGTGGTCTTATGGAGAGCATAATTTTTCATACATAAATGGGAGAAGACACTCAATGTGTTTATAAAAAAAGCATTACATTTTCAATAAACTTTGTTTGTTCTATAGCACTTTAATATCCATTCCTTACTTCCCTGACACCCTATACTTTCTACTTAGAATTTTGAAAGTTCCAGTTTCACTGTATATATCACTTCTTTGTTACATAATTGCTCTTAAAGAGTTAATTTTGTTATTTTATGTATAAGTTTACAGGAATACAGATTTAAGAAGCAAAGACAAATTGCTGGTATGTCCAGCTTTACCATACTGTGCTACTCAAGTGCACACATCTGTGTGAACAGTCAGGGTTTATACCAAAAGCCCTACATTTATTTTAAATAACTCTTTATTAAAATGTAGATAGACAATTTATTTTCATCTTTTCAGTTACAAACTTCATGCATATATAATTTTTTTGCTGGAGTTACTGAATTTGGTATCATATACAGCTAACAACCTGGTTATTTATGTATATGAACCCTTCCTTCTAATTATACATTTTTTATATGCTAATCTATTTATTTCTTTTATGCTTAAAACCTCATCAGTTTTACTATTAAGATTTTCTCCTTGTTTGACAACTTTCCTCCCCTATTTCTCTTTTACCTTCCCTGTATAATTACCTGGTTGTTTAAAAAACGTTTCTTCTTGTTTCCTAGAAGTTTTAAGTACAGTATTTCTGTCGGTATCTTTTCCAAATTTTTACTCCATATTTTTGTTTCTTTGCATTCAATTATACAGTGTAAATTATTATCTACATTGTCATATAGTGGGCATAAATCTTTATCCACTTTTAAGCCTTTTAATAACATTGTTCCTGTTCTTGCCCATGCTAGACCTTCTCTAACCAGTTTTCAACAGACATCAGCATATTTTTCTCTTCCCCATTCTCTCTTAACATTCCTATATAATATTAAAGTACTCTTATCCATTTAGCTATGTACCTATTATCTTGTTTCCCTGTATTGTCCATCCTCGCTTTCACTTTATTCCATAGTTTTTGTCTCCCTACTATCTGTGGAAAGTCTAACTCCCTCAATCCAACTTCTCTTACAATTTCCTTTAATTGACATATCCAATTTCTTTCCCAATTTTCTGATACTTGTGTCCTAAAACAGTCTTTGACAATATTTCCTTCCTCTAGTACTTGGATCCTGTTCCAATATTTCACTATCTGTTTGACTACTAATACCTTCCTCCCAGCTCTACCCAATTCAACTAATATTACTACATTTGGAGCTATTCTCGGTAATCCCAAAATCATTTTGCAAAAGGACCTATGAATTTGATTTAAACATTCGCACCCTTTTTCTGTCTCCCTATTTTCTGTTGATTGTCTAGCTCGCCCAATCCAACTTCTCTTACAATTTCCTTTAATTGGCATAACCAATTTCTTTCCCATTTTGCTGATACTTGTGTCCTAAAACAGTCTTTGACAATATTTCCTTCCTCTAGTATTTGGATCCTGTTCCAGTATTTCACTATACGTTTACTTCCTTACTCCTAGTTATCCCAAATTCAACTAATGCTACTTCATTTGGTGCTATTTTTGGTAATGCCAATATCATTTTGCAAAAGGACCTATGAATTTGATCTATACATTCCCATCCTTTTTCAGTCCCCCAAACCTCTTTTCCATGTATCATTTTTGATTCCACTGTTCCTGTGTATATTCTCTCTAGCCAGTTTATTCTCATGTTTGGCATTTTCTTTGAGTATGTTCTTATGTTATTAATAGCTAATTTCCCCTTACCTAGCACATTTTTCCCTTTGCTCTTACCATTTTCCATTATTTAACCTTACTCCTAAGTAATCAAATTTGTTTACAGCTTCAAATTCGCTCCCCTATAACCATCATCTCTCTTCTCTGCTGAGTTTTCTACTTGGTATATTGAAAGTTGCTGTTGAGTTAATTTTGTTCTTTTATGTATAAGTTTACAGAAACACAGATTTAAGAAGCTTTACCATGCCGTATTTTTCAGGTGCACAAATCTGTGTGAGCAGTCAGGGTTTATACCAAAATTTCTGTATTTATTCTAAGTAACTCTTTATTAAAATGTAATTAGCTTATAATAGCAATTGAGGACATACCTGGGAGTAATTCTCCAAAATCACAGCAATGTACATGTTGATAACGATGAGAAAGCTGATCACAAGGTAAGACAGAAGGAAGGCAATACCGATGGTTGCTGAGCCACAGTTGCCAGGGTAGCCCAACTCATTGTTTGGCTTACGACAGTCATCTTCATTCATAATGCCATCCAATACTCCATCCCAACCAGCAGAGGTGGACATCTACACATCATGCACAAACAATTTACTCTCAAATCTCCATTTAGTGCATAATTGTAAATGTTTGCATTGTAAATACTGTAACATATTGTAAACTGTGAAATGTATGCACTTAGAGTGTGCATAACACAATAATCATATTTTATTTTTATATAATTAGTAACTATTATGTCAATAATTAAAAAACTATCATCTGACATTACATCAGTGTTACATATGAAATTATATTTATTTATACATTTTAACACTAAATTTTGATATTCCTTGTTTATATGTGCATGCAATTAAGGAAATACATGTGCTTTTATGGAGCACGTTAAGTATAGTGCAGTGACGTACAGACCTCAAAAGCCAAATGATGTGTTTATATGTCTATTCTGCTGTTTTTGTAATCCGTGTTTTTAATACTAGAGCTTTATAAATTGTTTTCTTTTGTAGTATATAAACATAAGTATACATGTATATTCCTTGACAAGTTTTTTGTTCAATGGCTTGCTGGCCAAAACAAACCTACAGAATACTTTCTAATCTAATCTGAAAATGTACATATTTCTGTTATAGATTATGTAAGCAATGTAAAACACTTACACTGAACAGTATGACAAACTGGGGTTGAAAGAAAGCATAAACTAAAGCAGTATTTATTCTGTAAAATGAGACATAGGAGAAAATTGTATTTTTTTGGATCTTATTTTTACTTTCTCTACATGTACTATGTACATACTGTATAGAGAAGGTATTGAATTTCACCCAAAAATTTGATACCAAGATTTCACCAGAAATACATGTTTTAAAACCTCCTAATTCCAAAAAAAAATCAATTTTAGAAAAAAAGATCCATGTGTGTGTGTGTCCATATGTCTGTGAACACGATAACTCAAAAACAAAGAGTTTGTAAAATACCAAACTTGGTATTTACTTAAGTTTAGTGTCTTCCAAGGATGCGACACAAAGATTTTCAAGATAATCCCCCCTCCCACCCACAACTACCCTTTACATGGAAACATTTTCGAAAATTTTGATTTTCTCAAAAATGGCTAATGCTTTTAATTAAAATACCATATATTAAAGGTATTTACATGACAAATGAAATGTATATCGTAAATTTTCTGGGAATAGCCTGAAAAGAACTCTTTATTCTAGATGAATTTTGCCGAATTTTGCTTAACTGCTAAACTGTAATAGATGCACAAAAACTTAATTCACAAAAAATGTAGATCTCGTCAAAATACACAATTTATGTCCTTTACCTTTTTGTTGTGGATAACCGTTTCCGAGATACTCCTTGTTATTGGTTTCAATTGTAATGTTTTTATAATTTTCTCAGACAGGAAGTGTCCTTTTTTCTTTTGTTCTACTCCTTGTCAATCAAAGAAGTGATTTGCAATGACAATAGCATAACAGCTTTTAAAACATTTAACTGTCACTTTAGCATAGCGCATTCCTTTAGTTTCCTTCTACTTATAAGGAACTAAGTAATCAGAACATTCTGCTAATGTTTATCGCAATTAGCATAGTGTAGAAAGAAGAATAATCTTTTGTAAGAATTTTGTTTGTACAGAAGTTAGAGAAAGTCATGTGATTGTAACACGTCAGATTTTTTTTTTTTATTTTAGAACTTATTTTTATGGAATACAATAGCATGATTTGTTTGGCGTCTTTCATATTTGAAACATTTGTTTGTTCCCAACATTCAAATCCAACAAGACAATTTATTATATTGGTTCATTGTTCAAAAAGTATATTATACTGGTCAATAAATGCACTCCACAATTTCTGAGAGTGTTAGTGCTAGGGATCACCCAAACATAAGAATAAAAATTCTCATTGAGGCAAAAACAGCACATATCATTTTAATTTTGTTTACAATTAATTAATAATAGCCTGTTTAAATTATCACATACATTTTTTAAGAAACTTTTTTATTGACTCTGTAATGCTCTATGTATGTAGTTTTATTATATATGTACACGTGAACAAAATCTATGTTTTGTGTTATGTACTTTTATAGGTTTACATATTGAAACCCTGAATGAGGAGCTTGTTACCAAAGTTGTAATAGACACTTTTTTTTCTTTACAGTATAGGCAAAAGACTAGGTCATTTATGTTTAACTGAAATGAATACCCAAGCTATGGATATGGTTTAAAAGCACAGTTGTCTGTTTGCAAATGTGATTAATGGAACTATCCATTTTTTTAATACAATGGGAACATAATATTAAAGCTACACTAAAAATTCAATTTATTACTGAAATTGTTGCTTTCCCAAACAGTCAGCTTTGGAAACAAATATATTCTTAAAATTATTGTATGGAATTGTACTGAAACAAAACATACAAAACCTGCTCTACAATTAGAAATAAAATAAAACACATTATTGCACTTTTTCCATTAAATGCAATTGTTATTTTCAGCCTTTATGGTCAAAGAGGCATCTTAAAAGTATTAATTTATTATAATGCTTCCTTGTCCAAATCATTATGCTCCCAATCTTCACTTATGTACCCCAAAAGGGATTGTTGCAAGATTATTTTGTTATAGCTATAGAATTGGTAACATCTGGGTGTTATGTTTTTTTTTGTTAGCCATTATCATTTTTATGAGTCTTTGAAAGTTTCAGAATGAAGAACTTCCATCTGGAGAGTTGAAACTAAAGAGAATTGTTTGACTTTAGAATTACTTTTGCTTCTTATCTCCAGCCCAATGCATTTCAATCTCTCCCAAGAGTTTTTACTGCTCCATATTCTCAGGAGATTTATTAACATTCTGAGACTTTAACTGTAGGTTTTCATTTTTATATCTTTGCCAAGCCAACTCCACAAAAATAAATGTATATGACATAAATTGTGTGTTTTGGTTTTGTTTTATAGATAAGATCTACATTTTTTGTGTGGTAAGTTGTTGTCTATCTCTTATGGTTTACCAGTTATGCAAAATTCAGCAAATATCATCCAGAATAGAGAGATCTTCCAAGGCTATTCCCAGAAAATTCAAGATATACGTTTTATTTGTCATGTAAATATCTTTAATATACAGTATTTTAATCAAAATCATTAGAGCCATTTTTGAGAAAATCAACATTTTACATGTAAAGGACAGTTTGAGTTAGGAGGATTTTTCTCAAAATTTTGTGTCATATCCTTGGAAGATACTAAACTTAAATACAAAGTTTGATATTATAGCAATTTGATTTTTGAGTTATTGTGTTCACAGATATATGAACTCACATTGGACCTTTTTCTAAAAATGCTGAAAGATCACGGATACACACATGAAACATATAAATGAAAAAGTGACAGGTAAAGCTTGGGGAGACATAATTATAGAATATCTTGAAAAACTTCAACAAAACCAAGGATAAAAGCTGTAACCAAATTTTGAATCACATCAGGCCAAAACCTTTTAGCTGAACACCTGAACAGAATAGGGTTACTCCCAACAAGTGAATGTCAACTTTGCAGAGCTGGGACCATGAGTTCAACCCATCCACTTGTATGCCTAGGTCAAGGAGAAGATTCAAAGAAGCAAGGAGATATTTATAAATTCTATTGGAAAGCCAGAAAACTCCTGAGCTGACTATAATATTTAATGTGAAACACTTTTAAGTATTTTGTTCTGACGTGTGATGAAATGCTATTTTTCTTTTTGGATTCAATTCCTAATAAAGCCTTATGCTACAACAACAATCATATATTTTCACAAGTATTAAGGAGAGGCAAAGTAAGCAAATATAAAATAGCACACATTAATGATAACTTGATCCTTTTCCATTAATAAATGTTAGAATATATGGAATTCTCTATTCCAATCACAAAATACAGAAATTGAATCTTAATAATCATCCAGTCCCAAAACTACACAACTACATTTTATTAACTTTGTTAAAAATAGGAAACAATGTATTGTCTTGAGAAATCATATTAGAGTGCAACCTAACAGACTTAGTGCGGATGATGGTGTAGCAAGATTTCTAAATATATATTTGGAGGGTCAATCTGAAAGTTTTGAGAATGGATGAAATAATATTTTAAAATTAAAATATTAATGGGAATGCACAGTGAAGTGACTAATCAGAGTAAAAAGATAGCATCACACTTAAACTTGACTAGTTGAAATAAGTAATTTAAATTGGACATGTTTTGGCCGTATTGCCACCATCTTCAATGGAGATATACTGATGAACTTGCGGTAGCAGCCTGTAGATGTCTCTCTTCTGGGTAAATGAATTTTGAGATGAGACCGTTTGTTTGTGGTATATCAAAATTTATGACTGTTTTTGATGCTTGAATTAATAGATTTTCCCAAACTGTTAATACAATTGGATCCTGCACTGATTTTAATAACTTGGGTTCACTGTGAAAATGGTTTTGGGTCGCAGAAGAGAGACCTCTACAGGCCACTGGCCACTGCTATAAGTTCATCAGTATATCTCTGCTGAAGATGGTGGCAATAGCTGCTGAAATATGTAATTACTTATTTCTACTTGATGCTGTGGTTTTACTCTTAATTAAACATTTTAAAACTTTGGATCTGATCATTATATCTTTTCAAAGTATTCTCCATTGAGTTGTATATACTACCTCATCCTTTCAAACTGTTTTTCAAATGCCTAATAGCAATCTTCTTTGGAGAAATAGCAAATACATTCTTCAAGCAACCACTGCAGTTTCAGGTGATTTATATCATTGACCTAGAATTTTTTCTTTTATTTTGGGGAATAGAAAAAATCATATTTGGCCAATCTAGACTGTAGGGGCAAGTATCTCTCCTGACTGCTCCTGAGTTGCTTCTTGTGCATTATGGGTAGAGTCACTGTCATGGTGCAACATCCTAAGACTGGTCTGCAATGCTTTGTTTTCAGTTCATTGAAGATTTATGGCAGACATTTTGTGATGTATCATCTGGCAGCGACAGTCTTTTGTCCCTCTCAAGTGGAATTGTCGCGATATGGTCGCTATCTGAGAAGAAAGAACAGATGATTTTCTTGACAACCTTTCTTGCTCACCACACTTTTGTTCAGGATCCTCTCTTGGAAGGACCCAGACTGATGACTGTCACATACTCATATACCCACCTTTTGTCCCATGTAATGTTGTTATTTGTATGCTTTTGGATCTTCTCCCATTAAATTTTTCTTTAATTTCCTGGCACAATTGCACACATGTCTGTTTCTGCTCATTTGTGAGGTAGTGGGGGACAACTGTTGACCTTCTTGGGGATACTTTACAATATGTGAAGCAAGATGGCAAGAAATTTTCCTAAGTCCAATGTGCATACGCAAGCAGACAGAACCAACCTAAGGCTACGAGCTGTATTGTATCTCGCATGGTAACCAGCCTCATTTGTAAAACTCATAGCCAACCTCTGCAAATAATCCCCAAATATCTGCCCAACAAACTGTGTAACACCGCCTGGAAGTATTTAACCGTCTTTTTGAAAAGTTCTGATCATATTTTCTCTCATGTTTTATTGCTTTAAAAATATGGGGATGAGAAAGAGCAAAATTTATTGTAGTATGAGAACGGAAGTCTGTTGATTATATTCTTACAGATTCTATTAGTTGTAGAAATAGAGATAAGGTAGATCTGTTAGTTTATCTCAATGATTCAAAGCCCTGTCTTCAATTATTATTTAGCAAGCAATGAGAACAAGAATGTTGTCTTCTGAATGCAATGCAGTCTTGCACCCCACTAAGAGATATGACCATACATATTTACTGCAGGTAGGAGAATGTTAAAATAGAGCCCTACTCTTGTGGCTTTTGTTATTATAGCATCATCAACAACAACAACAACAACAACAATAATAATAACAATAATAATAATAATAATAATAATAAAGTTACTTACTAGATATTATTATTATCATCATTATTATTATTATTATTATTATTTATAACTAGACATGAAAAAGTCACACAGTTCGTATGCAAAGGAACATGGTTTGAGGGGGCAAAGCTATTGTCCAGGCAAGCAGTCATATGAAGTGACAATAATAGAGCATTGCACGAGTTCAGTATCTGATTGGTTTGGTTACTGCTGCAAAGTGTGCATGGACTCTAACAATACCAAATATATTTCGAGAGGGAAAATTGGAGGTCCTGCCTTGTCATTCAAATCAACGAATGTAAAAAAGGATAATGGAAATTCCATCGGGGACATATCTTAGAGGGCAACTGGATCCTTGGGATGTAGATGTGCAAACAAATAAGGTACAGATGACAAAATGTCCAAATAATAATAGGGATACAAACATGCTCTACAATTTAACTGCAGAGCACGTAGAGTTCACTAACACAATATATTCGGATGCCTGGAGGGTTTGATGGATGGAGGTTTTATTGGTGGATTCAATAAAAGTAACCTGGACATAAGCTGTAAATCACCTTCACTAGAAGAAATCTGTTAAAACTCATGAGTTTTCTAAAAGTACCATGCTCAAGATAGACTAATTTTCTTTATTTTAATAAAAAAGAAGAGGCACTAAAACTCAATAGGAATTGGCATCCCGTCATTGAAAGCAGGAAACGTCATCAAACGAGAAGCAACGAAGCGGTCCAATCAGAAGCCACGTTTTGCCGGAGAGCCCAAGCCCCGCCCCCCACTTGCCAGTATAAAAGTAGCGATCCCGACAGTCAACGCTTCAGATGCAGCGAAACCTTCTCCTAGAAAACTTCGACCGCGCCACTGAAGATGTCCACCGTAGTTGTGGACGAAACGTCTGGTACCCCTAACACCAGTAGACCACGGCAAAACAGCCCGGAAACATTTCTTAGTTACACTGACTCCGGCCGTGAAAGCCTACGTTCTCTCAATTCTGTTTATATTTGATTCACCCTTGTACATTCCCTACCATTTCATCATGCTAGTGCCATGGCAACGTGTGCAACTCACATTCAGAATGTCCCAGGTTTAATCCCTGGCAACCACTCTGATCCATGTTTTTTGAGGTTTTCCAAGTGTTGCAAGTTGAATGCAGGAGTGGTTTCTTTCATCCCCTGAATTTTTTGTCTCTCCATGTTTAACATTTCCTTCATGACTTATTTTGCTTGTCTGATTCAGGGTTGCAAGTATCCCTGGTGGTGGTTCAGTGCAGCATGACTGAGAAAAAGAATGATTGTGTAACTTGCATCATCCCTTGGTCTTTGGCTGGTCGCTGAGGTATAAGGAGTGCCCTTGGTGGCATTGGTCCCTGTGTAGGGCTGGGTGCCCAGTCTGCCTGACTAAGTATTTCAATCTTAGCTTACGGACCTGTCATTGCTAAGCCATTGCTCCTGGTTCCAGGCCCACCTTCACCTCACCCTTTCCTCATGGGGCATAGATATAGAAACTGCTCTGGTTTGGTGCTGATTCCCTCTGTATTTATCCTGTGCTATCACCATGCAACTGCCAATTCATGTAGAACTTAACCTCATAAAATACAATATTAACAAGCTCACCATTTGCAAGCCCTGAAAACACACCTCTGTATCACACCCAAATCAATGGGCTGCACTCAGGATTTATTACCGACAACCAGGATCTCATCTCTTGAAGTGCTTGTATCCATCAAATGCCAGCAAGCAAATCACATTGAGAGACTAACTGGGGTGCTTATGGGGAACCCAACTACTTACATTCTAACAATAACAATACTTCTTGTGTGTTAGATTCTAACTGCATTAAGGAGGTGATGTTGTTACAAGCTCTGCATTTCAGATAATTGCTACTATGATGGGCATTTTCTTTGCCCTCTTATGGGGAGCAATTAAAAAAAGAGTAACTCTTGGTCAAACTTCTGCTCTACCTGAAATGCTACATTACCTACCCAACTTGAAATATCAATCCTGTTCCAGGCATTCAGCTAAAACTTATTTTTCACCTGAAGTGTTTTCTCAAGAAAGTTATTATTGTACATAGTTATGAACTCATAATAAAATAAATAAAAGAATCACTTTTGATAAACATGTTTGCTTGCAATAGTTTTGGAACTGGATGACCATGCTAATCTGAATATTGTATATCTAAAAGTACTAATAAACACTTATTTATAATACAAGAATTAGAAGTGTTAGTTTATTTTGTGAGTAGGAAGTTTGTAAAGCAAGTCACAAACTGAGTGGAGCGAATTCTGTGAACAGAATAAAATAACTTTTAACTCTTGTATTTTCTCTATTTTGGACAGCTTGAAATAAATGTTTATGGTATAATTTTATATTATTCAATCAGTCCTCTGTCAGTTTCAACAATTCTCAACATCTTTTCATAATAGTAAAATGAGTATCTGCATAAGGTATTGCAAGTTATACACTGTTTCCAAGGTTACTATAGTCAGAATATAACAATTCTTCTGAATGAAAGTTTATTATTTAAATAAGTGATATTTAAATTGAAGATAATGAAGAAGCTGCTGCAAGAGTGCCCTTAGAACTGCTGCTACAGTACCATCACATAATGCTATATAACTTAGAATATAGTCATTGGATGATTTAAGTATAAGAATGTAACAAACTGAGATTACAGTATAAAAAAAAAACTTTTTAAATATATGCAACTTTTATCACAATGATCTTCTTATAGAAAGCTACCTTTTAATTCAAACTACCCAAAATATGAATATTAAGTAAATAATAGCTTTCTACATGGTTAAATTGTAATAGCAGTGGTTATTTATGAAGTGCTTGGAAGATGAGCTTAGGTTGCCAAGTTCCTATGATCCCAAATAAATTGGCAATTTTTCAAAAGGTTGTACATTTATTAAAATTGCTTAATCATTGATGCTATTAATGTCTTAATTCTTGATATACTTATTTATAAATTTGTAAGCTTAGGCACAGGATATTATTCCCATAGAATCCTGTAATTCTTGGTGGAAAGGAATATTAAAAATTTCTGATACTTTTGCTTCCCTTGAACACAAATCACTCTACAGCATCTGTCATCTTAATAGGCTTTATGTTTCAAATTTCTGCAACAAGAGCATATCAAGCTCTTCATCCAAGCACTTCTATTACATTAAATTAATTTTTACCTGGAAGAGTAAGATCATGGACTGGCCAAATGTCTCGAAGTTGTAGACGTCATCAAGGCCTCCCTTTTTCTGGACGTGCATGAAGAAGGACATGCCAAATATGGCAAAGATGAACATGACAAGAAAGAGTAGAAGACAGATGTTGAAGAGCGCAGGCAGGGACATGGCCAGGGCAAACAGCAACGTCCTAATGCCTTTCGCGCCCTTGACTAGACGCAGCACTCGACCCACCTTGGCCACTCTCACCACTCGAAGCAATGTTGGCGACACAAAATACTTCTCTATGATGTCGCTCAACACAAGCCCTGTACACACGCAGCATAGCACACTGCAAAATTTGCTACACCCACCTCATGACACTTACGTTTAGCACCACACGAAAAACTGCCTGCCTAACAGGATAGAAATGGAGTGGGTCAGCTAAATAAAAAAATAAAATAAATTCAGTGGTTTCTAACTTAAAAAGGCAGCTAGAAGCATTGGAATTTATATTTAAATGATATTCTTAATAGTCAAATTTGGTACTGTATTACTTGATGCACAAAAATTAAAAACTTGAACCCCAGAATTAATACAAGAGATATAAAAACTGATGGTACCACTAAAGTGGTTGAGTGTATATGGTAATAGAAGCAAACAAGATTAGTAAACATACTTCTGTAAGTAATCCTTTTGCAAGATAACTATGAATGCAGGTTTATTAGCCATTATTTCATAAACATTTAGTAAATATTCCAGTGTCTTCCAATACTTGTGAACTATCCCATTACTAGCATGTATTAGATAATTTAAAAATTGTTTTATATTTATGTTGTAATGCTCGTCACAGTGCAAAATACAGAGTGGTTAGCAATTAGGAGTAAAAACACAGCATAGCACTCAAACTTCACTCGTTGATATAAGTAACTTACTTTGGACATATTTCAGCGGCTGTTGCCACCATCTTCAACAGAGATTTACATGTTTTTGTGGCAACAGCTGCTGAAACATGTTCAAAGTAAGTTACTTATTTTAACAAGTGAAGTTTGAGTGTAATGCTACTCTTAATTACTTAGTTATTTCACTGTGCATTCCCATTAATTGGTTAGCAATTATTTAGGCTGCTCCCAAAATTTGCAGTAACACAAAGTTGTATTGTTTTAAGTGGAACACATTGTATTTTATTAAATCATCCTCACTCAAATGATACAAGCAATGAGCACCACAGGCTTGTATTCAGGTTATTTAGAAACAAAACCTGTTTAAAATGATGTGTAAAATGTGTATGGAAAGAAAAATTTTAACGTAAATGTTGATTCCCTCTGCTATAAAGCATCTTTTAAAAGTGCTTTTTGTGAACTATCCTGTGAATTATGCGGCACCTGCATGCCTCAACAATCTTATTCCGCAATTCATCTATGTTGTCTGGCTGTGCTCCATAAAAATGAAATGGAGTTTTATTTATGGACGCTCTTTAACTGCTGTGGTTCTCAGCATCCCTTTCAATACTGGGCATGAAAGACTGCTTTAGTTTTGCTCAGTGGCCTCTTTTTCAGGCTTGAGGTTCTTTTACGTGCTGTAAATCTACGACACGGGACCAACAGCTTTACTTCTCTTTCGAAGGAAGCCATTCTAAGGATTTTTACGCCTAAAAAAATCCATTGTCCTTCACCAGGTTTGAGCCCATGACTTTGAATATATGAAGTTAGCATGGTAACCATTGCACCACAGAGGGCAATTATCCTGATAACATTTGATCTGCAGAAAGGAAAATCATCCCTTACTTGTAATAATTTTAATATTTGCTTTAAAATTTTGCTTTCCATGTATACTTTCCAGCTAATAATGTACACATCATGTTTAAAATGATTTCATTCTCCAAAATATGTCCTGAATACAAACCAGTGACACTTAATGTCTATATCTCTTGAATAGGCTGAAGAATGCAACACATTTGTGTAATAAAATTTATGATGTTCCATTTAAAGAATTCAGCTTTATGTGATCACAAATTTCAGAAATATCCTGTATATCTACTAACAATTCCATTTTGCAGGCCTTGGTAAACACTACTGAGTAAATACAAAATAATTCTTAAAAATACCACTCCATGCTAGTGGATTGTCCTGAAAGTAATGGAACATTGTATTTTTCTCTTTGAATGCTAGAAGAGCCAAAGGCTTGCTTTTTGTTTATAACACTAAACTTTGCTAGGAAGTGAATTTGCAGTCAAATCATATGCATGAAGGTTATACTGAAAGCCATGAGCAGTAATTTTTAAAGTGCTAAATATATCATCTGAATCTACAGACATGTCTGTCACTTTTCATCACAGTATCCATTTCTTTACACACGTTTTTCCAATCTCTGCAAGTTTAAAGATATCCCTATGTTGCAGTATTTGCTTTTAGATGTTAGTAACACCATCACTATTAATGCTTTGAAAGCTATCGTGGCTATATGCAGTCAATTCTTAGCTATGCTACACCCATCTGAGTTCTGCTTCTAATAATTTTCAAACAATTTTCAAATTACAAAAGAAGATTGTATGCTTAATGTACGACAGGATACTCCTAGTCAGCCACTTTTCGCCTAGTTAAATATATCACCACTAATTTGAGGAGATAGAAGCTAGTAACTGTGATGCGTGGTCATATAATAAGGGAGTTGGCAAATGGTAAACATTTTCAGTGATGTGTTACCATTTGCCAACTCACTTATTATATATGTAACAAACTGTGTGTTTTATACACAATAATATTAAGAATTTCAAAACAAACAAGGAGTATCATGATTACTCAAAGAACAATAGAACATATCCATCTCTTAACCTCTAAAAATGTAAAATTCATTGATCATCAAGGTATAAAATTATATAATAAATAAAGTACAGGATTTGGGGATCTTAATGCTCATTAATTTAGAAAGAAAATTAAAAATATTTTACTGGACCATAAGTCTTTTTACTTTCTCTACACGTACTATGTACATAGTGTATAGAGAAGGTATTGCACTCCACCCAAAATTTTATACTGAGATTTCACCGAAAATATATGTTTTAGGGTCTCCTGTAACCAGAAAGAGCATTTTCAGAAAAAGGTCTGAGTGTTTGTGTGTCCGTGAACACAATAACTCAAATACGAAAAGTCGGTAAAATACCAAACTTGGTATTTAAGTTTAGTATCTTCTAGGGATGTTACATGAAAATTTTGAGAAAAATCCCCCCACCCCTGACTACTTTTTACATGGAACGTTCTTCAACATTTTTTATTTTCTTAAAAATGGCTCTAACAATTTTGGCTAATATACCATATATTAAAGATATTTACCTGACAAATAAAATTATATCTTGAATTTTCTGGGAATAGCCTCTGAAGACTACTTTATTCTGGATGAATTTTACAGAATTTTGCATAACTGCTAAACCATAAGAGATGGACAAAAACTTACCACTCAAAAAATGTAGAGCATGTAAAAACACACAGTTTTTTCATGGAGTTGGTCATTTTTGAGATATTCCTTATTTTTAGTTTTAGCTTTGAAAAACATACTTTTCTCATACAGGAGTTTGTCAACTCCTATACATAGAAACAGTCACATAGCAACCGGCTTTTGACTATGACTTTAACCTATGGTACTCCCTTATTGTGCTCCTACTTACAAGGAAGCAAGTAATAAAACTATTTCTGCTAATTTTTTCTCGTTTAGCATGAAGTAAATAGAAGAATAAGCTTTTTAAGAATAATTTGTTGCAGAGATGTAGAGAAAGTCATGTGAATGGAACACATAAGATTTTTCTACAAATGATGCATTTGTAAGCATATGAACTATTGAAACACAAGAATTTGAGTTGGTTTTTGTAACACAAACATCACTTAGTAATTACTTATTGGGACCAATTTTGGGAACACTTGTTCCCATTTTCAACCCTTCATTGGCATCAACAATGAGGGTGGTGGTGTATCACTTGTGGAAGCAACTGGTGCTGAATCTATAAACTTCCAAAGGTTGCTGTATGGTGGTAAATCAAAATTCATGATATGGCTTTTTTTCTTCATGATGGAGATCTTCTCCCAGACATTTAATTATATGCTGGTTTAAACAGTTTTATGTTAGGTGCTATTTCGTGTCCTGATGTCCAAAAATGATAGGCAACTGCTGATTTTTCTATTTGTATTTTAGGTTTTTCATGTGTTCCTTTAATCTGGTCTCTAACCTTCTCTTTGTTCTTCCTATATATACTAGATTACAATCTAAGCATTTAATTTCATAAATTCCCAGTTTTTTGTTTACAAGGAGGATCTTTTAAATTTTTGCATAGTAGTTTCTGAGTACAAGATTTAGTTGGAATGCAGAGTCAAAAATGCATACAAGTGTTCCTGAAACTGGTCCCAGCAAATAATCACTAAGTGATGTTTATTACAAAAACTGACTCAAATTCTCTTGTTGTTAATTTAATCACATCACTGTCACAAGCTTCTTTGTATATTTGCAAGATTTCAGTATGAACTATTGTTTAATTTGTCTTTGACAACTATAACGTATGGTTATTTCTTGTATACATTGTATATATTATGTTGTATTGTATTAAACTAGGTTGTATTGTTAATGTTATATGCATTGATGAAACCATAAATTGTAAAAATTTTGAAGGTGAATAAAAAATTGAAATGAATTGATAGAACTCTCTTCCAGCTGCCTGAAGATACTGAAGCACTGTTTTATTCTCCAATAGGAGTCATGCCATACTCTGGCATTATGTTTCAGCCCTGTAATGATGGAACCAGCTTTCATTTTCTTTCCAAATAGGTACTCCTCAAAATCATCACCATTTTAAAATCTCTGAAGAAGGCTGTGGGTAGTTGTTCTACTTTGAAGTTTGTCTTCGGTCAATAAACATAGGACTCAATGGGCACTTTTTGATAACTTAAGTAATGCATTTGTGAAATTTAGAAACTTTACAGTATGTAAAATATCTTATTGAAATTTATACAAATTATTATTACACATAATAAGAGTGATGTATAAAAATTCTAGCTTGCATACCTATTTAAATAATAATTTTTTATTTTCTAATAAAAATGAGTATCTTTAAAATTTAAATTTTTACATAAATTAATTTACAAATAGATCTGTCGTAACATATTTTTTATACTAACCCAATTATTATAGAAAAATTATTACTTTTAGTAATCTCAAAAATTTTTGATTTTTTAAAAATAAATAATTTATTTCTCAAAACTGGAGAATTACTTTAAAAAAGTTATATGGCCACATTATTTATTAGGATTTTGAAAGCTAGTATAAAACTTTTGAAGCAAATTATAAAAAATGTATCATGTGGAGTATTTTGAGTTTGTAAACAAGTTTACAAGAAAACAAGTTTACATTTGGACATGCCAACGTGCATGCCAATTTATAGATTCAGGTAATTGGTAAATAAGTTGCACCAAGTGAGAAAAACAATATATTTTCTTAAAGTTTAGAATTCATATTACTTTATTGTCCCTGTATTTAGGACTGACATGTCCCTAGGACTTATAAGCAGATGGCTAGGGGTCAGAATCCTATCGGGGAGCCAACTGCATGAAATCACAGAATGGAGAACCTTGAAGGAGTGGTCAGTCCATAGCCAGGATGAGCGTGAAGAAGTGGATGATATGAAATGCAAGCAAAATGGATGACAGGAAAGGTGATGAAGGAGCAATTGGTGAAATGAGTGGTGGGGGAAACTGGAGGTCCTGGAGAAAACCCACCCAGATGCTATTTTGTCCACGACAAATCCTACATGTGGGAGCTTGGGATTGAATATTACCTTTATTATGAAAAAAATATATTTTTAATTTTTCACAAGTTTTGCTATACTTTCTCAGATGCATCACCATAAGCTTTCAATCATTTCTTGCAAGTTTTGCAGCGACTTCATCACAAAAAAATGTCTGTCTTCTTTATTGAGTTCATCAAATTCTTTCCTTGTTACATTCATGGAGACAGTTTAAGGGTGACTGCTACAAGGCTCATCTTGGATACTATGTTCCCATCTTTGAAATGTTTCATCCATCTCCTAATACTGCTGGCACACGTATAGACTTCTTCACGAGCAGACTGAAGTCTGAGGTGAATTTAAGCAGCGGCTTTTTCAAATGAAATAACTCAGAAGTTTGAGACAAGTGAAGTAATTTAAGCATAATAGCATGATTTGGGATAGTGACACTCATCTTATTTAAAATTAAATTTACAAAACACATGTTTCAAGGAAGTTTGCCCTCTTCTTAAGTTGAAGTCAGACTACAACTGAAGAAGAGGGCAAACGTCCTTGAAACATTTATTTTGTATATTTTATTTTAAGTAAGGTGAGTGTCACTACCCTAATTCATGTAATTATAGCAGATTTTTCCTCTTTAAACAACAAATTCAATCATAACATGCTATCAAAATGAAACAGTGGTATCTGACATTTTGGAAATACTGCCTTTGGTCACTTGATAGAAGTTAACGGCTTCCCCAATATAGCAACATGTGGTGTAAAGTTTATAGATTATGGTTCTGCACACTTTTTTTACTTGCTAGAATTTTAATATTATCAATAGGTACTCATGTCTTTCAGTATGACCCTCATAATTTAAAGTACAGGCACATATAGTGCAGTCTGAAAAGGGCATATCACTTGGTCTGAGGGGCATCAGTTATGCTGTACTGGAGAAAATTTGAATAACTTTATACTAACAGAGTTTAAAGTTTTCAAGTGTGTGCAAACAGGTAGTGGTGACTTGTTCATTTGCTATCTCACAAATGACTTATTTGCAAACCTATGTTTATCTAGTTGCTTTGCTTCTATTGCCTTCTACTTTCAACTGATTCAGTTAATGTATTCATTATGACAAAGCCTGCATAAATTGAACTTTTAAAAGAAGTAAATGATAAGGTTTCTGCTGTGAAAAAAATACATTTTTAGTACAAAATACATAGGCTCTAGACAATACTTTGTAATTATCATAAACCAAAAACTGAAATACAAATGCCAATATGGCATATTGTATTAATATGCTATGTGTAAAAGAATCAACTAAATTTGGTAGAAGACTTTTGCTACAATTGCTTCTACATCTACTTGAGAAGTGTTCATTTGCATAAAACTCTAACATTCCATTTCCGGGAAAATGATAAAATATTGAAACCCCACTTTCAATATTAAAATGTTCATCATTTCCCTTATACTACAGATCTAAGAGACAGATTCTACATGTGAAAGGATAGACCCATTCCATCCTGCATGACATGCTTTGAAGTATGAGTTTTACTACCAGGAGAAGTTTTGTAACTACATAGTGAATTCAGATCATAATGCAACTGAGAACAGCTTTAGCAAAGCTTTTCTTTCTACAAAAAAATAACAAATTTCTTTCTTTAAGGATTTACATTCATATTGCTTTAACAGTCACCCATTCTGCACTTTGGTAACCTAATAATATCCACCAAACATATATTTTAACTTGCTTTTTAATAGACAGGAATAAGTAGAACTTGCTTTGTAAGTGAACAGTATTTATTTCAAAGTTATTTAAGTATTAAGAGTTGGTAGGATAATTTATGACTGAAGATAAAACACAAAGCTTCTCAAAAGCAAATTACCATTCTATATATATATATATATATCAAAGTATATTTTTTTATAGTGTTTAATGCCCGCTTTTACTACATGTAGCACTTCAAGCAATGATACTGATGGTCATTTAATGAAGATGGAGCATTGGAGAACCCGGAAAACCCATCCCTGCACCACTTTGTCCACCACAAATCCCACATGCGGTCATCAGGGATCAAACCCAGGCCACCTAGGTGAGAGGCGAGTGGTGTAACCACTCAGCCATAGTGAGGCCTCTGATTATAAATAGAACAGAGCTATAAACAACACAGAGGAAAAATTTAAATTCATTTATGTCATTAATTAGAAACAGTGAAATCATACAAACTGCATTGATTCTTTTGAGGTTTCTAAAGATGACCCATATTTTATGATGGAAAATTACTCAATTTAATAATGAAAAAAGATTATTCCAAAAAAATAAAATGTAGAAAAAATACTAATTTATTTATTCATTAATTTTTTTTAGCTTTGTTGTGTGTTCAAAAGTATGTACATCAGAAAACAAAAAAGCAGTTTGAAAGGTAGACTATATAAGGTTAATATTGCAAAAATTGATTTGAAAAATAATAGAGCTTCAGAAGTACGTATTAGAGAATTGCACTAAACTAATTTGTTCTTGTAGATAATCCTTTGTTTAAACTGATTGAAAAATAGTTAAATTAACATAAATTTACTCTCAATTGATCTTAAAATCTCCATTGATCTCTCTTGAAATTTGTCATTTTGTTTGAGGAAGCAAATTTTGCAAAGTTGTCCTCAGTTTAAAGAATTGAATGTTTCTAAAACTTTTTGGTGCATTTTTATTTTCATAGCTGATACATAACTAAAAACCTTGCAAATATATTACAATCCATGCTTCATGCTAAAATATCTCAATGAGTACTGATAGTTCAAGAATATATTTTTGCTTAAATCTCGATATTAAACTTTTGAGTAGAAGAGTACACCCCTATCTACCCTAGGGTAACCATTAAGAAAGTAAAAATAAGCACATGTTGCCATTCAAAAAAATGTATCAGAGATAAATAAAAAAAAATTTTGTATTTAAACATTTCAAGTAAAATATAAATTAAAACGTTTAAGTTATGTTCCTTTATCCTGTTCATCCTATATACCTAATAATATTAATTATGTATATGGCTGGATTATTTTGAAAATGTCACTATTTTTCTCTGGTAATAGATTTTTCTTTTGTTTATTCAATGAGAAAATCTTAATAATGAAATTAATTTATATATGTATTCAATGAATATGTAACGATGTAAAATTTTATCTTTATACATTACAGGAAAATCAATATAATAAACTGGATCATTCTGAGGAACTTAGAGATTAGCTATTATACTGAAGCAGTTTTTGATCAGAAATTAACAGGTTGTCAGAAATGACAACTATGGAACCCAAGAGATGTACATACATTTTTAATTTCTATACTGCTTACCCATAGTGATACAAGGAAGTTGTGTACTTAACCCAAAAATGTTATATCAAGATTTAACCAGAAATACACGCTTTGAGGTTTCCTGCATAAATAAAAAAAGTGTTTTTTGTTTGTTTAGAAAAAAATCCCTGCATGTGTGTGAACGGGCATGTATGTGAATAGCATAACTCAAAAATGAATGTTGATTAAATACCAAGCAAGGTATTTGAATTCAGCATTTTCCAAGAATGCAACACAAAGATTTCCAATAAAATTCCTCTACCCTGAACTACCATTTATGTGAAATATGCTTTGTTATTTTTTATTTATTAAAAATTGTCTTCAACTATTTTGATTACAATACCACATGTTGAAATATGACAAACAAAATGGACATCTTGAATTTTATGTGGATAAACTATGAAATTCTCTTTATTCTGAGAAAATGTTTTAATAATTTTGTATATCTGGTAAACCATGAGGTAGAGTGAAGGAAAATTTAATTAGTTCATTTCATAAATAAATGTGATTTTATTTACTGTATCTTTTACATCAAAGTATATTAAAATGAATTATGAATGTTTATACTTTTTTTCAAGTGGTAAGCTGCTATTCATTTTTTTCTTACGATCATGCAAAGAACATGACATTCCAAAGCCATGACATTGTGAATCAATTTTAAAATATTACTTCAGTCTTCTGCAGTCTTTTGTATATATAACAAAATGTGTGATGAAAACATTTCTGTAAAGGTTTAATATGAAGTAGCAGAAGAATAACCTTTTGTAAAAATAATCTGTCCAAGATAGAGAAAAATTCATGTGAATGTAACACATTTTTTTTTTCCTCTGTAAAACAAATGCAAAGCAAAAAACAGTTTATGTTAAAAATGGTCAGATTTCTGTTTGATAATGCATTCATTTTAAAATAATCCAAACTATTTGCCTGTTCTAGATAGGCTTTCCATTAATATATTTGCAAGGTTTAAATAAAAGGAGCAAAAGATTTTAAATGTTATAACTTCAAGACATTATTAATCTAGCTTAACTCTAACTGCTATGCTGTACATGCTTTACTATTTTAGTGCAGTGATTCCTAACATATATTTAACTTCAAAATACATTTTTTAACTTAAAAAAATGATTGTGTAGGTATTAAAAGTGAATAGTTTGCTTGGAAACAATGACTTAAAATATTTGCGAAAGCTCTAAAAGCTGCATCAAATACTCTGGATACAAAAGTTGTGAAGCAGATAGACACCACAATGAGAAAAAGTACAATAGGTATATGAAAACTTTTCTATTATCTTCCATAAATATTTAGGAAATTAAAAAAGAGAGGAAAAAAAGAGATTTTGGTAAATGAATGCTCTCCTACATCTTCACGTGAAAATTAATGGCTGCCAAATATAGAATGCATACTTAGTATCCTAAGGCAGAAGTGAGTATTTTGCACCAATTACTGCACTATGAGAATTATATAAATATAATTGTTTAACCCATTTGCTGTCAGCCGTTCAAATCCTGTACTACTGAGGCCTATAAGTCAATATCAATTTAAATTACAGTTACTGATTTAAGCATTTTACTTCAAGAAAACCAAATTTATGTCAATTTTCAAGATAAAGCAAAAATTATATAATAACTGAAGACATAGTCAGGAAATGTAATACCATGTAAGTAGAGGTTACTACTTTACTGGGTTTTTAATTTCATGTGAATTTTGATCGACCTTTTTATGTAATACTACCGTGCGACCCAGAAACATCTGAACTACTGTGCACATGGAAACATGATCACACAGCTGTTGTACACAAGGTCAGTGCAGTATTGAGCTGATGGTGATATCTGTGGTTGAGTTATTACCAGTGTGCTTTATTATTTTGTCCTGTACTTGGTCACAAAGTGTATTATGACTCAGCATTTGTTTTCTAGTGCACAACGTGTATTTATTTATGATTCATATGTATTAGCACATTTTGTGAGTGGACTCTTAATTGTGTATACAATGGCAAAATTGACCCACATTTAATATTTTTCATTGGTTTCACCTTCATGGATATGTGTGTACACAAAATAATCATTATTGGAGCTCTGAGGAACCTAATATTGTTCATGAAATACCCCTTCATGATGGAAAAATTGGTGTATGGTACACCATTAGTGACGAAAGAGCTTTAGGCCCAATTTTTTTTTTTGATTCAACTGTTGACACCCTTACATATGCAAATATAATTTTGTACCCTTATTTTAGAGAATTAACAGACAGGGAGGTGATTTTGCCTTTCTTCAACAAGACTCTGTAACAGCTTATACAGCCAATCTTTCGATGAGAACATATGAACATGTGTTTCAGGACAGAATTATTAGTAGAGATTTGTGGCCCTCTTGGTCCCCCAACCTAACCCCTGTGATTTCTATATCTGGGGCAACTTAAAGTATAAAGTATACAAGACAAACCCACACACCTTGGAAGAATTAAAACAAAATATCTGGCAGGAAATTGCCAGCACTTCTCTATGGCGAGTGATGGATAGTTTTCTAATAATGTGCCAAAAATGTATGGACAACAGCAGTGGCCAGTTTCAGCATCTCCTTTAATAACATTGGTTAGTAAAACCTTTAAAAGTAGTTTTAAAAATGTTGCATGGTTTCATCCATGCCTTCTATGATAGCGACAGATGGCAATGAGCACCGAGGATGCGGACAGGCAAAACACTGCAGCCGGTTCAGATGTTTTTGGATCATCTGTTAGAATTAATATGGTGTATAAACTGAATAAAGAAGGAGATATATTTACTTTGATCGTTTGACAGCTGTACTGGATAGTGTTTAGATAACAATGAAAGCTCAGCAGTTTGTGGTTTGTGGAAAATGTGTGGTATTAGAAATACCTCTTCAGCATTTGCCTGATGGCAAGGGAAAACCATGAAAAAACTCAAGTCAGTTGATGGCAATAGAAGCCACAGTCTCCTAAATGCAGGCTGCACACAAAACCTCCTGAGCTATCCGGGTTGGTCTCTATACTCCTTATTCCTAATACAGCTACAATACTATTGTTGCTGAAGTGTATGAACAAATTAATCTAAATTTATCTTCTTCCAAAATATATGTATTACCTATGGAAACTCAATGTTCAATAGTGACCCTATCAGTAAAGATTAGAGCCACTGTTACTGTGTATCCAGTTATTATATCCACTTCACCTCAGAGATTTATTTCAGAGTTGCTACAGTTATGCACAAATAAATATGTATGTTAGGAATCACAAATAAATAGATATACTAATTACTAATAGTGGTACAGTGCAAATGAAATGATGTGATGGTGAAACGCATTTTATTTATGAATAAGAGAAAGAGGAGTTATAAAGTATAAGAACATATAATTTTAATTATTTTCAAAATAAGAGATTGTGCCATTTTACATTTGAATGAAATTTAAATGAGTTCAAAATTAATTTATGAAAACAATTTTGTATTACCAACAGTGTCACTACAGAGCACAAGGCATGGCTTTCAACTTAAAATGTAATGGAATCATATCTTTTCCATTTCTTCACTTGAACAAGACAAACTGATACATTGCACCTCTTGAAGAAGTGATGCAAAAGTTAATTTTACATGCATAGTTTTAGAATTTCCATGCACAGAATTTGCTTTATTAATGGAGTCCATGCATCTTTAGGATTAACCTCTTTTATGCATCAAAACAAAACCCCATTTTAGGCTTGTTTAAATGGTAAAAAATCGGACATAATGAGTTAAATAGAAGCAAATTTTTCAGAGAGTTTATGCAACACCAAGCATTTGCAAGCCATGGACTGCATAATTCAAATGATTATGATGATTTGAATTATTAAAATCCATTATAAATACTGAAAATGCAGCATTTCAAAAGCTACTTCATGCTGAAGATAGATTTTCAGGGACCATTTACTTGTATTGAAAGAGAAATTATAGGGTGAGTTTTAGAAATAGGCTTTCATACGTACAGTAATATTTGCCCTTTTTTTTGTTGTTGTTGTTGTTTCTATTTTTGTGTATTTGGATTTTTAATGAAATGTGCTTAATGTGTGTATGTGATTTTATGTATGAGTGTGTCTATAGGTATAGTAATCTTAAGCTTAAGTGTAAATGATTATGTAGAAGTCATTCTCGCCATCCTTGAGCGAGTTCCTCTAGGGATTATATCATAAATGAATGGGATGATTGGGGCCATTCATTTAATATGAATCTTTAGAGGAACTTACCCAATATGGAAAGGATGACAACTACGAAATCAAACAGGTTCCATGGTTCCTTGAAGTAGTGGTATCTCAGGGCGAAGATCTTCATGAGACACTCTGAACTGAAGATCACGATGAAGATCATGTTCAGATAGTCAAGGACATCATTGAACGATTTTGACATCTGGTAGTGATCAAGCGTCATGGTTAACATGTTGAAACCGATGAACAACATGATGATCATGTCAAAATTCTTGTTTGTCACGATCTCAAACACGATTGCTTGTGGTTTCCACTGAAATTTAAAGATGAAGCTCTGATTAACACCAACATTTCTTATATAAAGATGCTAAGAATAATATTAATTTTAGAAATGTTGCAACAACTGGCAAAACATTTTAATAAATATTTTCTCAAAACTCATGTACTATACCAGCTAAATAAACTGTAAATAATTTTGTTACATAGATTGCACACTATACGAACAGTAGCAACAAAATTCTGAAGTATTAAATTTACAGATTAATAAATCAACAGATAACATTAATTCTAAGCAAATAATTCAAGATTTCATGGAGCTTAAAATAAGCATTTCTAATCATTAGTTTGTTATTTCAAAATACTTGATTATACTCCTCTGCCATCTCAATTATCATACTTGTCCAATTACATGACAATATTTTTTCGCAAAATATTATTGTTTAGAAATCAGGGGTCATCTTGCCATTTGCGATATATATTTTCTGAGTACATGCAAGAAAAAATTAAGTTTCGAACTTCACGGGTTCTGCAGTGGCAAAGCCTAGGGGAAATTATATGGATTGTTGTCAAGGTCGCAGCATATGTGACAGATTTTGTGTGTTTCATTTTGCGCCAAAAGTTAGTTATTAATGGGCCTATGAGCACTCTCATTGGAAAAAACGATTGCTCTCCAAGACTAAAATAAAATTAGAGGACTTCCTTTCACATTGGTGGTAGACATAATGTTGTATTGGAAGCCAACGGCCAAACAGAAAAGCAGAAAGAGAAGAGATTAGCTGGGCATTTCTCCTCCTCATGTAACTGGTACATTTCTGGTTTCCCCTCTGCCTCTCTATGCCACCCGCATTGTGAATTTATTCACAAATTCAAATTCAATAAAAAGTTTTATGATATATTAACTATTCTATCTTAATAGAAAATAGCATCAATGATCATTGCAGCTGCCATTATCATGTTCTACTATCGCACGCATTCCATGCATCTGCTTATACTCCTCTTTGTCTCTCCTGCTCAAAACATGAATATTATGTGTAAATTAAAATTAGGTAAAATGTTTTATGATATATTATACTAAGTATGTTGTTTTAATTGAAAAATAGTCGCCCTCCATGGTGTAATGGTTACCACGCTAACTTCATATACCCAAGGTCGCGGCTTCAAACCTGGCGGAGAACGATGGATTTTTTCGGGTGTAAAAATCCTTAGCATGGCTTCCTTCAGAAGGGAAGTAAAGTAGTTGGTACCATGTTGTAGATTTATGGCATATAAAAGAACCTCAAGCCCGAAAGAGAGGCCTCTGAGCAAATTAAGCAGTCTTTCAGGCCTAATTTAGAATGGGACACTGAGAACCACAGTAGTTAAAGAGCATCCATAAATAACACGCCATTTCCATTTCCATTAATTGAAAATTGTATCCATAATTATTGTTACTGTTAAGCTACCGCTGTTACCACCGGTACATACCAGTATATTCTTCTAGCAACTGACTAGAGACTGGGAGATCTGTGGTTCAAATCCCGGCTATAGTATTGAATTTTTCAGGTGACTCTACCTATCTAACATTAGATTGTTTACTGTTGTTTAACTCTTGAGGCCTTCATATACTGTTAAAATATTCTATTACAGACTACACATAAATTATACTTTCACAGCAAGGTTTGTTACCTCTTTACTTTTATTGCCTTAAAATTTTGTAGCAGTAAATACTGCAGACAAATAATTACCTTTGGCCTTGGAATTGCTTTTAAAGGTTTCTTTGATCCCATTTTTTTCATTGCATTATAGTACTTTTTCTGATCTTCAGTCATGAACATCTCCAGTGACCCTCCTGCGTGCAAAAACAAAGAAAACAAATCTGATTTCAAAGTACCTTATTTTTCCCTTATAATAAAAGAAGTACAACAAAAATAATTTTTATTTTCCAGCATATAAGTATATCCTAATTATGGAATTAAACACACAAGAATATTGTAGAAAACATTTAATGAAGCTGAGCATTATAATGTTGTATTCAACATACTAGTAAAACTAAAACCAAAAAGTGATGGAAACATGAACACCATGCAAGAGGGAACTTAAAAACTTTATCATAAAAAGTTTAAAGCAAAATTCCTAGTAGCTGATGGCTTACTATATAACAAACTGCAACAGCATATAAAAGATAAATGCATAAACAGATTCAAATGTGAACTAAAGAAATGCATAGTTACTACGACATTTTTATTCTGCAAATGACATATCTGTTTTGATCAAGCTTCTTTTCCAATTACACATATTCTGTACATAGTTTAACTAAAAAAGGATTTAATTAAATTTCAAGGAATAATAAGTAAAATAAATACAGTTCTTTAGCAAATCATTCAAATAATAGATGTTCTTTCTACATGTTGAATGCAGAAACAGCAGTATTTATTTATATAACATAGTTTTGTTATTGTACAGCAGCTCTTTTCTCTGAACCTGACATTTCATAAAAGTAAAGAAAGCGATAGGTACATATCAGCATGTCCATTTTCAGCAAAACTAGCACTGTGAAATTCCACAATGAAGTTATTCTGATTAATTTCAACAGAAGCTTTGGCACTCTAATTTTATTTTCTGTAATGTTTTTAATATAGTTTACTGTTGCTTAGAGCTTTGCTACATGCAAAATATAACATGAATGGGAAATTAGGAAAATCAGGCAAGTTTGCAGTGTTGGGTTGAAGTGTATAACAAAGAGTTGAAGCGGTCTGCGAGGTCCAATTACATGCTTCCTCCGCATGTGCATGAACTGCGCTTTAGACTATGTTGCCAATTTTCTTGTAAGTGGTGAATATGTTGTCAATAGTGGTTGACTTTAGTCCAGGTGAAATGGTTTTTGTGCATGTACCATTTGCTGTGTATCCTTGTTGCCATTATAGTGAATGTCACAACTTAAATTGTTTGCATTTTACAAAGAGATAGCACATGTAGTGGCAAATGTCACCCTCTGAGGTGTGGTGGTTACCATGCTAGCCTCATGTATCCAAGGTTGTCGGTTCAACCCTGGTGGAGGATAGCAGATTTTTTCAGGCATAAAAATCCTTAGCATGGCTTCCTTCAGAAGGAAAGATTAGATTAGATTAGATTTATTGTCAACCGTAGGAATTACAAGAATTCATGGTATCACCAAGAAAAATACAGTAAATGAACAAGATAAGAATAAACATATACACTTAACTACAATATGTTAAATTGCACACCCTAAAAGTATCATAGTTATTTAAAAGTATTTGCAAATTCTTCAATTGAATAAAAACAGTGCTGCAATAACAATTCTTTTACTTTGCATTTAAATGTAGCTTCTGAGGTGGTTAAGTCCCTTTGTGGGATAATGCCCCATATATGTAACAAATTAACATTGATGTGTGTGGAAAAATAGAAAGAGAGAGTCTGGCATGGACAGAACAGGAACAATGTTATTAAAAGGTGTAAAGGTTGATAAAGGTCTATGCCAATTATGTGGCAATGTTGATAACAATTAATACTATATATGACTGAGCATGAAGAAACTAAAATGTGGAGAGAAAAAATATGGAATAATAAATGGGAAAACTTACCACCAGAGATAGCATGCTTAAAACGTTTGTAAACAATAAGAAAGAATTTCTGAAACAACTAGGTAATTATATAGGGAAAGTAACAGAGAAATAATGGAGAAAAATCGCCAAAGAAAGAGAGGATCTTAATAATAAAACTGATGAGGTAAACAGATAAGTTGGTAGCGTTTAAAAATGTGCAAATAGCGCGAAAGGTGTATATACATAAATAACCAGGGTGTTAACTGTATATGATACCAAATTTAGCAACTCTATGAAAGTAACTATGTATGTACGAAGTTTACAACTTGAAAAGAGGAAATAAATTATCTATAACAAATTAACCATTATGATTAGGTTTAATTTACTGACAACTAAACCGTAATTAAATTTATTTGATGAAATGAGGTTGACTCAGAGAACAGCTATTAAAGTAATGTGTTACAGTTAAATGTACAAATGGTTACACTGGAGCATGGACAACAATGCTCAGTTGTTCTTTCGGCAAAGCACAAACCTTCTTGATTTGGAATCATTTGTCATAACTCAAGAAAAAGTGTGCAAATAGTAAGTAAATCATTTGAATCCTAAAGTAATGTTTCTATTTTCACATGTGTGATATACATTGGTTGCATTGTGTACTTTACTTGCATAATGTACACCACTTAAATATTCACGGCTTTAGTGTCAAATGTTTAGTTAGTTACCATAACTATATGAATAAAACGGGCCAAAAAATGAAAATTTTCAAAAACTTTTTTAACGCTCGTAAGTAATTCTTATAGTTCTGATGTCACTGATTCCAGATTTGACCTCAATTCTTTTCTACCTCCCACAGTTTTGTCACAATCTAACTTCTTTACAAACCAGAAAATCAGCAGAGTATATTCTGGGAATGAAGAATAAATTAGTTTTCAGTATGTAGGTACAAAGCTTTTATCTAAGCCTACACAAGAAAATATCTCTAGTCCATAGTCTTATGTGTCCATTTGCTTATATATTCTTTCTCTTTTCTGCTTAAAGACAGATTAAAATACTTATCTTCTTCTTTTGTTCATTGAAGTTATCGATGATCACACCAATGAACAGGTTGAGAGTGAAGAATGAGCCAAAGATAATAAAGAATACAAAATATAGATACATGTAAATGTTCGTCTCTCTAATAGGCTGCTTGTCAACCTGCAAACAAACCATAAATAATTAGACACCAAACACTTACTCCACAAAATATTAAACTTATGCTTACTCTATAAAATATTTGCACTTTTAAATCCATATTTGAGTATAGAAGTAAGTGTTTATATAATGTAGGATGTTCAAAAATTAAGGTAGAAATTAATTTTAATGGTTAAATTATTCACAAATATCAGGGAAATAAAGCTAGCTGGGAGAGATAACTAATTCTAATCACTGTGAACTTGTAGGCTTACTAGGGACTAATTTTTACTTTATCTGGCATGCATGTGCAAAAGTCCATGTGTATTTATGGATAGCCTAATTCAAAACAAAAAGTTCATTCAATAGCAAATTTGGTATTTAAGTTTAGTATCTTCCAGGAATGCAAAAAAAAGATTTCTCATAAAACATGCAGCTGTTCATTAGAAATAACCACTTGGAAAGAAAACCTACATCACAAAATACAGATGGCAGATTATGAATTCTAAAACCCATTTGCCACTGGAAAAATTCACCAGATTCATAATGCCTATTTCAAACTGTAGCCCAACAGATGCCACCATCTTGACACCTATTCCATATCAAATCCTATGGATGCTATCATAACAATTATCTTCAGCAATGGCTCCCAAAACATGTCCGAGTATCAAAAAGTAAGTGAAGTTCTGATAAATTTGTCTCTGAAATAACTTCAAAATTATGAGGATCTTATTCATGAGTTTGTATCTTAATGATCTTGGCCAAAATATTGGTAAATTAGCAATTTGAATCAAATATAACCTATTTGCTGTGCTGAGTATGTAATATGTTTAAAGGAATAATGATTATACAACTGGTTTACAAATGCAACTTATGATCATTGTAAAAATTACAATATTCATTTCTAATGATTTTGGCAGAAAATTTGGATTATATGCCTGCTAATAAAATTCCTTTATGTTAGCCCTGTACCTGTTTTTGGATTCATAATCACTTGTTTCCTTTCAGATAGTCTTTATAATTACTGAAGTTATAAGCATATGTACATATAGATATTAAAAGTTTATTTTTATTTTTTTGTTTATTTATTTATTTACATACAATATCCCAATGAGCACATTGCTCTAGGTAGGGACTGCCCTTTAGTGAGGTGACAAGCAAAATACAAAGAGTAAAATAAACACACATAAAAAGGAGTACATAAGTATAAATTATATATATAATTTTTTTTAACTTATTTTGTGTTGGTGTGTGATTAAACTTAATGCAATATATCAATAAACATCATAAAGATTTTCTGTTGTCAAAATTTTAGGAATTACTGTATTAAGCAAGTAGGCACTTTAAGAGTTGTTTTTAAATTGGGATAAGTTATACGATTCCTCAATGTTAAATGGAAGACTGTTGTATGTTTTGGTGGCACTACGTAATATACCTTTTATTCCATATTTGATACCGTTAACTGCATCTGTGGATATGTGATTGGCTGATCTTGTTTTGTGGGAGTGAATATCTCTTTTGTGTTTGATTACCAAGTTGGCACATAGGAGGTTAATTTCAGTTTTGTACATGAATAAGGATTCACATATTTATAGAGATATGGAAAAAGGCAGTATAATTGTTTCCTCAAATATTTCTATGGAAGGCTTTAAAAGAAGTTAAGAGTCAAAATCATTTGCCATAAAATCCAGAAAAGAACAGCAAAGGTGCTGACATAAATATCAGTATTTTCTCCATTCCAGGAGATACTAAATACTTACATCCCTGGAATCAATAGCGTCGTTCATAATTTGAATCCATCCTTTGAATGTAGCCACTTGGAAGAGACAAAGATAAGCCTTCCCCACATGATCAAAATTCATTGGCGAATTCTCCCACGTGTAGTTCTCTGCTATACATGCATTGCGGTCAGGAATGATCTCATGGCTTAGGGTCGTCCCATTATCATCAATACACTGCAACAGAAATATAATGGTTTGCAATTAGAGTGCACAAATTCCTAGTTTTTCTCTATGCTGATAATTTTTCTCTATTATTCTCATAATTGTTGAACTTGGATTATACAGATTTACACTATACTCTTCATTTTGGCATTAGTGATTCTTTTAATCATTATACAGAGTGCATTGTTGCTCTCCATTGCTCTCTGTCAGATTTAAACCCACAACTTTGGGACCCAAAGATCACAGAGGATGATATTATTATATCAATTATTTTTTATTATTAATGTTTTCTTTTAAAGTAGGACTATGAGGAACATATTTTTAAAGAGAAATTCCTCCAAATCAAAAGAACATGAATTTTATTGATTGATTCTGGGTTTATTTTTTGATTCAAAATTGTTAGGAAGGTTACTTTTGATTAAAACCAGAATATTGGGATTCATTGTTTCCTGAAATTCTATTTTACTTTCTTTGCTTTGGTCAGAATGGACTGTAGATAGAGAAAGTATTACATTCGTACAACAATTTGATGTCACGATTTCTGCAGATATACACATTTTGGGACCTAAAAAAAAGAAGCACTTTTGGAAAAAGGTCTATATATCTTTTTCTGTGTGTATATTAACAGCATAACTCAAAAACTAAAAGTTGCAGAATCTTAATTTCATACTTAAGTTTGGTATCCCCTAAGGGTTCAAGGTGAATATTCTAAAATAACCCCCCCCCCCCCCAACTAAACTACTGTTTTAGTAAAAAAATTATTTTAGAAAAAAATATTTTTATAAAAATGGCATATATAATTTGTATTAAATTACAATATACAATAAGTATTAAGACCACAAACAAAATGTATAGCTTAACATTACTAGGAATGTATTTTTTTTTTTTCACTTGCAATAGTTCTATTTAATATAGAAAGGTTCATGAGGAAGTCTTACTGAAGGAAAAATGTAGAGCTTGGGAAAATACACAAGTATATTAAATGAGTTTTTTTCGTAGCTTTAACCACTTCTGAGATATTAACTTTTGTGTTTTAAAGTTTTTATCTATTCCAGAAACAGTGATAGGGAAAATCATATTTAAGAAAATAGGAGACCTCTGTAAACTGTGTACCTCGCCCACATTTATCAAAATTTGTAGCATTAAATTTTCCAAGATATTTTGTTTGTTTATTTATCCTGGTTGGAGTTAAGGATATAAGGTCTTCTCTTCCCTCTACCAGGCAATACATTTAACTCAATACAGCAATGATATAGTGAATAAAGGAACAAAGAACAAAAATGCAATCCTATACAACTTAATAAAACATATATAAAAGGTGCAACAAATATCCTGAAATGAAATAAAAAAGAAACTGTATACAAAATTATTTTAAGTGAAATATTCATGTAGGTTGAAACACATATTAGTCATATTTACAATTGAAATGCATATTACTTGCCAGCACATAAAATATAATAATAAATGAAGCTAGTGATGTGTTTATCATATTAATATGGCAGCAGATTAGGTTTGATTACAAATGTATGCCCTAATTTTCTGCTTGAACAGTATAACGTTCCGGCAGTCCCTTGCGTCTTCAGGTAGGCAATTCCAAAGACGATTACATCTATTACAAACGAGGATGAATAGAAGGTTGTATGATCAGCAGGTATAGCAAGAAGGAAAGAGTGTCGTGAGCGAGTTTCTTGATTATGACAGTCAGAAAGATATTCACTTTTGTTTATTTAAATGTTAGTGATTATTTGCAGAATGGATGTCTGAGGCATCACAGTACTTTTTAGGCTTCACATTTAGATTCACCTCAATTCCCATGTCCCCCCTAATAGTTAGAAGCAATGGAAAAACAATTCTTGATGTTGAAAGGAAAGTTTTGATTGGTAGCTGTTTATCATTTATGCAATGTTTTACAATAGATGCAACATGCAGAGCTGGGAGGTGCATGGAAAGTCTCCTGAAAGTTGATAATTCCCCATGTCCCCACCAGAAATCAAACCCAGGACATAAAGTTAGTATTAGTGACAGCAATGTTCAATGTTACACTTTTATTGTAACATTAAGGTTAAATATGCTGTTCTTTTCCTGATTCACAACCCGGTATTTATATCCCTTTCATAGCACCACAACTGAAGCAGCTTGAATAGCCATGATCATTAGTGCCATACAAAGGGGACTGGGCATCCATTCAAAACCAAACATATGAGTTCAATTCTCAGCAACTGCAGTCAATGTGCCTGTGAGGAAGGGGAGGGTCCAAGTAAAATAACTGGTGTGATGGCACACTTGAATGCTGATGGGGTTACATTTTACTGCAATTGCATGGATTTTGCTCTTTTTTATAAAAAACAAAAACAAAACAGTTTTATGTAAAAATATTAATATTTTTACAACATAAGACAGCCTAATTTTATTGTTGAAAGTTAGTGTAATACAAAATTAGAAAATAGTCCGCTGAAAATACTAAAAGCTTTGATTAATCATCTTTGTTGTATATATGCAACACCATGCAATAAAGGGCTAACATAAGTAACCATACCTTAAAATATTTGCCTGCAAATAGCTGAACACCCATAATTGCGAAGATAAGCCAGAAGATAAGACACACAAGTAACACATTGAAGATACTGGGGATGGCCTGTACCAAGGCATTCACGACAACCTGAAAGCCAAATGGTTATCTTATTACACCTGTACTTTCATCACAAACTAGTTTACAGTTGTGTCCCTGCCTTTAACTCAGAATAATAGCTATTTACAATAAATGAGGCAAGTTATATTAAAAGTAGGAATTATTGAATCTATGCCATTATTTTTATAAATGCCTCAAATTAAATTTAATTCTCTACACTGAAAAACAACAGAGCTACTTTAACTTTTTAAGGACAGTTAATAGACTAATAGTGCTAAATTCAGTGTTCTTTAGATTAAGAAATTTTCATCAAGCCATAAGCAAGTTTTTATATTTTTTGAATTAAAGTAACAGTTAAGTGTCTCCAAAACTGAATGTTTTCTCTCTTATCAATATAACAACAAAATTAATATGCTATAGGAAGTGAACCTAATTATGTGAAAAGAAAAATAGATTTGGGCCAGGAGAGAAAATTATTTGCTTATGCAAATATTTAATTTATCTATCGTAAAATATGATGCTGTATATAATGTCCCTAGAGTAACTTGCACAGATCTAAATGCTTTGAAAATTCATTATGATAGTTCATATTTTGCAATAATTTTCTTGAAAGTTGTTTTACGCAAAAGTGCTGTTTTCTTTATACCCCACAGCAGAAGTATGAAAAATTCTTGGCAACTGCATCTCCTTCGCTAGGAAGTAATATTTTCAACTGCAAAATGAAAAGCTGTATAAAACATTAGTTATTATTAAATAAAACACTATTTAGGTATTTATTAACTTTTATACAGATATTTTTATTTTTATCTTGAATGATCTCTATAATTTGGCTCGGCAATAAATAAATACATAAAAAATAGAAATAATTAATATTTTCTTTCTTTCTTTCTTTCTTTCTTTCATAGTAATAAAAAATAATGCATTTAAGAGAAAAAATATATTAATTTACCCAAATTACTGTGAATTTTAACTTCAAACCAAGCATTTTAATGGATTAAAAACTATAGAATAAGAGAAATATCTAAAGTGTGAATACTCTTTTATTTACATTAAATTTCATTCAAATAATTCTTGTCTAATTTACCTTAAAAATTGGCAGCATTACTTAGCATGATTATTGCTGTTCTCTAACTCTAAAATAATATTTAGTTTTTAACAAAGCATAATAACACAATGTTGGTGTAGATACAAAATTTGCAATTATTATGTGCAAAGTACTATTCCTATACTATAATTTATGCATTTCAATGTGTAAGAATCTTCTAATTTTTGAAATGCCACTCTATCATTTACTATTTCATGCAAAATAACTAGAGCATGCACCTTATGCACACATCTTGTTTTTGTTGAAATTTGACTCTTGCAGAACCTAAGTTTAATCAAATGAAAAGCTAAAGTGATCATTTTGTGCGAGCATTCTAAAGTATATTGTTGCTGCTATCATAACTAATATAAAGCTTTGTCATTCACTAAACTATTTGGCTACTTCAACGAAACTGGTGCAAAAGAAAGTATAAAATGTAATCCAGTACTACCTCTAGAACTAACAACTTTATTTGGTTATCTGTTAATTAAATACCTTTTAAAATGTTACCATCATTATCATTTTCAGCTGATTAAAATACTTGACTAATTGTGTAACTATGATTTTTTTAATACCATGGTTTGATATGAAAGCCATAAATAAATTCTGTGCTTTTTATTAATATTTACTGCACAAAATTAATGTTTACCAAAGATCCATTGTTATGGCATATAATTTAGTTTAACCTATGTCACTAAAATAAATGACGAAAGATGATACTACGAAGATGTAGTCTGAGACATATATACATATATTTATTTGTATTATGTAAATCCTATACTATGTCAAAAGACAACAGAATGTAGAACATGTCAATATGTTACATAATTTCAATATTTACAATAGTTAAATTTAAATATTTAAGTAGCATTTAGATACTCTTTGATGATATAAAAAGAGTGTTCATGTAAATATTGTTTCAGCTTTGATTTAAATGTTTTATCACCACAGGTTTTCAAGTTGTGAGGTAGCCTATTAAATATTTTTATGCACTGATAATGTACCCCTTTTTGAACACATGGGAAATTAGTTGATGGTAAATTAGCTATGTGTGGAACTTGTATTGATATTGTGAATGTCAGAATTAGTAATAAATGAATGTTCATTTCTTATGTAGAAGGTCATTATTGTGTATATGTATTCTCCAGTGAGTGTTAGATTCTTAAAGATATTTCTACATTATGTTCTTGTATGTGAGCCTGATATGATTCGGAGAGCCTTTTTCCACAAAAATGTTATATCTACAGCTCTTAGTTACCTGAAAGTGGCAGCACTGCCTTGAGCACAATACAGTAATGTGATGTGCATAAACATATACACTTAATTAGTTGAGCCGATTTTGTAACACATCATCACATACTTTTTATTTCAGAAAACATGTTTCAGAAGCCATGTGCTTCCATTGTCAATTCCTTTGGTCGACTGCCTGCATTGCTTGCTGTGGTGGTTGTCTCTGTCCCCGGTGGTGGTTTGATGAACCTCTGAATCAGTAGATCGCCTGGCGGGATTTCGGAATTGAAAACTTGGTTCTTGTTTTTCAAAATATATATGTTTTCCCAAACTTTTAATTCTGTCTTCCTTGTGATGTCTTTGTTTTTCCAAACTTTTAATTCTGTCTTCCTTGTGATAGAGACAACCACCACAGCAAGCAATGTCGGCAGTCGACCAAAGGAATTGACAATGGAAGCACATGGCTTCTGAAACATATTTTCCGAAATAAAAAGTAAGTGATGTAGTGTTACAAAATCGACTCAACTAATTTTCAATTGTTAATACACATCACTGCCACAAAGTCCACCATATATCAGTAATAATATACACTTATGTCACAGAAACCATGTGATTGCCAAGTGTTGTGAGAACTGAAAGGCGATGTGATGTGTTTTTGAATTCATAAGATACAGAATCTTGTTTGACTCGAGTCATATAATGGAAATGCTTCCATTAAACACAATGTACTTCCAGACAACATTGCACATGTGCTTCACAAAACTGCTTGCATAAATTTGTGCCTATGTACTCCATATGTTACACAAGATGGAATAACATTGTCAGACATTAAAAGTATATGAAATGAGCAAAATACATACTTTTATGTGACCTTATGCTTTTATTTGAGTGTCAAATCATCTACATTAGTACTCTTCCCATCATTCACATTTGATTATTAATGTATATTGAACAATGTGTATTTATTTTTGTAGTATATTTTCACCTCTAAGCAAGGACAGTATTATCAGATACATTTTTGGTGGACTGAAATCTACCCAAAATAATCTCAGCCCATCCTTATATCTCCCTTTCAGATGAGAACAAATATCAATAATTATGTATTATATATGAATGTATCACAAAATATTTGTTTAAAATAATGTGTTATTGCATGACATACTAACACATTTTCTTAGGGTAAGTCTGAATTAAAAGCTCGAACCAAAAGCATGTGTAATTGCATTCAGTTTGCCTAGTTAGAAAGCAATGAAAATATTTCTTTTATTTATATTCTCAAACTGTCTGCCCTTAATGAGCTAATAGCTCTACCCAGGGCAGTACATACACAGCTATTGTGGGCTGGTAGTAACAAAGTTTTACAGAATATTTCCAAAGACACTGAATACATATTTAAGTACATATTCTTGCTATATAATTTTGACTAAATGGAATCCAAATATAAGTCTAAATTATCTAAACATAGCCTAAATATTGTTTTAGTCTCTTTTTAAATGTATGTGACTTTGGTGTATCTTTTATTTCTTTTGGAAATAAGTTAGTTTGTTTGGAAGCTGTGTATAGTACTGAATGGATGTCTTGTTTTGTGTAATTAGGTATTATTATTTGGATATGATTTGCTGTCTTATGTTATGGCTATGGATATCCATATTGATTTTAATAATGTAGTTTAATTTGATGATAATATTTATTAACTTTTAAACAAACTCATATAAATAAAAATAGTCATAGTTTTACGGCTGGATTTTTGTTATGAGGTATAACTCTCTATTTGGGGTTTCATATGACATTGCATATAATATCCTCAATACTCTCCACTATAGAATTTCTATTTCATTTATTAAGTCTTTGTTGCAAGTTCCTCACACTGGATTTAGGTAATTTAAATGGGAATTTATAAGACTGTGGTAAATATTTTTCAACTGCTCACTTTTCAACAACTTTTTAACCTAAACAAAATACCAATGACAGGGATGATCTTTCTCTTAATATGATTAATGTGGTCATTTCAGTTTATATTTTTAAGTTAAATGAGAAAATGCAAGAGGGTTCAGTAAAGAGTACCTTGTTGCATCAGGTTTGATGATGAGTTTTGCTTTTGGCATTTTATGAGGTTTTTAAAATGGCAGTAATACTGTAATCACTCCTGCTTTAAGCAAGAATTTTTTTTTGTAGTGTTTCATGCCCGCTTTTACTAAATTGGCGCTACAGGTGATGTCACTGATGATACATGGAATGAAGATGAAGCACTGGAGGAATGCAATAACAGGGGAAACTGAAGAACCCAGAGAGAGAACCCGCCCCTGCACCACTGCAAATCCTACATGTGGTCACCAGGGAGTGAACCCAGGCCACCTCGGTGAGAGGCAACTGGTCTAACCACTCAGCCACAGTTTGGCCAAGCAAGAGGTTAAAATGTACTCGAGAAATAAAATGTGCAATGGTTATCCCAGTGGTTAGCAAGTAAAACCACAGACATTCCAGATAATTTTGGACTCCTTCCACAAGATTTGGTGGATTAAGTTCCACTAATTCCCTTAACTTTTAATTTTCTTGTTTATACAGAGGCTTTGTTTGGACTCATATCCATAGTACCAGGATTTTCTGTATTGTGCTATTTCTAACTCATTCTATTTCCTCTCCACTTTTCCTCCTTTTTGTGTGCAGTTAATCAGTAGATGCAAAATCTTTGTACAGGGATTGATGTGTTATTAGACTACATAGTTTAGTAATAGTGTTCTGTTATAATGCCAAAATGTCTGTATGCTTCATCACACAGAATCTTCACGTATGATTCCTAAGTGACAACAAACTCTTGTAGAGAAGTGAATTGACAATTTACATATTATATGCTGTTCATGCACCTCACAGAAAAAATGGTTCATTATTTTTTTAATACATTTGGGTAAACAGGATCTATTCTTGATAAGAAATCAAGAAATCACTGTGTTCTTACAGCACAGTGTTTTGACAATGAACAAAGGTTAGAATGAAATCCCCCAAAAAAATCTCTGAAAAAACTTGGAATGCCACTAAATCTATAAAGTTAAAATCTTATAAGTTAATGTAGTTCAGAAATTGTGACAACACTACAATGTGAGTAGAGTTAATTTCTGCAATTGGGGGTTGGAAGACGTTAATGATTGCTCTATTGATTCAAATTTATTTATATACTTTTTTTTTTTTTTATTTTTTTAATGGCCAAAACATGGTTTTATTAAATGGCCATGAAGAGCAAATAAGTGTTTGTGTTTGTATTTGTGTTAATCCTTGGCAATACATATATATTTTTTGTTGGGTAATGAATTACATTATCTACCAAAATAATACAATTTACATATATTTACTTAATAATATAATTTAATTACATACCTGCCTATTTAAATTATTATCAAGTGAAGAGAAACATTATTTTAAGTAAAAATTTCTTGGTTATCTTTTAAACAGATTTTTACCTTCTCTACTTCATACAAAGTACTTAGGTACAGAAGGTGTTGCATTCCACCCAAATATTTGATATCGAGATTTCAATGAAAGCACACATTTTAGGGCTCGCTAAATCCAAAAAATAGCATCTTTAGAACTCCATTTATGTTTATGTGTCTGTTAGTCTGTCTGTGTCTGTGAACAGCATAAAACAAAAACACAACTAGCTCCTAATTTTAACATTAACATGAAATTTTAGAGCAATTTTTTAAACTTTGAGGTCCCAAGTGAAAAACATTTCATTGTACAGTAAATCCAGCCAAAAAATACCATCCATAAGAAGTGTAGTAGTGAATCTAGGCTGATGATGGAGACTATGGTTTCTTAAACGTGTCCCAGTAAGTTCTGGTATTAAAAGTAAAGCTGGAGTAGTAAAAAATCCTAATTTGTGCATGTAACAATTTACTCTATATTACATTTTGGAGTGTAACTTGCCTTGACCTTCTGATGTTACCTGATATATACATGGAATATATTGCGAACATTTTGTTTTTATATTTTAAATACAGAGAGTAAGTCAAAATAACACCAACTCAGCCATGATTCAGGGGATAGATTTTGAGAATTTTCATATAAGGAATATTATATGAGGGCCATCCAGAAAGTGACAGTGATTTGGCCTAAGTAAATGATAATGAAAGATATCAGCACAAAACTTTATTTACAAAATTACAGTACCTTACTCTATTTCTCAACTCAATTTCCATTCTGTCAAAACATTTATTGTCACGTGGTACCAGTTTTCACTGCCAATGTTACACTTTTCTACTGCCAAAGAACTTATTAATTCTTTTGAATGCACAAAATGTTTGGTCAATCAAATTTTATAGGCAAATAATGCAACTGTAAGGTGATAATGCAATGAACGAATCTTCAGTGAAAAAATGACACATAGTTTACGAGTAATTAAGGTGTACGATAAAGACCAGAGTAGAAGTTCATCAATCATTATGGAGGAGTTGAAAGCAGATGTTGATAAAAGAATTAAGAAAAATTAGTGTTTCACTTTGACTTTTTGGATGAAAAAGATTTCCAACCGATGAAGGCCTCAAAGTGATAGTGACATCTTGGCTCATATCTTTAGTGGTGAAAAAGTATAACATTTGCATTGAAAAACCGGTACCACGTGACCATAAATTCCTTGAAATTCTTAGGCTTTCACAGCCAGTGTCAATACTGGCTGGAGTATAGTCCGGGCTTGTGGGCCGTGGCCTGGGAAGGAGGAGGAGCCCAGTAGACCACGGCCCACAAGCCCGGATTATACTCCAGCCAATAAATTTCTTGATAGCAATGATAATCATTGCAAAATAGAGTAAGGAACTGCAAATTTGTAAATAAAGTTTTGTGTTGATAACTACTGTTATTGTTTACATATGCCAAATCATCTGTCACTTTCTGGATATAATGTTGATCTTTATGGCAATGAAGTTAGTCACATTTGGCTAGAATAATTTGCCTGAAAATTCTCTGTGCATACTTCCCATATGAAGCACCTATTTTCAGATACTTTCTCACAGTTGATGCAAGTAGCCAATGCTGTAGTAAGACCAAGTTTTCCTGAATACAGCAAGTGCAAAGATTTAAAATTTTCCCAAACAGCACCATAAACATAAAGCGTATCTGTCAGTTCTGTGTACATAAAGCAAAGCATTTTACACTAATTTGAATTTTTGGAAAACCTTCCTAATGTCTGCTTAATTTGCCTTTGTAGGATTCAGAATATCAGTACAAGTATAATGATATGTAAAACACGCACATTATTAATTAAATGCATGCAGTATGATACAAACAATGTTAAGAAACAGAACACAGCAATATCCCAAACTAAGAAAACACTAAACATAAGCAATATCACAAAATTGTGGGAGAAGGAAACTAATCTGACTGAATTTCATCTGACCTGACAATGAATAATTTGAATATCCTCTAACTTGGTAACATAGGTTTTTTAGGTATATTCCCTATACAAATATACTAAACTAGATCCCCTGAAATGGTTTTGATATTGTTTTAACTCATCCTGTATTGTGTATAAAGAAATGCAACATCACAAAATTAGAAAACAAAATATTAATATGACCACAGCTTCAATATGTTAAGGATGGTATAGATTCATAGCCTAGTAGCACTAAAATGTAGTAAACATAATTAAGTAAATATAAAACTTTATTTAAATCCTTACACAAGTATAGCATGAAGTAGCTTATCTAAAATTTACTAAATTAATATTTGGTAGGTGCCTGATAGAACAGCATTCCATTGTTACCTACTTTCAATGTAAAATTTGTGAACTAACAGGTTTTTTGAAAAGCGCAATAGTGCACGATATAATTTACTGTAGTTCTACGTGAGAAGCTATCATAAAATATGGTGTAATTAGCAATGCAAGCTTAAATAGTAATTTAAGCAATAAGCAATCTCTTTACTTTCTCATTTTAGGTGTCTGAGAAAGCAAGTGTGTTTGGGTGAAAACTTTTTGAAGCACAAGTTGTTCAAAACTGTGATTTAAATTTTAATTTAAGTGCACATACAAGTGTCAAAACAAACACCCAGAAACTTCTGAGGCTGGGTTTCAAAAAAACTGATATTTTTGCTATAAATCTGAGAACTCTTTTAACTCAAAAAATCATACTCTACAAAGAAATTCAATTGTTACATTTTGTATCTGAAGACAAACTTTAACAGATGCCTTGAATAAGGCCACTTTTCCCATTTTATATTGTTAAACAAAGGAGTTATTTTACATTGAATATCAGCCTTTATGTACTTATATGAAACCATTATAGGAATAATTTGAATAATTAAAAGAAATAACTTTAATTTCTGTTCATTCTGTGATTTAACTATTCATTTACTAACTGATGTTTGGTAGCAAGCAACAGTTTTATATTACGTGTGAATAGTTTACTAATCTCTTTGAAACTTTATTATATATCAGAGAGCGTTGTGATATTTCTGCTTTATACATTGATTTTAATTGTTAAGTATAAGAAGAAATTTAACGTGAAAACATGAAGCAAATGAATTTTCTTTTGTAGTATTTTTTTATTGATTTTAAACACACCTAAATGTCATTGTTTTGGCTTATGATTGAACCCACAATTGAGGCTCAGAAAGTCAGCATTTGACCAACTGCACCACCTAGGCTGAAATTTATAATACAACTAATACCATACATAGGGTGACCATATATTTTCTTTTTTCCAGAAACAATCTCTTTTATAGTGCAAAAAAGTATCCGAGTATCTTTGTAAGCATTGGCAAATATCCTCTTTTATTCTTGCTAACAATACATTATTTGATTTTAATGAATGATTTTCTTTTCTATCAATTGAGGTTTTGAATATCAACAAAATATAAACCAAAGCAAAGACTGTATACATTGTAGATATTCAATTGTAGTTATTTTATCTATGCTCTTAGGTGATAATGTGCTCCATGATTTTGCTACAAAACTCCTATTATTCTGTGCTTTCTGTGTTCCTGTATTTCTTGTTTTGAGGAACTAAAAATATTTTTTTTAGCATCTTCATCCACAATGCAAATAAGGAAAGTTATTTTTGATTAATGTTCATTGGACAAAGAAAGATAATTATGTAAAGAGAAGTCAATAATAACTACTGGATGTCATTTATGTCAGTGATTTCCTGAGCAAGAAATGCCTTCATCAATGCCATCGGTGATGAAGCAACCTCTAGTGACAAGATAATACTTAACGTGATGCCTTACTGATTAGGTTAATTTTTTTTTTTCTGATAGTGTTTAATGCCTGCTTATACTACCATGGCACCACAGGCGATAATGCTGGTGATACATGGAATGAAGATGGAGCAATGGTGCGGGAAACTGGAGAACCCAGAGAAAACCCAACCCTGTGCTGCTTTGTCCACCACAAATCTCACATGTGGTCGCTTGGGATCGAACCTGGGCCATCTAGGTGAGAGGCGAAAGGCCTAACCACTCGACCACGGTGTGGCCATTAGGTGACTTGAATACTGTTCCTCTAGTAACACGTTCCTACTTGTTGGTTTGGAGTAAGTTTCATATCTGTGCAGTAATATAAATTATATTTATATATCTCTCTTATTTTGATATCAGAATGATGATAAAACTCAACCACACTCACACGGTGTGTTGGACTGCATTCAGCTTGTCAATAAAGAACAGAGAATCCTTTGAATGTTATTCATTACTGCAACTGGAGAGCGTGTGGGAAGGCTGTTTGTATTAGCTAACAATATAAACACATCCAGAGCATTGATTTGCTTTCTCTTCTGCAAATAGTCACTGCTCCTTCTCAGTAGAGAGCACTATGGCTTCAATGTAGGCTCACTAGTCAACTGTGACGTCATTCTTGCTCTATTGATGCACAGGAAATCATGCATTAAAATGAACACCAAGTACTGTCAATATAACTTAAAGCACCTAAAGTGTCTGAAATTTTACACTCACTTGTCAGGGAATAATAAATTGCTCAAACAAATAGGTTAAGAATAAAGTATTCCTGATATACAAAAAAAGCCAAGAGAAAGATAGAGTATATAGATGAAAAATGTGAAGGTGTGTCATGCTGCTACTACTACTGTTGAACACGCTGTAACAAAAAAGCTAGAATAACAGAAATGTTATAGTGCTGAATTGTGTCACTGCTTTTAAGTATCGGTATAACTCTGGGTAAAAATAATTTTCAGTGAAATAAAGCATACCAATATGTTTTCTTCTAAACCATTTAATGCTGATTTTCAAATCTAGATAATAAGTATTAATACCATGTACAAAAATATAAAACTTACAGATTCTTAGTATGGGTCTGGATAAATTCCTATGCATGATTTAAATGAGCTTTAATGAAAGTGTCATTTTTCTGTCCATAAGATATGGTCACCCTAACCATACATGTTATTTAATATAACAGATACTACAGACAGCTTTGTTAATTTTATATACAAAATGAGTGATAATGTATTCAACTTTAAGAGCAATTAAACATTCAAATAATATGGAAAACATATAAATATGTTGCAGAGTTTATTTTTCTTTTAATTTTATTTCACTGTAAACACAAATTTTACTTTTGGAACATATAATACATTTTACTTTAAAAAAAACAGTTGCATTGTAGACTTTTGCTTCTAAGAAAATTTTGAATTCATGAACTTATGTTAGAGGAACAACCCTTTATTTGATTTTTTGTATAAGATTATACTGCAAATGAAAATCTATGTCAGGCATATAAATGTGTTACAACTTTAATATTGTAATACTAGCATCCCAAAGCAAAAATTTAACATGCTTAAAATTAATTAAGTATCAGCAACCGTAGAAGGCACTTCATTCAATTTTTCAGTGAATTGTTATTCTACAAAAGTGAATTCTAAATGCAATGCTTCACTCAAATGGTTCAGTATCTAGTAATAGCAGATTATTATACAGCATTAATAGCCTTCTACAGTGCTAGCCAATTTACTCCTTACCCCTGAGAAACAGTGATGAATTGTCGACATTAAAAGAGCTATGTTGTACAGATGAAATAATACAGTGCTTGCATAAGAACCATTGAAGGTACAGGGTGAAACACTAAAAAAGCAGCAAGGCAACATCAAAAGAGCTCAATAATAGAAGGGGAAGAAAAAGAAATCTATCATGCACAGGAGTAACCAGGGCAATCTCAAGCATTCTACTCCCAAAGTCTCATGGCGGCCTTTCAAGGAGACCACTAAAATGTTACAAAACCAGTACTTATTTTTATTAATAAGCTTCTTTTGTAATAATAAGTGTAGTAGTTTCATTATGCAATAGAAAGAGAAAAAAATAAATTTAGCTTTGAGATCGTTTATACTGCAAAAAATAATACCACAAACATGCCAATCAACAATCCACTGACACAGTAATTCACTAAGCCTTTAAGGCTCTCACTCTAAATTTCATTTTTTTTTTCAAAAATTTTAACTTCTTAGAATTTTCAACTTGTTTTCTTGCACTGCAGAGATGTTTTTAATTACAATTCAAGTAAGTATTCATACACAATATGCATAACATTTATTGTTTTCAATTGAAAATTATGTTGGGTCATTTATTATAAGTATTTTTTTCCCTAGATATTAATATTTTTTTGTGTTTTAAAATTAAAATAGCTTAATTAACATCAACATGTATAAATATTTGTATAGTGAATAGGTATATAAACAAATAATTCTAAACATTATTTTTAATTATTTTTCCTCATTATTTTTGAATTTATTTAATTACAGTATTTTATGGATTTCATCTGTTTTTGGTTTTTTTTTTTTTTGGATCAATTATTTGTAAATGTTACAAGTCCTAATTTTATTTTTGTAGTACCTTACTGTATTTAACTGTTGCTTTGAATGTTTTGAGATTATATTTCACTACATTTTTTATGCTTACTTAACATTAATTTAATGTTTGTGTCATTAACTGGATGCCCTTTGAGTAAAGCAGAGAGAGCAAATTTGCTCAATGCTCCCAGAAATTGTCTACTGTACCTGCATGACCAATTGCACAGAAAGCAAAAACAGAGCACCATGGCAGTACCAATACAACATTTTGTGTTTGAAATAATTCACCTTTCAATTGGTCAATTATGTATTTTGCATTAGTATTTATATTTCTGATATGAACATATACATATTTTCATAGGTTTGGTGGCAACATAAATAAATGCAAAAAATACTATAATAAATAATATTTAATATATTATAATAACAAACCAGTGATAATAAATAAATGTTGCCTGTAATTTACTTTCCCCCCCATTCTGTCATATTATTATTATTATTATTATTATTATTATTATTATTATTATTATTATTATTATTATTACATTACTATTATGTTCATTATAATAAAGCAAATTGCAGATTAATGATTATTTATTGTCTATGAAAATTTCAAATGTGAATGTCCTAATTAGAAAAGCTTTAATCTTCCTAAAGCAAGATATTTTGTTCATTCATTTGTTCACCCTGAGTTCATTTATTCACAGTGTGAAACATTTTGACCATACTTAGTTTTTTGATATCAGATGACACTTTTATTTGTATTCTATGTTCCTTTGTTTATATGATTTTGTAATACCAAAAGAATTTTTAAAACTACAGAAACTGCAAATGTATAATGATATTTTGACATTAGGAACTAATGCTGCAAGTTTTTTAAATATTCATAAATTTCTTTTAAACTCGTTTCTTAGCATTCAAAACTGGTAAAATACAGTGACGTAAAAAGATGAAGAAAGCCAAAAAATTAATAAAATTATGTGTCAGTAGATGCTGTAATTAGAAAATGAGATCTGACCAATAAAATAAAATACATTTTATGCATTTGCACGCATAGATACAAATGAGGACAGATTTCAATTCAAGTAAATCACAAGTTCATAAAAAGTATAATAAATATTCAACTCATTGGTTTAATTTAAAACATAGTGTGCAACAACAGCTATAATAAGTTCTAAAAGGTTCTATGCACTAGATCTAACAACATGGCCTCCTCTATCAGGAGGGAGGACGTGACATGTTGCTCCTCCAAGGTCGCCTGAGACTGCTGGGTACATACCCTCATCCCCTGCATTCTAGACATAGCCCTAAGAGGCCTAAGAGCCCTGAGGGTCCGCATTGTTTTGAAGGCTTGAATGCCTCCTGCCCCAGCCAAGGATGCTACGAAGTTTATGAGGGACACCTGAAGTAAATAGATTTACAGTTGAGACAGAAATGAAGGAAAAACAAAGCAGCAACAGTAGCAAATCCATCACATACACAACAACATCCACTACTACCACCATAATTGTCACTGCCGTCACCATCGCCACGGTAGCAGCAGCAAGAGTAAACCTGTGCCAAGATGATGTCATATAAGAGAGTGGATGGTAAGGTATACATTGCAAAGGTTCATAAAATTTTACTCCTCTACTAGAAAAATTACAGGATCTTCAATATTAAAAAAAAACAATGCCAAGGAAGATGCAATAAGTTTCATTAAGAGAAGGTAATCCCAGTGAATCATTCCTTACACAGAAGGCTAGAGAGAGCACTACAATGCATATCTCCCAACCATTCATCCCTCCCGCCCTCCCAAACCCAAACTCCTCAGCTACACTACTATTGCACAACTTCTAAAGATTTCCATCAACACACCGACCAAAATAGCAACAAAAAATTGCACACACACGCACACACATATATGAGTTACATAAATTTGCACAGTGGTTTGTAGAAGAACCATTACCTGAAACAGACAGATATAAAGGGGGGAAAAAAAAGGAAAAAGAAAAATGTTTGCACATACATACTGTTCTTTCTCCCACACAGGCGCGCACACAGACATACTACTGATACTGTACATGGAAAGCGTTTTCTGTAACGATTTATGTTATTGGCCTAATAGAAACATTAGAAAGTTAGTTTAGACAGTGAAGAAATGTGCAGTCACAACAATATAAACGGCATGGTTCCAATAACAGGAGACACATTGAGGAAAGACTGGGATGGAGAGGAGTACTAATTTACAGAGAGAGTGCTACAGAGAGAGACAAGAACTCAGGGAGAAGGAGAATCACTCCTGTCCTTCAAACCCTACCCACCCTCCCTCTTCTACTTACTCTCATGCCCTCCCAACGAGAGACAGCACGCAAGGGTCTCAGAGCACGTAGGGTCCGCATCGAGCGGAATGCAGGAATATCTGCTGCACCGGCCCAAATGGCCGCAAGGTTTATCAGAGACAGCTACACCGTGGAAAAATCATGTTAGTTGACAAAACTTACAACAAAATTTCAGGGCTTGCCATTTTCCAGTACACACATTCATCATAGTATTTTACCTTGTGCTACAACCCAATGTGATAAATATATATACAGACAGAAAGTTTGGAATTGTCTTACCTGCCGAGTTATTAACATGAAATAAATATTACAGCTTGGAAATAACAGAGTCTCTTCAGTTCTAAAAATAATATATATTTTGCAATTATGTTATTAACAATATCATTTCTAAGTTTTGTTAAAGTTAAGATTGGTTTTTAGTTTTCTAGTGATTTTTTTTTCTATAATTATAAACTATATAAAAATTAATATTTACTTGCTGTGAGCTTAATTGTTAATGTTGGAGCCAGGCAACCAGTCTATCATTGTCTTAGATAAGCAAAGTATATAGAAATCATGTTGAATAACTTTAAAAAGGAACTTCATACAGTGAAACCAAATACAGTAGATCCACATTAAAATCCGGTCCCCATTAATCCAGACTTCTCTTAATCAGGACAGCCATTTAATATCATCAAATGGGGTAACTTGAGACATGTGTCTAACTTGGGACAAAATGTCAAGGTATTTTTATATGCATGGTATGCCTACTCAGTGTGCATATGCTGCAGTGCAGGTCTGTTTCCCTGTTACTATTGGATTTTACAGGTAACATTTTGTAAATTGATATAATTATGAATTCACTAGGATGTTAATAAAAATAATAAATCATGTGTTACAACTTTATCTGCCCAGAGATTAAAACAAAACAGTTGCCTAAATGGTAATGTTGTAACATAACCTCATTTCATGGTGGCCATGTGTCAGTAATAAAATTTCAGGGTGGCCAATTAGTAAAAGTGAAATTGAGAGAAATGTAAACCAGTAGCTTACTGTGGTAACTTGAGAAATAGACTATTTTGTCTCAAGTTACGCCACATTAGGAAATCATTGTTCTGAATAGATTTCTTTTGAAAATGTCATATAGCAATGGGAAGGAATCAATCAAGGAAGGTTGGTGCAAGTAAGTACCACAACAGTGATTTACAACTCCAGCTTGTACTGGAAACAATAAGAAAGGGATTGATTTAGCAAAAAACAGAAGATGTGTTTGGAAAGCCTTAAGCAATGTTAACTAGGCATATTAGGGGCAAAAATACAAATGAGTATGGTAGACCTTGTGCTTTCAATGAGGCAGATGAAAATGTCTTTGTTCAATATCTGAGCCTTACTGGTGACTGGGGATTTCCCTTAACATGTCATGACATATGCTTAATTGTCAAAGTGTTCTTAAATTGTAAGGGCTTATGTGTTACTATATTCAAGAATAATATACCAGTACCAGACTGGATGCAATTATTTCTCAAGAGAAACAAAGACAAACTTACTGAAAGGCTAAGTCAAAACTTGAAACAAGCTCATGCAGGAGTGCTTGAAGATATGATCAATGATTATTTCAATGAACTCCAAATCACGTTGGATAAAGTTGAAGCACATTTGTTAGTAAACTAAGATGAAATTAATGTTGCTGATGATCCAAAGAGAAAACAGGTGATATTATGGTGCAAATGTTGACATCCAGAAACCATAATTGATTCATTAAAAAGCAGTGTTTCTGTTATATTCACAGTGGTTGGTGATGGGCATTTACTGCACCCATACCGTCACTCACACTGCCTCACTTCAGTCTCAGTTGGTCGGTTGCCTGTTTGTGCTGCAGCTAGTGGCAGGTTGTTGACCTTCCCAAGGTTGAAGATAACAACAATGAAAATATATCTGCATATTATGAACATTTGAGGCATCTGCACAAGTTAATTATTAAAGAAATTAATGTCAAAGAAAGACAACAAAAGATCAGCAGTTTCTTCAAACCATTAAGCGTGTCAAGTATGATCAATGCAGTGTGCCTTGATTGCCATGTTCCAATTCTGTACTGTGCAACAGTGATATCTTATATATTAAAACACCTTTGTATTTTTTAAATTTAAAATTCACACTCTTTTTACTGAACAGTGTGTTTAAATATGTGCTTTGGCTCATTTCATAAGTTGTTTTGTTTAATTCAGACTTTCATTAATTGGGACTAGCTAGAGCCCCAATTAGACCGGATTAATGAGGTTCTACTGTACATTATAGTAGTGCATAGTTTTTCATTATAGGACACAATTGCATACCAAGTATCCAGAAAAATTGTTCCAATATTTATAGGAGAAATAGTGTGCAGTAAAAGAAGAAAAACAGTTCCTATGTGCATTAGCTGTAAACTTAAGATCCACTGCAATTATCCGTGTGTTATTCTTGTACTCCTTAATGTTTGCAAGTCCAGAAATGAAAGCCTTACATTTTCCCATGCTTGTCTGATGCAACTATGCCTTGTGAAGTAGCAAGGGCATATACCATGTATTCACTTTATGGTGGGGCATATATATCTTGTATTCACTTTATGTATAAATTTAGTTTACTTTCACTACAATGATTTCGGCACTTTTCCAGTATGCATTAGCGGTGAATGATCTGTTCAAGGCTATGTGTATTATCTGTGTATTACTCATTACTTAATACTCATAGTACTTATAAATGTAAAAAGAAGCTAGTAACAGTGAAGAATAACACAAATATTAATATAAAAATAATAGTTGCAACAATTAACAATTATTCCAAAAGATAAGTGAAGATTTGTTGCAACTATTATTTTTATATTAATACTCATAGTATTACTCATAATGAATCAGTTGCTACCTTATGGTCTTGCTTTGGTTGTAACTTTTGCTTTTCTTTTTAACATATTACTTATTGGACATTTGCGTATTTGTTTTTATTAGGTCGTATTAAATTGTACTTTTGTTTTTTCACTTTCACACTGTGTTATAGATATTGCATTGTATTATATTTATTGCCTGGTAGAGTGGAAGAGAAGACCTTAACCCCATAGTCGGCTTACCCTTCCCATAATTAGAACTGACACCCTTGCAAGTGGATGCCTAGGGGTCAGAAGCCAGTAGCACAAAACAATAGAATGAGAACCTGGAACCAGTGGTCAGCCCGTAGGAAGTGGTAATATAAAATGCAAGCAAAATGGATGATAGTAAAGGTGATGATGGAACAGCTGGTGGAATGAGAGGTGGGAAAAACTGGAGGATCCAGAGAAAGCTTCATCCACCACAAATCCCACATGTGGGCACTTAGAATCGAACCCAGGCTGCCTACGTGGAAGGTGAGCGCTGCCCCAGCCTTAACTCCACCCAGGTAAACAAATAAATGCCCAACCTTCTTTTATTGATTTTTCTCAAACATGAAATTTTATTCAAGACATCCGTGTTCTGTTTGATTTGCTTAAGAATTCTCGTTATTGTTGCTGCTCTTATCTTGTTATTAGTCTAGTGAAATGCCTACCAACAAATTCCTGCTTTATTAAAAAATGTTCAGGCGAGTTACATACGTAAAAATCAAATCATGTAGACAGGTATAGACTATTTCAGGAAAAATTTCCTGGCTTCCAGTTCCAAGAAGAGAAACATATTGGTGCAACATTAAAGTACTCTCCAAAGAAGTCTCTAAGATGTCTTGTATAGCAATTTGGTGTTTAAAAAAACCTATGTTAATACAACTGCTAAACTTTAAAATTTAAAAACCTTATAGTGTGACTATGAATTACAACCTCATGACGGCAAAAAATCCAAATGGATACCATTTTTAACATCATTTATAAGGGGGGTATTACTCATCATAGTACTGTTACTGTTATATTTTGTGAATAAGTAACAGAAATTTAGAACAAAAAGCTTCTAATTTGTATAGACAGTGCATGGAGCATGCATATGCACTATCTGTAGCTCAGCAATATTAAACTAGGGTGAAGTGAAGCAAATGACATTGTGCATAAAATATTTTTACCATCAAGGATTCTTGGTACATTATGGGTACTGATGATTATTAAAGCTAACTCAATAGTCTTTTTCAGAGACACAGGAAATTCATCATTTGGAAACAATAAAAATTCAAATACTGCAAAAAAAGGTCTGAAAAGTATTATATATATGTATGTAATAGTAGATGAGTGAGTTTATTTTCCAATACTTGAATGTTGCAAATTTTCTAAAATTTAGTCCCATTTATAGAACTTTAGCACTATTTGCAAAAATCAGAAAACTTCAGAAAAATTTAAGCAATCTACCATATGAAAAATGACAACTACAAAGCAGCAGAAATGTTATGTGGTTTGTTGCACTGTTTAATGATCATGATCATGGTCATGCTATTTTATGCATAAAGTTTGATTATGTATCTAGTCTGCTTAGTTTGCTGGTGGTTAAGTAGATATTAATTAAAACTATCAATAAATCATATATCATTTTTGTTAATTCCAATGAAACAGACAGTAAGTTAAGTGACACTGTTGAGAAGTAGTTCAAACAAAATGTTCATAGTTGTTTTAAGTAGAATAAGTGTAATTATTTTTCAGTTTTACTGAAGACTTCTACATTTTATTTTTTAATTTTCTGAATCTCTAAGTCATTTGTCAGATATTGGCTTTTCCTTTACTGCTCTGCTAAGAAAAAGCAAGTGAGCATGAACAATCATAGAACTGAGTTTGCTTGGCTCTGGTAAATGTGCATTAATATGTGCAGTGGCGTGCAAAAATGACGGTAGCTGTAAAGACAGATTACTTCAGTTATCACCAGGTAATATTTTATCTTTCATGAGTGAAAAATGTTAAAATTTAAACAAAATAAATAAGTCAATTAAAATATAAATCTTCTGTATTGCATTTAAACTGGAAAATAGAAAGCCCCATTAAAATAACATAATAAAAAATCTGTACATTTACTGTAAGCAAAAAAATTAAAAAGTTTACAGAGTTTGCACTCTCTAAAGTGCTGATTTGCTGAATCCTGTTTTCCTGATTGATGCAAAAGCTTTACTGAAACTTTTTGACATTGTAAACTATAAAAACCTCTGTTGCAAGATATATGCTTGATGCTGTAGTCATCTCCTCTCTGAACTGGAAATTGACACTGCATCCTAATAAAAAAATGAGCATATGACAGTAATTGATATAAATTTGTTCTATAGCTTCCTGTTCCAGTAGCAAATATACTTTAACCAAAGCTGCATGGTATCCTTACTGAAGCAGAGAGATTCAGTTAAGGTTATGACACCAGTGGTACTTGAGACCTCTTTTAATTCCTGCTAAGTAGCTGTTACTTTTGGATAACTTACAAAATATTAAGTCACATTAACTACAAGATAACGACAAGAAAGCTGCAGCATATGGTACATTAATGGATTTACGACTTTCATTTTTTCCCCACAAAGTAAATAGTATTGTTAACCTAACCAGTCAGTTCCTTTTTTCACAGAAAAAACAATGTTAGCAATCTTCCTAACTGACAAGCTCAACAATTTTGTAAATCCATGTTGGTGATTTTATTTTTTAATAGTTAATATCTCTAATGTAGTGTTATTTACAGATAAGATGAATGAAAAGAGATTAATGAGTGCTCAAATGAGTCAAGAAACTGATAGTTTTCCATTATCTTTTCAAGCTTGGGTAAAACTCAGAAAGAGTAAAAGGAAAGAGAGAAAAACCATTAAACAAAATTATGCAGGGAACTCATAATACAAATGTTATGCATTGTTGGTTAATTACAATAAACCCAATATAATTGAAACAGGTTTATAAGATTCCAAATACCATTGTCATATGCTGCTTTATCAAGCCATGTGAAAGAAAGAAACATTCATTTACAAGCTAAGTAATACAATTTCAAACTAAGAATATGTACCTAACCTCAAAAGAAATAACTGAAATGTCTCTTCCCACTGGTGCCATCATTAACATAACAATTAAACAGAAAAGCATTCAGCAGCTAGCTCCCTAAAACAGCCTGAATATAATTAAAACTAACTCTTGTTTATGATATAATTTTAATTTCAAAACTATGGCAAAAAGAATATTTTGATAGAAAAGAACATTCCTTCGATGAAGGGTTATTACTGATTTAATACAGATTTAACATTTTCTGATAAAAAGGCTTCTTCTGATTAATATTATGTCTCTTCTTTCTTCTCATTATGAGAAAAGAGAAGATGAATTAATTTATTAATATTATTACTTTAGCTCAAGAGTTCAAATAGCCATTCAAATATGAAAAACTTTTTTAAAAGACTTTTTTAATTGTTTTCTTCATGCAAACAGATGAATTGTTCTCAATATATAAACATTATTTTGTTACAAAACTATTAATCATACTGAAAGGCTACTGAGCACAAGAAATCTATTTCTAGGATTAAAAAAAAAACAAAAACATTGTTAATGAACAAACTCTGAGCAGAATAATATATTGCGTAATTTTCAGTAGGTACCTATCATACTAAACATATTTGTGATAAAATATTTGCAAAAGTAATTGTTACTCACCATCACAATGATGAAATCCAACCAGCACCATGCATTTGTAAAATACTTCTTAAAACCAAGAGCCAGCCATTTAATTAACATTTCAAGGAAGAAGATGACAGTAAATATACGGTCCATATAATACAAGATGTCCTGTAAAATTGGTCGTTGTGGCAAGTGTACATCTTCTAAGGCCTAGAGAAAGGTTAAGTTTGAATTAGTTGTTAATCTTTCTTCTTAATAAATGTGTAGTTTGTTTTTTCAACAAATCAATCTTAGTTTTAGATATTCAGTTCTACTTTTAAATATTTAAAAGGAATTAAGTAAATTTGTATAGCCAGTGATCACCTAGAGAAGTAGCCTGGTAAATAAGTGATTTTACTCAGAACTTAGAACACTTAGTTGTTTTTAGGTCTAAATACCAAGTGTTCATTTTTATCCACAATGTATTTCCTGCACAAGAAATGTCTTCATCAACATCATCACTGATGAAGAGAGATTAAGTACTGTTCTCTCTAGTGACAGGAGATCCTACTTAATGTGATTCCATTGCTGATAAAGTGACTTGAACACTCCTTCTAGTGACAGGAAATCCTACTTAATATGATTCCATTGGTGATGAGGTGAGTTGAATACTCCCTCTATTGGCAGGAGATTCTATTTTGTATGATGCCAAGGTTGCTGAGGTGAGTTGAATGCTGTCCCTCTAGTGGCAAGACATCCTACTTAATGTAATCTAAGGCTGATGAGGTGAGTTGAATACTTTCCCTCTATTGGCAGATCCTGCTTAATGTGATGTCAAGACTGATGAGGTGAGTTGAATACTTCCTCTAGTGGCAGGAGATCCTACTTAATGTGATACCAAGGCTGAAAAGGTGAGTTGAATACTTTCCCTATAGCAGCAGGAGATTCTACTTAATATGATGTCATTGCTAATTATGTGAATTGAATAAATTCCCTCTAGCAGCAGTAATCATGTTTGATGGTTAGGAATAAGTATTATATATATGCAGCAATATAAATCATATTTATGTATCAGTCATATCTTGATACCAAAATGTAAATGTCAGACCAAACACAAAGTATTCATATTCAGTTTGTCAATAAATAACAGAAGACATTTTGAATGTTATTCATTACTGTAATGGGAGTGGGCATGGGAAATATGGTTATATTAGTTAGCAATGCAACCACACCCAGAACACTGTGGTTTGCTTTCTCTTCCACAATCACCATTTCTTAATGGTAGAGAGCACTATGGCTTTAATGTAGGTTCACCAGTCAACTAGGACATCATTCTTGTTCATCAGCACATGGAAAATCATGGATAAAAAGTGATCATCGAGTATAATAATGCATTATCATAAAACTATTGTTCTTGGAATATTTTCTATTGCTATTATGATCTCAACAAAAGTAATTCCTTTTATTTTTAACACAACAGTATAAAACTAATTTAACTTTAGATAAGCAAGGTTTTAGTACTAACTCCATGCTTCGTTTCTAGGATCATTGGGGGGAAAATAATATTTGAAGAAATTGAAGAAAACAATAAACAGTGCCTACAAATCCACTTGCAGCTGATCAAATATCACTAAATGCTCTTCTTCCACTATAAACTGGTACACAGCAAATCTAGCTCCACTGGTTGTTTACCAGCCATAGAATAACACAAATGCTTTCACTTTAATTACTCCATTATGACTTGTAGCCCACTGTATAATACGTCTGTGAGTTTGGATGTATTTATGAAACACAACCCAGGATTGTCTGAATAATGAAAAGTTACAAATATCTACATTAAATACAGTTAATGGATTAAGAAATGATAAGGTGATTTGGTGACTGACACAGCTTTTCTGCTTCCCCTCCTCCTCCTGCTCCTGTCATTTCCAATCCTGTTGCCATCTGGTGTTGGGGATGCAAAGTTTTAACACTTCATTCAGTGTCGGGATTTCAAAATTTATTACACAATTGCTCTTTTTTATTATGTGTATTTTCTCCCAGATGTCCAATTCTATTGGTGATGCTAGTTGTTTTAGCAATTTTATAGTTTGCCCAATGTTTTAGTTTTCTGTCCAAAACTGGTGTGACATAGCGGATTTGTCTGTTTGCTTTAGTTCTATGTTTTCCTGGTTTTCCTTTAATCTGAGGAGGAGGTGAAGGAGGAAGCAGAGGAGGAAAAAGAGGAGGTGGAGAAGGAGGAGTCATCAAATTGCTGTAAGACAAGGACAAATGTTCATAAAAACATTTCAATATCTTTGCATCCCCAACACCAGATAGTAACAGGATTGGAAACAGGAGAAGGAGGGAGGGGGGAGGAGGAGAAGGAGGAGCATGAAGGTGTGGAGGATGGGGTGAAGGAGGAGGCACAGGAGGAGATGGAGGATGAGGTGAAGGAGGAGGCACAGGAGGAGATGGCAGAGGAGGAGGAGGAGTAGGAGGAGGAGTAGGAGGAGGAAGAAGGTGAAGGAGGAGACAGAGGAGGAAAAAGAGGAGGCAGAGAAGGAGGAGTCATCAAATTGCGGAAAGACAAGGACAAATGTTCATAAAAACATTTCAATCTTTGCATCCCCAACACCAGATAGTAACAGGATTGGAAACAGGAGGAGGAGGAGGAGGAGGAGGAGGAGGAGGAGGAGGAGGAGGAGGAGGAGGAGGAGGAGGAGGAGGAGGAGGAGGAGAGTGTCAGTCACCAAATTACTGAAGACGAGGATGAATGTTCTTGAAAATGTTTTAATGTTTTTCAACTATATTAAGCGAAATTAAGTGTAAATAAGTGTGACTCGGCATAAGTCCAAGATGATGAATAATTCCCTATTAATATTGCTTCTGTTTTTAATATTTCATGTTGACAAGTACATGTACATCAAAATAGCCATTCTCTGTGAGAGAAAGTCAGAGAATGTCACAGGGAGTTGATGGAAGCTGTTGGGAATAATGCCCTGCATATTGCATAGTCACAATGTGGGGTAAAGCAGATATGTTGGGTGGCTACTACATCGCTGGGGACGAGAAGAATTGGAGCACCCACCAAATTCTTCCAACTTATCCTCATCCGAATTCGACTTAATTTGCGAGGTAAAGGAACCTATACGTGGTAGGAAATTTGCAGCTTATCAGCATATTGAAAATGCTAAGTATCATTTGAGTCAATTGTAAAACTTTTACTTCACTTACAATTTCTTAGTAATAAAATGTAAGTGATGTAAAAGTGTTACAATCGACTCAAATGATACTTAATGTAGTATACATCATTGTCACAAATGCTGTTCAGTAACAGATGATCAGAGAGCAGCAATAGCGATGCAGATGGTATTCAGCACCTCCATACAATTGCTAGCATATTTTGAGGACCTTTAGAATAGGTATGTGTGCTGTGCTGTAATGAGTGTGGTTCATGAGCCGGCTTTGTCATGCCAACTGCCTTAATAAATTTGTGAAGCACTCTATTGCGATGTTGTTCACTGTCCATACACCTAGTTCATACTTTGTCCTGTCATATGTATATTTTACATTTTCCACACAAAAGAAAAAGGGAAGCGGCACCGTGGCCAAGTAGTTAGACCACTCGCCTCCCACCTAGGGTTGAATTTTCAAACCTTGATGAAAGAGTTTCCGACATTGACGTAAGAAAGGAAGATATATAATCTACTTTCAGTGACAAAAATGCATCCGATAACAACTGTATACAATGCAATTATACAATTATTATAATTTGTATTCATGCAAATAATAATCAGTGTACTTATCAAAATAGATTTACGGAGGTGTAACCAGACCATGAATACAATGTGAATCAACCATTCAGCTAGGCGACAACACAAGTGCTAAATTATACAGTAATCTATGTTACATTGCTATACTATTGCATTTTGCTGTTTTCATTATTAGTGGTATCATGCTCATGTGTACATGTGTTTTTGGTGATTTTTCTTCAGTTATCAGCCTTCAGGTTATGTGAATTCATTTTTTGTATTTTAAAAAATAAAACACTGGACAAAAACATGATGCTGTTTTAGTAAAGAAATGTCTGTACTTTCATTTAATTCCTCTGAAATTTCTGTGTAGTAAGGTTTTGTATGCCTAATTATTGATTATTTTGGGAATTTTATTTTCAAATTTTTATTTTGCTTTTAATTTTTTAAAAACAGTGAAGAGACTTCTCATCCATATACAGTAGACAAAAGGGTTTACTAAATATGAAAAAAAATTCAGCTTTCCATGTCATTTGGTACTCATTTTATTACTAATAATTTAAAATCATGCATTCTCCTCTTAAAATTGCTTGGCACTTTTCAGACAGCATTTTGCTATTCAGGCTGTCACTAAAATGGTTAAATGTCATATATACATGTTATAGGTATTCAGTTGCTTTAAACTTTTCTATTTAGCCTTCTTTTGCAGAAATACTATTTTTTTACTTCAAGCATGTTGAACTATAGTAGTTATTTTGCTTAGTTATTGCCCACTAATACCTACCAATGCAAGACTAGACAGCAGAATCATGGTTATGACAGCCGTCTCAAAATATTTGTTCTCAATGAGCTGGAATGTTTTGAGACGAAGATTGGCCCAACCTTGCCAGAATGGCGAATCGTCGTCTCCAGCCAAGAAGGGGAAGCGCTTATAACAATTATCTGGACAGCAGTCAGAAGGATAGTCTTCTGCCCCTATCACCTGGTCTCCCAGGACTTGGTCCTCTTCACCTTCTGGACCTTCTTCACCTTCACCTTCCTCCAAGTCTGTAAGTCAGAGTGACATCATTGTTAAGTTTGAGACAAGTGAAGTAGTTCAAGTTAAACTTTGAGTCGGAATAGTGACACTCATCTCACTTAATGAAATTTTCAAGGGTGTTTGCCCTCTTCTTCAGTTGAGGTCTGTGCTCTGTGGCCTTGAGTTGGACCTTAACTGAAGTGGGCAAACACCCTTTAAATACATGTCTTGAAAATGTCATTTTAAGTGAGGTGAGTGTCACTATTCTGACTCATGTTTAACTATTAGACATCATTGTTGTTTGAATCCTGCCTGGAGCATTACTTATCTTACCAGACCTTATTTCTCAAGGTCAAGTTTTTTTTTTTTATTATTTATCTTTTTAGAACAATTTACATTGTTATTCAGACATGTCAATGATATATATATATTCCACACTAATTTTATACACGTGTTCAGCAGTACTGTACCTAGATGATAAGACAATAACAATTTTCAATTACACATCATTAAGTTATTAAGAGCTAGTAATTCACATTATATTTTGAATACACACTACAACCAGACTTATTAACTCATGTCGTACAATATGATACATACTCATCTATGGAATAAAATGTATGCAGTAGTGGGAACAATTTTAAATGTTTTTTAAAATAGTTCAAACCCATTGGATAATAGATTTTTTCTGGGGGGGGGGGGGGTAAAACTTTTTAATATGGCTTCCTATGGAAGGGAGGTAAAGCACACAGTCTCATATATTGCTTATTTAAAAACAATTAGCTTCATGGATAAATGCCACATTAAACAATGCCACTCAAAATCACAAAAAATAAAACATGGAATTCTGCATGGTTCCATTTTGGGTCCTTTTTTGTTTTGTTACATGTAAATGAGTTCAAAACCATTGTTCAATATGCATATGATACAAATATCACAGTAAAAAGTAAGTCAATTGAAACTTTGCAGTCACTAAATAATAAAACTGCATCTAAGAGTCAATACTGATAACTATTGCAATGCATTTTCATCTCACACAAGAAAATATAAATGAACCTGTAGTAATTAAAATTTAGTTGAGTCGATTTTGTAACACTACATCACTTACTTTTTTATTTCGGAAAACATGTTTCAGAAGCCATGTGCTTCCATTGTCAATTCCTTTGGTCGACTACCGGCATTGCTTGCTGTGGTGGTTTTCTCTGTCCCTGGTGGTGGTTTGATGAACTTCTGGATGAGTAGATCGCCTGGCAGGATTTCAAAATTGAAAACCCGGTTCTTGTTTTTCCAAATATATATGTTTTCCCAAACTTTTAATTCTGTCTTCCTTGTGATGTTTTTGAGGATTTTTGGACTTCTATTTATAGTGTGTTTCTCTTTCCAAAAATGCCAAGCTACTGCAGATTTTTCTTCTTGTTTGAGTTTAATATTTCTGTGGTGTTCTTTTGCCCTGGTTTTTATATTTCTTTTTGTTTGGCCGATGTAGATTTTTTCACAGTCATTACAGCTGAACTGATATATTCCTGGTTTGTTTTCTTGTGGGATATCATCTTTTAATTTGGAATTTAAAATGTTTTTTATAAAGAAAACAAACCAGGAATATATCAGTTCAGCTGTAATGACTGTGAAAAAATCTACATCGGCCAAACAAAAAGAAATATAAAAACCAGGGCAATAGAACACCACAGAAATATTAAACTCAAACAAGAAGAAAAATCTGCAGTAGCTTGGCATTTTTGGAAAGAGAAACACACTATAAATAGAAGTCCAAAAATCCTCAAAAACATCACAAGGAAGACAGAATTAAAAGTTTGGGAAAACATATATATTTGGAAAAACAAGAACCGGGTTTTCAATTTTGAAATCCCGCCAGGCGATCTACTCATCCAGAAGTTCATCAAACCACCACCAGGGACAGAGAAAACCACCACAGCAAGCAATGCCGGTAGTCGACCAAAGGAATTGACAATGGAAGCACATGGCTTCTGAAACATGTTTTCCGAAATAAAAAAGTAAGTGATGTAGTGTTACAAAATCGACTCAACTAAATTTTAATTGTCTCAAAGTCCACCATATATCAGGAGAACCTGTAGTAATTTTTAATGACAAACCAATCTCAAAAGCAAAACAAATACAGTTATTGGTGTTTGGATTAGTCAAAATTTAAAATGGGATAAACATACTGAGCACCTAGTAAATTAACTTAATAGTATATGCCAAACTTTTAGATTATTAAAAACTGTAAATATAAACACTCTTAGAAATGCATATTTTGCTTATGTGCATTCACGATTAAACTATGGCATTCTCTTATTGGGAACCTCTTTCAATTGTAAGAGATTGCTTTTTCTTCAAAAGAAAATAAAAGTAATAGCTGGAACAAATCATGTTTGGTTGAAAATGAAGGAAACTAGTCCTTCAAAATATGTTTTGGCAAAAATCTCAAGTAAGTGTTATTTAGTGTAATTAATCTACTCGTCAAATAAATGATTATAACAATACTGTTTACAAACATCCATAAAAAGAAAAGGAATAAAAATATTTACCTTTTGATCACTCTGATTTTATAAAAAGTGGCATATTTAAAGTGCATTTCATATTTGTTAATTACATATTGATTTTATAAGAGTAATTCTGTAAGGCTATAATAAAAGCTAAATTGGAAGCATGTGAAATATGTGTAGTAACTGAATTACATGGTCTTGCCCAGAGCAAATAGCCAATTAATTAATTTATATATTTAATGATTAAATCTAAACACTACTGATATTCAATTTTTTAATTTCCTCATCTCAATTTCAACATAGAGAAAACCCCGGGAGTCAATCAAGCCCTGTATGCTCAAACGTTTTTTTCAAAATTATATGTCTTACTAAACATTTGGTCATCTCCTATAAAAATGTGCATTATTAATTTGCAAAAGAATGAAGAGAAAACAATGTTCTGTCTTTTTTTAGTAATAAAGTGAGGAACAGGATTATTAAAATATGTGATGAAAGTTCTCAAAATTATCTCCCTCAGAAGATTCTTTTAACCTCTCTCCCATTAGAGACAGATTTTTGTGTTACCATATGTAAAAAAAAGTACAATTAACACACAGCTAATGATGATGCCAATGACCTTCAAAGCACGTGGAAAGTGAAGCTGAATATGTGTCAAAAATGTGACTTATACATTTTATGGACATTTCACTGCTTTATTTAGCAAAACTAAATTGAAGAAAACATGCCATTTGATGCTGAAAAGCCTCAAAATTGCCTACTGTTAATAGATATTTATGGTGCAAGAGCATAAAATTACAGTTTTTGAGTCAAGTGGGAATATTGTGAAATGAAAGACAGTCGAGTTTCACAGCCATGCAGATCAAAAAGAAACTTTACGCTTGTGTATCATACAATGTTTTTTCTGAGAATTTTCTGAATATTAAAAGAAAAACAACAAAAGATGAAATAAATTTGAGGTTAACTTTGATCTATTCATCAAAGGCTATAGTTTGTTCTTTTCTAAACACCACTTCATAAATTTCTCATATTGTGCCTCATAAAATTTCCAGGGAGTAAAATTTAGCAGGTAGTAAATTTGATTCTGCTTCTTTTGCAGCTCTAAGGATATTATGCGTCTCAAAATAGACTATTTTCTCAAAAAACATCACAGAACAACAATAAAATTGCTTGTCATGGCCTGCTATAATTTGAATTCTTATTAATGGTAAACATATGGTCCATATCTGTCGTAAACTACTCAAATACGCTCGGTCGTACAAAAACATTTTCACGTCTTCTGCCAACAAGACTTTTTATCCCTTTTTTTTTTACAATATTACTCCTATATTATTTTTACCCTTGTTCTAAAAAATATATATAAGCCAAATTTAGTCAAAATCAATGCAATTGATTGGTTTCAAACAAACAAATAAATCCTCCCATGTTTTGTTCTATGTGTGCAGGTGCCAAGTTATGTAGGTTAATATTTTTCACAACAGCAGTGTTTCTTTCACTCACCTTCTTCTGCATCTAAATCCTCCTTGCTGGCATCCTTTTTCTCTTCCCCATCAATAGTTTCTGTACTTCCCTTGTGGCTGTCATCCTTGAATGGACGGTTTTTGTGGCTTCCATACGACTTATTACTGAAATAAGAAAAATAACTATTTCACAATATTGCAAGTGCATTAAACCTGCTGAGCAATTTTGATATACATTATGTAACAAAGGAAACTAATAAAACCAAGTGCAACAGCAAGATAGAAATCTAGATAGATATATAGGGTTTACATTTGAATTCTGCACCAGAGTAATAATTTTTAATTGTAGGTGGCAAAAGCTTCAAGCTAAGAATTGGGGATGGGGGTTCAAACCTCCCCTCCAACTCCTCCACCAGGCACATGTGTAACAGATGCTATTACTTCATAATTTCAATGCATCACTTGCATCTTGTATTTAAAGTGCAAAGGCCAATGGGATATAAAAACTAATTTAAATGATACTGCATATAAATTATGGAAATTTTGCTTTTAAGTGCATTTTGTTTGGCTTATTTGAAGTTTTAAGAGCAAAACTGCGTGTGTAAACATAACTCCATGGCACAACAGTCCACAAAGGACCATGGCCTACTGCTTGGCTGCTGCATCCCCCATCTCAGCCCAAAGGCATCATGAATGGGGTGCAGTGCTGGAGGGTGAGATGTGATCAGCATCTTGAGTCCCTCCTGGTTGGTTGATGAGGTCTTCTCGATCTGGAGCCGCTACTTCTCAATCAAATAGCTCCTCAATTGGGCCCCCCAGAGACCTCACAAGGCTGAGTGCATCCCAGACGAGGTCTCCCAGTGGGGGGAAATTCCCCACACTAGTACTGGGAATTGAACCCAGGTCTCCCGCTTGGCAAGCAGCTGCACTACCACTGCACTAGGAAACGACCAAAATGCACATTTCTTTCAGTGAATTTTTAACAGATGAAAATCTGGTTCATAGTAATATATAATAAGTTAATTTGTTTATTTTATGTGGATCAGTTCAACTATGATTGCATTCTAAAAGCAATGGCATCAATGCTTACTTCAAGATTTAATAGGAACTCTTAAGGGGACTCACTTTTAATATTGTTATAAACTTAATAAAAAATAATAAACAATAAATGATTGCTAGTTACCTTATTGTATCCTCATCTGGCTGATTCTTCAGAAAGTCAATCTCTAACCGATTGTCCTGATGATTCCCTTGGATTGAGTTCCCAATAGGCTTTGTGTTGTTCATTACCAACTTTCCACCTTTCTTCAGTTTGTTTTTCAGGTCTCCTTTACATAAGAAATACACATTAAAAATCATATTTACAGCAGCTGCAGAAAAGGATGGCTATTCTCTTTGGTATTTTGTTAATACCAAGCAAAGATAGAGGGGAAAAAATAATCATTGTTTTGGATTTTTCTGAGAATAGAATTATACCAAAAAATAATCATAGGGTAGGCTGTGGTTTTCAGGCTTGTAGGCCATGATTCAGCAGATAAAGAATCACCTGACATTTCACGTATGACTCTGCTGGGCAAAACATCAGGAGATACTAAGTGAAGTCTTCATGTACTGGACTGCAGCCTATTAGCTCAGAAACCACATTCTCCTGGATTAACACTGGCTGTGAAAGCCTAAGCTTGTATAAGACCCTAGGCCAATTCTACATTTCCAAAATTGCACCAGACTCCAGTTTACAATGGTGTGATTATGTGAGTACTTTTGTCACTGGTTTTAAAAGTAATGCTCTAACCATGGAGAGTATCTTGTATTTATATTGCACTAATACAAGTGTACATACAAGGGGTGAGTTTTTAGTTCTGGCAGCTATTTTATTTCTCTATACATAACATGTATACATGGGTTAAAACAAAAGAATTTGAGTCAAAATAGGATCTGAAGCTTTCCTGGTGACAAGCATATTCTAGACATTCTCGAGCTTCAAGCCAGGTGTAGTGATAAAGAATCATTGACGTTTCAGGGACATGCATCTCTCCCCACACCTGGCTTGAAGCTCAAGAATGTCTAGAATTTGAGTCGGTTTTTGTAACACAAAAACCACTCAGTAATTCTTACCTGGACCGGTTTCGGGAACACTTGTTCCCATTTTCAACACTTAATTCTGACTAAATCTTGCTTCATTGGTGTCAGCACAAAAACTGACTCAAATTCTTTTGTTTTAATTTAATCACATTACTGTCACAAGCTCCTTTGCATATTTGCAAGATTTCAATGTATACATAGGTTTCAGGTTTTTACATTCCAAGTATCACTGGCATTGCATACTATCTGTAGCAATGTGGAAATTGTTGGATCCCATCAGCACTGCCATCTTGTTGGAGAAAGAGAACTGTTGGTTGCCTGTAAAATCTTTTCAGCTGTACGGAAGCAAATCCCATGAAGTAGCTTCTTCATGTTAGGAATGAGATTGAAGTCACATAGACTTAAAAATCCAGAGAGTTTGGAGGGCAAAAGAGCACCTCCCAGCCCCATGAATTTAACAATTATTCAGGCATAACTCATTCTGTAAGCAGCATAACATTTTCATGCAGAACAATTAATTGGGTATTCAGAAGCTGTTTTTTTTTTCCCCAGAGTTGCTAACAGATTGTTTTGCAAAAATGAACTCTGTATTAATGTATTCTGCCTTGAAAGAATCTATCCTTTAAGATCACACCATCCCATCATAAGCAAAAATCAGCATGAAGACATTCTTGACATGATCAAATTAAATTACCATTCATACGCATAAGTTTCATGGTAACATTGTTCTAAATTTATTGACCCAAACATATCTCAGTATCCCTTCTGGAATTGGATAACCAGGAAATTGTTGCTGAAATTGTCTACAAGATTCAATTTTCATATATGTATTGTACACAAAAATATACTGTTCAAGTATGAATTTGTTGGGGCATTTCTGTGGACTAAGAATACATTCCTAAGGAAAACACATGTAATGCACATATTGTCAAAACACTTCACATCCTGAAGACAAAGCAATGACTGAGACAGCTCACAGCTAATGAATGTCCTGTACCACTTCTGCACATTGGATAATATAGGGTCTTTATAAGAGGGCAATCCAATAAATAAGTTTCCCTTTTTTACAAAAAATACAAGTAAGTTATTTACACTGTGAAATTTCTATTTTCATTCTACAACCCATAGTCCACATAGTCACCATTTCTGTCCAAACACTTTTGTATCTTGGCAGCAGTTTTTTGATACGTTCTTCATATCAGGTAGGGTCCTGTCTCCATAGCCAGCAGTTCACCCCCACTTCCACCTCTTCATCAGTCACAAACTGCTTGCCTCCAAGGTGCGACTTGAGTTAAGGAAAGAGATGGAAATCATTGGGAGCAAGGTCTGGAGAATAAGGTGGATGGGGAAAAAGGTTCCCTATGAACACCAGTAAGCAAACATGGGACCCATCTTGATCAGACTTTTCGATGCTGCAAGACATCTGACAGGATCATCACAATAGAGGAGTGTCCAATTTCCATACCAGGAGGCAGTTGATTCATTTTCTTATCAATGGTGATGCGTTGATCTTCATCCACCACATTCCAAACTGCAACAGTGGTTGCATTGCCTGTAGCGGTAACAGACCTGCCCGCTGCGCTCTTCATCATGCACATTTTTCCGTCCTTCCAAGAACCATGAATGCCGGCAGTGAACCATTTGGATGCACATGCATCCTTCACCATAAACTCACACTAATTGGCGATGAATTTTGATAGCCATTTTATTTTTCACCGCAAAAAAGTGAATAACAGAACGGATGTGACAAGTGGACATGCATTCAAGTAGTAGCTTCATGGCACTGGCACCATACTGGCGAAAACAGAGCAAGTATGTGCTATTGAAGGTCAAGTGCAACCACCATACCACAATGAAAGTTCCTACAGTACCAACTTAATTTTAAAACACATGGTTTGCAGAGAAAAAAATAGGGAAGCTTATTTACTGGATGGCCCTCATATTATATGGTAACCCATTTGTGGCCTTTCTCTTCTTTGCGCACCATCTACCAGGACTTCAGACTGCCAATTCCCTCTCAAAAATGCATTGTTGCCATTTCTATGTTGCTGAGTCAGGTGCAAGTGCAGTCAATCATTGTCATTTAGGTGCTTCTGTCATTGCAGTAAACATGGTGTGTCACTTAACTGTGGAAGAATGTGTGTTTATTTGTAAATTTTACTTTAAGCATGAATCTGCTTGCTATGAGCACAGGGAGTTTGCTGAAAAACTTACAAACTCTGTATCACCTGCAAGAAAAACTATGTATGTGAGCTTCAGGTTCAGTGTTGGACAAGAAACATTCTAGGAGGTCAGTGCTACAGAAATAAACTGGATGAAATTGGTGCCACTTTGGAGTGTTTGCCTTGAAGTCGCTGAACAAATTAGCACAGCAAACAGGTGTATCTCCATCTTCTGCTAGAAATGCTACACATCTGTTGAAATTAAAGCCTTATTGCTACACATGAATGCAAGCATTAAAAGCAAATGACCCTGGTAAATGTGTGAATTATTGCAATTGGTTTTTCCAATTTATAAAAAGAGATTTCACTGACCCACAGCTTTTGTTTTTCTCTGATAAATCTTGGTTTCACTTAAATGGGCGTGTAAACTCTCACAGCAGTCAATAAAAGGCTTCAGAAAAACCTGTGCTATTAGATTAAATGCCTTCCTAAGATCAGAATATTGGAGTTTAGTGAGTGATAATTGCTAGAAGAATAATAGGCCCCATTTTCTTTGGTGAAACAAAAGATGCAGAGGGATATCAGAGGCTAATTCTCAAACCAGTTTTCGATTACTTGACAGAAGAAGAGGAATCATATGGTTGGTTCCAGCGAGATTCTGCAACAGCACATATGGCCGCCAAATTGTTAAATACAGTAAGAGAGATATTTGATGACAGAATTGTTAGTGTTGATTTGTGGCCTCCTTGCTTTCCTGACTAACGAGTTATGGTTTTTATTTGTGGGATTCTTTAAAGGACAAAGTGTATTGTACCAATCCTTGCACACTAGAGGAACATGCAAGAAATCACAATTCATACTGCTGAGCTCCAGCGAGTGAGTGAAAACATTTTTAAGCAATACAATGCTTATTTGAGAGCAGAAGGTCAATATTTCCAAAATCAAAATAAGAACTAAAATCTTCCAAAATCTTTTATAAGGTAAGGATTTTAGTTTGCCTCTGCCTGCATAGTTTTCCTGGCAACTCCCAGCTCCCTTGCACATTGTTAGAGAGCATGCAAATGGGTTACCATATAAAGTATTGACCCTATACCAAGGCTATCTGGGCTGATACATAAAAGTAGGTTTTGGCATTGATATAAAACAAATGAACAGAATAGTGTAACAAGTAGACAAAAGGTCATCAATACTTATGGAGCTGTGTGTACTGAGAGTATGAATTACTTATAGGCAAGCAACCAAGATATCTAGATGAAAATGTATGTAGTTCAATTATGTAACTCTGAGTGTAGAGAATACATAAATATTCAGATTCAAACAATTATAGTGCATATTAATTTTACTCATGAGTAAGTAACACATTTTAGAATGTAAAGTTCCCCCCACCAGTGTAATAAACACTGCATAGGGCATGCATTTGCAATATCTGAATAACACCTGTAGATTAATAATAGGATAATTAGTTAAAATACTAATTTTTTTACTTTGGTGATTTATGTATTGTAAAATGTTGTTTATAAAGCCTTCTTACTGAAAGATAATATAAACTCAGACCTGTAATTATAAATGAAGAAAGACATCACAACTATAACTCAGTTTTATCTATATTAAGTCCATCAAAATCATAAAATAATTACTTTTGTAACACTTTTCCTTCATTGGTCATCCACAGGTCATTTGTGTAATACATAATATAAATATGCATATAAAAGTATCATGGAGCAAGAATAAAGATGGTATAAATTGCTTGCACATGACATTTAACAAATTTAAATCTTTAAATTCTTGAATGGTAAGGATATAACTTATAACAATTTTTGTTTAATAGTTGCTTAAATCTATTATAAGTTTGTTCTTTTGAATAATGAAATATGCTGTTGTAAGGGAAAATAAGCTACATTATCTGATTTTATGGCAAAGATTGTAAAGATAAATAATTTATTTCATCTTTTCAACTTACAAACTTCAGGCATATGTAGTTACTTTCCTGGAGTTGCTGAATTTGGTATCATGTATAGTTAACACCCTGGTTATTTATGTATATGTATCTTTCCCTCTATTTGTACATGCTTACACCCTGGCAACTTAATCTATTTACTCCTCCTATAAATTACACCTCATCAGTTCTATTATTAATACTCTCTCTTTCTTTGGCAATTTTCCTCCCCCATTTCTCCCTTACTTTTCCTTTGTATTTACCTGGCTGACTCAGAAATTCTTTCCTATTGTTTCCAAAAAAGTTTTAAGTTTTTTGTTCCATAATATGTATCTCTCTGCACATTTGGTTTCCTTACACTCAACTAGATAGTGTAAATTATTATTGATATTGTCACATAGTGGACATATATCTTTATCAACTTTTAGACCTTTTAATAATATTGTTTCAGTTCTTGCCCATGACAGACTTTGTCTTTCCATTTTGTCACAAACATCAATGCATTTTAAGAACAATTTTAATGAAAGGGTGTTTTGGAACAGTGATACATATGAATAGAATATTTTGCTCTTCCACATTCTTTCTTAACATTCCTATATAACATTAAAGTACTCTTATCCCTTAAGCTACCTATTATTTCTTGTTTCTCTATGTAGTCTATCCTAGCTTTCACTTTATTCCATAGTCTTTACCCTCTATTCCCTGTTGATTGGCTAGCTCACCCAATCTAATTTCTCTTACAATTATTTTTAAATAACATATCCAACTTCTTTCCCACTTTGTTGATTCTTGTGCCCTAAAACAGTCTTTGACAATATTTCTTTCCTCTAATACTTGGATCCTGTACATATATTTCACCATCTGTTTGACCACTGATTCCCTCCTCCCAGCACTTCCAAATTCAACTAGTGCTATCCCATTAGAAGCTATTCTTGGTAATCCCAACATCATTTTGAAAAAGGACCGGTGAATTTGATCTATACATTCCCACCCTTTTTCAGTTCCCCAAATCTCTATTCCATGCATCATTCTTGATTCCACTGTTGCTGTATATATTCTCTCTAGTCAGTTTACTCTCATATTTGGTATTTTCTTTAAGCAGGTTCTTATTCTATTAATAGCTAATTTTCCCTTACTTAGCATATTTTTCTTTTGCTCTGTCTATTTTCCATTGTTATTTAGCCTTACTCCTAAGTAATCAAACTTGTTTACAACTTCAAATTCACTCCCCTCTAACCACCATGTCTCTTCTCTGCTGAGTTTATTCCCGTTCTTACATACCATGATTTTGGATTTACTTCTTATTTATTTTTAAATCCCACTCCTTTCAGAGTTTTGATATTGCTTCCATTGATTTCGCTTATGTTAGTAATTGATCCCACTACTGTCATTGGCAAATAGAAGTCCCAGAATCTCTACATATGCAGGTATATAAGTGACACAAGTGAAACAGAGGGGAGACAGGGCCGAGAAGCAGCTCACAACAAGATAAGTGAAACATCAGCAAACCTCTCAAGGTGATATCTTCTCTGGAAGCTGAGAACATTTACAAAGTCAAAGCAGGTCTTCCTAGCTTTAGATTGAACTTTGGATAGTAACCTGGGCAAGCCTGGATCCTACAATCTGTAATGTCAGCAATTCTGTATATGTGCAGCAGATGTTAGGATGGATCAATCAAAATTATTTTCATACTATGATTTTCTACAACTTCATTAAAGTCACTTTAGGGAAGCGAGAATGCCTTGAAAGACTGAGGAAAATATTTGGAATCTTTTACCTCCATAATCAATGATTTGTAGAATTTAGAAGAGGAAGAGATTCCCTTGAAGATGAAGACCATGCAGGACAGCCAAAGCTTTGATCAGCAGCAATGAACACTATCCTCAAAGAAAAATATCACATTAGGAAGCTCTAAGTTAAAGGATTCCCCACCATTTTGTAAATGAGCAGAAACAGGAATGTGTGCAATGGTGTCAGAAAATGATTGAAACATTTAATGGGGGGAATATCCAAAAAATATATTTAACATTGCAACAGTTGACAAAAGCAGGATGTACGGTGTGATCCAGAAACTAAGCAACAGTCATCAATCTGAGTCTTCCTAGGAGAGGATCCCCCAACAAAAGTGAGGTGGGCTAGAAGTGTTGGCAAGATGATGATCTACTTAATCTTCTCAGCTAGTGGTCACTTGTGACAATTCTGCTTCAGCTATAAAAGATTTTTACTGCTGATGGCATGCCACACATCCAGGCAGTTTGAAATCTATTGAGAAATGTTTGATCTTTAAATCAGCTTTACTGGCACATATGCTTGATCAGTGTTGCTGCCCAAAGGAGGAATTTCTTCAACAGTGAATGTATATCCTAAATAATTGTGTGTAATTTATGCATACATTTTTTTTTTTTATCTATAATGTAAAATTTTATCTCTATATATCAAATGGTTATTGTATATATTATATGTTTACTTGACTTGTCCTTTATCATAGACACTATCAGTGTACAGTATAATTTATGGAATGAATGAAGTAACATAAGTCTTCAATAAACTGAGAACAGAGTGAACCTAAGACTAGTCTGCATGGAATTTTATTGCACCACAACAATACCTTTGACAAACTTCATTAGAAACAACTCAATTTCTGCAACAGTCAAATATTTATACCATTCTCTCTGCTGTATGGATCTGGTCCAATGCAATTTTTTTCTATTCACCAAAATAAATAAAAACAAAAAAACAAGGTAAGCAACTTGAAACAGCTGCTCATGAAGAATGGTTTTGCACTTTCTCTAAAGAGAAATGATGTTCAGCTTCTGAAAAGTGGTTTGAAAGGAGGAGAACTTGTATAGAATGCCATGAAGAATCTTTAAAAAAAATGCAATGATCAGAATTACATTTTTTCATTCACAGTTATGTATAGATGCAGAAACTCCTCAGGATTGCGATGGAAAAGTGCCAAACCATCAAACATGATTGATTTATTCTCAATTGAGAGCAAAGATAGCACCCATCTTGCTCAGACCTTTGTCAGACCTAATTTTTGGTGCAAAATTGAGAACACTGTACCTTGTGATATTCCTGTAGCCTCTACTATTTCAGGAGATTTGATTCATTGATCACTCAAAACCAGATCCTGGATTTAATAAATAATTTCAGAAGAAGTCACTTCTACTGGACGTCCGAAACGAAATTCATCATTTGTGGATGTACAGTATGTTTAAATTCATTTATTCAATTGTAAATTGTTTCAAACATATGAGAAGATGTTTCATGCACTTCATCCAACTCAACTTTTATCTCTTTCAGTGTTAAGCCTTTTAATTAGAAGTGTTTAATCCCAGCACAAAACTGTTTTTTTTTTTTTTTCCATCTTTCTAAAGAAGCACAAGATTATTGATGCAATCACCTATGGCAACAAAACCTCATGATGGATATAGCTGAAACTTTAATTGTCATCTAGTAAGAGATGACTATTACAAACTTTTTTCAAAGCTACGAGTGTAATTTCTTGGATTTTCTAAGGACTTATAGAATGCCCCTAGTAGTTTCATTGGTGATGAATACATTAACTGTGCAATCTATATTCAAGTTGTGTGCTTCATCATATATAGTTCCATATATAGCTGTGGTCTTGTTGGTTCTGGAAACAACTTGAGTTTCCCTGTCATTTAGGAACTTTTTTTTGTTTGTTGTTTTTAGAAATAATGCAAACCAAAAGTTATATATGTTCACTTTAATTTATAGCTTGGTATAAATTTATCATTAATAAAATAAAAATAATGTTCAAAAGTATAGCACGTTTGGCACACTTACCATGAATGGTGAACTCCATTCCGTCCCCTATTGCTACTTCCAACGTTTGTTCCTTTGGACTCTTCTTATCCCGAAACACAATTCCATCAGCCAAGATTTCATCTGCTGTGAGGTCAAGATCCGTGTCACGCTCATGGGCATCTGCAGTAAAATAACCCCATCCCATATGAACCCCCCACAAAGCTTCTCCACTCAAGTTGGTGTAAGGCATAAACATTAACATTTTTATATATAAAAAAAATTAAACAACTGCCTGTGCACCACTTGATGAAGCCACTACAAATACCTTATTTTATCTTATTTTCAAAATCAGTAGCATATATAAGAAGTATACTTTCATTTCAACCACTGCATATGCCACAAGTTTTGAGATAATCACATTTTTACAATTAAATTTAATGGCATTCAGAGTAATAAAAAGAGTTTGAAAAATTTACTTTATACTGCTTATTTTTTATAGATAATTATTATGTAGAGACAAGAAAATTCCTCATTTTAGGTCAATACCTAACTGAGCAATTTATTCATAATGCAAGAATTTCTCTAGGCATTTTGAGTTATGTATAGACATATAATGGAGGAAAGAAATACTGAAGAGGTTTTGTGCCAAAACTAAATTAAAAATACAAATATATAATTTCTAAACATAATCAAAAATCCTTGTGATTTCAACATTTACCAAGAACAAAGTGTAAAGTAGAAATGATTTGGGTAATGCCAATGAGATATCATTTGAAAAATGCAAATAGAGTTAAATGAAGGTTATAACAGTAGGATGATGTAGATACCAGATAATTTTCACTATGGCAAATGGATTTAGCGATTTAAAACACAACAATAATAATACATTATATAACCTTTTTTAGAGTTTGCAGTCAAATGTAACACTATCAGCATCCAAACATGTCATCACACCAGTTATTTTGCTTGGGCCCTCCCCATCCTTTACCACAGGCACATTTTACTCTAGTCACTGGGACTTGAACTTGTGACGTTTGGCTTTGAATAAATGGCCAGTCCACTTCGTATGGCACTAATGATCACAGCTATTCAAGTCACTTCAGTTATGGTATGGTGAAGCAGATATAAAATCCAGTTTGTGAATTAGAGGAAGAGTGGCATATGAAACAAAATAATTCGTGCAATATAAAATTAAAACCCTTGGCTTAAGGAGGCTCTGCTGATCTGCATCAAGATATGCTGTCAGGAGTTATCCTGATAAACTTGATATGCAGAACGGGAATGTCAACAGGGCCTGATGTTTGCAGTAGTGAAATCCTTGCCTTTAGGAGTCTCTACTGATCTGCAGCAAGGAGTTATCTTGATGAGCTCAGAGGTCCGTAACCGGATCATCAGCTTAGGGTCAAGTCACCCGATGCTTGAGGAAGTGAAGAGGAGGAATGAATAACCAGCTAGCACCTTCATATAAGACATATCACCATGTGGTTTAGTAGGAGAAGTGATTCTGGTTGAGTGTGAGGAAAGACTGGCTGTAGGCAGGTTTCCTCTCCCTTATTCCTGAGCTCGGCGCTCATTAGTTCACTACAATTAACATATTTGCGCCATTTCTGCTTTATTGTCTTCTATTTGCATTAACTGGCTGTTGGGCATCATTCAAAACGTTGTGTAGCTGTTGTCAAGGAGTAGATTGAAAACACACTGGATGCATAAAATAAAACAAAAAAGAGCAAAATGTCAGCAAGGAATGGATAAAATGGAAAAAGTTAAAAGGCCTAATAAAGAGATAAAGGAAAACTTGCAGCTGTTGGATCACTTTTCCATAATAACTAATTATTTCAAATTTACAAATGTTGTAAATGAAAATAGTAGATAGTAGTTACGAAGCAGATTACACATGATATTAAGATAAATGTATTGCAGTATTTTGAGTGATGATAATATACATAAGAATAAGAAAAGCATCAAAACAACATGACCACTACATCACATATATTCTGAGATATCAGATTTGTTTTATGTGCTGACAGGCATCAAAGATATGCTCCTGTAATTCCTTCACAGTACTGTACTTACTGAGGACTTAATAACTAAGTAGTCATTCAAAATTAAAAAGGATATAGCACTGTATTCTTGTAATTGTAATTGAGGCAGCTTAATGAAGAATTAGATTTTCAGCAGTTCTTTTTTCAAACCCTTTTCATTTTAAAAGAGAAAAAGAATACCCAATCACTTTAACTTATCTTATATCTATGTTTTTATCTTATCTTATATAGTGCTTAATAACTATTTCTTGCACCTTGAGTTAATAATATGTAATGGTGTTAAGCTCAATGAAGTGTATTTTACAATTCTTATGCTTACTACTGCTATTAAAACAGCCCTGAAAATGTATACTTTACCGTTTCTTCATTCTAAGAGCAACTTATAGAGTTAATTTTAATTCACACTTGTAACACTATGAGGCAAATGTATTGAACACTCACAGTTAAATTGCTAAACTATCTTCCTCATTCTATACTCTACAATTTTTATTTCATCAATTGAGACATGGGACTGCAAGGGAGAGGAAGAATAGCTGCATCTTGACCTTTAGCCAGGTAGCCAGGCCAGTACACATGAATAGCAAGTGTGTAGCACAAATTGTGATGTGATACCATGCCTTATGATTAGTTAACTTTTTAGACTGGCTATCACTTGTGAAGTATTGCACTTAAAACATACCTGCCATAAACTTTTTGTCTTGAATTTTTCTATGGAATAGGATTGTGGAAAAATAGTGCACTAATTTGAGAATACTCTGTAAATATATACAGGATGAAATGGAACTTATCTTCCTTCTAACATATACTTCATAGAGGTATTATAAACAGAAAATTATAACAGCATTTTGTTCTGTGACCTGCCATTTTGAGAAAAAAAAAAGTTTTTTATTTTAAATTAGATGGTATATTCTACAAGAATGTATGGAGATAACAAGTTTGTTACTTTTAAGATGGATAGAGTAATCTATTTATACCCTAGTTTTAGTAATAACTATGCAACATTATACAGGGTTTTAAATAATAAACTATTTTCTGAACACTCTTTTGTGGATGTAATGTGGCTGTAGATATAGGCAACATTGCTAGGTCAAGGAAAGTCAGTATGAGAACTGGCTCATCCAGCTACTGGTTATTTGCTGCTGCAATGCTACCAACATATGCATTTTATGTTCTTAAAAAACCAAAAATATCTCTGCAGAAAGAGGCCATAAAAAAAAAAAGTAAAAGTTACAAAATATGTTTCAAATAATGAGATCTGTATCTGGTTTAAATTAATGCAATAACTTCCCTTAACCCAGTATACAGCATCATTTGTGCCTCACTGTAATCAAAATGAGGCAAGTGACAGCAACATAGAATGTGTGGAGTGTCAAAGTATACAAATAAATAAGTCAACAGTATTAGAGAATTATACATTCATAATCCTGACAATGGTACATTTATCCACACATGTTTACTAATGCTTTTTTGCCTCTACTTCTATATGATTTATTTGCTGCAGTTTGCACAATCAAATATGGTTACAGCCTACATGCATGTGGTTCATTTTTCTACTATAAAAACAACCTTTCTGAATACAGTTCTTATATTTTACTGAGAGTATACAAATTTTATTTACAGGCTATGTATCTTCAGTTTGAAAGCCTTCTAAAAAGAAGTGCTTCAAGAAGAGAAAAATACAATTATATCTATTAATTTTCTTTTCTAACAATTCTCATGACTTTCTTATTTTGCATTATAGAATAAGAGGGAAAGAATTCAGCTTCATTATTTTTGAAATTACCGAATTTATTGAATATGGTATTGTCTCTAAAATTCACTCTTTCAAGGCTGTTTTAGTATACATGTAACATAAGCCCATTTTCTCTATTATAGCTCCAGCTTATTTGACACATTTAGTTCAAGATTTCAGATGTCAGCCCGATACTAATTTATGACAGGAAATATAGAGTAGCATCTGATAGATATTGAAACAAATTTACTGTTTTTGTTTTAATTTAATTTTCATATTAAAAATAAATTAAAATGAAAACTTCATAGTTAAAGGTGTTTTTTTTTTTTATTATTCATTAAAGGAATTACTGTTTTTTGGGTTTTTTTTTACTGCAACAATAGGAGAAAATAGGCATAGCTAAACTCTAAGTGTATCTTTTATGCCTACATGTGACTTTTGAACTAAAATAAATAAAATAAAATTTAAGGTGATAAATGATATGAATATTAATCTGATGGTATTGTTGTGGATATAACCACCATGATGATATTCCACCTTTTTCCTCTGAAATACTGCACTCAAGTGTTTGAGGCAATGTATAAAATGCTTAATAATGATGCAAACAAGCGCAAAATTCATGATTACATAAAGTTACCTGGCTCACCCACTCTTGGTGTAGTAAAACTGAATAAAAATGCCACCCTTATATGTCCCAAAAGGGAAAAAAATCAGGTTTTTTGGATGGTAAGCACAAGTGTAAGTGATAGAAGTGAGAACTGGTGGTGACAGTGGCGATTGAGGTGGTGATGGTGGTAAATTGGGGGTGAGAGTGATGAGAGGGTGGTGGTGGTGGTGGTGGTGGTGGGGGTAGTAAACACACAAAGCAGAAGGTAAAGGAGTAAAACCACAGTATACACACAATAGTGAAGCTCTGATACAGTATATATGCCTATATAGGGTCACTAAATTATAAGGTAGCCCCTTGCATGGCCTCTCCCCACTACACAACCAAGAGTCGCCGGGAAAGTGGTGCTAGCAAATTAATAAAATAAATGCTGAAAATATTGACCATCTGCTCCCAAACTTGTAGCATATTGAGTAAAAATGTTCTTGCTCACCTACCCAAGCTCAGCAGCAGAAATCCCTGTGTAATCTATAGAAACTTAGTGATATGATCATGCAAGAAATCACAAGCATTCCTGCTGCTAAGCTTAGACAAGTAAGCAAAAATATTTTCCCAAAATGAGCAGGTCAACAATTCTGGAAATTATTTTAAGCTATATTTATATATTGTAGTGCACCTTTGCCAGCACCACTTTCTGGGCAACTCTAGATTCTCTTGTGTAGCTTAGAGAGGCCGTGACAGGGGTTACCTTATACTTTAATGGCCCTACATATGCTTGGTTGGTATCTAATGTTATAATGTTAAACACTTGATAATAACATCATTTGTTTTCATGCACTCCAATATTTAGTTGGGAGTAACCCTATATATTGCTCATGGTAAACGGTATTAAGTTGATGAGGTTAGGTTATACAGCATTAGTCATTATTTAAAAAAAAAAAAAAAAATGTGTTATATTCACAATACTTTTTCTACCTGTTCTGCAAACAAACTATTCTTATAAAAGATGATTCTTTTCTTTACATCATGATAATCGAGATAAACATTAGCAGAAGTGCTCTTATTACTTGCTTTCTTGTAAGTAGAAGGGAAATAGGGGAATACACTTGCTAAAGCAATAGCCAAATCTTTTAAAAGCTATCACTATGAAATCCTCTTTAAATTTGGTTATCTTTGAAGAGCTGGAGTAAACATAAACAATATAAAATTAATAACTAAAATTGAAACCAATAAAAAGGAGTTAATTGAAAATATAAAATTAATGACTAAAATTGAAAACAATAAAAAGGAGTTAATTGAAAATTGGTTAACTGCACAAAAAAACTGAATCTACAAGATTAATAGTTTTTGTATAGTAAGATTTTGCCTCTCTTACAGTTTACCGGTTATGCAAAAATTCTCTATAATGAAGAGTTCCTCAGAGACAATTTCCAGAAAATTAAAAATATACATAAAAAAAATATTTTAAAAATATTTTAAATTATATTTTAGTCTCCTCTGCCTGAGGAGACTGCATTGTGCATACTTCATCACATGGTGACATCGTGGAAGAAAGTGAAGTGACAGTTACAAACTGGATAAAGTCAGAATATAAATTTATAATTTTGTATTATTGTATCCATAAGTGCTATCATTTTCAAGGGTTAGGTTAAGTTGTAGATAGCAAGTTTTGGAGAAACTGCTAATATAAAAAGAGTACTTCTAAATTAGAGTTAATTACAGAATATTACAGCTCTCTGGTTCTATAATCCTAAGATTTAAAGCATAATTTTTAACTATATACTTGTTTCCATTTAGTTTTTCACATTTCTGTAACATTTAGCTTTTTCATATGCAAGTTTTTCAAAACTGGTCCTCTTTTGTTTTGCTTATGTTTTTCTTTTTATACTCTGATTTATTGTCAATCAGATGCTCTTAACTCAAACTAGAGGCCATTTGAATGTGAGCGGACACTAGAGGTAAAAGAATAGTGATTTTTCAGTATTAGTTCTGACCATTCCAGTTTCAAAAGAATATTATGTTCCAAAATAACAACCCAGTACATCTAAAAATATTTATACATAACCACAACAGCAAGATACTCTTGATTCACTGTTATTTGTAATATGGCTTCTTTCATGTCACATTTTGAATCTTTATCTTAAGACTATTACACAATGGCAAGATGCAGCTCCTCTCCCAATTAGAGCTGCCATATGTAGGTTTTTCTAAGGAATATTATGAAATGTTCAATAAATAATCAACATATTTTTTTTCTCGGCCAATTTTGGTTGAAAAAAATTTAAACTTGTGTAGGACATCTTTAAATATTCTCACTTCACCTCTTATAGTTTCATTAATTTATGATAGGTGGCAGCACTATAATTAGCCTTCAAAATGGCATCTGTAATGGAGGTGCATTCCAAACAGAGAGCAGTTATTGAGTTTCTTTTGGTGGAAAACCAGAGCATCACAGGTATTCACAGGCACTTGCAAAATATCTACGGAGATCTGGCAGTGGACAAAAGCATTGTGAGTCATTGGGCAAGTCATCTGTCATCATCACAACAAAGTGGAGCAAACTTTCTGATCTCCCGTGTGCCAGCCACCCACATACAGCTGTGCCTCCTGCAATCTTGGAATGTGCAGACTCTCCTATTCGAGGTGATTGATGGGTCACAATCAAACACCTTGCTGCTCAACTTGGCGATTCTGTTAGTAGTGCTGACTCACTTGTCCACCAGTTGGTTTGTTCTCATTGTGTTGCTCGACACCTAACTGACAACCATAAAGATCACAGAAAGACCACCTGCAGAATTGCTTGCTCGTTATGAGGCTGAGGATGACAATTTTTTGTCAAATATTGTCATAGGTGATGAAACATGGGTTCATCTCTTCGAACCCAAAACAAAACAGCAATCTATGGAATGGCACCACAACAACTCTCCTTGGAAGAAAAAATTCAAAGCCATACCCTCAGCTGGTAAAGTCAAGGCTATGCTTTTCTGAGATTCTGAAGGAGTTATTCTGTTTGATGTCCTACCTCATGGTGAAATGATCAACTCTGAGGTGCATTGTGCTACTCTAAGAAAATTGAAGAAATGACTTCAACATGTTCGTAGCCACAAAAATGCCAATGAACTTCTCATTCTGCATGATAATGCAAGGCCTCATACAAGCCTGCACATCCGAGAGGGGCTCACAAAACTTCAGAGGACTGTTCTTCCTCATCCACGCTACAGCCCAAATCTTGCACCTTCCAACTTCCACCAGTTTGGCCCAGTGAAAGATGCTTTCGCAGGAAGCACCGCATGAATGATATGGAAGTTATTGATGCAGCAAAATGTTGTCTCCTATGCGTACATGCACAGGCACACTCACGCACGCGCGCACACACACACACACACACACACACACACACACACACACACACACACACACACACACACACACACACACACACACACACATTGCATTCTGTAGATCCTGTTATGAGATTAGACTCAAAGCCCAAACTCTAGGATGAAGATCATGTCAACAATTACATTTATTCATACTTATTAATTCTTCTATTTACAAATAATAACTCTGACAATGAATTTTCAGAGGTGTCAGTTTTGCATAATTTTCAATTACATGTCTGTTTCCAAAAGCCTACTCATACACTTGCATTCTTAGAATATTCATGTATATTATTTTTACAATGTTATATTATTACCAGTGTTTTTTGATTGAATGAAATCTTCCTCTGTATAGAAGGTGTGAGTAATAATGTATCTTTTTAATTCTGATCTAAACTTGTTTTTGTTCATTTGCAATTCTTTTATAGAAGAGGGAAGTGAATTAAACAAAACTATTCCTTTGTACTAAACCCCTTTTTGGAATAACGGCAAATTATTTGTTGGTCTTTGTAAGTTCTACCTATGTCTGGTCTCTTTGTTATGAATATCTGTATTTTTTGTAAACTTTTCTGAGTTATTTAATACAAATGACAATATAGCTAGAAAATATTCACAGGCTATTGGTAAAATTCCAAACATTTTGAAAACTGGTTTGCAGAGAGTTGATCGTCTTTCCCCTGCCATTATTTTTATTACCTTTTTTTTGCATAATGAATACCAGTAGAATGGTACCATTCAGGCCCTCCCATTAAGGTGGTGTAAGGCTTAGCATTGAATGGAGATTATATTGAAAAATAGGGTTTTGTAGTGAAAACATTGGGGAGTATTATACTGTATTTGAATCCTGAATAAAACCAATCTGCTTTAAGAAAAAAAATGTTTTGCATTATTTATTTAATGTCCCATGCATTTCTTGTTTCTGCTGCTTCAAATAATAACATGCCCTGCTGTTGTTGGAGTCACATGACCTAAACATCAACTAGTTTGCAATACTTCTTGACAAATTAGATAAATAAATAGTCAATAGATCCCTTGAGGGCATAGGCCCCTTGCTGGTTAAGGGAGTTATTGCTGAAAACTCATTAAGGCAGCAAAACCTAAGAGCCTCGAGTTCTTTTGGAAGTTATTTTCTTATGCCTTAGGTGCTTGTCTTCTAGATAGCTCTCTTAAACCTTACAGTTTATTCTTGTTCTTAAGTTACCTATTACTTCAGAAACTGATCGTTGCAGATTGTGTTGGTACTCTTTAAACACTATCTCCATCGCTTATGCTCACTTGTAGTTTTTTGCAACTGTTCATTCTAGTGTTTTCTATGCAAGTCTGTCCTTGGCTGCCCTTGTCCACAGTGCTCCTGCTGCCTGTTTGAAGTCCTTTGCTCTCTGAGACTTTGATTTCCGTGTCATTCTTAGGTCCTACACTAAGATTTGGTGTATCCAATTGGCAGTGGTGGAGTCTGACAACATCCCCTTCTAATCTGCATTTCAGCATTCCTTTTGTCTTTCTTATTGCAGTGGTAGCATGCCTGGCTCCAATATGGGGGACCCAAGTTCGATTCCTGGTGGGGGCAAGGAGATTTTTCTCCAGCAAGGATTCTTTCTTGCTATGCGTTGTGTCTGTTTGCACTGGCAAACTATCCTGCCCCTGTTACCAATTTGTTTTTTTCCTTGCTAAATCTAGCTTTTTTTTAAATTTTGTATCAGCGGCAAACAATTTTTATTCCTGCTTGGCGGCAATTTTAGCTTTTTCTGATTTTTTGCTTTAATAGGGCAGTTATATGTGTCAGCAGAAGGAAAGCTTACCTCCCTGCTTTGCTGAATTATGTGTATGACACATTCATATCTATGTATAGCACATGTAAAAAGAAAATGCTGTGTATACATAATATGATCAAATGAGGGGTAAAAATGGAGTAGACCAATACAAATTAGGGTTTATTGTAGAAAAAAAAAAAACCTGAAATTCGTTCTGCAGTCAAAGTTAAGTAAGCTTTTATCAATTTTTAAAATTGTTTCATTTATATAGCCTCCTTTAACATATAAGGTCATATCCGTGGCTTTGTATTAGAAACAACGCGCTGACTGTAGGTCCTTTAATATTGAGTCTTTAATCAGTTTTCTTTTTCTTCAGTCACATACACATTCACCATCACATCTAGATTCTGTAGGGGATAGGGAATGATTCTGGTTAAAAAAAAATTCCTGCCCCATCCAGGAATCGAATGTGGGACTTCTGGATGAGAAGCCAGAACACTGATTACTTTGCCAAAGAGACAATCATTGTTATGGAGCTTTTTTAACTAACAATCACAGTTATGTAAATTGTTAGCTTTCTTTCTAGCTTTTTTTTTCAGTTTATATTTAGACATTTTTAGTTTATTTGAATAATCTAGCTTATCTCTTTAAGCACAGATTGGCAACACTGATCCTGCCTAGCCACCAAAGTCAGGTTGTGATCTCTCTTATGATTCCATCCCAATTCCAACTAATCTTTGGATTGCTCATCCCATCACCATCATTTGTCATCTTGTTTCATATGCCTTTTGGACCATGAAGTATATATCCAACTTTGAGCTTTTGAGTTAAGCTCACTCTCTCTCTACTTAAAGGAGTAAAACCCAAATTTGGGGGAAGGGTTCTGGGACTTAAGAATATATATTTTCAGTGAAACCTTGATATAAAATTATTGGATGAAATACTTGGAAACAGCCCATGTGACCTTCACTACATTTCCTTTCACGCGTCCTGCATCTATTCTGTGGTCACGTATGCATCAGGCTTACTTCTGTTCTAGTCCAGTTCACACATGAATAGTATTAGGAATGTTTAGAAGTGCTTTCAAAATTCAGTATAAAGTACCACAAAGAATGTTTTTGTACGATACATATGGGCTTACATCATCTTGTAGGAATGAAACTAAATTTCCTGGGTGCATGTTCCGAGTAGAGCTTTGCTTGTAAATAAATTTAGGGAGACGAGATCAATTTGTGATAAGAAAAGAAAGGTAAACAAGCATGCGCTTATGGAGTAGAAATTAGACAAAATAGGAGAAAATTTAGAAAGGTCACCTTGGAAATCTCACAAGTAACTTATATTTCGAAGCTTCAGCATGGAAAGCAACAAAACTTTTAAAACTCAAACCTACAAAGTTACTGTTCAACATTTCCTGTGATCAGGTATGTTCTGTGTTTATTTTGATAATTGTTAATGTGATTATATTGGACGTCCATGCATGTGTGACTGGGTGACAGGCCGTGCAACTGCCAGCTAAGTGTACAGTACATGACCATGTGTCTGACAGCCAAGTTTTGTAGCATACTTACTGTATAATACTTAATTTACCTGTCACATGTAAGCAATAGAGAAAGCAAACACAAACATTCTATCCTCTCTTGATGAGCAGCTGTAAGTAACATTTCCTTTAATAATAAACCAGATATTGCTTGGAGCTATAATGTCAGCTAGCTCCATAATCATAAGTTGTGTATGGAAAAGCTTCACTATTGTGCATAAACTTATACTGTGGTATAACCTCATTTTTGCAGAGGGAAGCTATCCCTCCTCTATTAACATATCTTCATCTTTCCTACATTTTCATCCTTTTCTCACTTTAGAGTTAAAATTGCTGAAGGCATCTTAGGAATGGAAAGATGACTTATTTCCAGCAAAAAACAAAAACAAACAGAAAAGCATCAACAATGGGTATAGGAGGTCCTCCTCTATCCACACGCCACTCATAATGGTGGTGATGAACATAAATGGTGTAAACTGATAAGTGCTAATAAGATCAGTGAAGATACATTACTTCAAAGGCAACTAAAATAATTTCTAATGTAAGCAATAAGGTAGGAAAGAAACAAAATATGTCCACCAGAGTATTGCTGAGGATGGTGAAAAACAAACTAAACAACTTGGAAAGCAAGAGATGTGTGTCTCGTGTTGTATTTGTGTTTGTGACCACAAGCAAACATCACTGGTGCTCAAATCCCTGATTTTTTAAGTTTCACACAAGGGATGGATAGGCAGGAGGGGAAGCACAAGGAGTTCTTACCTTTAATCCAGTAAAAGAAGGAGGAAAGACTGATAATGAAATGAGATGTTACTTAGTTACATTAAAAAAATAACTTATTTTAAAATACTGAAAAAATATAATTGTATATGCAGTGCATTCTTGTACTTCATTTCTGTAGTCACTAATGCCCAACTAATTAACATTTCTCTGAGAGACAAAGTGAAAAATGTTATTCTTCATTTGTTTAGCTTCTAATTATCATCCATGTCAATTCCATTCTATGTAGTTTGATAAATGGGTCATTACATTTATTTTAAAATGATATATTAATTTTATTCGGGAAGCCAACTTCTTAATGCTTATAACTGGGGCCCAGGTTTTTAGGTGGCATAAACCTTCATTTTAGGGCTTTTTTATGCTTAAAATGTACATTTCTTTTTAGGTTTTGTGAGATTTATTTTGAAATTTTTTCACAAAAGTTTACATTGTCAAAGATATCCCCCCTCCCAATTGGGAAAACAACAAAAACCAAACAAAAATGAACTTGGCATAAATTCTGTGTTTCAATGACATCTAAATGTTTTGTATAATAAGCTTTTATTTATCACTTATAGTCTATCAGTTACGCATAAGTCCTCCAGAATGAAGAGGACTTCAAATGTTATTCCCAGAAAAATCAAGATATACATTTTATTTGCCAGTAAATATCTTTAATATATGACATTTTAATCAAAATCGTTATACACACTTTTGAGAAAATCAAACATTTGGAAAAATGTTGTAGTTTGGGGTGGGGGATTTTCCTCAAAATCTTCATGTGGCATCCTTGGAAGACTTAATATCAAGTAGGGCACTTAGATAACTTTTCACTTTTGATTATACTTTTCTCACTCTCTCTCTCTCTCTCTCTCTCTCTCTCTCTCAAATGCACACACACACCTACACACACAGACCTTTTCTTAAAAATGCAGTTTTTTGGATTCATATGTCCTCAAATCAGGTACTTCTGGTGAAGTCTTGGTATTGAGTTTTTGGGTGAAATGTAATACCTTCCCTACCTACTTTATACGTTGTACCTATCTTATGAAGAAAGTAAATAATCTCACAAAGTATTAACTGGGCCCATATACTACCTGGAGGTACTGAATAAATATTGCCCATTTACCTCCAACGGCAGGATGACAATGGAATGAGAGGAAGTTTCATTTTTCCATGGACTTTGAAGGACAGCATATACTGCTACCAAGCTGTTTTTTTTTTTTCCCCTTTCTTGACAAATTATGTTTAAATTTAATGAAACTTAACTATTACAAAGTAAATATTTTCAATTAAATTTCATACATAGTTTTAATAAATAATAATAATAATAATAATAATAATAATAGTGGTGGTGGTGGTGGTCATGATCGTGATCGTGGTCGTGGCGGCGGTGGTGGTGGTGATGGTGATGGTGGTGATGATGATGATGATGATGATAATGATAATAATAAACAGATTATGAATACATTCTTTGTTATTTATACATTTAGTAGAAAATTGTTCTTCACAAATTTACCAGTTTTTGCAGCTACCCAAGCTAACCTATGGAATACGTCCCTGATTCTTTACCTGCCTTCACATGATCCAGCTAGCCAGAGGTGAAAGGCAACTAGGGGTTAGGGGCAACTTAAAATGGCACCCTATAGCTGGAAATAGAATCACGGATCCTAAGTACAACAGCTGCAAATAAAATTACTGATCTAACCCATAATACCTATTGCTCACTGCAAAACATTGAGGTAAGTATTTGCTTTATCTAAACTGCCAGAAGACTTCCAGCAAACTTGCTTGAAAGTAAAGACTGGTCCAAAACGGTAACCAAAATGGACAGCAATGCAGCATACATGATTTTGGTTTATAATAGTCTGATAACAAAATTGTGAATGTATTATTATGTAACTAATTTGAGACAAATAAGGACACTATAGTTTCACTTACTAAGTTTTTTCCCCTGATGCATTTCAAAGATGTTCATCTCCATCATTAGTGGCCTGGCTTCAGAAGGGAAGGTTCTATCGTAATTTCATCTTTCTGCCATCTGGTTTTCTTGGGAGTAATCTTAAAATATTGTTTGCCGGTGATATTTCAAAATTCATAACTCTGTGCACATTTTTATAATGTGTATCCCTTCCCAAATCGCTTGTTCAGTTGTAGTTCTTACATGCTTAATAAGTTTGATGTACAGTTTGATGTGGGTTGCAGTGTCCAGAAGCAGTAATGTGGTACTGCAGATTTATCTGTTTGCTTGAGTTTCATGTTCCTGAGGTGTTCTTTCAATCTTGTTTGAAGGTTTCTCTTAGTCTGTCCAATGTAAATTTTGGGACAGTCTTCACAGTTTATTTGGTAAATGCCAGATTTTGATTTGTTTGGTATAGTGTTTTTTAATGGATGGTTTAATAGGTTCCTTAAGTTGTATTTATTTTGAGGTGCCAGCTCTATATTATGGTCTTGGAACAGTTTTTTTAATTTGTTGTGCATCTGTGGTTGAAACGTGAATTTACTGTATTTTAGATTTGGGTTAGCTCCTGTGCTTAGTGTGGTGATATCTTTAATCTTATCTATTTCAAAACCATTTTCTGTTCCAACTTTCTTTATGTGTTGGTGTTTTCATTCATATTCTCTTTTTTCCAGTGCTGTGTTATAGTAATCTATGTTTCAGGCTGAAAATTGCATGTTGATGTGATTTGTGCTGAAGTTGTTTTTCTTGATGTAACTGTCTATGTGTGTGGGTTTTCTGTCTTATGATTTTCAAGTCCAAAAATGGTAGCCTACCTTCTTTTACTGCTTCTAAAGTGAATTTTATGGCTTTGTTATGTAAGTTTAATAGCTTTAAAGCATCATCTGCAAGTTTTATAGGGGTGATGGCAAAGATGTCATCCACATATCTCACCCTAGTTTTAAATATATGTGGGAAAGCCCTCGTTACTCTTATTTCCAGGTTGCTCCCGAATAGATCAGCCAATAGTGGTTTCCCATAGCAAGTCCTGCAGTTTGCTTGTAGAACTTCTTGTTGAAGATGAAGTAGGTTTGTTTTATACACATGTTCATCAAATGGATTAATCCTTCTATTTGTGTTTTCTATATTTCTGCCAGATTTTTTAATCATTTTGGTATTTCCTCTGCTAGGATGCTGGTGAATAAGGATGATACATCAAATGAGACCAGTGCTTCATCTGGTTTTATCTTGTAATCTTTGACGTTTTCATCTAACTGGGCTGAATTCTTGATGTTAAGGCTGTCATACTTTTTAATGGAGGTTAGTTTGTTTACTAACCATCTGGCTAATGGATAGGTTGGTGCACCAATGTTATTTATTAATGGTCTCATGCTGTTGTCTTGTTTGTGTATTTTCGGAAGGGAATACATGTTCTTCCAGAGATAAGTGGTGCACCATGTTGAATGTCAAGACAGAGACATTTGGTTGACCAGACCTGATATAGCAATAACAGTGGGATATGATGCCATTGCACCTTAGTACATAAATTGTTTTTTTTTTTAATTTGCGGTAGATGGCGAGGAAACAGCATAGCAGACATAGGTCACAAGAGGGGTTACCTTATTGTTTAACAACTCTATACTTCCTATATTTTGTTCCGGGGGTGCCCTAAAACATATATGCAAAACATTCTGACAATTTGTTGATTTGGTTTACCTATTCAACTGTTATTTACTCCCCACAATTCAATTCCATGTGCCCACATTGATTCCACCAGAGCAACTGAAAGCAGGTAATAAAATCTCATTGGTCAGTTACAAACAAATGGCATCCTTATACACAAAACTGACTTTCCAGTTTGTCAGTAAGTTATCAATATGCATTCTGACACTTGTGTGAACCAATTTTATATGCTGTATAGCTTCCTGTTTTCGTTTGTGTTTTTTCGTAGTGAACCAGGCTTTGGGCTAGACTGTATGTAACAAACATGACATACTCAAGGGCATACTGCTAGTTGATACTGTATGGTTTGGGATTACTTTTCTAGTATATATGTATATTTTAAAACCCATAATGGAGGTTTATTGTTACTGAAAATATCTGACAGCTTCAGATGACTTTCCCTAGCTGTTACACAAACAACTTTCCGTACAAAAGATTATTCTTTTATCTACGACATGCTAATCAAAGTAAACATTAGCAGAAATTGTCTTATTACTTGCTTCCCTATAAGTACCTACATAAGGGAATACACTAGGCCGAGTCAATAGTCAAATCTTTTAAAAGAAGGTCATATGTGAAATAATTGAAGTTCGGCTTGCTTTGCATGGCTTGCAGTAAAACAATAGAAATGAAATGAAACATCACTTCCTGTTTGAGAAAAGTTTAAGTAGTTTAAAATTGAAACCAATAACAAGGAGTATATCGGCTTTTCATAAAAAAAAACGCATATAACTAAATTATGTGTTTTAACAGGATCTACATTTTTTGTGTAGTAAGTTTTTGTCGATCTCTTATGGTTTAACTGTTATGCAAAATTCTTCAAGCTTCTCCAGAATAAGAGATCTTTAGAGACTATTCCCAGAAAATTCAAAATACACAGTTTATTTGTGATGTAAGCATCTTTAATATTTTTTAGTTTTATTTTAGTCAAAATTGTTAAAGCCATTTTTGAGAAAAACATTTTCCAAAAATTTCTATGTAAAGGGTAGTTTGTGGTGATGGGATTTTCTTAGAAATCTTTGTGTCACATCCTTAGAAGATACTTAACTTATATACCAAGTAAGGTTGTTAACAGTAAATAAAATATAAATGACGTGTTATTTATGGACACTCTTTAACCACTCTGGTTCTCAGCGTTGCATTTTAAACTGGGGATGGAAGACTGCTTAATTTTGCTCAGAGGCCTCTCTATCAGGCTTGAGGTTCTTTTACATGCCATAAATCTACGACATGGGACCAACGGCTTTACTTCCTTTCCAAAGGATTTTTACGCCCAAAATAAGCCATCATTCTCTGCCGGGTTTGAACCCGCGACTTTGGGCATATGAAGTCAGCATGATAACCATTACACCATGGAGGGCGACTCACGTAGTAGAGAAACTGACGTTTTTAACAGTCTTTTTGTTTTTGAGCTATGCTGTCCACAGACACACCTTCAGACCTTTTTATAAAAATGCTTTTTTCAGACTCAGGGAAACTCAAAACATATATTTCTGGTGAAATCTTGACATCAAATTTTTTGATGGAATATAATACCTTTTCTATTTACTATAGACATAGTACACAAGGGCTATGGAAAGTAAAAAGGCACTGTTTAATATAACAGTTCTTGAATCATGAACTGCCACCAATAGGAAACATTTTGAGTAGAGGTAGTTTTGCCACTGATTTTATCTATAATTTTATAAGAAAAGCTGTATTAATACTCTGCTAAAGCTATTGTAAATTATACCTATACACATGAAAACAAATTACTATGTGAATTTTGCTGCATTACTGCAATATTTACTGCCCACAATTTACATCGATCTAGGAAGTTGAATCATCCTTATATTAGGGATGATTTAGCACTTTACTGACTATAGAGTAACCAAGAATACAAGTGCACTCCCCAAAGCAAATACAGTAAATGGAAAAAATATGTTTCACTATAACTCTCATTTCATTCCAGCTGTTTAATAACACAGGGGTTAGAAAATTATAAACATGCTCAGAGGTTTGGAATTTGGAAAGGGTGAAAGAATGCCAGCAGTTCAATGTTTTCATAAATATAAAATATAAATATGCTTTCAATAATAAATATAAAACTCTTCTTCTCTCTTATTTACATGACAGAACTCTACTGCTTCAAAATGTTAATATTTAGTGTTACGATTTAACTATTTTAATGATTATTATTTATTATCAAAGACAAATGCCTGAAGTGTATTTTGCTGGCATTTGCTTCATGGTAAACAAAGATTGCATCACTTGGAACATATTAGCCTTTTCACTGCTAATAATCAGTTGTGGGTAGCCTGTGCCCACTGCTAGGCATCTATATAGAATAGTAGTACTACTCTGCTCTTATTCTTGGTCATCAAAGTAGTTTAGTTTGGATATTCAAATAAGGACATTTTTACAGTGAAGCATAATTCAATAATTATTAATTAATGAGTCACATTCCAACTTCACTTTAAGGTTTCTTACCTAGAAACATGTTTTTGCTAGTCATTGCCAGCATCTTCAGCAAACATCTGACTTGTTTGGTGAGCTGTGCATTGTCGTGGGTTCCCCTATCATCAGAAAAATGAACTTATAGTTCAGATTTTCATCTGTGTTGACATCTCAATTCATGAGGGGGAAAAAAAAAGTTGAAAATACTCTGATGAATGTCAGATGTCAACACAGACAACAATCTAAAGTTCATTTTTCCAGCAATAGGGGAACCCAAGACAATGCACAGCTCACCAAACAAGACAGTTGTTTGCTGTAGATGCTAGCAATGGCTGGCAGAAATGTGTTTCTAGGTAAGAAACCTTAAACTTATGTTACAGTGTGACTCATGAATTAATATTTAGTTTATTTTGGTTTCTTCCCTCATAGTAGCATCTGTGAGTTCTGAGATGTGTTATCTATTCTGTGGATGATACAACTCATGGCTTTGACCCCTTTATGGTTTTTGCCCTCGGTATGGTTTTTCTCCTTTTTTGGAGATTAAAGAGAGTTATAATTTAATCATTTTGGAAGGATTTGAGTTTATTAGTGACAATTATACACTCCTTACACTAATGATAGGAACATGTTTTGGAGTCATCAAAAGAATTTTTAGCCCACCTGGATAATGTGGTGGTAGCATATCTGCCTCACATTCAACAGGTCGCGAGTTCAAATCTTGCTTAGGGTGAGTTACCCAGGTAAGGTTTTTTATCGGGGTTTTCCTTATCCTGAGAAGACAAATGTCGAGCAGCATTAAGCTCCAAGCACCCTGAGATCGTTCGAGAATCATTTCACCAATTTCATTTATCATCCGATAAGACCAACCAGGTTAAAGGACATTAAACTAAAAAAAAAAATTCATCTGCTGTCGAAGATGATTGATCTTGTAAACCTTTTCTTTTTTTGAATCTTGACATCCTTTAGCCTGGTTGGTCATACCAGATGATGAATAAAATTAGTGAAATGATGCTCAAATGATCTTGGGGTCCATGGAGCTTAAAGTTACTTGACATTCTTCTCAGGCTCAGGGAAAGCCCAGAGGAAATCTTATCTGGATAACTCACCCTAAGGATTTGAACTCACGGCCTGTTGAATGTGAGGCAGACACGCTACCATCACTCTAACCTTGCAGGCCTCAAACATGTTGCTAAGCATTAGTTTAAGTGGTATATAATGACCACCAATCATTAACTTTTTCATGAACTAGATACAATTAATTTGTTTACATTTTCTAATAAACCTGCTAGCTGTGGTGAATTGGCCTTGTTCCTGTTGGCTTTCCTGCATTGTGATACAAACAGACAAAACACTGTATGCCTATGGTGTGTGTGGTGCAAGGTAGAGGCATATTTGCCTTGCACTGTGTTCAAAGGAATTCAAAAGGACCATGTTAAGATTCAATAAAGCTGTTATCTGTCTCAAACAAGAACAATCCAATTTTAAACATATAGGAAGGAACAAAGAGAGATGGAGATATGAAATGAAATATTATTAGGCTCCTGATTGGCAGAACAAAGTTCATGGGTGTTTTCTTTTATTTTCTGTTGTATAATAACCAATATGTTTCCACTGGAAACTTTTTGTATGGAATTTGTGTTGCGTATACATGTTTGAACATGTTCCCACTTAGCGAACGATAACTTACCAAAGTACTTGTGAAATTCAACCTTGCCATACACTGCTCATACCATTTTCAAAATGGAGTGGCATGTGTCTTTCATGAGAATTTTAATAGCAGAGTTGGGGCAAAAGCAATGCTTAAGATAAACCAGCAGTTTGAACTACAGGGTCCATTATAAAAGAAATGCATGCTTGAGTGCTATTCCAGCAGTTTTAGTGGCCACTAAGGAGAAAATAGACAGAAAGAAAAACACATAACCTGAAATCTGTTCTGTATAAGTGCAAACAGTTCCAGAACAGTGTATCATACATATGTGTAAGGAACAAGTTTTATATGGTTCCAGACAAGTATGTATATAAATATAGAATAAACATAAGGAACATGTTCTAGAAAAGTATAAGTTTTGGGGAGACAAATGTTTACAGTATAGACAACTGGTTATAGCATACATATGCATAAGCATAGAAATACAGATTAAACAGAAGATAGGTGCAGTCATACAATATTAACTTATTATTGTTAAATAATATGCAGCCTAGCTTTATATTACTAAAGAAACAGTTGTGTAATAAGTAGTAGGTTCCTATAACATATGGCCATTTTTGGAACAAAGTTAATCTCAAGGTGAATGGTAATCTAGATACTATTGTTCATCATGTAGAGTTGCTTCTGATACTTAAGACATCTTATCTCACATACTCACAAGCCCAGAACACTTGTGTGCCATTTAAAAGTAGTCTGTGTATCATCATAAAGTAGACTGGTCAATCTATCAAAATAAACCACATCTCAGGCAAACTTTAGAAGAGACAGAGACAAATGATTGTGCATTGTTATGCAATTCTTAAGAAAGAAACCTTCAAATATAACCGTTCTGCTTACTTTAGCATCAAACATGTGGTGGGCTGAGTCCACTCAACCTTTTTGTTTATAATTGGATTATTCTTGTCTGAGATACATTTAGTAGGCTTATTGGTAAATGTAAACAAAACATGTAATACAATTGTTAAGTTAATTGTTTAGGACAGGTGGTGGATAGGAGAGTCAGACTGCCATGGCTACATGTTGGAATGGAATTAAATTTCTCAACTGATTCACATGTCTCCTTGTAAACCACAAGGCAATCTCTTAAATGGCCATAATGGTTGGCTAAACTATGAGTCTGGGACTTATAGTACTTACGACATTGTAAGTCCCCACTTGTGTATGTCATCTCAAAATAGTTTAAGTTGCCTTGTGGTTTACCGGGAAACATGTGAGTCAGTTAAGAAATTTAATGTTATTCCAGCAAGTTGCCATGGTAGCTCAGTGGTAGAGCAACTGACTAGAAATTGGGAGATCAGTGGTTCAGATTCTGGCTGTAGTATTGAATTTTTCAGTCTGACTCTACCTATCCAATTTAATACAATTATTGCAGAGCACCAATTTGTCTACACAAATAAAAGTATTCAGTATAGGATAAATTAGATTGGGGCTGCTAAGTCAGCTCCACATAACTGCTGATTACACTAAATCCAGTGTAACTCTAAAGCCCAGTAATGATTTCCTTAATTTATTGTATAAAGAATTACAATAGATACAGCCTTCATATATATGTCCTAAAAAGAGAAATAGATTCTTTCTTACCACAGTTAAGTTTTGGCAAAGATGGTGATTGTTGGTGCATTAGAATTTAATAGCAAACCCACACATTATCTTTCTCTACCTTTTATTGTTTATTTTTATATTGCTTCTCCAAATAATCTCATGAAAGCTCACTTTCCATCTGCTTCATGTCAGTTAAGATAAACATTTGCAGAAGTAATTTCATTATACATTTCATTTTAGATACAAGGGGATAGAGGAAATATTGTTACCCAGATGTTTAATAAGCAAGTCAGTTTTATGTTAGCTTAGAAGTTCCATATTTTCCATGACATTGCAAGGAACCAATGAATAGCAATAATCTTTAAAAAAAATAACAAAAGTGTTGAAAAATTAAACCAGTAACAGCGGATATCTTGGAAATGACTGTTGCCTTAAAAAGGTTGTTTAAAATAAATGTGCACTTCAACGAGATCTTCATTTTTGTGTAGTAAGTTTTTTTCTATTTCTTATGGTTTACAAGTTACATTAAATTATATAAAGCTTCTTCTGAATGAAGAGGACTTTAGAAGTTATTTCCTGAACATTCAAGGTATACATCTTATTTGTTGTGCAAATGTATTTATCATTAAGCACTTTAGTAAAAACTATTAGGAAGAAAATTAAAAAAAAAAAAAAAATAAATAAATAAAATAAAATGTGCATACATAATTGCACCTTTCCAAAAATGCTTTTTTTGGATTCAGGGGGTCCCAAAACATGTATTTCTGGTGAAATCTTGATATTAAATATTTGGATGCAATATAATACCTTCTCTATACATGATGCACATAGAACATGTAGAGAAAGTAACTAACACTCCTTAAAGATAATTTAGACACCTACTGGTAAATTTTGTGTATTATTTATTTAGCAGAGGTAAAAGGATGTTTATCTTCTGGAGCTAATATGACATACATATGAGAACTATAATTTGTAGTCTTTATGTAATGAATTAAGGAAACTGTTACCAGATTTTATGCAGTAAATGCAGTAGTGAAAAGTTTAAGAAGTTTGAAGTGATGCTTTCTGATTAAATTTTAAAGACAGTCATTTCAGCTATGCTTTAAACTTATTCTTTTCTTTTAATAATGAGTTCATTTCTTCTTACTTTGAGACACTATATACATATACATTAAATAATGAAATGCTGGCATACCGAAGTTCTATTTTAAACAGCAGTGGGTGGTGTAGTGCCAAGATGCAGCGTAGCTAGTGGAAAGTGAGGATATACATGGTGTGTGTGATAGCTACCAACATCAAGAGCAGCACATTCAGCACAAGGACAAGCGATCTGATTGGATATAAACCTTCTTTCCAACTGGAGGAGGGGCCCTCACCTGGCGTCTGATCGGATATCTGATTGGTTAGTTTGGCTCGCATCATTTTTGCCAAATTGAGCATGTTACGCTTTATCCAGTTAAAAAATCTAGAGAAGCGATCGAATGCCTCGGCGATCTTGTTGGTTTCGTTGTCAGAAGTTGGAGCTGACAGATTCGACGAACCAAAGTTGCTCAGCAGCAAGGCCAAGAAAAGGTTTAATACCTGAAAAACCAAGTAAGTGTCAAGTGTTTTATTACTTATATTATTTCATTGGGGCTGCATAAAGGATCTCTAACTGTGGATGAAACCAATAAAGTAAAAATACAACTGTATATTGAGAGCAATCATATCATTAACATACATTCATGAACCCACAGTATACAAAGGCATTCATTAAAATTATCTCAAAATTAAACTGCTGTACATTTAGACATGCAAGAATGTATCAGATTAATTTTTTAGTATTTAGCAATGATACAAGATCTACAAAGCTAGATTCAATGATATTTTGCACTATAGTTCATTATTGTAAATTTGTGCATTTTTGCATTGAAAATACTAAAACACATTTGTAAATATGTATTATAAATTGTGACATGTATGCACTTAGGAGTGTACGTAATACAATAATCATATTTTAGTTTTATATAATTACTAGTAGTAACTATTATGTTGAAAATTAGAAAACTACCGTCTGACATTTCATCAGTGTTACATAATGAAATGATATTTATTTATATATTTTAACAGTAAGTTTTGATACTCTTTGTTTATATGTACATGCAAATAAGGAAGTACATATACCACAAAAGTCAAATTATGTGATTATGTGTATATATATATTCTGCTGTTTTTGTAACCTGTGCTTTTAGCACTAGAGCTTTATACATTGTTTTCTTTTCTAGTATATAAATATACATATATAAGTATATGCCTTGACAAGTTCTTTGTTCAGTGGCTTGCTGGCCAAAATGAACCTACAGAATCCTATGTAATCTAAAGTAAGTATTTTGAAGTAGATTATTACCACAAGTACCATTTAAGAGTAACAAAACAAAATTAATTCACAAAAAAGGCTTTTTCGCTTGTTTCATAACATACAATTAAACACTAAACATAAAAATACATTACAAAATACTATAACTATGAAGGTAGTGAGTGAGCACAATTTAACTATCTCTAACAACCTAGATAAGTCCGAACTTATGTGAGCAATTGGCGCATCTAAATGAAGCATAGAGGCCTATAGTGAGTTTTCTGTTCTAGTACTTATCTGCTGACAGAGTCTTCAATGATGAGTTACTACAGGGCTATAGAATAAAAAGTGTGCCATTTGTGCAGTGTTTTGTTCCTCAACCACTCCAAGTGGAGCCTCGCACAACACTAAATATCATTTGGGTCAATAGTAACATTTTTATATCTCTTACATTTTATTACTATTTATCAACTTTTCTTTGACTGCTGTTGTTGTGGTTATAGGTGTTTTAGTGGATAAATTGCTGGCCTAGGTTATGTACAATCAAACCATTGTCACTGTAAAGTATGTAAAACCAGGGTGACCAAGGATCAATAACAACCAGTCCAGGTGCTGCCGCTGTATGAGGGATGGAGGGTGGTATGTTACCTGTGACATTGCTGCCTATAAGCCCAGTGACAGTTTCGAGGCTTTGCATTCTCTATGAATGCCAAAAACCTAGGACAGCCTTTGGTGCAGACCAAGTTAACAGGGAGATGTGAAATCTACAAATTTGGCTCTTTGAGTTTGCTATATTTCACTCAGTCCTCCAGTTACCAATTATTAACATTTCACTACCTTTAACTTTGTTTGTTTAAATATGTAACAATAATTATTATTAACGAGAAATAAAAATTAGAACTAAACCAAATAGAAGAACCTGAATTGAATAGTTTGTATATTAAAGCAGTATTAATTCTTCCCATACCTTTTCTTAAACAATACATATTTTTAAGTGTTGGAACTTACGACCAAGTTTCCTATGACGACAGTTGCCAAGAAGAACGGAATACAGGACCAATCTCCAACATGCATACAATCCCACATAGACTCAATCCACTCTCCACATAGCACCCGGAACACAATCATAAATGAATGCATGAAGTCTGTGAAGTTCCATCTTGGCATTTCACCATCAGGAAACCGCTCAACATTATCTGTTGGAAAATAAAATAAACCTTGTTAAGGATAAATTTAAATTAATTAGAACGCATCACTATCTCAAAGTCCACCATACATTAGCAATTGTTAAGGATAGTTACAAATTCTTTTAAACTGTATAAAACCTTAGTTTTAGTTTTAGCTTCTGCCAAAATTGTGAGGATTGCTATTTAATTTTGAAGTTTCTGATAAATGAAAAGCTATTATCGCCACAAAAGCCTATTTCTTTTCAAAGTACTCTTCCTAACTCCCATACAAAGCTGCTGATATTCTGAATGTATATGGAAGTTAGCAACTTTCTGTTTGCAAGATGAAGCAGTACTGTGTACTAATATTAATATAAAAATAATAGTTGCAACAAATCTTCACTTATATATACTTATATTTTGATATACCTCCAATTGACACTCTTACCAAATTTGTTTTGATTCCAGTGGTTAGCAATGCAATAGTACACAATCCACCTAGTAGCAGTAACCATAACAGTGTAAATAAACAACATCAAAAAAGAAACCAAAAGGATATGTTGATAATGCAATGAAATCGTTCCGAAACTAGTCCAGGCAAGGATTCCAAAAGATAAGTGAAGATTTGTTGCAACTATTATTTTTATATTAATACTTGTGTTATTCTTCACTGTTACTAGCTTCTTTTTACATTTATAAGTACTGTGTACATTACCAACAAGACAATTATTAATCACTGCTCAGTTTAATTTGATTAACATAGATAAAAGAATAATCTTTTGTGAAGAAAGTTGTTTCTACAACAGCTAGAGAAAGTCATGTGAGTGGAAGACTCAAATTTTTATCAGATGTTTTGTTTTTGAGTTCAGTGTCTCTCTCTTATGTAAGTCTCTTTCAACAAATTGAAATTATGGATGAAATCAGCTATTAAGAAATTCCAACAAAATTGTGTGCATAAGCATAGGTCAAAGCATAAAACATGTTCACTGTGGATTTTTTATGGACATTCCATAAAATCCACTTCAGTATTTATGTTTTCCTTCATAGAAGGAGGAATAACAGATATATCAGCTCCAGAATCCACTAATAATTTACAACTGTTAATTTGTCAGCAATTAATGTGTTTTGTAGAGCCTTTATTTCTTCCCTCTACACATCAATGCATATCATATATGTTTGCTTATGCCAAACTTAGTTTAGTGGCATGATTTTAGATACATTAAACATGGAATATGAATGGTGTAATATACAAACCTTTTTTTTAAATTAATATCTTTCAAACTTACCAAAGTAATTTTTTCCGAAGAGCTGCATGCCCATCACGGCAAAAATGAAGATGATAATGCACAGCACAAAGGTTAGGTTACCCAGAGCACCAACAGTTCTACCCATGATGGATATGAGCAAGTTCAGTGTTGGCCACGACTTCGCAAGCTTGAACACTCGCAACTAGAGAGAACAAACATTTATTATAGTGCTGCATTATATTTTATATTAATTCTTTTTGATCAGTATTGTTTATTTTACACACCTGATATAGAACATATCAAGTTAAAGCAATGGTAAAATGTTACACAATATTTACAATGACATTCACTTACACTATAAAAACAATCCCCTAATAAAAACTTCCTCATTTTTCCTCCAAAAGGTTTTTTTTTTTTAATTTCTGCAGCTTTTATTTCAATTGGCAATGCATTAAATTTTTATGGCTGGATTAAGTACTCAAATTTTACATTATTTTTGTATTTGCTAATTATGTATGCATATTTGTTTAAGAAATTGGGGTTGTGACTGTGTATTTCTTTATTTGTCTGAAGAAAGAGTTATTTATTTTTTGCAAATAAAGAAATTCTAATATGTAAATACAAGCCAAAGATTACAATTTTAATTGGTTGAATAATGGTCAACATGAATCTCTTGTTTTACTTCCTGTCATTATTCTCTGATTCTTTATATAAATAGTTGTTTTGCTGGTGGTGAATTTTGCCAAAAATGATTAAGCATATGTGCCTGAATTGAAATTTGTAACTTGGTACCTAATTTATGTGTGCTTTCCAATTTAAGTTATTTTGAATCCATAATTCCAAATATTTTGTTTCATCTTTTGATTGCAGTTCGCTGTTGTTTACCTTAAATATGAGATCAACTTCATATTCATTTATTTTGAAATTTTAGGCATGCTGTTTTACCAGCAATTATTTTTAATAGTTTTTACTGGTCCAGAATTATAGCTCCTGAAGAGCTTTATCAACCATTAACTAAAGTTTATCTTTTGTTTTTTCTTTGATTGATATACTAGTGTCATCTGCAAAAAGTATATTTCCATTAGATTTACATGAGAATTGATAATTTTAACATGCAGAATAAATGGTAGTAGTCCTAATATAGAACTTTGTGGTTCTCCAGTTTTATCATTTCTACATATGAATTATAATTCACAATTGTTTCCTCTTCTCCTGAGTATTTGATTTCAGTTCTCCGTTTGCCACTATTTAGATACAAATTTATTCATTCATTTGCTACTCTAAGTATCCCACAGTTTCCTAATCATATTTTATGCCTTACAATGTCAATTGCTTTAATACTTTTGCATTCTGGAATGTGACTCCCCCTTTTTTTTAATTTTTTTTTAATGAATAGATAGGTAGATATCACATTCAACCATATATTACTTCACCAAGTATTGCAGTTCTTCTTCTTATTTTTGTTTTTGTTTGAAATTTAAGTATATTTTTCATTTTAATACTAACATGATGTAATGTTTATTTCCAGTATTTTATATATTTTAAATTTTGTATACATACACATTCTATAAACACTATTTTAAGCATTGCACCTCCAGATATAGGCTTACTTCATCCCTTTTCTTATCTAGTGGCCACATCTAATTGTATTTTTAAGTTTGTTAGGAACTGTCCAGGTTTTTTTACAATTTTTTTTTCTTCTTTTTTTTTTAACATACTATTTACACACTTTTGTCTGTTTCTCTATTTTATTTCAATAGACTTTTCCCTCCAGGTCTTTTATTTCCTTACAGTAAAGTTTAATACTTATGGATAGAATATAAATGACTGGCCAACAGTTTTCTACTACTCACCAATCTGAATGACCTGAGCACTGATAGACCCTGGACCCCCTCAAGACCCAACTCCAGCAAGGAAAGTGCAACAATGATGAAATCAAAGATGTTCCATCCTTCCTGGAAGTAGTACTTCGGACTCATGGCAATCAGCTTCAGAGTTGCTTCTATGGCGAATGTCGCTGTGAAGAACTGAAATAAAATGGACATTTAAAGGAAACATTAGTTCATGTTTCAATGTTTTTTTTTCATTTACTTTTAGACTTGCACTAGTTCAATTTCATTATTATACTGAATTTAGCTCAAAAAAGGATTTTTAATGTAAACAAAGGACGTGCCTTCATCATAGTACCCCTTTCAAGCCAATGGAAAAAATTCATTATTGTCCTGCATGCATTATCACTCTTTTTGTATTCTGCTGCTGTTTTACTGAGCCACAAACTGCCTTTATGCATACTATGTTGAAATACTGTTCAAGCCTAACTTTATCAACTATATTTCAAGTGCTGATTTGCATTTATGTTATAAAGACAGTTTTTGTATTATACATCTTGAAGATGAAATTTTATTCAAGACATCTGTATTGTGTGTGATTTGCTTAATCATTGATCATATGTCAATATATGGCTGGCACGGCAATAAGGCCTGTATGATCATATGTCCACATATGATTGACAGCAAAAGTCTTAACATTTTACATTTTTATTTACAAGAAATACTGCTAATGGCAGCATGTTACAGGCATAATAGTGCTTGTTGCTTTGCAAAGCCTATACTGCCATCTGCTCAGAAATTACTTAAACTGAAATTGAATTAATTAAAGTGGTATGTAATAACACACACTTCACTTACTTTTATTGTGCAGGACAATTGTTTTGTGGACCGTTGTTAGTGGGCTAAGTAGTGGTTCAACAGCTGAGAATGAGGGCAATGGTCCGCGAAACAATTGTCCTGCACAATAAAAGTAAGTGAAGTGAAGTGTGTGTTAACACATAACCACTTTAATTAATTCAATTTGATTATGCCTTCACTGTAAGCAGCTTCAAAATGATACAATTACATATGAAATATTTTAATCAGGGAAGTACAGCTTTTTGAAATTAATTACAATGCACAGAAATCACGTAATTCCGGGGTTAAAAATTCAGATCTGATGTCATGTGTGTTGAAGACGTTAAAGAGTTAAGATCAATGATTCAATCTGAATTGGATCCAGTGAGTGATGACTATGCAAACATTGAATTTGAAGAGGAAAACAATATGAAGCTATCTGGTGGCAAGCAGTCCACATGTCAGAATGAAAGTGACTCAAGTGTTACTTGTGCAGATACATGGAAACTCTTAGGAAAACTGACCAGAAATCCAAGGATAGATTTTCTAAGAATTCAGGTTGAAAATTGAATCTCGCCTGATGCTGAACCAATAATTGTTTTAATTTGTTTTTCGCTGATGAGCTAGTCCAAATAAACCAACCATGTGCATTTGTGATTCTTTTGAGTATCAGACACTTGTCAATTATAAAAACTAATTGTTTTATGTCAAAAAAGTGAAATGTATGTGTGTAAATAACAGTAAATAGCGAGTTTTACCCTGATGATAATGATAATTTGTGGATATTCACAATATGACTGTTATCTGCTTTTTATTACTTGGATGTTTTATCTCAATCATAAAATATTTAAAAACTTAAAACTATAAAATATTGATAAGATAATTAATTATCCTTATTTAGTTGAAATTAAATAAGAAGCAATTTAATTGTAATCAATATATAAATAAAAATGTATAAAATCATTTATATACAATAACAAAAAAACTAAATAATTTAAATTTAGTGGACTGTGTATCCAGAGCAAAGTGATCCAATAATCAACAATTCTGCCATCAAGCTCAACTATGCTTGATAGTAATCTTCAGCAATGTGACATAGGCTACTTCTGCAAGAATTTTTGTTCCCAATTGTGAAGCTCTAGCAGTAAATTTAAAGGTCTGTCCTGACTGTGGAAATTTGTTCCAAGTACTACATCTGAAAAGAGTTAAGAGTGTTAGTCTTGTTATTAACGCACTGAGCTGCCCTCCAACAAATTCATGCTTGAAAAAACAGAATCATGTGGACAGGTGTGTGGACAATTGCATCAGAAATTTCCTGCAATTTCAGTTCCTGGTAGAGATAATGCGAGACATCTAGTTAATACATTTATGACAACAGGATCACTAAATGCTAAACCTAAGAAGCAAAATTGACATGTTCTAGGGGAGGAAAAAATAAATGAAATTGGTGTTCTTCTTAAGAGGTCTCTAAGTTGTGTCACACAGCAAGTGAATGTTTCAAAAACCTCTCTTTTTTACAGCTACCAAATTTTTAAAATTGAAACTCTACAGAGTGACTATCGTTTATGAGCTACAATTTCATGATAATGAAAAATCAGTCAATTTCTGTAACTAGAGTTTAGAAAATATAATACAGTGTTGATCCATATTTAATAACTTCTTTCAAATGAGGTATCATTTCATTTAATGGTCCAGTTGTCTCATAAAACAATAAATATTGAAGCATAGAGAATCCTAATTTCATTGCATGTTGTCAAAATTGGTGTATGTAACAGCAAAACAGATAATTGGGTCCATATTTTTTAGCAATATCCTAAATTCTGACAGGAGATATCACAGCTATTCTTGCACCATTTTTTTAAATGTCAGATAATGAGAGAGAATATGGATATTTTGAACAAGATTCTGCCATAACCCATACTGTTCAAAATTCAAAGACAAGTTTTTGTTGACAGGGTAAGTTCTAAGTAATTATAACATCCCAACCGCAGGATCTTACTCTGTGCGACTTCTATTTGTAAGAACCCTAACAAATAAAGTTTGTAGGAACAATCCCTATACCATAGACAGACTTAAGGAGAATATAAAAATAGAAATTATGAACTTATGTGTGAATGGAAATTTCATTTGAAGATGCTAGGAATTTCACAAGTGAAATGTTATTATAATAAATGTTAGCTAAGGCAAGAAGTCCTGCAATAGGAGTGGAGAGCAATTGAACTAATGCAATGACACGCATATGTCATGAAATGCTGAACAGTCTGGTTTACTTCACTGGTGTGCTGTGTAGTATTCAGTGACAGTGATGGAATGCAAAGGAAATAAAGTTATTCACGAGCAGGCTCAGTAGATTATTTTTAATGTCATTAAGTTTTGTGATGAAGAGAAGAAAAACAGCAAATACTCTGGTTGGCTGATAGTCCCGGGCTTCACACAGATATGGCGCCACTAGGCCAGTTAGATGGTAGCTTCGTATAGTTTAACTCTAGACTAGCTTGTATCCATAGTTACAGGTCAATAGCTTGTTTAGTTTTTCAATGACAGCATTTTAAACAAGACAACTTTAGAGTTTTCACGAAAATGGAGGATTTGGAAAAATGAGCAGTGCTTAAATACTTCCATTTGAAAGGCTTAATGCCTAAAGAAATCAAGGAGGAAATGGACAGTACTTGAAAGACTCTGCCCCTTCATATTCAATGATTAAAAGGTGGGTTGCAGAGTTTAAAATGGGACGTACGAACATCAGTGATGAGCCTTGCTCTGGATGCCCTGTAGAAGTGACAACTCCAGAGATCATTGAAAAAACTCATTGTTTAGTACTGGAAGAGCACAGATTAAAGTTGTTTGAGATAGCAGAGGCTGTAAACATATCAAAAGAATGTGCAGGTAATATTTTAAGTAATGTTTTCAGCTTTCATAAGGTCTGTGCAAAACAGGTGCTGTGTTTGTTGACACCTGATCAAAAGTTGCAAAGAAAAATTGTTTCTGTTAAGAATGTGGAGCTCTACTGTAAAAATCCCAGTGAATTTTTTAGACAGCTTGTTACCATGGATGAAACTTGGATACATCACTACACTCCGGAAAGTAAATCACAGTCAAAACAGTGGATTGCACCAGGGGAACCAACTCCAATAAAGACAAAGTCAATTTTGTCAGCTAACAAGGTTATGGGAGTGTTTTCTGGGATGCACAGGGAATTATTTTTATTGATAACTTGGAAAATGGTAAAAGTGTCACTGGTGACTACTATGCAAACTTACTGCAATGTTTGAGTGATGAGGTGAAAAGAAAAAGATCTCATTTGGCAAAAAAAAAAAAAATCTTGTTTTATCATGACAATGCTCCGACCTATTGTTCAGTCATTGCAATGTGAAAAATGTGTGAATTAAAGTTGGAATTGCTTTAACATCCGCCCATTTGCCAGATCTAGCAGCCAGTGACTACCACCTGTTCCCAAACCTAAAAAAATTTCTTGGAGGATGAAGATTTCACAGCAACAGGGAGGTCATTGATGCAGTAAACAGCTATTTTGAGGACCTTGATAAATCCCCCTACAGAGATGGTTTAATTAAATTAGAACACCGATATGATAAATGTATTAGCCTTTCTGGAGATTATGTTGAGAAATAAAGCAAAAAAAGAAATTTTTAAATGCTGTTTTCATTGAGAGGCCCAGGACTTATCAGCCAACCCTCGTACCTAATACAAATATCACTGAAGTGCTATTTCTTCTACTAGTTATGGTAAATCAACAATATGCAAAATTAGAAAGCAGGACAAGCAAAATTACATCACCTCGCAAGATTGGCAAACTTCCTGCAAACAAAGTTGTTTTTGATGATATGGACCAGTGTATCATCAGAAGAAAACTCAGCAGTGTAACGAAATTAAAAAAGAAATCCATGTTTTGCAAAAATTATTGAACATTTGCAAAAATGTTCTTGCTTTTATTATTCACTCGTGAGTGAGCAATGTTGGAGTTATGGAATGGGAAACCCTCCCAGTGTAATAGACATATGCAGAGCATCCATAGGTAAAATCTGTGGCCTCATCATAAAATGACTGCACATACTCCAAACAATAAAGTCTGTAAATAAGCAGAGTATTTTAATAATCATTTCATTACTGTTAGCTTCTATTTGTTATCCTGACACTGCAGCCATCAGTATCCCCAAGTTGTTTACTGGACTGAAGCAACACTGTTGTTCATGCTGTAATCAAGGCCGAATGCAGGTCAGAGAACTATAATTAAACACAAATGGCAATGCTCTTAAATGCGGTGAAAAAAACAATGGTTTTGAATGTTTGAACTTTTTACTTTCCCTAGCTCATATGCACATACAATGTACATAGCTAGAGAGTGTATTATATTCCACCCAAAAATTTGATGTCAAGATTTCACTGGAAGTACATGTTTTGGGGTCATCTGAGTCTGAAAAAATCATTTTTATTTTCTCTAACTGTACTATGTACATAGTATGTAGAGAAGGTATTGTATTGCACCCAAAAATTCCATACCAAGATTTCACTGTAAATACATGTTTTGGGTCCCCCTGAATCCAAAAAATCATTTTTTGGAAAAACATTAGTGTGTGAATGTGCATGTGTATGTGTGTGCGCGTGCATGTGTGTGGACAGCATAACTAAAAAAAAAAAAAAAAAAAGCGACATGAACCCTTTACATGGCAAAAATTTCGAACATTTTGATTTTCTCAATAATGGCTCTAATGGATTTGATTAAAATTTCTTTTATATTAGATAACTACATGACAAATAAAATGTATATTTTCAATTTTCTATGAATAGCTTCTGAAGACCTGTTTATTCTGCAGAATTTTGCATAACTGGTAAACTGTAAAAGAATAGACAAAAACTTACCACACAAAAAATTTAGATTTGTTAAAATATGCAATTTATATTATCTACATTTTTTCGTGAGGTTGGTTGTTTTTGAGATATTAATTGTTATTAGTTTCAGCTTTAAAATGCTTATACTTTTCTCATAAGAGAGTTTGTCAACGCCTGTCCATACAACAAAGGTACTTCAGTCACATAGCGACCAGCTTTTAAAAGCTTTAACTACTGATTTAGCCAATGGTACTCCCTTATTTCCCTTCTACTTACAAGGAAATAAGACCCTTTCTGCTAATTTTTTCTCGATTAGCATTAAGTAAATAGAAGAATAAGATTTTTAACAGTAATTTATTTTAGAGATGTAGAGAATGTCATATGAATAGAACACATCAGAGTTTTAGAAAAAAGGTGTGTGTCTGTGGACAGCATAGCTCAAAAACAAACAGACCATTGAATACCAAACTTGGTATTTAAATTTGGTATCTACCAAGGATGTGTCACAAAAATTTTCAAGAAAATCCCCCCACCCCAAACTACCCTTTACATGGAACATTTTTCAAAAATTTTGATTTTCTCAAAATGGGCTCTAATGTTTTTTATTAAAATACTGTAAGTTTAAGATATTTTTATGACAAACGGAATGTATACCTTGGATTTTCTGGGAATAACCTCTGAAGATCTCTTCATTCTGGATGACTTTTGTATAACTGGCAAACCAAAGAGAGATACAAAAACTTACTGCACAGAAAATGTAGATCTCATTAAAACACACAATTTATATCATATACATTTTTTTGTAGAGTTAACCATTTCCAAGATATTTTGGATTATTGGTTTCAATTTTAAGCCAATTTTCTTAGATGGGAAGACATTTTTTTTCTCATTTCCCGTTTGTTTACCGGACCTCAATTGTTTCATATAGTGACCGGCTTTTAAAGGATGAGACTATTGCTGTAGCCTGAGTATTTTCTTATTTCCCTTCTACTTACAGGAAGCTAGTAATAAGATCAATTCTACTTATGTTTATCTTGATTAGCATGATGTAGATAACAGATTAATGTTTTGTATAAAAGGCTTGTTTTCCGAACAACTAGAGGGCATCATGTGATTGGAACACATTAGACTTTCTTCCTTTCTACTTACAAGAACCAAGTAATAAGGACAATTTCTGCTAATGTTTATTTCGATTATCATAAAGTGGATAGAAGAATAAGCTTTTTAGCACTGATTTATTACAAAGATATAAAAGTCATGTGAGTGTAACACATGCTTCTTTTTGGGTTCAATAGGCCTCGAAACGTGTGAGGGGCATTTAATCAATCCTTAAAAAATCCAAGACATTTGTAGCATCGAAAAAAGTTTGTATTTAGTAGCCATCCTCTCTTACTAGATGGCAGTTAAAGTTTCATCTATATCCATCCCATGGTTTCATTGCCATAGGCAACTGAATCAACAATCTTATGCTTCTTTAGGCAGAAGGAAAAAAACAAGTTCCCTGCAGTGATTAAACACTTCTGTTTAAAAGACTTAACATCGAAAGAGATAAAAGTTGAGTTGGATGAAGTTCATGGCACATCTGCTCCTACATTTACAACAATTTACAATTGAATAAACTAAATTAAACATGGCTATACATCCACAAATTATGAACATCATTCTAGACGTCCAATAAAAGTGACCACCTCCCAAATTATTGACAAAATCCAGCATATGGTTTTGAGTAATAGACGAACAAGTTCCCAAAATAGTAGAGGCCACAGGAATTTCAAAGGAACAGTGTTCTCAATTTTTCACCAAAAATTAGGTCTGACAATGGTCTTGGCAAGATGGATGCTACATTTGCTCTCAATGGAGAATAAATGCATCATGTGATTGATTTGGAAGCTGGTTTGGCACTTCTTCATAGCAACTTGATGAGTTTCTGCATCAATACATAACTGTGGATGAAACATGGATGCACAACTACACTCCAGAGACAAAAGTATAGTCGAAGCAGTGGGTTTTTAGAGCCAAAGCGGCTCCAAAGAAGGTAAAAGTGGTGAAATCTGCAGACAAGGTGATTATAGGATGCACATAGAATCAACTACATTGATTACTTGCAGAAAGGAAGAATGATAAATGAAGAGTATTATGAATCGTTTTTGCACTAGTTGAACAGAGAAATCAGGAAAAAACTCCCTTATCTGGCAAAGAAAAAGATTCTCTTCCATCAAGACAATGCAAGGGTGCACACATCTCCCAAACAGATGACTATTTTCAGGATCTTCCAAAATCCTACTTTTTGGAAGTCTTAAAACAAATGGGAAAATGCTGGGAAAAGTGTATCCAGCTAAAGAGAGTTTATGTTGAAAAATAAAAAGAATCTACCAATAATGATTTGTTTTTCTATCTTTTTCTAAGAACTTATTGATGTATATAATTATTGTCATAATACCTGATAAGGGCTGAGAAACTGGACAATAACAGATCAGAATTTGTATTTTACTTGTCTAGAAAACAGGGATTATTTTATTTTGAAAACACAACTGCTTATTATGCAACAATGAGTGGTGTAGCAAGCATACGTTTCATGTTCAGAAACATAAAAATTCAGAATCAGAATATTGTAGGATATTCACCAGATTTGGCCATCAGTGACTTTTTTATTTCCAAACATGAAAAAATAGCTCAGCGGAAAATGATTCACATCTAATGAGGAGGTCATCTCCCAAATAGATGCCTATTTTGAGAAATGCTGGGAAAAGTGTATCGAGCTAAAAGGAGATTATTTCAAAAAATAAAAACAAATCTACCAAAACTAATTTGTATTTCTATTCTTCTCTAAGGATTTATTGAACACCCCTTGTACTTTCCCTACTTACTATACATAGTAGTGAAAGTAAAAATTCTAGTTACAATGTACTCCCCTCTGTCACACACACACACCTACCCTACATGTTTTTTATGTGTACTAGTGCAATTTCCTTGGCATCTGCTTGCGTACAGAAATGCCAACATTTTTGCTTCTAGAAATAATGGAAATAAAGGATACTTACATAGTTGCCACTCTTGAGCGCCTTGTCCATGTCCTTGTTCATGTCATGGTGATCCAATGCCATGAAGAGGGTGTTGACCACAATGCAGAGCGTGATGAACAACTCAACAAATGGATCAAACACCAGGAGGGCTACATACTCTTGAAACTTGAGCCACAACCAACAGCAGTCCCACACACAGAATATGTCGATACCTTTCATACAAATTTCTAGCACCTTTTCTTTAACTGTTGGACCCTCATCATCCTCGTCTGTTGGGAAATAATAAATCGAGACTGTGCAATGCTTTAGTAACGTATCCTTTGCAACCGTAACTCTTTTTTGGGGAAAGAGCCTTTAGGAAATGAGTGACTTAAAAGCTAGTTAAAAATATACAGTAGGCTGATAATACATACATTAAAGGATCATTCTTGCAAAGACACCTGTACAATTGAAAATTATTTTGAGTTCACTGATGTATGTATGAGTTAGAAGTGGAAGGAATATTATTGTATTTATTTTAAGATAAGTTGTTTGCTTGTTTGTTTCAAAGCTCCCAGAAGTTTCTTATGATTTTTATAAAACTTATTCCACCAAACAATGACTGGAACCATTTATTTTTTTGACACCATTTTAACATCCGCTTACAAATGGCACTGCAGACAATGACACTGATGATGTGGCACCGGTGGAATGCGATGGTGGGGGAAACCTACCCCTGTGCCACTTTGTCCACCACAAATCCCACATGCAGCTGCTTGGGATTGAACCCAAAGTGAGAGGTGAGTGGTCTAACCACTCGGCACGGCATAGTCTATTTGTTGGTTTGAGGCATCTGCAGACATGTGTGGAAGTTGATGTAAATTATAGTGATGGAATGAGAGAACCTACAGCATTTACCATGCTGTGTCTTGGGGATACTTTACATGAGCTAGCCAGATGTGAAGGCTTAGATAGGGCCAACTTAAAATATGGACGCTCAGCACAGGAGCTGTGGATGAAACCACTGAACTACATTGGTGCCTCTAAGTAGCAAAAGTATAACACAAGTTTCTTCAATTAGACATTTAGACAATTAAAAAAATAAAATTAGTTATCATGTATTTGAATTTCATTTATGGGCAAATCCATTGGCATTTATAAATTTTCATTATATAATATTAAAGAGAATATCATAAAAGCAAAATATTTTCTTATCAGTTCATAAACTCAGCCACTGTGTTTGCCTGTGGAGAGTGGAGACAAACCTCCGAAATATGTTTAAAGTTTGTTTATAATAGCACAGTTGTGTGTAAACATTCATTCAATATTTATCTTCAAACTTAATCTTAGATAAAGGCTGTATTATACCACTTTGTTACTTTTACTCTCTTAAACAATACTATCTTAAAATTAATATATTAGTATCCCTTCCATTTTACCTACTTCTTCATCAACCTGAAAGATTTAGATTGTCCTCGAAGATTTCAAACTGTTAGCCTTTGAGAGAATAAATTAACATTCAGTTATAATACATCAAAGAAGTTTTGAGTCTCTTCCCAAGTGCTTTGCAAGAAAATCTTTCTAATATGAACCTAAAATCATTGAATGAAACAACTAAAAAGCTATACAAGAGCTGCTAAAGAGCAAAGAAAAGTTGCAGCTAATGATTGTAGGTTCCAAAAAGTCAATATTTCTGGACCTTTAGAGTAAGCAAATAGAACTTGTGGGTGTAAAAAATTGCAATTATTTTGCAATGAGTAAAGAAAGCAAAGAAGAGGCATCCATTTCCATTAATGTAGTTAGTTTGCTACTACTTTTACATTAAAAAGTAAGCAAAAATGTTACATAAACATTTTCAGGCAGTATAGAGAAAGAAGATATTAAATTTCTGTTTTATAAGCTTGTTTAAAACGAAATTAAAGTAAGATGAGCTAAGTATTTTAGGATGCTAATATTTTAAAGACTGTAAAAATTTAAGGCAAATGTGTCACAGTTTTCAAAAAGATGTTGACTTATTTATCATATGGACTAAAATAAAAGTATTTTAAATGTTTGCTTTAATTTAGCTGTTATTCTGTCGGCCATGCACATTGTGAATTCTCATGCAGCAAGAAAAGCAAAAAAGATTTAAATTTAACATGAAAGAGCCATTTAATTAACATGAAAATAAAATCTTGTTTATAAGTTTAATTATGAAAGAAATTAAAATCTTAAATATATAAGTACTTACTAATATTCTTAAAATTAATCAAATATAGATTTCCTGCTCCAAATTTCAAATGGTAAAATATAATTCCTTTTATTGTATACATTTAAACATGTAAACAAATAAAACATGTTACAAAAATTATTCAATTTAATATTCTTCCTCCAAAATATTTTTAGTTAAATATTTAGAACGCACTTTAAAAACTGACAATTATGCTGTATCTGTAAGATGTAATAGTGATTTAAATATGGTAAATTTGGGCGATTTGTTTTACAGTATTTAATTGATGTAATTACTGATTCTGCACTAAATGTTTATGGTATATCAACTTGCCAGAAATATTGATTGTATGACCAGCCATACTGTGTTTACAACACAGATGATATCCTATATTTTCAGAGGGAAACTTACACAGAAAGAAAAAGACATATCAAGCACTGCTGCATACTCTCTCGTCTGCAAAGCATCTGTGGACAAACGTTCCTGAAAAGAAAATAATCTTGTGTGCTGCTCCCTTCTGTGTCCATACTCTCAGAAGTTGTGGAGGATTGAACCTAAGCTGAAACAGTTTCCCTCTGATGCAAAGTATATCTAATTGAAAGCTCCATGTGCTGAATATTACAGCTATAGCAGTTCATAATGAGTGACCAATCATTTAAAAATATTAGGCCACAACTTTATTATTTTTAAATGCATGTGAAGGATTTCATGGACAGAGTTAATCGTTAAAATCATAAAATCTTAAGGGCTGGAAGGTTTATGGACAAAATTGTTAAAACTGTACATTTTGGTGTATTGTTTGGTTGCCATCTTCAAAGGATACCAACCTGTGCAGTTTAACAATAACTGCCAACAAGGTGGGAAGACTTCAGAACTTATAGCTCACCCAAGGTCAGATGAGGCTTATTTTTGTTGGGTTTGCAGTTGTATGTCATCCCTAGCATCTATATATTGTGCAGCTTAAATTTTTCCTCTATTTTAGTAGTATTTAATGCCCACTTTTACTACATAGGCACTGCAAGCGAAGATACTTTTTTAGTGATATTGTTTGTTTATAAATCTCACTTGCTTTTCTATGAAGCCATGTGTGATAATATTTAGTGGTTGCTGATTGCTAGGTGGCATACAAAGACTTTAAAAAGAGCTGGAAGTGTGTAATGATCCAGGAGAGTCATATTTTGAAGAATTATCTCACTGTAAATATAAACTTCATAAATTTATTTATATGGCTTCAGTCCCGATACTTATTGGATATACGCTGGTATTGTACATCATATTGGTTTTAATTTTCTTCCCTTCATCAGGGCATTTAATTCACATATCAGGTATATTTCTTCACTTATAAAGGGTAGACCTGAACTATAGTAACTTGCTCACTGGGATTTTCTTTACAAATAACTAAATAAAAAGAAATAAGTACTTACATAACTCTTATTTTTATTAGTAAATTTACCTTATATCTTCCTTTAAATACCTCATTAGTGCTTATATTTCATTATTTGAGCACTAGTATTGCTCTATAGTGCAATATAATTCAGGTAGCTGTAATTATCTCTTAAAACAGAATAAGCAACCCATAACTGCAGTAGAGAAAATAAGCACTTACTACACATCCCACCTCATGTTACTGGTGGCAAACACTCACACTAACTATTAAGTCATACACTGGACAGGTGCTGTGGACAACCAGTGTGCATTACATGAGTGTTCAAGAACAGAATGTGTTCAGCCATCGTGTACGATGTCCCATTATGCAGTGCTGACATTTAAGTAGGTGAGTTATAATACATCTGATAACTATCACCTATTGTCTAGTATTAATGAGATAAATGGAAAGTTAACATAAATGCCCATTATTTATAGCATTATGTGATGGACTGTACCATGCACTCAATCAGCACAACTTCCTGCAAGCCCTCAGTAGTGTACATTTGTCAGGTAACAGCAACACTGGTGATATCCTGTCAGTGCTATCCTAAACTGAAACAGACCATATATGTATGCACACCATTTCAATCTATTTGCTTTTATTTCAATTATAAGATAATATTTTATGCGCCCCTCCCTTCTGGACCACCTGTTCAGTTTTTTTTTCTTTTTTGGTTAGATCAGCTGAAAAAAACACAAACCTTAGGGAGTTATTAATCATAATATCACCAATATAATATATGTTTTCAGTATTTACAACATGGAGCCTTCAATGAAGCTACAGGAACTAAATATTATTACCCAGCCTTCAAAGCTTGGATGAGTTATTGTACTTTAATTTAACAAGGGTGTACAAGATTCCAGCTTTAACATTTTGAGGAAACTGCATTAGCAGCTCTATTTAATGTTGCCCTTTCTGTCACACTTATGAGTGCTGAAAATCTGTGTATGTCTTCCTTGAAATTTTTAAACTGTATATTTAACCAAGAGATAAGCTAACACTATGTTTTTAAAAATAAACAGTTATATAAATTAATGAAATGAATCTGCTGTGTTTCTGAATGGTTTGATAATTTTTTTTGCCTTTCTGTATTCTACCTGCAAGCAGGTAAATGTGCATTAAATCATTATATCCAATTTCCAGAACTAACTAATATTATCAGTATGCAAGGCTCAATAAAATATAAATCAATCTGTTCTCTCTTTGGCCAGTGAACATCTGGTAGTGAAATGGGCTTTTAGATAGCAGCAGAGTGGGAGGCTAGCACCTCCCCACAAAGCCATTCTAGCCAACTGCTAGTTTAATTAAAGTACTTGCAAAATTGTAAGTCTCCATTGGGGTATAGCATCTCAAAAATGTGGTTTATTGGGAGCAATGCGAGTCAGTGAGGGAATTTAGTGCTATGTTGGTATGCTGTCACCATAGCTCAATGATTAAAACAACTGGAACAGAAACCAGAAGATCTGCGATTCAAATCCTGGGATTGAATTTTCATTCTGAAAGGAAAGGAAGCTCTTTAACTGCTGTGGTCCTCAGCATTCCATTCTAAATTGGGCGTGAAAGACCACTTAATTTTGCTCAGAGGCCTTCTATCAGGCTTGAGGTTCTTTTAAGTGCTGTAAACCTACGACACGGGACCAACGGCTTTACTTCCCTTCTGAAGGCAGCTATGCTAAGGATTTTTACACTCGAAAAAATCCATTGTCCTCCGCTGGGTTTGAACCTGCGACCTTGGGTATATGAAGTTAGCATGATAACCATTACACCACGGAGGACAACTTTTTTCATTCTGACTCTACCTATTCAATAATAGAAATAATTTACTGAAAAAGTGAATTTTTCTACATCTTTCAATATTTTGAACTGTATCTATGAGGGCCATCCAGAAAGTAACAAGTGATTTGGCATAACTAAATAATAGGAAAGATATCAATACAAAACTTAATTTACAAAGTTACAGTACCTTACTCTATTTTTCAACAGAATCTCTTCCTGTCAAAACATTTATTTTCACATGGTACCATTTTTTTAATGACAATGTTATACTTTTCTACTGTCAAAGGCCTTATTCATTTTTTAGAATGCACAAAATGTTCAGCCGATCGAATGTTATAGGCAGATAATACAAATGTATGGTCATAATGCAAAGAATGAGTCCTCAGTGAGGAAAGGTTCATAATTTATGAGTAATCAAGTCAGAAACAGTGTGTACGACAAAGAATGGAGTGGAAGATCATCAATCATTTTGAAGGAGTTGAAAGGAAATGTTGATAAAAGAATTCAGAGAAATTGGTGTTTCACTTTGGACTTTTTGGGTGGAAAAGATTTCCCAGCTGATGATCTCAAAATGACAGTGACATCTTGGCTCAGGTCTTTGGTGGTAAAAGAGTACATTTGCATTGAAAAACCGGCTCCATGTGACAACAAACACCTTGATAGCAATGGCAATTACATTAAGAAATACAGTAAGGTTCTGTAACTTTATAAATAAAGTTTTGTGAGGATGTTCTTTATTATTGTTTAGTTATGTCAAACCATCTATTGCTTTCTGGATGGCCCTCAAATAAAATTGAAGGAGCTGAAATATTTGAAAGTAAAATATAGGTAAAAACTTGAAAGAGATGCAGGCATGAGAATGAACTGAGATAAAATGCACAAATATTCCATCATTCCTGCAAAAACTTAAACATCTAGTTCAGTAGTTCAAAAATTAATAAATTATACACTCATTTCAGTATATACTTTCCCTTCAAAGTTATACTGTTGCTACAAAAGCATAGTTATTTACTTTTTAAGGCAATATAAATTGAAAGGAGAAGTATATTCAAATATATAATTTATCAGCTTTTGAACTATAAGCAAGCACATAACTTTTTCTGAAATCACATCTTTTTAGGTTCAGGGAGCCTCACAATACATTTATCAAATTGTTGTTCTGAATGCATTACTTCCTGTCTATGTTTTTGTAGCTTAAACTAGTGATACAACACAAAATATTTTAAATGAACTTCAAAGCCTATTTTTTATACAACATAAATAGTAATTTAAAGTATCAAATTATAATTAAATATCTTTTAATGAATAGAGGTTACTTCAAATAACACTCCATAAAAATGGTTTGTGATACTTCCATTATTGTCTGATTTGATTATATACTCTAAATATGTACTGAAAGCACTGCAATTTGAACAAACATAACCAATATATCTGAATGTAATGTTTTCATGGCTGTAAATTTGAAATATTCTTGCACACCCTTGGTTTAATATATGTTTCTAAGAAACTTAAAACTGTGTTTCTATATGTATATACTAAACTTGGCTGTACAGTGTAAGAACATAACAACGTCATAAGCTGCAAAGCAAAAGCTTATAATGTCACAGAGCTGTAATCAAATCTGGAACACACTCTGCCTGCTTGTTTTGTTCACAATTCAGATAGATGATTACCACTCTGTCTTCTCTTTATTGCTAATTGCTACATATACAAAGAAGCATGAAATAAAGAAACTATACTAACAAGCTGCAGCATAGGATAAAGCTTGAACTTATAGCAGTAAAAGTGGAAATGAGGTTTCTTTCTAGTGCACACAGCATGCAAGATGACATACACGTAGGGTTCATGCAGACATCTTTCCCCAAGAAGGAATCAGGATGCACTGTAAAGTTGAAGTATACAGCATTACTTTATATACATACAGAGAAAATGAGGAGATATGACAGGAAAGTTCTAGCTCTAGAGCTCAACATATCACATGAAATCTTCCTATATTATGTAAAATAAAAACTAATTACACACCCTGCTGATACCTACTACATGCTACATTTCAGTAAAGTCAAAGGTAACTAACTATTCATTTTTATTATTTTAATAGTTTTTAACATTTTCTCTTATGTAATCTTATGTAGCTGCTCTTTTATAGTATACACTTAATAAAGAGAACCTATTTTTATTAATTTCATTAAAAATACCTAACAGTTTCCTTTCTAAGTAAATTTAGTTTTGCTTATCACATTGCAACTTGCATACAGTTTTAAACAGGTATCTATTTTTATCTGTTTTATTAATAAGTTTGTGTTATGCTAAATTTATTTGCATAAATGGTGAGAGTTATTTATGGAAACAAATATCCATTTTTTCTTTTAATTCTTTCTATATGTTTAGATAGCAGCAAAAAATTAAGATAAATACCCTAAACTATTGCTAATCCAATCATAGACCTGAAGAGAAACAATAGTAAATTTTTCCAACTACAGTATACTCTTGGTTATTTAGGGGAATGTGGGGCAGAAGATACCTATATGAATAATCAGGAAATCTGTAATTTAATACTTTTAAGGTACAACATACATTTGTAAATAGGAAATTATCCCTTTAACCCTAGAGCTTCAAGAAAAAAATGTAGCCTTTTTGGCAGACATTGCACCTAAAACAACCACACCTCTTGCTCATTTTTGGCTAGACCATTGTAAAAGAGCAATATCTAATTCAATGAATGCAGTTCTCTTCATGCTTTTTTGTGCAGATGGTCCAGAATTAGAATCACAGTTCCTGAAAAAATTCTGTACTTTGTGCTTCTTATTTTTAATATCCCTAACAGCCTACATTCCAATACCATAACCAGCACTTAATTTTGCAGAAGTTTCCTGCTTTTCAAATTTTTCAATTAATCCTAATTTTTGTTTTAATGCAAACATGTGTTTTTTTAATTTCTCTGTCATCAGTTTTATAAATTTCTTCCTGCTGCTTAATATCAGAAAACTGAGCTTATTTGCAATTTATGTGGAATAGGCTGGCTAATAACAATTGAAACAGTATTCTGTTGTCATGTAAAGATCATTGAAACTATGGAAATGACACTTATTGTAATGAGGCAGACACTTATTGCAGTTTCCTCAGAAATATAATGTACATCTTTTCTTTCTAATGCCAAGGTAATGTGCGCACATGGTAGACTGAATTAATGCACTGCTTATACAAGTCAACCTGACCTGAGAGACTGTTGAGCAGGGTTGAGGGGTGCCCAACTGGTTTCGCATTTTCTTACTCGCGAGGTTTGTTGCATCAAAATGGCACCAATGAAAATCATGTAAAGACCCAAGTCCCCATCAAATGTTCACATTTTCAGCAAAATCAGAGCACCAAGTGCATTTTTAATGGCTTTGACTGTTCATGAAAATTATTACTTTGAATATATCTTTGAGAAAAGTGGAAGCGACTCTGGGGGGGGGGGGGGGGGAGTTGGGAACTGAATTTTATATTTATGGGCAACTTTATAAATCCATGTTCATGGATTCTATATAACACTATTTTTGTAATCTGTGTCCCAATAACTAAAATTAGCACTAGCCGCCACTGTCTGTACTTTAGGAAGATTTTATTCTTTTTATACTTGCTAGTTTTGAAATAAATGAAGGAATATTCGTATATTGGACAGCAAATAGTTACAGAAGCACATCTCTTCTTAAGCAGCATTATGACTAAAAGCTGTTGCTTAAGACTGGATTAGCAAGAGAGTAGTATATTTAAATATTGTCATAAAGAAAGTCTAAAATTATCTCACTTTATGCCATAACAGTTAGTTATACAATACTGTACGGGAAAATATATTGTTTTATTGTTTATACATTATGATTATTTCAGAATATTTGACTACTTGATTAAGTGAGCTTCTGTTTTTTGAAAAACAAATAAAGCCCAGAAAAATGTTATAGGTACTATCCAAACTTGGTTTGCATATTCATTTATTACATCTGAGTTTATAGATTAGTTTCCTTTGGAAAATTTAGTAAGAAAATTGTTTTGTACTAATCTTATGTACTACATAAAACTGTGGTTTATATAATATAATATGCAAATCAGTAATAACCTATTCAACAAATAAAAGTGCATTAACCAATATTTTATTTTTTATTTTCTTTTTATATATTTGTGATAGTTGTTTACTGCATCTAATAATGCTCATTAAAAATTAATTAGGTAGGTACTCTTCCTTTAATAATGCCTAATGAGGCACACAGAATTCTGTTATAGGATGTTTTGAAACATCCAAGAGCTTTCTAATATTCAAAAAGATTGGTAATTATAATTTCTAAAAGGTATTAGAGATTTTATGTTTGAAATGAATATAGCCTAAATCATAACACTAATGATGCAAAACAACACAGGTAAAATGATCTAATGGCACAATCTTAACTGCCAATTAACTAGATAGTTAAATAAACAAGGTTTCTAATTAAACACAGGTCTCAGATGGCAAAGCAGGTCACTGACATAAAACCTGTCCTGAAGTATTATATGTAGATACTTATGTTATCTGACCAAGGCCTGAAACTTTAGCTAAAAAGTACTACCAGTGAGTCACGGCTGAATAGTTTGAAAAACTGTCCCATAAACACAGAGAAATATGTTTAAGTAATTCCAAGTTGTGTTATAAATCAGTGTCAAATGCTGGCAATATAGTAGCAAATAATGTATGTGAAAACAATTAGCATGTGATCTTATGTAAATTCTGTCTGCAACCTATATCAGCAGCTCTCAAACTTTCATATTTGCATTCCAACTTCTTTTATCTTGGATTATTCTCTTTCTCCTTACAGAATATAATAGCATAGAAAGTAAAGTTATGTAACCCAAATGCATAGAAATGTAAACTCAATTTGGCAATTGCTGCCAATATAAAATGGTTTCACTTTAAGTTCAAAGGACCTGTAAACAAACCACATGACAAGCAAGTGCCTTATTGGCTGGTGGGGGGACTACAACTTCTATCACTTGGCATATTACTTCTTCCTCTTCACAGTCAGTTCAGATTATATCATTTTGTAGTTATTGCCAGAGAGAGAGAAAAAGATATGATTGTAATAGTTCAATTTATGAAACAAAATGTATTCATTTGGATTCATCTAACAGCTTACGGTTTATGAGAGTTATGCAGTCACCACAATTCACAATTTGTTTCTGGTTAAACCATCAGTGTGACATCTTGTGAGAAAATATTACTTTTGAGGGTGTCATGCCTGAGAATCCTCCACCACTTTGGAAAAGTATAAATCCAGAAAGTGGAGAGAAGATAATATGTTAAAAGTCTCTTAGGTCTTCTAGCCAGGTAAGCACATGGATGTGCATCATCTTCATCTACAGATAAACTGATAACTTGAAAGCCCAGATTACATGTTTATAGTGCCTGAGTGAAGCTGTGAAGCAAATGATATATAATATGACTGAGGCATGGGCACTGACCTCGTAGAAAACTATATATGGCCATTATATGCCTAATGTTTTGAGTATGGACTTGTTTGAAAACACTTTATAGCACACATGTTTTGCACTTCACTACATTCTTATACAACAGATTGTGCTTCAAAACATGCATGCTATAAAATGTTTTCAAACAGGTCCATGCTCAAGTTCAAAACATCAGACGTATAACCGTCACATATAGTTTTCTATGAGGCCCATACCCATTCCTCAGTCATATTAAATATCAGTTGCTTAATAGCCAAAAAATATCATGTGAACCAATCAGATACTAGCTTCACTTGGGCACTATAAATACAGAATCCGCACTTTCAAGTTATCAGTTTACTCTGTAGACAAAGATGATGCACATCTTCAAAACGTTGGAGTCAATCCATGTGCTTACCTGGCTAGAAGCCTGAGGACATTTAGAGTTAATACGTCGTCAGGAAAACTTCAGCTCTTATGTTAAATGTCATTAACAAATTCTGTGCAAAGCACCAATCTTTAATCGACAATGAATGCCATTAGCTGTTGTTTAGCAATATCCGAGCTCTGTTATTAGCGATTAGGAATTATTGTTGCTCAGATTGCATAGTGTTTGTTTTCTGTTAAATTTTATAACCTATAACACTCATTTTCTTAATTTATTGATTAATAAAAGTTTAAAGAAGAAATGGTGGTATACTGATATTATTCATTTAATGAATGATTTCTAAAATCTAAAATTCAAGTTCAATACCTCTTGGGACACAGACCTCTTCCTTGTGAGAGAAAAGGGTTGGGTTCAGGCTACTTTGGGGAGGGTCCTGCTTCACTATTTTTGCATTTTACAGAGTAGGGTTTACATATTAGAGGTATTGTGTTCACTTCACCATGTTTTCCTTTCACACTGCTTGCTTTTGGACCTCCTGTGCTGTCTTGTTCTATATGGTGTCTCATGCTGTGTTGGTCGCAGTGCCATATTGATAAGTTACTTCCACATCCTCACTTCTTGCCGGTTGTTGTTCATCTGCTCCTGAAAGTTTTCCTGAGTTCATCAACACATCCTGTTCTCTGATGTCCCATATTTCTTTGTGCACACCTGGGTCTTAGATTGTTGTTTTGTGGTTCCATCTATTGGGATTTATTTGCATGATATAGCCCATCTGACTCCATTTCAAATATCTGTTGGTTATTATTGGATTTATTATTTTTGTTTTCCTTCTTATTGAAGTGTTGTGGTGCTCAGGGTCCCATTCCATACTGGGCATGGAAGACCACATAATTTTGCTCAGAGGCCTCTTTTTCAGGCTTGAAGTTCTTTTATGTGCTACAAATCTACCATTACACCATTACACCACAGAGGGCGACAATTATATAGCTATACTTGCAACTAATACACACAATATTATGTTTTACAAATGTCAATGCATCTGCTAATGTACTGTTCTATATACTTAGAAATATGACATTCTCATGTACCCATAGATTGCATTATTATGGAACTTAAGTCGAAAGTTATATCACATACAGTCTGGTCACTCAAATGTCTGTCTGACAGATGGCTTCTACATTTAGATTTTACAATCTTCATTTATGAGAACAGTTGCTCACGTACATAGGTTGTTCGAAAAGAGTGCACAGGAAGGTTGCACACACAGGGATTATCAGCAATTACAGGAGGTAATCATGATGCATGATGCAACTATGAGTCCTATTTTGGGTGCCTCTAATCTAGAGTAAAGGATTTACTCTACTAAAATTTAATATTTTAAACATATTTTTTGTACCATTAAAAAGATTTGTTATTGATTATTAATTTTCTGATTTTGAGATTTTGAGAGCTGCTTTTGGACATATTCTCTTGTACTATTATGTCATTAATGCAGCTCAAGTTTAAATCTCTACCATCATCTTGTGAACTTCTCTCTGTAAATTTCAGTTTGTAGTACCAGTCTATATTTTGTTCACCACTAAATTCATTAATTTTTGTCTAAGCTTAATTTTTGTCTAAGCTTCCAGGTCTTGGTCTTAACTAATTAAAAAAAAAGTTAAACTATTTTTATTCTTTGGGTTAAATACAGTTTACATAAATGTATTCACAAACACACATGCTAGGCAGTTTTTCTTATCTCATCAGGTTTAAAATTTATAAATGAAATCTGAGAACAATATGTTGCAGAGTTGTATGCAAACCTTAAAACATAATCAAGATGAGGTAAAGAGCAACACATAACATCCTACTCTAATATTACTAACAATCTTTCTGAAGAAAATTGAACGTCAGTATTTAACGTGGGGATTGAGCACACAGATGGCTATTGGCTGCTATAACTTTTTTTTTTTTGTATTACAGCTACTATCTAATAGATAAATTTTATTATCAACTTTTAAAACAATTGAGGCTTATAGGAGCAAACCATCATAAGAGTGAAATTATAGCACTGCTTTCATTAGAGATCAAATTTGCTTTCAAAACTACAATAAACCAATTGTAAAGAAGAGCAATATTTAAAAAAATATGTCAAAGGCATTGATATAATTTTAGAATGTAATTCTCCTTTCCAAAATCTGTCCTACACTAGGCCAGTAAAATCAATTATCATAAACAATGGTCATAAAAGTCTTTGATTTTCACAATTTTGGATTTTAGCCATTAAAGCTTCAGATAAACTGCAAATTGGAAAATAAAATAATCAAATAACCCTTGGAAACCGTCTTACTTCTGAATACTACATAAATCATTTTATTATTTATTTCTATTTGGTTCCCAGATTAAATGTCTCTAAATAATTATTTATTTATGCAAATCATAGCAAAATGATACAATATCTAAAAAAAAAAAATGCATATTTTCAATAATTTCAGATTTAAATTACTTAAAAAGAATTTCAACAAAAGTTTAAAATGTCAATTTAATAATAATAAAAAACAGTTCAGGAAATTGAAATGTGTTTATTTTTAAAAAAGCATGTAACAAATTACGTCAAAAGCAACATTGAAATTTTTAAATGCAAGCTTTTATATATTATAATAAAAAAGATTAACTGGCTATATAGGTGGTTTCTTTGTGTTTTAGTTTACTTGGAATACATAACATCCACAGAGAATTTTGTAAATATCTGCACAGAAACTCTAAATGCTTAAAATGTTGACTGGGCTAGGAAGAGAGGGGAACAAGGCAAAATTATGAAACAAAAGAATCAGACCAGTGAATGAAAGAAATATGAAGGACTCTAGATCAGAAAGGGTATTTGGTAAACACGACTTTTTGATCTATAATGTAATGACTTTTGACTGTGTGTAGGTTATATAAAATGTTAATGCAAGAAATGAGTGAAATTATGCTCAAATGAGTCTGCAGTCCATACAGCTGTAATTTGTGAAAAACCCTGAGAAGAATACTTTATCCAAACTTGGGACTTCTTAAATGTGAGACAGATATGCCTCTCCTACACTACAGAGGAGGGAAAATTATTTTTCGAGCCCCCCCCCCCAAAAGAATTTAAATGGGGCAAGTTTGGAATAAGTATGTGGGGATGAAGAAATTCTTTTAGAGGAAGATATGAACATGAACCGAGAATAAGGAAAAGCAAAATTTGTTTAGTAGCTTAAGTGGAAAAAGTTTATTGAAATTATTGAATATATGATTAGGAAAATAGAATGGAGTAAAGAAAAGCATATAGATGTATGAAATTGTATAGGAAGATATGAAAAATCTTAGGCAAGAATGGGTAAAATGGGTTATGAGATTAAAGAGGTAATTGTCTTACATTTCATTATGCTACAGAATTTAAGAAAATTGAACTATGGAGAGAGGATCTAGATTTAAAAGAAAAGATATGAAATGGACAACACAGAACTGCAGAAAAGAATGCCTAATGAAAGAAAATCAGAAGGTGTAATCCAAATTACAGGGTGTTTTAGAGAAGTACAAAGAATTGGTTGACCTATCTGGGGACAATAATACTGGAAGGTAGTGAATCACTAATAAGGCAAGGAACAGGTAATACATTGAATCTTTATGCAGCTTAATCTTAAAGTTTAGATATTTAAGGTTCAGGGGAGAAGGGGACTAAAATAAGCAACTATTTTAGAAGTGTTCATTTTAATGTAAAAATTAAGGACAACTGTATATATTTTGTATATAAATTATAGACAACCTATAATAATAATAATAATAATAATAATAATAATAATAATAATAATAATAATAATAATAATAATAATAATAATAATATGACAATAATAATACTATACTATGATTTTTAAAATAAATCTATTTTCAAATATAAAAAAAAGCTACCTTACAAAATTGTATTTATGGTGAATGTTTGACACTAGAAGCCTCAATGGTAGCCTTGTATTTAATCATTACAAAAAAGAGAAAAGAAATGAGAAAGTACCATCAGCAAAGTATTTACTCAGACAAGAGTAAAGATATCTGCTGAAATAAGTTATTGATTTAAAATTGGAAGTAACACAGTAAAAGAGTAATACTTCATTTAACAATCAGTAAAATCTTAAAAAGTTTTGAAGGAAGAAGATGTAGAATACATGTATGTTAATGTTAGAACAGATTTAACTTATGGTCCTCTCTTGATAATTTACTGGGAAGTTTGGTTTTACATAAAAGTTAATCATTACATCGTAGAAAAAAATGCAATATATAGTACTGAGCTATTCTTACTAGCTTCCTGCTAATTTGGAAACAAAGAGCCAGCTGTATACCCAGGTACAAATTGTAAGCAGCAACAGTTTAGGAATGGAAAACCTTTAGATTCTCAAAAGACAACAGGAACATGTTGCACTAACAGATTTTGTGACAGCACATGGAGGAATACTACAAGGAAGCACAAATACACAGGTGATAGTACAATTACAACTAGACATTGAGGATTTAGTTAAACGTTCAGCTGAGATAGTTACCTCCTTGTGCGCTTGCTCGACTTTGTCTTCCCGCAGCCTGCTCTATGATGTCATTCAGCACCATCACATCTGTGAAAAGCAAATTTTACTTCTCAGGGATTTGTGTGTAAACTATACTATAACTATGTTTAGATTGTATCCACATTTTGCTTTAAAATGAGAATTATTATGTGTAGCATAAAAATAAACTCAATATATGTACAGTCACCTCACTTTGTGAACGAGAACAGGAGCATGAATTAGAACATTGCATTTTGTGTGGGGAGCAGGACAATTTTTTCACTGCTTAACTGAATGTAAATTAATGAGATATTCAAATAAGAAATCTTTTATATTGAAGTGTAATTAATAATTATTGAATGTAAAATGTTAAGAAATTGGAGGAAGGAAATTTGGGACCAGAAATGGAATAATATGCCAGGAGAGATGGTAGTTTTAAAAATGTTGAATGTCAAGGGAAAGAGAAGAATTAAAGAGTTATTGCAATATTTGGGTCAAGTAAAAAAAAAAGTAGATAAGGGGAGAGAGAGAGACAGAGAGAAAGAGAGAGAGAGAGAGAGAGAGAGAGAGGGGGGGGGAAGAGGCAGAGAACAGCAGAGAAAACAGAGAAATGGGTGGAATAGATAGTATAAACAAAAGGGGGCTACACTCACTAATAGCCAGTGTGTGTGTGTGTGTGTGTGTGTGTGTGTGTGTGTGTGTGTGTGTGTGTGTGTGTGTGTGTGTGTTTTTTTTTTTTGGTAGTGTTTAATGCCTGCTTTTATTACTATGGTGCTGTAGGCGATGAACTGATGATACATGGAATGAAGATTGAGTACCGGTGAAATGTGATGGTGGGGGAAATCGGAGAACCCAGAGAAAACCTGCCCCTATGCCACTTTGTCTATCACAAATCCCAAATGCAGTCTCCTGGGATTAATCCCTGGCCACCTTGGTGAGAGGCAAATGGTCTGGCCACTTGGCCATGATGTGACCTCATCAGGAAGCTAAGCATGTGTGCCTAAGGATTACTCAAACCTAATTGTACATTAGGATAAGTAATATAATTTAATTTATGGACATGATTTTGTAAAAATTGAAAACATAGCTCAATTACAATAAATTATTCTATTCTAGTAATCTATACATGATTCATTAACATCTGTCAACATTACCTCTTTCTTTGGTTACACACATATTGTAATAACAGTTACAAGGAAGAAAACAACTAATCATTATTTCAAAAATTGGAATGTTTAAAATACTTAAAAAGTCCATGTTTGTACAAAAGTTGTATAGTATTTTTTAACTGAGCATTAAGTTGTGAAATTTTGCTCCATCAGTAATAACAGTAAATGAACAGTTCCTGTAAACATTTATTTCATGCAAAGGAAACTATACTAATTATCGTCTCACTGGTTTAGAAATTGCCTAAATCTGGTTAAATAATTCTCTTGTCACACTACATTAAAAGGATTCTATTAGTGCAGTCATCTTCAGTAACCAGAACACATTTTAGTTTGTATAATATTATTGCAAAATTTGGCTACTGTAAATAGATTACACTTTGTAGAATTTCCATACTCTGAACAAATATTTGCTATTTAGTTATAGGAAAGTAAAAAATCTATTTGCCACAGAATTAGTCATTATGAATGGGGCCAAGAGGTGAACCAGGGATCTGCAAAGGGCTGCAGCAACATTGGCTGTTTGACACTGTACCTATTCTATGTCTATCCCTCAACTCTCTTTCGCTCTCTCACCTAATGAAAGTGCAAACACGGATATGCCTAACTCTGCAGCATGATATACCACAGACAATCAAATATTGTTCAGTTAGCAAGCTTATGCCGTCGCCTGGAAAAATAAACCTCCTTGTAACTGGATATAGTCAAGTTGTTTAAGAAAATAGTGAAATATGTCAAATAAAGATGAAAACAATCCTCTAAGAGGTACAAAAAATTAAATGGTCTGTTAAAGTGGGAGTGCTGCAGCTCTGCAGTTCTTATGAAAAAACCACCCCTGCTTGTTTGTTTAATTTCATGGCTTCCTAACAGGCATAAACAAGATTATCAGATGTTTCACACTATACAAGATTTCTCACACTTAAGGCTGTGGAACAGAATAGTACTTAACACCTGCTCTTACCTCATACAGCATCCAGTGACATTGGTAATACATGAAATGAAATTATATTTGGGAACAGAAACTTATGAAGGAAACATTCCAGAACTAGATTTTAGATAACCTCTCTTTCATTTGTAAGTTAGACCTAGAAGAAAACCTCAGACAGGGAAGATGGTCCTGATAGTATCTGAACCACAGACCTACAGTTCACAAGTTCATGCTTAATGACCTATATCAGTGAAGGCTGCAGAACTTGATCCACATATATTTATTATATATATTATATTTATTACTGTATTTATCCGAATACAAGACAATGTTTTTCCAAAATATTAGTGATCAAAACTAGGGGTGGTCTTGCATTCGCAATATAGGTTTTCTGAATACCATACAGGGAAAAAGTAAGTTTCAAACTTTGGGGGTATGGCAGTGATGGTAAATGGTATAGATTACTGCCAAGGTTTGATGTATTTGGCAGATTTTGAGCATTTCAATTTGTGCTAAGAGCATTCTCATTGGAAAAAAGATTACTCTCTGTTACTAAAATAAAATTACAGGACTTCCTTTCATATCAGTGGTTGCATATAATCTTGTATTGGAAGCACGATCAAACAGCAAGAGAGAAGTTAGCTGTGCATATCCCCTCCTTAGGCCGCACATGTACCTAACGTAATGTGAATTCACGCGCAAATTTGAACTAAGTAAAACATTTTATGATATATTATGTTAAGTGTGTTGTCTTAACAGAAAATAACATCCATAAATAATCGCCAGTTCAGCTACAAAACGTAAATTTTTGCTCAAATTCAAATTAAGTATAAAAAATAAATAACTCAGGGGCTCAATCAGCTTAAGTGTCCATTAGTTTGTTCAAAATATATGGCAAAACTTTAAATTAAATGTAGAATTTCTTCTTTTTATATACCCATGTCATTTAAACATGCCTTATGTAGATGATATACTAAATTCCAAAATTAAGTTCTGGGGGTCGTCTTGCATTAGAGGTCATCTTGAATTTGGATAAATATGGTATCTTTTAATATTTAGATAAATGCCTGTAGGACCATAATGGTCTGTATGTTTTTCCAGTTTTAATAACTTAATATTCTACAGAAGTTAACTAATAAATGTCAATATTTACAAATCATCCATATCATTTACTTTGTGACAGTGTTAAAGGTTTACAAAATCTGATGTGTTGCACTCAATGACTTGATGTCATTTAATGCAGTTTTTTCAATGCTTAAATCAGAATGTTCAATAACTGGTTATATGATTAAAGTATAATTGTATTAAAAATTTAAGTATTTAATATTTTATGTATTCATTACAGATAATATGGAAATTACTTGCCTTTCATGTCCACTACTGTTTGTTGTTGCTGCTCAATGAATGGATTGTCGTGTTTCATTTTCCCAGCACCATCATCACTATCCATCGATGCCTCCTGAAACAGGCCAGTATACCTTTATTTTCTGACTGATCAATGCCTGTAAATCCAACGCTTTTAAGTAGCTCAATGTAAAAATTTAAAAATGATGTTTTTCAGAACCCTCTGAGTATGACATTTAAAATTTCTGATTCATAATTACCAAAATAGAATTTATGTATACAAGAAAATATGCCTAATGTCTGATTATAAGACTATGCATGATAGGTACTAAAAATGGGTCTGATGAAATGATTAGTCTAAAAACAAACACATTTTTTTTTCAGGTATCCATTTTTTGTTTTTATATACAGAAAAAGATGAAGGATAAATAATTAAATATAATGTTTATACTACATGAACTTTAAACCAAAATATTTTAGTAATACTCTAAATCAATGCAAAGTCAAATCTTTGATCTTGATGAAAAAGCAACGCAAAATGATGCTGTGAATGGGAGAAATTAAAACAATAAGTATGAAACTTTGAGAGATCTGATAGTTGCTGTTTGGCACACACTTCAAGTAGTTATATTTTTTGTATAGATGCATTAGATCATGAAGTTCAAATTACTGTTAATAGTGCTTTTGTTTTTAATATTTCAAATGACATATTCATCTTTGGAAGCAGAAAGAATATCTTGTTTAAATTAATTCATAAAGACAACACCTTTGTTGTAACTTTCCTTTGAAATAATACAAATATGAGAAAATACAACAGAAATATTTCATAACTGATGCATTTGGCTAAAGGCAGAGAGATAATTCTGTAAAAACCAAGCATTTGAATCATAACCAAAAAAATCTGTAGCAAACTACAAGAGTGATTCAAATATCAGTAATTATTTTTATACATTTATTGAATGATCGATCACTTATAGAAGTGAAACCTTTAGTTTTTCTCTGCATGGTCTCTTTCACATTGCACACGATTTGGAAGTTTAAACATTCCTTGCTCAAAAAAAAAAAAAAAAAAAAACTTTGATAGCCCATTGTCAACTAATTGTGCACAACATTTTTTGATGTCAAATTATTGTCAAAAGTGTGTAGAGTATGGAGGCAATGCAGAGCTGCTACTTATATATACAATTAATCAACATGCATATGAATCACCCTCATATGGCCTTATCTGATTTAAGAACTAATTTCAAGAGAACACAAAAAACTGTGCAACAAAAAGCTGCATGCAATAGAAATAACCAGATTAGAAAAATGGAAGCAGGAAATACAAACCTCCTTAGAATACTTTCCATAACTACAATGTATATTCATTATAATATTCATAATAGTAGCCTGTTTTCAAAATGTAATACTCCAAACACTTATATTTGAAAAGCTGTTCTAAATATGGATTTGAGAACTAGTTTTGAACATTTGCACAGCTAAGAAAGTATTAGCACATACTTTTAAGCTTCTGAAATTTTTTGATCAGAACAAATTTTTGATGTCATTATACCTATCCAAATAATGAAAAAAATCTAATTTATTGCATTCACATGACTTCGCAAACAAACTATTCTTACAAAAACCATTCTTCTACCTACATCACACTAAACGAGATAAACATTAACACAATTGATGTTACTACTTGGTTCCTTATAAGCAGAAGGGAAATAAGGGAATATACCAGGCTAAAGCAATAGTCAAATCTTTTAAAAGCAGATTGACAAGTGAACAATTGAAGTTTATTTCGCTTTGCAATTCCAGAAAAACAAAAGAGATATGAAACAAAAGATGTGTAGTTAAAATAACAAAGAATATCTCAGAAAAGGAAAGGTCTACTCTGTAACAAAAATGTGTATGACATAAATTGTGTGTTTTAACGAGATCTACATATTTTGTGTAATAAGTTTTTATGTCTCTCTTATGGTTTACCAGTTATGCAAAATTTAGCAAAATTCATCCAGAATGAACAGGTCTTCAGAAGCTATTCCCAGAAAATTCAAGATACTTCTGGTGTAAACTGCGTCTTAAGGCTAAAATATGTTAATGATCCATTAATACTGTTTTAAGTTAGAGCTTAAATTTGGCTTCCAAGGTGGCAATTTTACACTTAGTGGATAGGATACTACATAATTAATGCAAGAATAAATGAGATTTTTTTTAAAAATATAGATCTGTGTGTAATGATGCTTCAATAATTGTTGTTTCTTGTATTGTTATTATGCTTAGTGCCACATATTTCAAAATCAAAATGGCCTCTAAATTCATGCCTTTGGATGCCACTGCCTGAGCTCTTCAAATAAAGATTCACAACACAAGAGTTATATTCTCTATTCATTGTTATTCCTTCTGACATGCAGTCAGCCATTAAAGGCCATTTTAAATCAATCTTTTGAAGAAGGGCAAGAGACTCTGAAGTTTATGAAAACATTTTCATAAATGGCTCTAGCGATTTTGATTAAAATATTGTATATTAAAGATATTTACCATACAAATAATATGGGTATCTTGAATTTTTTGGGAATACCTCTGAAGAGCTCTTTATTTTGGATTAAATTTGCATAACTAGTAAACCATAAGAGATAGACAAAAACTTACCACACAAAAATGCAGATACCATTAAAACACATAATTTATGCCATATACACTTTTTTTGGTAAAGATATAACTTGTTAACTGGTTTCAGCTTTAAAATACTTCTACTGTTCTCAAGCGGGACCATACAAAGCAAACTGAACCTCAATTGTTTCACATAGCGATGAGCTTTTAAAGGATTTAAAGGATTTATCACCTTTAGGCTACTGTATTCCTTTATTTCCCTTCTACTTAAAAGGAAGCAAGTAATAAAGATCAATTGTGTTAATATTTATCTCAATTAGTATGATGTAGAAAAACAAATAATCTTTTGTAAGAATAGTTTGTATTTGGAACAGTTAGAGAAAGTTATGTGAATGGAACACATCAGATTTTTTTTTTTTTTTTTTTTTTTTCAATTTTTCTTGTTTTTTCTCCTATCTTGCAGCATGAGAAAATATAGAATCTAATGTTCTGTGTAAAAATATCCATGATTTTTCACCAGCTATCGACACAGGATTGAACCTAGCAGATTGCACTACTATCAATATTAAAGTTTAACCTTAAACTTATGCATTTATTGTTAGTTTAAGGTCAATTGTTGTCACCATTATTGTCCAACAATGGATAGGCTAGTTGCAAACCTTTTTGAATACCCCTCATAGTAAATTATGTGATGTGCTTGTGGAAAGTCTGTTAGACAAAGAAAATAAAACAACACACTGAAGTAGATATGTATTAAGATACCAATTATCAAAATATCTGCACCTATATCCCTAACACCTAGTATGTGAGTGATATTCTTTTAATGTTCCATTCTCAGTTCCAAATCTGTTGTAAACATATGACATCATTATCTAATCCATGACATGCAGGAAATGAAAGCACACCATAACATATTATGCTATCTTAAATATGTGTGATTATCTATGGATTAATTAAACTTGAATGAATGAATGAATGAATGAATTTAATTACATCTTTACATTACTATTATTACATATTTCAGCTTCATTTAAGCATTTATTTTCACTTACGACCTCATGCAACTCAACACCTTGGTTATATTGTGTATGGCGGTCCTTCCCCCTGTTTTCTGCTTATCTATTTGTGAATGATTTTAATCTTTACCATTTACCTACCTTAACTACCCTTTCTTTCTTTACTTCATTATCATTTCCCTATCTGATTCCTTAATTCCTGTCTTAGTTCCTTTCTTATCATACACAATTTCTTCTTAGTATTTCCTACCTTTTTCACTTTGTTGTTCTATTCTGCCCCATTTTCTTAACCTCCCTTAACTTCTCCCCCTTTTCCTTTCTCATCTCTCTTAACCATTTCTTTATTCTAGTCACCCTTGGTGTACACTCCTTTCCTTCTCCCTTTCCTGTCATATTCAACTCAGTTTAATTATCCTTTCTATCTTGTACAAGATAATAGATACATACGTCAGTGCAAAATTTACAAAGAAAAAGTAACGCAGCCACTGCGGAAAGTACAAAATTTACAACAGAAAATACACTATAGTATTTGCAGAAGAGATATACAACATTTAAAAAATAAAACACAATAATAAATCTGATAATAAAACTAACTTACTAAAAATTCTTATATAAAATAAAGATATTTTGCAATTAAAAATTTGTGAAGCGTTTTTTTAAATGCCTTGACTTTATCTAGGTCTTTGAAATAAGCTGGTAATTTAATATACATTTGTTTACCGTTACAGGTGAAGGAATGTTTATACAGTGTGGTATTATGGCTAATAGTTGATAACTTTTAAATTTCCTCTTTTATCATGTAGATGAGTCATTGTGAGAGTCTTAAAGTTATTTATGTTAGCTTGTAAAAGAATATTACATTTGTATATACATACATATATATATATATATACAAACTTGGAAGAGACATAATTTTAAGTTCTTTAAAATATGCTCTGCAGCTCACATAGATTAGTTGGTTAGTTTTTATTCCTATAACTCTCTTTTGCATTTTGAATACTTTTTCTGATATCTTTAAACTTCCCCAGAAAATGATGCAATAATTGAAAGAATGTATTTAATATAATTAGTAAAACCAGAGAAGGTTACATATAATTCTGTTTAGTTTTGGCGAACCCTTGTCTGTTTTCATATAATAAAGGTGAAGTCATGGCTGCTTCTACATATGCTGAAGGTTATGTGATGTGGGGGTAATGTATCTGCCTCGCATTCAAAATTGCCCTCTATTACATGCTTAAGCTGTTTCACAATTTCTAGGAGAGTGCTAATTATTTGAGAGGTAAAGCTCACAATGTTGGATAATCTAAAATCTTCATAATATGGATGCACCAATGTGCATGCACATTACTAATTTTACTATTCTGTAGAGTTGTTCAGCTCGGTAGTGCCAAGCAGATTACTTGCCTTTCTATGAAAATTTCAAAGTTTAAACCAAAGCATAAATCTGGCTTAAGCATCTCCATAGCTTACTAAATCTTAAACTTAAACTGTGAAAGCAATCCTTAAGATAATTAAAAATGATATTAAGTAACAATACACAATATTCTAATCATTTTGTATGCAAAATTTACATCATATTATTTTACCCATGTTTCAGTGCATGCTTGATTTAGCTACATGCCATGAAAATGAAATCTTAACATGCAACAGTGTTTATAATGTTCATGCTGTTATATCAATCACAAAAAACGCAAACACATTCCTACCCGAGATAGGCTTAAAGGTAGATTTAGAACTCCAATCTAATAATATAAACTTAAGAATATGAAACCTGTATTTTCAGCAGTAAAAATGGGATATGTTTGAACCTTTTTACCTAATAGCTATGCATTGAACTGTTAAGGAATGATCAGATATTCTGCAAGATTTCGATACTCACGTTTAATCTCTCAGTGATTATATTAGTACTGACTCTTTTGAATAAAGTTGTAAATTCTGCAGCAATGACATATCTGTGTCTGTGCGTTTAGTTGTTATATTATCTACTTCAATATTTTTCATAGAATGTTTTATTTAACATTTCTGCATATAACAAATTTCACATTTTCTGCTTTAAATTTCTGTCTTGCACACCATTCTTCTGAAGTTTATTCTTCACATGCTGCTAGGTAATTAATTATTCATTTCCATTTCTATTATATAACTGGGATGATATTTCAATGCTCTCTGCAGATTCTTTGGTATACATGAATACCAGCAGATAACTTAAGTCATGTTATTACTTTCTAATACTGTCTTGCCAAAGATGACATCCACTTGCATAGGCTACTTCCTGTTTTATCTATTTTACTGCTATTCATTTAATTAGGAGCTGCAATTTTGAGATGGTAAAACTGCTGTTTAATGAATTTATGCAAATGTATTAGTATCACGTCAGATCACTATTTTCACACCTTCCCATTTATCATCTGTTATACTATGAGTGAAACTTTGGGTAGCAGTATTGAAACATCCTTAACATTTACCTGCCATTGAGAAAAACCATCAGGCAGTACACATATTTTGTTGTTGTCTCCTCAGCCGTCACATTTGGGCATCACAACCTTTTTTTTTTTTATATATAAATTTACATTTTTCGCTTCTAATAGTTCTACTACAAATTCCATGAGCATATTAAAATTGCCTACTATATGCCCTTACAGATTTCTGCCCCTAGATGTCTGCTATTTATTTTTTAAATAAATTTAACTTTATAATTTGATACTCCAAATTTACCTCAGAATTTTAAAAAAAAATGTAAAAGTATTTTTTTATGGTTTGTAACTTGTACTTTCAAATAAAAGGCAATAGAAAAGGCAAAAAAGGTATGATTCTTTCTTGTACATTTTAAAAGTCACTGAAGAGCTCAAGACAACATTGAGAATCTATAACTCAGCCAAAACTATGACATGCCTAAAAAGCCTTGCCAGAATATATGTATGCATTTACCGTCATTATAAAAATATTAAAAATGTATTAATTAGTGACAAAAAATATTATGCTAAAGGTCTTTTGAGGTAGACTACATGTCATGCAAAAATTTTTGTTCAAATCAATTATAACTTGGGGTGTGTTGGTTGGGTGGAGAAAGAAAAACATATTTTGGTAATTTATCAGGATTTGTAGGAAATCTATGCTGTCATCTACATACACAGCTGCTAATTAGGAACAAGGTAAAAGTTACTCACATCTCTCATCTTGTGATTCACATCGGACATATATTGCATTGAGTTGGGCATCTGTTGTGGAGGATTATTCCGACCTGTTCGGTTTCTCAGTCTACTTTCTTTTGTGATGGGTTTTCCCCCTGCACCGAGAAGGTCACCATGTGATGTGTATGATATCCGTGAGGCATGGGATGTATATGAAGAGTGCCTTGAACCAAGACTGGCGTAGTACACTGGTACAACTATTGCACCATTTTCTTCTGACATTGGTGTTACTGCGTTCGAGTCATCTGCATATGGCAGATGTTCCTGTGATATTGAAAACCCTTATAAATTCTAGGCTCTCCTCTGAGCTTTAGCAAACTCAACAGTTAAGCCAAACATTTATAGTTTCAAAATGAAACCACATCTCAAACCAAGTTTACAACAATTTAGGGAGTTGGTACCTGCCAATGTTGAAATAAATTGTTAGAAATATTTCTTTGCGTAACCATAATGCCAAAAAAACTCAATCATAAGATACTGGTAGTGTAAACATTAGTTGCAATAGCTTACATTTAAATATTAACTCCCTCTGTAGTAATAAAATCTGTTGAAAATCATTGTGTTTAAACAAAAACAGTGAAAATAAATTAAATTCTTATTAGATAATGTTAGAGAAAGCATGAAAGAATACAGCAGTAATATATGATGAAGTAACATCAGGCAGCAATGCACAAATTTTTGCAGCTGTTAGTAAGAGACCATATTATTCTTTATATAGTCCTCGGCTGTTTTAGTATTTAACATGCAATTTAATTAATATAAGAGCACACACAGTGTGTTAAGAAGTTAATCCCAACTTAACTTGGTTATTAACATAAAGGTCAAGAGGTTAAGGTATTGGCTGCACACCAGACTTGAAGAGATTTTATTAATCATTGAACTCTTTACAGGAGCAATCACTAGATAAAAAAAATATATACCGATGGAAGGGAATTTATTACATTCCTTCTAATATGTGCTTCATAAAAGCATTGCGAACAACAAAGTCTAATGGCATTTTGTTCTTTGATCAGTCGATTTCCAAAAAATAAATGTTTTTTGTTCTAAATTGGATGTGTAATTCCACAAGAATGTACGAAGATAATAGTTTGTTACTTGTAAGATGTGTAACGTATTTCTGACATTAGTTTCAGCAGTAATTATGGGAAATCACACAGGGTTTCAAAATAATTAATCACTTAAAAGAATCAATACAATATTCTGAGCAGCTTTTCAGATGTCAAGTAACTCGGCAATGTTGCATTGAGGTTGGTCAGGGATCTGAACCAGTTTCTGAAAGTAAACACGTCAGTTGCCTGCAAACATGATGCAGGGTGGTATATTGTCCTTGTACTGACCTAGTGCAAGTGACACCAACACAACCTGCAGCATTGCCAGCTTGTCTGTCTCTTGTTTTCGACAAAACTAAATTCCGTAGGAAATGGTCAGAGACAAAATGTGTTCCAAATTCCAAGATCTATCACTGTTCTAAATTAATGTAATGACTTTCCTTCCATCTGTATATGTGATTTAATCAAATGTACACATTCATTATCCTGTGAATTCCTAAATTAAGCACCAATATCCTTAACCTATTTCTACTTAAGGACCTTAAAAGATAGTAAACATTTTTGCTTACTCAGTGATAAAGAAATAATTTTAGAAGACAGAGAATTACGAAGTTTGAAAATAGTTTACACAAGCAGATATGATATTTAAATAAAACTGATAAAGATTAAAGCTGTGAGATTGTTGATATTAGAGCCACAAAAAATAATGTGTCTAACCTGTGCATCGAGGTAGGTGGAGAGGACAAGGGGCTTGCGATCACCTCCTGGTGGACCAACAAACCTCCCACGCCCATTGCGAATAGTGAACTGATGGCTGCCACGGGAGCCTCGCCGGATATTAAACGGTGATCCTGGAAGGCTCAGACTTGCCTGCAAGAAATTAAATCAAACAGTTATTTATTTTTATTAACACATATTCAAGTGCATTTAATTTAGGAAGCATTTAGCAATTACATGCATAGTTTATTTACCAATAAAACATTATGCTGCTTCTGCACATAGACGTTTTGAGAATTCTGTAGCTGGCCTTTAAAGATTATAGAACCTATCACAGTTGATCCACTTCTAATAATTATCAACAATTATATAAATAAAACCATGCTTTTAAGCATACATAAGCATGCCACTTCAAAAACTACAAAGTTACTCTTAATATTGTAATATCAGAGAAGAGGAGCTAAAGAGGATTAGGAGAATGAAGATCCTAAGGAAAGAATTGTGTGGAAACAGCAACAGATAGGATAAGAGAATCTTGATACTCCTGAAAGCAATAAACAGTTTTAGATTGAGGATCATCAACATAAAACAGAGTTTTCTTACTATTTCAATCCCCAAGCTTAGACTGATTATTCTCTTCTTATTCTCTAGCAGACAAATCTTACATGAAGAGATCAGATGAAAACATAAAACTAGCTGCAAGGCATTCACAACCTTTGGTTAATCAATAGAGAAACTAGAGAGAGGTTGTTTAATGTGCTAGCCCTAGCAATGAAGTCATCAGCCAGTGCCTAACCAACTGAGCCATCCAAATATATATGAGACTGCAATTTATAGACAGATCACCTGTTATTCTTTTACCTCACAGAGAAGCGATTCATAATCTTGTAAACAGGTTTAGAGAAATGGTGTCTAAACTAGATAAGAAACTGAAATTAAATTTCCATGTCTTTACAGAGAAAAAGAAAACAACAACATATCATTGGTAAACATATATGATGAAGGCCAAAAATATCTCTCAGAATGCTTGCACAGAAATCAAGAATTTTGCAAGCCTCATCTTGGGAAGCTTGTTTTCTTTATTTTTTTATAGTGTGTAATTCCCACTTTTACTACATATGGCATAGAGTGGTCTAACCACTCGGCCATGGCACAGCCTATCCCTCTATTGTCTACCTTCTACCCTTTAAGAGGAAAGAGATGCTTTTCTTTAGTCTGTTATATGCTGCACCTTTTCTTAGCAGCACTACCTGATGTTTATTTTCCTGTGGTATTGCAGTGAGAACAAAGTTGTTGAAGAGTAAAGCTGTCCTGCATTTTGAAAACTATAGGCTAATTTATGCACTTCAGCATCTTTTCCAGTATTTTTTTGATTTCAAGGGATAGTTGCCCTTGCATTAACTAGGAGTTTTCTGTTTTCTGCCTAAATTTTCCATCCATTTTAAAATCTGAAATCTACAGAGAAGATAAAGTAAAGATGATTAATGATAGGGCATATGAATTTAGGATCCAATGACCTGAGAATTAAGTTATTTGCCCATACAGCATAAACAAAAATACTAGAAGGAAAACTGTGTGCTATTTATTATTAGACGACAGGATTAACACACTCGTCAGTATGCTTTAATGGACAATTTAAAGAAGATTTGTTATTCTTCATCGAAGATAATCAACTACCAAATATCTTAGGAGCCTATGCAGCCATTTTTGGGACACACATCTGCTGTTTATTTCTAATACAAATGATTAAAGGATGGTAGGATTAATCAATAAAGGTAAAACAGACAAACACAAAGAAATACATTTCATGAGAAAGAGAAACCATACAGCCATTCAAAACAATAAAAATACATCACATAGAGAGCACATTCACTGAACCAGGAAGTACACACATAACTTAAATTCCATGCACAACTTTTAATATCTACTCCTCTTATTCTGCTAATAATATGATAGTTTTTTCCATTTTATGAACAAACATAATTAGATAAAAAAATTTTTAAAAGAAAACAAAACTTTATTTATTTGTTTATTGTTAAAAGGACATAGATCAAATATTGATGGGTCTAAAACCAAAATAAATATATAGCTTGGGCATATACATTTAAAATAGACTTTGGACAAATATAGTATAGTTTTTCAAGCAAGGATGTTTGGCATATTGGTAAGTATTTGAAAAATCTATATTGAAAGTCTCTCAAAAGCAACTTCAAGTTTTAAAGCATAATTATCAAATAATATTCTACTTAAAACAAACATAAAACAATAGCTGTATTGCAAAACATTACAAAACATTGCAAAAGCTTTTTGTTATTCATTTTCATTCCTTGTATATGTTCATTTTAATTGAACGTAATTAAATTTAGTATTCCAACAAAATTGTTTAAGATTCACATCATATTTCTAAAACTCAATGTATGATATGAGTGATCCAACACCATTATAAAGTAATTGGAGTCCTTCTCAGTGTTTGAGAATAGTAGGTATGTTAAAATAATATTACTTCTTTTGGAATCCTCAGTCATGTACAAAGATGCCATCAATAGGCACATTTCATCAGCCTGATTTTCGCTATCTTAGATCTCAATCATCTGGATTTTGACAGTTGGGTTACATTAAAGAATGTGTTTTTGAGGTTTATCCAACAACCCTACTTATTGAATATTTCCTCCAATAAGAAGGATAACTGGGAGGATTCCAAGAACTGGTTGAAACTTGTCCACAGAAGGAATGGCCCACTATGGAAAAAAATAATTCTGATACTCTCTCTTTGCTGCTGTTTGTTAAACAAAATGGTGCTTGTAAACACTCGCAAACTTATGTTTCAAAGCTTGAAGTAATTTTGAAAGATCCCCACATACCAAAAAAACAAGCTACATTAATAGCACTTGAATTCCTCATGGTTAAGTCCAAGCTAGTTAGGAAATCCCTAGAGAACCAAATGATTCTCGTGCAGAATATTTTGAGCCGAGATGGATATGACCATGCAATTGGAATGACTCAGTCAAATCATGGGAAACCCTCAATAGGACCTCAAAAATCTCTAGGTGTATTCAAGAAGTTCACCTTAAGATTATACATTTTAGGATCTGCTGCTAAGTTTAGCCAATCTAGAATCTTCTGAAGAGGACCTAGGAAACCTACAGTAATAGTTTACTTATATATACTAAACATTAGAATACAGAATAGTAAATGTTGCTTACCCATTTGTTTAAGAAATGAATGAATATTTATTTCTCAATACTCAAAGTTATGTACTTATTGAGTTACACACATCTTGGTTGCTTGCCTATACTAGTATTTCATGATCTCAATATACACAATTCAGAAATGATAAAACAAAAGAATCTGTCATTCATCTTTTATGCGACTGAAAATGCCCAAAAGTAATAATTTCTTTTATCACACAAAAACTGAATGATCTATCACAAATGTTTTTGAGGTGATTAGGACTAACAGAAGAATTAAAACCAGAAAACATGAGAGTTCAGATATCAAAGTCCCAGGGTATTTTTAAAAGTCTTTATTTAACACAATATCAATTCTAGAAATATGTATTGCTTTTGTGTTCAACAATGATGGAAGAATAAAACACACACAGTCTTCTTGAATAGTATAAATATTTGTGTATAACTAAATATACTGCAACCTATAGCTTTTTGTGAAATGAAATTGCTAAGAATGACGAACATAGAGTAAAAGAAGAAATGAAGACAGTAAGAAAGGAAAATTTAGCCAGAAAAGAAAAGTGGCTCAGTAATGGCTCCATTTTTGTGTCTTTACAGGTGCTCAAACACAGATACCCATTTTTTTTATAGTGTTGAACACCCGCTTTTACTTCTTGTGGTACTGCAGGCCATAGGAATGCAGATGGAGCACCGGTGGAATGCAATAGTGGAGGAACCTGGAGAACCCAGAGAAAACCCACCCCTGGGCCGCTTTGACAGATCTCCAGTAGCATAAGTAATGTATTTTGGGTGTTCCAAAATTTTAGTCAAACTGCTTTGTATATGTGAATAATAGCTGCATAATAATTATGATTACTTTGACCACCCATAACAATGATGATGATAGTAATAATAATAATAATAATAATAATAATAATAATAATAATAATAATAATAATAATAATAATAATAATGCCTAACTTGTCTGACAAAAAGGGTTGTTTTATAGATGTTTCTTGTTCTGTACTGCTACTGTTATTTGTGGATGATCTTTAAGTGCTATGGTTCTCAATGTCCCATTCTATATTGGATATAATAGTCTACTTAAAATTGCTCAGAGGCCTCTTTATCAGACTTGAGGTTCTTTTATGCGTAATAAATCTACGACATACAACCAACAGATTTACTTCCCTTTCAAAGGAAGCCATGCTAAGGACTTTTTTTTCTTCATAGTCAGCTTATCCTTCCCTTATGTAGGATTGACACCCCCATAGGTCTTACAAGTGGGTGACTAGAGGTCAAAAGCCTCTCCGAGAGACAATAGCATGAACCACAGAATGCAGAGCCTGGAACATGTGGTCAACCTGTAGCCAGGCATGAGGAAGTGGATAATATGAAATGTAAGTGAAATGGATGATAGCAAAGGTGATGATGGAGCAATTGGCGGAATGAGTGGTGGAGAAAATATTAAGGATTTTTATGCCCCCAAAAAGAAATCCATCGCCCTCTGCTGGGTTTGAACCTGCAACCTTAGGAACTAGAGGTTAGAATAAATAGACACATTAAGTTGTGGTTAAGTTTATGAGCTTGTGCACATTCCCTACTTCTGCTACAGTGACTAACTTCTGCTGCAATATGCTACACCTAGTTGCATTGTTGTAAAATTGTAGCAATGCGTGGAACAGAGTTGGGAAAGCTTAGCACATTATACTCCTCCCAAAATAAGTAACACACTTGAGATAAACAAACATGAGAGCAAGTCCCAAACACTAGGGTGCAGTGAATGCTCTCATTGCTGCTTGACCGCAACATCCCATCTGTGAGTAGAATAGAGATCCCATACTTTCTTTATATATCCATTTAAAATATGCTAATAGGTAGTTTAATGATTTCATTGCAATATTCACACTTCATTGTTATTTGTAAATATAAACCAATTTTTACTTTCTCTATACATACTATGTATATAGTGTATACAGAAGATATTGTGTTGCACCCAAAAATTTGATACCAAGATTGCACTGGAAATACATGTTTTGGGATCCTCTGATAAAAAACAGCATTTTTAGAAAAATGTCCATATGTGTGTGTCCGTGGGCAGCAAAGCTCAAAAACGAAAAAGTATGTTAAATACCAAACTTGATATTTAAGTTCAGTATCTTCCAGTGTAACAAAGATTTTCAAGAAAATCCCCCCACCTCAACTACCCTTTACATGGAAAAAATTTCAAAACTGTTGGTTTTCTCAAAAATGACTAACAATTTTGATTCAAATCTCTTATATTTAATATATTTACATGAGAAATAAAATGTATATCTTGAATTTTCTGAGGATAGCCTCTGAAGATTTCTTTATTCTTGATGAATTTTTCTGATTTTTGCATAACTAGTAAACCATAAGAGATAGAAAAAAAACTAACTACATAAAACAGATCTTGTTAAAACACACAAGTTATGGTACATTTTTTTTCCATGTAGTTGACCACTTTCAAGATATTCTTTGTTATTAGTTTCAGTTTTAAAATACTTGAAACTTCTCTCATAGGTATAGGAACTTGTCATTCCTGGCCACACAAATAAATAGATTTCAATCCCATAGCAACCACATTTAAAAACATTTGACTGTCAGTTTAGCCTAGTGTATTCCCTCATTTCTCTCCTTCTTATAAAGAATTAAGTAACGAGACCATTTCTGCCAATGTTTTCTCGATTAGCATGAAGTTGATAGAAGAATAAGCTTATGTATTACAGAGATGTAGAGAAAGTCATGTGAATGGAACACTTCAGATTTTTTACTGATACTGGACAGTGTGGCGTATTGACAGCATATGCTCTGTAGATGTTGCACAGGGTCATACAAAAGTGTGTTTCTTAGAGCAGTCCGGTATAGCACATTTCTTCAAGTGTGCACAATCCCTAAGTATTTGACCCAATGAAGTGATTATGTTAAAGCAGAAGCTCCTTAAAAAGGTGCACAAGTCAAGAAATGTTAGCAACACTGTTGGATATCTCATTGAATTTGGAAGAGTAATGCAGTGGATTTAAAGGTCATTGTTTTGGTATGTGCTATTAAAACGTTCAAATTTACTGAATCCAGTAACTGAAATCAACTGCTTAATTTTTTTAAACAACTGCAAAGAAGTTTTTAAATCCTTAGGACTATCAGAAGCTCTCATAAAATTGTAAGCATTTAAATTAAAAATGTTCTATGCAGAGCATTTTGAATTATGACAATTCTGGGGAAAAAATGGGCAAGAATATAAACTTGAGTTTCACACTCTGATTTACTTAAATAGCATGGGGTGAATTAAATGATTATACTTCGTTTTAAAAAGTGGGTAACATTAAAAAAAACAAAACATATTATGAAAGTACAAGGTATATAATAAAAATAAAATATCTAATTTTGGGGAGGAGATAAAATTTCTTTGAGGTATTGCCTTAGTGAGAGAATATACTGTACAATTACATGTTCATTAGACTTATTGATTCTTTTATTGATATATTAGCAAGAAGAAAAGAGCATTTGGAACAATGACAAAATGTTTTAATATGTTATAATCCAAGGAAGCAAAAAAAAGAAAAAAAAAATGTCTGGAGGTTGAGGCATTTGTGAGTTTTATCCAGAAGATATTGATTATAGCTTTGCAATGAGCGTCTTCTTTTCAAGGTTTAAACCAATTGATTTGCTTGTGGGAAAAATATGTTCTGATGTTTCCATACAACAATGTGGTGTTGTCATTGTTGTTAACTGCATATAACCTCGGTAACCATACTTCATTTCAAGGCTTGAAAATAATATCATAGTTCCAATTTCACAAAATTTAACCAATGATACTAAATTAAGAATGTTTCTTTTCTTGCCAAAAAATGCAAGTTTTCTGTTCTTAACCATGGAAAAACTTTAGAAGGTTGTTCTGGAAGATAAAAAGGCTTACATCTGGTTACAGAAAAGCAAATCATCTACTGATAGCTAATCAGTTAATCTCTAATCAATTTGATTTTTTGTTGCATGCTAAACATTAGGTAATCAAGAATCAGTGAATGTTCAGCTGATCATCAAAAAGGATTTGGCAACAGTACCTTTTAACAATGGCATCTAGAACCTGCTGCTATTGGTTTTAGCAACCAAAATTGGTTTCAGCAGACAATGTTCTTTTCTTTGTTTAAAGTGTTGTAAGCAGTTGCAAGTACCAAATAGCTAAAATGAATTTTTCAAAAATTATTAGGGGCCCTAATTTCTCCACAAATGATAGGGTTCTTCTTAATATAGTGGAATTATTGAGATATTATTGATTATTAAAAAGAAAAAGAAAACTAAAGGAAAGTCACATCTAAGTTATTTATATATATATATCTGTTTTTAGATTAGTTTGTTGGTATGTATTTTTCACTAAAAATGTAAACCAAAGCCACTTATGAAAGGTCAATTATCTAACAATAAAATAAGTGCTTTTGTCTACATTTTTTTCAACCAAAAATAATTTAATAATGTAAAAGTAGAAAAATATATATTGCAAACACAACATTTATATATATATACTGTTGAGGAGGATAGTAATCTATAGAAGAATTATGATAAGCATTACTTTAACAATAATTCCACATAACATGCATTAGCAAAAGTTAAACACATGTGAACACCTTTTTCTTGGGTGCTAGTTTTAGAGGGAAATGAGGGCTGCAGGAAGAAGAGCTCACTTGATGACCTGCCTTTCTGTAGCGTTGTCAACCAAAGAAAACTTTTCTTTCTTAGAAATCCTCAGCCATTATAGCTTATATTATTTACCGCAAACTAGCTGAATTATTAAATGAAACACAGCGCATGAACTCTGGGATCTACAGACAGAATGAAGGCTTAGCATTGAAGCCACTAGATGTTAAGGTGTAGATATAGCATACTATGTTCTGCTTCTATAATTATGCAAAACCTACTGAAAGAAGATTAGAGAGCTGAGCAACCAAGAAAAAGTACAAAGATAATACTGAATATACTCTTGATTGAAAATCAAGCCAGTTAACAAGCAAAAATTTGCTGAACAAATCTGATCTGATCTGATCATATACTGGTTAGCTTTTCTGTAACAGAAATTTTACTGATAGTCACTCAAAGTCCTATTGATTGCTGATTAATTTTGATTTACTTTTGTGCAACTAGGCAGGAAATGAACTTCAAAATGAACTTTTTCAGAGATGATTCAGGACAAAACCTTTTTCTGTATGTTCACTAGTATGTATACATTCCCGTAGATCTTAATAATGCTTTTCTCTCTATACACTTTTCACCTTTAAGTAACAAAATGTTGATATCCCCAGCCAATATTAGTTCTCTAAGTGACTGCCCTGAAAAACATTCTGGGGCATGAAAAGGAACCCATGAATTATATTATCATAATTATGAAATGGAGGGATAGTTTGTCTATTGTCTCCATGAAAGAGTTACACTATACTTGGCATAAGAAAAGGTGTTGCCCTCCATGGTGTAATGGTTATAATGTTAACTTCATATACATGATTTGAACACGTGACTTGTTCAAATCCAGTAGAGGATAATTGATTTTTTTTGGGGGGCATAAAAATCCTAATGTGGCTTCCTTTGGAAGGGAAGTAAAGCCATTGATCCCATGTCATAGATTTATGGCATGTAAAAGAAAACCTCAAGCCTGGGCCTCTGAGGAAAATTAAGCAATCTTTCATGCCCAGTATAGAATGGAATGCTGAAAATCACAGTAGTTAAAGTGTCCATAAATAGAACTCCATTTCCATTTTCTTACAAGAAAAGGCTAAACAAATTACAGCATAATATGGCCTTCTAGAAGAAGGGATGTAGAATTATTTGCATGCTTGTATAAATGGTTGACACTACAACATTTATATGAGAGCTCTCTTCAGCAATATGGTGTGAAGATTAAAGTAATTGCCAGTATTAAATGGCAATAAGAAAAACCAACATTAAGAAAAAGGCAGTGTAGCAAGAAAATATAAAATCTAAATTGCAATGTTACGCATAGGCAGTTCAGCCATATTTTGTGGGAGTGAAGTACCCTGCCAACCCACTGGTTAGAATTATGCTCAGAAAACAGAAGTGGTCAGGTCATGCTTATAGGGATGAGCAAGATTTTGTCAATTATACATATAAACATCTCCATTCAATCATGGCCACATTTTATGTACATTCACAGACATGAAAAATATGCTGGTGCTGTGATTTTGCTGAAAATCAGAATGTTTGATGGGAACTTGGGTCTTTCCACGATTTTCGTTTGTGCCATTCTGGTACAACATGCTACGTGAATAACAAAAGGCACAACTGATTGGACAGTCCACCCCTTCACCCCTCAACCCTGCTCAATGCTCCCTTAGAACAGGTGGACTTGTATAAGCACTGTATTCATTTTGTCAACCACATGCATGAAGTACTGTGGCATTAGAATTTCAGTATGTAGCACAGAAAAAAGATTAATAATTTTGTGTTACCTGACGAGAGGGATCGAATATTGTCCAACCAGAGAGTTTGAGGATTACCAGTGTGCAACTCAGCACTTCATTTGTCGCAAGTTGCATTTCATGTCCCTCCCCTTTTCTTAAGTAACATGTCCTGTTGAATATGCTTTTAAGAGCATAGCAACAGGTGAAAGAAGTGTGTAGGGTTAACGAAAAGACCCCTTCTTACAAAGTATTTCCAGGTGATTTTTAATGTCTCTCATCAGTATGCATATCTAAATAATATAGCAGTTCTTTATTTCTGTTACCCATCTTAATAAGGCTTTTGATGATAATTTTAATGTACTTTTGACTTTTTAATTTTGTATTTTGTCATAATAACCAGATTTGAAAGCAAATAAGTATATAGGGAATTAAAACAATTTACCAGTAAATAATACAGTTGTATAAAATATTGTTTTCATTCTTATTATTGCAGTACTTTACTTATAATGGAGGAGGGGGAGGAAGCTAAGATGCTCTAGGCCCTATCTGGACCAGACTGTGATATGTACAATCTATAATCAGATGCATAATCATCTGAATCATGCAAGCAACCAAGATTCTTTAATTAAAATGAGCTTAAGCTCAAGACAGCTGTATACAACATGCATTTCAAACATTTATAACTCCAAAATGCAATTTAACAGCATAGCATATATATTAGAAACGTTCCAGCTTGATTATTGTAACATAAATCTGAACTGTACAAAAATGAAAATAAATTGTTTGACTACCTATTAAATAAGTTTTATGCATATATTACATTTTTTACTTTTACCTTACTGCAGTGAGAAATGTTTCAACTAATAACCACAAAGGTACAACATAATGCAACCTATGGTTAATTGGTATTAAGCTTATTTTATTATGTTTAATATGGATATAACTTTATATTTTTAATGTCTTATTTATTTATAGTTTCTTAAACAATTCAAAACTTAAAAATTAATTTTGCAAAATATTGTACACACTAATATACGGCCTTTTGGTATAAAACTAGAACCCTTGCATGGTGTAGCACATCAGAGCCCATGCAGCTGGCTTCCCTACTCCCAATTTTACAACATACTTTCTAAACTTCAGTTACTATATAGTCATTACTTCAGTAGTCTAATTTCATTTTCAAAGATGGTAAGGCAGTTGTCTTTAGAACAACATATATTTGTATGTAAATGCTATTTGAAATGTGGATTGGCCAATGGCATTTGCGAAGAATTCATCGTGAAGTTTCTTGTACAACTGCCTCCTTCCAGAGCTTCAATTCATGATCACATGCAAAAATGCAAAGACATAGAATGGTAACAGAAGAAAAAAATAGAAAAAAATTGTCAAAAATCTTGAATGCTTGCCTTGGAAATTAATTAAATAATGAAGGAAATTAGGGACTTATGTAACATTACAATAGTCAAGCTAAACTGTCACTTTTCTTTTTGTGGAAGTTGGTAAACAGTGTTCTTATATTCATTTACTTGACAAGTTGATTAACTACATTAAAGAACATTTACTTGGGATTTTTGCCGGAACATGTTTCGAAGGACTAGTTTCCTTCAAAACATGTTCTAGCAAAAATCCCTAGTTAAGTGTTTTTTAGTGTAATTAATCAACTCGTCAAATAAAAGCTAAACTGTGTTAATCTAATTGTGCTTACTTGGAACAATACTTGTCTAGCTGTGAAAGGCTGACATTTCCAGCATTTACTATAAGGTAACAGCTAATTTTGTTACATTTTATGTACAAGTTTACAGGAATACAGATTTAAGAAATGAAGACCGAATGTTGGTATGGCCAGCTTAGCATGTTGTGCTACCTAGATGCAAAACCCCATGCGAGTGGTCAGGTTTCATATCAAAAACCATTTAAAATGCTAGATGTCATATTGTATTATTTACACGACAAATTCACTGAAAACACACAACAAAATTACAAGGACTGAAATTGTGTAATTTACACTTTCATTACCAATAGCATGCTTTTATTTTTATTTATTCTTGTTTATCTTCTGTATATTTTTCTCCTTATGGCTTAGAATGTGTACAATAAAATTACAAGGTATGGAAAGTTATTGCTATGATGGGGCAGTTTTATAATAAACAAGAAAGATATTTAATAGTAAATTTATCTGCAATAAATTAAGTACATATTGACAGTGTCATGCATTAGCTCTGTTCAGCATTCTGTTGTATGGGAACAAATATTTTAAATAAAGCCACTAAACTTGAATTTCTGGAAATTTGCAAGTTGGAATATCATTTAAATATATTGCCCATAAACACACACATGCGTATGGGGACAATGTATTTACACTTTTGAAATATGCACTATATGTCTGCATAATGACTGAGAAACTGCAAAAGAACTATTAATTAATCATTATATAATATTTACAATAAACTACAACTGTATGGAAAGAAGACAAAGAGAAACCACGTGATAGAGAGATAAGATGCTTCATAACTTTTTAAGACATGAAGGGAATTAAATCACAAGTAGTAAACTATGAATTAATTGAATCTGAATTATTTTATGATGAGTAATGCTCACATGGACATTGAAGTCAAATGTAATTACTAGACTTTTAACCTTTAGATTGATAAAATGGTTTCTTGTTACCTACTTGATAGACAAGAGTGAACCGGATTATATACTATACTGCAGTCAAGTGTTTTATCAATTCCCAAGATTACAAGCCTAGTGAGGAATAAATGCTCTGCACATAAATACTTAGAAGAAGACATATAAAAGGTTGTGAAACATACATAGAAAAATATATGTTTAGTTTAACTATTACCATTCATTATGCAAAGTAATACTGTAATGTGTAGATCATTGTGAATACTAGTCTTTAATATTTTAAATTTTTATGTTATGTGGTAATAAGGTTTATAAATAAACATGAGAAATTAAAAAAGCTTTTAAACTACATTAAACAATAAAATCAAGAGACCATGAGCATGTATTATTTATTATTTTTTGTTTAAATGTTCTAACCCTGTTTCCTTTGTATCATCTACATCTAGAAAAACTGCCAGTTTTGTCTCTCTCTTCAGAATTATGGTACTGAGGTCTGATAATTTCTTAAATAATGCCAAAAATTAAGAACTAGCTGATGTTATGCATTTAACTGGGAGCAGAATAAAATTGCATCAAACACATTAATCTGTACAGAAAAAGTGGAACCGTAGAGCATGCCTAGGACAGAATGACTCTTATTTACAACAATAGATTATTAACATCAAAACCTGAAAGTAACAAATCAGCATTAGCATTCAGAACATCTAAAATACAACACAGAATGGTGCATATGCTTGTGTGACACATTTATGTACAAAAATTACATCACTCATCAGCACATACCTTCCTTAGGTTTTCCTGGTACGCAAAAGTAAACTGGCTTTTAGGTGCAGTACTGTACTGACAGGCAAGAGCAACCTTCAGAAAAAGAGAAAATAATTCCTACCAAGATTTATTCATACGTAATTGTATATTACAAATAACCATACCACTACCAAATCCTGGAGCCAGTCAATGTTTTGCTATGGTTACTGCTATAAGGTTAGATATAGGTTATATTGCAAGTAAAGGAACTATATTACCTACAGGTAAAGTCAACTTGGTATTACTTAGAAAGGCAATTGTGGCAATCCTGGTCTAACTAGCCTATAGTTACCTAATTTAACACATACACACAAAAATTTGCATAATACCTATGATGTCAACATTTTTCCCCAAAACACATAGATTGCAATTCTGTTGCTAAAAATACATGTCTTTAAAATATTCCTTACTCAGCCATCTGCATGATTTTTGATTGTTCAGACAGAAAACAAAAATAAACCAAAAAAAAAACCTGCACTTGTGTGAAAGATATACACTTTTTTCCATAATTCATTAGAGAAGAAGAATAATTAAACTCTCATTAGAGCCTCTCTGTTTTAACAGAGACTTCATTCAAATTACTGTACACTTAACATTGTTTTGTTACATATAATAATTCTTTACTGCTTACAGGAGTTAACCTGCCATACCTAACCATCCACAATATGATTTACACAAAATAACAATAAAACACTTTAAAGTAAATGGTCCAGAATTTTAATTTCTGATCATGATGGCAGCAATGGCAATAATGATAACAACCACAACTACAGCAACACTGAAAGCTATAGACTACCTAATACCAGATGAAAGCAGTACTTTTTTTTTCTCAAAATAGCAGCAGCTTCATTTCATCTTTGCAATAAGAGAACCATCAAGATTTTAGTAACAAAAGTTTATTATAAAACTCTGGAAAACAAGCTGACATCTTGATAACATGTAATAGAGTATGCAAATAGCAGTCAAAGACGTATAACAACATCAAAGTTGAAAAGAGGAAGAAAAGCAAGGAAAGGAAGAAACATAAATAAAAATTAACAATCTGTATCAAGCCAACGTTAAATGCAAGTATTTATATCCATGGAAAAGAAGAAAATAGAGCTGTAATTCCAGACAAGTATATCCATTTAAATTTATTTGTATTGGCTTTTTTTGTTTGTTTTTCTGGTTTCTAGCAATCCTGAATGGATTTGACTGTGCAGACTACAGGAGTATTTAAAGCTTTTATTAAATTTGCTAAGTTGTTTTAGTGAATAAACTTTCCCTAGCAAACTACATAAATAGTTGCCAATTTTAATTTAAGCATAATGATGTCCACTCAAAACTGCACAAAACCATCTTCAAGTTACATTCATGCTGATGCTTTGTCACACTAGCAAATGCACCACCATTCTACACTTAGTAGAGAAGAGAGAAGAATTACTCAACAATATAATCAACATTGCTACCTCAAGGTTCTTGTTATCAACTATTACAAATTACAACACCTACAAACAAAACACTCACATCAAACTTTCACTTTTGTCATCCAGTGATATGTAGATCTTTCAGCTGATGAGCTAAGTCACAAATTGCATAACTACAGATTGCTTTACATTTCTGTGCATGCATGTGAGTGTCTTGTTGCAACTAAGCTACAGCTAACTGTTAGATAAGGAGCATACGCTTAAACTATTTAAAGAGCTAAATTCGAAAAACATTTTAGGAGAGGAGAATACACTTATTAAGAATGGCAAAAGTTTTAGACATACTGTGAATGCTGTTGACTATATAGAACATGCATTAATTTCTCAATGTAATAACACACTATCCCCAGGAAGAAAATTTTCAAACTAACTCATCTAGGATAATAATGAATTAAATATGCAGATTCAAAATTCTAAACAAACACTGCAAAACTACAACAATTTTGTTTTGATACAGATTAAATTTAGATTTATTTTACCACTTAACTACATTATTAGTAATTCTTTGTCCATTTCTCTACTTAATTAGTTTTTCCACTTCTTACTTTCTCTACATGTACCATACATATAGTAGATAGAAAAGGTGTTGTATTCCACCCAAAAATTCAAAGTAAAGATTTCACTGGAAATATACGTTTTGAGGTCCCTTGAGTAAAAAAAAGCTTTTTAGAAAAAGGCCTGGCAGCATGTGTATATGTGTGTGCATTTTTATGTAAACACAATTACTAAAAAATAAAAATTGGTTAAATACCAAACTTGATATGTGCAGTTCAGCACCTTCCAAGGATGCAACACAAATATTTTTTATAAATCCCCTCCTCCCACTCCAAATTACTCTACATGGAAAAATGTTTGAAAGTTTTGAGGACTCCAATGTCGATATTCAATACCATATATTTTACATAAGTACATGATAAATAAAACATGCATATATCTTGAGCTTTCTGGAAATAGTTCTCTTTTCTAAATGACTTTTGCGTTACTGGTAATTATAAGAGATAGATAAAAAGCTACTAATAACAAATGTAGATGTCTTTAAAATACAAATTTGTCACATACATTTTTTTGAGTTAATTTCTGAGACATTTCCTGTTATTGGTTTCAGTTTTAAAATACTTCAACTTTTCTCACACAGAAAGTCTTCATCCATTTCATATCTCTTATTTTACTCCTGGCCTTAAAAAAAGAACCAAATTTCAAAGTCATCACACAGAACAGCTTTTAAAAGATTGAGTATTACTTTAGTCTAGTGCATTCCCTTATTTCCTTCTACTTACAGGGAAGAAGTTATAGGATAATTTTTGTTAAGGTTTACCCTGATTAGCATGATTAAAGAATAATCTTTTTTAAGAATAGTATGTTTGTTGAACTGGTAGAAAAAGCCATGTAAAGGATTACATCAGATATTTGTTAGTCCATTTCATTTAAGATTCTATTTCATTACTGCCATTGCCACTGCTTAAAAACTATTGCAAGAAAAATGTTGAAGTGAGAACTTTTTTAAGTTTAAGTGGCAAGTCCACATTTCCTATATGGAATTTTTAGATGATGATTACTATTATTATTATTATTACTATTATTTCTATGATTATTATCATTATTATTTCTATTATTATCATTATTATTATTATTTTTATCATCATTATTATTATTACTATTATTATTATTTCTATTATTATTATTACTATTATTATTATTTCTATTATTATTATTATTATTATTATTATTATTTCTATTATTATTATCATTATTATTATTATTATTATTATTATTATTTCTATTATTATTATCATTATTATTATTATTATTATTATTATTATTATTATTATTATTTTTATTATTATTATTTCTATTATTATTATCATTATTATTATTATTATTTCTATTATTGTTGTTTCTATTATTGTTGTTTCTATTATTGTTGTTTCTATTATTGTTGTTTCTATTATTATTATTATTATTTCTATTATTATTATTATTGTTTCTATTATTATTATTATTACTATTATTATTATTATTATTATTATTACTTAATTACAGAATAACCCATAATCCATGTAATCTGAAACATGTTTAACAAACTAATGTTTAACCTAATTTACCCCCAACAAATAAATATATATATATTTCAAATAGACTACCATTTATTGAAAGATGTAAAGAATCAAAACCTTCCAACATTCTGATAATGAAATACTGACATGACAGTAGCTATAAAATGAAATGAAAAGAAAGATCAAAAGAAAATAGAGGACTTTTTCAATTAAATTAATGTACATGGTTAAAAGTTTATGCATATGGATCTTTTTTTTTTCTTTCTTTTTATGAAATACAGTAGCTTGCATTTTTTAAATATTTTGTTAACACTAAATAAATAGACAAATAAAAGAAATGTATGTGCGTTTCTGTTAAGGGAAGTTTTATTGTTTATTATTTCATTTTTACATTCTCTATCTTGTACATAGTAGGTAGAGAAGGTGTTGCATTCCACCCAAAAATTTGATACTGAGATTTCACATGAAATACATGTTTTGAGCTCTTATAAATATTTAGAAAAAGGTTTACATGTGCACATGTCTGCCTGTGAACAGCATTTCTCCAAAATGAAAAGTCAGCTAAATATCAAACTTGGTATTTAAGTTCAACATCTTCCAAGGATTCAACATGAAGATTTTAAGAAAAATCCCTCCATCATCCCAACTACCCTTTACATGGAACATTTTGGCAAATGTTTTATTTCTCAAAAATTGCTCTAACAATTTTGATTGAAATACTGCATATTTAAGTTATTTACATGATAAATAAAATGTATATCTTGAATTTTCTAGGAGAAGCCTGTGAAGTCCTCTTCATTCTGAAGGACTTTTGTATAATCTTGTATAACTGGTAAATGTTAAGTGATTGATGAAAACATACTGCTCAAAAAATGTACATCTCTTCTAAATAACTTTTTTGTGCATAAGCCCTTTCTAATGTGTCAGTTATTAACAATTCAAATTTTGCAATACTTTATTATTCTTATAACCTCCTGTTGAATTTCATTTATTTCTTACAACAGTACAGAAAGAATATGGCATTTTATCACCAGCACAGAGTGTCCAGTTCTTACATTTTTACTATCATTATTATCTTTGTATCTTTATTTCAACATGTAATCTAGCTACTTCTGCAACGTTTACATTGATTTAAGTTAAATATATAGAAAAATAAGCTTTTAAAATAATAGTTTTAATACCCCTAATAAGTTACAGAGTATGGAATGTCATGTGAATGTAACACATTAGATTTTTATAATAATGTAGAAAAGGTTTTAGAACTTTCTGTTTCACTAATTAAATGAGTAGCCTATATTAAAATTAAATTTACATTAATATGACATTTTTAACTTAATTTTGAAGATAGAAAGAAGAATGATGGCACAGTGGCCAAGTGATTAGACTGCTCGCCTTCCACCTGGGTTTGATCCCAAGCACCTGCGTGTATTTCTGGTGGATGAAGTGACACCGGAGCAGGTTTTCTCCAGGTCCTCCGGTTTCCTCTGTCATTCATTCCACCAATTGCACCATCATCACCTTTCCTATCATCCATTTCGCTTGCATTTCATATCATCCACTTTCCTTTGCCACAGGCCAACCACTTATCCAGGTTCTCCATTCTGTGGTTTTGTACCATTCGCTTCCTGATAGGCTTCTGAATCCTAGGCATTCATTTGTATGTCAAGGGGAGTATAAGCCCTAAATACAGGGAGGTTAAGTCGACCACAAAGAAAGAATATTCATTTACTCTTTTGGCATTTTAAATGCACAAGCATTTCATTTAGATGGATGTATATAAGTGGGAGCAAGTAGCTATACCTATGTGAAATTTCAAAACTTGAGGTTCTCATAAACTTCTTGTTTAGTTAAAGTAAACATTGAGTTGATTAATGACACTAAACAACACTCACATTTAAACTTCCCAGAACATGTTTCGGAGGTTAGTTTCCCCCATTGTCAACCACATTGTCTATCACAAGAGATAGGCAAAAAAAATCCTATTCATTTATTTCTTTATTTTTGAGGTAACCATTTCCAAAATATTCCTTGTTATTGGCTTTTTTTTTTTTGGATAGTTTTAATGCCCACTTTTACTACATATGGCACTGCAGCGATGGCACTGATGATACAAGAAATGAAGATGGAGCACTGAAGAGAACCTGGAGAAAACCTGCTCCTGCACCACTTTGTCTGCCACAAATCCCAAATGCAATCACCTGAGATTGAACCTGAGCTGTCTAGGTGAGAGACAAGTGGTCCAAACACTCAGCCACAGTGCGGCCATGTTATTGATTTACATTTTTCCATATTTATAGTTTTCTCAAATGGGAAGTCGCCACTCCTTGTCTTCTGTTTTTATCACTGCTGGCCATGCAATGAAAAGCTAATTTCAATATAATGACATGGCATTCAGCTTTTGAAATATCTGAATATTGTTTTAGTCTAATGTATTTCCTTATTCCCTTTGTACCTACAAGGACATATATAATAAAACCATTTCTGCTAATGCTTATCTTGCAAGAAGTAGATGTAAGATGAAGCTTTTGTAACACATACTTATTGCAAAATAGATAGAGAAATTAATTAAGTGTAATAGATCATATTTTTCTACTATGCTTTCAGAAGCAAAAGCAAAACATGGAGAAAGTGTATCACTTCATACTTTTTTTAAATACTGAAGCTTACTACATAGATTTAATGCAATAGGCTGAAAATATTATACACCATCCATAGCCTATGTTATATTTCTAAAGAATATCCTTGTAAATGGTTTTGAAGATCTGTCCATTACAAAGAAAAACAGAATGTCTGCAAAACTGAAGAAAACTACTGCAAAATGGGAATCTAAGATAGTACCAATCTTCTGCCTACATAACAATGGCAAATTGCAATGGTGCACATATACCATATAAGCTGTACAGAGAGGAGAAAGTAGGATAAGGGCAGTAGAAGATTAGAGTGGGAATAAAATAGAGAGAAGAAAATAGAAGAAGATATAGTGAGAAACTAGAGAGGAAGAGTGAGAAAACAGAATCTCTGCATGAGCAGATCTGCAAGTTCTGCTAGTCCCTTAGTACTGTTAAAATTTTGAATTTCCAAAGGAATTGTTAAAAAACAAATCTCAGTCTCATTCACAGGATTTGTTCTAGCTGCTCCATATACAAACTTTCCTTACAAAATATTATTCTTTTATCTATATAATGCTGTTCAAGATAAACTTTAGCAGAATTGGTCTTTTAACTTGCTTCCTTATAAGTAGAAGGGAAATAAATGAATACACTTGACTAAAGCAGTAATCAAATTTTTTAAAAGTTTATCACTATTTGAAACAATTGAAATTTGGTTCTCTTTTGCATTCCTGGGAGTAAAACAAAAGAGATGAAAGAAAAGTTGATGTGCCACTTGAAAAACATTTAAGTAATTTAAAATTGAAACCATTAACAAGGAGTTCATGGACATGGATAACTATACAAAAAAAAAAAAAAATGTAGTATATGACATAAATTGTGTGAATTTAACGAGATATGTTTTCTTGTGTAATAAGTTTTGTATATCTCTTACCAGTTCTAGATATACATTTCATTTGTGATAAAATATCTTAAACATATGGCATTATAATCAAAATTGTTAGCCATTTTCGAAAATCAACATTTTTGAAAAATTATCCATATAAAGAAGGGTAATTGAGAGTGGGAGGATTTTGTTGAAAATCTTTGTGTCATATCCTTGGAGCACATTGTACTTCTTAAAAACCAAGTTTGGTATTTAATGGACTTATTATTTTTGAGAGAGAGTGACATCCACACCTACAAACCCTCCACCCAAACACACACACTTTTCTAAGTTTTTTTTTTTTTTTTTTTTTTTTTTTTGATTCAGGGTATTTCAAAACATATATTTCTGGTGAAGTCTCGGTGTAAAACTTAAATGTGGAATACAATACCTACTCTATCTACTATGTACATTGTATGTACATGCTAGAGAAAGTAAAAATACATTAGAAAATTTAAATGTGTTCTTCCATTTTTCTAGATAAGTTTTTAATAAACAATGAAAAACTTTAAAGACAATTAAAAATTCAGTGAGACTTACAGAAGTTTTGCAAAAGTAAATATTTAAAACATAATAAATTTCAGAGAGATAAAAATATTGTTAATGACTTCAAATTATCACAATCTTTTCTTTATAAGAAGATTACAATAGCTGCTGAAATTACTTATTACTCTTCCTCTTTTTTCATTTTTCTTCTTCTTCAATGGATTATGCTCCTCTTTATAGAACTTACACTCCCAAAGATTTACAAACAATGAGAAGCCTGTTGCCAAAAAAGCAAACTCTGTATCATAACACATCTAGGATGGATGATCAGCCCAATGCCTTGTATGTCAGTGAAAAAGAAGAAGAAATGTAGTGATGAAAGGGTTAATAGGCATCTGCCTAGTGACCAAGGAAAATTATAAATAAAAAACTTTCAACCCCAGAGATTTTAAAACAGAATCTCCCAAATACAAGTCGTGCATATTACTCCAGCACCATCTCCCTTGTGATTTATGTAAAAGAATTTAATATAACATTTTATGCAGCTTAGTAGGTCATCTATCAGACAGTGGCAATCATAGAAAAAGCGAGAAATTTCGAACAATATTTGTACAGTTCTACAAGAAAATAGGTTCCTAGATACTTAGCTGAAATGCTGGTTTGAAAATAAATGTTCACTTAGATATTTTGTAGGTATATGAACGTGAAAGGTTCATGTATACTCAAACTACAATTACGGTTACAATAAAAAATTTACACTTTTCACATATCACCTTTGTATGAGCGTTGCTGTTGATTAAGAAGAAAAAATGTATTGTATTTATTTATCATTTCATAGTCAGCTTAACATCTCCATATTTCTAGGACTAGCAACCCCCTAGAACTTAGGAGTAAATACCCAGGGGTCAGAAGCCTATCGGGAAATGGAGAACCTGCACACACACACACAAAAATGGCTAAAGTTAGACAACTTCAAAGCCTATATATTTCAAGAGGCTGATTAAACTTATGGATTTTAGTATGGCTTAAAGTATATAGAGATGTAGATACTAATTAATGTTTGCTCAAAAAAAAAAATGTGTGTTTTACCACAATGTAACTAAATTCCACAACCACATGTGCCAGTCACTGCTGATTTTATGTAGGTCCTCCCTGTCCTTAAAATAGAACTTGTAGCATTGCAGCAAAGATTTGAACCTAGATAACTTCAGAGAAGTTAGCTTTGTTTTCAGATGCACAGATGTTTTATATGCCACCAAGGATGAAAAATCTGTTTTGGTTGAAAAAAAATTATAACAGATACTTTTTGAAATTAAGTATCTAGGAAAGACTTGACTACTAATTACATTAGCTGAAATTACATTTTTCTCTCTTTTTATTCTGGTTAAATATGGACTGAATTAAATAACTATATACTCCTCCAGTTTGACTTTGAATTGTGCTCACATAGTACAGTTTCTGCATTTGTTTAGTTTTAATTTAGTGCTGATTTAGCTTACCTTAATCATGCTAATCTTAAATACAACTACAAGTATTTAAATTACAGCTACTGTTAATTGTTGTGTAAAAACCACCAGCTGACTTTGGAGAAGCCAGAGTAAATATAGGTGCCCTTAATAACATAGAACTATAGCAAATTAAATAAAACCATCTAACAATTCCTACTTTGCTATGCAGATTTTATAGCATTACTTACTGAATTAAAATGTATCATTCTTCTGAATATAAGGGAAATTGATACTATTCTCACAGCATTCACAATTTTCTAAAACTTGAAAATAAATATCTATTTTGTTTCAGAATATGAAAGACAGTCAAAGGTAGAATACAGGAGAGATAATACCATTTATATCAGGCACAAGTAATGCAGAACTACAATAAAGTGAAAAAAGTGCAATATTGTAAAGAGAGGAAAGCTAAATTCTGTGCTATAAGAAAATTAATTGTAGGTATTTCATTACTGAGTGAGTGAGTGAGGTGCACAGTACATCTAATTAACAATTACTTTTATTTATTTTCTTCGTTTTTGGGGATTATATCAAATCCATGCATTTAACGTCACAATCATTAATTTTATTGTAAATGTTTTAAGTAGAAGAGGGAAAAAATGAGGTTATCCTACATGTAATGGAAAGTTTCTTATATTTATATAATGCTATGGTAAAACTGACTTAAGAATATACTTCATATTAGCTTATTCAATATGATTAATATAATTCCCTATGTCATTATCAGAATAACTCATCTTTTCATATGCAATTATTGCTTTATGAATTGCATCTGTGCTTTTATTTCTTTAATAAGGTTACAATATTTTAGTTAGCAAGTCATTTGAAATATGAGCTGGAGTAATAACTTAGAAGAGTTTTTAAAATTGTTCAGATATAAGCAAACTTTGAAGTTAAGGTGTGCCAACTAACACAATAAACTGCAACAGCCACTGTACACTTGAAATTTGAAGTGAGTTTTATTTATTTATGGTCGCTCTTTAACTGCTGCAGTTTTCTATATTGTGTGAGAATGACCATTTAATCAGAGGCATCATTATCAGTCTTGAGGTTCATAATCAATGACACGGGACCAACAGCTGTTCTCAAAAATGGCTAATGGTTTTTATTAAAATATCATATGTTTAAAATATTTTTATGTTTATGCAAAAATTCATGTCCTTAATTTTCTTCAAATAGCCTCTGAAGACCTCTTTATTCTGGATGACTTTTGTACAACTAGTAAGCCATAAGAGATAGTCTAAAACTTAGATTTCCAAGAAGTTCCCCAACCCAAACTTCACACTTTTTGAAAATTTTGACTTTCTCAAAAATGGCTCCAACAAATTTTATTAAATTATTATATGTTTGAGATATTTCTATGTTAAATTAAATATTTATCTTAAATTTTCTGGGAATAGCCTTTAAAGTCCTGTTCATTCTGGATGACTTTTGCATAACTGGTAAAGCCTAAGAGATAGAGAACATCTTATTATACAAAACTGTATACCTCATTAAACTGCCAGTTTCTGTCAAATACACTTTTTGAGGAGTTAACCATTTCAGATATTCCTAGTTATGATTTCAATTTAAAAATAATTATACATTTTTCTAATGAAAAATCATCATTCACTTTTCTTTCTCCTGGTAAAACAAAGAGGACAAACAGAATAATATCAATTCATCACAAAGCGACCAGCTCTTGAAAGATTTGACTATAACTTTGATCTAGTGTATTCCTGCATATCTACAAGGAAGTATATAATAAAAGTATTTGTGCAAGTTTTATATTGATAAGCATGAAGTAGACAAAAGAATAAGCTTTGTAGGAGTAGTTTGTTGCAGAATAGGAAGAGAAAGTCATATGAATGTAATACATAAGATTATTACATATATATTCTGTAAGAAAACATGATTCTTATATGATGATGTGCATATAACAGGGCTCATAATGGGATGCAGCTGTTTAAGTTGGCAGTGACAAATCTAGCCCTCCCCCAGCTAGCTTGACCACCTCTGTTCCACACAAATAAAGAGAGGTTAGATTGGAAATGTCCTATCCTTATGCACTGTGGTTGGTGAAGCAAGACTTCTGCACAACCACTACACTTTTGAGAGGTTAAATGTACAATTAACCAGTAAATTTAGACTAAGTTTTAAACCAGTATAATGGTCAGTATGTTTGCAGTGTTTGGTTGTAGTTTTTCAAATAGCAAAAGCAAAAACAAGGAAAGGGAAAATTTCAACACACAGGTTAGTATACTTAGTTAAGTGATTTTTCGGTGGTGTACTTTGTGAAATATGTTATACATTATCAACAGAATGATACTGTATTCTTTGTTAGATTTTAGACTTCCAACTCAGAAATCCCTTAGAGAAGCATGGGTAAAGGCAATTTGCAGACAAAATTGGCAACCTACTCCGGTTTATAAGAAACCTCTTATTAATTCACCCATTTAGCAGCTATTTTGAGAAATAATTACTATCAAATTATGTGCTTATGATACCAGAACCATGAGAATAGGGAGCGTGTTCCTCAGACTCGGAATGAAATGGAAATTATCACAATTTTCCTTGACCAAAATTCTATATTGATATCACACATTCTACTAAAGCTTTAAACTAATGCTGTAATATATGGTACAGTCTTTTGTTACATTAACACTAGTTTTACCAAGAAACTAGAACAAAATTAAGTTATGACCCTGCTGTGATGTTTATTGCAATAATACCAATTTATCAATAATATGATTGTAATAAATGTTCCTTCAACTAGAGATCTCTCCCCTTCTATTGTCCTTTGCTCTTTACTTCAAAAACTTGTAAAAACAATTAATTTGACAGATGTTACATATGGTGTATATGGTAATGTGTAGTGCTACAAGATGGTGCTGGGTGCAAAGCTTACTTCAGCAAAATTCTAGTATTTCCCCCTATTCTCTGTTCTTTGAGTATATTAACCATTGGATTGGCAGGGAACTTTATCTCCCCAAGTTGGCTGAACTGCTGAAGAGTAACATCACAAGTTAGTTGTCTATGTTCTTACTTGCAGAATACGGCTATGACAATGGTTCAATGAGCTTTGGCGAAAAAATAAAAAAAGAATAATAATAATGATTATAATAAAATTATCCTGTTTTATCCTCCTGCCATGTAGAGACTAACTTGAAATTTACTCCTAAGGTGAGAGGGTCCATGGGAGTTTTTTGGGCTTCTGTATGGTTTAACTGTTCCTTCCTTCTCTTTGCACTTTTGCTATTCAGTTTACCATTTTTACTTTCTCTACCACGTACATAGTAGGTAGAGAAGATACAACATTCCATCCAAAAATTTGATACCAACAGTTTCAGAAATATATATTTAGAAAAAATAAATTAAATTGAGTTTTATTTATGGATGCTCTTTAACTCCTGCAGTTCTTACCATCCCATTGTATAATGGTTGGAAAGACCACTTAATTTTGCTCAGAGGCCTCTTTAGGCTTCAGGTTTTTTAATATGCTGCAAATCCACATCACAGGAGGCTTTACTTCCCTTCCAAAGGAAGCCATGATAAGGATTTTTATGCCCAAAAAAATCCATTGCGCTCCACTGGGTTTGAACCGGTGACCTTGGAAACCAGAGGCCATGTTAGCCCTAGACTATGGAGGACAACTATTTAGAAAAAAGTGCATGTGCATGTGTGCGTAAAATTAAAAAATGAAAAGTCTGTTAAATACCAAACTTAGTATTTAAATTCAGCTTCTTTCAAGGATGTAACATGAGCATTTTGAAGAAAATACCCCCACTGCCAACTTCCCAAATTCAAAACTTTTGGTTTTCTCAAAAAGGGCTAATGATTTTGATTAAAATATCATATGATTAAGATATCTTTGTGTCATATAAAATGTATATCTTGAATTTTCTGGGAATAGCCTCTGAAAACCTCTTCATTCTGGCTGACTAAAAGCATAACTGGTACACCATAACAGATTGGCAAAAACTTACTGCACAATAAATGCAGATCTCATTAAAACACAATTTATGTCATATACATTTCTTTTGTGCATTTAACCACAACATTTCCAAGATATTCCTTGTTTTGGGTTCAAATCTTCCAAAATTTATACTTTTCTCAATTGGAAAAGTCATTCTTGTTTTTCTTTTGTTTCTTTACTCCCGGCAATGCAAAGATAATTCATTTTTATGTTCACATGATAACTAGCTTTTAAAAAATTGACTATTACTTTAGCCTTGTGTATTTCCTTATTTCCCTTGAGCCTATAAGGAAATGTAAGCCAAAAAAAAATTATCTGCTAATGTTTATCTAGATTTGCACGAAATAAATGGAAGAGGAAGTTGGGTGAGTGTAACACATACCTAAATCTGACCCTGACTGCATTTCCAATACGTTTACAGCCTCATGGGAGTTAAATTCAAGTAATGCAAAAGTGACAGCCTGATCCACTACTTTACTAGGGTAGTTTGATATATTTGGTAAATTTCCATGAAAGAATGAAACATGTTCATTGTGGCTTCATAGTTGGCAAGCTTCATTATTAAAGAATTGCATAAATAATTTCAATAATAAACAGCACACTGTTCAATGTTGACAGCTGTCTGAATTGGTCAAAGAGTCAACTATGATTGAGAATGAAGAAAATTAGTTTTGTGTTGTTATTAAAATATTTTCATTTGAAGGGTTGCTCTACTACACAAATCAAAGCAGAATTAGATGAAGCTAACGCATACTCTGCCCACTGAACACCATATACTTTTGGACTAATACATTTAAATATGGTTGGTCAAGCACCAAAGACAAAGCGTGCTCCAGCTAACCAGTTAAAGTTAACACATTGAAGCCCAGGCTTTCTTTAGTTGAAGGGCCAAGAAAACCAGGCATTTTATGCCTACTTTGAGTTATTATTTACAGTACATCAATCAAATCTGCCAAAAAGTATTGGTACAACCTAAAAGTATGGTATTCAAGAATTTCTCAACAAGTGAAAAAATAATCATAACTTCTATATTAATATTTTATTTTAAATTTACAACAAGTATCAAATATGAGTTTGAAAACAATCTGTATAAAGCTACTTACACTCCATTTAATAAAGTTTGAAAAACTTTTTCTTGGTTTCGGAATTTTTCAGAGCATCATTTTTATCCTGAACTTCAGCTTCAGTTCACAGAAATTCAGGAAAATGCAGCATTTTAACATTTAAGAACACAAAACATAACAAAAAGATCACCACCTTCAAGGAAAATGACGCGACTACCTGAGAGCAGCCAATATTACTAGCTCTCCTAAATTTCCTAATAGTTGACTAAAGCAAAAACAGATGGTAGCACAAATCAGACAAGTACACGATAACTGATATATGTTCTTTGCCGCATAGCCCAAGACCGAGTTAAGGTTGCATTAAAAGGGTTAGAAATACCTGCCTGAGCTATGCTCGGGCGTGGGCCACATGAGCATTTTGCACGGCCTAAGCTGTACTCGGGCTTGGGCTTCAATGTGTTAACCACATAGGAAAACATTGGCAAAATCCATGATATGTAATACAAGACTGCCAAATAAAAATGTGTGACATTGCCGAGACTGTAGGCATCTCAACTGAACAAGTACATAAGATCCTGCAAGGAGAATTGACTGTGTAGAAGCTGTGTGCAAGATGGATGCTGTGATGGCTCACAGATAACCAAAAGTTCATCTGGAACAACATTTCAGTACAATTCTAGATATTTACTTGCAATCCACAAGACTTTTTGCACCAATTTGTGACTAGATGAAAGCTAGATCCATCATTACACACTATAGTCAAAACAACAATCAAAATAATGAACAAAGGCCGGTGATAAGCGCACCAAAGAAGGCAAAAACCATTTTATCAGCTGGTAAGGTAATGATGACCATGTTTTTTGGGATTCCCAAGGAATAATTCTTATACATTACTTGAAAAAAGGTAGAGCCGTAACTGAACCTATTATGCTTCATTTTTGGATTGTTTGAAACTCGCATGGGCTGGCACGCAAAAAGATCCTCTTTCACACAGATAATGCACGTCACATATATCAGTGATAATGATGGCGAAAGTGCATGAATTGGGCTTTGAATTGGTTCCGCATCCACCCTTTTGACCAGACTGAGCCCCAAGTGACTTCTCTCTGTTCCTTAATTTGAAACCTTGACTTTGTGGGAAGAAATTTTCATCAGATGAGGAAGTGATAGTCGCAGTCAACAAGTATTTTGCAGAGTTTTCCCATTGGGATAAAAAAGCCGAAGCATCGCTGGACATTGTTTTTTTAAGAAAAGAAAAACAAAAGCAGGTAGGAAATTTTTTGCCTACAGTGGAGTTTGTAGCTGTTACATACTTTACAGCTGAATTTGCCAAATTGCTATTCAAGGTCCAAACCTGCCCTAATAGCTGCATTTATTTGGCCTATCTACAAACTTAAAATGGTATTAATAAAAGAAAATGGTAACTATATTAGATTACAAGTTAAGGAAAGATGAGAAATGTTATTGGCAAGGAAGGGAGGTTGAAGTGGTCAACAAATTTGATTAAGAGAATATTGAACATTAATGTTTGGTATTACAGGAATGGCTAAATCAAAAATATTTTTGGCTAAATAAGTTAAAGGAAATAATGTTAAAAATAGCTTTGGAGGTGTGTAGAATGCTAGGGAATCTCTAAAAAATGGGTTCTGGAAAGAAATTACATTAAGAATGGAGGATATTGAAAGACAAGAAATAATAGCGAGTTTCAATACTAAAAGCTCATTGGCATGGTATACAGAGATGAAAGTGATCTGGAACAGGGAGAATTACATTGATATTTGTGAGAAAGCACCAAGAGAAGGCTTTGCTTGGCCTAGAACAGGGGTGGTGAAATTGATAAGTTTGAGAAGAGAGAAATGCCCCTTGTTTCACCTGATGGATAAAGAATAGCATATAGTTTTTGAATGTGAAGAAACGAGGATGCTTCAGGGAGAGGATAGGGAAAAAAGGAATGGACAACATTACCAAAGGAAATCTAAGCGGGAAAGTTAATGAATGTAAAACCCAGAAGAAACTTAACTGAAATTGGTAACTTTTTGGGTAGAGTAACAGCCAAATGGATAAGGAAAGTTAGTAAGCAGGACGAAGAAGAAGAAAATTAAACACTAAGAGGTGGTATGTATTAGAGATAAGATATAGTACGACCTAAAAGCTTGGCAACCACAGGTTTTGAGCCTGTCGGGCCTCAGAGTAAACAGCAGGAGTAAAAATGTAAGGAATTGTATAATAATTTGTAAAATTTGTGAAGATAAATATTCATATTCATTCATATTAGATTAATTTATTCATGAGTTTTGAACAATTAAATAATATTAAGCACTTGCAAGAGGCCATTGTTACATTGTGTTGTAGATTTAGCTGCAACTTTTTATAACTTCAAAATACATAAAAAAGCAAAGATATTCATGACTTGGCTTTCTCCCTCATATAGTCCCTATTCATCAGAAAAAAATTATCAAGGTTATACGTTGCAAAACTGAGCTTAGATCAGCCTTCCACTCAACAATGAGGCAAAATGCCATGCACTGATAAGTCTTGTATTTGTAGGACAATAGCCCTTTTGTGGTGTGTCTCCCAGAAGTGTCAAGTTTGGGATAACCCAGCTTACTGCAAGGGCTCATCTTCAGATATTGTAAAAGCAAATTACCACCAGACAGACCCATGATTTTATTCCTCAGCCAGGTGGCAAACTAAGCAAGGATCTTTTGAACCTAACTAGAACCAGTCTGAGAGTGGTTGCTGAGTAGCTTATTGGACATACTCCTCTGAGAAGACACTTACGATAATGGGGCATATTGAGGACCCATTATGCAGGAAATGCGGAATGGACTTTGAAAACCTTCCAGCATATTTTACGTCAATGCTAGGCATTTACTATTAAAATCTATTCAGCTTCTTCTGTTTGTGGCCAAGGGATATAAGGGGAGCAGATATCAGAGACATGGTCCAATTTATTGCAACCATTAAAAAATTCATTAGGCAAAGAGGCTTCTAGGAGCCTATGTGTAGGGCCTCAAGAGAGGCCACTGAATTTTCATCATCATGCCCACACCAAGGCTACAAGAATCTGTACCCAAAGTTGCACTTTCTGTATTTAAATGCAGTATGGTCCAATAACAATAAAGTGCAGCAATTGTTTAGAAATCCTACAAAAGAGAGCTATTAAAATACTTTATGGATTTAATATTTTAAAGCCATACTGCCATTTTCCTATCTCTGTAAATACAGTGAATCTTTATTTATGTATAAAAATGAAAATAACCTCCTATGTACCAATTTGGTAATCAAACACAAAAAAGATATTCACTCCTACAAAACAAGATCAGCCAAGCAAATCTCTATAGAATCATTCAAATCTACCAAATATGGAATAACGGTCGTCTCCTTAGCGCGGTGGTAGCGTTGCTGCTTACCAAGCGGGAGACCTGGGTTCGATCCCCAGTACCGGCATGAGGATTTTTCCCCCGCTGGGAGACCTGGCCCGGGGTGCACTCAGCCTCGTAAGGTCCCTGGGGGGCAAATTGAGGAGCTACTTGATGGAGAAGTAGCGGCTCCAGGTCATGAGGACCGCATTAACTGGCCGGGGGGGGGACTCGAGGCGCTGACCACGTCTCACCCTCCAATACTGCACCCCATCCATGACGTCTGTAGTGCACCGAAATGGGGGATGCAGCGGCCGGGCGGTAGGCCAAGGTTCCCCATGAGCTATCGTGCCATGGAGTTATATAAATATGGAATAAAAAGTATATTTACATAGTGCCACAAAACATACAATAGTCTCTCATTTGACATCAAAAATCGCATAACTTATCCCAATTTAAAAACAAACTCTTCAAGTATCTATTTGAGCAATACTGTAATTCCTAAAAATTTGACAACGGAAAATCCTTATGAGTTTGTTAAAATATTGCATTAAATTTAATCATATTAAAAAAATTATATACATAAGTTATACTTAAGTACTCCTTTTTATATGTGTTTATTTTATTCTTTGTATTTGGCTTACTGCCTCACTAAAGGGCAGTCCTACCTAGAGGAAAAATGGTCATTGGGACATTCTATGTAAACAAATAAATAAAAAATAAATACAAGAGAACTTTCACCCAAGTTTTCATATAGTGCCGAGAAAATTGGCCCAGTTTAATTTTTTTTTCCCCAAGATGGCTGCCTCAAAGAAAAAACCTGAAGATATCAAAATTGTACGCTTTTGTAAGTTCTTTCATTTCATACTTTTTAAACACCAGTAAATTTAAAAAATTACATATTGTTGGTCAAAGTTGTTAATTTTTTAATAATTTTTTGTCATACTCAAGGTTAAAGGAGAAAAAGCCAAAACAAGAGTACTCTTATTTTCGATGTACTTTCACAAAAGAAAAAGTCCCAGCTCAATCTATAACATCAATGTGACAAGGGCCCCATCAGATAAATAGTGCAATAAGCTACTGAAGGACAAAATATACATGCGAAAGTTAATTGGGTTGATCTTTGCAGTTGTCTGCTGAATAACACATTTCTGCTTGAAACAATTTGCATGAAGAATAATATCAGTGTTCACAGCAACGTATGTCTTTGAAAACATTTCCAAAAATGAAACTATCAAATAAAAGTATGTCTATCATAAGTGACAAATACTTTGTAGAGTACAATGCAGAGAATACAATGTATAGAGAGATAAAAGACAACATTATATGCTAAGTGATAAAAACAAAAGAATAATTTAATCACAGGAAATTCAATAAAGCTAAGACTCAGTTGTCTTCCAACGTTAACAATTTTAATTGTGGCTTACAAATATAATATTACAATTGGTGACTCCCAATGTGATTGGAAAAAAGGAGAGAGCAGTAAATGGCCAAACAAAATGAGAAGAATTACTGGAAGCCAACAAAGTCAGGGTTAAAATTCCACCATTTTGAAATAAGAGACTTGAAATTTACTTTAATAAGGTACAGGCACAATTTAACATTTTTAAAATCAACACAGGAGAAAGCAAATTTAACCATCTAATGTCACAATTAGACCCAAAATATATAGAAAACATTTGGGATATAATCAGAGATATGGAAGTGAATAAACACTCTTTGGCTAAAGAACACTTATGACATCTTCAAAGAAAGTGAAGATAAGCAATTGTTTACTGGAATCAACATAGGAGACCAAAAGCCTGGACAATTACTATGAACAATGCAAACATTATTGGGAGTAGATGTGTCCAAAAAAGTACTCATTGAGAGTACTTAAAAAGACATGGTGACTGGAGAAATTTCCCTACTCCATTAAGAACATCTTGATCATTAGCAATTAAGGATTATAATGGTTGAAAAATTAATGGAAATGAATCCCCAGGACCAACAACTCGCCACAGGGAGTAATGCAAACAAACACCAATAGGTTCCTTATAGCATGGCTGATCTGATGACTAAAATTGTCAAATTGAAGCTGCCTTATCTGTTGATCTTTGTAGTAGGCGTAAAAACAATGACCGTCAGCATAGCCACCAAGTAAATACAACTGCAAGGGTAAATACTGTAATTACATTTTTGCTTTGGACAACACTGCAACCTAAAAATGTAAACCGCTATGAAGCTGAACAGATAAGGAAGCACAACTCGCATTGAATTAGCAACAAGTTCTGCTGAGCAAGTCAAGTGTTGCCAACCCCACTAATTTGTAACCTACCAAAAAAAGGTTGAAATTCCTAGTGGACAGTAGGACTGACATAATCATAATCCCTGCCCACTCTAAAAGCTAGGAGGAATGCTGCAAACATACTGAAATACCTACTTTAGGAATAAAACTTTACACCATTGACTTAGGACTGCAACATCAATTTCAATGATCTTTCACCATTGCAAAGGTTAACAAAATGATGCTGGGGGCTTATTTTATAAATTATTTTTATTTCATGATATTTATCTACATTTAGCAAAAGACAAATAGATGATGCAACCAAGGTTGGAATTAAAGGTGAAGTTATGTCAATCCTGGAAGAAAATGTAGTCAGTACCATGAGCCAAAATTTGAAGTATGCAGATATAATAATCCCAAATCGGTGCCAGGAAAAATCAAACATCAAACACTACAGCACTACTGAAGGTCCACCCATGCTCTTTAGGGCAAATATACTAGACCTGGAGTGCATGGAAGTGGCAAAACAAGAATTCAAATTCATGCTTGACAATGTCATCATTAGACCATCCAAATTAACATGGGCTAATTCCTTACACATGGTACTTAATAAAGATGGTTCAATATGTGCATGTGGTCACTAAACAAGAAATAACTCTAGATCTTTATCCAGTACCCAGAATAGAAAAATTGTACTGTATTTTGCAAGACAAGATCATATTCCAAAAATTGACCTACTGAAAGCATACCGTCAAATACTGATTGCCAAAGAAGATAAACACAAGACTGCAGTTATTGCACCATTTGGATTATATGAATTTAATGTAATAAGCTTTGGCCTGCGCAATGCACTTGCAACATTATAATGATTTATTAATGAAGCGATGCATGGATTGCATTTTGTGTTTAAAGCTCGATTCTTGAAAAATTATTGGGGAAATGCCCAATTTATTTGCAAGTTGAAAGCACAATTTTACTTTGTAAATTATAATGCTGTTTTACATGAAATGTAATGAATATTTATTATTTTTTATTTGTTATATTAGCTTACTATTACTACTATCATATAAACATATTCTGGGCTTGCTCTTTGCCTATGATCTAGTAGTAGCAGCAGTCACAAATGGAGGTCTAAAGAAAGCAATAGAAGCAACAGAAAAATTCTGCAAACAATGAGGTTTAAAAATAAATAAAAGTAAATCTAAAATCAGGTATGTAAGATTGGGAATAAACTCAGCAGAGAAATGAAATGGTGGTTAGAGGAGAGTGAATTTGGAGCTGTAAACAAGTTTGGTTACTTAGGAATAAAGGCTAAATAACAATGGAAAATGGACAAAGCAAAGGAAAAATGCGCTAGGTGAGGAGAAATTAGCTATTAATAGCATAAGAACCTGCTTAAAGAAAATACCAAACATGAGAGTAAGTAAACTTGATAGAATATATACAGCAACAGTGAAATCAAAAATGATGCATGGAATAGAAATTTCGGAGATTGAAAATGGGTGGGAATGTACAGATCAAACTTGTAGACCTTTTGCAAAATTATATTGGGATTACCAAGAATAGCTCCTAATGGTTCAATTGGGAAGAGCTGGGAGGAAGGGATTAGTGGTCAAATGGATAGTGAAATATTGGAACAGGATCCAAGTATTAGAGGAAAGAAATATTGTCAAAAACTGTTTTTAGGACACAAGAATCAGCAAAATGGGAAAGAAATTGTATAGGTCAATTAAAGGAATTATAAGAAAGTTAGAATAGGATGAGCAAGCGAATCAACATACAAGAGGAGGACAAAAACTATGCAATAAAGTGAAAGTTAGGATAGACAACTTAGAGAAACAACAAATAATAGGTAGGTTAAGGGATAAGAGTACTTTAATATTATATAGGAGTGTTAAGAAAAAATGGGGAAGGGAAAAATGCATTGATGTTGGAGAAAAAATAGAAAGAGAGGGTCTGGCATGAGCAAGAACAGGAACAATGTTATTAAAAGGTTTAAAGTTGATAATGATATATTTCCATTATGTGGCAATGTCGATAACAATTTACGCCATATAATTCAGTGCGAGGAAACCAAAATGTGGAGAGAGATAATATGGAACAAAAACCGCGAAAAGTTACAGACAAAGATATTGTACTTAAAACTTTTTGGAAACAACAGGAAAGAATTTCTAAAACAGCTAGGCAATTATATAGGGAAATATAGGGGGAGGAAAATCGACAAAGAAAGATAGGATCATAATAATAGAACTGATGAGATTTTAGTTTATAGAAGAGGTAAATAGATGAAATTGATAGGGTATAAAAATACAAATAGAGAGAAAGTTACACATACATAAATAACCAGGGTGTTAACTGTATATGATACCAAATTCAGCAACTCAAAGAAAGTAACTATACATGTATGATGCTTGGACTTGAAAAGATGAAATAAATTATCTGTCTATCTACCACCATATATTTATAACTTCATTATTGGTGGGGGATAATGTTCAGTATGATGCATAGACAGATAAAAGTCAACATTATCTGCTAATGGGAAAAAAAGAAAAGAGCAAGTTATAAAAAAATTCAATAAAGTTGGGGGTCAGCTGTGTTCCAAAGTTAAAAACTTTAATGAAATTGAGCCTTAAAAAATTTTTCTCATCATATGGCTACCATACAACTTAAAGTCTGTTGTGATGATAGGCAGAACTGTAAGTGCCTGCAATTATAAGTCTGAAAGCTCAGTTTTATTCTTTTCATTCAATGTGAACTTTTATTAACATAAAATCTGATATGTTACACTCACATGACTTTCTCTACCTACTAGGCAACAAACTATTCTTATAAAAGCTTATTCGTTTCTCTACTTCATGTTAATCAATATCAATTTTTACAGATATGTTTTTATTAATTGGTTCCTTCTAAGTAGATAGTAAATAAGGGAATACACTAAACTAAAATGACAGCCAATCTTTTAAAGCTGATCGCTATTGGATGCAATAGAAATTCCCTTCTCTGTACATGACCAGGATGGGAAAACTCTCTGTACATGACCAGGATGGGAAAACAAAGTGAAAACAATTTTCCATTTGAGAGAAGTTAAAACCAATAATAATGAATACCTTGGAAAAGTTAACCCCACAAGAAAAACAAAAAAAAAAAACAAAAAAAAAAAAAAAAAAAAAAACATATATATAAAATAAATTTGTATTTTAACGAGATCTACATTTACATATGTAGTTCTGTTTTTGTCTATCTCTTATGGTTTACCAGTTCTGCAAAAGTCATCCTGAATGAAGGGGGTTTCAGAGGCAATTTCCAGAAAATTCAAGACATATATTTTATTTGTGATGAGAATATCTTAAACATATGGTATTTGAATCAAAGTTGTTGGAACCATTTTTGAGAAAATCAAAATTTGTGAAAAATTTTCTATATAAATGGCAATTTGGGGAAGCGGAATTTTCTTAAAAATCTTTGAGCCACATCCTTGAAAGCTGCTGAACACAAACAGATTTTTCATTTTTGAGCTATACTTTTTACACAAGCACACATGGTTCTCAAAACATGTATTTCTGGTGAAATCTTGACGTCTAATTTTGGGTGGAATACAATATCTTCTCTACCTATATGTGCATAGTATGTGATAGAGAATGAAGAGGTGAAAGACTAATCATTTGTTACGTAAATATTTGCATTGGATATCAATCTGTAAGTGTAGACTTTAGTTCAATACAACAATGTGTTTGAAAATGAATCTGATTTGTATGCCTTGTGCCTGTGGGTTTATCCTTCCTATCTTAAATTAAAGCAGTTTTGGTCATGGTTCATTCTCTGAATGTTAACTTGACCCTTATTATAAAAAGTTTGGTAGCCCCTACTTTACAGAATCAGAAATCGTTAAATGTCTATTGAGAATAAATGCTCTAAAGAAATAAAAAAAAGTGCTATATAATGTGACATATTTAAAAATACCAGTATAAACTTTTTGAATGGCCTATAAAATTCTCCACCATTCCAAATTGTAGACTTTGGTCAGCATTATAACATAAGTACAAAACTACTTTTAGACACACTAAATCTTTCTCATTAGGGAATGATTCCAAAGTATGGGACATTCTAAGCATGTGAATTGAGTCTAAATATTATGTATAAGCAGTATATAGCAAACATCAAAAAAGAAAGAAACAAAGAAAGATAGTAAGAAAGAAATAAAGAAAGGTCACAAATTCTCTAAAAATACTCTGGTGGTAACAATGATAATTCAGATTTACTGTAAATCCAAAAAGCACAGGCGAATATGCTATATGTATAAAGTATATCTAGTCAAAAATAAAGGAAAGATGTGCTGTATGAAAATAGGAATGCATAAAGGGAATATAGCTAACAAATGTTTACAGTGAAGAAACAAACTTGCTCAATGAAGAATCTGCCATATAAAATATTACAATAAAGTAAATATACATATTTATTCATGCTTAAATAGAAAACATATTCCTTGCCAAAAACTGTATTTCTATAATTTTTGTGGACTAAGATTATGTCAGCTTTTCCATTACTCATTCTTAAGAAAAACTGGATAGGAAATCTTAACTAGTGGTTAAAAGAACTAACAATTTTGCTTTAGCTTATGTGGATGGTTGCACTGGTAAGAATTTATCTTACTTCAATTTAAGTTGCGGATGCTGGTACCTACAAAGTTCCACTTTTATTCTATAAGATATGCTAGAATATAATGAAAGGTTAAAAAAAAATTAACTTATAAATGCAAGGGTGTATCCAGCATGAAGTCATGATTTTAGACACAACATCTCTAAAATGTTTCATTCTATTTATTTCAGTATTTCAAATTTTTTTGTAATAACTCTTGTGTTATATACGAGGGCCATCCAGAAAGTAACAGACGATTTGGAATAACTAAATGAAAACAAAAGATATTAACACAAAACTTTATTTACGAAATTACAGTACATTACTCTATTTCTCAACATAATCTCCATTCTGTCAAGACAGCTATTGTCATGTGGTACCAGTTTTTCAATGCCGATATTATATTTTTCTAGCACCAAAGAACTTATTCGTTTTTTTGAATGCACAAAATGTCCAGGCAATTGAATTTTATAGGCGAATAATGCAAGTGAATGGTGATAATGCACTGAACAGACCTTCAGTGAGGAAATGGCACATAATTTACGAGTAATCAAAGAACAAAAGTGCAACAAAGACCATTGTGGAAGTTCATCAATCGATATAGAGGAGTTGAAACCAAATGTTGATAAAAGAATTCAGAAAAACCTATGTTTATTTTGGACACTGTACATGAGTTTTTGGATGGAAAAGATTTCCCACCCGATGAAGACCTTAAGGACACTTGGTAGTGTCAGAGTAGCAATTTCCATGTAGAATTTCAATGCAATATATGTTAGTGTTTCTTAAAAGCTATGCAATCTATCATAATAAAGCTTTTACCACTTATATATCAACCTCTTCTGATTCAGAAACCATAATCAAATCATAAATAAAGTTAATAATTTTTACTCTATTGATATTCCAATAAACACAAAATTTTAAAAAATTTTCACATATTTTCTTCTTTAGGTACACTTTTCTAGAAAACTATAATAGATAGAGGTTTGAATTTTTTAGTGCATATGCAGAATATACTGCTCTAAACAGTCGGTAAAAGCTTTATATGTTACACTTTCATGAAATTCCTCAAAGAAATATTTTCATATATAAAACATTAAAAAAATAAAGAGTACATTATTTACTTTTTAAAATGCTATTATTAATAAAAATGTCTTAATGGTTCATCAACTATGTTGAATAGCATATTTGTAAAGTGATTACAGAGTTTGAAATGTGTCATTTTAACTGTTTAGCAGAAAAGTGCACCTAAAGAAGAAAATGCGTGAACATTTTTGAAAATGTTGTGTTTATTAGAATATCAATACAGCAAAAATTATTAATATTATTTATGATTTGATTACGTTTTCTGAATCAGAACAGGCTGATATATAAATAATAAAAGTTGCATTATGATAGATTGCATAGCTTTCAAGAAACACTAACATATATTGCATTGAAATTCTACACGGAAATTGCTACTCTGACATTAGCAAGTGTCCTTAAAGTGACAGTAACATCTTCGTTCATATCTTTACCGGTGGAAGAATATAACATCTGTATTGAAAAACTGTTCGTTAATGTTTAGTTAGGTCAAATTCTCTGTCACTTTCTGGATGGCCCTTGTAAAAACATATTACCCAGAGCAGCTGATGTTTGTTTGTTTGTTTGCATTGGCAATCAAAGAAAAATTCATAATGGAAGCAAAAGAATTGCCAAAACACATCCTAAGTAATTAAATGTAAGTGGTGTAAATATGTTACTTTCGACTCAAATGAATACTATATACAGGATACATTACTATCCCAAAATCCTCATAATCTCAAGTAAATCCTTCTATATTACTGTTCTTAAAACCTTTAATATGCAATGCTTTTCATCGCATCCATGCAAATTCCTCCAGACCTCTGTGTTACATATCAAAACACTTCTTCAATCTTTTTTTATTGTCTTAAAGGAACTTGTATTCATTATCACTTAAATGATACATACTGGTTGATTCAACTGGGTAAAAATCTGATTCAATTGAAGAATTTAATGTCATATCAGTGCATTGTCACAGTAGCACAATGGTTTGAACAGCTGCATAGAACTCGCCTCTCACAAAAGCAGCCCAGGTTTGATCCCAAGTAACCACATGTAGTATGGCGGACAAAGCAGCACACAAGTATGTTTTCTCCGGTTTCACCTGCCATTGTATTTCATCGGTGCTCCATCTTCAATTCATATATCCTCAGTATCATCAACTATGGTGCAATACTAGTAAAAGTGGGGTTAAATACTAAAAAAAAAAAGAAAAAAGCTGCATGGAGAGTGGGAGAAATGTGTTCAAATCCTGGCTGTGGCATTTAAATTTTCAGCTGGTTTTAACAATAAAACCCAACCCTTCAATAATAACATCACCAATATAATGTTACTTTATTTGTCTGTTAATTTTTATTTCAGTCATGTCATTGTTCATAAATTCTGCTTGAAAATTAGCATGAAGTTAATACAAATTTATGTAAAACATTCAAACATAAAGTACCACTAGTTAAAATTATTAATGCAACATTTTAAAATAATTGTCAATGCAAAGTCTTGCCTCAAATAAATATTCTCCAAACTCTGAGAAACGTACTTTAAAGTAATGTAATAGAAACATGAATAATTATTAGGAATTCAAATATTTTTCATTTTAAAGCCTGCTTATTGTTTTGATGCACCCTGTGCAATTAAAGGGCCAATCTTTCTTACAGAAGTACTCACACATACAAGATAATTACGTGAGGACTATGTCACAAATGCTACATGTGACTGTGAATGACAATGGATAAGCCCATCATTAATTTTAATACATACAAAACTTCGCAGCCAGGAACACCTTCACTGCATTTCCTGCACGTGCTTCCTACATCTGTTGTGTCATCACATATGCATCAGTCTTACTTTTGTCCTAATCCAGTTCACACATGAATAAATTAGGGGTGTTTAGAAGTGTTTAGTTTTGCTTGAAGTGCTTTCAAAATGAGTATACAGTACCACAAACAGTGTTTATGTACAATATATATGTGCTTACATATCTTATTGGGAAGTTGTAAGGCAATTTGAAATTAAATTTCATGGTATGCATGTTCCGAGTAGAGGCCATTTGTTTGCATATAAATAAATTCAGGTAGATGGGATCAATTTGTGATAGGAAAAGAAAGGTGCTTACGGAGCAGAAATTGGATGAAATTGAAGAAAGGTTAGAATGGTCAAAAATCTCTTAGACACCTTGCACAAGAAACTGACATTTCGAAAGCATCCACATGGAAAGCAACAAAACTTTTAAATCATACAAGGTTACTGTTGTTCAGGAATTGCTACCACATGATCACTGGAGTCAGGTAAATTGCTGAGGAATGTTAATGATAGAACAATTGATCCATGATTAATACTGTTCAGTGACAAAGCATGGTTATGTGTCATCACAACACAATTGATATCATGCTACAGACAATCCCAATTTTGTTCATGAAATTCCCTTGTATGAACAAAAAATTGAGATATGATGCACAATAAATGGATACAGAATAATAGGGGCTAGTTTTTATGAGTGTACCATAAATGCAGAAAGATACAGAAATAATACACTGGCACCACATTTCGAAATCTGATAGATATTTAATGTTGGTATGGATATTTCCAGAAGGATTCTGCCCTGCGCATACAGCTGATGAATCATTATAGTTTATTGCAGACATTTTTGAGGATAGAATCATTAGTAGGGGTTTAAGGCCCCCTTGGTTCTCTGATCTTACAGCATGCAATTTTTATATATGGGGCAACTTGAAAAAAAAAGTATACAAAACTAATCCCCACATATTAGAAGAATTAAAACAAAATATCAGGACAAAAATTAATGCTATTTTGGAAGCTGAGGTAATGCATGTGAATGAAAATTTTCTCAGAAGATGCCATAGAAGTATTGGTGCAGATGGACAGCATTTCCAACATCTCCTGTGTTAAGGTGTTTATAATTGTTGATGTGCTTTGAGATTTTATTTGACGTCCATGCATATGTGACTGGGTGATGGGCCATGCAACGGCCAGCCAAGTGTACAGTACATGACCAGGAGAAAGACTGCACGCCTGACAGCCAAGTTTTGTAGCTTACTGTAGTTATTAAGATCTTTGTAAAGATAATATGTATTGTAGTGTCTTTACGGCTTGTGAAAAGTAACCAAGCAGCACTAGTTTCCCACAGCAAAGAAAGCCTCTAGGCAATGAGGCGCAGACGGGGTATTGCTCATATTTATTGAAATTGAGGATTTAGTGATAGTGATGTATACTATACAGTCGAAATTCGCTTATACGTTATTCACTTCAACATTATTTGCACATATATGCTAAAATTTTAGGGCCAGTCGTTCTCCATTAAAATTTTGCTCAATTATACGTTGTTGGTTATATGTTTTCTCAGTAAAGCATCACTTTTTCTGATCCCCATACACAAAATGTACCCATTTATACGTTTTTAAAAAAACATATGGTGGTATGCTTGCTATGTATAGCCTTGGATGTGCCTGGTTGGCGGTTTTCATTAACGCTTATCGTTTCATTGTTGTCCTGTCATTCCAACAATCTATTAACCTTGGTTTCAACAGTCACTTCTCTGCTTTAAGGCGAGTACTGCTAGTGTGCTGTTTTCATTGTCATGTATCCTTTCATGGTCGTCATATCGTTCCAACAGTCACTTATGTATTTATGTGGAGTCTCGAGTTACAAACAGGAGAAGAAGCATGTGTGTATATCAACCAGCAAGGAAAAAAACAAGAAAATCCTTAACTCTTGGTGAAAAACTAAAAATTCTGGATGAGGTCCATACCAGAAGAGAAAGTCAGTTACATGTTTTCTCATTTATACAGTATTTTAGCAGTCTCTTGAAAAATGTATAAGTGAGGTTCCACATGCATATAAAGTATTATCTGAGTCAATTGTAACACTTTTACATCACTTACATGTTATAATTAAGGACATGTTTCAGTAGCTCTGTTGCTGTCATTATCCTTAATTGCTGGTGTCGTGGTTTGTAGGTGTTGTGATGAATGGGTTCACCTCTGGCAGTGGACTTAACAATCTCTGGATGAGGATGTCTCTGGGCGAGATCTCAAAGTTCATTATATTGTTACAATCGGAACAGTGGCATAGCATTTTTGGAGAGAACACCACAACGTAGGAAAAGCACAGAGTTTAATAAAACACATAAGAAACAGTTGGGAATTGGAAACCTGAGAGAATATCCACATCTGGAAAAATAGGAACATTTCAATGAACTTTGAGATCCCGCCCGCAGGCATCCTCGTCCAGGGATTCTTAAATCCACCACCAGAGGCAAACCCATCCATCACACCTCCAAACCATGAAATCGGCAGTCAAGGAAAAGTTGGTAATGCAAGCAACAGAGCATCCGAAACATGTCTTAATTATAAAATGTAAGTGACGTAGAAGTGTTATAATCAACTCAAATACCTAATACTTTAAATATTGCTGATGTGCAAAGCAAAGCTGTCAAGTATTCTCTTATCACACACATTCTGTGTAGCATGATTCTTTGAGGCACCTGTCCTTGTCACACTGTTTAAAAACAGATACGATAACGCTTTCCTTTCAGAGACTTTTTCTCCATGGTGAACAATAGAGGTTTCCTGACTGAAAAATACTATTGCCTGTGATTAAACTATTTCAGTAGCTGTTTCATTAACAAGTTTAGTAGTGAGGTAGGTTTCTGCATCCTTGAATAGTTGGATATTAAAACTTATCACTTCACTTACAGCAGTGTATTATTATGTTTTTGAGATATTTTAAATTTCAGAGTTTATAATGAACTTCAACTGTTTCACATAAAAATAACACATAAATAGGATTTCAAATATCATAAGAGGAAAATATCATGCAGAATTACTTCAGGAGTACAATAACAAAAGAAAGCATTATTGGTGAGATGGTATTAACAGCATTACTCTGGTAATAAGCTACTTTAATGCATTTATTTTAATGAAATTATACTCTGTCCATATTTTTTTTTATGGATACACCCTTACACAACTGCTTCATCCCCCCCCCCCATGATTCTCAAGGATATTACTTTAAAATATAAGCCTAACAATGTAAAAACATTTTGGAGACTTCAGTGAATGGCAATGAAGTAATATGATTAATTCAGGTTATCATAATTGCCATTAATGATTGCATAGCTATTTTGATGTAGCTGCATTAATTAGCAAACCACAATATAAAAAATAACCAAATTAGATTAAAAGACCATTTACATGCCATGAAAATGTAACTTTTTCTGTACTACTAACATAAAGATTTATTCAGAATTACCCAAAATTAGAGTTTATAATTATTTCATCCATCAAATCACCAAAAGGAAGTGGTATAGGTTAAAAAGTTTGGAGAGAAGATCTCCGAGCTAGGTTGCAATCTCTCAGTTGCTGTGAAGTGGGGATAGTGATGGTGGTAGTGGTGTCTAATACCTCCTTTTGGAAGCTTGTTATGATTCATTTTCATTTTCACTTTCAGTTCCTAATTTAGTTAAGTGCAGCTGATGATGGAATAAAATACTAGGAAAAAATAATGTTTTCCATTCATTTTCTGTACCTATTCTGTAGCAAATTATTCTTACAAAAGCCTATTCTTCTATTTACTTCTTGCTATTAAAGATAAACATTAACTGAGATACCTTATCACATATTTCCTTTTAGGTGCAAAGTAAAAAGGGAATACATTAAGTTAAAACAATAATAAAATCTTTTAAGAGCTGGTCACTATATTATGGTTTTGATTTGCTTCTCTTTGCATGGCCAGAAATAAAAAAAAAATTAAAAATGGTAAAACAGCAGAAAAAGTCTCAGAAATAGTTAACTCCCCCCCCCCAAAAAAAAAAAAAACTCTTACCAGTTACACAAAAGTTATCCAGAATGCGGATGTTAGTCTTTTTTTTTTTTTTTTTTTTTTTTTTTTTGGGACAGTCAAAATATGTTCCATGTAAATTGTAGTTAGGGGGACTTTTTTTTGAAAACTGTGAGTCACATCATTGGAAGATACTAAACTTAAATACCATGTTTGGCTACTTATCAGATTTTTTGTTTTTAGGTTGTACTGCTCGCATACATGCACACACATGTATCTTCTTTTTTTCTTTTTTTTTCTTTTTTTTTACACATGTATCTTTTATTTCCGGCGAAATCTCAGTATAAAATTTTGGGTAGAATGTAAGGAATTTTGTATAACCTTGTGTAACTAGTACACGCTTGTCTATACTAGTATAGACATATCACTCAAAAAATGTAGATCTATTTAAAACATACAATTTATTTCAGGAAACCTTTTTGTGATGTAAGCCATTTTCGAAATAGCTGTTATTAGTAGTTCAAATTGTCCAATACTTTGTTATTCTCATAAAGCCTTCTCAATTTTCAGTTGGTTTTTGTAATTATGTGGAAACAGTAAGGAAATTTAAGGCTACTATATATATAGTGACAAGTTCTTAAAGCATTTGACTATTGCTGTTCCATTTAGTTCTATTAACAAAATGTGTAATGTAACTATTTGTCTAAAGGATTACCTTGGATTACATACATAGAAAAATAAACTTTCATAGAGTAGTCTAAATAACCACTAATAAGCAATAGAGGGTAGGGAAAACAGATTTTTAAAATGTTCCTCTATGAATCACCATCAAAATTTAGGTGCTATGTAAAGAGAGAAAGTAATACAATTAACCAGCACTTTACAAATAAAGCAAAGAGCCAACATGATATATGTATCTATTTGATGTTTGCATCATCACCCCATCTGTGTCTTATGTTTTAGGGTACCTATTCATGAATAGCAGCAAACTATAGGGGTTTTAGGCAAGTAGTGCCCAAGGTTAAAGGTTTCAGGCTTACATGGCAACCCAATATGATTGAAAAAGAAGTACTTAAGTATGTTGAAATTGGCCAACATTTTACACTTGGTAACAGCAGAGATAAAGCTTCACTTGAACACTGCTTTACTGTAGAGAAGTGTTGTGTTGAAAGGTGAGGCATAGTGGCTTCAAATATTTGAAAGAATATCTTTGTTACTGAGCACTATTTTCATTCATAGAAAAGTGGATGTAAAAGCAAGACTAGAATGAAGCATGCTGGTCTTATTTCAGCATGAGCTCCAGAAAAATCTTCCAACCTGTTTTGCTGCTAATGACAAAATTTCATCAATATGAAACTTGATCTGATAGAACAGTTATAGAAATCAGCATGTGGACTACATGCTGGAGAAGATTCTATAGGAATTGAAGAAAAGTATCAGTATATTACTGAAGAGATTTGAATACAATACTAAAAGATGAGAGCCACAAAATACAAACAGATTGACAGATCTATTGTAATCCATCATTTCTGGTCAACCAACCACTCAACCCTTCTAAAAGCTGCCAGTTCCCAACTGAATTAGATACATGGAATAGGTGGGTACACATGCTAAGAAACAAGGATAGATTAACAGTTTTGGTTTTCACCACAAAATAATCTCTGGAACTTCATAATATTGCCAAGAGTTGTTACTGCATTTAATAATTTTGCAACAAGTTCTTCCTCCGGAAAATGATTGCACTTTATTTCTAAAAGTCAGTTCCTATCCATTAGTATAACAGTACAAGGTGCAATCCTATACTAATCTGAAATTTTGCAGATTATTTTAATAGGTTCATGCTTTGGTATAGATTTTGATTTTCAAATTTCAATTATTTATCTGTAACTACAACATTTCATACCTGTGACCATAGGCTCTCTATTCAAAACTAGGTATATACTATATATTTGTCTAAAACCTTTTTTATAGATAAGATGGCCAAGAAGCAAGGGACAAATGTTTGTCAAGCAATGAAATGTCTTACAAAAGTGCTATTGCCATTATGAAATCTCTAAAACATATAAAACACATTTGGTTTATTGATTCTCTATGTTCTGGCAAACTTGGGCACTATTTAAGGCAGTGCAGATATGAGCCATATAATGATGTTTTGCATATCTTTCTGGATGGCTCCATAGAAACCAAATTAAGGTCTTCTGTTCTATTGATATCAAACATCAGGTGGTGAAACCATACTGGGCAGTTGAAATATATGTATACAGCTTTTCAGTTTACAACATGCAACTGTCTGAATACATATGCCTGAGTTGTGTGAAGTAAATTATTATTATTATTATTGTTATTATTATTATTATTATTGTTATTATATTATTATTTATTTTCAAATACTAGGCTAAAATATGTATGAAGGAGAAACTACTATGTGTACACTTTTTCTTGGGTGCTCGGCTCCCTTGTCTTCTTTCAGTAGGTTTCACGCAATCTTGGAAGTAGAACAGAGTGACAACACTGAAACACGAAGTATGCTATACATCTTGATATCTAGTGGCTTCAATGCTTCATTGTGTCTTTAGATCCAGAGTTCACTCATGTGCAATTGCTCTGTGTTTTGCCTTATAATTCAATTAGTTCTCGGTAAATTAGAAAACCTATTCACCACATGACTGAGGGTCTTAAAGAAGAAACTTTCTTTGGTTGACAACACTGTAGAAAGACAGGTGGGTGTGCTCTTGCTTCTTTCTCCAGCCCTAGCTTCCCTGAAAAGCTAGCCCCCAAGGAAAAGCACATGCATAGTAATAGTACTGAGAATGCAGATGCTTTACACTTGGGGCGTTCAATAAGTGCTTAGAAAATCAGAAATTACACTCGTAGCATCAAAAAATGTATTTAGTAAAGGTCGTCTCTTACTAGATAGCAGTTAAAGCTTCAGCTATATCTATCACATGGTTTCATTGCCATGGGCAATTGAATCAACAATCTTGTGCTTATTGGAAAAAAATTGAATTTCATGTGGTGATTAAACTCTTCTATTTAAAAGGCTTAAAACCCAAAGAGATAAAAGCCAAGTTGGATGAAGTTCATGGCATATCTGCTCCTGCATTTGCAACAATTTACAATTGAATAAATGAATTTAAGCATGGCCATACATCCACAAATGAACATTGTTCCAGACATCCAGTAGAAGTGACTTCCTCCGAAATGGTTGACAAATCCAGGATATGGTTTTGAGTGATCGACGAGTCAAAGTTTACAAAATAGTAGAGCCCACAGGCATATCACAAGGTATAGTATTCTCAACTTTTCACCAAAAATGAGGTCTGACAAAGGTCTCGACAAAATGGGTGCCGCATTTGCTCTTAATGGAGAATAAACACAATTGTGTGATTGATTTGGAAGCTGACTTGACACTTTTCTGTCGCAATACTAATGAGTTTCTGCATCGATACATAACTGTGGATGAAACATGGATATACTACTACACTCTACAGACAAAAGTACAGTAGAAACAGTGTCTTTTAAAGGCGAATCGGGTCCAAAGAAGACAAAGGTGGTGAATCTGCAGACAAAGTGATGGCCTCTGTTTTTTGGGATGCATGTGGAATCATCTACATTGATTTACTTGCAGAAAGGAAGAATGATAAATGGGGAGTATTATGCATCATTATTGCAGTAGTTGAACAGAGAAATCAAGAAAAAAGGCTTCATCTGGCAAAGAAAAAGATTCTCTTCCATCAAGACAATGCAAGAGCGCACACCTGTGCAGTTTCCATTGGTGAAAATTGTAGAATAAAAGTTAAAATTACAACATCTACCATATTCACCAGATTTGGCTCCCAGATTTTTATTTCCAAACTTGAAAAGGTGGCCTATTTTGAGGAATTTCCAAAGTCATACTTTTTAGAAGGCTTAAAACAGAGAAATGCTGGAAAAGTGTATCAAGCTAAAAGGAGATTATGTTGGAAAAAAAAATGTACCAAAAATAATTTGTTTTTCTATTTTTTTTGTAATGTTCCTTGTGTATGTGGCATTTCTGTTTTACAGGGGAACTAGGGAAAAAACTTCAGCATTATCAATATCAGCCGATATAAATATTTTCTTCCTTAACAAACATTTGCCTTTTACTTCATGATCACTCTGTTTTTTTTTTTGTTTTTTTTTAATTATATTATGTTACTATCACAAGCTGCTTTGCTCTTGAAGTTATACCACTACCACCATCACCACTCTACTGCTATAAAATGTATTTATTCAGTTCCATATTGAACGCTACACATTGTTTACATTCCTTGCCATGCAGTAATAGAAGTAAGATTTTAAAAGAGGAGAACAAAAGCAATAAAGCTTATAAGCATTAAGCTTTTGCATAGCTGAGTAAGCATGTGATTTGAAACATGAATTATTAGATTTGTACTAATGTCTCTATTAGTTTAAGTTCAACAATAGGATTGAATATGTACTTACGGCACTTGGCTTGCGGACCTTGGTCCCATTGGTTCCCATCCGGGAGCTGATGGAGTCACCTCCCTCACTGCGGATGCTCATCTTCTCCTTGTTGTTATCATCGTTTCCCTTTTCTTGCCCCACAAACAGTTCGTAACTATGGCACGAAAAGTCTGAAGGCGATTTTACTACTCCTTCTGCACCCTCTCTCTCTTTTCTTGCCGCTTCTTCTCTTTTAGCTGCTGCTTTGTTTTCTTTGGCTAAAGCTGCTTCTTCAGCTTCCTACAAAGAATGGACATATGTTTATTAAGAACTGATTAAATATAAGCAAAATGTAATAGATCTTAGGAATGAGGAAGAGTCAAGTGCAGGCTACTCAGAAGAGAAAAGTTTACATACTCATAAGTAAACAATTCCTTAATATATATGTGTAATATTGGTTCAATTTCTTATTAGTTTCTCTACTGAATTAGCAACTAGGGTAAATGTTGCATTTTATCCAAAAGTTCAATGTAAATATTTCATCAGAAGCATGTTTTGAAGCTCCTGAATATAAAAGAAGCACTTTTAGAAAAAGGTCTGTGAACAACTCAAAAACGAAGTCAGTTTCATAACAAATGTAACTCCATGGCACGAAGATCCACAACCGACCTTGGTCTACATCCCAACCGCTGCATCCCCCATCTCAGCACAATAACGTCATGCTGGGGGTGAGATGTGATCAGTGCCTCGAATCCCTCCTGACTGGTTGATGCAGTCTTCTTGATCTGGAGTTGCTATTTCTCCTAAATTGGCCCTCAGGGACCTCACAAGGCTGAGTGCACCCCAGACCAGGTCTCCCAATGGAGGAAAACTCCCCATGCCAGTACCAGGAATCAAACCTAGGGCTCCTGCTTGGCAAGCAGCTGTGCTACCACCGCGCTAAAGAGTCAATCTTCATAACAGACTTGGTATTTAAATTCTTATTTTCCAAGGATGAAACATGAAGATTATAAAAAAAAATACCCTCATCCCAAACAATCCTTATGAAGTAAATGTTTAGAAAATTTTTATTTTCCCAAAAATGTTTCTAAAAATTTAGAATAAAATAATTTCATATAAGATAATTTTCAAAAATCAAGTGTGGGGGAAAATTTAGGCCCCTAATATGTATAATTTTTACTGTTGATAAATTTAAATTATGCTTAATAGAAAAAAAAATATATATATATCAAATGCTGTCACCATGAAAAGGAATGAAAACAAAATGTGTAACTCACAAAGGGCCATAACCATCGATGTTGCAGATTTAACTGGGACTTTTCAGGGAAAGTAGATTTAAAATAAAAATACCCTTGTCTTGGTCTTCTCTCCCATTGACCCAAGTTTAACAAGAAAAAAATCTGATGTGTACCATTCACATGACTTTCTCCATATCCCTGCAACAAATAATTCTTAAAAAGCTTATACTTCTATTTACTTTATGCTAATCAGAAAAAATTAGCAGAAATAGTCTTATTACTCACTTACTTGTAAGTAGAAGCAAAATAAGGGACAACCATAGGTTAAAGTGATAGTCAAAAGCTGGTTGCTATGTCAATGAAGTTCCTTTGTTTATATGGATAGGAGTTGACAAGTTCCTGTATGAGAAAAATATACGTTTTTCATAGCAGAAACCAAAAATAAGGAATGTCACAAAAACGACGAACTCCATGAAAAAAATGTACATAACATAAATTGTGTGTTTTAAAGTGCTCTACATTTTTTGTGTAGTAAGTTTTGGTCCATCTCTTACGGTTTAGCAGTCATTCAAAATTTAGTAAAATTCATCCAGAATAAACTACTCTTCAGAGGCTATTCCCAGAAAATTCAAGAAATACATTTCATTTGTCAGGTAAATATGTTTAATATCCGAAATTTTAATAAAAATCGTTAGAGCCATTTTTTAGAAAATAAAAATGTTCGAAAAAAGTTATGTAAAGGGTAGTTGGGGGTGGGGGGATTTTTCTCAAAATCTTCGTGTCGCATTCCTGGAAGATACTAAACTTAAATACCAAGTTTGGTATTTTACCGACTTTTCGTTTTTGAGTTATCGTGTTCACAGACACACACACACACACACACACACACACCTTTTTGTGAAAATGCTTTTTTTGGATATTGGGGACCCTAAAACATATATTTCCGGTGAAATCTCGGTATCGAATTTTTGGTGGAGTGCAATACTTTCTCAATACACTATGTACATAGTGCGTATGGAGGAAGTAAAAATAGCTTAAAAATTAGAATGATTTACTAATATTGTCTAATTCTTTGCATATATGGGTGTTTAATAACTAAACTAAATAAGATATCTGTGGTATGTGTCTGTGGAGGGGGGTGTGCACAAGTTTTATTTGTCAGTGTTTTACTTAGAGGCACCTATCCCTAGGAAAAAAATGAAGCATAATTGTGACTTCACAACACGAAATATTGATTGGAAGTTTTCTTTAGCATGGTCTTGGACACAGATGCTTATAGCCACAATAAGGACCAAGATCATTCTCAGCACCTTGCACACTACATTGCAACTTAAAAGTTTTTACATTTTATGCCAGTTATATCAACTATAAAAAGTCAACTCCGTTTTACATATAGACATCCACATGTATAATATAATAACCAAGAGAATAAAATGCAGAAATACGAAAAGGTTTAGAGGAGATTTGAAATGAATTTTACAGTACCAATGAATTTTTCCAATATTTCAAACTGTACTCACTGTCAACATATTATCATAGACTGTCTGCAATTTAAAAAACAAAGACAAAACAGTGCTTCATCTCAGACAGTATGGAAATACTAAACTTGAGACAAGTGAAGTAGTTCAAGTATAACACATGAGTCGGGACAGTGACACTCTCCTCACTTAAAATAAAATTTTCAAAGCATTTGTTTCAATGGCAATCCTATATTATACTTGGACTACTTCACTTGTCTCAGACTTTTGAGTTATTTTATATATTACTGACTTTAAAATTAATAGAAAGCAGTTACCTATGCAAGTTTTCTGAAAACCAGTACCAAATAAAAGATATAAATTTTACAGAACCAAAATACTTACTCTTAACGCTTCTTCTTCAGCCGCTTCTTCCTCTTCTGCCTTCTTCTGCAACTCATCGTATGACATGGCGACAATGGCCAAAATCAAGTTCACTAGATAGAACGAACCCAAGAAGATGATCACAATGAAAAACAACATATGCCATGGTCCTGCAGATCTCAATACCTGAAAATATTCCAAATGATATTAGATATTTTATGCTTATGGAAACAATACAGAATTTTGTCCAGAATCACAAGATCATTGAACTTACCAGCTGATATAAATTTTCCCAGTAATCCTGAGTCATGAGTCTGAAGGCAGAGAGGAAGGCCCAGCCAAATGTGTCGAAACTCGTGTAACCATAGTTGGGATTGTCACCAAAACCTTGCATACATGTATACCCAGGTTCACATTGCCTGTAACACAACAAATGTAGACTTTAGAGATGGAATTATACCTAAGCAGTAAAATGTCACGTTTTTAATACCGGTGAGGCAAAAATATCCAAACCGGCTGCACAGCGTTTTGCCTGTCCACACCCTTGGCACTTGTTGCCATCTGTCGCTATCATAGAAAGGGATGGATGAAACCATACAACATTTTTAATACTACTTTTAAAGGCTTTACTTACTAATGTATTTAAAGGAGATGCTGAAAAATACTTTCAATTGTTTTCATCGAAGGATTGCTGTATGAGCTGTTGCAGAGTCTTGTTGAAAAAGGCAAAAATCATGCTCCCTGTCTGTTAATTTTCTAAAAAAAGGGGGCAAAATTAAATTCACAGATGTCCACTGTTGACTCAAAAAAGAATTGGACTTATAACTCTTTCTCCGCTAATGACACACCATTTTTTTTTGTCATGAAAGGGTATTTCATGAACAATATTAGGTTTCTCAGCAAAGATGGAATCAAGCCTCATGTGTGAAAAATATTAAATGTGGGTCAATTTTGCCATTGTATACACTATTGAGAGTCCACTCACAAAATGTGCTAATACATATGAATCATAAATAAATACATGTTGTGCAATGGAAAGCAAATGCTAAGTCATAATATACTTTGTGACCAAGTACAGGACAAAATAATAAAGCCCACTGGTAATAAGTCAACCACACAGTATCACCATCAGCTCAATACACACTTTCAGAGCAGAGAAAAACAGGTCAGCACTGTGATCTTTTGTACAGCAGCTGTGTGTTATGTTTCCATGGAAAAACACTGCACAGTGGTTTGGATGTTTTTGGGTCGCACAGTATCTTTTTTTAAGAACAAATGCCCTTGTCTTGGATTGCTTATGGCAGTAAATGTGAATTGTGTTGATTATCTGATATCAGCAATTTTCTGTGCATAACATAAAATACTATTTTTATTAAACAGAAAAGAATGAATATAAGCTTTTTATTGAAATAAGAAGATTCTGATTATAAATGTGTTTACAACTTGCAGCAATTTTTCTTTTCCACTACTGCATATATTTTGTATGCGGGTCATCCAATAAATAAGTTTCCCTATTTTTTTCTGTGCAAACCACATGTTTTAAAATTAAGTTGGTGCTGTAGGAACTTTCTTTGGGGCATGGTGGCTGCATTTCACCTTTAACACATGTCCTTGCTCTGCATTCGGCAGTACGGTGCCAGCTGCCATGGAGCTACCACTTGAAAGTGTTTTCGCTTGTGAACTTCTTTCTGTTATTCACTTTTTCACAGTGAAAAATGAAACAGCTATCAACATTCATCGCTATTTTCAGTGTAGGTTTATGATGAAGGATGCATGAGCATTCAAATGGTTTGCTGCTGACGTTCATGGTTCCTGGAAGGACGGTAAAATGTGCATAATAAAAGCGCAGTGGCAGACCATTACTGCTAAAGGCAAAGAAGCCACTATTGCAGTTCGGAATGTGGTAGACAAAGATCAATTCATTTACATTGATAGGTAATGAATCAACTGCCTCCTGGTATGGAAATTGGATGCTCCTCTATTGTGATGATCCTGTCAGACGTCTTGCAGTATCGAAAAGTCTGTTCAAGATGGGTCCCACGTTTGCTGCAGAACTTCAAATGGGACCTTTTTTCCCCATCCACCTTGCTCTCCAGATCTTGCTCCACAATTCAAGCCACACCTTGGAGGCAAGTGGTTTGCGACTGATGAAGAGGTGAAAGCGGAGGAACTATGAATTTTATTTGTCATATTTTAAATATAAGAGATTTAAATCAAAATCACTAGGGCCAGTTTTGAGAAAACTAAAATTTTCTAAATTTTTTCCATATAAAGGGTAGTTGGGGTGGGGATACTTTCTTGAAAATCTTTGTGACGCATCTTTGAAAGATACTGAACTTAAATATCAAGTTTGGCATTTAAAGGACTCCTCGTTTTTTAGCTATGCTGCACGCACCCATGCACATATACATAAACACACACATTTTTCTAAAAATGATTTTTTTTGTATTCAGCAGGTTGCAAAACATGTATTTCAAGTGAAATCTTGGTACCAAATTTTTGTGTGCAATACAGTACCTTCTCTATACATTGTGTATATAGTACATGTAGAGAAACTAAAAAGGAGCTGCATTTGGCAGAAAACAAAGTTTTATTTCATCAAGACAATATAGTTTATATACCTGCTATAACAATGACCAAAATCAATGAGTTAAAATTCAAATTGCTTCCTCATATACCCTATTTGCCAAATTTACCTTGCTTGGATTATTTTGTGTTTCCAAATATGAAAAAATGACTTGGAGGTAAAAGATTTGCCAAGAGGTGGAGTGTGAGGTTGATAGTCATTTTGAGGAACTTAACAGTTCTCACTATAAACAGGGTATCAAAGCCATTAAGTGTTGTGCAAAAAAACATATCAGGTTAAAAAGAGACCATGTAGAGAAATAAACACATTTTTTCCAATTTTTTTTTTTTTTTTTTTTTTTTTTGTGTTTTCTTTGTAGGTTGAGTACTTCTGGGAGTACCCTTGGAAATTTCATGTTTTATAAATTCATTTAAGAATTAAACATCTGTGTTATGCTTAATTCTTATTTATACTCACCCTGCTCCAGAAGAGTTGCCACATAGTGGATAATCTATATCGTCTTCTTTTTTCCACCAGTGAGCTAAAACACAAAAACAAATAAAAGTTTATTGGGCCATTTTAATACTTAGAAGTTAACAGATTTTAGTTCATTTTATGGTGTATAGTAATACTTCAGTTAAAAAAAATCATGCAACACACTTTTCAATAGAAGCATTAAGGACAGAAGGTGTTTTAAGATTATGAAACTACTTGTTTGGTAACTATTCTACTGAATTTTCAGTGTGGTGAGATTTAGACTATGCCATTGTTTCTATATTACAAGCACTAATTTCTATAATTTTAAGAAATATTTTCTCTAAAATTATGTATCAATATTTTTCAGACTACAGGTATGTAGGTACCAGGTATTAATTCTGAATTAATAAATTTGAAAATAGCAGTTTCCTTCACAAGTTGCTATTTTTCATAAAACAAACATTTTTTACACCACTTTGAAATACATACTGCTCACTGGAATGCTTAACATTTAGCCAAGCTTAAAAACATGTATTAAGTGTACATAAATATCTATGTAAAGAAATAGTGGAATTTTTGTTTTTTGCCCCTAATAAGTCTGAGACATTCCTTAATACCAACAAAACCGGACTTCCCAGAAATGAGTTTATGAGTTGAAATATCGAAAGAAACCAGTGCTTTAGCTAAACTAATCTGAAAAGTCCAATGGTTTATTTTAAAATAAATATAAAATATGTCTTATCGTTTCCTTAATTTATACCTCATTAAAAATTGAAAGATTTTGAATTGTCCAATAAGCAGTTTTAATCTGTAATGTACTTGTATATAATTAAATATATGTTTAACCCATTTAAGACTTGCTAAGGTGATTTCTAATTTTGACACCCAGTGAGGAATTGAACCTCATCTCCATGACAAGGAGATCACAGATCATTAAACAAATAGCAACTACTTGGAGTAGGAATCTACTAACAGTGCTTTGGCCATTACACTGCATTATACAGTGTGTCCACAAAAATACTGTCATACTCTAAACTCATAGTACATCAGCTTGCATAATTCTTTTAAATGAAATTGGTGACATTCAAAAGAAAATCTCAAATATTTTTATACACGGTATCACGGGAATCAAACACAGAAACTAAGTTCACTCACATCTGTGATTTTCATTTATTTATTCATCACATAGATTTACAGTACAGAGGAATGCTCATAAACAGGTGCTGCGTCAAAGATCTTAAAAATAAAGTACAAACTAAAATGAAATAAAATTAAAATAAAATAAAAGTACTTAAATCATCATAAATTACCTATTGTGTAGATGCAACCGGTATGATACTACTTCTGATTTAAATACTTTCAATTTTATTTGCTTTTTAATATTTTCTGGTAATTTATTGAAAAATTTAACTACCATGTTTTTGTGTTTGTTCTTTGTACATAGATGTTTGTTTTTTGTCTTGTTTTGTAACTATGTATATTATCGTTGGTAATGAAGAGTTCATTTTTGCTGCTGCAGCTATTTTTTAAATGCATCATGCATTTATAAATATACATACATGGTAATGTCTAGATTTGCTTTGAAATTTGGCTTACAGGAGGCTCTTTGATTTGCTCCAACTATTACTCTTACTATTTTCTTTTGAAGTAGAAACCATCTCCTATAATTGGGAGAGTTTTCCCATAAGAGAATGCTATAATTAGTCGACATGGGTTCATTGTTGGATATTTAGCAGGCAGGTTATATGTGAATGTATGCTTTTAAAATTGTGTTGTTATTAAAGAAATTTTAAGGAGCTATGGCAAACCCACAAAAATATACTTGGTGTGTTTTGGAATATCATAGCAAGCAGAGTCTGATGCAGGTTCAGTGTGCTTTCAGGCAAAGGTTTCACATCAAGCTCTACACACACACGTCAATATTGAGGTGGTTCTGTGATTTTGTGGATCATGCCTGCATATGTCATTAATGGAAAGGCATTCAGGGAGACCATCTGTCAATGTGGGAATTATGGAAAAAAGATGGAGGCATTTGTATGTAGTCCTAAGAAGTTTGTTCATATTAGCTAGTCAGCAGTTAAACATCCCTAAATCGACTATCTAAGATCCTGTGTAAGCGACTGAAGTTTCACTTCTGCAAACTGGAATTAGTGCATAACTTGAAACCTGGTGACTCCACAAAATGGCTAGACTTCATGAACATTTATTGGTACTAATGGTTAGAAAAAATAATTTTCAGTGATGAGGCAGCTCCCATTGGTGGAAAAGTGAACAGGCATAATGTTAGAATTTGGGGGAGCCAGAATCCACTTGCCATTTTGGAGGTTGAAATAGACTACTCTGAAGAGAATGTCTTTTGTGCCATATCAAAATGTCAAGTCTGTGGTCAATTTCTTTCAAGGGCCACTGCCAACAGTCCTTATCGTGACATGTTCAGTGAATGGTTATTTCTACAATTGAAAGAAAAAGTTAACAAATTTATTTTCCAACAAGATGGAACTCCTCCTCACTGGCATTTACGTGTTGGGAACATCAGAATGAGCAGCTTCCAGGAAGATGGAATTGGATGTGCTGGATAAGATGTTAATGACTTCTCAAGTGGCCCAAAGTCACCTGTATTGATGGTCTATGACTTCTTTTTTATGGGATTACATAAAAGATTGTGTCTATGTAGCCCCATTGCCTCAAAACCTGCAAGAAGTGCCTCTGTTGTTATCCAGTTCATTTTATCACATAGTTGGAGCATTTGGTGTGAATGGGGATATTGCCTGGATGTCTACAGCATCACTCGTGGGGGCTACATTGAATGTCTATGAGGTATAGTAAAATATATTTAAGTTTTTCTTTAGGATGACACCAATTTTACCCAAATACGATTATCCAAAGCAATGCAACACCAGTTCTAAGCATGAGCATATTGTACTATGCCTTTGTTTTATGCCAAGGCTACAACTTCCTTATCTTAGGAGTGTTATTCTCTTATTAGTCCACAGAAATGCCTGACAACGAATTCATGCTTAAACAGCGTATTTTTATGTGTGATACATATGCAAAAACTGAATCGTGTAGACAAGTGTATAGACAATTTCAGAAGCAAGTTCTGGGTAAAGACACTGTGAAATGTGTGTTCAAATTTAGAACAACTGGATCACTAATGTTAAGCTAAAGAAACAAAAATAACATGTTCTAATGGAGGAAAAGCTCAACAAAATGGTACTACATTGGAATTCTCACCCAGGAAATCTCTCAGCCATGTTGTATAGCAAGTGGATGTTTCACAAACCCTATTCATACAACTACTAAACTTTTAAAACTAAAACCCTACTGTGTGACTATAGTACAGAAATAATGAACATTATGCAAGAAGACCTTATGTGTGTCAATGGTAATTTCATCCAATAATGTCCAGAATGTCTTCACACAACCAATGCCACTTTCTACAACACTTATAATAGATTAGTATTCATTACATATGTGTTACTAACACTCATGATAAGTAACATAGGAGTTGCGGAATGGAAAACTCCACTGCATAGTAGACTGCATGTGGAGCAAATATTTGTGTGATCTGTGGCCTTGGTATAAAATGAAGGCACTGTATTATGTTTGTACTTTATCTCTAATGATAATAAATGAAAAACTGTATATTTATGTCCTTCAGCTGCTTTCTAGTCAATTCATGGCGGTATTGGATTGAGACTTTATAAACTCTAGAGAGCTTCTAATAGTTGAGAAAAATAATAAATTATAAATGCTAAAAAATTCAAATCTTTCTGCTCATTGTTAGCTTTGTGTTTAATACTCTTAAGTGTTATTTTTTACTATAATAGGGCACAATAGTGCATTGAAGTACAACTTACCATTGTTCTGTGCTTTGTCAAAATTTAAGATGCTATATTTGAATATGTTTGTCTTCTTATTTTTTGTGTTCACTTTTTTTTTTTTTTTTAATATTGCTTATTATTTTGTGTATTACAAAACTATGTATGCTTTGTGGACCCATGCAATTGATAGAGATCAGTGTATGTATGTATACTGGTATTTAAATAAATAAACTCATTCATTCTGCTGTTTTGTTTCATTTAGCCAATCTAAGATTTCGTAAGTATAGCATGACTTTAAGAACATATTGTATTTTGAAGCAAATTTTCTCAGAATTACTAAAGCAGGAGTGCAGTTTCATAATTGAGAACAACATCTAAAATGGATACTTACAACTGTTGCTCATGAAGGCATGCCAGTTTTCATCAGTTAGGTTTCCCCACGATCCGTCTGTGGGAAAATTCTTGATGCACTTCTGCGTGAGGACACCCATGTAAATCTGGAGCCCCATTAAGGCAAACACGGAGAGTGAGAACATCGTGAGGATTATCACATCGCGCAGATTCTTCACTGATTCAATCACAGCGCCGACGATGGTCTTCAAACCTAAAATCATGAAGTTTCATTGTATTTCTGCAACATTTTACACACATTCTTATTATAAATACAGCAGATAGGTAGGTGGATAGTACAACAATTGCAGCAAAGATACAATATGACTATATGATTCATTTTTAAAAATAATATCACATTTTTTCATTAATAAATGTATGTGACTAAATTACAATAAAATTCATCCTTTAAACCAATTTTTATCTCAGACTTAACATCTCTGATGCCAATATTTCTAGCAGAATGCATTCTTGATTATAATTAATATATAGTGGATTTTGTGACAGTGAGGTGTTCTATCAAATTAAATTAATTAGCGAGTCCATTTTGAAACACTACATCATTTACTTTTATTATTGGAAAACATGCTTCAGAAGCTGTGTGCTTCCATATTCAATTCCCTTAGTCAACTGCCAGCATTGCTTGCTGTGGTAGAGAGGTTCATCAAACCACCGCTAGGGACAATGACAACCACCACAGCAAACAATGCCAGCAATTGACTAAGCGAATTGACAATGGAAGCACACAGCTTCTGAAACATGCTTTCCAATAATAGAAGTAAGTAATGTAGTGTTACAAATTGACTCACTAATTAATTTCAATTCATGCTTAAGTTTGGAAAATTAAATAGAACATAAAAATTTCAGCATCGAGGTTAGAGTATGAACCATGGATTAGTTTTTCACAACAATCTATCTCTATCTTTAGCTAGCATGATTAGACCCAGACACTTTTGTGCTTCTCTCACTTAATTTAGGTATGAATTTTGGTGAGCCCTGAAGATGATGTCAATTACTCCAAATATTACATTATAAAGGTGGCTTGCAAGCTTCTAGATATTGGGGTTAGTGTATGTCCCATAATGGTTATATGTATTTGGTGCATCCAGAAAGTAAGTCATGATTGCATCCAGAGATGACACCACCAGTCAGATAGGACTGTACATGTGCAGAAGTAGAGAGGAAGTATATGGGAATAACACAGTAAAGTTTCAGTCTTGTGACCGCAGTGGTTACCACACTGTGCTAGGAGAAAATGGCTGCCCTTATATTGTCTCCCACCTATGGCGAGGTTCGTGCAGTCATCCAATTTTTGTATGCTCAAAAGCAATCTTTAGCAGAGATCCATTGCCAATTGTTTCATGAGTCATGTGATGACCTCTTGTATAAGATTTCATGCAACGGAGACTGTAAATGCAATCGGTATTGTCAGACGTATAAATTGAGGAGGGCAATCTAGAACAAGAGACGTGGGATGCTGACAAGAAGCATTACGCCATTGCATGACAATGCAAGACCACAATACAGCCAACACCACACAAAATGTGTTGAATAATTTTTGGATGGGAGATCTTTGACCACCCACCCTGCAGCTCTGACCTTGCCCCAAGTGATTTTCATCTCTCCCATCTCATGAAGCATTTTCAGGAAGGAAAATGTTTCCACAATGATGCTGAAGTGCAGAATGGAGTCACTTTGTAGCTTGGGCATACAATTGATGGTGCACTGTTACAATAAATACCTCCATAATGAATATGTTGAAAAGTAGCAAGTGAATTTATGTAATTATTCCAATAAATATTTCTTACTTAGTGATGTTTTTATTCTCTTTATTATTCATTGGAACTTATTTCCTGGATGCACTCACAGACTAATTATGAAATTATTCAGATTTGAAGAATTGAGTACTGTAACTGGGACTCAAACCATGAAACCTCTCATGTCTGATTCATGTATCAAGGGATACTCTATGGCAGTATGGGCAAACCTTGAACCCCTTGATATGTAATCTGCAAAATCAGTTAACACCATATAGTAAAAACAAATGGGTAGATGGAGAAACATACAAACAATGAATGCAGTGGTGGTTGCTGATACTTAGATAAATAGGTACTACAGATTTCTTTTGTATACAATTTATATGACAGTAAAATAATACAAATACTGTATTTTTACTTTCTCTGCATGTACTATATACATAATGTATAGAGAAGATATTACATTCCACCCAAAAATATGATGTCGAGATTTTGCCAGAAATACACTTTTTGGGGTCCTCTGGATCCAAAATAAAAGTGTGCCTGCATGCGTGTGTGTGTGAACGTGATAGCTCAAAAACAAAAAGTCCCTAAAATACCAAACTTGGTATTTGAATTTAGTATCTTCCAAGGATGCAACATGAAGATATTGAGGAAAATCCCCCCACCCCAAACTATCTTTTACATGGAAAAATTTTCGAAAATTTTGATTTTCTCAAAATGGCTCTAACAACTTTGATTAAATACTGCACATTAAAGATATTTACATGGCAAATAAAATGTTGAATTTCCTGGGAATAACCTCTGAAGACATTTTAATTCAGGGTGAATTTTGTGTAACTAGTAAACTGTAAGAGACAGACAAAAGTTTACAACACAAAAAATATAGAGCTTTTTAAAACAGACAATTTACGTCATATACATTTTTTTCATGGAGTTGACCATTTTTGAGATATTTCTTGTTATTGGTTTCAGTTTTAAAATACTTAAAACTTTTCAAATATGGGAGTTTGCCAACTCCTGGCGATGCAAAGAAATGGATTTCACCAATGCAAAGAAATAGATTTTAAAAGATTTGACTAGCGCTTTAGCCGAGTTTATTCACTTATTTCCCTTCTACTTACAAGAAAGCAAATAAAAAGACCAAATGTTTATCTCAATCAGCATGAAGTAAATAGGCAAATAAGCTTTTTAACAGTAATGTGTTATCGAGATGTAGAAAAAAATCATGTGAATGGAACACATCAGATTTTTAATACCTAATATTCTTTTACATTTGCAATTATTTCATTAAAATCTACATTACCTATATAGAGCTATTTCGATCTGTGCTAGTCAGTCAAATAAGATCTGTATTTTGACTTGGCATAATTTATTTATGAAAACAGTTGCTTGCACAAATATGTAGAAGCAAACGTAGTCAAAATTTGAGCTGCAAGGGTCTTAATTGCATGTGTTTTGCAACTGATAGCCGTTCAAGTAAATCAACATTGTTTACTGCAGCATAAAAATTTTAAAAACATATAATTTTTTTATGAATATTAATTGTAACTGCAAATCCAGCATTAGTCTTGAAGCTTGACATGAATAGAATTTACAAAAGGGTCAAATTAATTTACTGGCAAATTGTTACTATTTAGATTTTCTAGTTAGGGAATATGCCTATTAAATTCATTCTTATTTGTATTTTGGAGGGGTTGCAAGGAGAAAAATTATATAGCCACCCCTCTTGTAACTATCCCATCCACATTTGCAACTGCACGGTAAAGGTTTTAATTGCATCTTACATGTTTACTGCATTTTAATTTCTGCCTTGTTGGTTTAATCATTTATTTATTTACTCCATTTCACAGAACATAAGAGCCAAACTAAAGAAAGTAATTGGTAACAAGAAAGGCCAAATCTTTATTATGCAGGCTTAGAATCTGCCATGATAACTTTCCAAATTGGAACTTAGTTGTGGCCCAACACATCTTGCTAATGATATGACAAACCTATTCTCCATCCAGCCGTGTTAATGTAAACAAAAGCAACAAGTTGCAATGACTATGATTGGTTGCTGAATGTTTTACTGCTTTTCTCCATCACAAAATATTTCCTTTTAAATTGCAGAGTGAGTACAGAAATATTGTATAACACTATGCAATGTTGTCTAAATAATATGAGTGGTTAAGGAACAAAATTTACTGATCATTTAAACATTATTTTTTTATATAACAATGCCTATCCATTGTGCTGTTCAATGGCTGCTTCTAGTCAGCAATTTTTTTTATAGTGTTTAACGCCCATTTTTACTACTTGTGTCATTGCAGGCGATGGCACTGATGATACATGGAATGAATATGGAGCGCCAATGGAATGCGATGGCAGGGGAAATCAGAAAACCTGAAGAAAACTGCTTTGTTCACCACAAATCTCGCATGCAATTGCTTGGGGTCAAACCCGGGCTATCTAGGTGAGATTCTAGTCAGAAGTAATAGTGGAAACATGTAATACCAGTGTGGTAAAACATATGTAAGGAAAGAATTATTCCCAGTGCATATATAACAAGTTTTGTGAAAAGTAGCTTACCTTTTCATTAAACAATGTTCATTAGCTTAACAATAGAATTTACTGGTGTTTCTAAAAGCAGCATAAAGTGTGTAAAGCTTTTAAATTAGCCAAGGTGCAACATTTTGTGCAAGCAGCTTTCAACAAGTGACAACTGAAAATGCAGTGAACGTGTTTCACACATTGTTTGGGAAGAGTAAACAAAGCAAGATTTGGACGGAATGATGGACATTGTCGTTAGCCCACTAATTATCAATCTCTTTGATGATTCAGACAGTTTGATTGCAGCTGTAGCAATGACTTGTATCTTGAAGGAGTGGGCTCAGTTCCATCTTCAGATTAACTCTTCTGGTAAGTCACTGCATTATGGCAGTATATTAAAGAAGTATGCATATGTGAGTACTAAAATTTGCAAAAAACTGTTGGAGTGAGGTATGTGTGCAATACTTCAGCAAACTTTCAAAACAATACGCATGCATTTTGTAATTTTCTGGGAAAATTTTACATTTCATAGAACATATAACAATTCGCCTACCTGTTTTATTGTGTGTTATTGATTATACATTTAACAGAGCTAATCATTATCCGTGAACAATGTAAGTAGGTAGTCATTTATTTTCCTGCCAAACGTAGGTATGTGGTTTTACAATTGTATGGCAGATGAACCGGCTTAGCACCACGTGGTGTGTACACATGCGATCGCGGAAGAATACATTCTGGTTTGTTTACATTATCAGTGAAGTAAGGATGGACAGATAATAAGCATATACTTATTAAGACAGTCTGTCAGTTGGGAGTCTACACCAGAGCTGAAGCCCCTTTTGTTACCAGGAAAGAATTAATTGTCGTTGGTGTAATGGAAGGAGTCATATTATATTAGTAAAAATATTAATATTTTTGCAATAACACTGTAGTATTTTTTTTTTGTTTTTTTTTTTTTGTTTTTTTGTTTTTTTTGTTTTTTAATAAAAAGGAGCAAAATCCATGCAACTGCAGTCAAATGTAACCCCATCAACATCCGAGGATGCCACCACACTGGCTACTTTACTTGGGCCCTCCCTGTCCTTTACCACAAGAACATTTAACCGCAGTCACTGGGACTCAAACTTGCAACATTTGGCTTTGAATGGATGGCCAGTCCACTTTATATTACATTAAGATCATGGCTATTCAAATTGCTTCAGTTGAGATGCTGGCGAAAGGGATATAAATACTGGTTTGCAAATTAGAGGAAGAATGGTATATGTAGCAAAATAATTCATGCAATGTATTAATTTTATTCCTGTTGTATTAACTTTAAATGCACTTAGTTGGTTAAATGCTGTCAGTAATTATTTAAATCCTCTATAGGTACTTATACTTAATAACTAGCCTTGAAAGCTCAAATAAGTGATCTAAGCTTTTACTGTTATTACATTATTAGTTTCTTTTGCATAACAGAATCCACTTTATAGTTACACAACAGCAAACACTTAAATTGTCTGCTACTCTATCTCTAACATTAGAATCCATGCATTCTACAAGTGCACTTATTCTGCTTCTGAAGTGACCACTCTAATATTTCACATTCGACTATCAGCAAGTTAATTTGGGATAAAACAAGGTGAGCTACAGGTTCTTCTTTAGATTGAAATTCTAGTATTGGCTCTGTTACCTAGTTGCTATTTTTAGAAAAGCTCTTTTTAGTTAACTGTCAACTTCTTTTTGCTGAAATTCTAAATATTGTTTTACAACTTCTAACTTCAAATATGAAGACACAAAGTTAAATTAATTTTTTGTTTTGTTTTTTAATTTATTTATTTAATGTCGCTTCAACTCATATCACAACTATTTTAAGTGATTACAATGAAATAGGTATTAACAATAGGATTACAATATTTGTATCTTGAAATAAATGCACATTTTTCTATGCAAAATAAAATAGATATTTCTCAATTATTACTAAAAAAAACTGCATATTATTCTTGAAAGTATGATAAATGTTCAAAAATTGGAAAAAATAAGTCCTTTCATTATTTCAAAATTACATCAAATACATACAAAAATATTTTGTTGTTATAATTAAACAACTTTTTCATTTCTTGTTAAAAACAAAACTTCTTGCTTCTGGATATGACTATTTAAAGGATGTTAAGCTATTTAAAAAAAATCTGATGTTTTCCATTCACAGGACTTTTATCTATATCACTGTAACAATTATTGTTAGTAAGCTTATTCTTCTATCTCTTCATGCTAATTGAGAAACACATTAGCAGAAATCCTATTACTTGGTTCCTTGTAAATAGAAGGGAAATAAGGGAATGCATTAGGCTAAACCAACAGTCAAATGTTTTAAAATGTGGTTGCTATGGGGTTGAAATCTATTTCTTTGCATAGCCAGGAGTTGACATGTTCCTGTATGGGAAAAGTTTAAATATTTTAAAACTGAAACCAATAACAAGGAATATCTCGAAAATGGTCAATTTCTGGGGGAAAAAAAAAAAATGAATATGACATAAATGGTGTGTTTTAATGAGATCTACATTTTTTGTGCAATAAATTTTTGTCTATCTCTTACGGTTTACCAGCTATGCAAACTTCTGCAAAATTCATCCAGAATAAAGATGTCTTCAGAGGCTATTTCCAGAAAATTAAAGATATACATTTTATTTTTCATGTAAATATCTTTAATATACAATGTTTTAATCAAAATTGTTAAGAGCCATTTTTGAGAAAATCAACATTTTCAAAAATTTTTCCATGTAAAGGGTAGTTAGGGGTGGGGGATTTTCCTGAAAATCTTTGTGTCGTATCCTTGTGAACTTAAATACCAAGTTTGGTATTTAACAGACTTTTTGTTTTTGAGCTATGCTGCCCACATACAGACAGTCAGACAGACATACATGGTCATTTTTCTAAAAATTCTTTTTTTTTTTTTTTTTTTGGGTTCAGGGGGTCTCAAAACATATTTCCATGTAATCTTGGTATTGAATTGTTGCGTCCAATTCCGTACCTTTTCTGTGCACTATGTGCCTACATAGTATGTGTAGAGAACATAAAAAGGAAACAAATAAACAAAAGAAGCATTACAAAAGTGGTCTATTTTAGAAAGTAACTCTACCTGGAACAATAGCAACAGTCTTCAAAGCTCGGAGCACCCTGAATGTTCGCAAGGCTGCCAGGTTTCCTAGATCTATTCCCATGGTTACATAACTGTAAAAAAGAAATATGTGTCAATACAACAATACATATTTACAGAAACAACAACTTTGTATTAAGCAGTACACACAGTTTGCAAGAGCCACATACAGTAAATCATTCTAGTACAAAATAAACTGCTCAAACAATAAATGAAAGAAGCATAATTCAGCATACAGCTTTTCAAATGCAAGGTAAATAAATTTAGTTTTAAGCAATAAAATTAGTAGCATATATTTAGTTTTAAATCTGTTCATGATTTTATTTTATGGCAAGTCTTAATATGAATATTAAATACTAAGCACATGCCCTTGGTTCATGTTACTTCGAAACCTATGGAATTTTAACTATCTCATTTAAAATAAAATTTTCCAAAAAAATGAAGAACTCAATTAGTTTAATTTGAAAACCTTAAATAAAACCAGGTTCTCTTTTGTCCAAATTAACAAGTCTATCTTTATGTGCACTCTTATACAATACAGCATACACCTTCTATTATTACATTGCGACATTACTGTTTCATGCTCTATATCTTCTCAACCTTATCACGCACGAAATCTGATTCATGCATTACTGTCCATTCCTTCACATTTTACTTTCTCTACTGTTAGTTACCTAAGGTAAAGGGAGAATTACACTCAGCCAAAAAATTTGAATTTGAATTTCCCAAAGATGCGCACATTTAAGTCATGTAAATTCAAATCCAAAAGAATTATTTCAGGAAAAATCGCAAGTATTTGCGTCACTATGTGTGGGCAACATATGCATGTGCACATGTAATTCAACATAAAATGAACAATTAAATAAAAGAAAAATATCAAATTTCACATTTAAACCAGGCACTTTTTAATGATTCAAGGCAGAAGTTATTAGAAAATTTCAGTCGCAAACACATCTAATGGAGTGTTTTTCTTTCTTTCTTTCTATTTTCTCAGAAACAGCTTTAAAAGTGTTAATTAAATAATAAGTTTAAATATTCAAATAACTAAACTATATGTATGTTATGGTTTTACCAATAGCATGTGAAATCGTTCATTTGCAATGAATTTTGTATATCTGGGAAACCAGGTGTAAAGACAGCCAGAGTAATTAAAGTAAAATGCAGAGCTCTTTTAATATATTGCTATTAAATTACTTTTTCCCATAGGACTAGTAAACACAAAATATTAATTTATATTTCAACTCTTTCATGTTTATTTTATTGCATTTGTAATATACTTTTTCTTTCTTGCATTGGTAGGTATATTACTACAAAATAAGCAGTTTGTTTTTACATACTGTATATAATGTACATATGATAATATTGCTGAAATTGAAATATTTCTAAAGAAAATATTTATTATGATTAATATTATATGGCTAGAAAGATCACTTTATGTGAATAATATAAGGGATACCTATGATTTTAAAATACATAGACAATTTAAAAGGCTACATAGGATAAATGTCCTGATTAATATTTATTAGTAGGCCTGTAAGTGTTTTACTATGCCAGATAGTCAAATTTCAAACATAATATTGCCATTCTGTAGCCATGACATGCTAAAATAAACAATTTTAAATAACAATTTCCATAGAGGAAACACAGAAATATTAGACATCTTTTATTTTGATAATGAAAAAGAATAGCAGTATTTTGATGGTTTATTTTGATATGAGGGGCAGTCAAATGGAAAGTTAGGTACTGTAAGTGGCATTAAACAGTTTTTAGCTGAAAAGTAATCTCCATTACTGCTAGTGCATTTATTCTATTAGATAAAATAGTCTATTTCATTTCTGTAGTAACTTTCAAGCTATTAATGTGTCCAAAACATCATTAAATTGCATATAAGCCTGTTTGGCTTAAGTATATCAAATCAATGCCCACAAATGTATCTTTTCATATAAATAAAATCAACTAAAAGCCATTAGTGCAAACACACAAATTATCCCCTGGCGAAAAACATTAAAAGCCATACAATTTTTTTTTTTTATTTGCTTAAGCAGTTAAGTAATTCTCGCCTGCAGTGCCTATGTAGTAAAAGCAGGCATTAAACACTATAAAAAAGAAGTTTAGTAATCCCTAAAGTGCTCCCCATGTAATTGTCTTATAAACAGAGCCATTTGTGGTCAATGATTTTGACTGGATGAGGACACACATCACTGGTTAAGATTGTGAATTTGTTAGCAGCCCAAAAGCTTCTGTAAGAATGGAAATAACCATCTTATCTCCCAATAGGGCAAATATGTATACTAATGGTTAAAGAGATTACTTTTCAAGTAAAATACAGGATGTGACCTAAAAATTCCACCATACATCACTGAAATAAAAATAGGAATTGAAAAACAACTTTTACACTCCTGAAGCCAGGAGGCGGTTTCATTAAAATAGATGATATAGGCCATTTAAAAATGCAGGCAAATATATTTAATATAAAATTATGATTTTTCAAATGAAAACCCTATATTATTTTAAACTAAATTGTCAAAATCAAAAAGCAACTATTAAGAATGGTGTTTGTTGCTTAGCAATAGCTCAAATTACATCTCAAGAAACTGAAGTTTATGCTTGAAATACTGACAGTAGCAAATCTTTTTTGCTTTCTTTTTGTGCCTGAAAATCCTGGGTTATATCCAGTAAAATTGATAGCAGAACTGCATTAAGAACAATTTTGTCAATCAACTTGTCAATCACATCAGATTAGTTGCAACATGAAGTTTGCACTTGATTCACATGAGCTAACAATATGCAACTGGTGTGCATTTCATTTTCCAAAGTATAAAGGAGTTGTATTGCATAATAAATTTCTAATGAAATGAAGTCAATAAACAGTGTAAATAAAAGAACTGTGTAAATGTTTAGTAAATAGGGCATTCTATTCAATTGAAGAATTTGTTAATAACTGATGTAGTTCTTATATTTCTTGTGTTTAGTTGATTTGTCAATATTTTTGTTTGATATATTATTTCTTTTGTATATAGAACCACATTGACAATGTCTAATAGATTTATGTAATCTCAAATGGATAATAAATGGAAATTGAAATTATATTTCAAATGTAAGCTTCACATTACAATTTCTTGGGGTATAATTGATGTATTGCAATGTAACATGTTATTCTTAATGTTATTTTCATTTTTGTTGGTTGCATCAAAATAATTTGGGGTTTCCACTTAAGAAATATAGTATATGTTGAAAATCATTATTTTTTATATTTTGAATGGCATATATCATAAATTTTAATCAGCTTCCAACCTTCATGATTATGACATTATTTTTTCAATTTGTGTTTTTGTTTCAGGTATGTTTATTGTGGAAGTTATAGGTGACTCACCCTGTGCATTCAATAACACATTTTGACATCTGATTCTTTTTTGTTTTACTGTCCCTCATATAGGAAGATAGTATTTCTGTAGATCTGCTTAAAGTTTTATTACGTTCTTCTCGCTGTTGTAAATTAATTCATGGCTAAAGTCAGTATGAAGATAAAGGTAAATATTAGTGAGCTTAGTTATTTATCTTTTTGAGGAACAGTTAAAATGATAAACTAAACAAGGCTTCGCTGCTTTTGAAACAGGTTGCTTGCAAAACTATTACTCTGCAGCTAACTACACTACTCTACCCATTCTACAATTAATACTACTTGTTTACACATCATCTGTATCAGTGTCAAACTCTGACGATATGATCATTTAACACTGATACAAAAAGTTGTGCACTAATGATCATCTATCAGCTAGCGAATCTCTCTTCACTACTCACGCTAAAGCTATTACTACGAAGTCCAGCCAGTTCCATGCATCTCTAAGGTACGTGAATGGCTGAAGTATGAACCCTCTTGCCATCACCTTTACGGCCGACTCAAATGTGTAGATGCCAGTAAAAATTACTCTGAAAGAGAATGTCTCTGCGTTAGGACTAAGCTAACTACAAACACACAAACAAAGAAGAAACCACAAGACGAGAAGTAACAAAGAAACTTAAGTGCAGTATATATTGTAGTGTGCTATGTTCCTTCTGGGACTGCATTTGTTTTCCACAATCTTGAAAATAAACATGTTATGAAGATATTTGTTACAGTTTAGAAAAACAGAAACTTTTCAAACCAATTTAGTTCAAATTAATTTTAGAATTTATTTATATTAACCATACTTTGACTTCAAATTTTAAATGCAAACTGATATTTTAAACAGTAAAAATAAAAAATATGTTATAATAAAATTACCAAATATATTGTTGAAACAACATAATATTATGTAGCTGTAAATATAAATTAACTTTGGTCCCTTCAGTCAGTAAACATTATTTATTCTGGGAAAATTTTTAAAGAAATGTACCAACATATGAACTTCTGAAGCATTAATCATCTGTTCTTACAAGGTATTTATATTGTATTTCAACAATATTTATTTGTATTAACATGTCTCTTCTGTTTACACCCAAATTATATTCAAATTGTAAATCTCATATAAACCCAGCTCAAGGAATACAAAAGTCTTTAGCAAACAAAGCCAACACATTTCATGCTTCAGCTGTTTATAAATATCTTTAAATGTTTTTTAGCACAGTGTTGGTATCAACACTATTAATTCCAATCTTCATGATTTCTGTTAATTATTATAGATTTTACTTTAAACACTTAATTTGCTCACTATTGTTTGTTTTAGTTAAGAGTAAAAACACAGTATCACACTCAAACTTCATTAGCTGAAATAAGTAACTTACTTTGAACATGTTTCAGCAGCTATTGCAGTCATCTTCAGCAGAAATTTACTGATGAACTCGTGGTAGCGGCCTGAAGAGGTTTCTCTTCTGAGTAAATGAATTTTGAGATGAGACTTGTTTGTTTGTGTGTATCAAAATTTATGACTTTGTTCTTGTTTTTTAGAATCAATAGATTTTCCCAAACTGTTAATACAAATGGATTCTGCACTGATTTTAATAACTTGGGTTCACTATAGGTTAGGTTCCAAAAAACAAAAACAAAGTCATAAATTTTGATATACCACAAACAAATGATTTCATCTCAAAACTCATCTACCCAGAAGAAAGACTTCTACAGGCTGCTACCATGAGTTCATGCTGCTGAAGATGGTGGCAATAATCAACAAAACATATCCTGAAGTAAGTTACTTATTTCAACTAGTGAAGTTTGAGCGTGATACTGTGGTTTTATTCATAATGAATTAGTTCACTGTGCATTTCCATTAATATTTTAATTATTTGATTTGATTTGTTTGTTCCATTGTTCCATTTATACTCTACTTTTAACTGCATAGTCATATGGGCACATATTGCCTACCAGCAATAGTGTTAACTCATTTACTGATGTAAAGTAATATTGTAGAAGCTTAGAGATAGTGAAGCACCATTGAATTAAATTTGTGTCAAGTTGTAGACACTTATTGCTTTATCTACTGTTTTTTTAAACGTGACATGTTTCAAAAGCCATTGCTTTTATCTTCAGCTGTAGTTTTTTGACTATCTATGGCTTGTGGATGGCATAATGTGCTATTCAAATACATCTGGTGGCAATATTTCAAAATTCATGACCCGGTGCAAGTTCTTTTTGATAAATACTTTTTCCCAAACATGTAGGTTAATAGGGCGGATCACATACATTATTAACTCTGTGTTTTTGTTTATTTTGTGGTTGGAACTCCAAAAATGTCATTCTAGCAACACCCCAGAACAGATATAACCTTTGAAATTCATTAAAGCACCTCCAAATGATCCGATACCCCCAAAAGAAAAACCAGGAATCTATCAGAGAAACTGAAATAAAGTATACATTGGAAAAACCAAAAGAAATATCAGCACCCAGACCAAGAACATATATACAGCATAAAAACAAACAAATAGACAGGTCAGCAGTTGTAGCACATTTTTGGAGCTCCAACCATGAAATAAACAAAAACACAGAGTTAATAATGTATGTGAATCACCCCATAGACTTATGCATTTGGGACAAAATATTTATCAAAAACAAACTAGCACCAGGTCATAAATTTTGAAGTACCGCCACCAGATGTATTCAACAAGTACACTATGCCATCTACAAACTATAGATATGGAGAAGACAACACCATCTATACTAATTGAAAAACTAAGCTGAAGATAAAATCAATTACTTTTTAAACATGTCCTATTTAAAAAACTGTAAATGAAGCAATAAATGTCTACACCTCACTCACAAATTTAATTCACGTTCTGATGCCCTTGATTTTTTAGTTTTATTCATTATCATTATCTCTCTGTCACACACCCACCCACCCACCCACCCACCCACACACACACACACACACACACACACTTTCATTCATGCTTCCAGACTCTGGGAAGGATAAGGAAGAATTTTGGATAGAAAAAAGTCCCATCCCCAACCAGGAATCAAATCTGGGGCCCCTCACATATGACGAGCAGCTAATTATATTATTAGTATGCCAAATTTAAGTATCTGAAGTCTCGCACTTACTCTGTGTGTGAAAGAGACCACTCAAAAGTATTTTTAACAGCATGATAAACAGCATTACTTCTGTCTATCTTGTGAAGAACAAAACCAAAGGTAAGTGATAAAGCAAGGTAAATGATTTGTCCCTCTTTAGGATGACTGATTAACGCATCTGCCACAAGCTGAAACAACATCTGCATCACCCATTGTTTTCAATTCAATTTGGAGTTCATGCTTTTGCTGTTTATAAAGTGCATAGAAGCATCATTCCTACTTTATGCAAGCTTATTAAACCACTCTTACATGTTGTGGCATAGTTATGCACAATAATCTGCCAAGTAGGATGTTATTCTTGAGAGTTTAACACTTTCTAAATGCACTCATATAATGTTGCAAATGGCTGTTAGATTCTGAATATGCATACATAATGGTATCCATTTTTGCAAAATAGAACACATTTTATTTTCTTTGCAAGAATGTGTAAATTTTAAGGTAAATCAACATTTCAGTGGAATTCTATAAACTGTATCTGAAATAATTTTAAGCAACTACCATTCAATTATTTATGACACTAAAATAAAATTACGATGGTTGAATCACTTTTATGAGGGCCACTATTTATATTTTGAGCCTCAGCAACAATGATTGCTGTAAGTGCCATCTGGTGTTTCCACTGGAAAGCTTGACATTGTTGGCCTTAACCTACTTCAGATATTCTGACAGTAGGATGTTATTTGTGTTGTTTACAGTGACTTTAAAATTGTGTCTCAGCGAAAAGATGGAATTAACGTGTGAAAATGTTTGCGCAATGATTTATTATGATTTTCAACATGGTATCAAGACTAGTGCATTGATCAATTAACTGCTCCATCCTTTGTCGCTGTGAAATACTGGTATAAAATTTAATCATGACTGCCATTTGCTCATTGACAAAATTTGTTAAGGTTGTCCAAAATCAAGTAGAAATACCCTGCATTAAAATGTTTTGGGATATGATATACTTTTAAAGAAACTGAAAATATGCTTTATTAATGAAAAAACTGTGCTTCTGAGGAAAATGCAAACATAAGTGATTAAGCTAAAAGAGATTTCTTTGTAAACATACATACCTGAGTGGAGATTGTGTCAAGGATGAGACAAAAGAGTTACAGTTGAATATGTGTGTTTTTCATTCAGTGTTGTCTGTTGCTTGGAGTGGTGTTTTGTGCAAAAAGCTGTATATTTTGTGTTAAAGGATGTCAAGTAATAACGTAGTACTAGGTGTATCATATACGTGTTAAGATTTCTAGTTTAATGTTGTGATTCATGCATTAGTACAAGGACAAAAAGACTCAAGTGTGTATTGTAACATTTCTTAGTTAGGTTGCAATGAATGTTTTAGTGTCAAGGCAGAGTGAAATAATGTAACCAGTGCTGTATTTAGGCTTAGGTAACCTAGGCAGTTGCTCAGGGTGGCAATTTTCAGGGGGGGCAGCATTATGTCTATCTTTCTGTTTTCTCTCTCTACTGTAAAATTTATTTTTAAAAAATGTTGGCAAATACTATCTGAAGTTTGATCTTGTACAACTTGTGGAAGTTGAGTGTTGATGGTATCTTATTCGTGGATGAGGCTGGTTTTACTTGTGACTGCATCTTCAATTTTCATAACAATCATAACTGGGACTTTGAAAATCCTAATAAAGTACGACAGGACAACCATCAACAGAGATTGTCGCTCAATGCCAGAGTATGCAAGGGTATGGAACGCAGGTTTAGTGCATGCATCGAAGCAAAAAGAGTTACTTCAAGCAATTTTTGTAACTTTCAATTTTGTGTTGTAACTCTGAAATAAATGATTTTCAGACTCATGTTCATATGAACTTCTTTTATGTTTTGATGTCAGGAACACGTGCCCCAAATATATGACAGCAATAAAGACACACCCTGTATAATATACTCAACAATAATTTAAACTAGTGTGGGATAAAGAGAGGAATTTCTTGACTGAATGAGTTATTTACCAACTTTTTTATACATCTTTTTAAATTATTACAAAGCAAGTGTTACTTAATACTAATAATATCCTATATTTCCCAATTTATCTTTGTAAATTTAAGGAGTTGCATTTATTTTATACTCCATTACAATTAACACCAGTTGTGTATATAATGTGCGTAATTATATTGAATCCTAAGTATTTAAAAATTTGGATTTTATTTTGCGTATCGTATACTAATTCCATGGTCATCTCCTTAGCATGGTGGTGTGTTGCTGCTTGCCTAACATTCCATACATTATTATTCATCTTTCTTTTCTTAATTTATATATAGGCCAAACAGGAGACCTGGGTTCGATTCCCAGTACTGGCATGGGGATTTTTCCCCCGGTGAGAAACCTGGACCGGGGTGCACTCAGCCTTGTGAGGTCCCTGGGAGGCCAATTGAGGAGCTCCTTGATGGAGAAGTAGCTGCTCCAGGTCATGAAAAGTGCATTAACTGGCTGGGAGGGATTGAATCGCTGACCACGTCTCACCCCGCAATACCGCACCCCATCCATGATATCTGTAATGGATCGAGATGGGGAACACAGTGGCCGGGGCTCTTAGTGAGCTGTGCCACGGAGTCAGATACTAATTCCATATGTTATTATCAACATTGTAATTCTCATGGTAATGTTGCTATCTTTCATAGCCATTTTTTCTTACGCTACCACTGAACTTTCCAAGTTGAGAAATTATTTTGTAACCAGTAAAAGTGTTTACCATAAAAGATACATAGTAATTTAAGAGTGAATATTTTAAGAAATAATGTTTAGTTCACACTTCTTTAAGAAAATAGTGAAAGTAAATAAATTTAACCCCTTAATGCCAGAATTATTTAGGTACATATGATCTTCTTCTTGTATCTTTCACAGGCACCACAACAGAATTTGTTAGAATGGCCTTGGGCATTAAGATGGGAGCCAAACATCGCAAGTTCAAATCCCTGAAGTCAAATGTGCCTATTGTGAAGGATGGAGCAGCAGGTAATATAATTGGTGTGATGGCATACGTGGATTATAATGGGGTTACAATTGAGAGCAGTTCATGGATTTTGCTTTTTTGTTCTTAAAAAGAAGTGCAAATTTTATTGCAAAAAATGTAATATTTTTACAACATAAAATAGCTATAAATGCTTGTATTTTACTGTTGGAGGATAATATTTTTAGAAATTAAAAACAAAAGCTATTAAATAAAGTTGAAACCTTAACAAAATACTTTTAGTAGAATATACTACACCAGCACTAAAAGGTTATTTCGAGGGTGGATCAAAAAGTAACACAAAATAATTTTTTTCTGCCTTAGTATTGCTATTGAAATGTTGCAATTTCACATAGATATAGTTTGAAGTTTTCACTACAGAGGGCATTTTTTGTTTTATGTGCAGCTCTAGCAAGAGAAGTGTGAACTATGCAACAAAGATGGTGTGCATGCTAGGACATACATAGTGTATATGGGTATGATTGTATGGACCTAGCAATGTCTCCAGGTAGTGTGCATTCTTCCAAGAGAGCTGTGTGAACCTTAGTGATTCATCATGCTCCGGGAGGTCAGCAACAGCTGCAATCCCGCAGAATGTCAGAGGCATTGAGACAATATTGTTTATGACACATTGAAATTTCATAAAGTTAGTGCTCGCTGGGTGCCTAAGAACCTGACAGACAACAACAATGGTCAGCGAATGATGACAAGCTTGGATCACTTAACACGGTGCACTGCAAAAGGGCATAACCTTCTGAAAGGACTCATCTCTGGTGATGGGTCAAGCGCATCCACTATACATCCCAAACAAAGCAGGCAAGTATGGAGTGGAAACATGCTGGTTTCCCAGTAAAGAAAAATTCAAAGTGACCCAATCTAATAGGAAAGTGCTTGTGACAGTGTTCTGGAATATGCATTTTATTTTATTGGTGGACTTTGCTGAACACAGGACTACTGTGAATGCTGCAGCCTACATTAAAACTTTGGTGAAGTTTTGTTGTGCTTTTGTGACAAAAACCACAACATTAATGCTGATGATGTCAAACTTCTTCATGACAATGCTTGCCCCCATGTTGCTGCTGCTGTTCACCAGAAAATCACCAAATTTGGTTGGTAGGGTTCCAGCATTCACCATACAGTCCGGACCTTGCACCATCGGAATTTCATCTGTTTGGACCCAGCTGGCCAATGCTTTGCACAGATGCAGAAGTGAAATCAGCAGTCTGCAGATGACTATACTCCAGGCAAATGGACTTCTACGAACAGGGCATATTGAAACTGGTTTCAAAATGGCACATATGTGTTGAAAAAGTTGGCGACTATGTCAAAGGTAAAAGGAGTAGGTTCATTTGTGTTTTTTTTTTTTTTTTGTAAAAAAAATTATTGTGCATTACTTTTCGATCTGCCCTCATATATAGTATAGGAGATATGACTATTTGGTATTTCTATACTGCTGTGTCATATTAAAACATGTTTTAAAGTGGTAAATGAAATGATTGTGCCTACTTCAATGCTTATCAATACTGATAGTGCCTGTATTAGTGTCTAAACTTGATCTAGTGCCTACCTATTATAAGTTTTTAATGACTATTGTGCCAAGCTCTAGTTATTATTGTTCTAGGAATGTCACTCCTACTAGTAAATGCAGACATGAGTACCTATATGCAGAGTAGGAACAAAGGGGAAGATCATAAAACCTTACTAAGCAACTTTACAAATTCCTATGGGAATTGATAGATAAGTTTAATGGGCGGAGGAAAATGAAAGACAGTTAATATTTTATAGGTGTGAAAGAATTTGGTGTTGACTTACATGTTGACTTTGTGCTGGTTATCTTCAGAAATAAATAACATTTCATGTTGAATGCACATGTAATCTGTACACTATAAGTTTAACTTTACCCATAGATAAAAGCTGTGAGAGCTTGACAGTGTACCTTTTGGGTATTCAAATAGCAGACAGTCCCAACAACAACAAAAAGTTGGTGGAGTTTTTTTTTTTTTTAGAGTGTTTAACGCCCGCTTTTACTTCATAGGCACTGCAAGCAATGACACCGATGATATATGGAATGAAGATGGAGCACTGGTGGAATGCGATGGCAGGGGGAAACCAGAGAACTTGGAGAAAACTTGTCCCAGTGCTGCTTTGTCCACCCAAATTTTGCATGCAGTCGCCTGGGAGCGAACGCAGGCCACTAATGTAGTGGTGGATGGTGGTCATAGTCATGGTTGTAGCAATTGTAATGGTTGTGGTTATGGTCGGTGGTGGTGATGGTGGTCATGGTGGTGGTGATGGTCATGGTTGGTGGTGGTGATGGTGGTCATGGTCGTGGTCATGGTGGTGGTGGTCGTGGTGGTGATGGTCATGGTTGGTGGTGGTGGCCATGAGCGTGGTCATGGTTGTGGTTGGTGGTATTGATGGTGGTCATGGTCAAGGCCATGGGCATGGTTGTGATTGTGGTTGGTGTGGTTGGCATTTGATGGTGGTTGTTGTGGGTGGCAGGTGGTGGTGGTGGTGGTGGTGGTGGTGGTTGGTGTGGATGGTAAGTGGTGGTGGTTGATGGTGGTTTGTGCTAAGTGGAAGTGGTGGCGGCGGTGGCGACACAAGTTGCTCTTACAAAAGAAAGGGCAGTTTTTTTGGATATTTGTTGTGTAGATCATTAACTACAGTGTTCTAAGGAAAGAAGAAAGTTGTGTGCAAATTAAATTGAAGTTGAGAATATAGAACTATATGGAATATAAGAAGTATTAACAATGCTATCATCTATGACCTCAACTTGTCACAGTGAGCACCACTTAGTGGCATTAACATAAAACTCTATTGATAGTATGGAAACAGCATGGGAGCAGAAGTTTTGTCATCTTCATGCCTTCAAGCATTCACCATCTCTATGCATGTATTTGACCCATAAGGTAAATTACATCATACCAATCGTGCATATGCAAAAGTTCCTTAAAACGTGCACAAGTCAAGATGTGCTACTGTCCACGTTACCACATTTCATCCAGTTTAGAGGACTGGCATGTAAATTTAAATGCTATAGATTTTAAATTACCATACATATTTTTAATAGCCTTCAAAGAAAAATAATCAGTAAATCCACAAGGTGTTAAAATTTCGGATGTTCACGTTCTTTTGTGCTTTTTTATAGCAGCTGTTGCTGTTCAACAGTCATAAAGAATGGAGTGCCTGGCCATGACTTTTATTTGTTTAGAAAGTTGAATAATAATTGTACATAGATCAAACTTGTATATTGAAAAAGAATTTTACAAAATACGTGCCAAGAACTTTCATTAATATTAGGAGATACACTCCAACAAGCTATGAGGAAGCTAAATAGAAAAAATTGCCACCATAAATAATATTTTAAGATTTTGCAGTCTTATTAACTGGAATTTCTTCTTAAAATATATATACAGGGCTTTCATTTCAAAACTTCCCAGTCTAAATAACAATTTATTTAAATATAACTTAATTTAAATAAAGAACATGTCAACTTAAATATTCAGGGAGAAGCTTAAAACTGGTGCATTTTAGCTTTTATCCCCTTACTTCCACTTTGAAATTTCAAAAGCCCCCCCCCCCCCTATTTTTATACTTAAATATGAAAGAGTATACAATTGTTCACTCATCTCATTCATTTTTTCTATAGCTTTTGTTTAAACATTGCCTAGCAACCTGGATTGGTATTTAGTGGAATATTTTGAGCATTTATTGCATATTAATTGTTTGTAAATTGATGTATTCCATTCAAGAGAGAACAAAAATCATATTTATTTATTTTATTTGATATTTTGTATCAAATTTGGATCATCAGTTGACACCTTTCCGAGACTTCTGTTCACAAAATTCTACTCTTCTATTAAAATAATTTTTGCTGAGCTGAGCTGTTGCTGAATTTGTATTTTGTAGGGATAAAATTTTCACTTTTAGCACTTTATATACAGAACCAACTGAAATGTTTTTACAGCTGATACTTTTAGAATGGATGTGGTGTGTTCAATACTGAAATACCTAATATTTCAATCTAAGTTGTTTATTTACTTTGTTGCACACAGAACCAATTTTGCCAAATTTAGGTACCACTAGATCAGTGATTTAAGTTTTTCTTAGATGCTTCTTGTTAAAAGCAGTAGGAGTTTTGTGGGCACAGTGGTTTCCAGCTCCATTAATGATATGATTTCTGTTCTCTTTTAAAGGAATATGCCATTTTATAAACATTTCGTAATCCAAGAGTAATGTTAAAATGGTCTTCTAAAGTAACAAGAATCCAGGTTTCCAGGCAACAATTTAAAACAAAAGATGTTAAATAAATGAATGAGGTAAATAAACAAATGCATACTCTTTCATATTAAAATATCTATAAAAATATAGGGATGCCATTTTTAAATTTCAAAGTGGGTATGCCTGGGAATGAGAGAGTGAAACCTAAAATGCAAATAACACCAAATTTAAGCTTCCTTCTCAATATCCAAGTTGATGTGTTTTTTCTTTAAATTGAATTTAAATAAATTGTTATTTGGGTTGGGAGTTTTGAAATGAAAGCTCTGTATATATAAAATCAATATAATCATATTTTTTTTTATAAAATAGTACTGCATCTGCCATTTTGTACTTGAATTCCAAACCACTTAAAAAAAGATGATAAAAAAATACAGAATATAATTCCTACACACTTTGAAGCAGAGTTGTAAACTTGAGCCCACATTTTAGTGGAAGTCTTGCTTTACAAATTAGGAGCACTATTAAGAATGTAGCTTCTATGAATTTATGCCATGTTACTTCTTTCTTTGCAGATATATGTATGTTAGTTCTTTTGATCTTTGCTTTTAACAGCCCTTTTTAAGAAGGATATTTTCTAATATTTATGAGCCATTTTCTGTAAAACTATTCAAGATTGCTAAATTAAATTTTAGGATGATTAAAAAAACCTATATGTGCTGCTGTGGATCTACTTTGGTTTAATAATAGACTGCTCATATGTGCTAATCCAATGTCGGTATACTTAAGAAAATAATCCTATCTTCCTTAATGAAAAAACTTATTGTGTAAAAGCAGATCAATTTACTTAGAAGCCATTCATCTACATTTTGTAAAAAAAATTTCAATCTAACCTCTTAAGGAGAGTTAGGTTTTAAAAGGTTTTAATCTCCCCTTAATGGAGATCTACCTGCAAGTGTCAGTAGTGCATGGAAGTGGAGTAACAATACTTCCAGAAGCTCCTTTAAGAAGTAAGTACCTAGTGGTCTGGGTAGTGTGATGGTAACATGTCTGCCTCACATTCAACAGGTTGTGAGTTTGAATCTCACTTAGGATGAGTTTCCGGATGAGGTTTTTTTTTCACGGTTTTCCCTGATCCTGAGAAGACAAATGTTGAGTAACTTTAAGCTCCATGGATCCCAAGATCATTTGAGCATCATTTTACCAATTTCATTCATCGTCCAATATGACCAACCAAGTTAAAGGACGTTAAGCTAAAAACAAAAGTGCCAAATATTTCATAATATGCTTTTATTTCATGTGAGCCCACCACTCAGAGCTGGCCATGCTTGGCAAACATGAAGTCTGTAATCTTCAGGTAATTTAATAAAAATTTACCTGTATATTTTTATGTTAATCTCAGCCTGTAAAACTGAACCTTTAAGGAAAGCTTTTGGCAGAAGTTAAAAAAGAATTGTTCATATTGCACTACCAGTCTGGAAGCACAGAGTTCTGCAGCTGTAATTTTTAAAAGAACTATGTGCATTAAATCCAATGTATTTTTCTTTGATATACTGAATGAGGTAAAATTACTGCTGCAAATGTTTCTGAAATGAAAAGTGCTAATGATGCACATACTTTTATAGAACTGAAGTTCAGACATAAATATAGTTCACTTAAGAGTTCCAACAACTGGCAGAAAATATAATTCTGCTACAGACTTAAATATTTTCAAATGGAACAATGCCTACTGATATCAAGAACATAAAATAAGACTAGAATGTCAGGAAATTGAATAAATGCTTGTATTAATAGGTTAACCATCAATTTAATATATATATATATATATATATATATATATATATATATATATATATATATATATATATATATATATATATATTTGTTTTCTTTTCTTTTTTTGGGTAACTTTCTCTATCCCTTCTTCAACAAACTATTCTTAAAAATTTACTCTTCTATCTACCGCATGTTAATCAAGATAAAAATTTTTAGAAATGTTTATTACATATTTCCTTGTAGATACCATGTGAATATGGTAATACAATAAAATTAAGCAATAGTCAAAGCTATAAAGATCAGGTTGCTACATGATGGATTTGAAATTTTGTTCTCTTTATTATCAGGATAAAAAAAAATGTAAATAGTGACTTCCAATTTGAGAAAAGTGTAGGTATTTTAAAACTGAAACCAATAACAAGGGATATCTCTGAAATGGTTAACTCCAAAAAAATTATATTACCGAAGATAAAATGAGTGCTTTAACGAGATCCACATTTTCTATGTAGGAATATTTTGTCTATCTCTTACAGTTTGCCATTTATGCAAATATCATTCAGAATGAAGACACTTCAGAGGCTATTTCTGGAAAGTTCAAGATATATGCTTATTGTTTTTATAGTGTTTAATGTCCGCTTTTACTGCCTGTGGCGCTACAAGTGATGACACTGATGATACATGGAATGAAGATGGAGCACCGGTGGAATGCAATGGTTGGGAAAACTTGAGAACTTGAAGAAAACTTGCCCCTGCACCGCTTTTGCCACCACAAATTTCACATGCAGTTGCTTGTGAGTTTAATTAAAATCGTTAAGTAATTTTTGAAAATTAGACTTTGTGAAAATTTTTCCATGTAAAAGGCAATTTTAGGCTGGGATTTTTCTTGAAAATTTTGTACCTTGGAACATGTTGAACTTAAATACTTATCAGACTTCTCATTTTGAAGTAAAGCTATTCACAGACACATGGACACACACGTTACACCTTTTCCTAGAAAGTTCAGAGGATCTCAAAACATTTATTTCCAGTAAAATCTCAGTCTCAAATTTTTGGGTGGAATGCAATACTTTCTCAGCCTATGATGCGTGTAGTAGAGAAAATAAAAATAAGATACATGCTTCAATCTACAGCAAAAGCTGCAGTACATCCTCTCCGAGTTCTGCTAACCTTAATGAAATCTGAGTGATGAGAAACTAAGCATCTAATTTCATGACAGTTTACTGTAAACTTACCATTTTTACTTTCTCTGCACATACTATGTACATAGAGTATTGAGGAAGTATTGTATTCCACCCAAAAATTTGATACCAAGATTTCATCAGAAATGTGTGTTTTGAGGTTCCTTGAGTCCAAAAGATGCATTTTTAGAAAAAGGTCTGTATGTGTCTGAGGACAGCACAGCTCAAAAACGAAAAGATCAATAAATGCCAAACTTAGTATTCAAGTTTGGTATCTTTCAAGGATGTGACACAAAGATTTTCAAGAAAATTCCACCACCCCAGACTACGCTTTACATGAAAAATGTTTGAAAATTTTGTTTTTCTCAAAAATGGCTGATTAAAATACTGTATATTAAATATATTTACATGACAAATAAACTGTATATCTTGAATTTTGAGGGAATAGCCTCTGAATTTTTCTGAATTTTGCATAACTGATAAACCATAAAAGATACACAAAAACTTACTTAACAAAAATTTAGATCTTGTTAAAACCCACAATTCATTTTACATACCTTTTTTTCGTGGAGTTGACTATTTTTGATATATTCCGAGTTATTGGTTTCAGAACTTTTCTCATATGGAAGCTTGTCAACTCCTGGTGATGCAAAGAAACGGATTTCAATCTAATAGCAACCACATTTTAAGACATGTGACTATTGTTTTAGCCTATGTATTCCCTTATTTCCCTTCTACTTATAAGGATCTAAGTAATGAGTCCATTTCTGCTACTGTTTACGTCAATTAGCATGAGTTAGATAGAAGAATAAGCTTTTTAACTATAATTTGTTATAGAGAAAGTCATGATGAGTAAAATGCCTGTATTACTATTTCATTCCTGTGCAAGATTCTTTGGGCAATTTGTCTGATATTTATTTGCAACTTTGACTTTTCTCTGTTCTGATAAAATGATGGTTAACTCATTTTTGCAAGCACACACTTAGTTGTTTGCAAGATTCAAATCCAGATTAGTTATCATATAGTGTCACTGAAACATTTAAATAAAGGGTTATCTGCACCATTTAACAATTAGAAATATATTCAAACTTAAAATATGTAATCTTTTGAAGTTAATATTCCTAGATACTTTATCCGAAGTTGCTTTATATTCTGCCTATGGTGTAACAATAGATAACACACCAGTTACACTGGAAAGTAAATTACAATATCTTTCTATTTGGGGGAGAAAATGTCATTGATTATGGCAGGCTGTATATCTAGTTACAAGAGCTATCCAGAAAGTGACAGACAATTTGTCATAACTAAACAATAACAAAATTTATCAACACAAAACTTTATTTACAGAATTACAATACCTTACTCCATATTTTAACATAAACTCATTGTTATCAAGGCATTTATTGTCACATGATATTGGTTATACTCTTCCGTCACTAAAGATATGAGCCAAGATGCCACTGTCACCTTGAGGTCTTCATTAGTTGGGAAATCTTTTCCATCCAAAAGGTCATGTATGGTTCCAAAGTGAAACACCGCTTTTTCTTAATTCTTTTATCAACATTTGCTTTCAACTCCTCCATAATGATTCTTCCACTCTGGTCTTTATCGTACACACTGGTTCTTCTTTAATACTCGTAAATTATGTGTTATTTCCTCACTGAAGATTCGTTCATTGCATTATTACCATACAGTTGCATTATTTGCCCATAACATTTGATTGGGCACACATTTTGTACATTAAAGAAAACAAATAAATTCTTTGGCGGTAGAAAAGTACAACATCAGCATTGAGAAACTGGAGCAATGTGACAATAAATGTCTTGACAATATGGAGATTACGTTGAGAAATTGAGTAAGGCTCTGTAATTTTGTAAATAATGTTTTGTGTTCATACCTTTCGTTATTATTTAGTTATGCCAAATCTTATGTCACTTTCTAGATGGCCGTCACATTATAACTGTTAAATGCAGTAGTGAACATCTTATTTCAAAGTTTCACATGACAATTTCATATTAACCTTTTGATTTAGATTCTTGCAGAAAGTGTCATTTTTATTTCATTTAATTTTATGTTCTTTATGTGAATCAGCATTCTTTCATTTGAGAAAAACTGCAACTTTGTGCTAAACATATACTTTCTGTTGTTTGCTGGTATCACTTAAAGGGTACCTTTATGAATACTTGCCTGAATTTCAGTTCTATAGTTTGTCTTGAAGATATTAATCATGGTAGTTTCAGGTGAATCATCTGATATATCTACATGTTAGTCAATATGTTGGTACAGTATTCTTGGACTGCTATATAGTATAGCAATTTAATAATAGAAGAAAAACGAAAAGAGGATTTATGGAACTGCACACTATTATACAAGAAATTACTACTGACTAAAGAACTAGCTAAAACTACTGGCTAAACATCTTACATTACTCTAAAGAGGTATAATTAAATTAACTACTTATGCAAAATAATATTTTCTGCATATATTCCCAGTTGATTTTGTAGTCTTTATCATCTACATACTTCTATATATCTTAGAAATCACTGGACAGATCTTTTGCTTCTTTCAGGGTTCTACAGAATTCTTCTCTAGAAAGTTTCAAAAATGTATGTATGATGAAGAAAGTACCAAGCAAAAGTGGAGAAACCATGCAAATGATTCAATTTTTACAACAACTAAAGGAGAAGAGGGTAGATGACTAGCAACTCTATTGAAGTCGCTGTTAACCAGGAAATAAGGTAACATTTTTATTTACATAATAATGTCCATAGGACTAAGAAGTTTGCATATAATCTAACACTCTAGTATTTGGAAGTTTTATGAATGAAGCTGCTCCTGTATATGTGCATTTTTACCTTCTCTAGCTTGTATGTACAATGTACATTGTGGATAGAGAAGGTATTGCATTCCAACAAAACATTTTCGAGATTTCACCAGAAATATATGTTTTGAGGTCCCCTGAGTCTGAAAAAGCATATTTAGAAACAGGTCTGTGCGTGTCCATGAGTCCATGTGTCTGTGTGTCTGTGAACACGATAACTCAAAAACAAAAAGTCAGTAAAATACTAAACTTGATATTTAAGTTTAGTGTCTTCCAGGGATGCAACAGGAAGCTTTTGAGAAAAATCCCCCCACCCCAAACTACCCTTTACATGGACAAAATTTAAAAAAAATTGATTTTCTCAAACAATTTTGATTGAAATATCGTATATTACAGATACTTATGAGACAAATAAAATGTTTATTTTAAATTTTCTGGGAATAGGCTCTGAAGACTTCTTTATTCTGGATGAATTTTTCTGAATTTTGCATAATTGGTAAACCATAAGAGATAGACAAAACTTGCTGCACAAAAAATGATCATCATCTTAAAGCACACAATTTATGTCGTATGCATTTTTTTCATAGAATTAACCATTCGAGATATTCCTTGTTTTGTTTTAGTTTTAAAATACTTAAAACGTTTCTTATATAGGAACTTGTCAACTCTTGGCCATGCAAAGAAATGGATATCAATCCCATATCCACCACATTTTAATACATTTGACTATTGGTTTAGCCTAATGTATTCCCTTATTTCCCTTCTACTTATAAGGTACTAAGTAATAAGACCATTTCTGCTAATGTTTATCTCGATTAGCATGATGTAAATAGAAGATTAAGCTCATCAACCATAATTTGTTACAGAGATGTAGAGAAAGTCATGTGAATAGAACACATCAGAGTTTTTAAAAACATAACACTCGTTGCAAGGTTTTTAACTCAGCAACTAATTTTCAATACCTGTATACACAATTACAATATGGACATAAAAGGACTGCTTTTCTTGCAGTATTAAATGTTATTGAGGATTGTATTCTTCACCTCATAAGTACTATGTTCTTTGGTGACAGAAGAGATCAATTTAGCATCATAAAAATAGAAAAATGTTTACATATTGGCCAAATTATTACAATAAATATTATCATTCATGTAATTCTTGAAACAATTTTCATGGATCATACATTGTTAAATACAAGTATATCAGTTCTTAGTGCTCAGCATACATTGATAAGCATATTTAATTGTTTGATATATTTTTGAATACATATTTTGAAAAATTATTAAGCTACAGGCATCTTTGCTAAATGTCTACCAACCAAAGTATTTCCTTTAATGCTTAAAACCTAGTATATTGATGATATTTTTGAGCTTGTACCAGACAAACGAGTAAATAATGACTTAAAGCTTTTGAATTTTCAGAAAAAAGGTATACGAATAGAAATTGATGGTTATCCTTCATTTTCTTCTAAAGACTACAAAAAATGTGATGAGTTCCATTCACATGACTTTCTCTACATCTCTGCAACAAATTATTGTTAAAAAGCTTATTCATGCTGATCAAGATAGTCACCCTCTGTGGTGTATTAGTTTGTGTATTCAAGGTCACAGATTCAAACCTGGTGGAGGAGGATTTTTTTCGGGCGTAAAAATGCTTAACATGGCTTCCTTCAGAAGGGAATTAAAGCTGCTGATTTCGTGCCATAGACTTATGACACATAAAAGAACCTCAAGCCCAATAGAGAAGCCTCTGAGCAAAATTAACAGTTTTTTATGCCCAATATAGAAGGGGATATTGAGAACCACAGTAGCCAAAGGGCATACCTAAATAAAGCTCCATTTTTTTTTTCTAATCAAGATAAACATTAACAGAAATAGTCTTATTACTTGCTTTCTTGTAAATAGAAGGGAAATAATGCAATACACTAGGCAAAAACAAAAGTTTTAAAAGCTGGTTGGCATGTGGATGAAATCTGTTTCTTTGCATTGCATGCAGTTGATAAATTCCTGTATGTGAAAAGATTTTAAGTATTTTAAAACTGAAACTAATAAAAAGGAATATCAAATATGGTTAACTCAAAACAAAAAAATATTTAACATAAATTGTGTCTTTTAACAAGTTATACTTTTTTTGTACAGTAACTTTTTTCTATCTCTAACGGTTTACCAATTATGTAAAATTCAGCAAAATTTATCCCCCTGTCTGGGTAGTGTAGTGGTAGCAACTGTCACATAATTTGAGATCATGCATAAATGGAGCCTAGGCTCACTATTTTGTCTCTCAGTGTCAGAACATACAGTAATATATGCATATAAGTATGTTAGGAATACAAATATGTCACATATTTTAATTTGAATGGAGACAAAACTTGTTTCAGTTTTATCTAATTTAAATAACATGTTTTAGCCTGCCTGGGTAGCATGGTGGAAGTGTGTCTGCCTCATATTCATCAGGCCGCGAGTTTCACTCTCGCTTAGGGTGAGTTACCTGGATAAGGTTTTGTTCAGGGTTTTTCCTTATCCTGAGAAGACAAATTTTGAGTAACTTTAAGCTCCATGGACCCCAAGATCATTTGAGCATTATTTCACCAATTTCATTCATCATCTGAAATGACCAACCAGGTTAAAGGACAAATCTTATCTAAATATCATGCAAGTTTGTTACATATGAGTTAAACTAAGCAAACAAATTGGCCTTTGATGAGAATCAAACTTGAACCTGCCCACTTAGAGACATTTGCCTGGACCACTGATCCAAACTGGCAGTTTTCAGTGCCTTACACAGGGATTGTTTATACTTCCATAATTAATCCAACATAAAGAAGATACAATGAAATTGTTTTCTTGTAAGAGTCATTAAACAAAAAACTGGGACATGATTTGTAAAACTGTTGGGGCAAAGGAGACTGTAAGCAGCGAAAGACCAAAGGTAAAAATAAATTCCCCAACTGAGGCTAATCATTTTAAACCTGGCTATTAAATTTAGCACACACTATCCTTAGGAAGCCCACCAAGTGCCAGGTAATAATAACAGAAAAGCAACCTCTTCTACACAGCTAAAGTACAGTGTGTACTTATGTACAGTGGAACAATTATGTCTCAATGTCGCATTAGACATACAGGAATTAGTCACACTCACTTTTTACTTTGTACAATATTTTAGTTGGAATGACACAAAATTTAAATATCTTGGTATATCAATTTCATTTTATGAAAAACCATCATAAAACTAAATTAAATTTAAAAATAAAGATTTCATCATTAAGGATAAACATTCCTAAAGCACATTTTCTCTGCTATATGTTCTATGTTTTCAATTGCTGCAATGTATAAGATTATTAGAAGTATGTTATAAAATATTCAAATTCAGTCATCTCAGATAATTTGCATTTCCTTCAATGGATTTATTTTGGTTACATTATTAAATGTTATGTGAAAGTGTATGAAAATATAAGGTATTAGTGACAATGTGTACTAATCTGTTTTGTTTTTCTTTCTTCCCTTTTAAAGGACACACTGTTGATTACAAGATGAAATTTTGGATTCAACTTAATAATGTATTCCAGTTTAAAGTCCCTGGCATAGTGTCTCATGAGGTTCCAGTTCAAATTTTGGTTAGCATGAGTTACCTCAATAAGGTTTATTTCAGAGTTTTTTCCCTTATCTTGAGAAGTCGAATGTCAGGTAAGTTTAAGCTCACTTGGGTATAATTTCAACCATTTTATTCAGTCACCATCCAATATTAACCTAATCTTTTTAAAGGAGGTCATTAAAATCCCCTGAGAAAGAAATCACTAACACACAATTTCAAAGAGAAGGTGACTAGGGTTGAAGTGCAAATGAAACAACTTCCTCCTCAATATCTAAGTTGCTATATATATATATATATATTTTTTTTTTAGTTTATACCTAACTGAAATAAGTCATTTATGCTGGTAAATTTTGAAATGAAAGCCTTATGTAATATATGCATTATACAGACATGACCAAATTACACGAGTAAACCCCGTAATTTACCATATCTTTCATTATTATATTTTTAAATGAAACAAACTCATTGTTGCCACATTTGGGTCTTTCAATATTTGATATTTATGGAAAACATTAATGAGTAAGAACAAAGCATTAACTTTGGATTGATGGACATATTATAATCTTCCAAATTTATCTCTCCTCTTTATAATTTTCAAAAAAAAATGATATAATTTTGCAAATTTTGGGCTGATTCATTAGAATGTCTTTTTCAGAAAAAATTAACAAATTGTTTATGTTGTATTTGTTTTGAGGCACTAAAATAATATGTTCTTTAAAATGTTTGTCACAGAAAAAAATATATAAACCATTAGGATATTTAATAATGCTAATACCCAGTATTTTTCTCCACCGGAATATTTTAATACACCAGTAAAGCTGTCAAGAGGTTATTGCATTTAACTCAGAATTGGAAAAAATAGGACTCTCAGATGCACCTCCCTCTTTGGCTAACTGCCCAATTATTTTTCATAAACCTACTGCTGAGAGAAGTAATGTATGTCGTGTATTTTGTGGAAGGAAGGCCTTTTTTGTAATACTTGATATAAGCCAGGCAAAGATTAAATCCACAAGCTTTGATATGGAAAACCAGCACTTAAACAATTCAACCAGCCAACTAGCAGAAGACTAAAGAATCTGATGCGAGTCAATAAAAGAATTTAAACATATTCACTTTTAAAGGCAAAATAGCAATATAATACCTTAAGAAATAATAATAATAATAATAATAATAATAGTAATAATAATAGTAGTAATAATAGTAATAATAACAATGACAACAGTAACAACTGATAAACAGTAACAACAATGATGGCGATGATGATGATGACAATTTTTCACCTTATGGAAGCTTTTTCAAGTTTCATGGAACTACAATTATTAAAAAAAGTATTTACTATTACAAAATTATTTCCAATCTTTGAAATAATCATTAAACTCCTACATATTATAAACACATTGATCTAACAAAAACCTCTTAACCTTATTTCTGAATCTATTCAGATGTTTGTCAGTTATTACATTGGTAATCAGTTTTTCATATTATGCCAGTATGTAATATAGAGGTGATATTTTTGGTTTACTAGATGACTGTGGGTGAATTTTATTACTAAATTTGGTACTGTTATTGTGAATCTTGTCATTAAAGAAAAATTGATTTAGATTATTATTTATAAAACATACACTTTCTAATATATATAGACAGGGTAAGAATATATTTCCATGAAAGTACTTTTAGACTGATAAAAATAAAGACACAAACTGGGAAATGCAGAGAATATATGTATATATTTTGCATAAATACATTTCTAGCTTAATGAGCATAAAACTAAAGTTATATTTATGTAAGAAAATATAAATGCAATCTTGTCTAGCTTACATCTGTAAAAGATAACTACTTCATATATATAAGAGATTGTCAAATGCATGTTACCTTATTGTAACTGAATACTGTGGCAAGTTTCTTTTACTCTAGGAAACACTGAACATTAAATAGAAATTTGACTCTCTCTCTAACCTTTAAGATGGTAGATCATTCTGCTCAATAATTTTGCTAATTATTAATAACTTGGTTAATTGTTAGAATATAAAATAAAAGCTCTTGTTACAATGCAAAATGGGTTTTTCCACTATCTATTATGAATTTAGGAATATACAGTTAAGAAAATAATAGCTGTTTAAAAAACTACTGGAGTCTTGGAATACAAGCTTTTCTTCATTTAATCATTCTTTAGCAGTTTCTGTTTAAAAAGTATAATTCTCATTTACCATGTATTTATAAAACTAAACAATTCCAGCAATAGATATTTTAGTAAACAAGAAAGTCTGTTACATACATATCTCAGCTTTAATATGAAATAAACTTGTGCCCATTAGGGATAGGACCTCAATACCTCAATACTCCATGGTATTGAAATACATCTGATACTTTCAGATAAACTTAAATATTTAAAGTTTTGCATTATTAAGAGCAGTTACATTTTTTGTGCTTGTTAAGGTTCTGTTAAACTCTGCAAAATATTCGTTGACTGTAACCGTCACTCACTTGTTTGATGAAAATTTCTTCCCAAGCCAAAGTTCAAGTTACAGAACAGGAAGAAGTCATTTTGGGCTAAGCCAGTGAATACAGTGGATCAAGAACCAATTGAAAGCCCAATTCATGCATTTTCATCATTTTTATCGCTGAGGTGTGGGACAGTACATTATACTGGTGTAAGAGCACATTTATGCATGCCAACCATGTTCTTTTGGCATCCAATGAAGTTTCAAATGATATAAATTTTGCATTATAGGAGCCAATTATGATTCTGTCTTTTTCAAAGTAATCTATGAGAATTATTCCTTGGGAATCCCAAGAAAACAGTGGTCATTATCTCATGAGCTGACAAAATGATCTTTGTCTTCTTTAGTACACATGGATCAACTGTCGCAAATTTGCACAAAATGTCTTGCAAATTGCCAGACATTGTGTTGAAATGTTGTTTCAGATGCACTTTTGGTCAACAGTGCAATTGCAGCATCCATCATGTCCACAGCTTCTTCATAGCCAATTCTCCATGCAGAATATTATGGACTCACTCAGTTAACCCTTTTAGTGCCAACCCGAATAACAAAAATGCTCTCTGAAAGGTGCTAATTAATTTTAGAGCAGAATACTGGGATTTAAATTATTATTAATAAAATGAGTATCAAATAGCATAGGGAGCTGAATCTTTTTTTGATTTTTGATTTTTAGTATCTTTTGTCTACTGTATAATATGCGTTATAGGCTTGGGAAGTCTCTCCAATATATAAAAGAAATTAAAACAAAAAAGAACATTTTGAAAATATTATAAAAAATCCCAAGATAATGAATAATAATAGGAATACAAAACCTCACTATATAGACAGTTTAGGCTAATGAAATGAAAGTACAGATATTTATTTACTGAAACAGCAATCTATTTTGGTCTGTGCATTATTTTTTAAAATATAAAAAAAATAAATTCATGTAACCTTAAAAAAAAAAAAAACATGCGCACACACACACACACAATACAACCAATAATGAAAATGGCACAAAGCAAATAAGATACAGATGTAATGTACAATTTAGCACTTTTGTTGTTGTGTAGCTGAATATTGATTCACATTGGCTGCATTGTCTGGTTACACCTCCATAAATCCATTTTGATAAGTACACAAGCATTCATCAAGATCTGAAAATTGAAAACCACTGGCTTTCTTCTAATATATTGCGAACTGCAGCTCTTATTTCCTCGGTTTGTAACTTTTTGCCAGACATTTTTCAGCCAACATAAATAATACCAGGTAGAGAAATTAAATTTGGAACAAATATAATGCTTTGGAGTGTGGAGATAATCCTTAAAATGCTCCAGAAAACCTTTTTCTATGGCTATGACATACAAAATATCATCCTCCATGGTGTAATGGTTACCATACTAACTTCATATGGCCATAGTTGCAGGTTCAAACACGGCAGAGGATTATGGATTTTTTTGGGTGTAAAAATCCTTAGCATGGCTTCCTTTGGAAGGGAAGTAAGCCTGATAGAGAGGCCTCTGAGCAAAATTAAATGTTCCTTCACACCCAATTTAGAATGGGATGCTGAGAATCACAGTAGTTAAAGAGTGTTCATAAATAACATGCCATTTACATATTTTTTTTTACATACAAAGTACACAAACTTTCCTGCTGGAAAGATCTAAAGTGTACGAATATGGCACCACAATTAGATCGTGATTGGCAATTCTCCCAAAATTTTTGGATCATGATTAGGTCGTGATTTTACTAAAAAGTTTAAGATGCCTACAGTCTCAGCAAACTCATGTTTTATTCAGGATCTTGTATTACCACATGATGGGTTTTGTCAATGGTGTCCTGTGTAGTGACATCATTTGAATGGCTGGAGCTTGCTTATCTTTGGTGCTTCTCCAACCACCTTTAAATTCATTAATCTAAAAGTAAATAGTCTTCAATAACAGTGCACAGTCTGCCTGAACTTCACCCGATTCTGTTTTAATTTTTGTGGCAGTCCAACACTTCAAATAAAAATGTTTATAACAGCATGAAACTTGGGATTTCTGCATTCTCAACTGTAGTTGACATATTGATCAATTCAGATGATTGTCAACAATGAACTATCCAATGATTAAATTTTTTATAAAATTCTTTGAATAATCAAGCTTACCAACCTGAAGCTGCAACAAAAATGTTCCTTTCTTTCATGGAAATTACCAGACTTATCGAACCACCCTCATATTTATGTTTTTAAAGAGGGATACAGAAATTTTTGAATTCTGTATGTTTCAGTTCAAACCCTGTGAAGAACTTTTGCTTCAGATTCTTTTCATCTTCAAAATCTGAATATTCTAAGTACTCTATTTTTCAGAGTATAAGATGCAGTCATGATTTTGTTAAGAAAATTTTGAAATAAAATTAATAAAGGTTTTATTCTCTATTACTTACATGATGTAGGTATTCCATACAGTTCACTCTGTTTTGAAGCACAACAAAAGTATTCTTTAGACTTCATTTTCACTTTCACTCATATCTGAATTTTCACTTTCTGCAGATCATTTTCTCAGTTGATGGGGGGGGGCCAAAATGCCTTTTTGCTGCCCTTTTACTGTGATCTTTTGATATTGCACGGCTCTAATTTGAATGCAACACTGCATGTGACATCGTATACAGACACAAGAGCTTAGAAAAATTCATAACTGAATTTTGCTTTCACAACAATACACCTGCTACTTACAACTGAACATAAAAGAAAAGGTCTTTGAGAGAAAATTTTCCTTGCTATTGCATTCTTTAACCCGTTATAGGGCAAAACTGCTATTAGGTATGTCTGTCATTAAGGCACATATTCTTCTAATAGTGCTTTATGCTATGTTGAACCTTGAACCTCAATTAGGTAGCAAGTATTCAGTCCACGTTCACTTGCTAATGATCCATGTATTGTTGAAACTACTGATAAATTTAGCTGGTTTTCACTTGCGAACTTTGGACCATAAGATGCTGTTAAATTCTAGACAGTATTTATAATGAATAAAGTGTATCTTATAGTCCGAAAAATACAGTATTTATTCAATTTTGAATTGCATGAAAGGGTGAAATGCACCTAAGTGGATTTGGTTGCTTTAGGTTTGCTATCTGCCTCCATGAAAGCATGTCTACATCCAAGATAATATAAAACATGTTTGTTCATCTACTTTTGTCTGGATATATTTGTAAATTCATATCTCAAAGAGAGTAAAAGCTGGAATTGTTTGGTTTTGATGCTAGCTATCCTAAGACTGTAAAATATTTATTTTAGGGAGCTTATTATAACAAGTAAATACAAATTCAATCAACACTTTAACAAAGTAAAGTATTATAAAAGCTGAAATATTATGTTTTAAAGGCAAAATAAGTTATTTACTAGAATGAATGGCCTTGGGAATAAACTACAGAATAGTACTGGCTATTCTTTTTCTAGGGTTCATTTTCAGTACATATATAATCTTCATGGACATATTTCTTAAATACTTCAATAATCCAACTACAAGTCTGTCATAAAGTAAGAGAATTATGCAATCAATAATCTTAATTTACTTTTTAGTTTCTAAATAATGTAAATATGAGGAATAGGCTAGGTTTTGAGAGTTGAAAGTCTCTACATAATTATGAACTATATTGAAGTAATATGAAGAGATTTATTACATAATATGAAATAATACTTTTAAAGGCTAGTAAACATGTCTACTGAAACTTGTAGAATCTTTTGAAATCATTCTAGAGTTCATATTTCTAATGCTATTGTTCAGAAATTAATAGAATCTACACATGAGGAGATCTATCTGGATCCATGGACTGCTTTAGAGATTCCAAAGAAGTAACTATAAAAACTTAGATGATGATAATAAATATCATCATGAAATGCTATTTCATGATATACTTATATATTTTATGCTTCCAATTACATTTTGAATCCCTTATAACTGTCCCAACACTTCTTTTTGATTCTAGGTAATAAAAGCAAATGAATATTCAGAATAATAAAATTAAGTTACAAAATTAAATGCTCTCTGTAGCCAAAATAAATAATTTAATGAATATTGCAGCTAATGCAATTACAAGCTAAAGGAAGCAAACCATGTGCTCTGATATGAAAGTTTTATGAGCACTTTTGACAGAATGATCCAGCATTATTATCATTTTCGTTTTAATTAGGAACCCCACTAAAGTGAATAATGCAAAAATTACAAGTTATGTAAATCTTAATGGAATCCCTAAGTTAGTTAATTTTTCCTTCTTCTAAAAACACAAGTCCTGTTATGTGCCATATTCCACCAGATTAGGGTTGCCATAATTATTTTCCACAAAGCCAGGATAAAGCTACAAGCTAAGTTATGAGTTTTACCTTATTAATGATAATGCAATGTCAATACAATACACATCAGTATTTTAACCCTTAATTGCATGGTGTTGCACTTATGTAACAAAGATGATTAATCAACATGTTTAGTATTTTTAGTGGTCTTTTTTCTAATTTTGTATTACACTAACCTTCAGCAATAAAATTAAGCTAGCTGTTTTATATTGCAAAATTCTTAATATTTTTGCAATAAAACTGTAGTGTTTTTTTTAAATACAAAAGAGCAAAATCCATGCAACTGCAGTCAAATTTAATACTGTCACCATCCAAGTGTACCATCACACCAGTTATTTTACTTGGACCCTCCCCTTCCTTTACATTTGACTGCAGTTGCTGGAACTCAAACTTTGACTTTGACTAATGGCCAGTCCATTATGTATCACACTAACAATCTCAGCTATTCAAGTTGCTTCAGTTGTGGTGCAGTGAAAGGGATATAAATACTAGTTTGCAAATTAGAGGAAGAATGGCTTATGTAGCAAAATAAATCATATAATTAAGGGTTAAGAGACTGCTTGAAAAGTTGAAAACTTGATGTGTATACAAATCACACTTTTAATGAAATATTTATGTACTTTTATTTTTAACACTTTGTTAAAATGTCACATACTATATCTTTATAGCCATTAGTTTTTGTTACATCAAACATACTTTTCAGAAAATTTTACAGCTTAATTATAATTGGTGCTTTTTCTAGTTGCTATGAGATCAGAGTGACATATTTACAGCCATCCAGCATATGGTCAATATACGTCAATCATAAAGAGCACACAAACAACTCATTCGATAGCTTGCCTACATTAGTAAATAAATTTAAACCAAGAATTCCTAGTGAAGTTTCCAATCAAATACTAACAATCATATTGCAGAGTCAGAAATTTCAAATGCATTTCATAAAAATTACATATTTTAAAATGTACATGTTCTATAAAACTGAGATATTAAGCAATCTGGCTGAGATACTTTTTCCAACTTTGGAAACTGGAACAATCTCAGTATTCCGGGATGTATGGCAACCCTGTACTGGATTTAATAGTGGATGGTCTTCCAAGAGCAATAAGAATGGAAACAAACTCAGTTTGGAGTCTATAAACTAGTTTACTATTCAGACAGTACTTGTCCTTTAAGAGGTAGCTTTGATATGTCAAAGAAGTGTCTAACTCAGTGTTTAAGAAGTCAGGATTAAGGAGTAAGGTATTTATACTTTCCAATTGAAAAGTGGAGATACTAATTCTAAGGCAACAAAGTACTTTCTTTCCTGCTAATGTATAATCTGCACCATGCTCTTCACTTTTCAAAATGTTGGTACTAAACACATATTTGTAATTTTACTAAATATGAATGCACTTGTTCATCTGACTGAAACAAGCTCATGAATTCCTAAAGAGCAAAACCACGCACTAATAATATAGTTTGCATACATACTGGAGTAAAATAAACTACGATAAATGACATTAATGTAAATAATACAGAGAACATTCTTTTCACTTTGTCTACTATCACTAAACATTAAACACATAGTTAACATTGGTACTTGCTTAAGTGGGTTCCTGACAGATGCAGTACTTACTCAGTGGACTCTATAGTGGGTGTTGTGGGCATGATCATAAAGATGCAGTTGGTTAGAATGGTTGTGATGATGAACAGCGAGAACAGTGGATGAACCAGGATGTATATGGCAACTCGGCGGATTGGGTTGAATGGATCCAGTATCCACATGGCATCTGTTGCACTGAACCTAAATATGTCCTTCCCTTTACTTACTACCACAAATGTCTGCAAAAATAAAATTATTATACAGAAATTAGCATTTTGATAGTAAATTAAACGTAATAATATAACCAATATTTCTAACATCAAAGAGATAACAGATTATGCAGTTAATATTTTATACATTTTTCTTGTATTTTAACCTCTTAATAAAACCATGAGTATACTTGTTTTTTTCAAATTTGACGGCATAATAAAATGCTGAGTATACTCGGGCTTATCATTTCTGACCAGCATATATTTTAAAAGGTTTAAGTTACTCATTCTATCTCATGTTTTGGCACTTCTTTGATATTTTCATAGATATCACTGTGGTCTGTTGCTTTGAAATGTATACTTCTGCCCTTTACTTTCGCGTGGCTGTCGCTGAGCAGCTCATTGTAAAACATCAGAGGGAGCAATTGTCACCAAAAGCAGCAAAGGCAACCCCAACTCAACTTGTTGGACATCATTTTCCATCAGCGATTCCTCCGACCAAGAAGAAGCAGAATCCAACAAGAATGTGTAGGATGTGCAGTAGTGTGCCTGATGCCAAAGGAAAGAAGGCACAGAGGGAATCTAGATACATGTGTAAAGATGGTGGAGTAGCTTTATGTATTGATCCTTGCTTCAGGGTATTTCACACAGCCAAAAACATATAAATAATGACTCTAAATGTGTTGCTGTTCATTTTTTAATGCTTCAATGCCCGGAATTCACTTTTGTTTCAAGAAGAAAAACGGGATAAGCATATCACGCATATACTCATGATTTTCAACTAGGGGTTATTCAGCAATGAAAATTTCCATTGTTGAGCACTTAAAAAACAAATTCAAGGTTACTGTCATTATTGACATTTTGACAATAAAAAAAAATAGATGAAAAAAGAACCATCATATTGTATATGAATACATATATTAAGAGGTTAATATTGACATATCCTATAACATGTATCATGTTTCTATGGGTGAAAATAATGTCTAATGTTATAAATCAGTGCAGTACAAATAATGTAATGATCACATTTTATAAAACCTCTGCCAATAGAAGGAAATGTTAACAAGATAATTTGGTCTAGAGTATTTCATACTAGAATACATTTTTAAAACAAGTTCAGAGGTGGAAAATCTTATTATTACACAAACTTCACACACAAAATATTTGCTAAATGACGAGTCATGTTTAAAGACTGTGTCATTCCTAGATTGAAGGAGCTGCTTGAGCAAGAGTAACATATAATTTCTTTTCTTCCTATAAAAATGTAGGGAAAACTTTGAAGCATTTTGAATACATACTTTTTTCGTGTTTGTATTTTTTGTCTGAAAGTTTAGTCAGTCAGGACTTTTTGCTACATCAATTTTCTTATTGGACATTTCTGCATTGAGTATTATTTGTTGATGTAGTATTTTTGACTTTGTAATTTGCAAGTTTCTCTGTGTATAGATCTGTTCTTATATCTGAAGGCAATCTCCCCTCCACCCCCTAAAGATTTTACATTATGAATACAGAATTCATGCTAATTTTAGACCCATGTATATTTTTAATAAATTATGATTAGGTATGTGAGGAATAATTTTAAGTAGAAATTGTCAAGGAGAGATATATTAATATCACTGAAAATAATAGAAGTATATAGTTTAGGGGAAAGTGATCCTGAATATCCTCTGGCCAGATACAATTTAAAAAACAAATATTATTCATGGATGTGTTTTTTAAGTGTTTAGTACTAAATTAAATTAATCTAATCAGGAACTCCTGTCTGTTACTCACTCTTTGGTTGTGGTAGAAGGGGTCAATGTCCTCGAGCGGCGTGGAGGCGAGTTCAGGAGGAAAGAGGCCCTGCATCCGTACAGGGATTGGCGCTCCTTGCTCCAAGGTGGGGTCCGGCTGCGGTCCTTCATCTTCGTCCTCGTCGTCGTACCGAACCTGATAAACACAATCAGCATAACACTTAATACCTTTAACCATATGTTAATGTTCTATTAGTGTCGCAAGTGCCGTGTAGATTCTAAAGTCCTGTGGTGCCTCAAGCACTGGATGGTGAATATTAACTATAGTGCAAAGTGGATGTGCATCTCTAGTTCCTTCTGGCCCGATAACATCCCCTCACTAAACCTCACATCTTGCAAATGTGGAACCTACCTAAATAAAACTTTAACAAGATACTTTTATTTCCAAACCAAAGCCAATATAACTTGAATTCATTTTCTTCACGATTCCCTAATATAAAATCCATATTTATCTAGAATTTCCAATTTTCTTCTTAGATTATTTTATTTTAAAACATAGATTGCTGAGTGAAAATAGTTTTAGAAAAATTTGAATAATACTAAAAATATCTCAGTATCTACTAAACTGTTGAATTAATCTTTACTATGTGAAGTTATTTAGTAGTATATTTTAAATCTTGTTTTAAAATACTGTGATAAAAACCTTTAAAAATGTAAAACATTGTATTATTTTTAATATAAAAGTACTTCAGACAAGGACGGGAATAATTTAAAACTTTAGGCTATAATAAGGCAAGGCATAGGTGGAGCTTTGATCAAAAAGGTGTGATTCTTTTAAGTTCTTGATGCACAGTTATTTTCTATTCACTCAGCTTTCATGATATACATCAATTTTACAATTTGTAAATTTAAAATTTATTCATTTAAAAAAGTTGTATGTGCAATATCTTTTAGAGGTTAGTAAAATTTTATTTCTTCACTTTGTTATTTTCAGCAGTTTTTATTGTACATAAAATACTCCTCATATATGTGTTCCAATATGATTTTAATAACTTTTTTATAAAATTATAAAATGTATTAAAAATTCATATTTAGATTTTAAATAACTGGTAGCACAGTACACACCAGCTTCTAAAACACTTCCATTTTTATTTTATTTTTTTTCCAATTAGTGCTTTTCAAAAAGAAACAAATACATAAAAATGCTCATGAGTAAATGGACTCTGTTGTTTTTTAAGTACACATCTTCTGCACATGAAAGAGTTTCTAAAATTTAATTCATAAAAACTTCGCCCATGAGTTGCCTTAAGCACACAGTTTTAAAATTAGATTTATTTTAAAATTGAGCATGTTACAGGAATTAAAATCCAAATATAAGAGAAATTTATCACCAAAAATGTTTATTTAGTTAAATGGCACATCAACAAATTATGCCACACATTTAATAACAGAAGGAGTAGTCCTGGACGATTCAAAATGTTCTGCTTGAGAAAGGTCTTAATAGTTCATAATCTTTTTTATGTCAGCAGAACTGTGACAAATGAAATTAACGCTTCTGGAATGATTGGTGATGCTTAGGTATGTAATAATAACTACATTTTGAATTCAGTGTTGATTCTTACAGTAGCAACAGTAGCTCACTATCATCAATATTTTTGGGTTCATTGTCATAAAATGTTTACTAATAAAGGTTATTCTTCGTGAAAATTCTCAGTGGTGCATGTTTCAGTGAAAATCTCTGCACTGCTTTTTGAGTAATAAAGGATATAGATATAGATGGATATCTAATTGCCTCATTGCAACATTAGATACCTACATAACTTGCTACTTTATGTGATCTATTACAAAATAATGGGCAAGTCAAAAAAGTATGAGCAGGCTGATCATTGTTTTGCCTGTCTGCATTCTTGGCACTTGTAGCTGTCATAGAACAGCGTGGATAAAACCATCCAACATTTTTAAAACCACTTTTAAAGGCTTTACTTATTAACTTTTTGAACAGTAATGCTGAGACTGACCACTGTCATTGTTCATACATTTTTGGCACCTCTTTAGGAAACTATCCATCAATCACTGTAGTTCACCTTCAGAAACGCAGGCAATTTCCTGGCAGATATTTTGTTTTAATTCTTCTATGGTGTGTTGATTTATCTTGTACTCTTTATGTTTTAAGTTACCCAGAGATAGAAATCGCAGGGGGCTGAGGGTGTCACAAAACTCTACTTATAATTCTGCCATGAAATCACTTTCAATTGTTCTCATCGAAAGGTTGGTCATACAAACTGTTGCAGAGTAGAGCAAAATCACACTCCCTGTCTGCTAATTCTCTCTAAAAAGAGAGAGGGGGCAAAATTGCATTCACGTATGTATGGGCATCAACTGTTGTCTCAAAAAAAAAAAAAAAAAAAAAAAAAAAAAAAAGGTCCCATAACACTTTCTCTGCTAATGGTACACTATACACTAAATTTTTCATCATGAAGGGGCTCTTCATGAAAAATATTAGGTTTCTCAGAGCTCCAATACAATTATTTTGTGTACACAGATATCCATGAAGGTGGGACCAAGCCTTGTCCATGAAAAATATTATGCTGAGCCATAATACATTTTGTGACTAAGTACAGGACAAAATAATAAATTGCTTGTAATAACTGAACCACACTATATCACTGTAAACTTAATATTGCACTTCCAGAGCAGAGCGAAACAGTGTCAGAAGCATGACCTTGTTTACATCAGCAGTGCTGAATCATGTGTCCACACGCCCAGTGGAAAAACACTGTGCAACCGGTTAGAGGTTTTTGACTCACTCTGTATAATCTAAACTTACTATCTTCTTAACCATCTTTTACATAAGTTCAGCTTTTTGAATACCTACAAATGACTCCACATATTTAAGCATTTATGCAAGGCTACTCCCACTGTTAAAATTTGTATGGTATTATTTATTAATGGTCAATCGATTTAAATATACCTTATTTTCATCTATGATTAAAGATTGTGTCATTTAAAATATTAAAGCAATGCACAAATATTAATTAATTGAAGATTTGTTTATGGGATTAAAGCAGTAGAGTTAATTTATCATAGGAGAAGTTAGTCCTGCTATATCAATAAACAAGTTTACAGATGTAATATTATAAACTATTTTGCACCTCATCATTGTCAAATTGCTAACCTAGCCAACAATGTTTTGCATTTTACATACAGCTTCTTCATAGTTGCAATTATTGATGAAAGAAACTTAATTTAAATTGGAATGCATATTTCTGAGTTGCTTTATAGGATATCTAGGAATCTACAACTTAAATTCATTCATGATAATTTTAGGATCAGTTTGCTTTTTTCATTTGCACTTTAGTTCATATCTTGGGTCATAAAAGAAAACACTTCAGAAGGTATAATCAATCATCATGTTTAGCTTTTACAAGCAATTTATTTTACATCTAATAATGGAAGATTGGAATGATGGAAGTTTGTCTTATAATGTTTATATTTAATTTTAAAGCAAAAGTATAAAAAGGAGAATATTTCTTGCTCTACTCCAAAACAGAACAAAAGTCTTTAAAACAGTTTTTACAGAGGAATCTTTTTGGAGTATTTTTTTGTAAAAGCATATCACAATTATTGTAATGAACAAAATACACCACTACTGTTTGTACCATCTTGGTATTAAGTTATGAAGTCTAAAATTTGTTAAAATAATGTTTATCTCTCTTTCATGCAAACACACTGAATTATACCTTTTAACCAATTATGTGTGCATCTGGTAATGTGACCTGCCAACAAACCATTTATAGTAACAATAGTATGAAATTATTTTGCTGGTTGGTCTTTTGTCATTAGGTATATAAATTTTAAAGAAAGTTCAAAATATGCATTCCAATCATTAATCTATAAAGAATTCTGCATAGTTTGGCTGATGTGTTAGTTACATAAAGTACATACTTTTCAGTTTTAATGCTCTTGTAAGCTGAAACATAACCTCATTTATTTAGGATTTTATTTTCATTACACAAGTATTGGATTTGATTTATAAGCTGAAGGAACTGTGAAAAAGGTGTCTCTGTGTATTGAGCAAAGTAATAGGCTGTGTTACAAACAGTGTATAAGCAAGATAACTTATTTTGAATCTTCTCGTTCTTCCTCCCAAAATGTCTAAGTATCGTTTTCAAAGTTTACAAAAGTTTTTCAAAGTAAACTGCTTATTTTTTTATATGATTTGTATCTTATATAAAATAAATAACATTTTAAAATTCAAAATAAAATACAGAAACCAAATTAATATTTGATTTCAAAAAACAGATCATCACCTATCTCATAGAAAAATAAACTGATGCTATAACTAAATTCTATCTATCATCATATCTAAAAAAAAACGCAATTTTTTGAATATCAATTTGAACTATAATTTCGAAATTCATTATCTACTTAAAAGTGCAGATAATAACTACTGTGAAGCTAATGACCTTATTTGTACAAATTCAGGGCTCCGAAGTAATTTTACTTTTGTAATCTTAGAATAGAATATTAAATATTTAAAAATGAAATATTGTCAACAGTATTTTAAAAAGAAAATTGTGAAAAAATAACCATGGAATATTTCATTTCATCATTTATCACATTAAGAATAATTAAATTTAACGTATGGTCTTATTTAGTGCATATGTATTGAAGCCATGTGGGTATTAGTAGAAAACGGTTTTAGCAAAATAATAGCTTCGGAACCCTTGGGGACACTCCAGCACTCCTTCATCAACTACATAAACTGGTCTAGTCTCTAGTCCAACTCAATGTGCCTCAATCTGTAGTTATTTGTATCATATAGTACAACTCCTAAATAACAGTGAAACACACCGAATATTTTAAAAGCAAATACACCAAAAAGTATGTGATACTAAAATTTTATTCACTCATATTTGTAAAATTTAAGCACAGCAAGCTAATTCAAGTTTTCAGTCTATTGTCATCTTAATTTCACAGAATGATTCATCAGAAGAACAATTGAAATAAGTTAATTATTCTGTGGAATGATTACCATTTTAACATCCTATGTTATTATTTTCAGCTAGTATGTGACAAAAGGATGTATGATTAAGTTCCCATTATTGTTTTATGAACATAGCTATATATTTAATAATAAAATCTGTGGTATGTGCAAACATAGTTTAAGTTTTTGATAAAGCTATCACATATTATATATGTGCAGCTGTCAATTAAAGAAAAAAAAAGTACTGTGAATGAATGTTTGTTGACCATAAATATCTATGCAACAACACATTTTGAACAAAAATGCAGATAACAAGCGCAACCACCTAAAATGCAATATTTTCATGCTATTTGCATAATGTTATCAGTGGAAGAAAAACAAACTAATCACTGCATTTCAGAACTGTATCTGTTTAACCAGAGCTAATTAGTAATGTAATACTGCTAGCCAGCAAACACTTATTCTAGATCATGCTTTCAACTTATTCGGTGTGTTTCATAAACTTACTGAAGGACAGCGTGTCCTTGATTTGGCTATCAGATTGCCTACTTGCATATACAATCTAAAAGCAGTTCATATCATGCAGGATGCAGAAGTTCATAACATTTGCTGTACATTAGAAAACTATGTATATATTTGTAATAGACAATAATCAGATGTCTGTGGATTTTTCCTTGTAATCTGCAATAAACCAAATGCGAAATATCATTTCAAATGCCTTTAGTAAAACCACTTGTGTGTTAAGTGTATAGCGGGCGTATATGTTACAAAGAGAAGAAAAGAAAGCAGCTCGCGGTGGCATAGCGGCTAGATTCGTGCAGAAGCACTTGGCAGCTTGAAAGGAAGGATAACTGGAAGATATGGTCGGTTAAAGTTTGGATGGCTTAGATGACAGCCTCAAGAATGTTGCTACTTAAGCACAGCAGCACTTTTATGGAAAATGTCATTCTGATAACGGATGTTATTAATGCTCATACTTCTGCTATATTCTGAAGATAACTGTATATTTACTGTTACATGTAATAGCAAAATCAATACATTAAGAGTAAACATACAGCATTACACTCAAACTTCACTTGTTGAAACAAGTAACATACTTTTGACATGTTTCAGTGGCTGTTGCTACCATCTTCAACAGAGATTCTCCATTGAAGATCACAACAGCCACTGAAACATGTCCCAAGTAAGTTACTTATTTCAATGTAATGCTGTGTTTTTACTCTTAATTGATTAGTTACTTCACTGTCCATTCCCATTAATACTTTAACTAAGCAAAAACAATGTTTTAACATGAATATTAATAGATTTGCCATTCCAGAGCAGTATAACTATCCATTATGATCACTCCTTTCAGGGATGAAAACTAATTTTTCCCCAATCAGTAAATAGTATGTATTTTGAAAAATTTTAAATGTGCTCTTAGAGAGGTACAGTTACTTCATATTGCTAAATTTTGATATTATTTTTCTACTTTCTCAAACATTTAGCTGGTGCCTAAGAGTAAAAAAGGTATTGAATCCAAAAGTGCAAAATGCACAGTTTTAAGTTTTCTGAAACAAAAAGAAAATATTTTTTTTAGAAAGAAGGGTCTGTGCAAATATGTGTGAGACAGAGAGACACTATAACTCAAAATCACTTCAAAGTACTTAACTTTGTATTTAAATTCAACATCTTTCAAGCATATAATGTTACACCTTTTTGTGAAATTCTCTTTACATGGAAAAACTTTTATTAAATTAATTTTATAAGAAATGGGTCAAACAATTTTAATTAAAATGTTGTTCTATGAAATCATAGGAGCTAAGATAAAAATTTGATAAAAAGCAGAAAAAAAAAAATAGCTCATTAGCATACAAGGTTAAATATAAATAAATAAAATGCAATTTAAGTGACTTAAATGAATTGTATGTTTTATCAAAATACTCATAACCTATAAAGTTCTAATTTTTTTCATTTTTGCTTAGAACAGTACATCACATGTTCATATAAATAAAAGCTTCATTTTATTTGTTTGTTAGTTGGTCAATTTGAAATGGAAAGTTTGTTGTTTTAAATAAATTCTCAAGAATAATTTAAAAAGTACCAAGCAAAATTGAAAGTTTGAATCAACAGAATGACCAATTTTCCAAGTAGAAGTGCTGCAATTGAACTAGACAAAGAAACAAGAAAGTGAAGAACGCCCGAAGTGGAAGATACATAAAAAAAAAGTTTTTTTTTGTATATGTTATCTAATGAACAGACGAAAAACGCTGATATTGATGATGTCATCTAGCTCTAACCTGCAACGTGCGTTATGTTCGACCATGGATATATACTTCTGGACGGTACACCAGGTTCTAAACAAAGAGTATATTTTGTTTGCATTGATTTAAAATCAATCTCAAGTATTCAATTTCTACCGTCTGTCAGATGATATATCATCCAGGTCGAAAGCAATTATTTAGCAAGCAGCAAGCAAAGTGAGCTGTCGAAAACAAGAAGTCTCATCTCCTTAAAAAAATTCATTTCCATACTGCAGAAGGAAAATTAAAAATATTGTGGGGGATTAGTTTATCAATGTCTTACTTCTTTTTTCTTTTTCTTCCGTCCAAAACCCTCCTGCAATGTGAGAATGGGAAGATTTTACACATAGAAAAGAGTATAACAGTATATCGATATTACACAAAACACAACAGTATTACAAAACAGAAAGAAAAAAAATACACCCTCAACATCACCATCAACAACAGAAATAAGTTAAATATACAAATAGCAAAGAGTGGAAAATAATAGAACAAAAAAGACTACAATCATACCACAGATATCCCGTTATTTACACAGAATAGACAGAATGTTACAGTAAACACAACACCAACTACAGCATAATTAGTACACTATTCACAGAGGAAAATACCATTTTTGTGTGTGTATATGTTGTTAACATCTAGAGTTGCTAAAACCTTTAGTTTCTGCACATGTAAAAAGACATGGAAAAATTATGGTCCTAATTTTGTACAGCTGACAAGAATTTTGCGAATAATTTTCGCAAATAGTTGTACTTCAATGGTATAACATCTTTATACACTAGTGAGCAATAATATTGCTGTAAAACATATGGAGAAATGAACCAATAATCATACAACTGTACAGCAAAGTTTTAAACATTTCTATATGCATGACTGCTGTGATCACTGATCAGTGGTTTTGCCTGTGGTGCCATGGTAGTAAAAGCGGGCATTAAGTACTAAAAAAAACTGATCAGTAGTTCCACAGAGACATTCAGGGGTAAGACATACTTCTGTATTCAAGATTTCAACCAAGTGATCTTAAAATGGCACAGACTTGTTTTCTTTCAGGTTTCAATGTTTATAAATGACATATATGTGCCCCTTCTAATGTCTCAGCATTTGGACATTTCATTATGTAAGCATTGTATGATTTTGGATGCAAATATTTAAAAAAAAAAATGTTTATCTTGGCCTCTTGCCATTAACAAAATCTTGGGAGTATAACTTTTTCCATGTCTTATTTATGATCCTTATAGAAATTACATTGCTAACTATGATCTTCCCTAATATTGTTTTATTTTATCAGGATTTAATGAAGAACTATTTCTCTTAAACACAGAAAGCACAAAAAGTCACTGTGCATCTATCCAGAGTTAAATATCTTTGTTTTAGAACAGGCAAGGGTATTTACTGTTCAGGATGGTTCTTCACCTTTTCTACGTGACAAAGATGTCATTGCAGAAGTTTGGTGTGTATAACAAGTTTTTATCCATATGACATAACCTATTTCTCTTAAACACAGAAAGAACAAAAAGTCACTGTGCATCTATCCAGAGTTAAATATCTTTGTTTTAGAACAGGCAAGGGTATTTACTGTTCAGGATGCTTCTTCACCTTCTCTACGTAACAAAGATGTCATTGCAGAAGTTTGGTGTCTATAACAGGTTCTTATCCATATGACATAACCTATTTCTCTTAAACACAGAAAGAACAAAAAGTCACTGTGCATCTATCCAAAGTTAAATATCTTTGTTTTAGAACAGGCAAGGGTATTTACTGTTCAGGATGGTTCTTCACCTTCTCTATGTGACAAAGATGTCATTGCAGAAGTTTAGTGTGTATAACAGGTTCTTATCCATATGACATAACCTATTGGCAAGCAGTGTCAGGCCATGACAGAGTTCAAGATTCTAAGCCTATATATAATCATTTGGCTTTTCTTTACAGACAATTATTTTCTATAGCTGGTCCTTATGTCCCGTTGAAAGGACACAATAAGTAGATAAACAAATACTTAATTGAGCTTGACCAACATGGAAGAAATCAGAACGTAGAAAACATGCACAATACAATTAAAATTTGTGTGCTACGACATATGGAAGAGATCATTCTTTGCTAAATACTGACTATTATGACATTTATTTTGTGTTACACCACTGCTTACATTGAAGACAGTTTTTTTTGTTTTAAACAGCAGGTGAAAAGGGGTTGAAGGTTGCATGACATATGGTGACCTAGAATGCCCAAACCTGGCTTAGGTATTTGTGAGGGCATTTATAATATCTTACTGCAGAGTCTACAAGTATATAAGTTTTTAGGTATGACATAAGTATAAATGTTGTAGATATGCAATGACTTTTTGCTTTGTCTATGTAGTTGATTTTGAATAATGACCAAGCTTGTAGTATCAAATTAGCACAGAACTGTTTGTAAAAAAGAACTATCTACTTTCAAAATGAATTATCCATCTAAAGACATAAAACATTCACAAGTTACAAAGAGAGAAGTAGATTAACACGCTATTTAAATAAAAAATAGTACTGCTTTAGCTTGACTATAATTTTTCAAAATTTATTTGAACATTTGTTGAATAAACTGATATGTTTCTATCAAATTAAAGAAAAGTGTGATTTTTGAATTCTTAGCAGGGATATATGACATTTATTTACCCAAATGAATTTTGCTATTAACTTTAAAACCATTTTGATGTCACCTTTAATGAAATTGTAAACAATTTTGTAGCCACAGTGATGCAAAACAAACATTAATAAAATCTGTGTGGAAAATTTTTCAGTAAACAAGAATTGTTTTTGTTTACTATTATCTTTTTATACTATTTTGAAGTTCAGTTATATAACAAATGTCAAAATACTGAAAATCTGATCTAAATATTTTCTGTGCATCACTGAAAAATCAAATGAAATTAACTCTTTCAAAATGCAATATGTAATTAAATGTTTTAATACTAAGTTTTCATTCTGCCAACAGTATTAAAAAATAAATGAAATTAGATTTCAAAGATTGCAAAATATATAGAAAATGATTTCATTTGTTTCTGAGAAAGTTATAACATTTAATACAAACAATAAGTCTTCATATATGGCAAGTAAAAAACATTTTCATCCTTCTCAACACTGATGTAAACCCACAGCTGAAGTACTGCAAGTGGCTGGTAGAATGTGCTAGTTCAGATAAATTAAAAGCACTGTTATTACTAGATATGCAATATCTATTCATAAACATAAATGTAGGATGATAAAACAAATACTTCACAGAAAATATACAGCACTAAAATACACATTATTTACTTCTCAAGCCTTAAAATACACATTTAAATAAACAAATCATAGATTTTAGATTCACCAACATTAATCCTTTATACAAAGAGTTTAATTCAGCATAAATCAAAATAGCATAAACTGAAAATGTTTGCAATATTGCTGCTTTAGTTTCATTCTTAAATGCATAAACAAATACAAAATATAAACATAATTATTTTAGGCTTTTCTTCTGGAAAGAATTGTTGATTGCCAAACTGTACTATCAAAGCTTCACAAAATGAACAAAAAGAATGGAATACTGCTTGTAATTTTAACGTTTCCTAAAACTATATGAGATGTGTTAAACAAAAGACCAAATTTTTGAAATAGTGCCTGAACCAGCACCGGGAATTGCTGTGGTTACTGAGCACACCTGGGGGCAGAGACTAACTATTTTCTTGTTTTGCTGCGGCCACTGAAGTTTCCACATGCACAAGTGTTCATCAAATTAATGACAATGAAACAGCTTGAATGTGTATATGTGTGAAATGTTGCTACAAACCTGGCAACATTTTAAACAAACATTTCAATTACTTAGCCAAGACATGGATAGGATTGTATGAGTTACAAACATTGCTATGATGAGTTTAACTCTTAGTTGCCTGCATTAGTATACTTCATATGCCGTTTTTCCTTTAAATCAAGTTTAAAAATGGAGTTCTAATAAAAATACATGGGAATAAACCTATAAAATTATTATATAAAGTAATTGAAAAAAATAATAGAAATAAAAATATATGTAGATCCTTTATTAATCTATTTCTTCCCAATTAAAAGTTTAAATTCTTCTAAACCAGATTTCATAATCCTGGCAAAGGCACTTCTAAAAAAGTGGTTCAAATGGCCACAAGTGTTAGGTGATAGGTAATGGACTGGCCATCCATTCAAAGCCCAATGTTGCAAGTTCAAATCCCAGTGATTCTAGTAAAGGACGGAGAAAGCCCAAGTAAAATAATCAATGTGATACTTGGAAGTTAATGGGGTTACATTTGACTGTAGTTATGTGGATTTTACTCTTTTTGTTTTTTATTATTTAAAAAAAAAATCACTGTAATTTTAGGGCAAAAATTGTATATATTTTTACAGTCTGATTACTTGTTGTTTATGGTTCAAGGTTAGTATAACATGAAATTAATCCTAGAGTACAACCCTATTTGTATAGTTATGCTTAAAACAAGCAGAACTTATAGGTACTGATAGGCAATGAAGGGTTAATGTTCTTGAACTTGGTGGTCTTATCAGACAGTGAATGTTGTTGAGTTCTACCTGACTCCATGTCAATTTGCATTGGCTTCTCTGAGCCTTTAGTTTCCTTCTGTCACCCATTATTTCAACTGTCAAATGCATACTGCTAGCTGAGAAGTGTTCATTGTAAGCAAGCTCTGGCAATGAGATCTAGCAAGGTTTGAATCCCATCCAGAAATTATGTGTTGTTTTTATATTTTTGTACCCTGCTTTTATTTTCAGAAACAGATATAATCAGAAAATGTGCAGGGGAGAAATAGAAACTTTTTTTATTTTTTAATTAAAATTAACTAAAATATGAAAATTGTAGAAGGAATAGCATTAAAAAAGATGATTGTAAAAACAAATGTTTAAATTATACACACATGTAAGGAGTCAAAATTGAAAGGATTGAAAAAAATTGAGCATTGTCAAAATTGAAAGGAAACAACTTAAGTGGTATATAGAATGGTAGAAGAAAGAATTCCCTTAATTGTGCAGGAATAGGAAATTAGAAAGAGGAGAGGAAGAGGATGGCCCACAAACACTTGTATAAAAGATGTACACAGGTCAATGGAAAGATTTGCTACAATAGAAGCCATGAAATATAGAGATAAATGGCATAATATCATAGTTCTGAACAGTAATATCTAATTCTCTGTATTTGTTGATTTTAATTTATAATTTCATATTATGATATTGCTCTGCTGGAGACAAACTTCTGTACTGAGGAAATTTCTCTTATATAAAAAAATCTTAAGATGGTTCAAATAAAATTTAAAAATTTGTATAATTTATTTTAATAACAAAAATGAGGAAATATAACATTTATGTTTAAGCAGGAATGCCTCCAATTCAATTATAACTTGTTCATTAAAGCATAGAATAAAAAAAGAGAGACAAATTGAATTTTATTACTAAACATGTTGTATGGTCACTCAATCACAGCATGTATAATTGGAATTGTGTGTATTTCTTATTAATTGCCTGTCTTAAAAATGAACATAGAATCATATTGTGAACATATGTATGAGAATGGTTCTGATGTTTTCAAACTCAGATTTAATTTCCACCTTTTGTTTATGCTTTACTATCTTATGGTGGCATACCAATGCAGGTGTATAAGATAAACTTTTTCTTGAACACAAATCCATTTTTATTTTTACTTTTTAAACATACAACAAATGCAGCATTTAATACTTTTTAGAGTATTCAAATTATAAAAGTGTTCAATCTTTATTTGTTCTTAATGTATAGGAGGAGGACATGTTTACCTTCCAGGAATGTATCAACTAGTAGCAATAATACAAACATTTCCAAAACAAGCGAACAATTATGAACAACAACAACAACCTAATAAAAACACTGGAAAGCAGTTTGAATGGTTACTTTAAGAGTGACACAACAATAAATTAGCTTCCTTAAGGAAAACACTGATAAAAAACAATAAATATTTAAATGTCGAGCCTCATATTCATGGTGACAAAATTGTATTCTGTAAATGTATACAAAGGTCATTCATAACCTCATCATCCTATTTAATGCAATCCATACTGATTACATTTTAACTTGTTGTAGCTTATAAGCAGTATATAGAAATTAAACAGTTGCTATTTTATAAGCTTAGTTTCATTCCTTAGGTTATAGTTGGATTATATTAAAATAAAACTTATTATATTTAGAAATACTTTGTATATTGCAATTGCTGCATAGAACATAAACTATGTCGAGGATTTGGGCTGCATTATGTAGCAAGTTGGATTTCCTAGTCTTGAGCAAGAAGTAAGCATAACAAAACAGAAATCTAGAAGCATGTTGTGGTGATCTTATGGTTATGTAGTAATCCCAGATGTCACCTTTTTATAAGAAAGGTATTTTTAAAGCAAGCTGCATTTTGCAATTACATACAAATAACTAAATATTTTATTATGATACAGATCTTCAAATCTTTCACTCTTTTCTACCAGTTATCTATGTATTTTTCTAACACCTGTCTTATACTCCCGCCACTGAATCCTTGCACTTGACAGTCAGAGTTAAGTTGGTACATGCATAGAAAACAGATGAAAAGCTTTACCCGTTTGACTTTCTGAACCAATCACAAAGAAGCATTCCAGTCGGTCAGACAACGAAAACGTATCTAGATGCTGCACCGTTGTAATATGTGGTTATTTCCATCCACGTGCTCAGTTTGTGAACTCCTAACACGTGCATCGAGCCGTTCTGTACAAGATACGTTTTTTTTTTTTTCTTCCTTTTTTTTATTCTTTTGGTAGTTTAAAGTCCATTAACCTGGTTGGTCATATCGGACGACGAATGAAATTGGTGAAATGATGCTCAAATGATCTCGAAGTCTATGGAGCTTAAAATTATTCGACATTCGTCTTCTCAGGATAAGGGAAAACTCCGAAAAAAACCTCACCCTAAGCGAGATTCAAACTCATGACCTTTAGAATGTGAGGCAGACACGCTACCACAACACTACCCAAGCGGGCTCTATTTTTGTCGATAGTGTTTTGGTGTTTGTTTGTACATGAGGGAACATAACAAAGACTTTCACAATTATAGAGGTGGATAGACTTTTGCGGGAAGGTGCGGCGAGAGTGGACGCGGCTACAAGGAACAAGAAAGTGAATCATGTTCACAAAATAATACGAAAAGCACAGGAATTAGACTGAATCATCAGTGAATGATATATCTTGTGACGACAACGACGATGTTGATGATGACAATGACGATGATCCTTTCCAGAATGATGACGACGTAGACTTGGATGGAATTGAGCCATTATGGTGAAAATCATTTTGTTATACCTTTCTCTCATTGTAAAGAGCTATCTTGCATTAGTCTGCTCTATATTGTCGTAAATACCTATTGTATGCTACATACGTTACAGTATCACTGTTATTTTCAGTTAACATCAATAATAACGAATTAGTTTCATTATTCATCGGCATTCATTTACTATGTACACTGTTTATATTTGTCGTTACACACACAATGAGACATTTGTAATCAGCTGTTGTTTACTAATTACTCGGGCAACGCCGCAAAGACAGCATAGCCAACCTTATGCGAAACCACCCAAACTGTTAAGTGTGCAAGGATTCAGCTGGCGGGGTTGTAGCACAGCATAAGGTTTTTAGAACCTCATTACGGATTTCCACTACCAGTTCATTTAGCTGTTTCTGGAGTTAAAACTTTCTGTACTGAAAATGAAATTTGGGAATCTCTTAGACATTATTGCATATGCCTACAGAAACTTTTTTAAGGACATGAATGCTGCTTGTTTTGGTGAACATCAGATTAACAATTGTTTTCTGAATTGTGATGAAGATAGGACTTCTATACTATAAGTTTGAAACCAAAGATACTAATATTAATAACATAGTTTCTTCTATCAGGACATCTTAAATACAAAATAATCTGTGTCAGAAATGGAACAAAGTGTTACACGGGCTAGAGGAAACTTCTATGAGGAGCCACTAATATGTATTCAAGAATAAAATGAGAATTGAAATAACTGTGAAAACTATGTGGTGGCACAGTGGTTTAACTGCTTGCCTCGAATCAAGGTGGTCCGGGTTTGATCCTAGAGAGTCGTATATAGGATTTTTGATGGACAAAACAGTGTCCCCTATCATCAGTGTCCAGTGTCCCCTATCATTCATTCCACCATCTCCATAATAATTTTTCCTTTCATCAATTTTGCTAATTCATTGTTTTTTCAAATAAGCCATGTGTAGGATACAAGTTGGATAGATAGAGTCGGACTGAAAATCTCAATGCCATTGCTGGGATTTGAATCAAGAATCTCCGGGTCTCTAGCCGGTTGCTCTAACCACTAAGCTATCATGGCATCATGCCAGCACAGCAAAATTCCCCAACTGACTCGCATGTTTCCTGGTAAACCACAAGGTGATCTTAAATTATTTTGAGATGACATACCCCATGGCGACTTACAATGTTGTAAGTACTTTAAGTCCCGTGCTTCATAGTAACCAACTATTACTCAATTAATTCTAATGCTTTTTTAACACACAAGCTGACTTTTAATTCACCTTTCGCACTTTCATACCAGGCACTGAGTTGATCTTTGGGCTAATGGCTACTCTCTCTGGTCAAGAATCCGTCTGCTCCTCAACATACATCTGACCCTAGGCGCTGGTGAGTGTCAGTCCTCAATGTGAGGAGGGTAAATAGAAGAGCAAAAGAAGTGAAAGCCTTGTAGAAAGAAAACTTAAGGTACAGTACATTTGTTACAAAACTTGGCCACCAGGAAACAGCCCATGTGAACTTCACTGCATTTCCCTGCGTGTGTATCCTATGTCCGTCTCGTCGTCACACATGCTGTCTTACTTTGTTCTAGTCCAGTTCACACATGAATATCATTAGGACTGTTTAGAAGGGTTTAGTTTTGCTTGAAGTGATTTCAAAATGCAGTATACAGTACCACAAAGAGTGCTTATGTACGATGCAAATTGAAACTAAATTTTCTGGCAGGTGTGTTCTGAGTAGAAAGGCTGCTCGTTAGCTTGTAAATAAATTCAGGGAGACGGGGTCAGTTTGTGCTAGGAAAAGAAAGGTAAACAGGCATTTGCTTATGAATGAGAAATTAGACAAAACTGGAGAAAGGTTAGAATGGTCACCTCAAAAATCTCTTAGGCATATTGCACAAGAAACTGACATTTCAACTGACAGCTTCAGCATGGAAAGCAACAAAACTTTTAAAACTCAAACCATACAAGGTTACTGTTGTCCAGGAATTTGCAATATCTCCTGTGATAGGTATGTTTTGTGTTTATTTTGATAATTGTTAATGTGATTTGAGATTTAACTTGACACCGATGCATGTGCTACTGGGTGATGGGCTGTACGACTGCCAGCCAAGTGTACGGTACATGACCAGGAGATGGGCTATGCGACTGATGGCCAAGTTTTGTGGCATACTTACTGTAAATAGAATGATATAAATTAATTATCCAAAATACTTAGTAGTTCTTATTTTTATACAGCAGACAATACTCTTCTAATATCCTTTGTGTATTGTGCTTCAATGTCCCAAAAAAGTACAACTGAAATCCTAAACATTCGTTTTTTACTGAAGTAAAAATAAAGATGCAGAAGCTTAAAATTTCAAGCTTTTCCTCTTACTGTACCATCAGATTTTCTGGGAGCTATGACGATAATTATGTTTATGGGAAATTTGGTATAGATCATTCAAATAACCAATAATGGTACAGTGGGCCCTTTGAAGAGCTCACTCTGGAATGAAATACTTAAAAATACTGAATAGTTGCATTTACTGAGATATTATAATATGGAGACTAATTCTGTGAAAAAAGTTTCTAGCCTGCTGTTAGAACTCTTGATAGAATGCATCATAATCTAATATTTTACTTTTGATAGTTTCGAAAACCACAAGGGATTCACATTTTTTTAAATGTTCCATGTCCATTTCTTCTGCTATGGAGCACAATAAACAATTTGGAGATGCACTATTCCAATTTTGAAAATATGTTTATTCAAACAATCAATGGATGGCCAGAGATGCTGTCACTTTTAAAGTAACCCTTATCATCTTACCTTCAAATCCTGGGAACTGGAAAGAGAAAATTTGGAAATCAATTAAAAACAAGGTTATGTTATTGAGAGAAAAGCACTTACCTCTCCCTCCGCTCTCTTCTTCTCGAGCTCCTTCTGTTTGGCATATTCCTCGGCGATACGGGTCTCGATAGCCGCCAGCGACTCCCGGGTGAAAGGACGGAACAAGCTACGTTCTTCCTCTGAGATTGACGACGAGGCGTCGGACATTGCTGCTTATGATGAGGTTGCTTGGTGAGGACTGCTAACACCGTTGCAGCAGCAGGTTGCGGAAGGAGGAAGCTGTCGTTGCTGCTGCCGAGGAGATGAAGGCAGTGATGAGGCGGCAGCGGAGGAGGACGACGGCGACGACGACGACGACGGCGGGGTCGATGGAGGAGGCTGCCGCCGGTCCGTGTCCCGTGGTAGAGGTGTGGATGGAGGGGAGGACCAGGAAGGTGATGAGCGCCCGTGTTGAGGCAGCTGAGTGGGGGACGCAGCGACAAGGCGACGGCCAGGCCAGCTCTTTCATGTCCGACCTGAAACAAATACCACACATCCTAAACGCGTGCTCAGCAAAATCCTTAGGCGAAGATTTAGATCAGGCAACGTCTAGAACTAGATGGGAGCTTGCCTGCTCAGTGCATAAGCATGCTAGGAACACTGAAAAAGGAGCAAAGGAAAAACGTCGGCTATTTATACCTCCCTCATAGAGTGGCGGTTCAGATTCAAAACCTGTCGGGTACAGAATCTTCTTTCAAAGACTTTAAAGTTTGGATTAGGATGTGTGTGACTGGAAGCCAACGCGAAAAGTCTTCCAATTACTGGTCCCTTAACTGAGACGCGATTCTTGACTTGCAAGCAGTGTCTTCAGGAAACAGATTTTACTACGTTCTCTCTCGTCCCTAGTACAGAGTCGTCTTTTACTTGCTAATGGGTGCTGTCCAGTGGAAGGGGGAGCGGTCCCATTTGAGGACCATCAGATTTTGGAGAAAACTATATGTATGTATTTATTCTCTGAAATTGGGCACTTCCCGTGGCGGAGTTAAATGTAAAGAATGCAGTTACAATAATGATGTTTCACACAATTACAACAAATACAAATTAATAATGCTAATACAACATACAATTACATGCTTTTTGAAATACCTAACTACTTATTAGTCAGCATGACAATTACTATAAAGCCTCAACATCAATAGTTGCAGACATAGTTGAGATCATTAATTACTTCACAATATTTACTTTAATTATCTAAAAGTTATTCTCTTTGAATTACGCCTAAACTTCTTTAAGGTCAGAGTGGGCAATTCATTCCATTCTTCAATGGTCCTATTGACAAAGTAACCCTGTATGTGACTCAGCTGTTCCATATTCCATAACCATCCGCACTAAGGCCTTGTATTTCCCTGGCCTTCGCACTCACCTTTTTCAGTATTCTCATTACGAAATACATTGTTTTCCACGCTTTCCTAAATGTAGAATTTATCTGATTCTCCCATCTTCAAATCAATTACCATGCAGGGTGGTTTATTCTACGATAGTATCTGATGATAACAGTTTTTAGACTGAAGATAACATGGGTAAAATAACCTATTTTGGACCTAGTTTCAGTAGTAACTACGCGGCATCATACAGGGCTTTGAAATAATGAATCATTGCCGAACACCATTTTGCAGACGTAATATGGTTTGAGTCTTAGAAAACGTTGCTAGGTCAAGGTAGGTCAGTGTGAGGACCGGCTCACGGATGTAAACAAAACAACATATCTGAGCTGGGAAGTGGGGGAGTAGCGGTCTTATTTTCCACAAGATCTTAATCCAAACAAACATGACAAGCGGAAGCGAGACCCGTTTGCATGCTGACCTACTTATGGTTTTGAAAGGGAGAGCTCCATTCGCACTCCTAGCTACCGGTCGTTTGCCGCTATAACGTTACCAACAACTCAAACCGAAAACCAAACATCTCCACAGAAATGGTTCTAGAAAAAAATGAAACTACAAAGTATGTTCCAAATAAGGGAGATCTGTAAATGGCGTAAATTAATGTAACGAATTCCTTTCAACTCAGTATAAAACACTAAGCTGACCTTCCATGAATACTGGCAGCACGACGACTAAGTTACATCTGCTTCTCGTTATTTGGCTCTAGTTGACGCTGTCGTCAACGTTCTAGTGGTACCAATTCTCGACCTGTTCTGATTACCATTTTTACTTTTTCTACTACAAGATGCTCACAGAAAGTAAGTCCTGATTGCGTCCAGAGGTAGCACCACCAGTCGGATAGGAATGCGCATGCGCAGGAATAGAGAGGAAGTACACAAGTGTTAATAATGCAATACAGTTTCAGTCTTGTGGTGACCGCACTGTGCTAGGAGAAAATGGCTGCTCTGATAGTCTCCCGCCAACTGACAGATGAACACTAAAACCACATGTCTGGCCGCAGCATTGACATTCCTACAGCTGTACGCAGAGAAAGGTGACGGGTTTCTCGACAATATTGTCACTGGGAACGAAACTTGGATATCGCATGCCGCACATGCCACGTCGGAGACCAAACAACAATCAATGCATTGGCACCATAGTGGTTCACCTGGAAGACCAAATTCAAGCAGATAGTCTCTAGTAGTGCTTAAGAGCGCACAAGCAGATAGTCTCTGTCAAAATAATCATGTGCACTGTCTTCTGGGATCGACATGGTGTCCCTTTGAGCAAGATTTTACCGCGAGGGAGACTGCAAATGCTGATCGATATTGCTGATCGTTGCATAAACTGAGGAAGGCAATCCAGAACAAGGGACGTGGGATGCTGACAAGAAGCATTACGTCATACAGCCAACGCCACATGAAATGTGTTGAATAATTTTTGGATAGGAGATCTTCGACCATCCATCCTACAACACTAACCTTGCCCCAAGTGATTTTCATCTCCTCTGTCTCATGAAGCCTATTCTGATAAGCAAACATTTCCACAATGACACTGAGGTGCAGAATGAACTGACTTGGTGACTCCGGACATTGGCGGCAGACTCCTAGACTTACAATTGTTGGTTATGATAAATGCCATAGCAATGACTATGTTGAAAAGTAGCCAGTGAATTTATGTAATAATTCCAATAAATATTTCCTAAGTGATGTTGTTTTCTTTATCGGTCATCGAGACTTACTTTCTGAATGCACCTCGTATGTAGATATGTATGTAGTAGGTACAGATGGTATTATATTCCAACCAAAAGTTCTGAACAGAAATTTCCCTGGAAATGCAACGTTTTGAGGACTCCTAAATAAAGAAACCTTTTTAGAAAAAGGTGTGTGTGTGAGTGTGTCTCTGTGGACAGCATAACTAAAAAACGAAAAGTCAGTTCAATACTAAACTTAGTATTTAAGTATCTTTCAGGAATGAGAAACGAATATTTTCAGGAAAATCCCCCCACCCCAATCTCCTCTTTATATGGAGAAATTTTCGAAAATTTTAATTTTCTCGAAAACGGTTCTAACGACTTTGATTAAAGCATCACATATTAAAGGTATTCACATGGCAAATAACATGTATATCTTGACTTTTCTGAGAATAGCCTCTAAAATGCTTTATTCAGAATGATTTTTGTAAAAACAGTATAGACAGACACAAACTTACTACACAAACATTGTAAATCTCATTAAAACACAATTTATGTTATACAGTTTTTGTGAAGCTAACCATTTCCGAGCGGCTCCTTGGTATTGGTTTCATTTTTAAAACACTTAAAGTTTTCTCAAAAGGAAATTTGTCATTCCTGTTTCCTTTCTTTTACTGCTGTCCAAGCAAAGAGCAACATAGCAACCAACTTTTAAAACATTTGACTATCGCTTTAGCCTAATGTAGTCCTTTATTTTCCTTCTACTTACAAGGAACTAAGTAATGAGACTATTTCTGGTAAAATTTATCTTGATTGCCATGAAGTAGATAGACGAATAAGCCTTTATAGGAGTATTTTGTTACAGAATAGGTAAAGAAAGTCATGTGAATGGAATAATCACAGTTAGAATATAGAGAAACGTTACTGTGAAAAAAAAGTCATGTAAATATTGGTACGTACAAAAGAATGTACTTAAATAGCATAAAAGTCGATCAAGCAGGTTCTTGGTACACAAGCATCCCATGAAGATATAAGAAAATAACAAAATGAAAGGGATTTACCCATTTTAATGAAAAAAGAAACCCAAAGCAAAGAAGGGAGAAGAACATGGAATAAATAAAACATTAAGAATGAACTAATTAAGAAACTTATGAGTGAAAGTAAGTTTTCTAAAGAGTAAGCAAAGCGAAATGAATTCAGCAGAGTAGAAAGCAGAAAGTTAAGAATGTCCACAAATAAATGAAGAACGACAGTAAAGACAGCATCGCAAACGGAAGAAAATCAGTGAATTTGGAATGTTGTAGGAAAGCGAGATGGGATATTCCCTGAGGCAAGAGACAACTCTAACAAACAATATCAGTTGCTATGGAGCGACAAGCTCGATACTACAAATTGGGCATACAGTACTTCCAGTTTGGCTCTGCAAACCTTTCCTTATTGGCGACTACAGTTGGGAGTTTGAATTTATTTATCCATAAGCTCAAACAATACGGAGAGATTATGTCAGGCAGTATCAGCTTAGGTGTGCGCCAAAGAGTAGTGAGTTACTCTCGACTGGCAAGGGTCTGCCTGCACTATGTAATACAGTTCAACATTGAGCGCAAACTGTCATCAGTAGGGATAGCATTCTGGGGACCGATAGAGGGATACATGCCTATACCAGCTGCATACCTACCGAGTAGAGACCGACCTCCATTGGTGACTGCACGCGCCGCATGTAAACAACTTGTAGTAACACGGGAACGTGGCTCGACGCAGCAGTATACTATGCTGCGTATTACAATACTGTTTTATAGATAATTAATACCTTTGATAATACTGCATGCTCTTCAATCAAGATTGTAAAATCTTTTGCTTCAAATGGATTGCATGAAGATTTGCAATTCACACAGAAGAACTTTGCAGAGATATCTACGTCAATAACACAAATTTAGAAACATCGAACATTGAAATACCTCGAGCCCTGAAAGCTGTCGATGAATTTTGCAAGCAGTTAATCAGAGGCCCGTGGCACCTGTTTTAGACCGCGTGAAAGAGAAAGTGAATAATGAGACTATTGTGTCCTATTTCCGTTATGCTCCAATCACATCTTAATTTTGCTCAGAGATTCTTATCAGGCTTGAGGTTCTTTTATGTGCCATAAATCTACGACACGGGACCAACGGCTTTACTTCCCTTCCGAAGGAAGCACCATGTAAAGGATTTTTAGGCCCGAAAAAATCAATCGCCCTCCGCCAGGTTTGAACCCGCGACCTTGGTAAAATACTAAAGTTGTTCACTGTAGCATATAGAATTTACCAGAATATATTTATACTGCAGTACGTTCAATTTAGCCTGTATATTTTCAAGTGTCTGCCTTTCTTTTTCTTTTATATAAAAGCCATATCCTGTAAGGCGGATAACGCAATCGTTACAGTCGTCTAAATAGGGGTTTCTCGCTCTTTTGGGGCACAGAAAGACACACATTCGTCTAACTGAATACGTTCTAATTCCGCTTTGATCCTTGGACCGAACTAAAGGATACACCGGCTTCTGTACGACTTGAATTCGATAAGGATTCTCTTTGCAGGTAACGTCAGTATGCAGGACTTTGCTTGTAATTTGCTAAGAACTAGTGACTTTATTAAGTCTATTTTTATCTCTGCTATGCGTCATGAGGAACGATACTCGTGCTGCCACTGTGCTGGTTAGACTGATGCATGGTACCTGCCGGCCGACTGCAGCAATCAGGTCATGCGACTGCGCAACTGCCCTCTTCTATTTGCATAGACAGTACCCGGCGAGCAGATTCTTGCTTAAGTAAACTTTGCATACAATCATATGTTCTGCCGCATATAAATGACACACACTGTAACCAATGTTGCCTATTTAGCAGTTTTTGTGGCTAAATCTGGTCACAAGTATATCAAATACCAACAAATATCATTTTAGCCACCTTCTATGCTCCATTTGTAGTCGTTTTGAAATGTAAATACATTCTTATTACTTTCTCTACACGTACTATATACATAGTGTATAGAGAAGGTATTGTATTGCCCAAAAATTTGATACCGAGATTTCACCGGAAATATATGTTTTGAGACCCGCTGAATCCAGAGAAAGCATTTTTAGAAACATGTCCGTGTCTCTGTGTATGCGTGTATATGGCAGCATAGCTCAAAAACGAAAAGTCCGTTAAGTACCAAACTTGTTTTCTAAGCCCAGTATCTTCCAAATATAAGTCACGAAGATTTTCAAGAAGATCCTCCCACCACCAACTACCCTTTATATGGAACGTTTTTCGAAAATGTTTATTTTGTCAAAGTGGCTCTAAGGATTTTGATTAAAATACCACATGTTTAAGGTGTTTTTATGAAAAACGAAACGTATATCTTTAATTTTCTGGGAGTGACCTCTTAAGACAGCTTTATTCTGAATGACTTTTGCGGAATTTTGTACAACTGGAATTTTATATAACTTTGTAAAAGATAGACAAAACTTATTCAACAAAAATGTAGAGCTCGTTATAACTACCCATTTATACTATACACATTTTTTTCCCCCTGGAGTTGACCATTTTGGAGATATTCCTTGCAATTAGTTTCAGTTTTAAAATACTTATACTTTTCTCATACCGGAATTTGTCAACTCCTGGCCATACAAACAAAGGAACTTCAATCAGATAGCAACCAGCTTTTAAAATATTTGACTATCGCTTAACCCTATGGTATAAACTTATTTCCCTTCTACTCACAAGGAAGCAAATAATAAAAACATTCTGATATTTTTTTCTCAATTAGCATGAAGTAAATAGAAGCATAAGCTTTTTAACAATACTTTGTTGAACAGATGTAGAGAAAGTCCTGTGGGTGTAACACATCAGATATTTATCCTTGCTATACGTTACGAAATATGATGCGCTGCCACTATGTTGGACAGACTGGTGCTTGGTACCTGCCGGCTGACTACAGCAATCAGGTCATGCCACTACGCAACTAGCCTTTTCTATTTGCATAGACAGTACCCGGCGAGTAGATTCTTGTTTAAAGTAAAATTTGCATTTAAACATATATTCTGCCAAATGACTAGACAATGTTACCAATTGTGGCGGGAATTATTGTTTCGGGGCTTTGGTAGGGAATAAGAAACAGGTTGGATCGCGGCTAGCTAAGGAACTGTGTGATGGTCTCAGGGTGTGCGGGGAGAAACCTGAATGAAACCCAGTTACTGGTTTCTAAATGCCCTTTACGTTCCCGCACGTAATGTTTCACTTTTCTCCTGGCCGTCCAAAGTGCAAGAACTCATTAGCCTCCCTAAAACAAAACTAATCACAAATTATTTTAGCTGTTTCACCTTCCCTTTGCGCTAATCTCCCTCTTAATTCTCTTTCCCTGTGAACAAACTCTTTCACATTGCGGACTAGTAACTTCTCATTTTACTATGAGCTACGACTCGATGCGGGTTCACTACACGGTGTCAGACTTAGGAGTGTCGATGTGCACTCCGTCTTTCCCGAAGCTCCCGCGGCTAGACAAGAGTCTTATTTGCCGGCCCTTTTCTCGGATTTGCCTAGACTTTTGCTACCTTCGTTACTTTCACAGATTTTACTGGCGGAGACTGTGTTGTATTTTTACATTTTGACACGTTTTCATTGGGTCTCATGATTTTAGACGCCACGCTATGTCCTTACTGCTATTGACATTTTAACGCACCTGATTACACTTTCTGTGTGGTGGAGCGTGAATTTTGTTTTGGGTTTTTCCCTTCATTGCTCACAGCTGAGTTTCTGCATCTCAACTCCTTTTGTTCACTAGGTTTATTTTACACCTTTTCTTTCTAGACTCACGATCTTTCGTGTTTCGAAGCGATTTTATTTCATGTTTCTTTTCCCTTTTAATATAGCCAACATTGTTTAAGCAGTTTTGATTCTGTTTTTAATTAGTGATTGCATTCTATTTATTGCTTTATTTCTTTTCTTAAACTCTCTGTTTATTGGGGTTATTTTTCTTTCTTATATATTTAATTTGTTATATTTCATTCGTTTTTTCCTCATGTTTTATTATTACGTTACTCTTATTTGTCTGTATAGTTGTATCACTTCAAAAGTTAGCCATTTTGTGGCTAAATCTGGCCACAGATAGTTTAAAAAGCCACAGATGGCATTTACGCTAATTTATGTGCCCCAATTAGCCATTTATGGACGTTTTGAAATTTAGATACATTCTTATGTTTAATAAACATGTATACTAATCTTGCACCTTTTCTTGGGTGCTCGTTTTACCTGAGGATCAGGAGAAAGAAGAGAGAACTCGCCTGCTTGTCTTTCCGCAGTGTTGTCAACGAAGTTCTTTGAGGCTCTCAGTGATGGTGGACACATTATCTAATTTGCCGCGAACTAGCTAATTATTAAAGAAACACAGTGCACATGCAAGTGTGTGAACTCTGAGATCTACCGACAGAATGAAACCTTAGCAAAGAAGACACTAGCTATCAGGGTGTGTAGTATAAATCATGTCTTAATGTGATTAGCAGAGCTAGGAAGTTCGTACCGTTTGCGTCCCGGCATATAGGTTGCGACCGGCCGTCTCGCTGCATCAAAACAATCATAGATAGCAACGCACGGTGGACAGGTAAACAAGCACGTTGTCAAGTAAACGATACTGTCTACAGAGAACAAAAATTACTTACGAGACATTAGTAAATGAACATCTATTTAGATAATTATGTATAACATAAAATTGTTGCATATATACAGGCTGAGTTACTGATTTCCTTCTTTACATATGCACATTATGAAAACACCCAAGCAATTATAATGCAGATTGTAATATTTACGATTGAATGTAGAATTATATCCAAATAATAAAATTAATTTCTTAAATATCTTAAGATACTTAGGTAAAAACCAAAGCAGGAACGAAACTAAATCTTTACTCATCTACAACCGTATAACTGAAAAAAATCTGACGTGTATTATTCACATGACTTTCTCTACATCTCTGCAATAAACTATTGTTAAAAAGCTTATGCTTCTATTTATTTCATGCCAAACGAGATAAACTTAGCAGAAATAGTCTTATTACTTGATTCCTTGTACAAAGAAACGAAAAAAGGAGTACCCTAGGTTAAAGTGATAATAAAAAACTGGTTGCTATGTGACTGAAGTTCCTTTGTTTGTACGGACAAATTCCTGTATGAGAAAAGTATGTTTTTCAAGGCTGAAAACAAAAATAAGGAATACCTAAAAAACGATCAACTCCATGAAAAAAATGTATATAACATAAATTGTGTGTTTTAATGTGCTCTACAATTGTTGTGAGGTAAGTTTTTGTCTATCTCTTACGGTTTACCAGTTATACACAATTCCGTAAAATTCATCCAGAATAAAGTAGTCTTCAGAGGCTATTCCCAGAAAATTCAAGATATACATATTATTTGTCAGGTATATATCTTTAATATATGATATTTTAATCAAAATCGTTAGAGTCATATTTTAGAAAATAAATATTTTCGAAAATCATTCCATGTGAAGTGTACTTTGGGGTGGGGGATTTTCTTGAAAACCGTCGTGTCGCATCCTTGGAAGATAATGAACGTATATACCAAGTTTGGTACTTAACAGTCTTTCCGTTTTTAAGCTATGCTGCCCACAGACACACACACATACAGACACACACATACAGACAGACACACACACGGACATTTTTCTAAAAATCCTTTTTTACTTTCTCCATACGCACTATGTACATAGTGTATAGAGAAAGTATTGCACTCCACCAAAAATTCGGTACCGAGATTTCACCGGAAATATATGTTTTAGGGTCCCCAATATCCAAAAAAAGCATTTTCACAAAAAGGTCCCTGTGTGTGTGTGTGTGTGTGTGTCCGTGTGTCTGTGAACACGATAACTCAAAAACGAAAAGTCGGTAAAATACCAAACTTGGTGTTTAAGTTTAGTATCTTCCAGGGATGCGACACGAATATTTTGAAAAAAATCCCCCCAACCCCAACTACCCTTTACATGGAACTTTTTCGAAAATTTTGATTTTCTCAAAAATGACTAACGATTTTGATTAAAATTTCGGATATTAAACATATTTACCTGACAAATGAAATGTATATTTTGAATTTTCTGGGAATAGCCTCTGAAGAGTAGTTTATTCCGGATGAATTTTACTAAATTTTGAATAACTGCTAAACTGTAAGAGATGGACAAAAACTTACTCCACAAAAAGTGTAGAGCACATTAAAACACACAATTTATGTTATATACATTTTTTTCGTGGAGTTCGTCGTTTTTGTGACATCACTTATTTTTGGTTTCTGCTATGAAAAACGTATACTTTGCTCATACAGGAACTTGTCAACTCCTATCCATATAAACAAAGGAACTTCATTGACATAGCAACCAGATTTTGACTATCACTTTAACCTACGGTTGTCCATTATTTCGCTTCTACTTACAAGGATGCGAGTAATAAGACTATTTCTGCTATTTTTTTCTGATTAGCATAAAGTAAATAGAAGTATAAGCTTTTTAAGAATTATTTGTTGCAGGGATATGGAGAAAGTCATGTGAATGGTACACATCAGATTTTTGTATTCAGGGTGACCTAAAACATGTATTTCCGGCGAAATCTCGGTATCAAATTTTTGGGTGAATTACAATAGCTTCTCTATACACTATGTACATAGTACGTATAGAGAAAGTAGAAATAATGTACTTCTGAAGCCTTTCAAATAAATCTTATCTTACGTTCCGACAAATAAGATTTATAATGCGAATAAGTTCATTTCACTTGAAATATTTTATGAGTTTCGTATCAGTATCACAAGCAAATAGCATTTGTTAGGATTTAAAAGAGCAGCTTATATGCGATGAATCACATTAAACTCTGCGTTCCTTTCAATTACGCTTTTTTATTTTCATCTGTTTCAGGTAGGCTGCTCGTGGATTGGTAAATCCGTCTTAACAGTTCTACATGCAGCATAGATTCAATCAGCTCCATAGACTGTAATAGTGTGGGCAACTTTTTGAACAAATTTGCAATCAACAGTATGTTTCTGTGAAGCATTTCTGTTAATAGAAGGTTGACAGTTTGTATACTAGAACTGCCACTGGTTACTAAATAAGTATCTACACGAATAAGTACATTGCTAGTAAACATTATGGTTGTAAAACAAATTGATGTTGCTCATATTTGAGCAAAACAAGATGTTATTTGAACGCCTTCCTTCCTACCGACGTGGTTATGTGTTATACAGTGATAGCTGGTTGCACTCTACGTTGACCTATGCTCGCGCAAGTAGCGTCTCATGGTATTACCAAACCTGGCCGCTCTTACTCTGCATAAGGAAATCGGTACGAACTTCTTAGCTCTGGTGATAGGTTGAAAAAATGACTCGTAGTCCATTCACGTTCTATGTTCGTAGTATATAGAGAAGGTATTCTATTGCACCCAAAAATTCGATACCAGGATTTCACCGGAAGTATATGTTTTGAGAGCCCCTGAATAAAAAAACTTTTTAGAAAAATGTTCGTGTGTCTGTATGTCTGTCTGTGGACAGCATAGCTCAAAAATGAAAAGACCGTTAAAAACCAAACTTGTTTTTTAAGTTTCGTATCTTCCAAGGACGCGACACGAAGATTTCCAAAAGAAATTTCCCCACCCCAAACTACTCTTTACATGGAAAATATTTCGAAAATTTTTATTTTCTTAAGAATGGCTAACGTTTTTTATTAAAATGTCGTATATTTAAGATAGTTACTTGCCAAATGAAATGTATGTCTTGAATTTTCTGGGAATAGCCTCTGAAGGCTGCTTTATTTTGATTGACTTTTATGGAATTTTGCATAACTGCTAAACTGTAAGCGATGGACAAAACTTGCCATACAGAAAATGTAGAGCACATTAAAACACACAATTTATATTATATACCATTTTTTCGCGGAGTTGATCGTTTTTAAGATATTCCTTGTTTTTAGTTTCAGCTTTGAAAAACGTGCTTTTCTCTTACAGGAATTTATCAACTCCTGTCCATACAAAGAACTTCAGTCACATAGCAACCAGCTTTTTACTATCACTTTAACCTATGCTTCTCCCTTATTTCGCTTCTACTTACAAGAAGTAAGTAATAAGACTATTTCTGCTAATGTTTTTACTTTCTCTATCCCCGTATGTACAATGTACCTACATAGGGATAGAGAAGTATTGTATTCCACCCAAAAATTCGATGTCGAGATTTCACCGTAAATACATGTTTTAGGACCCCTGAATCCAAAAAAAGCATTTCCAGGAAAAGGTCCGTGTGTGTGTGTCCATGTGTCTGTGAACACGATAACTAAAAACGAAAAGTAGCTAAAATACCAAACTTGGTATTTAAGTTCAGAATCTTCCAGGGATGCGACACGAAGATTTTGAGAAAAATCCTCCCACCCCAAACTACCCTTTACATAGAACTTTTTTCGAAAATTTTGATTTTCTTAAAAATGGCTCTAACGATTTTGATTAAAATATCACATATTAAAGATATTTACCTGACAAATAAAATGCATATCTTGAATTTTCTGGGAGTAGCTTCTAAAGACCTGTTTATTCTGGATGAATTTTGCTTAATTTGGCATAATTAGTAAACCGTAAGAGATAGACAAAATCTTACTATACAAAAAAATGTAGGCCTTGTTAAAATACACAACTTACGTCATATACATTTTTTTCGTGGAGCTTACCGTTTTCGAGGTATTCATTGTTATTAGTTTCAGTTGTGAAGCACCTATACTTTTCTCAGACGGGAGTGTCCGTTTTTCTTTTGTTCTACTCCTGGCCAAGAAAAGAAGCGATTTGTAATGACAATTGCATAACGACAGCTTTTGAGACATTTGATTATCGATTTAGCCTAGTGTACTCCCTTATTTTCTTCCTACTTATAAGGCACTAAGTAATAAGAACATTGTGCTGAATACCTCGATTAACAAGATGCAGAAAGAAGAATAATCTTGTGTAAGAGGTTTGTAGAACGGCTAGAGAAGGTCATGTGAGTGTAACACATCATATTTTTTAAAATTAGCATGAAGTAAATAGAAGCCTAAGCTTCTCAACAATAATTTGTTGCAGAAATGTAGAGAAAGTCATATGAATGGAACACATCAGATTTTTTTTAAAAATAATTCCGTTGTATTTGGTAAAGAAACTAAAAAGACACAACGAACCCTCAAATAGCAGCAGCTAGCCCTATTCTTATCTACCAGTTATTCTGTACGCAAACTAGAGTACATAACGAAATTGCGTTTGTAAATAATTGATGCGGTTGGCAACATTTTCCTTTTAAAAGCACACTTTCCCAGAAATGTTTATCAAACGTCACGCAAGCTTCTCCACTTATTGACATTACAGTTTCATGCTACCATACTAAGTTGGTCATTTGAGGCGGGTCAAGGAAGAACAGGTCATATTCCAAGACCAGCTGGGAAGCTCACATCTGCACTACTTACAGGGGAATACATTCCTTTAAAATTGTAGTATGGTCGTGCAGTTTATAAGGGTCAAAGCAAGTAAACATGTAGCAAAGTGGCTTGACTCAATTACCGGTTCAAAATCTCGACATCGGCTAGAACTAGTGCAGATTTAACGCCCTCAAATGAAAACAGCTCACTTAAAAAACAACTGAGGCAGTATTAACGGCTCACTGCCATAATTCCACGATACATCGATCGCACCACTCTCTGAGGTTTCCGGTTTTTAATGTTTTTAATACTTTCTCTACAGTACTTAGTGTGCTAGCGTACTACATAGTGTATAGAGAAGGTATTGTAATGCACCCAAAAATTCAATACCGAGATTTCACCGGAAATACATTTTTGGGCCCCCTTGAATAAAAAAAAAATCATTTTTGGAAAAAGGTCCGTGTGTGTCTGTCTGTAGACAGCATAGATCAAAAATAAATACCAAACTTGGTATTTAAGTTCAGTATTTTCCAAGGATACGACACGAAGATTTTGAAGCAAACCCCCCCGTGCCCAACTACCCTTTACATGGACAAATTTTTCGAAAACTTTGAATTTCTCAAAAATGGCTCTAATGATTTTGACTAAAATCTCTTATATTTAAGATATTTACGTGACAAAATGTAGTGTCCACCATTTTCTTTGAGCAAGCTTCCGTGCCATCTGTCCGATACCGCCACATGCTTTGAAAGCACAGCTGAAAGATGAATAGGAAACGAATGAAGGGGAAATTAAATAAAGGAGATCATATTTAAAGAGAAATTACCGCAGTAATCGACTTCCGAATCGAGAAAACTGCGAAAAAAGAAAAACCATAGTTCAGAGTGAACGGTCGCCGGGGATCAAGACTCGGATCTCCCGAATGCGAGTCACCACGTTAACGCGGCATCAAGTCATTCGATTGCATTAATGGAATAAGTCTCTGTTAGTAAATTTATTGTCCTAAATCTAAAATACACGGTGGGAGGCGAATAAATGCAAATATTTGTATCAGCGTTTAAAGACGATGTGATGATCCAGTGTCTGTAGTTTTGTTCTCACTATTTTCTAAAGTTATGTTTATGAGGGAAATTTCACGATGTTTTTAAGATTGCTGTGTTTGCCTATCTCAGACGTTCGGCGATTGTTTACGTAACAAGTCACACGCTTGAGCCTCCTCTGTCCTTTGCCCTTCCCGACTAGATGGTGCAATGGAGGGGAGGAATATCGACCGGTTTAAAACTTCAACCTACGTAAATATGTAATGTTTTCATACAACATTATTTATGGCTCAGCTTAAAAATATTAACGCAATGTCTTTATTATACTTTATTTGGATTTTGTTTTATTGAACAAATGCATAACTCACAAATGCACTTTAGTTGTTTAAACTACAAAATCACCCTCATTGCTCTTACAAAGATGACAAATTAAACCGAGACAATTAAAAAACATTCACATCGAGAATTAAGAGAGCTTGTGTTACAGATTATTTGATACACTGCAGTTAACGTTCGTGTTTTGGGAATAACGATTTAGAAAACGCTGATGATACAGTCCATCGCAGCATTATCAGATTCTCCAGTTGAGACGTAAACCAAATGAAAATGTGCTAATTCAGCACATGTAAAGCCATTCGTTGTGTAAAGGAAAATGTGCGACTGAATTGGTTTCTTTTCCTCACTGTGAGTCACGTGAATGCAGGTCGGCGGTATGCGAGTTGCATTAAACACAAAAGCTGACCGTTAGGTGAGGTATGTAAACACAGGAGAAACATAACGTAGGACCGTTCAAAATACGTTAGACACTGAAATTTGTATCTATTTCATTTATGACACTTGTGTACTTTGCTCATTGTTCTCTACTAAATATAAAATTATTTGCACTTATTCACCTTCCAACTTTTATATTCGAGCAACATCTATTCAAACAGCTAGTAACCAATCACAATGTACGTTTTCAAATCAACGTAAATAAACGTAATCAACGTAATAAACGTTAACTCATAAATAGGAGGGCATATCAATGTTTTCACAGGTCTTTACTCTTAGCAATATTTGTTCCTAGTGAAAGGTTTTCAGACTGACCTCTCTTAGATCTCCCTTCAAGCTGAAATTAATTTTGTGGCTGGTCCACTTCCAGGAAAACAAAGCTGTCGGGTTAATGCTGCAGGGTTTTACTACGGTGGGAAATGGGGCCTCAAGGACACCAAAACCCATTTAGCTGGCCGTTAAACCTTGCGTTTTGTTCCACATCGATATTGCTTCGGCAATCATTCATTCCACTTTTAGGTTAACTGAATCAGTAGAACCCAATCTCTCAAACAGGAATAATACATTAGTGTTGGACCGGTTCTTCCAGTAAAACTGATACAATAAGTGGAAGCCCGTGCTTAGGATTCTTACTCTCTCTACCATGTATCTACTATCCAAAACTAGATACCGAGAGTTTACCCGAAAACCGGGGTTGGAGGCTTCTGAAACAATAAAAACCATTTAACTTTTGCTCTCTCTAGCTCGTATGTACAATGTACATAGTAGATACAGTATTCCACCCAAAAATTCAATACCTAGATTTGACCGAAAATATAAGTTTTGAGACCTCCTGAGTCCGATAAAAGCATTTTTAGAAAAAGCTTGTGTACGTGTATCTGTGGACAACATAGCTCAAAAACCCAAAGTAAGTGAAATATCAAAGTTGGTGCACACAAAGACTTTCAAGAAAACCTCCCCTCTTATAACTACTCTTTACATGGAAAATTTTTCGAAAATTTTGATTCATAAAAATGGCTAACGATTTTCAGTAAAATACCTCTTTTTAAAGATATTTACTTCACAAATAGAATGTATATTTTTAATTTTCTTGAAATCACAATTCCCAGTGATTTAGTCTGGTTGAATTTTGTATAATTTTGCATAAAGTTTAAACCGTAAGGGATAGACAAAAACTTAGTACACTAACATGTAGATCTCATTAAAACACATAATTTATGCAATATACTTTTTTTTTGTATAGTTGACCGTTTTTGACATATTTATTGTTTTGGGTTTCAGTTTTAAACTAACGAACTTTTCTCAAGCGGAACCATGCAAAGCGAACCGAACTTCAATTGTTTCACAGAGCGACCAGCTTTGAAAGGATTTGACTATCGCTTTAGACTACTGTGTTCACTGTTTTCCTTTATAGTAACAATGAAGCAAGTAATAAGACAAATTCCGCAAATGTTTATCTCGATTAGCATGATGTAGATAAAAGAACATTTTGTAAAAAAATAGCTAGAGAAAGTCATGTGGATAGAACACATTATATTTTTATTTTATGCATAGTGGTGGAAGTTATGTATTCCACCCAAATATTTCATATTAAGATTTAACGGAAATATATATTTTGAAGTTCCTGAATATATATGTATATCTGATGCATGCCATTCCCATGACTTTCTCTAGCTTTTACAGAAGCATCTTTCCTTAAAAAAGATTATTCTTTTGTCTATGAAATGTTAATCAAGGTAAACATTAGCGGAAATTGTCTTATTACTTGCTTACTTGTAAGTAGAAGGAACATAAGGGAATACATTAGGCTCAATCTTTTAAAAGCTGGTTCTATGTTAAATAGTTGAAGTTCGGTTTGCTTTACATGACCTGCAAAACGAGATTCTGTTCGAGAAAAGTTAGTAATTTAGCATTCAAAGCAATAACAAGGAATATCTCAGAAAGGAACAGGTCTTCATAAAAACGTGTATGACGTAAGTAATGTGCTTTAAAGAGATCTGCTTTTTTGGGTAGTAAGTTTTTGTCTAACTCTTGCAGTTTAACCGTAATACAAAATTCTGCAAAACTTATCCAGTATAAAGAGTTCTTCAGACGCATAAAATTCAGTATAGTATACATTTTATTTGTAATGTAAATATTTTTAATAAGCAGTATTTTAATAAAACGTTAGAGACATTTTTGAGAAAAACAAAAATTTAAAATATTTTCCCATGTAAAGGGTAGTTTGTGGTGGGAGATTTTCTTGAAAATCTTCATATCGTATCCTTGGAAGATATTAAAGATAAATACCAACCTTGATATTTAACAGTCTTTTCATTTTTGAACTATGCTGTCTACAGGCACACAAACGGACCCTTTTCAGAAATTTTTTTTTTCGACTCAGGGAACCTCAAAATATATACTTCCAGTGAAATTTCGACATCGTATTTTTGGGAGGAATACAATACCTGATTCTCTATCCACTATGTACATTGTACATACGGGCTAGAGAAAGTAAAAAATGGCGTGTTCCACTCACATGACTGTCTCTACGTCTTCTGCAACAAATTATTCTTACAAAATCTTACTTTTTTATAAACTCCTGACCGTGCAAAGACAGCGAATTCCAATCACATAGCAATCAGCTTTTAAAACATTTGACTATCGCTTTAGCCTAGTATATGCACTTATTTCCTTTCTACTTATTCATTTCTGCTAATACTATTATCTCGATTATCATGAAGAATAGGCTTTCTTGAGATAGTTTGTTACAGAGATGTAGAGAAATCTTTGCGAATGCATCACATCAGATCCATTCTGGAGTTGACCATTTCCGAGATATTCCATGTTATAGGTTTTAGTCTAGCGTATTCTTTTATTTCCCTTCTACTGACAAGGAACTTAGTCGTATGACCAATTGTTTTAATGTTGTTACTTTCTCTACACGTACTATGTACATAATGTATGTATTGGTATTGTATTGCACCCAACAATTCGATACTGAGATTTCACCGGAAATACATTTCTGAGAACCCCTGAATCCAAAAAAGCATTTTTAGAAAAACATTCGTGTGTGTGTATGTGTGTGTGTGTGTGTGTGGACAGCATAGCTCAAAAACGAAAAGACGTTAAAAACCAAATTTGATACCTATTTAAGTTTAGTATCTTCCAAGGAATTTACACGAATATTTAAAAGAAGTCCCCCCCCACTCCAAACTACACTTTACATGGAAAAATATTTGATGGTTTTGTTTTTCTCCACAATGGCTCTAACAATGTTGATTAAAATACCGTATATTAAAGTGTATACGTCACAAATAAACTGTATATTTTGAATTTTCTGGGAATTTCCTCTGAATACTCCTTCATTCTAAATTACCTTTACATAATTGGTAAACCTCAAGAGATAGGCACAAAAAACGTAGGTCTCGTTAAAGCATGTTTTATATCATATACATTTTTTCCCTGGAGTTGCCCGATTCCGGGGTATTCCATGTTAGCGGTTTTAATTTTAAAAGACTTAAAAATTTTTTACGAGAATTTGTCAACCTCTGGCCATGCCAAGGAACTAGTTTCAACCACATATCAACCAGCTTTTAGAATATTTGACTATCGCTTTACCCTAGTACGAGTATATTCCCTTATTTCTCTTTCGCTTACAAAGAAGCAAGTAATAAGGTCTTTTCTGCTTATGTTTATCTCGATTAGCATAAAATAAATAGAAGAATAAGAGATGTGGGGAAAGTCATGTGTATGGAACACCATTTTATATCATTAGCTTACCTCTTTCTGCCCCTCTTTTTGTGGCTATCTTCCACCTTGGTTCGTATTTTCACTTAATTATGTATTTATTCGTATATTTTTTCCTCACTGTATAAAGTTAACTGCAGTTCCTTACTCCCACAGAGCACATTTTTACTGGTTTCCTTATCCTAAGATGGAAAACATTTCCTTCCCATGCAATGTGATATATGGCTGCATCCTGCTGAGGATAAAACGTCTTTCTTTTATTTTCTTTGAGCAAATAACGCATGACAAAAAGCGTATATTTTCTTCACATTTATCTCTCTGAGAGAAATATCTTCAGCGATGCGAAGACTCGTAAAATTAATTTCCAGTAGTGCAAGTTGTGTCAATAAACTCAACTCTACGACTGCTAATATAATGAAGGATTCTACATCAACTTGCTGAGGAAGCAAAATTTAGTTCTCTTATTTCGCTGTCTCCTTCAAATCTTTTCTCGAATGCAAAAAATATACCACTGTGCTTAGTTTGCGCAAAAAATCTGACGTGTTCCATTCACGTGACTTTCTCTAGTTGTTCCACATACAAAATACTCGTATTCTTTCAAACGATTATTCGGCTCTTCTTTACAATATGTGACGCGAGATATTTTTCAAAGTCCATCAGAGGATTATTTTTTCAGAAATTAGAGCCATTTTTTAGTTACTAATTGGTCTGTTATAGCCTTTACGACCCTTAGCCGTAAAGCGTAGCCCAAGGTGGAGGGTCCTAGGCCGCAAAGCGTAGCCGAAGAATCTGTAGAGCTAAAACCCCAATGATCCCAAGAAGAAGTCAAAACTTCAACAATTTGGCGACTTTCAATCTGAAGAATTTAAAGTTTTCAACATTTTCAATCATGGTAAAAGTAATTTAAACTACTTCTTAAGACGTGTGTATGTATGTATCCGTCCGTGTGTGTGCTGCAACCATCGTATAACTTTACCGAAAAATTTCTCGCCGTCTCGCGTCACACATTGTAAAGAATCCCCGATTATTCTTTTATCTACATCATGCTAATCGAGATAAAGATTAACAGAAATGAACTGATCGCTTACTTCCTTATAAGTAGAAGGGAAACAAGGGAATACACTAGACTAAAGCGATAGTCAAATTGTTTAAAATCTGGTCACCTTATAAAACAATTGAAGTTCGGTTCGCTTTCCATGGCCAGCAGTAAAGCAAGAGAGGTGAAATGAAAGGTGATTTCCCGTTTGAGAAAAATCAGGTAGTTTAAAGTTGAAACCAGCAACAAGGAGTATTTCGGAAACGGTCAATTCTACAAAAGAATCGTACATGACATAAATTGTGTGTTTTAAGGACTTCTACATTTTTGTGTAGTAGTTTTTCTCCATCTCTTACAGTTTACCAGTTATGTAAAATTCAGAAAAAAAATACACCAAAATAAAGAGATCTTCAGAGGCTATTCCCAGAAAATTTAAATATATATTTCATTTGGGATGTAAATATCTTTAATATAAGGTATTTTAATCAAAATCGTTTAAGAGTCATTTTTGAGGAAATCAACATTTTCAAAAATGTTTCCATGTAAAAATTAGTTTGAGGTGTGTGGATTATCTTGAAAATCTTCATGTCGCATTCTTGGAAGATACTAGATATAAACACCAAGTTTTGTATTTGATGGTCAGTTCGCTTTTGAGCTATGTACATTGCATGTACATAGTAGCTAGAGAAAGTAAAATGCTATCAATGTGATAAACTACTTAAAAAATAAATAGAGACCAAAATTACAAAAATATGCGTAGATATGAACGTAATGTTAGTACCCACTGACAAAAAATGGCGTGCATACTGGCTTCTTTCTGCTGTGAAATTTTTTAATTTTTAATTTTTGGAGTTAAAACTCTTGCCGACTGAACTATGATAAACGTTTGGCAAACTTTATATATGTATACAGGGGCCTTCATGCTTTGTGGAGAAGGCGCGCATACGAAATGCTTGTGCCAGTATTGGAAATGATATGCTTTTAAGACACAGTGTATTGAGGTAAAAGGGCACATTTTGAGCATTTATTACATTACGGTACAATGCTTATGAAATAATACTGTACAATAATCGTGCAGTGGTGATACTCTGTGCATGCGCCTTTCATCAATGTTTAACTATCCACACCAGTAAAAGAACCCTGTACAAGAACATGGTTTGAATAAAAGTTGTTTATTTTTTTGATGAACAATAAAGAAACAAAATAAAAATTGTGGGTTCCCATTTAAAAACGTACATTGACCCTAAAATTACCATGCAAACCTTCTCCAATAATATATTCAAAACCAAAAGTAGGACCTGTGGTTTTGTTCTACAGTTGCAGAATATTTCATATAAGTCGAGCATCTTATTCTATTTGGTGGGAAATTATTCAGCATTTTATCACACCAAAGTTTCAATATCTTGTAGACACAACCTCGAGCAGTAAATAATCAATAATTGCTTAACATTCTGGTTAAATGCCTTAGATAACTCAATATTTGATACAAGAAGCTGAGCTTAATTTTGTACCGCTAGAGGGGCAAAACTAGGAACTTAAAGGCTAATTAACAAACTTACTTTGTTTGACGACAGTGCGGAAAGCCAGACTGGCGAACTCTTTTTACTTTCTCTATATGTACTATGTACATAGTGTATAGAGAAGGTATTGCATTGTACCCAAAAATTTGATACCGAGATTTCACTGGAATTACATGTTTTGTCCGTGCGTGTGTCTGTGGGCAGCATAACTCAAAAACGAAAAGACCGTTAAAGCCCAAACTTGGTATTTAAGTTTGGTATCTTCCAAGGATGCGACACGAAGATTTTCAAAAAAATCCCCATCCCAAACTACCTTTTACATGGAAAACATTTTGACAATTTTGATTTTCTTAAAAATGGCTCTAAAGATTTTGATTAAAATATCCTGTATTAAAGATATTTACCTGAAAAATAAAATGTATATCTTGAATTTTCTGGGAATTGCCCCTGAAGACAACTTTATTCTGGATGAATTTTACGGAATTGTGCACAACTGCTAAACCGTAAGAGATGGGGAAAAACTTACTGCACAGAAATTGTAGCTCACGATAAAATACGCAATTTATGTCATATACATTTTTATCGTGGAGTTGATCATTTTTAAGATATTCATGGTTTTTTGTATTAGCTTTGAAAAACTTATACCTTTCTCATACAAGAATTTCTTAACTTCTGTCCATACAAACAAAGGAACTTCAGTCACGTAGCAACCAGCTTTTGGCTATGATTTTAACCTAAGCAACTCCCTCATTTCGCTTCTACTTACAAGGAAGCAAGTAATAAGACTATTTCTGCTAATCAGCATGAAGTAAATAGAAACATATATGCTTTTTAACTACAATTTGTTGCAGAGATGTAGAGAAAGTCATGTGAATGGAACACATCAAGTGTTTGTTTTTCTCACAAGGGACTAAGGATTTAAACACCGCGGCCGGAGATCTGTTGTCGCGTGTGCGACATCCAGGAGGAAGGGATGAGATGAAAACAACTTTCCTTACAAAAGACTATTCTTTTATCAACGATACGCTAATCAAGATAAACATTAGCAGAAATCGTCTTCTTATTTGCTTCCTTGAATAAAGGAATACACTATGCTATACCACCGCCTGGGTACTGTGTTTCTACATCACATTCAAATCTCGTTTAGGGTGAGTTACTTGGATAATGGTTTTTTTGGGGATTTTACCTTATCCGCAGAAGCTCCATGGACCCCAAGAGCATTTGAGCATCATTTCACCAATTTCATTCATCGTCCGATATGACCAACCAGGTTAAAGGACGTTCAAACTACAAAAAAGATAATCAAATCATTTAAAAACTGGTCCTTTATGAAACAAAGGAAATTCGGGTCACAACAAGAGAGAGAGAAACGAAACGGCACTTCCTTTGACAAAAGTGTAAGTAGTTGAAACTTGAAACCAATAACAAGGTATATCTCTACATAAAAACGTATATGATACAAATTATGTGTTTTAATGAGATCTACATTTTTGTATAGTATGTCTTTTACGGTTTAGTCGTTATGTAAAATTTTGCAAAATTTTCCAGAATAATGAGATATTCAGAGGCTCTTCCAAGAGAATTCAAAATACTTTTAATATATGGCATTTTAGTCAAAATCGTTTGACTAATTTTGAGAAAAATAAAAATTTTCCATATAAAGAGTAAGTTATGCTGGAGGGACATTCTTAAAAAGCGTCATTTTGCATCCTTGGAAGATACCGAACTTAAATGCAAAGGCTGGTTTTTTTCGGTCTTTTCGTTTTTGAGCAATGTTGTCCATATACACACAGACGTACCTTTTTCTAATCTTTTTCGGGCTCAGGGGTCCTCAAAACATATTTCAGGTGAAATGTCGACTTGAAGTATTGGGTGGAATGCAATACTTTACTAATATATGCACAGCACGTGTCGAGAAAGTAAGAATATATATATCATTAAAACACACAATTTATGCCATATACATTTTGTTCTAGAGTTAACCGTTTGCAAGATATTCCTAGTTATTAGCTTCAATTTTAAACTCTTAATCTTTTCTCAAACAAGAAGTTATCTTTCGTTGCATACCTCTTTGTTTTACTCTAGCCACAACAGAATTCCAATTGTTTTATATAACGATAACTTTAAAAAAATTTGACTATCGCTTAAGCCTAATGTATTCATTTATTTGCTTTATATTTACAAAGAAGCAAGAAATAAAACAATTTCTGGCAATGTTTATCTCGATTAACATGATGTAGATAGAAAAATAATCTTGTGTAAGAATAGTTTGTTTGCAGATCAAGTAGAGAAAGTCATATGAAAGGAATATATCAGACTTTTACTTTCTATACACGTACAATGCAGAGGAAGTACACAGTACTTTCTATTGAGAAGGTATTGCATTGCACTCAAAAATTAGATACCGAGAATACACCGGAAATACATGTTTTGGAATCACCGAATAAAAAAAGGGGTTTTAGAAAAATGTTCATGTGTGTGTGTGTGTCTGTGTTTCAGCATAGCTCAAAAACGAAAAGTCCGTTAAATACCAAACTTGATATATAAGTTTAGTATCTTACAAGGATGCGACACGAAGATTTAAAAAAAAAGTCTGCCCACCACTAACTACCTTTATATGGGGAAATGATAAAAAATCTTTGTTTCTCAAAATGGCTCTAACAATTTTGATTAAAATTTCATATGTTTAAGATGTTTACGTGACAAGTAAAATGTAAATCTTGAATTTTCTGGAAATAGCTTCTGAAGCCCTCTTTATTCTGTTTGAACTTTTCTAAATTTTTCATAACTGGTAAACCCTAAGAGAAGAAAATAAACTTACTACATAAAAATGTAGATCTCATTAAAACACACAATTTAAGTCATATACATTTTTTTTCGTGGAGTTGGCCATTTTCGAGATATTCCTTGTTATTGGTTTCAGTTTTAAAATACTTGAACTTTTCTCATACGGGAACTTGCCAACTCCTGGCCATGCAAAGAAACGGACTGCAACCCCACAGCAAGTACATTTTGGCTGCCTCCGTGGTCGAGTGGTCAGCGAGCGGACTTCTCACCTGGAGGTCCCGGGTTCGATTCCCGGCTGGGGCGGGGAATTTTTCTTTAACCGGAATTATTCCCTATCCCCCATAGAGTCTGGAAGTATGAATGTGAGAGTGAATGTGCGTGTGTTTAGTAATACAAAGTTTAACCTAATGTTCTGAGCCTACAGTTTCACAGGTGAAAGCCCCCGATATGACCATTGATGTTAAAGGGGGCTATACAAATGAAGCAATAAAAAAAAAAAAAACAGTACATTTTTAAAACATTTGACTGTAGGTTTAGCCTATGTATTTTCTTATTTTCCTTCTGCTTATAAGGAACTAGGTAATGCTGTTTATTTCGAATTGCATGGAATAGAAGAATAAGGTTTTTAACTATAATTTGTTACATAGATGTAGACAAAGTCGCGTGAATGGAGCACTGCAGATTTTTTTAGAAATACAGTTTTCAAAACCTCTTTTATACAAAGGAATATTTAGGGTGGGAGATTTGTCTTGAAAATCTTCGAGTCGCATTCCTGGAAAATAAACTGAAATACAAATTTGACATTTAAAGTTTAAGTTTAATATCTTCCAAGGATGAGACACGAAGATTTTCAAGAAAATCCCCCACCCCCACTACCCTATACATGGAAAAATATGAAAATTTTGGTTTTCTTAAAAATGGCTCTAACGCTTTTGATTAAAATTTCGTATATTTACATCTCAAATAAAATGTATATATTGAATTTTGCATAAATGGCAAAGCACTAGATAGAGAGTAAACCTTGCTGAACAACAAATGTAGATCTTATTAAAATACCCAATTTTTTACGTAGAGCGGACCATGTTTTTTTTTTTTTTTAGTTTAACATCCAACCTGGTTGGTCATATCGGACGGTGAATGAAATTGCTGAAATGATCTCGGGGTCCATGGACCTTAAATTTACTCGACATTCGTCTTCTCAGGACAAGGGAAAACCCCGAAAAGAAACCTTATCCGAGTAACTCACCTTAAGCGAGATTCGAACTCACGACCTTATGCATGTGAGGCAGACACGCTACCACCACACTACCCAGGCGAGCGAAATGTTCCTTCTTATTGATTTCAGTATTAAAACACTTAATTTTCGCATACGGGAACTTGTCAACTTCTGGCCACGCAAAGAAATGGATTTTAATGCCATAGCAACCACATTTTAAAACACTTGACTGCGAGATTAGCCTGGTGTATTTCAATATTTCCCTTCTACTTATAAGGAACTAAGTAATTAGACCGTTTCTGCTAGTGTTTATCTCGATTAGCAAGAAGTGGATAGAAGAATAAGCTTATTAACATTAATTTGTTACAGAGAAATAGAGAAAGCAATATGAATGGAGCACTAGGTTTGTTTAGAAATACAAAGGTTTCAAAACTACTTCAACATAAGTGGTAGTTTAGAATGGGATATTTTTCTTGAAAACCTTCGTGTCGTATCCTTGGAAGATAAACTGAAATACAAATTTGCTACTTAACGGTCTTTTCGTTTTTGAGCTTTACTTGCACAGACACACACACAAACACAGAGGACCTTTCTCTAAAAATGTTTTTGGCTTCAGGGGACTTCAAAGCATGCATCTCCGGGGAAATCTCGACTTGAATTTGGGTTGAATGGAATACCTTCTCCAAGCACTATATGCATGTATGTGTTGAGAAAAGTAAAAATATGCATATCATTTCAACTTTTTTGTAGAGTTAACTGTTTCCAAGATACTCCTTGTTATTGACTTCAGTTTTAAAGTGCTTAAATGTTTCTCAAATAGGAAGTGTCCTTTGTTTTACTCCTAGCAACGCAAAAAGAACCGACTTTCAATTGTTTCACATAGCGATACCTTTTAAAAGATTTGTCTATGGTTTTAGCCTATTATATTCCATTATTTACTTTCTGCTTATAAGAAAGCAAGTAATAAGACCATTTCTGGTAATGTTTATTTCGATTAGCATGACGTAGATAAAAGAATAATTTTGTGTAAGAATGGTTTGTTTGCAGAACAGATAGAGAAAGTCATATGCAAGGAATATGTCATATTTTTACTTTCTCTACACGTACTATGTACAGAGAAGGTATTGTATTTCACCCAAAAATTCGCTACCGAGATTTCACCGGAAATACATGTTTTGGGTCCCCCTGAATTCAAAAAAAGCATTTTTACAAAAAGATCCGTGAGTGTATCTGTGTCTGTGGACAGCATAGCTCAAAAAGGCCGTTAAATACCAAACTTGGTATTTAAGTTTGGTACCTTCCAAGGATGCGACACTAAGATTTTCAAGAAAATCCTCCACCCTTTACATGGAACTTTTTTCGAACATTTTGATTTTCTTAAAAATGGCTCTAACGATTTTGATTAAAATATCAACTATTAAAGACATTTACCTGACAAATAAAATGTATATCTTGAATTTTCTGGGAATAGCCTCTGAAGACTACTTTATTCTGGGTCAATTTTACAGAATTTTGCGTAACTACTACACCGTAAGACATTTACAAAAGCTTAACACACAAAAAATGTAGAGCACATTAAAACACACAATTTATGTCAGGAATACTTTTTTCGTGGAGTTGACAGTTTTTGACATATTCCTTGTTTTGGTTTCAGCTTTGAAAAAAGTATACTTTTCTCATACAAATTCCTGTTCATTCAAACAAAGGAACTTCAGTCATATAGCAACCAGCTTATGGAAATCAGTTTAGCCTATAGTTATTCCCGTTTTTTCGCTTCTACTTACAAGAAAGCAAGTAATAAGACTATTTCTGCTAATTTTTTCTCGAATAGCATGACGTAAATAGAAGCATAAGTTTTTTAAGAATAATTTGTTGCAGAGAAGTAGAGAAAGTCATGAAAATGGAACACATCAGATTTTTACTGTATGTTTGTTGCCCGTTTCGGGTATATTTCTCATATTAACAGAGAGTTTTGAAACAGCTTGTATATGGTCATCTCTTTCCCCCTGGGAGAGCTGAAATGAGGCCTATGCATCGTTTAACATTGCTAATGCTAACATACTCATGTAAGGTCAAAGGTCGTACATCAACTGCGATTGCACAAAATGTGCAGTGAAATGCGCGCGACAATGTAGCTGAGCGTTTAATGTTTGAACGTTAATAACGACGCTAATTAATAGGGCGTGCTTACGTGAAACAGGAGTTGTGATAAAATTATTACTATTTTATTCGAGTACACTAAGGCCACAGTTGGGAGGTCGCGGGTTCGATCCCCGATGACCGTCCACCCTGACTTTTTACTTCCTCTAGCCCGTGTGTACGGATAGAGAAGGTATTGTGTTCCACCCAAGAATTCGACACCGAGATTTCACTGGGAATGTATGTTTTAAGCACCTCTATTTTTCATGTTTAGAAAAAAGGCCTGTGTGTGTCTAGCTCAAAAACGAAAAGACAATTAAACACCAATATTTATGTTCAGTATCTTCCAAGGATGCGACACGAAGATATCCCACCCAACTACTCTTTATATGGAAAAAAATATGATGTGTACCATTCACATGACTTTCTCTATATCCCTGCAACAAATTATTCTTAAAAAGCTTATACTTCTATTAACTTCGTGCTACTCAGTAAAACATTAGCAGAAATAGTCATATTACTTGCTTCCTTGTAAGTACAGGTGAAATAAGGGAGTACCATAGGTTAAAGTGATAATCAAAAGCTGGTTGCTATGTCCTGAAGTTCCTTTGTTTGTATGGACAGCAGTTGACAAATTCCTGTATGAAAATTGTATAAGTTTTTCATATCAGAAACCAAAAATAAGCAATGCCACAAAAATGACGAACTCCACGAAAAAAATGTAAATAACCTAATTTGTGTGTTTTAACGGGCTCTACATTTTTTGTGTAGTAAGTTTTTGTCCATCTCTTACGGTTTAGCAGTTATTCAAAATTCAGTAAAATTCATCCAGAATAAACTACTCTTCAGAGGCTATTTCCAGAAAATTCAAGACATACATTTTATTTGTCAGGCAAATATCTTTAATACACGAAATTTTAATCAAAATCGTTAGAGCCATTTTTAGAAAATCAAAATTTTCGAGAAAATTTCAATGTAAAGGGTAGTTTGGGGTGGGGGGATTTTTCTCAAAATCTTCGTGTCGCATCCCTGGAAGATACTAAACTTAAATACCAAGTTTGATATTTTACCTACTTTTCGTTTTTGAGTTATCGTGTTCACAGACATACGGACACACGGATCTTTTTCCGAAAATGCTTTTTTTGTTAGATAAAAGGGACCCTAAAACATATACTTCCGATGAAATCTCGGTATCGAATATTTTGGTGGAGTGCAATACCTTCTCTATGCACTATGTACATAGTGCTTATAGAGAAAGTAAAAATAGAACATTTTCTTTTTCTCAAAAATGACTACCGATTTTCATAAAAATCTGTTATTCTTAAGATAGTTACATGGCAAGTACAATGTATATCTTAAATTTTCTGGGAATTGTCTCATAATATCTCTTTATTTAGGATGAATTATTGTGAATTTCGCATAACGGCTAAACCGTAAGATATAGACAAACGCTTACTGTACAAAAAGTGTAAATCTCGTCAAAACTCATAAGCTATGTTATATAAGTTTTTCTTGTAGAGTTGACCGTTTCCTAGATATTCATTGTTCAGCTTTCGAAATACTAGTTTGTTGAAGAATGGGAAAGGAACATTTTGCGCATATCACAAATCATGCAATATTATTTTATTTTAATGTTTGCTATAGTTACTACTTTAAAAAAAACTGATGTGTTCCATTCACATGACTTTCTCTACATCGCTGTAACAAATTGCTATAAAAGCACATTCTTCTATCTACTTTATGATAATCGAGATAAACATTAGCAGAAATTGTTATTTACTTGCTTCCTTGTAAGTAAAAGGAAAATAAGGGAATACACTACTCTAAAACGATAGTCAAATCATTTAAAAGCCGGTTGCTAAGTGGTTGAAATCCGTTTCTGTGCAGGGCCAGCAGTTTACAACTTTCCGTGTGAAAAAAGTTTAAGTATATCGAATCTGAAGGAAATAACGAGGAATATCTCACAAAGGGCCAATTCCACGAAAAAAAAAACTTATATAACATCTATTGTGTGTTTTAACGTGATCCAAGTTTTTGTGTAGTAAGTTTTTGTCTATCTCTTACGGTTTACCAGTTACGTAAAATTCCGGAGAATTCATTCTTTTGAGGTTATTGTCAAAAAATTCAAGATATACATTTTATTTGCCATATAAATATATTTAATATAGGGAATTGTAATTAAAATCATTAGAGCCATTTTTGGGAAAATCAAAATTTTTGAAAATTTCACCATATAAGGGTAGTTTGTTGTGGGGGGTATCTTTCTAAAAATCCTCGTGTCGCATTCCTCGAAGATAATCTTAAATACCAAATTTGGTATTTTGCCGACTTTTCGTTTTTGAGTGATCGTGTTCACACACTGACACACGGATACACAAACACAGAACTTTTTCTGAAAATACCTTTTTTTGGATACAGGGGACCCTAAAACACCTATTTCCAGAGATATCTCGGTATCGAATTTTGGGTGGAATGCAATACATTCTCTAATTACTATGTACATAGTACGTGTAGAGAAAGTAATAAAGCATTAATAATTTATAAGTTTAAGCATGGCTGTAATAACAAGTTTAAAATCCTCTGGTGTAATACTCTAACGAAGGCAATAGCATGCTTTCTCAAGGTTGAGAGTCACTTTAGAATATTATTCACGTTCTCCGACATACCATTTCTGAGTCGTTTATAAATTTCTCTCACTACACAAAACCATTTTCCTCTACACAAACACTGTTCTCTTAATTGTCTTCTTTCCTTCGCTTCCATAATGGTTTTGTTCTGTGTCTTCATTGGCTCCTGCTGTTCCTTCTTCTCACTGTTCTAAAGTTTATTCACTCGCTTTCATCACGTCTTTAGTATTTCATTTTCATGCCTTAATATTAGTTTAACTTTTTCTGCCACTTATTTGTATATTGAGTAGAGGACGTGGCTAAGGCGCTTCGTCTGGGACTGGCATTCGGGAGGTCCGGGTTCCCTCCACGTTAAACATGCACCTGGTCCTGGATTAAAGGGCCGCTTAGGCGATTGCTGGGGTGTGTATATATACCACGGTTCCTTTCTCTTTAATTCCTACATTTAATTTCCGTTCTTCGTCTTTCACGTCGGCGTTTTTGTTTACTCTCTTACAATTTGCCGCAAGGTGTTCCAACTCGACTCTTTTGAGGTGGTCCTGCGCACGCAACCACAAATCTCGGAGCACGGCTTAAGGGAAGAGAAAGGTGACCTAACATGCATTCTAATATTTGATTCAGGCGTGACGGTTGGCCTCAATACTGAGGCGTATTGCATTCTGCAGGCAGTAGGCAATTCATGATCTTTGCGCGCAGACAAGACTGGAACAATTATGCAAAGTGAACCAATTATGCAAAAGTCTTCCAGAATGAAGAGATATTGAAAGGATATTTTCAGAATATTCAAGATGTAAATTTTATTTACCCTGTAAATATGTTTAATATATGGAATTTTAGTTAAAATCCTTAGACCCACTTTTGTGAAAATCGAAAAGTGTTACATGTAAATGGTAATTTGGCCTGGAGGAATTTTTCTGGAGGTCTTCGCGTGGCATCCTGAGAAGATACTAAACTTAAATACCATTTTGGTATCTAACCAATTTTTCGTTTTTACTTTCTCTACACGCACTATGTACATGCTGTATAGAGAAGGTATTGTATGCAACCCAAAAATTCGATAACGAGATTTCACCGGAAATACATGTTTTGGAACCCCCTGAATCCAAGAAAGGAATTTTAAGAAACATGTCTGTGTCTGTGTCTTCAGGCAGCGTAGTTCAAAAACGAAAATATCATTACATACCAAAATTGATATTTTAGTTCAATATCTTCCAAGGATGTGACCCGAAGATGTTCAATTAAATCTCCCATCCCCAACTACTATTTACACGGGAAAATTTTTGAAAATGTTGGTTTCTCAAAAATTGCTCCAATGAATTTGATTAAAAGCGCTTATATTAAAGATATTTACATGGCAAATAAAAAGTATATCTAGAATTTCCTGGGAATAACCTCTAAAGACCTCTTTATTCTGGATGAAAGTTTCCGAATTTTACATAACTAGTAAATCGTAAGAGATAGGCAAAAAGTTACTAAACAAAAGTGTAGATCTTGTTAAAACACACAATCTATGACTTATACATTTTTTTCGTGGAGCTGACCGTTTTCGAGATATTACTTATTATTGGTTTCAGTTTTAAAATACTTCAAACTTTTCTCATACAGGAACTTGTCAACTCCTGGCCCACGCAAAGAAAGGGATTTCGATCCCATAGCAACCACATTTTAAAACATTTTACTGACGGTTTGCCTAGTGCATTCCCTCATTTCCTTTCTACTTATAAGAAACTAAGTAATAAGACCGTTTCTGTTAATGTTTATCTAGATTAGCTTGAAGTAGATTGGAGAATAAGCTTATTAACAAACGTTTTTACAGAGATGTAGAGAAAGTCGTGTGATTGGAACACATCAGGTATTATAGTTATGTTACACACACCGCGCGTGCGCGAAACTTTTCCTAAAAATACTTTTTCTGGATTTAGGTGACCTTAGAACACGTGTTTCCGGTGAAATCTCGGTGTAGAATTTTTGGATAGAATGCAATACCTTCTACATTTACAATGCTCATTGTACATACGTCAGAGAAGGCGATTGCTATTGTTTAGCAGATTCATCCAGTATTTCGGATCGGCTTGAAGTACTTCATTCGCCCACTAAAGCCTATTTTGGGTACCTACTTTATTCGTAATTATTAGAGGACAATCAGAGAAGTGCGATAGAGCATGTTAAATGCAATAATTATTTTATTAAAATTTGGTGCTTACATTAATCTCTCGGCTGATATGAAAAATACATTCAATTAAAATTAAAATGATGCTTCAGCGCCGATTATATATGGCCGTCATTAAATGCAATAATTAAAACAGCATAGCTTTTATTAATTTCAGCTTCAGTCATTATAACAAATAATCTGATGTGTTCCATTCATATGACTTTCTCTACATCTTTGCAATAAATTATTGTTAAAAAGCTTATGCTTCTTATTACTTCATGCACATCGAAAAAAAAAAATAGCAGAAGTAGTCTTATTACTTACTTCCTTGTAAATAGAAGCGAAAAAGGCTAAAGTTAGTCTAAAGGTGGTTGCTATGTGACTGGAGTTCCTTTTTTTTTTGTATGAACACGAGTTGACTAATTCCTGTAAGAGAAAAGTGTAAGTTTTTCAAAGCTGAAACCAACATCAAGGAATCTCTCAAAAAGAATCATCTCCACGAATAAAAATGTATGACATAAATTGTGTGTTTTAATGTGCTCTACAGTTTTTTTTTGTTTTTTTTTTGTGTGGTAAGTTTTTTACCATCTCTAATGGTTATGCAGATCTCGTTAAAATACGCAATTAATATCATATATATTTTTTGGCGGAGTTAACCATTTTCCTTGTTATTGGTTTCAATTTAAAACACTTGAAAAACTTTTCTCAAACGGGAAGTTTTCATTCCTTTTTCTACGGCTTTGCTCTTGGCAGTGCAAAGATAACCGAATTAAAATCTCAACAAACAAGTTTTAAAAGACTTGACTATCGCTTTAGCCTAGTAAATTCCCTTATTTCCCTTCTACTTAGAAGGAGCTGACTAATAAGACAATTTCTATTAATGGTTATCTCAATTACCTTGAAGTGGATAGAAGAATAAGCTTTTGTAAGAAAACTTGTTGTTGACTAGGCAGAGAAAGGCACGTGAATGAAACCTACCTTATTGTTTGGGTTAAAGTACCACATGGTAATTGTATCATACACATGCATGGTAATTTCCCAGGGTACTTAAAATGGGGTTTCTGCGAAAATTGATGAATCAACGAGAAAATTCCTGGCGTGCGACTCTGCGCTTAGCTCCGTCGTTTCTTGTGTGCTGACCTGTGGTTTGCCCCTTCTCTCAAACCGTCCTCTGGGAGGGTTGACGGGGTGGTAGGCTGCAGTTGCCGAGGTATCCCCCGCTGTTAGCATGCTCTACCCTCTACTTAGAGAGAATGAAATAGTACAATCCTTTCTGCTAAAGTTAATCTCGATTAGATTCAAGTAGAAAGAAGAATAAACTTGTATAATAATAGTTTATTGCAGAATGAGTAGAGAAAGTGATGTGAATGGAACACATAAGATTTTTTTCTCAGTAATTAACTTTAATTAGCTCTCTGATATGACGACTTATGTTGAAAGAATAAACAAATAACTAGAGGTACGGTTGTTTAGTGTGGTTTCGTAAGATAAATAACCTTTATGTAGGCTAACCATTGTGCAGCAAGCTGGTATGCTTAGAAAAACTTTACGAAAGCACACGGCTCGGAGTTTTCCAAGCTTACCGTGTTACTTCTAGTAGCGGGTCCAGGCTCGTTGCTTTGCTCCAGGATAACTGCATAATGCACGCTGATCAGACGGCGTTTTGATGGTGTTCCTTTATTGTCTTGGAAAATATTCTTACTTTCTCTAAGCGTACTATGCATGTACATAGTGAACAGAGAAGGTATTGTAATGCACCAAAAATTCGATACCGAGATTTCACCGGAAATACACGTTGTAGGGTTCCCTGTATCCAAAAACAGAAAAAATAAGCCTTTTTAGAAAAATGTGTGTATGTATGTCTGTGTGTGTGCCAGTGGGCAGAGTAGCTCAAAAATAAAAAGTCCGTTAAATACCAAACTTGATATCAATTTAGTATCTTCCAAGAATGAGACACGAAAATTTTGAGAAAAATCCCCCACCCGAAACTACAACTTTGATTAAAATACCGTATATTAAAGATATTTACATGATAAGTAAAATGTATATCTTGAATTTTCTATGAATAGCCCCTGAAGACCTCTTTATTTTGGATGAATTTTGCTGAATTTTACGTAACTGGTAAACCGTAAGAGATAGACAAAAACGCGCTACACAAAAAATGTAGATCTCCTTTTAAATCACACACTTTATGTAATAATAAATTTTTTCGTGGAGTTGACTTTTTTGGAGATATTCCTTTTTATTGGTTTCAGTTTTGAAATACTTAAACTTTTCGCTTCCGGGAATTTGTCAACTCCTGGCCCTGCATAGAAACGGTTTTTCAATCACATGGGAACCAGCTTTTAAAAGATTTGACTATAGTTTTAGCATATGATACCGACGTTTTCCCTTTATTTCTCTTCTACTTCAAAGGAAGCAAGAAATAAGGCCAATTCTGCAAATGTTTATTTATATTAGCGTGACGTGGATAAAAGAATAATCTTGCATAAGACAAATTTGTTGTGGAACAGCTAGGGAAAGTTATATGAATGGAACACATTAGCTTTTTAAAAATAATTGTTGTTATTACAATGCCCGAATTTTTTACTTTCTCTATACGCACTATGTACATAGTGCATAGAGAAGGTATTGCACTCCACCAAAATTCGATACCGAGATTTCACCGGAAATATACGTTTTAGGATCCCCTTTATCTAAAAATAGCAGGTCCGTGTGTGTGTGTGTGTGTGTGTGTGTGTGTGTGTGTGTGTATGTGTGTCCGTGTGTCTGTGAACACGATAACTCAAAAACGAAAAGTAGGTAAAATACCAAACTTGGTATTTAAGTTTAGTATCTTCCAGGGATTTTTTGAGAAAAATCCCCCTAACCCCAACTACCCTTTACATGGAACTTTTTTCGAAAATTTTGATTTTCTCAAAAATGGCTCTAACGATTTGATTAAATTTCGTATATTAAAGATATTTACCTGACAAGTGAAATGTATATCTTGAAATTTCTGGGAATAGCCTCTGAAGAGTAGTTTATTCTGGATGAATTTTACTGAATTTTGAATAACTGCTAAACCGTAAGGGATGGACAAAAACTTACTACACAGAAAATGTAGAGCACATTAAAACACACAATTTATGTTTTGCACATTTTTTTCGTGGAGTTCGTCGTTTTTGAGACATTCCTTATTTCTGGTTTCTGCTATGAAAAACGTATACTTTTCTCATACAGGAACTTGTCAACTTCTATCCATATAAACAAAGGAACTTCATTGACATAGCAACCAGCTTTTGACTTCACTTTAACCTACGGTTGTCCCTTATTTCGCTTCTACTTACAAGGAAGCAAGTAATATGGCTATTTCTACTAATGTTTTACTGATTAGCATGAAGTAAATAGAAGTATAAGCTTTTTAAGAATAATTTGTTGCAGGGAAATAGAGAAAGTCATGTGAATGGTACACATAAGATTTTTTACTTTCTCTATACGCACTATGGACATAGTGTATAGAGAAGGTATTGCACTCCACCAAAAAATTCAATACCGAGATTTCACCGGAAATATATGTTTTAGGGTCCCTTGTATCCAAAAAAAGCATTTTCAGAAAAAGGTCCGTGTGTGTCCGTGTGTCAGTATGTCCGTGTGTCCGTGAACACGATAGCTCAAAAACGAAAAGTCGGCAAAATACCAAACTTGGTATTTAAGTTTTGTATCTTCCACGGATGCGACACGAAGATTTTGAGAAAAATCCCCCCACCCCAAACTACCCTTTATATGGAACTTTTTTCGAAAATTTTGATTTTCTAAAAAGTGGCTCTAACGATTTTGATTAAAATATCGTATATTAAAGTTATTTACCTGTCAAATAAAATGTATATTTTGAATTTTCTGGGAATAGCCTCTGAAGACTACTTTATTCTGGGTCAATTTTACGAAATTTTGCATTACTGCTAAACCGTAAGAGATGGACAAAAACTTACCACACAACTAACGTAGAGCACTTTAAAACACACAATTTATGTTATAATATTTTTTTCGTGGAGTTGATTGTTTTTTAGATATTCCTTGTGTTTGGTTTCAGCTATAAAAAACATACTTTTGTCATACAGGACTTTGTGAACTCGTGTCCATACAAACAAAGGAACTTCAATCACATAGCAACCAGCTTTTGAATTTCACTTTAGTCTGTGGTACTCCTTTATTTCGCTTCTACTTACAAGGAAGCAAGTAATAAGACTATTTCTGCTAATTTTTTCTCGATTACCAGGAAGTAAATAGAAGCATAAGCTTTTTAACAATAATGTATTGCAGAGTTGTAGAGAAAGTCATGTGAATGGAACACATAAGATTTTTTCTACACCAATAGATTCAACTACAACAACGGTGTTAGAGAGGCCTAAGTTTTTGGAACTGTGCCATGTACATTCAGGTTTTGTGACAGCACTTCCATTTATTGTGCAGAGCTGTATGTCCTACACCGCACCATTTTGTATGTGTGACGTCGAAATTTGTGTTGACTGCCTCATTATGAGCGATTCCTTTAGTGTACTTCAGAGCCTTTGTGAGCTGTACAACTACCGCCCTATTGTGCTGCGCATTCAGGATACCCCCATGTTTTACACGTTTCCGGCTTCAATGTGAAGTGTGCTTGGTTGCCTGGTCATATTGGTTTGCCACGGAATGAACTGGAGGATTTTGCAGCAAAGACACAACCTAGTATTGTAATATCTCTGTACCAATGGAAAAATTTAGGCTGGTTGCGCGGAGAACAGTGTTTTCGTGCTGGTACGAAGAGTGTTCAGTTATCCAGCGTAGAATATTGAAGGACATTCCGTTTAGCTGGTTAACTTCTTCTCGTGTATCTCCTCGGGAGGAGATGATTTTGCATCCATTTCGTATTGGTCACTGCAAAATTTACGTGGTTACCTTTTTTACCCTACTTTGCATGGTGATGACATCAAAGGTTTTAGCATTTTTATTGGGCTTCTTTTCTAATTTCGTATTACACTAACCTTCAACAATAAAATTGGCTATTTATAGGGGTTCTTATTGTAAAAATGTTAATATACTGTGTCGCCCTCCGTGATGTAATGGTTACCATGCTAACTTCACATACCCAAGGTCGCGGGTTCAAACCCGGCGGAGGACGATGGATTTTTTCGGGCGTAAAAATCCTTAGCATGGCTTCCTTCGGAAGGGAAGTAAAGCTGTGGGTCCCGTGTCGTAGATTTACGGCACGTAAAAGAACTTCAAGCCTGATAAGAGAGGCCTCTGAGCAAAATTAAGCGATCTTTCACGCCCAATATAGAATGGGACGCTGAGAACCAAAGCAGTTAATGAGCGTCCATAAATAATAGGCCATTTCATTTTTTTTAATATTCTGTAGTCTTTTTTTAAATAATAAAATGCTGAATACATGAAACTGCAGTCAAACTTAACGCCGTCAGGATACAAGCGTACAATCACACCGTTTATTTTACTTGGGCCCTCCCCATCCTTTACCATATTTGACTGCAGTCGCTGGGACTCGAACTCGCGCTTTGAATGGATGGCCCGTCCACTTCATATCGCACTAACAATCAAATCGCTTCAGTTGTGGTGTCTGTGAAAGGGATATAAAATCCGGCTTGCGAATTAGAGGAAGTGCGGCAAATGTAACAAATTAATTGGTGCAATATAAGCTTAAGGAGACCCTACTTTCATTTGCACTCTATGAGGCCAAGGTATATCGATCCATGTTTTGCTGGAGTATAGGCCTGCTCCGTGCTGAGTAAACACGTCCTTGTCTTTTTATGGCAGGAACAGAAAGCAATCCAACACGCAAGCCTATGACTCCTACGTTCATGCCTGTCTATAAGGAATCTTTTATTTATGGAAAGTGGCGGAATAAGAGTTTAGTTTGCGGCAAAGTTCTGCACTCAGAAAATGCAATTTGCAGTGTTGTTACGCAAACTATGCAAGTGAGTACAGTTCCCAAGAAGAAAAGCGTTGCTTTCGAATTGTGTTCGAATTAATTACCAAGATACCTGTTCATGCGCACTGCCATAAATATGAAGTTATTCATTACAAATTAAATCTAATAATGTTGGCGTTACAATGCGATTACAATGGCACTAAGTTAAAAAGATAGTTTTATTAGTTAAAACTATAATGATTGACATTATTGTATGCAGCTATTTATGTTACGATTTCCAATTACTACGGAATCTACGAAAATATTTATATGTTCATATCTGAAGTGTAAAAACTAATGCAAGACAAATAATAGAGTAATAATTCTACCAACCAAGTACCTACAACAGGTGTATTAAATCATGAAAGGTGGATTACGTAATTCAAACGCAAAATATTGCATACTGGAGAAATTATCTGTTTCTACTTTCTGCACAATTGGTCAATTAGTGCACAATGAGCAAATCGCAGAAGCATCGAGCAAATTTGCTCTCTGTGCTTTACTCAAAGGTCACGCCTGCTCTGGTAAATCTTCGAGATATATAATGCCGGCCAATGTTACAGAGATCCCTGTGGGTGATAACAGAGTGGTGGAACAGATTTGTCAAAGGTAAACTTTCATATAAGTATTTAAGATATATTAAATTTTCGTGTCTTTTGGTCCAGCCTTGTAAATTAATTTTTATCCATGATTTTTGTCATGATTATTTTTATATATACTGAATTATATTTCTGACTTTTGCTACTTTTAGGTTCATGTTGATATTTATCTGTGACTTTTATAATTATCTATGCATGTTCACTACAAACTACGTTGTTGAATGCTCACAATTATAGATAATTATAGAATTGTATCTGATACTATCGATTGGCTCTCCTCCAGCTAATAAAGTGATCTACTCATCACTTGGTGGAACGAGGTTCTTTGGAATGTCGTTGGCCATATGGGGCGCTTGAGTCAAGTTAATAAGACATTTATTTTTTGAGAATTAAAACAGTTAAATATTTGTAATTTTTTTAAAAATGTTTTAATGATACATAAAACGTAATCCTTGATTGTAACGAACTAATTACGACAAATAATGCCCTCCATACATATTAAAGGCTTACATTTTATTCTGAGGAGACATTTAAAAATGGACTTTTTTTTTCCTTCCAAAAACTATTCTCTGCTTAATTATATTCAGCAAATTGAGATGAGCATTGCAATTTATTGTATGAAATAAACACCCTTAAACACTTTGAAAAACTTACCGCGTATACAGGAAACGTTAGTTGCGAGATCAATGTGTTGCTCGTGGAGGCATCGTCATTTTCTGGACGGGGCAGCGTGAGTGATGTCCAGTTTCACCTGAAACAAATAAAACACGACACATTACTCTACATGTCCGTGTAACATAGGGTCACTGTAATAGCAAATAAATTATAATATTAACTGAGCTAGAATATTAAAAGTGGCTTAGTTTATGTAGAAATACAAATACATAGTAAACTGTGTATGTAGATACACACATAGAGAGAGAGAGAGACAGAGAGAGAGTGAGACATAGAGAGAGAGATTACTTGGAAAAGGAGAGGGACATTTCTTTTGAAAGAGAAGAATGAATGAATAAGTGTATTTACTGAAACACCAGTATAAACACATTGATCTTCATCAATCGCACGAGTCCACAGACCGTACGTGCTTTTGAAATACACAAAGAAGTAAACAATATTAAAAAACAAAAAATTAAAAGAGTAAACAGGAAAATAAAAGGCTGAAGGTATTAAAATACAGCAACTTAAATATACATCATAGAATAACCTCTATTCCATATATTAATGTACCCAATTATACTAGACAAATGCACATAAGAGAAATATATCCACACAATTCTAACTCCACAACAAAACAATGAAGAACATTATAATCACTTTCTTTAGCTCTTCTTATCGCCTCCCAACCCCTCCCATTATCAACCTTCTCAGATCGCAGCTGTTTCGCCTTAAGTAGAAATTTACCTAGCCCGTCCACATCTTCCGTGCCTGCCAGTAGCGTCCAACATACTTCTAACTCTCTATTCGCGGTGGTAAAGGATCGCGGTAAATATTTTCCCTCCATTCCTCCTTACCCCTACTTCTTATCAAGATATGGGTCCACGACTCTTCCTCCTCGCAAATGGGGCAGATTCTCATACAATTCTCGTTAGTAATTTTTTACAGCACTTTTGAAAAGAATGAAAGGTAAGAGTTTAGAACATTGTATTTAGTATGGGGAGCAGGACAGCGTTGTTCACTATTTTTATGAATGAAAAAGTGTAAGGTTAGATAGGTAGAGTTAGGCTGAAGCCAGTGCCATAGCTAGGATTTGAAACACAGATCTTTCGGTCTCTGGCCCTTTGCTATGACCACTGAGCCAACATGGCAATATGTTGATGCGGCATTAAAATTCTTAACTGACTTTCACATGGTTATCTAATATTTTTTGGAGATGGCATACCGTGATAGAGGCTTTATTCTGAGAAATTTTAGTCTCGGACTTTGTTGATTAACCAATAATCATGTAAATTAATGCACACTAAGAGGTAAAATATTCGAGCAAACCAAATTACGGAACACGACAGATGTATGTGGCCAGGAGAGATTTCCTACATTGGTTCCCAAAGCTCTAGAGTGGGACACCTCCCATACTAGCAAGTATATATAAAGAAGTAGATTATATCCGTGTTTCCTATACTGGTTCTCAAAGCTCTAAAGTGGGGCACCTCCCCATACTAGCAAGTGTATATAAAGAAGTAGAGTATATCCATGTTTCCTACATTGGTTCCCAAAGCTCTAGAGTGGGGCACCTCCCCATACTAGCAAGTGAATATAAAGAAGTAGAGTATATCCATGTTTCCTACATTGGTTCCCAAAGCTCTAGAGTGGGACACCTCCCCATACTAGCAAGTGTATATAAAGAAGTAGAGTATATCCATGTTTCCTACATTGGTTCCCAAAGCTCTAGAGTGGGGCACCTCCCCATACTAGCAAGTAAATATAAAGAAGTAGAGTATATCCGTGTTTCCCATACTGGTTCCCAAAGCTCTAGAACGGGGCACCTCCCCATACTAGCAAGTATATATAAAGAAGTAGATTATATCCGTGTTTCCTATACTGGTTCCCAAAGCTCTAGAGTGAGGCACCTCCCCATACTAGCAAGTGTATATAAAGAAGTAGAGTATATCCGTGTTTCCTATATTGGTTCCCAAAGCTCTAGAGTGGGGCACCTCCCCATACTAGCAAGTATATATAAAGAAGTAGAGTATATCCCTGTTTCCTATATTGGTTCCCAAAGCTCTAGAGTGGGACACCTCCCCATACTAGCAAGTATATATAAAGAAGTAGAGTATATCCGTGTTTCCTATATTGGTTCCCAAAGCTCTAGAGTGGGACACCTCCCCATACTAGCAAGTGTATATAAAGAAGTAGAGTATATCCGTGTTTCCTATATTGGTTCCCAAAGCTCTAGAGTGGGACACCTCCTAATACTAGCAAGTGTATATAAAGTAGAAGAGTATATCCATGTTTCCTACGTTGGTTCCCAAAGCTCTAGAGTGGGACACCTCCCCATACTAGCAAGTGTATATAAAGAAGTAGAGTATATCCGTGTTTCCTATACTGGTTCCCAAAGCTCTAGAGTGGGACACCTGCTAATACTAGCAAGTGTATATAAAGTAGAAGAGTATATCCATGTTTCCTACGTTGATTCCCAAAGCTCTAGAGTGGGACACCTCCTAATACTAGCAAGTGTATATAAAGTAGAAGAGTATATCCATGTTTCCTACGTTGGTTCCCAAAGCTCTAGAGTGGGACACCTCCTAATACTAGCAAGTGTATATAAAGTAGAAGAGTATATCCATGTTTCCTACGTTGGTTCCCAAAGCTCTAGAGTGGGACACCTCCTAATACTAGCAAGTGTATATAAAGTAGAAGAGTATATCCATGTTTCCTACGTTGGTTCCCAAAGCTCTAGAGTGGGGCACCTCCCCATACTAGCAAGTGTATATAAAGAAGTAGAGTATATCCACGTTTCCTACGTTGGTTCCCAAAGCTCTTGAATGGGGCACCTCCCCATACTAGCAAGTGTATATAAAGAAGTAGATTATATCCACATTTCCTACATTGGTTCCCAAAGCTCTAGAACGGGGCACCTCCCCAATCTAGCAAGTGTATATAAAGAAGTAAGAGTATATCCGTGTTTCCTATACTGGTTCCCAAAGCTCTAGAGTGGGACACCTCCCCATACTAGCAAGTGTATATAAAGAAGTAGAGTATATCCGTGTTTCCTATACTGGTTCCCAAAGCTCTAGAGTGGGACACCTCCCCATACTAGCAAGTGTATATAAAGAAGTAGATTATATCCACATTTCCTACATTGGTTCCCAAAGCTCTAGAACGGGGCACCTCCCCATACTAGCAAGTGTATATAAAGAAGTAGAGTATATCCATGTTTCCTACATTGGTTCCCAAAGCTCTAGAACGGGGCACCTCCCCAATCTAGCAAGTGAATATAAAGAAGTAAGAGTATATCCGTGTTTCCTATACTGGTTCTCAAAGCTCTAAAGTGGGGCACCTCCCATACTAGCAAGTGTATATAAAGAAGTAGAGTATATCCGTGTTTCCTATACTGGTTCCCAAAGCTCTAGAGTGGGACACCTCCCCATACTAGCAAGTGTATATAAAGAAGTCGAGTATATCCGTGTTTCCTATATTGGTTCCCAAAGCTCTAGAGTGGGGCACCTCCCATACTAGCAAGTGTATATAAAGAAGTAGAGTATATCCGTGTTTCCTATACTGGTTCCCAAAGCTCTAGAGTGGGACAACTCCCCATACTAGCAAGTGTATATAAAGAAGTAGAGTATATCCGTGTTTCCTATATTGGTTCCCAAAGCTCTAGAGTGGGGCACCTCCCATACTAGCAAGTGTATATAAAGAAGTAGAGTATATCCGTGTTTCCTATACTGGTTCCCAAAGCTCTAGAGTGGGGCACCTCCCATACTAGCAAGTGTATATAAAGAAGTAGAGTATATCCGTGTTTCCTATATTGGTTCCCAAAGCTCTAGAGTGGGGCACCTCCCATACTAGCAAGTGTATATAAAGAAGTAGAGTATATCCGTGTTTCCTATACTGGTTCCCAAAGCTCTAGAGTGGGGCACCTCCCATACTAGCAAGTGTATATAAAGAAGTAGAGTGTATCGGTGTTTCTTATACTGGTTCCCAAAGCTCTAGAACGGGTCACCTCCCCATACTAGCAAGTGTATATAAAGTAGAAGCGTATATCCGTGTTTCCTATACTGGTTCCCAAAGCTCTAGAGTGGGGCACCTCCCCATACTAGCAAGTGTATATAAAGAAGTAGAGTATATCCCTGTTTCCTACATTGGTTCCCAAAGCTCTAGAACGGGGCACCTCCCATACTAGCAAGTGTATATAAAGTAGAAGAGTATATCCGTGTTTCCTATACTGGTTCCCAAAGCTCTAGAGTGGGGCACCTCCCCATATTAGCAAGTGTATATAAAGAAGTAGAGTATATCCCTGTTTCCTACACTGGTTCCCAAAGCTCTAGAACGGGGCACCTCCCCATGCTTGCTGCGGCAATCAATACTTGAGTTGTTGCAGAGCCGGGTTTAACCACTGACAACACCAGAGGTTCTGCTACTGGACAGGAAAAGTCCTTTTTGAAATCCTTGATATGTAAGTTAATCATTCTGAACACATATTTGGTATGTAAGCTAAATTTATAATTCATTTTTAATTGCCATGCCAACAAGCACTGTAAGCACTTACTGAAGAGTTTGAGAACTCATTAATGCTTACGGTACAAATAAGGAAATGACGCAACACACAAGACATGTGCTACTTCAAGAAAAGGATCTATTGCAAAATTCATTAACAAAAAAATGCATAAAATGGCTTTGTATATATAATTTAGATGTAGCCTTTCATTTGTTTATTTTAATTTCTCTACACGTACCATATACATAGTGCATAGATAAGTTATTGTAATCTACACAGAATTCGATATGGAGATTTCTACGGAAGTACATGTTTTGGATCCCCGCGAATCGAAAAAAAAGAATTTTTGGAAAATGGTCCATGTGTGTGTGTGGACAACATAGTTCAAAAACGAAAAGTATTTAAGTTTAGTATCTTTCAAGAATGCGACACGAAGATTTTCAAGATAATCCCCACCCTCAACTACCCTTTACATGGCAAAATATGCAAACTTTTTGATTTTCTCAAAAATGGCTATAACGATTTTGATTAAAATCTCTTATATTTAAGATATTTACATGACAAATAAAATGTATTTTGTATAACTGGTAAACCGTAAGAGATACATAAAAACTTACGAAACAGAAAATGTAGAGCTCGTTAAAACACACAATTTGTTATGCACATTTCTTTTCGTGGATGGGATCGTTTTCGAAACATTTTTTGTTATTAGTTTCAGCTTAAAGTACTTATACTTTTCTGATACGTCAACTCCTGTCCATAAAAATAAAGGAACTTCAGTCTTTTAGCAACCAGCTTTTGACTGTTACTTTAGCCTATGCTACTCCGTTATTTCCCTTCTACTTACAAGGAAACAAGTAATAAGACTATTTCTGATAATTTTTTTCTCGATAAGCATGAAGTAAATAAAAGCATAAGCTTTCTATTGATAATTTGTTGCAGAGATGCAGAGAAAGTCATGTGAAAAGAACACAAGATTTTTACTTTGCTTTCCGAGTACTATGTATATAAGAGGTGGAGAAGGTATTGTATACCATGCAAAAACTAAATATGAAGATTTCACTGAAATTACATGCTTGAAAACCCCCGAATAAAAACTTATTAGAAAAAATATTATTATATATATTATTTTTAAGCTGTGTTTTTCACACACACACACACACACACACACACACACACACACATACGCGCGCACGCGGAAATATTTATTAAAATGCTTGTTTTATATTCAGGGAGCCTCAAAGCGTGTAATTCTGGTGCATTCTCGGTATCAACATTTTTGATGGAATGCAATACCTTCATGCTCTATCTCTATATACATTGTATGTACATGCGTGCTAGAGAAAGTAAAAGTAATTAGATTGAAGAATAAGCTTTTGTAGGAATAGTTTGTTGCAGAATGGGTAGAGAAAAGTATGTGATTAGAGCACATCAGACTCTTCATCTTAATATGACAAAGTACAATCCAAATTCTTTAAGGTACTTACTTGTTATGGATACGATGGTAATTTTGGGGACCGATAGCGGGGCACATGCGAATACTAGTTGCATACCTACCGAGTACAGATAGTCCTGCATTGGCGACTGCACGCGCCGCATGTAAACAACCTGTAGTAATGCGTTGGGGAACGTGGCTCGACGCAGCAGTATACAATGTTGTATATTATAATACTGTTTTAAGGTAATTAATGCCTTTGATGATACTGCATGCTCTCCAATCAAGATTGTAAAATCTTTTGCTTCAAATGGATTGCATGAAGGTTTGCAATTCAAACAGAAGTACTTTGCAGATATATTTACGACAATAACACATATATGGAAATATCGAACATTGAAATGCCTCGAGCCCTGAAAGCTGTAGATGAACTTGTGCAAGCAATTAATCAGAGACCCGTGACACCTGTGTTAGACCGTGTGAAGAAAGTGAAGAGAGCATTTGAAAAACTATTTCGGATTTCAAATAATGCATGAAATATGAAATGTGCTACGAGGTGTTGCTACGGAAATAATTGCTGATGGAAAATCTTACCCAAGAGTCGATTATGTGTCCTATTTCCGTTTTACTCCAATCATATTTTGTGATGTAAAGTCTGTTAATATGCCAATTGGAGACGATTCACATTTGAGACGTTACGAGTGTATGTTGTTGGGCATTGTAATTTATGTAAGAAAGTGAAACGGATAATGATGCTGAAGACTTGTTGCACAACAGTAGTTGAATGGATGTAAATATTAATATTGTTAGTTCCCGTAAATCAGTGGTATTTATGTTTACCACGCATCCAACTTCAATTTCCTTTAGTGAAAATATCACAGTCTACATCTGCCCCATTTTCCTCTATTAGTACCACTACGTACACTGCATTGTCAACACATCACAATTGTATACCATGCTGCGCGAACTCCCATTCCTTTCCGGTATCGATTCTCAAGATACTATCTGTAATAATAATAATAATAATAATAATAATAATAATAATGATAATAGTAGTAATAATAATAATATAATAAAAATAAACTGTATTATGGTATTTTGAAAAAAAAGTTGAGAATCACTTTCTGTTGATACAAAAGGCACTGGCTTTCGAGAGGATTAAGCTATTAACAGAAATGAAGTCACTTCGCGGCAAGTGACTGTATAAACCAAGTTAAAACTGTTGTCACAGTGACATCTGTGGAGCTGAAACATCGCTCTGCTCTTTGGCAAGACAGAGGGCGCTAATGGCTATATGAAAACCCCTGCAACACTTCCTCACGTCGAGTTTAAAACACACTTTTCGCGCCATATTGCGAAATCACCACCACCACTTTGTATGCAAAAAATACTTAATGAAGCCGAGGGTCTTGAGGCGCGCTGGCAATGCGGTAATTCTACATCAATTTCTCTATTCTGAAGAAAACCGTGCTTGTGCAGCCAGCAGCACATATTGAGGTGATAAGGAGAAGCGAAGAATAACTGGATTTCTTTTAAAATGATATTGTTATAGCCTGTGCAACATCCTCTCTTACTCTGAGAACAAAGGTAAGCCGACTCAGCTCCATTTTCAGAAGTCGCTAGTGGGAAAAGTGCTGAAAGTAGGAGGGACCTCATTTAGTGTATGTCCAATGGTGTTCCTCTCGTAACCAATGTTAGCGTACTTGTTATATAGAGAGAGCGTTCACTCCAAATGAAATTGAGGTGCAGACTTGAGGTTCTTTTAGTACAGTAAATCTACGACACGGGACCAATGGCTTTACTTCCTTTCCGAAGGAAGCTCTGCTATCGTCCTCCGCCGTGTTTGAACCCATTATCTTGGGTATATGAGACTAGCATGGTAACCGCTAACCACGACGGTGGACTCTTCAAATGGAGTAGGTGATGGTGACTGCAGGCTTCACCTATTAATGGCGAGAAATTACCTTGCGATTAACATACCTGCTGACACACGGCTGTCTCGGTACGTTGTTGCTATATTTAGGCACTATCCGTCTGTAGCGGCAGTACTCCCAGGTCATCTTCATTCCAGTTCATCTTCACTGATAATTCATCACATTCACTTTCCCTTTTATTACTGGAATCGCTAGTGTTACTTAAGTTTATAATCCCACGTTCCACTACTTCCTCTAAAATGTCTTCTTCTTTCTATGCATTTTCTATCATACGTCTCATATGTTGAGTTCTTTTCCCCATTTCTCACTAGTTAACTAATACGTTCTTTTCAACATTAGGCTCTGTACTTCTCTAGACGTAAAACTTTTATTATTTCGGCTAACGTAACCTCAACCTGTTTTTCACGCCTGTCAAATCTTCAAATCACCCGGCCACTCGAGTTACGTAGTTATAGAATGTGAACAAGAACAATGTCCGCGAAATATAAAAGTTAGTAACGATTATAAATGTAAATCCTTATGGAATCACTGTGTATTACGCAACCCAAATTTTCACAAAATGAAATCAATCAGATTCTAAACAATCAGGTAACACATGCATGAGAACGCTCGCGCAAATTTCCACTAAACGCATAGATGTTGCGACGCCGATTACATATTTCAGTAATGTATTCTTACACTATGATTGGTCAGCAACCTAACGAGCTCCTGCCAGCTGACGACACAAGCCATAACTTCTCAAACTCATCCGTTTGGAGCTCCCGTCACACATCATACATCTACTACTACATACCTCAAACACAGTCCATTTTATTTAGCCACCCTCCGTGGTGTAATGGTTATCATGCTAACGTAATATACCCAAGGTCGCGGGTTCAAACCCGGCGGAGGACGATGGATCTTATCGGGTGTAAAAATCCTTAGCATGGATTCCTTCGGAAGGGAAGTAAAGCCGTTGGTCTCGTGTCGTAGATTTCGGCACCTGAAAGAACCTCAAGCCTGATAGAGAGGTCCCCGAGTAAAATTAAGCGGTCTTTCACGCCCAATATAGAATGGGACGCTGTGAACCACAGCAGTGAAAGAGCGAACATAAATAACACTCCATTTACATTTTTTACCGTTCATTTGTAAGGATTTTACGCCCAAAAAAATCCATCGTCCTTCGCCGGGTTTGAACCTTGAGTATATGAAACCTCCATGGTAACCACTACACCACAGAGGGTGATAGTATCACGATTAGCATGAAGTAGATCGAAGAATATAGGTTCTTAATCATAATTTGTTAAAGAGATGTAAAGAAAGTCAAGTGAATGGAATCATTCGATTTTTTACTTTCTCTAAACATACTATGTACAAAGTGTAAAAAAAAGGTATTGTAATGCACCTAAAAACATGATACCAAGTTTTCAGTGGAAATATATGTTTTGAGACCCCCTGAATCCAAAAAAGGTATTTTTAGAAAAATGTCCGTGTATGTGTGTGTGTCTGTCAGTGTGTATGTGTGTGTGTCTGAGGGCAGCATAGCTCAAAAACAAAAAGTCCGTTAAAAACCAAACTTGGTATTCAGATGTTCCAAGGGTGCGACACGAAGATTTTCAAGAAAATCCCCATACTCACAACTACCCTTACACGGAACTTTTTTGCAAATTTTGACTTTCTCAAAAATGGCTCTAACGATTTTGATTAAAATATCGTGTTAAAGATATTTACCTGACAAATAAAATGTATGTCTTGAATTTTTTGGGAATATCCTCTGAAGACTACTTTATTCTGGATGAGTTTTACGGAATTTTGCGTAACTGTTAAACCGTAAGAGATGGACAAAACCTTACCGCACAAAAATGTAGTACACACTTTACAAATAGATACATAAAGGAATAATCATAGTACATTTTCTTCATGGAGTTGAACTTTTTTGAGATATTCCTTATTATTGGTTTCAGCTTTGAAAAGCTTTGTCAATTCCTGTCCATACAAACAAAGGAACTTCAGTCACTAGCAACCAGCTTTTGACTATTACTTTAACCTATGGTACTCCCGCATTTCGCTTCTACTTATAAGAAAGCAAGTAATAAGACTATTTCTGCTAATTTTTTCTCGATTAGCATGAAGTAAATGGAAGCATATGCTTTTAATACTATTTTTTGCAGAGATGTAGAGAAAGTCATGCGAATTGAACACATCTGATTTTTTAATTGAGGGATACCAATATATTTTCGTAGTTTTGGGCGGAATGCAATACCTTTTCCACCTGCTATATCCGTGGCAGCTAAAGTAAAATATATGGTTATGAGCGATAAAGCAAGGAGTGATTTGACGAGAGCTATTCCCAGTCAGAAGTAATAGCTATGGTACCTTGATGATGCTGAACGGAGAATAAACCAGGACAGGTCAGCGCTCCAGTAATGTTCTTCACCAAACTGACTGCGACACTGAACTCCAGTTTATTAGCGAAACGTGAAATTAAGAGTAACATTCGCGGTAGTCGTTAAAAACATAACGTCATCACTCTGGCCGTTTTTGTTTTAATATGTTTGTTTTCCTAAAAGTTAATTCCCATTGGGCAGAGCTTAAGGGGACCCGGTAAGGCATTTAATAACAATGTTAAAATTTAAGCTTTCAAGGAACATTTTCTTCAATTTTTCAATTCATTATATGGACTTTTGTACACCTTAACATAACACTTTTTTGGTAGAATAATTATTTGAAGAAAATCTGTCCAAAAATAGTATTTAAAAAGCTTGACCTTCTATTTACTTCATTCTAATCGAGAAACAATTAGCAGAAATAGTCTTATGACTTGCTTCCTTGTAAGTAGAAGCGATATAAGGGAGCACCATAGGTTAAAGTGATAGTCAAAAGCTGCTTGCTATGAGACTGAAGTTCCTTTTTTTGCGTGGAAGGAGTTGACAAATTCCTGTATGAGAAAGATATAAGGTTTTTCAAAGCTGAAATCAAAAAGAAGGAATATCTTAAAAACGATCAACTCCACGAAAAAAAAGTATATTACATAAATTGTGTGTTTTAACGTACTCTACTTTTTTTGTGAAGTAAGTTTTTGTCCATCTGTTAGTAGTTATGCAAAATGCCGTAAAATTCGTCCAGAATAAAGTAGTCTTCAGAGGCTGTTACCAGAAAATTTAAGGTATACATTTTAACTGTCAGGTAAATATCTTTAATATACGATATTTAATCAAAATCGATAGAGCCATTTTTGAGAATATAAACATTTTTGAAAAAAAATCCATGTAAAGGGTAGTTTTGGGTGGGGGATTTTCTTGAAAATTTTCGTGTCGCATCTTTGGAAGATGCCAAACCTAAATATCAAGATTGCTTTTAGCGGTATTTTCGTTTTTGAACTATGCTGCTCAGACACACACACAGATAGACAGACACAACCGGACATTTTTCTAAATTTTTTTGGATTTGGGGGTCTCAAAACATGTATTTCCGGTGAAATCTCGAATTTTTGCGTGCATTACAATATCTTCTCTATACACTGTGTACATAGTACGTGTAGAGAAAGTAAAAATATCATACTAATCTTTTCAAAATTTCAAAATATAGAAAATTTTAAATAATGACCCTGTTAAAATGCTTTTCATTTACATAAACATAGTGCCTGAAGTATGAGCTTTCTCTGTGAAAATATATCAGAAAATGTAGTTTTGAGATATCGAGCTTCAACGTTAGAACTAATCTTTTCAATACATTCCAGCATCATAGGAAGCGTTGTCAGGGTAATGAAGAATATCTTATTAATATGTCATTAGTACTAATTTCCTGGTAAAGCTATACCAGAGGACCAGCACAAATATAAATCTTTAAGAATTGAAACTAGCCTTATAATCCACTTCAGAGTACGTAGGAGCTAATATGTGCTCATCTAGAATTGGAATAAACCACTCCCACCCTGTAAGTACAGTTTCTTAAATAGCAAAATTCAGGAAAATGTTCATGGTGGGGGGAAGATTGAATAGCTGTTGCTAGGCGGGAAGTAAGTATTTATGGTCTAGAAAAAATGAAATTACAATGCTACCAACGTAGATAAAGTCACCAAACAACAAAGAAAGAAAAAAAAGGTGAAGCTCAAAAGTCACCAACATTCACACAGTAATAATGGAGTGCCAAGGCTGTAAATATCTAAAAATAAGTTTATTTACACACACACACACACTAGCCTAAACCTAACACAGCGCATGCTCGCTTCGCTCGCATGCTTTGGTGAAACCGGTAGCAATTATTAAAACCAAAGTACATAAAAATAAGTTTATTTACACACACACTAACCTAAACCTAACACAGCGCTTCGCTCGCATGCTTTGGTGAAACAAGTGGAAATTATTGAAACCAAAGTAAAGGAAAATCACCTATTTACACAACAATAATTGATTCAGAACTCTAAACACATATAATGACTTTTAGAATCGCGGTATTTTTTGTATCAATGTTAGCAATCACCCTCATGTTGCAACAAATGCCTCAAAATCAATTATAAAGCGAATCTAGTGGCCGAATAGTGAACAGTTCATTGATGGTTCCACAATCTTTTAATGGCTAGTGATAACTAGTTTTCAAATATTGGTAGTTCTGAATTTTGCAATACAAACGTCAACTATGCACGATTTAGACGCCACCTGTCTGATAGCTACTGAAACAATAGAAATTGCTGTAAAAAAGTAAAGAAAACAAATACTTCTGGTATCTTTTAGTACAAATCGCGTACTTTGTTGGAAGTTAAAGGCCAAAAATAGACAAGATACATTTTTAAAACTTTGTAATACGATATTACGGTGAGTAGAAGTGAAAAAACTAAAACCTAAATAGTTTTAATCGGAGTTTAAGTGGTGGAACCAAGATATAGTAATAATAATTTCCTCAGCATCTTTCAATAAATTGTTATATTCATCTGCAGTTTCTTTTTAGAAGAAGTATTACACTTTACATCATCACTATTACTTTTACCTACAACAGTGTTTACTGCAATATCAACATTTTTTGCAGTGATATCTTTTGGTTTTCCAGCATTCTTCCGCTTTCTGAAAACCCTATTACTATATCTGGCATTGTAAACAAATTGAAATAATAACCAAACACAACAGCAAAATATTCACAATCACATCGATAACAAACTAAGATGTTTACACAAAACATATTGGCCATGATATATCAGTAATCAGTGTTACAAAAAATTAGTATGGACATTTCAAACATTTCCCACAACATTTCCTTCCTAAAAAAAATGGCAACTTTACATATACTAATTCCGTTCATAGCAAAAACAAATTCAATAAATTGACCGACTACGCCCACTAAATGCAGTCCCTTGGAAAATAATCTATAAAAATCCTTAGAATAGTGATATCAAGGTAGAAATTGAAGCATTTTCTCGGTATTTTACATACAAAAAATTAATTTTACTCATATTTGCCTTACCAGGTCCCCTTTAGATAATTTACACTGGTTTCAACTTAGTTGCTTTCTCAACTTTCCGAAATACATGTTTTGAGAACCTCTGAATCGTCCATAACAAGCATTTTAGAAACTTTCCCCTCTGTGTGTGTGTTCGTTAACAGAAAAGCTCATAAACGAAAACTCCGTTAAATACCAATTAAGTTTAGTCTCTTCCAAGATTTTAAAGAAATTTCCCCCACCCCAAACTACCCTTTATATAGAAAAAAATTGATTTTCTCAAAAATAGCTCTAACGAATATGGTTAAGATATCATACATTAAAGAATAATGTATATTTTTAAATGGCCTCGGAATAGACTCTGAAGAGCTCTTTATGCTAGACGAATTTTGTTAAATTTTGCATAATTAGTAAACCGTAAGAAATAGGAAATATATACTACACAAAAATGTAGATCTTGTTTAAACATACTAATTTTGTGTGTTTTTAAATAATTTACTTTTTTATAGAGGAGGTCAAGTGAACGGAATACATTAGATTTTTCGAAATTTGTTGTGTTCTAAAAATTCCTCTAACAATTTTGATTAAAACTGAAATTTGTCATGTAAATTTACATTGACTAATAAAATGTATATTTATATGGCAAATAATGCTCTTTCTGACTCAGACCATTCCCAAATGGTCCGTTATTATTTGTTGGAATTGTTTTATACTTGTCATCATTTTAAACATCAATTTTCGGTTATCTCTGGGTATTTCATGGATAGCGTATGTAATTTTAAGGCCTACATATAGCGTCCAGCCTTTTTGACTATCGCTATTTCCTTTGTATTTCTAATGAAATGTAATAACTATTTCTGCAAACGTTTATTTCGGTTAAAATACGTACAAAAATGACGTGTTCCATACAAATGACTCTCTTAACCTGTTCTGCAACATTTACTCTTTATAATTGTATTTCATGGAGCAACAACAAATAAAATGTACATCTTGAATTTTCTAAGAATAGCCTCTGAAGACTACTTTAATCTGGATGAATTTTATGGAATATTGCATAACTGCTAAACCGTAAGAGATGGACAAAGACTTGCCTCATCAAAAATGTAGAGCACGTTAAAACACACAATTTATTTTATATACATTTTTTTTCGTGGAGTTCATCGTTTTCAGTTATTCCTTGTTTTTGAATTCAGCTTTAAAAACTTATACTTTTCTCATACAGGAATTTGTCAACTCCTGTCCAAACAAACAAATGAACTTCAGTCACATGCAACAAATTATTGTTAAAACGTTTACAATGGCTGTACAGCGTATTCTTTCAAAAGCTATTACTTTCCCTGCATATGCATAATGCAGTTGGTAGGTAGGGAAGATATTGAATTTCATCCAAAAATGTCTTACGAGATTTCATCAGAAACGTATATTTTGAGGACACCTAAAAAAATTAGCAGAAATAGTTTTATTACTTGCTTGCTTGCAAGCACAAGCGAAATAAGGCAGTACCATAGGTGAAATAGATAGTCAAAAGCCGTTGTTATTTTTAATATATCGTATTCTAATCAAAATCGTTAGAGCCATTTTTTAAAATGTAAAAATTTTCGAAAAAAGTTCCATGTAAAGGGTAGTTTGGAGTGCGGGATTTTTCACAATATTTTTGTGTCGCATCCCTGGAAGATACTTAACTTAAATACCAAGTTTGGTATTTTACCGCTTTTCGTTTTTAAGTTATCCTGTTCATAGTCACACGGACACACGGACCTTTTTCTGATTTTTTTATACAGGAGACCCTAAAATACATATTTCCAGTGAAAACTCGGTATGGAATTTTTGAGTGGAGTGCAATACCTTCTCAATACACTATGTACATAGTACGCATAGAGAAAGTAAAAATAGAAAAAGCCCGTCTATGTATGTGTGTGTGTGTTAAAAAAACGAAAAGACCGTTCAATACCAAACTTGGTATTTATGTTTAGCATCATCCAAGGATACAACACGAAGGATTTAAAAAAAATACCCCGATCCAAAACTACACTTTACTTGTAACAAGTTTCGAAAATGTTTTTTCTCAAAAATGGCTATAATGATTTTGATTAAAATGTCGTATATTAAAGCTATTTACATCACAAATAATATTTATATTTTGAATTTTCAAGGAATAGCCTCTAAAGACGTCTTTATTTTGGACACATTTTGCAGAATATTGTGTAACTGGTAAACCAAAAGGGATAAGAAGAAACTTACTGCACAAAAAATGTAGATCCCTTTAAAGCACATAGTTTGTCAGATACGTTTTTTATGTAGAGCTGATCGTTTCTGAGATATTCCTTGTTATTGATTTCAATTTTAAACTATCTAAATTTTTTAAAACGGGAAGTCTTATATCGTTTCATCTCTCTTGTTTTATTACTGGCCATGTAAAGGGAATCGAACCTCAATTGTTTCTCATAGCGACCAACTTTTAAAATATTTGACTATCGCTTTAGCCTAACGTATTTCCTTAGTTCCCTTGTACTTACAAGGAAGAAAGTAATAAGACAAATTCTTCTGTTAATGTTTATTACGATTACCATGATGTAGATAAAAGAATAATTTGTTAGTATATGTTGTATGTGGAACAGCAAGAGAAAGTTAAGTGAATGAAACATATCAATTTTTTTTATTTTCTATCGTGCTTTTTATTCTGTAATAGCATAATCACTTAGGTCTGTGACCCGTGCAATGATAGGGCTCTATATATTTACACGATTATCAATGTAAATATACTCATTCATTCATAAATAACGAAAACCAGAATCGAAGCCATTTTCATAATGAAACGACTAATGTGTTCCATTCACATAGCTTTCTCTAGCTGTTCCACAAAAACATTTTTATTACAAAAGAATATTCTTTTATGTACGTCATGCTAATCTAGATATACACTACCAGAATTGATCTTATCACGTGTATTTTCTCTACACGTACTATGGGTCCCTCTGAACCCAAAAAAGCATATTTAGAAAAAGGTCCGTGTGTGCCTGAAGACAGCATAGCTCAAAAATGATAAGACCATTAAATGCCAAATTTGGTGTTTAAGTTTGGTGTCTTCCAAGGATACGACACAAACATTTTCAAGAATATCCCTCACCCAAAACTACCATTTACGTAGAAAAAAATCGAAAATTCTGATTTTCTCAAAAATGACTAATGATTTTGATTAAAGTCTGTTATATTTCAGATATTTACATGTAAAATAAAATGTATATCTTGAATTTTCTGGGAATAGTCTCTAAAGACCTCTGGAAGATTTTTATTGAATTTTGCATAGCTGATAAACCGTAAAATATAGAGAAAACTACACAAAAACTCTGACGTGTTCCATTCACATGACTTTCTCTATATCTCTGTAAATTATTATTGTTAATAAGCTTATATTTTATTTATTTCATGCTAATCGAGAAAAAATAGCAGAAATAATATTATTTCTTGCATTATTGTAAGTAGCAGAGAAATAAGGGAGTAACATAGGTTAAAGTGAAAGCCAAAAGCTGGTTGCTACGTGACTGATGCTCCTTTGTATTGACAGGAGTTGACAAATTCCTGTATGAGAAAAGTTGTTCAAAGCTGAAACCAAGAAAAAGGAATATCTCAAAAACGATCAACTCCACGAAAAAAATGTATATAACATAAATTGTGTGTTTTAATGTGCTCTACATTTTTTATGGGCTAAGTTTTTGTCCATCCCTTACGGTTTAGTAGTTATTCAAAATTCATCCAGAATAAAGTAGTCTTCAGAGGCTATTCCCAGAAACTTCAGAATATACATTTTATTTGTCAGGTACATAGCTTTAATATACGATATTTTAATCAAAATCGTTAAGAGCCATTTTTTAGAAAATCAAAAATTTCGAAAAAAAGTTCCATGTAAAGGGTAGTTTGGGGTGGGGGGATTTTTCTCAAAATCTTCGTGTCGCATCCCTGGAAGATACTAAACTTAAATACCAAGCTTGGTATTTTACCGACTTTTCGTTTTTGAGTTATCGTGTTCACAGACACATGGACACACGGACACACACACACACACACACACACACACACACATGGACACACGGACCTTTTTGTGAAAATGCTTTTTTTTTAGATAAAGGGGACCCTAAAACATATATTTCCGGTGAAATCTCGGTATCGAATTTTTTGGTGGAGTGCAATACTTTCTCTATTCACTATGTACATAGTGCGTATAGAGAAAGTAAAAATGTAGATCATGATAAAGCACACAATGTATGTCATATACACATTTTTCGTGGAGTTGATTGTTTTTCAAATATTCCTTGTTATTGGTTTCAGCTTTAAAAAACATACTTTTCTCATACAGGAATTTGTCAACTCGTGCCCATACAAACAAAGGAACTTCAGTCACATAGTAACCATCTTTTAACTATCACTTTAACCTATGGTACTCCCTTATTTCGCTTCTACTTACAAGGAAGCAAGTAATAAGACTATTTCTGCTATTTTGTTCTCGATTAGCATGAAGTAAAGAGAAGTATAAGCTTTTTTTAATAATAATTTGTTGTAGAGATGTGGAGAAAGTCGTGTGAATGGAACACATAAGATTTTTTTGGGGATTCAGAGGGTCCTAAGACATGTATTTCCGGGTTATCTTGGTATCAAAACTTTGGGTGCAATACAATACCTTCAATATACACTACGTGCATAGTGCGTGTAGAGAAAATGTACCGAACCACAGCAAACGACCGCGAAATAAGATAAAATGGAATGAACTAGTGCGTAAGGACGAAGCAGGAAGCACGACAATTAGTGGCGTGTATAAACACGGGCCAGTGTTACGTCACTTGTAGACCTTGACTTGATGTGATGAATTAGGTGGACTCAATTCCGGGAATTTCCTGCCACCCTCTCCCATCTTATAACGTTTACAAGGAAAACAAGTTAGAGTGGAGTTTCCTCCACCTGCCAGGGAGGCGGGGGCGTCAAGCTGTTACACTAATTTCTCTTGTGGCTATCGACTTCGATGCTGTTTTGTTTCTCTTCAGTACAAGTGACATCCTAAATCCGCAAGCGCTTTCCTAACGTCCTTCGGTACAGAGAAAACATCGCGTTCGTAAACAAAAAATTAGATGAGTACCATTCACATGACTTTCTCTACATCTCTGCAACAAATTACTCTTAAAAAGCTTATACTTTTATTTACTTCATGCTAATCAGAAAAAAAAAATAGCAGAAATAGTCTTATTACTTTCTTCCTTGTAAGTAGAAGCGAAATAAGGGAGTACCATAGGTTAAAGTGAAAGCCAAAAGCTGGTTGCCATGTGACTGAAGTTCCTTTGTTTGTATGGACAAGGAGCTGACAAATTCCTGTATGAGAAAAGTATGTTTTTCAAAGCTGAAACCAAAAACAAAAAATGTCAAAAATGATGAAATCCACGAAAAAAATGTATACAACAGAAATTGTGTATTTTAACGTGCTGTACATTTTTTTGTGTAGTAAGTTTTTGTCCATCTCTTACGGTTTAGCAGTTATGCAAAGTTCCGTAAAATTCATTGAAAATAAAGTCCTCTTCAGAGGCTATTCCCAGAAAATTCGAGATATACATTTTGTTTGTCAGGTAAATATCTTTAATATATGATATTCTAATCAAACCGTTGGAGGCATTTTTGCGAAAATTAAAATTTTCGAAAAAACCTCCATGTAAAGGGCAGTTTGTGATGGGGGGGATCTTTCTCAAAATCTTCATGTCGCACCCCTGGAAGATACTAAACTTAAATACCAAGTCTGGTATTTAACGGTTTTTTCGTTTTTGAGCTATGCTGCCCACAGACACACACACACACACACACACACACACACACACACACACACACACACATATTTTTCTAAAAATATTTTCTTTTGGCTTCAGGGAGACCCAAAACATGTATTTCCGATGAAATCTCGGTATCGAAATTTTGGGTGCAGTACAATACCTTCTCTATACACTATGTACCTAGATAGTGCGTATAGAGAAGGTAAAATCTCATGTGTTCCATTCACATGACTTTCTCTACACCTCTATTATTGTTAAAAAGCTTATGCTTCTATATACTTCATGCTAATCGAGAAAAAAGGTTAGCAGTGATTTGAGAAACCAATCGCTGCAGTGGTAGCGGCCATTACACCAGCTATACTGGCAAAAATGTTTCGGCCGCGCCGTAGCCGAGTGGTTAGACCACTCGCCTCTCAGAAGGTCCGGGTTTGATCCCAAGCGACCGCATGTGGAATTTGTGTGGACAAAGTGGCTCAGGGGCGGGTTTTCTCCTGGTTCTCTGGTTCCCCGCCATCACATTCCACCGGAGCTCCATCTTCATTCTATGTATCATTAGTGCCATCGAACTAAAAGTGGACGTTAAATACTATAAGAAAGATATCTTCCATTCACATGACTTTCTCTAGTTGTTTCGTAAACAATCCTATTATTCAAAAGATACCTATATATTTTAGCTACATCATGCTAATCAAGATATACATTATCAGAATTAGTCTTATCGCTTGTTTTCTTGTAAGAAATAAGAAACTGCGCAGGCCAAAGCGATAGTGAAGTCCTTTACAAGCTCACTATGCGAAACAAATTCCATCCTCTTTTCTTTCCATGTGTAAGCAAACGAGAAACCAGAAGAAAGATGTCTTTCCGTCCGGGAAAAGTTTAAGTGCCTTAAAATTGATACCAATAATCCGGAATGTCTCGAAAACGGTGAACCATACAAAAAATTGTATACAACTTTAATAGTGTGTTAATGAGATCTGCATTTTTGCGTAGTAAGTTTTCTCTATCTTTTACGGCTTACCAGTTATACAAAAGTCATCCAGAATAAAGTAGTCTTCAGAGGCTATTTCCAGAAAATTCAACACGTACATTTCATTTGCCATAAAAATACATCAAGTATTTTTAATGAAAACCGTTAGAACCATTTTTGAAAATGTTCCATGTAAAGGGTAGTTGGGGCTGGAAAGATTTACTTGAAAATTTTCGTGTCGCATCCTTGGAAGATGCTCAACTTAAATACCATTTTGGCATTTAACTGACTTTTCGTTTTTGAGCTATGCTGCCCACGAACAAACACACACGCTCGGACATGTTTCTAAGTATGCTTTTTTTTTTTTTTTTTTTGAATCAGGGAGTCTCAAAACATGTATTTCCGGTGAAATCTCGGTATCGAATGTTGGATGCGTTAAATACCTTCTCTATACTCTATGTACATAGTACGTGTAGAGAAAGTAAAAAACTTTTTCGATCTACGTAACAAAGATGGACTCTGTGCCGTGAATTAGAGGGCCAGCATATTGAAATGTATTGGGTTTATAACCCATTAGTTATTATTTTCCATTTGTAATAAAGGGTTTGACATAAAATATTGTTTTTACGAAAATGTCAAGAGGCTTTTGAAACACCCTGTATACCTTGTCCTTCCCGAAGCTACTGGGAATTAGTCAGCTGATATAGCTCAATCCTAAGCCTAGGCACTGGGGTCAATGACCGTCTTAATAACAGAAACAACTTGGAGGGTTGCATAAAACAGAACTGAATTACTTCGAGGCTTGTACAACTGTAGAGGGAGTTGCAAACTTACAATCTTCCTTTTGCATTGGAACTTTACGTTTACAACACAAATCCATCTGAAGTAATTAAACCAGCTCAGCATTATTAACATGTGCGGTTAGTTTATTGCTCCTTTAATTTGTAGTCAGTTCCCACTACTCAGGGCTATTTCCTCTACTACATCCTCATATTAATAGTTTCCCAAATAAACTCCGTCAGTTTTAAGGTTGGTTTACAATAAAAGGAAACGAGAACCAGGACGGAGACGACAAAGTTAAAGATCTATGAACGTTCACAATTGGCCCGTTTTTCCGCTGTTTTCCTAGGGTCACTTAGGCGAATGCTGGTGTGCTGTATACCCGCCACGGTTCCTTTCCCTTTATTCCCCCATTTCATTTCCCTTCTTCATCTTTCAGGTCCACGGCAGGCGTGGCTTGAGACTTTGCATGCACATGGCACAGTTGCTTGCTCCGAGTGAAATCTCTTTCCCCTGGTTTCGCTGGTTGAGGCCTCCTTTCGGCCTCCCGGGCTTGAATAGCCTCCGTAGCGCGCCGGGGCTTCCATCTAGTAAACCTGTTAGGGACTTCCGTGCGTCTCTGCATTTAAGCTCTGTCGTTTCCTGTGATGGTCTATAGTTTCTCCTTCTTCCCGGCTGGGTAGTAGGCCGCAATAGACCAGCACTCCCATTTCGGTTCCCGATCTATTGTAAATATTTGTTTGTTAACGACACTAACAACCACGAGACATCTGGTGTGCGGAATTTCATCCCACAGGAGTTCTTTTACATGCCAATAAATCTACATGCGCTGTACAGCTGACATCGGCACTTGAGAGTTACCCAGACTGATCTGATGTATTCTGAACTACTATTACTTCTTGCTCTTCTTCTTCAAAAACGATACCGGTCCTTCTTGATCTGAGACCCCAAGCTTCGGCAACTAGTGGTCTCTGTTGCTAATTTGTCCATTTCAAGATTTTATCGGTTTTCTTTCATTGAGTTCATCCATGCTTCACTTTACTGGCGGTCTTTTACAAATCATCACGCCCATTATCATCGTCTTAGGGATATTTTCTTCGCCAATTCTGTCTACACGTCGTGCCAATTTTAATATTTGGCAGGATACGTGGATAGTTCCTTAATGCGACCGACCACATTCTTCATCAGTGGCCGTTATTCAGGTGAAGCTAATGAAGCTCCACTTCTCTCATTTTTACTTTATCTACACGCACTATTTACATAGTGTATAGAGAATGTATTGCACTCCACCCAAAAATTCGATACCGAGATTTCACCGGAAATATATGTTTTAGGGCTCCTGTATCCAAAATAATTTTCAGAAAAAGGTCCGTGTGTCCGTGAACATAACTCAAAAACGAGAAGTCGATAAAATACCAAATTGGTATTTAGGTTTAGTATATTCTAGGAATGCGACACGAAGATTTTGAGAAAAATCCTCCCACCAAACTACTCTTTACATGGAGCTCTTATCGAAAATTTTGATTTTCTCAAAAATGGCTCTAACAATTTTGATTCAAATATCATAAATTAAAGATAATTACTTGACAAATAAAATGTATATCTTGACTTTTCTGGGAATAGTTCTGCAGACAACTTTATTCTGGATGAATTTTATGGAACTTTGATAACTGCTACACCGTAAGAGATGGACAAAAAGTTATCACACAAAAAATGTAGAGCACGTTAAAACACACAATTTATGTTATATACATTTTTTCGTCGAGTTGATCGTTTTTTAGATATTCCTTGTTTTTGGTTTCAGCCTTAAAAACTTTACTTTTCTCATACAGGAGCTTTTCCAACTCCTATCAATACAAACAAAGGAACTTCAGTCACATAGCAACCAGCTTTTGATTACCACTTTAACCCATGGTACTCCCTTTATTTCCCTTATAAGGAAACAAGTAATAAGACTATTTCTGCTATTTTGTTCTCGATTAGCATGAAGTAAATAGAAGCTAAAGCCACTTAACAACAATTTGTTGCAGAGATGTTGAGAAAATCATGTGAATGGAAGACATCAGCTTTTTAGTACTATGAAATCTGAAAATAGGTGTTAAAATGTTTGTTTGCTCAGCTACAGTCCATTCGTATTGTTTTCGGCTAGGGCTTGTAGGAGGGGGAGGGTGCTGCTTGATGCAGGAACCGGTATTTCAATCTCCTCCTCACCTGAAGGCCGAAAAGAATACGAATAGATTATAACTAAGCAATAGTTGGGAACATATCTGTGAGGGAAGAAGTAAGGGCTGGGAGCTAGTTCGTATTTATCCTCTGGCCTTGTAGAGAGAAAAGGAACGGAGTGGATGGTCAAAGCTGTGCGGGTTTGTAGCTACCATTACTTTCTCCATGTACAACGCACATAATAGGTAAAGATATTGAATTCCACCAAGGAATTACATGGAAATGTGTAATGTAGCTATAATCTACAAAGGCGTATTTCGATCAAAAGGAAGCAGAAAAATAAACCTTTTACTTTCTCCATACGCACTATGTACATAGTGTATAGAGAAAGTATTGCACTCCACCAAAAATTCGATACCGAGATTTCACCGGAAATATATGTTTTAGGGTCCCCAATATCCAAAAAAAGCATTTTCACAAAAAGGTCCGTGTGTGTGTGTGTGTGTGTGTGTGTGTCCGTGTGTCTGTGAACACGATAACTCAAAAACGAAAAGTCGGTAAAATACCAAACTTGGTATTTAAGTTTAGTATCTTCCAGAAATGCGACACGAAGATTTTGAGAAAAATCCCCCCACCCCAACTACACTTTACATGGAACTTATTTCGAAAATTTTGATTTTCTCAAAAATGGCTCTAACGATTTTGATTAAAATTTCGTATATTAAACATATTTACCTGACAAATAAAATGTATATCTTGAATTTTCTGGGAAAAGCCTCTGAAGAGTAGTTTATTCTGAATGAATTTTACTAAAGTTTGAATAACTGCTAAACCGTAAGAGATGCACAAAAAATTACTACACAAACAATGTAGAGCACATTAAAACACACAATTTATGTTATATACATTTTTTCGTGGAGTTCGTCGTTTTTGTGACATTCCTTATTTTTGGTTTCTGCTATGAAAAACGTATACTTTTCTCATACAGGAACTTGTCAACTCCTATCCATATAAACAAAGGAACATCATTGACATAACAACCAGCTTTTGACTGTCACTTTAACCTACGGTTGTCCCTTATTTCGCTTTTACTTACAAGGAAGCGAGTAATAAGACTATTTCTGCTAATTTTTTCAGATTAGCATAAAGTAAACAGAAGTATAACGTTTTTAAGAATTATTTGTTGCAGGGATATGGAGAAAGTCATGTGAATGGTACACATCAGATTTTTAAGCATAGTTAGTATACCCACTAATAAATAACAGAAGGTAGAGCAAATAATTTTAAGGTAATATCTTAGTACTTTTATTTTATCCTCAGAGTACTATGCACGTACAATTCATAGTAAGCAGACAAGGTATTGCATTCCACCCCCAAAAATCTATACCGAGAGTTCACTATAAGTACATGTTTTGGGGATCCCTGAATTAAAAATATTGCATTTTTACTTTCTCTACACGTACTATATGCATAGTGTCTAGAGAAGGTATTGTACTCCATCAAAAAAATCGATACCAGATTTTACCGGAAATGTATGTTTTAGGGTCCCCTATATAACAAAAAGTATTTTTAGAAAAAGGTCCGTGTGTGTCCGTGTGTCCGTGTATCTGTGAACACGATAACTCAAAAACTAAAAGACGGTAAAATACCTAACCTGATATTTAAGTTTAATATCTTCCAGGGATGCGACACAAAGATTTTGATTTCAAAATCCCCCCACCCCAAACTACCCTTTACATGGAACTTTTTTCGAAAATTTTGATTTTCTAAAAAATGGCTCTAACGATTTTGATTAAAATATCGTATATTAGAGATATTTACCTGACAAAGAATATGTATATTTTGAATTTTCTGGGAATAGCCTCTGAAGACTACTTTATTCTGAGTGAATTTTGCGGAATTTTGCGTAGCTGCTAAAGCATAAGAGATAGAAAAAACTTACCACACAAATAATGTAGAGCACGCTAAAACACACAAATTATGTTATATACTTTTGTTCGTGAAGTTGATTGTTTTTTAGATACTCCTTGTTTTTTGTTTCAGCTTGAAAAACTTAACTTTTCTCATACAGGAGTTTCTCAGCTCCTGTCCATGCAAAAAAAAGGAACTTTTAGTGACATAGCAACCAGCTTTTGACAATAACTTTAACCTATGCTACTTCCTTATTTCGCTTCTACTTACAAGGAAGCAAGTTTGAAGACTTTTTCTGCTAATTTTTACTCGATTAGCATGAAGTAAAATGATGCACGAGGTTTTTAACAATAATTTGTTGCAGAGAAGTAGAGAAAGTCATGTGAGTGGAACATATCAGATTTTTAGAAAAGGGGTCGTATGTGTTTGTGAGCAGCATAGCTCATAAAACGAAAAACCCATTCACATGTGTCATTGGTGAGAGTTTAGCTTATATTGTTTTAGTAATATTTTATTAACTACGAATTAATCTAAATTAATTGGGATATGCTTCTTGCATATTCTTGGAAAAGTTCAAGCTTTATTATAAGCTGATTAAGTAATAGGATACGTGTGACTAGCCTCTTCCGATGGTACTCCTAGTGGACTTTTTGATACCACAAACTTAAGTCGGTCTACGTGCACATTCGCACTTTGACGTCACACCGGATATTCTAGAACATTTAAGCATTTGGTGCTGATTGGCTGAGACTACCCATTATCAGGGCGTTGGTTCTCGATATTAGGAGAACGGCCACCATGTTGGAATGCCCTTCCGGACGCCACTAAGTCTATTTAAGGGACTATGGACCTGACCACCACGTCTTTGACCGTCGGGGAACGTCTGCTTGCTTGTGTGCGTTTTAGGGCGTCGCTCCGGGCTCAACCGGCCACCACTCCATCTCTTACCTCGTTCAGACACACCATGGCATATTTCTTAAGGTAAGGCTTTATGTTAGTAACTCCATAATGAGAATGATATTAGTCAGGACTAATGCAATCTATTGCAATCCCCCGCCCTTGTAAACCAAACATGCGTAACCAACAAATTATTTAATATATTAGCTTAATTTAAGTCCCGTTGTTATCATTGCTCTACCATCTGCCTTTCTTTTACTACCCTCAAATAGCTATACCCTACGTCGCAGAATTATGTTCGCGAGAATATCAAATCTGGGATTTAAGTTTAGTATCTTGAAAGCATGCCGCAAGAATATTTTAAAGAAAATTATCCCATCACAAACTATTCTTTACATGGAGAATTGTTTGATAATTTTCTTTTTCTCAAAAATGGCTCTACGATTTTAATTAAAATATAGAGTATTAAATATATGTACATAACAAAAAATGTGTATCTTAAATTTTATAGAAATAGACTTTTAAGTAGCGGCCACGCCTCTCACCTAGATGGCTGAGGTTCGATCCCAAGCGACCACATGTGAGATGTGGTGGACAAAGCGGAGCTGGAGCGGGTTTTCTCCCGGTACTCCAGTTTCCCCCACCATCGCATTCCACCGGTACTCCTTCATCGTTCATGTATCATCTGTGTCACCGCCTGCGGTGCCATAACCAGTTAAAGCGGGCGTTAAACACTACCAGAAAATACTTTTAAGTCCTCTTCCTTCTGGGTGACTTTGTGTAACTGGTAAACTGTAAGAGCTAGCCACAAACTTATTACACAAAAATGTAGATCTTGTGAAAACAAACAATTTGTCATATACAGTATGTGTGAAGTTAATCATATCCAAGATATTCCTTCTTGTTGGTTTCAATTTTAAAATACTTAAACCTTTACTCAAACGGGAATTATGTCATTCCCTTTTCTTTTGTTCTACTTCAGGTAATGCAAAGAGAACAGAATTTCAATCACAATCAACCGACTTTTAAAAGACTTGACTTCGTTTTAGCCTAGTGCATTCCCTATTTTGCTTTTACTACGTGGAACTAAATAGTAAGACAATTTCTGGTAGTGTTTATCTCGATAAGAATGAAGTAAATAGTGCAATAAACTTTTGTTACAGAATACTTAGAAAAAGCCATGTGAATGGAACACATCAGATTTCTTAAAGACGTATACAATTTTTTTCTGTTTTACCTATCTTGTTTTCAGAGACATTTTATTCAACTGGGTATAAATAATGAACTTTTAACACGCACATTTTGCATGTGAAATACATGGCGTAATTTGCAAATGTAAATTTAAGTCGGGAAAAGCATGATGACAAGAGTAAACAACTATTTTTCCTCTTGTTTTGTTTAATGTTTCCTCAACATTTTTATTACTGACCCAATTCCTGTATAGCGACATTTGCAGAACAAACATTTACTTACTCCTTCCTATTGCGTAACATTTCCCAGCAGGTCCTATGCTCCAGATAGTGGAACGTCAGGACATGATGATGATGATGATGATGATGATTACAGCTAAAACAAAAACCTTCTCAATCAACTCCAGGAATATGCTTATGTACATTCACAATGCACCAAATGTTGAGGCCAGCGTGTCAGAAATTTAAACAAACATTACACTGGAGGAAACACATGATGGCTTTTTAGTTTTGCGTTTCAGTCAAAAAGTTAAAACCTTGTGTGTTGTATTTATTTATCGTTCTCTTGCCTCTCAGTAATGTGTACACATACTACTACAACATTTTATTTTCATAAGGTCGTTTCCTTAGCGTGGTGGTGGCGCGGCTGCTTGCCAAGCGGGAGACCTGAGTTCGATTTTCCCCCCGCTGGGAGACTTGGTCTGGGGTGCACTCAGCCTCCTGAGGTCCCTGGGGGGTCAATTGAGGAGCTACTTGATGGAGAAGTAGCGGCTTCAGATAGAGAGGACCGCATTAACCGGCCGGGAGGGACTTGAGGTACTGATCACATCTCACACTCCAGTACTACACCCTATCCATGACGCCTGTCCTGGACAGGTAGGCCTTGGCCCCTTGTGGTCTGTTGCACTGGAATTTCATTTAATTCATATAAACAGTTGTAGAAATTGCTACATTTCGTTATGGACACAAAGAAAATACTGATCTGAGCCAGGTGGCTCAGTCGGTTTCGTCTGTAACTGGCATTTGGGAGGTCCGAGTTCGCTCCCCGACGACCGCAGATTAATTCCTGGAATGCTCTGTGGTTTTCTTGGGACCACTTAGGCAAACGCTAGGCTGCTGTACATCTATCACAGTTCCTTTCCTTTAATTCCTTCATTTCACATCCCTTGGTCATCTTTCAGGTCGGCAGTTTTGCACGCAGACGACACAGTCGCTTGCTACGAGTAAAACTCTCTTGCCCCTAGTTGTGCCGGTTGAGGCTAGGTACCGTTGTGGAGGCATACTTCCGACGGCCTCCACGCACGCCGGGGCTGCCATCTAGTAACACTGTTAGGGACTTTCGTGCATCTCTGCGCTTGGCACCGTCAGCTCCTGTGGCCTGTGGTTTCCCCTGCTCTCATCCCCCCCCCCGGACGTGGTAGGCTGCAATAGAATAATATTTGGTCGCAGTTGCCGAGGTGTACCCCCCGCTTGCTTACTCATACCGATAATTAAATGTTTTTACAACTGGATATCTAAATCGAAAGGACTTAAAAAGGACCAAATATTGAGCAATTTTAAGAATTAATACCTAATGAATATCTCTGAAATGATATAGCACCAAAGAGTATATTAGGATAATATATTTGGAGTAGTACGTTTTCGCCTAAGGTTCAACATTTACCTGCTATACAGAATTGTATAAGGCTGCTTAAGGTTGAAGAACACTTTATAGGGTATTTTCAGAAAATCAAAGACGTGTATTTTATTTTTATATTCTTTTTCTTCTTCAATCAAGGATTAGGATACTACAGTTCAGGTATCATATTAATCCGCATTTCCTATGTCATATGGAATAGATCTTCCCACCAACCTTTGATCTCTAGGTTTATATTCGATTATTTCTTTAGGTGTTCTTTCTGTGTCATTCTTTCTAAATGTTTAAGCCAGTTTTCCATATATTTAATTTTTCTATAATGGGTTAAAGTGTAGTTCCTTTTTTATATCTTTATTTCTAAATCAGTCTTCTCTTCCGCCCTTTAAAAGATCTTAAGACACGAATTTCAACTGCTTGTAAATTGCTGAAGCCTTTATTTCCTAGTGTCTATTTCTCACTGAAAATTTTGATTTTCTAAAAAATGGCTAACGATTTTGATTAAAATGGCGTATATTAAATCTATTTATATCCCAAATAAAATGTATATCATGAATTTTCTGGGAATAGACTCTGAAGACCTCTTTAGTCTCGATGAGTTTTGCCGAATTTTGCTTAACTGTAAGAGAGAGACAAAAACTTACTGCACAAAATTCGTAGATCTTGTCAAAACCCACAATTTACGTCCATTATGCTTTTGTTGTGGAGTTAACCGTTTCCAACATATTTTTTGTTATTGGTTTCAATTATAAAGTACTTTTTTTTTTTTGTAGCTTAAACGTCCTTTAACCTGGTTTGGTCATATTGGACGATGAATGCAATTGATGATATGATGCTCAAATGATCTCGTGGTCCATGGAGCTAAAAGTTACTCGACATTCGTCTTCTCAGGATAAGGGAAAACCCCGAAAAATCTTTACCCGGGTAACTCACCCTAAGCGAGATTCGAACTCACGACCTTTTGAACGTGAGGCAGACATGCTACCACCACGCTACCCAGGCGGGCACTTATACTTTTCTCATACAGAATATGTCCGTTTTTCTTTTGTTCTACTCCTGACCAAGCAAAGAAGCGATTTGCAATGACAGACGCATAACGACAGGTTTTAAAACATTTGACTATCACTTTAGTATAGCGTATTTCTTTAGTTCCCTTTTACTTATAAGGAAATAAGTAACAAGAACATTCTGATGTTTATCTCGATTAGCATGGTGTAGAAAGAAGAATAATATTTCGTAAGAAGTTTGTAGAGCTGCTAAGAAAGTCATGTTACTGTAACACATCAGATTTTTTAAAAGCTGTCGCTATGGGATACTCACTGCAATTTGGTTATTTTTCCATGATCAGGAGTAAAACAAAAGAATTAAAAAACGGGCGAGGAATTCCCGTTTGAGAAAAGTTTAAGTATTTTAAAATTGAAAATAGCTTTACAAAACCTGTATATGTGACAAATTGTTGTAGTTACGTTTTAACCTTGTGCCGTAAGCTTTATCTGTATCTTTTGACTTACCAGCTGTGTAAAAGTCATTCAATATGGAGACTTCAAGGGCTAATCCCAAGAAATTCAGGATATGCATTTTATTTGCCATGTAAAACTCTTATATGTACGACGTTTTAATCAAAATTGTTAAGTAATTTTTTAGAAAATTGAACATTTCAAAAAAAAATATTTAAACAGAATTCTGGAATGGGGGATATTCCTGAAAATATTCGTGTAGCATTCCTTGGAAAATATTAAATTTAAATGCAAAGCTTTGGTATTTAACGGATTTTTCGTTTTAGAGTGCTGCTACCCACAGACACACACACACAAGAACCTTTTTTCTAAAAATCTGATGTGTTCCATACACATAACTTCCTCTAGCTCTTCCAAATACATACTATTTTAAAAAAAAGATTATTCTTTTACCTTCATGTTGCTAATCCAGAAAAATATTAGCATAATTGGTCGAATTACTTGCTTCCTTTTAAGTAGAAGGAAAAGCTAGTCTAAAGCGATAGTCAAATTCTTTAAATGCTTGTCGCCATGTGAAACAATTGAGGTTCCAGTTTGAGAAAAGTATAAGTATTTTAAAGGCGAAAAAAATAATAAGTAATATCTCAGAAACGGCCAATTCTACAAAAAAAGTGTATAACATAAATTATGTGTTTTAACGAGCTACATTTTTGTGTGGTAAGTTTTTCTCTATCTCTTACCTTTAACAATTATGCAAAATTCAGAAAAATCATCCAGAATTAAGAGACCTTCAGAGGCTATTGCCAGAAAATCCTAGATATACGTATTATTTGAGATGTAAATATCTTAAATACGCGATATATTAATCAAAATTGTTATAGTTTAATCAAAATGTTCGAAAAACTTTCCATGTAGAGAGTAGTTGGGGTGGGAGGATTTTCTTGAAATCTGAGTGTCTCAACCTTGGGAGATACTAAATTTAAATACCAAGTTTGGTATTTTACCGAATTTTCGTTTTTGAGTCATCGTGTTCACAGACACACACACATACGGACTTTTTTCTGAAAATGGTTCTTTTTTTTTTTTACAGGGACCCTAAAACATATATTTCCGGTAAAATCTCGGTATCGAATTTGTGAGTGGAGTGCAATACCTTCTCTATACACTATGTAAATGGCGTGTTATTTATGGACTCTCTTTAGCTAGTGTGCTTCTCAGCGTCCCATTCTATATTGGGTGTGAAAGACCGCTTAATTTTGCTCAGAGGCCTCTATATCATTCTTTTGCGTGCCGTAAATCTACGACATGGGACCAACGGCTTTACTTCCCTTCTGAAGGAAGCCATGCTAAGAATTTTTACACCCGAAAAAAGACATGGTTCTCCACCGGGTTTGAACCCGCGACTTTGGATATATGAAGTTAGCATGGTAACCATTACACCACGGAGGGCGATAGTACGTGCAGAGAAAGTAATAGCTAGTTGGTCACACATATACAAAATATAAATTTATTAACCAGAATAGAAAGCTACTAAAAAGAAATTGTATAATTGGGAAGAGAATTTTATTGGACGGAAACAATTTTACCGTTTCTCAGGAAATCAACTTACTGGTAATAAAAACTCTACCAATAGTACACAAATACAGAAAAGCACAACACTAAACCACCGTGCTAATAGCGGGACTTGAACCTGAACACTTTCGCGGCAGCACGTCAACGCCAAGCGCGCCAACGTGGTTGGCTAGTCTATAGTTAACGCCTTACGCAGTAAACAGCCGTAGCAATGCGTGAGTCACTTGTTACAAATCGACCGTCATGTATTCGGTCCCAACCAGTGAGAATCAGATTCTCTGAATACTAGGCATTTATGCATAAACATAAACATTTAGCTAATCCGTGTTTACTTTCTCTACCATGAACATAATAGGTCAAGAGCTTATTGTAATCCACCGCAAAATTTAATACGGAGATTTCATCGGAAAACATTGATTTCCCCTAAATATAATTTTAAAAAAATCTGATGTGTTCCATTCACACGACTTTCTCTACATCTCTGCAACAAATTAATGTTAAAAAGCTTATGCTTCAATTTACTTCATGCTAATCGAGAAAAAATTAACGGAAATAGTCTTATTACTTGCTTCCATGTAAGTAGAAGGGAAATAAGGGAGTAGCATAGGCTAAAGTATTAGTCAAAAGCTGGTTGCTATGCGACTGAAGTTCCTTTGTTTTTATGGACAGGAGTTGATACATTCCCGTATGAGAAAAGCATAAGTACGTTAAAGCCGAAACTAATAACAAAGAATAAAAACGATCCACCCCACGGACAAAATGTAAATGATATAAAGTTGTGTGTTTTAACGAGCTCTACATTTTCTGTTAAGTAAGTTTTTGTCTACCTCTTACGGTTTACTAGCTATGCAAAATTCCGTAAAATTCATCCAGAATAAAGAAGTCCTCAGAGCCTATTCCCAGAAAATTCAAGACATATATTTTATTTGTCAGGTAAATATCTTTAATATACGATATTTCAATCAAAATCGTTATAGCCATTTTTGAGAAATCAACATTTTTGAAAAAAATCCATGTAAAGGCCAGTTGGGAGTGGGGGGAAATCTTCGAGGAAGATACTGAACTTAAATACCAACTTTGGTATTTAACAGACTTCTCATTTTTGAGCTACGCTGTCCGCTGACACACACACGGACCTTTTTCCAACAATTCAGGGGATCCAAAACATGTATTTCCGGTGAAATCTCGGTATCGAATTTTTGGGTATTACAATACCTTCTCTATACACTATGTACATAGTACGTGTAGAGGAAGTAAAAATCTGATGTGTCCCATTCACATTCTCTACACTTTCTCTATAACTGTGTAACAAATTATTGTTAATAAGTTTATTCTTCTATTTCATGCTAATCGAGATAAACATTAGCAGAAACGATCTTATTACTTCGTTTTTTATAAGTAGAAGACTAAACCGACTGTCAAATGTTTTAAAATGTGGTAGCCAGGATTTGACAAGTTAAAACCGGCTTTACGTTTTTGAGCTATTCTGTCCACAGAGAGACAAGCAGGCAGACACACAGACAAACACACGGACACCGTCCTAATGCTGAATGGGACTTTGCTGCCCCATTCTTTCAGGTGACCTCTAAGGGCACAGCATCGTATAGAGCTTTACTTTCCATTACAACCTTTCTCTGTTTAATTTTAGCTTTCTCGCACCCGCTTCTTTCCAATCGCCACACGGAAGCTTTGGAGTGTCTGAACCTTTCAGGTAAGTTTCAGTATTTCTCGTGTTCTATGAGCAACCAATCCCTGATACCCAGGCGACCGATTGTGGGACAAAGCGACGCAGGGACGGGTTTTCTCTGGGTTCTTGGTTTTCCTCGTCATTAATTCCATTCTTCATTCTATGTATCATTGCCTGCGGTGCCGTCTGTAGTAAAAGCGACGTTAAACATAATAAAAAGATCCTGATAGCTCACCAATAAAAGTTTACTCAGTTCCCCTCTTAGCAGCTTCATCTGCCCTGTATTTTCCACGTCCTCACTTCAGGTGAACCGAATTGCGGACAGTTAGTGCTGGAGATGAGCGGGACACATCATAAGGTAAGACCCACAGGCCAGCGATATGGGAACTGAGAACAGGACGAAGAAGAGCGGGACGTCAACAAACAAGATGGTCAGACGATCTCAAGAAAACATTCGGCAACAGATATTCCACCACAGTGAAAGACAGAAGGAGATGGCAGCATCATTAGCCAGGATAACTGTCAATCAGTAACAAAAAATGTCTAAAGACCTACATGTTTAGAGCACACAGCGGGCCAAAAATGTGTAAAATTATTTCTTAAAACAATGACGTACTCTGTAATACGGAATACCTTACAACTTATCTGAGCGGTTCAGATCAAAAGGAGGATCCTTCCTGGAATGACTTAACTGGGACTGCCAAACCAAGCCACCTCTCCAAGGAGAGAGGCCCGTGCCTCCAGGTGACACCATGGACTATTGTAGGATTCACAATGGAAGCGATTCTGGCGACGCGACACCGCATTGGTCATGGAAACTAGTGTTCACAATATGGCGGTACAATTTGACATTACTGAGCGGTGCCATTGCATAGTACACTTGAAGCAATGGCTGTGGATTTAGAACAAGTTCTTGCTTTGTATCTTTTAAAAAGAAGAAACGACAGAAACAATCAACAAAGAAGACAGCAGAAGCTCCGTCGTTGGTGGGTTCAACCTATTTTCAAGAACTTTTATACTGGGGATTTTCATACCTTAATCCCAAAATTGATGATGGATCTCGAATCATATTACAATTACATGCGAATGACACCATCACAATTTGATGATCTTTTGCAAACCAATGGTCCCCATATAAGGAAACAGTTAATTCGAAAGCCAATATCTTCCGCAGAACGCGTTTTTGTAACTTTGAGGGCTTATTTATTATTTAATCAACAGAACAGACATGGTTTTATTTAGGTTGCAAGATTATCCTGGAATGAAGGTATAATTCTGGTTGTCCAAGACAGTTTCGGGATGCAGCCTCACCATTTCAATAAGGCTTTCTTCTGAAAACGAATTAACTTCCCTTGATGTTGACGCATCTTTAACAACTTTAACAAGAACCACAGAATATCAAACAACAGGAATTCCGTGGATGACACCCATGCCGCGCGGTAAAAGTTAAATCTAATTCAACTTTCTTCGCACGGGTTTCGTCGCGTCAATTCTGACTTCCTATTGGTCAAACGTTTTGCCGCGCGTGTCGAGTCGCCAATATCGCCCCATTGTGAATCCGGCGTAATACTAATACTAGTGGCTTGAAGGACTCTCGACCAAATTAGACTAAAACAAGTGATTGTCGAGGGCTTCAGGCCTGCCTGACTATATAAGAGAATCCGACCATTATTATAGCATCTTCTTACACTACTCCTAGTGCAAACTAAAATAGCAAATATCTCTGCCTGAAAGACCGTGGCAGATTCGTTCAAGCTTGGTACCATTGCCAAGGAGTACATCTTCTATCCCAATCCGATTTTAGAAGTACTGGTGGTCTAATAAGACCTGCACAGCGACTTATGAGACAGACTAAATTTGTAACTTAACGTATGACGTATTCTCTATAGTTATGCTACATTCATAATGAGATGCAAGCGCAGACGTAACGTAGCATAAACGCAGGCGCAAGGAAACACCATTCAAATACAATCGTAAGCACAATGCACCGGTTTCTAGATCCAAAAGTTCCATGCGAATATCTTCCAAGCGCTCCACAAGTTACCAACTGAATAATATAACCATAATATCACATAAGAAAATTCATTTAACATTTTACAAATAAACATGTTATAAAATTACATAGTAACAACTGACGCTCGCAGTAGTGACGTCACAATAATTACTTATTCAAAATTATTGAAAATAACACAAATTTCAGAAAGTGATAAAACTACACGTTTAATGAACTAAGAATTATCTCTCAGCGCCCTCAATTTATGAGAACCAAGAAATCTATACACAGATGATAGTTACATCCATTAAATCAAAGAAGGATTCGCCCTGAGACTATCTAAGGAAATTGAGATGGCGCGGCACTCCACGGCCAAATAGATGTGCATGCATGTACAGCAGCCCTGTAAAATCTTGCAGTGCGATCGATTGTTATTGAATTCATAGGCAATGCATAGAGAAAATAAGCAGAATTTCTCTTCTTTGCATGCAACGCAAGGATAAAGTTTGGAATTTGCAAACTCTTGCGTTGTATTGCATTGCGTGTTTCTATGTGAATGCTTACATTTAATAATATGAGCCCAAACGCTTGTGCTTACGTTGCGTCTGTACACCTCTTGAAGAAAGTGCAGGTAATATCCCAGAAAGCTCTATTAGGAAAACGCGTTTGTTATTGATCCGCCGTAAAAGCGTTTACTTGTCAACAGGTTCCGATCCACTGCGGCTTGTTGCAGGACGTGGCGAGACTGGCAATGAAGAAACCTTATTAACGGCATAACTTAAAGTCAGCAGGGCAAAACGATTATTTGTAGAAAATTGAGTGTAGAAGATACAGAACCGACATTAGAAATAGCATATTGCGTAGTAAGAACTGTAAGTTATACTTATCAGGTCGAGAATGCATATTGGGAATACGAGGCTCGCAGGGCCAAGCTTTCCCAAGCATTCGAGATCTGATAAATAACTTTCAGTTCGTGGTTAGCCAATTACTTTTTGAAATACTTGAAAAACTGTAAAAAAAACAAACATCTTATGTGTTCCATTCACATGACTTTCTCTAAATTTTTGCAACAAATTATTGCTAGAGAGCTTATGCTTCTATTTACTTCATGCTAATCAAGAAAAAATTAACAGAAATAATTTTATACTTGCTTTCTTGTAAGTAGAAGCGAAATAAGGGAGTACCATAGGTTAAAGTGAAAGCAAAAAGCTGGTTGTTATGTCACTGAAGTTCCTTTGTTCGTATGGACAGGAGTTGACAAATTACTATATGAGAAAAGTATGTTTTCAAAGCTGAAACCAATAACAAGAATTACCTAAAAAACGACCAACTCCAGGAAAAATATGTATATAACAGAAATTGCTGTGTTATCGTTATCTACATTTCTCGAGTAGTAAGTTTTCGTCTACCTCTTTACCAGTTATGCAAAATTTAATAAAAATCATCCAGAATAAAGAAGTCTTTTGAGGCTATTCCCAGAAAATTCAAGTTATACAATTTATTTGGCAAGTATATATCTTAAATATAAAAGATTTTAATAAAATTGTTAAGAGCTATTTTTAAGAAAATCAAAATTTTCGAAATTCTTTCCACGTAAAGGATAGTTGGGGGTGGGGGAATTTTTTTGAAAATCTTCGTGTCGCATTCTTGGAAGATACTAAACTTAAATGCCAAGTTTGGTTTTAAACGGTCCTTTCGTTTTTGAGCTACGCTGCCCAAAGACACACACACACCCAGACTCACAAACAGACAGACAAGACAAACATACATTTTTCTAAAAGTGCTTTTTTTCGATTCAGGGGGTCTCAAAACATATATTTCCGGGGAAATCTCGGTATTACATTTTTTAGAGCAATACAATACTTTCTCTATACAGTACATAGTACGCATAGAGAAAGTAATAATGAATCAAAATTGCTTTTTAATATTTTATTGAACATTAAAAAAATGAATTCTCGATATGAACAAATGAAAGATTACATGTAAATTAAATTGACAAAGCCTTCTTATACACTCTTCTGTTAATGAGTTTTGCAATAGATTCTTTACTTAAAGTAGCACATGTCAAGGTTTTTAGGTTGTTTATGTAGCCGAATTGAATCTTTCGGTTATTCATAGTTATTATAAAGCACTAAAGTTATATAAATATGAGCGATTGCTATTGAAGAAGCTGATATGCATCACTTTTACCAGCGAAGTCGAAGCAAAGATATGTTGATGGCTACGTCATTTCCTAATTGTACTGTAAGTAATAATGACCTCTTAAACTCTTACTGTAAGTACTTACAGTGCTTGTTGGCATGGCAATTAATATAGGAATTGTAAGCCTAGCTTACATTACCAAATATATGTTTAAAATTATTAACTTACATATCAAGTATTTCAAAAATGTTCTTTTGTTAATAGGATCATTGAAGAATGGAATGCATTGCTTGTAGGAGCCTTTCTTGGCTGCCTCTGACCTTGAAGTTTAGGGGTAATTTAAAGGAAATAAATGTTAGACAATTAAAGTAAATATTGTGAAGAAGTTAAAGTCTCAAAACGGTTCTGTAACTATTAATGTTGAGGCTTCATAGAACTGTTTATGAACATGATGGTAATTGGCATAAATATTGCTATACTGAATAATAAGTAGTGAGGTATTTAAAAAAAACATGTATTTATTCGAAAAGGAAAGACCCCATACAGCTTTCCCTGCACGAGGGTTTGCCATTTAGAAAAAAGCATAATAATTATGCAAAATGTATATAACAAAATAACGAGCTCTACATCTTTTGTGTAGTATGTTTTTGTCTGTCTCTTACTTTTTACCAGTTATGTAAAATTCCTCAAAATTCATTCAGAATAAAGATGTCTTCAGAGGCTGTTCTCAGAAAATTTAAGATATACATTTTATTTGTGAGTAAATATCTTTAATATACGATATTTTAATCAAAATCGTTAGAGCCTTTTTAAGAAAATCAAACATTTCGAAAAAACTTCCAGGTGAAGGGTAGTTTGAGGTGGAGAAAGTTTTCTTAAAAACCTTCGTGTCGCATACCTGGAAGATACCAAACTTAAATACCAAGTTTGGTATTTTACAGACTTTTCGTTTTTGAGTTATCATGTTGGGGCCTTTCTCTAAAAATGTTTTTTTTTTTTGTTTTTTTTTCAGGGAACCCTTAAACACATATTTCCGGTGAAATATAGGTTTCGAATTTTTGGGTGGAGTGTAATACTTTCTCTATATACCATATACGTGTAGAGAAAGTAAAAATATCTCAGCCACCAAATATTTATTTGATATAAACTGTGTATTTGAATGAGATTAACATTTGTTGTATAGAATATAGGATATTGGAACGGAGGGTGAAACCTCTCTCGCTGTGTCGGTTTGGGTAGCTCAGTTGCTTAGATGCTGACTTTCTGATCTCAAGGTCGCGTGATAAAACTTGGCCCAGACCGATGGTTTTAAATGTACTTAAAAACGACAATCCTACGTCAGTAGATTTACTGGTATGTAAAAGAACTCCCCCTACCATCACATTCCACCGGTCTCCAACTTCATTCCATGCATCATCAATGTTATCACCTGCGGTGCCATAGAAGTAAAAGCGGGCGTTAAACACTATAAAAATGATCCTGGTAATTGACAGCGTCGTTAAAAACAACATAAAAATTCTCGCTCGCTGCGACACCGTTATGCATTTGTTGTGTAATACGATTTAGTCTATCTCTTCTTACTGTTTTCTTCAGAGGCTATTCGTAGAAAATTCAAGACATCTTATCATCATGTAAATATCTAGCTGGTATCTTAATCAAAATCGTTTAAGCCAAATTAGATAGGATAAAAAATTCCGAAAATTTTTTTTTATTTAAAGTGCAGTTTGGGATGGAAGATTTTATTGAACATGCTTCCAGTCGCATTATAAGAAGATACTGAACTTAAACACAAACTTTGGTGTTACGGCAGTTTTCGGTTTTCGTTTTTGAGTTATGCTGCTCTCTCTCACATGCACACGCGCACACACACACACACACACGCACACACACACGCACACACACACACACACACACACACACACACACGGGTTGGCTGATAAGTTCCTGGGTCTCTCAATGAAAACAGCAATTAAACATTTTTTTTTGCTTTATTTCTCAACATAATCTCCAGAAAGGCATGTCAGTGTTCTAATTTAATTAAACCATCTCTGTAGTGCGATATATCAAGATCCTCAAAATAGCTGTTTACTACATCAATGACCTCCTCGTTGCTGTGAAATCTTCGTCCCCCAAGAAATGTTTTGAGGTTTGGGAACAGATGGTAGTCACTGGGTGCTAGATCTGGCAAATAGGGTGGATGTTCAAGCAATTCCAACTTTAATTCGCACATTTTTCCCATTGCAATGACAACGATGGGCCGGAGCATTGTCGTAATGAAACAAGATTTTTTTTTGCCAAATAGAAGTTTTTCTTTTCACCTCATAACTCAAACGTTGCAGTAAGCTTGCGTAGTAGTCACCAGGGATACTTTTACACTTTTCCAAATAGCCAATAAATATAATTCCTTGTGCATCCCAGAAAACACTCGCTTTAACCTTGTTAGCTGACAAAATTGACTTTGCCTGTTTTGGAGTTGGTTCATCTGGCGCAATACACTGTTTTGACTGTGATTTACTTTCTGGAGTGTAGTGACCTATCCAAGTTTCAGCAATAAGCTGTCTAAAAAATTCACTGGGATTTTTACGGTAGATCTCCACATTCTTGACAGAAACAGTTTTTCTTTGCAACTTTTGATCAGGTGTCAACAAACGCGGCCCCCATCTTGCACAGCCCGTGTGAAAGCCCAAAGCATTACTTAAATTATTATCTGCAGGTTCTTTTGATATGTTTACAGATTCTGCTATCTCAAACAACTTTAATCTGCGGTTTTCCAGTACTAAAGGGAATTGTTTCAATGATCTCTGGAGCTGCCACTTCTACAGGGCGTCCAGAGCGAGGCATATCACTAGTGCTCGTACGTCCCATTTTAAACTCTGCAACCCACATTTTAATCATTGAATATGAAGGGGCAGAGTCTTTCAATGTACTGTCAATTTCCTCCTTGATTTCTTTAGGTGTTAAGCCTTTCAAATAGAACTATTTAATCACTGTTCGTTTTTCCAAATCCTCCATTTTCGTGAAAACTCTAAAGTTGTCTTGTTTAAAAAGCTGCCATTCGAAAACTAAACAAGCTATTGGCATGTAACCAATGCGGTCTAGAGTTATATTATACGATGCTACCGTCTAACTTGCCTAGTGGCGCCATATCTGTGTGAGGCTCGGGACTTACCAGCCGACCCTCGAGTACACAAGTATGGGCCCTTTACTACAATACTTTTTTGAATTCAGGGGTCTCTAAAGATCTAACTCTCGTGAAAACTCAATATCCGATGTTGGTGGTATTAAGAGAGGGTACTATGCACCTAAATATTTCCTCTTTATACAGCGACGCATGTTTCCTCTTTTACAAATTCTCTTTTGTTTGCTTGTTAACGACGCTTTCAAATGCCGAATCGTATCAGCGCCGCCGGTGAACCTGAATTTCGTCTCGAAGGAGTTCTTTTACATACATAAAATTATTCACAATTTATCTCGAATCGCATGAAGTAGACCGAAGAAGCTTTTGCAATAGTGGTTTGTTTGCAGATTAGGTACAGAAAGTCACGTGAATGGAACGCTTTAGATTTTATCTATAACGAAATAATGCAGAGTTTATCTCGATTAAAATTAAGAAGATAAAAGGTAAGCTTTCTAGCCACTAATTTAGAAGGTGAAGCAAGCAATGTGAATCTAATAGTGACTTTTTAAAGTGATGCAGGGTCTACAAGGTATTGACAAAATAAAACCATCAAAAACTCTCTGAGCATTAATATACAATCACGCAAATGGAAATTAACGAAATATAAGCTAAGGTCATTGACCCCTCTCTCAAGCTTATGCTGTGATCTGAATAATACAAATGGAGAATTTTCTTCTGATACTTCGCACAGAAAGAGACAGATAAAGTAATAGAAAAAGCCCTAATCAAGTAAAAGTTATAATTCCATCAAAAGCTCTCATTAGCACTTCTTCGTGGAAAAATGAGTAACACTACAAGGGCTTATAGACGTAATTGAAGAGAAATCTCATTTGACAGTCAAGAGATTAATATTCATTCAATTTTCACTTCCGGCATCCGTTATTTCCGTTGGAATATGCCAGAAATAATTACCAGCGACTTTAGAACGTGTTGGCCGCGAATAATAAAAAACTTAACCACACAAAGGTCAACGCCCTAACAGTACGCTCTCTATCCCCATTGTGTCCAATTGAATGTACTGGACCCATCTTTTGTTTTCTCTACTACGTATAGAAAGTAGCGGAAAACTGAACGAAGTGGCGGCGAGGTAACGTGAGAGACTCGCATTTGGGAGTTCGCGGGTTCGACCCACATCGATCGCGCAAAGTGACAAGGTTCTTCGTGGTTCCCTCTCGTCACTAACACAAATGCTGGTGTGCTTATTCTCCACGATTTCCCTTGCACGCCGTTTCCCTGTCGTCTATCATATTGTCACGATTTCTGTTGAGAAGCGCAAGGATCCACAGAAAGTTTGAACATTCATATTTCTGGACACTTCGGCGAGATCTCAACAGCAACCTTGCCGTCTAGAAAAGGTAACCTCCAATGGGAGTCTTTAGATACCTAATAAAAATAGACCATTCTGAACCATTGAGTTGTCTTTAATAGCTATAATCTACCATCTAGTAAAATCCCCTGTCATCACACACTTGTGAGGTGACAATATGTGTTTCTAGGCTCGTGGTGTGTGGTTGTGCAGGCAGATGGCGCGGATGCATTCGCATTGTAAATGCTGTGGTTACTATCGTCATAGGGGCGGCGGCAAAGGAAATGGGGTTTTATTTATTGACGCTTTTTAACTGCTGTGGCTCTCAGCGTCTCTTTTTCTATGTTGGGCGCGAAAGACCACTTAATTATGGTCAGAGGCCTCTTTTTCAGCTGCAAGTTCTTTTACGTGTCGTAAATCTACGACACGGGACCAACGGCTTTACTTCCCTTCCGAAGGAAGCCATGCTAAGGATTTTTACGCCAAAAAATCCATCATCTTCTGCCGGGTTTGAACCCGCGACTTTGGGTGTATGAAGTTAGCATGGTAACCATTATATCACGGAGAGCGTGGGCGGCGGCTTTTGAAGAGACCCAGAATCTGTGATGTTGTCGACTGCACGGCGGATTCTGGCGCCATGATGAAGATTTTCAGCCACTGAGTTAGGGACTTCCGCGCGTCTCTGTAACCTGTGCCCTTTTGTGATTCCCGAACTTCATCCCTTCCTCTTGGGGAGTGTTAGCACCCAATAGTTATCCAGAGGTCGCAGTGAGTGTGGTACCTTTACCTTTATCTTAAGTAGGGAAACATTGCATTCTATATAACAATTCGATGTGACAATTTCACCAAAAATATAGTTTTGAGGCCCTCTGAATCCAAAATAAAGCTTTTTATAAAATATAAGTTGTGCGCGTGTCTATGATTACCACAACTCAGAAAAGAGAATTCGTTCAATATCCTCCAACGATGCGACATCAAGGCACATGGTATGTTTTTTCGAAATCTTTGATTTTCTGAAAAATAGCTCCAATAATTAGATTGAAATACCATTATTAAAGAAAATCACATGGAAAATAAAATGTATACAAAATTTTCATGAAATACATCTTCAGTTTTGCTTTCTCTAAACGTACTGTGTACATAGTGTATAGAGAAGGTATTACGCTCCACCCAAAAATTCGATACCGAAATTTCACCGTAAATATGTTTTAGGGTCCCCTGTATGCAAAAAAAAAAAAAAAAAAAATTGAGAAAAAGGTTCGTGTGTGGTATTTAAGTTTTGTATCTTCCAGGGATGCGACACGAATATTCTGAGAAAACTCCCAAATTTCCCTTTGATTCTATCAAAAATGGCTTTAACGATTTTGATTAAAATACCGTATATCAAAGATACCTATTTATATGGCAAATAAAAGGTATACCTTAACTTTTCTAGGAATAACCTGTAAAGACCTCTTTATTTTGAATTAATTTTACTGAATTTTGCATAACTGGTAAGCCACAAGAGATATACAAAAACTTATTACACAAAAATGTATATCACGTTAAAACACGCAATTTATGTCATATACGTTTTTTTCGTGGAATTGAGCATTTCTGAGATATTTCTTATTGTTTCAGATTTAAAATACTTAAAATTTTCTCACATGGAAAGTTGGAAACTCCTGGCCCTGCATGGAAACGGATTTCAACCACATGCCCATCAGCTTTTAAAGAATTGTTACTGTCGTTTTAGCCTGGTGTATTTCCCTCCTACTTATAAGGAAGCAAGTAATTAAGACAATTTCTGCAAATGCTCATCACGATTATATTAAGTAGACAGAAGAGTATGTTATTAACAATAATTTGTTACAGCGATTTAGAGAAAGTCATAGGAAGCAGCGGCAAAACCGAACGAGGTGGCGCCGCGGTAACTGTGAGACATGCATTTTGGAGTTTGCGGGTTCGACCCAAATCGAGAGTGTAAACTGACAGGTTTTGTCACTATATTACATTTCTGTGATCACATGGATGTGTAATATAACATCTTTGATATCAAGACAACTTTTGTGATACCCATCATCACACCTTTGATTAGAAAATAAAATTGCAAACACGTACGTTTGGTCAATGCCTAACCCCAAATTGCTATTTCCTATCATTAATGCCATGAAATGTTGTATAATTCAAAGTATAACCATTATAAAACACACACAAAAGATTGTAAATATATTAAAGAATAGAGGAAGCTATTAGTGAAGTATATGAAGGATATATCTACTACAAATGGTGTGAGCAATAAATTAAATAGATTGAGAAGAAGAAAATTCATGTTATTATTACAACCATTAAGTAATATTTGATTGCTGTCTTTCTTTCAGTACTCATAAATGAGTGTTAACATTCTTTAAGAAATTGTGTTTTTGAGGTTCAGTTTTAGGTTAGGTTATGTAAAATTGTTGTATGTAAATTTAATAAAACGCTATTGTAGTATAATTATTTATAAATATACAATATAAGAGAAAACACACATTATAAATAGAAGGATGAGAACCAATATTACATCTCTTGTCCAAAATGGATAAAGTATATGATGAATTATTTGAGGTAGTGTAATATCTGCAACGGTTTTAAAGGTGACACAGAAATGTAATAGTGTAATATGGTTCTTAAACAAATGCTGGTGTGCTTGTACTCCACGATCATTTCCCTTGCATGTCATTTCTCTGTCCTCTTGCATATGTGCCTCTATGCTCGTGGTGTGTGGTAGCGCTGACAGATGGCGTGGATCTATTTGCAAAGTAAATGCTCTTCTCGATGTTAAAGCGGCATAGTGGATGCTATCCCTGCAGGGACGGCGACTTTGGAAGAGAACCACAACCTGTGGTGTTGCCGACTACACGGCGGATTCTGGCGCCACTGAATTAGGGACATCCGCGCGTCTCTGCGACCTGTGGCCTCCTTTGATTCCCTAACTTCATCCCTTCCTCTGTTCATATCTCAAACCTCTATGATCATTTGCAAACGCATTCGTTCAACCTGGGACCAGTTGCAGATCTACAGGACATAAGTTCACTTGTTTCAAACTTTTTCTAACTGTTTTGGCCTAAATCGGATGTCCATGCATGTTAACAAATTGCTCGGCTACAATCGTACCTTCAGGTTGAGTTTCCAAACTGTCAACACTATACCTGTCTTCATTTTGACGTATAGCTCTCGGACGAGCCGAATCTGGTCTTCTGATGTATTCTGGTGTCTCTCTAAACCATTTTTTGACATCATGGATTGTGCTTCTAACCATATCATCACATTTGCAATGTAATGTACACTGCGTCCATCGTCGTTAATGCTACGATTCCAGCTAATTCTTCAAGTCGCATGCTTTTAAGATAAAATATGTCAACCCTACTTAAACTCAGACATGTAAAAAAAATCTAATGCACTGTATTCACATGACTTTCTCCACATCACTGCAACAAATTATTGTTAAAAAGCTTAAGCTTCTATGCACTTCATTCTAATTGAGGAACATTAGCAGAAATAATCGTATTACTTGCTTCCTTGCAAGTAGAAGCGAATCAAGGGAGTACCATAGGTTAAACTGATAGTCAAAAGCTGGTTTCTAGTAACTGATGTTCTTTTGTTTGTATGGACAGGAGTTGACAAATCCCTGTATGAGAAAAGTATAAGTTTTTCAAAGCTGAAAGCAATAACAAGAAATATCTCAAAAACGACCAACTGCACGAAAAAATGAATGGAACATAAAACGTGTGTTTTAACGTGATCTACATTTTTATGTTTTAGGTTTTTGTCTATCTCTTTCGGTTTACCAGTTATGCAAAATTCAATAAAGTCATCCAGAATAAAGAGGTCTTTATAGGCTATTCCTAGAGCATTCAAGAATTAAACTTTTTGGCATGTAGATATCTTAAATATAAGCGATTTTAATCAGAATCGTTAGAGCTATTTTTGAGAAAATAAAAAATTTCGAAATTTTTTCCCTGTGAAGGGTAGTTGGGAAGGATTTTGTTGAAAATTTGCGTGTCGCATACTTGGAAGATACCAGACTTAAATACAAGTTTGGTATTCTAATGATCTTTTAGTTTTTGAGCTATGCTGTCCAAAGACATACTCACATATACACACACATGGACCTTTTTACTTAAATTTACTTTTTTGGATTCAGGGAGACCCAAAACATGTATTTTCGGTGAAATCTCGGTATCGCATTTTTGGGTATAATACAATACCTTCTCTATACACTATGTACATAGTACGTGTAGATTCTGTAGTTTTCCACTGGATAGTGATCTTACATTCCATGTTGCAATATACTTCATTGCTCCTCTTGTTGACCCGATCCGGAGATCCGATTGCTGAGAAACCTGGGAATTAAACTTACAGATTTTAGGATTATATGGAGTCTATATAAAGATGAAAAAGCAACTATAAACTGTGGGAGAAACCAAGAAATAGTCCATATAAGAAAAGGAGTGAGACAAGAATGTGCACTATTCCCAGTACTGTTTAACGCATACATACAGAGTGCACTAAATGAAATCACGGAATAAAGATACAGGGGATAAAAATCAATATGCTCCGCTTTGCAGATGGTATTGCAATATTAATGGAGAACAAGAAAGATTTAGAAACATGCATAAACAAATTAGAAAATACATTAAGGAACAACTACAACTTAAACATTAATAAATCATAAACAAAAATTATGACTTGCAGGAAGAAAGGGAATAGTAACACAAAAATTAAACTAAATGGACAACTATTAGAAGAAACCGAAATATTTCAATATCTAGGAAGCAAAATAACAGCTGATGGAAGGAGCAAAACAGAAATAACCAGTAGAATACAACACGCAGAACTTGCTTTTAATAAAAAGTACCAGCTTTTTACTGCAAACAATATTAGCCTTGAAACCAGGAAGAATTCATTACAAACATATGTATGGAGTATTATGTTATATGGATGTGAAACTTGGACAATTTTAAAAGCAGAAAGAAAGAGAATAGAAGCGTTTGAAACATGGTGCTATAGGAAAATGCTAAAAATTAAATGGAGTGACAAAATTAAAAATGAAGAAGTATATAAAAGAGCAGAAGCGGAAAAAAGAATTTGGAACCAAATTAAAAGAAGAACAAAATTAATAGGCCATTTATTAAGACATCAGAGCACACTGAATATTATAATAGAAGGTATGATAGAAGGAAGAAGTGGCAAAGGAAGAGCAAGAGCACAATATATAAAACAAATTATGGAAGATATGAAATGCAGTAAATATGAAGAACTCAAACGGAAAGCAGAGAGAAGATCTGAATGGAGAGTCGCTGCAAACCAATCCAAGGATTGAAGACTCCTAACAGTATGTGTAGAGAAAGTGATAAAGAAATAATGATAATGAAACACTGAATTAACACAAATTTTCCTAACTGATACAATTGCTTGTTTATAAAACAAAAAACGTTCAGCATAGTCTACACAGCTCCATGGCAACAAACGCCTACCTAATATTTTATAACAAGCTAATGTATTGCGACATACAAGCAAATATAAAAGTGCCCTTTTTTGATTGTTTTGTTTTTGTCCCCGAGTTTGACTAGCGCTTTATCCTAGGCATTTCTTTGTTTGTCTGTGCTTGCAATGGAATAAGTAATAGGCCTATTTATTTTAATGTTTATCCCGATTAGCACGAGGTAGGTAAATAGGATAAGTTTTGTAACAAATATTTGTTGCAGGGTAGATAGACAAAGTCGTGTGCATGGAACATTTCAGATTCTTTATAAAACTCCTGTTCTAGTGTCTTACGCGCAGACATTGAAAGTGATCTCAAAGGATTATGGCGAGCTTATTTTAACGCGCTACATATGCATTAATTAATTATCTATGGAAGCCATTTTGTCATTAATGGGTAAACTGGGATTTACGAAAACAGGATGCAACGAGGTTAGCATATGTAGAAATGCGAGTGATCATAAAACGGTGCATACTACACCAATGAAACCATGAAATGCTGATATTATGAGAGATTTGGGAATACAATATACGAGTCTGTTTCACTGGTATGATGACTGATAGAAGTGCAAACAATTCTTATTTTCCAATAGCAGCTGCGATCGTTTCGGTTCCAAAATAATAACAGCTAAGAACTTTCAAGAGTATTTAGACATAACCGTATTAGCAATATATAATCGCTGTGCAGCCGGCCCCCAACAGTTGTGTACGAATAATAGCGCCCCTTCTGCACGCGCAACAAAATAGATATATTCTGCGGTCACCGCAGTTTCGATTCAGTTAATTATTATACCGGAAGATTCCTGACGGCACATTCTAGTAGTTTCACATTCGAGAATGTTTTATTTTGCGTACGGGTCTTAAGATGACTAGTACCGGTTTGCGGCTGAGTTAGTCAATTCAGCTCAGTTATTTGAGAATTTTCGAGTTAAACGTGGACAGTGCTGAGTGCAGTTTATTTGTGAATTGTGACTCAGCAATTCAGTGAAAATTCGATTCGATGGATCCATAGAAAACAAAAGAAAAAGAAAAAACAAAGACAAACCCGTATAATCAGTTATATGAAGCTAAAATAAGACCAGATTTACGCTACTGAGAGTTTCTGAATATTTTGTAGCGTTCCAATTTTGACCGTAGAGAAATCACGTGTCAACGCAAATACATATATGTTGCGAGGTTTTGGAATCATTCTTTTTTATAGTGTTTAACGCCCACTTTTACTTAATATGGCACTGCAGGCGATGACACTGATGATACATGGCTTGAACGCACTCCTGCGCCGCATTGTCCACCACAAATCCCAGATGCGTTCGCCTGGGACCGAGCTCTATTGGGAGCCTTGGCGAGGGGCGAGTGGTCTAACCATTCGGCCACGGCGCGGCCTGGAGCAGGTTCTATTTTAGTGCTTCCATTAGAGGGCAAGGCCCACTAAAGTTTTCCCGGCCACTTGCGATATAGATGCGAAGGCTTGCTTGAGATGCAGCTTTGAAACATATAATCAATAGTAAAGTTTTTTTTTAGTATGTTGCCATGCCAAAAAACAGTGTAAGTACTTACAGTAAGAGATTTAGAGGTCATTAATACTTACAGTACAATTAGGAAATGACATAACCATCAACAAGTATTTGCTTCGACCTCGTTGGTAAAAGTGAAGCACATGCTGGATCCCCAGCTTCTTCTACCAGCAATGTCGCTCATTTTTATAACATTTTACTGCTTCTTAATAATTATCAAAAATCTAAGAATTCAATTCGGCTACATAAACAAATAACCTAACCAAGAATGTGCTAGTTCAAGTAAAGAATCTATTGCAAAAGTTCATGAACAAAAGAGTGTATAAGAAGTATTTGTCCATATCATTTAGATGTAGCCTTTCATTTGTTCACATTGAGAATTCACTTTTTCTTAATTTTCAATAAAATATTGAAAAGCAATTTTGATTTATTATTTTTTTTTTTTACAGTTTTTTCAATTGCGGGTCTCGATTCCAATATGCATTCTTGACGTGATAAGTATAAATTACAGTTCTTAGTACGCAATATTTCCTTAGAGATATGTAATTCACCTTGAATTTTCATTTGTTTTGTTTAGCTATATGTCCTTACATAGAGAAAATAAGAATTATCTGTATGTTATTTACCTAAAGTTTAAATCTGTTTTAGAACAATTTTCTACTCCTGTTGGTGTTGTAATTATTATTTTAATGGCTTGTAGGGAGGTACTTGAACCGTGACGTTTTTGCTTCCTTTTAAATATTTTATGAGCTGCTGTTCTATAAGGGCTTTTTGTGATGAGAATTTAATATGTGCAATTTTTCATTTTGCTGGAGCACCTTGCTTAAGGCTGAACGAACCTGAACAATAGCGGAAGCACTGACAAGAACACTTATTGTTTTATCTGCTGTGTGAACGACGCACAAGTTAAACGACAGATGACTTATCTTTTGTTTTGTTTTTATATGACAGTATCATACATATCGAAGTGCTTTTGTCCGTAGGGTTATGTATAACGTTATTCAAGAAGGGTGCATAATAGAGGTAAATTGCTTTGCAGGTTTTAGTTTATTTTTGCTTCATTTACAGCTGTATTTGATTTATAAATTAAATACTATTCACTCAGTTCTGTTATGCCATGTAAAAAAATCCAATATGTTCCATTCACATTTCTTTCTCTATATCTCTATAAAAACTTATTATTAATAGGCTTATTTTTCTATTTCATACTAATTGAGATAAGCATTAGAAGAAATTGTATTATTGTTGAGTTCCTTATACAGTAGTTGTCCCAGAAGTACCCAACCTGATGTACAGATAGCTTTTGTTGTTGCAAAAGCAAACAAACAAACAAACAAAAAACACAATGGTAAAAAGTATCAATCTTAGAAAGTTTAGTTTCAAGTTTGACGATTTTACATTGTTTAGCATTTGTTTGGCAGCCATCATTAATGAATGCTCCCAGCGAATTTGTGAACATGGATAAAACTGGTCAACGTTATGTGATACGATACTTATTGAAAGGTCTTAGTCCAACCAATATTAAAGCTCAGCTAGATTCTACTTTGGGGGAGTCTGCTCATTCGTTTACAACAGTGAAATATTGGGTGGCAGAGTTTAAGCGCGGCCGTACGAGCTGCCAAGACGAACGTCGCCGTGGTCGACCAAATGATGTTACCAACCAGTCCAGAAATTGTAAAGAAAATCCACAAAATGGTATTGAATCACCGTTGACTGAAAGTGCGCGAGCTAGCAGACATTACAGGCGTTTCAAAAAGTTCTATTCATCGCATACTGACTGAAAATTTGGATATGAGAAAATTGTGTGCAATGTGGGTGCCGCGTTTGCTCACAATAGAACAAAAACAGCGTCGTGAGGATATTTGAATCGAGTGTTCGGAAATGTTTCGCCGCAATGAAGCCGAGTTTTTTGCGTTGATTCATAACAATGCATGAAACCTGTGTCCATCACTTACACCTGAGACGAAGGAATAATCCAAACAGTGGATTGGAAGGAGAGATTCGGCTCGAAAGTAGGCGAATACAGTTCCATGTGCAGGCAAGGTTATGGCGTCAGTTTTCTGTAGCGCACGCGGGATAATTTTCTTTGATTATCTCAAAAAATGAAAAGCAATCAATGGCGAATATTATGCAAACTTGTTACAGCACCTGGGCGATGAAATCGAACAAAACCGGCCGCATTTAGCGAAAAACAAAGTTTTGTTTCGTCAAGACAATGCACCAGCTCACACGTCATTATCGCCATGGCCAAAATCAATGAGTTAAAGTTCGAATTATTTCCTCATGCACCCTATACCCAGATTTAGCCCCCATCTGATTATTTTCTGTTTCCCAAACTTGAAGAAATGGCTTGGTGGTAGACGATTTGCCAACAATGGTGGAGTCTACAGTTGACTATTTTACAGACCTCGATAGTTCTCACTATAAACAGGATATCGATGCTACTGCATATCGTTGGGAAAAGAGTATCGAGCTAAAAGGAGACTATGAGGAGAAATAAAGATGTCCCCCTCCCCCAAAATTGTGCTTTCTTTATTAGGTCGAGTACTTCTGTGACATGCCTTGTAAGTATAACGGAAATAAGGGAATACACTAAGCTAAACCAACAGTCAAATGTTTTAAAATGTGGTTGCTATGGGATTGAAATCCGTTTCTTCACGTGACTAGGTGTTGACATGTTCCCGTATGAGAAAAGTTAAAAGTATTTTAAAACTGAAACCAACAATAAGGAATATCTAGAAAAATGTCAACTCCACGAAAAAAAAAGGATGTGACATAAATTGTATGTTTTAACGAGATCTATATTTTTTGTGCAGTATATTTTTGTCTATCTCTTACGGTTTACCAGTTTTGCAAACTTCACCAACATGCTTCCAAAATGAACAGGCCCTCAGAAGGTATTTCCAGAAAATTCAAGATATACATTTTATTTGTGATGTAAATAGCTTTAAACTGCGGTATTTTAATGAAAATCGTTAAAGCCATTTTTGAAAAATAAAAATTTTCGAAAAATATTCCCTGAAAAGGGTAGTTTGGTTTGGAGGAATTTTCTTGAAAATCGTCTTATCGCATCCTTGGAAGATACCGAATTTAAATATCAAATTTGGTATTTAACTGACTTTTCGTTTTTGAGCTGTTCTGTGCACAGACGCACAGACAGACAAGACCCACACACACATGAACCTTTTTCTAAAAATACTATTTTCGGAGTCAGGGGGCCTCAAAACACATATTTCCGGTGAAATCTCGGTATCAAATTTTTGGGTGGAATATAACACTTCCTCTATACTACTAGTACGTGTAGAGAAAGTAAAAGTATGATGTGTTCCATTCGCATGACTTTATCTACCTGCTCCGTAAATAAGCTAATCTTACAAAAGGTTATTCTTTTATCTACATCACTTGATCGAGATGAACAATAGCAGAAATGGCCTTGTTGCTTGCTTCCTTGTAAGCTGAAGGGAAATAAGATAGTACACTGGACTAACGCGTTAGTTATATTCAGGAAGTTCCTACCGTTCGCTGTTCCTTATATAGTTTGCTTCGAGAATCTCGCCGCAAGTCATTGATAAGAACGCAGGAGGGAGAGGTAAACAAACCTGTTGTCAAGTAAACAGTACTTTTTCTAGAGAACAAAAATTACTTATGAAACGTGTGGCGGTTTGGGGGTTGGCAACTGTTGTCGGCTCTTAAGCCGCGTTAGGTTGGCTTGCCTGGATTGGCGGTAAGGGCTTTGCTCACCCCAACAATCGCTACACAAATCCTTCCTCGTTCAGTAGCTGGAGGTTATAATAATTATCGTGTGTCCGGCTAGCATTTAATTAATTGTGTTAATATTTAGTACCTTGATTGAGCATGAAGTGACATGTGTGCAGGGGAATACTAGCAGATTTAGCAACTGAATGAGTATGCCGAGATCTTTTAATTTATTTCCTTTAAATTATATATATGTGAACGTAACGAACCAAAACAAATTTCACAATAAATGCTTTTATTGGTTTACTTAATTAAGCCAATCTACGTAGAATTCTCATACCACATTACTGATATTAACATAAATTTCTTCCCAAATATAATTTACAAAATATAACAAGCTTGATTAAAATGATATCCTCTTAGCGTATGATATAATGGCGTGTGTGGTACAAAATTCGTCGATTAGCATTTACTTACTTTTTGTTTTTCTAACATTTAACTGTACATGCACCTTCTGTTGCCACATATTACTCGAAGTATACAATATTTAAGAAAATCGAGGTTTATTACACTCGTCTATTCGAATTACACAACGCTAAATTTTTATACTTTTTAGAGTAAAACTTTTTTCAAACAATGTTTTTTGGAAACAATAGTTAGAACAACATCTCATCTACATAAGATTATTATTATTATTTTGTTATTTCCATAGATATTTTGTGTGTATTAATACCAATGTAATGAAGCCAGAATGCAAGGTTGTAGGTAAAACTGAAAGCAGGAATTAAACTAACCGTTTACTCATCTGCAGCTATATTACTGAAAGCTATATGTACTTCTAAAGCCTCTCAAATGATAACCTCATTCTACGTTCCGAAAAACAACATTTATAATCCGAAAAGGTTGATTCTACTTCGCATGATATGATCAGGGCATATTTGAAAAGTATTATCAGTTCCGTTTCAGTGTCGCCAAGCAAATAGCAGTTGTTGGGATCTAAAAGTGCAGCTTGTGGGCAAAACATCACACCTGCATTCTTTACAAATATACACTTTTCATTTTCATCTTTATTTCAGGCAGGATGGTGTGGATTGGTAGATCCATCTTGACAATTCTTCTACATGCCGCACAGATTCAGTTCGACTCCATACCTCTGGACTGGAACAGTGTGATAGTTGTGGGTAACTTTCTTAAGAAATTTGCTAACAATACGTTTCTGTGAAGGTGTTCTGTTACTAGACGTTAGACAATTTGTATACTAGAACTGCTATCGGTTTCTAAATAAGTACATGAATAAGTACACTGCTAGAAATCTTACTATGGTTGTAAAACAAATTAATTTTCCTACATTTGAGCACAACAAGATATTATTTGAACGCCTTCAGAACAACGTAGCTCTGTGTTATGCTGTAATAGCTGTTTTGCAGCAATGGACTGCACTCTACGTTGACCTTTGCTTGTGCAAGTATCGCCGCGTGGTATTGCCAACCCTGGCCGCTCTTACTCTGCATAAGTAAATTGGTACGAACTTCCAAGCTCTGGTCATATCTGTTAAAAGCTGGTCGGTATGTGAACAATTGAAGTTCGATTCACTTTGCATTGCCAGCAGAACAAGAGAGATGAAGCAAAAAGTGACTCAGTTTGAGAAAAGACACGTAGTTTCAAATTGAAGCCAATAACAAGGAATATCTTCGCCACTCATTAGGTCTGTCCTTTGCTTATAGGCTAATGTGTGTATCCGACCTGAATTCTAACCAATGAGAGGTTGGTTCACTCAGGACTGGTGTGAAACACAAATACACAGACAGAGAGACAGGCGGACATTTTTCTAAAAATGTTTTTTGGACTAAGTGGATCTCAAAGCATGTGTTTCCCGTGAAATCTCGGTAAGTATCGAAATTTTGGGTGTATATTACAATACTTTCTCTATACACTATGTACATAGTACGCGTAGATAAAGTAAAAATCTGATGTGTACCATTCACATGACTTTCTCCACATCTTTGCAACAAATTATTCTTAAAAAGCTTATACTTCTATTTAATTCATGCTAATCAGAAAATATTAGCCGAAATAGTTTTATTACTTGCTTCCTTGTAAGTAGAAGCGAAATAAGAGAGTACCATAGGTTAAAATGATAGTCAAAAGGTGGTTATTATGTCACTGAAGTTCCTTTGTTTGTATGGACAGGAGTTGACAAATTCCTGTATGAGAAAAGAATAAGTTTTTCAAAGCAGAAACCAAAAATAAGAAATGTCTCAAAAACGGCGAACTCCACGAATATATATATATATATATATATATATATATATATATATATATATATCATAAATTGTGTGTTTTAGCGTGCTCTACATTTTTCGTGTAGTAAGTTTTTGTCCATCTCTTATGGTTTAGCAGTTATGCAAAATTCCGTAAAATTCATCCATAATAAAGTACCCTTCAGAGGCCATTCCCAGAAAATTCAAGATATACATTTAATTTGTCAGGTATATATCTTTAATATACGACATTTTAATCAAAATCATTAGAGCCATTTTTGAGAAAATTAAAGTTTTCGAAAAACGTTCCATGTTAAGGGCAGTTGGGAGTGGGGGAACTTTTCTCAAAATCTTCGTGTCGCATTCCTGGAAGATACTCAACTTAAATTACTAAGTTTCGTACTTTACCGACTTTTCGTTTTTGAGTTATCGTGTTCACAGGCACATGGACAACATGCACACACACGGACCTTTTTCCGAAAATGCTTTTTTACTTTCCCTTGCCCCCTATGTACAGTGTACAATGTACATAGGGATAGAGAAGTATTGCATTCCACCCAAAAATTCGATGTCGAGATTTCACCGGAAATACATGCTTTAGGACCCCCTGAATTTAAAAAAAGCATTTCCAGAAAAAGGTCCGTGTGTGTGTGTCCGTGTGTCTGTGAACAAGATTACTCAAAAGCGAAAAGTAGCTAAAATACCAAACTTGGTATTTAAGTTTAGTATCTTCCAGGGATGCGACACGAAGATTTTGAGAAAAAAACCCCCACCCTAAACTCCCTTTACATGGAACTTTTTTCGAAAATTTTGTTTTTCTTCAAAATGGCTCTAACGATTTTGTTTAAAATATCGTATATTAAAGATATTTAGCTGACAAATAAAATGTATTTCTTGAATTTTCTGGGAACAGCTTCTAAAGACCTGTTTATTCTGGATGAATTTTGCTTAATTTGGCATAACTAATAAACCGTAAGAGATAGACAAAAACTTGCTATACAAAAACTGTAGGCCTTGTTAAAATACACAATTTACGTCATATACATTTGTTTTCGTGGAGCTTGCCGTTCTCGAGGTATTCATTGTGAAGTACTTCAGTTGTGAAGCACTTATACTTTTCTCAGACGGGAGTGTCCGTTTTTCATTTTTTTCATACTCCTGGCCAAGAAAAGAAGCGATTTGTAATGACAATCGCATAACGACAGCTTTTAAAACATTTGACTATTGATTTAGCCTAGTGTATTCCCTTATTATTTCCTACTTATAAGGAGCTAAGTAATAAGAACATTGTGCTGAATACCTCGATTAGCAAGGTGCAGAAAGAAGAAGAATCTCATGTAAGAAGTTTGTAAAACGACTAGAGAAAGTAATGTGAGTGTAAAACATCAGATTTTTTAGATGAAGAGGACCCTAAAACATATATTTTCGGTGAAATCTCGGTATCGAATTTTTGGGTGGAGTGCAATACCTTCTCAATACACTATGTACATAGTGCGTATAGAGAAAGTAAAAATAAAACTTTTTCTAGCGCTGCGTGGTCTCAGGTAGACTGATTGGCACTCTGGTGCCATCTGCTTGGTGTAAAGCCAAGGTAAGTAGATGAGACCTTAAAAGATTACAGTCCAACACACACCGTCAATGAGGTATCTTACCGCACAGATCCGTAGCGGTGCGACTAAGCTCTTAAAGCGACGTAAAACAAAATAGAATAAAATAATTAAATACAGAAAAGCGCCATAGGAAACCAGAAGCATCAGCACGTTTCCCCGCATTTGACTGAACTGAATTACCCATGCACTCTGAACTGAATACCCGCAATGACGTCACGAACAGAGCGCGTATAACTTATTCCAATTCTAACTTCTATTGGAGAATACAGTGAACTGTGTTAAGTGCATTGCAAAAACATCTGATGATACAGCAATTTTACTGCCTCTATTATGCACATAGTATGCAGAGAAGGTATTGCATTCGTACCAAAAATTCGATATCGAGAGTTCACCGGAAACGCAAATTTGTAGCATCTCTGAATTAAAAAAGAATCTGATGTGTTTCCATGACGACACTCTCCATTTCTGTGAAAACATATTGTTAAAAAGCTTATTCTTTTACCTACTTCATGCTAACCGACATAAACATTAGTAGAAACGATCTTATTACTTAGTTCCTTATAAGCTGAAATACACTAAGCTAATCTACAGTCAAATGTTTTAAAATGTGGTTGCTATGGGACTGAAATCCGTTTCTTTGCGTGGCCAGGAGTTGACAAGTTCCTGTATGAGAAAAGTAAGTATTTTAAAACTGAAACAAATAGCTGGAACAATAAAAAAGTGCAAATAACATAAATTGTGTGCTTTAATGAGATCTATATTTTTTATGTTTTAAGGTTTTGTCTATGTCTTATGGTATACAGTTATACAAACTTCAGAAAAATTCTTCCAGAATAAAGATGTCTTCAGAGTCTAATTTTCAGACAATTTAAGACATACATTTTTTGTCATGTAAATATCTTAAATATAAGAGATTTTAATCAAAATCACTAAAGCCATTTTTGAGAAAATTACAACGTTAAAAAATTCTTCTATGTAAAGGGTAGTTGGGGTGGGTGGATTTTCTTGAAAATCTTCGTGTTGCATCCTTGAAAGATACTGAGCTTAAATATAAAGTTTGATATTTAATGGACTTTTTGAGCTATACTGTCCACAGACACACACATACACAGACAGGCAGACACACACGGACCTTTTTCTAAAAAGGCTGTTTTTGGATTCAGGGGGTCCCAAAACTTGTGTTTCCGGTGAAAGCTCGATATCTAATTTCTGGGTGTAATACAAAACCTTTTGTAAACACTATGTACATAGTACGTATACAGAAAGTAAAAAAATCAAGTCAAGGAAGTATGGTGCATGGTATTGCGCTTCCCAGAGACGAACAAATTTGCCACAGCTTGCGCTGTATGCGGCCGAACATCGTCGTGCAAAATGAGGATGAGTTCTGCAGAAAGTGTCGCCGCTTCATTGACGGTCTGTGGAGGAACACACTGCGTTAGGACAGTTGGCTTCGAAACTTTACTCGCGAATACAGCCCCTGAATGAGGGGAGGACGGTGAGGACTATGACATTACGTTACAGTCCATTCACCCCTTTCCTGAGACGTGCAGTTGTGCACTGTACGTCGCAGTGAAAGGCTGCTCCAAATCATAATAAAAATCCAAGGAGACGTGTATGCACATTTAAGGACGAATAGAAGGAACACTTTTTCTGTACTGCTTTTGACGAAAATGTAAGGTGTCCAAGAGTTTACGGGGGATATATAAAACTAATATAAGACTTCATTATATTGCGTGTCACAAAGAGTACGTGAATATTATAGGCAAGTAGTTTTAATAAAATTAATCTAGTGTTAGCACACTGATTTTTATGCACAATCTTATATTATTATTATTATTATTATTATTTAGTAGTAATGGTAGATAGTAGTTTTACTCTACTATTACTATAATCATTATTACTGTCATTGTTACTAACATTATCATCAATATCATTAAAGGCTATGTATGAATATAATTTTAGAAGGTATTGTACAGGGTTACTACAAAAGAAATAGACAACTTCAACTGCCTGTAAAATAAAAACTATTAGAGATAGCAACCTAATTATTTTGGAGGTATGTTGAGAAACTCTCAAAGTTTGTTTTGTTACTATTGGTAACGCTGTAGTGTTTTGTTTGTTGTTGCAGAAGCTGAAATGGCGGAAAATCCTGTGGAAAAGGCATATTGCGTGTTGGAATTTGCTAGAACGCAATCAGCAACTGTTGTCCAACGACATTTTAGAACACGTTACCACAAAAATGAAATGATGCGCTCACAAAGACCAGCATTGTCTTCATCATGTCGCAACATGTCGATGCAAAAGTCACGTCGCATGACCTTATCTTCTTCACTCAGAAACTGCAACATCTGTAATCTGTAAGGCATCATGTGCAGTCGCTTCCGCAAGATTTTCCATACAGTTTGCTGTGGAATTTGTAATTGCATGCTTGCCCTAGATGTCGATTTCTGTGGGCTTCTTATGTAGGCAGAACGAACACGTTCAACGTTTTCTTCCGAAACCCTGTCTTCCCGAGCTCTTCCCTTTGCACAAACATCCCGCTGTCTCGAATTTTCTATACCAGTCGTAGATTGACTGTCTAGTCGGTGGCGTTTTGTGGTAACGTGTTCTAAAATGTCGTTGGACAACAGTTGCTGATTGCGTTCTAGCAAATTCCAACACGCAATATGACTTTTCCCCACAGGATTTTCCGCCATTTCAGCTTCTGCAACAACAAACAAAACACTACAGCGTTACTAATAGTAGCAAACGAAACTTTGAGAGTTTCTCAACATACCTCCAAAATAATTAGGTTGCTATCTCTAATAGTTTTTGTTTTACAGGCAGTTGAAGTTGTCTATTTCTTTTGTAGTAACCCTGTATATGGAAGCTTAATATTTCCTTAGGGACGTAGAAATGTAACAGTGGATAAAAGCGTATAAGTCATAATCGTGCGATGGAACGTGCAATAAACTTCAGAAACTGAAGATTTTTCAGAATTGAAAACAGTAAAATAACATTCACGATCTCGTCTATATACGCAGTTAAAAGTAGTCGCATGTGACAGTGAAGTAGATTTGAATACTCTTGTGTTATAAGTCCTCTACCAAATACACTCTTCACTGTGACCTGTGGCAGGTATTTGTAGTGCAGCACTGCAACTCTTTCCCCTACAGTCATCTGCCACCAATACCTTTATAGTGCTGGAGGCGAGATTGCAAATTCTGGTTCAGTTTTAGACTGAGGTTCTTTCCTGAGCCTTTCCTATTGGTTACGGAGACAATATGGCTACGTGACAGGTGAACGGCAGGTTTCGAGATTTCGTCGATTCGGCTATGTTGGGTTAGGTTAGGTGTATGTATACGAACTGAATCGAAATGAGTAAAAATTAACTTTCTGAAAATCGGTTCTTCTTTTCCAATGCGAAATGCACAGTCTTCCGTTCATTCTGTATGCTTGTGCATGGGCAGCCATGTTGGTCAATCGACCAATGGCAGAGTCGGATCTAAAACTGAACTAGAATCTGCAATGTCGCGTGCGGTACAGTATCTGTGGTGACGTAGACTTTGTAAACGGCTGTGTTATGATATCACCACCAGAGTCATGTACGAGAGGGACCACAACTTTCACCTTCTGGAGAACCTGCCCATCATTTTGCACAATAGTGCTGGGCCGCATGCAGTACAACCTATGGATGATATGTTTGGTCTCTGGGGATGGGAACCATCCACCATACTCCCCGGACTTAAGCGCTTATGATTATAACTTGACCAAGATGAAAAAATCATTTCGTGGCATTTGCTTCAGAACTGTTTCAGAGATTCGACAGACAGTAGACCATTTCATTCGAACTATCAACACAACATACACTGCTAAAGGTATCCTACAGTGCTGGTAACTACTTTAAAGGACAGTAACATTTGGTAATGTGTACCTCTTTTGTATTAGTTTTAAATAAATAGTTGCTGCTAAAGGGTCGTTAAAATATAAGGTAACCCCTCTCGCGGCCTCTCTCCACTGCGCAGGAGACCGAGAATCGCCGGGAAAGTGGTGCCGGCAAATAAACTCTGAAAATATTGGCCATCTGCTCCCAAACAGGCAGTACAACAAGATAAATGTGTTCTCGCTCATTCACTTAAGCTTAGCAGCACAAATCACTATGTAATCTACAGAAATTTAGTCACAAGGATTCCTGCTGCTAAGCTTAGACGAGTGAACGAGAATATTTTCGCAACTTGTGCTCTTCGATGTGAGCAGAAAGTAAAAGTTTCATAATTTATCTTAAGATACGTATTTTAGTGCGCTTTTGCCGGCACCACTTTCCCGGCGACTCTCGGATCTCTCGCGCAATGGAGACAGGCCGCCAGAGAACCCAGATTTAAAGTTCTGCCCTCGTGATTTTATATGATGGCAATGCATCATCGCATTCAGACCAGGCTGCTCTGGGATAATATGATTTCTTTTTGTTTCCAAAAATTAAAAATAAATTGCGTGAAAATATTATTATTTTTTTTTTTGCAATGGGATAAAACAGGACGAGTATAGAAACCTTTTTTTTCTGGATTGCTTCAGGAAGAGCGGCAAGACTGGTTTCGTCGATAGCAAAAATGCTTTAATGTTAAAAAGTAATACGTTGAATAACAATAAAATAATTTAAATGTTTTAAAATTAATCCTTGCTTGATTTTCTAAACGTTTTCAGCTTCTCTCCCGTACCACTTGCATAAATACACTTAATACAAACTTTTTATAGAATTTCCCGCGCTATGCTGACCTAAATGTACTTCTATTGTTCCCGAATATAGGGCTCGGTTCCCTAACCCTTCAAGAGAACTCTTGAATTGTGTAGTGCAATTGTTACGTTTTTCCAAGTCAATTATTTGAATCATAACAAACATGTTTAAAAATTCAATTCTCTTGTTTTGTAGCATTTATCCAAAAGAGCACAGGAATAGCTTTATAGTTCTTATGTTTGCATTTCATTTTCTCCTCCACCATTATCTTTCGTAGAATTTCAGCAATTAACCTTAGACTTTTCAACCGTTTCTCTTATTCATATCTACAGCCAAATGTATTCATTCTCTCTTATTGCTTTTGTTAGCTATTAACTGCGTTGTTATTTAAAACCTTTATTTGCATTTCTTTGTCTTTTCGCGATTGTTAATCTATTTTTTTGCACAACCCACGTGGCACTTATTTTTCGGCTACCTAGCTTTGAAAAATAACAATGTATTGATTGTATTTAAATGTACCATTAAACTGGGATATTACGGCATGTCATTTAATAATATATAAGTCAAATAAGCTTATAACGTGATAATCATATAATATTATAAGTTAACTTAAATTCTGCACATTCATTGCGTTTGCTAGACACAAAGTCACATTTTACATTTTTCCTAATTGTCTGGAATCGTGTCGTGAGATTAGTCAGCAGAGGAGCCATTTTTGTATTAAAACAAGAAAATCCTGCCAACTTTATTGCCTCGTCTTAATAACATATTACGTTATCAAGAAAATACACTTTTGATTTTTTTATTGAATACATAAGCATCTAAAATTCTGTTTCACCTGAAGGTATGTTAGCGTTATAGCTATTATACAAATACATTTACAGTAATATTAGGTAAATTACTGGTGAAAGAAAATCAGATAAATAATGTATATTAAAACAAGAGTACTGCAACGATGTATAAATGCAACATAAAACTGTTGGAATTCCCTAAGAAAGCATTTTTATTTTCTCTACACGTACTATATATAGGTACATAGTGTATAGAGAAGGTATTACACTCCAACCAAAAATTCGGTACCGAGATTTCACCGGTAATACACCTTTTGGGTCCTGCTTTTCCAAAAAGCATTTTTGGAAAAAGGTCCGTATGTGCGTGTGTGTGTGTGTCTGTAAAGAGCATAGGTCAAAAAAGAAAAGATCATTAAATACCAAACTTGGTATTTAGGTTCAGTATCTAGAACAGTGTGCTGAATACCTCGATTAACAAGGTGCAGAAAGAAGAAGAATCTTATGCAAGAAGTCTGTAGAACGGCTAGAGAAAGTCATGTGAGTGTAAATGCAGAAGACATTACATGTAATTGTTAATTAACTTTTTACTGTAGTAATATGTACTTAAGGGAAATATTGAAACGTTTTAGGTACTAATAGTATCATCATTTAAAGGCATTAACCAATTTCTAGAAAATATCTATTTTTTTCGGTTAAGTAAGACGAAAGCGCATTTGGGCGCTAGACAACCTACCAAATACTGAAACTTCTGCTACTAACAAGTAAAACCTTTTGTGTGTTCCATTCACATGACTTTCTCTACATCTCCGCGTCAAATTATTGTTAAAAAGCTTATTCTTCTATTTACTTCATGCTAATAGCGAAAACTTAGCAGAAATGGTTTTATTACTTGCTTCCTTCTAAGTAGGAGGGGTACGAAGGAAAACCATAGGCTAAAGTGATAGTCAAATCTTTTAAAAGCTGGTTGCTCTGTGAATGAAGTTCCTTTCTTTGTATGACCAGATGATGACGTATACCTGTATGAGAGAAGTATATTTTAAAACTGAAACCACTAACAAGGAATATATCGAAAACACTTAACTCCACGAAATATATATATGAAATATGTTGTATGTTTTAATAAAGATATACGGTTTTTGTGTAGTAAATTTTTGTCTATGTTTTACGGTTTACCAGTTATGCAAAATTCAGTACAATTATTGCAGAATGAACAGGCCTTCAGAAGCTATTTCCAGAGAATTCAAGATATACGTTGTATTTTTCAGATAAATATTTTAATATAAAATATTTTAATCAAAATCTTAGAGCTAAATTTTATAAAATCAAAACTCTAGAAAATTTTTCCATGTAAAGGGTAGTTGTTGGTGGGGGGATTTTCTTGAAAATCTTCGTGTCACCTCCTTGGAAAATACCAAAATTAAATGTACAGTTTCGTATTTAACGGTCTTTTAGTTTTGTAGTTATGCACATTTTTCTAAAAATGCTTTTTTTTTTTATTCTGGGGATCTCAAAACATATACTTCCGGTGAAATCTTGGTATCGAATTTTTGGGTGCAATACAGTACCTCTCTATACGCTAAGTACATAGTATGTGTAGAGAAAGTAAAAGGTAAAGTTAAGAATACCTAGGTGTAATGATCGTCGCTATACGCAAATCTCCTTCCTACATTTTCAAATTTGCCGCCAAATAAAGAACCCGATTGTAAACCGAGTGTATGACGTCATAGAACCGAACCGGCTTGTCCCCAACCCTAATTTCAATCCCTGCATTTTCAAGATTGCATTTTGATATCAAATTCAGAGGATAAATATTTGATATAAACGAAATATTACTTGATCATGCGTTTCTTTTTGGGTCTTGTTGGTAACACTGAAGAAAATTTAGCGTCAGAAAGCTCCCCTCAGGCCACATGTTTTCTACTATCTCGCTGTATGAACGTAATCCTCGACCGAAAAAAAATGGGTTGTCGACAGAGCTTTCAGGTGCCATGAAATATTGGGGCATATTTCGCAATGAACATAGCGTAAACCTCACGACGTGTACGGAGTAGTAAATAACACAAAACAAAACAACAACACGGCGGAAAATAGACAGTTTCTGAAGATTAAACGAAAGGTATAGGCAGGAACAACACAAAGGGATGGTCCAAGCCATATTTAACCATTAGTAAAATATATCTCTGAAGATTATTAGTTTCTGAAGAATTTGAATACACCCTGAATAGTAAACACACTACTTTCTCTGCACATAATGTACAGAGAAGGTATTGCATTGCACCCAAAATTCGCTACCGAGATTTCACCGGAAATACATGTTTTGAGACCCTTGAATCCAAAAAAAAAGCATTTTAGACAACTGTCCGTGTGTGTATGTATGTGTGGGAAGCATAACTCAAAAACGAAACGACCGTTAAATTCCAAACAATATTTAAATGTGTTATCTTCCAAGGATGCGACATGAAATTTTCAAGAACATCCCCATATTTTTATGACTTGGAAAATGTATATCTTGAAATTTATGGGAATAGCTTCTGAAGACCTCTTCATTCTGAATGATTTTTCTATAACTGGTAAACCTTAAGATATATACAAAAACTTACTACACAAAAATGTAGATCTCACTAAAGCGCACAATTTATGTCATATATACTTTTTATAGAGTCAACAGTTTTTTAGATATTCTGGATTATTAGCTTCAATTTGAGCCACTTAAGCTCTTCTCAAATGGGAAGACATCTTTCTTCCTGTTTCTTGTTTGATTACAAGCAAAGAGATAGGAACTTCCATTGTTTCGCATAGCGACCGGCTTTTAAAGGATCGTACTATTGTTTTAGCCTGTGCATATTCTTGTTTCACTTCTACTTACAAGGGAGCTAGTAATAAAACTAATTCTGCTTAAGCTTATCTTGATTAGCATGATGTAGATAACAGATTTATCTTTTGAATAAAAGGTTTATTTGCCGAACATATACAGGACATCGTGTGGATGGAACAATTAGATATTTTCCTTTCTACTTACAGAAAAGAACCCAAATAATAAGGGCAATTTTTACTAATGTTTATCTCGATTATCATGAAGTAGATAGAAGAATAAGTTTTTTAACAATAATTTGTTACAGCGATGAGAGTTGTGTGAATGGAACACATCAGGTTTTTAATTTAACATGGGAAAGTCTTTACAAACATATTACATTATTTTTACTTTCTCAATACGCACTATGTACATAGTGTATAGAGAAAGTATTGCACTCCACCAAAAAATTCGATACCGAGATTTTACAGGAAATATATGTTTTAGGGTCCCCAATATCCAAAAAAAGCATTTTCACAAAAAAGTCCGTATGTGTGTGTGTGTGTGTGTGTGTGTCTCCGTGTGTCCGTGAACACGATAACTCAAAAACGAAAAGTCGGTAAAATACCAAATTTAGTATTTAAGTTTAGTATCTTCCAGGGATGCGACACGAAGATTTTGAGACTATCCTTTACATGGAACTTTTTTCGAAAATTTTGGTTTTCTCAAAAATGGCTCTAACGATTTTGATTAAAATTTCGTATATTAAACATATTTAGCTGACAAATAAAATGTATATCTTGAATTTTCTGGGAATAGCTTCTGAAGAGTAGTTTATTCTGAATGAATTTTACTAAATTTTGAATAACTGCTAAACCGTAAGAGATGGACAAAAACTTACTACACAAAAAATGTAGAGCACATTAAAACACACAATTTATGTTTTGTACATTTTTTTCGTGGAGTTCTTCGTTTTTGTGACATTCCTTATTTTTGGTTTCTGCTATGAAAAACGTATACTTTTCTCATACAGGAACTTGTCAACTATCCATATAGACAAAGGAACTTCATTGACATAGCAACCAGCTTTTGACTATCACTTTAACCTACAGTTGTCCCTTATTTTGCTCCTACTTACAAGGAAGGGAGTAATTAGACTATTTCTGCTATTTTTTTCTGATTAGCAGAAAGTAAATAAAAGTATAAGATTTTTAAGAATAATTTGTTGCAGGGATATGGAGAAAGTCATGTGAATGGTATACATCAGATTTTTACGTTAGTGCGTAAAACGAATCGTTGTAAGTGCGTAAGGTGAAGTTTTTAATACGTAAGTGTAAAAATAGCAAGCTGTAAGTTTCACGATAATATCGTGAATAATACAGTAAGTAACATACAGTGTTTATTAAAAAGATTTATGTAATAAGTTAACTATGGCAAGTTCCGCTCCATCATGTATAGCCATTGAACAGACAGTGTATGTAGCAAAATCTTCTAAATGAGCCATGTTATTTTTAATTACTCAATGTTTATTGAAACAAGTAATTAAGCAAAGCAATTCTTCTTAGGCCTTAGAATTAAATTGCTATCTTTATTCAATTATCTCCAATGTTTATTTAAAAAAAATATGACCACATAAAAATCACTGTTGTATATGTACGTGAAAATGGTAACTCCTTTCTAACATTTATTTTGTTTTAATTTTGTACTGCCGTGCAAAAACCTGATGAAGGTCTAAATTCTTTTTTTCTACAACCGAGCATAATTGGGTAATTTACGAGCTCATTGCAGATCACAAATTTTATTTTTACGGAATCCAAGAAGTGTAACAAGCGTAAACTAATGTTGCTTCAACTTTAGATCACCAAATAATTCAAGATATTAGTGTGTATATGTCACTGATCAACAGATAAATTAAAATTAGTCGTGCACGATATAATGTTATGTTCAACAATAAGTGACAAATATTCTTTCGTAGATCTAAGGATATTATAATTCTCAAAATCTGGCATTTTCTCAAAATATATCACCGAACAACAATAATATTGGTTTGTCACGGCCTGCTATAACAGTTCCGTCATAGCGCCTAGCAACCACAAAGGGAAGCTATATCCACTGAGCGCAGCCTATCTTAACGCTGCGAAATAAACAATGAACTAACTATAACCCTTGTTGAATGGCTCAAACTTATTCTGAAATTTATTTCATATTTCGTTGCTTTTCTTTTAATATTAGAAAATTCTCATAGAAAAAAAAAAAAAAAATGTATGATACGCGAGCGTAAAGTTTAGTTTTGATTCTCGACTGCGTCTCGTTTCACAATATTTCCGCTCGAATCAAAAACCATATCTTTGCGCTCTTACATCATAAGTAACTATTTTCGATTTTCGTGTGGCTACGGAAATAAATTCCACATTCGATTAAAAAAATCTGATGTGTACCATTCACATGACTTTCTCCATATCCCTGCAACAAATTATTCTTAAAAAGCTTATACTTTTATTTACTTTCTGCTAATCAGAAAAAAATAGCAGAAATAGTCTAATTACTCGCTTCCTTGTAAGTAGGAGCGAAATAAGGGACAACTGTAGGTTAAAGTGATAGTCAAAAGCTGGTTGCTATATCAATGAAGTTCCTTTGTCTATATGGATAGGAGTTGACAAGTTCCTGTTTGAGAAAAGTATACGTTTTTCATAGCAGAAACCAAAAATAAGGAATGTCACAAAAACGACGAACTCCACAAAAAAATGTATATAACATAAATTGTGTGTTTTAATGTGTTCTACATTTTTTGTGCAGTAAGTTTTTGTCCATCTCTTACGGTTTAGTAGTTATTCAAAATTTAGTAAAATTCATTCAGAATAAACTACTCTTCAGAGGCTATTCCCAGAAAATTCAAGATAAACATTTCATTTGTCAGGTAAATATGTTTAATATCCGAAACTTTAATCAAAATCGTTAGAGGCATTTTTGAGAAAATAAAAATTTTCGAAAAAAGTTCCATGTAAAGGGTAGTTGGGGGTGGGGGGATTTTTCTCAAAATCTTCGTGTCGCATCCCTGGAAGATACTAAACTTAAATACCAAGTTTGGTATTTTACCTACTTTTCGTTTTTGAGTTATCGTGTCCACAGGCACACGGACACACACACACACACACACACACACACACACACACACACACACACACACACACGGACCTTTTATGTGAAAATGCTTTTTTTGGATATTGGGGACTCTAAAACATATATTTCCGGTGAAATCTCGGTAACGAATATTTTGGTGGAGTGCAATACTTTCTCTATACACTATGTACATAGTGCGTATGGAGAAAGTAAAAAACGACTTTACACACTTGTGTCACACAAATGTATGGAAACTATCTTTATTAACATGAAGTAGACAAAGTAATAAGCTTTTTTACTGTCTCTACGCGTACAATGTAAACGATAAACAAAAGTATTGCATTCCACCCAGATATTCGATTCCAGACGACCGGAAATTGACGTTCCTGAATCCAAAATGAGCATTTTTAGAAAAAGGTCCGTATGCGTGTGTGCATGCATGTCCGTGAACGTGATAACGCAAAAACTTTAATATAAAGTTCAACATCTTCCAAGGATATGACACAAATTTTTTTCAGACTATGCTTTACATGGAAAACATTTCTAAAATGTTGATGTCCTCCAAAATGGTTCTAACGATTTTGATTAAAATACCGTACATTAGAGATACTAATGTGACAAACAAAATGTTTGTATTTAACTTCTGGGTGTAACCTCTGAAGAACTCTTCATTCTTGTTGGCTTTTGTAGAACTAGTAAACCGAAATATATTGACAAAAGCTTAACATTACAAAAAATGCAGACCTCATTAAAAACACAATTATATCAGTATATGTATTTGTTTTTCTAGAATTAACCGTTCCCGAGATATTCTTTGTTATTGGTTTCAACTTAACGCTACTCAAACTTTTCTCAAACGAAAAGTCATCTTTCGTTTTATCTCTTTTAGTTTACTCCTGGCCATGTAAAGAGAATCGAGTTTCAATTATTATTTAGCATAGCCACCAGCTTTTAAAATATTTGACTGATTCATTAGTCGAGTGTATTCCCTTATTTCCCTTTTATTTACAAGGAAGCAAGCAATAAGACAATTTTTGAAAACTTTATTTTGATTAGTATAATATATAAAGAAATGAATTTTTGGAAGCAAAGTTTGTTTGGAGAACAAACACAGAAGGTCATGAAAATGATACACATCAGACTTTAAGAATAATTCGTTGAACAGGTTGATGAGGTTGTGTGAATGTTACGCATCAAATATTTAATCTTGATTAGCCTGATGTAGATAAAAGAATTAATCTTTTGCAAGCAATTTTTTTTTTGCAGAACAGGTAGAGAAAGTTATGTGAATGGTACACATCAGATTTGTAAGAATAATTTGTTGGAGGGGTTGATGAGGTCATGTGAATGCAACGCATCAAATATTCTAGTGAAATGTGATATCTCTGCCTACTGTAATTACGTTTTAGAAAAGTAGGAATAGAGCAATTTTGTTTGAAAACACGCATGGACTGAAGTTAGCTAATTCCCTCAACATCTGCTTCTGTATTTATGACGGCGAACAACCTGTCATAGAGAATCAAGTGGTGAATATCTCCTCTTCTGATTAAAGCTCTGGATCATAATTTTAGAATGGATGTCAGAGAGAGTTAATTAATAGCGTTGTGTCAACAGAAACCGATATCCAAGCTTGTATGCTTCAGTAGCAAGATTTTGATTCTAAACAGAGTTATGAGAACGGAAAGTCCCTATAACTCGTGCTCAAACAAAAGCATAGGGTAAAGGGGTATCGGGTGAGGTCCTGTAGTGTTTATTTGGTCCTTCTTCCATTTTCGGTACCGAGTATAACCGCAAGATGTAAGAGGCTGACCAGATATTGTCTTTCTCTAACGACATGCCACAAATGCCCTTTTGCACTATGTTTTTCTTTATTTATAATTAATTACCAAGCTGTAAGCAGCAGTTTTAATTACTTTCTCTACACGTGCCATGTATATAGTGTATAAAGAAGGTAGGTATTGTAATGCACCCAAAAATTTGTACCGAAATTTCACCGGAAATACATGTTTTGAGTCCCCCTGAATCCAAAAAAAGTATTTTTGGAGAAAAAATTCGTGTGTGTGCCTGTGTCTGTCTGTGTATATGTGTGAACTTGGATTTAAGTTTGGTATCAGCCAAGAATGCGACACGAAGATTTTCAAGAAAATCCCTCCACCCCCAACTACCCTTTACATGTAACTTTTTTCGAAATTTTTGATTTTCTTAAAACTGTCTCTAACGTTTTGAATAAAATATCGTATATTAAAGATATTTACTTAAATAAAATGTATATCTTGAATTTTCTGGGAATAGCTTCTGAAGACTAGTATATTCTGGATGAAATTTGTGGAATTTTTCATAACTGCTAAATTGTAAGAGATGGACAAAAACTTACTACACAAAAAATGTAGAGTAAAAAATGTTAAAACACACAATTTATATTACATACATTATTTTCGTAGAGTTGGTCGTTTTTGAGATATACCCTCTTTTTGGTTTCAGCTTTAAAAATCTTATACTTTTCTCATACAAGAATATGTCAACTCCTGTCCATAAAAAGGAACGTCAAGCACATAGCTATCAGCTTTTGACTATCACTTTAAACTATAGTACTTCCTTATTTTCCTTCTACTTACAAGGAAGCAAGTAATAAGACTATTTCTGCCTTTTTTGTTTTCGATTAGCGAGAAGTAAATAGAAGCTTATGCTTTATAACAACCATTTTTTTGCAGAGATGTAGAGGAAGTCATGTGGATGGAGTACACCAGATTTTGTTTTTTGCTGTTGTTTCATTTATACAGCCCCCTCTAACTGCTATGATCATAACGGAGGCTTTGCTTTAGAAACAACCACGGTGTTTTCTCGAAAAACTGCTGGTTTGCTTACGTTAGCTTTTTCAGTATTTTGCTTTAAACGGACACACACACAAACACAATTCACACTTGTACTTTCAGATTATATGGGGGATAGAGAATAATTCTAATTTAAGAAAACTTCCCGCCCCAGATGGGAATCAAATCCGGGAACTATGAGAAATAAGAACGCTGCAGAGATAGTTCCAAATTGAACTTATTTACAAATATAAAGGCTAATAGAATCTTTACATTTATTATTACATGTATATTGTGGAAAAGACTGGGACATCCTTTCCTATTTTAACCTATTCATATGCCATTCGCAGCTCATGGTTTCAAAATTACGGGAGGCATTCAAAGGTTGTCTGCCATTTTATTTTCTCAACACAGATGTGGTCAAAGATGATTATAACTTTTAGCACAGAAGTATGTCACAGCTAGATTTGGAAAGATGCTATAAGCACTTTAAAAGGCTTTATAATATCTATGTGATCACATTTCTTGTCACAGAATGTGATAAAACTTTTGATCACATGATATGAACACATTTAAAGCTGTTGGGTATACTTCACTATGTCAAATAAAATATCACATGTTTTTAAAAAAATAATGAGCATTGTACACCCTAAGTTGTAATAACGGTTTTCATTCTTCTGTTTGGAATATTGGCTATTTATAATTAACTTCATTGTAACATCATTTGATTAAATTCATTCGCAACAATAATACTTAATATAACCTAACCTAATACTTAACCTCAAAAAGTAAATTTCTTAAAGAACGTTAATATTACATTTCTGAATATTAATAACAAAGGCAAGAGTCAAATAGTTAATGGTTGTAATAAAAACCTTCATTTTCTTCTAAATATTGATTTCGCAATCTATTTAATTTATTCCTCACACCATTTGCAGTACATCCAACATATACTTCACCAACGGCTTCTTAATGTTTAAACATTTGCAGTCTTTTGTTTCTGCTTTTATAATCTTTATGTTTTGAATTACACAGCATTTCATGTGATTATTGACCAGTTTGGTTGTAGGTATTGACAAAGTGTACCTGTCTGGCATTTTATTTAAAATGTGATCCAAGGTCCACTAACACACAATTATATTACAGCTAGATTTGAACATTACATTGTAAAAGGTTTTATCACATGTATGGTCACATTTTTGCAACACACAAATGTGGTAGTGTTGTAGTAGTAGTAGTAGTATGTATTAAGTTTACAATAATACAATATTTGCGTCACACAGTTGCACTTGAATTTAAAATATTACCTACTTTCACAACACTGTAAATACACACATATGTACACACACACACACGCGCGCGCTACAACAATAGAACAACAGATTAAAAGACAGAACATACTGATATCACACATACTCACGCTTGCACTCACAACTACAACCCCACATTAGATTACTCAAACCCTAAACATGTCTATACAACATTTACACAAAGATCTTATTTCTTAGTGCACATACTACCATTAGGTATGTGCCCAGACACTGCCAGGTTTGGCTGTTTAGAATCAAGTCCCAGCATGCTGTCCTCCGACCGTTTGAAACTAAACATATTTTTTTCCTAACATCCTCCATCCGCACGCAATCTGCCAAAATATGTGTCCAGTCTTCCTGATACCCGCATAATGGACAAATCCTCCTACCAGCTTCATCAACTACCTTACGAAGTTTCCAGTCTCCCAACCAGAGCCACACATTCCCTACCTTTGTTTCATACCCAATTCTAAAGTATGTTGTTATAACCCATCCAATTTTTACTTTCTCTACAGGTACTATGAATATAGTGTATGGAAACGGTATGGCATTCCACCCAAAAGTTCTATACTGCGATTTCACCGGAAATACACGTTTTAGGGTCCCCTATATTAAAAAAAGCATTTTCAGAAAAAGATCCATGTGTGTGTGTGTCCGTGAACACGATAACTCAAAAACAAAAAGTGGGTAAAATATTAAACTAGATATTTAAGTTTAGTATCCCCCAGGGATGAGACACGAAGGTTTTTTAAAAAAAATCTTCCCCCACCCCAATTTAATCTTTGCATAGAAACAATTTCGAAAATTTTGATTTTCTCAAAAATGTCTCTAAGGTTTTAAATTAAAAAAAACGGGTATTACAGATATTTATATGACAAATAAAATGTATATTCTGAGTATTCTGGGAATAGCCTCTAAAGACAACTTTATTCTGGATGAACTTTGCTGAACTGATAAACCGTAACAGATAGACAAAAGCTTATCACCTAAAAACTGCAGATATCGTTAAAACACACAATTTATGTCATATACGTTATTTCGTGGAATTAAACATTTCTGAGATATTTCTTGTTATTTTTTTTCAGATTTATAATGCTTAAATTTTTCTCACACGGAAAGTTGTGAACTCCTGGCCATGCATAGAAGCGGATTTCAATCCCATAGCAACCACATTTTAAAACATGTGACTGTCGGTGTAACCTAGTGAATTTCCTTATTTCTCTTCTCTTTATAAGGAACTAAATAATAGTGTTTGTCTCGATTAGCAAGAAGTGGATAGAAGAATATGCTTATTAACAATAAGCATGGAACACATCAGATTTTTCCTAACATCCTCCATCTGCATGCAATCTGCCAGATCTGTCTAGTCTTCCTGATACCAGCATAATGGACAAATCCTCCTACCAGCTTCATCAACTACCTTACGAGCTTCCCACCCTCCCAACCTGAGCCACGCTATTCACGTCCGGTGTTTCATACCCAATTCTAAAGTATATGTTTCTTTACCACACTGAATTTTTATTAGAGCGTTGCAACAGCAGACAGGTGCTTTACCTACTGAGCCACGAAGGTAGTCGTACGCGTTTCCTGTATATAAGTAATGAGAATTTTGTCTCCTTTTACGTGTCTGCTGGAACGTTTCAAGTGAGGACGAATACTTTGTGTATTGTTAGCCGGGGGAAAACTAAACAGTACACACACTCGGAATGGCATGTGTAAGAAAGGCATGTTAATGACACACGTTGGTGGTGTGCGACACAACAAGCAGTTGCCATGGTAACGCTGCTGGACAAAAGAACGTCGGCACCGCATTACGGCAGATATCGAGCGAATAAGTGACCTGGCGTGCGTCAACCACAGGAGCGAGCTTGCGGTAATTTGGGACAGGTTCGCCGTGCTTGTGGCATACTTTCATTAGGACGCTAACGTGACAAATTTCAAAATGCATTTCCCAAAATATAAACATCAAAGCTCATTTAAAGAAACAAGATTATAATAATACATCAGATGGCATATCAGCCTATATACATTCCTAGCTTTTTAAACTTCAAATGACAATTTCATTAGTTGTAATTTCCTCCTCCCATACTGTTTATAAAGTCAGTTTTTCTATTTATTTTATGTTGCTTTAACTACTTTGCAATGTCATAATATCGCCCTCCGTGATATAATGGTTACCATGCTAACTTTACATACCCAAGGTCGCGGGTTCAAACCCGGCTGAATAAATAAATAAATATTGTGTTATTTATGGGCGCTCTATAATTGCTGTGGTTCTCAATGTCCCATTCTAAATTGGGCGTTAAAGACCGCTTAATTTTGCTGAGAGGCCTCGCTATCTGGCTTGAGGTTCTTTTATGTGCCGTAAATCTACGACACGAGACCAATGGTTTTACTTCCCTTCCGAAGGAAGCAATGCTAAGAGTTTTTACACAAAAAAAAAAAAAATACACCGTCCTCCGCCGGTTTTGAACCCGCGACCTTGGGTATCTGAAGTTAGCATGGTAACCATTATACCATAAAGGGCGACTAACCCGGTGGAGAATGGTGGATTTTTTTTTCGGGCGTAAAAATCCTTAGTTTGGTCTCCTTCGGAAGGGAAGTAAATCCATTGGTCCCGTGTCGTAGATTTATGACACATAAAAGAACCTCAAGTTTGATAAAAGAGGCCTCTGAGCAAAAGTAACCGGTATTTCATGCCCAATATAAAATGGGACGCTGAGAAACCACAGTAGTTAAAGAGCGTCAATAAATAAAACTCCATTTCCATTTTGTCATATCGTGACAGATCTGTAAGAAGATACCTGATGTCTCGATGAGTGGTTTCATCCCTGCACTGTACCACCTAACGTCGTCACAGGTGCAACTGCACCTCTGTTTATGTGACGAGCAGATGCAGCTTTGTCACACGTTCACAGAGACACGTGCATAGTAACTGTACCTCTGTCTATGTGACTAGAGATGGAGCTTCTACACACGTCCACAGAGACACGTGCATAGTAACTGTACCTCTGTTTATGTGACTAGCAGATAGAGTTTTGTCACAGGTCCACAGAGACACGTGCACAGCAACTGCACCTCTGTTTATGTGACTAGAGATGGAGCTTCTACACACGTCCACAGAGACACGTGCATAGTAACTGTACCTCTGTTTATGTGACTAGAGATGGAGCTTCTACACACGTCCACAGAGACACGTGCATAGTAACTGTACCTCTGTTTATGTGACTAGAGATGGAGCTTCTACACACGTCCACAGAGACACGTGCATAGTAACTGTACCTCTGTTTATGTGACTAGAGATGGAGCTTCTACACACGTCCACAGAGACACGTGCATAGTAACTGTACCTCTGTTTATGTGACTAGAGATGGAGCTTCTACACACGTCCACAGAGACACGTGCATAGTAACTGTACCTCTGTTTATGTGACTAGCAGATAGAGTTTTGTCACAGGTCCACAGAGACACGTGCACAGCAACTGCACCTCTGTTTATGTGACTAGAGATGGAACTTCTACACACGTCCACAGAGACACGTGCATAACAACTGTGCCTCTGCTTATGTGACGAGCAGATAGAGCTTTGACACACGTCCACAGAGACACGTGCATAGCAACTGTACCTCTGCTTATGTGACGAGCAGATAGAGTTTTGTCACAGGTCCACAGAGACACGTGCATAGCAACTGCACCTCTGTTTATGTGACTAGAGATGAAGCTTTGCTACACGTCCACAGAGACACGGCATAGCAACTGCACCTCTGTTTATGTGACGAGCAGATGGAGCTTTGACACACGTTCACAGAGACACGTGCATAGTAACTACACCTCTGCTTATGTGACTAGAGATGGAGTTTCTACACACGTCCACAGAGACACGTGCATAACAACTGTGCCTCTGCTTATGTGACGAGCAGATAGAGCTTTGACACACGTCCACAGAGACACGTGCACAGCAACTGTACCTCTGCTTATGTGACGAGCAGATGCAGCTTTGTCACAGGTTCACAGAGACACGTGCATAGTAACTGTACCTCTGCTTATGTGACTAGAGATGGAGTTTCTACACACGTCCACAGAGACACGTGCATAACAACTGTGCCTCTGCTTATGTGACGAGCAGATAGAGCTTTGACACACGTCCACAGAGACACGTGCACAGCAAATGTACCTCTGCTTATGTGACGAGCAGATGGAGCTTTGCTACACGTCCACAGAGACACGGCATAGCAACTGCACCTCTGTTTATGTGACGAGCAGATGGAGGTTTGCTACACGTTCACAGAGACACGTGCATAGCAACTGCACCTCTGTTTATGTGACGAGCAGATGGAGGTTTGCTACACGTCCACAGAGACACGGCATAGCAGCTGTACCTCTGCTTATGTGACTAGAGATGGAGCTTTGCTACACGTCCACAGAGACACGGCATAGCAGCTGTGCCTCTATTTATGTGACGGGGAAATGAAGCTTCGACACACATCCACAAGATTTGATGCGAGTAAGTGGCGTACTTATTTAGCCCCAAAGGAGAACCCAAAGGAAGAAAGATCCACGATTGGCGCCTTTCGTGAGTCTAGAGAGATAGTTTCAGCTCTGAGCTGTTTTAGACTGGATTTAACCTATCTCCGAGTTTGTTCTTGGATAAACCTACTGTTCAAGAAAGTTCTCTTCTATTATTAATGTTTCGCCTTGAAGTCCAACTAATTTTCAACAGTTGAAGTGTGGAAGTAGGAGCTTGACACAGAGTCAGAATGGCATGGGTGATTTAGATGTAGGATAACATATCATCAAGGAATATAACAAAGGTTCAAAAATTTCCACATCACTTCTTCGTAAGACGGTTTACTGTAATGTAATTGTGCTTTACAGTTTTAATTTCATAACTCTAAGCACAAAACACTGAAATGCTACTATGGAGGTGGCACATTTTACATCTATACTAATCTCTGGTAATATTTCTGTATATGTGACGAAGGTAGAGCTGAAAGAGAAGTTATGGTGTGGGCGCGTGTGTGTGTGACTTTTGTGACATATTTCAGATAGTAAAGAAATGACACTCTTTTGTATACATGTGCTGAATAAAACATTAATGTATACAACGTGCTTCTCACGAATTGAATACGTTTGATATCTCCCAAAATAATCAGTGATGTTTTGATCCGGTGACTCCGCAATGAAAGCAGATTCCAATCTGCTTGTATAGGAAAGGAAAGTTTCATATGAACATTTTCGATCCATTAGGACGAGCTGTTTCAGTTTGAGTGTGCGCCAGAGATCAGTGAAGTATAAGTGTATTCATATATATTGACTGAAATCCTGCGTAGTAGAGATGGGTAACAAAAATGGTGGGGATAATGCCACTCTCACCATGACGTGTTACTCGCGTAAGATTACGATAGAGGGTTACGATACAGAACTTGACTCAATAGCTCTCCATTTGTTTACTTGATGCCAACGTTATATAAATCAGTTTCTAGCAAGTTAACAAATGACAGTAGCCAAATTTTCTGAAGTGCGCTCATTTAGGCATCATTGTCCACTGCTCTCCATTTGTCATGATAAATAAATATACCTGTACTCAAGTCTCGCAGGAGTTCATCTGCAGTATGTAATACAGTTTGGCACTGGGGCAAGCCATCGTAATGGTGGAGTCGTGATGCTGTAAAGTTCTACTTCCTCGGCGAATTCAGCACCTTTTGAGATCAAAGATTACGACCAGAAGCAGGTAAAAGGAATATCCCGAGGAAAGTATACGTAACCATCACTAGGAATATCTCAGAAGTGGTTAACTCCACAAAAAATTCAAAGGAAATTAACTGTATGTTTTCACGATTTTTTTATGTAGTTAGCTTTTGTCTCTCTCCTAAGGTTTCCAGTTATGCAAAAGTCATTCATGAAGGCTTCTTTAATGGCTGTTTCCAAAAATATTCCAGATACAATTTTGTCCTGCTTATGGAATTATAATCAAAATTGAACTTTTGAAAACTTTTCCAAGTAAAGGGTAGTTTGCGGAGGAAGAGTTTTCTTTACAATCTTCTGGTCACTTTCTTGTAAGATGCTGAACTGCATCAAGTTTGATATTTTACCCAGTTGCAGATACACATACACACAGATATTTTTTAAAAATGTTCTTATTAACCAAGAGACCCCAACATGTGTATTTCCAGTGTACTTTCAGTATTGACCGAGTGCAATACCCTATTCGCCTACTATGTAAGTGGTACAGAAAGTAAACATACAAATGTATGTCATGAAAGTAATAAATTGATACAATTCTTTGTCAATAACTCCCCGAATACTTTACAAATTAAAGCAACAACGAAAAATAAATGTGGTACTGAAAATAAAAATATTTATGAGTAAAATCAATAAATTTAACGGCATATTTTGGATGTGAATGGTAGAAGCAGATTAGAGATTCAATGGTATAGCTGGAATTATAACCTGAAATTCGGGGTTTCATTTACATGGTTTATTCAGTAATTTTACTCTCTACGAAAAATAAGTTGATATAATCTTACTTGATTATAGATAATGCTTGCAAATTTCAACCCTGGCAGTTTCAGAAGGCCTGTATCGTTGTTAGTACCTCTGTATTTTAAATTATTATTATTACTAATGCAGAAATGTTATCAATTTCCTTTGACTTAGAGGTTAGAGCATGTTAATTTCGGGGGACACCTCGGCAATTGTGACCAATTACTGTTCTATTGCGGCCTACCACCCCTCTCTGGGGAAGGGATAAGTGGAGGGGAAACCACAGACCAGCACACAGAAACGACGGTACTAAGCGCAGAGACGCACGGAAGTCCCTGACAGTTCACTAGATGGCAGCCCTAGCGCGCCACAAAGGCTATAAAGACACCAGGAGGGCGAGAAAAGGCCTCTATAACAGCACCTAGCCTCTACCAGAGGGAAGAGACTTTCATCCGGAACAAGCAAACCTTCCATCTGCCTGCAAAGCCTCAAGTCACACCTGAAAGATGAAGAAGGGAAATGAAATGAAGGAATGAGGGGGAAAAGAGCCATGGTATATATACAGAACCTCAGCATTCGCCTAGGCTGCCCTAGGAAAACCACAGAAAACCCCTGGGCCAGAGTGTGTGGTCAACGGAGAACGAGCCCGCATCTCCCAAATGCCAGTGCCTGAGCCTAACTCGGTTTCCCCTTGCCTTTCCTCTGACAAATTTCCGAAATGCATTACCAGATCAGAGCACACTTCCCTCCATGCTTTCTGTTTCTAAACTAACTATTCTGCCATTCGACAATCCCACACTGTATGTTTTCTTTTATTTAATAAAATAAATCGCTCCCTATTCAACTCCTGTAGCTCTGCTGTTATTGTCAAGTTGACCGTGTGAAAACCACCATTCATCTGTAAAATCCTTCAGTTGCTTGGAAGTGGCGTGCCGTTGCAGTCAGTTGTACGGTTTCTGCTGTTGCACTATGTGTCGCAGAAGTTGCAAGTAGGCAGTTATTCGACTGAGCACTCTCATATAGTGCTGTGGTTCTACGGTTGCAACCGGTTGCGTGTCGTTGCAGAGAGTTGACGTCTAAAAGGGGCCTTATATGAGAGACTAATGACTACATATGGAAAATGAATACCGGAATTTATTCTCTCTATTACTTTCTCTACACGTACTATGTACATAGTGTGTAGAGAAGGTATATTGCACCCAAGAATTCCATACCGAGATATCACTGGAAATACATTATTTCAGACCTCCTGATTTCAAAAAAAGTATTTTAGAAACATTACCGTGTGTGTGTGTGTGTATGTATGTGTGGGTGTGTCTACGAACAGCATAGCTCAAAAAAAACGAAAGTCTATTAAATACCACACTTTTATCTTCCAAGGATGCGACACGAAGATTTTCAAGAAACCCTCCCACCGCCAACTACCCTTTACATGTAAAAACATTTCGAAAACTTTGGTTTTCTTAAAAATGGCTCTAGCGATTTCGATTATATTCCCTTACATTATACATATTTATATTACAAATAAAATGTATATTTTGAATTTTATGGGATAGCCTATGAAGATCTGTTTATTCTGGATGGGTTCTGTGGAATTATTCATAACTGTTAAACTGTAAGAGATAAACAAAAACTTGCTATACAGAAAATGTGGAACTCGTTAAAACACACAATTTATGTTGTGAACATTTTTTCGTGGGGTTGACAGTTTTTGACATATTCCTTATTATTGGTTTCAGTTGTAAAATAATTATATTTTTCTCATACGGGAATATATCAACTCCTGGCCATACAAACAAAGGAATTTCAGTCGCATAGCAACCAGCTTTTAAAAGATTTGACTACTGCTTTAGCCTATAGTACTGCCTTATTTCTCTTCTACTTACACAGAAGCAAGTAATAAGGCTATTTCTGCTCATTTTTTTCTCGATTAGCATAAAGTAAATAGATGCATAAGCTTTTTAACAATAATTTATTGCAGAGATGTAGAGAAAGTCATGTAAATTGAACACATCTGATTTTTTCTAACTTCAAACGCACGCTCAATAGCTCAGTGTCAAACAGTGTAGTCGCGTGCAACAAATAACACACAGCATTAAAATTAAAACGCATTTTTCATCGGCTACGTTACAAATGTATGTCCTGCCTGCTCGTTTCTACCGTTATTAGTGCCTGAACATCCAGTCTATATTTGTAAACATTGTCATTGTATTGTTATATCTAAACGCCATTAACAAAGCATGAATTACCCACAGACATTAATAATTGCTATCGTTCTCGATCGCGAGTCACATCACTGTGGTATGCACAGTATTCTGATAATTAATTAATTAAAATTCCAATTAATAATGAATTATGAAAGGTAGAAAATTCAATCACTAGAAAAGTATGAATTTAATGCATTTAATTTCAAAATTTTCTTTTATACCCAGACAAGCATTTAATCAGCTCTTTCAAGGCTATCTCTAAAATTATAGATATACCGCAAAGACGACTTACAATGCTGTACGCCAGGACCGGTAAGATGACCACCCGCAGTGTGAAATTCTCTATCCCTACAATCGCCCTCTTCCTTTTTTCTTCCACCTGACAGAGAAGCGGAGAGGTTACGTGTGCAGCAGTGGCGGTTCAAGAGCAACAAAATACTTGTTCTCCCAGTCCTATTTAAACATTCGCCGTTCATTCACATTGTACATGTAAGCCAACACTGCACTTATAAGGCTGCTACGGGGCTAATACCGGAATGAAATGGTTTCTTTGGCTCTACATGACTGTTGAAAGAGAGTAAGGGGCGCGTGAGGGAGGGTAAGTTCACACCTCTTACGCTTTGCCTGCCAGGCCTGCTGTAAGTGTTTTTAATTTCAGGGATTTAACTAAACCAAAGGACTGATGGTGCCCACACATAGTTAGTACGAAAGAGCAGTTAGCACTAGGAATAACATTTTGAAAGCCGATCGCTGGACCAACTCCGCATATCCGTTGCGTGCCTACCGAGTAGATATTGACATATGTCAACCCCACGCGCCATATGTAAACAATAGGCTATCACCAGAGCTAGGGAGTTCGTACCGATTTGTTTGTGCAGCGTTGGCAATATCATGTGGCGCTACCTGCGCGAGCAAAGGTCAACGTAGAGTGCAACCCATTACTGCAAAACGTATATCACTGCATAACACAGAATAACGTCGATAGGAAGGAAGGTGCTCGAATAACATCTTTGTTGTGCTCAAATGTGAGTAAAATTAATCTGTTTTACAACCATATGAAGTTTTCTAGCAGTGCACTTTATGCATATACTTATTCGGAAACCGATGGCAGTTCTAGTAAACAAGTTGTCAAACGTATAGTAATAGAAAAGCTTCACAGATACTATTGATTGCAAATTTGTTCAGAAAGTTACCCAGTCCAGTCCAGTGTGATTGGCAGGCTGAGGGCAGCCCGAGGTGTGTTAGACGTGTCCCTGTTCTCAGAGAGAACTTAACCACGTTCTGACGGGATTGTGGGTTTTGTAGGATGGCGGGTGTGTATTGGGGTTGTGGAGTGACAGGAGGAGGCGAATATTGCTCCTCGACGGTTGCCTTGATGGTGCAACGGCCCTTGTGCACCGCTGGTGTGTTTTTATCAAAATGTTTCTTGAGGTTAAATTTTTGAATCCAAGCAACTCTTGAAGGATAATAAGGAGCTTAGCCGTGGCAGCTGTTGGTGGTGCTCCTTCGTTACCGGGGATGCCCGCAAGCCATGCGGGGAAGCCGGTATCGCCTGAAGCGGCGGTTTGTGGGATCGTAATCCCCAAGAGACCTAACGAGGGCGCTCCGATGGAATGGTAACCCTTCGTTGAATTTTGTTGCCCGACGCCTAATCTCGTCCTCCAGGTATGGTAGACCAGAGGCTTCGTGCAGGAGTCTCATTGGAAAGCCTCGAGGCACAGAATAGATAGCCCGGAGACACCTATTCTGTACCCGCTGAAGCAACAGCAGACTGGAGTCTGCCGCCATGCCCCAGATCTCACAGGCGTAGATTAATAAGGGGATAATAAGAGCCCTCAAAAGGCGCAACTTAAGGGGAACGGTCATCGAGGACCTCAGCATCGGGTACAGTGAGGCCGCAGCCCCATTGCCCCGGCACCACAGCCCCCGGACATGCTCCCTAAAAGTGACGCCCTTGTCGAGCTTCACCCCCAAGTAGGTGATGGTGTTGGTCCATTGTATCCTTCGTCTGAGGTACGTGAATGTGGGGAAGTTTGCGGGAAAGCGGCGCTTGGTGAAAAGAATAGCGTGGCTTTTCTCCGGATTTATGGACAATCGCCAACGCTCGCACCACTCTTGGATGAGGCAGAGGTGTCTCTGGATAGGGTTGAAGGCTCTGCGTGGGTGTTTATTTGTACAGTATAACAGCACGTCATCAGCATACTGAGCTATGTTGACTTGCTGCACTGTTGGTAGGTCGGCCATGTAGACGCTAAAGAGCATAGGGGAAAGTACAGAGCCTTCGGGGACTCCGCCTCTTACTGGCCTAGGTGTTGATTTGTGTCCCGCAACTGAAACTACAAAAAATCTGTGTTTGAGATATGAGTGTAGTAGGTGTATGATGTGTGTCGGGAGCTCCAGTCGGATGAATTTGAGGAGCAGACCCGCGTGCCAGGTCGTAGAGAAGGCTTTCTCCACGTCCAGCGACACTGCCGCAGTGTAGGCTCTGTCCTGGAAGCCCAGGGCAGCGGCCTCCACCACTCTCAGTAGTTGCTGGGGTGTAGAATGCCCAGGGCGAAAACCAAATTGGTGATCTGGGATGGCATGAATGTCGCCCAAGAGAGGGGACAAGCGGGCTAGTATTAGCCTCTCGAAAACCTTCGAGAGAACTGACAGGAGACTGATGGATCGGTAATTGGATGGGTGTAACGGGTCTTTCCCCGGCTTCAAAATGCATATCACCCGGGCCTCCCTCCACTCGCGTGGAAAGTGGCACAAGGTGAGGCACATGTTGAAAACCTTGGTTAGAAAGAGTACCGCCTTGATGGGAAGGCATCGGAGCATGGCGGGGGTTAGTCCGTCAGGACCCGCTGCCTTTTTGGGGTTGAGGCGCCGGAGTGCGCCCTGGAGTTCACTGGGTCGGATGACGGGAAGTCGGTCCGCCTCGTCGGGGGGGGCGCCGAAGGTATCGACGCACCTCCCGCCGAGCACGGTCCGAGAAGTCTTCGTCCTGGGGGTCTTCTCGTGGCCTCATAGACCTTTCGAGGTAGTCAGCGAACACATCAGCTTTGGCTCGGGGTTCATAAGCCAGGCCTTGGGTGCCTTGGATTGGGGAGGTGATTTGATCTCCGCGGTGCCGGAGAGCTTTGGCAATCCTCCACACGTCGCCATCCTCGAGCCTCAAGCGGGTCATAGTCTCCTCCCACGCTCGCATCCTGTGCTCGCGTAGTCGGGTCCGGACCTCTCGGCGTAAACGCCTCAGGAGTGCTCGGTTATGTGGCGTGCGGTGACGCTGGTATAGTCTGCGGGCAGCCCAGGAACGGCGTACAAGCAGATGGAGTTCTAGGGGTAGGACTTCTGGGTGTAGAGGAGCTGGGGTGTGAACAGTTAGGTTATGAGCAGTTCGCACCACGATGGAGGTAAAGGATTGGACCGCAGCCTCTAGGGATGGGATGTCTGTGATCCTAGGGTTCGGCGGGATGGAGTCGTTGAGGCAAACCCTGACGCATTCCCAGTCAACGTCGCGGTTTTGAACCGAGACGTCGTGACTGGCAACCCGTGTGTTAACCTCAGCTAACACGGGATTATGATCGGAATGAAGTGCGTTGATCGATGTGAGAGATGTATGAAAAGGGAATTGTTTGATGATCGCGAAGTCAATGACGGATGCCCGTCCTTGACCTCGTGGATGGTGTGTGGGTTGCCAGGGGCCCTCTACTCTGAGTTGAGGGTCCGCATCTATCATGCGTATGATGTCATTGCCTCGGGCGTCCGCCCGGGGGCCGCAATGCCAACGCGGATGTTTGGCATTGAAGTCCCCGGCCAGGATGACATTAGGATGAAGGGCTAGGATGGAAAGGTAATCGTTTAGTACGAACTGCCTATGGGGTGGATGGTATACAGACACCAGTAAAACTTCCGTACCGCCTAGGTCAACACAGACAGCCGTGGCTTCCATGGTTTGAAGAGGTGGGAGCTGGATGGGTTTGTGGACTACCCTGTTTCTCACGAAGATCGCTGTGCCACCTCCTCGGCGGCCCACACGATCCACTCTGAGGCAGTTGTAGCCCGGAATTCGGAAAGGGGTATCTGGACGGAGATGTGTTTCGCTGACTAGCACAAGGTCTAGGGCAAATGAGCCGGCAAAATGCTGGAGCTCACTCCCCTGACCGTTCAGGCCACACGCGTTCCAGAACGCGAATCGAAAAGAGGTACGAGACCTATTTCGACTCGCCATTCTGGGCGGTCTGGACGATCACGGTCAGGAGGGCAAGTCCCTCCATGGCGACTGCCATCTTTGCGGCTGGGTCTGTGGCGTATAGGAATCTGACCAGCAGATCACAGATGCTCCGGCCGTGGTTCAGCAGTAGCTGCTGTATCCACGCCATCACATCCGACATCTGCAGGACAGGAGGAGTGGTGGGGGTTATGTTTCTGGGTGAGGGTGTAGGAGTGCTTCGGGGCGCCGGCACGCCGCCAGCCGCCTCCTGCCCCTGCTGTCGCTCGGGTACGGGAGTGCCGTTCCCTTGCGCAGCCCTGGGGGAGAAGTTAGGCTGCCTGGCCGGCCAGCGCACCTTAGCTTGGGTGGGGGGCTTTTGTTTGGGTTTGGCTGGAGCTTCTTTGTTGCGTGGGGGTTGATGGGTGTTATTACCATCCCGTGGCTTCGCAGGGCCACGCTCAGCCCTTTGCGCCGTAGTGGTGTTGGTGGCTATTCTTTGTTGCGCCGGCTGTCTTGCAGGAGGTGCAGGTGCAGATGTTGGCGCCTCTGGTCGCTGGTTGGCTACAGGTACTCTTCTTGTGTCCTGCTGTAGTTCTGGCGGCGGTCTCCTGGCCGCTATGACAGCGATCCTCTTAGGACAGCCACCATAAGATGCAATATGTTCGCCACCACAATTTGCGCAAGTCGGCTTCGCGGTGGGAGATATCTTGCAGACCTCTTTAGGGTGGGCGCCTCCGCACCTTAAGCAGCGCAGGTTACGGAAGCAAAAGTGACTGGAGTGGTTAAACCCCAGGCACCGGTGACATTGAGGGGGCCCGCCAGAGCCCTTGGATGGTTCTATTTTGACCCTGAGGTAACAGATGGCGGTGACGCCATCTATCTTGGCCTCAGGGTCATTGGCCCGCTCCACTACTACGAGGAAGAGGGGGAGGGGAGACAACTATCAACACTGTTATACTCCAGATGTATGGAATTGAACTGAATCTGTGCGGCATGTAGAACTGTCCTACCTCAAATAAAGATGAAAATGAAAAGAATGCAGGGTCCAGTGTGATGTATTCGATACAAGTTGCACTTTTAGATTCCAACAAATGATATTTGCTTGGTGATACTGATACATTATGCGAAGATGAACTGATTTTCTCGCATTACAAATCTTGTTTGTTGGAACGTAGAATAAGGTTTTCATTTGACTTTAGAAGTACATTTAGTTTTCAGTAATACCGCTGCAGATGAGTAAAGATTTAGTTTAATTTCTGCTTTCGTTTTTAACTGGTAAAAGTCTGAAGATATTTACGAAATTAATTGTATTATTTGGATATCATTTTACATTCTATCAATAAATATTTCAATTCGTGTTATAACTGCTTGGGTGTTTTCATAATGTACATATGTAAAGAAGGAAAGCAATCAGAGTGAGCCTTATATATGGAACAATTTGCATACTGTACATAATGATATTTTTTACGAATGCCTCATTAGTCATTTTTGTTCTCTGGAAACAGTACTGTTTACTTAACAACAGTTTTGTTTTCCTCTACCCCTGCGTTTTTAACAGTGACTTGTTTTGATGCGGAGGGATGGTCGGTCGCAACCTGTACGTGGAACTGCGAACGGTACGAACTTCCTAGCTCTGGCTATCATGATCTCAGGGTAATGAATGGGAGAGGAGAGCCATTCTTGTGAGTATTTACGTATAAACATCTCCGCTATTGTTCTAATGCTGCAACTGCTTCAAATACCATTCTAAAATTTTCAGAAATTCCTTTTTATACCGAAGTCGGAATTTCTTATGTACTAAACTATCTGTAGCAGATATAGTTACGTTTGCAATATCTTCGTCAAAACTCATTTCAAAGTTTATTTAAGTACTGATGTTCTTCTGTTTTAAACAAAAGCCTAACAAACAAATCGCCTATCAAACCATGCATGGCCCACTGACTGTGTATCAATTAGTGAACGGCTTCAGTGATAATATTAGACCGGAAATAAACTTGTAGTTTTCCAAAGTATATAGAAATCCAGATTACGAAACTAAAGTAGATAAAACGTTGTACGATACACATATCATAGCTACATATTACAATACTGATTGGTTATCAAACTCGGCCTGCGGCTTTGTTTGCCAATTTTCGAATCTTATATTGTAATATGATAGATTACGATATTCGTATCGTAAATTATTATGCGAGATCTGCTCGGTACGAATTGGTTTCGGGGAAGAAACGTACACGATTTACTGTATTCATTTCTCTGCATTTTGCAAGCACACCACAGTATGTGAGATTTGTGGTGAACAAAGCAGCGCAGGGGCTTTTCTCCGGGTTCTCCGGTTTCCCCCGTCATCACACTCCACCGGTATTCCATCTTTTTCCATGTATCATCAGTGTCATCTGCTTGCGGTGCCATAGCGGGCTTTAAACACTATTAAAAAATCTGATGTGTTCCATTCATATGACTTTCTCTACTTCTCTTTAACAAATTATTGTTAAAAAGCTTAAGCTTCTATCTACTCCTTTCTAATGGAGATAAATATTAGCAGAAATGTGTTCTTATAAGCAGAAAGGAAATAAGGGTACACACTGGGCTAAAGTGATATTAAAAGCTCGTTGCCAAGTGGTACAAATCCATTTCTATGCATTGTCTGGAGTTCACAAATTCCCGTATGTGAAAAGTTTTAAGTATATATTTCAAAACTGAAACAAATATCAAATAACAAGCAATATCCCAAAAATGGTCAACGCTACGAAAAAAACATTACATAAATTGAGTGTTTTAACGACATCTACAATTTTTTGTGTAGAAAGTTTGTGTCTATTTCTGGCGTTTTACTAGTTATGTAAAATCAAGCATAATTCATCCAGAATGAAGAGGTCTTCAGAGGCTATTCCCAGAAAATTCAAAATGTACGTTTTATTTACCGTGCTTGTGTGTTTAATATACGGTATTTAAATAAAAAATCGTTAGAGAAAATCAAACTTTACAAAAACTTTTCCATCTGAAAGGTAGTTTTGAGGTGGGGGGATTGTCCTCAAAATCTTCGTGTCGCATCCTTCGAAGATACTTAACTTATATACCAAGTTTGGTATATAAGTATACAAGTTTCATTTTTGAGTAATTGTGTTCATAGACACATGGACACATAAACGGACCTTTTTCTCAGAAATGCATTTTTTTGATACAGGGGACCTTAAAACATCTATTTCCGGTGAAATAGACGGTATCGAATTATTTGGTACAATACAATACCTTCTCTTATGTACATAGTACATGTAGAGAAAGAAAAAAAAGTCTGATGTTTCCATTCACATGACTTTCTCTACATCTTTGCAACAAATTGTTGTTAAAAAGCTTATTCTTCTATTTACTTCATGCAATCGAGAAACAAAAGAGAAAAATTCATGGAAAAGGTGAAAGTCGCTGTGTGCCAAGTCAGGACTGTACGGCGGGTGATCGAAAATGCCCCATTGAAATTGTTCAAGGTGCCGACGAGTTGTGCCAGCAGTGTGTGTGGACGAGCGTTGTCATGGATCAACACAATTCCTGAAGTCAGCATTCCTCTTCGTTTGTTTTGAATGGCTCTCCGCAAACCTCGTACAACAGCTGCATTGATAGTGGTTACGGGCTGCATCGTTGGCGGCAACATTTTTTGAAGCGGGTATTCCAAAGCTTATGCACAGATACGATAAATGTCTCAATATTTTCGGTGATTATGTTGAAAAGTAACCATAAATGTACAAAACTTTTAGTAATAAAATAATTGTTTTCTATGAAATTGTCTTTTATTTATAGCCTATCGGAAATTGAAAAAAAGGCCCTCTTATGTACGTTCTATTACTATAATAAACGGCTATTCTGGTCAAGCCGTGGCCGAGTGGTTAGACCGATCGCTTCTCACTTAGTCAGGCCGGGTTCGACACCAAGCGACCGCATGTGAGATTTGTTGTAGACAAAGCGCGCGGGTGAATGTTTTCTCCGGGTTATTCGGTTTCCCCGCCATCGCATTCCACCGGTGCTCCACCTTCATTCCACGTATCACCAGTGACATCACCTGCGGTACCATAGTAGTAAAAGCGGCCGATAAAACTATAAAAGATCTAATGTGCTACACTCACATGACTTTCTCTAGCTGCCCTACAACAAATTTCTTTCAAAAGATTCTTCTTCTTTCTACACAATGCTGATCGAGATAAACACTAGCGGAATGTTTTTTTTTTTTACTTAGTTCCTTATAAGTAGAAGGGAACTAAAAGAATGCCCTATGCTAAAGTGACAGTCAAATGTTTAAAAAGCTATCAATAAGCGATTGTCATTGTAAATCACTTCTTTGCTTGGCCAGGAGTAGAACGAAAGAAAAATGGACACTTCGTGTCTGAGAAATGTATAAGTATTTTACAACTGAAACTGATAACAAGGAATATCTCGGAAATGGTCAATCACACGAGAAAAAACGCGTAAACGTGTGTTTTAACGTGATTTACATTTTTTATGTAGTAAGATCTTGTCTATCTCTTACGGTTTACCAGTTACGCAAAAATTCAGCAAAATTCATTTTGAATAAAGAGCCTATTTCAAGATAAACATTTTATTTGCAATATAAATATCTTTAATATACGGTATTTTAATCAAAATCGTCAAAACTTTTTTTGAGAAAATCAAAATTTTCGAATCTTTTTCCATGTAGAGTGTAGTTTGGGGTGGGGAGACATTGTCAAAATCTTCGTGTCGCATCCCTGGAAGATTTTTCATTCTTGAGTTACCATGTTCACGGACACACGAACACACACAGACACACACACAAGCACACACATACACACGTACCTTTTTATAAACATTCTTTATTTGGAAACAGGGGGCCCCAAAACGTGTATTGCCGGTGATATTTCGGAATAAATTTTTTTGGGTGAAACGCAATACATTCTCTGTACACTATGTACATATTACGTATAGAGAAAGCAAAAGTTGAGAAAATTCTATTTCGACTCCCCTTAAACCAAAACACATCTTGATGCTGTTAAGTTTATTCGCTTCTTAGACAACGTTGCACATACACTGCTTCAAATAAGCATTCCAGTTCACGGAAACTTATTATAAAACTTGTTTTACTTTCTTAGCGTGTCTATTGAAACCCAAGATGGTTGGACAGACTGGCGCTGTAATGTGACGTCACTACATTAAAAAGTAAAACGTGAACTGAAAACGTAGGTCGGCTACCCTGTTAATATCTGTCTCTAACCTTTGACATTTAAACAGAGCTCTCTTAAACCCCGTGGGAACTAGTGAAGGCCAGGGTCGTAAAATATTGTTTTAATCTCAAACTCTAAAAACAAAACAACATTGCGCATTAAGAATAGCGATAATGCACAGTATACGAGAGTGGCATTGCCGAAGTTTAACTGCTTGCGTGAAAATTCATCTAAAAACTCTTATGAAAACAACGAATATTTTTTACTTTCTCTAGCCCCATATGTACAATGTACATAGGGATAGAGAAGGTATTGTAATGCACCCAAAAATTCGATGTCAATATTTCAACGGAAATATATGTTTTGGGGTCTCCCGAGTCCGAAAAAAAACATTTTAAAAAAAGTTCCGCGCGCGCGCGCGTGTATGTATGTGTGTGTGGACAGCATATCCCCAAAACGAAAAGACCGTTAATATCAAACTTCGTATTTAGGTTTGGTATCTTCCAAGGATGCGACACAAAGATTTTCATAAAAATCTCCCCACCAGAAACTATGTTTTACATAGAAAAGTTTTCAAAAATGTTGATTTTCTTAAACATGGCTATAACCATTTTGATTAAACTCCCGTATATTAAAGCTATTTATATCCGAAATAAAATGTATATCTCGAATTTTCTGAAAATAACCTCTGAAGACCTCTTTGTTCTGGATTAATTTTGCCGATTTTGCTTAACTGCTAAACCGTAAGAGATACACAAACATTCACTAAACAAAAATGTACATCACATCATAAAACACAATTAATATCCTTTTCTTTTTTGTTGTGAAGGTAACCGTTTCCGAGATATTCCTTGTTATTGGTTTCAATTGTGAAGTACTTAAATTTTTCTCAGGAAGTGTCCGTTTTTCTTTTGTTCTACTCCTGGCCAAGCAAAGGAGCGATTTGCAATGATAATCGCATAACGATAGCTTTTAAAACATTTGACTATCGCTTTAGCCTAGTTCCCTTTTACTTATAAGGACTAAGCAAATAAGAGTCGTTTGCTAGTGTTTATTTCGATTAGCATTGTGTAGAAAGAAGAATAATCTCCTGTAGGAAGTTTGTAGAGCAGTTAGAGAAAGTCATGTGAGTGTAACACATCAGATTTTTATCTTTCAATTGTAATTTTTACTTTCTCTACATAGTACTTGGTACCTTGTGTATAGAGAAGGCATTGCATTCCACCCAAAAATTCGATGCTGAGATTTCACTGGAAATACACGTTTTAGAGTCACCTTTATACAAAAATAAAGCTTTTTTAGACAAAGGTTCGTGTCTGTCGTGTGTCCGTGAGCACGATAACCCAAAAACGAAAAGTCGGTAATATACTATACTTGTAATTTAAGTTTAGTATCTTCCAGATATGCCACTCGGTTTTGCGAAAAAATCCCACACCACTAACTACCCTTTACATGGAAAAAGTTTCAAAATTTTTGATTTTCTCAAAAATGGCTGTAACGATTTTGATTAAAATACCGTCTCTTAAAGATATTGACATGGCAAATAAAATGTATATCAGGAACTTTCTGGGAATAGCCTCCGAAGTGCTCTTCATTTTGGATGAATTTTACTGAATTTATCATAGCTTGTAAACTGTAATAGATAGACAAAAACTTACTACATGGAAATGTAGATCTCGTTAAAAACACACAATTTATGTCATACTTTTTTTTTTTTTTTTTCGTAGAGTAGACCGTTTTCGAGCCATTCCTTGTTAATTTCGGTTTTAAAATACTTTAGCCTTTCCCACACGGGAATTTTCAACTCCTGTCTATGCATAAAAGACTGATGTGTTCCATTCACATGACTTTCTCTACATCTCTGCAACAAATTATTGTTAAAAAGCGTATACTTGTATTTACTTCATACTAATCGAGAAACAAATAGCAGAAATAGTCTTATTACTTGCTTCCATGGAAGTAGAAGCGACATAGGTTAAAGTGATGGTCAAAAGCTGGTTGATTTGTGACTGAAGTTCCTTTGTTTGTATGGATAGGTGTTGACAAATTCCTGTTTGAGAAAAGTAAGTTTTCCAAAACTCAAACCAAAAACAAGGAATACCTCAAAACGATCATCTCCACGGAAAAATGTTTATAAATTGTGTATTTTAACGTGCTATACATTTTTTGTGTTTTAGGTTTCTTTCCATCTTTTACGGTTTAGCAGTTATGCAAAATTCCGCAAAATTCATCCAGAATAAAGTAATTTTCAGAGGTTAATCTCAGAAAATTCAAGATATCCATTTTATTTGTCAGGGAAATATCTTTAACATATGATATTTTAATCAAAATTGTTAAGAGTCATTTTTTAGAAAATCAAAATTTTCGAAAAAAGTTGCATGTAAAGGGTGGTTAGGGATGGGGGGATTTTTTTTTTCAAAATCTTCCTGTCGCATCCCTGGAGGATACTAAACTTAAATACCAAGTTTGGTATTTTATCGACTTTTCGTTTTTGAGTTGTCGTATTCACACACACGGACGGACACTCACACACACGCGGACCTTTTTCTGAAAATTCTTTTTTTGGTAAAAGGGGACCCTAAAACATACATTTCCGGTGAAATTTCGGTAATGAATTTTAGGGTGGAGTGCAATACCTTCTCTATACATTATGTACATATTACGGATAGAGAAAGTAAAAACGGATTCCTACCACATGGCAACCAGCTTTTAAAATATTTGCAAGTTTTAGGCTAGTGTATTCCTTTATTTGCCTTCTACTTACAAAGAAGCAAGTAATTAAGATAATTTCTGTTAATGTTTATCATAAAGTAGATAGAAAAATAAGCTGTTTAACAGTAATTTGTTAAAGCAATATAGTGAAAGTCATGTGAATGGAACACAACACATTTTTTCGAGTTATTCTCCGAGACTTGTACCAACGATAATACAGTAAGATACCTGCTTATTACTGGTAAATAACCTCACGTTCACAGAGGTAGATATTATTCTACTACATGATTTCCACAGTGATACATACTGCTATTGTTTTCTCTTCAATTTATCTTTAAAGAGCAAGTGAAAATGTTATGTTCCATTTAAAAATTCAACATTGATATGTCACCGAGGATATACGGTTTTGGTCTTGCCTGAATTTCCCAATAGCGCTTTTAAAAAAATTCGTGCGTGGCATTTATGTGTTTAAAAATATCAGATGTTTATCTGTTTATTGAAACAGGAACAACACCCCATATTTACGGGCTCCCTAAAAGGAACTATCTAAAAGAAAAAATCTCATGTGTACCATTCACATGACTTTCTCTATATCCCTGCAACAAATTATTCTTAAAAAGCTTATACTTCTATTTACTTTATGGTAATCAGAAAAAATGAGCAGAAATAGTCTTATTACTTGCTTCCTTGTAAGTAGAAGCGAAATAAGATACTACCATAGGTTAAAATGATAGTCAAAAGCTGGTTGCTATGTCAATGAAGTTCCTTTGTTTATATGGATAGGAGTTGACAAGTTCCTGTATGAGAAAAGTATAAGTTTGTCATAGCAGAAATCAAAAAAAAAAAGGAATGTCTCAAAAACGACGAACTCCACGAAAAAAATGTATGTAACATACATTGTGTATTTTAACGTGCTCTACCATTTTTGTGTAGTAAGTTTTTGTCCATCTCTTACGGTTTAGCAGTTATTCAAAATTCAGTAAAATTCATCCAGAATAAACTACTCTTCAGAGGCTATTCCCAGAAAATTCAAAATATACATTTTATTTGTTAGGTAAATATCTTTAATATACGAAATTCTAATCAAAATCGTTAGAGCCATTTTTGAACAAATTAAAATTTTCGAAAAATGTTCCACGTTAAGGGTAGTTTGGGGTGGGGGATTTTTCTCAAAATCTTTGTGTCGCATCCCTGGAAGATACTAAATTTAAATACCAAGTTTGGTATTTTACCGACTTTTCGTTTATGAGTTATTGTGTTCACAGACACACGGACACACGGACACACACACACACACGCGGACCTTTTTGTGAAAATGCATTTTTGGATATTGGGGACCCTAAAACATATATTTCCGGTAAAATTTCGGTATCGAATTTTTGGGTGGAGTATTTTCTCTATAGCTATGTACATAATGCGTATAGAGAAAGTAAAAGTAGTAATAAAATAGAAAGTCCTCTATAAGTATAATGCAATTTTGCAATTGGAAAAGAAAGGTACAAAAGTACTATGAAATATAATCTAAAATTTACATAAAATGAATAATTTATAGCAAAGGAATATAGACCATCAAAATACTAAAACAGGTTATTATACAAATAATTTCGAAGAAGAGAAATTGAACCTCTTATTGCAACAGGGCAATTTACTTTATTTTTTTCCTGCTTCAGACCAAACTTTTTCCAGGTATTGAAAAGTGTAAAAGAATGCTGCCCCGAGCTCCAACTACCAAACCAATTATCTCTGTGATATTTAGATCGTATTTGGTCTTGAAATATGGGATTGTGGATGTGTAAATATCCCTTTTCCCTTTTTTCTCTTCTGGTTGTCTTTTGAGCTTCGATGTCGAAATTTTATCAGAAGTATACGTTTTGAGGCCCCCAGAATTAAAAAATAGGTGCCACTTAACTTTATCTATTTTGCAACAAATTAATCTAACAAAACATAATTTCTATGTACTCCATATAGTAAGAAACGTCTTGATCGACTCAAAAATCAGTCATAAATGCAGTCTTTGATCACTGCTGCAAATAATTCACTCTAAGTAGCATTGCGTAAACAGTTTATGGCTGCACGCCAACACTCCAGTCGCTCACGAACTCAATTCACAACACAACATTGCACTGTAATTCTTCCTCCTTTTTTAGCTAGAAATTTACGTCACAAACTTTCTGTAAACTGCAAAAGATATTGGAAGCCAAAGCTTGGAGAAGAATCAAGAGTCTCGTTCCGAAGGTTTCTGTTGCATATCGCCGCTCTTACGTGTTTGTTTACGCCAGCCAATTGCAATGCCTCACATTCATGTCCACCACTGCATACCAAAGCGAACCAAAGAGCGGTCACACACACGGACGGCATTATCTCAATACTAATAAAGATACTCGTTTATGGAAACTGTCTTATTATTTATTTCCTTGAATATACAAGAGAAATGAGCGAATACACTAGGTTAAAGCGGTTGTCAAATCTTTTAAAAGCTGGTGGCTAACTAATGACATTGAAATTCCGTTCCTGTCCTTGTTCAGCAAAAGGAAAACAGAAAACTAACGACGGTTTCCCATTTGAGAAACTTGTAAGTATATTGGAAAACTTAAACCAGTAACTAGGAATATCGCGATAAAGGCTAAATCTACTGAGATTTATGTGGCATTAATTGTATGATTTAATAAGATCTACACATTTTGTAGAGAAAGCTTTTGTCTATCTCATAGGTTTACCAGCTATTAACAAAACATCAGAATGAAGAGAACTTCAGAGGTGGTTCTTAGGAAATTCAAGATATACATTGAAATCCCAAGGTCGCGGGTTCAAACTTGGCGGAGGACGATGGATTTTTTCGGGTGTAAAAATCATTAGTATGGCTTCCTTCGGAAGGGAAGTAAAGCCGTTGGTCCTGTGTCGTAGATTTACAGCACGTAAAAGAACCTCAAGCCTGATAGAGAGGCCTCTGAGCAAAATTAAGCGGTCTTTCACGCCCAGTATAGAATGCGACGATGAGAACCACAGCAGTTAAAGGGCGTCCATAAATTACAAGCCATTTCCATTTCTATACATTGAAATTCTTAAACATCTGGTATTTTAAAATAGCTTGTTAAAGGAATTTTTGAGAAAATAAAAAAAAGTCGAAGAGTCTTTCATGCAAAGGGTAGTTTGGGGTGGAAAGATTTTCCTGTTCTTTAACGGAATAAAACATTAAGGGGAGTCGAAGTACCTTATCTTGCCAATGTTAAAGTTTAACCCATTACCTCAATAATTAATTAAGATAATGAGTTATGTTTTTCAAGCTATATTCAGCAATTTTACTTCTTCAGAATTTAAATTGTTTACAAACATAACGTTTACAAAAATATGATGTGTTCCATTCACATAACTTTCTCTACATCTCTGCAACAGATTATTGTTACAAAGATAATGCTTCTATTTATTTCATGCTAATCGAGAAAAAAAAATGGTAGAAACAGTCTTATTACTTGCTTCCTTGTAAGTAGAAGCGAAATAAGAGAGTACCATAGGTTAAAGTGATAGTCAAAAGCTGGTTACTTGGTGACTGAAGTTCCTTTGTTTGTATAGACAGGAGTTTACAGATTCCAGTATGAGAAAAGTATAAGTTTTTAAAGCTGAGACCAAAAACAAGGAATATCTCAAAAACGATCAACTACACGAAAAAAGTATACAACATAAATTATGTGCTTTAACGTGCTCTACATTTTTGTGTGGTAAGTTTCCTGTCCATCTAATACGGTTTAGCAGTTATGCAAAATTGCGTAAAATTTATCCAGAATAAAGTAGTCCTCACAGGCTATTCCCAGAAAATTCAAGATATATATTTTATTGGACAGGTAAATCTTAAATATACGATACTTTAATCAAAATTGTTTGAGCCATTTTTGAGAAAATCAAAATTTCCGAAGAAAGTTCCATGTAAAGGGTAGTTGGTGTGGGGAATTTTCTTGAAAATCTTCGTGTCGCATCCTTGGAAGATTCCACACTTAAATACCAAGTTAAATATTTAACGGTCTTTTCGTTTTCGAGCTGTGCTGTCCACAGGCACACACACACCGACACTCACACGGAAACTTTTTCTAAAAATGCTTTGTGTTGGGGATTCAGGGGGACACAAAACATCTATTTCCGGTGAAATCTGGGTATCGAATTTTTGGATGGAATGCAATACCTTCTCTATACATTATGTACATAGTACGTATAGAGAAAGTTAAACAAATTAAAAAAAGCCTATTTCAACTTTTCTTAACAGTCATCATATACAGTATATTCTTTTGGTACAACTATACGTGCAGACACACGGCCGTTGTTTTTATCTGGACACGCCCTCTCTCCTCAACAGAAATAAATTACAGTACAACATAATTAAACCGCATAAAACCTGTACCTCAGAACCGCACCTTACTAAGGCCCATGATTTAACATAAACATTAAAGTGCTAAATGCATTAAATACATACGGTGACTCGAGAGAGGAATTGTATTATTCATTTTAAGCAGCCAAATTAGCATATAGAGACTTCTTATTACTTTCTCTGCACGTAGTATGTACATTGTAAATAGAGAAGATATTGTAATGCACCCAAAAATTCAATACCGAGAATTCACCGGAAATATATGATTTGGGACACACTGAATCCAAAAAAAAAAAAAAAAAAAAAATTGGGAAAATATCCGTGTGTGTGTCTGTGGGCAGCATAGCTCAAAAACTTAAATACCAAACTTGTATTTAAGTTTGGTATCTTCCAAGGATGCGACACGAAGTTTTCCAAAAAAATCCGCAGACCTCAAATGACCCTTTACATGAAAATAATATCGAACATTTTTAGTGTCTCAAAAATGACTAACGTCTTGATTAAAATATCGTATATTAAAGATATTTACTTGACAAATAAAATGTATATCCAGAATTTTATGGGAATACTTTCTGAAGGCTATTCTGGATGAATTTTACGGAATTTTGCATTACTGCTAAACCGTAAGATGGACAAAAATTTACCACACAAAAAATTTAGGGCACGTTAAAACACAGAATTTGTATTATATGCATTTTTTCGTGGAGTTGATTGTTTTTAAGATATCCCTTGTTTTTGGTTTCAGCTTTGAAAAACTTCTACTTATCTCATACGAAATGTATCATAAAACAAAGGAACTTCAGTCACATAGCAACCAGCTTTTGACTATCACTTTAAGTTATGGTACTCCCTTATTTCGCTTCTACTTACAAGGAAGCAAGTAATAAGACTATTTCTCTAATTAGAATGAAGTAAATAGAAGCATAACTTTAATTATCTATGTCAGAGGTGAAGAGAAATCATGCGGGGGAAACACATCAGATTTTTTTTTATTCAGAAAATATCTTATGTGTTCCATTCATATGACTTTCTCTGTAACAATTGATTGTTGTTAATAGCTTATTCTTTTATCTACTTCATGCTAATCGATATAAACATTAGCAGAAACTGTTTTATTACTTAGTTCCTTATAAGAGGATGGGAAATAAGGGAACAGAGTAGGCTAGACAGACAGTCAAATGTGGTTGTTAAGGAATTGAAATTAGTTTCTTTGCGTGGCCACAAGAGTTGACAAGTTCCTGTAAGAGAACATTTTTACTACTATAAAAATGAATAAAATAACAAGGAATATCTGGAAAACAGCTAAAAGTACGAAAAAAGTGTGTGTAACATAAACTGTGTGTTTTAACGAGAGCTACATATTTTTGTTCAGCAAGTTTTTGTCTATCTCTTACGGTTTACTAGTTATACAAAATTAAAAAAACCTTCGTCCAGAAAAAAGTCTTTATAGGCTATTCCCAGAAAACTCAAGATATATATTTTATGTCATGTATGCATCCTAAATACAAGAAAAACTTGGCATTTAGGTTTGGTATCTTCCAAGAATACGACACGAATATTTTTAAGAAAATCCCCCATCCTCAACTATGCTTTACATGGAACATTTTTCGAAACTTTTGATTTTCTCAAATATGACTCTGAACCATTTTTATTAAAGTATCGTATGTTAAAGATATTTACCTGGAACATAAAATGTATATCTTGAATGAATTTTACGGAATTTGGTATAACTGCTAAACCGTAACAGATAGATAATAACTTACGACACAACAAATGTAGATCACGTTAAGACACACACAATTTATATTACATACATTTATTTTCGTGGAGTGGATCGTTTTTGAGATATTCCTTGTTTTTGGCTTCAGCTTTAAATATTTCATACAGAAATTTGTCAAGTCCGGTCCACATAAACAAAGGCACTTCAGTCACATAGCAACCAGCTTTTGATTATCACTTTAACCTATGGTACTCTCTTATTTCGCTTCTACTTACAAAGAAGCAAGTAATAAGAATATTTTTGCTAATTTTTCTTGATTAACAAGAAGTAAATAGATGCATAAGCTATTTAACAATAATTTGTTTCAGAGATGTAGAGAAATTCATGTGAATGGAACACATAAGATTTTTCATGTTTTAATTGCATATGACTATTTATAATCTTCCTCTCATTTTAGTGTAACTTTCATAGAGGTACCTAATTGTAAATAATTTAAAATATTGTTGAAAATAATCTTGTGTATTAGCTTTTTTAGAACTTTCTGGTACACTCACTTGGTATAACTTCAATAGGTTTGTAAATATTAGGTTAAACAAAAATGTTTTCTTCAATGTTGATCGGAAAACCTTACTTTAGCTATTCGCAGCATTGCTTCACGTGAGAGTTTCGAAATATTGCGAAGTTGCATTTGAAAACTTAGGTTACATTTTTTATTTTCTCTATACGTACTATATACTTAGTGGATAGAGAAGGTGTTGCAATGCACCCAAAATTTCGATACTGAGATTTCACCGGGAATACATGTTTTGGGTTCCCCTGAACCCAGAAAAAGCATTTTTGGAAAAAGGTCCATATGTGTACGTGTGTGTGTGCGTGTGTGTGTGTCTGTCGACAGCATAGCTCAAAAACAAAAAGACGGTTAAATACCAAACTTGTATTTAAGTTTGTTATCTTCCAAGGATGCGACACGAAGGTTTTTAAGTAAATACCCCCACCCCCACCTACCCTTTGCATAGACCTCTTTTCGAAAATTTTGAGTTAAAATGGATTTAATGATTTTGAGGAAAATATGGTATATTAAATATATTTACATGACAAATGAAATGCATTTCTTGAATTTTCTGGGAATAGCCTCTGCAGGCTATACTTGATAAATTTTATGGAAATTTGCATAACTGACAAAACTTAAGAGATAGACAAAAACTTAGTTAAAAGAAAAAGGTAGATCACATAAAATTTATGTTATATACATTTTTTTGCGTAGAGCTGTACGTTTTTTAAGCATCCTTTGTTTTTGATTTCAGTTTTGAAAAACTTTTACCTTTCTCATACAGGAATTTGTCAACTCGTGTCCATACAAACAAACGAATTTCAGTCACACAGCAGCCTGTTTTTGGCTTTCACTTCAACCTAAGGTACTCCCTTATTTCGCTTCTAGTTACAATAAAGCAAGAAATAATACTACTTCTGCTAATTTTTCTCGATTATCATGAAATAAATAAAAGAATAAGCTTATTAACAATAATTTATTACAGAGACATAGAGAAAGTGATATGATTGGAACACATCAGATTTTTTTTAAAATGTTGTGTTTGAAAACAATTTATGAAGAAGTAACGTTTTCTATATAAATATCCCAGTATCTCAGATATTAATTGACACATTTGCATCTATTTTAAAGAAAAAGTTCTTATGTACGTACATTATATATTTATTTTTTTAAAATTTAAAAATAGTTTTCCAATAACATTTCAAGAGCTTTATTAAAATAATCATACCTTTGCTTCTAATGAATAGAAGTAATTTATTTTTCAGCGAACAAGGTGTTGCTGAGTATACTTCGAAAACGTAGCTTATTATCTTAAATAGGTGCTGAGAAAATGGCCAAACTTTAACATTGGCAAGATAAGACATTTTGACTCCCCTGAATGCTGTATTGACAAGTTTCCATGCTAGCTCAGTGGTTAGAGCAACTGAACGGGACCAACAGATCTGTGGCTCAAATCCCGGCTATGTCATTGAATTTTTCAGTTTGAATCTACTTTTCCAACTATCTATGACACATTTATTTCCGTAACTATTACAGAAGCTAATAATTTTGCTGCTCGAGGTGAACTGAGGTCACAATTTTGAAGGGAGTAGGCACGCCTAAACTATTTTCGTAATTTGGCACTACTGTATGCAAATGCTGCGTAAATTAACTAGTGAGTACTCACAGACTATTGCGATTTAATTCATGGATTAGTAATAATATCGGGATTAACTCGAATTTCGCAACTATTCCACCGGATTGCATGGCTTTACTCTGCATATTATAGTTTACGTGCCTTCGGAGAGGAACAATATTTGTAGTTGAGCCTAACACTGTTTGGATATAACATCATGTGAAGCTGTGAGTGATTATCGTGTTAGGGACAAGATCACTCAAAGTTTCTAATTCCAAACTAATTATGCTAGCCTTTCTTAACTTATACCATATAATGAAAACAAGTTGCAGAGCAAATTTCATCAATTTTGCTCTAATGGTTTGGAAGTTGTGGTCAAGTTTATTTATATTTTTCTCACGTAACTAGAAAATCTGATGTGTTCCATTCACATGACTTTCTCTAGCTGCTGTACAAAACTCCTACAAAAGATTATTCTTCTTTGTACACAATGCTAATCAAGATAAATGTTAGCAGAATGTCATTACTTAGAAGGGAATAAGGGAATGCGCTATGCTAAAGTGATTGTCAAATGTTTCAAAAACTATCGTTATGCGACTGTCATTACAAATCACTTCTTTGCTTGGCCAGGAGTAGAACAAAAGAAAAACAGGCACTTCCAGTGTGAGAAAAGTTTAAGTACTTCACAATTGAAACCAAATAACAAGGAATATCTCGAAAACGGTTACCTCCACAGCAAAAACGTAAAGGACAAAAATTGTGTGTTTTTTCATGAGGTACATTTTTTGTGTTGTACGTTTTTTTCTATCTCTTACGGTTTAGCAGTTAAGCAAAATTCAGCGAAATTCATCCAGAATAAAGAGGTCTTCAGAGGCTATTCCCAAAAAATTCGAGATATACATTTTATTTCGGACATAAATAGCTTTAATATAGGGGATTTTAATCAACATCATTAGAGCCATTTTTAAGAAAATCAAAATTTTCGAATTTTTTTCCATGTAAAGGGTAGTTTGTGTTGGGGGGATTCGCATTGTAAGCTGACTATGAAAATATTATTATTAATGTTATTATTTTTACTTTTGCAATCAAATATGACCATATAAGGCAATAATAGATTTCACAGTCCTGCGAGGACGTTTAAAAAGCCCCACTTTTGATTGATGCGTGTAAAAAAACGCTTGTAAGTCCTAGAGGGGTAACAGTCCTAAATACGGGGAGGGTAAGCCAACAACGAAACGATCATTATTATCTATTTTACTGTCTCTACACGTACTGTGTATAGAGAAAGTATTACACTCCACCAGGAAATTAGATACCGAGATTTCACCGGGAATATATGTTTTAGTGTCCTCTGTATCAAAAAAGAAATCTGAAGTGTTTCATTCACATGACTTTCCTTACATCTCTGTAACAAATTAATGTTAAAAAGCTTAGGCTTTTTTTACTTCATGCTAATCGAGAAAAAAATAGCAAAAATAGTCTCATTACTTGCTTCCTTGTAAGCAGAAGTGCGGGTTGCTATGTGACTGAAGTTCCTTTGTTTGTATGGACAGGAGTTGACGAATTCCCATATGAGAAGCAGTCAGTTTTTAAAAGCTGAAATCAGTAACAAAGAGCATCTAAAAAACGATCCACTCCACGAAAAAAAGTTATATAACATAAATTATGTGTTCAAACGAGATCTACATTTTCTGTTAAGTAGGTTTTAGTCTCTCTCTTACGGTTTGTCAGTTATGAAAAATTTCGTAAACTTCATCCAGAATAAAGTAGTCTTCAGAGGCTATTCCCAGAAAATTCAAGATATACGTTTTATATGTCAGGTAAATATGTTAAATATACGACATTATAATCAAAATCGTTAGAGCCATTTTTGAGAAATACAAAATTTTCGAAAATGTTTCCATGTAAACAGTAGTCGGGGGTGGGGGGATTTTCGTGTCACGTGCATATAAGTTACCAATCTTAACCACCAAGTTTGATGTTTAACGAACTTTACGCTTTTGAATTAGGCAGTCCAGAGACACACACACACACACACATAGACCTTTTTCCAAAAATGCTTTTTTTTGGATTCCAGGGAACCAAAAACGTTTATTTCCGGTGGAATCTGGGTATCGAATTTTGGGTGGAATATAATACTTTCTCTATACACAATTTACATAATAGGTGTAGAAAAAGTAAAAATTTGGAGACACAGAGACACCTAGAGCAATTTCAAAAAGCAGATGAACTGTGAACCTAGGATTGAAATATTGGAACAAAATTTTAATTGTTTGTCGCAAGGGACTCCTTAGTAACGTGACAAAAACATAACAAATTTGACCATTAGCTTCCAAAACATTACAGCCATAGCAATTTAATTTGTATTATATTTGTTTTAGATAATTTATTTGCATTATATTATATTTGTGATATAAATTTAAAAATCTGATGTGATCCATACACATGACTTTCTCTACATCTCTGCAACAAATTATTGTTAAAAAGCTTATGCTTCTATTTACTTCATGCTAAATGTAAAAAAAAAATAGCAGAAATTGTCTTATTACTTGCCTCCTTATAAGTAGAAGTGAAATAAAGGAATACCATAGGTTAAAGTGATAAGCTGGTTGCTAAGTGATTTATGTTCCTTTGTTTGTATGGACAGGAGTTGACAAATTCCTGTTTGATTCAAGTATAAGTTTTTTAAGGCTGGAACCAAAAACAAGAAATATCTCAAAAACGAACAACCGCACGAAAAAATATATTAACATAAATTGTGAGTTATAAAATGTTCTACATTTTTTGTGTGGTAAGTTTTGTCCATCTTTTACGGTTTAGCAGTTATGCAAAATTTCGTAAAATTCCTCCTAAATAAGGTAGTCTTCAGAGGCTGTTCCCAGAAATTTTATGATATACATTTTATTTGTCAGGTAAGTATCTTTAATATACGATATATTAATCAAAATCGTTAGAGCCATTTTTGAGAAAGTCAAATTTTTCGAAAAAAATTCCATGTAAAGAGTAGTTGGGGTGGGGGATTTTCTTGAAGATCTTCGTGTCGCATCCCTGGAAGATACCAAACTTAAATACTAAGTTTGGTATTCAACAGTCTTTTCGTTTTTGACCAATGCTGTCCCCAGACACACAGACAAACAAACAGATACAGAGAAAAAGACTGACAGACACACACACACACATACAGGGCTCCTTTCTGAAAATATTTTTTGGATACAGGGGACCCTAAAACGTGTATTTCTGGTGAAATCTTGGTATAAAACTTTTTAGTGGAATGTAATACCTTCTCTATACACTATGTACGTAGTACGTGTTGAAAAGGTAAAAATGTTAGTAATATTGGTTTGAAATTTCAAACTTTCACTCACACATGTCCTTAAATGTAATTTGAACTTGACAATTAAATTTGAAATAAGTTTTCAATTCATTTTTATGACGCACTATCCGAATGTAGATTTTTTACTTTCTCTAAAGGTACTATGTATAGTATGTATACAGAAGGTATATTACTCCACCCAAAAAACCGATACCGAGATTTCAATGGAAATATCTGTTTTAGGGTCCCCTGTATCCAAACAAAGAAAAAAAAACACATTTTCGGAAAAAAAGTGTGTGTATGTGTATGTGAACACTATAATTCAAAAATGAAAAGCCGGTAAAATACCAAACTTGGTACTCAAGTTTAGTATCTTCCAGGTTAGCGACACGAGGGTTTTGTAAAAAAATCCCGCCGCCCCTAACTACCCTTTACATGAAACTTCTTTCGACAATTTTAATTTTTTTCAAAAATGTGTAACGCTTTTGGTTAAAATATCGTATATTAAAGATATATATGATAAATAACATGTTTATCTTGAATTTTCTGTGAATCACCTCTGAAGACCTCCTTATTCTGAATGAATCTTGTGTACCTGGTAAACCGTAAGCAAACCGTAAACACTACACACAAAAAACTATATCATGTTAAAATACATAATTTATGTCATATACGTTTTTTTCGCGGAATTGACCCTTTCTGGTATATTCTTTGTTATTTGTTTCAGAATCAAATTACTTAAACATTTCTCACACGGAAAGCTGTAAACTCCTGGCCCTGCGTAGAAACGGATTTTAACCACATGGCAACCAGCTTTTAAAGTAATTGCTTATCGTTTTAGCCTGGTGTATTCCTTTATTTTACTTCTCATACATACAAGGAAGCAAGTAATTTAGACAATTTATGGAAATGTTTATGTCGATTATCATAAAGTATACAGAAAAATCTGATGTGTTCCATTCACATGACTTTCTCTACTTCTGTCTAACAAATTATTGTTAATAAACTTATTCTTCTATTTATTTCATGCTAATCGAGAAAAAATAAGCAGAAATAGTCTTATTGCTTGCTTCCTTGTAAGTAGAAGCAAAATATGGGAGTATCATAGGTTAAAGTGAAGTGAAAGCTGGCTACTAGGTGACCGAAGTTCCTTTGTTTGTATGCACACGAGTTGACAAATTCCTGTATGGGAAAAGTACAAGTTCTTCAAAGCTGAAACCAAAAACAATGAATATTTCAAAAACCATCAAGTCCTCGAAAAAAATTGTAAAACATAAATTGTGTGTTTTAATGTGCTCTACGTTTTTTGAGTGGTAAGTTTTTGTCCATTTGTTACGGTTTAGCAGTTATACAAAATTTCGTAAAATTCGTCCAAATAAAGTAGTCTTCAGAGGCTATTCCCAGAAAACTCAAGATATGCATATTATTTGTCAGGAAAGTATCTTAAATATATGATATTTTAATCAAAATTGTTAGAGCCATTTTTGAGAAAATCAAAATTTTCGAAAAAAGTTCCATGTAAAAGGTAGTTGGGGTGGGGACATTTTATTGAAAATCTTCGTGTCGCATCCTTGGAAGATACCAAAGTTACATACGAAGTTTGGTATTTAACGGCCTTTTCGTTTTTGAGCTATGCTGTCCACAGACACAAGAGACACACACATACACACCCGCACTCATACACTCACACACCGACTTTTTTCCAAAAATGCTCTTTTTGGATTCAGGGGACCCAAAACATGTATTTCCGGTGAAATCTCGGTATCGTATTTTTGGGTGCAATATAATACCTTCTCTATACATTATGTACATAGTAGGGAAAGTAAAAATACGCTTATTAATAATAATTGGTACAGCGATGTAGAGAAAGTCATGTGAAGGGAACACATCAGATTTTTTCTACAATGTATCCTAATTACAACGATGCGTTCCTTTAAAACAGATTCTATATTATTAACTATCTTTTAGTCGTACTCTTTCTATGAAAAGGATCGTAGATTTGCACTTGTCTGTGACAAAACTTCAGTTTATTATAACGACAGCAAATCTAGGAAAATGCAGAGCTTTTGCTGTGCTATAAACCGGGTTTATCGAAACGATGTCTATGTTGCTTACTAATACACGTAATTATCAGTGTTTCTAATAGGTAGCATAAGAGTAACTTTAAGATTGGTTATGTAAATGTATCTGCACGGAAGGGTAAGGGACGAGCTGGCCGGCCAACCCGCAATGCGGTAGCTACTGACGTCACGATGCTCCGCCGTCGGGGCTGTGAGCGAGGTCGTTCTAAAACCTAGATCCATGGCGCCACTACGCCAACAAGAGTTTTTCATACACGTATCAATCAAACGTGAGGCTTTTTAAACGTTTTCGTTCCGCTCTGAAATCTACCATTGCCATATTTGCCTGCAACAGTTAATAATAGTAATAACATTAATAATAATTCAGTCTGGCATCTATCCTACTACACACGGCTTGTGTGAAAAAATAATTATTCCAATACCTACTGACCATAATAGTTGGCTATTCTATGAACCCTGTGTCTAAAGTGCTTGCAACGCTGTAAGTCGGCATTGGGTTGTCATCTCAAAATAATTTGAGCTCACCTTGTGGTTGACCGGGAAACCTGCGAGTCAGTTGCAAATGCAATGTTATGCCGGCACGTTGCCGAGGCAGAGCAACCGGCTAGAGATCGGGGGATCCGTGGTTCTAATCCCGGTTATGGCAATGAATTTTTCAGTCTGACTTTACCTATTCAATAATAATAATAATAATAATAATAATAATAATAATAATAATAATAATAATAATAATAATAATAATAATAATGTCTTCTGGTTCACTCATAGTATCTCGCTAACTGATTAAATGCTTCTTCTCTGTGTTCCTTCTCACCCTCTCATCACCCCTCTCCGACACCCTACAGCATATTTATTTCTCTCTTTTCTAAACGATGTGTCCAAAATCTCTAACAAAATTATCGGCTTCTTTCACCGCCACTTATCAGCGGTAATTTTGTGCTCCATACAAAATTTGGTATTCGGATTTTTACCAGATAAACATGTTTCGATGTTTGCGATGTATTTATGTGTGAATTTTATAACTCTAAAAAACTTATGTGTTCCATTCACATGACTTTCTCTTCATCTCTGCAACAAATTATTGTTAAAAAGCTTATGCTTCTATTTACTTCACGCTAATCGAGAAAAAATTAGCAGGAATAGCCTCATTAAGTTCCTGTGTTCGTATGGGCAGGAGTTGAGAAATCCCTGTATGAGAAAAGTATAAGTTTTTTGAAGCAGAAACCAAAAACAAGGAAATACCTCAAAAACGATCAACTGCACCAACAAAATGTATATTTCATAATAGTGTGTTTTGACATCATGTACATTTTTTGTGTAATGAGTTTCTGTCTATCTCTTACAGTTTAGCAGTTAAGCAAAATCCAGCAAAATTCATCCAGAATAAAGGGGTATTTAGAGGCTATTCCCAGAAAATTCAAGATATACATTTTATTTTGAATATAAATAGCTTTAATATATGGTATTTTAATTAAAATCTTTAGAGATGTTTTTAAGAAAATCAAAGTTTTCGAAATTTTTACACCCGAAAAAATCCTTAGCATGGCTTCCTTCGGAAGGGAAGTAAAGCCGTTGGTCCCGTAAAAGAACCTCAAGCCTGATAAGAGAGGCCTCTGAGCAAAATTAAGCGGCCTTTCACGCCCAGTATAGAATGGGACGCTGAGAACCACAGCAGTTAAAGAGCGTCCATAAATAACACACCATTTCCATTTCGAAATTTTTATCACGTAAAGCGTAGTTTGTGGTGGGGCACTTGTTTTAAAATCTTCGTGTGGTATCCTTGGAACATACTAAACCTAAATACCAAGTTTGGTATTTAACGCTCTTTTCGTTTTGTGGCTATGCTGTCCACAGACACACACACATTTTTTTAAAAATGCTTTTTTCGGACTCAGGGGACACCAAAACATATATTTCTGTTGAAATCTCGGTATCGAATTTTTGGGTGCATTACAATACCTTCTCTATCCCTATGTACATTGTACATGTGGGGCTAGATAAAGTAAAAATGAAGATCATACAATTTCACGCAGGTTTCTCCTACCAAACTGCTTATTCCTCTAAATGCCGGAAAAACTTAGTTGACTTTCTCATTAGCATAATTAAGATTTGTAGTTTTTCAAATAAATTAAAGTATCCAAAAATTAAAACAGAGTATCTCGGAAAACGCTCCACGTTATGAAAATGTCAACGTTTTGCACAATTCTTCTTTAAATCAGAGATTTTATTGATGAAGTAATAAACTATCACATATTAATTGTATGAGCGTTGTAAGCTAAACTCTAAATTTAAAAGTACACTTGAAATAAGAGAAATGTTCTCATCCATCATCAAAGAATATAATCCTAATATCTGAAGTTGCAACCTGAGGATCGTTTTATATTGGCAGTAGAAAACTGGCGAGTTTTAACTTGAATCAGCACCGTCAACTTCCGCAGCTCTTAATGCACCAAAGAGGTACAATTGGGTCACCTGGTATTGCACCGGATGTCTCTGGAAGAAGGAACATGCCGAGAACGGATGTGTTAAGAAAGGGTACGAATCCTAGTTCGCGATAAATTTGGGTGTTGCGTATGAACCATGGTGAATATATAATATAAATATATATATATATATATATATATATATATACTTTTTTTTTTTGTCAAAATAATCTTCTTTTAGCTTAATACGCTTTTCCCAGCATTTCTCCAACCGTTTTAAGCCTTCTAAAAGGTATGATTTCGGAAGGTCCTCAAAATATGCATTTGTTTGGGAGATGACCTCTTCGTTAGATGTGAATCGTTTTCCGGTGAGCCACTTTTTAAAGTTTGGAAATGAATAATCTGATGTAATCCATTCACATGACTTTCTCTATATCTCTGCAACAAATTATTGTTAAAAAGCTAATGCTTCTAATTACTTCATGCCAATCGAGAAAAAATTAGCATAAATAGTCTTATCACTTGCTTCCTTGTAAGTAGAAGTGAAATAAGGGAGTACCATATGTTAAAGTGATAGTCAAATGCTGGTTGCTATGTCACTGAAATTCCTTTGTTTGTATGGACAGGAGTTGACAAAATCCTATATGAGAAAAGTATAAGTTTTTCAAAGCGGAAACTAATAACAAGGAATATCTTAAAACGACCAACTCCACCAAAAAGATGTATATAAAGTATATTGTGAGTTTCAGTGTGCTCTACGTCTTCTGTATGGTAAGTTTTTATCCGTCTCTTACGGTTTAGCAGTTATGCAAAATTCGGCAAAAGAGGTCTTCAAAAGCTACTCCCAGAAAATTCAAGATATGCGTTTTATTCGGGGTGCAAGTAGCTTTAATATACGTGATTTTAATCAAAATCTTTAAAGCCATTTTTAAGAAAATCAAAATTTTCGAAAATTTTTCCATGTAAAGGGTAGTTTGTAGTGCGGGGGGGGGGGAATCTTCGTGTCGCATCCTTGGAAAACACTATACCTAAACACCAAATTTGGTATTTAACGGTCTTTTCGTTTTTGAATTATGTTGCCCACAGACACATACACACGGACCTTTCTCTAAAAATGCTTTTTTTGGATTCAGGAAGTCGTAAAACATGGTATTACCGGTGAAATCTCGGTATCGAATTTTTGAGTGGAATACAATACTTCCTCTATACACCATGCACATAGTACGTGTAGAGGAAGTAAAAAAGTGGTAAATATGGTAGTAATTCGAACCTTAGTTCTACAAGTTTCGGTATCTGCGCATGTGTACATCCTTGCATTGTGTTGATGGAAGACAAATCTTTTCCTTTGCCAGATGAGGGTGTATCGTTCTTCCTTTCTGCAAGTAATCAATGTACATTATTCCTCGTGCATCCCAAAAATTCGAGGTCATCACCTTGTCTGCAGATTTCACCACCTGTGCCTTCTTCGGAGACACCTTGCCTTTAAAAACCCTTTGTTTCGGTTGTACTTTTGTCTCGAATGTAGTAGTGTATCCATGTTTCACTCACGCTGAAACTAGTGAGGATTACGACGGAAAAGTGCCAAAAAAGCTTCCAAATCGATCACACGATTGCGTATATTCTCCACTGAGAGCAAACGCCGCACCCATTTTGCCGAAGCTTTGTCAGATGTATTTTTTGGTGCAAAATTGAGAACACTGAACCTTGTAATATGCCTAAGGTCTCTACTATTTCGCGATCTTTGAATTGTCGCTCACTCAAAACCATATCCTGGATTTTGTCAATCATTTCGGAGGAAGTCACTTCTACTGGACGCCCGGAATGATGTTCATCATTTGCGGATGTACGGCTACGTTTAAATTAATTTATCCAATTGTAAATTGTTGCAAACGCAGGAGCAGATGCGCAATGAACTCATCCAACTTGACTTTTATCTATTTTGGTGTAAAGCCTTTTAAATAGAAGTGTTAATCACCGCACGAAACTCGTTTTTTCTGTCTTTCTAAATAAGTACCTGATTGTTAATTCAATCACATATGGCAAAGAAACCACCTAATGGATATAGATGAAACTTTAACTACCATATAGTAAGAGACAACGGTTATTAAATACAAACTATTTTCGATGCTGCATTCGACAATCTTGTTGACAGCCTCCCACCTTCCTCAAGCTGGCAGGCGTAGGCGAGTATAGGAAGTAGAGGGGGTTTGTACATCAGTTGCATTGCATCGTAAAGGCGACCGGCAAATTGGAATACGCGAGGGTTAATTAAGAGTTTATGTGATAATGTTAGATGAGATGGCGGTCAAGGTGAAATGGGGATAGTCTGCAGAATTATGGGAAGAGAGACAACGAGGAAGCGTAAAGACCATGGTTTCGCAAGGAATCCCTATTGCACCTCCAATACACAACTCATGGTCCAATGCCAGTGGTAAACAAAGTGGCGAATAGTGGTATGAGTAAAGGAGGAGTACAGTTATTACCTCCAAAGAGGCGGTCCTCTCCCTGTCGACTCTATGTTCTTCATAGTGATCGAGACAATGATAGCATAATATACTTTATTATATGTAGATAAAAGGGAAATAAGGTAATGTACTAGGCTAAACGGCAGTAAAATTTATAAAGAGCGAGTCGCTATGTGATGCCACTGAAATTGCGTTCTCCTTCCATGACCAGGATGGAAAGAAAGCGATAACAGTTTCCCAAGTATAGTTACTGGAAAACAAGTAGTGTGTCGCCAGTGTGGTGGTATCCTGTCTATCTCACATTAAACAAGTCGCGAGTTCCAATCTCGCATACAGTGGGTAACATAGATAAACTTCTTTTCGAGGCTTTCTCTTATCCTGAGAAGACGAATGTCAAGTAACTTTTAGCTCCATGGAGCCCGAGACATTTGAGCATAATTGCACCAATTTCATTCAGCATCCGATATATGTGGGAATTAATTAACTCTAAAACAATCGATATGTAGTTTGATTTGTGCAGTAAGATTTTGTCTACTGTTAGGTTTACCAGTTATGCAAAAATCATCGAAAATAGAGAGACTTTACAGGCTATTCCCAGAAAATCCAGGGTAATAACTCAAACAGCAGTGTTTAAAACAAAATCGTTAAGATAATTTTAACGAAATATAGATTATCAACAAATTACCCATACAAAATCCAGTTTTGGATGGGGAAATTTTTAATGAATATCTTCGTACTGCATAAATACCAATTTTTATTTAAGCAACTGTGTCACAGACACACACAACACACATACATCGTATATACTGTAGCAAATGTCGTTATTGGCTTAACAATTAGTTACAAATACAATACCGCTGCAGCTAATTCACTGGACGTTAGACAGTTGACAGTTTATTGCTACACGCCATCCATGACTCGCGCCCCACTGCGCGCTAACACTCCAGTCACTCACGACTCAGTACATTCATATCACAAAACTCCCCTGCGCTGCAATTCTTTTCCCTTTTGTTGTGAGAAAATAGCGCCACAAAGCTTCCTAGAAGTTTCGAGGAGCCAATCACTTGAGAAGGTCCGAGAGTCGCGTTCCAATAGGTTCTGTTTACTGCCGCGGCGGACTTCCTGGTCGGTTGTTTCCAAAGATTTCACATTTCAGTTCCACTGCCGCATACCAGAGTGAACATGAGAGTAGTCACAAGCATGGAGAATACACTCACACCGTTTTTTATTTGGATTCAGGGTGTCTCAAAATGCATATTTCCTGTCATATCTTGTTATCGAATATTTGTGTGCAATACAATACATTCTCTGCTTATTATACGTAGTAAGGAAAATTATACATCATTAAAACTCACTTTTTACTTTCTCTAGCTCGTATGTACAGTGTACATAGTGGATAGAGAAGGTATTGTAATGCATCCAAAAACTGATACCGAGATTTCATCGGAAATATATGTTTTAAGGTGCTCCGAGTCTGAAAAAAGCCTTTTTAGGAAAAAATCCTTGTTTGTGTGTTTCTGCATAGCTCAAAACAAAAAGTCGGTTAAATACCAAAATTGACATTTCAATTCAGTATCTTCCAAGGATGCAACACGGAAATTTTCAAGAAAATCCCCCTGTTCCAACTGCCCTTTAAATGGAACACTTTCCAAAAATTTTGATTTTCTCAAAAAAAGCCCTAAAGATTTTGATTAAAACACCTTAAGACATTTTTATGACCAACGAAATGCATCTCTTACATAATCTGGGCAGAGCCTGTAAAGACCTCTTCATTCTGGATGACTTTTGTATAACTGGCAAACCGTAAGAAATAGACTAAAACAAACTACGCAAAAAATGTAGGTCTCATTAAAGCACACAATGCTATATACTTTTTACTTTCTCTACACGTTCTATGTACATAGTGTACAGAGTAAGTATTGTATTCCACCCAAAAATTCGATACCGAGATTTCGCCGGAAATACATATATTAGGACCTCCTGAATACAAAAAAAAAAAACATTTTTACAAAAAGTTCCGTGTGTGTGACTGTGGACAGCATAGCTCAAAAACGAATAGTCCGTTAAATACTTAACTTGGTATTCAAGAAAATCTCCACACCCCAAACTATCCTTTTAATGGAACGTTTTTCGAAAATTTTGATTTTCTAAAAAATGGCTCTAACTATTTTGAATAAAATTTCGTATATTAAAGATATGTACCTGACAAATAAAATGTATATCTTGAATTTTCGGGGAATAGCCTCTGAAGACTACTTCATTTTGGATGAATTTTACGGAATTTTGCATAACTGGTAAACCGTAAGAGATGGACAAATACTTGGCACACAAAAAATGTAGAACACATTAAAACACACAATTTATGTTATATACATTTTTTTCGCGGATAATTTTTTTAGGTATTCCTTGTTTTTGGTTGTTTGAAAAACTTATGCTTTTCTCATATAGGAATTTGTCAACTCCTGTCCACACAAACAAAGGAATTTCAGTCACATAGCAACCAGCTTTTGACTGTTATTTTAACCTATGCTACTCCCTTGTTTCGCTTCTACTTACAAGGACGCAAGCAATAAGACTATTTGTACTAATTTTTTCTCAATTAGCATGAAGTAAATAGAAGCATAAGCTTTTTAACAATAATTTGTTGCAGAGAGGTAGAGAAAGTTATGTGAATGGGATACATCAGATTTTTTTAAATTTATATCGAATACTTTACGTAGTCAGTGTAGGTTAGTTTTGTATTTGTGAGCGAACTTTCTGTTTTCACTTTCTCCGTTAGAATTTGTGAAAGCTTTCACCAACGTTATTTAGCACGAACATATAGAAACGTGAACAAAGGAGAACGACAGTAAAACAAAGCGGGGCTTATCGTTGCTCCTTAAGGTACTTCAATTTTCTCCTCGTGTACCTATATAGGTAAACTACTGTTTACCAAACTTCTGCGGTCAACGCACATTTTATTTCGGTAACAAAGAAGACATTCACCGGATAAAGTACGGAAATTACGCACAAATTTCCACCAATATAGGTTCGCGGGATATTACTTCCGTTGGGGTATAGGAAATTGTTTTCTCGTAGGAAGGAAGTATTCGAGTGGGATTTAAAATCGATATTGTTTTATCGGCTTTCAATTATTTCCTTATTAAGTCCTAATATTGAGTGCACTTCGTGAGACTACAACCTATCTTAATATTTGTGTGTCTGGATAGTTTCACTAAACATTTAAATGTTTCCAAATATACCTATTGTTTTAAAAAGCCTGACATGCTACATTCACAGGACTTTCTCTACCCACTATTGTTTACTTTGATATAGCTGCTACAAACTGTACTTGTTAATCCTGATTATCCTGATATCTAATTCAAGACAATTGCTATAAAATTAGGCGGCAACATCTGTGGCCTTCATTTGGGAGGTGTCACGAATCCGCAGGCGAATCTGGGGTGCTTCATCATCTACCACGACTTCCCTGTACCCATCAGTTCTTTGTCATCTGTTTTAGCGTTGAAGGACCAGGCGGCGCTGTTCGGCATGTTGTGGCTGGGCGGTGGCTGGAACTCTTTTTAAGGTTTTCCACAAAAGATGTTACGTAGGCAGTCTCTCAGGATCCATCTCTGTGTGCTTTAGAGTGAGGGTTCTTTCAATATGGTCCAGGGTCACTGCACTTGTTTTGCGTTCCGGGCAACGTCGTATGCGTTTGATGTGAAAACGTTAGGGACCCCGCCCATGCTTACTGCCGTTGTAATTCGGATCTGATCGACCTTTGGGTATCTCTCCTCATCCCTGTTTCCTTTCCTGCCAGGGATGCATAGAGTTAAAAATGTCCTATGTGCGCTACTCTGCCCCAGTGATTCTGGACCCTATCCGTGATAAACCTAATCCCAATAATTTTAAACTTTTGCATAAATATTTTTAATTTCCCTAAACGAACTATGTACATAGTGCATACAGAAGCTATTGTATTTCACCAAAAATTCAATATCGACTGTCGCTTTAGCACAGTGTGTTTCCTTAGTTTTCTTCTACTTATAAGGAACCAAGTAATAAGATCATTCCGCTAATGCGTATCTGGATTAAAATAGAATAGAAAGAAGAAGAATCTTTCGGAAGAAGTTTGTTGAATTAGATAAAGTCATGTGAATAGAAAACATAAGGCATATTTTTGTAGAGCTAACGATTCTTGGCTTTGTCGTAAATATTCCAACAGTTAAAATTGTTCTGAAATAGTAGGTCGTCATTTGTTTTTCTTTTGTTTTACTCCTGGCCTTGCCTTAGCCACCGGATTTTAGAAGAATTGAGTTTTGCTTTAACCTTGTTACTGTATTCGCTTATGTTCCGTTTGCTTACAAGGAACTAAACAACCAACTCTGCTAAAGTTTATCTCGATTACCATATTAGATTGAGGAATAACTTTTCATAATATTACAGAATAGGGAGAGAAATTCAAATGAATGTAACACATCCGACGGTTTCTTAAGTTACGCCTTGATGACAAGACTGCTCACCTAAATCCATGTCCAGCTAAAATCTAAAAGTAACGCCATCAACTGCTTCAAATTAAGAATACAACAATATGTGTCACCTATTAGTCACGAAGTCATATAGGGTTGTAATAAAATAAGATAATCAAGGTCCATGAATAGCAAGCAATCTACAACTATCATTAACTTTACACAGAATATCAATTAATATTTTCTATAATTTACTGCTGATTCTTAATTCCATTGTTCAATTTCAATATGCATTTACACACCACATTTTTTTCTATGACAAACGAAACAAACGAGACTCATCTTTGGGTGTCACAGATTCGATCCCATCGACCTTACACTCTGGTCTGTGGACGAAGCCTGGGGTGTTTCTCATCCACCACGATTTCCTTTCCATACTACCTTTTCATTTTGTTTCCTTCTCATTCTTCAAGTGTTCTGTGGAGTACTTTCCTTTCAGCAAGCATCCGCGCCATCTGTTTGGCACCACAATGAACCACTAAAGCTAGATGAAAGACACTAGCTAGAATAACATTGCGAAGCGTCGTTCCCCTTGCTTCAACATCTGTTCCCGTCCATTGTCTAATGTATTACAGTACCTAGGTCATTGAGGGAAGGGTTTCCCGAGTCCGTTTAGGTTGGATATAATATAGGTAGTAGTAGAAACAGTGTATTAGAGTTGTGATAGAAGTAGAGGTAGAAACGTATTTTCAGCAGGGGAAAATATTACAAACACTTCAGCATGCGAGTTGGATTCCCACGGACTACAAAACCCCTACCAAAAATCAACCTGAACCCTCGGAACTGCCCAGGCACCAAGAAATAAGTAAAAATCTGATGTATTCCATTCACATGACTTTCTCTGCATTTCTGCAAAAATTATTGTTAAAAAGCTCTTACTTCTATTTACTTCATGATAATCGAGAAAAACATCAGATAATAAATAGTCTTATTACTTGCTTTCTTGTAAGTAGAGAAAAGTATACGTTTTTTAAAGCTGAGAACAAAAAATCCGTAAGTTATACAAAATTCCGTAAAATGCATCCAGAGTAAAGTAGTCTTCAGAGGCTATTCCCAGAAAATTCAAGATATACATTTTATTTATCAGGTAGTAGTAAAATAGTAATAGTATTGATGGTGATGGCAGCAGGAGCAGGAGCAGCAGGAGCAGGAGCAGCAGCAGCAGCAGCAGCAGCAGTAGTAGCAGTATTAGTGGTGCTAACAGGAGGAGAGTTTTATCAAACAATTTCAGTGTCTACACTTTGATGCGGGAATGTTTGTAGGTCTGGTTAGTAATTAGGTTCAAGGGATGAGTGAGGTTAGAGGTTTTTCTCTTCCAGGAAAGGTAATTCCGGGTAATGGCTATGAGATGCTCTACTTCTCAGTGTGATGAAGATAAGAAAACAAGTTTGTTTCGTCTCCCTATATGCCCCTTTAACTGTGAATCACTCTGAAAGTCTTCCCCTTCAACTTTTCTAGTCCTAGAGTATTGCTTCCCTGTCTGATCCCTGCTATACAACAAAAGTCATGTTGAGATCTATCAAAATCTGTTTCTTCCATCGGATCTTCTCAACAAATGCCCCCTTTGACTTTCTTAATCTCCTTATTTCGCCTCGACAAAATGATTGAATGACCGCCTGGGTAGTGTGATGGTAGCGTGGCTGCCTCACATTCAGCAGGTCGCGAGTTTGAATCTCACTTAGGGTGACTTATCCGGATAAGTTTTTTTTTCGGAGTTCACCCTTAACCTGAGAAGACGGATACCGAATAACTTGAATCTCCATGAACTCCGAGATCATTTGAGCTTCGGTTTCATTGCGTGTGTAGGTACGGAGACATGGAGGGAAAATATTCACCACGATCCTTTACCACCACCGCGAATGTAGAGCTAGAAGCATGTTGGACGCTACTGGCAGGCACAGAAATCGTGGACGTGCTAGGTAAATTTATACTTAAAGCAAGACAGCCAAGGTCTGAGAAGGTTGACAATAGAGAAGGCGGGGAGGGGATAAGAATAGCTAAAAATGTGATAATGTTTTACATTTTACATACATGTATTTTATGTCATACTTATGTCATCATTGTGCTGTGGTTTTATATATTGTGTATATATTATGTGTATACATTTCTCTTAAGTGTAGTAGTCTATTATAGTAGAGTACATTAATGCATCTGAATAAGTGTACTCTTTGTGTATTACAAAAGCATGTACGGTCTGTGGACCCATGCGATTGTTGGAGTTCAATGTATGATATTGTTATGACAATAAATACATTTATTTATTCTTTCATATATAGCTAAATATATCGGGTGGAAGGTAAGTCATTACATTAATTTACACCGGTGATAGATCTCGGTATTTGCAACACATTTTGTATCTTACGATTTTGTCTCTGACCACTTCCTACGGAGATAATTTAGGCTTTTCGAACACAAGAGACAAGAATAGCTCGCAACGCTGCAGGTTGTGTGGGTTTCACTTGCACTAGGTCAGTACATGAACACGCCTAGCTGGGACGTGGAAGGAATTCCTACCGTTTTTACTGTGCGAGTATAGACCAATCAGAATGCCAGTTGCACTCGTTATATTCCACCCTGCGTCGTGTTTGCATGCGACCTACATGTTTACATTCGGAAGCCGATTCAGATCACTGATCAACCTCAACGCAACGTTGCCAAGTTACTTCACGCTTAAAAAAGCTGCTCGGAATATTCCTTTAATACTTTTAAGTGATTAATTATTTCAAAATTCTGTGTGATGTCCTATAATTGCTACCGAAAGTAATGTCAGAAATACGTTACTGTACGCATCTTACAAGTAACAAACCATTCATTATCTTCGTACATACTTGTGGAATTATGCATCCAATTCGGAACAAAAACCATTTATTTTTTCAAAATCAACTCATCAAAGAACGTAATGCTATTAGACTTTTTTGTTTGTAATCCTTATATATAATGTTCGTATATTATATGTTGCATTACACACGCAATGCTTTGGGCGTGGCCTGCGGCATGAAACGCGTTTCTCTAGATGGAATCCGTATACGCAGTTTCTAAGTGATTTGTGGCAGAGCTCTGAGGCTGGATTAGTGCCCTGTTCTACGCTTATTCTCTTGATTTCGACTAGAGTTCGTCTAGCTCGAGTACCTTTACTAGCTTTATCAACCGTAATGTATATATTTTGTATCTTTCTCTGGCACGTATGCACAATGTAAATAATAGAGAAGATGTTTTACTCACCCATAAATTCGAAACCGAATTTTCACCGGAAATACACGTTTTAATATCCCAATGTATCAAAAAAAGACATTTTTAGAAAAAAGTTTCATGTGTGTGTCCATGTGAATGTGAACATGGTAACTCAAAAACGAAAAGCCGCTAAAGTACCAAACTTGGTATTTAAGTTTAGTATCTTTCAAGGATGCGACACGAAGCTTTTGAGGAAAATCCCTCCATCCCAAACTACTTTTATATGGAAAAAAGTTTCGAAAATTTTGTTTTTCTCTAAAATAGTTCTAACGATATTGATTAAATTATCGTATGTTAACAATATTTTCAAGACAAATAAAATGTTTAATTTGCACTTTCTCGAAATAGTCTCTGAAGGCATTTTCATTCTGGATTAATTTTTCTGAACTTTGTATAACTGGTAAACCGTCAGAGATACACAGAAACTTACTACACAAAAATGCATATCTCGTTAAAACTAACAGTTTATGTCATATGTAGCTTTTTCATAGAGTTGACCATTTCCGAGATATTAATTACCTAAAAACCAATAATGCTCATTTGATTTTGGTGTCTAACCGCGGATGCAGGCACAGCATAATAACATTTACTAAATATAAACTAAGTTAATATCAATAAAATTTTCAACTTCCATAACCCTTAAAATTTAAAACTCCTTTTAGAAATTCTAAAATTTATAAATTCACATTACCTGTTATTGATTTCAGTTTTAAATTCTTAAAACTTTCTGAGACCGGAATTTTTGAACACATAGTCATGCAGAGAAACGGATTCAATCACATAGCAACCAGTTTTTAAACGATATTCCTGTATTTCCCTTCTACTTAAAAGGAAACAAGTAATAAGACAATTTCTACTAAAGTTTATTTCGATTAATCTGAAGTAGATAGAAGCTTTTACAAAATAATTTGTTATAGAGATGCAGAAAAAGTCGTATTAGTGGAACACATCAGATTTTTTCTGACTTGTTGGTTACGAATGCTGCACATCATTTCGCCCCATTGGCTGTACACAGTCTGGATTTTTCCAGTTAAAACTTACATTTTCAGTCTGTCACATACTAAAGGTATACATAGTTTACAGAGAATGTATTGTATTGCACTCAAAAATTCGATTCCTAGATTTCACCGGAAATACATATTTTGGGATTCCCTGAAGCCAAAAAATGGTAACTTTATAAAAAAGTCCGTGTATGTGTGTGTGGGCATAATAGCTCAAAAACGGAAACTCCATTAAATACCAAATTTGGTCCAAGAATGCGACACGAAGATTTTCAACAAAATCCCCCACCAATAACTTTATATAGAAACACATTTAGAAAAAACTTGGTTTAGTCAAAAGTGGCCCTAACGATTTTGATTAAAATATTTTAAATTTAAATTTTTAAATGACAAATAAAATGTATATCTTGAATTTTCTATGAATAGCCGGTGAAGACCTCTTTATTCTGAATTTTGCATAACTGCTAAACCGTAAGTAGTACACACAAACTTACTACACAAAAAATGTAGATCTCTTTAAGAGACACAATCTATGCCATATATATTTTTTTTTTTTTTCATAGAGTTGACCATTTTTGCGATATTCCTTGTTATTGGTTTCAGGTTAAAGAAACTTAAAACTTTTCGCATACGGAAGTTTGTAACACATGGCAATGCAAAGAAACGCATTTCAATCACACAGCAAACAGCGTTTAAAATATCTGTCTATCGCTTTAGCCTAAAGTACTTCTTATTTTCCTTCTACTTACAGGAAGGCAAAAATTGAAACAGTTTCTAGTAATGTTTACCTCAATAAAAATGAAGCAGAAGAATAAGCTTATCAACAATAATGTGTTATAGAGATGTAGAGAAAGTCTTATTAGTGGAACAATCAGACTTTTTTAACTTGTCGGTTAGGAACTATTACAAATAACTTCAATGGTGAACTAATTGATATTTTTTGTAGTATTACTCACTGTAATAGGTATTATTACGTCACAGGATCGTGGCCGCGAGGGAGATAATGCAGTACAGTAATATAATACTTGTAAATGATACACTGGTGAGATGTTCTTGTATATTCTTCAATATCACTGGATACAACAATTACTAACACTGTATGATGGCACAGAGAAATTAAGATTGCATTCCACTAGCGTGGTAGCAGCACGCGTTCCCGCCAAATGTATAGGACGCTACCCTTGTGCCGAGCAATAATGATCACATGAAGACTGACCAATAAGGTTGAGCGTCTATTCAGCTCAAAGCTTATTCTACACGTTTCTCCTTGTTAAACATTATTTAAGGAAGTATGTAATACAGACTTACTTTTGGTACATATAATATTCATTTCATAAGCTATTTGCGCTTAGTGAATATTTAAATATGAGTAACCAACGATTGGGGATGTGGTATACTAGAAAGAACTGCTTCCTTTTTCATGCACATAGCAATGCAATTATCATCGTTGAATTTTTTTAAATGATTAGTTCTGATAGTAAATGAAATTATACTTAAAATATATATTAAATTCAATATTCTGATATTCACAAAACACTTACAAGCTAATTACTTACAGCAATTACTTTTTCTTTACCACATAATCAATAAATCAATATGGCTTCAATTTCCTTCCATTAACAAAAAATCTGATGTGTCCCATTCACATGACTTCTCTACCTCTCTGCAACAAATTATTGTTAGAAAGCTTAGGCTTCTATTTACTTCATGCTAATCGAGAAAAGAATTAGCACAAATAATCTTATTACTTGCTTCCTTGTAAGCAGAAGGGAAATAAGGAAGTACTATAGGCTAAACTAAAAATCAAAAGCTGGTTGTTATGTGACTGAGGTTCCTTTGTTTGTATGGACAGGAGTTGACAAATTCCTGTATGAGAAAGGTGTAAGTTTTTCATAGCTGAAACCAAAAACAAGGAATATGTCAAAAACGGTCAACTCCACGATAAAAAGTATGTAACATAAATTGTGTGTTCTAATATGCTCTACATTTTTTGTGTGTTAAGTTTTTGCCCATCTCTTACGGTTTAGCAGTTATGCAAAAGTCCCTGAAATTCATCCAGAATAAAGTAGTCTTCGGAGGCTTTGTCAGGTAAACATCTTTAATAACGTGATTTTAATCAAAATCGTTAGAGCCATTTTTAAGAAAATCAAAATTTTCGAAAAAAGTTCCATGAAAAGGGTAGTTCGGGGTGGGGGGATTTTCTTGAAAATCTTCGTGTCGCATCCTTGGTAGATACCAAACTTAAATACCAAGTTTGGTATTCAACGATCTTTTCGTTTTTGAGCTATGCTATCCAGTCACACGCACGCACACACACGGACATTTTCTTTAAAATGTTTTTTTTTTTTTGGATTCAGGGGGACACAAAACATGTTTTTCCGGTCAAATCTCGGTATCGAATTTTTGGTTGGAATGCAATACTTTCTCTATACACTATGTACTAGTACATGTATTGTTGTATTGGAGATCAGCTCTATACACGAGATAAGATGTTTTTCATGGTTCCTTTCCGGTGAATTTCTATAATAAATCGTACCTACTGATTTCAAGGAAAAGCACAAACACTAAGACACAACAGAAGATTAGTTCCTCATTTAGTGGTACAAACATTGACAATTTACTAAACATAAGAACATAAATTTATGCAAAAGAATGGATACCAGAGTTCAGAGCATTCAAGGGGCATCAAAACATTTCAAACATAATTAGTAAAGGGCCAATTTTTACCACCGCTATTTTAACCATCTAAGAAGTGAAGCTACACTTTTTCACCACTAAAAGAAAAGACGAAAATACGATCCTATTAAGTCACAACCTTCAGCAAGTTACCCAGTGCCTGTATACATAATGTACTTTTATACGTCTACCATATATTTTCTTTCTCTACATGTACTATGTATATAGTGTATAGAGAAGTTGTACTGGACCCAAAAATTAGATACCGAGATTTCACCGGAAACATGTTTTGGGATCCACTGAATCCAAAAAAAGTATTTTTAGAAATTGTCTGTTTGTGGGGGGGGGGAGGGCAGGACAGCATAGCTAAAAACCGAAAAGGCCATTAAATGCCAAGCTTGATATTTAAATACAATATCTCCCAAGGATGCGACACAAATATTTTTAAAATAATCCCTCCCCCAACTTCAACTACACTTTACATGGAAAAAAATTGACCATTTTGAATTTCTCAAAAATGGCTCCTACAACTTTTATTATAATCTCTTATATTTAATATATTTACATGACAAATGTATATCTTAAATTTTCTGGGAATAGCCTCTATAGACCTCTTTATTCTGAATGACTTTTATTGAATTTTGCATAACTGATAAACAGTAAGAGATAAGTAAAAACTTACTCAACAAGAAATGTAGATCTCATTAAAACACACAATTTATGTCCAATACATTTTTTCGTGGAGTCTATCGTTTTTGAGATATTAGTTGTTATTGATTTCAGATTAAAATACTTAAACTTTTCTCATACAAGAATTTGTCAACTCTTGTCCATACAATCAAGGCACTTGAATCATATAGCAACCAGATTTTAAAAGATTTCACTATCAATTTAACCTATGGTACTCCCTTAATTCCCTTCTACTTACTAGGAAGCAAGTAATAAGACCGTTTCTTCTAATTTTTTCTTGATTAGTATTAAGTAAATAATAGAATAAGCTTTTTAAGAATAATTTACTATAGAAACGTAGAGAAAGTCATGTGAATGGAAGTTTTTTCTACAAATGACAGTTACACTAAATGTAAATGATAAATTCAAATGAATGTGAGGCATTGTATTTAAACGCTTCTGTTTAAACATTTTGAGTTTGGGTTGATATAAAGATAGGACAGATTTGTTTTAAATGTTTTGTCACCGCAATCAGAGAACACAAAAGGCCTATTGTAAATGATCACACTGTGCTGGTAGTGTTCTATAGGTAACATAGAACGAAAGTAAGAGAACATAACCATGAGTAAACAGTTTTGTTTTCAGATCCGGGCGAGAAAAACAAACTGTGTTTTATTTGTAGAGAAAGCGCGTTTACCTTGGAACAAAACGCTAATTTATACGTAACAAACTCTAATTAAGGCATTAAAACTGAGGAATAAACATCCTCATTTCCAAAACACTTGCAACATCACCGGCTGTTTCTGAATTAGATAAACTTGCTTTTATGAGCTTTATATGTGCTGCCGGAATACTGCTCTTTTCGAACGGATAAAAAATATCTGATGTGTCCCATTCACATTGTTTTCTCCGCCCTATATCGTTTGCTAATAACTATACAAACTATTATTATAAATGCTTATTACTTTCTCTATACGTACTATGTATATAGTGTATAGAGAAGGTATTATAATGCACCCAAAAATTCGATACCGACATTTAACCGAAAATATACGTTTTGGGTCCCTCTGAATCCAAAAAAAAAAAAAAAAAAAAATTTTTAGAAAAATGACCGTGTGTGTGTGTGTGTGTGTGTGTGTGTGTGTGTGTCTGGACAGTATAGCTCAAAAACGGAAAGACCGTTAAATACTTCGTATTTAATTTTGGTATCTTGCAAGGATGCGACACGAAGCTTTTCAAGAAAGTCCCCCCAACCCAAACTACCCTTTACATGGAACATTTTTCGAAAATTTTGATTTTCTCAAAAATGGCTCTAACAATTTTGATTAAAATATCGTATAAAAATGATATTTACCTGACAAATATAATGTATTTTCTGAGTTTTCTGGGAATAGCCTCTGAAGACTACTTTATTTTTTACGGAATTTTGCACAACTGATAAACCGTAAGAGATGGACAAAAACTTACCGCACAAAAAATATAGAGCACATTAAAGCACACAATTTATGTTATATACATTTTTAGTGGGGTTGATCGTTTTTTAAATATTCCTTGTTTCCGGTTTCAGCTTTGAAAAACTTATATTTTTGTCATACAGGTATTTGTCAACTCCTGTCCGTACAAACAAAGGAACTGCAGTCACTTAGCAACCAGCTTTTGACTATCACTTTAACCAATGGTACTCCCTTACTTCGTTTCTACTGATATGGAAGTAGTATAGACTATTTCTGCTAATTTTTTTCTCGATTAGCATGAAGTAAACAGAAGCATGAGCTTTTTAAGAATACTTTGTTGCAGAGATGTAGAGAAAGTCATGTGAATGGAACACATCAGATGTTTTTTCTATCTACTTTATTTTGATCCGGATAAACCTTTGTAGAATTAACTACATTACACATTTTGCTTTAGAAATAACGGAAATAGCACTTTAAATGTTTAACAAGTGAACGCTATATGTTGTCTTATGTGTCTTCTTAGGATCGCGAAAAACAACTGAAAATCAATAGTGTTTTAAAGGACAGAGTAATCAACAATTTGAACACAATAACGGATATCTTTTAAATAACGCGTTTTAAAGATCTCATTTTTTTGCTTTCTCTAACCCGTGTGCACATAGTGGATAGAGAAAGTAATGTATTGTATGGCACCTAAACAATTGATGTTAATATTTCACCGGAAATACATACCCCCTAAATAAAAACATCTTTAAAAAGATGTGTGTGTGTGGGGGGGGGGCAGCATAGCTCAATATGAAAAGTAGATTAAATACCAAACTTGGTACTAAGGTTCAGTACCTTTCAGACATGTGGCACGAAGATTTTCAAGAAAATTTCCCCCACTCTCAACTACCCTTTACATGAAGTATTTTTCGAAATTTTAGATTTTCTCAAAAGTGACTAACGATTTTTTTAAAATGTCATATATTTAGTATATTTTTCTGACAAACAAAATGGCTATTTTGAATTTTCTGGAAATAGCTTCTGAAGATCTCTTAATTCTCATCGAAAAACACAATTTATGTCGCACACATTTTTGTGTAGAGTTAAGCGTTTTCAGGGTATTCCGAATATTGGTTTCAGTTTTAATACACTAACACTTTTCTCAAACGGGAGACATCCTGTTGTTCGCCTCTTATTTACTTACTCCTAGGAAGCAAAGAGAACCGAATTTCAATTGCTTCACTTAGCAACCGGCTTTTAAAAGATGTGGCTATCACTTTAGCCTATGCATTCCCATATTTGTCTTCAACTTGAAGCAAATGGTAAGAACAGTTTATCTTAATTAGCATGATGAAGATAAAATAATGATCTTTTGTAAGAAAAGTTGTTTGTGGAACAGGTCCAGAAAGTCAGAGAATGGAACACATCAGAGTTTTATGCAGTAGGTATCAATGTTTTCGCCTACTGCTTCAGGCATACCAGGCATATAGGATTATACAAAATACTTTCCGAATGAAGTGAACTTCACGGGCTAAACCAAGAAAAGTCAATATATACACTTTATCTATTATGCAATTATCTTTAATATTATATGTATGTTATTTTAATCAAAATTATTAGAGCCATTTTTGGGGGGAAAATCGAGAAGTGTTCCATATAAAGGCTAGTTTGCAGTAGGCGGAAATATTTCAAAATCTTCGTGTCACATCTTTGGGAAATACAGAACTTTAATAGTCTGTTTGATATTTACACGATTCTTCAGATATGGTGTTCACAAACATTTAGACACCAGAAATCCACACACATACCATTTAATATCTGATGTGCTCCATTCACATGACTTTCTCTGCATCTCTGTAACAAATTATTGTTAGTAAGATTATTCTTCTATTTCATGCTAAAACTTGAGCAGAAACGGTGTTGTTACTTGCTCCCTTGTAAGTAGAAGGGAAATAAGGGAGTACACTAGGCTAAAACGACACTCAAATGTTTTAAAATGTGGTTGCTATGGGATTGAATTGCATTTGTTTGCGTGGAAAATGTGACAAGTTCCCGTATGAGAAAAGTTTTAAGTTTTTTAAAACTGATTAATAAGGAATGTCTCGAAAATGGTTAACTCCACGAAAACATGTATATGACGTAAATTGTGTGTTTTATCGAGATCTACATTTTTTGTGTGGTAAGTTTTGTCCTACGGTTTACCAGTTATTCAAAATACAATAAAAATCGCACAGAATGAAGAGGTCTTCAGAGGCTATTCCCAGAAAATCCAATATATGCATTTCGTTTGTCAAAAAAGTATGCTAAACATACGGTATTTTAAGAAAAATCGTTACAGCCTTTTTTGAGAAAATCAAAATTTTCAAAAAATGTTCCATGTATATGGTAGTTGGGTTTAGGGGGATTTTCTTGAAAATCTTTGTATCGCAATCCTTGCAAGACAGCAAATTTAAATACCAATTGTGGTATTTAACGGTCTTTTCGTTTTTGAGCTATGCTACCTACAAACACACACACACACACACCACACACACACACACACGGACATTTTTCTAAGAATGCCTTCTTTGGATTCAGGAGATCCCAAAGCATGTATTTCCAGTGAAATCTCGGTATCATATTTTACTTAAAACTTTTCTCATACGGGAACTTGTCACATTTGCCCACGCAAAGAAATGCAATTCAATCCCATAGCAACCACATTTTAAAACATTTGATTGTCGTTTTAGCCTAGTGTACTCCCTTATTTCCCTTCTACTTACAAGGGAGCAAGTAACAACACCGTTTCTGCTCAAGTTTTAGCATGAAATAGAAGAATAATCTTACTAACAATAAGTTGTTACAGAGATGCAAGAAAGTCATGAGAATGGAGCACATCAGATATTAAATGGTATGTGTGTGGATTTCTGCGTGTCTCACACACCACACACACACAGACACACACGCACACACACACACACACACACGGACATTTTTCTAAGAATGCTTTTTTTGGATTCAGGAGGTCCAAAAGCATGCATTTCCAGTGAAATCTCGGTATCGAATTTTTGGGTGCAATATAATACCTTTTCTATACGCTATGTACGTACAGTGAAAGTAAAATGTTTTCTCTTGGAGACGGAGAATCTCAAAACGTGTATTTCGTTTTGAGATTCTCCGTCTCCTTAGCGCGGTGGTAGCGCAGTTGCATATCAAGCGGGAGACCGGGGTTCGATCCCCAGTACCGGCGTGCACTCAATCTCATGAGGTCCCTGAGGGGGGCCAATTGAGGAGTTACTTGGAGAAGTAGCGGCTCCAGGTCATGAGGACCGCATTAACCGGCCGGGGGGACTCGAGGCGCTGACCACGTCTCACCCTTCAATACTGCACCCCATTCATGACGTCTGTAGTGGACCGAGATGCGGGACGCAGCGGCCGGGCGGTAGGCCAAGGTTCCCCGTGAGCTGTCGTGCCATGGAGTTTAAATTAGATGAGGCCGCGCCGTGGCCGAGTGATCAGACCATTCACCTCTCACCTAGACGTCTCAGGTTCGATCCCAAGCGACCGCATGTGAGATTTGTGGCGGACAAAGCGGCGCTGTGGCGGGTTTTCTCCGGGTACTCCGGTTTCCCTCACCATCGCATTCCACCGGTGCTCCATCATCATTCGTGTATCATCAGTGTCACCGCCTGCGGTGCCATAAGTAGTTAAAGCGGACGTTAAACACAACCAAAAAAAAAATTCAGTTTAAATAATACTTTCCTTACGAGTGGTGGAGAAAGTAATATCAATTTTAGTGTATTCCATTCACATGCCGTTCTCTCTCCTTTCTCTATTCTTATATTCATGCTAATCCAGATAAACATTACTGGAAGTGATTTTATTATAAATTCTATTAGGCACGTAGATATCTATACAAAACATGTATGAGGTAAATCGTTTGCCTTAAAAAAAGACAAATGCATCTTTGTATACCTTTTATATATTGTTTATCGCATTGTATATACTCAATGGCATGCATAAACAAATTAAAGTATAGCTTTTTGAGTTTTAAGCTTTTTGTAATTGTCACATTTTAACAATTACGCAGAAGTCATTGAGAATGAAGAAAACTTCCGAGGGATTCGCAGAAAATTCAAGACACACATTTCATTTGCCATGAAAATGTCTTAAGCATATGGTATTTTAATGCAAACTGTTTAGGGCTAATTTTGAAGACATAAAACTTTTCGATAAAAATTCCTTATAAGGATAGTTTGGGTGATTTTCTTGAAAATATTCCTGTTAAATCCCTAGAAAGTGGAGAACTTAAATACTGAGTTTGGTAATTACACGGAATTTTGTTTTCTAGCTGTGTCGTTCACACATATACACACACATTCTAACATTCTTCTAAAACCGACTTTTTTTTGGATTCAGGGCTCTCAAAACACATACTTTCGATGGTCTCCCCATCTAAGTTATGGGTAGAATACAATGCTTCTCCTACTTACTGTATGCAGTATAGAAAGCAAAATACATTTTTAATTAATGAGTCCTCAAAAAAGTACGTCCAGTGAAATATAGATATCGAATTTTGAGGGAAATAGTTCTCTTATTACACGCAGTACTGCAAGTAAAAAAATTATTTATATATATATATATATATATATATATATATGTGTGTGTAATTTTTATTCAGGAGTCATCAAAACGTGCATTTCTAACAAAATTTCGGTATCGAATTTGTGGGTAGAATTCAATATCTTCTGGACTGGTAATGGCAATGTTTGAACTCGAGACAGGAAACCAACACGGAACGTCAGCGTCAACACGTATGGGTGGAGCGTATAATCTAAAATTCCCGGGATCAGTCAAATTCGTTAGAAGTACCATGTTCGATGCGATATTTGCTTGCTTGATTTTCTGATGTTCAAAGCGAAGAATGAATGCATGGCCACGAGTGGAAGCTTGCGTAAACACAAACAGATAAGTGGTATTACGTCATCACTCCCGGTGCATATCCTGTACAGTTCGGCAATACTGGAATACAGCACTGGGTCTCTTACAGTAGACTCAAGTCAAATTGCAAACACCGCCGCGCGTAGTCATATACTCAAAAAATAGAAAATTAATATTCATTAGTGATAAAGAAAACAGCAAGTTTAACCTGTTATGGATCGTTTAGTTTATTCCTGTCTACGTACACTTTTGATGGTCAGACTGTACTACACTATATTCCAGCCTTTTCTAACCGCTCTACACCATGCCATGCTACACCAGTGACCTCCCCCAACATCTGCATTCTTTCGTCAGACAGGTAGTACATTCAGAGCTAAGTAAACGCGTGTTTACAAAATACTGCAAAGATATGGAATTTGTTGGTATACAAGGATTATAGATGGTTTAACCCCAACCAAGTTAACGGATTTTTATTTATTCATAACATTATAATATATATATATATATATATATTAATTTTTTGTAATTTGTTTCCATTTGGAGGTACCGTCTTCACTCTAGTTATTTCCTTTTGATATGATACTAGCAATGAGGGCGAACATTTTTACTAATTTGTTATGTTTATACGTTCTAAAAACTTGACAAAATTTCTCCGTCTTGTTTCATAACTACTGGCTATTAACGATCAGTAATTTATATACACATTTACATTAAATATATTTTTGGTAAGACCTGTAGTGAAATGTATAGCGATCCGCGGGCTTAGCATAAAGGAAGGCATTGTATTAAAATTATAGAAAATTATATTGGAAAATTTTCTCACCTTAGTTGAATATTATAATTACAAATTATAGCAGTAGCTCCGAAAAGTACTGGAAGGGGTAATAATAATAATAATAATAATAATAATAATAATAATAATAATAATAATAATAATAAAAGTGCAGGGATTCCAGTCGATCAAACAAATTAAGGTATTTAAGTATGATTTGTATAGATTGACTTTCGGCCTCTTTAAGTGACGGACTTCGAATTTGAATCTAATACCTTAAAAACCAATATTCACAGTTATTATTTTATTTTTTCATTATATAGAATACAAACGCTTTCAAAATAAGCAGAAAGCTGTTATACACTTTAATAAAATACCATAATTAGGTATTTATGGGCCGCAATAAGTGTTTTCAATGTAACATGTTAGAAGCCGGTAAGGATACCCATAGTTCAAATTTCTAAATCGTACACTTTTTACCCAAATGTTTTCAAAATGCTGTTACATACTACTGTGCCTGAATTATAAGTGTACATTTAAATTCATGTGGATGTTCTTTAATATTTTTTCAAGGAAAAGTTATATTTTGCTTAATTATAGTAATTCATCGTGTATTCCGCACGATAGAGTAATAAACATTTGTAAACAATAAAACCCTACCATATTATTTAAGCACTAATGTATAAAACTTGTAATAATTACTTTTATTCATTACTAGGCTTCAGATATCTTTAGGATAAGATAACCTCTGGTATACTGGTAGGTACGTTGTTCACAAGCAAGCGGAGAGGGGTGAGGCATAAGTTCCGCGTACTACTGAGTTTCTACTCTAGATATAGGTGGACACAGAGTAAGTATACAGCTCTTTAGTGTACATAAATGTTTATTACAAAGCATAAATAGCATGAACAAAATAGTAAATCTATACTGTGGCAGATGAAATAACCAGTTACATGTGTGGACAACTTTTGCAATGGATTATAATATATATTTTCTGAATGTATCAAAACAAAACTGTTTTTTTGTTTGTTTTGTTTTGGTCTTTGTGCCTTCAGAACAGGATGTACGCGTATGATCGCTTGCTTATAATAAATAACTGGCAGTGCCTATGAAATGAAATCATATAACTAGTTTTCACTCAAAATGTAATCAAATTGCAACCCTGTCCGAAAGCTATTCATTACACTGGAAATCTAAAAGTATATTCAATCTATAAAATGTAAACGTTTTACTGTAAAATATATTTTTTGACACTTTACTCTCCGTGATTGATTTAATGTCATATCTTGAGTACTTTAAAAGCGTAGGAAAACCATATGACAGTGTTACGAGTTCCTTCCCTACGGGTTTCTATTGAAAATTTGAACAAGATTGGTTACAAACTGCATCGTACGGAAATTTTATGCCGAAAACTTATAAGAACAATCAAACTTGAGTAATAAATTGTAAGGGAAATAAAATGCCTTTGGTTATTATCCTTCAACCCAAAGCAATTTTGTTTCTTTACACATTTCTGTCTTCTGCAATTGCTCTGTTGTTCATATTTCTTCTGACTGCGTCCATTTATTATTTCCTGGGCTTTACTTTCTTATTTATTCCCTCAATCGTCCACTTAAGCATCATTTTTGGAATTCCACTATTTTACGTTTTGCTTCTTCTTCTATTATTTCAATAATTTGTTATTTGAAATTCATTATTTCTGTAGTGTTTGTAATGTTTTCCATTCTTGATTTTCTACCTGTCATTCGGCAAAACTCTATATCTTTTTTTTTTAATTAATTTATTCTTTTATAATGTTTAACGCCCACGTTTACTACTAAATCCATCTCTGTTGTTGGCAATTTTTTTACTTGAATTCTAATGATTATATAAGTCTGTACCATATAACAAGACACTTGGTACCAACGATTTGAAAACCATTGTGTTAGTCTTGTGTGTAATGTTCTTACTCATAATGCTGAGTTTAGCACGCCAATTATTTTTCTTCGCTCACATGTTCCTCTTTCAATTTCATAATTGTTTTTTCCGCCTGATTTTAAAATTTACCTATATATTTGAATTCATTTACTTTCTTAATTTGAATTTCTATTTACTCTTCATTCTCAATGTTAATTATTATGTATTCAGTTTTCTTGATATTTGTACTCAATCCCCAGTTTTTCCACTAATTTCCAATCCCTTATACTCCATCTTCAGTATCCTATGTAATTATAACAGTAAACTACAATTATAATAATAGCAATACAAATCTGAAATGCTCCATTCACATGACTTGGTTTACATCTCTGTAATAACTTAATGTTAATAAGCTTATTCTTCTACTTAATGTTAAAACATTAGCAGAGACGGTCTTATTACTTAGTTTCTTGTAAGTAGAAGGAAACTAAAGGAACACACTAGGCTAAGCCGACAGTCAAATGTTTTAAAATGTGGTTGCTATGGGATTGAAATCCGTTTCTTTGCGTGGCCAAGCGTTGACAAGTTCCATTATTTTAAAATTGAAATCAATAACAAGGAATAGCTCGAAAACGGCCAACTCCACGAAAAAAATTTATATGACATACACTGTTTTATCGTGATCTACAATTTTTGTGTAGTAAGTTTTTTGTCTATCACCTACGGTTTACTAGTTTTGCAAAATTCAATAAAAATCATCGAGAATAGACATCTTTAGAGGCTATTCCCAGAAAATTCAAGATATACATTTTATTTGACACGTAAGCATCTTAAATATAAGAGATTTTAATCAAAATCGTTAGAGCTATTTCTGAGAAAATCAAAATATTCAAAATATTTTCCATGTAAAGGTGTCACATCCTTGGAAGATATCAAACTTAAATACCATGTTGGTCTTTTCGTTTTTGACTATGCTGTCTACAGACACACCTTTACACACCCACACATACTCGCACCCTTTTCCAAAACTTTTTTTTTTTTTTTTGGATTTAGAGGGTCCCAAAATATGTATTTCCGGTGAAATCTGGGTATCGAATTTTTGGGTGCAATACAATACATTCTCTTTACACTATGTACATAGTAGTGTAGAGAAAGTAATACTAGTAATAATAATAATAATAATAATAATAATAATAATAAAATAAACAATGTTACACTTTTATTGATATGGGAAATACAGAGTGCCTCTCTGTATGCACAATGTGAATATGAGCATTTTTTCGAATTAGTATTTGTAGTGCTGTATACACGGTTTGCTCGTGATGACCATTCAGGGGGCCCCGCTGCTCCGCATTTGCGCCGCATCACGTAATTTATTTCCCCTGCAAGACACAGTAAGCACTAACAATGCAGATAATTCAATAGTATAGATATAAATCGGTGATCGAGACGCCCAGCAATGGCTCAATGAGACGAAGCTGACATCATCCTCTCCCCACATTCATTTGTTTGAAGCGGTCAGAACTGGGTCAGTGTACTGCGCAGCTCTCTATCAGAAACAGATATTGCTCCACGCATGCGCAGTCCTCCCAAACAAATGACGCTAAGGAGGAACGAAAAGAGGCGTGTCCAATTCTCATTGATGTACCAAAATGACTCGTGTCGTCAGCACAGTTTCTTCCTGTTTCTCAGTGTACGTTTCCTCCGCTCCTATTAAGATTTTCACCTTCAGATATTTCGTTTCTTATGAACTACCCTTTACCATTCGCTGTTGCACAACCATAACTTTTCTAGCATACTTTATTTTATTTATTCATGTAAGGTATGCATCTATTAAATTTGACAAAGAATTTTAAACATTTTCATATTATTACTTTCTCTACACGTTCTATGTACATAGTGTATAGAGAAGGTATTGTATTGCATATAAAAATTCAATACTCAGATTTCACCGAAAATACATGTTTTGGCACCCCCTGAATCCAAAAAAAAGGTGTGTATGTGTGTTTCTACGTCAGCATAGTTCAAAAATGAAAAGACCTTTAAATACCAAACGTGGTATTTCAGTTTGATATCTTGCAAGGATGCGACACGAAGATTTTCAAGAAAATCCCCCCATCCCCAACTACCGTTTACATGGAACTTTTCGAAAATTTTTGGCTCTAACGATTATGATTAAAATATCATATATTAAAGATATTTACCGGACAAATTATATGAATATCTTGAATATTCTGGGAATATCCTCAGAAGACTGCTTTATTCTGGATGAATTTTACGGAATTTTGCATAACCGCTAAACCGTAAGAGATAGACAAAAACTTACCACACAAAAAATGTAGAGCACATTAAAGCACACAATTTATATTATATAATTTTTTTCGTGGAGTTGATCGTTTTTGAGATATTCCTTGTAGTTGCTTTCAGCTTTAAAAGAGCTTATACTTTTCTCATATAGGAATTTGTCAACTCCTGTCTGTACAAACATAGCAACCAGCTTTTGACTGTCACTTTAACCTATTGTATTCCCTTATTTCGCTTCTGCTTACAAGGAAGCAAGTAATAATACTATTTCTGCTAATCTTTGCTTGATTAGCATGAAGTAAATGGAACAGAAGCTTTTTAACAATAATTTGTTGTAGAGATGTAGAGAAAGTCATATAAATGGAACATGTCAGATTTTTTTTATCATAAATAGACAGTATGTCTGAACTTTAAGAAATAGATAGCTTTTTCCATTTCGCGCATTGTAACTACAAATTAAAGGAAGATATAAAATAGTTGCATTGCTAAATCATGTAGATATTCCATAGAGACTTGTTAATCATTTCGGACGAAGATTTTTCAAGATTTGCCATTTTGCAAATCACAACAGCATATTCAAATAACCCATGCACTAACTTTTAACCTTACTTTTTTCTCAGGTTTACATTTTGGGCATGAAATTTATTCCTTTGTTCTGATTTATGAAATTGCATAATCAAAAGTGTGTTATCTAAAGATTTAAAGATGGGTTCTATGACTGCTTGATTCATGGGCTAAAAATAAAATTATACTGAAAAAGGACAATATTAATAACAGCAACTTCCTAAGAGCAAAACCTTATCTATGCACACCCAATAAGTTACATCATTTCATTTACGAGGGCCGTTTTTTTCAGCCTCCGATAGGCTATAAATAAAAGACAAGTTCATAAAAAACAAATATTTTATTACTAAAAGTTTGGTACACTTATGGTTACTTTTCAATATAATCACTGAAAAGATTGAGACATTTATCGTAACTGTGCGCAAGCTTTGCAATACAAGCTTCAAAAAATGATGCCGCCAATGATTTCAAATGAGCATTGACGTTGTTTTGAAGATCATCGTACTTTGCAACGTTTGCGGAGAGCCATCCAAAACAAACGAAGAGGAATGCTGACTTCCGGAATTGTGTTGATCCATGACAACGCTCGTCCACATACTGCTGGCACAACCCATCGGCTTCTTGAACAATTTCAATGGGACACTTTCAATCATCCGCCGTACAGTCCTACCCTGTCACCCAGCGACTTTCACCTTTCCCTGAACTGAAGACGTGGCTAGGAGAGCAGCACTTTCAACGACGTAAAGTACGAAGATCTTCAAAACATTTTTTGAAGCGGCTATTGCAAAGCTTGTGTACAGGCATGATAAATGCCTCAATCTTTTCGGTGATTATGTTGAAATAAAATAATTGTTTTCTATGAACTTGTCTTTTATTTATAGCTATCGGAGATTGAAAAAATAACAACCCTCCTATTTTCACTGTCCCAAAGTGTCACAAAATGCCATCGCTATACTTCTCTGCCAAACATGAATGCTCAAAGAAGTTTTTCAAAATTAATATGATCTCGCTAATTAAAACTACTTAATTGTATTTTCTAAGAAATGTCTTAAGACCATTTTTGGACATCCATTTATTTGTTTACTCTTATTAAGTGTGGAAAATTTCAAATAAATATCTTTAAAATTAATAAAGCTAGAACGTTCAGTCCCAATGGCCCTTATAGCTTCTTTTACCCTAAACCTTTTTTTTTTATACTTTCTCTAGCCGTATGTACATAGTAGCTAGAGATGATAGGTACTGTAATACACCCTAAATTCGGTGTCTAGATTTCACCAGAAATATATGTTTTGAGGTCCCTGAGTCCAAAAAGAAATTTTAGAAAATGGTCCGCGTGTGTCTATGGACAGGATAGCTCAAAAACAAAAAGATCGCTAAATACCAATCTTGGGATTTATGTTTAGTATTCTCCTTTACATGAAACAAATTTTGAACATTTTGTTTTTTCTCAAAAGTGACTAACGATTTTGATTAAAATACATTATTATAAAAGATATTTATTTCACAAATAAAATGTATTTTTTAAATTTTCCAGAATAGACTCTGAAGACCACTTTATTCTGAATGAGCTTTGCAGAATGTTGCATATAACTGTTAAACCGTAAAGGATAGACAAAGCTTATTTTACTAAGACGTAGATCTCGTTAAAACACAAAATTTATGCCCTACGTCCTTTTGTTGTACACTTGACCGTTTTCCGAATATTCCTTGTTACTGGTTTCATTTTTAAGCCACGTAACCATGCAAAGGGAATCGAACTTAAATTGTTTCACCTAGAAACCAGGTTTTAAAGGATTTGACTAGCACTTTAGCCTAATATATTCCCTTATTTCCCTTCTGTCTTTATCTCGATTAGTATGAATTAAATAAAATAATAATCTTGGTAAGGAAAGCTTTTATGTGAAAAAGCTAGAGAAAATTATATGAATGGAACACATCAGATTTTTTTTCAGCATTTTCACATGTAGAAAGAGTTCCAACTTTTACTAATTTATTTCAGCACTTTTACTGCCTCTCAAATGCAGATATTGAAAATGATTATCTACGTTTTCGAAATAATGCTAAAATTGTGTTAAATAAATTATAAATTTTTGACAAATAAAGAGATTTGGGAAGTAAACAAAGTAGTAATTTTCTACAATTAATTAATTCACTAGGCAAACTCTAACATATTATATTTATTATTAAACTCATTTACTGTGTAAAACTTGAATTTTAATATATATATATATATATATATATATATTTTTTTTAAAAATGTGTTGCATTCACGCGACTTTCTCTATCAAGTCCTCTACAAATTACCTTACAAAAGTTTATTCTTCAATCTACTCCATGCTAAGCAAGATAAACTTAGCAGAAATGGTTATATTACTTAATTCCATGCAATTACTATGGGAATAAGGACTACACTACGATTAATCGATAGTCAAATCCCTTCAAATGTGACAATCTTGTTTTTTTTTCACTACATAACTAGGAGTAAAACAAAAGAAAATTCAATGATGAATTTCCGTTTGAGAAAAGTTTATTTTAAAATTGAAACTAATAACCAGGAATATCTAAGGAATTAACTTGCCTACATGTTTAAACACAAATTGCGTGGTTTGAAGATATCAACAATTTAACTGTTGTAAGTCTTTATAATTCTCTGCGAGTCATCCAGAATGAAGAGGTCTTCATACTCCCATAACATTCAAGGTATACAATTAATTTCTGATGAGAATATTTTAAATATATGTTATTTTAATCAAAATCTTTAGACCATCTTTGAGAAAAAGGAATGTCTCGAAATTTCTTCCTATAAAGGATAGTGTGGGAGGGTTTTACCTTCAAACATTCATGTCATATCAATGGATGATGATTACTTTTATCACGTTTGATATTTACGGAGTTATACTGTATACAGGCACAATTTATGCCATATAATTTTTTATTTTTGTAGTCTTAATCGTTTTCAAGATGTTCCGGATTACTTGTTTAAATTTTAAGCCACTTAAACTTTCCCAAACGCATCTTTCATCACGTTTCTCATTTGTTTAGTCCTGGCAAGCAAAGATATTGAAATTTCAAGTGTTTCACATAGCGACTGACTTTTAAAGGTCCAGACTATTGCTTTAACCTGTGCATTTTCTTACTCATCTTCTGCTTACAAGGAAGCAGGTAATAATACTAATTCTGCATGTTTATCTTGATTTGCATGATGTAGATAACACATTGATCTTTTATTTTACCGAACAGCAAGTGGATATCATGTGAATGGCACACATTATGTTTTTATTCTGCTACCTACAAGGAACCAAGTAATAAGGACAATTTCTTTTAATGTTTATCTCGATTATCATGACGTAGATAAAAGAATAAGCTTTTTAATAATAATTTGTTACACAGATGTAGAGAAAGTCATGTGAATAGAGCACTTCAGATTCTTTTTGAAGAGATGACCGTTTACGAAAATCATCTTTCTTCTCGTTTGTTCTGTCTAGACAAGCAAAGAGATTGGAATTTCAATTGTTTTACATAGCGAGCGACTTTTAAAGCAAGAGACTATCGCTTTAGCCTGTGCATTTTCTTGTTTACGTTCTACTTACAAGGAAGAAGGTAATAAGACTAATTCTGTTTATGTTTATTTTGATTAGCATGATTTAGATAACAGATTAATGTTTTGAATAAAAAGTTTGTTTACCGAACAGCTAGAGAACATCATGTGATTAGAACACTTTAAAGTTTTAGTTTGTCCACGCGTACTATGTTCATAGCGTACAGAGAAGTTATTGCACTCTACTTACAAATGTTATACCGATATTTCACCGGAAATATATGTTTTAGGGTCCCCTGTATAAAAAAAAATGCATTTTCAGAAAAAAGGTCACTTTATGTGTGTGTGCGCATGTCTGTCAACACGATAACTCAAAAATGAAAGGTCGGAAAATATCAAACTTTGTATTTAAGTTTAGTATCTTTCAGGAATGTGACACGAAGATTTTGAGAAAAATACCCCTACCACAAACTACCCTTTATTTGGAAACAATTTCTAAAATTTAGATTTTCTCAAAAATGGCTGTTACGATTTTGGTTAAAATACCGTATATTAAAGATATTTATATGGCAAATAAAATGTACATCTTGAATTTCGTGGGAATAGCCTATAAAAACCTCTTTATTCTGAATGAATTTTGCGTAAGTGGTAAACGGTAGAGTTAGACAAAACTTATTACACAAAAAATGTAGATTACGTTAAAACACGTAATGTATATCAAATACATTTTTTCGTGTAGTTGATCATTTCTGAAACGTTCCTTGTTATTTGCATCAGATTTAAAATACTTAAACTTGTCTTTCACGGAAAGTTGTAAACTCCTGCCCTGCATAGAAACGGATTTCAACCACATGGCAACCAGCATTTAAAACATTTGACTATCGTAGTAGCTATATTCCCTCCTTTTCGTTCTACCAATAAGGAAACAAATAATTAAGATGGTGTCTGCTAATTTTTATCTTATGATAAGGTAGAAAGAAATAATAAACAATAATTTGTTACAGCAATATAGAAAAAGTTATGTGAATGGAACATATCAGAGCTTTTAGGTTAAATATGTCCTGGTTTTCCTCTGTTCATATCTTTACTGGGTGGGAAATTGTATTACTTTTAAAGAACAGAAATTATCTGGGGTGTTGAAATAGGGGAACTGTTACGGATATTAATATATAGGAATCGATAAATTAACACGCAGCACGACCCATATTAAAATTAAAGCAGAGGAGTGATGGAACCCGCCAGAATGGTCTCGTGTGAAGCTATGTATGACGTCTCATGGGAGACGCTGTGCACGGCACCTCCCGGAAACTATTAGCTAAATTAAATGTATGTAAATGTTGTTCCCAGGTGCTGTTGGCTGTACAAGTCACTTAATCCTATTTTATTTATATATACACGTCACTGCGTTCAGGCTGTTAGCTAAATTACGTATATGTAACCAAGCAGCTGTAATACCAGTTTAACACCGCACTTCTTTTATGTGGTCAATGGTGAAAGGGCAGCATTTTATGAATAGAAATAAATCCGAAATGTAATAACAGAAAGACAAAATTAGATATTCTAAACTCTAGCAACCATACGTATCATATGTTACACAGGACTACAATTTTTACTTTCTCTATACGTACTATGTACATGCACTCCACCAAAAAATTCGATACCGAGATTTCACCGGAAATATATGTTTTAGGGTCCCCTTTATCCAAAAAAAAAAGTATTTTCAGAAAAAGGTCCGTGTGTCCGTGTGTCTGTGAACACGATAACTCAAAAACGAAAAGTCGGTAAAATACCAAACTTGGTATTTAAGTTTAGTATCTTCCAGGAATGCGACACAAAGATTTTGAGAAAAATCCCCCCACCATAAACTACTCTTTACATGGAACTTTTTTCGAAAATTTTGATTTTCTTAAAAATGGCTCTAACGATTTTGATTAAAATATCGTATATTAAAGATATTTAGCTGACAAATAATATGTATATCTTGAATTTTCTGGGAATAGCTTCTAAAGACCTGATTATTCTGGATGAAGTTTGCTTAATTTGGCATAACTAGTATACAAAAAATGTAGATCTTGTTAAAATACACAAGTTATGTCACATACATTTTTCTCGTGGAGCTTACCGTTTTCGAGGTATTCATTGTTATTAGTTTCAGTTGTGAAGTACTTATACTTTTCTCAGACGGGAGAGTGCGGTTTTCTTTTGTTCTACCCCTGGCCAAGAAAAAAAGGGATTTGTAATGACAATTGCATAACGACAGCTTTTAAACCATTTGACTATGGCTTTAGCCTAGTGTATTCCCTTATTTTTTTCCTACTTATAAGGAACTAAGTAATAAGAATATTGTGCTAATGAATACCTCGATTAGCAAGATGCAGAAAGAAGAAGAATCTTATGTAAGAAGTTTGTAGAACAGCTAGAGAAAGTCATGTGAGTGTAACACATCAGATTTGTTTGTCTAGTGTATACAAGATGATTCAAATCTACACCAAACGAAGATGTGGACCTTGTTGGTCATACCGTACGTGATACGTGAATATAATTTTCAGCTCTAAATTCGGCATATATAAAAACTGCCGTAAAATCACCATGGATTACGCAGTCGTACATAACCAGATAGCACGTGCCTGGCCCACTCCAAGAGAGATGCCGGTTGGTAGCGAAGGTCCCAGTCGCGTGGTGTAGGTGTGGTTTGATAGAGACGCCGGCGCGGGACAGGTCACCTTAGTAATGGAAAACGTAGAATGTGGGTGTGGCGTATGACAACCTTTGTTCCTTAGCTGCCTAATCCTAAATGTGTGCGATTTTTAAGCACACATACAATTTTAAATAGAAAGTTGCGACATCAAGTTTCTGACAAGTGAAAGTGTAAGCTAATCGACTGCTATCTTTGTTTGGTGTGATTTTGAAACGGCCTGTGTGTACAATACAGTGTACATAGTAGCTAGAAAAGGTACTGTATTCCACTAAAAAATGCGATGTCGAGATTTCACCGGAGATGTTTTAAAGCTCCCAGAATCCGAGAAAGACATATTTAGAAAAAAGGCCCGTGTGTGTTGCGGCGGTAACATAGGGTTCCGGGTTCTTATCCCGTGTACAGGTTTTGGATATTTAGGAACGGTGTGGAAATGTAGGTGCCCTACTCACAGGTGTGGTAAGAGACAAGTGATTTTCTTAAGTTTCAGATTATTTTTGAACTCATTTATTCATCTTGTTTGGCCTTTTTTGGTGTGGAACACAAACGCATTCCTCCTAAATTTTGTACTCTTAAGTTACGCTTTACTCAACCGCGCCTTTTATTACTTTTGGCGTCTTTTGGTGTAGTGATTTCGTCCGTATTCTGGTCCGTATTAAATTAACACTATTTCCGTCACAACTAAAGGTAGCCCGTTTGGCTCCAGCACGGACCCAAATATCACACGTTATCTCCGCGGATGTTCCATCCCAAGTGCCAAATTGTCGCTTGACCAGCAAGAGGACCGTTTATCTTGTTTTATTATGTTCACTCTCGGACAGTGTAACCTCATCCCCCCCCCCAGTTCCCTTAACGGTACTAACCTACGTGGGTCGCTTGGCAGCTCGTGACAACTGTTTGTCCTTGGCTTCTTAGACGTGTTTTACAATATTCCTTCCCTGGCTATTTGCAATGTACATTTGCCCCCTCTTAGTACAATTTATATTATATCGGCTATAATTTATATATCCCTTTTAGATAACCTTTGACCCCGTGAAACATACCTATATGTCTCAGTATGTGCATTGAGTGTGTAAACAGCATAGCTCAAAAACAAAACAAAAAACAAAAAAACGTTAAATACCAAACTGGTATTTATGTTTAGTATCTTCACGAAGATTTAAAAAAAAAAAAAAATCCCCCACCACAAACTACCCTTTACATGGATTTTTAAAAAAAAAAATATTCTTTCATTTGTATAGCCCCCTTTAACTTCTATGGCCATATCGGGGGCTTTGACTTACATTACAAGTTACAACTTATATTATTGTAGGTATAGAACATTAAGTTAACCATTTTTATATCACCAAACACACATATCCACTCTCACATGCATAATTCCAGACTCTGTGGAGGATAGGGAATAATTCTGGTTGAAGAAAAATTCCCCGACCCAGCGGGAATTGAACCCTGAATCTTCAGGTGGGAAGTCATCTTGCTGACCACTCAACCACGGAGGCACTCTTGAAAATTTTGTTTTTTCCGAAAATAGTTGTAACGACTTTTATTAAAATAATATGTAATAAAGATATCTACATCAAAAATAAAATGTATACTATGAATTTCTGGAAATAACCTCTTTATTCTGGGTGAGGTTTACAGAATTTTGCATAACGATTAAACCCTAGGAGATAGACAAAGATTTACTGCACAAAAAATGCATATCTCGTAACGAACGCGAACCGAACTTCAATTGTTTCGCATGGTGACCAGCTTTTAAAAGATTTGACTTCGTTTTGTCTAGGGTATTCCCTTATTTATCCCTTCTACTTACAAGGAATAAGGTAATAAGAACAATTCTGCTAATGTTTATCTCGATTAGCATGACGTAAATAAAAGAATAACCTTTCATACTAATAGTTCGTATATGGAATAGCTAGAGAAAGTTATGTGAATGTAACATCAATTTTTTTTCGCTCATTGAAGGGGTTAAAATAATGTCGACTAGTGGTGTCATGTTTTGATAATTTCTGCTCTGTGCTCGTAAATAGTTCTTTCTGTAGCACGAACGTATAATGTACAAAGTAAATAAAGTATTGTATTCCATCAAATATTTGACTGATTCAACCTATAATTTGTAATAATTATACATTCTTTCTTCATGTTAATATTGTTAATGATACAGATTTGTTTTTCAACTCCTATTTTAAAAACTTGTTAATATTATTTTATTTTAATTTTTGAATTTACCTGAAATTTGTATTTCTAAGCTTGTTATAAACTTCATAGTAGACATAGTAATTTATTTTAACCTCTAAACTTTTCAGACAATGTACATATGTTAATGGTGTCACATGACCCATATCAATGTTATTTACTTCTTATTTTATGTTAAATTGCCTGTGTAGCTTCTAGTTGGTCGATCAAAATAGACAAAATAAAATTAGATACAGAGATTTCAAAGAAAATATATATTTTGGAACACCCTGAATCCCCAGAAAGCACTTTTAGAAAAAGTTTGTATATAACTGCGTGTGTGTGTTTCTGTGGAGACAGTCTCACACACACACTTTTTCGTTTTTGAAAATGATCAATTAAAGCTTCCATATTAATGTTTATTTATACTTGAAACCACATTATTTTCGACATTTTATACATTCGCAGGTCTCTATGGCTACCAGTGAAGTCACAAAGTGCAACCCAGTTCCAAACCCAATATTTCTAACACCACCCCCAGAAACGAATCCAGAGTTTTAGTAAGCAGCTTTGTGCATATATCTCGATAATCGTATTCGCTAACGTGTAGTTTTCTCGTTTTATTGCTTGCCACGAGATATAACACATTTTATTATGTTGTGATGTATTTCTTTTTACTGCTGTGCCTTTATTGCGTAATTAAAACATTGACCCTTTGGCTATCAATCAGTCAATAAACTAGAAGGTTTTTAATAACACTGTGCAACCAAGCAAAAGCCACCAGCGTATATGTGCTTTATACACATATGGTATGGAATGAATAAAATAATGATCATAAAACTGGCAAGAGATGAAAATCAAAATCAATGTCTTAGAAAATCTTACAACTTAGCTGCAAATTAGATCAATCACTACATAGGAGACACCTAGCGATGTTTCCTTGAACAAGTAGAACTTCTAGTTCGAAATTCCGCCACTATGCACACAAAGTGACGAGGGATTAGCCAATATGGCGAAATCACGCGTTTGCAGGAATAAAAATGCTGAAATTTGACCCAGGAGCCTTCTCTTTTCACGGTGTAAATAAAATTACACGGGATCAACTGCTTTACTTCCCTATGGAAGTTATGCTAAGGATTCTTACAACCGAAAAAGATTCATCTTCCGCCAGGATTGAACCATCGACCATGGACACAAGTTCATTAAATAATTGTTATTATTAATAATACATTTATTTGGGCTTTCATTAGCATATGAATATACATCAGCCCAAGCTGATCTTGACATATTGATACCCACATTTCCTTAAGAGGAGTAGAAATGACCTATCTTGCCAATGTTAAACTTTGACCTATTATCTCAACAGCTATTTAAGATAAGTAGCTAAAATTTTCAAGGTAATTCAGTAATAATTTTACTGTAGATTGATGAAAAATAGAATACTTCTTTTCATTAGAACGAAAGTATGATATTTTAATAAAGCTCTTAAAATTATTTTTAAATTTAAAAAAAGGACTAATCCATATACACAACTTTTCGTTAAAATAAAGCCAAATTAGGTGTAAATGTGTGGCAAAACGCTTTGTGTCAATTAGTTTCTGAAATAAAGGTGCATTTGCATGGACAAGTTTTCTTCTTCAGAAATTGCTTTGAAGTAAACAAAAAAATGTAACCTAACTTTCCAAGCCCTACTTCGCAGTACACATGAAGGAAATACGAGTGGAATGCTAATGCCACGAAAAGCTAAAGTAAAACTTTCCGATCAAAATAAATTTAAAAAGATATATTTTCTCTAACACCATTTACAAAGTTGACCTTTTACCAAGTGAGTGTACCAAAAAAGTTCTTTTTAAAGTTACTAAGCAGGATAATTTTCAACAGTATTTTAAACAACTTGCAATTAGCGTACCTCTATGAAAGCTATACCAAAATGAGTGGGGGATTCAAAATGTGCATATGCAACTAAGATATGAAATAGGAAAAAAATTATATAAATAATATTTCCACTCCTCTTAATACCTGAGCCATATCATTTAAATGCTAATATTAATTATAATATTCATACTAATCTTAATAACATTAACAATAAGTAGGTACAATATAACTAATATAAATAATTATATACAACAATGAAAATATATGTAAGTATCTAAATAAAAGTGCAGAATGTTCAAAATAGTCGTGCAACAGCTAAGATGACATAACTGGGAACATGTTGAAAACGTAATTATGTTCAAATATGAGCTATTATGATAGAAAATTTCACATGAATATGAAAATATTAGAAATAAAACAATAATAACTCTAAACATCTGTCATTACATTACAATTTAACCAGCAAAGAAGTCATGCGAGACAATAATGCATCCTTATTTGTTTCACGTCACCATTTAGTTCGATTTGCGAGCAGAGAGGATGCAAATTGTGTTTATTGTATCATGTATGATGCGGTTTTTGTTTTAGTGTATGATGTAGTTAAAGGTGATCATTAGCGTATTTTTTATTAAGCGCCTTATTAAACTTTAATCAAATACACAGCCACGTCACCTGGTACCTCATAGACAAAGGTAGTATAACCTTATAGTAATTTTGTCTGTATTCATGTAAAGAAAGCTCAATCGATCTGTTGTGAGATTCAATAACTTTGGTTGGCAACACTGAGTGCAAGAGCGCGTTCAGAATCCGTGTAGCTAGGTCACCGTCTTCTCGAAAGTGGCTACTCGCAATTGTCTTTAGGTTTACAAGAGTTAGTCAACAATTGAGGGGCTTGTTTCCAAAGGGACTTTTCTCCATGACATCACATTCTTAACAGAAGACACCTTTCATATAATTCCTTGTCGTATTAAGATAGAAGCCTAATTTTTGACATGTGTGATTCTGTAATACTTGCAAACGTATCTATATATGTGAAAAAAATCAGAGAGTCGTAGGAATGGTGGAACTGGGATCACATGACAGGGAGTTTTGGCAGTAAACTAAAGGTTTATATAGATGTCCACTGCAATAAATGAAGAAGTTGATGTGTATTATTGATAAAATAAAAGTGTTATAGCTGTCAGTCTTATGTTTATTATCGTTCAAACACCATAACATATAATGGTAAACCAAAAGCCTTCAAAGCGTTAATTTAATACTATCCCAGATGAGATAATTGATAAAATGTTTAAACTTCACACTCTATAAAGATAGCCAATAAAAAACGTCTTTTTCCAACTGGAAACAATATTACTAGCTGATGATTTATTGTAACTCTTACATTATTGTAATCTGACTTTGTATACATAAATTATTAAAGTTTTCAATTTATAAACCTTATAAACAAACACAATTGATATTACAGCCAATGTCAATCATTTTACTATCACTAGAAATAATAGTATGGGCCTAAGTAACACTGTTATCATCACTGACTTCTGCGTGACTGCAAGAAAATACCTAACATTGCAGGATGATCATCAGTGATTAGTAGTTTTTGTATAAGTAACTTGAAGCGTTCCTATTGACTATGAGGAGATGAGAAATAAACACAGCTCGGAGGTGCGTCACATTGGAAATAACATCAAGTTTCAAAGCCTCCTGACATTAGCATTTACATTGTTTTTAACATTTAATACAACTTACACCTTCACAGAAGGTATTCTTAATGCTCTGGTATGCTTAGCTCCAAATCTGTTAAAATTGGAGTTAGGTCACTTTGGAAATAAGCCCTTCATTTCGTCGTGAAAACTTGAGGAGATGCAATTTATTTAATATTACGTTAACGTTTATTTTTAACATAATGTCAGAAAACAAGATGTTTGAACTTTTGTATCATGAGCTGTTGAAAACAGTTCCGGGTTTAGGAAAACGGGGTCCAATTGCATCTAACTGCGTAAAGAAAAAATGCAAAGTATTGCTATACTGAGCTTGTTTTTTAATTTACACTCATCATGCAAACACTAATGTTATACTATACCTCTATATTAGTAGTACAGGTACTTCGTAGTTACACTCACCTGAAACAAAAGAAGATAGTGTAATTAACTTAGTACTGTGACACGACAGAATGTACAGAATATAATTAATGAATCAAAACTTGTCTCTCAACCAACTGGAGCGCACAGAGACATCTAGTGAAATTCTCTGTAATAAACAACTTTTTACAATATCTCTTAAATTAGCTAGAGGTTCAACGCTCGCTAGCGCTGGGGAGAAACAAGCATTTGCTGGAGGTAAAAATATGATGTGTTACACTCACATGGCTTTCTCTAACTTCTACAAACAAACTTCTTGCAAAAGATTATTCTTCTTTCTACAACATACTAATCGAGATAAGCACTAGCAGAATGTTCTTATTACCTAGTTCCTTTTAAGTAGAAAGCAACTAAAGGAATGCGCTATGCTAAAGTGATAGTCAAATTTTTAAAACTTACCTTTATACGATTGTCATTGAAATTGGCTTTTTTGCTTGGCCAGGAGTAGAACAAAAGATAAACGTACTTTTCTCAGACAGGAAGCGTACAAGTATCTTAAAATGGAAACCAATAACAAGGAATATTTTGGAAACAGTCAACTCTACAACAAAAATGCATAATACACAAATTGTGTGTTTTAACGAGATCTATACATTTTGTGTAGTAAGTTTCTGTCTATTTCTTATGGTTTAACTGTTATGCAAAATTCTGCAAAATTCAACTAGAATAAACTGCTCTTCAGAGGCTATTCCCAGAAAATTCAAAATATACATTTTATTTTAGTTGTGAATAAATATAATATAACGCATTAATAAAAATCGTTAGAGCTATTTATGAGAAAAAAAAAATCCTGTATTGGATAGTTTGGGGCGGAGGATATTCTTGAAAATGTTCCTGCCCCATCCTTGAAAGATAACAAATTCAAATACCAAGTTTTGTACTTAAGAGGCTTTTAGTTTTTGAGCACACATGGACCTTTTTCCAAAAACGCTATTTTTGGATTCAGGGGGTGCCAAAACATATATTTCCGCTGCAATCTCGGTATCGAATTTTTGAGTGCAACACAATACCTTCTCTACACACTAGTGTACGTAGTACGTGTAGAGAAAGTGAAAATGGCCAACAGTTTTGCTCTGGCACTGTCTTTATAGGATTATTTTATGGGAACTAATATCGCACGGAACCGGTTGCTTTTCTCCCCGCTCTTAGCAAGCAATTCTTAGAACTTAACACTGAAAACGATCCATCGCTGTCCCCGGAAATGAACAGTGGATCACGAATACTATAGTCTAGCATATTTACTACTACCTTTGCATTTTTTCATACTTATTTATATGTATATGCACAAGAAAGGGCATGTGAGGGGTTTTAACGAAATAGTTCGCGATGTTTTTTTGTTTCTGTTTTAAATCTGATGTGTACCATTCACTCGACTTTCTCTATATCTCGTAACAAATTATTGTTAAACTGATTATTGAGGTATCTATTTTATGATAATCGAGATAAACACTAGCAGAAACGGTCTTATTAGTTAGTTCCTTATAAGCAGAAGGAAAATTATTTAATAAGGGAACACACTAGGTCAAACCGCCCGCCTGGGTAGTGTAGTGGTAGCGTGTCTGCCTCACATTCGAAAGGTCGTGAGTTCGAATCTCGCTAAAGGCGAGTTACCCGGATAAGATTTTTTTCGGGGTTTTCCCTTATCCTGAGAAGACGAATGTCGGGTAACTTTAAGCTCCATGGACTCCGAGATCATTTGAGCATCATTTCACCAATTCCATTCATCGTCCGATATGACCAACCAGGTTAAAGGACGTTAAAACTACAACAACTAGGTCAAACCGTGTCATTTTTATGTATTGTAATGCTAGCAAAAATTCAATTCCAAGATTTCACCGAAAATATATGTTTTGAGACCCGCTGAGTCCAAAAAAAGAGCATGTTTAGAAAAAAAAATGTCCGTGTTTTTGTGTATCTGTGGGCAGCATAGATCAAAAAGAGAAGTCCATTAAATACCAAACTTAAGTGCAGTAGGTATCTCATCCAAGGATGCGACACGAAGTTTATCAAGAAAATCCCCACACTCCCAACTACCATTAAATGGAAACATTTTCTAAAATTTTGATTTTCTCAAAAATGGCTCTAAACGATTTTGATGAAAATGTATATTAATGATATTTACATGACAAATAAAATGTATAGTTTGAATTTTTATGGGAATAGCCTCTAAAGGCATCTCTATTTTGGATGAGTTTGCGAAATTTTACATAACTGCTAAACCGTAAGAAATAGATAAAAGCTTACTGAACAAAACATTATAGATCTCGTCAAAACACAATTTAGGTCATATACGTTTTTGTTGTGGAGGTATTCCTTTTTATTGGAATATACTTTTCTCAGACAGGAAGTGTCCACTTTTCTTTTGTTCTACTCCTAGCCAAGCAAAGAAGAGTCTTGCAATAACAATCGCTTAACAACAGCTTTTAAAACATTTGATTATCATTTTAGCCTGTGTATTCCCTTAGTTCCCTTCTATTTATAAGGAACTAAGTAATAAAAGCATTCTGTCAATGTTTATCTCGATTAGCATTGTGTAAAAAAAAAAACAACTCTTTTGTAAGAAGTTTGTAGAGCAGCGAGAGAAGCCATGTGAGTGTAACACATCAGGTTTTTACTGTCTCTACTCGTACTATGTATATAGTATATACAGAAGGTATTGTAATGCGACCAAAAATTCGAAGCCGAGATTTTACCGGAAATGCATGTTTTGGGACCCCCTGAATAAAATTGATTTTTAGAAAAAAGCCCCTATGTGTCTGTCTATGTGTAAGTGTGTGCGTGTCTGCTTGAAAACGAAAAGTCCGTGAATACCAAACTAAACATTTAATTTCAGTATCTTCCAAGGATGCGACAAGAAGATTTTCAAGAAAATCCCTGCAATCTCACTACCTTTTACATGGAAAATATTTTTAAAATTTTGATTTTCTCAAAATTGGCTTTAACGAGTTTCATTAAAATGTCTTATATTTAAGATGTTTACATAAAAAATAAAATGTATATATTCAATTTTCTGGGAATATCATCTTAAGACATGTTTATTCTGGATGAATTTTGCGGAATTTTGCATAACTGGTAAATCGTAAGATATAGGCAAAAGCTTACTTCACAAAAATGTAGATCTGGACAAAACACGTAATTTATGTCCTTTTGTTGTGGAGGTAACCGTTTCTGAGATATTCCTTGTTATTGTTCTCAGTTGTAAAGTATTTACACTTTTCTCAGACAGGAAGTGTCCGTTTTTCTTTTGTTCTACCCCTGGCCAAGCAAATTATCGAATTTCAATGACAATCGCATATCGAAATTTTAAAAAATTTGACCATCGTTTTAGCATAGTGCATTCCTTTGGTTCCCTTCTACTTTTAAGAAAGTAAGTAATAAGAACTTTCTGGTAATGCTTTTCATGTTTAGCATTGTGTAGAAAGAAGAATATTCTTTTGTAAGAAGTTTGTAAACCAGTAGAGAAAGTTATGTGAGTGTAATTCATCAGTTTTTTTTCGGATATAGGGGACCTGAAAACATATATTTCCGTTGAAATCTCGACATCGTAATTTTGGGTGGAATACAATACCTTGTCTAGCTACTATACACACTATATGTGCAATCGTGCTGGGGAAAGTAATTAATGTTAGTCTTCAAATTAGCATTCTTCTAAATTCCCTTAGCTTCCTGGATCAATTATTATTTACAAAGATTTTTCCATTTGTTCTACCCATGACTGCTGCATTTTCCATTTGCTCTAACTACACTTTCAATAGTAGCATCAAGCACCTTCAAACTCTTCACCTCAACTACTGTATAACTTGACCTTTCTTTTGGGATCCTAATTATCTGCTTGCACTATCTTGAACAAACCCAGAATAAATGAAAGTGGGAAAGAGAATAAACAAAGACGGAACCGTTGCCAACATTACCACTGGTTTTTATCGAAACTCAGAAATCCCGAAATGCTAATTTACTCTACAAATTTATAAGCATGCACCAAATGTTTTCTTATCGTTGAAAATTCACCATCGTCCATAATACCAGAACAAGTACAAGCATGCTCGAACAAACACGTGAAATTGCCTCACTTATATATAAAACTTAATTAATACTTTTTACTTTCAACACGTACTCTCTACATAGTGTATAGAGATGGTATTGCATTGCACCCAATAATTCGATTTTCTAATTTCACCGGAAATACATGTTTTAGGACCCCCTGATCAAAATAAAACATTTTAAGAAAAATATCCTTATGTCTATCAGTGTGAGTGTGTGTGTGTGTGTGTGTGTGTGTGTGTGTGTGTGTGTGTACGAAACATTAATTAAATACCAAACTTGGTATTTAAGTTCAGTATCTTCCAAGGATGCGACATGAAGATTTCAAGAAAATCCCCCACTCCACACTATCCCTTATTTGGTAAAATTTTCGAAAATTTTGACTTTCTCAAAATTGCTCTGACGAGTATAAAATATCGTATATTAAAGATATTTACATGAAAAATAAAACGTACATCTTGAACTTTTTAGGAATAGCCTCTGAAGACGCGAAAATTTTCAAGAAAAGCCCTCCACCCTAAACTACCATTTACATAGAAAAATTTTGGAAAATTTTCATTTTCTTAAAAATTGCTTACGATGTTGATTAAAATCTCTTATATTTAAGATATTTACTTGACAAATAAAATATATATCTTGAATTTTCTGTAAATGGCCTCTGAAGACCTCTTTATGCTGGATGATTTTTTATGAATTTTGTATAACTAGCAAACCGTAAGAGAGACAAAAACTTACTACGCCAAAATGTAGATCACAGTTTTTTCATGGAGTTGACCGTTTTCTAGATATTCTTTGTTATTAATTTCAGTTTTAAAGCACTTAACACTTTTCTCATATGGGAGTTTGTCAACTTCTGGCACGCAAAGAAACGGATTTCAATCACATAGCCACTATATTTTAAAACATTTGAATGTCGGCATAGCCTGGTGTATTCCCCATTTCCGATCTACTTATGAGAAACTAAGTAATGCTAATATTTATCTCGATTACCGTGGGGAACTTGCTTATTAACTACATTTACAAATAATTTGTTTCAGAAATGCAGAGATAGTCATGGAAATGGAACTCATCAGATTTTTTAAATGTTCTTTTTCTATTCAGGGTATCTCAAAAGGTTATTCCCAGCTACACACAGACATCTCTACTTATTCTGTATGTGGTAGAACAATTAACACTTCTCTCATGGAGTTGAATGAACTAGGGCGTGAAGTTATCTATTGTACATTGAAAGATAAAACAAACTGGGTAATTGCGAGGGAAGCCTCAAAAAGTCGTTGCGCAATGTTGTTGCCATGGGTACTTTCGTTTTTCCGTTGTTTTAAAAGAGTAAATGAAAGACAAATGAAAGAATCCTAGGACAGTAATTGTAAGGCAATTGCATAAATGATATGAATGAAATATACTGTTTTCACGTCATTCTTGTTGATTGCAAGTGAGTCGACTCATGTTCGACACTGGCTACCAAAAACGCTTCAGAGAAAATTTGTTTTAAAGGCACAATGAACTATCCTTTGTAAAATGATGAGCTGTGAAACTGGTGTCACTGGTATGTGTATATAAACACACTTCAGTTTTCTACCAGAAAAAAAATCTGATGTGTACCATTCACATGACTTTCTCTATATCCCTGCAATAAAGTATTCTTAAAAAGCTTATACTTCTATTTACTTTATGCAATTCAGAAAAAATTAGCAGACATAGTCTTATTACTCGCTTCCTTGTAAGTAGAAGCGAAATAAGGGACTACCATAGGTTAAAGTGATAGTCAAAAGCTGGTTGCTATATCAATGAAGTTCCTTTGTTTATATAGATAGTAGTTGACAAATTCCGGTATGAGAGAAGTATACGTTTTTCATAGCAGAAACCAAAAGTAAGGAATGTCTCAAAAACGACGAACTCCACGAAAAAAATGTATATGACATAAATTGTGTGTTTTAATGTGCTCTACATTTGTTGTGTAGTAAGTTTTTGTCCATCTCTTATGGTTTAGCAGTTATTCAAAATTCAGTAAAATTCATCCAGAACAAACTACTCTTCAGAGGCTATTCCCAGAAAATTCAAGATATACATTTTATTTGTCAGGTAAATATCTTTAATATACGAAATTTTAATCAAAATCGTTAGAGCCATTTTTGAGAAAATCAACATTTTCGAAAAAAGTTCCATGTAAAGGTTAGTTGGGGTGGGGGGATTTTTCTCAAAATCTTCGTGTCGCATCCTTGGAAGATACTAAACTTAAATACCAAGTTTGGTATTTTACCGACTTTTCGTTTTTGAGTTATCGTGTGCACAGACACACGGACCCACACACACGGACCTTTTTGTGAAAATGCTTTTTTTTTGGATATTGGAGACCCTAAAACATATATTTTCGGTGAAATCTCGGTATCTAATTTTTGGGTGGAGTGCAATACTTTCTCTATACACTATGTACATATTGCGTATAGAGAAAGTAATAAAGAAAACTGTTCAAATAAGCAATATCCTTTTTACTTTCTCTATACAAACTATGTACATAGTGTATAGAGAAGGTATTGTATTGCACCCAAAATTCGAGACCGAGACTTCATCGGAAATACATGTCTTGAGACTCCATGAATCCAAAAAAAAGCATTTTTAGAAAAATGTCCGTGTGTGTTTATGCGCGTCTGTCTGTGTGAATATACAGGGTTACTACAAAAGAAATAGACAACTTCAACTGCCTGTAAAACAAAAACTATTAGAGATAGCAACCTAATTATTTTGGAGATATGTTGAGAAACTCTCAAACTTTTGTTTGCTGCTATTGGTAACGCTGTAGTGTTTTGTTTGTTGTTGCAGAAGCTGAAATGGCGGAAAATCCTGTGGAAAAGGTATATTGCGTGTTGGAATTTGCTAGAACGCAATCAGCAACTATTGTCTAACGACATTTTAGAACACGTTACCACAAAAATGAAATGATGCGCTCACAAAAACCAGCATCGTTTTCATCATGTCACAACATGTCGATGCAAAAGTCACGCCGTATGACCTTATCTTCTTCAATCAGAAACTGCAACATCTGTAATCTGTAAGGCATCATGTGCAGTCGCTTCCGCAAGATTTTCCATACAGTTTGCTGTGGAATTTGTAATTGCATGCTTGCCCTAGATGTCGATTTCTGTGGGCTTATTATGTAGGCAGAACGAACACGTTCAACGTTTTCTTCCGAAACTCTTGGTCTTCCCGAGCTCTTCCCTTTGCACAAACACCCCGTTGTCTCGAATTTTCTATACCAGTCGTAGATTGACTGTCTAGTCGGTGGCGTTTTGTGGTAACGTGTTCTAAAATGCCATTGGACAACAGTTGCCGATTGCGTTCTAGCAAATTCCAACATGCAATATGCCTTTTCCACAGGATTTTCTGCCATTTCAGCTTCTGCAGCAACAAACAAAACACTACAGCGTTACCAATAGTAACAAACAAAACGTTGAGAGTTCCTCAACATACCTTCAAAATAATTAGGTTGCTATCTCTAATAGTTTTTGTTTTACAGGCAGTTGAAGTTGTCTATTTCTTTTGTAGTAACCCTGTGTATATATATATATATATATATATATGTGTGTGTGTGTGTGTGTGTGGGCAGCATAGCTGAGAAACGAAAAGACCGTTAAAGCTCAAACTTGGTATTTAAGTTTGGTATCTTACAAGGATGCCACACGAAGATTTTCAAGAAAATCTCCGGACCCTAAACTACACTTTACATGGAAAATTTTTTGAAAATGTTAACTTTCTTAAAATGGCTGTAACGATTTTGATTAAAATATCGTATATTAAATATATTTACCTGACAAATAAAACGTACATCTTGAATTTTCTGGGAATAGCCTCTGAAGGCTATTTTATTCTGAATGAATTTTACGGAATTTTGCATAACTGCAAAACTGCAAGAGATAGACAAAAACTTACCCCACAAAAAACGCAGAGAACATTAAAACCCACAATTTATGTTATATACATTTTATTCGTGTAGTTGATCGTTTTAGAGATATTCCTTCTTTTTAGTTTCAGATTTGAAAAACTTATACTTTTCTCATACAGGAGTTTCTCAACTCCTGTCCATACAAACAAAGGAACTTCAATCATATAGCAAGCAGCTTTTGAGTATCACTTTAACCTATCGTACTCCCTTATTTCGCTCCTACTTACAAGGAAGCAAGTAATAAGACTGTTTATGATAATTGTTTCTCGATTAGAATGAAGTAAATAGAAACCTAAGCGTTTTAACAATTGTTGTAGAGATGTAAAGAAAGTTATGTGAATGAAACATCATATTTTTTTAAAAATATTTTCTTCAAAATAAAATGTATAACTGAATTTTCTGGGAATAGCTTAATTATTGCTCTTACAGAAGGAAATAGTACGTAACAACTCCCTTTCTGCTGATGTTTACCTTGAGAAGTGTGACTTAAATAAAAGAATAAGCTTTTGAAAGAATGTTTTGTTGCAGTGTAGGTCGAGAAATTTGTGAATGTTGCATATTACATATTTTATTATTATTGTTACAAATGAATCAAAGGTGTGTAACAGCAATAGAATAATATTGTCAGCTTTTATTCATTTTTAATCTACATTTCCAAATGAATATCATATTACGGCATAATATTGGTAGCAATGGAATAGGGCAGAATTTAAATAATACAGATTGCTAGATACAATAGGATATAAAATACGTATGATGTGCATAGGAAATCTCGGTATTCCCCCTGCACAAAAACCTGAATCAAATTTGGAATGGTTCGCTTTAAAACCTGCAAAAAGCTATACTTTGTTTTCCCCCGAAGGGTACAATAAACGCTATAAAGTTAAATGGGGAATGGAAAACGCAGATATTTTATGGGTCATTTGCTACACCAACATTAGGGTTCTGTTTCAGGGTTGCTATCATTAGCATCGCTTAGGAGCGTGGAAAAACACACATTATTCAAATGTAGAAACGTGTTTGTGTTACATCTCGTTCTTTCTTTTATATTTACATAAATGTTATTTAAAGCATACTGCGCGTTTTAAATGCACATTATGAGGACGCTTAAATAAATAAGGCTTGTATATACTCATGAGAATATTTTTAGAGGTTTCGAAATTATTTGATCTGAAAGCTTCCTGAAACATCCAAATATAGCATTATCCTATACATAAGATTTAGACAACGCTTCTAAAGGCATATGTACCACTTTTATATTCACTATACTTGGTAGCCCACAGCGCCGTGCTTCGCGCTTCCCTTCGTGCCATAAAAAGTTGCAAAGCTCGACGGGGCATTTACAAGTACATACGGGTCAGTGGCAGAATTAGCGTATTAGCGTGAGTGACTTTCGTTCTACTCCTCTTGCTTATCAGTGCAAACCGGTCGCACTCTTTGAGAGGCAGTTCTCGGGTTTGTACTAGCGTGTAGAGATTTTTTTTAAAACTCAAGAACCGTATAAATAGACCGAATAGGACTTAAAACGTTTTCTGTCTTTGTTACAAAGATCTTGTTTTCGAGGGTGTACACTAATATGTTAGATTGTTAAATCATTAAAATACCTTTACTTGAAATATCAAATCCGCCTATAACTATTACTTTCTCTGCACGTACTATGTACATAATATATAGAGAAGCTATTAAATTATATCAAAAAATTAAATACCGAAATTTTACCGGAGCTACATGTTTTGGAACCCCCTGAATAAAAAAAAGAACTTTTAGAAAAATGTCCGTGTGTGTATGTGTGTGTGTGGGTGTGCGTCTATGGGCAGCATAGCTCAAAAACGAAAAATCCATTAAATATCAAACCTGATATCTGAATTCAGTATCTTAAGATGCAACACGAAGTTTTTTTTTAAGGAAAAGCCCCCCCCCCCAGCCCAAACTATCCTTTGCATGGAAAAAGTGTCGCCCTCCGTGGTGTAGTGCTGACTTCATATACCCAAGGTTGTGGGTTCAAACTCGGCGGAGGATGATGGATTTTTGCGGGCGTTAAAATCCTTAGCATGGCTTCCTTCGGAAGGGAAGTAAAGAAAATCTCCACAAAATGGCATTGGATGATCATCGACTGAAGTGCGTGAGCTATCAGTCATTGCAGACATTTCAAAACGTTTTTGTTCATCGTATAATGATTGAAAATTTGGATATGAAAAAGTTGTGCGCAAGGTGGTTACCGCGTTTGCTCACAATAGAACAAAAACAGCGACGTGAGGATGTTTCAGTCGAGTGTTTGGCAATGTTTCGCTGCAATAAAACTGAGTTCTTGCGTATATTCATAACAATAGATGAAATCTGGGTCCATCGCCTCACATTTGAGACGAAGGAACAATCAAAACAGTGGACTGAAAGGGGAGAATCGGCTCCAAAGGAGGCGAAGACAGTTCCATCTCCAGGCAAGGTCGTGGCGTCAGTTTTCTGGTACATACGCGGGAGAATTTTCATTGATTATCTCAAAAAAGGAAAAGTAATCAATGGCAAATATTATGTGAACTTGTTACAGTGTTTGAGTGATGGAATCGAGCAGAAACTGCCGCATTTAGCGAAAAAGGGAGTTTTGATTCATCAAGACAATGCACCAGCTCACACGTCCACTATCGGCACGGCCAAAATCAATGAGTTAAAGTTCGAATTACTTCCTTATGCAGCCTATTCGCCAGATTTAGCTCTCTCTCTCCGTTATTTTCTGTTTCCCGAACTTGAAGAAATGGCTTGGTGGTGGAAGACTTGCCAACAATGAAGAGGTGGAGTCTGCAGTTATGGCTGTTTTACAGACGTGATAGTTCTTACTATAAACAGGGCATCCAAGTTATTGAACATCGCTGGGAAAAGTGTATCTAGCAGAAAGGGGACCATTTAGAGAAATGCAATTTTTGTGCTTTCTTTGTTAGGTCGGGTACTTCAGGGACAGCCCTCGTATATTGTATTTTTTTTCGCGATACTGCGTAAAGTTAAAACTTGTTACTTTTACCCTTGCGTGTTACAGAACTTAACTTTACACACTGTCAATAATCATAAAATTGTATTTTGAGAATCATAATGTGGCATCTGTTTTAATTTAAGGCTCTCAAAACCTGTATTTTTTGTGACACTTTAAGATTAATAGGTTAATGCAATATTTGCTCTGATTATTTTTTATAAGCCTAAAAATATACAAAAGAGCTGAAAAATCGGATGTGTTCCATTCACATGACTTTCTCTACATCTCTGCAACAAATTACTATTAAAAAGCTTCTATTTAATTCATGCTAGTCGAGAAAAAAAAAAAACTAGCAGAAATAATCTTATTTCTTGCTTCCTTGAAAGTAGAAGCGAAATAAGGTTAAAGTGATAGTCAAAAGCTGGTTGCTATGTGACTGAAGTTCCTTTGTTTGTATGGACAGCAGTTGACAAATTCCAGTATAAGAAAAGTATAAGTTTTTCATAGCTGAAACCAAATACAAAGAATATCTCAAAAACAATCAACTATCAACAATCAATGTATATAACATAAATTGTGTGTTTTAAAGTGCTCTACATTTGTTGTGTGGTAAGTTTTTGTCCATTTGTTACGGTTTAGCAGTTATGTAAAATTCCGTAAAATTGACTCAGAATAAAGTAGTCTTAAGAGGCTATTCCCAGAAAATTCAAAATATACATTTTATTTGTCAGGTAAATATCTTTAATATATGATATTTTAATCAAAATCGTTAGAGCTATTTTTTAGAAAATCAAAATTTTCGAAAAAAGTTCCATGTAAAGGGTAGTTGGGGGTGGGGGATTTTTCTCAAAATCTTCGTGTCGCATCCCTGGAAGATACTAAACTTAAATACAAAGTTTGGTATTTTAACCGACTTTTCGTTTTTGAGTTATCGTGTTCACAGACACACACACACGGACCTTTTTCTGAAAATACTTTTTTTTGAATAAAAATGACCCTAAAACATATATTTCCGGTGAAATCTCGGTATCGAATTTTTTGGTGGAGTGCAATACCTTTTCTATACACTATGTACATAGTACGTGTAGAGAAAGTAAAAATATTGAATATATATATATATATATATATATGAGCGTATTTGTCCGTGTAATGTGTAGAAGAACTGTGACATAGCAATGTAAAGCGTTATGTAAAATGAAAGAGCCTATTTTGTGCAAGTAAACAGAACATTTGCAATGTGTTGTACCTGGCAGGTATTGTTCCCTGGTGCATCTTCTGGAATAAGAATCTCTCTCGCTTTTGTTTTGGCGTTGCTTGTGTTCGTTAGGAAGCCGCCCCAGGCCGTATCTTCTCTTCACTGCAGAAACAAAATAGTTCTTGTTGTACCTCCTCGCTGATTAAATGTGATTCACGAGCGAATACTTTAATACTTCACTGCTTCTTTCATTCGTAATGTCGTTATGCGCGCTCCTCCTTGTATTGGAATTTGAAATTAAGGCGCTAAAGGGAACAACAGTGAAATACGTTTCTATTTCTTTGGATCGTCATGCTCAAAAATATACATCGAAAATAATACAAAATAACTTCTTATTTGCTGAAATTAGGTTACAATTGTTCAAACATCCTTTATAGAAAACTCTTATTTCGTACTGTTTTTTCTTTTCTTTTTACTTTCTCTATAAGTAATTTGTACATAGTGTTTAGGGAAGGTAATATATTTTTGTAGCTTAACGTCCTTTAACCTGATTGGTCTTATTGGACGATGAATGAAATTAGTAAAATGATGCTCAAATGACCTCGGGTTCATGGAGCTTGACGTTACTCGATATTTGTCTTCTCAGGATAAGAGAAAACTCAAAAAGAAACCTTATCGAACTCGTGACCTGGTGAATGTGAGGCAGACACGCTATCACCACACTACCCAAGCAGGCTAGAGAAGGTGTGGTATTGCACTCAAAAGTTTGATACCGAGATTTCACCGGAAATAAATGTTTTGGGTCCCCCTGAATCCAAAAAAAGTATTTTCAGAAAAGGGTCCGGTGTGTGTGTGTCTGTCGGCAGCATAACTCGAAAACGAAAATTCCGTTGAATACTAAACTTAATATATAAGCCAAATATCTTCCAAGTATGCAACACGAAGATTTTCAAGAAAATCCCCTCACTCCCGTCTAACCCTTATTTAAAAAAGTTTACAAAATTTTAATTTTATTAAAAAAGCCTGTATCGACTTTGATTACAAATTCTTATATTAAAGATATTTACATGACAAATTATATTTTGATTTTTCTGGGATAGCCTCTGAAGACACCTTTATTCTGGTTCAATTTTGCGCAAGTTTACATAACTGTTAAACCATAAGTGGTAGATAAAAACTCATTACACATAAAACGTACTGATCGTAAAAACACACAATTTATGTTATACAGACTTTTGTCGTGGAGTTGATCGATTTTGAAACATTCCTTGTTATTGATTTCATTTTTAAAACACATACTTTACTCGCATGGAAATTTGTAAACGCCTAGCCATACAAACAGGGGAACTTCAATCACATAGCAACCAGCTTTTAAAGCATTTGATTATCACTTTAACCTATGATACTCCCTTATTTCGCTTCTACTTGCAAGGAAGCAAGTAATAAGACTAATTATGATAAATTTTTTTCGATTAGCATAAATTTAATAGAGCCATAAGCTTTTTAACAATAATTTATTGCAGAGGTGTAGAGAATCTCATGTGAATGAAACACATTGTATTTTTATCTTCTGTGCTTCGCACATAGTATTAGGTAAAGAAGATATTGCATTCCATCCATTATTCGAAACTAAGATTTCACTGAAAATTCAGTTTTAGGGTGCCGTGAAATCCAAAATAAATGAATTGTTAGAAAAAAGGTCCGTGTGTGCCTGTATCTGTCTGTGTTACATACATTAGCCTTTACAAGACGGCCAGTATTCAGACATGTTTTATTTGTTTCAAAAATGGCTCCAGCGATATCTAACTCGTCATTTCCTAAAAAATGAACCGTTACTGAGTGTATCAAAGGATGTATGACTCGGATTCTCTTAATTCCCGATTAACGATTTTCTAAGTACAGACTTAGGCTTGCTCATAAGGGAATGTAGTTTATCAATTAGAATATAAAACCATTGGAATGTACTTTGGGATTGCTGTAGAGGAATAATAATAATAATAATGATGATAATAAAAATAATAATAATAAGTGCTGAAATGTTCATACATTATTTTACAAATGAACTCTTATTTTATACTTTGATAGATTTTTTTTTAAAGCTTATCGTCCTTTAACCTGGTTGATCATATCGAACGATGAATGAGATTGGTGAAATGATGCTCAAATGACCTCGGGGTCAATGGAGCTCAAAGCTACTTGACATTTGTCCTCTCAGGATAAGGGAAAACCCCGTAAAAACCTTATCCGGTAACACCCTAAGCGAGATTCGAACTCGCGAAATGTTGAATATGAGGCAGACACGCGATAGATCTTTAACACCATTTATTAATGGTAGCTTTAATTGCTTGGCCACACCATGACGCTTGTGTTCGTTATACTCGTTTGATCTGTATGGTGTACAGATGCCTTCATGGTCTTCTCCTTTTGCCCATACCACTTTTGCTTCTCGCCAGCAGACTGTGGAAGGATGTCATCCATTCAGGCCTCTTTTTCACCATGTGTACTCATATGGTATTCAGTCAAACTTCAAGGCATCATACCTTATACATATGCAGAGCTGGGAAACGATGAACTCCACGAAAAAAATGTATATGACACAAATTGTGTTTTAACATGCTCTACATTTTTCGTGTAGTAAGTTTTTTACAATCTCTTATGGCTTAGCAGTTATTCAAAATTCCGCAAAATTCATCCAGAATAAAGTACTCCTCAGAGGTATTCCCAGAAAATTCAAGATATACATTTTATCCGTCAGGTAAATATGTTTAATATATGGAATTTTAATCAAAATCTTTATAGCCATTTTTGAGAAAATCAAAATTTTCGAAAAAAGTTCCATGTAAAGGGTAGTTGGGGATGGAGGGATTTTTCTCAAAATCCTTTTTTTGGATAAAGGGGACCCTTAAACATATATTTTCGGTGAAATCTCGGTATTGAATTTTTGGGTGGAGTGCAATACCTTCTCTATACACTATGTACATAGTACGTATAGAGAAAGTAAAAATCCAAAGCTTGAGGTCACGGGAACTGGTCCACCTCAACCTATCCTACATACCAGCCAGTGCATCTCGAACAATGAGACTAAAATCTGCTAGAGCATCATGTATAAACCTCATGTTTGTTTTTATTTGCAGAGGCACATTTTCTAATAAGTCTGGGAGAATGTTCTGAATGAAGTCCCTGTATACAGCACTTGTAAGGGCTGCTGGGGGAATGTATTACACATCTGACAAATGTTAATGCCATGGCAACACAAGGCCGAATCCGCAGGGCAAAATCTGCCACAGCTTTCATTGAACGAGTGTATAAATAAAGTTACTAGATTGGACCCGGAAAGCCGTTGAAGGTGACTCATTAATATATAAATAACGTGAAAATGAAGCGTTTTGTAGCATATGGTTATATGAACCTATTTTCTTGTTTTAATGTCAGGATTCCATCCGCAAAAGTTGTAAAAGTATTTTTGAAACATCCTGTATATGGAGAGATGGTAGCGTCTTAATATTTAACACATATTTTCCAGTTTTACTGTTGTTTTAAACTAAAGATGCAACTTTGGATCATGACTAAAGAAAGAGGGCTCTTATATAGCTTAACTTTTTTTAACCTTGTTGATCATATCAGAAGATGGCTGATATCGTTGAAATTAAATGAAATGGAGTTTTATATATGAACGCTCTTAACTGCTGTTATTTCTCAGCGTCCCATTCTATACTAGGCGTATAGGACCGCTAAATTTTGCTCATACGCCTCTTTATCAATCTTGAGGCTCTTGCACGTGCCGTAAATCTACGACACGGGACCAACAGTTTTACTTCTCTTCGGAAGGAAGCCAAGCTAAGAATTTTTACTCACGAAAAAATCCATCGTCCTCCACCGGGTATATGACCCGCGACTTTGGGTATATGAAGTAAACATGGTAACCATTACACCACGGAGGGTGACACTTGTGAAATCGGTGAAATGATGCTCAAATGATCTCAACGTTCATGGCGCTTAAAGTTACTCGATATTCGGCTTCGAGATTTGAACTCACGACCTCTAAAATGTGACAGACACGCTCCTCCACATGCACTCATGCTAACTTTTATACGTTGCCTCTCAGACTTTAAAGTTTGGATTTAGGTAGTTTGCTGCTGGATAACAACACTCTCAGTTGTTAAGTCTTCCACTTACTGGTCCCTTAACTGAGGCACGATTTTCGACTTGCAAGCAGTGTATTCAGGAAACAGAGATTTTACTACGTTACCTCTCACCGTTAGTACAGGCTCGTCTTTTGTTTGCTAATGGTTATTGCCCAATGGCAGAGGGGAGCGATCCCGTTTGAAAATCATAGTTTGGAGAAAACCATGTTTGTTGCTGAATTTTGAAGGATTTGGGTTGCAAGAAGCGAGAGAGTCCGATTATGCACAGTATTTTTAGAACATGATGACTCTACCCCACCCTTCTTCCAAAGTTTGCAGTTAGAAACCAACGCTCGCTGTTGCCAAGTGTTCCACATACTAGTCCCTTTACTGAGGCACGATGCTCGATTTGCAAGCAGTGTCTCCAGGAAATATATTTTACTACGTTGCCTCTCGCCCCTAGTACAGGTTCTTCTTTTGTTTACTAATGGTTAATATCAGATGGAGGGGGGAGCAGTCCCGTTTGAGGACCATTATGTTTTGGAGAAAACTATACCATATGAAACAAACGAGTGGAATGCATGCCCTTGACAGGTCTTGACTGGGTGATTGGAGAGTCGTCCCCAGTTCCAGTTTTCAGCCATGCACCACGTATATCTCCCTCGATTTCTCAGCCAGAAGGCCATGCCGAATGAGAGGCCATAAACCAAACTGGCACGCGACGTCAGACAAGGGAGCAATAAAAGAACAAAACCTTTTCTTCAAATGTCAGCGTTGCCAGTTTTCGGTTTTTTACGAACGATTGCCAAGAAATAGGAAGAAAGGGAGGAAGAGAGGAACAACTTCACAATAAAAGTGGCAACAGCCGGAAATCTTTACCCCAGAGATTACTATCACTGTGCGGCTGCGAAATAAGGGTTAGGGGTCAAACTGCATTCACCACAGGCAACGTCTTTCATATCATTACGGAGCCTGCCCTTAGAAAGTAGAGCGACTAGAATAGATTTCTGTATCGATTCCCAAACAACAGAAACGAGGATTCAAAAAATCTGATGTGTTCCATTCACATAACTTTCTCTACATCTCTGTAACAAATTGTAATTAATAAGCTTATTCTTCTCTATCTATTTAATGCTAAAACATTAGCAGAAACGGTCTTATTACTTAGTTCCTTATAAGCAGGAGGAAAATAAGGGAATACTCTAGGCTAAACCAACAGTCAGATGTTTTAAAATGTGGTTGCTATGGGAGTGAAATCAATTTCCTTGCGTTGACAAGTGCCTGAATGAGAAAAGTTTGGGTATTTTAAAACTGAAATAATAACAAGAACTATCTTGAAAACGACCAACTTTAGGAAAAAAATTTGATGTGTTCCATTCACATGACTTTCTCTACTTCTGTGTAACAAATTACTGTTAATAAGCTTATTCTTCTATTTACTTCGTGCTAATCGAGAAAAAAGTAGAAGCGAAATATGGGAGTATCATAAGTTAAAGTGAAGTCAAAAGCTGGTTACTAGGTGACTGAAGTTCCTTTGTATGTATGGAAACGAGCTGACAAATATATGTACGAGAAAAGTACAAGTTTTCCAAAGCTGAAGCCAAAAACAAAGAATATCTCAAAAACGATCAACTCCTCGAAAAAAATTATATAACATAAATTGTGTGATTAATGTGCTCTACATTTTTTGTGTGGTAAGATTTTGTCCATATCTTACGGTTTAGCACTTATGTAACATTTATCCAGAATAAAGTAGTCTTCAGAGGCTATTCCCAGAAAATTTAAGACATGCATCTTATTTGTCAGGTAAATATTTTTAATATACGATATTTTAATCAAAATCGTTAAGAGCCATTTTTGAGAAAATCAAAATTTTCGAAAAATGTTCCATGTAAAGGGTTAGTTGGGGGAGGGGGGATTTTCTTGAAAATCTTCATGTCGCATCCTTGGAAGATACCAAACTTAAATACCAAGTTTGGTATTTAACGGTCTTTTCGTTTTTGAGCTATGCTGTCCACAGTCACACACACTCATGCACACACACGGACCTTTTTGCAAAAAAGCTTTTTTTTTGGATTCAGGGGGACCCAAAATATGTATTTCCGTTGAAATCTCGGTATCGAAATTTTGGGTGCAATACAATACCTTCTCTATAAGACAGCTGAGATCTGAGGAGGCTGCCAATAGAGAAGGGGGGGGGGGAATAAGATCAACTAAACAAAAGTGACTACAATGTTCTACATACATGTATATTATTTCATACTTAGGTCACTGTTGTGCTAGGGTTGTATATATTATGCGTATATATGTCTTTTAAGTGTAATTATCTATTATAAGAGGGTGGATTTATGAAGGTGTACTCTGTGCTGTAAATTTAAATTGCTATATTTGAATATCTTTGTATCTTTTTATTTCGGATTCACTCTTAATTTTATTGTTGTTTAATATTGCTTTTGACTGTGTATTTCCTTTGTCTTTTTATTTTCGTGTTTACTCTTTTAATTCTTTGTTGTGGTTGTTGTTTTAATATTGCTTGTAATGTGTATTACAAAAGCACGTACGGTCTGTGGACCCGTGCGACGGTTGAAATTCTATGTATGATATTGCTATGTTAATAAATACACTTATTCATTCATTCATTCATTCATTCATTCATTCATTCATGTATATAGTATGTGCAGAGAAAGTAGAAATGTATATGACATAAATTGTGTGTTTTATCGTGATGTACAGTTTTTGTATAATAAGCTTTTGTCTATCCCTTATGGTCCAACAGTTATGCAAAATTCAATAAAATCATCCAGAATAAAAAGGTCTTCAGAGGCTTTTCCCAGAAAATTCAAGATGTATATTTTATTGTCATGTAAATATCTTAAAATAAGATATTATTAGAACCATTTTTGAGAAAAACATTTTCAAAGAAATTTCCATAAAAAGGATAATTGGGGTTGGGGAGATTTTCTTGAAAACCCTTGCGTCGCATCCTTGGAAGATGCTGAATACCTGAAGACGTCTTCATTCTGGTGACCTTTAACTAAATGGTAAACCGTAAGAGATAGTCAAAAACTCCTGCAAAAAAAAAAAAAAAAGTACATAGATCTCCGTAAAATATACAATTTATGTCATATACGTTTTTTTCGCGGAGTTAGCGGTTTTCGAGATATTCACTGTAATGGGTTTCATATTTAAAATGTTTAATCTTTTCTCATATGGCAACTTGTTAACTCCGGTCGCGCAAAGTAACGGATTTCAAGTACATAGCAACCAGCTTTTAAAAGTATTGACTATCGCTTTAGCCTAGTGTATTCCCTTATTTCTGCTTACAAGGAAGTAAGTAATAAAATCAGTTGACTTAATTTTATCTCGATTATCATGAAGTAAATAGAAGAATACTATTTTTAACAACAATTTGTTGCAGAGATGTACAGAAAGTTATGTGCATGGAACATTAGATTTTTAGAAGAAGGTTCGAATTTGAATGGTAACATAACTCAGAAACGAAACGTCGGTTAAACACCAAAACTGGACTCTTAAGTTGAGCAGATACGAACATGGGTCAAGAAAATGTCCTCTACCTAAGACTACTCTTTATATGGAAGAGTTTTGAAAATCTTGATTTTCTTAAAAAACGGCTGCAGCTATTATAGTTAAAGAAACCTTATATTTTAGATTTTTAATGCCAAATGAAATGTATTATCTTTACTTTTTAAGGAACAACCTCTGACAAGACCTCTTCATTCTGGATGAAGAGATCTTCAGATAAGCGTAAGAAATATACAAAAACTTACTGTACAAAAATGTAGATCTCGTTAAAGAAACACAATCTATATCATACACATTTTTGTATAATCAACAATTTCCGAGACATTTCTTTGGTTTTCTATTTTAAAGTAAAACTTTTTCCCAATAAGAAGTCGTCATTCGTTTTATATCTATTGTTGTTTTACTACTGGCCATACAAAAAGAATTGAACTTCTACAACTGACTATCGCTTTAGCCTTGTGTATTTCCATATTTCCCTTCTGCTTAGAAGGAAGCAAGAAAGGCAATCGTTGCTAATATTTATCAACGATTAACATGATGTAGATTAAGGAAATGTCTTTTTGTGAGAAGAGTTTGTTAATAAGAAAGTTGTGTGAATGGAACATATCTGATGTGCTCCATTCACATGGCTTTCTCTACATTTCTGTAACATTAAAATTAGCAGACATTTCCTTACTACTTGGTCCCTTGTAAGTAGAAGGGCAAATCCTCTATCTGTTTGGTAAACAAACCTTCTGTTGAAAAAATTAATATATCTACATCATGCTAATCAAGATAAACAGAAGCAGAATTAGTCTTATTACTAGCTCCTTGTAAGTTGAAGGGAAATAAGAAAATGTACGGGCTAAAGTGACAGGTAGTATCGACCTTTAAAATACGGTCACTATGTAAAATACTTCAAATTCGAATCTCTTATTTGCAAGGAGTAAAAAAACGAGAAGAAAGATGTCTTCGCGTTTGAGAAAAGTTGAAGTGGCTAACATTGAAACTTATAATCCCGAATATCTCGAAAACAATTAACTCTACAAAAAAAAAAAGTGAGTTCAATTCACGTGACTTACACTACATCGCTGTACTTATTATTGTTAAAAAGCATATTGATTTATTTACTTTATGATAATCGAGATAAGCATTAGTAGCAATTGAGAGAACGTAGGCTTTCACGGCCGGAGTCATTGTAACTAAGAAATGTTTCCGGGCTGTTTTGCCGTGGTCTGCTGGTGTTAGGAGTACCAGACGTTTCGTCCACAACTACGGTGGACATCTTCAGTGGCGCGGTCGAAGTTTTCTAGGAGAAGGTTTCGCTGCGTCTGAAGCGTTGAAATTGTCTTAATTACCTGCTTCATTGTAAGAAAAGCGATTACACTAGGCTAAAGCGATAGTCAAATCTTTTAAAATCTGGTTACCATGTGGATGAAATCCTTTTCTATGCAGGACCAGGAGTTTACAACTTTCCGTGTGAGAAAAGTTTAAGTATTTTAAATATGAAACAAGTGACAAGGAACATCTCCTAAATGGCCACTTCCACGAAAAAAAATCACGTATGACATAAATTGTGTGTTTTATCGAGGTCTACTTTTTTAGTGTAGTAAGTTTCTTTCTATCTCTTATGGTTTACCAGTTACGCAAAATTCAACAAGATTCATTCAGAATATGGAGGTATTTGGAGGTTATCCCATAAAATTCAAGATATAAATTTTATTTGCTATATAAATATCTTTAATATAAGGTATTTTAATCAAAATCACTAAAATAAATTTTGAGAAATTCAAAACATTCCAAATTCTTAGCATGTAAATGATAGTTTGGAGTGGGGGATTTTTCTCAAAATCTTCGTGTCGAATCCATGCAGGATACTAAAGTTAAATATCAAGTTTGGAATGTTATCTATATTTCATTTTCAAGTTCTCGTGTTCACGGGCACACACACACACATACACACACGAACCTTTTTCCAGAAATGCATTTTTTGTTTGTTTTTGGATAAAGATGACCGTTAAATGTGTATTTCTGATGAAATCACGGTATCGAACTTTTGGGTGCATTACAATACCTTCTCTATACACTATGCACATAGTACGTGTAGAGTAAGTAAACATATATGTATTATAAGTTATCTGTTTTAATGAGATCTACATTTTTGTCAAGTAATTTTTTGTATATTTATTTTTCCAAGTTATACAAAAGCTATCCAGAATGAAGGGGTCTTCAGAGGTTATTCTAAGAAAATCCGAGAAATACATTTCGTTTGTCATAGAGATATCTTAATAGCAAGGTATTTTAATGAAAAGTCGTTTGAGCCATTTTTGAGAAAATCAAAATTGTCGAATTTTTCCTATGTAAAGGGTAGTTTGGAGTGGAGGGTTTTTCTTCAAAATCTTTGTGTTGCATCCTTGGGAGATATTAAACTTAAATACCAAGTTTGGTTTTAAACGGACTTTTAGTTTTTGAGCTATGCTGCCCACAGAAACACACACACACACGGGTATTTGTCTAATTTTTTTTTGGATTCAGGGGATCTCAAAACATGCATTTCCGGTGAAACATGGGTATCGAATTTCTGGGTGCAATATAATACCTTTTATATACACTATGTACATAGTACGTGAGGAAAAAAGGAAAAACTGAAACGCGTAGAAAAAGCAATTACTTTTGGTAAAGACTGTCAATATTGAAGCTGTGTAATCGGAAGATGCGCTGCCGACATTTGCAAGAATAGCGAGAGAGGTGATGAAAATGTCAGCACGCACACTCGAGATGTAGGGTAGCAGGAGAATTAACAAGACAGCAGCATTTCCTAATTGGTTTCGCCCCTCCCTCCTCCTTGAGGAGCTCGTCTTAATTGTGACCAACCCAGCAGCGCCTTGCTCTTAATCTTATTGCAGCTTCTTCTTCTTCACTTGCGTTAAGGTAGACATACCAAACCTGTAACTATTGCAGGGGATATGTTCTTCCTTTTTACCTTATCTACACATACCATATACATAGTGTATTGTAATGCATCGAAAAATTCGATAACAAAATTTCACCGGAAATACATGTTTTGGGACCCCCGAATCCCAAAAAATTATTTTTAGAAAAAGTCAGTGTGTATCTGTGAACACAATAATTAAAAAACTAAGAGAAAATACCAAACTTGATATTTAAGTTCAGTATCTTCCAAGGATGCGACACAAAAAATTGCAAGAAATTCCCCCCCCCCCACCTCCAACTACCCTTTACATGGAACTTTTTTTCGAAAATTTGTATTTTCTCTAACAATTTTGATTAAAATATCGTATTTTAAAGATATTTACCTGACATATAAAATGCATATCTTGAATTTTCTGGAAATAACCTCTGAAAACTACTTTATTCTGGATAAATCTTACGGCATTTTGCATGACTGTTAAACCGTAAGAGATGGACAAAAACTTACCACACAAAAAATGTAGAGCACATGAAAACACATAATTTATGTTATATACATTTTTTTTTGTGGAGTTGATCGTTTTTGGGATATCTTGTTTTTAGTTTCAGTCTTGAAAAATTTATATTTTTCTCATACAGGAATTTATCAACTGCTGTCCGTACAAACAAAGGAAGTTCAGTCACATAGCAATCAGCTTTTGACTAACACTTTAACCTATGGTACACCATTATTTCACTTCTGCTTACAAGGAAGCAAATAATAAGACTGCTTCTGCTAATTTTTTCACGACTAGCATGAAGTAAATAGAAGCATAAGCTTTTTAACAATAATTTGTTGCAGAGATGTAGAGAAAGTCATGTGAATGGAACGCATCACATTTTTACTTTATCCACACATACACTATATACATACATAGTGTATAGACAAGATATTGTAGTGCACCCAAAAATTTGTTATCGATATTTCACCGGAAATACATGTTTTGGGACCCCCTGAATCCAATAAAATCTTAAGAAAGAGTCAATGTGTCTGTGAACACGATAAATCAAAATCTAAAGTAAAATACCAAACTTGATATTTAAGTTCAGTAACTTATAAGGATACGACACGAAGATTTGCAAGGAAATCCCCCCAGCCCAACTACCCTTTACATAGAAAAAGTTGTGAAACTTTTTATGTTCTCAAAAAGGGATCCAATGATTTTGATTAAAATATATTATATTTAAGAAACTTAGATGTCCAATAGAATGTATATCTTGAATTTTCTGGGAATATCTTCTAAAGACCCTTTTATTCAGGATGAATTTTTCTGAATCTTACATAACTGGTAAACCTTAAGAGATAAACAAAAAGTTGACTGTTTTCGAGTTGTTCCTTGTTATTGGTTTTAGAAGCTTTTCTCATACAGGACTTTGTTAACTTCTGGCCACGCAAAGAAACGGATTTCAATCCCCTAGTAACCACATTTTAAAACATTTGACTGTCGGTTTAACCTGGTATATCCCTTATTGGCCTTCTACTTATAAGGAATAAGTAATAAGATCGTTTCTGCTAATGCTTATCTCGATTAGCATGAAGAGGAGAGAAGAATAAGCTTATTAACAATAATTTGTTACAGAGATGTGGAGAAAGTCATGTGAATGAAACGCATCAATTTTTTTTTATTTCCTGAACCCTGCGTTGTATAAAAAAATATTATTCTAAGTGGTTTTAATTTCCAGAGCAATCAGCCTCTTCTAATAAAATTTGTAAGACAAGATCGATTTTTATTGAAGCAAAATGCAAAAAATTAAATGCGTTAAATTAAAATCACACGACTTTGCATACCCGTTCCAACATACTATTCATACAAAAGCTTCTATTTACTTCATTCTTTTTTGGATAAACTATTTAGAAATGGTTTTATTATATATTTACATGTACGGGAATAAGGAAATACACTAAATTAAAACAATAATCAAATCTTTTTAGAGTTTCGTTGCTACGATGGTATAAGAATTCCGTTTTCTTTGCACGATCAGGATGACATAAGCTAATAAGAACTACTCTTTTGATAAAAGAATGAGTTTGAAAAATTAAAAAAAAAAAAAAAAAAAAAAAAAAAAAAAAAAAAAAAAAAAAAAAAGGAAACATATTGGAAATGCCTAAAACAAAATATTGCATTTCACATAAATCGTGTGTTTTAACGAGATCAACAATTTATGTAGTAAGATTTTGTGATAGCATCTTTGGAAAATATCAATAAGAAGTTTGGTAATCATTCCAATTTTGAGCTATGCTCCTCAGATAAAAATCTGTGTGTTCCATTTACATGAATTTCTCTACATCTGTGCAACAAATTATTGTTGATAAGCTTATTCTATTTCGTTCTAATCGAGATAAATGTTGGTAGATGGGGTCTTATTACTTAGAAGGGAAATTAAGGAATACACTACGCTAAACTGACAGTTAAATGTTTTAAAATGTGGTTGTATTGGGATTGAAATCCTTTTCTTTTTTTTTTTGTTTGCGTGGCCAGGAGTTGATGTGTTTCCATATGATAAAAGTTTCTAAAATCAATAACAAGGAATAACTCGGAAACGGTCAGCTTTTAGTATCTTACCAGTAAATGTAAAACTCGGAAAAATTCATCCAGATTAAAGAGGTCCTCAGAGGATATTCCCAGAAAATTCAAGGCTTACATTTTATTTGATATCTAGGTATCTTAAATATAATATATTTTAATTAAAATCATTAGAGCCCTTTTTGAGAAAATAAAATTGTTCGAAATTTTTTTGCATGTAAAGGAAGTTGCGGGAATATATCGGAACGAATAACTCCATGAAAAAAAAATGTATATGACCTAAATTGTATGTTTTAAGAAGGTCTACATTTTTGTGTAGTAAGTTTGTATCTATTTCTTACGGCTTATCAGTTATGCAAAATTCAGGAAAATTAATCCAGAATAAAGATATCTTCAGAGGCTATTCCCAGAAAATGCAAAATACACATTTTATTTGCCATGTAATTATCTTAAATATACGAGATTTGAATAAAAATCGTTGGCCATTTTTGTGAAAATCAAAATTTTCAAATTTGTTCCATGTAAAGGGTAGCTTTGGTAGGGGGTTTTTTTGTTTGAAAATGTTCGTGACCCATCCGTGGAAGATACTGAGCTTAAATATCAAGTTTGGTAATTAACGGACTTTCCATTTTTGAGCTATGCTGCCTACAGACGCATACATATATGGAAATTTTTTTGGAAATGCTTTTTATGGATTTAGGGGGCTCCAAACATGTATTTCCGGTGAAATCTCGGTATCAAATTTTTGGGTGCATTACACTATGTACATAGTAAGTATAGAGAAAGTAAAAACATACAGACATGTAGTTACACGCGCGGAATATCATTCTTAACGCTTGTTTATGCTTCGAGAGTCCAAAAAACCTGCATTTTGGATCAAATCTCTATATAAAATTTTAGGTGGCATGCGATACCTTTTTTTGTATCTACTAGCTATGTATATGGAAGAAAAGGTAAACATCTATTATCTTATGGCTGTGCCCCTTCAGTTATGTTAAATGTGGTTTTTCTCTATTCCTATAATGCTACATTCACAATGAAATGCAAGCGCAGACGCAATGTAAGCGCAAGAGTTTGGATTCATATTATTTAATGTAAGCATTCACATAGAAAGACGCGACGCGACGCGACGCGACGCAACGCAACGCAAGAGTACGCAAACTCCAAACTTTATCCTTACATTGCGTGCAAAGAGGAAGAAGTCTGCTTCTTTTCTCTATAGATTACCTATGAATTCAACAACAAACGATCGCATTGCAAGATTTTACAGGGCCTGCTGTACATCTCTTCTATTTGGCCGTGCAGTGCCGCGCCATCTCTAATCTCTCTCAAGAGGTTATGACAGTCTCCTTGCGAATCCTTCTTTGATTTAATGGATGTAACTGTCATCTGTGTATAGATTTCTTGGTTCTTATAAATCGAAGACGCAGAGAGATAATTCTTAGTTCTTTAAGGTGTAGGTTTATCACTTCCTGAAGTCTCTATGCTTGTACTATTTTCGGTAATTCTGCACAACGGCCCTATTAATTCCACCGTGTGCAAAACGGAAACTACCATATTGGTATCTGTAGTAGGCAATAAAAATGATATGTGCGGATTGTGGTGAAAACACAAGTCATTTAAAATGGGCTAATAAATAGAAGGTGCAGAATTACCCTGATTTACTTATAATTTGGCAGGTATTGAATTAACTGTCTTTTCTGGATCTGAATTGTATACTTTCAATATATTGTATTGAATTCACGGTCTTTGCTGGATCTGAATTGTACACTTTCTATGTATTGTATTGAATTCACGGTCTTTGCTGGATCTGAATTGTATACTTTCTATGTATTGTATTGAATTCACGGTCTTTGCTGGATCTGAATTGTATACTTTCTATGTATTGTATTGAATTCACGGTCTTTGCTGGATCTGAATTGCAGACCTTCTATTTATAAACCGATTTTAAATTACTTTCTGTGTTTTCACCACAATCTACACATTTCACTTTTATTTCCTGCTATAGATACCTCTGTTTATCAGACGGTAGAATTAATAGAGCCGTTGTGCAGAATTACCCTATTTTCAATAATTTTTAATAAGCAATTATGACGTCACTGCCGCGTGTGTCAGTTGTTAGTATCTAATGTGTTTGTTTTGTAAAATATTGAGTGAATTTAATTATGTGGTATTGTTGGTTATGTTATACAGTTTGTAATGCAGAGCGCATGTAACTTGCGGATCTAGAAACCCGAGCCAACTTCTTGCGGTGCGCTTACGATTGCATTATGAATGCTGTTTCCTTGCGTCTGCGCTTGCATTTCATTGGTTGGTGTGGGGTAACGTGTCTGCCTCGCATTCACAGGTTGGGCGAGCTACTCGGATAAGGTTTTATTTGGGGTTTTCTCTTCTCCTGAGAAGCAGGAGATTATTTGAACGTCATTTCACCGATTTCATTCATCATCCGACATGACCACCAGATAACGGACGTTAAGAAACAGTATTTTGAATAATAAAAACGTCTATTCCTATGATGCAATATTTATATCCTAACCACAAAATCTGCCGACAGTTTGTGAATTTCATGTCAGTTTTGTAATATTTGATGTTCAAATGTTTTTGTTCTATTGGATTCCGAAGTTGAAATCGCTGGATGCAAATGTGTTTTCGTCGCGTATTTTGATTTTCTCTATGCGATTTTGTTTTTCAACAATAACTATCATAGTTACGTGTTGATTTTCTTGGCTGTGAAGCCAATTATCAAAAAGAAAAAGGCTTTTTCACAAGCATGAAAAAGGCCACTTGGAGACTATGCGTACATTAATGTATTCGCATAGAATTATATGCGTACAAATATTTGCAGCATTCAATAAAGCACAACGAGCGATTGTGGTTTCATTTTAGAATGTATAAAATGATTACAAAATAAACTACAAAAAAAAAAAATCTAGTGATTTACTGTTTAAGAAGTCGCCAGGTAGTCTGGGTCTGTGAAGCCCAACAAACCCGTTAAAACGCCCTGAGAGGAGTCGATTGCTACTCCAAAACAAGCATAAGCGCGAGTAGGCTTTTAGTTCAAGTTGAGCGCGCACACGAAGAGGATCTCATGCTTCAGGTCTTATGCTTCAATATTGAGGGTTTAGATTTTTAAATGGACAAATCAAAATGTGCAGTACAGTTTGTACGAAAAGAGAAATCGAGAGAAAGAAATGGAATTTAAACCTAACCTGCATGAAGCTCGAAATGATTGCTGGAGAGGATGAAGGGAAGCTGGGTGACAAAACAAGATAGCACGTGTGTGATGTGCCTGTGGAGCAGGACCGAGGTGATAAAGCTAGGCACGTAACTTAAATTTCCGGTTTGTGACGGCCGCTTCAAGCTGGTCCATAGATACACTGCATACAACTGTTCAAACTATGCACGCAAGATTCCCTTTTATTAACAGTTCTCTTTAAAATACCTCCTCTAAGGTCTACTGAATAAAAATATGTGTTCCATTCACATGGCATTCTATAATATAATATTTTGTATTTAGAAAGCTTATTCTTCAATCTACTTCATGCTAATCGATTAGCAGACATGGTCTTATTACTTGTTTGCTTGTAAGTAGGAGGGAAATAAGGCAGTGCCATATGCAAAAACGATAGAGCTGGTTCCCTGTGATTGAAATCCGTTTCTTAGCATAACCAGAAATTGACAAATTCCCGTATTTTAAAACCCAAGCCTATAACAAGGAAAATCTCAAAAATGAATAACTAAACGATGTATGATATTTTAATCAAAATCGTTTGAGCCATTTTTGAGAAAATCAACACTTTTTAAAGAAGCTCTATATTTGGGGTGGAGAAATTTTTCTCAAAATCTTCGTGTCGTATCCCTGGAAGATACTAAACTTAAATACCAAGTTTGGTATTTTACCGACTTTTCGTTTTTGAGTTATCGTTCACAGACACACGGACCTTTTTAGGAAGATGCTCTTTTTGGATACAGGGGACCCTAAAACATATATTTTCGGTGAAATCTCGGTATAAAATTTTTGGGTGGAGTGCAATACCTTGTCTATACACTATGTATATAGTACGGTTAGAGAAAGTAAAACTTGTATATAACAGATTGTATGTTTGAAGGAGATTTACGTTTTTTATAGTAAACTTTTGTATACCCTTACGGTTTACTAGCCGTGCAAAATTCAGCAAAATTCAGCAAAATTCCCCCAGAATGAAGAGGTCTTCAGAGACTATTCCCTGAAAATTCAAGATGTACATTTTATTTACTAATGTAAATATCTTTAATTTACGATATTTAATCAAAATCGTTAGACAATTTTTCAGAAATTCAAAAATTTCGAAATCTTTGTGGAGACACAGAGAAATTTAGGACAGTTTCAAAAGGTAGACGTATTTTGAACCTAGGGTTAAAATATAAGACCAACATTTTAATATTTTTGTCGCAAAGGACTATTTTTAGTGACGTGAAAAAAATAAACAAATTTCACCATAACTTCCAAACCATTAAAGAGAAATTTATGGAATTAGCACTAACTTATTTGCATTCTGTTACATTTATGGTATAAATTTGAAAAAGCGTTATTAGCTAGCGTCACACATGCCCTTAAGGAATTACAAAACATAGGTTATAGAGAAGTATTGCAGTCAACAAAAATGCGATACCGAAATTTCACCGGAAGTATATGTTTTAGGGTCCCCTGTATCCAGAAAAAGCTTTTCAGAAAAAGGTCCGTGTGTCTGTGAACACGATAACTAAAAAACGAGAAGTCAGTAAAATACCAAACTTGATATTTCAGTTTGGTATATTCCAGGGATTCGACACAAAGATTTTGAGAAAAATCCCCCCACCTCAAATTAGCCTTTACATGGAACTTTTTTCGAAATTTTTGATTTTCTCAAAAATGGCTCTAACGATTTTGATTAAAATATCGCAAATTGAATATATTTATATTGCAAATAAAATGTGTATCTTGACTTTTCTGGGAATAGCCTCTGAAGATTACTTTATTCATGATGAATGTTCGCGGAATTTTCCATAACTAACTAACCGTTAAGAGATTGACAAAAGTTTGCCATACAAAAAATGTATACCACGTTAAAACACACCATTTATGTTACATACATTTTTTTCGTGGGTTGATCGTTTTTGAGATATTCCTTGTTTTTAGTTTCAGCTTTGAAAAACTTATACTTTTCTCATACAGGAATTTGTCAACTCCTGTTCATACAAACAGAGGAACTTCAGTCACAAAACAACCAGCTTTTGACTATCACTTTAACTTATGTTGCTCTCTTATTTCGCCTCTACTAAGGGTATTTCTGCTAATTTTTCTTAATTAGCATGAAATAAATAGAAGAATAAACTTTTTAACAATAATTTGTTGCAGAAATGTAGAAAAGACATGTGAACGTAACACTTCAGGTTTGTATATAGTTTATGCTGACCAATGTCTGTGATTTTCACCCCTAATTGTTTACTTCTCTTGCAGCCCTGTACATCCTCACTGCAGTACGAGGTGTGCAGATTTAGGTAAGAGAAAGCTTTTAGCTTATGCTTATGTTAATAGAGGTCAAAGCTGTGTACAATAATGGCCTGAGGCCTGACATTAACAATCTGTTTAGCTTCGTCTCTCTAAATATATACAGCGGTACATTAATATACTTACGTATGCAACACTAAGCCCAGCAACAGCTCCTTTATGTAAACCATCTACGGTTAAGGCTTGAGGGAATCGCTTCAGAGGTATAACCGGGTCTGCCTTCTGGTCACTAGCGAAAGAGAGCTGTACGTCGGAGCGGGTTGACCCTGCTGTGATATTGCATGCTTAGTATCTAACTCGGTATACCTAACTCCAGTCGCTACTTCTCCATAAAGAAACTCTTCAATTGCCCCCCCCCAGGGAACAAACGAGGCTGAGTGCACCCCGGATCAGCTGTCCCAGAAGGGAAAAATCCCCACGTCAGTACCGGAAATCGAACCCAGTCTCCCACTTGGCAAGCAGCTGCTCTACCACCGAAAAGGAGACGACCCTATCCATGACAACGCTCGTCCACACACTGCTGGCACAACCCATCGACTCCTTGAACAATTTCAATGGGACATTTTCGATCATCCGCCGTAGAGTCTTGACCTGGCACCCAGCGACTTTCACCTTTTCCCTGAACTGAAGACGTGGCTAGGAGGGCAGCACTTTCAAACCAACGAAGATCTTCAAAACAACGTCAATGCTCATTTGAAATCATTGGTGGCAACATTTTTGAGGCGGGTATTGCAAAGCTTGTGTACAGGTACGATAAATGTGTCAATCTTTTAGGTGATTATGTTGAAAAGTAACTATAAGTGTACAAAACTTTTAGTAATAACATAATTGTTTCCTATGAATTTGTTTTTATTTATAGCCTATCGGAGTTTGAAAAAAAAAAACGGCCCTCGTACAAAGAATTTACTCTTTATATACATCACTGAATAAAGGAGTAATTACTAACATATGTGAACAATATGCATACGGAGCACTGATGCTTATATTCATTGGCTGGCCAATTTAGTATATAGTCATGGAGAGTTATATCTTCATTATTTACTGTCATGAAATATAGGCATTTTCGAATGTCAATGATTTCTTTCTTTCTTTCTTGCTTTTTTACTTTCTCTACACGTAGTATGTATTTACTGTATAGAGAAAGTACTGCATTCCACCCAAAAATTCGAAATTTAACCGGAAATAGACGTTTTAGGGTCTCCTATATCCAAAACATCTGATGTACCCCATTCACATGACCTTCTCTACATCTCTGTAACAAATTATTGTTAACAAGCTTATTCTTCTATTTAATTTAGCAGAAACGGCCTTATTACTTAGTTCCTTTATAAATAGAAGGGAAATAAGAGAATACACTAGACTAAACCAACAAACAAGTGTTTTAAAATATGGTTGCTATGGGATTAAAATCCGTTTCTTTGCGTACCAGCAGTTAACATCTCCCGTATGAGAAAACTATTTTAAAGCTGAAATCAAAAACAAGGAATATTTCCAAAACGGCGAACTCCACGAAAAAAATGCATATAACATAAATTGTGTGTTTTATTGTGATCTATATTTTTTGTGTAATAAGTTTTTGTCTATCTTTTACGGTTTACCAGTTACGCAAAATTTCGCAAAATTCTCCCAGAATAAACATGTATTCAGAGGCTATTCATAAAAAATTCAAGATATACATTTTACTTGTCATGTAAATATCTTGGGTATAAAATATTTTAATCAAAATTGTTAGAGCCATTTTCGAGAAAATCAAACTTTTCGAATTTTTTTCCATGTAAAGAGTAATTGGGGGTGAAGAGATTTATTGAAAATCTGCGTGTCGCATCCTTGCAAGATACCAAACTTAAATACCAAGTTTGGTATTTAACGGTATTTTCGTTTTTGTGCTATGCTGCCCACAGGCACACACACGGACATTTTTCTATAAATGTTTTTTTTCTTAATTCAGGGGGTCTCAAACCATGTATTTTCCGATGTAACCTCTGTATCTCTATACACCATATGCATAGTACGTATAGAAAAACTAAAAATAAGTATTTTTAGAAAAAGATCCGTGTGTCTGTCAACACGATAGATAACCCAAAACGAAAGGTCGGTAAAATACCAAACTTGGTATATAAATTAGGTAATTAGGTATCTTCCAAGGATGCGATGCGAAGATTTTGAGGAGAATTCCCCCCACTCAAAACTACCCTTTACATGGAAAAATAATTTTTATTTTATCAAACATGGCTCTAACGATTTTAATTAAAATACTTATATTAAAGACATTTACATGACCAATAAAATGTATATCTTGAATTTTCTGGGAATAGCCTCTGAAGACCTGTTTATTCTTTTTGCCGAATTTTGCTTAACTGCTAAACCGGAAGAGACATACAAAAATGTACTACACAAAAGCTTAGAGCTCGTTAAAACACACAATGTATGTCATATAATTTTTTTCGTGAGTTTGACTGTTTTTGAGATATTCCTTGTCAGCTTTAAAATACTTATGCTTTTCTCATAAGGGAACGTTTCAACTTCTGCCCAGTGTAAGAAACGGATTTCAATCCCATGCGATCACATTTTAAAACATTTGAGTGTCGGTTTAGCTTAGTGTGTTCCCTTATTTCCCTTCATCTTATAAGGAACTAAGTAATAAGACCGTTTCTGCCAGTGTTTTAGCATTAAATGGATAGAAGAATTAGCTTATTAACAATAATTTATTACAAAGATGTAGAGAAAGTTATGTGAATGAAGCACATCAGATTTTTTAAATTGCTGTTCAGTTATACTATTGTGCTTTAGTGGTATCGGGCTATCGGATAATACTCGTCTCCGGCCTGGCGGCCATTGAAACGAGAGAATTGAAGTTGAAGGTTCTTCTTGATAGACAAATATGTTGTTTTATCGGCTCACATAGTACAGAGCAGAGGGGACGAGAAGAAAAAAGAATAGCAAAAAAGAGTAGAGATGAACAGAGAAGAGAAAAAAAAAAAAAAACAAGAGAGAACTGACCTTTTACTAGCCTTCGTAAAGCGAAAAATAAGTTGAAAAATTTATCTCTATAATTCACAACGTAATAAAACAGCCAATATACTTCTCTGAGGCCAAAACTAATATTTACAGCAATTTATTTAAAAAAACCATCCAGTGAATTTGCTATAGCTTCCGTGATTTATTTTTCTCGTTGATAGTTTTATTTATCAATGGAAATCAAGGTTAATTATGCTGAGGTTTTAGTTTGAGGCATATTATTGGTGCTTCTGGTCAAAAGGTCAAGTAACGAGAATATAGGCTGAGTGTCCACACTTTTATGCAGTTCACAGCTCACTGCCATATTAAATATTGGCCTAGTTGTGTTGATTTTCTTGCTATTTGTCTGACGAAAGAGCACGGTTTTTAGGCGAGATAAAGCTCAAAGGAGTGCTGCGCACCGGGAATGGTGATGTAATAAGGTATGTCTGTTACGTTTCTGCGCGATTTCCTCCTGCCTCTCGTCTGCACTTATTTCTCAGATAAGAAATGCTACCCATAAATGAAATGGTGTATATTCTTACTAATATATACATAGAGAAAATATGTATGGGTGTATATACAAGGATATTTTAAAAATAAATCAACAGACATAGTTAATTATTTAATCACTGAGCATCTCTTTGTTATTTCTGTCGGAACAAAACATTTATAAAGCCTATGTACAATCATTCGAATACATTTACGTTATAAAGGAATATGCTTATTTAAAGGCTTGGAGATTACTTTGAAAATATTTTTTAAAGATTTGAAGCTTTCTCGATGTTGGTTATTACAGATGGCTTTACGGGATAACAACCGAGTTAGATTGGAATCAGCGAAATCTAAGCTTTCGACCATCTTGACTCTCTGGTCTTCATAAGGGAACTTCAAGATGGTCGAAAGTTTGGATTTCTACGATTCCAATTTAACTCGGTTACTATCCCCTGAAGTCATTTGTAATGAAAATATTTGTTACTTTATAGAACATGTCTCGTTTTAAGGTTTATATGAAGGAGAGTCTCCTCCGTGGTGTAATGGTTACCATGCTGACTTCATATACCCAAGGTCGCGAGTTCAAACCCGGCGGAGGACGATGAACTTTTTCGGGTGTAAAAATCCTTAGCATGGCTTCCTTCGGAAGGGAAGTAAAGCCATTGGTCCCGTGTTGTAGATTTACGGCACGTAACAGAACCTCAAGCCTGATAGAGAGGCCTCTGAGCAAAATTAAGCCATCTTTCACGCTCAGTATAGAATGGGACGCTGAGAACCACAGCAGTTAAAGAGCGTCCACAAATAACACGCCATTTATTTTATGAAGCAGAGTCTATGGTCCAAAGCAGGAAGATTGGCGCCGACCATCCGGACAGTTGGAAAGATAAATAGAGGTAAGCAGACACGGTAGCGCTCTCGCCCAAGTAAATAACATGAGGGCTATTGGGTTTTCCTTCTCTCTGAATAATCTAAAATGTTCTGAGCAAAATTCCAGAGGCTGTATAAGACAGCAAGTCCCAGAGTGAGGTACCTAGCTAGTAAGTTGGTGAGTGTGTTGTTGCGTCATCATTTGCAATTCTATGTGTGACGTCAGAATGCGCTATTTCTGAGGTGATTAAAGACATCTTGCGTTCGATTAAGAAAAGGCTGCTTTGCGTGTACTTCATTACTTGGCTACGTCACGAAAAATGAACTAGATCACATTACTGAAGTGACAATGAGATCTAAGGTTTGTTTCATACAATTGTGTCACCTCACGTGAACTACTACTTCACTCTGGCTGCCGTCGTGGATTGGGTGTTGTGCGGTACAAACTAGTATCTTACTTAACATTATCATTTGTCTTTACATTCGAAGAAGGTTATGAAATTTACATTATCATAATGTATTACTTATAGAGTTGATGAATCTGGGGTGCATGTAGATTCTTGTGAAATATATAGGAAGATTAAATTAAATTCAGTTTTATTTATGGGCGTTCTTTAATTTTTGTGGTGCTCAGCATCACATTCCGCATTGGGCGTGAAAGACCGCTTAAGAGGCCCCTTTATCAGGCTTGAGGTGCTTTTACGTGCGGTAAACCCACGACAAGGGGCCAATACCATTTAAGGAATTTTACGACCTCCATTGCCCTCCGCCGAGTTTGAACCAGAGGCTAGCATTTTATCTCAATGCAGTATTTTAATCAAAATAGTTTGAGCCATTTTTTAGAAAATCGAATATTTCGAAAAATGTTCCATAAAAAGAGTAGCTTATGGTGCAGGGACTTTTCTGAAAATCTTCGTTACGTATCCTTGGAAAACAGTAAACTTAAATATCAAGTTTGGTATTTAACCGACTTTTCGTTTTGAGTTACGCCCTAACACACAGGCACACGCGCAACTTTTTCTAAAACTGCTTTATTTAGATTCAGGGGGTCTCAAAACGTGCATTTCCGTTGAAATCTTAGTATCTAATTTTTTAGTGCAATACAATACTTTCTCTACCTACTTTGCACATACGTGTTAGAGGAAGTAAACTGATCCGCGCGCGCCCGTGTGAGTGTGTGCCTGTAAACAGCATAATTAATTTTTTTTTTTTGTAGGTTTCATTTAACATCTAAAGTCATATTGGGGGCTTTGCACCAAAACAACTCGTTGTCTATGGGTTCTTTACGTTGGTTTTAAATCGTTTTATTTTTCTCAAACACACGCGCACACTCACTCTTACATACCTACTTCCAGACTCTGAGGGAGATAGGGAATAATTGCGGTTAAATAAAACTTCCCCGCCCCTTCAGAGAATCGAGCCCATAAGAAGTCAGCTCGATGAGCATTGGACCACTGAGGCAGACTAGTGAAAAGTTGTTCAAATATCACACTTAAGTTTAACTTCAGTATCTACAAAAGATGCGACACGACACTTGTCAATAATATCCCCCCCTCTAAACTATCTTTTACATGGAAGATTTTTCGGAACGTTTGACTATCGAAATTGGTTTTCAAAATTTTGATTAAAATATCACAATCTAATATATAAAAAATAAAATATTTATCTATAACTTTCTGGAAATAACCTATGAAGTCCTCATTTGGAAGCAAATTTTATAATCAGGTGTAATGATAAATGTTAAGCAATAAATAAAAGCATACTGCACTATACACTACACACAATTTATTCTGTAATAACATTTCTGTGAAATAATCATTTCCAAGATATGCGTATTAAAGTACGCATTATTCAATACCTAGTAATTCTTTTAAAGCTCTTTTGATGCTCAATTGTTTTTTTCGGTTGCATGCAAAGACTATGTAATTTTAGGTCCGCATATAATTGTTAAAATTTGACTATCACTGTTCCTTTGGATGGATAATGCAATGTGTAATATAGCTATTTTGGAAAGGTTTATATAAACCCGAAATAGAAGTATAAAGTATAGTTTACATACCCAATTATAAACACAGGGTAGAGAAAGTTATGTGAATGTGACATTTTAATTTAAGTTTTGTCGAGAGTAGAAAAATCTGATGTGCTTCATTCGCATGACTTTCTGTAAATCTCTGTAACAAATTGTTAATAAGCTTATACTTCCACTTCATGTTAATCGAGATAAACATTAGCAGAAATTACCTTATTACTTGCTACCTTGAAGTAGAAGGGAATACACTAGGCTAAACCGATAAATGTTTTAAAATATTGAACTATTGGACTGAATTCCGTTTTGTTGCATGGACAGTAGTTGACAAGTTCCTGCATGAGAAAAATATAAGTATTTTAAAACTGAAGCCAATAACAAGGAAAATCTCAGAAACGACCTACTTCATGGAAAAATCAGCACAAATTGTCAGCTTTAACGATCTCCACATTTTTGTTAAGTAATTGTTTTGTCTTTCTCTTACAGTTTACCAGTTATGCAAACTTCCACAAAATTCATCCAGAATAAAGATGCCTTCAGAAGCTATTCCCAGAAAATTCGAGATATACATTTTATTTGTCACGTAAATATCTGTTGTATACGATATTTTAATCAAAATCGATAGTCATTTGTGAGAAAATTAAAATTTTCGAAAATATTTCCATGTAAGAGGTAGTTGGGGTGTAGGGATTTTTTTTTGGAGAATCTTCGTGTCGTATCCAATCTTAAATATGAAGTTTGGTATTTAATGCACTTTTCATTTTTTAAGCTATGCTGCCCACAGACACACACACACACACACACACACACACATGCACTCACAAAGAATATTTTTTCTAAAAATGCTTTGTTTGGATTCAGGGGGTCCAAAAACACCTATTTCCTGTGAAAACCCGTTACTGAATTTTTGGGTGCAATACCTTCTTTATACTCTATGTAATAGTACGCGTAGAGAAATTGAAAAAGCTTTTTATAAATTCTGCGGCTTGACATTCAAGAACGTTTTCAAAATGCAATTCAAAGCACATGTTTACTTACGCAATATTGACTTTATGTTGAGAAGAATAATATCCATGAATACTGCATACTCACATCTAGAAGCATACATAACGTGATTACTGACGAAAAAATGTTTGTTTGGATTCGAAGGCTAATCAACTGTCAACGCTACGATAAGATATTGCAGTTCCGGTACAAAAAGGTTTTTATCTTTCCGTGCTTTACTTCTCTGTAATGAAATTCAATGAAAAAAGGACACACACTTTAATGTAGGTCCTGTTTATAATAACATGTTGATCACTCGTATACAAACGCAACGTATGGTGTAATGTGGTTTGGGAATTTTCAAGATGAATACTAATACAATATTCATTATCTTTGAATAAAATTAATGTAGATATTAACTTTATGGTAAAGGAATGCACGCATGAAATTGCCAACTATGGTTGCCTTTCAAGTACCTATGTACTAACAGTCAGCACATGAAAATGATTTTCCTCAACTTTCGGACAACAATGTCAGAAACGTAAAATATGTATAAAAATCTGATGTGTTCCATTTACATGATTTTTTCTACATTTCTGTAACAAATTATTGTTAAAAAACTTATTATTCTGTCTACTTCATATTAATCGAGATAAACATTAACCGAAATGCTTTCTTGTAAGAAGGGAAATAAGGGAATACACACCAAAACGATAGTCAAATCTTTTAAAAGCTGGTTGCCATATGGATGAAATCCGTTTCTTTGCATTGACAGGAGTTGAGAAATTCTCATATGTCAAAAGTTTTAAATACTGATACCAATAACAAGGAATATCTTAAAACGGCCAACTCCACGAAAAAAAATGTATGTGACATAAATTGTGTGTTATACGACCAGGTATCGGCGGATGGCGTGTTCTAATAGGAACATTGGAGTTTGTGTTGTGTAAATATTTAGCCTTGGTGCTTATCTGGCCGGCTGGTGAGGATTGGTGTCATTCTACAAGATTGGTTCAATAAACAGCCAGAAAAGTTTTATAAGAATACAAAACTTCGATAAAGCTTTTGGCTCTTAGTTGTACTTTTGTGGTGTCCTTGCGTTAGTATCGGATGCCTTGGCAGCCCTACTTCGCGAACGGAATGCTGGTATTCAGTGAAAACAAATCAAAGGTTTGCACCAGCGTGAAGCCGTGGAGTGTCATTAGATTTTTGTGAGAAAGTAGGGTTGAAACCCTAAAAAATGAATTTTTCATACGGGAATTTGTAAACTCCTGGTCATGCAAAGACAATGGCAAGCAGTTTTAAAGCATTTTCACTTACGCTTTAGCTTGTGTACCCCCTAATTTCCCTTCTACTTATAAAGAAGCAAGTAATAAGACCATTTCTGATAGTGTATATCTCGATTAGCATGAAGTATTTCATTGCGATTGGAGGCCGCGCCGTGGCCGAGTGGTTACACCACTTGCCTCTCACCTAGACTGCCGGGGTTCGATCCCAAGCGACCGCATGTGAGATTTGTGGTGGACAAAGCGGCGCTGGGGCGGGTTTTCTCCGGGTAGTCCGGCTTCCCTCGCCATCGCATTCCACCTGGACTCCATCATTCATGTATCATCAGTGTCACCGCCTGCGGTGCCATAAGTAGTTAAAGCGGGCGTTAAACACTACAAAAAAAATTGCGAGGGGAAAATGCAGGTCGTCTAACCTAATTTTTACAATTGGCCGTGCTTGAATTCAGGATCATAAGTATTCAATTACAGATGACTTCACGATATAACAACCGAATTAAATTTGAAAATTCAAGGTATACATTTTATTTGCCGTATAAATATATTTAATATATGGCATTTTAATCGAAATTTTTAGAGCCTTTTTTGATAAAATCAAAATTTTCAACATTTTTTTCCATGTAAAGAGTAGTTTGGGGTGGTGGAATTTTTCTTAAAATCCTAGTGTCGCATCCCTGAAAGATGCTAAATTTAAATATGAAGTTTGGTATTTTACCGACTTTTCGTTTTTGAGTTATAGTGCTCACAGGCACACGGATACACACACGTACCTTATTCTGAAAATGCTTTTATTCGCTACAGGTGACCCTAAAACATGCATTTCCGGTGAAATCTCGGTATCGAATTATTAGGTGGAATGCAATACCTTCTCTGTACACTACGCACATATTACATGTAGACAAAGTAAAAATTAAAAATAATAATTCCGGTTATTTATTGAATGATCCTAGAATCGTTAGGGACCCTGCATTTTCAATTTGATATAATCGCCCTTCAGGTCTCCCTTAACTGTTTCTCGTAAAGCATAAAGGGGCCTACAATGGTCCCTGTACGGTACCGAGCTCTAGTGGCTGGGAGCCCCCTCCATTTCACTTATACTAAGACTCGTCTGTGACTCATTGTACCAATACTCTTACAGATTGAGCTACCGTGGCTAAAAAGTGGACGAGCAAAATCTCTCGTCTGATTCAAGTATCTCAGTAAACCTTCAAAGTGATCACAAATAATACAGATATCATACTTCGAAGATGACTTGCAATGTTATAAGGGCTAACGTCTATTAAGATTGAGTTGTATTTGATAATAGTGTTTGCAAGTGCTCTTTGATACATTATATCTCAAGTGGCTGAAAGCTCCTTGATAGTTTATTTGAAACGGTTCACTGCATTTAACCTTGGTAGTTCAATCAGTTAACGATGTAGCATCAACAGCCGAGGTTTCGCTCCCCCAGTCACTTTTACCTTTCAAAATTGGTATTTAGTCATATACAGCATATAAAATAAACATTCAAATATGTACGAAACCAAGGAAGAATAAATTGAAGGTCCTAGTTCATGGATATAGCTACATGCTCTTCAAAAAGAATAAAAAATCTGACGTTTTCCATTCACATGACTTTCTCCACCTGTTTTACAAAGAAACCATTCTTAAAAAGCAGTATTCTTTTATCTACACCATGCTAATCAAGATAGACATTAGAAGCAACTGTCTTATTACTTGCTTCTTTGTAATTAGAAGGGAAATAAAGTAATATACTAAGCTGCGATTGACAAATCCTTTAAAATCTGAAACCTATGTGAAACAATTGAAATTCGGTTTTATAGGAAACGAAAGTCGATTCTCGCTTAAGAAAGTTTAATTAGTTTAAAACTGAAACCGAAAAGGATATCTCGAAAACTGTTTAATCTACAAAAAAGTGTACATTGCATAAATCGTGTGATTTAATGCGATCTATCTTTTTATGCAGTAAGTTCTTGTCTATCTCTTACAGTTCATATTTTGTCCAGTTAATTTAAAATATCACCCAACTTCCCTCGTCTGCCATCGTTCACGGATAGTAGGAAAGGTGGGGTTAGATGGAGAGTTTGCCATCACCGCCATAATCATTCTTATAATATGCGCTTGCATGGCTGAATGTAGGATGAAAACGAGTACTTGTTTTGGCAAGTAAGTGGCAACATTGTAAATAATTTCCGTAGCAAGTCCTCTAAGAGACTTACCAGAGGAGAACATGGTGTTGAAGGTGCGTCATTACTTTTAATAGCTATCAGTTTATAATATATGGTCTTATAAAAAACTCTACACTATGATTTGTGTGATCACTCACTGCCACTTTCCCTCTCTCCCATACTAGCCAAAAATCTCGCGATGCGCATGCGTGTCTGATGTCACATGGACATGCGAAGACGGGAGAATGACGTAATCGGCAACAGTTGCGTCAACGTTCTGCGCAACTTTTAAATTACCCTGACAGGGCATGCCAGTCATACAACAGTCATCCAGAATCAAGAGGTCTTCATAGGCTATTCCCAGAAAATTCAATTTCGTATTCCATAAAAATAACTTAAACATATGGTGTTTTAATCAAAACCGTTACATTTTTGGTAAATTTAAAACATGTATTTCCGGTGAAATCTGGGTATAGAATTTTTGGGTGGAATACAATATCTTCTCTATTATATACATTGTATCAACGAGCTAGAGAAAGTAAAATAAAGATTTTGATAGCTACAGGAATCTTCGGTCACACTTTCATTTGAGACGCATTCATGAGTATCTGAAAATGATTTGAGCAACAAGGAATATTATTTGACGCAAACTGTAAGTTTTATTATCTTCAACATATTCTCAAAAATAATTTTTGCCTATTTTTACTGAATATATATATATATATATATATATATATATATATATATATATATATACAGTATCAATATAGAGGTGTTTCAAAACGACACTAAACGAAGATGTGGACATTGTTGTTCATACGTACGTGACACGCGAATATAATTTTCAGCTCATAATTAGGCACATACAAAAACTGCCATAAAACCACCATGGATTAGGCAGTTGTACATAACCAAATGGCACGTGCCTGGCCAACTCCAAGAGAGATGCCGATTGGTAGCGAAGGTCCCAATCGCGTGGTGTAGGCAGGCGTGGTTTGATAGTCAGCCTTAGTAATGGAAAACGTAGCATGTGGGTGTGGCTTATGACAATCGTTGTTCCTTCGCTGCCTAATCCCAAATGTGTGCGATTTTTAAACACACAAAAAACTTTAATTAGAAGAGTTTGAAAGTTGCGACATCAAGTTTCGGACAAGTCAAAGTGTAAACTAATCGACTGCTATCTTCGTTTGGTGTCATTTGGAAACGGCCTGTATACCTATATATTGCTTATATCAGTATGTCAAACACAAAAAACAGTTAGTTATAATAACAATAATATTAATCATAGCCTGTAACCTTCCCATAAAGCAGTAAGGCATCTTATTTTCACAGAGACTAGCTTGGTTAAGTCCTTAAGGGGAGCTGTTTCTAGGGAGAATTTATCGTACACCTTTTGACAGTTTTACTTTTTCTATTTTTTCTTTTACCTCATTTTTGCTCCGTTTAGTTTTCTAGTTCATTAATTCAACTTGTTGGTACTTCACTTGTCACCCGAAAACATGATATTTCAATTAAAACCACGAGAAACCATTTTGCGAAAAGAAAAATTATAATTTCGCAATGTGGTCGTAGGTAATTTGGTGAAAAACACACATACATGTGTGTTCTTGCTTACTAACTGATTGACGGTGGTTCTATATTTGTTACGCTATGTTGGCTTCATGGGACAGCAAAATATGCAATTATGTTAAAACTAGTGTCAAACTTTTGGTTGGAATATAAGACTTTCTTTAATTACCTTAGGTATTCGACAGAGTAAATAATGAATCAAATGCATAATTTATAGATCGACAATTTTAAAAACAATATTTATAGATTTTTAGGTTATATGCAAGCCTAGAGAACTTACTCTCATCCGTAAGCCAACATTACCACACCTTCCTTATCCATTCTACTGTGCCTGCTTAGCTGTGTACATGGCGAACAACAAGAGTGACGTTTCATTGAGAAAGGTACAGGAAAATTCTGTGTTCAGAGTTGCAAGAAAGTTGAATGTTTAATGCATCATAAACAGTTATGCTATATAAATATTATATAATAACATCTTAATTCTGCATATGCTAATCAGCATGAAAAAACTAAACGTTCAGATATAAATATAAATATTTGAACGTTTAAGTATGATAACGCTGAAATTTAAATGAATATACCTTCTATCAATACTGCGTCTCCCTCTCTGACTAACATTAAATCTAACATTGAAAAATCTGACGTGTTCCATTCACGACAGATTCTCTATATCTCTGTATCAAATTATATTAATAAGCTTATTCTTCTATCACTGCTATTCGAGTAAACACTAGCAGGAATCGTCTTTACTACTTGATTCCTTGTAGGTAGAAGGTAAATATGGGAATACACTAAGCTTTAAGCGATAGTCAAATCTTTTAAAAACTGTTTACCACATGGTTGAAATCCGTTTCACGGACAGGAGTTTACAGATTTGTGTACGAATAAAGATTAATTATTTTAATTCTGAAACCAATAACAAGGAATATATTAGAAATGGTCAACTCCACGAAAAAAAGTGTATGGCATAAATTGTGTGTTTCAACTAGATCTACATTTTTTATGCAGTTAAGCTTTTGTCTATCTCTTACGGTTTACTAGTTATGCGAAATTCTGCAACATTCATTCAGAATAAACATGCTTTCAGAAGCTAATCCCAGAAAATTCTAGATATGCATTTTATTTGCCATGTAAATACCTTTAATATACGTTATTTTAATAAAAATCGTTAAAGAGATTTTTGAGAAAATCAACATTTTCGAAAATGTTTCCATGTAACGTGTAATTGGGATTTTTGTATTAACCAACTGTTCGTTTTAGAGCTACGGTGCCCACAGACACATAAACGGCTATTTTTCTATTTTTTTTATATTCAGGGGGTCCAAATAATGTATTTCTGGCGAAATCTGGGTATCGAATTTTTGGGTACAATACAATAATCTTCTGTAACCACTACGTGCGTAGTACCTGAAGAAAAAGTAAAGATAACTAGGCTCTTTGGCGAGCGCGGCAATTGACCGGCACTTGTTTGGAATATCTGATACACTTAGTAAAGGCACATGTTGAATTACGAGAGCCATCCAAAACGTGACAGATGACTTTGCATAACCGAACACTAACGAAACTTATCGACACAAAACTATTTACAAAGTTACCGTGCTTTACTCTATTTTTCAGCGAAATTGTCATTGCTATTAAGGTATTTATTGTCACGTGGTACCGGGTTTTCAATGTAAATGCTATACTATTTCATCCCTCAAGATATAAGCCAAGATTCACTAGTACTTTGAAATCTTCAGGCGAAAGTGAAACGCAAGTTTTTCCTAATTCTTTTATCAACGTTTTCTTTCAACTCCTCCATAAAGATTGATGAACTTCCACTCCGATCTTTATCGTACACACTGGTGCTTCCTTGACTACTCTAAATTATGCGCCATTTCTTCAAAGAAGATTCATTCATTGCATTATCACCGTATCCTTGCGTTATTTGCCTATAAAATTCGATTGGTTGATCATTTTGTGGATAAAAAAAAAAGCAATACATTTTTTACTGTGGTAGAAAAGTATAACATGGGCATTGAAAAGCTGGTACCACATGACAATAAATGTCTTGACAGAATGGAGATTACGTTTAAAAATAGAGTAAGGTACTGCGTTTTTTTTTTTTGTAGCTTAACGCCATTTAACCTAGTAGGTCATATCGGACGATGAATGAATTGGTGAAATGATGCTCAAATGATCGCGGGGACCATGGACCTTAAAGTTACTCGGCATTCGTCTTCTCAGGATAAAGGAGGCCCGCCTGGGTAGTGTGCTGGTAGCGTGTCTGCCTCACATTCAACAGTTCGTGAGTTAGAATCTCGCTTAGGGTGAGTTACCCGGATAAGGGTTTTTTTCGGGGTTTTCCCTGATACTGAGATGACGAATGTCGAGTAACTTTAAGCTCCACGGACCCCAAGATCATTTGAGCATCATTTCACCAATTTCATTCATCGTCCGATGTGACCAACCTGGTTAAAGGACGTTAACTACACAAAAAAAAAAAAAAAAAAAAAAAAAAAACAAAGGTAAGTGAAAACTCCGCAAAAAGCCTCATCCGGGTAACTCGCCTTAAGTGAGGTTCGAAGTTACGACCTGTTGTTTTTTTTCAATACAGTTTTGGAGTCTGGTCGGGACTCCGGCGCTGTATACCCTACTTTTTGATTTACCTAATGTTTTTTACTTTTTTTCTGTATGTTTCCTGAATTACTGTTTTCTTCTTTTAACACACACGCATATATATGGACACAAACATATAACACCCATGCCCAAGGCGGGACGCGAACCCACGATCCCCTGCGCTACGAAGCACCAAAGTGAGACCTGTTGAATTTGAGGCAGGCACCACACTACCGATGCGGGCCAACTGTAAATCTGTAATATCTTTCGTAACCATTTAGTTATGCCAAATCGACTGTCACTTTCCGGATGGCCCTCATATGTACCTCTTGCTAGATCGGTCAAATATACAAACCGTTAGAATAATTCATGTTCTGTCTAATGCCCCTCATTGTTATTCAACAAACAAACACGTACATGAGAGCGAACCTTGAAGCAAAGAGTGCCTTCATCCTGTACGAAGGGTAATAACAAAAGCAACAGAGCATATCCAAGATTCCTGCTCGAGGGTTCACCATCTACCCTCAGCCTGACTAGAGAAAGCGTGCACTGCACATTAGGGCGAGTTAATGATGTACATAGAGGGTGAAAACTTGCTCATTATTCTCTGAAGCAACAACCCCAGCGGCGATTAGCTTGATTAGGTGATTAGGTAAACGCTTACAGGAACATCCTTGTGTTCCCGTCTCAAACAGCTGTACAAAGTAAAGCCGTAAGCTTCATTATACAAACCACATTACATCTTTAAAAAAATCCGACGTGTTCCATTCTCTTTATCTCTGCAAAAATAATAGTTAAAGAGCCCATGCTTCCATTTCCTTCACGCTGATCGAGAAAAAATTAGCACAAATAGTCTTATTACTTGCTTCCTTGTAAGTAGAAGCGAAATAATGGAGTACCATAGGTTAAAGTGATAGTCAAAAGCTGGTTGCTATGTGACTGAAGTTCCCTTGTTTCTATGGGCAGCAGTTGACAAATTCCTGTGTGAGTAAAGTATTATATTGCACCCAAAAATTCGATACCAAGATTTCACCGGAAATATATATTTTGAGACCACCTGAAACAAACAAAAGAATTTTTACAAACATGTCTGTGTGTGTGTCTGTGTGTGTGTGTGTGTGTGTGTGTCTGTATGCGAGTGTGTGTGTCAGTGTGTTTGTGTCTGTAGGGCAAACTAAAAGACTGTTAAAAACCAAAATTGGTATTTAAGTCTGGTATCTGCCAAGGATGTGACACGAAGATTTTTTAAAAAGAAAAGCATCCCAAACTATCCTTTACATGGAAAAAATAATCGAAGTTTTTGTATATATCTTACGGTTTGCCAGTTATACAAAAGTCATGCAGAATGAAGAGGTCTTCAGAGGTCATTCTCAGAAAATTCAAGATATACATTTCGATTGTCATAAAAATATTTTAAACATAAGGTATTTTAATCAAACTCGTTACGGGAATTTTTGACAAAATCAAATTTTCAAATGTAGTTTATGGTGGGAGATTTTCCTGAAAATTTTCGTAACGCATCCTTGGAATATATTAAAGATAAATACTAATTTTGGTATTTAACGGTGTATAGGTTTTGAGCTATGCTGTCCACAGACACGCGCGGACCTTTTACAAAAAAAAATGATTTTTTTTCGGAATCAGGGGACCAGAAAACATATATTTCCGGTGAAATCTCGACATCGAATTTTTGGGTGGAAATTCAATACTTTCTCTATCCACAATGTACATTGTATATACGGGCTAGAGAAAGTAAAAGCTTTGATATGTCGCATTTATATGACTTTCTCTACCCGTTCTCCAAACAAACTGTTCTTACAAAAGATTGCTATTTGATCTAACCAAGATAAGAATTAGCAAAACTTCTCTTATTATTTGTTTCTTTGTAAGCAGAAGTGAAATAATGGACTACGCCAGGCTAAAACCTTAGTCAAATCTTTTAAAATCTGGTCGTTATGTGCAACAATTGAAATCGCTTCTCTTTGCGTGGTTTGGAGTAAAACAAAAGAAATATGAAACGAAACAGTTTGAAAAAAAGTTTAAGCAGTTCAAAACTGAAACCATTAACAAGGAATATCTCGAGAACGGTTAACTCTACAAGAAGTATATGGCAAATTTTGTGTTTAAACTAGACCTTTATTTCTGGATAGTATGTTTTGGTCTATCTTTTATGGTTTTTCAATTATACAAAATTATCATCCAGAATGAGTTCTTTAGAGGCTTATACAGAAAGTTCAAAATTTGCATTTCCTTTCTCATGAAAATATCAATTAAGTATTTTAATAAAACCCGTTTGAGCCATTTTGAGAAAACAAAAGTTTCTAAAAATATTCCATGTAAAGGATATTTTAGAAGGGGAAATTTTCCTGAAAATCTTCATTTTGCATTCTTAGAAGATCGTTTTCGTTTTAGAATCATGCTGTCCGCAGACACACACACACACGCAAGGACCTTTTTCTAAAAATGCTTTTTCAACAAATAGGGTCCCTAAACGTGTATTTCCGGTGAAATGTTGGGTTCAAATTCTTGGGTGTAATACAGTACTTTTTGTACCTATTATGTATATTGTACAGACGTGGTCGAAAAATAATATGACGAAATTTACAAAAATCTTGAACATTTACCATACAATTCACTCACACATTGGGGGAACTTGAGGGAAACGTACGAACTAAAATACGAATCATTACAGAGATTTGACAATCTCTTTAACCCAGTGTATTCCCTTATTTCCATTCTACTTACAAGGAAGCAAGTAATAAGACTAATTTTGCCAATGTTTATCTCGATTAGCATGACGTAGATACAAGAATATTCTTCTGTAAGAAAATGTTGTTTGTGGAACAGCTAGAGAAAGTAATTTGAATGGAACACAAATGTTTAGATGTAGGTTTCTCAGAAATACAGATTTAAGAAGCAAAGAGAGAATTCTGGCACGGTTGGTTGTAGCATGCCGTGCTACCTAGATGTAAAACTGTTTCGTTCTACCGCCACCGCAACGCTAGCGTGGCAGTTCCACACATTCACACTCGTGTGAACTGACATCATTACAGTGTTGTGTTTACAGTTATTAGTGATCGCTCAAAATGTTAAGATCCTGCGTAGGATTCCATCTACTGTGAAGTACGTTCCGTAATTCGTTTTTTGACCGCAAGGATGGTTAAGCCAGCTGAAATTAATCGTCAACTTGTAGAGATTTACGGTAAAAATGTAATGGCAGATGGAATGGTGAGAAATGAGTTATCCAATTCAATGATGGACGATCCAATGTTCATAACGAAGAGCAAAGTGGGCGGCCTTCTGTTGTTGCTGATGGTTTGGATTGAACAGGTATACTAGGCAGTTCGTGAAAATAGACGGTTCACAATAAGAATATTTTGTAGTGTGTTTCCACAAAACTCGATGTTCAGGAGTGGCTGTCTTCACTGGTGGCGGTTTTCTTTGAAGAGGCATCCAAAATTGATTTCTCGCTATAGCAAATGCCTAAACAATGGTGGCAGCTATGTCGAAAAATAGGTCACAAAATGCTCTACATGTATAAATTGTTGTGAAAATAACTATATTATGGTTTTTTTTCCGGACACTCATCGTAAAAAAAAAAAAAATGACCAAAGTGATTCTTAAACAAACCTTCAACTCCTTACATACATCGGTTCTTGGGGCGATTCTTGTGAGTAGGTGTATGGACAAAGGACTTTAATAAGGTACTGCCGCAGTAGTGAACATTAACCTTAACTGGGCAGCATCGGAGTGGCACAGTGATGACCTAAAGGAAACCGATTAGCGTCTGTTATCTGCTGGTGTTCCAGCACCTCTAGTTCACTTTCGGCTCCTGAAGTGTTTTCAGAGGAAACGTCTGAATAAGTGGGGCCCCAATCGAAGCAATGTGGGTGTGCCGTGGCTATGTGAAATGTCACAGGCCAAGCTCTGACCTGCCCCAGTTTTACTCCCCTCACGTCATCAAGTGCTCTCAGAAAGGTCTATCAGATACTCTGTACAGCACTAATACGCCTTTCAACAGACTTAAATCACAATAAGCGGACAGCGAGTAATGATTTATATTCCTTCTTTAGGAAATATATATTGTACGTATGTATGCACTTATTTTCTGCAATTGGGTATTGTTGGCACAGTTAAATGTACAAAAGTCACCTTAGTTAATAATATAACAATAATAATAATACAATTGAATAATAGTAACACAAATTAATAATAGTAACACAATTGACATACTACGAGGGTCATTTCAAAAGTCATGGCCACTGCTTTTTATCAGTCAATAAAGCTGCAGGAAACAAACTCTCAGGATATACAATTAAAAGTTGCTGGAATGTCCTTCGCAATGCTGGTATTGGGATTCGGGTACAAGGGATTATGGGTACGGGATATTGAAAGATGCGTAAATAGTGATCATTGCTTTATTCGTATTACATCTAAACAAAACAGTACGCGTAGTACCTTCAAAATAAACCTTCAAGGCTTCACACATCTGCGACGCAAAATTGCAATTTTTACGTAAGCTCGCTATTCAACTTTAGTGACATTCACCTTGGAACACAGCCTCTAGGTTTGCATGTGCCTACTAGCACCTACGAACGCACTCAGACGTCATCTGTTGGCGGCCTTCCGAAATGTGTGGAACGTTTTCAAATGTATATATTGCAATAACCGCATATTCAGTTATTCGTATATAAAATAGATGCCAGGACTTCTGAAATGACCCTCGTATATTTACATGGTTTCTAAAATACCTAACTACTTAATATTTAGTACAGTAATACTTATGTCAATTACCAGTATGTGGCCCATATCTTGTGGGGTACGGAGGAATGGAGGGAAGCATATTTACCGCGATCCTTTACCGCCGCGAATGTAGAGTTAGAAGCATGTTGGATGCTACTGGCAGGCATGGAAGACGTGGACGGGCTAGATAAATGTATACTTAAGACAAGGCAGCTGGGAGCTGAGAATGCTGACAATAGAGACGTGGGGGGGGGGGAGGACGATAAGAATAGCTAAACAAAATTGATTATAAGTTTTACACACACACACATATATATATATATAGTCATACTTATGACATTGTTGTGTTGTGGTGTTAGTGCTAAGGCGTACTCTGTCTTGTAAATTTAAGTTGCTGTATTTCAATTGTTTTGCCTTTTATTTTCCTGTTTACTCTTTTAATTCTTTGTTGTTGTTGTTGTTGTTTTTTTTTTTTTTAATATTTCTTACTACATTGTGTATTGCAAAAGCAGTACGGTCTGTGGACCCGAGCAATTAATGACACTCAATATATGATTCTGTTGTTTTAATAAATACACCTATTCATTCATATTTATAAATAATTAGTATGAAGCTTTAACATTAATAGAACATTTATTCTCTTTAAATTACCCCTAAACTTATTTAAGGTCAGAGGTCAATCCTGAAATGCTGCTACAGGCAATTCATTCCATTCTTCAATGGTCCTGTTGGCAAATGAAAATGTTCCTACGTTCTGTCCTTCTATCCTTAATTTTATACAAATTATCGTTTCGTCCTGGTGTGCCAGGTTTTGTAACGTCTTTCTAACGTCCACCCATGCATTTAAACCAGCATAAGCTTTAAATAGTGCGACTAATCTAACTGCGCTTAACTTTTAGCGACTCTAATTTATTCTCTTTGCCTTTCGTAAGCCCAAAATCTTTACACCTTTATGAATTTTATATTCATTTCCTGTATCTTCTCCAGCGAATCAGTTTGATTAAACCTGTAAGGATCCCTACATGCTATTTCATATTCCGCAACCCACCGCAATTTCCCTGGTCTTTGCGCTCCCCTTTTTGAGGCCTTTTATTACGAAGAGCAATGTCATTCAGGATTTCTTAAGTATAGAATCTATCTGATCCCCCCATCCAGCATTAACTGACAAGCATTTGTCCACCTGTAGAATTTGTTCACCGCCGATATCATAGCTATGAAGAACTTTCCGCTTAGTTCTATTAAAAACAATAGACTTACTTTGTCCAACATTAATTGCTATTTTGTTTGCCCCTGCCTACCTACTTATTTCATATAGGTCATCCTGAAGAGCGATCTCATGCAGGGTATTTTGATTCTTATTGTAAATAATACAATCGTCTGCGAACAATCTTATATCGCATTTAATATTTATACTTAATCATTAACAAAGATGAGAAAGAGTAAGAGACACAGTACCAAACCTTGGGGCACACCCAAACTTACAAAATCCCTTTCAGACAGTTATTTACCTACTCTTTCTCTTTCAAAAACAATTCTATCCATGATATTACGCGGCTATCGTTTTTGCTAACTTCTGGATGAGTAAATTATGGGGCACTACGTCAAAAGCTTTAGAAAAATCTATTACCACTGCATCAGTCCTTCCCCCTGCAGCCACCTCATCTGCCAAATCCTGAAATAATGAGGTTATTTGACTTTCACGTGAATATCCACATCTAAAACCATTTTGCGCTTCTTTGAACCATTTTTGCTCTTCTAACTCCTCCCGTATGCATTCTGTAATACATACAAAATGACGATGGATTTTTTCGGGTGTAAAAATCCTTAGCATGGTTTCCTTCGGAAGGAAATTAAAGCCGTTGGTCCCGTGTCGTAGGTTTACGGCACGTAAAAGAACCTCAAGCCTGATAGAGAGGACTTTGAGCAAAATTATGCGGTCTTTCACGCCCAATTTGGAATGGGACGCTTAGAACCACAGTAGTTAAAAGCGTCCATAAATAACACGCCATCTCCATTTTGTAATTAAATTTTACATAACTTTACACACTACTGAAGTTCTGCTAACAGGTCGATAATAATATCACTTCTCTACCACGTAAAGGAAATATTGCGAGTGACACAAACACTATATTTCGAGATTTTACTGGAAATATATTTTAGGACCCTCCGAATTCAAAACCGGCATGTTTAGAAAAGTAGTCTGTCTGTGTGTGTGTGTGAGCGCGCGCGCGTTATACTACATTCACAAGATGCAAGCGCAGACGTTATGTACACTCAAGATTTTGGACTCATGATATTTAATGTAAGCAATCACATAGAAACACGCAAGACGCAACGCAATGCAAGAGTTTTCAAACTCCAAACTCTATCCTTGCGTTGCTTGCAAAGAGGAGGAATTTTGCTTCTTTTCTCTATGGATTGCCTATGAATTCAACAACAGACGATCGCACTGCAAGATTTTACAGGACCTGCTGTACATGCATGCTCTTCTATTTGGCCGTGCCATCTTTAATCTCTCTCAAGAGGTTATGGCAATCTCCTTGCGAACCCTTCTTTGATTTAATGTAACTATCATCTGTGTCTAGATTTCTTGGTTCTCATTAATCGAAGGCGCAGAGAGATAATTCATTAAATGTGTAGCTTATCACTTTATGAAGTCTGTATGCTTATAGTATTTTCAATAAATTTGAATGAACAATTATTGTGACGTCACTGCCGTGAGCGTCAGTTGTTAGTATATAATTTTATAACTTATTTATTTGTAAAAGTTAGAGTGAATTTTCTTATATGGTATTGTTGGTTGTGTTATTCAATTTGAAACTTGCGGAGCGCTTGGAAGATATTCGCATGTAATTTACAGATTTAGAAACCCGTGCAGTAGTTTACGACTGCATTGTGAATGGTCTTCCCTCGCACTTGCGCTTATACTGCATTACGTCTGCGCTTGCATCTCATTGTCAATGTAGCTTAACTTAAAACGTGGATAAACACAAACCTATTTAAGTTCTGTTAGCTTTCAAAGATGCGACACAAAGATTTTCAATGCCTGCCTGGGTAGTGTGGGGGTAGCATGTGTGTCTCCCTTTCAAGAGGTCGCGAGTTTGAATCTCGCTTATGGTGAGTTACCTAAGGTTTTTTTTCCGAGGTTCTCCCTTATCCTGAGAAGACAAACGTCGGGTATCTTTAAGCTAAGTTCCATGGGTCATTTGAGCATCACTTCACTGATTTCATTCATGGCCCGATATGAGGGCAGCACTGTGATAGAGTGGTTAGACCGCCCGCCTCCCACCTAGGCTGCCCGGGTTCGATTATAAGCGCCCAATGTGGAATTTGTGGTAACTTGTCGGGTTTTCTCCGGGTCCTCCGGTTTCCCCCGCCACTCATTCCCGCAATTGTTCCATTATCATCTTACCTACCATCCACTTCCTCACACTCATGCCTGTCTACGGGCCCACCATTCCTTCCAGGTTCTTCATTCTATGGTCACGGCACGTTGACTCCCCGACAGACTTCTGACCCCTAGTGGGGTGACAGTTCTACTTGCGGGGAAGGTAAGCCGACTACGTAATTTCGGACCAAGCCAGGTTAAAGGACGTTAAGATAAATAAATAAATAACCAAACAAACAACTAAACAAACAAACAACTAAACAAACAAACAACTAAACAAACAACTAAACAAACAAACAACTAAACAAACAAACAAACAAGCAAACAAACCAACAAACCAACAAACCAACAAACCAACAAATCAACAAACCAACAAACCAACAAACCAACAAACCAACAAACCAACAAACCAACAAACCAATCAACTAACCAACCAATCAATAAATAAATACATAAATACATAAATAAATAAATCAACAAAATCCCCTCACCCTAAATTACTGTTAAAGAGGAAAATGTTTCGATAACTGATTTATTTTGTTCCATTTATACTCCGTCTCTAACTACAACGGTAACATCAGCGGCCTTTTGCCTTTGGAACACATTCCCTATTGACAATGATATTAACTTGTGTTAGTTACTGTCAATTAGTTTATGATTTTCTTTGGGTGTTCTACATTACAGTATGTCTGGGTTTTCTTGAAATCTGACCTACTTATCGCTCAGTGGTGGCGGCGGTCGTGCGCAGCAATAACATTGCTATCTGTTGTTACCTAGTCTTAATCTGCTGCTTTAAATACAGTACTTTTTATTACCGGTCGTCTCCTTAGCGCGGTGCTTGCCAAGCGGGAGACCTGGGTTCGATTCCCAGTACCGGCTTGGGATTTTTCCCCCTCACTGGTAGACCTGGGCCGGGGCGCACTCAGCCTCGTGAGGTTCCTGGGGAGCCAATTGAGAAGCTACTTGATGGAGAAGTAGCGGCTCCAGGTCATGAAAAAAAAAAATGTAAATGGCGTGTTATTTATGGACGCTCTTTAACTGCTGTGGTTCTCAGCGTCCCATTCTATACTGGGCGTGAAAGACCGCTTAATTTTGCTCAGAGGCCTCTCTATCAGGCTTGAGGTTCTTTTACGTGCCGTAAATCTACGACACGGGACCAACGGCTTTACTTCCCTTCCGAAGGAAGCCATGCTAAGGATTTTTACACCTGAAAAAATCCTCCGCCGGGTTTGAACCCGCGACCTTGGGTATATGAAGTCAGCATGGTAACCATTACACCACGGATCCAGGTCATGAGGACCGCATTAACCAGCCGGAGGGGGTTCGAGGTACTTACCACGTCTCACCCTCTAGTACTGCATCCCATCCATGACATCTGTCATGGACCGAGATAGGGGACGCAGCGGCCGGGCAATAGGCCAAGGTTCCTTCTGAGCTGCCGTGCCATGGAGTTATTATATTATTACTTTTTAGTACCAGGGAAATATGGAAATGCTTATGATGTGTTTTGCCCCGTTTATTTTGTTGGCTTTCACATTGTTCCCAGCCGGTGAAGGAAGACGAGCAAAACTCTGCAATCTGATTCAAGGGAAGGAAAAAATGAAAACAGTTTTATTTATGGACCCTCTTTAACTGCTGATGTTCTCAGCATTCCATTCTATACAGACCGCTTAAATTTGCTCCTTTATCAGAATTGAGGTTCTTTTATGTGCCGTAAATCTACGACACGGGACCAATGACTTTACTTCCCCTCCAAAGGAAGCCATGCTAAGGAGTTTTGCGCCTGAAAAAAATCCATCTTGTCCCGCTTGGTTTGAACCCGCGACCTTATGTATATGAAGTTAGCATGGTAACTATTACACCATGGAGGGAAATTGTATGTTTGGTACATCAATCCTTCGCTAATAAACGAAGTTATTTATGGAAAACTAACAATAGCCGAAGCCAACCTGGGTAGTGTGGTGGTAGGGTGTCTGACTTCATTTAACAGGTTGGGAATTCGAAACTCACTAGGGACGAGTTAGCCGGATAAGGTTTTTACGGGGTTTTCCCTTATCAGGATAAGGGAAAACTCCGTAAAAACCTTTGATTGTTAAGTAACTTTAAGCTCCACGGACCCGAGATCGTTTGAGCATCATTTCACCAATTTCATTCATCGTCCGATATGACCAACGAAGTTAAAGGACGTTAAGCTTAAAAAGAAATCTGATGTGCTCCATTCACATGACTTTCTCTACATCTCTGTAACAAATTATTGTCAATAACCTTATTCTTCTATATACTTCATGCTAAACGAGATAAACATTAGCAGAAAGAGTTTTATTACTTAGTTCTTTATAGGTAGAAGGGAAATAAGGGAATACTCTAGGCTAAACCGACCGTCAAATGTTTTAAAACATGTTTCCTAAGACATAGAAATCCGATTCTTTGCGTGGCCAGTTGTTGACAAGTTCCCGTATGAGAAAAGTGCAAGTATTTCAGAACTGCAATTACTAACAAGGAGTATCTCAAAAACGTCAACTCCACGAAAAAAAAAAAATGTATATAACATAAATTGTGTGTTTTAACGCGCTCTACGTTGGTTGTGTAGTAAATTTTTGTCTATCTCTTACGGTTTATTAGTTATGCAAAATTGTGCAAAATTCATTCAGAATAAAGTTGCCTTCAGAGGCTATTCCCAGAAAGTTTAAGATACATTATTTCATTTGTCATATACTTATCTTTAATATAGGACACTTTAATCAACATCGTTAAGGCCATCAAAATTTTCGAAACTTTTTCTATGTAAGGGGTAGGTAGTTGGGGTGGGGGGATTTTCTTGAAAATCTTCATGTTACATTCTTGGAAGAACTGAACTTAAATATCAGGTTTTATATTTAACGGGCTTTTTCGTTTTTGAGCTATGCTGCCCTCACACACACACACACACACACACACACACACACACACACACACACACACACACACGCATAGAACTTTTTCTAAAAATGCTTTTTTTTATAAACGCTTATTTCCGGTGAAATCTCAGTATCGAATTTTTGGTTGGAATGCAAATCCTATTCTACCTACGTGCCATGTACTATATAGAGAAAGTAAAAAAAAAGCCACTTTTGAAGTATTCTGTGAAACTAGAACATATGAACGAAATGAAATGAAATGAAATAGTATCAACGTAACATCAGCAGCATTTATCAAGATATGGCGCGAGTTGTTTTCTTAAACATCAAAGCAGCAACGAACTTAATGAAGGATTCGTTCAAATGAACTAGTTCGTTAAGGAACTGTCTGAGTCTACAGGTAAGGATTAATATAGAATGAATGTTAACCTACTCTCGTTGCTGAGAATGAGTGCAGGCAGTTGTTTTCATAAACAACGAAGCAGTGACGAACGTTATGAAGTATTCGTTCAAATGAACTAGTTCGTTAATGAACTGTCTGAGTCTACAGGTAAGGGTTAATATAGAATGAATGTTAACCTACTCTCGTTGCTGAGAATGAGTGCAGGCAGTTGTTTTCATAAACAACGAAGCAGTGACGAACGTTATGAAGTATTCGTTCAAATGAACTAGTTCGTTAAGGAACTGTCTGAGTCTACAGGTAAGGGTTAATATAGAATGAATGTTAACCTACTCTCGTTGCTGAGAATGAGTGCAGGCAGACCCAACCCTCCTTTGACGTCGATACTCAGAGGTCGCCTTCACATCGATTTGCTCCGCTTCCTTGCCTGTCGCTTCGCCGCAGTTTCTCTGCTTGCCACCGGCGCGGCGGGTCCTTGAAATTCGCGTGCTCTCCACCAATTTACTCTCATTTGTGAAGACCACGGTAATGGAAATGTGCTCCGATTTTCTGTTCGGTTCTTGACCACAATTCTGAGTCTTCAGACTAATGCGTCATATTGATAACAATTGTTTAGAAAAACTACCACAACATAATGTTTGAATTGTTTGAAATACCACGAGTGTTTTCATTTTATCGATAATTCACGAGGGGCGAGGCGACGGGAGTCAGTTGTCCTAAGAGATGAAAACAGCAGTTGTATTTGATAAGACAATTCAGCAAAATAGACTATTAATAATTTATAATATATAGGAAGGGAAATTTTATCAGGTTATGATTGTAATTCTTACATTAGTTCTCAAATGGTAGATGACGCATTCGAACTAGTTGGTTTACCGAATGTTTTCTTTCTTTCTTTCTTCACTGCCTCCTGAATTAAACAAACGAACAGCAGGTGAGACAAGATATCAAGGAAATGAACACCAGCTACGATAAGATGTTTCGAGAATATCCCTCTAGTCAGATGTCCGCAATTCGTTGAATTGCCTAACCTCGGTCATTGCATTGGCTGTTTAATAGTTGAACTGAAATGCCACAAAGATCTTTGTTACAATTACATGGATTTCTCTTTCCTCTATAGTTTATTATTGGCTATACAAATCTTACCTAAGAAAAGTTAGTTTCTCATCTGCTGTACTTTGATTGAGATAAACCATTGAAGAAAAACTACATTATGCAGTTCGTTATTAATACAAAGGGAAAAGTCATAGTCGAATTGTTATAAGACTAAAACTTTCCGAACTGGAAGGTCAAATGGTAAAATTATTAGCACTCAACGTTTTGGTCATTCCCTAAACAAAAAACACTTTAGTAATTTCAAAATTACACAACAAAATTTAATGGATTGTTATAGCACCAGCATTAAAACGAATACAAATGATTTCTGAGGATGAGAATAGATCCTCTGATTGCCAGGATCGCTATTGTATGCAGTAGGCGTTTATTCAGACCATAATCTATCCAAAATTGGTGTAATTTTTTGGGTATTGTCCCTCTGGCCTCTATCATTAATCCAGTGACTGATATATTTTTAAGATTATATTTGTCCTTGTAAAAGGGAATGGTAGATTCATAAATTGTCTTTTTTTCTGTGTCCTCTTCTTCAGGTTGTTCACAGTGGGACACAAAGTGAACAGTAGGATCGAGGATCACTGCGCTACCATCAGATGTCTTATAAGCAATGATTTCGATGTGCCTGCTGCTACCATTGTTGGACAAACCATGTACTTCCTCATGGAACTCAAAACCTTTTTGTTTCATGCTTGTTGCAATCAAGCTCCTAATTTTATGATGTCTGCTGTTTCGCAGTACCTCTCCATAAGGGCGGGCACCCAGAACATGAAGAAAAATGTACAGATATTTCTTCCAAAATTCAAGGTATACATTTTTCGATTTAAATACCATTAATTTATGGCTTAGTGGGCGTTAAAGTCGTTAGAAAATAAATAAACTTAAGCGACCGTTTAAAAACGGAAAGCTAACTGATGGTTTACAAATTCTGTTCTCTTTTCAAGACCACGATAAAAATATATATTAGCAAAATATAACATGTCAGGGCTTTTAGACCGTGATCGAATAATAAAATTATTAAAAATTGACATTTAGTCCTCTGCTTTGGAGGCCGAAACGCTAATTTTTTTATTATCTTATGTTATATTTTACTAATAGTAACACCAACCGTGAAAGTCTACGAGCATATTTAAACAAATATATCTTTTATCAAGTATCTATCAATATAAAATATAATAGTACCTATATATTAACTATGTACTACTTGAAAATGTATATAACACTTATAATACAAATTTATAGTAAATATGTTTTAATACAAATTGTTTGATTTAAAGATATCTAAATCTTTTGTGTAGTAAGAATTTGTTCATCTCATACAATTCACATTAAAGAGGAAATCTGAGGCTATTCTTATATATATATATATATATATATATATATATATGCATTTTATATGACATGCCAGTAACAAAAATTCTGTTTTAATACAAACTTTAGACCTGTTTTTTAAAAAATAAAAATGAGGAAAGGTTTTTCCATGTAAAGGCTAATTCGGGGTGAGAGGATTTTTTAAAAAAAAAAAATATTGTAGCATCTTTGGAGACGCTAAACTTAAATATCAGGTTTGGTTTAACCGAAGTTTTGTTTTTGAGCTATAATTTTAACACACACACTAACCTAAAAAGGTAAGTTTTTGATTCAGAGGACTTCAAACCTGTATTTCCACTGAAATTATGGTAGTGAATTTTATATGTAATGTAATAATAATTGTATTTATTACTGGTAAACTGTGCTAAGCACGCCGCGGTAATGTGTGCTATTGGTGTTCGGGAAGTCGTGAGTTACATAACTCAATAGATCTTACTCGTCAGTAGATATTTACGGGAGTTTCTCCGGGTGCTAGGAAGGCTCCATCATTTCCTGTACCCCGCACTTTCTCGTCATCTGTTTCAGGGTACAAGGACCAGGCGACGGTGTTCGGTGGGTTACGGCTGGGCGGTGGTTACACACTGTACAGGTGTATTCTTGGCGTCGTCACGGTAACTAACTGAGGCTCTACGTGGAACACTCGGAACTCGTGGGTTTGGCATGGGCGGCGTGGAAGACGCTCAATCTGAAACCGTTAGAAACTCTGTTCATGCTTGAGCCCGTCGTCATTCAGATGTGATCGATAACCGAGTGTCACACCTCATTCATCCCTCCTGTGGTCACGTTATTCACGGTGCGCTACCCCAGTCCCTGTCCTTGAGTAATACCAACCCAATTCCTACTATAGGTAGCCTGTAGAGAAAGTAAAAGTCTGATGTGTTCCATTCCGACGAATTTCTCTACCTATCACGTAACAAACTATTTTATAAAGCTTTTTCGTCTATCTACTTTACGACTGTCAAGATAAACAGCACCTGAAACGGTCCTTTTACTTAGTTCCTTATAAGTACAAGGAAATAAGGAAGTACTATAGGCTAAAGCGATAATCAAATATTTTAAAAGCTGGTTGCTATGTAACTGATATTCGGTTCTCTTTGCATGACCAGGAGTAAATCAAAACAAATAGGAATGACAAATTCGCGCTTGAGAAAAGTTTTAAGCGTTTTAAAATTGAAACCAACAACGAGGATATTTCGGAAATGGTTAACTCCAAAAAAAAAAAAAAAAACTGTATATCACATTAATTTACGTTTTAACAAGACATACCAGCCCGCCTGTGGTACTGTGTTGGTAGCATATCTGCCTCACGTTCAAAAAGTCATGAGTTCGAATCTCGCTTGCGGCGAGTTGCCCTGATAAGGTTTTTTCGGGGTTTTCCCTTATCCAGAGAAGACGAATGTCGAGTAACTTTAAGCTCCATGGACCCCAATAACATTTGAGCATCATTTCGCCGATATGACCAACCAGGTTAAAGGACGTTAAATGAAAAAAAAAAACTACTTTTTTTTAATACTAAGTTTCTGCGTGGCTCCTATAGTTTACCAGTTATTTAAGAGTTGTCGCCCTCCGTGGTGTAATGGTTACCATTCTAACTTCAAGGTCGCAGGTTCAATCCCGGTGGAGGACGATGGATTGTATAAAAGTCAACCAGAATGAAGAGGTATTCAGAGACTGAAGACATACATTTTATTTGGCATGTAAATATATTTAATATACAGTATTTTAATCAAAATCCATAGACCTCTCTTGTGAAAATGAACATTTTCGAAACTTTTTCATCTAAAGGGTAGTTTAGTTTGGGGTGAATCCTTGAAAAATGCTGAACTTGGGTACTTAAAAAACTCAAACACACACACAGACCTGTTTATACTTTTTTTTTCGAATACAGGGGAGCCTAAAACGTATATTTTCAGTGAAATTCCGGGTGGGATGCAATATCTTCCCTAACTTTGTGCCATGTATTAAGTAGAAACAGTAAAAATTGGAAATAAGGTGCCTACCAGACACGCAGCATCATAACGTAGCGATTATTGTCACTGTTTCGCCACCCCCTACAGTGAAACAGGCCAAGACAAGTATAGCAATTTGCTTTTATCTTAAGCATGCACCAAGGGAAAGTGAAGTGAATGTTTTATTAGTCAGTATGAAAGCAAAGGAAAAATGTTGGCGAATATTCGCGTCATAGTCTGTGCAGATAAATACTTCAAGAGGTGGAATAACACAAGGCTGACACGCAAATGTGTGACACTGCGTGCATGCGTGTGACCTCCAGTCATGATACTGTTATTTCCTTTATCAGATCCGCATTACGTGAACACTGAAACAAATTCCACACGCATTATAGCAGCTACATGACATAGAGATTTCTGCCTTTAAGATAATGGTTTCTAAAGTTTAAAAAATCCGAATAGGTGTGTGTGATATCTTGCTAAACGTTATACTAATTAGTATATAATAACTGCGATATTACATTCTCTACACGTACTATGCACATAGTGTATAGAGAAGGTATTGTAGTATTTGTACAATCATGTCCATGTACGTGTCTGTGGGCAGCACAGCTCAAAAACGAAAAGTCAGTTTGGTATTTAAATTTAGGATCTTCCAAGGATGCAACATTTAGAACTTCAAGAAAATTCTTCCACCACAAACTACCCTCTGAAGAGCTCTTCACTCTGGACTTTTGTATAACTATCAAGAGAGAGAGAGAGAGAGGAAAGCTACCAACACAAAAAATGTAGATTTAGTTAAACACAATCTATGTCACATTCATTTTTACTTTCTCTAGCCCCGTATGTACAATGTACATAGGGATAGAGAAGTATTGTATTCCATTAAAAAATTCGATACCGAGATTTCACCGGAAATACATGTTTTAGACCCCCTGTGTCCAAAAAAAAGCATTTTCAGAAAAAGGACCGTGTGTGTGTGTTTGTGTGTGTGTGTATGTGTGTCCGTTTGCCTGTGAACACGATAACTTAAAAACGAAAACTAGCTAAAATACCAAACTTGGTATTTAAGTTGAGTATCTTCCAGGGATGCGACACGAAGATTTTGAGAAAAATCCCCCCACCCCAAACTACCCTTTACATGGAACTTTTTTCGAAAATGTTGAATTTCTTAAAAATGGCTAACGATTTCGATTAAAATACCGTATATTAAAGATATTTACCTGACAAATAAAATGTATATCTTGAATTTTCTGGGAATAGCTTCTAAAGACCTGTATATTCTGGATGAATTTTTCTTACTTTTGCATAACTATTAAACCGTAAGAGATAGACAAAAACTTACTATACAAAATATGTAGGTCTTGTTAAAATACACAAGTTATGTCATATACACTTTTTCCGTGGAGCTTACCATTTTCGTGGTACTCATTGTTATTATTTTCAGTTGTGAAGTACTTATACTTTTCTCAGAGGTGTGTGTCCGTATTTCTTTTGTTCTACTCCTGGCCAAGAAAAGAAGGATTTGTAATGAAAATCGCATAACGACAGCTTTTAAAAC